>OX454418.1:71325328-74206471 GCA_949715475.1 Microchrysa polita | reverse complement strand
AGAGAAAAAATAAAAAAGGGAAAATAGAAAATAAATAAATTTTTTTCACGTTTTCTATGTATTAGTCTATTATCGCCAAATTATCATCCTGGCGAATTAATATCGGTCACTATTCCTTCCCGAAGGGAGTGACGACTTTAATCAGAATTCGATATGAAATTCGAGAAATGTTTTCGAGCAGGCGAATTGAATTCGTATCGCGGACGATAGAAATTGTTTGCTGGGTGACGTGTAAATTTTTTTTCATTTATGTAGCATTGTTCAGGGGTCACAGTAGGTTCAAAATATGATATTTATTTATTTATTTATTTATTTTATTTATCTCACAAAAACAACTGTGTTGTAAAAGGTGTCCGCCAAAGAAAAACTCATCAGCCGCAAAAAGGATTGATATAAATACATTCCCGCCAAAATACTCGCATCTTGTCTCAATGATGGTGGTGGAGCAAATTTTTTTCAACGCTTATTGGCGGGAAGCTGAACGAGGGTACTATTTGCTACTATGTTCTTTTCTTGATAATTTTGAAGCTTCCTGTCTTATAGAAAATAAAAATGCGTTTTAGAACCTTATTTAGCTTTCCTTCGTATGGAACTCGTTTTTTTTTCTATACGATAAAAGTTCTTTCATAAATTTCTTAACATTGATTTTATTTTGTTATTAACCTTATTCAAGCTCCCCGCCAAATAGCGTTGAAAAAAATTTGCTCCACCACCATCATTGAGACAAGATGCGAGTATTTTGGCGGGAATGTATTTATATCAATCCTTTTTGCGGCTGATGAGTTTTTCTTTGGCGGACACCTTTTACAACACAGTTGTTTTTGTGAGATATCATATCTTTTTGCAGTTTTCGATTTACAAAATTCGTAAATATATTAGGAAGACGATATTCATTGCCCTATTGTCACGAATTTGTTTGAGAACAATAATTATAAGAATGTTAAGCCCCTTGCTAACCTTCGTCTCCTTGGTCTCCTTGGTAACCTTGCTCGCCTTGGTAATCTTAGTAACCGTAGTACACTTGACTTCTTTGGTGATCTTGCAAACCCTTAGTAACCTCGGTAACCCCGATGGCCTTGGTAGCTCTAGTAACCTCGCTAGCCTTGGTATCTTTATACATAACATTAAACTTAATGATAACCCTAACTTTGACCATAACCCTGGCCTATACCTAAACCTCAAACTCAGACTCAACCTTAACCCAAACCCTATCCTTACATTTAACCCTAAAAATAACGTTAACTGCGATGTAACAATAACTTTAACCCTATCCGTTACCCTAAACTTGATTTTGACTTTAACCTTAGCCCTAAATTGAGTCTAAACCTTTACTTCATCTCTATCACATTCATCCTAATCTTAAATCTTAATTTTTAATGTAACCATTAAGCCTCACTGGGTATACTCAATATGTGATTCAAATAACATCCATATTTCCTAAGTTCCACATTGCGCCTAAGACACATAGAGAAAGATATGTACATGTGAAAATATCCTTTTATCCCTCATCAAAGGTCCCGAAAACCTGTTGAGTCCTGACGAGCATTGCTTTTACAACAATAAAGTGGTTTCATGACCAAGAATCAGGGATAGCTATGAAATTCACTATATAACTAACAGTACCTTTTTGCCTACCACAACAGGATCAAACCGGGTGGAATTACAAGAATAAATTTACATGCCAAATTTTGATCAAATTAACTCATCAGAATTCCTTGAAAAATCGATTTTCCATATGCCATCATCACGTAACTCTGGTTTGAACACAACAGAATACACCGTCTTGACAAAACCGATTTGGTGTCCCAGCGCCATATTTAAGCTTCCACCAAACCAGCGCAGAACGGTAGCGGTACGTGTCAGAATGTATGAAATAGTTTCCGCCGCGGTACACCACGGAGTACTTGTCAATTCTTGTGGAGTGTGTGTTGTGTGTACCGCGTACCGCTACCGCGCTGATTTGGTGGAAGCTTCAGGATCATCGGGATGAATGAAACAGTGCGTATGCTCATCCAATATTAACCCTCTAACCGGACATTTTTTTTTCTTGGCGGAAAAATTATGGTAGGTTAATATTAGCATAAAAACCAAAGAAAACGAACCAAAAAATGAATTTGGTAATTGGTTTAGTTTTTAGACACTAAAATCTGTAGCCCGCCAAAAGGCGGTCTGTCCAGGGAACGGCAAAGAAAAAGAGGCTGCGCCTGGCCCGCTTGGTAGATTTGCGTACTATGCCATGTGTTCTCAATTTTGTTATAAATACTTTAAAAAACCGGTTTTTGGTAGAAAAAAGATTTATTATGATTTTTGCGTATTGATTTATATATTGAAGTGTTTGAAATATGTGGCAGGTAGATATGGGGAGCGGTTTCTATGGCGACCATAACACTATATTCTTACTGACTAGCAGTGCGTCTTAAGTCAAAGCTCTATTCCCGAGAAATTAATCCAAAATGGTTTGGGGGTGCTTTAACAATACTCGACATTGGTTTGGTTTGAGTACATACCTAACAATCGTTAACAATTATGTTTCCAGTTATGTATTGGGGATTACACAGGTATAAATAAGGAGCTTGCGAGATTGGGCCATCTTGTTTACTCCTTAGCCCTTATTAGTTCTTTTATAAAGGATTTTCTAGATGGTGGATCGTGACAAAAATACATACATCTGTGCCCACTTTTGGGTAAGTTCCAACCAGTACTATTACTATTAAGTTTTTTTATTGTGAATTTAGAAACATTTTTGGGTGTTTCAAATACATTTGCCAATTTAAGAGAAGGGAAGCATAACAGCATGATTATGGGCAGTCATCGTGATGTAGGTTGTCGTCTGTATAGCTACTAAATTGTCGGTTAAAGCAAATACCAGCGCTAGCACTACCAGCTGCATCACAATACACAGCACGAGTTTGTATGTAAAAAATGGGACCCTGGTTTGGTCGACCACTCACGAAACTGATATAGCGCCTAGAATTCCTGAGTCCTCCTTTGCAAAGTTGGATCTCACACATTCAATGCAGACTAGCATTGATTAGAATCTGCCTAGGAAGCATTAAATGATTCTCCTTCTCTGACTTCAATCACTTGTTCCTAGCTTCTTGAGTCTTCTTAGGATTGTGGATACCCGTTGTTCCCAAATCTTAACAACTCGATATGACCCCATTTCATCTTGTAATTGATCCTGAGTTTAAATTAGTTATAACAGTTACTTCCGGTTCATATTTCTGTTTTGTACAAATGTCGCCTTTTCCCGTTTGTTGGCCATATGTAGAGTATCGGCCCCATAATTCCAAGCGACTCCATAGTCCTAATCGGCTCTAAATTTATCAGCTGATTCTTCAGAGCTTAATCGGATTTTTTAGCTGATCGATTGCTCTGGAAAGACGCTACAGCATAAAAAGATTCAAATAATATCGATTCACATCCTAGCAGTAATAATTTTGTCGAAAATTCAGTGAAAATTATTTCGAAAAAAATACATGAGTATGTACGATAGATGTAGAAAAAAGTTTGGGTTACCTGGATAGACCGCCTTTTGGCGGGCTTAACTTATCGGACCTAAAATGCATATTACTTTTCAAAAAATCAAAATTCACTTATATTTTTATGAAATAAACAATATTTCTCATCTATAATAATTTTTCTGTAGAGCAAAGCTAATAACAAAGAAGTGTTTTTGTATTGCGAAATGCGCACTGTTTGCGTCAATAATTTATTTGGTCCATTTTCGCACCAACTCGCATTCAACTGGCAATAGAATAGGATAACGGTATTTACCCGGTTTTCTGGAATATTAAGGCGCTTGTACAGTACCAAACACAACTTCTTATAGCATTAGTTGCCAAAAAAAGTCATCACATTAGGAGTTAGTTGGATAAATTCAGAGCCCGCCAAAAGGCGGTCTGTCCTGCTAGAGGGTTAAACTAATATGTACGTACTCGTATATATGAGACGAACCAAAACAGGAACTTCGACCCGCCCCCGCTCTTGCAGACGATCTAAAACTGAAAATTTTGGATACAAAAGATTGTTCGGTCCTACCAATTATACTATACTATACTATACGATTCTTTTCTAGGCTTTTTTCGGGCATATACCCGACTTTTGCAAAATGCTTCCTTTAAAACATATAAAAAGACTTAAGCGAGAAACTCTATGTATTTTTTCACATTTTCCGCTGTATCTTTTTTTCTACTTCACGGATCGGAGCAAACGATAGCCTATGCACACCTTCACGACAGACTCTATCAACGGGAAAAGAGACCAAATCCCGAGATGCCCTCTGCAAGGCTGTAGCCCTGTCAATGAACGACAAGAACAACGAGAACAACGAGAACAAGATTTTTGAAAAAATACGATTTTCAAACTCTTATATCTCCGGTGTTTCTTATCGTATCATCTTGAAATTTTCTACACTTCGTAAAACGGCGCGAGCGACAACGCTTACCGAATTTGAAGACTCAGGACCAACCTGGGTCCGAGCTACAGAGGTCCGAAAACCCGTACTTGTTCCGTCGTGTAAACATAGTCTTAGTCGCTTCTCACTTTTTATTTGTTCAAATTTCTTCGTTTTTCTTTGGCGTGCGGGACGCTCCCGCGTCCCTAGATAAACTTTTGTGTGACAAAAAAAAAGTTTGAAAATTGTAGACCAGTGAATTTAAATACAAAAATCGTGTCAACCCGATTTCCGAACTCAGTAAAAAGAGCACATTTTTTAGCGTGGAATTTCGTTGTCAGCTCCATGGTTGCTCATCGTAGCTTAAAGCCATCCTACAATATCAAGAATCACACATTATGAATTTCAACTAAATCGGTTCAGTGGAAGAAAACTATTACGAACACACGGACACTGGAAGTTTTGCGTACTTTTACTTTTGTTTCGACGCCATGTACTTGTGGTATTGATACTTTGTTTTATTCAACTAACTTACAGAGTCGAATCTTCAGTGCAACTTATTAACGAGGTTATAGCCGTATCATAACGATAAATTAAAAAGGTTGAGTCAAATTATTGTAAATTGGAATGAATGGTGTTACTCCGAAATCAAACCTATCCTTGAACCCTTGTCTTCAACAAAATGAGAGAATCAACAATCAATTTGGGTATTAATGCACACGATGGTGATTTTCTTCATCTTTATAAAAACTAGGGGGCTTCGCCTCCTGCTCGCTACGCTCGCCATCAGATCCTTCAGAGAGGATCACCTAATCATTCTGGTGTTTAGTAAAGCACGTCCAGGCAAACGTCACATTGGGTCTCTCTTGATAGACTAATTATATGGAGATGGTAGCGGAGCCCGAAATGGCCCATAAGAAAGCCTATTAATAGTCTAAGCTCGGTTCTGCGCAGACATTTAATATCGGAGTAGCTGAAGGGGCAGACTAGCTCTCTTAAAACTCTCAGGCCAGGGTGCGAATACGGATATGATGTCCAGTCGAAATCTCTAATAAAAAAAATTTTCGCGTTTTTTTTCTGGGATTTTGCGATTTTTTCGCTAAGAATTATGGTTTTTCTATTCGAAAAGCCATTCCCGAAGAATTGGAGACAACATTCCATACAAAAAAAATCATGTTTCGATTTTACCAATTTCCCGACTTTTTCGGACGGTTTTCCCAAAATTTGTCATACCGTTTGTAAGATTTTTATTTGAATAATTACAGTGCTCATACCAAACGTTGGTGAGAATTTGTGTAGAGTGCACAACAAAATTTTCCGATCTAAAGGTTTGTGTTCGTAGAACCAAACTACTGAGGCAACTTTTGCAACTTTGCAGATTTTATAGTTCAAAGTACCGTTATGAAATTACTGTTTGAAATTTAAATGAGACATAACTTTCGAAATTTATCTTAAGCTTGAATATCTGTATCTTGGCAGTAACGTTTACATTTGAAACCGTTAGAAATTCAGTTTATGTGAAATTTTATCTACCTATAGTTTCATAAACTGCTGTCAATTTTTTCATTTATGAATTAGATGAATGGTCAATTTTTATTTAATATATCAAGTCGTGATTTTCGTTGGCTTCCACAATAAATAAATATAGCATACAATAACGGTAAAAATTTTACCAATTTTATTGATGGTGTTTTTGCTCAAACAAATTTTCATTTTCGCTCCAGGTGTAAATTCCTCTTAAAAAGTATTATTCACCTCCAGCATAATTGTTTGGATCTAACTCTTATCCAGGGGCGAACCCAGGAATTTATTTCGGGGGGGGGGGGGGGGGGGGGGGAGATTTGTATACGCAAAGTGATCCATGAAATCATACGTTTAAAATATTTTCAGATAACCTTAAGAAATATTATGTTCAAATGTAGAGGGAGTCCGGGGAGGGTTGTGTTTCATCGCTGATAAAAAGCTATTCATTTAATGTATTGTTAATTTATGTCAATGTATTGTTAATTAATGTTATTTCAATTCATATTTATTGAAAAAGATCAAGGTGTATGGCACAGAAGTTCATATTTTCAAAATCCACAAAATGGCTCAAGTCTCCCCAACTGCCGGAAGAGTTGGGCCACCATATAGGGAGACCAGACAATACTCTGGAAATGAACATGTTTTATCGTAAATGAACATGTTTTATCGTTCTCATCAAATATTACGAAAAAACCTAATCGTGCCCTTTTTTTGCTTGTGACTGGACTAAGAACGTTCAATTGAATTTGATTACAAATGTATGATTTGTTTAGGTTAATTTATGTCCACCCGGACGTCGTTTGGACCAGGCTTAGGATGGTTTTTAATTTAAAGGAGTTCTGCACCTCTGAATATATACGTACAGCAACCGGTTCAAGTCTTCCACTTGGCGCTATTTTGGGTAAAAATGCTCTGAGGTGGACCACGACTCACCAAAGTTGGAAAGCCCGTTATATTCTGATTAAATTACTTTAGCACTACAGCAAGTGTATTGACTTTTTACCGATTACAAAAATGTAGCATTGTTTGAAAAATTAATTTTTCTCTTCTTTTTTTCATAAGACACAAATTTTTTTTGTTTTTTTTTTCCCCGAAACATACAAGTGTCTGACATGGGGACATGCTATTTAATTGCGGCTTAGAAAAGGCCATCTTCAAAATCAACGTCTGATTCCCAAGAATTAACTCAAATGGTTCAAATCTCCCATATGGTTAACTCACTCGGACTCCCTCTACTTATACATTCTACAAAAAAATCTAAAAACCATTATAAAATTCATGAAATTGATAATTTGAGTTTTTTTTTTCAAACTCTTCCATAAGGGAAAAACTAGCTTTGATAACTGATCGCTACAAAAACTTGTTGACGAAGGCCTTTCATTTATTCCATTACTACAAATTAATTTAATACGCTGCCATAGAAATTCCCCTCGCAAAAGAAGCTTTATCTAAGAAAAGGTTTTTTCCTTTTTGGACTAATCTCAACCAAAATTTACGTGTATGTGTCCCTGTCGAAATCATAAGTCGGTCGATGAGTACCTTAAAAGTAGTTTCTACTGAGAATTTTCGCTGATAGGGCTGCCATTCAATCTATACACCCGAAAGAAAGTGAAGCATGTTCAAATTTTGGCCGCGCCAGTTATTAGTCTCGGCCTCGTTTTTTTCTATATACATAACTGTAAAAATCATCATATATTTGTTATATCAATAAATATGTTTTTTTTTACCAAAATGTATATGTACTTTCGAAAAACGATTTCAAAATTTCGCAGGGGGATTTGTCCCCCTACTCCCCCCCTTGGGTTCGCCCCTGCTCTTATCTACAAGTTTCGAGGTTTGATGTCCAAACTTAGTTATTTTTCCTAAATCTGGTTAATCATCTACCCCTACCCCCCCCTACCAAAACTAAATAGAATATTTAGGGGTTTGACATTCTCCTAAGTACACAGTACATATGTACACAGTTTCAGACACTACAGTGAAATTTTTGATAAATTAATTAGGGGAGTTGTTAAGTTTAATTTGACAGATCAAGTCGAGATTTTCGTTAACTACTTCAAAAAGAACCCTATCGTACGATGACGTCAAAAAAAAATCAGATTCAATTGATAGAGTTTTTGTTCTAACCACAATGCGCATCCAATGCGGGAATCCCGGTTTATTGATTTTACAAGAAGTACGTACATTACTTATAATCTCAACAAGACAATGTCGCACATTACACAGTAATATTGTTACAATGTAACATTTTCCATTTGTGGTTTAGAATTCTGACTGAAAATCGAACGCTTTGAAAGGTATCAGGTTACATTTATGTTGTGTTGCTTATGTCGAAAATGTGTTAAGGTGCATCTGCATGTACACGAATGGGGTCATGTTTCTAGTAGGGGTGGGCAAACAGTTTCGGGTAAGGGTTACAACTATTCCTGTTACCGGTTCCTAGATCCAGTTACTGTTACTTTCTCTAACTTCAATTTAATTCACATTACCAAATACCACTACCTAGATGATATCTTTTTCGACACAAGGATCGCTCCACAAGGATTAAAAACGACTTCATCAGCATTACTGGGAACTCGTTTTTACAAATCCTGACTTTTGATACCCATATTGAGTATGTACCACTCTCAGGGTGAAAAAGTACATTTCATTCTGAATAGCATAACGAAAAGGTTGCAACGTTATCTTGCTTCGCTAGTCGTAACTTCATATTATGTACTTTAATAAAGTTGATTTCAGGCAAAAACTGCCGATTTATGCTAAGAAGCAAAATTTGCAAAGTTTCATACATAGGAGTAGTCCCTAGTTATGCTGCGGCTTCCGAAGTTCGAAATTTGCACCATACTTGTCAAATGTCCTATTCTCAGCATCCCCTTTGGTTCGACACACATCTAGACCATTTAACCTCTCATTGCAAAAAAAATGTCCTTTTGCGAATTAAGGATTCCCTGGAAAGGATTCAAAATAATTCCTTTAGGATTGTGGGGATATTTCGTATTTTCCCTAAAGGAAAATACGAAAAATGCGTACCTACAGGACGAAACTTGTCTAATTAAATATTGATATTTACGTTGAGTAAGGGCTCCATTACACAGTCATATTTCTACAGGGTGGCCCAATTGAACTGCAACTTTTGGCTAACTGATTTTTTTATTTATTTAATACATAATTTTATTGAAGATAAGCAACAAATATTGAAATACAATTATATTTTTAAAATTTAATTCAAATTTTCGATGTGACCACCATTAGCGCGAACTATGGCTTTGAGTCGGTTGACAAACGAATCGCACGTTGCACGAATGTGAGCCTCTGGCATTTTTGCCCATTCACGGCGAAGAGCTGCCTTCAGCGCATCAATACTCTGGTATCTTTTAGTGTTTACATGGGCCTGCAAAATCCCCCATATGGAGTAGTCCAGCGGATTCGCATCCGGTGAATGAGGAGTCCACTGTTCGGTCGAAATGAACTTTGGAACATTGTTTCTTAACCAGTCTTGGTTTGCGCGTGATTTGTGTGACGGTGCAGAGTTTTGGTGAAATGTCCATTCTCTTTCAGTAAAATGTCTGCGTGCCCACGGCTTCAAAGCACCTTCCAAACAATTTCTCGGTAAACGTTCGCATTCATCTTGATGCCACAATCAAAAAACATTAGCGGATATCGACCATTCGCCGTCACGGCTGTCCAAACCATCACAAACGGTGGGGATTGAGTTTTGGTGGCCATCCGGATATCTAAATTCTTGGACGACCTCTCTGTTAGGTAGACGTTTTGTTTATTTATAAATTGCTCAATAGGGAAATTTTTCTCATCGAAGAAAATGATATTTCGTAACTGGCCACGTTCGTGCAATCGCAATAGCTCTTTCGCCCTATCGAATCTTTTTTTTTGGGCTTCGGCTAGATGTTGTCCTTTTTGTATTTTGTAAGGCTTAACTTTGAGCTCTTTTTTCAATATTCGCTGAATTGTTGATTTCGAAATGTGCAGCTCAGCAGCCATTTTTCTGCCACTCCGTCGAGAATTTCGGCGAATTTGAGCCTTGATGTTCCCTACCATTTCCGGGGTTGATTTCCGGCCATCACCATATCGTTTAGCAGCTCTACCAGTTTCATTGTAACGAGCTATGGTTCGAGACACGAAAGATTTGTTGATATTTAGGTGTTGAAGAGCACGAACAATTTCCACTTGCGGCTTTCCAGCCAAATATAGCCCAATCACACTGTTACGTTTTACTTCCATCACAGATAAAGTGTTTTTCACAACACTCAGGTGCAAACGCTTGCGGATGCTTAAACACAACAAGGTGAACTGTCGTGGAACAAAATATGAGGGCGCTATCATTAGCGGTAGTCTGGTTGGTCTAGCGGTTAGTGCGCGCACCTTCGGTGCACAGGCTCATGAGTTCGAATCTCACCGTGTTCCATGGTGTTTTTCGAACTCACGAGCTTGTGACGGACTATGATCTCACTCAGATGTTAAACGAGTACCCATTTATGGGGATAAATAACACTGCTGAGCGTGATGCTGATCTCATTACCTCAACAAAAAGCAGATAAGATCTTGGAAATAGGATGTCACTAACACATCCTGCGGCCTTAGTCCAATGCTGGATTGTCGCGCCTGTTATTTTATCATTAGCGGTCACAGATTTACAGTTACCTACATTTGGTTGCAGTTCAATTGGGCCACCCTTTATTATCATGTATGTCATATGCTTAAGCCTACTTGATTTCGTTTACTGTATTTGGGAAAATTTGAACCGAATGAATTGAGTAGGCTTAAGAATATGACATACATATGATAATAGAAATATGACTGTGTAATGGAGCCCTAAAACACGGATATTTCCATATAATCTGTTGTGCATCCCCACAAAAAAAAATTGAATTTTTTGTTGCCAAGGACATTTTTCAATTATTAAAAGTAAAAAAGATGTAGTATTGAAAACTTACATGCATGCATTTTTTTTAGAATGAATTGAAGGTTCATTGTTTACTCAACAATGTTGAGTCCACAATGAACCTATCAAAAATTGTTCAACATTCATGGCAACGCTTTTCGACCTAGTTTTGGTCCACACGATAGACTCTACTCTTCAGGAGCAACCTTAGTCTATCGGGGAGGTGGCTCGACTCTGAGTACAGTCCCCGCTGCTGCAGTGTGGGCGCCTTTCACACTCACGTAGGACTATTCGGGTATTTCCCGAAGGTCCCACTGGATGGCGCAATATCTTTGAGCCAGTGGGGGTTCTCCCTTTTCATACCGGCGTGAAGCCGAAATTAAGCTTCCTTAGCGAAGCCCCAATCTTTCCTTACGATACCTGTCAACCACTTACAAATATTAGTAAACAACTCCGTAACAGCTGTGAAGTGGAACCTGAAGTTCATCCTCTCCCCCATAGTTATGCCCAAGTACTTGACCTCAACGGCCTCGTACTTAAGCTTTTCGCTGAAGCTTAGATGATATTTTTGAACGTGAATTTGAATTAAGAAGTGGCTTGTTTTGCTATCTGTTCTCATAAGGATATCTTTTATTTCTCCTATATTTTCCGCTATATGGCGGATGGTATGCTAAATGTCGCTAGTTTCGATAAAAAGAAGAAGAAATTCTTCTTTCGAGAACCAATAGCGTAATGTTCCGATATTTTGACTATGTTGCGGAACGGTTATGTAAAGGAACTCTTATCAAGAGACGCGAGAGCGTCTTGCCCGCCAAAGGAAAAAAAACGAAAGCGAACAAGTGTATGATTACCGGAGACAACTTGCTTTTTTGTTTGACCGGGCTACAGCCTTCCAGGCAACATCCCCCAACAAATTTTTTTTACCAAAATATTCCACATATCCTGTTCTAGTGCCTTTCCAAAAAAAATCATCGATCGGCATATTAACGGGTAAGATATATGCAATAAACGGTGAAATTTTCACCCTCACAGACTTAAGCGAGTAACCCAATTTCAGACTGGAGTCTACAGTCGCAGAAATACTTGCTTCTACTGTCTCTCTCCGTGATGGGATTTTTGTGAAATTTGGAATGAATGATCCTCTGGTGGTCCTTCCAAAGAATCAATGTTTTCCATTTAGATAAGTGGATGGAATTACGGTAAATTAATTGGTAAAGTTAACAAAAGATTTCCAACAATTGCGTCTTTCGGCTCGTCGCATTGACAGTTTTTTAAAACACACTGCGACATTGGGACATTATGTTATTGGGACACTGGGAGACTAGGATCTTGGGGCAGTGGGATATTAGGAAATTGGGGTCTTGGGACATTAGGACATTAAGACATTGGGGCATTAGGCACACTGGGGAAACTAGGCCATTGGGACATCTGGATATTGGGACAATGGGATATTGGGACATTAGGACACTGGGAGACTGGGACAATGGGGCACTGGGATATTAGGATATAGGGACATTATTATGACTTTGGGACAAAAGGACAATCGGACTTTGGGAAACTGGAACATAGGCACATTGGGCCACTGAGACATCGGGATATTGTGACATTGGGGCATCATGATATTGGATCATTGGGACACTGGGATATTAGGACATTGGGACATTAGGACATTAGGACTTTCGGATATTGGGACATTAGGCACACTGGGGAAACTGCGCCGTGGGGACATTGGGCCACTGGAACATGTGGTATTGGGACATCGGGATATTGAGACATTGGGACACTGGAGCATTGGGATATTGGAACATTGTGACATTGGAACATTGGGATATTGGATCATCAGGACACTGGGGGACTGGGACATGGGTCACTGTGATATTAGGACATTGGGACATTTTAACTTTGGGACAATAGGACAACGGACATTGGGACACTGGTACGGAGTAGCATTGGGCCACTGAGACATCGGGATGTTGTGACATTGGGGCACTGGGATTAAAGGACATGTGGACATTAGGGTCTTGGGTCATTAGGACATTGGGATATAAGGACATTAACACATTAGGACATTGGGACATAAGGTACACTGGGGACATTTGGGACATTGCGGAACTGGGATATTAGGAAATTGGGACATTAGGACAATTGGACATTGGGATATTAGGACATTAAGTGGGACACAGGAAGACTGGGACATTGGGATATTGGGATACTGGGACATTGGGACACTTGGGTAGTGGCACATTCGGACATTTGGCCATTGGGACACTGTGATATTTGCACATTGGGACATTGGGACATTAGGACATAAGGACATTAGGAAATTGGGACATCAGGATCCCAAATCAAAAATATTAGTTGGCTATTTAAGTATGCAAAAATATATGATATCTGACCAAAAACAACAAAGTTGTAAAAGTTACCCCGCCAAAGAAAAATTAATCTGCCGCAAAAAGAATACATATCCCTCCAATCCGCCGCTCATTTGTAGTTTTGTTTTAGGTGTAAATGCTCGAGAAGTTTAAATGTACAGGACTACTTCCTAAAGTAATTTGGAGGGAGCCGTCAAAGTAGCACTGAATAAAATGTCCTGTACATTTAAACTTCTCCAGCATTTACACCTAAAACAAAACTACAAATGAGCGGCGGATTGGAGGGATATGTATTCTTTTTGCGGCAGATTAATTTTTCTTTGGCGGGGTAACTTTTACAACTTTGTTGTTTTTGGTCAGATTTTTGATTTACGGAAACGGTTAGTCAGAATTACAGGCAGATATTCCGTTACTCGTAACAGTTACCGGAATATTGGCCCATCCCTAATTTCTAGAGGCCGTGCTTATTAATTAGCCTTAGAACTTGTAAAAGCACACATTGCTCTTGTTACAATGACAAAGATAAAGAGGTTCATACCATGAACTAATAACCATGATCTAATTAGTGAAACATCTGTTATAAATGTTGATTCTGTTCATTTTTGTGCGTTCAAATGATAAATGAGTGGTACATGGTACTACTAAGTCTATTAAAACTTTCATTATTAAAAATCCTGGATTCCGATCTCTAAATATTGTCATGAGAGACGTACGAGTTGTACAATCGACTAAAGTAGTAGTCTACTTAACCCATTTTCAACCAGCGTTACGTATGCGCAACGTGTTTTTTAGCATTTTTCTTGAATTTTTTATGATATGTTAAATGCAGTTTTATTTTAAGCGAACTTGTTTTTATTGGAGTCTTTCCCCTCGACCTTCAAAAAACCTTTTTTTTCATCCTCCTCCCTCCTATGACCCCATAACTCCCTACACCCCCATTCAGCTTTTTAGTAGATTTTTTGAGCCCAAAAGTAAAACAATAAAGTTTTTTAATTTAAAATTTTAATACATAAAAGTAATACATCTCTACCCAGTCTATCGGCGAGAGTAGTTACACCACATCTGCGACACACCTGGGCCGTGCTATACTGCCGTTTACCTGTGTGTTGCGCAAACGCAGCACTGGACGAATCATGCATTATTTTAATTTGACATTGGTTGACAGTTTTGGGGTATATAACCTCAATTTAGAGCGTGGTTTCGTATTGACCGGTTGTTTGCTTTATTCTATGCTACAATTATAGTTATTTTCAGAAGAAATAATTGTTATCGGTAAATGGTTTACAATTATTTTGGTGATAAAAAGGTTTTTTTACAACTTTCCTTTGTAAATAAAGAATAATTCATCATGTCGCGCCGTAAAGTTTTGACTATAGCGACGTTTTTTTTCGTATCGCGTGTAAATCTGACTCGAAAAAAAAAAACGATCGCGGGTAACATCCCGGTTAAGACCAAACAGCTGACATTTGATAGTTTTTGCGCATCTTTGACTCACCTTTGTCGGCTTATTTTTTAGATGTGGTGGATTTTATTACAAAAGATGATTATTTCTTTGCAAAATCTTTTCTCGTGATGAGAAAAACTCTCACATTTGGTTTGAAAAAACAAATTCCCTCATATTTCCCCTATGCGTCCGGCATCTACATTTGAGCTCTATCCCGTGTAGGGTAGTTGCACGCGTGAGGTTCTACCCAAACCTGCACGGGATAAACACAATAAAACGTACCTTATGAAAGAAATCGAAGAGATAATACAAACTGGAGTGATGACGAGGACCCCATCGATACTGTTACCGTATTGCCACTCCAAGTTTACACTGGCGCATCTGATAATTACGATAAACAAGGGGGTCGGAGATTTCAGTAACTGCGGCGTGGAATTTTGATGATGCCATTTCAAGTATTAGCCTGAAACGACCGAATCTGCAATCCTTTTTCGCGAAATCGTAACTGTTCTCCAGATATTCAATGTCATAGTTTGACTTTTCTATGAAGCCAGTTAAGTAATTTGGTAAGAAAAGAGGGATATTTCCGCTTTACACATTGGGGAAAGTGTTCGATGTCATCAAATTGACGTTTTAATTTTAATCAGTGCCCTAGAATAGTAAGTCTTACCAATTTGGCAAAGATGTGAATAATGTGAAATGTCGAAATATATATATTTGCGAGCAAGGCCAACGAAATTTAAAAAGTTATTTTCGGTGCAATGCTATTGATTCACATCAATATGTAGTAAAAATATCCTCAATTTCCCAAAGAACTGAACTACCCCATATAAATGTGAAAGTTTGACATTGAATATCTGGAGAACCCGTCCAATTTCGTAAAAAAGTATTGCGAATTTGTTCGTTTTAAGCCAATATTAATAAAATGGCATCATCAAAATTAGGCGCCGCAGATACTGAAATCGTGTCCATGTCGGCTTAGGCGCTGATGTTGTACTTCGACTTCTAGCGACTGTGGAATACCCAATGCGCCACATTGTATTTTTTGATAATTTTTTTACATTCTATTATTCTATGGCTGATAAGCGGCTCTGTGCGAATGGCACCGTAAGAAAAACCGAATTGGGGCGGCCAAGCTAAAAACTGGAAAAGATTTGAAAAGAGGGGACCATGGTTACACCTTTGATCAAAGCAACAAAATTATGCTCTGTAGATGGCAAACAATTGTTAGGTAATAGTCTGTACAAACTACGATCAAGTTGAGCCAATGACGAATGCCAACGCTGGAAAAAGACAACTCATGAGAAAGATGGCTCAGTAAAGGAATCTGGAAAATAAGTATTTTATAAGCAGCCATCTGTTTTGAATAACTAGATATAATAAAGGAATGGGAGGTGTCGATTTACACGATAGTGCTGTCAAAATGATCGCAACAACATTCGCTCTAAGAAATGGTATTGGCCGCTGTTCACATCCATCATTGATTCTTCTATTGTCAACGCATGAAATTGCATTGTTTCGCAGCCAAAAAAGAAAAGAAAAAAACAATTTACCAGAAGGAATTTCGTGGTAAAATCGCTAGGCATCTTGTTTTCACTCAAGATGACACAGAGTTTTCAACTGATGATGAACTGTGATGAAAGAACCAGATACTGAATACCGTTTGAGTCTTCCTCGTGTTAGTGGTCAAATAGTGTCGGTTGAAATTCCCAAAATGAAACGTCTTCGTTGTCAAAAATGCAAAAGTCAAACGATTTAAAAGTGCCAAAATTGTAATGTTGCATTACACCCTAGTTGTTTTGACGACTATTACAGTCTTTTTTCAAAAACTATAAATTTTATTTGAAAAAAGAAAAAAATGCGCGGTTCGTCCAGTGTTGGGTATACGCAACGCGCTTCCCGGGAAAACTATGGGTCGGAAAATTTTCTGACTTGAAATTCGATTTCCTTAGGTCCGATTTACCATAAAAAGTATGTACCCCAGGAAAATTGGCATTTCACTTCGGACAAATTAAGGGAAAGCTGGATTTTTGCATGAGCCTTCCTTTCGAGGTCCTAAACAAGTCCCTAAAAGTCCCCGTCCCTACGAGTGCCGCTAGCGGTGCTACAGAGGGTCAAAGACCCTCGAAAACAGGTTTCTCTGAATATTTCGATAACGGTAGCATATACAAAAAAGTGGTGTATGGCAAATTTAAAGCTCTTGTGAATTCTCAATAAACGATGCAAAGACCGAATACTTTCGGGTACTCCTAACGGCGCCAAGAGGTCTAACGGTATTTTTAACAAGGTTTCATTAAAATCTCTATAACGGTAACTCGTACTAAAAACTTTTGTATGGAAAATTTGTAGCCTATGGGGTTTTGAAGACAGTGGCCAAATTTCATATCAATATGTATAGCCTTAAGGGCGCTATGGGGGTTCAAACCTTAAAAAAACGTGTTTTTTGAGGTTTTTCGTAAATGGTGCTAAGACGAGGGAGTGCGCTCTAAGGTGTTCTAGGAGAAATTTGTAGCTTCTATGGCTGTTAGTAAGACGCCAAAAGTCCCCAAAGATGGGAGCCCCCCAAACGAAGTTATTCGCTCTATATCTCTATAACGGTAACGTGCACCGAAAGCTGTTATAAGGCAAATGTGTAGCTTATATAACGCTTAATTAAATATCTGAATTTCAGATTGATGCGTGCAATACTAAGGGCGCTATGAGGGTATGAACCGTACAATAACGGTATTTTTTCGTTATTTTCGTGGATTTCTTCATAACGGGACCGCATTCGGTTGGGAAGCCTGTAACAATTTGTTGCTTCTATAACGTCGACTTAAAATGCCAAAGCAACTTATTTATGCGGGCACCCCTCAGGAAGCTATAAGGGGTCAAAACTAAACAACTAACTAAACAAAAAAACCGTTTCTCGGATTTTTTGATAACGGGAACCTCTAGAGGGAACCCATCTGGAATAAATTTGTAGCTCCTGTTGCTGTTACTAAGACGCCAAAAGTTCCCAAAGATGGATGCCCCTCTAACGAAGTTATGAGGGTCCAAACATTCATTTAAGCAGTTTTCTGGGAATACCTTTATAACGGTAACGTGCACCGAAAACTGTTATACGGCAAATGTGTAGCTTATATACCACTTAATTAAATATCTGAATTTCGGATTGATGCGTGAAATGCTAAGGGCGCTATGAGGGTCCAAACCGCACAATAACGTTATTTTCGTGAATTTCTTCATAACGGGAGCGCTTTCGGGAAGGAAGCCTGTTAATATTTGTTGCTTCTGTAACTTCAAATTCAAACGCCAAAACAACTCATCTATACGAACACCCCCGAGGAAGCTATTAGGGGTCAAAATTAAACAAAAAACCGTTTCTCGGAAATTTTTTGATAACGGGAACCTCTAGAGGGAACCCATCTGAGGGAAATTTGTAGCTCGTGTGTCTTTTAGTGTGACATCAAAAGTCCCCAACGATGGGAGCCCCCCTAGGGAAGTTATGAGGGTCCAAACATCCAAATAAGCAGTTTTTAGTGAATATCTCTATAACGGTAATATTCACCGAAAACTGTTATATGGCGAATTTGAAGTTTTTACAACGCCTAACTTAATGTTCAAATTTCAGATCGATACGTGCAGTACTAAGGGCGCTACGAGGTTCCAAAACTTGCAAATTCGGCATTTTTGGTTATTTTCGTGAAAATCTCCTTAACGGTAACGTATACCGGAAGCAGTCTGTAAAAATTTGTTGTTTCTATGTTTCAAATAAAATGCTCCATCGATTTGTATGCACCTGGAGCCACCATACGGGCATTATAACGTTTTAATAAACTAATTTTTAAAGAAGGTATGTGTAGTGTATGTCTTTGCGTACGTCCATATGGGCTTAAAAATTAGTTAATTTATACGTTATAATGCACGTATGAAGGCTCCAGGAGCATACAAATCGGTGGAGCCTCTAATTTGGAACCATAGAAACAACAAATTTTTAGAGACTTCCGGTATACGTTACCGTTAAGGAGATTTTCACGAAAATAACCAAAAAATGCCGAATTTGCAAGTTTTGGAACCTCGTAGCGCCCTTAGTACTGCACGTATCGATCTGAAATTTGAACATTAAGTTAGGCGTTGTAAAAACTTCAAATTCACCATATAACAGTTTTCGGTGCACATTACCGTTATAGAGATATTCACTAAAAACTGCTTATTTGGATGTTTGGACCCTCATAACTTCCCTAGGGGGGCTTCCATCGTTGGGGACTTTTGATGTCACACTAACAGACACACGAGCTACAAATTTCCCTCAGATGGGTTCCCTCTAGAGGTTCCCGTTATCAAAAAATTTCCGAGAAACGGTTTTTTGTTTAATTTTGACCCCTAATAGCTTCCTTGGGGTTGTTCGTATAGATGAGTTGTTTTGGCGTTTGAATTTGAAGTTACAGAAGCAACAAATATTTACAGGCTTCCTTCTCGAAAGCGCTCCCGTTATGAAGAAATTCACGAAAATAACGAAAAATACCGTTATTGTACGGTTCGGACCCTCATAGCGCCCTTAGCATTTCACGCATCAATCCGAAATTCAGATATTTAATTAAGCGGTATATAAGCTACAAATTTGCCGTATAACAGTTTTCGGTGCACGTTACCGTTATAAAGATATTCCCCAAAAACTGCTTAAATGAATGTTTGGACCCTCATAACTACGTTAGAGGGGCTCCCATCTTTGGGGACTTTTGGCATCTTAGTAACAGCAACAGGAGCTACAAATTTATTCCAGATGGGTTCCCTCTAGAGGTTCCCGTTATCAACAAATCCAAAAAACGGTTTTTTTGTTTAGTTAGTTGTTTAGTTTTGACCCCTCATAGCTTCCTTAGGGGTGCCCGCATAAATAAGTTGTTTTGGCATTTTAAGTTAACGTTATAGAAGCAACAAATTGTTACAGGCTTCCCAACCGAATGCGGTCCCGTTATGAGGAAATCCACGAAAATAACGAAAAAATACCGTTATTGTACGGTTCATACCCTCATATCGCCCTTAGTATTGCACGCATCAATCTGAAATTCAGATATTTCATTAAGCGTTGTATAAGCTACACATTTGCCTTATAACAGCTTTCGGTGCACGTTACCGTTATAGAGATATTCCCCAAAAACTGCTTAATTGGATGTTTGGGCCCTCATAACTTCGTTAGAGGGGCTCCCATCTTTGGGGACTTTTGGCGTCTTACTAACAGCCATAGAAGCTACAAATTTCTCCTAGAACACCTTAGAGCGCACTCCCTCGTCTTAGCACCATTTACGAAAAACCTCAAAAAACACGTTTTTTTAAGGTTTGAACCCCCATAGCGCCCTTAAGGCTATACATATTGATATGAAATTTGGTCACTGTCTTCAAAACCCCATAGGCTACAAATTTTCCATACAAAAGTTTTTAGTACGAGTTACCGTTATAGAGATTTTAATGAAACCTTGTTAAAAATACCGTTAGACCTCTTGGCGCCGTTAGGAGTACCCGAAAGTATTCGGTCTTTGCATCGTTTATTGAGAATTCACAAGAGCTTTAAATTTGCCATACACCACTTTTTTGTATATGCTACCGTTATCGAAATATTCAGAGAAACCTGTTTTCGAGGGTCTTTGACCCTCTGTAGCAGCGCTAGCGGCACTCGTAGGGACGGGGACTTTTAGGGACTTGTTTAGGACCTCGAAAGGAAGGCTCATGCAAAAATCCAGCTTTCCCTTAATTTTTCCGAAGTTTGGCCAAATTTTTGTTCAAATTTCCTGGCGTAATGCTCTTTTCTTTCTTAACTAATTTTCAAATCCTAGATGTAAAAAATATGCAGCGAGTGAAATTACAAAATTGCTAGGTTACGTTACGTCCCGTTCCAAATGAATGGACATAATGCGCCCGTGTCGTTCCGTGCCATTCCGTACCGAACATCTGTCAAAGTTGGTCCAATCGAATTTTTATGTAATTGCACAGATGGCACGGTACGGGACGGAAGCAAAATTGTACTAGAGCTCTTCGGCACGTAACGTAACGGAAGCGTTCTGTCTCGCACTTAACACTTATCTTGAAGTTTTTGCGGTTGTTTAACGAATTCCCGCTTCGCTTGCTTTAAAAAAGGCTAAAATAACCCATTTTAAAATTATATAACTTGTTAAATAAATATGTATAAATCAATTTGATTAAATTCTTCAATATATTTCAGTGATAGCCCGACAACAAGGTTTGGTTCTTTATTCTGGCCAACAGTGGTGTATGTAAGCTAATTGATTAACGACAAGGAGGTGTATAATTGTCATTAGCTTGTTGAAGTGCTGAAGGAAAATAACTCAGGGGGCTTACTACTAACCTTTCTTGTCTTGCAAAGTTTTGACATTGATTCAAAATAAATTATGCTTTTATTTTGGAAATACATATAGCAATAATGAACATATACGAACTTATCCATCCTTGTCTCTTAAAATGTTCACTGACGCTAAGCTTTCACTTGTGTTTTCGTGAATAATACTTAAGCTGATCCTTTACGCACATGGAGAATTGACGAGCTCAATAACAATTTGAACTAGGTGCTTTTTATTGGCAAATACCGAAAGTGATCTATGAAATTTCGCTCAATGTAATCAAGGCTTAATTTAGGCAAAATAGCATGAACTACTGCATTCCATCTTATAATCTCTTTATAACAATACAAAGCTAATCGCTTTTATGGATCTTTCACTATCTACTTCCATGATTCGATGAAAGAAAGATCGTCAATCTTACATAAGCTATCTTAACACGAAGCGACGCTTCATGAAACTGCTACATTATTTAAATTAATAATATGCCGTTTGTATTCATTTTAGGACATCGAAAGGAACTCGAGGACTGGAGCACTTCCACGAGAGCCATCGTTTCATGCTATATTCTCTCTATGCTTGGGGTGTTCCGACAATTTTCACCACAATCACACTATCCATTGACTATTTCAAATTGGTTAGCGATTATTTCGATCCGAATATCGGGGAAGGTCGTTGTTGGTTTTCGCGTAAGTATACCGAGCACAATATTCCAATTTAAAAAAATTAATTTACATTTTTAATTAATAATTGTTTTCTTCATTTTTACAGAAACCAGCAGTCCACCTCATCTACTATTTTTCCTGACACCAATCGGCATCCTGGTCCTTACCAACTCGGTGCTCTTTGCCCTGACACTGCGCTATTGCAATCGTGTAAAACGTGAAATCTATCGAATGCAAAGTTCATCTAGTGAAAAGAAATCGCTGAAAAATCGCTTCATATCTGACAAAGCTCGATTTATGATGAACACGAAATTGTTTATTGTAATGGGAGTATCATGGCTTCTGGAAATTGTTAGTACTATTTTGTATACACCGGAATATGTTGCTGTATGGTATGTGTCGGATTTCTTCAATGTCCTGCAAGGAGTTTTCGTCTTTCTCATATTCGTATTCAAGCGACGTGTTTGGGCGGCCGTCTTGGAGCGATTAGGTACCTACGGTTTGCTTTCAGAAAAAAACCTATGATTGCAGAAATAATGATTGTGGTTTTCTTTTATAGGCGTTGGCAGGAAGAGTATGTTCCATCCAGCACTGACCACAACTGTCACGACACCGACAACGATGGTAACAAGCACCCATGATCTCAGGAAAATGAGATCAAGCGATGGATTGCCTATGTCTCCAGTGCGAAAATCCAACTCAAAGTCTGAATTTAAGCTGTAGACTCGTATTGTGTGTGGTTTTGAGTATTATACGCGTGAATTAGTATTTGGATCGTTGTCTTAAACTGCAGTTGCTCTGTGCGGATCTGTTAGAGCATGAAGAGGTTTGAGGTCTTATAATTCAAGTATTCAATTTCTGACCTATGCTGTTGGGGTATCCAGTGTCTTTTTAGGCTCCTTTAGGGTACTTTTCGAGTATATATGTATTTCAAATTACTGTGGCGGTGTATACGGCACTATAATAGGTGTGATGTGTATTTATATATAAATATAAGAAAAAGCTATTTATATTGCATATTGTATTTCAATTATGAAAAAATGACAATTTATTAATTTAATACTATTATGGAAATGTAAAAATATACTTGTAAATTATGATTACGTAGTTTTTCTTAAATTTGATCGGTTTTCGATGATGAAACGTACAATATTAAGAAGAAATATTGTTTTATCTACGATTGAAATTGAAGAAATTATAAATGTTATAAATTCGTCGTATAACCGTTTCCTAGAAAATACGCATTTGATTGACAAAATAACTCCGTTAAGTATTAATATCCTTCCAAAATTCTGTCAAAAGTCAACCTTTAATTAAGGTCAGCGCCCGCTCTAGCACTTACACCGCCCCGGGCAAGAAGACAATTTGCCGCCCCTTTGGTACTCAAAGAGGATTTTTCTCTTGAATCAAGTGATTTTATCAGCTCTTGATGGATGTAACACCGAATAGCTGTGGAACAATTTACATCGTGGATCCGACTGCCGTAGGCACATTTTTATAAAGACACCCCAAAAATGCATGATCACAGTAGAACTCGAACCAAGGCTGCAGTAATTCAAAGGATGTTATCTTTTTCCACTGAGTTACTGAAGGCCCAGATAGTACCTTTGTAGTAGAAACCTATTCCGCTATTATTCAGAATCTTACCACATCGCAATTCACCATAGTTCAGCTAGGTGTTTGTTCGGATTTCTAAAAATAAAAGCTTAGTACAGAATTAAAAAAAAAAACTAGATATGGCCGTTTTTAATCTGACGTATGAAATCGAAAATTAATGCGATTTTTTCATCAAAAAAGTCAACATATTTTTAAAAACTCCGCTCAGCTAAATTTTGGCCAAGGGATGGTGCTCATTTTTATTACCAAATTTTTCGATAGTTTACGATAACATCCTTACATACTGCTCTGCGCAGCTTATAAGCTTCAATTAGTCGGATTTTATTGCGGACTGATTTGCGACTATTATGTGGCTTATTTACATAAATATCGCTGAAAATAGAAGGGAAAGCAGCAAGACAGCAGTCGAAAGCAGTACCATGCATTTTAAATGGGTGACTTAATTTTGATGTTGCAGTCGAACAGCAGCAGCATGCTGCCGACATGACGACACCCAATTAAAATGCATGGTGCTGCTTTCGTCTGCAGTCTTGCTGCTTTCCGTTCTGTTTCAAGTATAATAAGTTATCTCGTGAATTCTTAAAGTATAAAGTCAGTGCTAGTCAAATCAGCGGAACCAAATCCCGAAACAAATTAGGGAGGACTGCTATTAAGGCGATTTTAATTTGAATTGCGGTGAAAGCTAACGAAAACCACTCCAAATTATTAGCGATGGTAATTGTGCCTTTGGGCAATAAATTTTTCACAGGAGATTTTTTTTTTGTAAACGCCTTATTACCGGAAGTCAAATCAAATGCAATCTGTTGCATTAAATCTAATTATAATTACGTTCCCTAATTTCGTCCTTTATTTGAAAATTAGGTGGCACTTCCCTTTCTGCAGAATTAGAGGCCATGAAAGCATGTATAATCGATATGCCTAATCCTGGTGAAATACATTTATAAATTTTCAGTTCCTTTTTAGGGTTTTTTAGATTTTACAAAAAACCCTTATGAAATCGATTTTGTCCGTCCGTCTGTCCGTCTGTTCACTAAATAACTCGCGAACGGCTTAACCGATCGTCATGAAATTTGGTAGGAATGAGTAGAAGGGTAACAGTCTTTGGTACGAAATACTTAAAAGTTGGTAGGACAAAAATAACAGGGTGTCCCGGACATTTGAAAATTTGTTCACTAAATAACTCGCGAACGGCTTAACGGATCGTCATGAAATTTGGTAGGAATGTGTAGAATGGTAACAGTCTTTGGCATGAAATACTTAAAAATTGGTATGGCCAAGATAAAAGGGTGTCCCGGACATTTACAAATTTGTTCACTAACCGATCGTTATGAAATTTGGTAGGAATGTGTAGAATCGTAACAGTCTTTAGCACGAAATACTTAGACGTTGGTAGGACAAAGCAAACAGGGTGTCCCGGAGATTTGAAAAAGTCGACTTTTTTAGTTTTTATCAAATCAAAGAACTCGATGGGTACATTTCATATCAGTCGATTTTTTCTAGTTTGGAGTCATGGTAACGGCGTTACAGCTAATAAATCCAGTTAATATGTGGAGCCATGATACATAGTAAATCAATTTTTGGATTGGTCTAACTAAAAAGTGTTACAGAATGAAAGGCGTTAGCCTTTCATTCTGGAACGCGTTTATTTAGACCAATCCAAAAATAGATTTACGAGAAGCATTTCATTAACATTGTGCATAATTCTTATTTATTACCTATAAAATATATGTGCAAAATTATTCACTATGTATTAGGGATGTCAAAAACCGGACGGTTAGTCCGAAAACCGGTACTTTCAAAACGGTTAACCGTTTTTTTTTCGGTTTATTCATCATCCCGGTTTTAACCCGGGCGGTTGTTTGCCCATCCGGTTAATACCGAAAAAAAGTTTCCAAATTCATAAAATTTTTATATTTTCTTGATTTGTCAGTCTGTAATTCTAATGCTTGTCTTCTATGAAAAATTTTGTATTTCCGAACACTCTCCTTGGTGCTATTATTCCAAGAACTATCGCTTCGTCAAACTACCGCTCCTTGAATTTTTCATTTCCAAGGCAGATATTGTTCACGTTAGAAAAAAATAGAGTAAGGTTAATTCTTGTGATTTTTGAATCAGTGGGCTCCCAGGAATCTGAAACTAATTTTGCTAAAAAAAAAATTGATCGGAAAGGTCCCAAAAAGGGCAAAAAAGGATACTTTTTAATCCTTGACCGGAGGTCGGCATGTGTATCTAATCAAAGGGACGTCAAGTACATTACATTCCGGTAGAATCTTAACCTATTATAGATTCGGAAAAGTGAGAAACGTAGTGACAATTTGGATTATTCTCGTAGTTATGGCTTGGGAAAGATACACGGAAAACACAATAATTTTCGATTTAATCTCGATTTATTCCGTTGAGGGTCCTTGAAACAGGAAACAAACACCGGATATGTAATGTACTCGACGTCCCCTTTTGATTTGATATCCCACATGCTGACCTCCGGCCAAGGATTAAGGAGTATCCTTTTTTGTCCTTTTTGGGACCTTTCCGATCAAATTGTTTTTTAGGAAAATGAGTTTTAGATTCCTAGGAGCTCGCTGATTCAAAAACCACAAAAAATAGCCTTACTCTATTTTTTTCTATTTGGAGGCCTGAAATGGGATATCTTGACTGCACTACCTATACAGGGTGTCCGGAAACTGCCGCATAACCGTACCGGATTGTGATTCCTCATGTGATTTTTAGCAAAAAAGTTGTACTGAACATACCCCTCAGCTCAACCCTTTAGCTGCCACAGGCATTTAAAGATTTTTGAAAAAATCATTTTCTTGCACGACTTAAAGCCTAATATCTCCAAAGTTAGACCAGCTAAAATAGTGAAATAAAATGATTATTACAGCCAACAAATTTACCTATAAAATAAAACTAACCACACTAAAATCGGATGAGAGGTTTGGTTTTTACAGAGCTTCAAAGTCAAATTTGCGTGATTTGACCCAAAAACAATCTTTTTTGCCATCTCAATTTTCTCCAACTTCTGCCAAGATGAGGTGCTTGTACGGTTCTTTTAAAAATTGGCGCATAGTCTTACAATCATATCTTTCTTACAACATTTTGATCTAGCTCCATTACTTCTAACAGTTTTTAATTTTAGCGCAAATTCAACACAATTCAATTCACACTGCCCCTAAAGATCTGCAATTTGGTAAAATCTATTCAAAGCATGTCGAAATCGAGCCAAAATTAACCCTAGTTTTCTGCACTTATGGTACTAAAACTGTTAGAAATAATGGAGCTAGAATAAAATGATGTAAGAAAGGTATGATTGTAAGACTATGTGCCAATTTTTAAAAGAATCGTAAAAGCACTTCATCTTGGCAGAAGTTGGAGAAAATTGAGATGGCAAAAAAGATTGTTTTTGGGTCAAATCACGCAAATTTGACTTTGAAGCTCTGTAAAAGCCAAACCTCTTATCCGATTTTAGTGTGGTTAGTTTTATTTACACAGTCATATTTCTATACGAACATCAGCTTAACGAGTGTGTATGCATTATTTTGCTAAAATTCTAAGCAATTCAATGAAAAACCGGTTAACCGAAAACCGGTACTTTGAGCCCGGTTAAAACCGGACGGTCTAACCGGCTTTGCGAAAAAAACCGAAAAAACCGAAAACCGGGTTATGGGCCGGTTTTTGACATCCCTACTATGTATGTATCCAAAATCTAAAAAACCCTCGTATTGCGGGCGCAGCCCTCTGTACGCCGGTATTTTTATAAGGAAGAACTTAATTGGCAAATAACTGAGCGAATTGTCCCACTTTGCTTTTCGGAAGTGGGCGGGTGCTACCATCACAGACGTCAAATTTAGCAACTTTCACTAAGCATTTTACAATTATAAATGATTCTTCTGCATATCAATTGTGGGATCTTCCAAGCCTCGCAAGAACTCTGCATCTTTAAAACTCAATTTCCAAAAGAGAAACTAATGATACTATTGATAAAAAGATTCAGTTTCCTTCCTGCCGTATGGCATTTTCTTTCGTCCCTTTTAATTTCATATGTATGTTTCCTTTCGGCTTTTTACATCTTTTTTATTCGAGTGCTACCGCCCCTAAAATTTGGCGCCCCGGGCGACCGCCCGGCTTGCCCCCCCCCTTAGAGCGGGCGCTGGTTAAGATTAAGTAGGTACTTGTAACGGACTTCAATAGTTATTGTGCGGTTCGGACCCTCGTAGCGTCCTCAACATTGCACGCATCAATCTGAAATTTGGATATTTAGTTAAGAGTTGTATAAGCTACGAATTCGCCATATAAAAGTTTTCGGTGCACGTTACGGTTATAGAGATATTCCCCAAAAACTGCATAGTTGAATGTTTGGACCCTCATAACTTCGTAAGGGGGCTCCCATCTTTGGGGACTTTTGGCGTTTTACTAACAGCCATAGAAGCTACAAATTTATCCTAGAAGACCATAGAGCACACTCCCCCGTCTTAGTGCCATTCTCGAAAAACTAAAAAAAAAACGCTTTTTTTTAAGGTTTGAATAGCGCCCTTAAGGCTGCACGTATGGATATGAAATTTAGCCGTTTTCTTCAAAACTCCATAGGGTACAAATTTTCCGTACAAGAGTTTTTGGTACGAGTTACGGCTATAGAGATTTTCATGAAACATTGTTAAAAATACCGTTAGGAGTGCCCGAACGTATTCGTTATTTCCATCGTTTATGGAAAAAGCACAAGAGCTTCAAATTTGCCATACACCACTTTTTTGTATATGCTACCGTTATGGAATTATTCAGAAAAACCTGTTCGCGAGGGTATTTGACACTCTGTAGCACCGCTAGCGGCACTCGTACGTAGAGACGGGTTCTTTTCGGGTCTTGTTTAGGACCTCGAAAAGGAGGCTCAAGCAGAAATCCAGCATTCCCCTAATTTTTCCGAAGTGAAATGCCAATTTTCCTGGGGTTTTATTGTTGTTAAATAAAAAATAATAATAAGGTGCGCACTGCTTCCTACATTGTGCCATAATCCTTTAATTTAGAAAGTTATTAACCAGCTTTATAAAGGCGAGAAGATCGTTCGTTTGTCCCTTAATTATTCTGGAGCTTAGTAAATTAAGTCCAAGGAGTGACCTCCTGGACCTGCCGATCGCCGGGCATTCACATAATAAATGAATGGAGGTTTCGGGTTAATTGGGTTGCCCTTGATAAAACAATTTTCTGGAGATGCGGAGCCCAAAATGACCCGTAGCCCACTACACTTTGCCCTTGTCGAAGATTACCCCAGAGAGATTCACTAATCTTCAGGCCGGATGTCCTGTAGAACCTGGTATGTGCACTGGGCAATTGTCTGTAAAGTCATTTCCAGGGAAGTGCATGTTAAGTAGAAGTTGGAGGGTCTCCTTGGGACCAGCAGTAAACGAGCCGTCCGGGAATTTAAGCATCCCAACTCCGAAGTTGGAGTTGCTTCTGGAGAGGGCTTTGTGAAGTCGAGCGGCCTCAGGTAAAGACTGAATTGCTTCACACGGCTGACCCAGCACTTCCTTGTACATTGAATAATGATTGTACTATTTACAGTTAAGGAGCGCCTGTATGAATCCAACTGACCACACCTCTTGGCTGAGTTTAAAAATCTCCAAACCTGGGTCCGTTTCCGATCGAATTCATCATTCCACTAGGGGACCTTAAGGGTAGACCTGTAATTTGGAATGAAAGAGCTCTCCTGGTAGGCGGAGATGAGTACATTATTTAGTTTATCTGCGGCAAGCTCTACATCGCAGGTGGATTCAAAGAAAAGTGACAGAGTATCGACACTGGAAAGGACCAACTCTTTGAACAATTACCAATTGTTTTTTTTTAGGACACGTAGATGTAGCCTGGAGCATTGAGCTCCCTGCAAGATTGAATCTGATGTGCCTGTGATCTGAAAAGGATTTCTCGCTTGATATATGCCAATCAGAGATAACTCCGAAGTTGGTCCACTGGCAAGAGTCAGGTCAACCTCCTCCCGTGCGGCGGTGATGAATAATAAACTGTCGGTTGTTAGTTCTGCTGTAGCTAATCGAGCTGGAGACTCTCTCAGGTGGAATAGAGTCATCACCGTATGTGGTGGATACGTTGGATAAAGTTGGTTAGTGGTAAAAAATTCACATGATTGTCAACAACAAGCGCCCCCCTAGAGCGGTCCACTGACCTATTGTAAATCAACTTACCGTGATTAATGATAAGTCCACATATGCGATCCGTGCCCACCACATGAATCTTGTATCAGCACTATCAAGGCTGTGTTTGCGGCGAAGATCCTGCGCAAGATGGCCGATGCTCCCTTGGGATGATGGAGATTCGCCTGGAGTACCTTAACAGTACTCACTGCTTGGCGAGCGGTCTACAAGGCTGCTTCGTTTGCCTTGTCGATACCGCCCACCTCATTCGTTCGTGCAGCACTTAGGGCTGCGATGGTGGACCCTAGTCCAAGAGTAATGGGCTCGCTCTTGTTCCCTCTGAGGTGATAGAGAATCGCTTTCGCGGCTGGTGGAGGGAACTGAGCTCCTGCTGATAGAAGGGGCGGGCACTCGGCTTGTGCTCGGAGTCGGGCCTTGGCAGCTGTTTTTACAGTCGTTATTGTGCGACGACTTTCGTGATGTTGTTGTGGAGGTGGACCGAGTGGCCGGAATTTGTCCAATTGTGAACAATCCAGTTTTTAGTCTGTAGCCAGTTTTGCGTTTTGATGGAAACCAAAATGTCTTCGGTCTTTTGCTCACTGCTTATGAGGAAGTACCCCTGAATAGTGTGCAGCTTGGGATAATTCCTTTCCTTGACCAAAGTGTATTCAAACCCACTCTGCAATGGGAGAGTCCTTATAAGATAACACTAAACACCCTGATCTTGCGACACAGGATAGAAAGATAATGTGGTGTTCCCTGGGGTTATCCTCCCTTCACCTGCAGTATGGCTTTCTGTATGTGGGTCATCGGATCGATCGAAAGGGTTTTCGAAGACCACTGGGCAAAAACCCAGTTTTATACAGTTGCTATGGTAGAAGGCCGCATCAAAAAACAGTCTATACAGTGTGCCTTGGCGTGCGAAGCTCCTAAGCCGTTATGTAAGAGAGAACGGTGGAAGGAGCGGCTCCTGCCACTGCTAAACGCACAATACATGCACAATTTCTGCAACCAAGCTGGCATTCTACCCGCTTTACTTTGTTTACTTTAACCCCTTTTCGAATGACCAAGTGGCCATCCTGCAGGTGACCATGGAGCGTAACCTTGTTTTGTATCTCAATATCAGACTGGTAAGTAACATGCAAGGACTCTCCCACTACTGTGCGGGTCAGAACAAACGAAAAATACATTCGTGCGAGATATACGTTTGATCACACAAAGCCAATCGAGACTTCGTCACGACCAAGTTTAACAGTGGCTTCTCGCAAAATGTCCACTTGTCCACAAATCAGGGGTCAGTCATCAGCCATCTACCAGCCGGAGCCCTGTTCCATCTACCAGTCGTGATCCTGTTCTCTCCACTTACCGGAGGTCAGCAATATCAACCCAAAGCCCATTACCGTATGGCAGTCGGAGCCTACCGTTATCCGGCCGTGAAAATGTACCGTCTCATCTCTCGACCAAGGTTCAAGCGGCCTTGCTCCGCCTACGTATACGTACCCGAGGTCAGCATCGTCAACACGAGGCCCATAACACCTAAGACTCCACTGTACTGTACTGTTCTCCGAAGGGTTCTCGACCACCTCCACCATCCGAGGCCTGACACCAGCACAAGACGACTTTTAAGAACTCTCGATCACGTTGTTCCGTAAGCTTGCGAAAGTTTATTTGGCAGCGGAACATAGGTATAGTAATAGCACTGTCATCTTCACAGCCAGGGCGAGCTGTATACACCTCAGTTCCACCCGAGTCCACAATTTCTTCCGTGGCGACTGACAGTTTACCTGTTGTTGCTATTGCTATTGTTGTAATACGTGTCCATCGACACTGAGAGAGAGAGTTTTTGTTGTTTGTTCGTATCTGCCAATAAATTTAGTGGGTAGCTATGACGACATTGTCCAGCTGAGATGTGACTGAGTTGGTGGCGATATCAAGCCCATTTTTTTCAAAATTTTGTTCATCATTATCGTAGCCAAGGATATGCATGTAATAAAAATGTTAACATAACAACAAATAAGATTCACCATCAGTTCAGGAGTAGCTCGTCTATAACCTAGTGCTGTCTACATGGGCGTAGCCGGAGGAGGGGGGGGGGTGGTCAGGGAGGGGCATTTGCCCTCCCTTTCGTTGTCGATGATTATGGTAAAAAAAATCTTACCGCGGTCTCTCCGGGAAGGCAGTGGAATTTAGCTTCATTCCATCTGCAAGGGATTTTAGTGACAAATGGTATACAGCTTTGCCTTGTTAGGGACCTTGTAATGAACGAGTCTCATATTTCCGGGTCTTTCAAGTTATTTTATCAAGACTCATTTTGTAGCTGAATCATACCAGCAATGAAATTTAGCCACTGTTAATATTTTGTTAAATTCGGAAGAAATCTTATCAAAACCGTAAACTGTATTTCTATCAAAAATAGATTTATAAATTTTGCTTAGAAGAAAAACAGTGACAGACGCCACAAACTGATCTCGTGGTCTATTTCTTTTAAATCGCAAGTGGATTATGCAGTCCAGGAGACAAAAATCCAGTAAAAGTCAAGACACGTGCAGGGGCAATTTTTCGTTAAATGATGTAGATAATCATGCTCGACTGTCTCTTTTTTAAAATTTGGTTTTTAAATTTGCTTAAAAATATTTTCGCTATCGACAATTTCAACTTCTAAGAAAGTCATGATGTTGAAAAAATGTCCCCCCCCTGACCGAAATTCTGGCTACGCCCATGCTACACAGGAGCACCTGTTAGACGATAAGTGGGTCGATCGGTGTCATCTTTGACAAGGACAAAGTGACAAATAAACGCATCCTGCAAATTCAAATATGTATATGTATACCCACTTAATTTAAGCACGAGTGGGGTCTCGCTATCCTGACTGGCAATCGTAAACCCTCCTTTTTCGTCAAAGAGAAATCCTGCAATAAGCCATCTTAGTTGAATTTTTTATTAGGTATTTCTTTATTTTGTAAAATGTTCCGTTGAATTTGTTGTTGTTGAAAAATCATTTGAAAAATATCGTGATAATGCTTTTCAAGGACGACGATTGTCAACTTTCATTTAAATTAAAAGGCTGTCATTTTATCGTAGAAACCCTAAACTTATGTCAGTTAAACAAATTATTGAAATTTCCCAGCAATTCAAAATTCTCTATTCCTTACCGCAAGCTCAAGGATCAGCTTCTTGTACAGAACAAGAACTTTAATTATTCCTTCGAGAATTTGAATATATGTACTACGCCCTAGACCAAAAGTTAATTCCTACGCTTGTGGTTCATATATTGAGTGAAAGCTTTTCGTGCGTTCCAAGTTCGTGCTTATGAAATTCAATCAGGCATCATCCAGACTATCGATTTTTCAGACTACATGCACCACACAACAAGTTGCCAGCTGTTCGCTTCACTCAGACATCATAGTGAGTGCATCAAGTGAAGACGTTGAAAATTTATATTGCGCTCTGGTCTTGATAAGAAATTGTGAAAAGAAGACTGCAAATAAGCCAGAGTAATTGCATTCGCACGAGTACATAGTAGAGGTAATACTAGAGAAGTGAAGTGAATAGATGTATGTATCTGTGGTTAATTCTTTTTTTTTTTGCTTAGAAACATATTGTAGATTTGTGCTTAGAATCCAGACGCTCTAATTGGATTAGGTGACGATGGCTGCTACCACCCGCTTTCAAACGGTTGCGGCCACGGCATGCATGAAATCGTGCTTGATGGTGTTCAATCTGGCCTTCTGGGTAAGTGACTTTTCACATTGTTTCACTACTTCAAAGGAACGAATTTAAATCGGAATGGTAAATAGCAATGGATTTGTCTATTGTCTGTATACTGTATAGGGATAGGGTACGGATTTTATAACCACCAACAATTACCTGAAGTAATCGATTACTTGCAGAGGGAATAGACTAGCGTTGACAACGTCGTGAAGAAAGACGTAATAGATATCAGTCAGCTGTCTTCAATTTCTTGTCTGCAACAAGGGAAAGGTGTTGAGTTTTCAACAGATTAAATATCTTCCCAGTTCTTATCACATATACACTGACCCCTACCTCTGACAATATGCTATTTTTGCGTGCATTCTTATTTATTTCTTCTCTGGTTCTTAAGTCATTACCTGAAATTGGAATACACAATGCAAAATATTTAGGTTGAGAGCTTATTTTCAGTTGATAAGAAATTCGGAATAAATATTTTAAATTTTCATACACAATGCACAACAGACCTTGACTAGGAAGTTTTCTAGAAATTCATAAATCTTAAATATACTTATATAGTATCAGTTGGGGTGGTGCAAAAGCTTTTAAGGATATAGCATTGAAAAGTTGTAAAGAAGTATTATTGCGTTATAAATGTCAAAGTTTAATAATTGTCTTAAGCACTTTCTAATAATAATTCTTCCACATTGACGCCCACATTGCTGCTTATTGTGAAACGTTTAATTTTTAGTTTGAAACGCTGTAAGTGTAGGAAGAATGAAAATAATTTTTATTTGCACTCCTATTTTGTTCCCTCAACGACAGACATGAAAATGCTTATTTTGAATAAAGGACTGTTGTGACGTTAGACTAAGCTGACCAGACGTACAGCATTTTGCTGTACAGTACAGCATTTCGACTTGCCGTACAGCATTGGGAAATGTACAGCGAAGTGTACAGCATTCCCCATGCCACACAACGACTCACTATAGAATATAATAAGTTCTTCGGTGATCCTGTGATCAGTCTTGTCTGCTTTTTTTGACTCCTGTACCCTGTACGATCGATATTTAGCGAAAGCATCGCAATTTGATGTTTGGCAATCGTTCATTCTCGATTTCTCGGGAACTCTTCTCGATCCTTCTATAATCGGGCAAACTTGTAGAGCTACTTGGCGCTCACATTTGCTCCAAATGACACGGTCCTACCTTTCTGCGTTCGGAAGTTACGGCTGCCTAAATCGCAATATTGAAGTTTCTGAGTGGAATTTTTGAATTTTGCAGACTTGAGCAACGCACTGTCGATATGTGGCGAGCGTTCCCCAGCTTCAAAAGTTGCAGACGTCGAAAGATTAATTTATTTAATTTATTTTTCCTACCACAAAACGATGAATAATAAGCCACTGTACTCCATCCGATTCCTCTATCAACCTCTATAGGTAAAAGCATACATAAGCATAAAGGGGATTTTAAATAAAGTTTTGTTTTTCCACAATGTCCTTAATCATAAAGAATTGCATATTTTCCTCCAGAAATATCGCAACCACGATATGCAACTCTTCCACTGCTTTGGAGGTTCTCCTTCTCCTCCACTCCATAGCTACATCTAAAATGTACCAGAAAACCTACCATTTCATGAGTACTACCTATATAATCATTTTCGAGTACTATTCCCTATTATAGCTTTTCGTGTTAAAACATTCGTTTGTGCTTCAAATTCTGATTTTTTGTCAAGAAGAACCAGTGGTAGATAGGTTTTCAGAGGAGGAGGGGATCAGCACAGGGGAAAAGCATTAAATTGAGAAGTTCTAAATAAGGAATTTAAGGTATAGTCATCAATCACCATATTGTGTCTATGTTTTTCTACCGAATAAAAATGTCCTTTGAGTTCTGCTGACGAGATCAAAAAATGGGTCGTGGCTTCAAGTTTTTGAAATTGTTTCAATTCTGCTGTTTAGCTGAAATTTCGAAAGAATTGGTTTGGCTCTGTGAAGCAAATATTGTACGTCGAACAACGTGGGACTAACTACCATGTTTCATAATCCCCACCTTAATTTTGGTATATGTACTTACTTAATCGAAGTTGAACTAGAGACTTCTGAATGATACGCGGAAGCTTGATCCCATCAGGCGACAAAGCATCTTAGGAAGAACTGTGAAGTGTATAGCATCGTCTAAAATTATCAGTATGCAGAATACGCTCTGAAATATCGATCGTGGAAGGTTGTGGGTGAACTTAAAATTGAATGTCCGTCTGCAATACCGAGCCCAAATATTATGAATCGTTCCCGCACTGGAATTGGATGCGGTAAAAATGGGCCACAGTGAGTGGTTTGTCTGCAGCGTACAATACTGTTCTGCAGAACGAGGAAGGACGCAGGACTTAAAGACGCTGAGACAGGGGCGAAGTAATACCGAAAGATGGTCCGGCGAATGAGTGATTGAGATGGTTGTGATTTTATTCGAGAAAAATTGTATATAACTGCATACCTGATTGGTCAAGCAAGTTAGTACAACATGAACATATGCCGTAATGCCGCTCAATGAGAACCCTATTGTTTCACTAGATTATCTCACAATACTGATTTTCGCTACAATGTTAAGTTATCTTAGTAAATTCCAGCTGATCTGTTATTGTGGTAGTCGCACTTTCAACCGAAACCTGCCTTCCCAAGGTTCTTCACATATTTCACTCGTGAGATATTATTCTTTCTCCAAATCGGCGTGAAGGGGAGGGGCTGAGGCTTTGCCTGAAAACCGAATTCCGCAAGTATGCGTACAGCATTGGTTCTTCTAGAGTCTGGTCAGCTTGTTAGACGATTCGAAATAATTTTTCTTTCCAAAAATTAGAGCCACCGAAATATAATTATAAGTTCACCCATAAAAAGCTTCAAAAATCGATAAAAACAAATTAAATATTAAATCTATCGACTAGAAAATATATTTTAGGGAAATAATACTTCTCACAGGTTTTAAGAATAAAAAAATGTACATCCAGTCAAAGAAAATAGAAAAGTTCTTAAATTGCGAAATAATTATAAACTCATTTCGAAATATTGCTAGTTTAATTATCGTTTTAGGTTATAATTTAAAACAATTGAACGATTTGATATAAAGTAATATCCTGTCGGTCCTCTATTGTTTCTAATTACCTGGAAAACTTGTCTTGGAACTGAATTAACTAGGTTTTCCAGGATATTTTGGTAAAGCTTGGGAAGAAAGCTTGGCGGATCGCTCCTTTGAGCTCCGATACGGTCTGATATTGTTTTCCATGGGCGTAAACCTTCCTAACAAGTATTCCGAATAAATTTTCAATGGGGTTGAGGTCGGGGCTACGGGCTGGCTAATCTAAAACTGTAATTTCATTGGATGTTTTTGTATTGCCTCCATACTGGCGATCCTCGAAAAATGAAACCAAGTCTTAGTTTTTTATAAGCGACCAATATATTTCGGACATAAGTCCATCATCAGGGTCTGATTTACATCTACAAAAAACTTGACTTAATTAATAATAAATTGTGTGTGAATTTAGCATGAGATATACCTAAGATCTAATGTAATTTAAAGTTAACACCGTAAAAAACTGACGTGAAACACAGAAACTTTTACAAGTAACAAAGAAACAAAAGTAAACAATGAATAGATGTCAAGTTGAATATCAAAAATATCACAGATGTTTGGTGGTTTATAATGGCATTTGTATACATATATCAGGTAAAAAAAGAAAAATATTGCTATCAAAAAATATCACAGATGTTTAAATGTCAGTCTTGATTAAATTAATGTTAGTATATTGCTTTTTATCACTTTTTCATTGCATGTTACATCCTCAAATTTAATGATTTGATTCACTTCGTGAATTTGTAGTTTACATTTATTGCGCTCTTTTTTTAAAATTGTAGCGCCATCAAAATTAAATGTATGCTGTTGACTTATTGAGTGAACATTACGAATGCGTGTTAAGTTTTCATTCCAAAACTGCTTATGGCTTATCCTGAAAACCTTGCGGATAAATGATTTGGCTGTATTGGTTTTCATTCGCATTGGGTGTCTGGAATAAAAATTCAAAAGCCTATTGGAAGCAATAGGTTTGTGATATCAGTTAGTGATTATCCTACGATGGGCAGTGCGATGAAGGCTGAGATCGAGGTATTCTAATCGCCCATTATGCTCAACTTCATACGTAAATCTGATGTTGGGATCATATGCATGTAGTGCCTCCAGCATTTGCGGTATTTTATCCCCAGGAATTGCCGTGATATGATCGTCGACGTATGAGTGCCAGAATAGTGGGATGAAGTCGATTTTAAGCAAAGCTTCGTCTATTAGGTCTTCTAAGACTCGTTCAACCAATATCGGTGCCAAACTAGAACCCGTAAAAAGCCCCGATTTCATTGACAGAAATCGGTCTTTGTATGTGAAATAGTTGCAATCTATTAGGCCAAATTGCAGTAGATTCATAAACTCCTTTTTTGTAATTTGTGTATGTTGACTGATTACACGATCGAAATCTCTTCCAATGATTTTTAAGGCTAGCTCAGTTGGTATGTTAGTGAAACAATTTGTCACATCAAATGATATTAATATATGATCATTAGGAATTGTTCTTTTAATCACCTTGTTGACAAATTGTGTCGAATTCTTCAGAGCATGTGATCCCAACAGAAGAACAATCAGGTGTTGTTTACAAAATTGATTGCACAGATTGCAACAAAACATATATTGGTGAAACTATCCAAAAGCTTGGCACACGTGTCAGCATAAAAACGATTCCAAGAAATCACTTAATGAAAACCTTGGAACATTACGCTATCAGCTTCGCAAGAAGAATTTTCTTGTTCTTGTTATCGACACTAGCGACATTAATCTTACCGTCCGCCATATAGCGGAAAATATCGGAAACACAAAAGTTCCCCCTATTAAAGCGGATAGCAGAACAGAACAGAACAGAGCGCAATAAATGTAAACTACAAATTCACGAAGTGAATCAAATCATTAAATTTGAGGATGTAACATGCAATGAAAAAGTGATAAAAAGCAATATACTAACACCTATATTAATTTAATCAAGACTGACATTTAAACATCTGTGATATTTTTTGATAGTAATATTTTTCTTTTTTTACCTGATATACACATATGGACAAAAAAATAAGTACACCCCTCATGTACCTTTTTATGCCAAATTTTCATACCCTTTTTAAAATTGAATTACTCCAAATAGATAGTCATTACAACAATTAGGATACTACAATGCCAACGGAACCGAAAAACTAAATGGCATCCCCCTATTTTCTTAGTCCCTCCCGATATTAACTTTGAAGTGGGTTTTCAGCTTGGTCAAAATAATAAGTACACCATCGGTTTTTTAAATCTTTTGACAACAAGTTGCTATTTTCCGTAAGGATTTGTTTTTTTATTAATTGGTGTATGCAAGAAGCGTTAAATTAAAAACAAACAAAAATACTTAAGGGGGCGAAAAACGCATGGTAGGTACGAAAAAAGAAGTTTAAGTTCGAAACTTTGATATAGCGGAAAAATTATTCTCTCAATAACGAAAGAAACCAGCTAAACATTGTATTTACTGTGTAATTCATTAAAAAGTAAATATAAACAGTCTCAAATACAGTTAAGTCCATGTAAGGTCCTTACGGACAACTGTCGGTCTCATTATCACTATGGCGAGAAAAGTTCTCCTGGTGATTTTCGCGGCAAATATTTAAAATATAGAATCCCTTTGAAAAGTTAATCGAAGAATACAAGAAGTAAAGCAGTTTTGACAAAAAGTTTGGAAGTTTCCATGGCGACGTCAAAAAGTTTTGACGGTTCAAGAAAATTTGGGAGGGATATTTTTTCTTGTTCCAGACCGAACAATGAAAACTCACAGAATATTCTGTTTTATTTATGAGATCGTAATAAATTTGATTGGAAACTACTCTTAACGTAATATTCTTCATTCAGAAAAAAACTAATATAATATATGCTACGTCTACTGACTATTTCCCATGGAGGCGAAAAAAAACGTGGTCTTTAATTTTCATAGTTTGGTTTCGTTCAAATATACCTAATAACCGTTACAATGAGGCAATTTCCATATAAGAAATGTTAGTTGATAGTCCCAGAATATTTTACTGATGAGCCCATACACTTTAAAGCTACAGTCAGACCGTGCTAGTACTAGCTACTAGTGCATGCATACAAGAAATCTCCACGGTGACGGCGACGTCAACAACGAAACAGTGTCATATAAATGGGTGACTACGCGTTGTTACGACGTTCGTTACCGAGAGTGTGTGCAACTAGACGCGTGAATAGTCACCCTATCTACCTAGGAATTAGTTGTATGCGCGAAATTACCACGGTGACGACGCGACGTCGTAAACAATCAAAAAAGTGTTATGCAATTTTACTAGTAAGTAGTAAAATGTATTTAATAGTGGAATAGGACATGTTCAATTATTCTACTGGGAAGTGTATATACACTACAATTATTTCTCGGTGAATTTCGAATTAACGGCTCAGCGGATCCACACGAAATTCAGTGGGAATGTGTATAATGGTAGGGTATTTGCTACGAATACCTTTGAAGTAGGGAAATGTTAACAGGGTGTCCCAAAGGAGGTGCAAAAGTAGATCATTTTATTTGTCATCGGAAAAGGGTGTATATCGACATGAAAATCAGTGTAAATTTGTAGAATGGTAGGCTATTTGCTACAAACACCTTTGAGATTACGAAATATCAACAGGGTGTCCTAAAAAAGGTGCAAAAGCTGATTATAATCGGGAATAAATTTTGTTTGAATGTGTAGAATGGTAGGGTATTTGCTACGAATGCCTTCGAGATTACGAAATGGTCACAGGGTGTCCGAGACGAGGTGCGAAAGTCGATTATTCTATTTGTCATCGGAAAAGGGTGTATCGGCTCGTATATCGACATGAAATTCAGTGTAAATTTGCAGAATGGTAGGCTATTTGCTACAAACACCTTTGAGATTACGAAATATCAACAGGGTGTCCTAACAAAGGTGCAAAAGCTGATTATAATCGGCAATAAATTTAGTGTGAATATGTAAAATGATAGGGTATTTGCTACGAATACCTTCGAGATTACGAAATGGTAACAGGGTGTCCGATACGAGGTGCAAAAGTAGATAATAATCAGCAAAAAATTTAGTATGAATGTGTAGAATGGTAGGATATTTGCTACGAATACCTTTGTAGTCGGGAAATGTTATCAGGGTCTTTCAAACGAGGTGCAAAAGTGGTTGTCATAATCAGCATACCCAACAAACAATGGCTAACAACACAATACAAAAATTCGAAAAACCTGCGGTTACAGAAAACATTCACAAAAAATGACTGTTTGCTGTGCATTTTCGTCGAAGGGTCGCTACCCCTATTTTTTCTATAGTCTGTATCTGCGACTAGTGTCATTTTAGCATTTCAAATAGAAAAGGCAGAGCCAGGCTACTTTAAGTGTTTTGGAATCAGTAGAGGGCCAGGTGTCTAAAAACTGTTTTTGGTAAAAAAAAACATGTTTATCATATTTATTTATAATTGTGACTGGCATATAAAGAAGAGGAAGACATTTGAGAGACCCTGATAACATTTCCCGACTACAAAGGTATTCGTAGCAAATATCCTACCATTCTACACATTCATACTAAATTTATTGCTGATTATTATCTACTTTTGCACCTCGTTTAGGACACCCTGTTAGCAATTCCCAATCTCAAAGGTATTTGTAGCAAATAACCTACCAGTCGACATATTTACACTGAATTTCATGTCGATATACACCATTTTCCGATGACAAATAAAATGAACCGGCATATACAAACACTGGTCATCTGGTAAATCCATTTAACCATTATTAACAAAATGATCTACTTTTGCACCTCGTTTGGGACACCCTGTTAACATTTCTGATTCTCAAAGGTATTCGTAGAAAATACCCTACCACTCGATACATTCATACTAAATTTATTGCTGATTATTATCTACTTTTGCACCTTTGTTAGGACACCCTGTTGATATTTCGTAATCTCAAAGGTGTTTGTAGCAAATAGCCTACCATTCTACACATTCAAACAAAATTTATTCCCGATTATAATCAGCTTTTGCACCTTTTTTAGGACACCCTGTTGATATTTCGTAATCTCAAAAGTGTTTGTAGCAAATAGCCTACCATTCTACATATTTTACACTGAATTTCATGTCGATATACGTGCCGATACACCCTTTTCCGATGACAAATAGAATAATCGACTTTCGCACCTCGTCTCGGACATCCTGTTACCATTTCGTAATCTCGAAGGCATTCGTAGCAAATACCCTACCATTTTACACATTCACACTGAATTTCGTGTCGATCGGTTGAGCAGTTAATTCGAAATCCACCGAAAAATAATTTTAGCGTATATTCACTCGCTGGCTGGGTGCTAGTCGAATTGAACATGTCCTATTCCACTAGTATCTAGGAAATGTGTCTGTTGACTAGCTACTAGTCAAATTGCACAACAGTTTGTTGATTGTTTACGACGTCGTCACCGTAGTAATTTCACGTTTGCAACTAACTCCTGTATATAGGGTGACTAGTTGCGCGTCTAGTTGCATCACACTTTCGGTGACGACGTCGTAACAACGCATAGTCACCCATTTACATGACACTGTTTTCGTTGTTTATTACGTGTCGTCGCCTATGGTGATTACTCGAATGCCACTTTACTAGTACTAGTAGCTCGCCAAATGTGACTGTAGCTTAAATGGGGATTTCAGCGGGATATTAACCCTAACCATACCTCACAAACTGGTCAAGGATCCGCTTCAACCAAATCACGTTGTTACTAGAGTCAAATTGAATTGAATGTAAAACATAAAACAACATTTAATAAAAATTGAATTGAAAATTGAAATCAAATTTTTGTCGTTGCAGAACATAATATTTTAATTAAAACCAGTTTTAATCAAATTAACTGACATGTACTTATTATTTTGTCCAGCCTATTTTAGTCAGTTCGTACTTTTTCAAGGTAGATGAAAGCTGTTATTTATTAAAATATGCTAATTTACATATTATTTGATTCCTCACCAATTAAGTATTTAAATCTTTCCATATGATTTTATTTACTCAAATAACTACTTGGCTACAGGGTGATAAGAAAAATTCCTATGGGTGTACTTATTTCTTTGGCCATATGTGTATGTATACACATGCCATTATAAACCACCAAACATCTGTGATATTTTTGATATTCAACTTGACATCTATTCATTGTTTATTTTTGTTTCTTTGTTACTTGTAAAAGTTTCTGTGTTTCACGTCAGTTTTTTACGGTGTTAACTTTAAATTACATTAGATCTTAGGTATATCTCATGCTAAATTCACACACAATTTATTATTAATTAAGTCAAGTTTTTTGTAGATGTAAATCAGACCCTGATGATGGACTTATGTCCGAAATATATTGGTCGCTTATAAAAAACTAAGACTTGGTTTCATTTTTCGAGGATCGCCAGTGGAGGCAATACAAAAACATCCAATGAAATAAAATTTCGATCCCGGCATATACAAACACTGGTCATCTGGTAAATCCATTTAACCATTATTAATAAAACTGTAATGTTTTTCTCTTGGAACCATTCTGTTGTCGTTTGCGCCCGATGGATACTGGCATTATCCTGTTGGAAAATAAATTCCGGTCCAATAATTGCCTCGGCATAATCACTCACGGTCATTTTCGGTTTAACCCAGGCCAAAGGTAATTTCCCTGCAAATAAAAATGCACCCCAAATCATCACAGAGCCACCACCAAAGTCTCGGCTCATGGCAACTTCTTTTTCTCGTCCTAAATGGTGCCAATAATATTGAACACCATCGGGGCCATCTAGATTTAACTTTTTTTTGTCACTAAAAATAACGCTTTTCCACTCGCCGAAATCCACATGTTGTTCGCCCCATTCAAGACGCTTTGCCTTTTGATATTGGATCAAAGGTGTTTTTTCTGCCTTTTGATGAATTTGAGGTACTTGTTGGAATGTAGAATCTGCTGGACACGACACACTCTTACAGGTAAAATCATTTCGCTCCGGATATCTGATGCGATTTTTTTTTCCTCAGGGGCTTTTCGGACAAAAAGTATTTTTTCTCTCGCAGTAACTGCTGGTCGCCGTCCAGATCTTCGTCGTTTTCCTAATTTTCACGAAGCAGGAGAAAATTGTTGACGACACATGATAATCTGCAATTTTTTTTCGGCAATTTTGCGGTTTGAAAGACCGCAATTCTTATACGCAATACCTTGTTTTTCGACTGTAAGGGAGACGCCACGTGGCATGTTGCCAAAAAAAAACAAACTGAAACAACCAGTAATTCACAAAACGTCTTTGTTAAGTTTCGTTTAGATGTTAGCAGACTGTTTCCCACAAAAAGGACGAAAAACAATACTTCCGGTGCGAGAAATTGAAAAATAACGGACGTGAACGTATAAATATTTCGCAACACTTAACGCTCGATTCGGACACTATTGAATTTTCAGTGAAACTGACGGAAATTATTTCTCCAAAGTAACAGTATTTCGAAACGGAAGTTTGTAAACAACATAATAAAAATCATTTTCGAAATTTATAACGGTCTAGGAATTATTAGAAGTGCAAAATGGTAAAATTTGTGTGTGAACTTATATCTATTTCGGTGGCTGTAAGTGCACTTATCTAAGTGCCACAACGAAAGAACGGAGAAGGAAAATGTATACACCAAAATGTATTACAAATTTAAAAAAAAATCACTGGTTTTCGCATGGGAATTGAGGAGTTATCATTCGAAGGTTTTCGGCATAGTTCCGGTGCAACTTTCTCGGGCTTTGTTCTGACGATTGTTCTCTCTTCTCCCAATGTGTTTTTGCAGGGCCGGCCCTAGGGGTGGGCGAACTGGGCGACCGCCCAGGGCCACCACCCGGAAAGGGGCCTCCACGCGACACCCGTTTGAGATATATAATCGAACTAAATTAAAGTTAATATAAAGTGAAATAACGATGATGTGATTTTAAAATGATAAAAAGTCTGTCATAACATGCATAGGGATAAGACATCCATCCCTCTCTTTCTTTTTGGAAACAAATTGCAATATCTGCTATCCAACGTCACCATTGCTCTATTTTTGTTGAAAATACCTGTGACCAGAGCATGGTATGAAAGAAGTTTAATTTTTAAAAGTTATCGAAAAAAATACCAATATCCAAGCTCGAGAAATGATAAACCTGAGATTATACCATGAAAATAGGCGCAAGACGGTAACACCAGAGGTCACTACTCCTCGGATTGGTATAATAAGAGAAGAAAAAGTAAAAATTAACCTAGATCAACATTTTCGAATTACGGTACATATTCGAATCCGTGAATTTGTACTCTCGTAACTGACCACGTCGAAATCTGAGCGTTGCTGCCATTCAAAAATCTGAAAATTAGTGACTGGAAACGTCATACTTTCTCCTCAAAAGACGTGATACTTTTTGGTCACAAGAAATTTGAATTGGTGTCTATACCCCATGAAAATTAAAAAAAAAATTTAGGCGAACTTCGGAAAAATTAGGGGAAAGCTGAATTTTTTCATGAGCCTTCCTTTCGAAGTCCTACACAATACCCCAAAAGTCCCCGTCTGTACGAGTGCCGCTAGCGGCTAGCGGTTGTACAAATATATAGCTCTTGTGGCTTGCGAATAAAATGTTGAAGGTAGATATTGTTTCGACTACTCCTAACGGTGCCAGGGGGTCTTACAAAATTTTCTGGAAAACCTTTATAACGGTAACTCCGGTTGAAAATTTTGAATGGCGAATTTGAATTTGGCGGTTTTGAAGAAAGTGGCCAAATTTCTTATCAATACGTACTAGGGATGTCAATTTCCATTTCCAACATGTTAACTAATTAGCGTATCATTAACGTAATATTTTTACAGTATATTTAAATTTTATTATATTTATACCCGTCACTATGTGAAAGGGTATATTAACTTTGTCATGAAGTTTGCAACGCACAGAAGAAACCACTTCCGACTATATAAAGTATATATATTATTAATCAGTGTGACGAGAGAAATCCATTGAGCGATGTCCGTCTGTCCGTCTGTCTGTCTGTCCGTCTGTCTGTTTGTCCGTCTGTTTCAATACAAACTAGTCCCTCAGTTTTGAAGCTATCGGGCTGAAATTTTGTATACAAGCTTCTTTTTAGTGTACGCGGTATATATGTCGGAACGAATGGAATCGGACCATGGGGTCATGGGGCTGCCATAGAAATCAACCTCTGAAAATTAGGTTCCTCTAAGAAAAACTTTTTTCTATATGAACCAATCTTAACTAAACTTCACCCAAATGTGTCCCTAGTAAAGCCTCAAAACATATATAGGAACGGATGAAATCGGAACACTACGTCTTAGGTATGTCATACAAACCAACCCCTGAAAACTAAGTTCTTCTAAGAAAAACTTTTTCCTTTTTAATCCGACCTTAACCAAACTTTACCCAAATGGGTTCCTAGTAAATCCTTAAAACATATATAGGAAAGGATGAAATCGGAACACTACGACATAGGGCTGTCATACAGACCAACCAATAGAAATTAGGTTCTTCTAAGAAAAACTTTTTTCTTTATGAACTAATGTTAACTAAACTTCACCCAAATGTGTTTCTAGTAAAGCCTCAAAACAAATCTAGAAACGGATGGAATCGGAACTTTACGTCATAGGGCTGTCGTACAAACCAACCCCTGAATAAAAACTTTTTCCTTTTTAATGGAAATGGGCTGCTAGTATAAACTGACCAGACGTACAACATTTTGACCTGTCGTACAGCATTGGGAAATGTACAGCAAAACGTACAGCATTTTGCATGCCACAATATGAAACCTAAATCACTTCTCGGTGACGCCTGTGATCAGTCTTGCCTGCATTTATGATGCAAAATCGATATTTAGCGATATACTAACACTTCAATCGTTCAGTTTCGATAACTCGGGAGCTAATGGAAATTTCTGAAATTGGCACATTTGTAGAGCTACTTGGCGCACATTTTCTCCATAAGTTTCAAGGTCCTACCTATCTGAGTTCGGAAGTTACAGCTACACTTTTGTGGTTTTTAATTGAAATTTTATCCATAACTTGAGCGGAATTTTGAAATTTCGCAGACTTGTAGACCATCGCACTGTCCATATTTGGTGAACATTTCACGGCTTGATACCAAGACTCTGAAGTCACAGCCGTCAAAAGGTGCTATTTGGATTTATTTTTCCTATCACAAAACGATGGAAAATCCGCCGCCATACTGCATGCGATTCCCTTATCCCCTCTTTCGGAAAATTCACATTAAAGAAGGGAGTCTGTAAGAGTTTCAGATCAGGGTTTTCCCCTCAACATACTCTCCTCCAGAAATATCGCAACAATGCTTAGCCACCTCTTCACCGCTTTGTAGGTTCTCCTCGGACTCCATAGTTACATTGAAACTGTGCCTGGAAAGCCACCACCAGCTTAAGAATTCTCGGCCCATCTCATTGGGTTTCGTTTATCTATTGCAATAAACGAAACGAAGTTTTTAAATAAGTAGGTACTTTGCGGCCATCATATGAAAAGCCAGGTGCCACATCATGCGACAGTCCTTACAGTTATTTCTTAAATCTTCTTCTTCTTCTATTTTATATGTGTGTAAGTATAATCTTATTTGAAGTACTCTTTTTTGTGTTTTTCGTGATAAAACATACGTTTGTTCTTCATATGTTGATGATTTTTTTAAGGGGAACATTGAGAACTATAGGGCTCCCTGTTTAGTATTAACAGAACTTTGCCTTCCCAAGAAGAAGATATCACTCATGAAGGGAAGAAGAATATGAGGTTATTATATGGCATGCATATTTGTCGTATTCGGCCTGTTTTTGGCAGGACAGTTCTGCCTTTTCAACTTTAACCTGTTGTCCTGCCAAAATAATAATAAATGTTAAAGAAATTCCCAAATAAAAAAAATGGCTTTTACGACAGTCGGTTGTTTGATGTAAATCGTCCCGGAGCTAACCACTGTTAAAAGAGCCAAGCGCTGTGAAATCCCCCTTCGCATCGCCATGCGATTATTGCTCTTTACTTAGTCCAGGAGCATTCTTGACAAATACTATTTATGGAACAGGATATTGAAGACAAGGTGAGGATATGCAGTTGCCTAAAATTAATGCCCAAACATGCATGAGTATTGAATAGAATTCTCCTCTAATCAAACTACACCAAACAAGCCTTTCAGTTTCCAAAAAATCTACACTGAATTCTGAAAAATTCGAAAGTTACGCAAATATTACAGACGCATTTGTGTTTCTGGTTGTCCTGCCAAACGACGACTTTTGCTGCGCTTGTCCTGATTTTACCGAAATATACGAGCCTTAGCATGCATCATGACCTCGTGAGATGTTATTATTTCTCCAAATAGGCGCGAATAGGGGGGCGAGAATATGGCTGAGTATTTTCCTGAAAACCGAAATCTGCAAGAACATAATGTGTACAGCATTGGGCCTTCGGGAGTCTGGTCACCTTATCCTAGTAAATCCCTAAAACATATCTCGGAACGGATGGAATCGGAACATTACGTCATATGGCTGTAATACAAACCAGCCCTTTCAAGTGTCTTCCTGGACTAGCATCCAGGAACAGATGGAATCGAAACACGTCATAGAGTCAATAGCTAACACACTAAAGAAGGAGGCACATTGCTCCCGAAATACGTATATGCGAAAAAAAATAAATTTGTAGCTGTTAAATTTTTTAATTTTAACTGTGAAAGAAATTGTTAGCACAAAAGGAGATTAAGTTTCATTCAAATGTGACGGGTATTCAAAGTTCGGCCGCGCCCGAAATTAGCCTCGGTCTCGTTTTCAATTTATTTTTCTACAAAGGATACATCTGAACCTTTTCGTACTGTAAATTTTAATTTGCAACTTGCTTTTTTCATGATTTTTGAATTTCATTTTATTTTTAGTTTAGTATAAATTTTGTACTCGCTGAGGATGACATAAAAGTCGAAATGCATCCAAATAAAAATTTATAAGCAAAGTCACTTAAGGTGTTTTAAATTTCATTTTAAAATATATAAAAAAATATCAATTTCTATTAATTTTGGACTTCCTTTCACCTTATGATTAGAAGAGTCTGTTTTCCATATCCACATTTACAGCAGGACCTATATGTATATAACGGTATAAGGTATAAGGCATGCGTAGTGCAAGTCCTCAAGTAAGTTGCACACTTAATTTGGTAAAAATCGAACCACGGGAAATGCTTCATTAAGCAAAATTCAAAAAGACTTAAGCGAGTAACTCAAATTTTACGCATAATTTTAAATTTCCTTTCACTTTACACAGACATCCGGAATCATAATTTTGGGCGCTGGCATTTTCATGCAAGTTGAACTACACAAATATCTTGAACTAAGCTCAACGTACAACTATTTGATACCATTCATCTTGGTATGTACCGGAATGGTTATCATATTCGTTTCAATGTCGGCATGCTGTTGTACTGCACAAGGACAACCGTCTCTTCTGTATATGGTAAGTAATAAATGATACGACTTATATCCTTTCAATAATATCCTCATTTGTTACAGTACGGTTTCTTCCTATGCGTGATCCTGGTTCTACAAACAGTAGCTGCCGCTACGGTTTATGCATATCGGAATGCATTTACTGATGGTTTCGCGCAAGGACTAAATGAAACTATGATCAATTATGGATCACGGGATCCGGTAAAAACGGCCGAATTCGATAGTATGCAAGCAAAGGTGGGCATTTTCTTGAAATATCTTATGGAATTTTTGTAAAACAAATGTTGTTACGTACTCTGGAATTATAGCTGCATTGTTGCGGAAGCTACGATTATAAGGACTGGAACTTTTTGAATCCGCCCCGACCCGTTCCACGATCATGTTGCATTGTACCAAAGTGTGATGTTCAGGATGAGACACAAATTTATACACAGGTACATAAATATTCAATTTCATATCTTAATTTTGTTTTATCCTATTCAATGGTATTTTTTCAGGGTTGTTACACAAAAGTAACATCGTTCCTCATGGGTAACATGTCCGTGATTGGAGGACTTGCATTGGCACTGACTCTATTTCCATTATTGGGTACAATACTTTCGTGTTGCCTGGCTGCAAATATAAATAAAGCTAAATATGAACAAATGACTTAAAACCCATACGAATGACATGAAGAAAAATAATGTTGAGTTGGTGTCAGAGAAGAATTAAATTTATTTTAATGTTGAGAATAATTTCAATTGCAAAAATTATTAAGCCAAATATATAAAATTAGCGAAACTAAATTAGGTACCTATTATATTTACAATTAACACTTTCCCGGACACAGCGTCTATAGACGTTTAATTTTGAGCATTTGGCCATACAAATCGTGTCAAATTTTGGCGTTGTGTCCGGCAATGAGTTAAAGAAAAAATGTATACTATATCGAGTGCATATAATTTAGAAAAAGAGACGAAAGTAATGGAAACTTGATACTCGTTTCACAGTAACTTATTGCTATTAAAAGCTCACACGATTGTGGCTATATTCCATTGCTTACAACACAATGTCACTCATATTATTATAAATTGTTAACATTGCTGATATTTTTTACATAATTACATATTTACGTAACTTATACATACAATACTATATTTTATACAAATTTTATTATAATGAATTTATCTACGTATTATTATACACTATTAACTATTTTCATAAAAAATAGGAATTTATTAGAATTTTCATTAAACATTCTTCATTGTTATAGATTTTATTCCTTGAAAGGGTTCCGGTGAGAATCAGTCATATCGAATAAACAAGCGTGATTAGAGAGGTTTAGCAAGCCGCCCGAAAATAAATCATTTATCTGTGTGGCTCGAGAACAAAAATTGACAAACGCAACAGGGTAATCCCTACTTGTCAAAATGGTCGGTAAAAAATCGTCTTTAATCGAAGCGCGATTCGCAACGCGAGATAATTGCATATTCAGCACTTGTCAGTCAGGCAACGAAAATTTTGTTAAATGACTTGCTGAAAGTTTCCATTAAAATAAATCAAATGCAGAATAGCCAGAAATTTCTTATTCCTGTACTACTCATCTTTCGAGCAATTATGCATTTCAGTCCAGTGTCTTTCTTACATTACAATTAATGCACAAATTCGCGTCAATCTTCTCTATACAATTTTAAAGTATCAATTTACCAAACTAAAAGACTTACATACACTAATTGCACTGATACAAATTTTAACACACAATTTTCTCCTCGCATAAGAGTTTATATGAATAAAAAAAAAAAACAGAAAATATCTAAATGTCAATTCAAATTTGTCGAACTGAGCACTTTTAAAAGAAACTTTTCTATCACATTTTGGTATATTTCAAATAATAAAATAAATATGTCTAATTCCTATTGTATCATTATAGACAAAATACTTAAAGTGCATATTATTATAAAACAAAGTAATATCTACTATACGAACACATTTTTAGAGAAAAAACTGAATTTCAGTCATGTTACTTGTATGTTATGCTGTTTAACAGCAAAGGATTGATTTGTGGTGGTTTTCCCAAACTATAATACATTCAAAATCGCATATGTAATTCAATATTTATGTATATACAAATAAATGAATGCCATATGAAAAAAAGTCCAATTGCAATGTTTTCTTTATAAATACTAGGTGGGCCAAAATTAATCACTCTATTGGAAATCGCTGTAACTTTTTCTTCCTTCTTTTTTTTTTCTTTCATTTTTCCTAATTTCTGAAGTAAACAAACGTAGAATACGAACTGTCAAGCCATGAATCGGTTTACTCCTAAGGAAAGCGGGCATATTCTGAAGGAAACATTTCCGGGTCGGTTAAACTCTCGTTTTGGTGATTTGCACTGGCCGGCCAGATCATCCGATTTAACTGTTCCAGACTTCTTTTTATGGCGTCTTTCGAAGTCACGGGTTTACGTCAACAAGCCTCAGACTCTTGAAACCCTTAAGGAGAATATTCGCCAGGAATGCGAAAACCTGTCGTCCGATATTCTAGGAAGAGTGATTGAAAATGCCATTAAAAGGGGCCCGTATGGTAATCAACTATGGCGGCGGCCGATATCATTTTTGCGACTTGATACAATAAATTCTAAGGGATTAAATCAACGTATTTCATAAGCAAAACCGAAGTTTTTTTTTTATTAAGAAAAATACAGCAAAAGAACATCGGATGATTACTTTTGGCCCGCCTTGTATATACATAAACACATTTTTTTTGGTTTCCGACATTTCATCAGTTTAACGCCTTGGAATTGAAACCAGCCTCCATCCACGCAAACCGGAAGCGGACCCGTAAAGACCTCCATTACACTCTAGAAGCCGACGAACAAAATTCCCTCAACAAGAATCCAGTTGTCGACCGAAAGGCCCCCATTGGAACCATTTCGATCGGCAACAGCTAGCTCAATCCACCCCCTTATCGCTTCAGCGTATGATGGAGCTGAACCACTGAGGGGAGCAATTTTCCGTCGCTCTCCTCCACTGCCTGATCATTTATTGAACGTTGTCGCGTCACTACACGATTTTCCATTGGGATATTTGCAATTACGCCCAGAGGATTCCGATATTCAAGATATAGTACAGTACAGATAGCTCAAAACCCAAACATAAACGAGGCTAATATCGGGCGCGGCCGAAATTTGGATACCCTTCGCTCTTCTTGGGCTAAAAGTTTTTTTCGGCCGTACCTAGGACTTGTATTTAACCCCCCATTCTTTTCCTTCCGTCTTCACAAAAGTTCCGTTTCGTCGACAAAAAAATATTTCTGTGGGGTTTGATTGAAATAAGTAGGCTAGGGTTGCCACCTGCTCGGGCCTCGCCCAGCAGTGACGGGCCTAGAAGGTGCGGCCGGGATGCCGGGTTCAGGAAAATTTTACCGGGACGCGCTCTTTGGTGTAGAAAAATGTAGTCCTCCTGAAAAGTCAGTACTATAAATTAAAATTTAATTGACAGTTAAGTTTTTCTACATTTTTTTCATGGGGACGTAGCTGCAACTGTTTCGTTAAGGGCCGTAATATTGGCGTTTAAGCGAAAAAAATATTTAAATTTGAAATTAGAACTTGATTGCCTTGGAATGGCTGTGCCTCACAAGATTGCACGACTCCTGCTTTTGACCGGATCGAGTCCCTATCGAAAACACTGCTGCTCTAATTTATCTTCGTAGAAATTGTACGGATCCCATGGGTTATCTGAAACATATTCTGAAATGAAAATCTGACGAATGTCCTGTAAAAAAGATCAAAATTGTGAACAACACACGCCTGGGAGGGATAGAGGCAATAGGGTAATTCAATGGACGTTACCTTTTCGTTGACTGCCCTCATCACCTCTGTTCCTTTCATGCGAGTGTTGCCCACAACTTTGATCTTTTACACCGCGCGGTTCGGCGAACCCCGATCCGTGTGGGCCGGCTTAAGATCAGATGACCGTGGAGTTTTATTTAGGCAATAAATTCCTGCCAGCTCAGAATGAAAAATAGGCAGTCTCTTTTCAACCAAATAATGTTTATAATTTGGCAATTTTTTGCTGAATGTATTGGGTTCATTCCCAGGATATCAATTGCAATGGATACTTATTGACAGCCGGGATATAAAGTAATCGAGGGAAGTGGTGCAGCGAATGGAATGAGTAGGCAAGACTCCACCGATTTCTATTTGATCGTGTCATGGATTGGGTCTCTTCTGTTATTACGAATCGGTCTAAAACCCTAAAGTGGGCAAAGAAAAATATTTACTTGGAAAATGTTATTGGGGGATGAGGGACCATGGCCCCATAGTATGATTCCATTTGTTTTGACCTTTTTTGTTGCTTTGCTAAAGACACATTAATTTGTAATTGTGAAATTTGTGTAAAAAATGTTTCATAGAAAAACCAAAACGGGGGGTTGGTTTTGTATGGCAGCCCCATGACCCCATGGTCCGATTTGATCCATTCTTACATATGTTTTGTGTCATTAATAGAAATACATTTGTGTGAAATTTCGTTGAAATTGGTGCACAAATAAAAAAGTTTTTCTTAGAAGAACCTAATTTGGGGAGTTGGGACTGTATGGCAGCCCCATGACTCCATGTTCCGATTTGATTCATTCTTACATATATTTTGTGTTATCAATATAAATACATTTGTGTGAAATTTTGTTGAAATTGGTGCACAAATAAAAAAGTTTTTCTTAGAAGAACCTAATTTGGGGAGTTGGGTTTGTATGGCAGTCCCATGACCCCATTTTCCGATTTGATCTATTCTTACATATGTTTTGTGTCATCAATATAAACACATTTGTGTGAAATTTGGCTGAAATTGGTACACATATAAAAAAGTTTTTCTTAGAAGAACTTAAATTGGTGGGCTATATTTATATGGCAGCCCCATGACACAGTGATCCAATTTCGGCGATTCAAACATACAAACAGCCTGTATCAATAATAAGCACGTGTGCAAAATTTCAGCTTGCTAGCTTTAATACTCGCTGAGTAAAACGCGTCGCAACAGACAGACAGACGGACATCGCCCAATCGACTCCCTAAGTCATGCTGATCATATATGTATACTTTTTATATGGTCGGAGATGCGTTACAAACTTCATGACAAAGTTAATATACCCTTTCACTCTATGAGCGAAGGGTATAAAAAAGAAATTTTTGATGCCAAATAGTTGAATAAGAAGAAAGTTACACTAATTTCTGCCATGGTTTAAGTGGGGAGGGGGTGGCAAAGGGGTGAAAATCCAGTTTTTGCAAATATTTCGAAAACTATGAATCTGACCTTAAAATGACCTGAGGATCGTTACCTTTATAACGATATGTAACACTCTAGACATTTTCTCGGAAAATTATACCCTAGAGCCAAAAGTATTATAGAGAATTTGCATTTTTGGAGTATTACATTTTGCACTGTAAGTCTTGATAGAGTAGAGTTAGGGTGACATATCATAGCCGCAACTCAGCTGTACAATGACATCATAGTTTAACTCTTAAATTTTGGATTCACACGAACAAACAACAACAACAAGCAACGGCATTAAAAACAAGAACAATGCAATGCAATTTCAGCTCTTAATTTGACGTTTAAGAGTCTACATTGCGGCCTTAAGGTTTGTGTTCGTAGAGACGACTCATGGGATCATCGCTCAGCGATCGAAGTGAAACCACCGGTTTTGAGCATTATATGGGTATATTTTCTATACAGAAATGTTCCTTTAGTCTATAGTCGATACTAGGAAATTAGAACCATTCAAAAAATATTGAAATACGGCTCGAAATTGGATGCAAAACTACGATCGCTGAGCGATGATCCCATGAGTCGTCTCTACGAACACAAACCTTAAATATCTAGACGGCGTTGCGCGTAGTCGCGGCGAACTTAGCTGCATACGTACTATACATTCATTTTTGTACATTCGAAGGTACCCAGCAAACAATTTCTATCGTCCGCGATACGAATTCAATTCGACTGATAGAAAACATTTCTCGAATTTCATATCGTTTTCGGATTAAAGGCGTCACTCCCTTCGTGAAGGAATAGTGACCGATATTAATTCGCCAGGATGATAATTTGGCGATAATAGACTAATACCACAGATAAGAAAAACTACTACTAGTTATTAGTATGTGCTAATACATAGAAAAAGTGAAAAAAAATTGTTTTCCCCTTTTTTCTAATTTTTTTATTCTTTTTTATCCTTAACTTTTTTTTACCTTATTTTAACTTTACCTTTTTACACTTTGTTTCTACTGGGAATCGAACCGGGCACCTATCGTTTCGTAGTCCTACGTCCTACACCTGAGCTATCTAAAGATTACAAATTATGGGAATAAATTGGGGTTGAACCCCTATGTAGGTTCGCCCCTGGCTCCGACCATTCACGCCCTCCTTACTCCTCCTAACATGTTTCAAAAAAGGCATGCGTGTAGCTTCTTTCCAAAATGAGCCAGGCAGATCAAATTTTGTGGGGTGCCTAGTCTAAGCCCTATTATGCTTGGCTACTACGAATTAGTTGTGAAAAGAATGATTTTGTCGCTCCTTTCTATCCGCGGGAAAACGTGGTTTTCCATTTTATGACGTCACTATGGGAGAAAATCCACTTTTCCTGATCGGATCGAACAATTTTGGGGGCGGCTTTTTGGATAGCACTCGAATGAAGAAAATATTTAATATCAATTTTTATCCAATGGAAAGTAAACCAATCATTAGAGGCGAGAAAATTCCACAAGGCGGGAAAGAAATTGACACGCACAAAATAAAGGGCATGGCAAAGTCAATGGCATAACCTTTCTAAAATATATTGTGTTCGAAAACGAAATGGGGGCCCCCAGACCGTATAATTTTAAATAAGCGAAAATTATTGAAACCCTTTTTTTGTACTTTTGACCTAATTAAAAATTCAGGATTAACCATAATAAATTTTCCAAAATTTTTAAAGCACCATCGGCTCGTTAATGCGATCAACCTGTAAGGGCGATTATCGATTGAGGTACTTAATGAACCTTTAATCCTTAATTTTTAACATTTTTTTATATATCAAAATACGCTTCATATTGCAAAAGATTATGTAAAAATCCGTTTCAGCCATGCATCACAATGACAAATGTTATAATTTCATGTGACTTAAACGAATCGCGTTAACTGCTAAAGCAGATATCCCCTTTTCGGCGAGTTTGTAATAGAGTGGCTTTGCTAAGGAAAATTCTAGGGACCGAGAGGAAAGATCGAATTATCTAAGATTTTGAATTGTTCAAGTTCGAACTATTATCAAAGTGAAGCCTTGAAATTTTTAAATTAATATGTAACACACCAGACTAAAACATACCCCACCTCCTTCCTATAGAAACGGCACCCCGTTGCTACCTTTCAAAGCCGATCAAAATGTTACTAATTCGTAGCTACTTCATTTTGGAAATACCTAAATAACCATGAAATTCTATTGGTGAATTGACAACGAAACTAAAGAATCGCATGCCTTAGGGCTAATTTTTAGGCAAACAGGACGCTGACTTTTGCAGCTGCTTACAATAAGTCTCTCAACTTCGCTCTTTTTTGTTAAAAATCGCTCCTCGCTCGACTATTTCACTCCGGGATTCTGTGTCGCTCCGAGTAAAAAATGTTTAACCATGGGTTTCTAGTCTGGCTGGTCTAGCGGTTAGTGCGCGCACCTTCGATGCACAGGGTCATGAGTTCGAACCTCACCGTGGATCATGGTGTTTTTCGAACTCACGAGCTTGTGACGGACTATGATCTCACTCAGATGTTAAACGAGTACCCATTTATGGGGATAAATAACACTGCTGAGCGTGTTGCTGATCTCTTTACCTCAAGAAAAAAGCAGATAAGATCTTGGAAATAGGATGTCACTAACACATCCTGCGGCCTTAGTCCAATGCTGGATTGTCGCGCCTGTTATCCACTAATGAAGTTCTAAAATATTTGTTTATTCTGTTGAATGACAGAGAAGTAATGTCCCGGAGGCATACGTCAGGATGATATGAGACATGTATGATGGAGCTACGACTAAGGTTAGATGCACAGCTGGTGAATCAGAAGAATTTGCGGTGAATGTCGGATTACACCAGGGCAGTGTATTGAGTCCGTTGCTCTTCAACATCATCATGTGCTACACGTATAGGTATCCAACGGCCTAGAAATATCTCTTCTTTTTGCCGATGATATAGTCCTCAGTAGCCCAAACATCGTTGCCTTGCAAGCTGCACTTACAAAATGGTGTGACATTCTGGAGGAGCATGGACTGAGGGTAAGTATAACAAAGACTGAGTTCTTATGCTGCCCATTCATTCTCAGACCCAGATGCACCGATACCAGATATGTACGTCAAAGGAGAGCAGCTTAAGTCTTGTACCAAGTTCAAGTACCTTGGCTCGATGGTGAACAGCGGAGCTACATGCGATGATGACATCAAACACCGCACAAAAGGTTGGGTGGATGACGTGGCGAGAAAACTCAGGAGTTTTCTGCGATAAGAAAATGCCACTGAAGCTAAAGGGCAAGTTGTACAAAACGGTTGTACGTCCCGCACTCATGTATGGATCAGAATGCTGGACCATGTATGAAGGTTACGCGAAAGAAATGACAGCGACTGAAATGAAAATGTTACGCATGTCAATTGGTGTAACCAAAAGGGACCACATCAAGAGTAGCTACATCCGAGGCAGCTTGTCCATAGACCAACCAATCACCGAAAAGCTCGAAGACCGACAAATGGATTGGTATTGCCATGTTCAAAGGCGTCCGCCTGAGAACCCCGCAAAGAAAGCGATATCACTTGATGGAGCCAAGGCCAGAGGCAGACCGAAGAACACCTGGATATGTCAAATGAAAAAGCAACAACAACACATTGGTCTCGGCGATGACACGATCCAAGATAGAGCTGCCTGTAGAAATATGCTGAGAAATTATCGCCAAAACGGGCGATGTGCCTACACCGCAGGTCGAGCAACGCGAAGCCGTGGAGCGGTATAAAGAACGAGGCAAGGAAGAAGAAGAAGACAGAGAAATAAATGAATCGCACTAAATACTCAGCACATAAAAGCATTTAAAAAAACTATCCTGTGAGAAGTTCCATGGCCAAAGGCACCATTTTAAATACTTTTTTTCAATAACCTTCATCATGTAGTCTGGCTGGTCTAGCGGTTAGTGCGCTTACCTTCGGTGCACAGGCTCATGAGTTCGAATCTCACCGTGTTCCATGGTGTTTTTCGAACTCACGAGCTTGTGACAGACTATGATCTCACTCAGATGTTAAACGAGTACCCATTTATGGGGATAAATAAGACTGCTGAGCGTGATGCTGATCTCATTACCTCATCAAAAAGCAGATAAGATCTTGGAAATAGGATGTCACTAACACATCCTGCGGCCTTAGTCCAATGTTGGATTGTCGCGCCTGTTATTTATTTTATTTTTATTCATCCACCCGGCACAGAGTTAAACTTCAATTCACCCGATATCTTCTATCATCTAACATTCAGAGAATAAATTTTGAGCTAGAGGAGGTGGGTTTCAACAAGATGAAGCCCACAGAACACAGTAACAGATTCGCAACAGTTCTTCTTAATTTGTTCCCGGACATGTTATTATCGGGATTGATTTAACTACCTCTGACTTTATTCTCCAAGAATTCTCGAGTTGACACATTTACGAAAAACACTCACAAATCCGCCCGTCAAAAGATTCGATTAATTGAAGTTTATCTATACCAAAAACACTACTACAAACGAGCACCATTCTTTGGAACACCGTTTTCCAGAGCGGAGTTTTCTAAAACGTGTTAAGTGTATTACTCGAAAAAATCTACTCGTTACTCGCTGTTACAACGACCAAGTAGTGGCGTAGATCGCTTTTTAAAGGAGAGGGATCTGGGGTTGGGACTATTTTCTCCGGCATTGGCTTATGGGGGCATAAATGGGCGCTAATATCCAGTTTTTGCCCCTTATCTATGCCACTGCGACCAAGAGCTGCCAAAATCAATCGAGTCTATCAAATCTACTATAAATTTGTCTGGTATAACACTGAAAGGGCAGCAAATTGTCCTCTTGCCCGGGGCGGCGTAAACGCTAGAGCGGGCGCTGACCATGGGGTCATGGGGCTGCCATACAAACCCAACTCCCCAAATTAGGTTCTTTTAAGAAACATTTTTTATCCAATTTCACAAAACCTTGAGTTAATGTGTTTTTATCAAACCAACTAAAAAGGTCAAAACAAATGGAATCGTTCTATGGGGCCATGCTTCCGCATCCCCCAATAAAATTTTCTGAGTAAATATTTTTATTTGCCGACTTATTCCATCCAAACCCCACACAAATATTGTTTGGTCGACGCCACGGAACTTTTGTGAAAACGGAAGGAAAAGAATGGGGGGGGGTCAAATAAAAGTCGTAGGTACGCCCGAAAAAGCTTTTACCCCGAGAGGAGCGAAGGGTATCCAAATTTCGGCTGCGCCCGAAATTAGCCTCGGTCTCGTTTTTTTTTTACTACAAAACGTGAAAGAATTCCTTATAGTTTTAGGTTTAGTTTAGATTCCAAAACAAACAAAAATTAGCCTCAGGCTATTTTTTTCTATTTGGAGCCCCAAATTGGTATAATATTATTGGACTAAGACTTACAGCAGACACACAATGGCGTACACAGGCGAATTCGTACCAAAAAAAAAGATGTCTTTCAGCGTGCTCGTAAGTTGTTGTTGTTGCTGTAGCGGCGCAAGTAAAGGGGGGGGGGGAACTAGTGTCATTCGTAAATGGTTGGCATTCTCTCCTCAAGTTCGAGGCCTAAGAAGGTTGCCACCTCAATGGGTTTTTCCCAAAGCGCAATGGGTGTTAGATGCGTTGGTGCGGCATTACAATTGAAAAGGTGGTCCACGTTGTGCGGGCTGGCTCCATATGCTGGACAAGTGTCTGCAATGGTGCTTTCGATACGGGTCCAATATGAATTTAGTCTGGAGCACCATCCAGATCGAAGCTGAGCCAAGGTGGTACGTGTGGCTCTAGGTAGCTGTATTTCGTCATTGGAGATATCTGGTGGTCAAGCTCGAAGGACACGGTTTAATGACAGATCATTCGTGTCTATTGTTACCTCGCTAGTATGCAACTGCTTTAGAGCCGCCTTGTAGTTGTTGGTGTTATCGAGGGGAACTCTTTTGAATCTCTGGACTTCCCTTTCCTTGTCCCTTAATGTACCTACGTCTAGCATGACGTGGAGGTGGGGTTTTGTCCATAAGATCGAAATTCGGGTGTTGACTACGATAGCAACCAACAAGATATTGCTTTGCGAGTAGCTCATTATGAGTTTTTAGATTAAGCAGCTTAGTTTCTTGGTGGAGGTGATCTTGTGATGTCATGCGTACACATCCAGTGATTGTACGCATAGCTGCATTCTGGCACGTTTGAATCCGTTTCCATCGAGTGTTGCAGAGATTGTTTGTCCATATGGGTGCGGCGTAGTTTACCACTGAACGACCGATGGCTTTGTAAGTGGAGTAATGTCTCTTTATCAGTTCCCCATTTGCTGCCAGCGAGAGATTTTAGGATCTTGTTCCTACTCTTCAATTTGTCACATATATTGTCGGCGTGGCTATTGAAAATGCCGTGATTGTCAATTGTGACGCCGAGGATTTTGGGGTGACGGACAGTGGGGACTTCGGTGTCGTTTAGACTAATGTCTAGCCGTAGGTTGTATTCCTGGCTGTACGTGGTAAAGAGGGTGGCCGAGGATTTGGGTGCTGATAGCTTCAGGTTCTTGCTAATGAAGAAGGTGTTGAGCTCTTCTAAGTAGCCGTTGATACGGTCGCACATGTCTGAAATATCGTTGCCGGATGTCAGGATGGTGCAATCATCAGCGTAGGATATTATGTCGATTCCTTCAGGTGGGGTGGGAAGCCCTGACATGTAGAGGTTGAACAAAGTGGGGGAAAGAACTCCGCCCTGTGGTACTCCCTGTTTGATCCTTCTTAGTTTAGATTTCTCATTTCTAAACTCAGTGCTGGATTGACGTCCGGCAAGGTAGTTTGCGATCCATTTAACTACATACGACGGTGTGGATGAGTTTTGGAGGTCTGTCAGTAGGAGCGAATGATTCACCATATCGAACGCTTTCGACAGATCCAAAGCCACTAGGATGGTGCGCTTAAACGGCTTTGGTTGGTTCATTCCATTTAAGACCTTAGACATGATTCGTTCTAATGCAGTGGTGGTGCTGTGCCTTTTCCTAAAGCCGTGTTGATGATTGGCGAGTTGTATGTGCGTCGTAAGAGTTTTGTGTATCAACGCTTCAAGTATTTTTGCCACAGGAGATAAAAGCGTGATCGGGATGTAGGATTCTCCTAAGGAGTGTTGTTTGCCAGGTTTGGGTATAGGCATAATGCGGCCTCTCTTCCAAATCTCTGGTATGATGAATGTTCTAAGTGAAAGGTTCATCGTGGCAGTGATATACTCTAGGGCCGGTGTGTCGAGGTGTTTGAGCATTATCATTGCTATACCGTTCGGTCCAAGCGCCTTTGAGTTTTTGGCGTTTTTTATGGCATTGGCTACTTCAGTGGTGGTGGTTTGAAGATATTCGTCTACCTTGGTGTTACGGATGGCTCGTGTAATTTTGCGCTTGAGTCTATCCTAGGGTGGGTGTTCGACGAACTGTTTGTTAAACAGATTGGCGCATTTTTTGTCGTCGCTCACGGTAGAATTTCCAAACTTGATAGCGACCCTCCCTTGAGTTTTGTTGGGATTAGATAGGTTTCTTACGGTGCTCAATAGTTTGCTCACACCTGTGGTGGTATTCAGTTTTCGAAGGTGTGAGTGCCATATATTTCTCCTGTGGTCATTGACCTGTTTGACGATGATATCGTTAATGTCACCAATGCTTGGATCACTGGGTTCTGCACTTCTTAGCTGATCCCTCGTTTTAGCTAATTTAGCCGCTGATGTTAAAAAATTAGGTTTTAGGCTAGGAATGCGGCCGGCTGGAATGAATCTCTTAGCTGCAGTGAGAATTATCCGTCTGAGTTGTTTTTCGGCCATACGTACATTACTTGGGGGGGTAAGACTAGCAAAAGCTTCGCTTGTGTACCTTTTAAAGCCATCCCAGTTAGCTTTTTTAAAGTTTGTGTACGTTTTCTTGTCGGGGTGGACGAGTTTCGACGGCATATCCAGCGTTAGTATGATTGGAAGGTGATCAGAGTACATCGTGAGAATTGGCTCCCATGTGATGTCGTTGATAAGTCCAGGGCTAGCGATGGAAATATCTGGTGAGCTTGTGCAGAATCCAGCGATATGAGTCGGTTTGTCGTCGTTTATTGGACAGAAATCTGATGCGTCCAGCTGATTGGCGATGATGTTACCTCTGGTGTCGTTGTGGAGGTTAGAGTGTCAAAGACTATGATGTGCGTTGAAATCACCAAGCAGAAGACGATACTGGCCGTTTAGTAGAGGGTTAGTATTGGCTTTGTAATTGGCGGGACAGCTGGAGACGGGTGGAATGTAAATGTTGAAGATTTCAAAGTCAATATTGCCCGATTTGACGGTTATCGCTTGTTGTTCCAAACCTCCTCCAGCATTGCTTTCTCGGTCGTGTCTGATGACGTTATAGTTCCAGTAAGAGCTGAGCGAATGGTTGGAGTTTAGTTTGGTTTCTTGTACCGCAGCAATCTGTATATGGTGTCTGTCCATGAAATCAGTAAGTTCGACGATTTTATGTTGGAGTCCATTACAGTTTAGTTGGACGATTTTAGTGTTGGTGTGGTTAACATCGATGGTACGTGGAGCTGGGGTTAAATTAGGCGTAGGTTGAACTGTGCGTACAGGGTTTGCCGGTGTGGAAGGTGTTGATAGTTGGGAACCTTGGTAGGGCGGCTGCTGGTTGGATGAAGAGCGTCGCCCACGACTTCTGCATCGACTCGCTGTGTAGGTTGGACCTCGTTGATTGTAATTGGTAAGTCCTGAGCAGTTCTTTAGGTGAACCCATTCTCCACAGCATGTACATTCGACCGACGTTTGAACATTGGTCCAAATCCTGTTACCGCACACAGAGCACATCCATGCACCTGGATTTGATTCAATGCCGGCACGTATTAGTAGTGTTCGGAGCAGCTGGGCCGGCCAGGACTGCTCCCCGAGGGAAAAAATGGTGTTGAATGAATCACAAGAAGTTTCCATCCCCTTCTTGCGTCGAAGGGGGTCGTTGCGACTTTTGGCCATGCTGAAGCATGGGTCGTTCCGGTTCGTAGACCCGGTCGCAGTAGGAACGTAAGTTGTCGAATAGATCGCTGTAACTTTCGAACCGTGATACGTGATACCCTTGGAATTTTCAGAAGATATAGAAGGCGCTCTACAAGTGTTTCAAATATTGAAAAAGATCGATCCTCTTTTTTTTTGCGAGTTTTTGTTCTTGGTTCAGATTTTTGAACGGCCGTAACTTCTGAACGGAGACAGATAGGACTCTGAAATTTTGAACAAAATGTACCATTTCATCTCAACGCCGTCAAACATTTTCTGAAAATTGCTTCCGCTCGTTAGAATTAAAAAAGTCTGGTTTCACTTTTAATATGATTTTATATTTTTTGTAATATCAATTAAATACATTTTTTTTCAATTATTATATCTTGTTGTTACTATTGCGAGATTACCATAACCTTAAAGTGTCTCGCATTCTTATACTAAGCTTAAACAGAATAATCCTATTCATATTATCGAGTTAACGAATTTCATAAGCAGAAAGGTGTGTGTTGAATATAATACTCGTATTTATTATGAATTTGTTATTTTCTTTTCTAACTTTCATTTTATTATTTGCATTATATCTACTCGTTAATTTATTTTGTTGTTTTGTTTTATATAATTGCCATACAAAATTAGGATCAGATTATATATTATTTTTCATAAATATATTATTCTCTAACTGTAATATAATAGATAAATATTTTCATCTTTTAATTTAGTGTCGAAAGGCTCTAAAACGTTAACACGATCAACGAAACTGTACTTTATTTTCTTTTTTCAATAGTTGTTTTCAATTTTTAAATACTCGTATATGTAATTAATTTTAAGCATTTTTTAAGTCGGTTAAATAATAATAATAATTTGAAAATTTTTTGTTTTGTCCATTCGCAAATATTGAAATACAATTTACAAGTTTCAAATGCTGTTTTAAAGCAGTCTTTTCTAAAAGGTACGAGTATAGTATAGAATCGAATAAAAAAAAAATAATTTGAAAATCATATACAAATGGGCTACTGTTTTGCCGGATTTGTGATGAAAACTAATTTTGATAAAAAATAACAGCTGCAATTCGAAAAAAACGCCTCAGAACAAGTTTCCTTTGTTTGAAAAGGAGTCATACGGAATCTGTCTCAGAACATCAGGTTACCGCAGAGGACAGTGAACTATTAGTTCAAATCTCAAGAAGTAAACTCCCTACAGAATAATATTTCGACTATGCTTTTGATTTATATGGGAAGGGAATTTGACGTAAATTTTACTGCAAAAAATTAAGTTCGTTTCATACCTTCCAAGTCGCTCGATTCGATTTAGTGTGGCTATTTCCAAAATCTACTATCTCTACTATGCTACTACGTCTTTGCAGAATTACTTTTGATTTGAATGTTTTTTTTTGTAGATTGGCATTTCCAAACGTTTTGGATGATATGATTCCATTGATAGTTTTCATTTTCATGTTTTTGTTTTCTCTTTTTATTTAAATACGGGTGAGGTATGCACTTGATATTATTTCGTCAGAATTGAAAAGCTCATTTAATTGGATTTATTGTAACAAAAATCTATTCTATTGGATAAATAAATTACTACGTTAAAGTTTTTTTTATATAATGATAATTGGTATTTATTAATTTGAGCATTTGCTGAGTATGTTATAGTTTTTATATATTTTATTTAAAGTGGAAAAATGCAGGAATTCAATGCAATAGATTAGGCTTATCCAATTTAATAGAGACAAAAAACAAGAATAACTGCTGTCAATTTTAACTGTTTAGTTGAATGCTAGAATGACGTATTATCTAAAAGTTATTGCGAATGACGAGGCTTTTAATAGGAATTAGAAATTTAAAAATTACTTTTACAAAAAAAAACTAAAAGCAAGAAATAAAAAAAACTACAAAGAAAACGCCAAAATTCTATTTAAATCCATTTATTAAACCATACAAATAAAATAAAAAATTCTAAATTACATTTTAATAAGTAAAAACTAAAAAGGAATCGAAAATAAAACGAATAAAATTATTTTTCACCTACTGTATAATGCAAAAAGGCGGCAATTATAATTTCGTCCTTTTTTTCTTGTTCATCATCATATTCATGGATTATGTATATAATAACTATATATAGCGTATTTTTTAACATATTCCTATTTTTATAAAGATACATACATTCGTACTACAAATATCTGTTATGCATTTTTCATAATGCTCTTGTTTTGTTTTGTTTGTTTAATTATTTTCTTTTTACAGTTACAACATCTCCCACTGAAACGGTTTCTTAGGTAAAAACATATCTCATTTCTTGACTAGATTCGCTATCCTAAGAAATTTATTTTGAGTTTGTACACCACCATTTTGTGTTGTTGCGTTTGCGGGCGTTTGATGTTGATTTTGATTGGTGTAATCACATGGTGTTTCTTGTGGTGATGAGGTGGTCGATTTTTTGTTGAGTTTTGTTTGTTCCTTGGCTCCGCTGAAAAGAGAAAATATTCGGTAATTTTTATTTAATTGTCTCGGTTTCTTGTAGTTTGTTGCTAAGAATGAATTGTCAAAAGAAATTCGTCTATTTACCAAAAACTAATATTAGTATAGTACAGATAGCTTTAGATCTATACATAAAAAAAAGAAATGTTCGCTGCCAAATTGTATTCAACTGCCCAATATACGCAGTAAAAAGTTACACTAATTTGCGCCATGGGTTGAAAGGTGAACAGACTTCCGAAGGCCCAATGCTGTACACATGGCGGAATTCTGTTTTTAGGCAAACCCTCAATCATACTATTTCTCCATCCCCCCCCCCCTTTCACGACGATTTGGAGAAAGTAATACAGTTGACGCCGCTTAATGGAATCACGGATAATGTTATCATTGCATTATTCGGAGATTTGTCAAAAACCCAAAATTTCCCACACATTTAACTTACGCCGAATGCGGTTTTTGTTATCGAATCATCGGTTATCATTTTTCGACCATCCCAGTAATATATTTTCGTATTTTTCAAAAACAGAAAACATAATTCTATCAATTTGTTTTTTTTTTTCAAAGACACAAATCCTAAAAACCTTGTGGTATGGAGCAACTTACTTGTGCAATAAGAAACGCTGGGAACATTTGCGATGGTATTTCGTGGTATCGTTTAATCTGTCAATTAGGCTACCAGTGCAAAACAATACATTTATCGGAAACTTTGCTTCAAATTGCGGTAATTATGACGCGCTTTGCAATATACCTACCAAAACCATGATTTCTATGATAAAAAAATGGTAAACCGCACATTTGGAGCCCTTTTCTTATTGGTAACAATCGTACTATAGGTACTCAAAGAACATGATCGCTTATTGTTATCATTCGGTTCATAAGTGATCTTCGTAAAATTTATATTGAATAATAGTAGCCGATATTCTGAGAAATGCGTGGTGAACCTTGGAAAAGCAAGATACTTGATAGGTACTAAACAGGACCTAGAAAAGAGCACTCAACTTGTCAGCATGTGAATTGTGAAGTACAAATGAATGTTTTAACACGCAAAGCTATAACAAACATGGGAGTAGCGTAGCCAGGAAGGGCCAAACACAAATTTTGTTAACACGATGAGCCCCGATTTTCTTAGGGGTAGGCTTAGGAATGTAATTTTAATCTGCGACAAAAATTAGGATTTCCTGTCAAAACTGGCGATTCCATTTTGTTAGAAAAGATGTTAGACATTTTAAAACCATATTTTAAGAAAGGACAATCTAATTTGTTCGAATTTGCCTAGGACCGTCCCCGGGCAAACCACCTCCGGGCAATTCGGGGACCGGTTCAAGCCAGAATTCTGCAGTCAAGGGTAAACCGAAACGGCAGCGCTCAGGGGACGAACTAGAATACGAAAAAAAAAAACGGCCAACAAAAAGCGCAGGACGACGGCTGCAAGGAAGCTCTTTAATAGGGCTTTAATAGGAAGACAAATTTGTCCGCGGATTGGACTAATTACCAACATGCCCTAAGAATCCCCAAAAAGGACATAAGATCCGCAAAAAGATCATTGTGGAGACGCTTCTGTGAAGAAACCAACTCCACACAGGCTACGGCAAAACTTAAGCGAATCCTCGTCTAAGGCTACCAGACGGTCTTCTACTTGACGTGCACTTTCCAGGAAACCGACAGGGCGAAACTCGAAGAGAGACCATTAACAGACTGGTCTCTGCTTTGCAACGTAACGTTAGAACAAGTTAAGTGGACATTAAACTCGTTCGACGGCTACAAATCCCCCGGGCCTGGCGGGATTTTTCCTGCTCTCCTAAAAGAGGGAATGGAACTTCATGGCCGACATTTGAGCAATATATACAGGGTGTCCTTTTCACGGTGGAGAGTATTTTAATGGTAGGTAGTGTGGCTTATTTATTTTCCCCAAATGAGCCACACTACCTACCATTAAAATCTCCACCACCATTAATGGGACACCCTGTATAGGACATCCCTCGTTTATGCCTACATTCCAACAACCTGGCGGAACGTGAAGGTGGTGTTTATCCCTAAGCCAGGTAAACCCTCCTATGCTGAAGCTAAGAGTTTTCGGCCTATCAGTCTGACATCATTCCTCCTAAAGGGGCTCGAAAGACTGATAGACACGTACATAAAGGATGTATGCCTTCCCAGACGGCCGCTGAACAGCAGGCAACATGCTTACTGGGAAGGTAAATCGACAGAAACTAATTTCACAAATGTACTCTAATTACAAAGTTTCAACACCTCATGACCATTATTATGAAATCGATTTTGTCCGTCTGTCCGTCCGTCTGTTCACTAAATAACTCGCGAACGGCTTAACCGATCGTCATGAAATTTGGTAGGAATGTGTAGAATGGTAACCGTCTTTGGCACGAAATACTTAAAAGTTGGTAGGACAAAAATAACAGGGTGTCCCGGACATTTGAAAATTTGTTCACTAAATAACTCGCGAACGCCTTAACAGATCGTCATGAAATTTGGTAGGAATGTGTAGAATGGTAACAGTCTTTGGCATGAAATACTAAAAAATTGGTACGGCAAATATAACAGGGTGTCCCGGACATTTACAAATTTGTTCACTAAATACCTCGCGAACGGCTTAACCAATCGTCATGTATTTTAGTAGGAATGTGTAGAATAGTAACAGTCTTTGGCACGAAATACTTAGAAGTTAGTAGGGCAAAGATAACAGGGTGTCACGGAGCTTTAAAAATTTGTTCACTAACTGATCGTTATGAAATTTGGTAGGAATGTGTTGAATCGTAAGAGTCTTTAGCACGAAATACTTAGACGTTGGTAGGACAAAGCTAACAGGGTGTCCCGGAGATTTTAAAAAGTCGACTTTTTTAGTTTTTATCGGACATCGGACGTATGGGTACTCAAATCAAAGAACTCGATGGGTACATTTCATATCAGTCGCTTTTTTCCAGTTTGGAGTAATGGTAACGGAGTTACAGCTAATAAATGCATTTAATATATGTAACCATTTCATTAATATTGTGCATAATTCTTATTTATTACCTATAAAATATATGTGCAAAATTATTCACTATGTGTGTATCCAAAATCTAAAAAACCCTCGTATTGCGGGCGCAGCCCTCTGTACGCCGGTATTTTTATTACATGTTATTCGAAACAATCGACAATAGTGTGGGTGGACAGCCGCCATCGCCATCTCGCAACGTACGAGATGCTTAGCATGCAGCCGTCCTATTTTCCCAGTTGCGGGGAATACGCCATCAAAAAAATTTTTTTTTTTTTTTTTTTTTCCAAAAATAGTGCATGAAGCACGATTGTTGTCGGTTTCGACTGACAGAATATGGCACACCGCGTCTCATCAGATGCCACTGCTTCGCGGTGTGTCATATTCTGCCAGGAGTGGCATGACCGAGAACAATGTCCGGTGGTATACAAATTGTGCCTTATATATTGGCAACAATCGTACCTGGGAGCGGATCATTAGATATCGCAAATTACAACGTATAATTTGCTGACCCGCTCCTACCATACACTATGTCTTGGCAGTAACTACTATTGTAAACGAAACAATCGACAATAGTGTGGGTGGACAGCCGCCGGTAGGAGCGGGTCAGCAAATTATACGTTGTAATTTGCGATATCTAATGATCCGCTCCCAGGTACGATTGTTGCCAATATATAAGGCACAATTTGTATACCACCGGACATTGTTCTCGGTCATGCCACTCCTGGCAGAATATGACACACCGCGAAGCAGTGGCATCTGATGAGACGCGGTGTGCCATATTCTGTCAGTCAAAACCGACAACAATCGTCCTTCATGCACTATTTTTGGAAAAAAAAAAAAAATTTTTTTTTTTTTTTTTTTTTTCCTTTTTTCATTTTTACATGTTATTGTTTTCCAAATAACATACTTTGAACATTTCCCACAAAACGAAAAATGTGCTTTTGTAAAAAAGACATACGTAAATGGGGTCGTGGGGTCTGACTGACCCCAGAGTACTTTCAAACTGCTATAACTAATTAACAAAATCACAAATTCACACAAATTTATACTTAAATTAACGCATGTGACACATACTTAAATTACATATGCATCAAAATACCATTTCATAAGTCTTATTGATCGGTTTCACCGCTGTTTGTAGCTTATTTTTATTCAATAAGTTTTTCTATGAAAATTTTAAGATTTAAATTTCTCTGGGGTCAATTCGCTTCGCTTATTTTTTTTCTGGATGAAGCTGTGGTTTGATATGTACCTCAACCTCAACCCTTACATAGGTTTTAGGAAAACAAGTCGGATACAGTTCAAAGTTCTAACAAATGCTTGGAGAGCTCAAATCTGTAATTTATTAGCACACTCGCAGTGGCCCAGACACCGCTACGAATTTACAAAGTGTCTTTTTTCCTATTTTACTTATTTCGTAAGCAATTCGCGGTTTTCTCTAGCACAGGAAAGCGTTAAAATTTTTTGTTTTGCCGAGTACTGATAGATAGATAGATTGAAATTAAGATTCAGATTCCAGATCAACATCTCGGTGTTAATACCTTGAAAAACATTTCATTAGCAGCAGCAGTATGTACACAAAATAATAATCGCCCGGAAAAGTCCTTCTAGAAAAAAAATGTCGCTGTACAGGGCTCCTATTTTTACTTCCAACACAAATTTTTTGAAACACGGTACGCTACTGGATGGAGAAGTTGAAATTTCTTAATTGTTTATGTATGAAATCATGCATGCACTTTCGAAAGGCCAGGGCATGACTCCGTTCCCCCCACCCTCTCTACAGGCCTGATCACAGCAAACAAATTTACCTAAAAAATAAAACTAACCACACTAAAATCGGATAAGAGGTTTCTTTTTTACAGTGCTTCAAAGTAAAATTTTTGTGATTTGACTTAAAACCAATCTATTTTCCCATCTCAAATTTCTCCAACTTCTGCCAATGTGGGGTGCTTGTACGTACACTCATATCTTTCTAACATAATTTTATCCTAGCTCCAATATTTGTAACAGTTTTAATGCCTTAAGTGCAGAAAACTAGTGTTATTTTAAGCTCGATTTTGACATAATTGAATAAATTTCACCAAATTTCCGAACTTTAGGGGCAGTTTGAATTTAATTGAATTCGAGCTAAAAACAACCATAGTTTTCTACACTTAACGTATCAAAAATATTTGTTATCGGCGATAAAAACTAATTAAAAAGGATACTTCCGCTAATTCTTCACATTCAGTTTTTTGCAAACGTTTTCTAGAAAAAAAATCTAGTCTGAGAGGGCTGGATGGCAATTTCAATAAATGAATAAATGAATAAATCCGACAGCAAGAGTTTACTGCATACTCTGTGGCTCACTTGGTTGAGTCGCACACTCTACGATGCTAGTAATCTAGAGGTCCGGAAATTGAATCTCGGCGTGGTCCAAAATTTCCGTACATGTGCGGATAGGAAATACAGTAGATATCGTTTATAACGACATCGAAGGGACCGACTGTTTAACGTCGTTATAGCCGATCGTCGTTATATCCCATCATATCGCTTATAACGACTACCGTCGTTATATCTGATTTTTATAACGTCCTGTCGTCGTAATAAGCGGTTATTACAATGTAAACTTAAACTCCGTTTTAGACCACGATCTTACCGTGGTCCACTTTTTAAATGGTATACGACAATGGTATACATAGGTCCTTGTGTGACAAACAAATGAATGGAATGGAATATCTGCTTCTGAATTTTGTTTAAATTATTTTTCGGAAATAAGAAATATGGGGGAACATTGTAAGTCCCAATGAGGGCATAAATGGAGTTTTTTTCCCCAACCCTTCCAACTTTTTTAGACCCATTGTAACGAACCGATTTTAATATTTGCAAATTTAACAACTTAAATTATTTCAAATGATTAATATTTATAAAAATCTCGCCAAATTCAAAAGCAAACATCTATGTGTCGAAATCGCTCGGAACTGCTGGGTCGACTGATCAAGCGACCAACTTCGGTGCGAGATATCACGATGGTGACACGCGGGATTTTGGCTGTTGGCGGACGAAAAAAAAAGAGCCATGAAGGGAGGAAAAACACCCCCTGGGTCGACAACAAGGACGCACAGCTTAGTTTTGTCTGGCATATGCATGTTTATATTTCGTGATATGTGCCCGTCCAATTTGTAATTTGTGCCGTACAATTGAATGTAAAAAGTAAACAACCCGCCCTCCCCATTACAGGAGCGAATTTTGATCGAAAATAGAGGCGCCCTACATTTCTCTGTTCTGCCACGGGTGTCTCTGGTTTAATTTTGCAATTGTGTGGGTTTAGTACGGCCGAGATCCGACGCCATCCGGGTATACGGAGCATCCAAAAGATGGCAGGTGTGCTGGCTGGCTACAATTCGCGTTAGTTTTCTCCCATTTTAACCCCCTTGTGTGTATCGTCTACCTCAGACATGTGATATCCCTTTTTGTAAAAGGACAGGGGCAACGATCGGAAAAGACCCTACCCATTTCTCCCGCTACTGAGCTACAAGCAAGCGCATTCCGTTGCTCGCTCGTTGAGGAGCTCTATCGTTATTGCCTAACCTGCACGGTTATAGAAGTATTGGCCTTGGGCATCTTGGCAATGTCCTTTCCTTACCACATCGTTAATCTTTTAGTCAAATCAACAGATTCTCAATTAGGATTTGAATTTTTCGTCGATAAAACCTGAAGCAAGACCTGTATTTGCTGTAGTCTCTACAGGGTTGCACACGCGAACCACACGATTCTTAAAATGTTGTAAAAATTAAAGAAATTAAAGTTTCAGAATGTTTTTTTAAGCATGCCAAAGAGTTTTGCAGTTTTTCATCATTAAACTTTTTGAGTCATTTTCGGCAACTTCAGTCTACTTTTCACACCAGATAAACTTAAACTCTTCGGTTGACTCCTTTATTTTTTCAAAATGGTTTCTTTTCATAAATTCTTGATTTCCAGGGGTTAAAAGAATAAAGCCAGAGCTGGTAAATCAGGAAGCCGACTGGGACGTCGTCGAATCTTGTATCTCGATATGTCCCTGTCGCAAAGCAAATTGGAGAAAACTAATTTTGAGGCGCTAATAGTGTAGAATAATAACTGCTCCCCTATCTTGGACGATCGTTGGTACCGAATTGATGTGGAGCCGCTAAATAAAGTTTAGGGCAGATTCCGAAAACGATGTGATGAAAACGGGCACGATTTTTTGGTGTGCAGTTTTTCACGAGGGAATTTGTCTCAAATCTTCTACTGTGTTGACTGTTTTATTGCAAACAACATTTCGTAACATGAATTTTCGATTTCTTACGATGTTTTAAAAACCTTCAGGTTTAGTAGCGAATGCAATGCGATGTCGTGTCAAAAACAAGAATTTCGGAACTTTTTTTTTTTACATATGAGTGAACTTTCACACTGAATTTAATTTTCAACTCGAACTTATCATTGCATGCCGGAAAAGCAATCATTTGGCATACAAAAAATGAGATGTGACGAGCGTTGGTTGTTATATCCGATCATTTTGCCTCTCTAGTCGGAAAAATTCAGTCGTTATAACCGATCGGTCGTTATAGCGATGGTCGCTATATCCATCAAAAATTGTACCGCACGAGCCTCTTAGGTCTCGGGACCTGGAATTTCCGTCGTTATAGCCGATGCGTCGTTATAACCGATGTCGTTATAAACGATATCCACTGTATATAGTGCATGCGACATTATATACACTCCGAAATGATATGTAATGTAACGTTGACTTGAAATTGCCTATAAACGGCTGAATTAACGCACCATGGCCCCACATGTGGCTTTACGGTACTAAGAAGTAGAAGAGTTTACTGTAATGTGCGCCTGTGTGCACGGACATTCTACAAGCTCCAATATCACCATTTATTCAAAGAATTGGGTAGGCAACTAACAAAAAAAAACACACAATCTTTTTGATAGAAAGAAAAAAAAGAAAACGACACCGAGGCTAATATCAGCTGCGGCCGAAATTCAAATACCCTTCACATTTGAATGTAACTTAAGCGCCTTTTGCGGTTATAATTTCTACCGTAGCTCTATGACCTAGTCCCCAGTGTTCCGATTCCAGTCATTCCTGGATATGTGTTGAGGTTTTATTTAGTAACACACTTGGATGAAGTTTGGTTAAGATTGTCTCATAAATAAAAAAGTTTTTCTTAGAAGAACCTAAGTTTTGACTTTCCAAATTAATCCAGAATTTACCCTTAATTCGAAAAAAAAAATGGAAACTGGTAAGTTTTTTTTGTTACATTATGTTAAAGATTATATTTCAATAATTTGAGTCACTATCTTTTTCCGCGTTTGGGGATTTTGTATTGTTCCCCTTACAAAGTGTGTTTACTGAAATAAGGCGGGGAGAGTCGTTTATAATTTCCAGTTTTTGTTTATTATAAATAATAGCAAAATAGATCCTTTTCCGCCCGGGTTCAATCTGGCTGCATCCCAAATTGACCGTTTCAGTACTGGATGGGACCAAACCGAAATTATTAGTACAGTACAGAATTTAAATATTTTTAGGTGCTATGTGAAAACCTTTAATGACAATCACCACAGTAGTGCAAAATATCAATGTGTACATAATTATAAACATTAATAACAAATATAAATTTTTCCTTACTTACAGGTATCTCGTCAAATCCTCAATATCCACCAGCATTGAATCCTGTCCCATATGCAAATCGTCGCGTTCCATCAAATACTGTACAAGTTGTTCATTGAGTCGCTCGATTTGTGAATGGAGGTCATTGACGATGATTTGCAGTTGAGCGATATTCATGTCGGTTAGCATTTGGCGTGATACACGTCGCTTTTCCGGTGGAAACGGGACACCCACTTTTTCCATTGAGTTTCGAATGACTTCGGTGATTGGTGAAGTTTTTTGTTTTTGTCGTTCGATCTAAAAAAAAAATGTTGTTAAACAATATATCAATGATCTCGTAAAAAAAAACATTTAAGCCGTCAACAGAAAAAAGTCCTTTAATTGAAAAGAAAGGCAATTAAATTTCCGTTTAAATTAAGTTATGTTAGAGGGTTTACCAATGACTTTGATCGAATAATTGATGGTTAACCTTTCCACATTTTACCAAATTGATTTCCTTTTCAATTCCTTTACATAAAGGACGAAGTCAATCAAAAGGCTTTTCCGTTATGTATCAGCTTTCAATGTGAATTATTGAAAGCTGAGCGTATCAGCCTCCTGCTGTTAACATAAATTTACCTCCATTTGCATATGTGCCATATCCTTTGCCTGTGCCAATGCCATTCGTGCTTCGATCTGTAGTCGTGCCTGTTTCGTAAAGAAATCCGCCTCGGCATCTTCATCCATAACGGGTGGTCCCAAAGACAATGTCGACGGACGATTCATCTGATTATTGAATTTTTTATTATTATTAGCGTGTGTTTGATGATTGTTAGTAGTAATCGTGTTGTTGTTGTTAGTTGTAGTGGTAGAAGTAGTATTGACAATATTTACTGAGAGTGGTCGCGAATGGTAGGGGTTATGGGCGGATGATGCACTCGAATAGCGTGACATATTGCTCGAATTACTAATGGATTTGGATAGTTTTGGACATGTTTCGGAATCCGAACTGGGACTTTCCGTGTCGGATGACGCCTCGTTCATGAAGCATATTTGTAGATTCATTCCTGAAATGTCGAAAGAAAATTTTAGTGAAGATTGAACGATATTGGATATGTTAATTAAATATTTATGATGCTACTCAGATATTTTACTTATATATCTATACATCAGTCCACAAAAAAAAATTGAGAGATAGTCGATAAAACCTATATTCCTCTTGAGTCGACAATATTTGAAAAATGTGTAATGTAGAGTAGAATCTTTCATGCTAAAAAAAACTAACTAACCAACAAAAACAACTCGTTGCATGATCCCTATATCCTTGATAAAATCCACTCTAGTCCCTTCAATTGTTACGAAAACCATCATTCATTACACTCATCTCTAATTTGCACAGGAAATGATGGAAGTGCTCCTATTATACTACAACGAGTCTCAAGAGATACATAATACATTTCAAGGATTCATTATAACCCTTCTGCATGTTAATCGCCTCTACTCTCGGTGTACATTGTATTCAACCCCTACGCACTTCTAATTGCATCATTAAACCGAACAAAAAAAAACATACGCGCAGCACAACTATAAGAACTTCACCGCATACAATCCGACCATAATATTTCATCCAGGAGAGATGTTTTAATCAGGACACACTATCCGGCACAAATCTAATATTCAAGGTCCCGACCCGAAACCATGACACACCCGTGATGGTGTATTTTTCAAGGATATGTGTGGTCGCCGGTTTTTCATTGCACACCTGGATCATTACGTTTCGGATGGAGATTGCTTTGAATACCCGCCATACCTGAGATGAGTCCTTAGAAATTTAGCATGTCATCCACAATGCCGTGACTATAACTATTTCTTTCGTGCTATTTATAGGTTTCTACGAAACATGGATAGTTTCAAATTTTGTAGGCGTAGGGAAGACGAAACGAATATATACATAAATTCAGTTTGAAGAAAGAGAATCTCATTTCAGCTGAAAATATCCTGAATGCAATGCATTCTGTGCGCTTAGAGCAAAGTTTCCTTGTTAGTGCAATTTTGATTTATTCAAAGTATATTTTCAGGTGAGATGAATAGAATTTCATGGAATGCATGGACGAAGAAATTGGTTCAAACTGGACATTAGTTATGAGTGCTCGTATATTCTTTTTGGTTGTATTTAGGTCAAACAAATTAAAATTTCTCAAAAGTATCGCGAGCGATTTCATGCCTATTCGTTTATCCTCCTTCGTTTTAAAAACATTGGAAAACAATGTTTTAAAAACATTGGTGTGGACATATACGAGGTGGTGCGTAGCATCGAGTACAGTCTCCAATACAAAAAATACACGTTAGCTGCTTTCCTCGACATAGAGGGAGCTTTCAATAATGTCAGATCATGGAAAGAGCCCTCAGGTTGGTCAGTAAACTGGGCCAAAATCTGAGGCCTTGGCGTGAACTCTGATGCTGTTTTCTACAAAAAAAAAAACAAGCAATCGCCTTTTTCTCTTCCAAAACTAAATGGACAACAACTCACACTATCACCCAGCTCAAAGTATCTAGAAGTCGACCCAATGCTTACCTGGAAGTTAAACATAGAAGAGTGTTTTAAAAGAAGGCCTGCCAAGCTTTCTACGCCTGCAAGACAATCTTGAATAGAAGTTGTAATATTTTGGCTCTACACCACGATTGTACGCCCCAACCTTACATATGGGGCACTGGTCTGGTCGCCAGCGATCGTAGAGCTTACAATGTAAAGGTTCATTTTCCTCGGCACGACTCCAGCGGCTCTAGCGACAGCGATTCGCTCATTCCATATAAAAACTCGTTATAGAAGCGCTTAGCATTATTATTAAAATGAGTTTTTATATGGAATGAGCGAGTCGCTTTCGCTAGAGCGGCTGGGGTCGTGCAGAGGAAAATGTACCTTAACGAAGCTGGGCAGGGTACAAAGATCGATATGTCCTGGCATCGCAGGGAGTATTAGATTAGATTATAAGGGGGCCGTGAACCCGAAGGGTGTTCGTAGCACTGAAGCCGATGGACCTATTGTACCTAGTAGGGATGTATGCGGTCAGGCTCAAGGAGTTGCGTCGCTGGACTGCCACTAGATACGATTAAAGCTGCAACGAACTATGCCGAAACTACACAAGTTTCGGGAATAACTTCTATGTCAGATTTCCAACCAGGTGCGAATGGAGGGGGAATGAGGTGACAGGGGAATGCAAAATGGACGGTGGTTTTGGCGCAGGAGTCTTTTGTGGCACAGTCAATATATCTGAATCTTACTGCGTCTCTCTGATCATGCCAGCATTTTCTAAGCTGAATTGTTTGCAATCATGAAAGCATGTCACGCACTTGGGAACATACAAGACAACAACAACATAGCCTTCTATTCAGACAGTCAGGCTGCTATTATGCGACTGAAATCTGTAGGGATATCTTCCAAGCTTGTGGAGTGCTGTAAAGAAACACTGAAAAACCTTGGAAGAAGGCACACGGTCATCACCCTTAATTTGGGTGCTTAGATACAGGAAAATAGAAGATGATGAGGTTGCTGGTGAGTTGGCCAAAGTGGGGGCATCGGACATATCAATGGCAGCTAAAGAAATATTTCCTCTCATTATCTCACGATTGATCAGCATATAATTGGCGAAACATTAGAATCTGTGTAATATCATGGAAGCTATATGGCCATCCTATGACCGAAAAAGAACGTCTGATATTCTGACCTGACCGCGTAAAGATATCGCCAGACTAACAGCGGTTATTACTGGACATTGGCCAATAGGGGATCATGCAGCCAGGCTGCGTATTCCTGACTAAACGCACTGTTGCAGTTGCGATAATGCCAATGAAAGAGAAACTCTAACTCACTTTCTCTCCGAATGCTCCCGCTACCGCACGTAGGGATGTGGGTTTTTTGCCAGCCTAGAGGATGCATCGGAGGCGAAAATAGGGAAGCTGCTTCACTTTTTTAATCTCTCGGAATGGCTCTAGATGCGTCTCCACACTCGAAATTATATTTCCTGATTCCTATAACCTCTATCCTTTAAGTAGCTTGACGGAGTTTGTGGTCTCAAAACGGCGCTTTTCGTGCTAATTGCGGCCTCTTGGTCTATCTCGCCTTAGCTAACACTTTTACCAGCAAACCAATCAGCCCAGGAAAATTAAAACAAAACGGTACTACGCTTCGAGCGGCAATAATCTTTTTTTTGAAATATTCTTGCAGGATTGTTGGGGGTGTCCCCTAGCGATGGGAAAAAGGTCCAATAGGTGTTATATCATTTTTAAATAATCGCCAAAAACTAAAAAATGAACTCCTTCCCTCGCCTTTTCCCCCAACTCCGATAGGGGGTCCATCGGTAAAGACTTTTTGACAATTTCCGTGAATGAACACATATATTCTAAGGAAAATAGCTGAATTGATTGAGTGGACATTTTCTTACTCATTTAATCATCATCAAAATTTAGATAAATTTTGAAAACATTTTGGAAGGGACTATGGACCCCTCCCCTGACTATATCCCTGCTTTATGTGCAATGTAGACGATATGGATATAAAAATACTGGATTCATTAAGACAAGTCCTCCAGAATGCCCATAAACTGACTTAGAATTTTTGAAAAAGGAAGTTTTTCACCAAAAAGGATGTTTTTCTACAGGATGCAGAGTACGGTCATGATGGGTGTCGTTCGAATGCGGATGTTTAGAGAAGTGCATGTGGTCAGTTTAAAGGATCTGGAGTAACAGGAGAACGGTGGATCCTCGTTTACATGAACTTAAGGTATTATTTAGCTTTTGTCGTAACAATAATAGTATGGTACACCTTAATACTGTTGCTTCAGTCAATCAGGACGAAATATATTTTTTCGTCGTGGAAGATACATGTAGGCAACACGGGTATCAAGTTCCAGGATTTTTTAAAAGGAACTTTCCACAATACTAATGGAAGTATGTATTTTCTATCATTTTCAGGCAATCCTTAGGTTCAAAAAGGTAATTTTTTGCATATAGAGGTTTAATAGACAAGAGGTGTGTCCAAAGGAAGGGGATACTGAGAAAAAGCGCATTTTATAAGTCCTGGGCAAATTTCGTTCTTCGGAAGCCGCAGCATAAGTTTTAATCCTATTATGAAACTTTGCAAATCTTACTTTTTACCATCCTGAATTTGCCTGTAACCAAATTTAGACCAAATTTGATCAAATTTTTGATTTAGAGTAATAGTTTTGTAAGGTCACGACAACCGAAGCAAGATACAGCTGAGTTCCATTCGTTATTTCATTCAGGACGAAATGTCCTTTTTCATTCTGAAAGTGGCACAAAGTCAATATGGGTATGAAAAGACAGGGTTTGTTAAATAGAGTTCTCCATAATACAGGGTGGAGCAGAGGAAATGCATGTTTTTTACTATTGAATGACTGGGAAACGGTTCGATAAAATTAATAAAAACAAGCATTAAGTAATGGATTTTTTAATGGAGTTTTGAAATATACATACTTTAATTAAGTTCAAAAAATAATGTTTTGGAGATGACGTCCTTCTTGCTGGATACAAATTACGTAAAAATTTTGTCCATTACGCAAAACTCTGTGCGCTGTACAAAATCCCCTTCACTAAGCTGCTGGACGATCATTACTTGTACGGGTGAAACTTAAGATCATCATGTAAGATGCGATGAAGCGAACACTACAACCTGTCGTCTAGCCGATCGCTTCGGACTAGCAACAACTGCCATTCTCATTCCGTCTACATTTTCCGGAGCTCACACTGAACGGGCAAGACCAGGTGGTTTCTTTTTTATCACAGATGCAGTACTTCTAAACGCTGCAACCCATCGGAGTACAGTATTTGGCTCAGGCACTGCACCTCGACGTCCAACTCTAAAATTTTGACAGAAAAGACGTTGTAACTATGGAATCAGTGTTTCTAAAGTACTGCTCAACAAAGAACACACGATGCTCTACGCTTCAACGCTCCATAGCGACTGACTGAAACTGCGTTGTATGGGCAGTCTGCCAACATTCATTCAAGGCCAATACCCCCTCTCGTCGCCGCCTACTAGCAGCTCAAAAAACATGCGTTCCCTCTGCTCCACCCTGTACAAACGGATGCATTAATATTTTTTTTTACATTTTTGCAAGTATAGTCGTTAAATGGGCAAGATGGATGGATGGCACTATAATAACACTGCAGCCTGGTTTGCTTATTGTATTCCCGATTAGAGCGAAAAAGTTTCAGGTTATCAGCTCTGTCCTTCGTTAAAGGATTAGAAGAAAGTTAACCAGGTTAACTTTGGGTATGCCCATGCCAATGGTCTCAACTCCAACGAAGGTCTGTGTCCACCTCATAATAGCAAATAACGTGCGAGGCTGATTCCTCGTCTTCGTTACAAAGGCGGCATAGTGGGTCTTGTGTGTAGATCCCGATTGTATGCAGGTGTTTTCGCAGGGTACAATGACCAGCTATGAGGCCTGTCATTGCCCTGAGGTTCTTTTCGCTGAGGCTTAGGATCTCGGCACTGCTGGTTTGCCAGTTGGCTCCCAGCATACGCTTGCTGTGTCTGAGCCATTCAGCAAGTTTCCATCGATTTTTGAATCTTTCGTCAGTCCACTGTTTGGCAAAAGTCTAAAGTTTGCTAATTCCGATTGCAGGTTCAGGACCAGTGAAGGGTAGTTCGGAGCCCTCTCTTGCGAGAGCAACCATACTTTCTCGTTACCTTCGAACCCTTTATGTCCTTTTACCTATTTCAAGGTTACGTTGTTTCAGGTAGCTGGGTTTTTGAGGTTCTGTTAGCGTCAGCAAACCAATTTAGAGGTAGTTTTGGGACTTGCAATAGCCTTTATGGCAGCTTGACTGTCGGAGAGGAAATATAAGTCTTCTTTGTATGACTCCCAGATATTTTATGTCAGTGGTAAACTGCAACTGTTTATTAAATAAAGTTGGAGCATTTCTCTCTCGATTACCGTAACTCCTAGTGGAGCATGGTGCGTTGATGACTACCGTGTCTAGTCATCAACGTTACAAAGACAATTGAATTCGGAGTGTGATACGGTTGTCAGCCATACCACTTCCTAGTCGCATATTGTTAGTTTATTATTCTATGATAAGAAAATTTCTTATCATCTTCTTCTGAATAATAAACTTGCGACGAGTCGTGCCGAGTTTGGAAACTCGTTTCTCTATGAGTGTCTATTTCACAGAGTGGCGACCGAACCATCACGGCCACAAAGCACGGCATTTAGTCTTTCCAAATTGAGTTTTGCGACTGTGTGTTATTAGTGTTGTTTTAGCGGGATTCACCGATAGGCCTACCTTTCTGCACCAATCCCCCACTAAAGTAAGAGCTTGCTGCATACGTTCGGAAAGAATCCGTTGAAATTTTCCCCTGATCAGGATGCTGATATCTTCAGTATATCCTTGGGTATAGAAACCAGTGTTGTTTATCTGGACCAGTAGGCTGTCGACCACAAGGTTTCACAGGAGGGGTGATTGTATACCCCCTGTGGGCTTCCTTTGAGGAAGTATACATGGTTTCACCGAATAGGTTTGCTTGTACTTGTCATCGCTGAAGCATTGATTTTATCCACCGAAAGAGGGTATGCTGGACTCCATGACTCAAGGCGCCATTTACAAGAGAATCAAAGGACGTATTGTCGGAGGCCCGCTCTTTGCTTTCTAGTGTGATCTCAATCTTCCCAAATAAGTGGGAGTGGCAGCAAGATATTGGAAAATCACAGAGAGACTCAAGGGAATAATTGGAATATTGAAGCGAATATTTAGCGAAGTACTTTACTGGTAACCGATCAGTTATATCAGAAGTTTCTGGGTCTGATTTTAGATAAGAAATTAAAATGGAAGCCCAACATCGAAAAAAGGGTGAATTAAGCTACTATAACACTGTACTCGTGCAGGAGAGCTATCGGGAAGACCTGGGGCTTGCAGCGAAAGGTCGTATATTGGATGTATACAGTTATTGTGCGGCCTCTATTGCTTTACGGAGTTAGTGTGTGGTGGAAGGCACTGAACACCACTACCTATTATAATTTGCTGGCCAAAGTTCAAAGGTTAGCTTCTCTTCTCATAACAGGAGCTTTTCGAACGACACCTTCATTCGGATTAGATATGGTGCTCGGACTGCTCCCATTGGACGTTTTTAGTCAACGGATGGCTGCATACACGGCCTTACGCCTACGTGAAACTGGTATATGGCGAGCGCTGGATTATGGGCACTCGTCGATCCTTCGGAACATTAACCTGCCCCCATCGACGGATTACATTGTTCCCAATCACTTTTTTGGTAGGAACCATTGCAGCTTGATCCCGTTAATGGAATCTTGGGATACTAACAGATCCATTACAATCTATACTGATGCCTCCAAGACGGATGCGGGAGTTGGTATGGGAATTCACTCGGAAGAATTAGATATCAATTTGTCTTACCGCCTTCCCAATTTCTGTAGCATCCTCCAAGCAGAGGTAACAGCCCTAACCTGGTTGGGCTGCCACGTCGTCACTGGTAAAGACGTCCTTGTATTTACCGATAGTCAGCCTGCAATTCGATCACTTGATTCAGTGCTAATCACATCAAGAACTAATGAATTGCCGCGTATTACTTAGAGAGATGGATCGCTTCTTCAACATTACTCTATGCTGGATACCTGGCCATAGTGGCTTTGTAGGCAATCGCTACGCAGATGACTTGGCACCATATGCGTCAGCTGGTAACGCTGAAGATAGCCGCGCCAACTTGAAAATACCGATTATCAACTGTGCAGTGATAATAGATGATGCTGCAGAGCACAGGACCAACGCAAGGGGGATTAATGGCTGGACTTGCGCAACGACAAGAATGATCTGGTCAAAACGGGACAACGTCCGTTCTAAGATGCTACTGTCGCTGGATAGAAAGCATATTCGCAACGTGGTATGGGTAGTAACGGGGCATTGCCCTATTGGAGAGCACGCAAGAAGACTCCGAATTCCCCACAACGACTTTTGCAGAAGTTCTGATGACGAAGAAGAGGAAGAGAGTGTGCATCACCTACTGTGTCACTGTCCCGCCCTGTCCGAGAAACGGAGGCGTTTTCTGGGCGCAAGGTATTTTTATGATACCGATGACCTTCGTGATGTCAGCCAGATACTGCTCAATATATATATATTGTTAGTACGAGCTGGTTCCCTGTCATAAGCGGCTAGTAGAGGCACGATTCTCTCGGTGGTATCACAATGGACCAAATTCTGGTCTAAGTGCGCTGGGTGTAGATCTAGCGGCCCCTGAACCTAACCTAACCTATATCAGTAATGGACTAAATGATCATTTCTTCCGTAAGTTTTATTATCAAAAACCACAGTTTACTGTAAGTAGCCATCTGGAAAGAAAGAATTTTAAAAGGAATGAATGTTTACAGTGCTATTCATTAGTTGTATATTTTTTATTAATATTAGTCATTTTGTGACAATGCACCATGCTCCTCAAGGAGTTAGGGCAAAAAGGGATTTTGTGACTAAAAAAGATATTTTATGTAGCAATCCGTTTAATTGATAAAATATTGTCAATTCAACATGCAATAAGAATGTTTGTAATTTCGGTCTGATCCAGTACTGGACACGATCAAGTTAGGGACTTCCGATCCATCTATTGGGAGTCGTGACTTTTCGATTGTCACAAATTTAACTCAGCGTTAGCGTTACAGAAATTGTAATTTCGGTTTGGTCCCATCCAGTACTAAAAACAGTCAACTTCAAGGCATTTGTATGGTTAACCTGTGACGTGTGCGTGTGGCAGCCCCAAATTGCAAAACAGTGTTGTCAATCACAATCGATAAATTTTCACTTCGCCAACAAAACTGAACAATTCAGAAGAACTAATTGGCTAAGAGCATTCAATAATAGTTTTAGGTCACGTAGAAAACATCCAATTGATCACTCTAAACTAACTTAGGACAATAAAAAAAGTTAACTTAAAAAGCAGGACCATTTTTTATATCGTGAGTTTGAACGCCAATAGATTTCTTTTTATGCTGTTTTCTGAAGGCAAACCTTTATCCGCAATCACACTTGCATCGATGAAATTCAAGACAGCTTAAACAAAATTTCTGCGATTTATGCTAACTTTCTATGAAAATTGTCGACCAAATTTGGCGTGAATAGCGTGAATACGTCCAATGAACTAAAAAATAAAATAACTTACCATTTTGCAATCTTGATTGTAAGCTTGGCTTTCGACCGGGACGATCCTGATTAACAATTTTACTAAAGTAGTCATCTTCCGCGCCCATGGCCAAACGTCTGCGTATCTCCTCGCGATCATTTCGTCTCTGCAACACAAAAGAAATCGACATTTAGCAATCACTTTAGCACTCAATCACGATACATATAGAATTCATAAAGGACATTTGTAATAATTTTATCATAGATTTAGAAAAGAAGGACTTGCAACTCACTGAAAACTTTTTGCTATCATCTATTTCGATCGTTATCACTCTCACAAATTTATCAATGACATTATCCAAATACTCAGGATCTTGAAGGATGTTACAGTTGAACATACTCAATTCAATGTCCGAGAAAACACTACAATTTTGTTGATAAACACGCGGAAACATTCCCATAATACAATCCTGATCGCGTTGACTAACAAGCGCATATTTTTGATTGATTTTATTTTTGATCGTAGTTAGTAATTTTTCCAACATATTGATAATAATAATAGTTTACTATAGGATGTGTATGAATAGAGAAAGGACAACAGGTCAAAATTGACGAAATAACTGGGGGAATTTTTGCACAAGGACTCAAATGAGCTGATGCTTCAGATCAAATAAAAATCGATTTCAGACAAAACTTCTTCACATTGCACTTTTCTGTTAAAAAAATTTGTTCTGCACAGATCACTGATCTACAAGCCACTACTGGAGGATAATGTACCTGCACTGTGTTGTGTACTTCAATACAATTGAATAAATGCGGTACACATGCTCTATGTCCGACGGAATTTCAAATGAATTTGGCAACCTGAAGCAGAAAAGGTTGTCGTGCCAGTCGGAAACAACGGAGACCGAAGCAGAGCAATGGTAACAGGAGCAGCTGCTGGTCCTGATAAATTTATACGTTTATATGTTGGAGGACCTGGAGGGAAGACGAGGGCATACATATGCGGCAAACGCACATGTAGACACGATGAATGATTTTCATGAGAAAGGTTTGTAGATGTGAGGAAAATCGCGGTGTTCTTATATGTAACACATGAGGCAGTTTGTATGTTGATGATCAGTTTGTTGAATGAAATTCCATTCATAAGGACTGTGGATTTGTGATGCTATATGTTGGGAGATAATATTTGTCTTTATGTATCTTCAAACGATGTTATAAAGATGTTCAGTATTGATCTTCAACATTCAATTAAAAATATAGCTAACAGCTGTTTTGACGGCAAATGTTTATGGTTTTTGTAGGTGGATATGGTACGGAACGACAATGGTTTTAAATATGCACATGTCGAAAAGGAAGCAAATACTAATTGCTGCGACAGACCCACTTAAGGTGAATCATGAATCAATCATAAGTAGAGACACACTAGCATATCTTTCTTCTTCCTTGACTCGTTCTTTATACCGCTCCATGACGTCACGTCGCTCGGCATGCGGTGTAGGCACATCGCTCGTTCTGATAGATGAGATAGCTCTATCTTGGATCGTGTCATTGCCAAGACCAATGCGTTGTTGCTACTTTTTCCTTTGACACATCCATTTGAAAACACTAGCATATAATTTAATTATACATAAGTAAAACGAGACCGAGGCTAATTTCGGGCGCGCTCGAAATTTGAATACCCTTCGCTCTCCTGGGGCTGTGGTGGTGTACAAAATGTTTATTAGAAGAACCAAAATGGGAGGTTTGGTTTGTATGGCAGCCCCATGGTCTGATTTGATCCAGTCTTACATTTGTTTTGTGATATCAATAGTAGAAACAGATTTTTGTGAAATTTGGTTGAAATTGGTGCACAAATCAAAAAGTTTTTTATAGAAGAACCTTTTTTGGGGGTTGGGTTTGTATGGCAGCCCCATGACCCCATTGTCCGATTTTACCGATTCAAACATACAAACTGCCTGCAGCAAAAAGAAGCATTTCTGCAAAATTTCAGCTTGATAGCTTTTAAATTGGCCGAGTAAAACGCGTCACAACAGACGGACAAACTGACATCGCCCAATCGACTCCCCATAGTGTAGTTCCCAGGTGATTTCAGATTGCAAAGTGTGGTGGAGAAATTTTTTTTTTTGTTTCTTATGTTTTTTGGGGTGCTGAGCTCGAATCCGGAGCTTCCCACCAAAATTTCGTTGCGGAACAGGATCAAAACCGCGAAAAAACCCAAAATTTTCGGAGTTTTCCCGTTTTTTTGTTTATAACTCCGAAAGTCTACATTTCTCCGAAAAGCTGTCCATGAAAATATTAGAGAAAACATAACTGCGGGTCCAACGCGCCATTAATCATTAAAATGTGTTAAGCGGTATTGCTACAATTGATAGTCATTTTTTTTTGCGTTTTTTGCAATTTTGACCCTGTTTTGCAACGAAATTTTGGTGGGAACTTACAGATTCAGGTTTTGCACTCCAAAATACACAATGTACAAGATAAATGCAACTTTTACGACCAAAAATGAAAAACCGTTCAATCTCAAAATTGTTTTCATAAAATGGAACTATGTTAAAAATGGCAAATTTAAATTATCCACTGTAGTAATACCGCTCAACAGATTTTTAATATTTATGTGTCTTTCGACGCGCAATTATGTGCTCTCTAAAATATTCATGGAGAGTTTTTCGCAAAAATAAATAGTTGCAGAATTAGGGGGCGAATAACGGAAAAACAGCAAAAATTTTAGGGTTTTTCACGATTTTGACCCTGTTCCGCAACGAAATTTTGGTGGGAAGCTCCGGATTCGTGCTCAGCACCCCAAAAAACATAAGAAACAAAAAAAAATTTGTCTCCACCACGTTTTGCAATCTGATGTACTAGGTTTATCACGTAGTAACTACACTACCAAGTCATGCTGATCAATCATAATCTGTGTATACTTTTTATATGGTCCGAGATGCTTCCTTCAATGCGTTACAAACTTCATGACAAAGTTAATATGTGTACCCTTTGACTGTATGAGTGAAGGGTATAAAAATCCAAAGTCGATAAATCGCTAGAATTTTACAGATATCCAGCCATGTACCATATACATATGGTACGCTATGCATTTAAGGGTTAAAGGTACTATGAACATAGCGGATATATGTAGTTTGCCTCTAGAATGAGTCAATCGGAAGTGAAGCCTGAACCGAATTATATCGAATACGTCGGATTTATTAATCCTATTTTGAACTACTACATCAATGCGACTTTGAAACAAAAAGAGACCCAGTTTTATCGAAAGTTACATTCAGTATGGTACTTTAGACCGGATTTTTGGAAAGGATTTTGAACAGTTTAAGGTCAGACATTTAGAGCTTTCTGTTGAACGAGATTGTATCTTGTGGGGGTATCACACTATGATACCAAGTAAAATGAGAAAGGCTGTATTGGATTTTTTATACCAATCCCATTTTGGAATTGTGAAGACCAAGTACCTAGCTCGCTCATATGTTTGGTGGCCAAAAATGGATCACGATATCAAAATTATGATTCAAAATTGTGACTCATGTAAAAAAACACAAGCTAGTCCCGAAAAATTATGTTCAATCCCTTGGAGCTCTACAGATTCTGCGTGGCAAAGAGTCCATGTTGATTATGCTCGGCCAGATAAAGGTTTTATCTTCTATTTAAGATAGAGCTGCCTGTAGAAATATGCTTTCGTTTGATAAAAAACGACAAATCCATAACATGCTAAAAACTTATCCCTACACCATAGCTTTTATTTCGTTTTTTTTTTATCAAAGGAAATTATGGTCCCCGAACAAGTTGCAGCTGGCTGTTTCAATTATTTCAAATATTTGTATTGACATTGACACCTTTTTGGAAAGCTGAAAACTCGAGTATGTTTTTCCAGTAGCTGCAGACTCCGTGTCATATATTTTTTTTTAGTAATACTATATTAAAAATCAACTTTAAAAAATTTAAGAAACATTTTTTTATTAAAAATTTCGAATTGTGATCGGTTTTTGAAATGTTAAATGATTAAGAAATGCCTGCTATAGTGTTGACTAAAATCCAAAAATAAGTTTTAACCCTTTACCTTAGTAGTTTTTTTTTAATTCTTACTTTAAATGGTAAAATTCAAGGTTGTTTCAAAAAACCTAAAAATTCAAATATCTCAGTGACCATTGAAAATCGGCCCAACATTTATGGCCTCATTTTGTTGCATTTTGACCCTATTATAACGCGTTGCAGGGAATAGGTTGACTTAACCAATAACCCTGTATATGAAGTGATTTGCGGTAAAAAATCGAAACTAATAAAAATCCATAAAATTGCTAAATTCAACCCATTGAAGTTACCTATTCCGACAATTTAATTTTTGCTTGATATTATTCAATTAAAATTTTAAATTAGCTAAATCAATGGAAAAAGCATGAGCCAAATGCTGTCAGATTTTAAATGAATTCGCAAGCTTGCAATAGTGAATTAAACCAAACCCCAATTTATTTTCCATTTACATAAATTAATTCTATTACGGGTCACTGCTCACGTGACTTTGATACATTTAATAAAAATGTGAAAATCAAATTTATTAATGGAAGAGAAATTAAATTACATACTATACGATTTGCGAGTGCAATGTGTTTCGATTTCGAGTATAAATATCTCGTACACTTGAATAGGGACATCCTTTTCGAGAGTTGTTTAAATCAAAATATCCTCTTCCTTGCAGCAGAGAGCATAACTCAGTATTTGTTTACAAACATTGAGGTGACACATATGTTTTCGTCATTAGAATTCGTCATTTACTTTTGACAATTGTGTAAATGATGAAAATGTCCCTAACAACAGCGATATTTTGATGAATATTCTGTTCAATAATTTAAACGCACACTTTTCTTGAAGAATTTGAATAGAAACGTGTAAAGATTGATAACAAATTTAATATTTTTGCAAAGATTCTTGTTCTTCATTTTTGCAACAGATGGCGTCCCCTGTCATTATTGAGGAAACTATGGTCCAAATGTGTAAATAAAAACAGTAGAGTTTTTCCTTCTACGAGATATTTTATTGCTTCTGAATACAATTGTTTCGGGAGTCACAAGCTCCCTTCCTCAGTTCATGACTCCGACTAAAGAAAGGACCTAACCTAATCTACTATAAATACAAACATTTTATCCTAACCTACCTGGAAAGATTATCTAATTACTTTTAAGAGTCTAAAGGCGCAATTTCCTTCATCGTGATTCAACCTAAGGTTTTTATAGTTTTTTATGATGTAGATACTTTCTGCTGCGTCCAGTTTGCCCACTCTGTCTACCTGTTTTATTACTTTCAGATTGTCGAACCTAATGTCATGCCCTTCCTCGACTATGTGCCTCGCTACCATCGACCTTAGCTGCCTATTGGGATTAATTTTCCCTAATTCCCCTTCTTTCCTATGTTCGTCAAATCGGGTTCCTATACTAATCTGCGTGTTTGACCTACGTAAACCTTCTCGCATTCAGGGCATGTTATCTCGCATGCTCCGCTTTTTTCCTCCTTATTTAGCTTGTCCTTCGCGCTCCCTAACAGGGTTTTCAATTGGTGTTTCCTACTTGTGCCTACCGCCTTAATTCCATATTTCCTCAATGCCTGCCTTATTTTCATCATGTCTGCTGTGTACGTAATGCTCGCCCAAGAAATGCTTGATGTGTCCTGTGGAAGAAAAAAAGAAGAGAACCGATTCCTTAAATTAGTATTGCGCTTTTTCCTAATGAGTGTGTCTACTATGTGTGGGGTGTACCCATTTTTGGTTGCGGTATCTTTTATGTAGTCTCTTTCAGCATTGAACCGCTCCGTGCTGAGGGGTAATGATACGAGTCTGTGGACCATACTATAGAACGCTGCCATCTTCTGTTGAGGCATGTGATTTGAGGTACTCACTATATGCCTTTGAGTGTTTCCGATATATGTCAAATTCCAGCTGGTTGTTCTTTCTTATAATCTCAATATCCACAAATGCCAAAGAGTCTTCACGTTCAACTTTTGTTGGATTTAGCTCATCTTGAAACACCCATTCAGTCGACTGCTGTTTACTTTTGGGCTCATACGCGTAAATCCACGATTCATCACCTGTCACGATGTCATAGACGTGTTTCGAAGCACCGCGATCGTATTTTTTGAGCATTTCTTTCTACCAATCGACACGAGCCTTTTTTTGAGCCGTTGACAAATTGTGTGGGATCCAACGCGAAGAAATTTTTTTGACAGTCAAATGTTCATGCAATATTGAATATATGCTGGTCCCACTAATGCCTAAGGTTGTCTCAATCTCACGATAGATCACATGACGATCTTGCAATATCAGTTCGCGCATAACATCAATGGTTTCCGGAAAAACAACTGATTTTGGACGACCTTCACGAAATTCGTCTTGGAGTGAACTACGACCTCGATTGAATTCACCATACCATCGATAAACACTGGTCCTTGATAGGGCTTCATCGCCACAAATTGGATTCAGTTCATCCATGCACTGTTGCTGGGTTAATTCACGTCGAAAGTTGTAAAAAATAATCGCACGAAAATGTTCACGATTTAATTCCATTATTTGGCCGAGATGAATCTTTTAAGTTATTGTAAAAAACACAAATAGCGCTCGTATGTCAAAAAGTTCTGAGAACGTATAACCTCGAAAATGTCAAACTTTACGATAGAGCTGTCAGTTGCTAGATTGCAACACCAGGGTTGCCAAATCCCGAAATATAAAAGGCCACCTCCGTAACAATGACTGTTCGAAATACATATAATATTTACTGAATAATATATGTATGCAGGCAGGGCCGGATTTAGCCTCTATGGCGCCCTGGGCAGTAGCCAAAGTGGCGCTCTCTACAACTTCGGTTAAGCTATAAAGTGATAGAGGTACACATGGAAGGCAAAATGTTAGCGGACGTACATTCTGATTATTAAAAAAAATCTTGTAATATGTTTTTACCAAATACTCGTTTGTGGGCTCCAGGGACGTAGCCAGGGGAGGGTTCAGGAGATCCGGACTCTTACCGATTTATTTTCAAAAATGACGACGACTTGAAAACTGAAATGATGTACACTGATTTGATTCAGTTGTACATTTTCTCCATAAAGTTATCAAAATACCTTTCCACTTTCTAAGGTCGTTTTCGCATTGTCGATCGTTTTGGAGATCAGACAAATAAAATTAACTATTGGTGAGGTAATATTTGACGGGAAAGCATCATACCAAGGAAAATGTATTTTCCTGTTCTATTTTTTCCAATTTTACGTAAGCTTACGGCAAATTTTGCAGGGGACACCTTAATCTCAGCTGAGGCTTCCAAATAATCTAGTAGCATTTTTATGGGCTCTATTGATGAATGAACCTTGGGTTTGATTTTGAGAGATTTTTGTACTATGATGAACAAGGTAACCTTAAAAAAGTGCTTTTGCTGATTTATAATTTTAAATGATTGACAAATTCGACAATTTAAACGTAAAAACTGTGAAAAATAGTTTCATCTTATTCATATCACATTTATTCGATGCAAATATGTTACTGAAATATTATATAATAAATAAATAACATGCGCGACAATCCAGCATTGGACTAAGGCCGCAGGATGTGTTGGTGACATCCTATTTCCAAGATCATATCTGCTTTTTGTTGAGGTAATGAGATCAGCATCACTCTCAACAGTGTTATTTATCCCCATAAATGGGTACTCGTTTAACATCTGAGTGAGATCATAGTCCGTCACAACCTCGTGAGTTCGAAAAACACCATGGAACACGGTGAGATTCGAACTCATGAGCCTGTGCACCGAAGGTGCGCGCACTAACCGCTAGACCAGCCAGACTACGAAATATTATATACCCCTCTTGAAATTAAATTTTGGCCACGTCCCATCTAATTGAAAATGGGGGAAAACACACACACCGTTATAAATTAAATTAAAAGCAGTTTCAGTCTTTCTCTGAATTCTATACTAGGACAGAAGCATGACTAAATCCTATCACAGATGTCAGAATGATTTCTAATTTTTCCAATTGGTGTTTTAAATGGGAGTGTGTACTTAGACGAGTTACTTCCTTGAATGCAATTTACGTTCTCCGAAGAATCTTTATAACAAAGACATTTTTCATTTTTTTTCTAACTTGAGGGTATTTTAAGTGGCTTGTAGTCGGAAAATCACGATCTCACGGCCAACTACTCGTGCATTGAAAACATAAACAACATTTACTTTAGGTTCACGAGTTAGTCTAGGCCTCCTATAAAAATGGACACTGAAACATAATGCGTTTACCAAATTAATCGCCACCAGTAAGCAGTTTAAGAAATCAATGCCTTCGCTGGCGCCCCGGGCAGTTGCCCAGGTTGCCCATATGGGAAATCCGGCCCTGTATGCAGGGCTAATGGGGCTGCAATGGAAGCACCACCCCAAAATAAAAGAAAAATCCTCTAAGAAAATCCCTTATGGAGCCAACTGTATTAAATGTTTTAGTTTAAAGTTTAGTTTAAGTTTAAACTGTATCGATTATTATGAACAATGTGTGTCAATAGGACCTTTCGACAAAAATGCATTCCTTATGTAAATGGGAAAAGAAAAATAATCGAAAAAAGAGGGAAGATAAAAATAAGCCTACCCATAGTCTAGCGGGAAACGAGTTGATGAATCAAATGGAAAGTTTATTTAATACAAATCATATAAAAGTTTAAAATATTTATATTCATCAAATTTAAATACTGTTGTAACTTCTCAATGGATATTCGATCTTTTTTCATTCATATTTAAACAATTTCAATAATTCATGAATTGTTGCAAAAAAAATCAATCAAAACAAAACCGTGAATTTTTACAAATATGTTATTTCTACAATATTCTATTAAAATTATTCAATTGACCTTAATTTAATTCGTTTGCATTTTTGTTATAATCAAAATAGTGCAAATTAAATGTAGTTAAGTCAAGCATAGCTCATCATATCAAACATTGACTGAAATTTGCAATTGTTTGAATTGAAGTCCATAAATTTGATACATAAACAGGTTAATTTGTGAGATTCCGTTTCTAATGACTATCTGAAGTTTATAGCACCAAAAAAAAAAATACTTTCCTATTTATGCATGTATGTGTACACAATGTATGGATGGAGTATCTACGGATTTCAATGTGCATAGTTAATCAGCAATGTTTCGTATTTTTGTAGATGGAATGTCTCGTTGAGCTCGAAAAGCCGAATCCCCGGTGGTATGGTTTTGTTAATGAATATTTAGGAAAAATTCCTTTCACTTGCGTTTTGCGTGAGTGTACATACATCGAAAATGTACATGGATGTACATACATACATAATATGTATGTATTCTTATGTTTCTATTATATAATTTACAAATTGTATTATTGTAGAATGAAATTTTCGCGGCTTTCAACGATATTAAATTAGCAATCATGATCAGTATGGTCGATGTCTGAGCAGGAAGTACCTATTTGAAAACGGATTTCATTAATTTTTGTCAACACTTGCATGCAAAATGGAAATAATCATCCTTAAGAAATTAATGGAAAGTTATTCATTGTACTAAATAACTTTTGATTAAAATTGTCGAAATTTTAGTTTTGTAAATATCTTGAATACAATGAGTCTGGTCACACAAATTCATAAAAGCGAAATAAACAACATATAAGGTCCGTTTTATTGGTTCGAGTATGGGACAGAGTAGCAGAACTACAATATTAATTTGACAGTTGTTATTCTACATATACATACCATACAAATACCATTTTTAAGACAAATTTCCGATACCTCAACACAAACTCACGATCTTTCGAATGAAATTATGTATCGGTATTGCTAATGAAGTAAACTTTCTCACAAATCCGAGATTTAATAATAATACTGCATTGGGAATATAACAAATATATATCGGTTCCCAACCTTTGTGGTGGCGCTATCCTCTAAGTTTAATAAATCAACATTCAAGTAGCTCGCGACCCCCCTATGACTCTGTATATTTTTATACCATATACCCATAAGATGGTATAGGGTACAGTGAAACCTGTCTAAAGAGACCACTGGCGGTTCCCGGAAAAAGTGGTCGCTATTAGAGGTGGTCGCTTAGTAAGGGGAATGAACTTAGGGATTAAATTCATCAATTTAGAGGAAATGTGCAACATCTTTCCTAAATTAAAGCTAACATGAGAGACTTCAAAGCTACTATCTGCTCAAGAAATCCAAGAAATTTCCATCCAGAATTGGCCAGAGCAACTTAACATCCTTGACAGTAGGTGTCCTGGATAAATTTTTGTTTCTAGTGCATTTAGTAAAGATGGGTGGCTCTGGACCACATAGAGTAAATAGCGCTAATCTGCTGTTCATACCTGTGCTTCGGGGATGCAAGCAGGGCCGTGGAGAGAAAATCCGGGCCCGGGAGGAGAAGGCCCACCACATTATGAATCGAAGAAAATTGGTATTTAACATATCGGCCTTTAAACAAATTGTACAGTGGAATCTATATAATCCAGCCTCCATCTATAATCCGGAACACGTCATAATTCAGCGTCCTCACTGAATCAGCTCAGTCTCAGTAATCCGGATGTTTTCTAATCGGGAGCCGCTATAGTCCGGCATCAGTACGATAGATATTTGAAGGGTGTTTTAATGGGGTCTTCTGCGCATTAAGGTGCGAAAATTTTCGATTTTCAGGAAAATACGAATTGTAGAAAAATAAAAATTATAAAAAAATTGATTCCACACGGAGAGAAATTTGTGTAGTAAAGCTTATTAAAACGAGTAATAAAATTCACTAATAATTAAATAATTAATATTCATTACATAATTAATAAACTTTTATCGGTTTACTACAAAATGTTGTTAACTTGACATATCGGTTGCTAATACGATTTTCATTACGTTGTAATGAAAAAAGTTATTACACTCTATTTCGGTTAAAATTAATTACATATACAATACATTTTCATCGAAATGTTGTGAAAACATAAATGTCAAAAACAATATTTTTTGTATGAAAATATCAGTTTGGTGTCGTGTCGTGAAACTTTAGTTGCAGCACTTTTCTTCAATTTAGCCGTGTAATACGTGGTAAGTAAATAAAAATTTATAATTTTACGTTTATTTTCACTGATTACATTATTACAGGAAGTGCGTACATTAAATCGGCTGTTGGAGTAAAAATTGAAGCATTACAAGAACTTAGTGTTAATTTTCAAAACAGTGCTGTTAGTCTGTAAGCCGAGAATGAACGCGGAATATTAAAAATAATTTGTAGTACAATACGTATTTTATAGTCCTAACCCTCGAAACATTGAATTTACAATTTGCAATCAAACTTTTTTATACAGAATTTAACTTTTTTTTCAATCTAATGAATTGATTTTATTTATTCCTTCTAGGCAAAATCACAAAAATGTTTTTTATACGAAGTTCTACGTATGCAGATACAGATACAGCATACAGATAGTCGGTTCATTGAAGAAATAAAAGAAGCTATTCAATATTCTATTCCGGACCGACCCTCCTTTAATTTAGTGGATTATTGATAATGAAGTATATAAACGAATTAAAATTTGATAACCATTTACCTTTGGAGTTAACTAAATATAACAATGTGATCTTTTTTTTTTGTTATTAATTATTTGTAAACAAAATCTTCACAGGATTCATTAAATAAAAAAGTACGGTACCGTTGCATATAATTGTGTTTTTTTATTTATTGCAGAAAAATATTAAAAATGCACTGGTTTCACTGTAAAATGTGGTTAAATTTTACTATTTTAGATGGTTGTATTTACTACTTTAGTGGTGAATTTTTACGGTAAAAATAGTTAACTTAATCAATATGTAATGAAACTTGAACTGTCAGATGGTTAACTTTAATTATAATCAACGCTGAATTATTACTACTGCTGTAGTGAATTTTTACAGTAAAGGAAGATTAATTTTATTACAACGTAATAAAGTTATTCACAACGCGAGTAGTTAATTTTACTACAAATGCGATGGGGTCAAAATTAATTACAAATCTGTAAAATTTACTACGGATTTGATAAAATTTCACTACTTTTTTCTCTCCGTGCAGATAAGCAAAAAGAAACTGACAGAAACTGAATTCAATCGTGAAGAATTTTTACATAATAAAATAAAAAACTAGGGGGCTTCGCCCCCTGCTCGCTTCGCTCGCCAACCCCGGGGCCGATGCTAATTTCGGGCGCGGCCGAAATTTGGATACCCTTCGCTTGGGCTAAAAGTTTTTTTCGGGCGTACCTATGACTTGTATTTAATCCCCCTCCTCATTCTTTTTCTTCCGTCTTGACAAAAGTTTTGGGCTTGGTTGAAATAAGTGGGCAAATAAAAATATTTACTGGGAAATTTTACGATTTTACGATTTTACGATTCCATTCGTTTTTAACTTTTTTGTTGCTTTGGTAAAGACACATTAATTCAAGGTTTTGTGAAATTGGTGCAGCAAATGTTTCTTAGAAGAACCAAAATGGGGGTTGGGTTTGTATGGCCACCCCATGACCCCATGGTCAGATTTGATCAATTCTTAGATATGATTTGTGTCATCATGAGAAACACGTTTGTGTGTAATTTTGTGGAAATTGGTGCACAAATAAAAAAGTTTTTCTTAGAAGAACCTAATTTGGGGGGTTGGATTTGTATGGCAGCCCCATGACCCCATGATTCGATTTTATCCATTCTTACATATGTTTTGTGTCAACAATAGAAATACATTTGTGTGAAATTTGGTTGAAATTGGTGGACGAATAAAAAAGTTTTTCTTAGAAGAACCTAATTTAGGAGGTTAAGTTTGTATGGCAGCCCCATGACCCCATAGTCCGATTTGATCCATTCTTGTATATATTTTGTGTTTTCCATAGAAACACATTTGTGTGAAATTTGGTTGAAATTGGTGGACAAATAAAAAAGTTTTTCTCAGAAGAACTCAAATTGGGGAGCTAGGTTTGTATGGCAGCCCCATGACCCAGTGATCGAATTTGGGTGAATCAAACATACAAACAGCCTGCAACAATAAGAAGCACGTGTGCAAAATTTCAGCTCCCTAGCGTCTATAGTGGCCGAGAAAAACGCACTGCAACAGACGGACAGACGGACAGACGGACAGACAGACAGACAGACAGACATCGCCCAATCGATTCATCTCGTCATGCTGATCATATATGTATACTTTTTATATGGTCGGAGATGCTTCCTTCAATGCGTTACAAACTTCATGACAAAGTTAATATACCCTTTCACTCTATGAGCGAAGGGTATAAAAACGGGATTGACTGGATAGTTCAACACTTGTGTGTGTTTTTTCTTTCAAGTATATTTTGAAGACAATTCGAGAGTTTATTGGCGAATTTTAAGGAACACAGAAGCCAAATCATTCTAGCATTTAGTTCTATCAAGAAAAAAATTAAAAATTTAAAAAACGATATTATTTGGAAACCTTCTATTCTATTGGTGAAGTAAGATGCGAACCTATATTCGAACTTTGATATCGAGAAAGCCTTGCATTTTTTACCGTCAATTCGCTACGCTTATTGTTTATTCTCTGTATGAAGATTTTTCAAAGGAAACAGCTGTGGTTTAATATGTAGGTACCTCAACCCTTACGGAGGTTTTAGGAAATCAAGGTGGATACAGTACACAGTTCTAACAAATGTTTGAGGAGCTCAAATCTGTAATTTGTTAGCACACTTGCAGTGGCCAAGAATGTTGGTCGTTACTCTATAAAATTGGCCGCTACAAATTTACAGTGTTTACAGTGTCTATTTCCTATTTGACTTATTTCGGAAGCAATTCGCGGTTTTCTTTAGTACACAAAAACCTTTAAATTTTTTGTTACCGAGTTGGCGAGTACAAAAGATAAATAGAGTGAAATTAAGATTCAATAATTTAAGTGGTCAACATCTGGGAGTCGGTACCTTCAAAAAAAAATGCATTAGCAACAACAGTACGTTAAAAGTCCTAGAAAAAAATGACGCTTTACAGGGCTCCTATTTTTACTTCGAACACTAATTTTTTGAAAAACGGTACGCCACTAGATGAAATTTCCTAATTTTTTATGTATAAAATCATGCATGCACTTTCGAAAGGCGAGGGCATATTGAATTTAGAAATTTAGTAACGAAACGATCATGTTGATTGAATATGATTATTCGGGCCCCTAGTCTTACAAATTCAATAATAAACTAGGGGTCCCAAGCCTAGTACAGAGTATGTTATGTATTGCTATTAAAACGCTAGAAACAGTACTTATAAGGTTTCTTAGCTCAGGACCTCGAAATAGCAATTTGTAGGTCAACAAAACAATGAAGCACAGCTTTTGTGTCAAAATCCGGGCCCCCTATGAAATCCCGGGCCCGGGGGGAATCACCTCGCCCCCCCTCTCTTCAGGCCTGGATGCAAGAGGTGTCGATCGTTTAAACAGAAACATTTTGAAAGGCTTGCATACTTCACGGTAGCTTGACGAAATTGACAGAATTACGCCTACTGCTTTGTAAAACAGCCCCTTATGTTAAAAAGGGGAACATTTTAACATGTGAACATAGTGCATCTATTGCATATTTCCTTCAAACATTATATTCTGCTCACACACGATAATAACTCAATTCTGTTGGTAATAGGAATGCGTTTTAGCGCGTTTTCAATTCTGAGTTTTTTGCCATGAAAACGCAACAACCTTTATTGCATGAATTCGAAAACGGAATTTTCTCCATATAGGACTAAACACGAAAACTGAACATTTCTCAAAGGTTCGAAATTTCTCGCTGGACTGTTACTGCCATACCATACTTACTCAGCATTTAAACGTGAAAATAGGTCGAACGCGGAACGCATTAACAGCAAAATGACAATTTATCAAACACACATTGGTCTTTGATGAGCAACAATAAAACCACCAGCTGTATGAGGACTGAATTATAGCTACAAAAACAAAAAATACCGGCGTACAGAGGGCTGCGCCCGCAATACGAGGGTTTTTTAGAATTTTAATGCATTGTGAATATTTGTTGTACATATATTTTATAAGCAATAAATAAGTATTGTGCACAACATTAATGAAATGCTTCCTGTAAATCTATTTTTGGATTGGTCTAAATAAACGCGTTCCACCTTTAATTAGACCAATCCAAAAATAGATTTACTATTTACCCAGTTTGTATAAAAGTACTCCAAGGAAAATCTACAGGCATTTTTCGATTTAAGATTTCTGATGGCCTTTGACCAAAAAGGAACTCAGGCAAACGTAAGGATGGCTTGGCTTTATATATGAACTCAATTAAATCTATTGTAAATCTACTGTTACTGTTTAATCCAGGAAAAGCAACCTTATATAAAATGATTCCATTGTGTTCCCTGTCATAAGAGCCAACGCAAGCTTTCCTATGAGTATTGAACAAGTATACTTTTGCAGCTATTCAGGGACAACCCTGTTAACTTGGTCCTACTTACTTCAAAAATATTTGTGGCAAACACTATTACCATTCTATGCATTTCCACCAAATTTCATGTTCATTGTTTTATCAAGTTAAAATATATGCATTGAAGAAATGCTTAAGAGGCTTGCATTGTGAAAGGCCCTTACTAAATACTTATTTGGCTATATTTCCGGTTTGGATACAGTTATTCGAATGGAAATTCGTAGACATATTCTATATGTAATTTTCTAAAAACCCTTAGCAGAATTTTTATATTTGGAAACCTAAGAGGGGCTACACACGAACAAATTGAATTTTTACAAATTTACTGTTATTTACTTTTCCTTTACAAAAGTCAACAGTCTTAATATTTAACGTATATAAGGCTCTACTGACCAATCTTTGTGCAAAGTTTCATATCGATCCCTATAACGGTTTAGAAAAACGGAGCTCGAAAAGAAAGTTTAACTTTAAACGCCAATAACTTTTTTACCGTTACTCGAAACTGGAAAATGTTAACTGATATGAAGTGTACTCGTTTAGATCTTTGATTTAAATACCCATACGTCAATCTCCGATAATAACTAAAAAAGTCGACTTTTTTCAAACGTTCGGGACAACCTGTTGTCTTCTTCCTATCAACTTCTAAGGTATATGTGCCAAACACTGTAACCATTCTACACATTCCTACCAAATTTCATGACAATCGGTTGAGCCGTTCGCGAGTTATTTAGTGAACAGACGGAGAGACGGACAGACGGACAGACGGACGGACAAAATCAATTTCATAAGGGTTTTTTGAAATTTTTTTTTAAAAAAACCCTAAAAAATCTGTTCTCCGGGCCCCGCGAATGTTAAGGCCGCTCCTGCATCCAGGTAGTCGAAAATAACCTAGGGAACCAAAATTGTGAGTTCGAACAGAAAGGTGGGTAAAAATAGACAACAACTTGTTTTAGTATAGTGATTTTAGCTGAAAAAATGATGAAACCCAAACATCCAAAAAAAGAGCTGACTTTTGATGCCAAATTGTTCTATGGCCTGACCGCATTACGCAGTAAAAAGTTAGACTTTTTTGCGCGTCACATTTGGGGGGGAGGGGGTGGCAAAGGGGTGAAATTATGATTTTTCGCCAATATCTTGTTAACTGTAATATTTACAGCAAAATGTTCTGAGGACGATTTAAACTACACAAAATTTCCTTTCTAATGATATATTATATCATATACCTTCTCTTGGCAGATTATATACTAGACCTTAAAACATTTGGTGTAATTTAGATTTTTTGATAGTTACATTTGGCGCTCTAGCTCCTGAAGTAATTTAATTGGAGCCGTGGTAATTGGGATAATTATTCCTAACAATATATAGCTGTCCCACACAGAGACTCAGGCTGCCCCGACAAAGCATTCCCCTATACTCCCTATTAACATTTAAAAAAAAGACATGCCTGTAACTTTTCGCTGAATCACAGCAGGCGGGAAAAATTTTAGTAAGCGTTAAGGCTAAGTCCCATTAGACCCTCCACCAAATATTACTTCGATCGGATTAAAACAAAGGGTACCTCCCATACAAAATGACCGGAAAATTGCCTACGAGCAAAACTTTAATTTTGGTTGACTTGTTCCCTTATTTCTTAATAAACTAGTGGCATTGAATTTGAATAATTTGTATGGGAGGTACCCTTTGTTTTAATCCGATCGAAGTAATATTTGGTGGAGGGTCTAATGGGACTTAGCCTTAACGTTTACCAAAATTTTTCCCGCCTGCTGTGATTCGGCGAAAAGTTACAGGCATGTCTTTTTTTTAAATGTTAATAGGGAGTATAGGGGAATGCTTTGTCGGGGCAGCCTGAGTCTTCGTGTGGGACAGCTATATATTGTTAGGAATAATTATCCCAATTACCACGACTCTAATTAAATTACTTCAGGAGCTGGAGCGCCAAATGTAACTATCAAAAAATCTAAATTACACCAAATGTTTTAAGGTCTAGTATATAATCTGCCAAGAGAAGGTATATGATATAATATATCATTAGAAAGGAAATTTTGTGTAGTTTAAATCGTCCTCAGAACATTTTGCTGTAAATATTACAGTTAACAAGATATTGGCGAAAAATCATAATTTCACCCCTTTGCCACCCCCTCCCCTCCAAATGTGACGCGCAAAAAAGTCTAACTTTTTACTGCGTAATGCGGTCAGGCCATAGAACAATTTGGCATCAAAAGTCAGCTCTTTTTTTGGATGTTTGGGTCTAGAGCTAAAGTCACTATACTATTTGTGAAACAATCGCATGCACCAGTTGAGCTTAATAAGCTGAAAGGCATAAGAAATCGGGAAATCGGCGGAAATAGTTATATTTACGAAAATTCACAATCAGATAATTTCCTCACGGAATATGTATCATTTCTGAGTCTTTAAAGCTTTGCCTTCTTTTCAAATAAATCTGATGTTCTTGTCGCATATCCTGATAAATGCGAACGCGAATTATAATTCAACCGTGACAGACAACTATCAGGCAAAGCCCAAAACTTCTTTCTTAATCGAATTTCGAGACAACATAATTTCACGATTAATATTTGTCTGCACAAAAAAGGCCACTTCAATCAAATGTACCTCAAATCAAACCATCAGTAAATTGTTTTTAGAACAGAGAGGAAGATTTGTGAAATACATATACAGTCGAGACTCGATAACTCGAACTTCAACAACTCGAATACCTCAATATCTCGAAGAACTCTTTCGGTCCCACGAATTTTCTATGTAAATCTCGGCATTCAAACCTCGATAATTCGATTGAATGTATACATAACTCGAATACAAATTCGGGCAAATCAATACGCATAAACCTCTGTTACTCGAAGAAAATGGTTTGGAAGCCTCTATAACTCGAAGTACAATTCAACATAAAAACAGGGAAAAACAGAAAACCTCCACAACTCGAATTTGAATTGTTTTGGAGCCCTTACTACTCGAAGAATTTTACAGTTTAACATTGAATGCATTTAAGCCTCTAGAACACGAAAGAGAATGCCAATTTACAAACGAAAAAAAAAAACACAATAAAGGAAACCTTTACAACTCGAATTTTATTGTTTTTAGAGTCTCCGCCACTCGAAGAAATTCACCTTTAGAAAATCCGTGCAAAATCCAAGCGGATTACGGAAGGAAATTGGCTGCATTCAGGGAACGGAATTCACTGGAAATTTTACAAGAATTTTCACGCCACCGACCCCTGAATAATCTAATGAAATGAGAATTGAAATAAAACTTTTCTGCTACATTTTTCTTTCGCTGAATGCAGCAATTGTCATCTTTCAGTTTGTGTTTGGCGTCCATTGTCTGCGTCTCAACTTGAAAATTTATCTTGTGAATTTTTTAGTTTGCTATAATGACTGCCAGAAAATGTGATACACTTTCTCTTTCGGATAATGTTCGCTTAATTGAAGCTGTAAAATATCCGAGGATCGCGTTCGAAAGCAGAAATCGGCGCCGAGTTCAAAATTCCAGCGAATGCATTGTCAACAATTTAAAAAAACAAGCACAAACTTCTGTTAAGAGCCCAGGCCAATCGAATGGTCCGAAACGATTCATTTCGATTTAAAAAAGCTGAATTTCCGGACATTGAACGTTAGCCTAAATTGGGCTAGGACTCAGGGCCCGTAAATGGCTGGTTGAACAACTTCAAGAAGTTTATATGACTGTATGCAATTACTGGAAGAAACAATTGGTTCATTTAATCCAAGATTATTTTAAAATCAATAAAATGCGCGACAGTCCAACATTGGACTAAGGCCGCAGATGTGTTAGTGACATCCAATTTTCAAGATCTTAGGATTATATACCAGAGGAAATTTATAATGCCGGTGAAACAGACTGTTTTTTTCATCGTACACCAAACAAACCCCTGGTTTTCGAGACGATCCCTGCTTTGGTGGAAAACAGCGCAAGGAAGGCTAACTTTTCTACTTGCTGTTAATTCAACTGGCAAATGGATATAAGATCCCGCGATGCATGAAGAACGTTTAGTCCCTACCAGCCTTTTCTGAAGCTAATCAGAAGGTTTGGATGTCGTCTTTAATTTTTTCAAAATGGCTGAAAGACTGGGATAAGGAGCTCCAACACAATTGCCCCTCGCACATTATTCCTGACGGATTGGAACAATACAACATCCCTAGGCCAATCAACAAAAATTTTAAGGTATTTTACAGGAAGGAACTCATAAATAAAATGATAAGAGAATTAGACGGAAATATAGAATTGAAACCTATCAATGTATTGGAAGCAATTCGTTTAATCGTAAAAGCATGGAAGACGGTAACAGAAGTTACATCAAAGAATTGCTTCAGGGCTTGTGGATATCTCTCTAGCAATGAAGAACCTGTTGAAATAAGTTCCAATAATATAAATGAAGAATTTACAACTTTAACTCGAGCCATAGATATTGGAACGACATCCTTCGAAGAATTCGTTGCAGTAGACGAATGCTTAGCCACAGACGATTTTCAAACGGAGGAAGACCTAATTGAATATGTAACAGCAGCTATGGCGAGATCGGAGGATAACGTTGAAGAAGAAGACGAAGATGTATCGGAAATAGTTTCAGTACCGACCTCTAAGTAAGCTCGAGCAGCCGCACTCGTAATTCGTGTTTATTTAGGAGGTTCTGATGGCGTGAAGGACGAAATGTTCAAACGTTTTGGCGAAGTAGAATATGTACATTATAGAGAAAAAATCACATCAAAACTTACGTCAGGAAACCATATGGACAAGTTCTGCGTAAAAAAACTTGTAAATCCGTGTATGACTCTTCTATTATTTTTTCATTTGTATTTTTGTTCTGTTTTATTGTTATTATAAGTTTTGAATAATGTTTTTCAATTTCCATTAATGTAACTGAGAACTATGTGTATATTTCTTTTAATCTCTCCTAAATCTACTCGTTAGGTATTATAGGTTACTTTGCTATGAATTGACCAATGAACCTGCGTTCTTCATTTTGTGAATTGATATTACTTAATTTTGACTTTTTATTTAAGCATTTATTGATATTTCAGGAATAAACTCGATAAGTCGAAGTTTACTTTTTACAAGCTTCGATATCTCGAATTTTGATAACTCGAAGTATACATAACTCGAAGGAATTTGTCAGTCCGTTGGGATTCGAATTATCGAGGTCCGACTATTAAGCTGGCATAAACCACCGATTTTTCTTGAGAAGTTTTAGTAAAATTCTTGTACAATTTTTTTTTATTTTGACACTTTTATGCTGATACGCTTTGGTTCCGTGACCTGGTCGCGGGCCGCACAAAACTGCGAGGTGGTCCGCCGGCCGCGAGTTTGACATGCCAGTCTTATGGAATTTTTGGTCTTGTTGACATGCTTATATCTTTGCCCTACCAACTTCTAAAAATTCCTACCGAATTTCATGCTGATCGGCTGAACCGTTCGCGGGTTATTTAGTGAATAGACTGACGGACAAAATCGATTTTATAAGGGTTTTTTGAAGAAACATTTGTAAAAAAACCCTATACAAGGAAATAAAACATAAAAATTGTGTAGAAACGAGCGTCTTACGCTAGAATATTAGAACAGTTTATTATAATTTTAGAGCGGCCAGTGCTGTACATGTACCTAATTCGCTTGTTATAATTTCCGAACGGCTACTGTATCAAGGAGGGCCACATTTTCAGTTTTAGGGCCCTGATTTCCGGGGTTGTGTTTTATGGAGCACAGCTCCCGATATTTTTATCTGTATCGGCTATAAGATGCAATACCTATAGCGTAATTTTCCTAATTTTATTTTGTTTGCAATATAATATTTGGGGCAAATAAGAGAGGTATAAAAACGGTCCCTAGGGAAACAATCTCGATGGGTCAACCACACCGTTGCCGACTTTCGGCCACCACGCCGAACGAGGATAGAAGTCTGCTCTCTCGTCCGATCACCTCCCAATCATAATAAGAGTTGACAAACCAGCAAACCTGACTAAGTCTGAGAAGCGAACGTTTGTCAATCACAAGAAAGCCGATTGGGAGGGTTTCAAAGCATACTCGTCGGCGAAGTTCATCGAGCTACCCACACCAACTAACGTTTATAAGGCCGAAAGAAATATTAGGAACGTCATTGCCAAAGCAGCGGCACGTTTTATTCCTGCTGGACGTATCCCGAAAGTTCGACCTAATTTCCCTACCAGTGCCGCCAGATTAGCCGATGAACGAGATAACATCCGACGCGCTCACCCAGGTGATCCCAGAATTCAGGAGCTTAACTCCGAAATCAACCGACAAGTAAAAGACTATCGGAAGGCAAAATGGAACGAGCACCTAAATGACTGCAACCTCAATGAAGGTGTCAGTAAACTATGGTCTACTGTCCGCGCCCTATCCAATCCTAGGAAAGGAAAGGGCAATAATGCCATCAAATTTGGCCATAAGAGCACCAGCGAACCCCTTCAGTGCGCAAGCCTGTTCAATAAGCAATTTATTGAACATCCCAAGTCCGATGGCTTAAAGCGTAAAATTAGAAGACGGATTCGCAGCAGAAATGTTGACACTATACCATCGTATACTGCGGACCAGGTTAAAAAAGTCATTGAGAATGCTAAAAATTCAAAGGCCCTCGGACCCGATGGCATTTCGATGGCCATGTTGAAACATCTCGACCTTCCAGCCATTGAGTATCTCACGGCAGCCTTTAACTTGTCGATGTCCACGCTTGCCATCCCTGAAATCTGGAAAACAGGACGGATTGTCCCCTGTCTCAAACCGGGTAAAAGCGCTGGTCTCGGTGAATCCTACCGACCCATAACAATACTTTCACCTGTCGCAAAGACGCTAGAGGCCCTTATTCACCCCACTCTTGTTAAGCATGCTAAGCTAGAACCTCACCAGCACGGCTTCAGGAAAATGCATAGTACCACCACAGCCCTCGATGCGATCACTACACGCATCCGTAATGGGCTAAACCACAGACGTCCTTGCCACAGAACGATTCTTGTGGCAATTGACCTAACGAGTGCTTTTGACAATGTCAATCACTCGATGCTTCTCGCTAACTTACTGAATATGCATATCCCTGCTCAAGTGATCCGTTGGATTGCAAACTATCTAGCTGGTCGGCATTCCTTCACTGAGTTTCGTGGCAAACGTTCTAAGCTTAGGAAAATCAAATTAGGTGTTCCACAGGGAGGGGTACTCTCCCCCACTCTGTTCAACATCTACATGTCCGGCCTTCCTACACCACCGGAAGGAATCGAGGTGATTTCCTACGCAGACGATTGCACCGTACTCGCCACCGGGGAGGATAAGGATGAAATGCGCCTCCAAATTAATCGCTATCTCGGACGATTACAGGCTTTCTTCCAAAGCCGAAACCTCACCATCTCCGCGTCTAAATCTTCTGCGACATTTCTTACCACCTGGTCGGTGGATTGTCGGTGGGAGGTTGATGTACGTATTGGCAACAATCCAATTCCTACTGTTGCAAATCCTAAAATTCTCGGGCTCCATTTAGAGAACATGATGACGTCAGCTCATCACGCAGCATCCGTTTGTGAAAAGATGCGCAGTAGGAATAAAATCCTAAAAGCACTAGCTGGTAGCACCTGGGGCAAGGATAAAGAAACCATGCTAGTCACATACAAAGCGGTGGGTCGAGCAGTTGCTGATTATGCAGCCCCAGTTTGGTCACATAGTTTATGTGAAACAAACTGGACCAAAATTCAGGTCTGCCAAAATGCTGCTCTACGCACAGCCACAGGTTGCCTCTTGATGTCTGCCCAGGATCACTTACATCAAGAGACAAAATTGATGCCAATACGTGACCACAATCTCCTACTGTCCAAACAATATCTTGTTGGTTGCTACCGTGAGAATCATCCCAACAACAGTCTCATGGACCGAATTCCTCCACCACGACATGTCAGGCGTGATTTGCGAGACCTAGAGAGAGAGGTCCAGGGATACAAGAGGGACCCTTACGACGATGATGCATACCGAGCTGCCATCGCTGAGATTCACACTGCAGAAGTGAGTCGGTCTATTGCGAGATTAGGTGCGAACAGAGTCCTCTCAGTGCGCCCTCCACCCATTTCGCCTGAGGAGATTAGGCTCCCGAGAGCCACCAGAGTGACATTAGCTCAACTTCGGTCGGGCTTTTGTTCACGCCTCAATTCGTACCTTTCTCGCATTAACCCGGACATTCAAAACATCTGTCCAAACTGCGCTGGCGCTCCACACGATGTGGGTCACTTGTTTCAATGCCCAGCTGCGCCCACTGACTTAACCCCTATCTCACTGTGGGAAAACCCTATCGCAGCAGCTATGTTTTTGTCCCTTGACATAACGGACGAAAGCATCGACGAACCATAACTCGAATCCACATAGATGCACAGCGGTTGCACACCTTTCTGCACCGCTAAAAGAAGAAGAAGGATAGAAGTCTGAAAAATTGAAGTGAGTTCTACGGCTAAATGGAAAATTGCTTAGCACATTTTATCCAGAGATCCAGACTTTGGGACACTTGAAAACCAATTAGGCTTCTCAGATCAAATAAGAACTACGGTGTAGCATCTATCAAATTCGTTAATTTATTACTTCTGCAATATTAAAATTGAATGTAAAATTACCTTTAAACAAATTTTTGAGATACATTTTTACAAGCAATCTAAAAAAATCCAAATTGTAATTATTTTTGTGTTAACTTTTCGAGCGAATAATAATAGCAATGGCCTTCAAAGTAACTGGAACATGATAGTTCAAATCAAACCGAGTTGGTTGTCCAGAGGCACACAATGCACCTCATAAAAGTTATGAAAATTATAGCTACTGTCGAAGTTTACATCTGTCCGAGTCGAATGGAAGCTTCATTAACGTCATAGAGCCACTGTACTGTACATAAAATCGTACAACGAAACGAATTATGAAAAGAAAAGAATGTATGTACCCGTCTAAAAAAGATTGCCAGTGGAAAAGCTACAAAAAAAATGGACACGCAAACTGTTACGCTTCTCTGAACATAAATTTAGTGAATAATGCAACATGTTTTTTCTGTAATATTTTTTTTTGTTTAAATCTTATTGTTGAATGTATTGACATTTGAATTTTTTTTGACGAATTTAAATAAGTATGAATTGAATCCGGATATACATACGTAGTCCTACTGGTATTCAAAAGAAAAAGGATTCTTGGCATAGAATAGTCATCATGAATTCTACAAAATTGTATTGAAAACAATTGGAATACAATTTCCTAATTGTCCTTAGTGAAACCGAATACATAATGTAATACAATATTCCCATACTATTATGTTGCACAATCCCAAACATATCACGTGGCACTCATAATTACCTGTGTAAACCAATTGCCAGCAGTGTTATTAACAATTGATGTAAATAGCTCGACCGTATCCACAGATTCATGTTCGTCATAGGTGAGTGTGTAGAGATCCAGTACAAAGCGAGAATCCTTTTTGTAGTGTCTTTTCGCATCGCCTCCATAGAGACTAACCGGTTCACCTTCCATATTTAAACTTTGTTTTTGTATTTTTTTTAAACTCTTTTTTGTAACACTTCACTTTACGAAGTATGAGTATAATTAATGACCCGCTCAAAAGATATTTATGTAAGACGTTGAGGGGGTCTAACCTTTAACACGATCTGAGACTAATTCTACTGACATGAAAACCGAAAATACTTTACACCACTCATTTATCATCTAGAAAAAATTGATCCACTATCACTTGCACTATTCAGGGCTCTTGGATTGGATTCAAAATTTGGAATTATTGCCTCACGATCTGGAAGACTTATTTTGCATATGGTTACGCACTTACACTTTTTTTCCGGGATCACTATACCGCTTGCAGCTAGTGCACGATAACTAGTTTTCCGGTACTAATCTCTTGGCAAATCAATATGGGCCTTAGATTTAGATGTTTTGATCTATACTCGCGAGATACACCAAGACCTTCACTTGTGCTTCAAGTTTCAGGCTTTTGCATCAACTAACTATCGCGAGATATTCGTATACATGAGTCGAGTATGTAACTGAAGCAATCGTGGTAGACGAAGTGGAGCTCTGAGTTGGGGCTCTACCTACCTACCGTCAATGAATCAGCAGCTTTCGCTTCATTATTCGGCGGGGCTTGAAATTATTATTAGCTGGCTAGAGTGTGTACTGGATGGTAAAAAAAAACAGATACGATTGGATACATTGCGATGCAAAGAGAGGTGAACTGTTTTGTGGTGGCTATGTAGCAGACTGTGTAAAGTAAATTATTGGAGGTGAATTTTAATGCTTTTTTTGTTTAATTGAATGTGGTACGTATAAACGTTGCCAAAGTTGTATTAACATGTTTTTGAATAACAATTGTAGAAGAAAGGTCATAAAACAAAATTTGTATTGATTGAGCACAATTGCCACGCTTACAGATTGTTCGCGAACTTGGAGTACATAATTAGTAATTACATAAACTCTGAAAGAATAACATGTACGCTGAATATCAACTATTTGATTAATAAATAAATACATATGTATTTACTTTAAATCTCCCCAAATGTGCCTCCTTTCCATTGATGTCTACAGTCATTCAATCAAAATAGTATTTTGACCCGAGTACGTTATAACTGGTTTGCAGTGTACTCTTTGTAAAATGGTTTCATATAATTGATCTAATTGACCCCTGCAACAATTCATTCAAAATTCAAATGCCCTCCTCAATTATTTTTTATTATTTTTTATATTATTATATTACAAACATTTAAGCATGACATCGACCACAAAGCAAAAATTTCAAAGCAAATCCTACGTAGCCCGTAGCAAATTAGTAGCTTAGAAATTTTCGCAAGTTTGCTAAAATCAACTTGTTGAGCAAAGTTCTGAGCAAAGTATCGACCTATTAACCTTGCACCAGGTCACACAGATCGCTCTCTGTCTACAGCAGTCTGAAAACATATGAAAAGAATTCAAAAAATTGCCTATAAAATCAAGTTTTGTATGTCGTTAACTCTCAATGTGCCTGTCTAGACAGTTCCAATTTTCGTTCGTCTTCATCATTTTGACAATTGAAACTTGAGATGTATGCGCTATTGAAGAAACGCATTCATTCTTGAACGCAATTGCTAATGTTAAATATAAACAACTCATCATCTATTCATACTATTCATGAAAGAATTTATCATTTACCCGTCCTGATCAAAGCCGCGACACATATTTCCCGATAAATAATCAACAGATGTGGATAGAATGAGGCATTGATCTCTTCTGTTCACTTGACTCAATCAACGACCCGTTCAATATTGAAAGTGGATACGAAGCTTGAAGACGATAGTGAAGACGAAAGCGTACATGTATGGACATAGCCAATCGGTGTCGTGGCTATTTTATACGGCATTTCATGAAAAAAAAATTTGCTGCTAAATTAAGTTATTATGATAGAGTAATAAGATTCAAATCGTAATGGCTGACAATTGTTGCAAAAAATTTGGTGGATTTTTGGAAAAGTTGAGAATTGACAATTGTGTGGCAATTTTGTAGTTTTTCAACTTTCTCTTATAAAACACAAAACATAAAAATGTTGTGCGAATCGCTGTCGAGGGTTCTTTTTTTCTTCAAAGGGATCAGAGTTAGGCGCTATCCTTGGAAGAAATATTACATATAAGCTTGCTAATAAATATCATAGCATTATCATCATTTCCCTGAAGTTTAAGGAATGGTAACACATACGTATGACGGTTAGTATAGACTAAAGTGACCATAGACTCCCGACTCCCCAAGGCCCAATGCTGTACACATGCGGAATTCGGCTTCCGGGCAAACTCTTAATCATACACTCAGAAAAAAATCATTATAAAATCAAAAACTAGGGGGCTTCGCCCCCTGCTCGCTTCGCTCGCCAACCCCCGGGGCGAAGGCTAATTTCGGGCGCGGCCGAAATTTGGATACCCTTCGCTCACCTTGGGATAAAAGTTTTTTCGGGCGTATATATGACTTGTATTTAATCCCCCTCATTCTTTTTCTTCCGTCTTGACAAAAGTTTTGTGCTTGGTTGAATTAAGTGGGCAAATAAAAATATTTACTCGGAAAATTTTATTGGGGTTGCGGGAGCATGACCCCAAAGTACGATTCCATTCGTTTTTAACTTTTTTGTTGCTTTGGTAAAGACACATTAATTAAAGGTTTTGTGAAATTGGTGCGAAAAATGTTTCTTAGAAGAACCAAAATGGGGGGTTGGATTTGTATGGCAGCCCCATGACCCAATGGTCCAATTTGATCCATTCTTACATATGTTTTGTGTCATGGAAAGCAATTCATTTGTGTGAAATTTGGTTGAAATTAATGCACAAATAAAAAAGTTTTTCTTAGAAGAACCTAATTTGGGGAGTCGCATTTGTATGGCAGCCCCATGACTCCATGGTCCGATTTGATCCAATCTTACGTATGTTTTGTGTCATCAATAGAAACACATTTGTGTGAAATTTGGTTGAAGTTGGTAGACAAATAAAAAAGTTTTTCTTAGAAGAACCTAATTTCGTGGGTTAGGTTTGTATGGCAGCCACATGACCCCATAGTCCGATTTGATCCAATCTTACATATGTATGTTTTGTGTCATTCATAGAAATACATTCGTGTGGAATTTGTTTGAAATTAATGCACAAATAAAAAAGTTTTTCTTAGAAGAACCTAAATTGGGGAGTCACATTTGTATGGCAGCCCCATGACCCCATGGTCCGATTTGATCCAATCTTACGTATGTTTTGTGTCATCAATAGAAACACATTTGTGTGAAATTTGGTTGAAATTGGTAGACAAATAAAAAAATTTTTCTTAGAAGAAACTAATTTGGTGAGTTGGGTTTGTATGGCAGCCCCATGACCCCATTGTCCGATTTTACCGATTCAAACATACAAACTGCCTGCATCAAAAAGAAGCTTTTGTGCAAAATTTCAGCTTCATAGCTTTTAAATTGGCCGAGTAAAACGCGTCGCAACAGACAGACAGACGGACATCGCCCAATCGACTCCCCAAGTCATGCTGATCATATATGTATACTTTTTATATGGTCGGAGATGCTTCCTTCAATGCGTTACAAACTTCATGACAAAGTTAATATACCCTTTCACTCTATGAGCGAAGGGTATAATAATAGCTATGATTCAAAAATTTTCAAATATGATTTGGCTCCATATACCTTTACGTTCAATTCAAAAATGTTTCATTTTGAATCAATAGTGGAAATATTAATGTGATTCTTGTACTTTTAAAATTGCTGCATGTCAAATCAAAAGGGAGTATCACTTTATTTTCAAAGTGATTTCACTTTATTTTAAAAGTAATTTCATTTTAAATTTAAAATGTTTTGATTGTCAGATTAAAAAAGTGAAAAAATATTTTTTCCCTTTTTTCTACTTTTTTTTATTTATTTTATACTTTATTAATTTTTACCATATTTTAAAAACTTTATTTTTTCGCTTTGCTTCTACTGAGAATTGAACCGGGTACCTATCGTTTCGTAGTCCTCCTTCCTACACCTAAGCTATCTGAGATTACTATAGCACTGAACAAAATAGCGGCGGGCTTATGTATATGTACATGTGACGGACACAGCCTTCAAAATGAAACAACTTTCCTGTTTCCTTGTACTCCCTAGTGGGGCATAGGGCATTGACTACGCTTCTTTTCCCCCTCTGCCTATTATCAGCCATCGCCTTTAGCTGGTCCCATGATTTGCATTTAGATTTTCCCTCTGCACCAACAGACCTTCTCCGTGTATTTTTGGGTCCTCCCACACGATGGTTTGCATTGGTTCCCAGAGGATTCCAATCTGGAGCCTGTTTTGCAATATTTTTTTGGCTCTTTTCGAAGTGAGTGACCTATTCGCCTTTTGATGTCGATGCCTATCCTATTTTGGCGAGAAATTTTGAGGAGGTCGTCGTTAGAAATTACCTCAGGCCAGAGAATTCGTAGGATGCGTCGTTGGCAGTGATTCACGAAAATTTGCAGTTTGGTTGTAATGTTGCTGGTCAAACCTTCCACGTGGAACACCCATATAAAAGCACAGATTTTACATTGCTCTCGAATATCTGGAGTTTGGTATTTCTGGAGATGTTGTGGTTTTGCCAGAGAGGAGTCAAACTGAGTAATACTGCTCAGGCTTTAGTTCTTGACTTTTTCTATCGGTTGTCCGGAGATAGACATTGTGCTTGGCCTCGTGATGACAATATCATGGATTTATTCTTAGCGGCATTAATTTTTAAGGCAGTACTTCGACTTTCACGATGCAAAGCATCCGTCATTTGAGCCAGATGATGGTGTGTTCGAGAGACGGCAAATTTCGTCGGCGTAGTTTAGGTGCTGAAGGTAATCAAATAATTTCCACCTGATACCCTTATTTATATGGTCGCCTAGAGAATCGCAGATTACGTCGTTGATGGTAATAAGGAAAAGCATTGGTGATAAAATACAGCCTTGTCTGTGTCCATTATTCATCTCAAAAGGACTGGACAATTCACCCATGTGCAAGACATGACATTGGGCTTCGTTATAGGACTTTTTTATGATGGAAATAAGTTTCTCTGGTATAACTCTCCTACTGCTCAGATATAAGCCCGGTCAACGCTGTCAAACGTCTTCCCAAAGTCAATGAACATAAGATGTAACGGGGATTTCCATTCAGCGGATTGTTGAATTATAATTCGGAGGGGGTCGCTATATGAAAACCCCTAACGAAAACCAGCTTGTTCATTGTTCACAGTGCGGTCGATCGTTTTCTTGATCCGGTCCAATATTATTTTGGTCATCAGTTTAGAGACCGCAGAAAGGAGACAGATTCCACGCCAATTATTGTAATCCTTGGGATTTCCTTTCTTATGGATTTTAACAATGACATCCTTCTTCCATTTTTGGGGGAGAGTCTCGGTTGTCCAACACTTTTGGATCAGGGATAGAAGAATATTTGGTGTAGCGTTGATATCCGCTTTCAAAAGATCCATGGGGACACCGTCTGCACCCGGGGCTTTACCAGCTTCCAATTATTTAAGGGCCTTAATTATTCCCAGGTTGTATAGTACACCGGTATTAATTCTGGCCATTTGCGAAAGACTTACTGCTTCCGGATGAGTTGGGCTAGAAGGGTTGAAGTTGTTGTTAAGGACCTCCATGAAATGCTCTCTCCAACGGCACAGTTGTTGTTCGTCTTTTACAGGATGCTCATGAGTAAACAATTTGTCAGTCAGTGGTTTTATAAGCTTGTAAAGGGTCCGACTTTCAACACGGTAAGCCGCATCTTTTGCCTCCAACGTCTTACGCTTCTCTGCACGCTTTTTTGAAGAGAACTGTACTCGATCCTCGGTTGTTGTTTGATTGTACTGTCAGTAGCCGAGTTTAATTGCCCTTTAATTATCTTCCGTGTAGTTATCAGAGACCATGTATCGTCGCTGAGAAATGGTCTCCTACCTCGCTGAAGTCTGCCCACAAACATTTCCCCACACGATATAACACACGTCCTTCACGATGTTCCATCTATTAATTGAAGGAACATCTGGTGTTTGTGCATTAGCTATCTCGTGCAATGCACTAGAAACTACACATATTGTTGACAGCTTTTTCACATTGAATCGTGGTTCGCAAGCGAATTTTACCGATGACCAGTTGGTGATCGCGGCCTACATCAGCACCACGCTTAGCCCAGACGTCCATGAGACGATTCCTCCATGTTTTGGAGATGGCTATGGTCGATCTGGTTTTCTGTTCTGCCATCTGCAGATATCCAGGTTTGCTAAATGGCAAAGTTTGTGTTTGAACAGGGTGCCACCTATGACAAGCTGACGAGACACCATGGTCGTTGACACCCAGACCGTGATTGCCCATTAGATGTTCCAATCCAACATTGTCAGATCCAATTTGAGCATTGAGCTCCCTCATAATATTTTTTATGTCACCTCTGAAAGCCTTATCAAAGGTGTCGCCAAGCAGCTGGTAAGGTTTCCTTAGCATGCTGGTCGGCTGACTCAGTCGGGGCGTAGCACTGAATTATAGTGAAGTTTCTTACTCTGGACTTGAATCTGGCAGTTATTATTCGTTCGGAAATAGGCCTCCATTCTATAAGAGATTGGCGAGCTTCCTTGTTAAAAAGGATTCCGACTCGACTCCTGGGAGAGGTTTCATGTTCACTACCAGAGTAAAGCATCACAGTTTGGGAACTAGGTGATAAGGTCCGCGAAACGCAATAATTAAATCATATTTGTAGATGTTATAGAACGAATATTTTGTGGACCATTTATAGCATTATCGAAGTTCTTATTGGATCTTTTATAATTCTCATTGTGTTTGCTGCCGGTGTTCTGTAGTTTTCAGCATATGTTGTATTGCAATTATGCCCTTGCCTATTTAGGGTTAATGTAATTGATGTTTTACTATTCTGCTTTAGAATTTTCCAGATTGCTTTTACTTTTGCGAGCTTTATACCTTTACCTATTGTGAGTTTGCTGAAAAGTTATACACTTCTTTATTAGGTGTTCTTGAGTTCCAGTTGTGTATCGCTTTCAAAGTTTGATTTAACATTTTACCAATCGTATCAATATTTCCACCAGTTGTCTGGCTCCATATCATTACTCCATAAGTTACAACTGTATATCAATTTGTAATCATCTTCTCTGGATGTGTCAAATGAAAAAGCAACAACAACGCATTGGTCTCGGCGATGACACGATCCAAGATAGAGCTGCCTGTAGAAATATGCTTAGATATTACCGCCAAAACGGGCAATGTGCCTACACCGCAGGTCGAGCAACGCGAAACCATGGAGCAGTATAAAGAACGAGGCAAGGAAGAAGAAGATCAATTTGTAATCGCGCGCGCGAAAATCGTCTAGTCAAGCAAGCAAAGTAAAAAAAAAATGTTTTTTCAACTCCACATTGAAGTGTTTTTACGCAGCAGAATAATGGCTTGCGAAATCTATGTACATATATGTATTGACATACTTATTAACCAACCTTGAAACAGTTCACCAGTTGTTTCAAATATTACAATGAATTTGATATCCTGTTTTTTTTTGTATTTTTTGTATGGAAGAAACATAATCTATGTATCGGGTTTGATGCCATAATTAAGAGCATATCTCTTTCATTTTTAAGCTGTTTACTTGGAAACTGTTTGTTGCCAATTTCGGAAGACAATCATTTGTGTATTCGACACTAGCTCACTAGATTTACATTTTCCAACAATTTTCCTTATCGGATTTGAACAGCATACTTCCTTCGTTCAATTTACGCGTGTATGTAGCAGGTATTTGATTTTCTTTTAAACAAAAAAAAAATGGATGGAAAATGTTTTAACAGATGTCATTGTCAATTCATTACTTCATACTCTGCTCTTTCTTTGGCTTCACTATAACCCATCCATTAAATATTTTGGTTTTATCAATTTGGCGTTTGTCTTTTGCTACATCAGCATACGACTTCATTTCAACTATATGGTTTTCGAGGAACTATGATGGTTGTCCTCGTAATTTTTCTGATGACAGAAGTAATATTTTAATTTAATATTAGTTTTCATATTACATTAACGAATCTATTTTAGAATCGATTTTACACGTAATATCACTGACGTGAGAAATTAATTTTTCATTGTTTAGGTATTTATTCTATTTCACTCGATCACTATCGCAAAGCGATATGAAGCCGCGTGGTACGCTTTGCGCTGCCTTTTACTCCTCAATACTAATTTTGACACATTCAATGTGAAACCGTTTCCCGTTAAAGCCTTCACAGCGCGCAGTGTTAAAGTTTTAAGCATTTGAATATTGAGTGGAGTACTGTGATACCCCACGACCCTGCGAATTTCTTTGACACAGCTTTCGAAACAATTTCATTACAGTATTTAATATTTAATTAAGTATATAACACTATAGCCACTTCCTTCACATATCCTCTTTATTCGTTAATCTTTGCGCAAGTCCCTCATTTTAACCTTTATGGTAAATTAAACGCAAAATGTTAAAATTGCGTTTAATTACAGCTCTTAACTACCATGAAGGCTTTTCATTTTCAAGTGGACGATTTATGAAGTTGAAAGTTTTTTTTTGAGCAAAATATGTACATACTCTGATGTTATTGCTGTCAAAGAACACGAACAACGTACCCAAGGTGTATAGTATATACGAGTTCATATTTGAATATCCTTTATGTGTATAGTATACAACTTAGTGCAGATAGGCAACGAAACGGAAGTACAAAGCTTCAAAGTTTGTTGGCAAGAGCACGTTTATCTGTAAGAAATTAAAGGATCTTCCGCGGCAACGAAAATAAGTTCAAGAGCCTTGAAAAGTTTTAATAAATTTCCATGGGTATTTTAATATTTTAATACTTAACGGTATAGCCGCAAAGTGTTCACAAGAATGCGCTATGTTTTATGACGCGGAGCTAAGTACAGAGAATCCAATCGTGAGACAAATGTAGAAAACATCTTCAGTTGATTTTAGATTTTTGAATTTTTCGATGAAAGTGGTTCGTAGTCCTGTAGTTTATTTTAAATTTGAGCTTAGCTTGGTTATCAAGAAAGTATGATTAAAGAAAACTCCTAAACGTGGACTGCGAATTGAATAACAGTAATAATGACTTGCGCTTTAGTCAGATGGATGAAAAAAACTGATGTCTTTTGCTAAAACTCTCTAATCTTATTACAGCACGAGACAATAAAATACCAACATTATCGAGATAGCAAATACAAAATTATTTATTACTTTTTTGCGATTTCTTTTCATAAGCACCTTACCACGCACATTTTCACTTTTTAAAAAAACAAAAATCATGTTTGCATACAACACTAGAAATTCTAAATTATTCAATATTTTTTTTTAACTTACGCCAACATAAATTGTTCGTTTTTACGAACTGTTTCTTGAAAAAAAATTAATAGAAAAGATGCTGCTAGTTATTAGCAACACTATAAAATTAAGTACTGATGATGCTAATTGTATAGCATAGCAACTTTCCTGTTGTGGGGTTATGGAGGCCCATCTGCACATGTTTTATGAACAAAAAGATGCACCTACTTAGTACCTTCGACAACATCATCATGTAACTTAAGCTGACCAGACGTACAGCATTTTGCTGTACAACACAGCATTTTGACATGTCGTAGGTACAGCATTGGGAAATGTACAGCATTCCCCGCATGCAATACAAAGAAACCCAATTCACTGCATACCTACACAGCAAAAAAATCGGAGTGATTTTCACTCCGAATCGGTGTCGAATAGTGTCCATCCAAATCGGATAATATTGGTATAAAACTCGAAGCAAGGTATTGTTAAAGACTCCGAACAAATGTAATGGTTTTATCCTTTTGGTGTAATAATTTGAACTTAAAAGAATACTTTCACTAACACCAAAAGAAGTGATTCTCGATATCTTTGGAATAAAAAAACACAATTTTTACAGGGATGGAAGATGGAACTCTTAAAGTAGATTTAAATAGCCTCTCTATGGGTAATCATTTACCTCTTTACGCTCTAAAATGCATAATAAATTTACCAACCTACAGTGGAATTCGATTCCGGGACCCTATGATTTGTAGAAGAACGCCCTACCTACTAAGCCAACCAGACTAACTGATGGAGTTTGTAATTTATACAACATGTGACGTCGCTCTACCACCAAATTCACTCCGATCGGTGGATACAAAATACCAAAATCGAATGAAATTAGCCTCATCCCAATAACTTGGTTGAACATGTTACGGAATTGATCCGATAGGTGTAGTTCTCAATACCAAATGGGATATTCTTTGCAATGTGTTCAAAAAAGGTTTTAATTTAGGAGTTGCGTCTGTTTCGGATTCTTTTCTAGTAAAACCCCTGATGGCGGTGTTACTTTGAGCATGTTTACTCCGAAATAATTTTGCTTTTTTGTCCTATCGGATTTTCTTGCTCGAATACCCGGCATTTTTTTCTGTGTAATAAGTTCATTTTGATAGCTCGGGAAACCTTGCCGATCTTTCCGGAATTGTTGTTTGTGATTTAAAGTGCAAAGTTTGACCCATGGACGATCGATATTATTCAGAGAGATAATAACATTTTTATGTTAGCCAATCGTTCATTTTCGATAATCCGGAATCCGACCGAAATTTCTGAAATTTGGGTTACATGTAGATCTACTTGGCACACATTTTCTCCAAGTTTGAGAGTCCTACCTCTCCACGTTCGGAAGTTACAGCTGCCAAAATCGCACTTTTCTGCTTTTTAATCCAACATTGTGCGTAACTTATGGAAATTCTTGAGCGAAATATTAAAATTTGGCAGACTTGTATATTATTGCACTGTCCATGTTTGGGGAACATTTCAAGCTACCAAAGATTCTACCTACCAAAGGTTCTAAAGTTACAGCCGTCGAAAGATGTAATTTTTATTTATTTTACCTATCACAAAACGATGGAAAATCAGCCACTGTACTCTATCTGATTCCCTCTGTAAGGCTTTCACTAATGTAACCTTGGAGGAATGAATACTCTCCTCCAAAAATATCGCAACCAGGATAAGCCACCCTTCCACCACTCCGAGGAGAACCTCCAGCTCCGGGGAATCCACTCTATAGCTACATTGCAACGGTGCCTAGAAAGCCAACGCCAGCTTAAGCAGGGTCGGTTTTAGGCTTTTGGGAATCCGCCATTCTTTGACACCTTTCTATACTTTACATTTTGTCATAGTAAAGGTATAGTTGTCAAGAGCTATATTGTTGGTATACCTTACAGCTTACATGGCATCTGAACTTTAATTAACGTTCAACTAGTGCAGAGGTTCATCCAAGTTTTCTTGGTCCTCACCATTACCAATAATTTAATTGATTTATGTGGCATGTTTTACCGTAATAAGTAAAAAAAATAATGCGGAAAGAATGTACCTTCGCATTTCCGAAATAGGGCTGGGAGATTGATTAGGAAATGGTTTCAAAATACAGCTAAATGCAAGCAATATGACTCACAATGAGTAAACAGCCATCAGAGAGAGATTTCTCGGTTGTATTACGGTTTCTGTAAAAAATACTGCCCAAAAGTCATATCTCTAAAATCACAAACTTAATTTACTTGGAAGTTGAGAGTTAATGAAATATTCTGTAGTAAGCTGCACAGACATACATAGATTTTTACCTTAAGCTCCTTTAGTATGGAAACCTAAGTGCCAGTACCAAGCGTAACTCATGAAATTACCGTACCATGGTAGTAGGGCTGAGGGTTTGTCTGAAAGCCGCAAGTATGTGTACAGCATTGGGCCTTCCGGAGTCTGGTCACCTTAATGTAACTATGTGTGCTAGTGCTAGTCAATGGTACATAATTGACTATTATTGTAAAAGCTTCAAGTAAAGTGTGTTTGGTGTATGACTACATACTGCCTACCTACATTTTTCAAACAATTGTGTTGTTGGTGCTTTTGTGCACAACAATACATTGCCCACACCTGAACCAAGAGTTGCTCGGGGAAATGAAAATGAAAATCTTTGCGAATTATACAAGATAGATGATTTGCCGAAAGAGGTTAAAATTGTAATTATTCATTAGGCCTATAGGACACGAATACATTTTTATTTGTAAATGTAAAAAAAATATATCTTGTTACGACAATGATGACGATGTTGAGACGATTGCAATCTGAATTTTGGTGAGAAACTACTGATATTAATGATGCATTATTATTCAACATGGCAACTGCTTAATGTTTGAAAATGTTTTTCATTGTTTATTTTTTTTCTGTGATTTGTTAAACAATGAAAGGGAAGAAAATTTTGACATCTTCTTTTATATTTCTACCGAAAAACAATGTAGTAAAAATTTACCTCTTAACGAAATAGAGAACTTCGTTAAAAACTTAATTTTGCATTTACATAAATCTATTCATGATTAGATAACACGAGTGTAAGTAGTGTACTCAAGCATTAATTATTATTAAAATCTGTGCACTAAACAGAAATACCTATAGTAGCTGGGTGAAGTGTCTGCCGGACAATGAAATATGTAATCCTTTTTTGGGAACGCGCACAATGCAAGAAAACATTGGGGTTAACTGTACATCTAGAAATAAAATTGTATGCAAACAATTTGACGAAATGTTCGAAACAAAACTTTAGTTTCCCTCACGATTCATAAGTTGGTTACTTACGTAGTATAGTAAGTAGGTGAAAAACCTGTATTTGAGATTGCAAATTGTGGTGGAGATTTATTTTTAAAAGTTCTTATGTTTTTTGGGGTATTAAGCACGAATCCAGAGCTTCCCATCAACATTTCGGTGCGAAACGGTCAAAATCGCAAAAAAACGTCAAAAAATTACTATTAATAATAGCGATACTGCTTAATGCAGAAAGAAATGTACAGTTTCAGATTTTTTTTTATTTTTTAATATTTTTTTTCTGAAATTTGGTAAGAATAAACTAGACACTTGGGAGATATGTTTACACTACTTTCCATGTAGGTACGCGTTGGGGAAGGGTCGATTTAGGTAGATTTTATAAAAGAGTTTTTTATTCTCGTAAACGGACAGGCAGAATATAATTTTGCTAACGATTCATTAACTCAATGTTTAGAAAGTAATTACTGCCAAAATTATCATTATTAGACAATTTATTTAGAAATTAAGTGGTAAAAATGCGTCAGGTAATGACATCATGATAACAGAAAATTAATGAATGGTAATGAATGATTGTCCCGTTGTTCAAATTTATCAAGTTTTTATAAAGTTACATTGATAAAATAAAATGGAAAGGATCCATATGCGTTAGTATTGGAAAAAAACAACGTGGAAAGATATACGGTTGAGCAGCGAGTTCCAAAAATACAAATTTCTACGCGGAATAATAATTCTATTGTCGAGACACTGCGCGAGTATCGACGAACGTTAATAGCCCTCGAGGAGCCCGGAGACGAAGTGTGAGGACGGACGAAATCATTAAGCGAGTGGAAGCCAGCGTCGAATCAGATGCAACAACATCAACACGAAGAAGGACAACGATATCGTGAGATGCTCAACATTGTTATCCGTCCTTTTGTCCAAAACCGACCAGATATGTGGTTTCAGTAAGATGGAGCGCCTTGCCATATCGCTGCAGCCACAATGGAGATTTTAACGGACGTTTTCAGCGAAAGAGTCATTTCCAGAAGATCTGCAAATAACTGGCCGGCTAGATCTCCAGACTGAACTCCACTAGGTTTTTTTTTGTGGGGATACCTTAAGAAGAGAGTCTAAAACGAGACCGAGGCTAATTTCGGGCGCGGCCGAAATTTGAATACCCTTCACTCTCCTCGGGCTAAAAGTTTTTTTTTGGCGAACATATGACTTGTGTTCAATCCTTCCCCATTCTTTTCCTTCTGTGGCGTCGATAGAACAATATTTGTGTTTTTTTGTTTAAGTGGGAAAATAAAAATATTTACTCAGAAAACGTTATTGGGGGGATGCGGGAGCATGGTCCCATAGTATGATTCCATTCGTTTTAATTTTTTTTTGACAAGGACGCATTAAGTTTTTTTTTTGAAATTGGTGTGGAAAAAATGTTTCTTAGAAGATCTAAAATGGGGGGTTGGGTTTGTATGACAGCCCTATGACCCCATTGTCCGATTCCATTCATTTTTACATATGTTTTGTGGCATCAATTGAAATGCACTTTTATGAGGTTTGATTGAAATTGGTGCACAAATCAAAAAGTTTCTCTTAGAAAAACTCAATTTGGGGGGTTGGGTTTGTATGACAGCCCCATGACCCCACAGTCCGATTCCAACCATTCTTACATATGTTTTGTGGCATCAATAGAAACACATTTGTATGAAATTTGGTTGAAATTGGTGCACAAATGAAAAAGTTTTTCTCAGAAGAACCTAATTTGGGGGGTTAAGTTTGTATGGCAGCCCCATGACCCCATAGTCCGATTTGATCCATTCTTACATATGCTTTGTCTTATCAATAGAAGCACATTTGTGTGAAATTTGGTTGAAATTGGTGCACGCATGAAAAAGTTTTTCTTAGAAAAACCAAATTGGGGGGTTAGGTTTGTATGGCAGCCCCATGACCCCACGGTCCGATTGTAGCGATTCGAACACACAAACTGCCTGCAATAAAAAGAAGCATGCGTGCAAAATTTCAGCTCGATAGCTTTTAAACTGGCCGAGTAAAACGCGTAGCAACAGACGGACAGACGGACAGACAGACAGACGGACATCGCCCAATCGACTCAGCTCGTCTTGCTGATCATATATATACATATTTTATGTGGTCGGAGATGCTTCCTTCAATGCGTTACAAACCTCATGACAAAGTTATTATACCCTTTACTCTACGAGTGAAGGGTATAATTATAAGCCAATTACAATTCAGGAATTGAAGCAAAACACTGGAGATCCGAGGTTTACAGCCAGATATATAGCGAAAGGTAATGGAACATACCGTAGAACGATCCTGTCTTTGCGAAACCGAAAGGATATAATTTTTGGAACATAATGTAGACATATCTCCCAATTTTCTATTTTTTTATGTGAAAATTTCAAAAAAATCGGTTCAGAAATAAAAAAGTTATTCATGGTTTACACTAGTTTCCTTTCAATGGGCCACCCTGTATTTGTGTTGGGTTTGGTTGGAATAAGTCGGCAAATAAAAATATTTACTCGGTAAATTTTATTGGGAGATGCGGGAGCATGGCGCCATAGAACGATACCATTTGTTTTGAGCTTTTTTGCTTTGATAAAGACACATTACGGTTTTGTGAAATTGGTGTAAAACATGTTGCTTATAAGAACCAAAATGAGGGGCTGGGTTTGTATGGCAGCCCGATGACCCCATAGTCCGATTTGATCCATTCTTACATATGTTTGGTGTTATAATTAGAAACACATTTGTGTGAAATTTGGTTGAAATTAGTACACAAATAAAAAAGTTTTTCTGAGAAGAACCTTATTTGGGGAGTTGGGTTTGTATGGCAGCCCCATTACCCCATTGTCCGATTTTACCGATTCAAACATACAAACTGCCTGCAGCAAAAAGAAGCATTTGTGCAAAATTTCAGCATCATAGCTTTTAAATTGGCCGAGTAAAACGCGTCGTAACAGACAGACGGACAGACAGACAGACGGACAGACTGACATCGGCCGCCAATCGACTCCCCAAGTCATGCTGATCAAATAAGTATACTTTTTATATGGTCGGACAATCAATGCGTTACAAACTTCATGACAAAATATACTCTTTCACTCTATGAGCGAAGGGTATAATAACAAATGTGACGGCATTGTTGCTTATATAGCCTAAGAAAATTAAGCCGAAATATGGCCATCGAACGGCAAAAATCCTACATCGCTGATTTTTTTTTGTATGATGGATGGGGATGGCCCCCAGATTATGAGACAAATGTTCCAACCGATTGGGGGTCCACAACCCCAAGGTTGCGGACCCCCAATTGGTTGGAACTTTTTTTCCATAATCTGGGGCCATCACCAATCATCCTGCAAAAATCCCGCCATGTAGGATTTTTGCCGACCAAATATCGTATTTTTCTTAGACTAATATTAAAAACCAATTCTGTGTACATTCTAAAAGGGGGGAACTGCCGCATAAACGCACCGGAATATTATTCCTCATGTGATTTCCGGCAAAAAAGTTGCACGCAACTTCCCCCAATTCTTAACCCCTTAGCTGCTACAGCCATCCCTAGATCCCTTGTTTTCTGCACTTAAGGCATTAAAACTGTTAGGAATCATGGAGGTAGAATTAAATGATATGATTGCAAGACTGTACGCCAATTTTCAAAAGAATGGTACAAGCACCTCACCTTGGCAGAAGTTGGAGAAAATTGAGATGGAAAAATAATTTGTTTTTGGGTCAAATCACAAAAAATTGACTTTGAAGCTCTGCAAAAACCAAGTTATAGTTATATGGTTATATATTGTTAGTTATATTTTTAGGTAAATTTGTTGGCTGTAATAATTTTATTTTTAGTCTAGCTTTTGAGATATTGAGTTTTAAATCGTAAAAGAAAACAATTTTTTGAAAAATCTTCAAATGCCTGAGGCTGCTAAAGGGTTACGGATCGGGGTTCCATACAACTTTTTTGCTATGGAAATCATATGACGAATCACAATCCGGTGCGTTAATGTATACAATAAGTAGAAGAAGAATATTATTCATGCTTTACTTCAATTTAAAGTTGCACCCAGTAGGACCTTTAAAAAATATGTTTTATATGATTCGATCCTAAGTTTAGTAGCTTAGCTGGCGACATAGAGAACGATATAATTATGACAACTATAATTTCATCTAAATAAATAAAATAAATCAATTTAAAACCGGCTATGCACTTTTTGCTTCATACATACAACTCGCTTTATGCCATTCTGATCGCGTAAGGAAAAGACTACCCGTTTCCTTTCCACACTATCAACAATTCAGTCTGACATAAATTTAAATCGGCTTTAAAGAGCTCTGCTCCTTGACTTTGTGAGTCAATCCGAAAACGCAATTTCCTGGACAATTTTCTTATCTTGTGCGACTGTAAAAGTAGAAAGCACGGTTCAAAAAGTCCTCCCTTCTTTCGTTATAAATGGTACTAGTATTCGGACATACAGTGGCGTAACGTTTCTAAAATATATTGTGTTCGAGATCGAAATAGGGGCTCCTCACACTGTAATACCTAATTTATAATCAAACAAAATTGTCGAAACCACTTCTTTGCCCGATTTGGAAAAATTTTTAAATTACAAGGGCTATGTTTATAGGGAATTCACACTTGCGACAATATAATAAAACCTCACGATTCAATCGAGTAAACGGGTTGGAATCAGCGTTGCCACTCGTGTTACAATTGTAACATTTTGTTACAATTTCCGATTTCTTGTTACAATGTTACACACCGACCAATTTTGTTACAATCGGCAAGAGTGGAGGGATCAACTACATTTGAATATTTTTCTACTATAGGTGACATGATCATGAACAATTACTTTGCAAAACAAATTTTCTATTTTTGTGATGAGCATGATCAGCCACTGATGAGCATGATCACCCATCATTTAGGAATGTCCAACTTATGGTCCGCGGGCCACAGGCGGCCCACATCGCAGTTTTGTTAGGCCCGCGGCCATATCGAAGAAACACAGTATGTAGCAGCATATTGCGTATAAATGGAAATGTTTAAAAAAAAAATTTTAACTAAAGTCTAAGAAATTTCTTGAAACTCGTCAATTTAATGGCTTACAAATTATGTATTTATTTAGGAAGCTGGCGGTTGTCTAATGTACTTTTGTGCAGAAAAAATATAAAGTACATCGTGAAATGGTTTTCTCTCTTCCACAGCTGGATTATAACTCGTGTTCACATTTTGCAGGTACTCGACATTTTTGTTCGAGACTTATTACTGTTCGCCGAATCATTTTGACTCTCAATTATATTTCTGGACTGTTTATTTCTTAGCAAATTAATTTGCAAATTGTGGTTGTTGATCGATCCACAAAATTTCATCATTTTGTGAATATTCTATTTCTAGAGGATATAATCACGAGGTCGTTAGTGACTCGGATTGAAATTTCGAAAAAAAGCCTATAGGTATTTTTACAAATTTTATCCTGCGGCCGCTCAATCCTGAAGACCCTGACATTTGGGCCAGGTCAGGTTTTGATTTCGACACCCCTGGATTAAGCACCCGTTTTTGTTGGTCCCTTCTTGATTCAGAATCAATGTTCAACATTCAATTATAGCAGCAAACTGCACCAAGCCTTAGAGTTAGTTCAGTAAAAAAATTGAATTCTACCTTGACGCAAATTTAAACAACAAATTTACGGCAGCCAAAATGTTCGGCAAAATTTGGAATGTAAGGGCACGAAATTCCACTTTAAATTAAAGTAGCATTTAAAAGGGGACATGATAGTTTAATTCAAATTTATTAAATTTTTTTTTTTACCGGAAACACTAGTGAGTGCAAGTTTTTTGTTAGCTGCTGGATTTTTGGCTCACTCCATTTTAGAGCACATCATAAGTTAGCGCGAGTTGCACGTGCTGGTGTATTTGGCTTCAATCCCACTGACCCGCGTATTTGCTCCCAAATTTATGTTTTTGAAGTAGGTTAGAGTACAACACGCAATATCGAAGTTGTTTTCTGAACGGAATAAGTATAGCTCAAGGACAGATAATAATGTTACTGCATGTATTTCTGTTCATTATATCCTTTAGTTTAATCATGTAATATTATTTAAATAAAAAAAAAAAATAACAGGCGCGACAATCCAGCATTGGACTAAGGCCGCAGGATGTGTTAGTGACATCCAATTTCCAAGATCTTATCTGCTTTTTGTTGAGGTAATGAGATCAGCATCACGCTCAGCAGTGTTATTTATCCCCATAAATGGGTACTCGTTTAACATCTGAGTGAGATCATAGTCCGTCACAAGCTCGTGAGTTCGAAAAACACCATGGAACACGGTGAGATTCGAACTCATGAGCCTGTGCACCGAAGGTGCGCGCACTAACCGCTAGACAGATTAATTAAGTTCGATTATATTGTATTAAGCATTGTCTGTTGTACAGAAGGGCGAGATGCTCCCTTCAGTATAACAGACAATGCGCCAAAATTATGAAATTATCTGCTCCTTCAGTCATTCGGAAACTAGGCTTCTGTGCTGAGTAGTGTCATTATTAATTGTGAGATTTGTAACTAATAGTTTTTGAATTAAATCTGCTATGAAATAGTGGGTTCGAGTTTAAACAAATTGGGGAAATTTTGACACATCGTTTCTCCTATAAACCAACTTCGTCAAAAATGTTTATGGAACAGAACAGATCAAATCTTCGGAAAGTCAGACATTTTCAAACTCTTTTATTTTAATTTATAACTCTTTGCTCTTTGTGAAGCAATCATTCAATTCGGACTTCGCACATTTATTGCTAAAATTGTTCATTAACAACAATATCTTCAAATTTGTTACACTCAACCTAAAAATGTTACAATTTTAGCAGATAAATGTTACACTTTGAAATCTGAAAACGGCAACCCTGGTTGGAATGCGTTTATTTACTTCTAGTTCAGAATTTGTTTTGCTATCAGGTTCTGGTAAAACGCGATTTACACTTGACAACGAAATTTAGGTTTATTATGAAATCTGGGATTCAGCATCTGTATGTCCTAAATAGGTCCCCGCACCAAGCTCCGTAAAGGGCAGTATATGCCTTCAAGGCGAACTGTCTACAATGTGCTTCGATTATGTATCTACGCTAAACATCAACCGTGTTCAACAGTATTCAGCAATTTCAGTACGATTCTCTTGCCTACGGCCTTACAAAGTTTCACTACTTGTTCAATCGCTTTAAATCTAGCTTTAAATGTTGCAATGACCCAGAAGTCTAACAAAAATATTTTTTTTTCAAATCACAGTCCAAAATTTTCAACTTCTCTTCACTACGTTAGGAGGCCCCTAATGGCTGTGGGTCGTGTTCGACCGAACACATGGAACACCGTACGTTACGCCACTGCGTACATACTTGGAAAGATATCCATGGGAAGGATTACGTAACTGGATGGTAACTTTGCTTTGCAGAAGTGAACCTGAAATGTAATCCTCGCTATTCACCATGTAGGGATTTGGAGTCGATAAGAAGGAACGTAATCATAAGCTTAGTCAAAATTTCAATCTTGTTATTACGTGCATAATTACATTCTTCATTCTTGCTCTATGCAAAAAAAAAAAAGCCGAGTGGTGAAGATTCACTTTGTATTATTGTTAATCAATAATAACTGTATTAATTCTGGTTCCCAAATTTCGTGGGTGCGAATTTTAACTAATTGTGGAAATATTGACTTATCGTCCATTCTATACACCAACTGCGGTGCATGTTTGTAGTATTTTTTTGGCATGGCAACTTACCCAAAGTTATATTCAGCCATATCTTTTGAATATATTTTGAGTTTTGCGTGCTTTCTAGGTCTGTACATGGGTATAGGGTATACACTCATCGTGCTATTGGGCCTGTCTACACGCGGAACAAGAACAAGATGAAAACCGTTTTTTTTTAGAAGAGATCGGTGAGGAGCAAGACAAGGAGAAATTCAATTTTCATATAAAAACCGGTTTTGTTCTCGCGATGTTGTTCCCGTGTAGCTACACACATTCGCACGATTAGAACTCGGTTTCGTTAAAACTTGTTTTATTTAACATGAGGCTTACGAGTATTTATATGAGATAGAGCAAAGGAACCCCACACCACAGCACCATATAGGAAAACTGACTGAAAAATACTTTTGAAAATTAATAGTTTATTTTCAGGAGACAACTGGGACTTTCGATGGATCAATGGATATAAGGTTTTAAATAATTTGTCACACTTTTTTATGGAAGCGTCTATATTACATCTGAATGAAAGTTAGTTTGATATCCAAGCAAATACTTATACAGGAATACCCCGATTTAAGTCGCTTCGCATTTAAGTCGTGTAATAACTCCCACCTTGCAACTCGATTTACGACAATTTTGCTTCGCACTTACGTCATTTCGTATTTTTTTTTTTTAAATGAAAAATGGGAAATTTTTGGCATCATAGAAATTATTGACGAAATAATCACATCCGTTAGGAAAAAAAATTTATTGCATTAGAAATCAAACCTTTCGATAGATAAGAGTTGTTACTCGGAGAGTATGCGCATGAAGTCGTTACAGGAAAAGGGACTACTTTTTATTGTGAAAACGCCACTCAACGGGTAAATCAATCGTAATTTATCTAGTTTTGTTACCATAGATCAAATGTGGATTAATGGTCTTTGAATTATCCTATCTGTAAATACTAGAAGCCAGTGGCGCAACCACGGGAGGGGCTAAGGGCTCCCAGACCCATAAATTCGGAAAGAAAAAATGGCAAATGGCAATAAAAATAGTGTGTATAAAGCAAACCTTACACCAGCAATTTTTCATAGTCTTCTTTAGCGGAAAAAATGTTACAAATACATATGTATTTGCTCATGTGTAAGCCTCAAATTAGCAAAATTGTGTAAAACAAGTAAAATTTGTATGAATTTTTAACAAAAATCCACCAGACTCGCAAATTGTTATTCAAAGTGTCCTTTCGCACAAAAATTCATACAAAATTTATCACCCACTGTGCGAAATCTGCTCAATGTTCGATAATATGGATGACCTTAGCCCCCTCCAGGACAAGATCCAGGTTGCGCCACTGCTAGAAGCTATAGCTTTTCAAACCCTTGAGTAAAGGTGTCAACCACAAAACCTGGCTTGGGCCAAATAATTGATTCAAACGGTCTTCTGGTTTGAATGCAGAATGGAAATTTCGAAAACATCTACAGAAACTCATTTTCGGGTTTTAAATGTATTTCCAACCCCTATGAATCTAAATCACAAATGATTTCGGGCTAATTCTGAATTTCACATTTCCATCTTTTGAGAGTGTATGTACTTCAACCAATTTGTAGAAACATTGGACAGGAAGTCGATTTTGAGTGAGCGCATGTAACAGATTTTAGTGGAAACGCGAAAATCTGATGTTTCGGTTTGGAAATGGTGACTTAAACTTGCAAAATTACCAATTGATGTCCTAAAGACGATGGAAGTTATTTGCATTTATTTGACGCTCAAAACCAAAGGAAGGAGACACGTATGTCCTGATATAAGGTGTTTTTTTAATAAATTAAAATTGTAAAAAATATTACAAAAAATTAAATTTTAATAAATTTATTTTTTATTCGAAAGAATAAAATGGCATTACCGTTTGAAAATGATTTCACGCATATGGACGATTATGTCCACCACCGAAGCCGTCTATAAGTTGCGAGAATCGACGACTGATTTTCGAAGTAAATTTGGATAATTTGGTAGTGTTGTTCAAGCTTGAGTCTATTCATGTTGATTTGCCAGAGTACACTGAACCAAAAAAAAACATTTTCGATTAAAATTAATTTTTTTGTCGTATTTTTTACAATTTAAAGTTCTATCGGGCTTTAATAAACATCCTTTACATTTTATTTCATGTTAGAACAAAGAATCTTAATTATTGCTTTGTGGAGGAGCATACAGCGTTATATTTTGTTGTCTAATTCCTTACAGGGTGAAAATCATCACTTTCCATCAGCTCCACTGATATCTGTTCTCTGACTCAAATATTTAAGTTTGTTTGAAATCTACGTTTCTTTACACATTAACCATATTTGTGAGGTATATGGACATTTATCATTTTCCCGTAGCCACATTATTTCTCACTCATACCTAAATTTGCTTCCATTAAAGTCGCTTCGACTTATGTCGCTTTTTTGTGGAACGTAACCCTGACGTAAATCGGGGTATTCCTTTACATACTTATTATTTTCAGATTTCCAGTTTATTAAGTTTTGCCCAAGATGCATAGGCTGAGTTGGTAGCAGACAAGGTTTTCTCTTTCTTGTGAAGTAAATCGCTTTGGTTTTGTTTGTATTTATTTTAATTTTCCACTTTTTAAAACAGTTATTTGTTTTCTTCCATGTCCAAGGTAATCATTGCTGTGGAAGGGAGTGGAGTAGGAGTGCTTAATACAGGCATTAAATATTTTACAGAGTAAAATAAGCGATTTTTTAGTGTGCGTTTTTAGGGTTTTTTAGATTTAAAAAAAAAACCCTTATGAAATCGATTTTGTCTGTCCGTCTGTCCGTCCGTCTGTTCACTAAATAACTCGCGAACGGCTTAACCGATCGTCATGCAATTTGGTAGGAATGTGTAGAATGGTAACAGTCTTTGGCACGAAATACTTAAAAGTTGGTAGGACAAAAAAAAAAACAGGGTGTCCCGGACATTTGAAAATTTGTTCACTAAATAACTAGCGAACGGCTTAACGGATCGTCATGAAATTTGGTAGGAATGTGTAGAATGGTAACAGTCTTTCGCATGAAATACTTAAAAATTGGTATGGCAAAAATAACAGGGTGTCCCGGACATTTACAAATTTGTTCACTAAATACCTCATATTTTAGTAGGAATGTGTAGAATAGTAACAGTCTTTAGCACGAAATACTTAGAAGTTAGTAGGGCAAAGATAACAGGGTGTACCGGAGATTTAAAAATTTGTTCACTACTGATCGTTATAAAATTTGGTAGGAATGTGTAGAATTCTAACAGTCTTTAGCACGAAATACTTAGACGTTGGTAGAATAAAGCTAACAGGGTGTCCCGGAGATTTAAAAAAGTTGACTTTTTTAGTTTTTATCGGACATGGACGTATGGGTACACAAATCAAAGAACTCGATGGGTACATTTCATATCAGTCGCTTTTTTCCAGTTTGGAGTAATGGTAACGGAGTTACAGCTAATAAATCCAGTAAATATGTGTAGCCATGATACATAGTAAATCTATTTTTGGATTGGTCTAATTAAAAAGTGTTACGAGAAGCATTTCATTAATATTGTGCATAATTCTTATTTATTACTTATAAAATATATGTGCAAAATTATTCACTATGTGTGTATCCAAAATCTAAAAAACCCTCGTATTGCGGGCGCAGCCCTTTGTACGCCGGTATTTTTTAAAAACAACATTCGAAACTTATCAGGCGCAGGAGCTTTATTTGTTTTAAATTTTTTTTTTTAAATATTTTGAAGAAAAGTAAGTGGAAAGAACGGAACGTCGAGAGGTTCTTTCTTACTTATAATCGGTAAAGTGTGATGCACTAAGTTTTCTGTATCTGGGTCGCTTAAATTAACTGTCGATTGCTGATGCTTTTGAAAATGTTCAGCAAAATCGTAAAATAAATTCCATTTTGAATACATATGTCGTGTCGTTCCTAATTATATTATAATCTACACATTTTATAAGCTATCATCTTTCTTAAGCCAAGTTTCACAAAGCAGGAAAATATCGAACGCCTCAAAAGATTTATTGCGTATACTTTGGAAGTTTCAGAGTAAGCATTTAAATGGTTGCTTGAGGGAGGATTGATAACGATTTAGTATTTAGTTTCCGTGTATTTTGTGTTATATTGATCTTTAATTTCTAAGTTTAGTAGGTGGCGACATAGAGGATGAAAAACTACAATTTACAGATAAATTAAATCAATTTTTAGCCGGCTATTCAACTTAGGCTCCATACAACTCGCTTTATTCCATTTTGACCGCAAAAGGAAAATACTATCCGTTTCTTTTCCACACTATCTGTAATTCAGTCTGACATAAATTTAAATCGGCTTCAAAGAGCTCTGCTCCTTGACTTTGTGCGGCAATCCGAAAATACTATTTCCTACATTATACTTTTCGATTACATTATCTGACCAAAAACAACAAAGTTGTAAAAGTTACCCCGCCAAAGAAAAATTCATCTGCCGCAAAAAGAATACATATCACTCCAATCCGCTGCTCATATCTAATTTTGTTTGCTGGATGTACTTTTGTTTTAGGTGTAAATGCTGGAGAAGTTTAAATGTACAGGACTACTTCTTAAAGTAATTTGGTGGGAGCTTTAACATTTTATTCAGTGCCACTTTGACGGCTCCCTCCAAATTACTTTAAGAAGTAGTCCTGTACATTTAAACTTCTCCAGCATTTACACCTAAAACAAAAGTACATCCAGCAAACAAAATTAGATATGAGCAGCGGATTGGAGTGATATGTATTCTTTTTGCAGCAGATGAATTTTTCTTTGGCGGGGTAACTTTTACAACTTTGTTGTTTTTGGTCAGATATCATATATTTTTGCATACTTAAATAGCCAACTAATATTTTTGTTTTGGGAAAAGTTTCAATAGGTTTTTGTTCAGCATATTCCATAAATTTAATATCATAAGTTATATTCACAGGGTCTTCTTTAAAATAAATAGATACTGCAAACGCAATTGCAAATACGCCACAACTGGCTGTTGCTGAGCTTTTTTAAAAATAATTTTGGGATGAAATGGGTATAGTTTATTAATATGTATTTTGTGCAAAATAGATTTGTGTTATCTTTGTGTTATGGCTCTGCTAACATTCTGCTAGTAATCTGTTAATTTTTTGTTAACTCTGTTAATGCTCTATTAACGTTCTCTTAACACTCTATTACCTTTTCGTTAATGCTCTGTTAACGTTCTGTTAATGTTCTCTTAATTCTCTTTAATCATTCGGCTAACGCTCTGTAAACGGTATGTTACCTTTCTTTTATTAGTCGATTTACGTTCTGTTAAGGCTCTGTTAATTTTCTGTTAACACTTTGTTAACGATCTGCTAACGCTCTGTTGTTGCCTTGCCAACGCTTTGTTAAAGTTCTGTTACTGATCTGTCTTAATGCCCCCCTGACCCAATGTCCCAATGTCACATTGTCCCAATGTCACAGTGTCCCAATGTTCTAATATCCCAGTGTCCCAATGTCCTAATATCCTAATGTGCCAATGTCCCAATATCCTGATGTCCCAGTATCCCAATTTAGGTCCTATTGTCCCAATGTGCAAATATCACAGTGCCCCAATGGTTTAATGTTCGAATGTCCCACTACCCTAGTGTCCCAATGTCCCAGTATCGGAATATCCCAATGTCCCAGTCTACCACCTAATGTCCTAATATCCCAATGTCTAACTGTCCTAATGTCCCAAGGTCCTAATGCCCCAATTTCCTAATATCCCAGTACCCCAATGTCCCAAATGTCCCAGTATCCTAATGTGATAATATCCCAATGTCCTAATGTACCAGTGGTCAGTGTCCCAATGTCGCAGTATGCCAAGTGTCCCAAGGTCCCAATAGCCTAATGTCCTAATATCCCAGTGCCCCAATGTCCCTGTATCTCAGTGCCCTAATGTCCCAGTATCCCAATGTTCCAATATCCCAATGTGCCAATATCCCAATGTTACAATGTCCCAATGTTCTAATATCCCGATGTCCCAGTGCCCCGATGTTCCCACGTCCCAGTTTCCCCAGTGTGCCTAATGTCCCAATGTCCTAATGTGTTGATGTCCTAATATCCCAATGTCCTAATGACCCAAGACCCTAATGTTCACATGTTCTTATATCCCAGTGCCTCTATGTGCGAATATCCCGATGTCCCAATGACCCAATGACACAAGACCCTAATGTTCACATGTTCTTATATCCCAGTGCCCCTATGTGCGAATATCCCGACGTCCCAATGTCACAACATTCCGATGTCTCAGTGGACCAATGCCCCTATGTACCAGTGTCCCAATGTCCGATTGTCCCAAGGTCATAATGTCCCAATGTCCTAATATCCCAGTGTCCTAATGTCCCAGTTTCTCAGTGTCCTAATGTCCCAATATCCCAATGTCCCATTGTCCCAATATCCTGATGTCCCAATATCCCGATGTCCCAATGCCCCAATATGCCGATGTCCCCACGTCCCTGTTTCTCCATTGTGCAATGCCCCAATGTCCTAATGTCCCAAGACCCTAATGTCCCAATTTCCTAAAATCCCACTACCCCAAGATCCTAGTCTCCCAGTCTCCCGGTGTCCCAATATCCAAATGTCCCAATGCCGCAGTGTGTTTTAAAAAATGGTCAATGCGATGAGCCGATAGACACAATTGTTGGAAATCTTTTGTTAACTTTACCTATTAATTTACCGTTATTCCATTAACTTATCTAAATGGAAGACATTGATTCTTTATAAGGACCACCAGAGGATCATTCGTTCCAAATTTCATAAAAATCCCATCACGAAGAGAGACAGTAGAAGCAAGTCTTTCTGCAACTGTAGACTTCATTCTGAAATTGGGTTACTCGCTTAAGTCTGTGAGGGTGAAAATTTCACCGTTTATTGCATATACCTTACCCGTTATTGTGCTGATCGAAGATTTTATTTGGAAAGGCACTAGAACAGGATATGTGGAATATTTTGGTAAAAAAAATTTTTTGGGGGCTGTTGCCTGGAAGGCTGTAGCCTGATCAAACAAAAAAGCAAGTTGTCTCCGGTAATCATAGACTTGTTCGCTTTCGTTTTTTTTTTCCTTTGGCGGGCGAGACGCTCTCGCGTCTCTTGATACTTTGGATCGTCATTGTGTATTTCGTCTTATGTTCTTATGGTACAGGAGGAATCGTAAACCAGGAAAGCAATCATATTGGAATGATTTATATAGAATAGAAAGATGGACCAAATCTAAGAATATATGCCAACACTTCAACGATAGACACTCGTCCACATTACAATATTGTTAAACAGGACACGTAAACTTATGAGTTGTACAAAATCCAATTCACTTCTAGGATACATAAAGCCACACAAGCATGCATGTGTAGTATTTCCATGAATTGTAAGAAGTCCCACTTCCATAAATTTTCGAGTTTCTAGCACCCTTCTGCAGATTGTACAGCAATCGCTTTCTCAAGCGAGTTAACTATACGTTGCAGTTGTGTTGGTTTGCACGAAATATGTGTGTGTACGTGACGTGACCGCCATACTCATATCGTTCCGCAAGGAATTGTAGCGTAATTACCAATGAAGTACCACATAGCCGAGAGAATACATATGTATATGTTTTATGTACACGAGTAAAAGGCTCGCAGAAGGATCTCTAATCGTATTGAATGAAACTTGATGTCGTGTGCAGACCACATTAAGCTATCACAACGAAAACACGATTCATGTGTAATAATGGTGAACAGGATATACTACGTAGATATAGACAGACTGAACAGGTCCTTGTGGCTAGCATATATGGGGTGCTGACGCAGTATAAATTCAAAGTATGATTTTCAGGAAATACTAGGTACTACGTACGTTCCGTACTACTTTAAGAGGCAACAAAAGGAATATTATCATGGTTTGACTGAAATAATATGTAACGATTTACTTACAACAGCTTGCTGATGACAGAATTTTTGGGGGTTTAAGGCATGAAACACTTTTTTTTAATATTGTGTGCAGTTCTTTATTTCGACCTTGTCTGTGAATCATATATGTCGAAAGAAGTGGCTATTGACAATATTGAAACTTTTAGGGTATTTAAAGTATAAGTAAGAATCTTGAACTTTAGGAACGAGAATCATTTGTCAGTTTTCGGGACTCCTGTAGTGGTCAAGTTTTTCTTTTCCCAAATTCAAAGTACCTAACCAAATCGTCCCGGAATAATCTTCGTCAATTTACGAACAGCATGATATTGATTCTGGATGTTTTTTAGTCTTCCATTTGAAAACAAATTGCCTTTTTGAACGGTAAAGCTGATAATTCCATTTTATTGCGAAAACTGTAGGCCTGAATAAATATGTTTGCAGACAGGAGACGATATCTCACCTTAATGAGAATGTATGGCTTCCATACTCTCATATATATTAAATTCATTTCCCAGTTACGTAAGATTAAGGGATAATTCATTACACACCAAAAACAAGTACATTCGAAACTCTAATTCCGTTGCTTAATTCATAAATATCCATTGCTGCCATAGAGTAACAATACGATTTTCCTGACATAACCTACCTACAGCTTCAATTGTTGTATAATTGAAATTTAATTATGCACCCATGAAGCAAAGCATTATGTACTCGCAGCACTAGCGTATTCCATTTTCCTGCTTTTCGAATTCACTGGTACTGGTGAACACCTTCAGGCCTTTTGCCATAGAGTCGCGTCATACTGCAGATAACCCAAATCCATGGATGGTAGCAGTGATATGGATAACGAACTTCGCTGTATGTATTCAAGTGAAAAGTCTCGTGCGCGGGGCGAACCATAGGCAGTCAGGAGCAGGAGGCAGACATTTTCAGTTTGTTCGAGTTGTGCAAAGGAGTGTTTCACTGCGCGATTCCTCCTTTTGTCAATTATTTCGCTGATGCATCATAGTCCAAATGTTTGACTTCTTCGTTGACTTGGCGCTACACAAAATTGATTGCTATTTGAACGTTGCTGTTCATCAGCTTGTCTCTACATATTGAACTTAATCCGAAATCGATAGTCTGTAGTTTTGCCATTTGCACTATATTGCTGCAGTATAGAGAGAGTTTTAGCATGATGTGCCAAGTGAAATGGACTGCAAGGTGGCGGAAGACATTTGTTTTCAGTATCATCATCGAGTGATCGACGATTGTTTGTTTGTTCGTAATTAAGCAGTTGTACGCACGCTAAGCAATTAAGATGTTTGAGTGATCAAGTGATAGACTGTTTTGCACAATAATAGATTAGAAGTATGTAGGTACACCATGACGATGTTAACGCAAATGATGTGACTATTTTGGCTATCAAACAAACTGACTGCAAAAAATAAATATAACAGGCGCTACAATTGAAAATTGAACCTAGGCAGAAGATATGTCAATTGGTTACATTTTTTTTTAGAGAAGTTGAGATGAACAGCATGCTCTGCCGAGTTATTTATACTACATAAACTTCGCGAGAGTACAGTGATGGCTGGAGTCGCCTGGCTACAGTGACTTCCAGAGACAAATCCTAATCTTAACATTCGACAAGCTGAAGGGCTTGCAAGAGCTCGAGAGATAGTTATTACGGAAAACGTTCTTTCAAAAAACCCTTTCAGTACATTTAATTCATATGAGTAAATCGCCTTAACAAGGAAAATAGCTAAAAATTCGATTAGACGTCCAGCAAGCGGGGTGAGTATGAAACGGAAAGCTAATGGTACAGCAAAGATGTCATTTAAGGTAGAAACTAGGGGGCTTCGCTCGCCAACCCCCGGGGGCCGAGGCTAATTTCGGGCGCGGCCTAAATTTGGACACCCTTCGCTTGGACTAGAAGTTTTTTCGGGCGTACTTATGACTTGTATTTAATCCCCCTCCTCATTCTTTTTCTTCCGTCTTGGCAAAAGTTTTGGGCTTGGTTGAAATAAGTGGGCAAATAAAAATATTTACTCGGAAAATTTTATTGGGGTTGCCGGAGCATGACCCCACAGTACGATTCCATTCGTTTTGAACTTTTCAGTTGCTTTGATAAAGACACAATAATTCAAGGTTTTGTGAAATTGGTGTAAAAAAATGTTTCTTAGAAGAACCAATATGGGGGGTTTGGTTTGTATGGCAGGCCCATGACCCCATGGTCGGATTTGATTCAATCTTACATATGTTTTGTGTCATCAATAGAAATACATTTGTGTGAAATTCGGTTGAAATTGGTGCACAAATAAAAAAGTTTTTCTTAGAAGAACCTAATTTGGAGGGTTGGATTTGTACGGCAGCCCCATGACCTCATGGTCCGATTTTATCCATTCTTACATATGTTTTGTGTCAATAATAGAAATACATTTGTGTGAAATTTGGTTGAAATTGGTGCACAAATAAAAAAGTTTTTCTTAGAAGAACCTAATTTGGGGGGTTAAGTTTGTATGGCAGCCCCATGACCCCATGGTCCGATTTAATCCATTCTTGCATATATTTTGTGTTATGTATAGAAACACATTTGTGTGAAATTTGGTTGAAATTGGTACACAAATAAAAAAGTTTTTTTCTAGAAGAACTCAAATTGGGGAGCTAGGTTTGTTTGGCAGCCCCATGACCCAGTGATCCAATTTGGGTGAATCAAACATACAAACAGCCTGCAACAATAAGAAGCAGGTGTGCAAAATTTCAGCTTGCTAGCTTCAATACCCGCCGAGTAAAACGCGTCGTCGTAACAGACAGACAGACAGACGGACATGCTCCAATCGACTCCCCAAGTCATGCTGATCATATACGTATACTTTTTATATGGTCGATGATGCTTCCTTTAATGCGTTACAAACTTCATGACAAAGTTTATATACCCTTTCACTCTATGAGCGAAGGGTATAAAAATAACCTACGCCTTTTTTGGAACCTGTTTTAGAAACAAAAATAAGCGGACGAAAAAGGAAATTTATCCTTTACAGAAGATAAGCATAGCTTTCCTAGCGGCACCCTAATTAGGCTAGTCATTACGTGAATTCAGGTTGCAAAATGTGGTGGAATTTTTTTTTGTATCTTATCCACGAGTCCGGAGTTTTCCACCAAAATTTCGTTGCAAAACATGGTCGAAATAGCGAAAATCCCCAAAATCTTCGGAGTTTTTTCGTTTTTGTGCATTTCTGCGAAAAACTGTCCAGGAGTCCAGGAAGCAGGAACATGTTAAAGAAAATATGATTGCGCTTCGAACGCGACATTAATCTTGAAAATGCGCCAAACGGTATCACTACAATAGACAGACAATTTCTTGACGTCTTATAGACAATTTGAAGACGTTTTTGCGATTTTAATCCAACTACATTTTGGTGGGAAGCTACGGATTCGCGATCATATTTTGGCATTAAAACACAATTGAATTGAAGTTCCTGAAAAAATTCAGAAATCCGTTTAAGTGTAACTGAGATTTTTGTGACACACAAATCTGCAGATATCGTCATCTCAATCAATAAATTATCCTGACATACTCGTAATATCCGGAAATATCGACTTTCGTGAAAAATGTCTTGTTGAAATCACAAATTCGTTGGAAAATTATGTAGGAGGTAGATTTTATTATATTATGAATCCAAAATGCTGGAAAAGAGCGGTGTCTATTAAGGGAACCGACACTCTGTCAAATCATCATCAATAAACCCATAGACACACGCCATAAATAGAAATGATAGAATTTGTCTTGAAGCATTTACATATCGATCCAGCAATTACATGAATATAAAATTGTATTGGAAGTGCCATAAAAATGTCGTCAGGTTGGAAAACACGTCAATTTACGAGTATGTATGTATTAAGTTCAGCGAACGGCTGGTGATGATGAGTTAGAGGGTTATTGATATATTTGGCTATAAATATAAATAGCAAATTGAAAAATGTGATTATGACATTTAGTAATTAAGGAACCTTTTTATACAGGGTGTCCTATACATGTGTGAGAATATTTTAATGGTAGGTATTGTGGCTCATTTGGGGAAAATTAATGTACAACGGGACCCCTCTATTTTTAACCGTTACAATGTAATAGCATTTTTTGTCAAAATGCCCGACTTGCTAACTAAATCAAAATTTGGCACACCACCAAACATTTCATCTGATATATGAGCCGTTCTATTTGAAAGTGGTACAAGTCCATAGTTTTGAGATATTGAAGGGTTTGCGTTTTGATCAAATATAGTCATAGTAGAAATTTATTAATGAAATTGTGTTTCAAACATGAGAAAACACTTTGGACTTTATCTATTTAAATTTGTTTGTGAAAATAGTTTGCCAGGGAATATAGGGGAGAAGGGGTAAAAGGCCTATTTTGCATTTCTTGCATTATTTTGCAAACGATAAAAGTTACAGTAAAATCATGTAATGGTGAATTAAAGCACAGATAATTTCCTTTATAATGGTGTATAAAACCCATGCAAAATTATACCCTAGACAAAAAAAACATTTTTTAGGAAGTTTTCAATTTTCATCTTTTTAGCTGCAAAAATTGCAATAACGTAACTAATTTACGTAAAAATAGTATTTAAGAGAGTTTTGTACGTCTCGGAATAGGTAGTGATAAGGTTATGATTAGAGGTACGGAAATTTCGTTTTTAGAAATAGATACGAATTTCGGCGAAAACTGATCATTTTTGAGAATAGAGCAAAATTTTATAATTTGTTCTTTTTTGCGAAAAGTTAATTTTTCTCCAAAATAATTCAATTCTGGAAGATATTATTTGTCATCTGAGATTGATTATTGAGAAGAGAGATATTCGTAAATGCAGGGAGTTCGCAGAACCACGAGCACGATTTCTTACCAAACATCGAGCAAGGTGTTTAGTCAGAGGTTTGAACTTTGTTTTCTGCAATGCGATTTTTGAAGCAAAAGATGTTATCGTTGTTCGGTAAGCCCAGAAATTTAAATGAAAAATACGTAAAAAAAAACGAAAAAAAACCGCAACAATAATGGCGTTTCTCTTTTTATTGCAAATCCTTGAGAAGGGTTGGTGACAGGTATATGAGGGTCAAAAACGTTTCTTCAACTCTAAGTATGATGCCGTTGGCACTCATACTACTCCCTAGTCGATTCTCTGCTTATAATCGATGTTATTTTTTGTAGTTTTGAACACTCGTTTCACTGCGAATATGAAGATTTTTTTTAGTATAAGAAAGTAAAACAACACTAAAACGTAAAAAAATACGTTTTTATACGCATTTTAGCGAAATTTTTAATGTTTAAAATTAGTTTATGCGAAACTCTTATTTTTTATCTGCGAAATTTCCGTACCTTTGGTTATGATTTATTATTAGATCGATTTCTTTTTCCTTAAATTGTCCTTGGATACGCCACTAAACAAATAATTTCGATTCACATTTAGCGCTTGTATGGCTTGCTAAAACTCTTTGCTAATTAAGATGTAAGTTCTTCCGAAAAATGATTGCTGCGACGAAGAATAATAACGTTCCCCTACTAATATTCAGAAAAAACATCATCAACTCGATCCCACTTTACAGTAGGAAGGTTAAGCGTTAAGGAACTATACTCTGCCTTGATGTTTAATTCAAGGTTTTTGGAACCCATCACAAATTTATTTATATCCGATTAAAATAATTTATATTACCGAGTCTTATGTGGCTCTCAGTTAACGTTAAAGCAAAATTTATCTCTTATTGTAACGTAAGAATAAGTTAATTACAAAAAATCATTCCTCATTTCCCAACATATTTGGATAAGGCATTAGGTTATTTTAGAAAACTACAATTTTGAATTATCATTTCTTTCTTTTTCTGTATACAATAAAAGAATGAAAGTAACTTTCGGTATTGAGAAATATATTCTTCCCGAGAAAATTCCTTTCATTTTTTTGTTATTTACAGAAACAGAAATGAAAAAAAGTGTAGTATTCTGAAATTACATAAAATTGTATGCGAAAGTGTCGAAAAATTGGGTATGTGGAACTGAATCTACATTTTAAAAGAAAGACCCAAAACTAGAGTCATTCTCTCAACAAAAGTTTCTTCCATTTAAATGATCCTCTAGTGCAGATGTGTCAAACTCGGGGCTCACGGGCCGCATGCGGCCCTCTTCGTACTTCTGTGTGGCCCGCGGCCATGTCGAAGCTGCACAATGTGTATCAACACAAAAATGGTGAAATTGGCAAGGTGAACAAATTCAGCCGTTGAACTCAAGTCTAGAAAAATTACTAAAACTAGTCAGTGGCTTAGCAAGATTATTTTAGGAATTGTTCTCAAAAACAAACAATTCTGTAATATACTTTCGTAACAAGATTAAATAAACAATTATGAAATTTTGCTCCTGCGGCCAACTCAAACCTGAAGAGAGTCTTATTTGGCTCGGACCAGGTTTTCAGTTTGACACCCCTGCTCTAGTGTTTAAAAGAAGAGAATTCCTAGATAAACGCATAAAATTCATTGAAATCACTACAATTGGTATAGCTTTATTGTTATGTACCGAAAATAAAAAAGTTGGGGCATACCATTTTTTTAACTGGACACTACATATTTTCAATCCTGTTGCAACCCACATCGATCTGAGCTGACTTCTAAGAAAATTCTTTTTGGTTTTTAAGTACCTAACCTCCTAGTAGGAGTAACCTCTTCTCTCAGTTCTCTCACAGTTAATTTATTTTAGATATGCTAAAGTTGTTCCTTTGTCAGTGATAAATTTTGCTAAATTTCTACAATACCCGGAGGACAAAACAGAGAAAACCTTCATTGAAACCGATTTTGCTGAAAGTATTGGTTTTCAAGAACAGCTTAATGTTTTATCACTCAAGGTGTTTGATTGACCGCTGTTCTTTCTAACCAAATGAAATGAAAACGTTATGTACGTTAATTTTTCGCTGATATAATATTCCTCCAATTTGTTTAGTTCTCAAGTCTCCGAGTTTTTCCCCTCTGATTAATTTAAAAAAGACCAAGACCAAGATTCTAAAACAATACATAAATTAATTTGACATCTTTAATGACACCAGCCCAGATGATTTTTCTCCGATTTGTTTAAAGAAATTTGCAGAAAAAAATAAGGTATCCCCTTTCTTTGCTTATTTAACCAATCACTCTATTCTCAACACTGGAATTTAAGTTATGTCTTGCCTCGTGCCCACACTTAAAAATGGCGACAAAGCTGAGACTGAAAATTTTGGTTTTTCAGAGGTAAATCTACTACTACAAATCATATATTAAAATTACACCATAAAGTCTCTCAAAAATTGGTCCCACTTTACCAAACCGATTCATAAATTTAAATCTAACCTTTTACTATAGTTAAACTAAAAAACTTTCACTTCGGTGGCCCCTCATTAACAGAATAACCAGACAACCGTTCCGTGATTGTAACCATAACTTTAACTAATTCAAATCAATTTCCACCAACATGAGGCATTCCTCAAGGATCAGATACGTTGATCCACTTTTGTTTTCATTTTTTTTAGATATTCAGAAACTACTTAAATCCCCTATGTAATTGGAGCAGATGAAATCAATCGGTATACATCGAATAAAAAGGAATGAATGTCAACAAATTTTTTTTAGTGATGTATTTTTTCTATATCATCAAAAACACAATAAAACAGTTCTTCACTAGCAACACAAAAAAAATGATATAAAATTAAATTTCTGAAACCGAAATTTGGACCCCTCCCGAAACAAATTCCTGGCTACGTCCCTGCCTCCTACGTTAAATGCAAGATGTCCTAGACCGTAAAAAACAATGCCTTAGAAATTAATGGTTAAGGGTCGATCCACACTTTTCAGTCATCAGTCACAGCCACAGTAATTTTCCATTCAAGTTGATAGTTTGTCAGTTAACTAATTAACTGACAATCTTTCAACTTGTATGTAAAACGACTCTGACTGATGACTTCAAAGTGGGGATCGACCTGAAAGAGTAGCTCAAATATAATCTCAGCTATTTCATATTGCATAACATATCTCCGAATTCAGAGGATTGATTTTTTATTTTATCATAATTTGGTTTGTTAAGAACACAGAAAATTTTTAATTTCGAGGTATATCCTTTATTTCTCGGTATAATTTATTCTGTTGCTGGAGAGAGAAAAGCGCTACGACATTCTTGGCAAAGAAAATATAAAAAATATGTTCCCCTATCCAGGAGATGTACCGGACAAAGAAAATAACCCCCCCTGAATCGAATAAGCCATGTCTGTCTGTCTGTCTGTCCGTGTGTCTGTCTGTTCGCACAATAACTTCCGAAATAATGAAGCTACTGGTTTGGAATTTTGGTAAAATGTTTGTTTTGCTAAACTCTTGGGCGGTATTGAAAATGGGCCAAATCGGGGCACGGGTTCCCCTACCTCCCATACAAACTACCCCTCCTTAATATTTTAATTCGGCCATAACTTTCGGTAGAATATCGCTATCGACTTGAAATTTTGATCAATGTTTTATTCTAACATATACTTTGAGTTGATGGAAAGCGGAGTAAGTTTGCCTACTCCTATCCCTACCTCCCCTACAAAGTTATATTCAGCCATTTCAAATTAGTACCAAATGGTAGCCGTTGGATACATGCCCTGTGGCATGGGTCGCGAATAATGCCACCGCCTTTCCCGGCGTGTCGTAGAAGGCGACTAAAAAGGGACCTAATCCAAGGTGGATCAGCATGCGCCGAGGGATGCATGGTCAAGAGGGTGCTTGGCCGCTAGTATGCGAAGGTCGCAGGCAACCATGACATCTGAAGCCTGAGGCACGTTTTAACATCAACAAGACCTCCCATAGGTTAGTGTGTGTGTGTATGGGTTGCCGCGTCTGGAGATAGCCGGCGGACGTAAAAGGAAAGTCCATAAATTTACTTATTTCCACACACTAGTGCCAAAAACACAACCTTTCTCCAAAAGGTGTAAAAGAATGGAAGGCCTTATGGAAATTCACGCAAATACAAGCACTACCCCGCCGGGCACTACTTCTGCTATGCGGTTGAGTGATCCCGGGGCGAACCTAGTTCGCGCCAGAGCTCGACGGTTTCCGGGGGCGAGCAATATAAGGCAGTCCAATTACATTGTGGAGAAGCTGAGGGTTGCAAGCTGGAATGTCGGTTCCATGACGTCAAAGAGCGAGGAGATTGAGGATATCATGAAGCGGAGAGGGATAGACATTATGTGCGTGCAAGAGACAAAGTGGCGAAATACCCATATCGACAGAGCCCGGTTTCTTACGAATTCCATGAAGTACAAATTGTACTACTATGGAATTACAAACCAAAGAAACGGAGTTGGCATTATTCTGGCGTCGTCTTTACTTGGCAGTATAATAAGTGTCGCGAAGAGAAGTGACCGCTTGATCAGCATCAAATTGGTTATCTGCGGAAGGGTGTGGAACGTAATAAGTGCCTACGCTCCCCAAGTGGGATTGCCACCAGAAGAAAAAGAGGCATTTTGGAACGACGTTGACACCCTAATTCAGACCATTCCAGATACCGAATTGGTGTTCTTGGGAGGAGATTTAAATGGCCATGTGGGTGAATCAAATTATGATTACGAGGATTGCCATGGTGGAAAGGGTAGCCCTTCAACGGTCAGAAATGACGAAGGTGAAGCTATTCTGACCATGTGCAGATCGCATGGTTTGGTCATCCTAAATACATGGTTTGTGAAAAACGAGAGACACCTAATCACCTACAGTAGTGGACACGGAGATAGGAAACACGAAACGCAGATCGATTACCACCTCTGCTTCGATTTTATGAGAAGGTGGGTAAGAGACTGCAAGGTGATCTTGGGTGAATCTGTCGTCAGCCAACATCGTTTGCTCCTGTCAGAATTTATTTTGAAAGCAGGAGGAGCAAGAAATAGAAGAACTCCCAAGCCTGTCGAAAAAATCAAGTGGCACAATCTCACAAACGACAACTTTGAACCTGTAGTAACTCCATTCATTGATAAAATGACGGAGTGGTTTCAAAACAACATAAACTGCACCGAGCACAGTCCAACACAAATGTGGAATAGTTTCGCTGAAATGTCAGTAGGTGAGGCGGAAAAGGCACTTGGAGTTTCGAAAGGTCCACTCCACACGAAGAAAGAAACATGGTGGTGGAACACCGAAACTAAGGAAGCAGTGCAAGCCAAATCGAACGCATTTAAGGCATGGACGAAATGTGAGTCAAGCAGTGAAGCCGAACGGGTTCAACTTCGCGAAAATTATATGCAATGCCGGAAGAAAGTAAAGCGCTTGGTAGCTCAAGCAAAGGCGAAGGCAGCTGAGAAATTCTACCAAGAATTAGAAACTCAGACTGCGACCGAAGGACCGTCTTTGCGCGAGAGACCTAAGCACGACGCCAGGATATTTAGGGTCGCAGCCCAAAGGAGAAGGAACGCTCGGGAAATACAGGCGCCAAAGTACGTGGAGGACTCGCAAGGAATGTTGCTGATTGACGATACGGCAATTTGTAGCAGGATGCGAGAGTATTTTGACGAACTTCTAAATGAAGAATTTCCTCGGGCAGCTTTTCAAGATGTTGAGCCAAATACCACAAATATTGAAGATATCTCAGAGGAAGAGGTGATGGAGGCAATGCATCAGATGAAACGCGGAAAGGCAGTCGGCCCGGACAAAATCCCCGCGGAATTTTGGTTGAAAATGGAAAATGTCGGGCTTAGTTGGCTCACAGTTCTCTTCAACAAAATCAAAGGTGGGCAACCGATGCCTGATGCTTTCAGGGAAAGTTTTCTTCTTCCTTTCTATAAGAACAAGGGAGACTCACGCAAACTCAACAACTATAGGGCTATAAAGTTAACACCTCATACACTGAAGATCTACGAGCGAGTTGTCTGCAACCGATTGAGAAAGATTGTGCGGTTGAATGACAATCAATGCGGCTTTGTTGAAGGTCGATCTACAGTCGATGCGATTCAGTGCATTCGTATTGCGATGGAAAAGTATAGAGCAGCACGAAAGGACTTGTACTTTGTGTTCATCGATTTGGAGAAGGCATTCGATAGAGTACCTCGTGATCTGATATGGTTGGCCTTGAGAGCACTTAATGTCCCCGAGGCATACGTCAGGATGATACGAGACATGTATGATGGAGCTACGACTAAGGTTAGATGCACAGCCGGTGAATCAGAAGAATTTCCGGTGAATGTCGGAGTACACCAGGGCAGTGTATTGAGTCCGTTGCTCTTCAACATCATCATGTGCTACTTATTAACACGTGTCTCCGACGGCCTAGAAATATCTCTTCTTTTTGCTGATGATATAGTCCTCAGTAGCCCAAACATCGTTGCCTTGCAAGCTGCGCTTACAAAATGGTGTGACATTCTGGAGGAGCATGGAATGAGGGTAAGTATAACAAAGACTGAGTTCTTATGCTGCCAATTCTCAGACCCAAATGCACCGATACCAGAAATGTACGTCAAAGGAGAGCAGCTTAAGTCTTGTACCAAGTTCAAGTACCTTGGCTCGATGGTGAACAGCGGAGCTACATGCGATGATGACATCAAACATCGCACAAAGGTTGGGTGGATGAGGTGGCGAGAAAACTCTGGAGTTTTCTGCGATAAGAAAATGCCACTGAAGCTAAAGGGCAAGTTGTACAAAACGGTTGTACGTCCCGCACTCATGTATGGATCAGAATGCTGGACGATGTATGAAGGTTACGCGAAAGAAATGACAGCGACTGAAATGAAAATGTTACGCATGTCAGTTGGTGTAACCAAAAGGGGCCACATCAAGAGTAGCTACATCCGAGGCAGCTTGTCCATAGACCAACCAATCACCGAAAAGCTCGAAGACCGACGAATGGATTGGTATTGCCATGTTCAAAGGCGTCCGCCTGAGAACCCCGCAAAGAGAGCGATATCAATGGAAGTTCCACTTGATGGACCCAAGGCCAGAGGCAGACCAAAGAACACCTGGATGTGTCAAATGAAAAAGCAACAACAACGCATTGGTCTCGGCGATGACACGATCCAAGATAGAGCTGCCTGTAGAAATATGCTGAGAAATTATCGCCAAAACGGGCGATGTGCCTACACCGCAGGTCGAGCAACGCGGAACCATGGAGCGGTATAAAGAACGAGGCAAGGAAGAAGAAGAAGAAGGTAGCCGTTGGATACCTTGATAAGATAATAAAGAAGTGCCAGGTCCAACCCATCTACCCCTCTCTTCCCCACAAAAAATATGAAATTGGGTTTATTAGATTTTGGGTTTTGCGTGCTTTCTAGGTCTGTACATGGGCTATTCGCACGATTAGAACTCGGTCTCGTATTATTTGAATTTTTGGTGAAAAACCAATTTTAACATGGCACTAGCGGCGGCACCTGATGAGAGTGCCATGTCATATGCATTCAATCGAAACCGATGAATGTCATACGTATTTTTGCACTCTCTGAGTGGATATACCCGTAAATCGGGAAAAGGCTCGGAGAGCAACATTCTCAACAAAATATAGTAATTGTATTTACTGTGTACCCGCACTGATGGGAAACGGGTCGGCAGCGCAGGGCTCCACGGCTGTTGCGTGTGATGCGGAGGTTGCGTCCCAGTATACACATTCAACCATTTCTTTAAAGTTTGAACGGGTGTATCTCGGAAAATAAGAGGCTTTCTCAGGTCTTTTATTTGTTCGTTTAAACCATGAACGTGAGCCGTTCGGCGTTTTTATGGTTTTGTGGAATATTTTTTTTTAATGGATTTCGTCCGTCCGTTCACTACATATCTCGTGAAAGGCTCATCTGATCGACTTGAAATTTGGTAGGAACAGTCTTTAGCACTAATAGCTTTCAAGTTGGTAGGGCAAAAATAACAGGGTGTTCCCAAAAAGGTGAAAGGAGTCGACCTTTTAGCCCGTTCCATACTTTGACAAAAAACGCAACATAAAGGATAAGGGCTAATATTTTTGGTCGTGCATGACGTTATCGATCTTTGATGTTTTACTCAGGTATTACTTCTTGGGCAGCATTTTTAGCGAAACCGTAATACAAACCAGTCATTGTGAGTCATATTGCTCGGATTTAGCCGTATATTGAAAGTTTTTCCGAATCAACATTTTGGGTTGCGATGTTGCGAAGTTACTTTATCGCATTGATTTTTTTTTTCTTAGCACGGAAAATATGCCGGATATATCAAATAAATTATTGGTAATGGCTTGGTCTTCGCCATTTCAAAGAATCTCCTTATGTTTAATACCCACCGACCTTGTTATAACTCCCTTTTTATTATTATAAGGAATTAGAAAAAAATTTACCTAAGAGTGTTTTTCTTTTTTTGGAAACCGTTGGATCGCAGAAATTCCAAACAAATTTGAAATAAGATTGTAGAGAAGGTATAAAAACAACAAAAAGGCAATAATTCAACGTTAATCGAAGTTCAGAGGCATATATGCGGGTGGGTTGTAGCCTATAGCACCAGAAATATAGCTTTTGGCAAGTACATTTACTGTGACAAAAGCTTAAATCAAAATATTCAATTTAATAGACTTCATATTTTTGGGACCCAATTGATAGTATTAGCCCTGGGCCTCCATAAACCTAATACCGACCCTGATTTCAAATATTGGCGATATATAAAAAAACGTCTAATTGCCCAGAAACTTTTCAGCGTGCATGATAACTGAGTTTTCTAAATCGAGCCTTTTTATGCCCGTCACTATGTGAAAGGGTATATTAACTTTGTCATGAAGTTTCCAAAGCACATGAGGATGCACCTCCGACTATATAAAGTGTATATATTAATGATCAATGTGACGAGAGAAATCGATTGAGCGATGTCTGTCTGTCTGTCCGTCTGTTGCAACGCAAACTAGTCCCTCAGTTTTGAAAATATCGGGCTGAAATTTTGTATACAAGTTTCTTTTTAATGCACGCTGTATATATGTTGGAACGAATGGAATCGGACCATGGGGTTATGGCATGGGGATGCCCCCGAAAATTAGGTTCTTCTAAGAAAAACTTTTTTCTTTATGTACCAATCTTAACCAAACTTCACCCAAGTGTGTTTCTATTAAAGCCTCAACACATATCTAGGTACGGATGGAATCGAAAGATTACGTCATAGGGCTGCCCTACAAAGGAACCCGTGAAAATTAAGTTCTTCTTAAGAAAAACTTTTTCTATTTTAGTCCGACCTTAACCAAACTTTACCCAAATGTGTTTCTAGTAAAGCCTCAAAAGATATTCAGGAACGGATGAATTTGGAACTCTACGTCATGGGCCTGTCATACAAACCAACACCGCAAATTGGGTTCTTCTAAGAAAAACTTTTATCGTTAAGAACCAATCCTAACCAAACTTCACCCAAATGTGTTAATAGTAAAGCCTCAAAACATATGTAGGAATGGATGGAATCGGAACATTACGTCATAGGGCTATTATACAAATTAACACCCAAATATTAGGTTCTTGTAAGAAAAAACTTTTTTTCTTTTTGAATCTTAATCAAAACTCATCCAAGGATTAGCCTCAACCAGTGGCGGATTTACCAGTAGGCTTGAGCCTAGGGCGGCAGATTTCAGCGGGCGGCGAGTTCCGGCAAAATATTTTTAGGTTATTCACATCATTATACGGTATGCGAACAGGCGAATCGTATTTTTAGCCTCAGTGAGATATAAACATGATAAGGCATTTGTCGCCATTGTCTAAGCTAAAATTGAAAACCAAGATCCTTCCTGTCTTTTTGCATGCCTTGCTATGCCCACCCTTCAAACAACATTTGCAGCTTCGTCAGTTCGACAGAAATTGCAAGAATTGTTGTTGGAAATCCAGAAATGGAAAATAATAAAGAAAGATAATCTGATAAGCATTGATTAACTTTCATCAAAAAAATTTATCTTAATTAATTAAGACTATCGAGTTTCAAAGGATTTTTAAGCATGAAAAGGGCATGAGCTGAATGAAAGAGAATACATTTTTTAGATTAATTTTTAAATTTTTCTAAAATTTATATATCTGCATCTTGGATGTGACTTTTATATTTAAAGGTCTGAATAGACCTCGGGTGGAATGAAAATGAAATTTCTGTCCGCTACGATTTTCTCAATGAAAATGTATACCTAGTGTCGTGGAATATGTCGCAAACGCTGGGGAATTCCATAAGCTACAATCCGTGACCGGTTTTATAATTCTTCAAGGCCATTTTATGTATTTTTTTTCGATTCCCCTGTCATATAAATTTTCCACGATGGAATGACCGGTATACATTTTCATTGAGAAAATCGCAGCGGACAGAAATTTCATTTTCATTCCACCCGAGGTCTATTCAGACCTTAAAACCGGAAAACTGAGCTCAAATTTTGGTGTTATGCAAATTTTATTATTTATGGTGGCTTTGCTTAAACAAATTTTACTATCGACTGCCAATTTTCCCCAATCAATACAGGACACACACTCGTCACATAATATAAGACAAATCAAGTTGTTTTCAGTTTTTTTTAATCAAAGGAAATAAAATGCTTGCACGATGTAGTGTAACAACGGATTACCTCCAGGGGATTTAAAAAGAACCCTTTTGATTTAAAATGGCGGTCTAGAACCAAACCATAATTCATCAATATTTGAGCCTCCCACAGTTTGGGATTAACCGCTTTAAACCGATTCCCCAAGCTTTACACTCTGTGATAAATATTGAAGAATGCTCAGGACCCTCGAAGCGGAAAGCTGGCAGGTCACACGTATTTAAGTACAAAGTGTAAATTGAAAATAATTGGAGATAAAAAAAAGCATAATTTCTCCCGAATATTCACTATCAACAAAAAGGAGGGTTTCAGTAGGGGCGCCAATGGATGATTAAGCCTACTGGCTGCAAATGCGTAAATCCGCCACTAGGCTCAATGTGTCCAGGAACAGATGGAATCGGAACACGTCATAGGGCTGCGGTAGAAATTGTTAACGCAAAAGAAGCTTAGCTTTCAATTACTGTATTAATTCTGATTCCCAAATTTCGTGGGTTCGAATTTTAACTAATTGTGACTTATCGTTCCATTCTATACACCAACTGCGGTGCATGTCTGTAGTAATTATGGCATGGCAACTTACCAGCTCTATGGGAACTACGCGGAACTTTGTCTGTTTGGAGGAGAAGAGCCCCAACGGGAGAAATATCGAGTTATTCAATTTTCAATTCAGTAGGTAGTAGAACTCTACCTACTGAGCTATAGACGCTTAGAGGTCTCAAGTGCAAAGATTCCAATGTGACATTTCCGAAATTGAATAACTCGATATTTCTCCCGTTGGGGCTCTTCTCCTTCAAACAGACAAAGTTCCGCGTAGTTCCCATAGAGCTGGTAAGTTGCCATGCCATAATTACTACAGACATGCACCGCAGTTGGTGTATAGAATGGAACGATAAGTCACAATTAGCTTAACTTTCATTCAAATGTGACGGGTATTCAAATTTCGGCCGCGCCCGAAATTGGCCTCGGTCTCGTTTCGTTATTACTTTTGAGGCGATCACATAAGGGATCAGTAATATGCACAAAATACGTTATAATCCTTGAACGATCGATGCAAGAAGATTGCGTTTTCTAGAAACAACTGCTGACAAGTATGGTCGATTCCATAGGTATATTGACTGATCGCTATAGTTTGAAGATGAATCGATTTCTAAAACCTATACAGGGTGTCCGGAAACTACCGCATAAACGCACCGGAAAATGATTCGCCATGTGATATGCGGCAAAAATGTGTAAATTCATTTTCTCCCACTATTATTCTTTTAAAAATTGGCGCATAGTATCACAATCATATCTTTCTCACATGATTTTATTCTAGGTCCGATTGAGACGTGCATCAAGTTAGCGAAACACAAACAACTTTTGAAAATCGACTCTAATTGGCTGCTAATTTATTGTGAATTAGTTATGGAAACATTAATTTTGTCGCTCTTCATTTTTTACTGAGAAAATGGGTGTTTCGCTAAGTCAACTTAGCGAAACAATTTTCATGGATTAAGTCGGAACTTATACCGTTCCCTTCCACTATTTTGTTGGTAATTAGTTGTGAAAAATCAGCGGGAAAATGCGGTTTCCCAGTTTGTGACGTCACTACGGCACAACCCCACTTTTGGCGGTCGCATCAAGTCGCGGAGTATGTCATAATTTGCCGCAACGGTAATACGAATGAGATTTTGAAAAAGCGATTTTGTGACTCGTCGCTATTAACGAGAAAATTCAATTTTCCATATTATGGTCGCGTCACTATATAAAAAAACCCACTTTTCGTGATCGGATCGAGTCGGGGAGTATGTCAAAATTTGCCGCTTGGCTCATACGAATTAATTGTGAAAAGAATGATTTTGTCACTCTTCGCTATCCACCGGAAAACACGGTTTTCATACGGTTGCCTCACTGACCTAATGTCTGGTAGCATTTAGTCACTCATGTTGACACTTGGATTTGTTTTCGTGTGGTTCGTTAAGAACTTGTAACTAATCTGTCTAGATACCCCATCTTAGAGATGCTACAGTCCTCTAGAACTATATTTTGGGTCCCGGCCGGCAAGACTTCGCTACGATATCCTCTAAGAGCACTGGTTCCCAATCTTTTTCAGCTCGATGCCCCCCTTGCGAGATCTGCTGATCATGGAGATCCGACGAGATCCAGGTCACTCTGAATTTTGTCGGATCTATATTGTGAACGTGTCCACTGTCAGTGATATGTACGTATATTTTTCATTAGTTCATCATACTGTCTAATACTCGAATTGGTGAAAATTGAAAATCGAATATTCGAGTTGACATTGACCGTTTCGAACTCACATGATAATAAGGATTTTTTTGGATATCCTGTGTAGCTGTGGGTAACGAAACTTCATATAAAAAAATGACAGCTATGGCTAACTTAATTTTTTTAATATGATGTTCCGTTACCCAAAATTAAACGGAATTATCAAACAAACGCACTTAATATTACGTCACTATTGTATATCTTAATGTGTGTTCGTTGATTTAACTACTATATTATCGCATTGAACTTGGTGGAATAGCAAAGAATAAGACTGGGTCGCTCATACTAACGCTCTAGCGTCAAAAGACATATTGTGTGCTCAACAATTTATGTATATTCGTATGTGCACATGTCTCCATGTAGACAAATGTAAATTATAATGAATATCAAGAGAATATTTTCAAATTTTAGTTTCAAGCTCCGGACATCGTTAATGGGCACATGACCATAATAATTTTAACTTGTTCGCCCATTGTCCCACTTCGGTCTCTGTTTTGATTAGTAATCGCAGTCAAATATTTTAATAAGTATTCGCCGTGTCGTATGTATGTTTCATGTCATTGGAATGTTCCAATCAATTCCAAAAGCACACAATAATTAAAAATATTTTTTTTTCTGCATGACGATCAAATAACAAATAAAAATTCTAAATACATGTACTCACTTTTCGCTCTTCTTCTTTTGCCTTTTTCAGATGATTCTCGATGGCTTCCAAGTCAATGACTGGAAGAGCTGTTTCAATATTATAAACATCGAAACTCGCTGAAAAAAATAGAATACAAAAGATGAATTAATTGTTTATGCTTCAAATATACACACACATAATATTAGGTGCCCATAGACACGGAATCTTTTCCACAGAAAATTGTCCCGTTTTTTTCTTATCATGATAAAAACGTTAGAACTATGATTATACGCTCAAATGTCAAATTTAGATCTAGTGCACTGATCAATTGAATTTGCCGACAAAAAAGTTGAGAAATAAATAACAGGCGCGACAATCCTACATTGGACTAAGGTCGCAGGTTGTGTTAGTGACATCGTATTGCCAAGATCTTATCTGCTTTTTTGTTGAGGTAATGAGATCAGCATCACACTCAGCAAGTGTTATTTATCCCCATAAATGGGTACTCCTTTCACATCTGAGTGATATCAGAGTCTGTCACAAGCTCGTGAGGTCGAAAAACACCATGGTTCACGATGCGATTCGAACTCATGACCAGGGTTGCCGTTTTCAGATTTCTAAGTGTAACATTTATTTTATAAAATTGTAACATTCTGAGGTTGAGTGTAACAAATCTTAAGATATTGGTGTTAATGAACAAATTAAGCAATAAATTGGCGCGAGTCCGAAATCAAATATTGCTCGTACAAATAGTGGATTTGGCCGACTTTTTCCCCATTCTGTTCCATAAATTTCATATATTATGGCGAAACCATGGATTTAACGAAAAATTCACGTGATAGTTGGACCCAGTATTTATTAAAAAAACATTTCAGCCTTTCAGGGCACAATACAACTTTAAATAAGGAAATAGAAATCTCGCAATTAATATTGGAAATCATATTACTACAGGTTGTCAGGCTGTTGGTTTGTAGATGAAACGCCGATATGTCAAAATTTCCACAATTAGTTTAATAGGAACCCACGCTTTAAGAACAGATTTAATACAAAAGCAATTGTTTAGAAATCTCGCAATTAATATTGATGCTGCTCTGCATAGAAGCTTAGTCTCCGAATGATTGAAAGGGCATCCCAGTTCTTTATGTTGTCGCAAAATGAGATGCTCCCTATAGTACCTCAGACAATGCTTGAGCTTTCAAAGTGAGGGCGAAAAAAGGCTCAGGACACGTAAGTAAAGATGTCGAACGTTGTCTGACAAGTTTCCTCATCTGCTCTTTCCTGTCCATCAAAATAATATCAAACCACTCACAAATCAATTTGAATCGAACTATCCCGTTCCCTCTCAAAGGTTTTTTGATTTAAAATGAAACTTGGTGCACTCTAAATTTTGTAAATGTTTCGTTTGAATCTCCGTCAAGGTAGAATTCAATTCTTTTATACAGCTGACTCGAAGGCCTGGCGCAATTTAGCTGGTACAATTGAATGATGAACACGGATCCTGAATCAATGAAGGACCAGCTAAAACGGGCACTTAATCCACAGGTATCAAAATCAAAACCTGACCTAGGCCAAATGGGCGAAATTTGGTGGGTCGATCAACAACCACTATTTCCAAATCAGAACCAGTCAACCAGAAATAACCTTGGGAGCCAAAATTATTCGGCGGACAATAATTAAGCTCGACCAAAAAGGTTGATTACCTAAAAAATGTGAACACGAGGTATAATGCAACTGTGGCAAACCCGAATACTGCTTTATTAAATAAATCTCGAGAGTAAACGATTTCACTATGGGCTTTATATTTTTCTGCACAAAAGTACTTTGACCAACCGCTAGCTTCGTAGAACAGAGAGTAGGATTTTTAAATACATAATTTAAGTTTGCATAAGCTATCGAATTCTTGACGAGTTTTAATACATTTCCTAGATTTTAGTTCAACAACTCAAAATTTCAATTTTGTAGAAACATTTACATTTTTTATTTTATCCGATCTGGCCGCGGGCCTCACAAAACTGCGATGTGGGCCACATGTGGCCCGCGGGCCACAAGTTTGACATGCCTGACTGAATCGATGGGTGATAATGCACAAATCACAAAAATAGAAAATTTGTTTTTCAAAATACTTCTTCATGTCACTAATTATAGTAGAAAAATATTAAAACATAATTGAGTTCTCCACTCTTGCCCGATTGTAACAAAATTGATCGGGGTGTAACATTGTAACAAGAAATTGGAAATTGTAACAAAATGTTACAATTGTAACACGAGTGGTAACGCTGCTCATGACCCACCGAAGGTGCGCACACTAATTGCTAGACCAGCCAGACTAAAAGCCGAGTAAAATTATAAACGGCATGAGTTTCAGTGGGAAAGAATCTGTGTCTGTTGGGAGCTATTTTGTAGAAAATGTTTAGTCTACGCTATCAAGTCAAGTTCAATTAAATTTACTAATCCTACCTGCATTTGCCGCTCGCTCCTTACGATTGTTGTTCGTCTTCTTGCACTTGGATAAGCCACTGTTGTTATTATTTTTCTCAAACACCACACTTCTTCCACTCGCACTGCTACTTAGCACTTCTTTCTCATCCATTGCACCCGCGAACGATGTGTAATTTTCCATCTTATCTTTTTTCCGCGGCGTAACGATAGCAACACAACTTCCCGACGAAATATCCTTACGGCCCGCACCCGAACGCGATATCACCGATTGGAACGAACGACCAATGGATTTTTTCGAATATCTCACGAAACGATCGCGATCACTTTGCAGGGGCAATTGATTATGATTTTTACGCGATCGCGTTTCACTCGTTTGTATCACGTTTCCGCTCGGATCCTTTGAGGATTTATGACTAGTCGTCGATCGCGACGACGATTGTTGATCGCTACAATAAGCCAGTCCGATTGGGGGTAGTTGTCGCTCGTCGTACGAGTGTCGTTGATATTTTGGCTTCACTATTGCGGTCGGAATGAGTCTTTCCGCGATAGCGGTTTCACTGCTAATTGAGCTATTAATTACATTAGCGCTTGCTTGAAGCATTCCAGCAGCTTGCGTGCTCGTTTCCGATTCTATCGCCAATACGGTGGGCGAAGGCGGCGTGGTTGTTATATCTATTGGTCCGTTGCAGATGATATTCTCATTACTATTTTCGTTCGCGAGCTTATCGGATTGCGCTAGATTTTCCGCGGCTCGCGGATGATCATGATCGGAATTTTGCGATTCTATGAATGGGCTAGATGATGTCGAGTCGTCAGCAACATATGATTCGGTTGAAGATTGTTTACATGCTTCGTCGTCAGTATTTTCTGAGTTCTGCTGCGTATGCGCTTCATTGGGCGGCTGAGTTATTGCTAGCGTTGAGGTTTTTACAAGATCACATGTGGTACGGTCGGATGTAGCTGTTGTTGCATGGATGAGTGATCTTGCCGATAGGCATATTTCAGTACTAACGGAAATCTCCTCTTTGCAATCGGTGAGCGAAGCATCGGTCGTCTGGCGTATATGGAATGAGATAATCACAATTGGAATGAATTTTAAATGAGATTGCATCAGAATATATGGAGATCAATTGAAATTTAACATGTGCAAAGTTTTATGTTTTAAGTGATCATTTTCTTAAGTTGGGAAATAGAATTGAGTTAAGAGGTCGTGGTATTTATAAACTTAAAATAGTTCTGGATGCGGTAAGAAGTTAGCATTCGGTCAAAGTTAAGGCTTCCCGAAAGGCGGTTTTAATAGCTTTGTTAGACACAGGCGCCGAATGAGAGTTTTCATTCAATCATAAAGAATTTTTGAATTATTCGGTTTTCGGATTTTTTTTTATTTAAATTTTGGATTTCGAAATTTCAATTTTTAGATTCGTGACTATTTTACTATTGAATTTTTTTTTTTGTGAAATTTTGAAATTTTTAATTTTTTAATTGTTTTTTTTTTCATTTATTGTTAAATAAAAGTTTTTTGGAATATGTATTTGACATTTAAGTTTTTCAATTTTTTTTCCATTTGTATAAAACTAAATTTTTTTTTATTTTTAGTTTTTCAAATTTTTGGACTTTTTTTAACTTTAAGATTTTTACTTTATTCTAAAAAAATAATTTTTTTATTTTTATTAAATTTTAAATTTTGGTAGTTGTTTATTTTATTTTTATTTTTTCTTCTTTCTTTGATTTTTTAATTTTGTTATTTTTTATTTGAATTTCATTTTTTGCCTTTTTTGCTTTTTCAATTTCTTGACTCTGATTTATTGATTCAATTTCTTAATTTTTTAATAATTCGGATTTAAAAATTTGTGTGTTTCCATTTTCTAGTTTTTTCCTTTATTTTAATTTTTTTATTTATTTCGAATTTTTGTTTGGAGTTTTAGAATTTTTGAGTTTTGGAATTTCTGAGTTTTGGATTTTCTGAATTTTCTGAGTTTCGAAATTTCTTAATTGTGAAATTTCAGAGTTTTCGATTTCCTGACTTTTGGAATTTCTGAATTTTGGAATTTCTGAGTTTCGGAATTTCTGAGTTTTGGAATTTCAGAGTTTTGGAATTTCAGCGTTTGGGAATTTCTAAGTTTTGGAATTTCTGGGTTTTGGAATTTCTGAATTTTGGAATTTCTGAGTTTGAAATTTCAGTTTTGAAATTTCTGAATTTTTGAATTTCGGAGTTATGGAATTTCTGAGTTTTGGAATTGCTAAGTTTTGGAATTTCTGAGTTTTGTAATTTCGGAGTTTTGAAACTTCTAAGTTTTGGAATTTTGGAATTTTTGAGTTTTGGAATTTCTAAGTTGGAATTTCTGAGTTTCGGAATTTCTGAGTATTGGAATTTCTGAATTTTGGCATTTCTGAGTTTTGGAATTTCTGAGTTTTGGAATTTCGGAGTTTTGGAATTTCGGAGTTTTGGAATTTCCGAGTTTTTTAATTTCGGAGTTTTTGAATTTCCGAGTTTTGGAATTTCTGAGTTTCAGAATTTCTGAGTTTCAGAATTTCTGATTTTTGAATTTCTAAGTTTTGAAATTTCTGGGTTTTGGAATTTCTGAGTTTTGGAATTTCTGAGTTTCGACATTTCTGAGTTTTGAAATTTCTGAATTTTTGAATTTCAGAGTTATGGAATTTCTGAATTTTGGAATTGCTGAGTTTTGGAATTTCTGAGTTTTGTAATTTCGGAGTTTTGGAGTTTCAGAGTTTTGGAATTTCAGAGTCTTGGAATTTCAGAGTTACGGAATTTCTGAGTTTCGGAATTTCTGAATTTTAGAATTTCAGAATTATGGAATTTCAGAGTTTTGTAATTTCTAAGTTTCGGAATTTCTGATTTTCCGAATTTCTGAGTTTTGTAATTTCTGATTTTTTGAATTTCTGAGTTTTTGAATTTCCGAGTTTTGGAATTTCCGAGTTTTGGAATTTCCGAGTTTTGGAATTTCTGAGTTTTGGAACTTAATTTTTTTCTGAATTCGGTTGGTGAGCCGACACATAGCGTTTTTGAATATTCTGAGGGTAGTTTCTGATGCATTAGAAGCGCCTGTAAATGACCCTGAAAAATTGGAAGCGATGTGTGTTGGCTCCCGCTCACACCTTGCCTTTAATGTGATTTTAATGGCGAGCTGCGAGCGTATCAAGCAGTGACCCGACGCAAAGCGTTTTCCAATATTCTGTGTGTCGTCTCTAATGCATTGCAAGCGCCTGTAAAGGACCCTAAAAAAATATGTCCACTCACCGCTCACTATGCTCACACCTCGCCTTTGTTGTGTTTCTTGTGGCGAGTTGCAAGCGTAGCGAGCGGTGACGCAGCACAGAGCCTTTTCGAATATGCTGAGGGTCGTCCCTGATACTTCTGCATCATCTTGAAAGGACCCTAAAAAAATTGGCGCTCTATGTCGGCTCACGGCTCGCACCTGGTTACAAGAAACACATCAAAGGCGGGGTGGTAGTGTGGCGAGGTGCGAGCGTAGCGAGCGGTGAGCCGACACAAAACGCCCTCAATTTTTTGAGGGTCCTTTAAACGCGCTTCTAATAGATCAGACGATTCTCAGAAAATTCGAAAACGCTTTGTGCTGCATCACCGCTCGCTATGCTTGCAAATCACCACAAGAAACACACACAAAGCGCCTCCAATTTGTTTAGGGTCCTTACAGGCGCTTCTAACGCATCAGAGACGACACTCAGAATATTCGAAAACGCTTTGTGTCGGCTCAACCCTCGCAACGCTCGCACCTCGCCATTAGAAACACGTCAAAGGTGAGCCGACACAAAGTGCCTCAAATGTTTTTAGGGTCCGTTACAGGCGCTTCTAACGCATCAGAGACGAAACTCAGAATATTCGAAAACGCTCTGTGTCCGCTCACCGCTCGCTACGCTCGCACTTCGCCATTAGAAACACATTAAAGGCGAAGTGCGAGCGGTGAGCCAACCCAAATTTTGATTTTTTTCAGAATTTTCAATTTTTTGAATTTTGATTTTCTTTAATTTGGAAGTTTCTGAATTTGAATTTCCAGAATTTTGTTGAATTTTCTGAATTTAGAATTTTCTGAATTTCGAATTTTCTGAATTTGAAATTTTCTGAATTTGAAATTTTCTGAATTTCGAATTTTCTGAATTTGAAATTTTCTGAATTTTCTTAGTTTAGAATTTTCTTAGTTTAGAATTTTCTGAATTTGGAATTTTCTGAATTTGGAATTTTCTGAATTTGGAATTTTCTGAATTTGAAATTTTCTGAATTTGGAATTTTCTGAATTTGAAATTTTCTGAATTTCGAATTTTCTGAATTTGGAATTTTTTGAATTTGGAATTTTCTGAATTTGGAATTTTCTGAATTTGAAATTTTCTGAATTTGGAATTTTCTGAATTTGGAATTTTCTGAATTTGGAATTTTCTGAATTTGGAATTTTCTTAGTTTGGAATTTTCTGAAATAGCAAGTCTTGTACCAAGTTCAAGTACCTTCGCTCGATGGTGAACAACGGAGCTACATGCGATGATGACATCAAACATCGCACAAAGGTTGGGTGGATGACGTGGCGAGAAAACTCTGGAGTTTTCTGCGATAAGAAAATGCCACTGAAGCTAAAGGGCAAGTTGTACAAAACGGTTGTACGTCCCGCACTCATGTATGGATCAGAATGCTGGACCATGTATGAAGGTTACGCGAAACAAATGACAGCGACTGAAATGAAAATGTTACGCATGTCAGTTGGTGTAACCAAAAGGGACCACATCAAGAGTAGCTACATCTCAGGCAGCTTGTCCATAGAGCAACCAATCACCGAAAAGCTCACAAATGGATTGGTATTGCCATGTTCAACGTCGTCCGCCTGAGAACCCCGCAAAGAAAGCGATATCAATGGAAGTTCCACTTGATGGACCCAAGGCAGACCGAAGAACACCTGGATGTGGCAAATGAAAAAGCAACAACAACGCGGCAAGGAAGAAGAAGAATTTTCTGAATTTGGAATATTCTGAATTTTGAATTTTCTGAATTTTGAATTTTCTGAATTTGGAATTTTCTGAATTTGGAATATGCTGAATTTTGAATTTTCTGAATTTTTTGAATTTTGAATTTGAATTTGGAATTTTCTGAATATGGAATCTGAATTTTGAATTTTCTGAATTTGGAATTTTCTGAATTTGGAATATTCTGAATTTTGAATTTACTGAATTTTTTTAATTTTGAATTTTCTGAATTTTGAATTTTCTGAATTTGGAAATTTCTGAATTTGGAATTTTCTGAATTTTGAATTTTCTGAAAATGGAATTTTCTGAATTTGGAATTTTCTGAATATGGAATTTTCTGAATTTTGAATTTTCTGAATTTGGAATTTTCTGAATTTGGAATATTCTGAATTTTGAATTTACTGAATTTTTTGAATTTTGAATTTTCTGAATTTTGAATTTTCTGAATTTGGAATTTTCTGAATATGGAATTTTCTGAATTTGGAATTTTCTGAATTTTGAATTTTCTGAATTTGGAATTTTCTGAATTTGGAATTTTCTGAATTTTGAATTTTCTGAGTTTTGAATTTTCTGAATTTTGAATTTTCTGAGTTTTGAATTTTCTGGATTTTGAATTTTCTGAATTTTGAATTTTCTGAGTTTTGAATTTTCTGAATTTGGAATTTTCTGAATTTTGAATTTTCTGAATTTGGAATTTTCTAAATTTTGATTTTTCTGAGTTTTGAATTTTCTGAATTTTAATTTTCTGAATTTTGAAGGCAATTTCGAAAATTAGCTTTGCTAGTGTGAAAAGTAATCTGGAGAGGGATGCTATAAATTGCGGTGTTTCAGTTGGGTGTCGTCGATAGCAAAATTAAAATCGAAAGTATTCGTTGTAATAGCCTGAGCAGATCCGATATCATTGATATAGGGCGTTAAAGTATATACGTGCAATATTTCCAATTAAAACCAAATTTCATAATCACATGTACACCTGAATACAGAAATTCGAAATTCATCACACACCCGAAATTGGCCTATTTTTCTACACACAACTTCCAAGAAAAAAATCTAATCAAATTCATCCTTGCCTGCGTCACGTGCTCATACATGCATCATGTCGTGATAAATTATACAAGAACAAAACGCGCACAGAGTATTCATTCATGACCGTAAAAGAAATGTTTATATGAGCGCACGTTTACGGCCCAATGACTTCGAAGAATGACTGATGGATAGCAAGTATGATTAAAATGAAGATTAATGACTGTCAGACATCACATCAGAAATTGATGGATATCCGTTTGCAATCAACCTCTTTACCGAGAACATTTCTGCCCATTTTAGGGTAATAACATAAGTACAGTAGGTACGAGTCTTACCTTCTCCAAACTTTTGCTTATCTCCTGTTGGTCAATTGATTCTCCACCTCCACCACCACCGCAATATCGTCCAATTGAATTATAACCGGATACTATCAACCCAAACTCATGCTCCACCTCACGTCCGAAATCTCCAACAATATCCACTGGCGTTATACTATACGAATGGCATTCGTCCTGTTTCTCGGAACTTTGTCCAGTTTTAGTGTCCAGTGCAATATTGTCCGGAACGGAAATTCGAAGTTTCTTTTGTCCGTTCTGCGACGGTGAGGACGAACAATCACTATTGGAATTAGAAGGACTAACATTCCGCAAAAGATCAGGACGATTTTCCGGAGTCTTTTTGCGACAACTCTTTTTATCATTTTTTATCAGAATATCAGGCGTTGGACAATTTCGTGTGGCATCCTCGACGAGACTGGGATTCGGTAATGATTTAATATCGGTAACGGTCTCGAATTTCTTCAGATAAGTGTCGAGATCACAGGATAATTCATCGGTGTTGTAGAAGGCGGCAAGTTTCTCTTGAGGCATTATTGTGCTATTGATATCGGTAAGAGTGTCCAGCTGAGTGCTTCCAATCTGTATATCGGGCAAATTCAGTTCTTTCGTTAGGCATGTAGTTTTCATCATATCGCTAGTCGTGTTGTAGTTCACATGGTCGTGGATGTCATTGATATTGTCCTGTAGTGTGTCCATTGCGAATTTCGGATTTTTATCATCCCCATTTGAGACGTCCATGGCATCGTCGTTATTATTGTCCATCGCGCCGTTTATCATGTTATTGTTCTGCTGATAGCTTTCAAAGCATTCATCCAAACTTTCAACGGACAGTTCTACTTCGAATTCCGATAAGTCACTGTCGTCCTGATCTAAATGATGATTGACGAAATGCTCGGAAAGGGTATGTGCCAAGTGCTGAAATCCCGGGTAGTTTGGATTTATAATTCCACGCGGATAGTGTGCTGGCTCTGATGAATCGAGTGAGGCAAAAGATGATGGCGTGTCCGAGAATGGATCTGGGAAATGGAATTAAAATTTTAATTAGCAAAAAGAAATTAAGGTTTACTTAATTATGTCGTAGATTCTGAACGTGAATCGAACATAAAATGATTAATTTATTTTTTGTATATGAAAAGGAGTACGAGCATGTAATGAGGACAGCTGAAAAAGATCCTTCAGAGCTGGACAACGGACACGGCGACGGTATACGGTAATCACCACCTCTGTACGGGAAGTGGGGTGGGTCCTTTCCCGCCCGGTGTATTCTTTCCATCACGGTATGAATCAAAGGTTTCGTTTGCTCCCTGTTTTCGAAGCTTTAGTTGATCCTTTAGTTCATAATCAGTAAGTATTTCTCGGAACTGTGCTCGGAGAGCTTCACAAAAGGAGTTTTAATATGAGTCGACGACGATATTGTTCTGCTATTCTCGGCACTCCTCCGAAAAACGACATGTGGCCTTATGCCAGTGTAACTCTTCTCGGCGCTGAAATATGTGGTCTAGTTGACACAGGAGCCAGTGACAGCTGTAAAGCTGCTGATTTGGCAAGGAATTTCATGTCTGACAAAAATAATCCGTGGGAGAAATTTTACCTCTGTCTTACCACGGCAGATGGCACTCGTCATTCAGCTGTCGGAAGAGTATCAGCTGATATCACCTTCCGTGACAGAACTGAGAAATTAACCCTTCTTATCATGCCCACTTTGGCTCAAAATCTAATAGATTTCATTCATCTATTCGGACTTGCCTCAGATTTGTTCTTCGATACGATCAGCGAACTTTTCTTTGGAAACATTACCCCCACATAGTAACAAACATCATTTGACTCCAGTAGAACAATCTCGTCACAATGCAGTTATTGCAATGTATCCGTCTTTTTTCTTCAGAGGGCTTAGGGTGTGCGTGTCTTGTAAAACACGCCATCGATGTTGGAGGTAGCATTCCGATTAAGCAGAGACACTTTGCTGTTTCTCCAACCATCGCAAAGCTCCTCTTTGTGGAAATCTATCGATGATTGCATTAGGTGTCACTGAGGAGTCTCAGAGTTCCAGTGACTCTCGTAGTGAAGTCTGGTAAGGTAAAGCTGTGCTTGAATGCTCGGAAAGTGAATATATTTCGCGTCTGGACCTTAAGGATGCCTTTTGGCAAATACCACTCGATTGAGAAGACAGCTTTTACTGTTCCGGGTCGGCCATTGTGTCAGTTCGTAACGATACCGCTCGGATTGTGCAATGTGCCGCCAACAATGTAGCGTGTCAAGGACCGAGTCATCTCAGCTCTCCTTCGTCGTCAGGTTTTCATCTACCTAGATGATCTATTACTCGTCACCTCGAGATCTTTGAGCAACATCTGTCATTGATATAACTTTAGCCATCTTCAACGTATCTCCTAACGTCCGCCATTGGCGTATCTTAGCCGAACCATCGCTATCGGATCACAGATACATAAGTATGGAAATTGACAAAGTCGATAAGCCAACTGAATTGTATCGAAATCCGAGAAAAACAGACTGGGACCTCTGCAGAGAGCGCTTGGCTACCAACCTGAATGAAACTCCGAGACATATTAAAACTACACTTTGCGTGGAGGCTGCAGCGGATCAACTGCAAGCCGCAATAAAAACCTCCTTCGAAGAGAGTTGTAGGTTAACGAAACGATATACCAATGCGAAATGCAAATGGTGGAACTCAAACCTGAACATCCTGCGTAGGAAGACACGTAAGCTTTTCAACGTAGCGAAAATAACTGGGGAATGGGACACATACCGCTGCACCCTAACCCAGTATAGCAAAGAAATTAGGAAAGCCAAGAGGGAGGAGGAAGTTCTACGAAGAAATAGAAAATCTGCATGAAGGAGCGATACTCCAGAAGATTCTAGCCAAGGATCCAACAAACCCCATCGGGACACTTAACAACTCCGATGGGAACCAAACAAAAACAGGTAACGAGACCCTGGAAGTCCTTCTAGGGTCTCACTTTCCTGGATCAACCATAACAACGGTACGCACAGACCAGTTGGATGACAACTCCCTTTTTCTCAGGACTAACAAAAACGACTGGGGGCTTGGGAACCAAATAGTAACCTATAATAGGGTGGAATGGGCGATCAACTCTTTCGAACCCTACAAATCACCAGGACCAGACGGTACCCACCCAGCCCTGCTTCAGCAGGGTCTTACGACCCTGGCTCCGCTTTTACTAAGACTATTTAGAGCCAGCATAGCCTTAGGATACATCCCAATCACTTGGAAGCAGGTAAACGTAGCATTTCTGGCAAAGCCGGGGCGTGACCAAACCCTAGCGAAATCGTATAGACCAATAAGTCTAACCTCCTTCCTACTTAAGTCATTGGAAAAGCTCGTCGATAAACATATCAGGGACAGGTGCCTGTCGCTTTTCCCGTTCCACCCAAACCAACATGCTTATCAGACAGGGAAATCATGTGAATCAGTACTACACCATTTAGTTGGGAAGATTGAGACCACATTAGAAAACAAAGAAATAGGGCTCGCGGCCTTCCTAGATATAGAGGGGGCCTTTGACAACACTCCTTTGAATCTCTTGAACACGGCGCCTCAAGTCATGGAGTTCAAAACACCCTATGTCGGTGGATAAAATCAATGCTTCAAGGACGACAAGTACATGCAAAATTATTCGGTGAAACGATGTACATATACAGCTGTCCTCAAAGGTTGCCCACAGGGGGGTATACTTTCACCCCTCCTGTGGAACTTTGTAGTGGACACCCTACTGATCCAGCTAAATAATACTGGCTTCTATACCCTAGGATATGCTGATGACATCAGCATCCTGATAAGGGGAAAATTTCCAGGAGTTCTTTCTGAACTCATGCAACAAACTCTAATCCAAGTGGAGGATTGGTGTAGGAGGGTAGGCCTATCGGTCAATCCCGCCAAAACAACACTAATAACCTTCAGTCGCAAATACAACTTGGAAGAGCTCAGTGCTCCTACATTATTCAACCAACAACTGCAGTTTACCACGGAAGTAAAATATCTGGGAATCACCCTGGATAACAAACTCACGTGGAACAAGCAGCTGCAAAACACAATTGCAAAAGGCAAACAGACACTATGCAACTAAAAGAGCAATAGGGAAAACGTGGGGGTTAAGACCACGAATGATACGAATACGAATACGAAGCTGTGGTCAAACCCCGTGTGACCTATGGCTTGATAGTCAGGTGGACTAAAATCAAGCAAAAAACAGCAGCAGCGAAGTTGGGATCAGTACAGAGACTGGCCTGCGCAAGCATAACCGGCGCCATGCGCAGTGCACCAACTTGAACTCTAGAGAAACTACTAGACCTGCCACCACTGGACCTCACAATCACAGAAGAGGCAAGACTCGCAGCCTACAGACTCCAATCATCGAACATGTGGACACCACAAAGGGTAGGACACTGTATGATTACAGAAATCATTGCAAACCCAATCCTAGATATGGGCAGCGACTATACCCCGGCCATGTACACCTTCGACTCCAACATCGAAACCTCAATAGTTAGGGAAGACTGGAGTAAATGGAACGACAAGTCACATCGTGTGGTACACGGATGGGTCGAAGGCAGACGAAGGAACAGGGGCAGGAGTCTATACTAAAACCAACAACTATATTAACTACAAACCCCTAGGTCAATATACAACTGTCTTCCAGCCAGAACCTATAGCCATAAACTTTGCAGCAGGGGAGAGTACTCGAAAGGGATATACCAAGAAGACCATATATATTCTCTCCGGCAGTCAAGCTGCTATAAAAGCAATTGCAAGTCCCAAAACAACCTCTAAATTGGTTTGGGAATGCCAACAAAATCTCAAAAACCTAGCTACCCGAAACAAAGTAACTCTGAAATGGGTGAAAGGACATAAGGGGATCGAAGGAAATGAGAAAGCGGATGCCCTTGCAAGAGAGGGTTCCGAACTACCCTTAACTGGTCCTGAACCTGCAATCGGAATCAGTAAATCTACTGCCAGAACCGTTGCTAGACGATGGACCGAGCATAAATTCCAAGATCGATGGAGACTCGCTGAAGGGCTCAGGCATAGCAAGCGTATGCTGGAATCTAACTGGCATACCAGCTGCACCGAAGCCCTCAGTCTTAGTAAAACGAACATCAGGGCAGTGACAGGCCTTATAACCGGTCATTGCACCCTACGGAAACATCTGCATACAATAGGGATCTACACACAAGACCCACTATGCCGCCCCTGCAACGAAGATGAGGAATCAGCCTCGCACGTTATTTTCGAATGTCCCGCTCTTATGAGCTGGAGACAAAATTTCTTTGGGGCTCAAGCTACCAGAATGGGTGCACCCAAAGTAAACCTGGTTAACTTTCTTCGCAGCCTTTTCGGTAGGACAGAGCTCATAACCTGAAACTCTCTCGCTTAGATGGGAAATAGAATAAGCCAATAGGCTGCAGTATTGGGCGCAACCAGCCCAACCTATCATAGCGCCCTATCCATCCATCCATCCATCCATCCATCCAACATCTGTTGCTTTTGTATGATATAGCTAAATTCGTAAGGCTGGTTTGACCATTAACGTTGAGAAAAGCAAATTTGTCATGAAGCAAGTCCCATACTATGGGCATATTATAGGAAATGGTACCATTTGTACTGATCCCGACAAGGTCAAAGTCATCGCTGAATTTCCATTGCCAAAAACAGTCAAGACATCTGCGCAGGTTCCTTGGTATGAGTCGTTGGTATAGACGAGTTGTTAATAACTTTGTGACAGTGACTGCACCTCTGACAGACTTGTTGCGCAAAAACCGTAAGTTTTCCTGGACCGATGTGGGCAAAGGAGCCTTCCACGCTCTAAGGGAGTGCTTAACTTCAGCCCCTATTCTCCACAGCCCGAACTTCTCGCGACCTTTTGCTAGTCACTATGGTTCCAGTCAGTTTGGACTTGATGCAGTGTTGGCACAATCACTGGATGACGGCTCCGAAGTACATGTAGCATACATGTCGCTTAAGTTCAATAAGGCCCAGAGAAACTATATGGTTTCTGAGCAAGAATGTCTGGTAGCGGTGATGGCCATCAAGAAGTTCCGCGCCTACGTCGAGGGACACGAGTTTAAGGTAGTGACCGATCACGCGTCTCTGAAGTGGCCGATGTCATTACCCGATCTCAATGGTAAACTTGCCCGTTGGGCGTTATGTTTACTATTGAGCTTCATAAGGGGAGCCTAAACGGTCGTGTCGGATACGCTTTATCGAATGTATTCAACAGAGGCAATAGAGTCGATAGAGTCATTTGAGGAAACTATGGAGATTGTTTTGTCGTCTCCTCATTGCCAATGGGAGTCCTATGTTGCCTTGATCCAAAAAATCGAGGAGAATCCCCATTTTCTTCCGGATCTAAAGGTACTAGACGGGTTAGTGTATAGATGCTCGGAATATGCGCCGGGTGATGAGATCCTGGAGGAGAGCTCTTGGAAACTTTGGATTCCAGAAGAGCTTATGTCCACCATGATCGCTTGTGCCCACAATCATCATCATCAATCAATGCGCGCATGGAGGAATCACCGAAACGCTCAGACGGTTAAAAACCTTTTGTTATTGGCCGAAAATGAGCAAACCGGTTAAGAACTTCGTCGATTCCTGCGTTATGTGTAAGGAATCGAAAGCTCCGATGCGGGTTCTAAGACCTCCAATGAGGCATCTCATTGTACCTGATCGTATATTCCAGCGACAGTACATCGATTTTCTAGGACCTTATCCGAGATCTTAATCAGGCAACAGTAGTTGTCCTCGATCATCTTTCAAAATTTTCATTCGCGGAAACAATTTGGAAAATGACAGCTTTCAAATGGTCCTTGTTGAGTACTTGGAGAAGCGTATCTTTCACGTGATTGGGATTCCAGAATCTGTCAACACGGACAATACGGTTAAATTTAAGTCAAACATAATTTAACAGCTTTATATTCTACCCAAAGCAACACTTCAGAGCGCGTAAATCAAATCGATCACTAGTGGCAGCCGAGTCGGTGATTTTTGACTTTCTTTCAGGGAGATATTCTAACAGTGGCCTGAAGATCTTTACGTTGCGGTGGGACATGGCCAGAATCCTAACATCCGAATTCAGTGCTTTGATACTTGGATGGTGTCTCAGTTTAGCTCATTCTTTTTCCACGATTTTAGCTCCCAGTGTTTGACGTTTTTTTTAGCGTTACTGTAATGGAAAGAAGACACCGGACTGGGAAGGACCCAATCCACTTCTCGTACAGAGCTGCCGATAACCGTATACCGCCGCCGTGTCTGATGTCCAACTCGGAAGGATCTTTTTCAGCTGTCCTCATTACAAATACCTCATCCACCTAACTTTCCTTGAAAATTTTATCAAGTACTCAAGAGATGAATCATTTGTTTGGCGAACACTCGAGATTTCAAAACAATTGGAAAACTTAGTCATGTATCCAGGGATTATACAAGAAGATGTATGGTTGTATGTACTAAGAAATTCATTCATTTTCCCTACAGTCTTCACTGTAACTTTCATGAACAGTCGTGTACTTTCATCCAAAACTTGCTACCATGGCATCCACTTGTTCATAGAAAAATGTATCTCTATCTGAAAACTACTAGCATCCTCTCTAGACAGTAATATAAATAAGAAAATCATAAGTTTTCACGACAGGCCATATACAATTTTACGTATCCTCCTCCACCTGAACATCAAGAGCTATCAAGAGCTACACAGCTTGTCTTCTTCTTTTGCGGCAAAATTTCTAGGTCAATATGATACAGAATTTGTCTTGACAAATTTTCTGTTTCTTCAAACATCTCTCCTTTTACGTGTATCGCTTTTATTATTCCTTAAAGTTTCAGTTTTAGTGCGTCGCGTCGCGCTGTGGTTGCTTTCTATCTACGGCGGCGTCGTCAAGTAGAGAGGAGAGAACACATCAAGTACAAGTAAGAACACAGAGAAGTATAAATGCTACACGACATGAGTGTGTGCTATCGAAGTAATAGCCCCGCCTGAACTTATAAGTTGAAGGACAACGAAGAAAAAACATCACTCTGAACGGATATCGAACGATGCGAGTTAGTCCTTGCATCCGTTGCAAACATAAACGGAAAATATCGACATTGTCAAATAGGTACCTGTGTACTAAGATTTTCTCGGTCACAGAATGGCGGCTACACGTATCACCTGAATCGGTAGCCTTCAGACTGGAAAAGTTCTTTTTTGTGTAGAGAATAATACCTTCTGGGTCAATGTTGTCCTTAATGGCGAATGGTATTGACAGGTTGAAAATCATAAAAGGTGGTTTGAGTGTGAAATGATTTTGAACTTTATCTCCAGTAGCCCCTCGCGTATGAATTGTAATCAACCTTTCAACTAAAAATAGAATTTAACTTGTCATATCAAGGATTCGATTAAATCCTTTCATGGCAAATATTGTCAAATTTGATGTTTCCTATAGAAACCAACTATTAAAATTGAAAATTTCTAAATAAACATTCTAAAGTTGATATCGTAGTTAGTACCTATTTCGTCCTGTTTTAAGTTGATAAATGTTCCCAAGCGATTATTTTGTTGATAAATGTGTTCATGAAACTTTCGGAAAAACTTTTCGTTTAATTTACGCTAACGACTTTTACATTAACCTGAAGTGAAAAGTCAATCAAATTTTCAGGATAAAAGCTGAAAAGTTTGCATAGTAGTAATTAATTAAAATGTCAGGTTGCAAAGAGTAGACGGAAATGATAGAAAAATGCATTTGTTATATAATTTGGTATTCTACACTGAAAAAAAAGTCATCATATATAATAACTAGGAACATAGACGTTTTTCATTACCATGATGAATTAGTTCATAGTAAGTAAACCTTCTCTTCCTTAAAATAATACAGAGCTCATCTATTTTACGAAACACCGGTGGTTAGTATAACGAAAACAAAATTTCAACTTAATGTAAAGCGATCATGAACACAATGAACTTCCAGTAGAATCTTATGCATTGTACATTCCGGATATGAACCCATACATTAGACGCGATAAAACAAAATAATTGATGATATTGTTCATTAATTATATGACATCGATCAAAGAAGTACATATTGATCTCGCTATCACTTTATGTATATTTTATAAACCTTCGTCACGTATAGTCAGTTCGTGAGATGGTATGTGCTATCATCATGGGAAGTGCCTACAGTACCTCTCCGCGGTGGCTGCTAGTAACTTCACTCTCGTTAAGGCCAAACTGTGGGGGCCGGTGGTCGTAGGATCTCTCTTTGGACAAGATTCAATATGGGTATGTACTCAGGGGTATACTGAACCGGCGAATCGATATCCCAAAATCACTGTATACACCTGACGCTCTCAGGATCTGTAATCACACTGTTTCTGAAAACGTCCATGGTGTTAGATATGCCTAAATCCCCGGGGTGTCAGGCGACCCGTGCCCATCGGGGGAAGGTGATCAGGGCGTAAATGATCATCACTAACGGAGCTCCTTGGATACCGGGTCTATATACAAGGGTAGCGAAGACCTTACCGGAGTAAAGCGGGGCTCTGCTTCGGTGTACCATTTTTTCCCCAGCTACTCGTGGGAACAAAACATGAATACAACAAAAAACAAAAACAAAACAACCAAAACAACCAGCACTCTCGGAGCAAAGTTGGTATCCACTGCTTCGAGTAGTTCCAATATGGAAAAAGGGAAGGCTAGCACTTCCGAAAAGCCACGGGATGGCAAAGATCAAGCCACCCAACGCGGCGTCCCAGAGGAGCTCTACCTCTCGGACATAGACGAGCCCAGACCAGGCCCATCGAACACTAGGAGGAAGACTCATGACCTCTATGAACCAGGAGGCGTCAAAGATCCCCTGAGGAAGGGACTCAGCGGCGCCGGATGCAAACGCTACATCAAGTTCCTGGCAGAGGGACATGAGCCAGCAAGAGCAAGAGAGCTAGCGGCTAAACCCTCTTGTAACTCCCGCCAGATGCTATCTCAAGCAAAGCGGCAACGCTCCACGGACGAGGTCTCACCTGCCATTACGCTAGACAGTAAGAGGCAACGGGTGGGCCAAGACCAAGGCAGCGTTGTCCATATTGTAGGCGGCATCGAAGGAGGCGAGATGAAAGATGCACCATCAACCAGCAAGGCGACGACAGGCACGGTCGAAAGAAGCCGGATTTCTGCTTCCAATGGAGGCAAAGGAAAACCGAAGGCCTCCTACGCAAAAGTGGCCTCTATCACAAATGTGGCCATAATTCCCACCAACCCAACTGAATTGCTCACGGCAGAGCAAAAGACGAAGGTCCAAAACGTGCTGTTGGCGGAGATTTTAACAGAAAGCGCAAAGCAGGTAAAGCCGAAATTCGCCGGGATACGTTTCAGGCCAGGCCATATCCTGTTTGAGTGCGAGAATGAAGCTACCGTGCAGTGGCTCACTAAGCTAGCGGGCGGAATGGAACCGTGGCCGGGAGCATCGCTCAAGGCAGTTTTGGGCAGCGACATTCCGCGCAACCAAATCGCGAACGTTTACTTTCCGCGCACCACGGAGTGCAATGTGGAGAAAGCGCTCAAGTATCTGGAGAATCAAAACGATGGGCTCCACATTCAGGACTTGAGGGTGCTCCGTGAGACACGCGAGGGCGAAGGTATTTCAGCCACGCTCTCGATAGACCCGATTTCCTTCGCGGCAGTCATCAAGGCTGAATTCAACCTAAACTACAAGTTCAGCAGGGTCACTCTTCATCCTAAAACTTGGAAGCGCGAGACTAATGCTAAACCTCCCGCTGCTGTTGAGAGCTCAGTCGAATCGCGGAGTCCACCGACAGCTCCCACCGAGCAGGAGATGGTCGAACTATCAGCGGACGAGAAGGTCGGGCCAACAACTGACGAGGACCTCGTAAGCACAGAGCAAGACGATGTCCAATCCCCTCTCTCAGAAACCATAATCCATATGGAGACTGAGGAAGGGGATTCGACGAAGCAAAAAGGACGGATCGTACCCGTGGACGACAGCCATGAACCTGATGACTAACGTATCCCTGGGCGTGCTGCAGGCTAATCTGCATCACGCCATCACAGCCTCGGATACGGTAGTTGCCAGGTTCGCCAGGGATGGCCTGGGCGTAGCTCTTATTCAGGAACCCTGGCAAGTACGTGGAGACATAAAGGGACTCAAGGTAAGCGGGTCCTCAGTTGTATATGATACTAGTTCGAGCAGACCTCGGGCTTGTATACTAATCAGAAACAGTATAAACTTTATATATCTTACAGAGTACAGTAACAGTGATCTGACTGCGGTCTGCATCACACTAGACGACGACACCAAAACGAAGCTTACTTCCCTGGAGATGGGGAGATTCCAGCATCACAGCTTAAGTCTGGCGGACTTCTGCGGCAGAAACAAGGCGATTCTTATCGTCGGATGCGACGTCAACGCCCACCACACAGTATGGGGAAGTACAGACATTAACATAAGAGGTGAGTACTTGTTAGAGGTATTCTCGAGCCTAAATTTTAGCTTATTCAATACAGGTAGCAAGCCTACCTTTGTCACTATATCGAGGCAGGAAGTACTCGATCTAACTTTTGGCAACCAACGGGCCGAAAACTGGGTGGGAAACTGGCATGTATCTGACGAAACCTCAATGTCAGATCACAGGATAACAGATTCCAGCTTACAGTGCCCATAACAATGTTGCGAGAAAGGCGTATACCACAGCCACAGGGGAGTGGGACACGTATCGCTCCCAACTTAATGAATACAACAAGAAAATCAGGTCTGCCAAACTGAACTCCTGGGGAAAATTCTGTGAAGGTGTTGAATGCACTAACACAGCTGCTAGACTCCATCGAGTTATGGCTAAAAAGGACACTGAACACATGAGCACCATAAAGCACCCTGATGGGCGCTACAGGACTGACGCCCCCACGACGGGCGAATTACTCCTCAGTACCCATGTTCCGGGATGCCATATACTGAGGAATGAGGAACCATCAAATGAAAACAGTCTGTACAGAGTTAATTCTTCGGACTGGAGTACAACAAGACTAATCTTTACTCAAGATAAAGTAAAATGGGCCATAGGCTCGTTTAAATCCGCCAGCACCGACGGGATTTTTCCAGCTGTGGATAGCAAGGTAGGTAGCAAATGTACTGAAGAAGGGAATGTGTCGTTCCCGAAATATATATTTACAAATAAAAAAATATTGTAGTAAGGAGGCTACTGCTTTTAATAAACTATTAAAGGAACTACAATAGTCGGAAACATGGAAGACTTATTCGCTAAGCTGCACCCACAGACCATAAAGTGGTTTACTGACGGTTCCAAAACAACTGAAGGTTCAGGAGCAGGTGTGGTGGGTCCAGCTCACACGGTTTCTATACCTATGGGACAACACACTACTGTCTTTCAAGCGGAAGTGCATGCAATTGCAACCTGCGCCGATCTATGTTTGCGTGCTAACTATGTAAATAAACGAATAGCGATCTTCTCAGACAGCCAAACGGCTATCAAGTCACTCACCAAGTACACCGTTACGTCAAGGCTGGTTCAGTGTTGTCTGAATGCACTGAACAAACTAGGCGCAAACAATAGATTAACACTCTTCTGGGTCCCAGGTCACATAGGCATCACGGGGAACGAACAGGCGGATGAGCTAGCACGCACAGCCAATGCAACCCATTTATGCGGCCCAGAACCCTTTAGTAGCATCTCTACATGCGTAGTAAAAAGACTAATCAAGGACCAGGAACAAATTAAAGCATCTGAGCGCTGGGATGATCTACCCGGGCTCAGGCAATCCAAACTGTTCATAGCAGGATACTCCCACAAAAGAACGGCTGAGCTACTTCAGCTAACCAGAAATAGAGTACGTATCATATGTGGAATTCTTACAGGCCACTCCTGCCCACTAGTACAATAGGCCCATCGGCTTCAGTGCTACGAACCCCCATCGGGTTCGCGCCCCCCACAATCTAATCTAATCTAATAGTCTGCGTGGTGTAGTAGGTAGGGCGTCTGTCTTCAAATCATAGGGTCCCGGGATCGATTCCCACTGTAGGTAGGTAGGTTTTTTAATAGCTTTTCAGAGTAGAGGCAAAATGTAAAATGAATGTCGTCAACACTTATGAAGCTGGATGCCGGCCTGCGCCAGTTTTTTTTTTAATTTATGAACTCAGTAATTATATCAATGAACAAGTTGTTAATTTTATGAATTAGTTTATAGTTTTAATGAAATTTTTGTTTGTTGTTTTGATAAAATCAGATTCATTAGACTGATGAAAGCCGTCTTCGGTGGGATATCGGTGTAAATATTCATTAGTTTAATGAACAAATTCATTGCTTCAGGGTACCTTTTTTTTCAGCCTAGAGGAGCAAGTACAAGGATCGAGTATCAAGAACCGAAGCCATATTATGAGTGCATGGAGTCGTTTTGCGGTCTCCTGGATTTTATTATGCTTTTGGCGCTTCACTTTTTCTAGTTTTTTTTTGTCCAAACCCTAGTATAAGCAAGAGTGTCTGAATAGAATTATGGAATGACGGAAGGGTACTAAATGTCGACATTCAAAATCTCGACAACCCTAGTCGAGATTTTTTCATTTTTTAAACATATTTCAAAATCTTAATTTTCGATATTCTCGACTTTATAAAGCCTTGAAAGTTGGCCATATCGACAAATTATAATCTCGAAAATCTCGATTGATTGAAAAAAAATTTTTTGCACTTTGTCAGTTAGATAAATTTAAAAATTGCTGGTTTTTTTTTAGTAATTCCAGTCAATGAAAAACTATAATAAAATCATTTGCAAGTGAAATAAAATTTTTGATACAGCAACAAAGACTGAAAAAAAACTCAAAATTATTGTGCACTTTCAAAAAAGTGCAAATGCAATTTTCCCGAAAAAGTTGAAAACAACGTAAAGCATTTAGTGGTTATTAGGATTATTTCGCCGCAAAAAGGAATTAAAACACCCTACGAAAATCAGATGTAATTCTGATATCAGGCCAGGCACGACATATTCTGCATGTTCTTTGGATGGTATTAATGTAATGTAATTTCCAGTCTCTGAAATAAGTATTGGGTATCGAGAAATATTTTCTAATACATGTTGAAAGAAGGCAAAATAGGTTCAACTAATAAAACAACACTAACCTTGCTCCTATTACCGTTTTATACATATTTGTCGGTGCGGTATTTAACCGTTATTAAGAACCGGGCAACAACCGGCTTCCATCGGGTACTATGAAACGGTTTTGAAAAAAGGAAATACACGGCACTATTCCCATTGTCGGCATGCTTATTCATTTTGAGTACTGTGAATAATCTGCTATGAATAAAACGATTCTCTTGCAAAAACAGTAACCATTCAGTAACCACTTCAGGATTTCGTCGTCCACTCGACCTACTGATCATTACTCCTGATTAGCAAAGGCAAAGTCAAAAGCACATTCATGTCCGTCATTTATTAAGAGAGAAGAGTGAACCTGGACGGAATCTATGGATGAGTCTCTTAAGCTTCTTTTAAATACGATTTTGCCTAGGTGCAAAAGTGTTTACTCGCCCAGACCAACACTGCATAATTCTGACCTTAGACTGGGTGACTTTGTAGAGTCTGTCATTACGGAGGAGAAGGTCTCCTGGGCTATTAATATCTTCTCCCCATTTAAATCTCCTGGGCCAGACGGCATACTACCGAATATAATGCAGAAAATGCAGGATCTTGTAGTTCCAATGCTTTTACCACTATTCAGGAGTTTTCTGATCCTCAACTACGTTCCCCAGTCGTGGCGACGAGTTCGAGACGTTTTCATACCGAAAGCAGGTAGTTTTGGGCTTGAAACCGCGAAGGATTTCAGGCCTATTAGTTTATCATCCTTCGTATTAAAAACATTGGAGAGTTTCGTCGACATCCATATACCCGGCAACGGCTAGACAACTCAGTACTCTCTAGGTCACAGCACGCATACGCCAGGGGTCGATCCTCAGAAACCCTCCATGAGGTGGTGCGTAGCATCGAGTACAGCCTTTAATACAAACAATACACGTTATCCGCTTTCCTCGACATAAAGAGAGCTTTCAACAATGTTCGTATAAAATCTATTCATGATGCCCTCACGGAGTAAGGAGTGGAGACGGGGCTCATCAAATGGACAGTGACTCTACCGAGGACTAGAGTAATCCATGCGAACTTCGGAAACAGCCAGCTGACTAAATTCATTTGCAGAAGTACTCCTTCGGTGTTGTGTCATCTCACCGTTTCTGTAAAAAAGGGGGAAAAGGGGGATATTTTTTGAGTTTTTAACAAATATTTCAAAAACGACAAAAGACACAGATAAATGGTCTGAGGAGGAAAAAAACTACCTAAAATTTCCTTTGTAATGATATATAACACATTAGAATTTCATTGGAAAACTCGGCCCAAGACTAAAAATAAATTAGACTGTTTCTATTTTAGACCTTTTTAAAAAGCTCCATAACTCATGAAAAAATGCAAGTTCAGCCGTGAAATTTTGTGTGAGTATTCACATTAAGTTGGAGATAGTTTTGCTAAAAATTGAGATGCTCCGATCAAGGGCCCCCATTTCCCCCCCATTTGAATTTGGCAAAACGGCATGTCCATGACTCCTCCTAAATTGGAGGAGAAAGCCAAATTTTGGTTTATTGTCATTGAGGGCACCATTATCAGCTGAATTGGATCAAAACTTAGAGCACCTCCCATACAAAGTGAACTACCAGGAGTTTGTTCTATGCACTGCTCATTTCATAAATGGACGAGATCTGTGGAACAAATTTGTATTGGGTCATTTTGTATGGGATCCGATTGAGCTGATTATAATGTTCAAGGAACCGGAAAACATTGGTTCATCACAATGGGATTCCTATAATGATGAATCACGTTGGCTAGTAATCGAATCGAGTAAAAACCTATTTCCAACCGTGTCATCATAACCAGGTTCAAATTCTGAGTAAGTGAAATCACAATTATCCAGTGGTATCATGGACGTAGCCATAGGATTTCGTTCAGGGGGTGGCAAGTTTATTAGGATCAATCTCTATAATCCATGCTAAGCGCGTCAACTTGGTGACGCGCCCGTTGTCCGACCAAGTCTAGTCTGCCTTTTTGATTTTTTAAATCACTCATGCCTAGTTGATTTTGGTCAATTGTTTACAAAAGGGCTCTTCATTTAGTCATCATTAAATCTTACTCGATATCGATACGCAATAAGACCATTGAAATATTACGTATCCGTCAGGCAATTAAATTATTGCGAACCAATGCATTTTTGTTAGAACCTAAGCAAAACACATTGGTACTGGCCAAACACTTAAACAGTATCAGCCACTTGTGTAAACAATTATTCAATGCTATCTAGGCATGTCGGACCACGCCACCAAGAAGACTTAGTCTTAGCATATAGTGCAAAGGGGCTACAATGTTATACTTTTCGACCCGGGATTTTGGTCATATAACAAGTTCTAATTTTTTTTATCATAATGACAATTTAAACTGACGGGAAATCTCAATTCTTGTCGTAGATTTTAATTATATATTTTAATTCTTCCCGATTAAGATCGAGGGTATGGAATAGACAGGCGTACAAACTTATCAACGATATCAAAAACGGCTATCAACCCAGGACAAGTCTCTGTAAGGACAAGGATGGTAACATCATCAGCGACATCGCCTCACACTTTGAAGAGCTCCCTCAATGCACCATCAACATCCCCGACGGAGGTAGCTCTTGAGCAGTTAGCTGAACCAGGCTCTCCCGTTCAACCGCTAACAGTAGAGGATGTGAGCATGTGACTCTCGCCATTCAATCGCTCCAACGTAGTAAAGCGCCCGGGATTGACGAGATTCCAGCAGAACTGCTGCTGACCAACGCTATACATGCGCTACTGCTGAAAATATGAAACGACGAGGTAGTCCCCGAAGATTGGCGCACAAGCATATTCCGCCCACAAAAATGGTGACAAGCTGAAGTGTGAGAGTTACAGGGGCATATCATTAGTTTGTACGGTCTATAAGATTTTATCGTAAGTTCTGGAAAAGAGAATTTATCCGTACGCAGAACGAATCATTGGCGAGTATCAAGGCGGCTTCAGACCTTGTCGTTCAACGACTCACTAGCTTTTCACAGTGAAGCTACTACTCTAGAAGATCTGGGAATACGACATCGATGTATACCAAATCTTTGTCGACCTCAAGCAGGCATACGACAGTATCGATCGAAGTGTACTGTACAACATTTTGCTGCATTTTGGTATACATACCGGCAAAACTAGTGCGTCTCATAAGGATGATGATGACTAATACCGACTCGCAGATCCGAGTGCAGAAACGACTCACTGATATATTTGAAACTCGTACTGGACTCAAACAGGGCGATGGGCTGGCGCCGACGCTCTTCAACCTTGCTCTGGAGTAGTGTGATATGCATAATCTCAAAAACGCCGCAAAGGAAGTTGGACTTCATATCAACGAAACCAAAACAAAGGCTATGATGCAGTCGAAAACAAAGACGCCAGCAAATTCAAGCATCACAGTGGGGGGCCTCAATATGGAATATGTAGACAACTTCAACTATCTGGGTTGTAACTTATCAAAAGACGCCAACGAAACCGACTAAGTTAAGCGACGGATACAATTAGCCAATAAGACCTATTTCTCGGCCCTCCCTATAATTAATTCGAAACTTGCGCACAGGAACACGAAGCCTCCGAAATTTTGCTTGACAGATTCGAACGAAAGGTCCTTCGGCGAATTTTCGGGGCCGTTCGCGAGCGAGATCAATGGCGTATCCAGTACAACGATGAGTTGTATCAGTTGTACGATGAGCCAGTGCCGGGGCCCGTGGCAAATGTTGAGCGCGGGGCCTATGGAACATTGATTAAGCAAACTAATAAATTGGTTAAAAATTAATATTTCGGTTGTAATTTCTCAAGGGGTTTAGGAAAGCGGCTAGCAAATATCAGCATTATGCAGCCTTACAATACACGAGGAATGTGCAATAAAAGAATTTCTTTTATGGTATTTACAGGTACGGTGTTTGATAATTCATTAGGTTAGGTACAGGGGCCGCTAGATTTGCCACCAGCGCACATAGACCAGAATTTGATCCATTGTGATACCACCGAGAGAATCATGTAGTAAATGCCTATGCCAGGAACCAGCACGTGCTAACAATATATTTATTGAGCAGTATTGGGCTCACATTCCGAAGATCATCGGTATCGTAAAAATACCTTGAGTCCAGAAAACGCCTTCGTTTCTCAGCCAGGGCGGGACAGTGACAAAGGAAGTGATACTCTCTTCCTCTTCTTCGTCATCACAACTTCTGCAAAAGTCGTTGTGAGGAATTTGGAGTCTTCTAGCATGCTCACCAATAGGACAGTGTCTTGTTATTACCCCCACCACACTGCGAATATGCTTTCTGTCTAGGGAAAGAAGCATAGTAGAAAGAACATTATCTAGTTTTGGCCAGATCATTATCGTCGTTGCGCAAGTCAAGCCATGGATCCATTTTGCGTTGGTCCTGCGTTCTGTAGCGGTGTCTATTATCAATGCGCAAGCCGCAATAGGTGTTTCCAAGTTGGCGTAACCGTCTCCAACGTCAACTTCTGACGCATGTCGGGCAAAGTAATCTGCATTGCGATTACCTGCAAATCCACTATGGCCCGGTATCCACTATAGTGTAACGTTGAAGAAGCTACCCATCTCTCTAAGTACTGAGCGACACTTCTCAATAGTTCTTGACGTCGTCAGCACTGAATTAATGATAAGCCGTTGTGCTCGATATTTTGGGAACTCTCTGCACTCTGCATTTACAATTTACGTATTTATTCTCATTAATGGGAAACATAGAAAAAATCAAACTAAAATGCCGCTAGCGGGGCAAAAATCAAAAGAGTGAGTATGCGATCACTGATGATTTTGATGTGATTGCCCATCAAAATCATCAGTGATTTGCACATATCAATAGAATATGGAAATATCAATTATATCCCTCATGGACAGTGGCGTATCTCTCAAAGCATTATGAAAAATAGGGGCCAAATTATCTGTTTTCAAAAAGATTCAAAATTGTTTCAAAAAAATGTTTTTCATTGGCTTATGTAAGTTTGCCAAGATTTTTTTTTATGGTTATTAGTAAAACCGTAAATTTTTGTAGATAAATTATATTTATTTGACAAAGAAGAATTTATTTTAGAAGTACCTTTTTGGTTAACCTCTGAAAATTTAAAAATTCAACATTTTCCGAATTGACAGAAAAGATGGGAAAATATTTAATTTTAAAAGTGTTGCCTATTAATATAGCATTCGATTGTCTATTGTCTCTTTTCAGGGTTACTCAGGTTCATAAAAGGTTACAACCAAACATCTAGCCAAAAAAAATCCCATAATAAATATACTATTCTAACGCATACCAGATGGCCAAATTTAAGTTAACACCTTCTACATTTATTCGGTTTCACTAATTAAAATAAAAATCTTACACACTTAAATGAAAAGCAAAATTTTTGATTTTGAATCATTTTTAAACAGGTAATTTTGCCCCTACTTTTCAAAACGTTTAAAGCGTACCGCCACTGTGAATGAGAGATACAATTGTAATTTCTAAATTCGATGGATGTGTGCAAATACATTTGCCAAAAATCTTATGTCCCGCTAGAAAGTGAATCTGAAACACTGTAGAAGTAGGCTTACGGGAATGCCATCATGAATTAGAGAGAACTATTTCTGTATTTTTATTCAATATTAACCTTGCTATAATTTTGTGAACACCCTCGCGTAAATTGTTCAACGATAGATAACCTGTTATAACAATTTAGAGGGAACTGGCTTTTAGAATGTAGTTGATATCTTGGTTGTTATAATTTTTGTTTGAGAAAAACGCGGGGCCCCTTAAAGCGCGGGGCCCCTTAAAGCGCGGGGCCCGTGGCATTCGCCACCTTCTGCCACGTGGTTAATCCGGCACTGCGATGAGCTGGTATCGAAAATCGTGAAGCTTCAAAGTTTGCAAAGGGCGGGGCATGTACAACGAATGGACGACAATCACATGCCAAAGAAAGTGATGAACGCACAACGAAGACAGAGTGAGGTTACGTGGACGACCGAGAGCTCGCTGGGAGAACTGCGTAGGTGAAGACGCCCACCGGCTGCTAGGCTTCCGAAACTGGAGGTCAAGGTAACGTAACCGCGACAATTAAAGGTCAACGATTCAGGCGCCCAAAGCCGCTTGATGATGATGATGATGTATGTAAATAAAATCTACGACAAGAATTGAGTTTTCCCAGTTTCAATTGTCTGTTCTAGAAAAATTGTTAGAAAAGGTGCTAACAATTTCAAGCAAGGGCAATCCAGTAAGACCTTTGCCAAGTTTTAAGATAAATGGCATCCGTATGTCTTTAGTCTTTACTTTTACTTTTATCGTATTTATATTATCCATACTCTCGAGATTTTGATTAAGTAAGCATAAGGAGACAGTGTCAAGCACCATCCATTTTATAGGATTCGGATTGACTGTGTGTGCGGCATAACATCTCCGGATGGTAGATCAGAAAAGCAGATTGACCATTCTGCAAGTAAAACTGCAAGTGAATTTTTATCGACCGTTTAAATTGTAAAAGAGAAGAGCGTAATTAACACTCCGAAAAGCGACGTTGTGGGTTTTAGGGACTGTATGGTAAGCGTAAGGTAAGCGTTTCTCAATTAAGCAGATCAGTTAAATCTTATTCCAACTTCTACCTACCAGTAGCCTTCATAATGCTGTGTCTATCCAACAGAAAATACGACGGTCTTAAAAAACTGAGTTTATCATCTACTGAAAATACTAAAGAACGCTTAAATTTTTCCCAAAGGCAAGCCAAGTGCGATTGTTTTCCACAAACTTCTCAGTTAAGTTTAGAAATCACTCGAGGAACAAACTAGTATTCTGTTTGACATCGAGATCGTATTAAATAACACTAGCTCCAATTTGAAAGTTACCGCCTTCAATTTTAAGAGCATGATATCCTCAATCCTCATGTACAACGAAATATCAACGGGCGGGAAAATGTACTTCCCGTTAGGAGCTCACACCTTCGGGATAAAGACCAATACTTTCGCCTCGTCTGAAGATGTGTATCCTAAAAGCATTGGCATTTTTTCACCTGGGCAGTGGTTTTACTTGAAACTATGGGAAAATCGAAGAACCTCAGCCAGAGATATGTCATCTCCAAGAATGAAATTAAGTTTTAGCAGTTTGTCGAGTGCCGGTAAAATATGTAATGGTGCCGTTGGCAATAAACTGATATTTTCGTTGATCTTAAAATAAGGACATTGAATCAAAATATCCTTTGCAATTACATTTAGCATGCAAACAATTTCAAAACCAATAAATTATTCCAAATTACTCCTACATACCTTCATCATCCATCAAACTATCATCAGGACTCGACTCCGCCGAGTTGGATGACAACGAGTTATCCAAATGTCGTTGGTAGTTACCCCCGGACCGATTCGAACGTGGCTGGCCGTAATGTTGATGTCTCTCTGGCAATTGTAACGGCTGTACTTGATGACACGCGGTTTCCTCTAAATTTTGTTGTAGCTCTTCCTCGCGGCTATTTTTCTCCAATTCCAATTTTGTGAAATCTTTTCGAGTCAATTCAATGGCAATTCCCTCCGGTCCGGCTTCACTGAAATTACAATTTTCCGTGGTTCCGTTTCGTGCACCTGTTGCTGCTGCGCTAATGTAACTCTCGCTTTGCGTTATGTTCGCTTCATTCAGATTTGAATGCTTGTTTGGTGAATTGAATGAAATGATATCCTTCTGTGTCACGATGTCATCACCGTCATCCTTCCCATCGTTCGGGGACGTTTCCACTTCTTCACTCTCCACTTTAGCAATATTGATTTTCGTGTTGTCGTGAAATTGATATGATGGCGAGTTGTTAACAACCTTGACCTCAACAATGTCGTCGTCGCTGTCTTGAAAATTTCCCTTGGCGTTGGCTTCTTCTGCTTCCTGATCGGCGTTGTCGGTGTTGTGTGTATTATCGACGTTCTGAATCTTTTCATCTAAATCGTAGAGATTTTCGTCGTTGTCGTCGTCCTCCTCGATGTCCTCGTCCGTGTATTCCGGTTCACTCTCCACCTCCAATTCACCTTGCTGCACGTTCGCTTCCGTGGAATCTAATTCGGATTCAATGTGATTGTTGGAGAATTTTTTCGATACATTTGACTCAGGTATGATAATAATTTCTTGTTGTGTTTGGATGGTATCCTGTTGAGAGGAAGAAAAAAAAAACAAGAAACGATAATAGCAAAAGATCAAGTGGAAAATTTAAAAATATGTGATTGCTTGTATATGCCCAGGGTTGAATTTATATTCGATTGGAATGGAAAGCAAACAATGGAAAAAGCCCTTGATAAACTGATGCTCAATATTGTTTCGTATATAAAATTGCGCGTAGGCGTAGGTGGTGTGAAAGGCCGAAGCATCCTTAACTTTATGAGCATCCTAAGGATTGTGAATTTATTCACCTCAATGAGGTTGTATACCGTCGAAAAACAGAGGCTTATTCATGTTGTTTTAGGATTGGCGTAAAGAAAAGGTAAAAAGATGATAATACCTAAACGAGGATTTTTTGTTCAATTTATTTTTATGTCTTTCTAATAAATTTGTCACTTTGGTTTGAATTCTAGAGTGGAATAAAATTAAAGATATAATAAAATCTTGTACTAACAAGCTTGTTTTTCTGGAAACCAATAAAGGTACGAGTTCGAATTATGTTGATTCAAACTTTTAAATAATTTGGAAAAAATGAATGGAAATTAAAGGACTTTATAATAAATTAAATAAAAAATGAATTAGAGCCGCATTTATTAGTCAAAAATTTGACACTTGTTTTTTTTAACTGCATGAACTAAAAATGTTTCGAACTAAACTTTTAAGTTATCATTACCGTTATATGTATAGAGATTTTAACGAAACCTTGTTACAAATACCGTATGATTGCGCGAATCGATATGTCTTTTGGATGTTTTTTTTTCAGATACTACAAAAACTAAATGAAAATTGTTTATGCGGTTGTCAGACCGTTATATGTAGGGTAGCCAGCAGCCCACGTACGTAAACATTATGTCCAATCGGAAGGAATACCTCAATAAACAGATGTCTCATGCAAACATTCAGCTTAAAGAAAGCCGACAAAACACAACAAGGTCTAAACTTGCCAATAAACGCCAAGTGCGGCCACTGAACCAAAGTTGAAAGAGATTGATATAAGCGCCTTCGTAGAACGCGAAAGTAGAGCTTCTTTCTTTTGGATAAGCACAACTTCATCGTAGCAAGTTCGCCGGGACTTAGTGCAGTGATCAGTGGCGTAACGTTTCTCCAATTTCTTGTGTTCGAAATCAAAATGGGTCCCCTCACGTTCGATTTTTTTTTTCATGAGAAAAAATAACAGATCATAAGTCACATTTGAAGCAGTCAAAAAATGAGCAAGAACAGTGGAAATTTTCTGTCTCAGCCACTTGTTTCAAAGGTTTTTTGAGTTAAAATTGAATGCTTGAAATAGAATGGATGCAGCAACAGCAGCAGTGCCCCAATGACGTCACCGATTTAAATTTCATTGGACTGCATTATCGTTGCTGCTTCTATTCCTTTTGCTGCCGCCATTCTATTCCCAGCATAAGACTCAAGAAATCAAGAAACACATGACTGCCGATTTACTAGTGAGTTCAGATCTGACCAAAAACAACAAAGTTGTAAAAGTTACCCTGCCAAAGAAAAATTCATCTGCCGCAAAAAGAATACATATCCCTCCAATCCGCCGCTCATATGTAATTTTGTTTTAGGTGTAAATGCTGGAGAAGTTTAAATATACAGGACTACTTCTTAAAGTAATTTGGTGGGAGCTTTAACATTTTATTCAGTGCCTCTTTGACGGCTCCCTCCAAATTACTTTAGGAAGTAGTCCTGTACATTTAAACTTCTCCAGGATTTACACCTAAAACAAAACTACAAATGAGCGGCGGATTGGAGGGATATGTATTCTTTTTGCGGCAGATGCATTTTTCTTTGGCGGGGTAACTTTTACAACTTTGTTGTTTTTGGTCGGATATCATGTATTTTTGCATACTTAAATAGGCAACTAATATTTTTGTTTTGGGATCCTGATGTCCCAGTGTCCCAATTTCCTAATGGACTTATGTCCTAATGTCCCAATGTGCAAATATCACAGTTCCCCAATGGCCTAATGTCCGAATGTCCCACTACCCTATTGTCCCAATGTCGCAGTATCGCAATATCCCAATGTCCCAGTCTTCCTGTGTCCCAGTGTCCCACTTAATGTCCTAATATCCCAATGTCCAATTATTCTAATGTCCCAATTTCCTAATATCCCAGTTCCGCAATGTCCCAGTATCCTAATGTGATAATATACCAGTGGCCCAATGTCCTAATGTACCAGTGTCCCAATGTACAAATGTCCCAATATCCCAACATCCCAATGTTCCAATGTCCTAAGATCGGAGTGCCCCAATGTCCAAATGACCCAATATCCCGATGTCCCAATGTCCCAAAATCCCAATATTTCAGAAGCCCGATATCTCAATGTCCTTATGTACCAGTGTCCCAATGTCCGATTGTCCTATTGCCCCAAGGTCATAATCTCCCAATGTCCTAGTATCCCAATGCCCCAACGACCCAGTCTCCCAGTGTCCTAATGTCCCAATATCCAAATGTTCCCATGTCCCAATATCCTAATGTTCCAATGTCCCAACAACCTAATATCCTGATGTCCCAATATCCCGATGCCCCAGTGGCCCAATATCCCCACGTCCCAGTTTCCTTAGTGTGCCTAATATCCTAATGTAAAAATGTCCCATTGTCCCAATTTGTCAATGTTCCAATTCCTAATGTCCCAATATCCCAATGTCCTAAATAGCAATGCCCCAATGTTTCAACATCCCGGTGTCCCAATGTCCTAATATCCCGATTTCTCAGTGGCCCAATGTCCCTAAGTGCCAGCGTCCCAATGTTCGATTGTCATATTATCTTAAGGTCATCATGTCCCAATTTCCTTATATCCCAATGCCCCCATGTCCCTGTATCTCAGTGCCCTAATGTCCCAGTATCTCAATGTTCCAATATCCCAATGTGCCAACATCCCAATGTCCGAATGTTCTAATATCCCGATGTCCCAATATCCCGATGTCCCAGTGGCCCAATGCTCGCACGTCCTAGTTTCCCCAGTGTACCTAATGGCCTAATGTGTTAATATCCTAATATCCCAATGTCCTAATGACCCAAGACCCTAATGTCCACATGTCCTTTAATCCCAGTGCCCCAATGTCACATCATCCCAATGTCTCAGTGGCCCAATGCTACTCAATACCAGTGTCCCAATGTCCGTTGTCCTATTGTCCCAAAGTTATAATGTCCCAATGTCCTAATATCCCAGTGCCCCATGTCCCAGTCTCCCAGTGTCCTGATGTCCCAATATCCCAATGTTCCAATGTCACAATGTTCCAATATCCCAATGTTCCAATGTTCCAATGTCCTAATATCCCGATGTCCCAATACCACATGTTCCAGTGGCCCAATGTCCCCACGTCGCAGTTTCCCCAGTGTGCCTAATGTCCCAATATCCGCAAGTCCTAATGTCCTAATGTCTCAATGTCCTAATATCCCAGTGCCCCAATGTCCCAATATCATGATGTCCCAATGTCACAATATCCCGATGTCTCAGTGGCCCAATGTTCCTATGTTCCAGTTTCCCAATGTCCGATTGTCATTTTGTCCCATAGTCATAATAATGTCCCTATATCCTAATATCCCAGTGCCCCAATGTCCTAGTCTCCCAGTGTCCTAATGTCCCAATATCCCAATGTCCCATTGTCCCAATATCCAGATGTCCCAATGGCCCAATATCCCAATGTCCCCACGTCCCAGTTTCCCCAGTGTGCCTAATGCCCCAATGTCTTAATGTCCTAATATCTCACTGCCCCAAGATCCTAGTCTCCCAGTGTCCCAATACCATAATGTCCCAATGTCGCAGTGTGTTTTAAAAAATTGTCAATGCGATGAGGCGAAAGACGCAATTGTTGGAAATCTTTTGTTAACTTTACCAATTAATTTACCGTTATTCCATCCACTTATCTAAATGGAAGACATTGATTCTTTAGAGAGACCACCAGAGGATCATTCATTCCAAATTTCATAAAAATCCCATCACGGGGAGAGACAGTAGAAGCAAGTCTTTCTGCAACTCTAGACTCCAGTCTCAAATTGGGTTACTCGCTTAAGTCTGTGAAGGTGAAAATTTCACCGTTTATTGCATATATCTTACCCGTTATTGTGCCGATCGAAGATTTTTTTGGAAAGGCACTAGAACAGGATATGTGGAATAATTTGGTAAAAAAAATTTTGTGGGGGATGTTGCCTGGAAGTCTGTAGCCCGGTCAAACAAAAAAGCAAGTTGTCTCCGGTAATCATAGACTTGTTCGCTTTCGTTTTTTTTCCTTTGGCGGGCGATATTATCCAGAGTAAAGCAGTCGCTCCCCATGCAAGCCATTTTGTTTTGCTCAGTCCTAGCAGGCAACTAATGGTTGTATTTAAATAAGAAATCATTTGGTGCGGTATTATGTGCAGTTTTTACTCCTTGGTCATAAGTCAAATTTATCGCTCTAGATTTTCCGAACGTGCATAATTTTGAGGACCATTTGATTTCAAAATATTTTCTAAGCAGTAACAACAAAACGTTACTACGTAAATCGTGTTTTTTTTATCGCAACTGGAATTCTTAATATTTCGGAAATCTTAATCACCCGAAAACGAACTATCCGTAGTTAAGATTTTGTCTAGTGTATTATGTTTTTTTGTCATAATACGGCAGGCACGTAGCCAGGGGAGGGGTCCATGGGGTCCGGACCCCTCCCGAAATGTTTTCAATTAGAACGGAATTTTTAGTGATTACAGTATAAAATATCAAAATATTCAGGTGGTAATATATTTTTCTCTAAATTCTGTGGTACTGAACATCATAAAAAATATCCGACATGGAAAATTGGTTTAAGTGAGGTTTTCTTTTCAAAACTAGATAAATCCGAATATCAATACACACTTATCTAAACACAACCCTTCAAAATAAATTGCGCCGAATCTATGCAACAAATGTCTGTTGTCGAAAATTATTATTTTCTTTATTGGACGTATGGACGTGTTTTCATACGAGCTTGGAACTTTAAACTTTCCGCTGCGCAGGTTCTGAGCATTGATACAAAAATGCGATAAAATAGTCTTTAAATAGACCTTTTTTTTCAAGGAAACAATTTCTTTGAAAATTTTGACTAATATTAATACGTGATGATTTGTTTTTTTTTATGGGTCGAGTGAAAGATAAGCTCCCAAATATTTTGCGCATGGCGATTGTTGGACTAAACGGAAACTTAGCTCTCACTCGCCTAAGCTAATCGCGGAGATATAAAGGTACATGAAGCCCGTAGATAAAGAATGAAGTGAGCGTTTGCATCTGTTACTTTTATTGAAAAACGGAATATATACGCCTGCTTTAATAGTCTGTGCAAGTAATAGTTATGTATTTAATCGCTTTTTAAGATGACCAAACGAAGCAAAACAATTTTAAAGATACAAATGGTAAAAATTAGTTTTTCTAATTAGTCTCCCCTACACCACTGTATGCATTTTCGCCACCTCAAGCAAGCTTTTGGATATCATTTTCGTAAAAATCTCGGCTTTTCACGGAACTATTCTCGCACAAATAATTTTACTTCTTCATAGCTTTTTAAACTTTTAATGGAACTTTCTCAATTCGTTCAATGCTGTAGAAGATGTGTACAAACTTCCGAGCGCCAGCGCCATTTATACTTAATATTCAGAAGTCTTAGCACTCATCTGCCTGAGATTTTCGTTAGCCTAGCCGCTCATGAATATTTTCCCAATACTACTTACGTTTATGCCCAACTCCCCAGTCATGTAGCGTACACTACTTCGTCGGTCTTCCACAATGAGTTTTTCAACGGTGGCGGCGCTTACGTTTTCATCGGTGACACTAGGTGGCGCGCATGTGGCAACTTTTCGGCCTTTTCAAAACATTCATACACATGGGTTTTAGAGAGGCACTCATTCTGGAACTTCTCTAGTACTTTTTGATAAGTTTCCGCGGATTTTATATTTGCTTTGACTAAAAAACAAATAATGATGCGTTCTGCAAGAGGCACTGGTACATCCTTTTCACTCACGATGGTTATAATTACACTAAAAAGTCAGGTTACGCGGTTCCAGCTATTCTCAACGTTTCATAACATACCAGTCTAATATATATTTAGTGTATCCACTTTTTCAACAATAAATTTGTCGCGCGTCTGAAAATTCCGTTGGACCCCTCCCGAAACAAAATCCTGGCTACGTCCCTGTAATACGGGACAGACTAAAAAACACAGCAGTAATCGAACGTGTTTCATATTAAAACTAGTGCTCTGAAACATTTTTGGCTAAAAAATACATTTAAGCCATTATTACTTCAGTGAGCTTTATTTCCTTCTTCAGAATTTGACGCTTCGTAGAGAAAATAACAGAAGACGAAAATGCGACATTTCTTGATTACAAATTTACTAAAAATGTCGCCAAGGAACTAGGCATACGTCATTATTATTTCCGTAATAAAAAACTTCAATACAAATGCCACTTACCTCTTCCTCTTCCAGAACATTCAGATTTCCCTCGAATATTTGCATTGAGGATATTTTCGTATCACAATTATTGTCTGCCACCTCGTCATTCCCATTGTTTCCAATGAGACATTGTATCCTTGTTGCATCCGTTTTGGTGCCGTATTTAAAGCCGCTATTGTTTAACTGATTCAAATTGTTGTACACGACTCCGCCTGTCTGTTCCTCGTCTACGACACTTCTCCCACTGCCACCACCACCTTTCCATTGATTCAGATTATCCTGATTGTGATTGAGTTTCTGATGAATCAGATTCAAATTTTGTCGATTCTTATTCACGTTTTGCTGATTCTGATTTTGATTTTCAGTCCTTTGTGGGTAATTTAACGTATTATTGTAGTTCACATTTGACGATACTGATGACGATAGCATTAGGTTCACGTTGTCATTACGCTCGATTAAATTCCTAGTGTCGTCGTAGGTGATGTTGAAGGATTCTGTATTGTTGTCGTTGCCGTTATCGTTACCGTTGTTGCCATTCAAACCTCTGAAGTGCGATGAATAGTTGTTGCTTATTGTCAGGTTCTCGGCAAGGGCTGTAGTGCCTGTTGTTGTTGTTGATGATGATGTCAGCGAATATCCTGACACCGACGACAGCGAGGATATTGCTGAATTTTCACTTGTTGATATTGTGTTGGCGCTAATGATGGCATTATTGTTGGTAGGCTGCAGATATGTAACGGGCGCCTGATGATGTTGACGATGATGAGGTATTCGCATTTTGAGTTACTGCAATAAAAGAAAAGGAAAGAGCATTGAATGAAAGGATTCAATTAAATTGCTTTTATGTGTTGGAAGCTAATGGTAATTGGACATATGCGCTGTAATTGAATTAAATTACTCTTTAAATTGATGTGAATCTTTTCGCTCGTTTCGAGTTAATTTTTCGTAACTCATTTATGATAAAAGAGGCAATAATTTTTGAACTGAATTCAAAAGAATTAATAACTACGCTTTTAATATATAATGTCGAAAGTAAATAATTGTTATTAGGAAGAGTTATTAGATTCTGCAATTTTCCATGAAAGAACGACTTTTTAAATTTAAAGGCTCTACACTCATCTCAAAGTAGGCATTTCGTTTTTTTTTTTTTTTTCAAAATGCCAATATGTACTTCGACACTGCATTAATAGTATTTTTCCCACGAGCCAATGGCACCATATTTCACCAACCAATTCATCAACGTCACCAGTTTGATAAATTTTAGTGACAATCCTGCCGATGCCGACACTCGCACATCATATACATATACATAACAAGTTGCAGTATTTCGTCAAATCAGCGAAAATCTACTTAAAACGCTGTAAAAAGAAATGAAATAAGCTCTCATCCTTCGCGATTAGACTTGCAACATCTTTTGTCCATGACTTCATCTGCTAGAGGGCTCAAAACAAAAATCCATATAATCTAAAATTCTCTCAACATCGCGTACCTCGCATGTTTCACTCGGCCGCCCACCAGAACATTTGTTCCGCATTACATCACTTCGCAACCACATCCTGTTTTCTTCCTTTTTTATGGTTTTTTTTTCGAACGCTGAACAGTAGAGAAAATTCAACAAAAGCTCTCACTCTCCTATTGCATCACAACGGATGTTCTTCATCTACCGCTTATTTTTCTACAATTCTGCAGCTGTAGCAGATTGTGCTACAGCAATAGAGAAAAAGGACATAGACTTCAGTAGTGTTGTTTTAACATGACTGTACAGACCGGAAAATCTGGTGGAGAAACCAGCACACATAAATGAAAACGTTGAAAATGTTGAATGAAAAAGAAACACAAGAATATCATTTATACGGCACAAGATTGTCTTTTTGCAAACAATATGAGGATTAGTTGTGTAATTAGTTTTCACGAACGTGGAAGAAAAGTAGGACAATTTAGAAGTCCTTTTGAAATGAATTGCGCGGGTCCATAAACATGGATTTACTGGGGATTGTTGGAATTACCTCGACTCGGGATGGATGGCATCATAAAAGTATAGGACTCAACATTGTTGTAAGCAGTGGCGGTTACTCCTTAGGAGCACATGAGCACGTGAACCCCCTACGCTCATCATAACCATCACATCGTAAAATTGCTTTCCTACCTAAAATTTTATATCATAGAATTTAAAGCAAAACTTCAAATTTATTTAAAAATCGATGTCATGTATCTTAAACCCGTATTAATAACACAAGTCAAAGAACAAGCCACCTATTCTCTAATCGCACGTGCGGTTAGAGTTGCTTGTACCCATCATCCGTTTCCATACGATCCTATGCGATGTCCCATAGTATCAATCGACGCAGACTCGCTGGCATAGGAGCACACAAAATATGTGCGAACAGTGGAAGAATTGCGTGCGAGCTTCAGAATCGGTGATGTTTTTTTCGGTTGATTTGTTGTGAATTGATGCATTTTGCATTGTTTGTATGAATATTTATGATTACATCATATTAATTGCTCAGTTTTTTCTTCTTTATGTGGAAAGGTATGGGCACATAAATTTAAATAAGGCAAAAGTAATGACGAATGTACTCGTATTAAGTATGGCTATGTAGTAAACAATATTTACAAATTTATATTTCTAATTTGGAAACATTTATGGATGATGTAGTGTTACCAACAAAATAATCGTGATTAAGTAGTATTTTGTAATTAAAAATTGTTTAACCCATGTTGTACAATTTTTGTACACAATTTTAGAGCTCTTAGTATGTGTTGCTGATTATGTATGTGCTCTGATTAAAATCCGTTAAAAAAATCTGATGCATAATTTGATACAATGATACAAGTGGTTCAAAAATGAATGTTTGGAACTAGAACTCTGATATTTACTTTTGTGTATCTATTATTCGAGAAATAATTGAAAAAAAATTGAATTTTTAATTTATTGAATTAACATGCATAGTGAAAGAAAACCGTTTCTATCTGTAACTATATTAGCAGAAATTAAATATTAATTTATTTTTTGTTGTAGTTCAAAATATTACGCTTCTTATCTTACTAAATTCGATCATTTCATTTTTATTGGCCTAAAATTTAATAACCACAAAAAATCTCTATTTGTACAAAAAAAGCTAATGAAGCCGAAAAGAAAATTCTTCAATTAAAAAAGAGGTACAACATTTTGAAAAACCAGGCCCTCTAGTTTGTTTCAGTTGTGAACCCCCAATTTAGGGGGTCACGAGCCGCCACTGGTTGTAAGAGTTGTATCTAATCCGTGTTTGAAATGATGTCATTTTTTCTGGTGAAATGCTGACAAAAAAATTGTTATTTTCTTCGGATGATATGAAAAGAAGTTAATACTCGATAGAATCATTAAAATTCGAACAGAAAGAATGTAATCACAAAGTAAATTTGATATAAATTGCAAAAATGTATACTGTACTCCCTGTACAAATGACACCCTTTTAATTTATTCCTTATATCGATCGTTATTCTCGGGGGAGTATAGGAATAAGAAATTTTGATTAATGCCTAGGGTGTGACATACCATAGGAACATGGGGCTAAGTCGGGCCTACCTCGTCTAGACATAGAGTGTCATCTACGGGACTATACTGTTAGGGAAATGCTTCAGCAATTACGCTCTTACCTACCGGTCCGTCGAACTATTTGGACCATCGCCATTTTATTCACATTATCTAATTGTAAAATGGGAATTTCTTCGTCCGGGGCATGCACTCACCTTCGGAAATCCAACCCCGGGCCGCATTTCCGCTTAGTAATAACCTCCAGCCACCTCGAGTCCCACACTATGATGGGAAGGGACCATGGTCTCCTGGGCACTAATTACTAAAGACTTCTCAATAGCAGGTGTGATCTTTCTTCAGCCCCCTTAAAGGTTAAGCCTCACTCTGATTTCAGACGTACATAACCCATCATCTTAAAGTGATAGGGAGCGCTGCTATTCACATGCGGATGGGGTCCTTCAACATACCAGTCAGCAATGCGACTCGGGCCGCGTGGTCGTCAATCCACAATCTAGCTAGGTAAAGGCGCGGAGGCATTTTGAAATCTCCCTAACAGCCCCGAGGCTCGGGCTATGCGAAACCGCGAGCCCCGAAGCTTTACACGATCGTTTACGAAAGATTCCCCCCCAGCAAGGAAACACTGCGTCGTGTTCAGATTGTATGACTGCCCTTCCGAAAGAAGAAGGAGAAAGTCAGTCATGCCGTAAGCCACGCTACATGACTTGAGTGCATCTACATATATCGTTATTAAATGGAGCGTATCCGGTACCACTTTGAGCTCAATTCTACAAACTAGACTGATGCGAGTCGAAATAAATGAGTCGGAGTATTCTTTGTCTTCTTATCGACACGAGCGACACTTCCTGTAAACAAACAAACCAAAGTTCTCTTTATGGGAACGAATCATGTAATAAGCCATTTTACTACTCTAAACGCGAGTGTTGTTCCTTAAATATAGCATCGAATCAAACCAATAAGCATTTCCAATTAGTTGCTCATTTTGCAAATATCAGCGTGGATCGCAAACACATCTTTTTTTTCCAATTTTTCACTAGTCATGCTTTTTCTATTTACTATAACAACATTTTGCCCATTCCTCAAATCTTAGTTTGCAAGAAAAAAGGGCTAAACGTGGTGCATGAGTAATTCGTTTGATTTTGATGCAATTGTGATGAGATCGATTACAGCACCCGAAGCCTGGACACCTACAAAATATTTCATTTTAAATAAGAATTATATCTCCAAGAAAGGAATCTTGTGTTTTGTCGACCGACACCCAGAGAAGAGTAAAACGAGTTTATCCACAAAAATCAGTTTTCTTTGTGTAATTCTTGTTTTAGCGTAATTTTTTGCATTACCAATCTTTCATTTGAAATTTTTCGATAATACTCTCTTTTATCAATGCAATTTAGTTTCAATTTTGTCATCGTTATCAAAAATTAATTGGTAAAGCATAATATAATTTTAAAACGGAAATTCTACCAGTTTTTGACTGCAAAGTGCTTCGGCGAAATGGCCTGGACACCAGGTTGATGGTAGTTAGTGACATGCTGCACTGACGGAGATTGAAGAGTGAAAGCATTTTTCTTCTTGAATGAAATGATTCAATAACTCTAACCATTAAATTCTTCCATTAAAAAATAAAAATAAATAACAGGCGCGACAATCCAACATTGGATTAAGGCCGCAGGATGTGTTAGTGACATCCTATTTCCAAGATCTTATCTGCTTTTTATTGAGGTAATGAGATCAGCATCACGCTCAGCAGTGTTATTTATCCCCATAAATGGGTACTCGTTTAACATCTGAGTGAGATCATAGTCCGTCACAAGCTCCTGAATTCGAAAAACACCATGAACCACGGTGAGATTCGAACTCATGACCCTGTGCACCGAAGGTGCGCGCACTAACCGCTAGACCAGCCAGACTACCTATATTCTTTCATTTCAACAGTATTTATTTATTTATTTATTTACCAATGGGGTCATGGGGCTGCCATACAAACCCAACCCTCCCAAATTAGGTTCTTCTTAGCAAAACATTTTTATTTGTGAACCAATTTCAACCAAATTTGATGATGGCACAAAACATGGCTATGGGGCCATGGGGCTGCCATACAAACCCCCCATTTTTGGTTCTTCTAAGAAACATTTTGCACACCAATTTCACAAAACCTTGAATTAATGTGTCTTAATCAAGCCATGCTCTCGGATCCCCCCATAAAATTTTATGAGTATGTAAATATTTTTATTTGCCCACTTATTCCAACCAAACCCCACACAAATATTGTTTTATCGACGCAACGTAACTTTTGTGAAGACGGAAGAAAAAGAATGGGGTCGGTACGCCCGAAAAAACTTTAAGCCCGAGAAGAGCGAATGGTATCCAAATTTCTGCCGCGCCAGAAATTAGCCTCGGTCTCGTTTTTTTTAATGTTTGGGTTTGGGGCTTTTTTAACTAATTGAACTATACTATGGCCTGATAAGCGGTTTTCAATAAATTTGCCCTAGCAGAACAACTATTTAAACATGAGATAAATTTACAATTAGAAAAATTTACAAGGTACCTGAGTTTTTCATTCTCCGGTCATCTCTTAAAATGAATAGCGCACACTAAATTTTTTCAACTAGATTCTAGTAAAAGGTCACTATCACCGCTAGAATTTCTAGTGAAAAACGTTCAACTAGAAATACAGTGTTGTTTTTTCACGATTTTCTAGTAAAATTGTATTGAGATTCTAGTTGAGTTTGCTAGAATAGAAGATTTATTGTAAAGCGAAATCTAGTAAAGTGAACGGAATAAACAGTAGGTCTTCCGCATAAATTCAGTGAGATAAACTAGAAAATAAGGAGTCGTTTTTGAACTGGCATGCGGTCTTTTAAGCCCTTTTGATGGCAGCCATCGTAAAATTGTTAGTATTATTCGTACTGATCTAGGGACGCGGGAGCGTCCCGCACGCCAAAGAAAAACGAAGAAATTTGAACAAATCAAAAGTGAGAAGCGACTATGTTTACACGACGGAACAAGTACGGGTTTTCGGACCTCTGTAGCTCGGACTCTGTTTGGTCCTGAGTGTTCAAATTCGGTAAAGGTTGTCGTTCGCGCCGTCTTACGAAGTGTAAAATTCAACAAAAGCTCTCTACTTCTTGGTGCGGTATGCGTCAGAATTTGTGAAATAATTTCCGCCGCGATAGACCACGCTGTTTTGGTGGAAACTATTAACTTATTCAATCACTTTTGAATGCATATCCTTGCGAGCATTTTGGCGGGATTGTATTATATCAATCCTTTTTGCGGCTGACAACTTTTTCTTTGGCGGAAACTTTTTACAACAGAGTTGTTTTTGTGAGATTCATAATACACGAACGAAGTGTTTAAAGAATCCAGCGAAATTATACTTCAGCAACTCCTCGATAGATCCGGAACTATTTCCCCAAAAGCGAAAAATCGTTCAAAATCTGAGGGTAATAATTCGATAATTATGCATCATAATCATAATCAAAGATAAAAGATAAGTTACCAATTGTCCTTCATATTCCAAAAGATGATGATATTGCGACAGAATAGTTGTGCTATTGCGCAAAATTTCTGCACGTGTCGCCTAGGAAATGTTGTGTCCATTATACTTTTGATCTCTTCAAAATTGCCTTCGTTGGGCAAAAGGCTCTGTAGCTGTGTGATCTACATTAAGAAATTAAATAAGAACAGTAAAATTACACTTCATTAATTTTTTACCTTTGATTCGCACTCGCTTGCTTCAAATTGAGCAGAAGGATTCTTTTTTATCGAAGGGCGATTTTTCTTTTTTGATGGCGAAATCTTTAAGCGTATATGTTCGAGCCGATACTGAATTCTCCCCGCCGCTTTTTTTCCATCCCTTGATCCTTTTGGATCGAACCAGAGTGCCGGTAGTTTCGGTTGCGAAACACAAACGTAGACGATAAGCACTGTACACAAATGCACGGTGACGGCTAAACTGCGAATGCGATACAAGACCGTGCACGAAGTTGAACAAACCAACGATAAATTTTAAGAATTGATAATCTAGTGAAAATCACTAAAAATCAAGTTATATTTCGTTTTTTAAACTGAAATGAATTGTTTTCACTAGATTTTGAGCATGTTGGGAACTAGAAAGGGAGGAGCATAGCCTCCATAAATATATTTCCTAACGTTTTTTTTTCATTATTCTAAGATGCTGAATTGAAAGTCTAGTGAAAATAACTGAAAGTCAAGTTTTTTTCGGTTTTCGCTAGATTATACTTTTAGTTCACTGCATTTCTAAACAGTTTTACTGGATTTCTAGTTTTCTTAGCTTTTCACTAGAATCCCAGACCAGGGTCGGACTGGAAAAGCAGTGGCGAAGCAAATTTAGTCGATTTTCTAGTGTTTTTTCTCTAGATTTCAGGTGTAAACTAGAAATCTAGTTTTTTTAGTAGAATCTAAGTGAAAATTTAATTTTTTGATGATTTATCAGTAGAAAAAATCACTGGATTTCGTCTAGTTGGACTTTTACTGGAAATAAAATTTGCTGTGCGGATTAACGAATATGAGAATAGACATAAGGAAACTTTATAGTGACCACGGCAGCTGCTTTCCCCATTTTTGGCGGCATTTCTTGACCGCGATTGAGCGGATTTTTAATAAATTTGACCGTCTGATTGGAATCTAATCTACCCTAAATAGCGAAATAAGCATTCAACCATGTGGAAAATCACAATGAGTTGGGCTTAGTGAATTTGCCCCACCAGATTGGTCTGATGAACGGATTAGCAGATTTCACTGAATTCGCCCCACCTTATTGCTATCTACCCTAAATAGTGGAATAAGTATATTCATAAGGAAAATTTAAGAAGGAGCAAAATTTTGAACAGAATTCTGTTTCATATTCTTTTGTCTATTTCTCTTGAACGAATAAGCGGATTTAGGTAAATTTCACCCTATACCCATCCCACCTAATTAACCACCACCACCACGTAGAACAGCAGGATCGTTGTTGAAAAATTTAAAAAATTTGTCAATACCTACAAAAATTATTTCTGATACTTTTTTTTTGTCTATATCCCTTGAACAGATTTTCAGAGGTCAGTAATTCCATCCCCTTCTCCGGAATAGCAGGATAGCATAACATCTGGAAAATTTACCAATAGAAAAATGTGAAGCTAGTTCAATTTCTTCAACATTTATCTACGTATATAACTTTTTAATCGGATTACCGTATTGACATGTATATGTCTTTGCGGAGGCTACCTGAGAAATACTGGGTGTCGTTCTGTGAAACAAGCGTGACGAAAAACTGTTACGAAAACGGTTAAACGCTTAAAATCGACCTTCCCGTAGTTCGATTTGGTATACATTATCCTTTGATCGCTTTGACTCAGTATCGACAATCACGATTTCGAAAGTTGCGGGAATAGCGGTAAATTCGGCAATGAGGCGAACCGAAATTCATCCTTCAAATGGTTCTCCTGCCATATGGCATCATTGGGACTGAAAGGGCACTTAGCAAATTCCGTGTGAAAAATGAGATATTTGGTCGACAAAAATCCTACATCGGATTTTATTTTGCAGAATCCAGAATGTTTGGTGACGACCACCAGATTATGGGAAAAAAAGTCCCAACCGATTGGTGGTCCGCAACCTTAAAAAAAGGGGAAATGGGAAAATGGGGGTCATTTTTCGGTTTTTTTGCGAGTATTTCAAAAACGACAAAAGATATAGAAAAATAGTCTGAGAACGAAAAAAAAACACATAAAATTATCTTTGCAATGATATATAACACATTAGAGATCTATTCAATGATTCGGCGCTAGCTTAAAAATAAATTAGCACTTTTTCATTTTATACCTTTTTTAAAAGCCCCATAACTCTTGAAAACATTTTAGTTCAGCCGTAAAATTTCGTACAAGTATTCACAATAAGTTCAATATTATTTTGGGAGAAACATTGAGTCGCTCCGATCAACGACCCCCCTTATCTCCCCATTTGAATTTGGCGAAAGGACATGTCCATAAAGCTCCCCAAAATTAGAGCAGAGTGTTAAATTTTGGTTTATTGCAATTGGAGCTCATAATCCCACCAAAAATTAGCTCTTTGGGATAAAAACTAAGGGCACCTTCCATACAGCAAGCAACTAGCATTTATATGAATAGGGGACTTGCTGATTTTCCTTTCACGCCCAATGATGCCATATGGCATCATGCTCATGCAAAACCACTTTATAGGGGTTTCCTAAAAAAAAAATCGAAAAATCTTTTGATTTTCTCTTACAACAACCTCTTTACAAAATAAAACCATTAAAATGATTACTATTAGGAAATATGGGGAAGTGGATAAATCAGTTTTTCGGCTTTACGACAATCGTCAAACCTTCTCTAAAATTTCATTAAAAATAACATCCCAAAACCAAAAATTTCACGCTGAAAAAAATCAACTAGGTATTACACTATTGGAAGAGTCTAATGTCACACAAAAAATTAAAATTTTTTTCTTACATTTTCTATTAAAAATTATTAAATTTCATGATGCCATATGGCATCATTGGGAGCGAAAGGGTTAATATTTTGGTGCCAGCACTTCTTATGAGGAAGATGTCCTTGGACACAAAATGTCCTTTAGTCTGTGGGAATGCATTATAGACGCTATGTATAAGGACATGGATATCAAAATAGAGAACCCGTTGTGACGAATCTTGTAAAATCAAGACAAGTTGATTTTGAGTTTTGAAGGATATTACCACCAAAAAGGACATTTTTCTAGCATAGGAAACACAGGGTATGTTCGAAAGGTGATATTTGAGGCACTGTATGTGATCGGTTTCAAAATATTGAAAAAAAATCTGATGATCCAGGGGGGTTCGAACCATGGTCCAAACCGCCGTTAATACCTTCCAAAAAGTCAACAACGACCACCAAACCGCCTTGACCACACTGCGCCTTATCAGTAAATGTAAACGTAAAACGCGCGCGTAAAAAAGAGGCATCCAAAATGCATACGATTTATCGCGTAAATTTACGAAGAGTAGAAAATCAATAGCCGTTTTAGTATGATCACAAAAATCAAAAGAATGGTCAGGTAACTAAACATGGGCGTAGCCAGGATTTCGGTCAGGGGGGGGGGGGGGGGGGGCAAGCCGAAAATTTTTTCAACATCATGATTTTCTTAGGAGTTGAAATTTCCGGTCGCAGAAATATTCTTAGCAAATTTTAGAGTAGCCTGGCTAGTTGGATTGGTGCACAGGGTCTCGGATTCGAGACTCACCGTGAACGAATTCATTTTATCAAACTCACGACCTACGTGACGGACCATGATGTCGCTCAGATTGTAAACAAGTATCCATTTATGGGGATAAATAACATTGTTGGGCGTGCTGTTGATCTCAACACCTTAACAAAACAGCAGTTTAGATCTTGGAAATTGGATGTCACTCACACATCTGCAGCTCTAGTTTACTGGTGGACGCACGTGCCACGCATGTTATTTCTTTTTTTTTTCTAATTTTAGAGTCAAATTTTTAAAATGGAGATGGGAATGATTTTCTTCTGCATTCTGATTACATTCAACCAGCCTCCAATATCTGCCTTTTAGAGCGTAGTTTGTCTATTTTCAGTGCATTTTTTGCATCTCGGACTGCATCTTCCACTTGCGAAATCAATTTGTTTCGTCTGACACTTTCATCTTAGCAAAGTAGCATCGTCAGAATATTTATAAATCCTTTATTGATTGAAATATGGTTAACGGTTTTAATAAGATCCTCTAAATTTATCAAAGTATTAACAGTGGCTAAATTTTATTGCTGATATGATTCAGCTAGAAAATAAATGTTGATTTAATGGCTTGAAAGACCCGCTCTGTGCCTCACTTGGTTGAGTCGCACTCTACGATGCTAGTAATTTAGAGTTCTGGAGATCGAATCTCGGCGTGGTCCAAAATTTCCGTACATGTGAATGGAAATATATAGTGCTTGCAACATTATATGTATACACTCCGAAATGATATGCAATGTAACGTTGACTCGAAATTGCCTATAAACGACTAAGTTAATGCACCATGGCCCCAAGGGGCTATACGGTACTGAGAAGAAAAAGAAGAACTTGACAGATGCTGAAATATGAGACCCGTTTTTTACAAGGTCCTTAACCCTGGAAGGTCATGCTTATTTTTAGTACGGAAACGTCATGCTTCGTCGATTCGGCGACGCTCTACTTTGACGCCTCATAAAAATCACCCTTTCTCAAAATATTTAAAAAATCTTACAGATTATCAATCGTTAGATTTTGGAGCCGATTTTTATGAGTTCGAAATGCAATCTTCCTAAAATGAGGAAGAATTTTGAGCCATTTTCCTGATTTATCCTATTTTTGTCCTAGTAAATATTTTTCCCATAATTTAAAAAAAAAATAGGACCCACATTTCAGGCTTATCGTCGAATCGACATCCAGCCATAAGAAATACTGGAGTTCTAAAAGTTACACAAAGTTCATCCTTCGTCGTTTCGACGACGCCAATTTCCAAAAATTTAGTCGAATTCCACTAACTTCCCGAAGGGACCTTCCGGTTGAAATTGTGTACTCCAGCTCAAAATCCATGAAATGGAACAGGAAATATGGGATCCACGCAGCCACAGTAGCACACTCACAAGTGAAATGTGTGTGCCGTCAGTTACGAGAGGCCACTCGCTGTCATCTGCGCCTCCTGACTGCAAACTGTCCCAATCATGGCTTCTCCGGAAGCACTTGGAGTGTTGAAGAAGGAAATTTTTTGAAAATGTTGTATAGTGCAGCGATTTTTTCACTACATCGATAAGAATTTTTTTACCATCTTCATCGACCAGGGGGGGGGCGACCGCCCCTCCCTGCCCCCCCCCCCTGGCTACGCCAATGTAACTAAATGAAAAAGAAAAAAATTAACGTCCCTGTGGCGACTCGAAAACGTCACCCCATGCACCAAACACCTATCACCCAACCTACTCGGCTATGCGGACCTCGATGATGGCAAGTAAATCTAGCGATCATCACAGATTATCTCGCACAGGTCGTCGTCGTCATTGTTAGTTGAAGAGCTTCTGGGTAACGGAAGAATGAACGTAACAGTGGTTGTGCAGTACGTACAATGGTTTTGGAGCCATTGTACCTTGAATTGAATGTTGAAAAGAAATAGTGTGATGATGTCCGTCACCGCACCGCAAATCATTGATTCGTTGGACATTTCTTTCTCTCCATTCAGCAATAGTAGCCTGTAGCCTGTAGTCGATGTAGCCTGGTTGGGTATCCGCCACGTTTGGTGCGTAGGGAAATGTGTTCGAGTCCCCACAGCAAAATATTTTTTTTCTATTATTAGTGTCCAAAACAATTTTTTTTGGCTTGGTGATAATTATTTGGAACATACACTGAAAAAATCATTTGCTAAAACCAAGAAAAAAATACTATAAAAAACAGCCAAGAAAATGTTTTTCCTTATTTAAGGTTTAATTTTTTTTTTCAGAGATGTTTTCCTGATTTAAGATGCTTTTTTTGTTCCAAGAAAAGTCTTTGCTTAAAATAAACAAACAAGCATTATTTTGAGCAAAAACTTTTCTTGGAACAAGAAAATACATCTTAAATCAGAAAAACTTTTCTTGGAACAAGAAAATACATCTTAAATCAGAAAAAAATATTCCTTGGCTGTTTTTTATTGTATTTTTTCTTAATTTAAGCAAATGATTTTTTCAGTGTAGTAAAATACGTGTTATTATTTTAAGGAAATTAGGATGTGTACGTTGGGTTGTTCCGTGACAAAATGTGACACTGTCAAACATAGCGAACCTAACGAAGCTTTAAGTCAACCTTTCAGAGGTTTGATCATTGCTAAATTTGGTATACATCTTCCTTCGATCGCCCTTACAAAGAATCGACAATCACTGATGAGTTGCGGGAATAGCGGTAAATTCGCCGTTGAAGCGAATGAAAAGTTATCTTTCAATTGGTTCTCCTGGCTCCCCCTGTGGAGCGATTTGGATGAAACTCGGACGGAAGTTAAGTGGTGCGATCCTTATTGTTTTGGTGTCGGCACTTGTTATGAGAAAAATGTCGTTGGACAAAAAAGGTCCCTTTAAAATCACCACAACCTTATTTTGGGTTTTCAAAGGATATTATGTACATATGTACCGCCAAAAAGGACACTTCTCTAAGGAAACTGAGAATGGGCATTATGGTTGTTGTTCGAAAGTTGACATTTGGGGTACTGTATGCAGCGCCGGTCCTAGGTATTATGGCGCCCTGTTCATATAGTAAAAAGTCGCCCTTCTATACAGGGTGTCCGGAAACTGCCGCATAAACGCACCGGATTGTGATTCTCCATGTGATTTCCAGCAAAAAAGTTGGAACCCCAATTCTTAACCTTTTAGCTGCCACAGGCATTTGAAGATTTTTGAAAAAAAAAACATTTTTGTGTACGACTAAAACCTCAATACATACATACATATACATATGGCCAAAAAAATAAGTACAGTAATCAATTTTTTTCTAAAAACCCTGTAGACAAGCAGGTATTAAAGTAAAAAAAATCGTTTGTTGTTACTTAATTGGAGAGGAATTAAATATGTATTATGTACATTAACATTTTTAAATAAGTAACAGCTTTGATTTTCCTTTAAAAAGTATGAGACGACTAAAAAGCCTGGACAAAAAAATAAGTACATCTCAGCTGATTTGATCCAAACTAGTTTTAATTCACACTTCATGCTTGAATTCGACGAACATTTTCTTTTATTACTTCTCATCATATTTTTCAATAATCCCCAAAAAATCAGTTTTTATTGACTTACTGGAGATAATTTGATGGCATAGTCAAAATGTCATGTCATGTCATGGTATCCCCATTTCGTCAAGAAAACTCTTATGATTTCGTCCTTATTGTGGGATGCTATTTTCCAATTCTTTGTTTTAATACTCCCCAAAAATCTTCGTACGTATTCAAGTTCGATTACTGACTTCACCAATCATAAAATTACACTCCATTTTAAGGAAGCTAGTCCTAGAACAGCTTTTGAGGTGTTGTTTAACTTATTATCCTGCTGAAGTGCAGACCTATTTTGTATAGATTCTCAGCATGATGCGATATGTCTCTTATCAAACATTTCTTCTTTCTCTCGCAGTTACGGTTTTTAGATGATGACAAACCTATGAAAAAAAACCTATAGACAATGATATTTTCGCCGCCATGGAAATAATCCAGATGAAGAATATTTCGAAAGGAGTCCTTAACATTCGATTTTATTACGATTACGTCACTTAAACAAAATATTCCGCGAGTTTTCATTGTTTCGCCTGAACAAAGATGGACTATCCCTCTTAATATCTCGCCACACCGTCTTACTCCCCGCGATAAGCGTCGATAATGCCAAGGGAACTTCCTTTGCCATAGACATAAAGTGATTGTCAGTTAACCTCGAGGCCCTTATTTGAACTTTCTTCTACTTCTGGCTGATTTTTGTTAGTTCTAAATGAAATATGCACTTAATGCAATGGTCAGCGCATTTATTTCGTGATTGAGCGAGTAGTGTGACCGCCATTTCAAGGGTTTCGACCCGTAACGCCTTTCTACGGGCCTAGTGCTAGTATGCACTTTCGTCCTTTAAATATTTTTTTCTTTTTAATTGTATGTTAGTTACACATAAAAATAGTAAAAAACAAATCCTTATGAAAAGTCGGACCCTGTTGTGAGAAAAAGTAAAAAACAATGGCGTACTTATTTTTTTGGCCAAGCTCATTATCAACTTCACCCTTTATATCGACCGGGACTGACTAAATAGGAGAGAGCCATCTTCTTTTTCGGATGCCAGGGCATTGCTGCGTTCATAAGATATTTTTCACGTTGAAATGACCGAGAAATGGAAAAAATACATAAAATGGCCGCGAAAAATTATGAACCATTTTCGGATTGTAGCGTATGGAATTTCACTGCATTTGCCACATATTCCACGACCGTAAGCATACATTTTCATTGAGAAAATCGCAGCGGACAAACATTTCACTTTCGAGGTCTTACCAGCGCTTATGGATTGCATAGGAAATTTTACGCGGTAAAATCTCTTCCTACAAACTATACAATAGGTACGTTTTATTGTGTTTATCCCGTGCAGGTTTGGGTAGAACTTCATATATGGAAGCATTGATGGAAGTGAGTCGAAGAGTGTTTCTAGCTCGTTGTAGAACTCGTCCTTAATCGCGTCTTCTTTTACTTCTGTAGGGGCATGCGCATTAATGAGCCAGAGATTAGCGAAACGGGTCTTAATGCGGATCGCACATAGCCGCTCGTTGATGGGTTTGAAGCCGATAACGTGGTCCTTGAGCTGCTTATTCACGATGAAAGCTACTCCAAACTCCTTGTTGCCCTCCTCTTTACCACTCGTAAAAATAGTGTGCGAATTGAGGTCGTTAATCTCGCTTTTGAGCCATTTAGTTTCCTGGGTTGCAACTATGCTCAGCTTGTATTGTTCTACCTGATCCAGGAGGGCCCTTAAGGCCCCCGGTCTATTCAGGGAGCGTACATTCCAGGATCCGAAAGAGTAATCAGTTGTTCGTTTGCGGGGTCGTCGTTGTTTTGTATCCGTCCAATCCGAGGCTTTTGTTTCAGGTTTCTTGACTTGAAGTTTTTCTTAGGATGAGTTGTCGGCACATCGCTAAACCATGATAGGGTTTATTCGTTGAGTAAAGGCCATCATGGGCATGCCTCGAAGATGCTGCTTTAGTGGTTGACTTAAATGTTTTCTGTCACCTATCACGTTAAGTAACCTGAGACGCTGCAGATGTTAATGCAGCACTCAGGCGCAGCGGTTACTCGGATAATGCGGGAAAGTAACGCCCCGTAGAGAGACATAGGAATTGGCCGAAGTCCTTTCCTATGAAACTCCTCCTGCATAGCTAAGGGTCCGCAGTTATGCCACAACTGAAGAAGATATAGGAATTAGCCGAAGCCTTTCAACCTTTATCTTCCCCCTTACGGGAAAAGAAAAGATTTTGCATAGAAATAATCATCTTTTGTGATAAAATCCACCACATCTAAAAAATAAGCCGACAAAGGTGAGTCAAAGATGCGCAAAAACTGTCAAGTGTCAGCTGTTTGGTCTTAACCGGGATGTTACCAGCGATCGTTTTTTTCGAGTCAGATTTACACGCGATACGAAAAAAAACGTCGCTTATATACTATATACATCCTACAAAACTCCTCATTCTCATACAATTAAAACATGTAGCATGTACCTAGTATGAGCTGAGACTACGAGAATGAGCCATCAAGTGAATACTCACATCTCATCTACAACGAGCCTGCAAAGCAGCTATTCCCCGTTTTGCAGAATATACAACAAATCTTATGTGCATAATTTCTGCACTGCACAACTCTTCACTTCTGCCAAGCATACAATCTATGAAACTAGCTCCCATAGGGCGCCCATCGCGCATATGAAGTGTATGGATTAATTGGAGCATGTTTGCAGTGATACACAAGTACGAGATATGCGAAGCATTTTTGAACGCTCGCTCGCTCTTCATCTCGCGTAGATACAATGCGGAAAAGTTTGAAGATGTGTCTTTCAATGTTTCACTAGTCGCGACTGCGTCGATGGGTCGGTCAAATGGAATGGAATACGATTAGCATGCGAATTGAGCTTGGTTGTTAGTGGAGTATCTATGTAATTTCTTGAGTCGCGATAGAAGCGGATCTTTAGGAAAACAAACCCTTAGATAAATAATTGAATCAATTCTAGTTCGTTTAATATGTACAATACGTGGACGACGTGTGTCAATCAATTTAAATATGTATAAATAAATGCTATAAAACGGAGAAGAGAATTGATGTGATCATCATGCAGTTGTCATTAAAGGAAGTCTTGATCTTAAAGGCATAATGAATTTGTGAATTTGGCGCCCCTTTCGGTTGGCGCCCTGTTCAAGTGCACAGTCTGCACATATAGTAGAGCCGGCCCTGACTGTATGTTATCGGTTTGAAAGGATTTTTGGGCTTCTGGAGTGACAAGATAACGGCTGATGCAATGTGGATTATTTTGTAAGTAATAACGTAGACATATACATGATCTAAGATTTTTCCCCTAAGGAAAAACGTCTCGGAGTTTTTCAGTGAATTACGCTGAATCCACGATCCATTTTTCCTATATTCCTGGAACGAATTAGTGGATTTCCGAAATCCTTCTTTCTAAATTTCTTCAAATACCTTGTTCCTTTTCTTTTTTGGGGGAATTTTAAATTTCCTACTTCAAACACTTTTCCAGTATTTGGTTTGTTTTGCTTCTTTCCATAGTCTGAATGAAGCCCGGGTTACCACGAATTTCAATCGCACGTCCCAACCCTGCTTAGCTGTTATTGGCCGATGAATTATTACGACCAACTCGAAACGCCTGTAACGACCACAGAAAATTTCCCTGGTGGCACTTAGTTGAAAAGTAACAAAATTAACTAACGGACTGTCTGACTGACCATTCTTTAAATTTGGCACTTTATAACATTTTTATATTTCAACATTAATTTTGTGACCGAAAAATTTCACTCACTGTTTCTTTTATACCCTGTACTCGATAAGTCATTTCCTAGCTACGTCCCATGGTTTTTTTGCTTTCCCTCCTGGAAGAAGTCCTGACTATTTTCAGAAAAAAAAAAAGAAAAATTGCGACTATAAAACGATCCGTTATTCGGATTTTATAAGTCCTTGAGCTGTTTGCCACAAGTGTATTGACTTTGTGGATCATGAAAATGTTCTAGGGATTTTATATACAGTCAAACCTCGACAACACGAACCTCGCTTTCGCGAATTTTCGATGTGTCGAAATAATTCTTCGGTCCCTTGAAATTTCCATATAAATTTTTGCATAACTCGAATTTCTTTTAGCCGAATTTTTCGATATTTCGAAGCAATTTGTCGGTCCCAAAACGTGTTCTGACTTCGATAAGCCGCATCAACCACAAATTTTGTCAAGCAACCTAACAACATGCTGATTTCACAATAATTGTGACTTCGATTAGCCGAATTTTCCGAAAATTGTTGGCCCGAATGTATTTTGTGACTTCGATAAGCCGAATAACTAGAGAAAAGACTTAAAAAAACGACAAACATAAACATGTAAAATTTGTTTTAGTGTTTTCGATTACTCGAATTTTCGATATCTCGAACTATTTTTCTGGTCCCTTGACACTTCGAGATATCGAGGTTCGACTGATATAAGAACGGTAAATTATTGATCCGCATGTTACATGTCGGTTGTATGCAAGCATCGCATTGCAAAACAAAGGAGCTGCAACTTAGTTCAGTAATATCGTGTCGATTTAGTACCAATCCGTGAAAAAAAAATACAGAAGTTTTTTTCTCACTCTTTCTTTATGTATTATGGGGCGCTGATTCCGATTATGAACTTTGGACCCTAAAAAAAGTGCCGCAACCTTTAAAAAAGGGGGGAAAGGGGGGCATTATTGCGGTTTTTTGCGATTATTTCAAAAACGGTAAGAGATACAGAAAAATGGTCTGAGGACGAAAAAAACTACATAAAATTATCTTTGCAATGATATATGTATAACAATTGAATATTTCGGCGTTAGAACAGAACACAAATTAGAATATTTTCATTTTAGACCTTTTTTAAAAGCTCCATAACTTTTGAAAGAACGCCAGTTCATCCGTATAATTTTATATAAGTACTCACAACAAGTTTAAGATAATTTTAACGTAAACATTGAGTCGCTCCGGTCAAGGACCTCCATTAACCCCTCATTTAAATTTTCAAAACTGCATATCCATAACTCCCCCCAAAATTGGAGCAGAGTGCTATATTTTGGTTTGTTGCGATTGGAGGTCATAGTCACCCCACCCATAAAAAATCACCTCATTCGGATAAAAACTAAGGGTATCTCCCATACAAAGTAACCCATCAAGAGTTTGTTCTACGTACAACGTACTACTCATTTTATAAACTGTAGAACAAAGTTGTCATGGGTCACTTTGTATGGGAGGTACCCTTAGTTTTTATCCAAATGAGCTGATTTTTGGTGGGTGGGATGACTATGACTTCCAATCGCAACAAACCAAAATTTAGCACTCTGCTCCAATTTTAGGGGAAGTTACGGACATGCCGTTTTGACAAATTTAAATGGGGGGATAATGGGGGTCCTTGACCGGAGCGACTCAGCGCTTACGTTAAAATTATCTTAAACTTGCTGTTAATACTTGCACAAAATTTTACGGCTGAACTAACATTCTTTGAAAAGTTATGGAGCTTTTAAAAAAGGTCTAAAATGAAAATATTCTAATTTATGTTCTATTCTAACGCCGAAATATGCAATTAAACTCTAATGTGTTATATATCATTGCACAGATAATTTTATGTAGTTTTTTTCGTCCTCAGACCATTTTTCTGTATCTCTTACCGTTTTTGAAATAATCGCAAAAAACCGAAAAAATGCCCCCCTTTCCCCCCTTTTTTAAAGGTTGCGGCACGTTTTTTAGGGTGCAAAGTTGATATTCGGAATCAGCGCCCCAAAATACATATAATAAAATTGAGAAATAAACTTCTGTATTTTTTCCTGACGAAAATACGATATTATTGGACTAACTGGTAAAGGTTTGTAGATCAGCAAATTGACAAAAGCCTATACTGGTATATATTTGCCATAATGTACATACGTAAATCTGCCACTGATTAAAGCGATTGCCTTTGCAGAGTTTAATTTTTCGTATTATTGTCTGAAAAGTCTGCGTTTTAGGAACCAATAATGTATTATTATATGTTAAATGAAAGGCTTTGAAAAAAAAAAAAAATATTTCATCAACATTTTGGTAAAACTTCAATTCAATCAAAAACGCTATAATCCTCTATCATTTTATCCATGCAAATCTCTTCCATCCTTCCGATACCTTCCAAAATCAACATCATTTTATATTCCAACAGTTCTCTCGGTAAAGTTCATGTTTACTTGCCACTTTATAAAATTCCACTTGGATTTCGTACTTTCAATCTGAATCGCATAAAACATGATAGCGTCCATTAAAAAATCTCGTTAGCCCATAAAATGTCCATTGAACTTTAGTGTTTCGCGCGCGTATATAAACTTTGTGTACATGGAGGGATATTGAGAGTGTTCTGATCCCGATGGCACTATTATCTGGAGACGCATTCAGGGTATGCCTCTGGCTCTGTGTGCGCGAAAACCCATGTTTTTCATCATCACTAAAACACCGCAGGGATGGAAAAAGTGCGCTCTACAAAAAGCAAAGAACGACTATCGAAAAACTATGTTTAACCCATCGTTTGGATATGGTGGAGGTGGACTGAATTCGATAAAATGCCCGAAGAATGACACCAATCATGATGCTGCTGGCAGTTGTTCTGGTGGCGTAGGCTTTGAAAGAATCGATTCTCCTTTTTGTTCAACTGACGGTATTTTGAATTTGGTTTTCAAGTCGTTGGCTGCATGTAAAAACAACATCTATGCGATATTTTTCGAACATTCCCGAATAAAAACCCTTTCGGAATGTTTCACGGATGAGAGGCACGTTGTGTCCTTTTCCGTTTTTACAACACAACCAGTGCAATTTCGTGGCTTGTAAGCTTCAATGGTTATATGGCTTTTCGGTGTAACAGTTTTACTTTTTTTGTTCCTTTTGAATATGCTAACACGATATTGTAAATACTGTCTTGGTATCTTTATGTTTTGCATCGAATTTAAAAGTAGATTTTGTCGGAAAACTGAAAAATAAAACTATCCGTAAATATAAAATTCAATTTGTCAACATGAAGAGAGTGCGGTTTCTGAAAATATCTAGACCCACATTCGAATGGCAAAACTAAAAACTTTACGCTTGATGGCTACAAATTTAATTGGTTCGTGGACAGTGTCCTCGATCTAGTTTTTAGAGAAATATGCTTTTTAATTAAAATGCGGTCAGTTTCGAGAAGGCCCTCAGCAGCTTCAACCGAATTGCATTTGATAATGCACAGAAACATTGGAGCGAAACGAAATGGGGTGGCTACAGTAGGTGCTGTGCTTTGATATGCAAAAGAGGATTTTTCTGTTTTTGTGTCAAAGAGAAATGGCGGGATTTCCATTATTTTCGAAAAAAGCACGAAATCGATAGTACACATTTGCAAGCCTTCTGAACATTATACGAAAGGGTCGACGATATAGCGTCTATATGCATTGATCCGATAGGATAGGCTATAGGGCAAGCCAAAATACCCAATTACTTTAAGCAAAAATGTTGCATTATTTATCCAAGCCCATCACGTACCAGGCAAATGTCCAGGAAATGTAAAAGGAAAACAGAATTCGACATATTTAACGATGCGGATGTTTATAGGAGACACATGGAGAAAATAAATGGGACACACTGTATATAATATACACATCGCAAGGGAACATGTGTGTGTGTGTTAAATTGGCCCAATGGGGCGTTGTTGCTCGGCATGGACATAAAAGAAAGGACACCAAATGCATGTATGGACGATAATGAGGATAAGTGTTATGCTTTAAAGCAGACTTCCAAACGGGGGGACACGCGTGGAGGAGTTTCTTAAATCAGAGATGTGTTTCAGACGTTTTGTTACAAAATAAAAAATACCGGCGTACAGAGGGCTGCGCCCGCAATACGAGGGTTTTTTAGAAGTTTGATGCATAGTGAATATTTTTTGTACATATATTTTATAAGCAATAGATAAGAATTGTGCACAACATTAATGAAATGCTTCCTTGTAAATCTATTTTTGGATTGGTCTAAATAAACGCGTTCCAGAATGAAAGGCTAGCGCCTTTCATTCTGTTCCACCTTTGATTAGACCAATCCAAAAATAGATTTACTATTTACCCAGTCTGTATAAAAGTACTCCAAGGCAAATCTACAGGATTTCTTCGATTTCAGATTTCTGATGGCCTTGAGCAAAAAGAAACTCAGGCAAACGTAAGGATGGCTTGGCATTATATATTAACTGAATTATTAGCTGTAAATCTACTTTTGCTGTTTTTTAAATCAAGGAAAACCAACTTATATGAAATGATTCCATTGTGTCCCCTGACATTAGAGCCCATGCAAGCTTTCCTATGAGTATTGAACAAGTATACTTTTGCAGCTTTTCCGGGACACCCTGTTAACTTGGTCCTACAAACTTAAAAATTTTTGTGGCAAGCACTATTACCATTCTATGCATTTCCACCAAATTTCATGTACATTTTTTCATCAAGTTAAAATATATGCATTGAAGAAATGCTTAAGAGGCTTCCCTTGCATTGTGAAAGGCCCTTACTAAATACTTACTTGGCTATATTTCCGGTTTGGATACAGTTATTCGAATGGAAATTCGTAGACATATTCCCTGTGTAATTTTCTAAAACCCCTTAGCAGCATTTTCATATTTCGAAACCTAAGAGGGGCTATACACGAACAAATTTAAGTTCTACAAATTTACTGTTATTTACTTTTCCTTAGCAAAAGTCAACAGTCTTAATATTTAACGTATATAAGGCCATACTGACCAATCTTTGTGCAAAGTTTCATATCGATCCCTATAACGGTTTAGAAAAACGGAGCTCGAAAAGGAAGTTTAACTTTAAATGCCAATAACTTTTTTACCGTTACTCGAAATGGAAAATTTTTAACTGATATGAGATGTACTCGTCTAGATCTTTGATTTAAATACCCATACGTTGATCTCCGATAAAAACTAAAAAAGTCGACTTTTTTCAAACGTTCGGGACACCCTGTTATCTTCTTCCTACCAACTTCTAAGGTATTTGTGCCAAAGACTGTAACCAATGTACACATTCATACCGAATTTCATGACAATCGGTTGAGCCGTTCGCGAGTTATTTAGTGAACAGACGGACGGACAAAATCGATTTCATAAGGGTTTTTTGAAAAAATTCTAAAAAACCCTAAAAATGAGAAGTAACTTCTAGGTCAACATTTTTTTGTATACATAGGTACACTCTTGCGTGAGAATTTTCATTCTCAACAAATTTTAGTTTAAGTTACACACTTAGGCCCGTATTTATAAACATGCCTTAGTTCAAGGAGACCTTTAGTCAAGGATGCCAAATTTCAAAAAATTAAATGTCATTTCCAGTAGTTTTTCATTGAAATCATTTATATTTACGAGTCAATGCATCCTGGATTTAAGACGATTTCAAGGAAGCCTTGAAATTTTCTATAGCCATCCTCACTTGAAGTCAAGGTCTCCTTAAGTTTCGCCTTAAATCAAGGATGCATCGACTCGTAAATATAAATTATTTCAATGAAAAACTACTGGAAATGACATTTAATTTTTTGAATTTCGGCATCCTTGACTAAAGGAGAACTTTGAGTTAACCCTTTCGCTCCCAATGATGCCATGTGGCATCATGAAATTTAATGATTTTTCATAGAAAATGTAAGAAATAAATTTTAACTTTTAGTGTGATATTAGACTCTCCCAATAGTGTAATACCTAGTTGATTTTTTCCAGCGTGAAATTTTTGGGTTTGGGATGTTATTTTTAATGAAATTTTAGAGAAGGTTTGCCGATTGTCGTAATGCCGAAAAACTGATTTATCCATTTCCCCATATTTCCTAATAATAATCATTTTATGCAAATCATTTCAATGTTTTTATTTTGTAAAGAGGTTGCTGTAAGAGAAAATCAAAAGATTTTTCGATTTTTTTTTAGGAAACCCCAATAAAGTGGGTTTGCATGAGCATGATGCCATATGGCATCATTGGGCGTGAAAGTCAAATCAGCGAGTCCCCTATTCATATAAATGCTAGTTGCTTGCTGTGTGGAAGGCACCCTTAGTTTTTATCCGAATGAGCTAATTTTTGGTGGGTGGGGTGATTATGAGCTCCAATCGCAATAAACCAAAATTTAGCACTCTGCTCTAATTTTGGGGGGAGTTATGGGCATTTCCCTTCGCCAAATTCAAATGGGGGGATAATGGGGGTCGTTGATCGGAGCGACTCAATGTTTCTCCCAAAATAATATTGAACTTATTGTGAATACTTGTACGAAATTTTACGGCTGAACTAACATTCTTTCAAGAGTTATGGGGCTTTTAAAAAAGGTATAAAATGAAAAAGTTCTAATTTATTTTTAAGCTAGCGCCGAATGATTGAATAGATCTCTAATGTGTTATATATCATTGCAAAGATAATTTTATGTAGTTTTTTTCGTTCTCAGACTATTTTTCTATATCTATTGTCGTTTTTGAAATACTCGCAAAAAACCGAACAATGACCCCAATTTCCCCCTTTCCCCCTTTTTTAAGGTTGCGGACCCCCAATCGGTTCGGACTTTTTTCCCATAATCTGGGGGTCGTCACCAACCATTCTACAAAAAAAATACCATGAAGGAGTTTCGCCGACGAAATATCTCATTTTTCACACGGAACTTGCTAAGTGCCCTTTCAGTCCCAATGATGCCATATGGCATCATGCTCTAATTTGTTAAATATAGCGCTTAAATTTTTTTTTTTTTCAAGAAAATATCATAAAAGATGCCTACTGAACGACATAATGTTGTTAGAAAAATTCTCCGCTTAAAATCCATAATTTGGGCATGAAAGGGTTAAGGTATGTTTGTAAAAACGGATCTTAGGCTCAGTTCATCCAAGGAAGTGCCATTACCGATTCCTTCATAAGCCTTGAATCCGATTATCTAGTCGACTCAGTGATCGAAGGCGTGCATGATATCCTAGAAGTCTTCCTCCCTGATTTAGTATGGAAGACCATAATAAGCAAAGCAAAAAAGGTATGGTGTACCTACTTATTCGTCTACAAGTCACAAGTTGTGATCGTTCATTTTACATGCTATTTCATGCTGAATTCTCACGCGGGACTGGATTCAAAAAGTCTAGGGCAGAGTGCCTCTACACGCTCTGTACTTTTTGTCAGATAGCCACACAATGATTACACTAGACCAAGGGTGTCAAACTCAAAACCTGATCCGGGCCAAATATCAGTTTCTTTAGGTTTAAGCGGGTCACAGGATGAAAAACGCATATAGACAATTTTTCGTAAAATTTAATCACAGAAAGATTATTTTTAAATTGTATTTTACATCAAAGTCACTTATGACGTCGGGAATATATCCTTTTGAAATATCATCTTTGGAAAATGTTCTTCAAACAAATTAAGAAACTACACAAGAAAATAACGCGAAAGTTTAGTTGATGGATCAGTAACCAATATTTGACAATCGACTTCCACCAAATTTTGAACAGCTGATCCGAAGATGGTCGAAAACAACCTTGGGAGCCAAAATTGTTAGGCTGAGATAAATAATTATTCGGGTAGAAAGGTGGCTAACACATACATCCAGGTGATTTCCTTACCAAATACAAGATTTCGGGGTCTTTAACACATCACGTGCCATGTGTCACCGGTGAATACACTAAACTTGCTTCTTCAAAGGTCAATGGATCACCGGTGAACATCATATAATTATTCCTCTCAGGCCAAGCAATTTTTTTCAAGTTCGCGGCAGTTTTCAATGGGCATGTTTTACGACTATATAGTTAGGATATGATGGCGTAGTTTTGACTCAAATTTAACGTGGTCTGTGGCAAATCGTCTGTATTACAACAATTGTATCATCTTTCAACTTCATTCGGTTTTTTTTTGTATTATTAATTCTTCAAAATGAAGTTGTTTGCTTTTCTAGTAAAATTGTGAGTCAGAATTAAAAGAAATTAATAACATATATATACTAGAAATAAGCTAATAGACTGGGTACTTAATTATTCACTTGGATAACGTGTGTCACTGGTGACACATCATTAATTTTATTTTATTTCAAAAGATTCTAGCTGCTTGAGTCACTTAAACAGTAATCATTATCAAGAGAACTACAGGTTACAATAATCAAAATAAAAACGTAAATCAAAACAAGAATGTCAAAAATTAAATTAAATTTTCTGGCTTTGCTCCCAATTTGCGGAAATTTCTGAACCCCTTTCCAAATAATACCCACGGATAATCAGAATACAATTTGATACAAGTATTATTCAGCAATTAAAAATTAACTTATTTTTGAGTAAAATGATAATTAAACAGAGATATAGAGACTGGAAATGTGTCACCGGTGACACGGTCGCCTGTGAGGAATATCTTTCTCTGTGTTCACGGGTGATACATGGCCTGTGGGGAATAGTTTGTGTGTCTTCACTGGTGACAAAATGGCAGCCAAGGTGTTAAAGCTTGGAATTCTTTTCAAATAAATCAATAGCCTGTATCATGCGGACGTGCAATCGTGGCAGATTATTATAAGGTTAGGCAAAGTCAACAACTTTTTTCTGAACCGAATTTAAGCTGATACATATTGTGTTTCTTCGATCTGACCACGGGCCAGACACATGCGGCGAGGTGCGCCGCATGCGGCCCACGAATTTTACATGCCTCTCTCTCTCTCTCTGTACCCTTACCCCTTGTGGGGCATGGTGCGTTCACTCAGCCGTTTATAGGCTCTTTCGAGTCAACGTTACATTGCATTATAATTTCGGCGTGTATATAATGTTGCAGGCACTATATATTTCCTATCCGCACATGTACAAAAAATTTTGGACGACGCCGAGATTCGATCTCCGGACTTTCTAGATTACTAGTATCGTAGAGTGCGACTCAACCAAGTGAGCCACAGCGCGTGACATGCCTTCACTAGACGAAAATCGTTAATTAAATTTTTCGGCTAGATTTAACTCCGGTCTGGATTGCGCTACTACTAAGTTGTTAGTGGAAAAATATTCTACCAACGAAATGCTGCATTACTGGATTATTCGTCAAGGTTATATAAGGACCATATACTTACATCCTTAGGGCCGGAGGATTTAAGAAATACCAACCACAACAGGACACATCCTATAGTACCTAAATATTGGTAACCATACGGGTCACTACTGAGAGACTTAAACTTAGTTTCAGCTTCTCGAAATATCCCTCTACTGAAGTTAAACCTGGCTAAATCCAGCAGACTCCGAATAAACCAATCTTATTGGTGAATTTCCGACACTTACTCAGTTCAAACTAGAGCTCCTTGAAAATTCATCTAGTTTATTGAGGTTCTTTATAGCCCGTTCACATTGCGGGCGATGCGATGCGATAAGAAGCGAAAAGCTTCCCATCGCAAGAAAAAAAATTACTAGCATTCAAATGGGAACCAACACGAACCTGTTTGTACCATTCAGACCGCTTGCGATGCGACGTCGGGTTATGCGATGCGGAACTTTTCCATGACGAAAAAGAGTACGTTTTCAGCAGCTGGAATGTGTATTGCAGCCGATGAAATCGTCACAAACGAGTACTTCCTTGAGAAAACAGGGGTACCATTTTGGGGCGTGCAACCCCAAACATTTCTTCTTGTTTTTGACCTCAAATTTGAAATCAGCGATCCAAGTTTACCTTAATGTTTCTGCCACGCCGATTGGACGAGTATTTTCCCGAGAAAACAGGGATACCATTCAGGTGCGGGCAACACCAACAATTTTTCTAGTTTTTGACCTCAAATTTGGAATCAGCGACTCAAAATTCTTTTAATGCTTCTTGCCACGTCGTTTGGACGAGTATTTCCCCGAGAAAACAAGGGTAGCAATCAGGGGCGGGCAACCCTAAATTTTTTTTCTTGTTTTTGACTTCAAATTTGGAATTAGCGAACCAAATTTTTTTAGTGTTTTGTAACATCGGTCGGAGCTTTCACACACCGTTCGAGAAAAGTTTTCCCGTGTAGTCGATGTGACGAGTCAGCATCCGTTAAAGGGTTGCAGACGTACAGCACTCACAACAGGATATTGTGTAGTAAAATACATTATTATCCAGTAACTTCCGACGATTGCGACTGGTGGGAATACTTTGATTGGTTGGTGTGTGGAAGCTTCGACTGACCGAAAACATATGTCAAATCAGTTAGGGGATTCGCAAAACCAAACTCACCTCGGAAAAGGGAAAGTTTTGGTTGGTATTTGGCTTCGAAGTTGGCGCTGTACAGGAAACTACCATCAACAAATTCCCTGCGAGAAACAGCAAGATAGTGCAGCCTGAGCTGTTAAACTACCGAAAGTTCTGGACTGCGAGTCGCTTTTTAAATTTTCGCTCGTTAAAGAATGGCCGGTGTAGGGAATCCCTCTTTTGTAGCTTGGCCAAGATACAGGTAGGAGCCCTTTTTCCTTGCGCATTAATCGTTTAACAAATACTTTCGTTATAATTCCTGAATTCGGGAAAAGTAGCCGGACTCAAATCGCGAAAAAATTGATTATTGGTAGAGTAAATGGTTGCATATTACTTCCACACACCTTAAAGCACTTTATGTTAGATTTACCTAATCTTTTTCGAATCTAGAAAAAGGGCTTTGGATAAGGTGACCAGACTCCAGAAGACCCAATACTGTACATATACATACATAATTCGGTTTTCAGGCAAATCCTTAGCCATACTAAATCCCACCCCCTTCCACGCCAATTGGGAGAAAGAATAACATCTCACGAGGGAAATACGTGATGAACCTTGGGAAGGCAAGCTTCGGTTGATACTAAACTGCGAGCCCTAAATGTACTCCTCAGTGGCGCAGATATGGGAGGGATGAAGGAGATTGACCCCCAGGCCACACATATTTTTTTAAACTAAATTATAGATTTAGTTCTTTGCTATTGATTAGATACATTTCGTAACAATATCTACAAAATGCCATCTACATCCAATTGCATAATTGTGATTGCCTTGGCTAGAATTTGGACAATATGGAGCTTTGGATTTCTTTAAGCGTTGTTTTTCAGAAAGTGTGACTGCCACAAGGACAGATCAGCTGAAATTTACTAAGATTTTTTTTTTATTTTAGCGAAAACCAATATTGTAGGATATCTAGTGATACAATAGGGTTCTATTTGAGCGGCACTACGGCACATGCAGGACTAACTTAACTTGCTTAAACAATACTGCACCATGCTACCTGATTCTCTCGAATAAAATCACAACCATCTCGTACGCTTATATGCCTGACCATCTTTCGGTATAACTTAACAGGAGCGACTTCAACGTACATATTTACGCCCTCCTTCCAGCGATGCTTTGTTGCCTGTCGGGATTAAGCTACCGTATTCAGGAGTCTCTAGTCCAACTTCGATTAACATTAACAACATTAAGGTGGGAATTATGAAACATCTGATCTCTGGGATCACGTTAAGGCGACAACCTATTTTACAATTTCGTCAACAGACCTTGAACGACTAAATTACATTATTTAGAACTCATCAATTTAATGCTTTTCCCCTATATTGAAAAAAAAAATAGTCCTGACCACTGATTAAGATAAGATTACTTAAACACCATTTTAACTACAAATTTTTATTATCAGATTTTTATCACAGTTTATTTGATATTTTGCGGTTGACGACTAGCTCGGATGATACCGGCCGTTTTGTCCAGCCGGTGTTGGCGCCACACAATTTCAATATACAGTAGGACCCCGATATTCCGGACCTCGAAAATCCGGATTCGGGTTTGTGGCAAATTTTGTTTAAATTTTCATAAAATTCGACAATTTCATAAAGTTTGTTAAGCTTACTGCCATATAAACTTAAGATAAGGCAAATTTCGAATACGATATTATTAATTATCGTTGAAATTGTTTTTTTTATGATTTGAGTATAAATACTGTCCACCATGGTGTAAATTAGTGCATTTCGAAAATTCGGACAATTCGATAATCCGGATAGGGTCCGGTCCCAATCAATCCGGAATATCGGGGCTCTACTGTAGCTATGTAGCTGAGCAGAACCTGCAGAGCGGTGGATATTTCTGGAGAAGAGTATGCATTTGTTCATAATTACATTACTGCTGTGCCGGTTCCCTGGTCTCTTAACCACATTTTAACGGATTCGAACGACATATTGTACGAAAAGAAAAACTTTATCTAACAACCGCTGGCTGGCAGAGTCCTTTCTTTAATATACTTTTACCTGTATAGGTTGATAGGAGAGTTTCCATCTTTTCCGATAAAAAAAATGCAGACGTTGACAGATGCGATTTTATCTGTCAACGTCTGCAATTTTTGAACCTAAGAAGCTAGAGTCTTGAAATGTTTACCAAATATGGACAGCGGTGCTCTACAAGTTTGCCAAATTCCGCTCAGGAATTTTTAATTCATGAACAATTTCAATTAGAAAACTCATAATTGCGATTTGGGCAGCCGTAACTTCCGAACGCGGATAGGTAGGACTAGGCCTGTTCCAAAAACCGGGATCCCGGTACAAAACCGGTGTTCACTTGGATCCGATATTCTAAACTACCGATATCCCGGTTTTTTGGTACCGAGTTAAAAAAAAACCGACCGACGAGTTGGTTTTTTGGTACCGAGTTAAAAAGAACGATTCATTTCAACCATGAGCCGGTTTTTTCAGGTATTTTGGTACTGGTTTTTAACCCGGTACTCAAAAAAAACCTGAGTCAGGGAAACCGCTTGTGGTACCGGGTATTGAAAAAAACCGAAACCCGGTACTGAAATCTCGGTACCGAACAGGCATAGGTAGGACCGTGCAATTTGGAGCAAATGTGAGCTTTAAATAGCTCTAAAGATGTGGCGAATTTCAGAAAGATCGAAAAGGGTTCCCGAGATACCGAGAGTTAACGATTGCCAAACATAAAGTTAGGATTATCTCGCTATCGATCGTACAGGGTACAGAAGTCAAACTTTGCACCTTAAAACTAAACAAGTTGATCACTGGCCTTACCGAGGAGCTTATGATGTAGTGAATTAGGTCTCATTGTGTGGAATGGCGAATGCTGGACATTTTGCTGTACATTTCCCAATGCTGTACGACAGGTCAAAATGCTGTACTGTACAGGAAATGCTGTACGTCTGGTCAGCCTTGGAGGCCTACGCCTTATGCACTGAATTATTTACGGACGTGATATGCCCTCATTTTGTTAGAACAATTTTGATTTGTTTAACTTTGTATTTTTAATTATTATTATTAATACTCCTTAATAATTATCACCTTGAAATATTATATGAGGTCGTTGATGACCATCATTTTGAATTCGGGCCTATTTGCCTTAGTATGTACTCAGAATCCATAATAGCGTACAGTCACGTAATGTACGCGGTAATTATTGCGCTTAATGCAAATGGGTCAGTAAAAACAATCTTCTAAGAAATTTAAGTAAGTAGAGGATAACGACAATACATTTATAATGAATTTCGAACACTAAGTCTTTCTTTTGCCTCCTGGTCTTTCCTACATGTATATGCCTCCTCTCTCTCTCTCTCGATTACCGTAACTCCTAGTGGAGCATGGTGACTACCGTGTGTAGTCATCAACGTTACAAAGACAACTGAATTCGGAGTGTGATACGGTTGTCAGCCATACCACTTCCTAGTCGCATTGTTAGTTTATTATTCTACGATAAGAATATTTCTTATCATCTTCTTCTGAATAATAAACTTGCGACGATTCGTGCCGAGTTTGGAAACTCGTTTCTCTATGAGTGTCTATTTCACAGAGTGGCGACCGAACGATCACGGCCACAGAGCACGACCACTCATGTAAAAACATGAAATTGTGAAAACATCGCACTTCTCTTTTCTTTCAGCCGTCTAGTTAGGAATAATAAGGGGATTGACAAACGCTTAACTACCAATTCGCGGATGGGGAGGGAACATTCGCTCCATTAACTGGTGATCATCACGCGTCATAGGTCGAGCTGAGGAGTTCATCGTTGCGAAATCGTGGTGCCTCCGCCCTACGGTGAGCCGAATGGCTTCGCCGGGCAAGGAAATTGAATTGAAAGATTTGACGAGTATTTCCCCGAGCAAACAAGGGTAGCATTCAGGGCGGGATACCTTAACAATTTTTCCCCTTTTTATTACCTCAAATTTGGAATCAGCGACCCAAACTTACTTAGTATTTCTGCCGCGCAGATCGGACGCGTATATCCACGGAGAAAACAGGGATGCCATTTTGGGGCAGGCAGCCTCAAAAGAAAGCGCGTACGCTACAAACTGGGTTTCATTGCACTGCACATTTCCATAAATTACAAATTTCGGCTTGTTCAGCTATCCGTTCTCATAGGAAGAACTTTTTTGTTTCCAATAGTTTTCACTATCTGACCAAAAACAACAAAGTTGTAAAAGTTACCCCGCCAAAGAAAAATTCATCTGCCGCAAAAAGAATACATATCACTCCAATCCGCTGCTCATATCTAATTTTGTTTGCTGGATGTACTTTTGTTTTAGGTGTAAATGCTGGAGAAGTTTAAATGTACAGGACTACTTCTTAAAGTAATTTGGTGGGAGCTTTAACATTTTATTCAGTGCCACTTTGACGGCTCCCTCCAAATTACTTTAAGAAGTAGTCCTGTACATTTAAACTTCTCCAGCATTTACACCTAAAACAAAAGTACATCCAGCAAACAAAATTAGATATGAGCAGCGGATTGGAGTGATATGTATTCTTTTTGCGGCAGATGAATTGTTCTTTGGCGGGGTAACTTTTACAACTTTGTTGTTTTTGGTCAGATATCATATATTTTTGCATTCTTAAATAGCCAACTAATATTTTTGTTTTGGGAAAAGTTTCAATAGGTTTTTGTTCAGCATATTCCATAAATTTAATATCATAAGTTATATTCACAGGGTCTTCTTTAAAATAAATAGATACTGCAAACGCATTTGCAAATACGCCACAAATGGCTGTTGCTGAGCTTTTTTAAAAATAATTTTGGGATGAAATGGGTATAGTTTATTAATATGTATTTTGTGCAAAATAGATTTGTGTTATCTTTGTGTTATGGCTCTGCTAACATTCTGTTAGTAATCTGTAAATTTTTTGTTAACTCTGTTAATGCTCTATTAACGTTCTCTTAACACTCTATTCTCTTTTCGTTAATGCTCTGTTAACGTTCTGTTAATGTTCTCTTAATTCTCTTTAATCATTCGGCTAACGCTCTGTAAACGGTCTGTTACCTTTCTTTTATTACTCGATTTACGTTCTGTTAAGGCTCTGTTAATTTTCAGTTAACGATCTGCTAACGCTCTGTTGTTGCCTTGCCAACGCTTTGTTAACGTTCTGTTACTGATCTGTCTTAATGCCCGCCTGACCCAGTGTCCCAATGTCACATTGTCCCAATGTCACAGTGTCCCAATGTTCCAATGTCCTAATGCCCTAATGCCCTAAGGTCCATTGTCACAGTGTCCTCATGTCCCAATGTTCTAATATCCCAGTGTCCCAATGTCCTAATATCCTAATGTGCCAATGTCCCAATATCCTGATGTCCCAGTGTCCCAATTTAGGTCCTATTGTCCCAATGTGCAAATGTCACAGTGCCCCAATGTCCCACTACCCTAGTGTCCCAATGTCCCAGTATCGGAATATCCCAATGTCCCAGTCTCCCACTTAATGTCCTAATATCCCAATGTCTAACTGTCCTAATGTCCCAAGGTCCTAATGCCCCAATTTTCTAATATCCCAGTACGCTAATGTCGCAAATGTCCCAGTATCCTAATGTGATAATATCCCAATGGCCCAATGTCCTAATGTACCAGTGGTCAGTGTCCCAATGTCGCAGTATACCAAGTGTCCCAAGGTCCATTGGGACCTCATGTCCTAATATCCCAGTGCCCCAATGTCCCTGTATCTCAGTGGCCTAATGTCCCAGTATCCCAATGTTCCAATATCCCAATGTGCCAATATCCCAATGTTACAATGTCCCAATGTTCTAATGTCCCGATGTCCCAATGCCCCAATGTTCCCACGTCCCAGTTTCCCCAGTGTACCTAATGTCCCAATGTCCTAATGTGTTGATGTCCTAATATCCCAATGTCCTAATGACCCAAGACCCTAATGTTCACATGTTCTTATATCCCAGTGCCCCTATGTGCAATTATCCCGATGTCCCAATGTCACAACATTCCGATGTCTCAGTGGTCCAATGCCCCTATGTACCAGTTTCCCAATGTCCCAATGTCCGATTGTCCCAAGGTCATAATGTCCCAATGTCCTAATATCCCAGTGTCCTAATGTCCCAGTCTCCCAGTATCCAAATGTCCCAATATCCCAATGTCCCATTGTCCCAATATCCTGATGTCCCAATGCCCCAATATCCCGATGTCCCAATGCCCCAATATGCCGATGTCCCCACGTCCCTGTTTCCCCATTGTGCCTAATGCCCCAATGTCTTAATCTCCCAAGACCCTAATGTCCCAATTTCCTAATATCCCACTACCCCAAGATCCTAGTCTCCCAGTCTCCCGGTGTCCCAATATCCAAATGTCCCAATGCCGCAGTGTGTTTTAAAAAATGTTCAATGCGATGAGCCGATAGACGCAATTGTTGGAAATCTTTTGTTAACTTTACCTATTAATTTACCGTTATTCCATCCACTTATCTAAATGGAAGACATTGATTCTTTAGAAGGACCACCAGAGGATCATTCGTTCCAAATTTCATAAAAATCCCATCACGAAGAGAGACAGTAGAAGCAAGTCTTTCTGCAACTGTAGACTTCATTCTGAAATTGGGTTACTCGCTTAAGTCTGTGAAGGTGAAAATTTCACCGTTTATTGCATATATCTTACCCGTTATTGTGCCGATTAAGATTTTATTTGGAAAGGCACTAGAACAGGATATGTGGAATATTTTGGTAAAAAAAATTTTTTGGGGGCTGTTGCCTGGAAGGCTGTAGCCTGATCAAACAAAAAAGCAAGTTGTCTCCGGTAATCATAGACTTGTTCGCTTTCGTTTTTCTTTTTCCTTTGGCGGGCGAGACGCTCTCGCGTCTCTTGATATGGCGGATGATAAGCTAAGTGTCGCTAGCGTCGATAAAAAGACAAAGAAAATTCTTCTTTCGAGAGCTACTAGCGTAATGTTCCGCTGCCCCAATATTGTTTTGAAACGCCATTTCACAAAGCTGATCTGATACCATGCCCATATCCGCACCAAACAGCGGCAAACCGCACGAGCCAGCGCCGGTATAATATCCCATTGAAAAATTAGGTTTTCTTGCTATAGCCTAGTCCTGACATCGAAAGTGAAATTATGAATTATGGAACCGGTCTCGAATTGAAGCTTATGGAATTTCCCACCGTTTGTGACATATTCCACGACAGTAAGTATGCACTTTGATTGATAAAATCGCAGCGGGAAAAATTTCACTCTCCATCTTAATTCAGCCCTTATGGAAATATATCGCATTGAGCGTGCACACATCGTATCGCATCGCACCATCCGGCCCGGAAAAGCTCGGCGCCTCACTGTATGTGTACGCGCCCTGAAGGGTATAATAAATAAATTTCCTGTTAGGCATAAAAACCGCCTATTAGTTTGAATGATGCGGTTACAATGTTTTGCGATTCTTTACGAATATCGGAAAAGCTTTCATAACTTTTAAGGTAATGTTAGTAATGAATGTAACTATTCTTTCCACTATACCTTTAGAGTCGGTTACATTTTTCATTACAGTCCCATTACATACTTTTTCATAAATACAAAATTGAGCTACTAATAAAAATTATAAACATACTACGGTATTCAACCATCCTGAGAACCTACCTTCATTACTACTACTTCTATTCCGTGGTGAAAAGGCTGCACAGAAGGCGCACCATACTGTGTGTAGCACACGCTAAGAAGCCATCACCCAGAAGTGAAATTGAGGGTAATTGGAACACTCAAACGTCAGAAAAAAGGAAACAAAAGCACGAAAAAGCCAAAGGAGTCCTAAAGATGTTTTTACGTTTGAATAGAGAAAGAAGTGTTTTTTTTGCACAATTTAAGGTCGTGCGCTCAAAAAGGCAAAAGACGGAGGCCCTCTCAAATGAAAATCTTATACATAAGATTGTGTCGGTCGGTCGACGACGACGTTCTCATTGCTGCCAAACGAAGGAAGAAAAATTATAACTTCATCGGAATTAATTATAACTTAATGGGAAATTAAAACATGACTTGAGAAAAATTTCTTTTTAGATGCTAATATGAATGAATTTAGCGGTATAGTTATAGCTATACGAATATATTAGGGTAATTGACATTGAGATTATCCGCGGAAAATATTCAAGGTCGTCTAATTGAAATTTAAATGAATTGAATTTAGCAGGGTTTTGAATTAATTGGAAGCGGGAAAGTTATTGAAATAGAAAGGACTTCCGTTAGGAGCTATTTTGGTAGACCCGATGGATGACATACTGAACAGTCACGAACATATGACTAATGGACAAGGGAAATTAAAAGCTTACATCCCAGTTTTTCGCAAAAGTAAGTTAAATCGAGTCACTTTGAAGCTGGACAGGACAATTTATTATTGACGTCTTGATATCTAGACTGTTTCATCATCATCAATGTGGCACAATAGCCCGACGTCGGGCTTTGGCCGCCTGAATCGTTGACCTCCAATTGTCGCGGTTACGTGACCTTGTTCTCCAGTTTCGGAAGCCCAGCAGCTGGTGGGCGTCTTCACCTACGGAGTTCTCCCAGCGAGCTCTCGGTCGTCCACGCAACCTCGCTCCGTCAATTCGTTGTTCGTCATCACTTTCTTTGGCATGGGATTATCTTCCATTCGTTGTACATACCCAGCCCATTGCAAGCGTTGAAGCTTCACGATTTTCGATACTTCCAGCTCATCGTACAATTGATACAACTCATGGTTGTACCGGATACGCCATTGATCTGGCTCGCGAACGGCCCCCAAAAATTCGCCGAAGGACCTTTCGTTCGAATCGGTCTACCGAAATTTTGGAGGCTTGGGTGAGGGTCCATGTTTCGCAGCCATAACATAGCACGGGTCGGATGATCGTTTTGTACACGCGGAGCTTCGTGTTCCTGTGCGCAAGTTTCGAATTAATTATAGGGAGGACCGAGAAATATGTCTTATTGGCTAGTTGTATCCGTCGCTTAATTTCGTCGGTTTCGTTGGCGTCCTTTGATAAATTACAACCCAGATAGTTGAAGTTGTCTACATACTCGATATCAAGGTCCCCCACTGTGATGCTTGAATTTACTGGCGTCCTTGTTTTCCCAAATCAAATTAAATAAACCAAGCAACGCTCAACATTAATTTTAATTTTATGAATTTATGATTTTATCAATTTGATATTCCAACGTCAAATATTTTCTAGTGATCTCATAACTTCCAGTGTATTACATACACAGAATATTATGTCGTCGTTCCACGGTTCCACCAACACTTCACAAAGTAAAGATATGACCAGCATCTACCACCCAAGAGTGTTGGAGTAAAGTAATTACAAACGTCGCCAGAAAGACGTCGTCTTCGTTGGTTTTTTGTCTGCTCAGATTAAAGTGGATATGAATGTCTGTGGTGATATTAGGGGGAGACCATGTTTGGTTCCGCAAGTATTTTTTGCCTCTGTCTTCTATACAAGGATCCGTATATAGATACCACAGGACCTCGGACCAACATAACGAATGGGTGAATGGCAAAGGTCGTGATATATTTCGACACTTTATAGTTCGGAATGTGTTTGGCACTGAATAAGGTCACGAATTGTATATACGGTCGGACGAAGAAATATCCATTCGGTTCAGATGGGCGGTTTTCCAGTCTACTACTGTATGTATGGTGTGACGTAGGGCATAGGACGGGAACTAATTGGATTTTGAATAGAAGGACATATCGTGAAAAGAAATGGAAGGTTGAATGGTGGAACTACACGGTCTGACTTATCGAACGCGACCGGAATTGTAAGTCGATTTTTAAATAAGGACCGAGACATTGGTATTGTACGACAAGGACAAATATGCTGAGGTGGTTCGAATGGTGGAAAGAAAATTTTATGTTGAGACGAAATTAATGGAAATGCCACTTTTTGAATTAGTAGGAAGAAGGTCGTCAATATTCGAGCCCTACGATGCGTTTATCAAAAATTATCGATAAAGTACAATTAGAAAAATTGGAAGTCCTGTTTTTTTTTTAAATTAATGAAGAGCTGAACAATTCCATGGATTTTTAGTTCTTGTTCTCCTTTTCTTCTTCCTTGCCTCGTTCTTTATACCGCTTCATGCCGTCGCGTCGCTCGACCTGCAGTGTAGGCACATCGCCCGTTCTGCCGGTAATGTCTCATAGTCCTTGTTCTCCATTTGTTAAAAATGCTCAACAACTATGACATCACCGACGACTTTCTATATCTCTCAACTATTTCACTTTCTTTTTCCTGCTTTATCCCTTTTGTTTTTTCTATCGTATTCCCTTAAAACGAAGAAGCAGAATTTCATTCACATATTCATATTGTAGCTCCCACACTATCTTCCATCCTGGTGGGATGAATATGCACTCGTCTCCAATCTCCATAACCACTAACGTTTGAAAACTTTTGTAGACTTTCTTTTTCCGTTTACCGCCGAGGCATCATCATCATCAAAAGGACAATGTTCATCTTGTGAGGGCGGAATAAATTCTTTTCTGTTTGATGGGCTCATGCAAAAGAATGACAAATGAGACGACAGCAAAAATTCCTTTGTTTAAGAACAAAAAAAGAAGAGAAAAAGACTTTGATGCGGCAATTCAGGTAGAGAATTATTTAGAAGCTGTAGGTATAGCCAAAGAAAGGTGTCACGTAAAGTTGAGTGTCTGAAAGCCGTCAACAGATGCATTAAGAATGAATGATTTGTTTGACTATATGGATTCGAGGAGATTCTCTTTTTATATAGAAATATGCTTCATCCATCTTGAAATTCGAAATTTCACTTTATGATCGACAATTATTATTTTCTTTTTTGTTTTGTTGAGTTGACTTAAAGTTTCGGTGGCCTATATATAGTCTGAAAGCAATATCATAGTGGTTCTATGATCGAAGATTTTCCTTTTGTTGTTAAAAATGTATTGCAAATATAAAGAAGAAAAATATTTTAGGAACTGATGTAGCTTTGTCGTAGAAGAAGTAGATATTCTATTCTTCTATTTCTCGTACATCTTATCTAATGGTTAGTCTTATCATATGTGACCGGGAAAGTTAAAAAGGGGCTATCGTATAAAAATTTCGATTTTCACTTTTTTCTATCTATTTTTTCTATCTATCTATTGATTTCCACAAAAAAAAAATTTGCGTATCTATGAATATCTTTTCAACCGCTAAAGCAAATTTGCCCAAATTTTCAAGACATCTCACTCACTAAGTTAGAAGAAACGAGACCGAGGCTAATTTCGGGCGCGGCCGAAATTTGAATACCCTTCACTCTCCTCAGGCTAAAAGTTTTTTTTTGGCGAACATATGACTTGTGTTCAATCCTTCCCCATTCTTTTCCTTCTGTGGCGTCGATAAAACAATATTTGTGTGTTTTTGGTTAAGTGGGAAAATAAAAATATTTATTCAGAATACTTTATTGGGGGGATGCGGGAGCATGGTCCCATAGTATGATTCCATTCGTTTTATTTTTTTTTTGACAAGGACGCATTAAGTTTTTTTTGAAATTGGTGTGGAAAAAATGTTTCTTAGAAGATCTAAAATGGGGGGGGGGGGTTGGGTTTGTATGGTAGCCCCATGACCCCATAGACCGATTCCGTTCATTGTTACACATGTCTTATGGCATCAATAGAGATGCACTTTTACGAGTTTTGGTTGAAAGTGATGCACAAATAAAAAAGTTTTTGGTAGAAGAACTCAATTTGGGGGGTTGGGTTTGTATGACAGCCCCTTGACCCCATTGTCCGATTCCATTCATTTTTACATACATATGTTTTGTGGCATCAATTGAAATGCACTTTTATGAGGTTTGATTGAAAATGGTGGACAAATCAAAAAGTTTTTCTTAGAAAAACTCAATTTGGGGGGTTGGGTTTGTATGACAGACCCATGACCCCACAGTCCGATTCGAACCATTCTTACATATGTTTTGTGGCATCAATAGAAACACATATGTATGAAATTTGGTTGAAATTGGTGCACAAATGAAAAAGTTTTTCTTAGAAGAACCTAATTTGGGGGGTTAAGTTTGTATGGCAGCCCCATGACCCCATAGTCCGATTTGATCCATTCTTAGATATGTTTTGTCTTATCAATAGAAACACATTTGTGTGAAATTTGGTTGAAATTGGTGCACGCATGAAAAAGTTTTTCTTAGAAAAACCAAATTGGGGGGGTTAGGTTTGTATGGCAGCCCCATGACCCCACGGTCCGATTTTAGTGATTCGAACATACAAACTGCCTGCAATAAAAAGAAGCATGTGTGCAAAATTTCAGCTCGATAGCTTTTAAACTGGCCGAGTAAAACGCGTAGCAACAGACGGACAGACGGACAGACGGACAGACGGACAGACAGACAGACGGACATCGCCCAATCGACTCAGCTCGTCATGCTGATCATATATATACATATTTTATATGGTCGGAGATGCTTCCTTCAATGCGTTACAAACTTCATGACAAAGTTAATATACCCTTTACTCTACGAGTGAAGGGTATAAAAATCAAAAAAGCAAATCATATAAGTCTGCATGAGTTTGAGGTAGGGAGCGGTATGAAAACACAAAATGTAGTATCGAATAATAAGTTTTTAGTAAATTTAAGATTTTTAAGTTTCGAAATTGTATGAGATGTAGGCATTATTGTATATAATGTAAGTAATGGTTTAACCCCAATATTTTACCGTTTTCATTTATTATCAAATTATAGAAAGTATACTTTTATACAGAATTTTAAATAATGAAATTCATTTAGCATTTTTAATAGAAAAAATCTTCAAAGGCAATTTTTTTGTTTTATAATCTTTTGGGTGCTAGACATCAAGCTAGGTCAACAATTAATTTTTATTTGAAAAAGGACCAAAAAGGACACAAAAATATCGTTAACGCGGAACAGGCATGTGCGATATCATACCAAAGGAGACGTCGAGAACATTCGAATTCGTCAATACATCTCATTCTTATGCGTATAAAAGATTAATTTCAGAGTCTCTCATAATAACCATGTTTGTATTTGCGAAGCCATGATTTGACAAAAATACTAATCTGAAACGCATTTCGTAACTTTTTAGAATGTCAAGTAACTAAGACTTCTATAATCCATTTTGCGTTTTGAAAAATATTGAGTGAAAATGTCATAAAAAGTAAAAGCACGATGTCCTATTTACCTTAATTTTTTCCAGGAGATAAAAATGAATATCAAAGACAACGTATAATTTATTTCATTCTCGATATCTGTTTCTATCTCAGTGATCGAAACCGGCTTCAATAGCATTGGAAGTATACGATACAGTAATTTCTTTATGCACGATCTACGCCATCCAGGGTGCCTCAACGTGCCTCTTCTTTACTGTCTATGACTCACATGTGCCCACAGCGTTCCACACCGCTTACGTCTCTGATTTTCGAATGCCAGTCATGGTGGCAATATCGGTAAAAACCAATCACACAATGTTAAAGCCGCTACAGACATGGTGTCTCGTTTGGGTGAATTCACATTGTAAGACGAAACCGGACAGGTAAACTTGCAAGACAAGAACCGTTCTTACAATGTGAAATGCACAATGCTTGTCTGCTGGCCACTACAAAAGATCTCACCGTCCGTTTATTAGCACAAACAAACGGACAGCGAGAGCTTTTGTCGTGGCCATAGCAGACGAGTATTGGGCATTTCACATTAAGTGTGTTTTTTTGGTTATCCCGTGTAGGTTTGGGTAACGATACTCCATATAAAAAAAATGCCAGCTGATCCACCTGTCATTTTTTTATATGAAGTTTCGTTACCCAAACCTACACGGGATAACCAAAAAAACACACCTATTGTAAGAACGATGGTTCTTGTCTTGCAAGTTTACCCGTCCGGTTTCGTCTTACAATGTGAATTCACCCTTTGGCTTGTATAGTTGGACAGTACACATAACATAATGCAATAAAATGCGCATTGTACAATTATTGATTTTAATAGAAATATTCGGGCAACTCTAAAAATGCCTTTTTTGTTATACAATGCAGATTTTTATACAAATTTATCTGTCTAAGAAAGTTGAGCCAAATATGGCCACCGAACAGCAAAAATCCTATATCGCTGATTTTTTTGCAGAATGGTTGGTGACGGCCCCCAGATTATCGGGAAAAAAGTCCCTACCGATTGAGATCGGGAACCTTAAAAAATGGGGGAACGGAGGGTCTTTTTTCGTTTTTTTTTGCGATTATTTCAAAAACGACAAATTATACAGAAAAATTGTGTGAGAACAGAAAAAACAGCATAAAAATATCTTTGCGACGATATATAACACATTAGAGTTTTATTGAATATTTCGGCATTAGACTAAGACATAAAGTAAAATATTTTCATTTAAGACCTTTTTTAAAAGCTCTATAACTCTTAAAAGAATGCTAATTCAGCCGTAAAATTTTGTACAAGCATTCACAATAAGTTCAATATCATTTTGGGGAGAAACATTGAGTCGCTCCGGTCAAGGGCCCCAATATCCCCCATATGAATTTGATAAAACGACATGTCTACAACTCCCCCCAAAGTTGGAGCAGAGTGGTAAGTGTTGGTTTATTGCGATTGGAGGTCAATGTCATCCCACCCACAAATGTTTCATTTTTTACTAAAAACTTTCAACGTTGGTTCGTTTAAAAGTACCAACAGTTGCGTTTTCTTGATCATCTCGAGTAGTTTTGAGTAACGAACTCCATGGAAAAAAATACACCTACCCAGTTAATTTTCACACGTGCCACTACCCTGCGCGGGATAGAGTTTAGGGGAATGAAATGTGGATGGCTAATGAAGAGCAAAAAATGCGGCAATTTCGTTTTCTAAGTTTGAGTTCCTTTAAAAAAATTACAATTCAAAACAAAACAGCGAAAGTTCTTATTGAGGTATCTAGATTTTTCAGATATATCATTGTCTTCTGCGACGAAATCCACCGAATCTAAAAAATAAGCCAACGAGAGTGAGACAAAAATGTAGAACAGTTGTCAGTTGTTTGAGCAAAGTTACCCGCAATCTTTTTTTCTTTTGAGTCACGCGTTAACCGCGATGGCAAAAGACGCGCTTATTGTCATAAGTTCTTTTTGACTTTGTGGATAATTTCCATATATCCTGGAAATCCCATAGAAAACGACAATCTGTAAAATTGATCATCTGCCAATGCCATCCCCCAGATGGCTCCGCAAACAAGTTCCCTAAAATTTCCTGTATGTCATTTTGTTTTTCAGATTATTTGGTTAATAATCATTATTAGAGTCAACCATTTTAAAATTTCCTGAGACATTTTTCTTTAAATTAAATCTCGCACTGCGCATAATATCAAATGCAAGTTCCAATTCAGAATATCGCGTTGGGAAGTGATGACACAATAGTCAGCTGAAGGGGGAAATTTTAATCCGTGTGCGTTTTACTTGAACAATGATCCTGTCTGTCCAAGAAAGAAACGACTATAATAATTAAAGATCTATTCAATTCACAATACCAAAGACGCTTTCATCATTGTCCTAAAAAGGCTATTGACTCGAGTCACAATCAGACAGAATTGCAATTATATACTTTTATTTAATAAAATATAATTCATGCATATTTTTCTGAGTATATAATGATAAAGTTCTTTTCACAGTCGGGAAAAGGAAAATCCTGACTTATGTCAGTCAGCTGTAAAATCAGATATAGCCGACAATATTTGCTGTACCGGTGGTATACTATTGACGTAAATATCATATAGATTGCAATATAATATATAATATGCGAATATAACATTCTTCGATTCGAACTAGAATATAGCGATATTCTTGTGTCCCCAAATGCCAAAAATATTCAAAACCATTTCAATGACCTCTTCTAATCCGTCCCTACCGTTTGAAACCCATTTTGCCTATCCACGACCAATTTTCCAAAATGTCCTTTTCAGGAGAGAAGATCCTTTCTGAAGATTTAAAAAATGTACAATTAGTATTTCGGGGCACTTGTCTCACCAAGTCTTGTATTTTCATATCCATATTGCTCATATTGGACTTCGTTTGCAAAAAAGGACCTTTTGTCCTTACGGGTATTCCCTGGGATTAGTATGCACTTTTAGATATAAAGTGTCCTGCAGCTAAATAACTACTTATGTTTTATTAAAATTAGCTCACGAAGAGAATCAAAGCAAGCAATTGAAAGAAATTGCATTGTTATCTTTACAGGATGATTTACTATTAATCCAGTCACTGGTCAACATTGCAATCTCTGAAACATTTTTGTGGTCACCAATGGATCCTGCATATCAACAATCGCAAAATATAGCAAAGAAAGTGCTAAAAATATACTCGAACTTGTCGAGAAATTAACTTAAATTAATTGACATTTGGATTTACTGTTATATTACCCGCTAATTACATTTCTGGTAACAGTATCCAAGTCAGGATCATCGAAAGTATATAGATACCAAGTTTCATAAAAATCTGATCACGACAAATCAATTAAGCACAATGCACCGACTTGATTTCTTTATCGGCTGTTTACTCGCTTGTTTGTTTTTACCACATAGCCCCCTTTTAACTTTCCGGGTCACATATAGAGAACACGCACACAATTTTCAGAAAGCTTTTACATTATATTGAATTGAATTGTTGTTTATCTTGCATAGTTAAGCCATATTTTGCTTGCTTTGATGCCGTACATAATCTTGAATTGACAAAAATCATTGCACAATTTATGCAAAATAAACAAAAATGCAATTCAATATAATGTAAAAGCTTTCTGAAAATTGTGTGCGTCTTCTGTATACGATAAGACTAACCATTAGATAAGATGGACGAGAAACTGGCCCTATATACGGAATAAGTTGACTTTATTTTCTACTTATTGTCGCCTGATTACCAGCTAACCCTTTCTATCAACTCATCTGTTCATTATAAAAATCAACAGACTCGTGCATACCAACCAACTAATGTCATTCTTATTGTCATCCCTCTATCAATGTCAGCCAGGAATAATGATGGTAATTTTGAAAATGTCCTTGGGAATGTTTCATGCTATAGTGTACAGCCACATTCGGTGGAAATTTGTGAGAAAAGAAGAGCCAAATGACACATGAACCTGACATGACTTGAGTATGATAAAGGGTCCAAGAAATGGTTACATGATACTGAAATTATAGGTAATTGACTTATAAAAAGAAGTGCACATTTAACTACATATTTATTGATTGATTATTTATTGCCGTAACCGTGTTAAACGGGAAATTTGAGAAATATAGTTACAGTGAATGATAAATTACAACGAAATGTGTGTATTTCGACTTTTCTGGAATTTCATATAAATTATACCGAATGCAAGACATATTTTATACCGCGTCGTCGAACTTTTGTCTTCAAATTTGTTTGAATGTTGGACAACAAGTTGAATCGTGCAAACTGCGCTTAATATGTACATGTTTTCTAAAGACCTGATCGAAACCTGACTACAAGTATAATTTTGCCCTATTTGCCAGCAGAGGCTATTGTTGGTTTATCCGGCGATTTTGCCTGAAAAAGTCATCAGATATCTGATTGTGTGTTCGTTGTTGTTGTACTTCCGACCTGACGAGTAATCAGGTGCCTGATTGTGTATAATTTTGCACATTTGAATGTACGTGCTATTGGCAATCAGGCAAAATGCCTGATTCAAATCGGATTCAGTATAAATAGGCTCTCAGGTTCCTGATTGTGTGCTCGTTGTTGTTGTACTTCCGACCTGACGAGTAATCAGGTGCCTGATTCTGTATACTTTTGCCCATTTTAATGTACGTGCTATTGGCAATCAGGCAAAATGCCTGATTCAAAACTGATTTTGTATAAATAGGCTCTGAGATTTTTTTTTTTATTTTTTATAAGGAATTAAATTTTTATCGGTAGTCATTCTACCAATTTTTTAACACTAAAAGTATTTATGCATTTATAGATATTTTTTTGCTTTTCTATTATTATGGCATACACATATGGACGAAAAAATACGTATACACCTCTTGCGCCATTTTATTTTCGATTTTCATTGCATTTATTATAGTATAATACTCAAAGCAAAACAACAGTCATTAATACAACTAGGACACAACAATCCCAAGGGATCGTAAAAAGAAGAATGCCTTCTTTTCCTCTTTTCTTAGTCCCGCCCGGTATAAACTTTGAAGGGGATAATAATGCCATTGTTTTTCAATTTAAAAGCTATGAAGCTAAAATTTTGCAGAAATGCTTCTTTTTGCTGCACGCTGCAGGCAGTTTGTATGTTTGAGTCGGTAAAATCGGAGATTGGGGTCATGGGGCTGCCATACAAACCTAATCCCCCAAATTAGGTTCTTCTAAGAAAATGTCTTTCTATTGATCGCACAATGCATAAGTAAGAATGGATCAAGTCGGACCATGCTGGGGTCATGAAGCTGCCGTACTACCCCCTCCCCCCATTTTAGTTCTTTTAAGAAACATTTTGTACACCAATTTCACAAAACCTTGAATTAATGTGTCTTTATCAAAGCAACAAAAAATGTCAAAACAAATGGAATCGTTCTATGGGGCCCCGGCTCCCGCATCTCCCAATAAAATTTTCTGAGTAAATATTTATATTTTCTTTGCCCACTTATTCCAACCAAACCCCACACAAATATTGTTTTGTCGACGCAACGGAACTTTTGTGAAGACGGAAGGAAAAAAATGTGGTAGGGAGAGGGGGGAGGAGATAACATACAAGTCCTAGGCCTAAAGGTCTAATATGAAAAAAATTATAATTTAATTTTTAGTCTAGCGCCGAATTTTCTGATAAAATTCTAATGTGTCATATACATAAATCATTGCAAAGGAAATTTTATGTAGATTTTTTCGTCCTCAGACATTTTTTTTTTGTATCTCTTACCGTTTTTAAAATAATCACTACAATCTCAAAAAAGAACTCCTTTCCCAGTTTTTTTGCGGACCGCCCATCGATGGGGAATTTTTCCCCATAATCAGCGGGCCATTCCCAATCATCCTGCAAAAATCCAGATAAGTTTTGATTTTTGCCGTTCAATGGTCATATTTTGGGTTATTTTTCTTCGGCGTTAAGTCAACGACCTATTTTCATAGAAATGTGCCCATCCGCCTCTGCTTCAAACAATTAAATTTATTCCTAGATACTCATTCTCGTACTCATAGACATACATCCGATTGGATCGAGCACAGAACAGAGCAGAAAAACTTCCATGCAAATTTGCAATTGCTGTTTTGTAAAGAACAACTCCTGCCAAATGTTTATGGAAGTTGTACTGCCTTGTCCTGCACTCAATCCAATACAACGAGCTACATTGGCAACAAGCCGGGCGCGCGAACTCAGCGACTGCCTTCGTCATCTTCCATGTTTTTTACACCCTTCGCTTATTCACTCTATGGGTATATTAACTTTGTCATGAAGTTTGTAACGCATTGAAGGAAGCATCTCCGACCATATAAAAAGTATACATATAAGATCAGCATGACTAGGGGAGTCGATTGGTCGATGTCAGTCTGTCCGTCTGTCTGTCTGTCCGTCTGTCCGTCTGTCTGTTGTGACGCGTTTTACTCGGTCAATTTAAAAGCTATGAAGCTGAAATTTTGCACAAATGCTTCTTTTTGCTGCAGGCAGTTTGTATGTTTGAATCAGTAAAATCTGACAATGGGGTCATGGGGCTGCCATACAAATCTAACTCCCCAAATTAGGTTTTTCTAAGAAAAACTTTCTATTTGTGTACCAATTTCAACCAAATTTCACACAAATGAGTTTCTATTGATAACACAAAATATATGCAAGAATGGATCAAATCGGACTATGGGGTCATGGGGCTGCCATACAAACCCCCCATTTTGGTTCTTCCAAGAAACATTTTTTACACCAATTTCACAAAACCTTGAATTAATGTGTCTTTATCAAAGCAACTAAAAATGTCAAAACAAATGAAATCGTACTATGGGGTCATGCTCCCGCATCCCCAATAAAATATTCTGAGTAAATATTTTTATTTGTCCAGTTATTTCAACCAAGCTCAAAACTTTTGTCAAGACGGAAGAAAAGGAATGAGGAGGGGGATTAAATACAAGTCATAGGTACGCACGAAAAAAACTTTTAGCCCAAGGAAAGCGAAGGGTGTCCAAATATCATCCGTGCCCGAAATTAGCCTCGGCCGCGAGGGTTGGAGAGTGTAACGAGAAGGGGGCGAAGCCCCCTAGTTTTTTATTAAGTTTCCGCAGGAGCAGATACCGCGTGGTATATATATTTGCTTAAGCCCCGCGGTATTGCATATAGCATGGGTCAACAGAGTAAGATACGTACACTCATGAAGTCAACACATACACGAAAACCTGCTCGGGCAGAGAATTTTAACTGTGTAGCAAAAGAGCAATGGCTCAATCGCCTATAGGTACGTGTGTCTGTTCGGTTGCATTTGTAACATCAGGCGCAGATCAGACGACTGGGCCAAAAAAAGTGCAACCGAAGTCTTTAGTGACTCAGATTTATGATTTATGGTCATACTTAAAAAAATATATTCTGTTATCAAATTTCGAAAAAAAAGGTTTCCATACTTTTCGAAATTTTTACTGCGGGCCGCTGAAATCTGAATATGGTGATATTTGCCCCGGATCACGTGTTGAGTTTGACACCCCTGTTATAGAGATAGTTTTTATGCCGTTATTCTTGTTGAAGCAATTTGAGATACTCGTAGTACCCCCGAACCGATTACCATTTTATCATTTTTATAAGGAAAACAGAAAAATTCCTTATCACTGTGGGATTCGAACCAACGTTCCAGTAATTCAGAGAATTAGATTTAGATTTAGTGTGGGCTGTGGCTATTAGGTAGCCCTGGGCACTGCGAGAGCCTATCTGTTGTGGGGTTTCCTGCCGTTCTCCACTATACTACCGCCCCGTATTCATCAATTGGTCTAACAATTGTCTTATAAATCCACAGAATTATATCTCGTTTGATACCCCATGCTTTACCCGCATAGCTTCTGCAGATGCATAAGGCCTTAGTTGCTTTCGCTGTTAACACCCTGAGGTGCTTTTTCCAGGGTAATTTCTTGTCTAGAGTGACCCACAGATACTTGACAGTTTCTGGCATGGTTAACTAAGAATTAAGCGTCTCCTTCCTACTGAATGGCATCACTGCGGCTTTTGTCGGATTGACACGTAACCCATTAACAGTTAACATTCCTGTACTATTTGAAGAGCGTTCTGTAAATCATCCGGTAGAACCTTCTCGAATTTGCCTTTAACCGTGATGACCAAGTCGTCCGCATACCCCTGGGTTGAGAACCTAGCTGAGTTAAGTCTCCACATCAATCCATCAACTACCAAACACCACAGGAGGGGGATAGTACAGCTCCTTGGGGCAGCCACGTGTGGCTTGGGAAGTAGAGTAGAGAGTAGTCTTGCCTATACTGGTAAATATAATTCTGGATGACAGCATGCGTTACACCCACATTATCGTAGTATTGTCGGCCCCTTTGGATCTTAATGCCTTTCCTATGACATTTGATTCAAATGACGTATTGTCAAAGGCGCCATCTATGTCTAGAAATACACATAGTGCAATTTCTTTATTAGACATGGTCGCCTCGATCTCTTCCACTAAGCTTTGTAGTGCCGATTCCGTCGATTTGCCCCGTTGATAGGCATATTGTTTTGGGTGCAGCGGCCGCGTCTTCAGAAGTGTACTCCTAATATGAGTGTCCAGTAACTTTTCCATAGCGATACGACTTGGAGTCGTCCGCCGGTCTTTCACCCACTTTGGGGATAAAGACTACCCTCACTGATCTCCCTGTTGGGATATATTCCAAAGCAAAACTACTTCTATAGATGCTAACCATGCTGGAAAGAGCACCTCAGCTCCTTTTGCCCTCTTTGCAGGAGTGCCGGAAAAATTCCATCCATGCTAGGCGATTTGAATGGATCAAACGTCCCGATTGCCCATCTTATCCTGTCATACGTGAAAATACCTCTTGCTGCTGCCCAGTCGGACCTATTTGCTCTGTTGAGCGGACTCATGCAGCTTAACCATTCACGTTATAGTCTAGTCTGCAGCCGGGGAAATGGCTTGCTAGGAGCAGCATGCCCGTACTTTCGGCATCCCTCGTGATGTCTCCGTTTACTCCCTTCAGAGTGTTGATAGAACTGCAACGGTTTTTTTGCCAGTACTTTGTACAATCTAGCTGCTTTGGTGGTACTGCTGACGCTGTCGCAAAAGTTTGCCCAACTTCGTCTTTTAGCGTCTCTGATCGTTTTGTTGTATTTCGTGAGGCTGGAACGATACCGAGCCCAGTCCCCGTTGCGCTTGGCTCTGGTAAACAGCTGCCTCACCTTTTTCCTGAGGCAATTCAGAGAATAGAGTACACACTGAGCTACAGAAAACGGAAGGCCCAGATAGAAACAGTAGAAACCCTTCTGTATTCTTTTTGTTTGGAAATCAAAAATACTGAATTATTTTTATATTTTTCGCCATCATAAAACAAATACACAGATGGCACACGGGAACCTGACGGTTTTAAATCGTTCAGTCGAGGCGTCGCAATTTTTCGCACAAATAGTTTTTTGATGTTCCTTTTAGAAACTATTCAAAAATTCAGACTAAATTAATCTTTGAAAGTATGAAGATTGGTGACGCGAACGCAACATGAAACAAAAAAAGTTATCCACCACATTTTGCAAACTCAAATCACGTAACGACTACAATTAGTATAGTGACTTTAGCTCTAGACCCAAACATCCAAAAAAAGAGCTGACTTTTGATGCCAAATTGTTCCATGGCCTAACCGCATTACGCAGTAAAAAGTTAGACTTTTTTGCGCGTCACATTTGGGGGGGAGGGGGAGGCAAAGGGGTGAAATTATGATTTTCCGCCAATATCTTGTTAACTGTAATATTTACACTAAAATGTTCTGAGGACGATTTAAACTACACAAAATTTCTAATGATATATTATATCATATACCTTCTCTTGGCAGATTATCTCCTAGACCTAAAAACATTCGGTGTAATTTAGATTTGGGAAAAATTTTGGTAAACGTTAAGGCTAAGTCCCATTAGACCCTCCACCAAATATAACATCGATCTGATTAAAACAAAGGGACCTTCCATACAAAATGACCGGAAAATTGCCTACGAGCAAAACTTTAATTTTGGTTGACTTGTTCCCTTATTTCTTAATAAACTAGTGGCATTGAATTTGAATAATTTGTATGGGAGGTACCCTTAGTTTTAATCCGCTCGAAGTAATATTTGGTGGAGGGTCTTATGGGACTTAGCCTTACCGTTTACCAAAATTTTTCCCGCATGCTGGGACTCAAATGTGACGCGCAAAAAAGTCTAACTTTTTACTGCGTAATGCGGTCAGGCCATAGAACAATTTGGCATCAAAAGTCAGCTCTTTTTTTGGATGTTTGGGTTTCATCATTTTTTCAGCTTAAATCACTATACTATACAGGGTGTCCCGCAACTGGTTAGCCATAGACCAATGGTAGACTCTACAGAATGTTTTAGGAAAAATGTCGCCAAAATTATTTCTCTAGCTTTTACCGTTAAGGAGTAATTGCCTTTTTTGTGATTCTTGTCAAAAAGCACGACTTTTTTGTAAAAACTCCTATTTTCTAGCTTCCACTTAAGCCAAATCAATATTTTTCATATTCTTTTGAAAGTACACAAAATTTTCAATAAAAGGACATATCGAACGTTTCGAACGGTTTCGTATCTTCCGAGATACGACGTTTTGAATTTTGCAAAAATGTCAATTTCAATTTTTAATGTCAAAATAAACCCGAATTTCGTAACGGTACATTGTAGTGGCAAATCTGCAAAGTTGACAAAAGTTGGCGTAGTATCTTAGTTTTCGAACGGCATATAAGAATAAAGCACAGAGTCATCCAGTTTCTGAATAATACGTATAAATAAAAAAAAAACATAGTCTGCAAATGTACCAAACCGACTTCAATCTTGAAAAGGAAGTAACATTTTTGCATCAAGCATAGACTTGGTTGTTATGCATTATGGAAAAATACTATTCGCTACTGCTGTAGATGCTACTTTACTAATTATAACGGTAAGTATAAAAAAAATTGTGTTGAATTATTTGTACGAATGTTCGCTGTGTACACATTAATATTGTGAGAGTATTTTTCATTTTCATCGTCTAAAGGATAAACATTTTAATTTGTCGGGTATTAATTAGTGTCCTTTTATGTCCTTTTTCAGAGTTTTCCGATCCAATCTTTCCTTAGCAAAAATTAAAAAGGAAGTGGCAACTTGAATTATTCGCGTAGTTATGGGCTTTGGAAAGATACAGATGATAAAGTTACGGGAAACACGAAAATTTTCCATTCAAACGCGATTTATTCCGTTGAGGGTCCTTGAAATAGGAATCAAACACCGGATATGTAATGTACTCGGCGTCCCCTTTGATATGATATCCCGAATGCCGACCTCCAGTCAAGGATTAAATAGTGTCCTTTCCGATCAAATTTATTTTAGCAAAATGTGTTTAAGACTCCTGGGACCCCACTGATTCAAAACCAAGAAAAAAATAGCCTTACTGTATTTTTTTCTATTGGAAATGCTTATATGACTGAACTATTTTCACGTAAAAGCAAGATTTCTTCCTCTTACGGACTATGTTTTTTCCCCTTTTACACATATTATTCACAAACTGGATGATTCTGTGCTTTATTCTTATATGCCATTCGAAAGCTTAGGATTTGGGCCAACTTTTGTGAACTTTGCAGATTTGCCACTTCAATGTATCGTTACGAAATTCGGGTTTAATTTTGACAATAAAAGTTGAAATTGACATTTCTGCAAAATTCAAAACGTCGTATCTCGGAAGATACGAAACCGTTCGAAACGTTCGATATGTCCTTTTATTGGAAATTTTGTGTACTTTCAGAAGAATATGAAAAATGTTGATTTGGCTAAAGTGGAAGCTAGAAAATAGGAGTTTTTACAAAAAAGTCATGCTTTTTGACAAGAATCACAAAAAAGGCAATTACTCCTTAACGGTAAAAGCTAGAGAAATAATTTTGACGACATTTTTCCTAAAACATCCTGTAGAGTCTACCATTTGTCTATGGCTAACCAGTTGCGGGACACCTTGTATACTAAATAAAATGAAGTGAAATTTTTAAATTAAGGATTAGGCGAGTTGTAAAATTTAATTTAACAGTAGCGATTTTCGGGGATTTCCACAAAAAAAAACCTTATATCGGTAAACATTTTATCAACGTCGTTTTTACTCAGAAAAATTGTCCTATCAATCCTTTCAGTATGACCACCCAATGAGGGATATTGCATTGTCATGTTTCGTTGTTAAAAAGCGTTGCTGTAAAGAATTGCGAATAGCTAGCATTCCCGTCACTCAAAATTATGCGATCCCGACATATATCATGATACGCTGAGTTTATTCGAAATAGTTCTATTAGCCAAACGACCCCCCCCCCCCGTGGTTCCGCTTGTAACAATCTGCACAGGCAATTTCATTTGAGACTTCATACGTTTCTAAGGAACTAGTAAATTACCTTCATCTTCACTGCAATTTTCAATTCGACATTGTATTTATCTGCAGACACTTACCTGAAAAATAGAGAAAATATATTTTATGGCTATCAATCCTTTTACCTGAATCCTGAATAATTGTGCAATTAATATAAAATGTGCTCTGTTTATTCAGATACGTTGGGAAAAACTTGCTTATTAAAAGCTCTGCGGTTTATATTATAAAAACTTGACAAGGTCATTCTTGAGGACTTCAAGGGACTATAATTTGCTCGTTTATTAAAAGCATTCTTAAGAGAACGTAAAAGAGCTCAACACTTCCTAGCGAACACTCTTTAGGGTAATTTTTAACATTTATGTTTAGTTTTAATTTAAAGTTCTACAACTCTAAAAGAAAATGACTCGGTAAATTCAATCTAGCATTGTGGAAATCGGTTACTTAAATACTTTGCAAACACTTGACTGACGGATCATGAAAGCTCCTGATTTTTTTCTAGGGTATGATAAAAAGTTAAAAAAGTTTACACTCCATTTCGACCACGCGTGGTGTTTTAAGAGCGAAACAAGCACAATTTGTTATTTTATCGTCAATCAGCGACAAACTATACGAGATAGTGTATTTCATAATAAGTAAAGTACGTCCTCTTATAAAAATCTTTAAAAAAAAATAAAGATCCGATCCTGCCAGGAGTCGAACCTGGAATCTTCTGATCCGTAGTCAGACGCGTTATCCATTGCGCCACAGGACCCGTTGAATAGCCGCGCTTGACGAGTCATGATATGTACGAACGAGTACATGCGGATTTCAAATTATATGTGTTATTAAAATCTTATCAGTCGCCATTTATTTGAAAATCCCTGACCACTGATATAATTACTATGCTGTGTACTTCTAAATCTAATTTCAACTAATAGATAAGAATAGTTTCTATTTATATTTTGGTTTAATATGTAACAAGATAAATTGAATTTATTTGTATTTTATTTTCTACATAGTACACACGTGTATGGTAGGCCCATGGGTGTCTATAAAGAATATGTAGGTATCTATAAATAAATCTCTGTGTGTAAGCATTTGAACTGGCTGACTTCTATTCTTCTATATAATTCTTATTGATTGAGTGGAATAATATAAAAAAAAAACTGAGCTAATGCATCACGTTTTAGATATAGGTCCCACCGAGATTTGAACTCGGATCGCAGGATTCAAAGTCCTGAGTGCTAACCATTACACCATGGAACCTTGCGTGCGTGATTGTTTCCAAGATCGAAACTTGGTAGAAAAGTTGTCATTATGGTGCGTGTAGTAGGTACATTGGAAAAGCAATGCGTCCATAGAGAGTTCGAAAAGAAACGTGATTGAGAATTAATGGAAAATTTACTGTTACTTTGAAAAGGAAGTAATAAAGTGTCTTCTTACTATAGTGTGATTAATTATCGTAATACATACATAAAACCAAGTTAGAAACAACATTAACAGCAGATAGAGTACATGAAACGAGTTGCAAGGGATTTGAAAGAGTTTCAGAAACATTTCTTGACAACGTGTTATCTATGCTGCGGTCAGCGCAGCACAAATGAAACAAGTAAGCTGAGATAAGAAACACAATTCTGTTAAATGCAAACTTATTTGTACATAAAGAATCATTTATGGATTTTGAAATTTCATATGTAGGTGTATAAGCGAATATTATTTCCATTTAATGCATACTTCGTCTTTACCAAAAACACTCGGGTCGATCCACAAGGACTCTTTAAAATATTTATAATAATCCTTCCAGTCGTAAATACATAGATAGACGCCTTCAGAAGTCACCATAATATACATATTTAGCTTCTAAAGGTACATATGTATAACCGTACGAAGCTTCCACACAATATCTGTGAGTTTTTGTATCTTGTCTACCCTTGATCCCAATTCATCCCCAAGGTATTTCATAGGGCAAGAAAATTTCGGAATTTCTTATAACCCCAGGGTTAACATGTCTGGTCTTCCTGCTTGAAATAAAAGAACATGACTGAATGCATACATACACATACTCGTATATCCTCCATGGGGATGACGTATTCTTTTCTATATATGTATGCATGTATGTACTATTATCGTGGAAATGACTTCCACCGTTTTCTTTTTGCTCAAAGGATGCACGCTAGATTCAAATAGCGCCGACGTCGCGACACGACGCGACGACTCGTCAGTGACGATAAATATATAAATTGTAGCTATACGAGTATGTGTCCTTTTTATATTTGCCGTTTCTCATTTGAAATTCGAATGAACCCGGAATAAGAAGATACGAAGATCTAACGTGACGGATGATATATCCTTGTGACTATTCCAGACTTGTGTGCAAATAAACGTCCGTCTGTTTGATTAATCTTTCTCGACGTCAGGATATGGTATAGTTAGACAGTTTTCTTTTGGCGGAAATCGTTTTCGCAGGAAGGTGTGCAAATGCAACTATGTCAACTATGTATGTGAATTGAGTAAACCTTAAAGAACTGCACGTCACAATTTTTAGTTAATCTGATTAGTGAATTTCCTTTCTTGTTCTTCTCCCTTGCCTCGTTGTTTATACCGCCAGTGGTGGATTTACCCATTTGCCGCCAGTAGGCTATTCACATATTGCCGCCCCTATTGTAACACTATTGTAAAGCGGTGAATCACAAATTGTGGGAGGCTCAAATATAGATGCCGTTTATGAATAATTATGGTTTTTTTTAATCAAAATTCTTCCGAAATCACCCAGAGGTAATCCGTTGAAGCCATGCATCGGCCAAACATTTTATATCCTTTGATTAAAAAAAAGGTTATAACCAAATCTGTTTAATGAACACCGCTAAGAATATTTTAGGCCAGAAAAAAATAAAAAATCACCTGTTGCCTAGGGTTGCGCATCTTATATAAACCCCACCAACCAGCTAGTAATTTTTGGATACAATAATCCTTGCTAGAACACTTACGGATTGTAGTCGCTCCAGTAATGGCAATTATGTTTCACTGAAGCCATATGGTGATTGCCGAAGTCACGACGAAAAAAAACATATTTATGCTTTTTGGCCAAAATTTTATCGGGGGCGCCAGGCTCAGAAGACTCCACAAGTGAGTTTGGACTGAAAGAACTTGATTTGTCTTATATTATGTGGCTTTTGGCGAATGTGTGTCCTGTATTGATCGGGGAAAATTGGCAGAGACAATAGTAAAATTTGTTTAACCTTCCTATACCCGCGTCAAATTTTGTTACACGTATACCCGCGTCGGTCTCACAGACCGATGATTTTCAATCCTTTTTAAATTGTGTTTTTTTCCATAACAAAAGATAAATAGAGGATAATAAATAATAAAACTAAAGTGTATAATGAAACAACAATGTCATTCAATAACTTTATTTTCATTTTAATCAGTTTTTTGCGAAAAAACTTCAACATTGCAACTTTTATACTTTGGAACTATAAAATTTTAACATAAACATCTTTTCCTTTTAAAAGACAAAAATATTCTTTCGTCTCGCATAAACACAGGATGTGCACTAAAATAGAATCAAAGAATGACTCAAAGAACACTAAAAAAAAATTAACATACTAATTTTATACTGACACAAAAAGTCACGCCTATACCCGCGTCGGTCTCACAGACAATTCCTTCCAAATGCACCAATACGCCCGTCTTGCGTAATCACAAGACATGCACTAAAATAAAGTCAGGAACAAATCCGGCAGCTAGCAAAAAACTCGACCCGCTACCTTTTCATTTAAGCTAAAAAAATTGAAAAAAGTGTTTTGTCGGTCTGACAGACCAACGCGCGGGTATAGGAAGCAGGGATTTGGAGCGATACATTTTTTCGCTCCGCTCCGCTCCCGCTCCGACCAATTTGAAACCGCTCCGCTCCAGCGCTCCGCTCCGACTAAAATTTTTTCGCTCCGCTCCGCTCCACGCTCCGCTCCGCTCCATTACAAAAATACAACAAAACTTCATTGTTCTTAGTAAATTTTTATTATTTTCCGCGAATTATTCAATTTAACGCATATCTACCCACGTATTATAGAATATGACTTAACAAGTGCGTTTTATTCGATCAAGTACAGAACAGGATAGCACCAATTTCGTAATCCGGATCAATTATTGCAAGGGGTGATCCGGATCAATGGAACATCCGGATTAGCGCAATCACTTTTTTCTAGGTAAAACAATCCAAACAAATAAAAAGGCGGAACAAAAGTCGATAAATGTTTTATTTGTTAGAAATTAGCCAGCATCATGTCAATTGCTAAACAGTCCCGTCAAAAAGTACGAGACCAAATCTATGTACCATTTCAAACTGAAAATCTCAAATATCCGGATTTTAGAGTCAACGTTGCTGCCGAAATCCGGACTATAGAAGACATAGTGGAAATATTTAGTCGTCCGGATTAGCGTGATATCCGGATTAAAGGAGATCCGGATTACCGAGTCAAGACTGATTATTAATGTCATTTCCAGCAAAATAGGTGCTGAATTCTTAACTCCTTAGCATTTAAAGATTTTCCAAAAATGCTACCACTAACACCTTCGTGGGAAAAAAATGTATATGCAGTAAGATCACAAAATTTTGTCTTTGAAGCTGTGTAAAACTGTAAAAACTAAACTGCTTATCCAATTTTTATAGGGTTTATTCTTAGGAAAAATTGGTGGGCCCAACCGAAAGAAAATATGTATATGTAAAATGTTAAGTTTTTGAAAAATCTTTAAATGTCTGTGGAAGCTGAAGAGTTAATAATTTTTTTATACTTCTTTTTGCTGGAAATATCACGAGGAATCATATTTGGGTGCTTTTATGCGATAGTTTCCGGACATCCCGTATAGAACGAGATCAAATGGGTATGGAAGCTGCGCTGTCCTGTACTCCATCCAATAAAACGCACCTAATAACTAATTTAAACTAAAAAGGGAGTTTCATTTATCGAGTACAGGACAGGACTTTTCTGTCCTGGATGATCTTGAATTTCTTAATAATGAAGAGTGATGATTATGACTAAACGCAAAACCTCTTTTATCACAATGAATTTCACAATAATACGAAATTTTGCAAGTCTCTCAGCGAATTCTTCGCCTTTAAATAGCCCAAAATCATCAATTCGTTCCATAAAATGAAAAATTTGTCGACAAAAATCCTTTTTTTCTCTCGGAATTTTCTGATTTTTTACATCGGAGCGGAGCGGAGCGGAGCGATCTTCAAAGCAAAATTCGCTCCGCTCCAGCCTGCAAAAAATCGCTCCACGCTCCGCTCTTTCGCTCCGAAATTTAAGGTCGCTCCGCTCCGCTCTATCGCTCCGCTCCGCTCCGCTCCAAATCCCTGATAGGAAGGTTAAATAAAATACCCCAAAAAGACAGGAGTGGCAACACTTCAAAATTTGAGCTCATTTTCAAATTTCCGGTTTTAAATACGAAAGTCACATTCAAGATCAAATACATATACATACCTAATATGTTTGAGAAATTTAAAAATTAATCTGGAAATGTATTCTCCTGCCCTAATACATTTAGCTGAATCAGGGGCGAACCCAAGGGGGGGATTAGGGGGATGAAACACCCCCCGAAATTATGTAACCGATTTTTCAAAAGTATTAGTTTCAACAAAATTTACACAACATAACTATATTGACATAAGAAATAAGTGATGATTTTCAGACTCAAGATCTATACTGATGATATCAGATTGAAAAATGTGGTGGAGAAATTTTTTTTTGTTTCTTAGGTTTTTTTTTTGGGTGCTGAGCTTGAATCCGGAGCTTCCCACCAAAATTTCGTTGCAAAACAGGGTCAAAACCGCAAAAATCCCGAAAATTTTAGGAGTTTTTCGGTTTTTTGGCTTATAACTTCGAAACTGTACATTTCTCTCTCCTGTCCATAAACATGTTAGAGAAACATGATTGCGGGTCCAACGCGATATTAATCTTTAAAATGTGTTATGCGGTATTGCTACAATTGAAAGTCATTTTTTTGCGTTTTTTTGCGATTTTGACCCTTAGCACCCCAAAATACATAAGAAACAAAAAGAATTTTTCTCCACCACATTTTGCAATCTCATGTACTAGCTTTATCACCTGGTTACTACACTACCAATATATAAAATAAAAAATATGCCATTGGAAATTAAGTTTAAGTGTAATAAAAAAAAAATAATTAATTCATTAATTTTATTAGTTTTGATAGACAAGATAATGGTGAATTATTTTTTAAAGTTTTAATTAATGCGAAATAAAGTAAAATAGAAAAGAAGATTAGATACATTCGGTGAGTAGTTTTTGTTTAGGGTCATTTTACATATTATAATTCGCGAGTTTCAAAAACCACAAAAATTTACAAATTTATCATAGTGACCGCTGAATGGGTAAAACCTGTCTTCATTTTGTAGGACCTAAGTGGATGTAAAAAAAAAATTAATTTGCAAGAAATGAATAAGGTAATTCCGTCTAACAATTTTCGTAACAATCGGTTACCAAAACCAGTTATGTATTTCCTAAAGGGAGTTTTTAAAAAAGAACTTAAATTTGACGTAAATCAACTTTAAATATTTTAAATTAAATTTTGGTGAAATTTAGAATAAATAAAAACGATTATCTTAAAGTTAAGGTCTGAAAATATTTAAAACGTATGATTTCATGAGTCACTTGCATACACAAATCTCCCCCCGAAATAAATTCCTGGGTTCGCCCCTGAGCTGAATTGATGCTGATGCCCTTTTCATGCATAAAACTCGTCTGAAAATCGATCGCGTTACTTACCAGATGAGGAGAATAATTTCTTGGATGAAAGCTAATGAATGGCTGAATTCAAATTGTAAGAAAACGACCGGACGGGTAAACTTGGACGACAAGAACCATCGTATGATCATTTCACACTATCCGATCAAAACACGGACCGGCGAACAATAATCACACAGCAAGTATGTATAAATGTTGCCATGCACGCTCCAAAGTTAGTGTACAATGAAGTGACGAGTCGACAAGATTAAAATGCAAGTAAAACACGCGCTAATTGTCTTTGCAGAACGCCTGAACTATTGGTAGATGCAATCGTCTTATCGATCGTACGATTCCTACGAAAGAAAAACAATCGTGTCACGATTTTTTTCTTTCGTAAGACGCGTTCTTACAATGTGAAATGCACAATGCTTGTCTACTGGCCACTACAAAAGCTCTCTTGTCTTGCAAGTTTACCCGTCCGGTTCCGTCTTACAATCTGAAATCAGCCAATGCTTATCACATTAACTTTTTTTAGTGTTTTCCATTTCTGGATTTACATATAACAAAAATTTTTGCAATTTCTGATATGTCCAACTGACAAAAAGCCGAAGCAGCTATTATATTGTTTAACGGTTGGGCATAGCAATAATGCATGAAGGATCTTGGTTTCGAATTTAAGCTTAAATGACCTTCAATATTTACTTTCAGTGAGGCTCTTAGAAAATGGCGACAAATGCCTTTTCATGTTTATATCTCACTGAGGGTGAAAATACGCTTCGCCTGTTCCCAAACCGTATAATGATGATGAGTGCTACATCCTATTGGATACTGTATACAGTATTCCACGGTAAGTTGAACACCCTAAAAAAAATATTTTCCCTCAATTTGCCGCCCCCTGAAATCTGCCGCCCTAGGCTCAAGCCTACTCAGCCTACTGGTAAATCCGCCACTGTATACCGCTCCATTGCGTCGGGTCGATCGGTCTGCCCTGTAGGCCCATTTTGGCGGTAATGTCTCAGGCTATTTCTATTTGGGCTCTGTCTTGGATCGGCGATGACACGCCGAGACCAATGTGTTGTTGCTTTCCCATTCGTCACATCCAGGTGTTCTTCTGTCTGCCTCTGGCCTTGGGTTCATCAAGTGGAACTTCCATTGATATCGCCTCCTATGCGGGGTTCACAGGCAGACGCCTTTGAACATGGCAATACCAATCCCATTTGTCGGTCTTCGAGTTTTTCGGTGATTGGTTGGTCTATCGATAAACAAGTTGCCTCGGATGTATATCTACATGCGTTTGATGTGGTCCCTTTTGGTTACACCAACTGCTTGAGATTTTAATTTCGGTCGCTGTCATTGAGCGTAATCTGCATACATAGTCCAGCATTCAGATCCATATATCACATGCGGAACGTACAACCGTCTTGGACAACTTGCCGTTTGGCTTCAATGACATTTTCTTAAAGCAGAAAACTCCAGAGTTTTGTCACCTTAGCGAATTTTCTTTAAAGTCTGAAAATAATTTATGTTCACAATAAAATCGTTTCCCTGCCATGTGTAAGCAAATACATCAATTTAAATTGTTTCTAACTATAACTTAACGAAAACACATATACGCCAGGAAATTTGAACAAAAATTTGGCCAAACTTCGGAAAAATTAGGGGAAAGCTGGAGGTGCTAAACAAGACCCTAAAAGTCCCCGTCCCTACGAATGCCGCTAGCGGTGCTACAGAGGGTGAAAAACCCTCGAAAAGAGGTTTTTCTAAATATCTCGATAATGGTGGCATATACAAAAAATGAGATGTATGGCAAATTTGAAGCTCTGGTGCTTTTTCAATAAACGATGGAAATACCGAATACGTTCGGGCACTCCTAACGGTGCCAGGAGGTCTAACGGTATTTTTAACAATGTTTCACGAAAATCTCAATAACGGTAGCTTCGTACTAAAAACTTTTGTATGGAAAATTTTTAGCCTATGGAGTTCTGAAGAAAGCGCCCAAATTTCATATCAATATCATATAAGAAAAGGCGTTTTTTTTTTTGGGTTTTTCGGGAATGGCGATAAGACGGGGGAGTGCGCTCTATGGTCTTCTAGGAGAAATTTGTAGCTTCTATGGCTGTTAGTAAGACGCCAAAAGTCCCCAAAGATGTGAGCCTCCCTAACGAAGTTATGAGGGTCCATACATTCAATTAAGCAGTTTTGAGGAATATCTCTATAACGGTAACGTTCACCGGAAACTGTTATAAGCGAATTTGTAGCTTATACAACGCTTAACATTAACATCCGAATTTCAGAATGATGCGTGGAAAAACAAACGTACAGTAGAACTAGCCGAGTAAAACGCGTAGCAACAGACGGACATCGCCCAATCGACTCCCCTCGTCACGCTGATCATATTTCATTTGGTCGGAGATGCTTCCTTTAATGCATTACAAACTTCATGACAAAGTTAATATACCCTTTCACTATACGAGCGAAGGCTATAAAAAACTAGGGGGCAAAGCCCCCCGCTCGCTTCGCTCGCCAACCCCCGGGGCCGAGGCTAATTTCGGGCGCGGCCGAAATTTGGATACCCTTCGCTAGGGCTAAAAGTTTTTTCGGGCGTACCTATGACTTGTATTTAATCCCCCTCCTCATTCTTTTTCTTCCGTCTTGACAAAAGTTTTGGGCTTGGTTGAAATAAGTGGGCAAAAAAAATATTTACTCGGAAAATTTTATCGGGGTTGCCGGAGCATGACTCCACAGTACGATTCCATTCGTTTTGAACTTCTTAGTTGCTTTGATAAAGACACATTAATTCAAGGTTTTGTGAAATTGGCGTAAAAAAATGTTTCTTAGAAGAACCAATATGGGGGGTTTGGTTTGTATGGCAGCCCCATGACCCCATGGTCTAATTTGATTCAGTCTTACATATGTTTTGTGTCATAAATAGAAATACATTTGTGAAATTTGGTTGAAATTGGTGCACAAATAAAAAAGTTTTTCTTAGAAGTACCTAATTTGGGGGGTTGGATTTGTATGGCAGCCCCAAGACCCCATGCTGCGATTTTATCCATTCTTACATATGTTTTGTGTCAACAATATAAATACATTTGAGTGAAATTTGGTTGAAATTAGTGAACAAATAAAAAAGTTTTTCTTAGAAGAACTAAAATTGGGGAGCTAGGTTTGTATGGCAGCCCCATGACCCAGTGATCCAATTTGGGTGAATCAAACATACAAACAGCCTGCAACAATAAGAAGCACGTGTGCATTTCAGCTCCGTAGCTATTATAGTGGCCGAGAAAAACGCGCTGCAACAGACGGACAGACGGACAGACGGACAGACAGACAGACAGACAGACGGACATCGCCCAATCAATTCATGTCGTCATGCATATCATATATACCCTTTCACTCTATGAGCGAAGGGTATAAAAACGGTATTTTCGTGAATTTCTTCATAACGGGAACGCACTCGGGAGGGAGGCCTGTAACAATTTGTTGCTTCTGTAACCTCAACTTAAAGTGCCAAAACAACTCATCTATTCCGGGCACCCCCAAGGAAACAATGAGGGGTCAAAGTTAAACAAAAAACCGTTCCTCGAAAATTTTTTTAATAACGGTAGCCTTTTGAGAGAAACAATCTGAGATAAATTTGTAGCTCCTCTGGCTGTTAGTAAGAAGCCAACAGTCCCAACGATGGAAGCCTCCCTAGGGAAGTTATGAGGGTCCAAACATAAAAAAATGCAGTTTTTTGGGAACATCTCTATAACGGTAATGTGCACCGAAAACATATTCCGATTTTGTAGCTTATACAACGCTTAATTAAATATCCGAATTTCAGATTGTAAAAAATTGAATGTTTCGTTAGGGGGGCTCCCATATTTGGGGACTTTTAGCGTCTTACTTAGAGCCACAGAAGCTACAAATTTCTCCTAGAAGACCATAGAGCCCAGATCTGAGCGCCATTCACGAAAAACAAAAAAAAAAACACAAGGTTTGAACCCCCATAGCGCCCTTAAGGCTGCACGTATTGATATGATATGGGCGCTTTCTTCGAAACTACATAGGCTACAAATTTTTCATACAAAAGTTTATTGTACGAGCTACCGTTATTGAGATTTTGGTGAAAAATTGTTAAAAATACCGTTAGACCTCCTGGCACCGTTAGGAGTGCCCGAACGTATTCGGTATTTCCATCGTTTATTGAAAAACCACATCAAGAGCTTCAAATTTGCCATACACCACTTTTTTGTATATGCTACCATTATCGAGATATTCAGAAAAACCTGTTTTCGAGGGTCTTTGACCCTCTGTAGCACCGCTAGCGGCACTCGTAGAGACGGGGACTTTTCGGGTCTTGTTTAGGACCTCGAAATGAAGGCTCATGCAAAAGTCCAGCTTTCCCCTAATTTTTCCGAAGTGAATGCCAATTTTCCTGGGGTAATAATAGAAATCCTAAAATAGGATTACAAAAGCATTTAACGTGTACAGTCATTCGATCATTGCTATACTATACTTTTCTCTGATTGTAATACAATCGCGGCAGTTTATTTCAGATTTTCTTTTTTTTTCGTTGTTCGTTTTTTGTTTCGTGTTCTCCTCACACACATTGCAAAAATTCAAGACGATCATATCAATTTACGAAATGTCTCGACTGCTTTTCATGCCTTTTCAATTTCTATGCTGTTCTGTTTATTTATTTTTTTTCAGTCCTTTCCAGCTCCGTCGTCGTCGTCCTGATCCTTTAAGCCGATTAGCAATGGATTACAAAGACGATAGAATAAAAATGGATGAATGTGTCCTTTAGCGCAGCGCTTGAATTGAAGAAGAACACAATTTTACTGTTCGAGGAAATTATATTTTTAGAATGTTTGTATGTATGTAGCTTTTTGTATAGACAGTGAAAGCTTGAGATTTACTCAAACTTCCCATAAGCGGACACCATTGGGGATTGAGACTTTGTCCGCTTATTGGAAGTGTCCGCTTATGAGAATATTTCACAAAGGTATAACATTTTATAAAACTAATTTAGGTAGCGCTGCGAATCCATTGAAAACCACGATGTCTCATTTGAACCGTGTTTTTCCAATACAATTTTTTTTTCGAAATCGAGAACACTATTTTTTTGTGAATTCCGAAATGACTTGTTCTTACACTTTTTCTTCAAAAGGCAATTTTTTTTATTTTTTTTTTCATATTTTAAAAGAATAGAAAACTGCACGATTAAATGCCGCGACATAAATTGAAGTCCTGAATCTCTAAGAAATTCCACCTACACGGAGAGATAAACAAGATTTGTACACCGATTTCCGGAAAGTGAATTTCGCTTTACGCAAAAGACCGATTTTCCGGTACATACTTTCGAAACTTCTTTGCTCGAAATACAATTCTGTAATGCAAGAATTTCGAATTTTATTTGTGGAACTGTCCGTTTATTAGAGACTTGCTTGTTCAGAAAGGGTATAAACGTACTGTCCGTGTCCGGTTATGAGAGTGTCCGGCTATTGGAAGTTATTTTTCTAGTAAAATATAAGGAAAAACGTTGGGGAAAATAAAAGTGTCCGTTTATGAGCAATGTCCGGTTATTAGAAATGTCCGTTTAGGGAAGTTCGACTGTATACGTAAAGTAGATCTGGTTTTTTATTTTTTGTTTAAGTTAACATATAGAAATTGCAATTTCTTAATTGTTTATCGATATCACTCCATATGACGTATACATGAATGATAAATGCCGATTGTTCTGAAAGGTCAAAGGCCATTAAATGAATCATCAGCAATCCTTAGGCTGTTTTTTTGTGGAATTTAACAATGATTGTTGAAAATTTTTTTCCGTTGTGTAAAAAAAATCATTATCTAGTTTAAGCTAGCCCTACAAGAAAGTCGTCTAATGGATTTTTAAAGCTAACAAAACCTTCTTTAATTTGAGTCCAACCCCAGGTTTGTAGATGCAAGGAATCACAAGATACAGAACTTTAAATATTGTTATTTGTAAAAAAGTTCGAAATTGTAGTTTCAGTCATGTTACGAGCTAAATATCGGCTTAAATGCGCATTCTACGGAGAAAGTCATGTGACATGAAATAGTAAACCAGTTACTTAGCTGTATACAGGGCCGGATTTCCCATATGGGCAACCTGGGCAGCTGCCCGGGGCGGCAAATTAGGAAGGGCGGCCTATTTCCGAGGACGGTATATTACCAATACATAATTCTGAAATAATTAGAAAAAAATAATCTCTGCGAACACGGCCTTTTCAGCCAGTGGTAGATTTAGATATTTGTTTGGAAGTCTTTATTGGGAGCTACTGTTTGTGCCAAGTTTTGCTCAATTGCGGAGTATAGCTTGATAAAGCAATAAGGTACTTCGCTTTAAATTTTAGCCTGGAAGCTGTCTTCAGTCTTCTTCAGCTGTAATAACGGATATTAAAACCATTAACCAATTTCTTTTATTTAAATTTAATGTTAATTGTATACCCTACGGACTTATTAACTGGGTTTGGTATTTCAGTTGAATCATCTACTGAATAAGTAAAATTCAAAATTCAAAATTATGTTTATGCAAGAAGATACTCACGAATCATGATTACTCCCAAGCCTGTCGAAAAAATCAAGCACAATCTCACAAACGACAGCTTTGAACCTGTAGTAACTCCATTCATTGATAAAATGACGGAGTGGTTTCAAAACAACACAAACTGCACCGAGCGCAGTCCAACACAAATGTGGAATAGTTTCGCTGACATGTCAGTAGGTGAGGCGGAAAAGGCACTTGGAGTTTCGAAGGGTCCCCTCCACACGAAGAAAGAAACATGGTGGTGGAACACCGCAACTAAGGAAGCAGTGCAAGCCAAATCGAACGCATTTAAGGCATGGACGAAATGTGAGTCAAGCAGTGAAACCGAACGGGTTCAACTTCGCGAAAATTATATGCAATGCCGGAAAAACGTAAAGCGCTTGGTAGCTCAAGCAAAGGCGAAGGCAGCTGAGAAATTCTACCAAGAATTAGAAACTCAGACTGCGACCGAAGGACCGTCTTTGCGCGAGAGACCTAAGCACGACGCCAGGATATTTAGGGCCCAAGCCCAAACGAGAAGGAACGCTCGTGCGGTTGAATGACAATCAATGCGGCTTTGTTGAGGGTCGATCTACAGTCGATGCGATTCAGTGCATTCGTATTGCAATGGAAAAGTATAGAGCAGCACGAAATGACTTGCATTTTGTGTTCATCGATTTGGAAAAGGCATTCGATAGAGTACCTCGTGATCTGATATGGTTGGCCTTGAGAGCACTTAATGTCCCTGAGGCATACGTCAGGATGATACGAGACATCTATGATGGAGCTACGACTAAGGTTAGATGCACAGCCGGTGAATCAGAAGAATTTCCGGTGAATGTCGGATTACACCAGGGCAGTGTATTGAGTCCGTTGCTCTTCAACATCATCATGTGCTACTTATTAACACGTATATCCGACGGCCTAGAAATATCTCTTCTTTTTGCCGACGATATAGTGCTCAGTAGCCCAAACATCGTTGCCTTGCAAGCTGCACTTACAAAATGGTGTGACATTCTGGAGGAGCATGGACTGAGGGTAAGTATAACAAAGACTGAGTTCTTATGCTGCCCATTCTCAGACCCAGATGCACCGATACCAGATATGTACGTCGAAGGAGAGCAGTTTAAGTCTTGTACCAAGTTCAAGTACCTAGGCTCGATGGTGAACAACGGAGCTACATGCGATGATGACTTCAAACATCGCACAAAGGTTGGGTGGATGACGTGGCGAGAAAACTCTGGAGTTTTCTGCGATAAGAAAATGCCACTGAAGCTGAAGGGCAAGTTGTACAAAACGGTTGTACGTCCCTCATGTATGGATCAGAATGCTGGACCATGTATGTAGGTTACGCGAAACAAATGACAGCGACTGAAATGAAAATGTTACGCATGTCAGTTGGTGTAACGAAAAGGGAGCACATCAAGAGTAGCTACATCCGAGGCAGCTTGTCCATAGACCAACCAATCACCGAAAAGCTCGAAGACCGACAAATGGATTGGTATTGCCATGTTCAACGGCGTCCGCCTGAGAACCCCGCAAAGAAAGCGATATCAATGGAAGTTCCACTTAATGGACCCAAGGCCAGAGGCAGACCGAAGAACACCTGGATGTGTCAAATGAAAAAGCAACAACAACGCATTGGTCTCGGCGATTACACGATCCAAGATAGAGCTGCCTGTAGAAATATGCTGGGATATTATCGCCAAAACGGGCGATGTGCCTACACCGCGGGTCGAGCAACGCGAAGCCATGGAGCGGTATAAAGAACAAGGCAAGGAAGAAGAAGACTCACGATTACAAATAAGTGTGTTGAAATGATAGTGTAGTATACAAGTAATAAACCTAGTACACCAGATTGCAAAATGTGGTGGAGACAAATTTTTTGTTGTTTCTTATGTTTTTTGGGGGGCTGAGCACGAATCAGGAGCTTCCCACCAACATTTCAATTCAATTGTAGCAATACCGCTTAACACATTTTAATGATTAATGGCGCGAGTTTTGTTTTAATCCTTCGCGGAAATAAGAACACTTTTTGTAGTTTAGTTTAAATTCATTTATTCACAATACCTTCGCGGAAATAATGATTAACAGAATAATATACTAAACAGTGGTATAGCGGCTAGGCACAACTGCGAGTGTAGATACGTATCTGAGTATATTTATAATGTCAATTATGCTTATTTGACAATAAAATATGTATTGCAATTGATTTATTGATTATTTGGTATCCGATTGCATTTGCCTGACTAAGGTGTTTACTTGTTCAAGTAAAGTCTGGAATTGGGCGGATGCAATCGGAGACTCTGTGGGTGTGAATGAACTCGGATACGTAACTCGCGTTAGACCCGCAATTATGTTTTCTCTAATATTTTCATGGACATGTTTTCGGAGAAATGTACACTTTCGGAATTATAATCAAAACAGCGGGAAAACTCCGAAAATTTAGGGTTTTTCGCGGTTTTGACCCTGTTTCGCAACGAAATTTTGGTGGGAAGCTCCGGATTCTAGCTCAGCACCCCAAAAAACATAAGAAACAAAAAAAAATTCTCCACCATACTTTGCAATCTGAAATCACCTAGTTACTACACTATGACGAGAAAGCCGTAAACAGTCTGACTCGCCCGGGTGCCATCTTATTTGTGATCCTAGGATAGTGAGGGCGTCGGGTCTCGGTTTAACGAAACCAACAAAAGTTAAACAAACCCGTATGATCACAATGAGTGCATTCAGCGAACGAAAAATGTAGCAGAAAAGTGCTCTTCCAATTAGATTCTCATTGCACATGATGGCTTTTCAGCGGAGAAAGAAAGCGGTGGCGGGTAATTCTTGTAGAACTTCCAGTGTTTTTCCAGTGAATTTCGCTGAATGCAGCCAATAACTGCTGTAGGAGCCATGATTTTCCAATCCTCTCCTTTGGGTTAACTGGTCCGCTTGGTCCGTTGGCTGGTCCGCTTGATAAAATCATCGTCTCCCTACTTTCGCTATTCTTCTCGGTTCAGTTGTTCCGACACATAGATATTTAATTTTGGAAATTTGTAGAAAATTTTGTAAATTCAAAAGAAATTGGCCCGTTACAAAAAGTAGGAGAATTAACTTCATTTTCGTCAAACGTTTTTGTTGTACTAGTTTAGTTTATTTTCACGATCATCTGAATTGAATCGCCAAATCCCCCTAAGGCACATTATGCTCTATCTAAATTAAGCGCGACGATGGCATTTGAGAGTCCAATGATACTACATTGTTCGAATGAATTTTCCATTATATACACCCCTTTTCAGCCCCTCATGAGAATATTTAACAGGTGACAAAGGGCGGCATTTTTAGTACTGCCCAAGGGCATAAAGGGTAAATCCGTCCCTGGCTGTATATATGTCAAAACGAATGGAATCGGACCATGGGGTCATAGGGCTGCCCCTGAGGATTAGGTTCTTCTAAGAAAAACTTTTTTCTTTATGTACCAATCTCAACCAAACTACACCCAAATGTGTTCCTAGTAAAGCCTCAAAACATATCTTGGAACATTACGTCACAGGGCTGCCATACAAACCAACCTCTGAAAATTAAGTTCTTCTAAGAAAAACTTTTTCCTTTATAGTTCCTTAACCAAGCTTTACCCAAATATGTTCCTAGCGAAGTCTCAAAACATATCTAGGAATGGATGAAATCGGAACACTTCGTCATAGGGCTGTCATACAAACAAAACCCTGGAAATTAGGTTCTTCTGAAAAAACTTTTTTTCTTTATGAACCAATCTTAACCAAACTGTAAACATGTAAATGTTTACATGTAAACATGTAAAGCCTTAAAACATATCTGGGAATGGATAGAATCGGAACATTATGTAATAGGGCTGTCATACAAACAAAACCCCGAAATATTAGGTTCATGGAAGAAAAACTTATTTTCTTTTTGAATTTTAACGAAAATTCATCCAAGTGTGCTCCTGGAATAGCCTCAACGTACCCAGGAACAGATGGAATCGGAAAACGTAATAGAGCTGCGGTAGAAATGGTTAACGCAAAGGAAGCTTAAGTTTCATTCAAATGTGACGGGTGTTCAAAATTTGGCCGCGCCCGAAATTAGCATCAGTCTCGTTTTAGTACATATTACCATTATCGAGATATTCAGAGAAAAAACTGTTTTTTAGGGTCTTTGATTCTCTGTAGCACCGTAAGCAGCACTCGTACAGACGTGGGGTTTTGGGGTTTTGTTTACATCCTATCTACAAAAGCTAAATTATGCTGACGATATTTGCATGCTCTTCCACAAAATCCTGGAGAGGGAGGCTAGCAAAGTCTGGCTAAGGATTAACTATAATCGTTTGCATTTGCAAGTGGATGGATTCGCCTACCTTGGCAGTATTTGTCGGAAGTTAAGGTACGAAGCGTGTTATTTGAAGTGTGTACCAGGCAAAAGGTGCGTATAGTTTTCTGTCCAAAATTTGCTAAGTAGCAGCCTCACAACCAAGGAAGCTGTGTTCCGAGCGTGCTCTCAGTGCAGTCAGTAGTACACCAAAAAGTTGCTGCAAGAGATTTGCTGTCTTCATCGTATCTTGAAAATTTTCTGGCATAAACGAGTTCGAATGAAGTACTCCGCCGAGTGCGCCTGCAATCGACAATTTGAGATACAAAGACGTAAAGGACAGTGAATAGGGCACACTTTACGAATGATAGTGTTGCTATGCTACGGCTACCCATCCTAAGAACAATAGACATACCAGATCACGCATAGCGCATTGTGACGTCACACTAGACCCAACATACAACACTCTGTTTATCATTTTTTTTACAAATCGTGAACTTGACAATTCTCGTATTCTACCGGTCTATTGTGACGTACATGCGCAGAACTATCCGCGTGATCTTGTCTGTCTATTGTTCTTGTACCCATCCCCGAAAACGAGTAACGCGCACCTGCAGTTATGACGTGTTATGCTGTACTATAGGTGTTAAGGCAAAGTATGTACATCCACTGGGAGAGTATGAGTAACTCGAATAGCTTACACAAGATCCAAAACTGTTTTCTTGCATTAATGAGGTCCAAAACTCGCCTCTTGCCAATCCAATTAGGTCCCCTGTGACTATAAAAGGAAAATAATTAACTTTTTGCTAGTAGACGCTTTTCAGCAGTGTAAAAAAAAGGGAAAGAAAACTTGGGTAACTGCACGACACTTGTAGAACGGTTTTTGTTAATTTGTGCAAAATGACTTCGGCTGCAAGAAGCGAGTTTTTGAAATTACCGCCTTACAGTCTGAGATTCCGGCCCATTTTCGGTTTCGTGCAAAGCCCGTTAGACCATGCGGTTTTAACGGGATTCAAAATACTGGTTTTCCGGTTAACCGAATCTTTTATTTGCTTAGAATTTGAGTAAAAACACACTTGTAATGCTGGTGTTCGTATCGTATGCAAAATTAAATTAAAATGCACGTACAGAGTGCGTCAGAGAAACTTTCTTGGGTGGGAGAGGGCGTATCTGGAGGGGGAAGTCCCCAAGTTTCTTTCCCATTCTAGTTAGTTGCCATCATGCTCTGGTCTAGAGAGCAGCGGGCCTACGCCGTCGAGAGCTGCTTTTCTAACGGTCGCTCACTAGGAACATGGTCGAAGATTTTTTTTGGAAATGAACGTTAGGGACGTGTGGTTTTAGCAATATCAGCGGATGCATAAACAACCGTCCGGGTTAAAACCGGGAGGAGGAAAAAACCGAAAACAAAAACCGGTTAACCGTTCTGAAAGTACCGGTTTTCGGACTAACCGTCCGGTTTTTTACATCCCTACTTCACACCGCTGCAAGTATATATCTGCAATTTCTATCAAAAAAGGTTTTTGTTTTCCTTACTTTTTTTTAAATAATCATTTCGGATCTGAGTAGCAAACAAAATTATTGATTTCTCATTTATATGAATAAAATCTAAAATAATTTCTAATTACTTAAACATCCAAATCTAATTCATATCTCTCGAATTTTCAAACCAAAATCAGATTAGATATGTTCCTAGTTACATATCCAATTAAAATCAACAAATGCTAATTAAACAATCACGTTTTGAATCAATATTCTCGATTTATGCAACACTCTGCACAATAATTTCGGATTGCAAACCGCACCAGATAGAGATACAGAGAGAGATTATTCCCACAGCCAATTTATATGCAACTGAACTCAATCAATTTTCAAACATTTCACAACATTTCGGAGCTATCGACAGTCGACATGACGAAACCACTTAATCCCTCTATCATCCTTGAAAACAAACAAAGTTTAAAACGCTTTTCGTTCCAATCAGCCAGCTGAAGGCTAGTAGCTGGCTTTCAATTTTAGTCAGCAGTTCAGTCTATCAGTACACATGTGCGTGCAAGTGGATCAGTCGCCTGAAAGCAACATGACATCCTTAGCTTTAACCCACTATTCACCCCGAAAGGTAAGGGGGTAAGTCGGCAGGCAGTTTGAGCTACATTCTCAGCAAGAGGAAAACGTTGAAGCTAAATTTTACATAATTTCATATGAAATTGATCAGAAAACTGAATGGCTAGCGAGGGGATGGTTAAATTCAATTTGCCAACCCTTTCCGGTTAACTTGCTCCTTCTGTTGTGTTGACTCAAGCACAGTGCATTTTATGGATTTGCTGGTTGCATGGAACGTGCTGTATGCGTTTGTTTCCGGGGTCAAGCGATGTGTGTATTGATTGGAAAACTATTACCACAACATTTCACTACACGGTCATGAGGTGAAAGGTATTTGCAGACTATGTAATCTTAATCTAAACGAATTTCGTAGTATAGTTCCGGAAACATATGATACAAATTTATACGTATAAAGGGTGTTATTTTTTAAGCATACACCGAGAAAAATAACGTCCCTCAAAATTAACTCGATATCCTTTTGAAATCGAGTTACATTCCTATTAAATATAATCCTTTCCTTTTAAATATACAGGGTTATTGGTTAAGTCGACCTATTCCCTGCAACACGTTATAATAGGGTAAAAATGCAACAAAATGAGGCCATAAATGTTAGGCCGATTTTCAACGGTCACTGAGATATTTGAATTTTTAGGTTTTTTTTAAATAACCTCGAATTTTACCATTTAAAGTAAGAATTAAAAAAAACTACTAAGGTAATGGGTTAAAACTTATTTTTGGATTTTGGTCAACACTATAGCAGACATTTCTTAATCATTTAAAATTTCAAAAACCCATCACAATTCGAAATTTTTAATTTTTAATAAAAAAAATTTTTTTTAAAGTTGATTTTTAATATAGTATTACTAAAAAAAATTATATGACACGGACTCTGCAGACCGCTGGAAAAACATACTCGTGTTGTCAGCTTTCCAAAAAGGTGTCAATGTCAATATAAATATTTGAAATAATTGAAACAGCTAGCTGCAACTTGTTCGGGGACCATAATTTCGTTTGATAAAAAACGACAAATCCATAACACAATAAAAACACGTCTGTCAAGTTAGCACTACCACTTTAAAATTTCGACAAACGCTATAGTGCATTAAATGTCGCGATTTTGTCGTAATTCAATGGAAAAAGAAAAAAATTTGTCGCGCCCCTCCTTCCCCTTAAAAACTACCCTTAAGTGCATTTGAGCCTCAGTTAACCAAATTCGAGTTCCAAGAATCTCCCCAATGCTAAAGGTGTCCAGTAGGATATCACAGGGGCTGTTTAAGATTTTTCCACCCTGAAAAAATTTGTCGCGCCCCTCTTTCCCTTAAAAACTACCCCTGTCAAGTTAGCACTCCCACCCCGGTAGCGGCCACTTCAAGCATTTCCGTAAAACAAAAAGTATCCAATTAATTGTCGCAGGAACCGAAAGGGGTGATAGTGCTAACTTGACGGGGGTAGTTTTTAAGGGAAGGAGGGGCGGGACAATTTTTTTCAGGGTGGAAATGTTTTAAGCAGCCGTAGTGAGAGTTTACTGGACATTTATAGTATTGGGGCGATTCTTGGAACTCGAGTTTGGCGAACTAAGGCTGAAATGCAATTAGGGGTACTTTTTAAGGGGTAGAAGGGGCGCGACAAATTTTTTGAAGCGTGCAATATGCCTTTCGGTTTCTGCGACAATAAATTGGATACTTTTTGTTTTACGGAAATGCTTGAATTGGCCGCTACCGGGGTGGTAGTGCTAACTTGACGGGGGTAGGTTTTAAGGGAAGGAGGGGCGCGATAATTTTTTTCAGGGTGGTAATCTCTTAAGCAGCCCCTGTGATATCTTACTGGACACCTTTAGCATTGGGGAGATTCTTGAAACTCGAATTTGGTTAACTGAGGCTCAAATGCACTTAAGGGTAGTTTTTAAGGGGAAGGAGGGGCGCGACAATTTTTTTTTTTCCATTGAATTACGACAAAATCGCGACATTTAATCCACTATAGCGTTTGTCGAAATTTTAAAGTGGTAGTGCTAACTTGACAGACGTGTTTTTATTGTGTTATGGATTTGTCGTTTTTTATCAAACGAAATTATGGTCCCCGAACAAGTTGCAGCTAACTGTTTCAATTATTTCAAATATTTATATTGACATTGACACCTTTTTGGAAAGCTGACAACACGAGTATGTTTTTCCAGCGGTCTGCAGAGTCCGTGTCATATAATTTTTTTTAGTAATACTATATTAAAAATCAACTTTAAAAAAATTTAAGATAATTTTTTTTTATTAAAAATTAAAAATTCCGAAATTGTGATGGGTTTTTGAAATTTTAAATGATTAAGAAATGTTTCCTATAGTGTTGACTAAAATCCAAAAATAAGCTTTAACCCATTACCTTAGTAGTTTTTTTTTAATTCTTACTTTAAATAGTAAAATTCGAGGTTATTTAAAAAAACCTAAAAATTCAAATATCTCAGTGACCGTTGAAAATCGGCCTAACATTTATGGCCTCATTTTGTTGCATTTTTACCCTATTATAACGTGTTGCAGGGAATAGGTCGACTTAACCAATAACCCTGTATATCGCTTTAATTCAAATTCATTCTTTTTAAATTAATGGGAAATCCTTTAAATCCAAATTTTCAATAGGAAATCATTTTAAATTAATGGGAAATCCTTTAAATCCAAATTTTCAATAGGAAATCTTTTTAAATTCATGGGAAATCCTTTAAATCCAAATTTTCAAAAGGATTTTTTTTTGTTTACACTCGCAGTTGGTCGGCAATGTGGTAGAGCGATGTCACAATGTATGGTGTAAATTATAAAGGTCGTCCCGTATAGCAGGACTTCCCAACCGGTGGGGCACGCCCCCCTAGTGGGGCGTGACGGTTGGCCAAGGGGGGCGTGGGATCAACTCGAGTGTTTATGTCATGGGTTATATTACAACGGCCATGAGCTGGTAAAATTCTTCAAATCATGAACAAAATTTCTAAATCGCTGCAACCACAATATATTAGCGAGGAGCCTCTGCCCAAAGTCTGTTTGATAATGATCGCTGAGATTATTTTAGGAATATAGACCGAGGGAAAAACCAGGAGTGCACTACCGTTAAACTTGAATGAAATTGAAATGGTGCTTCATAAAATACATCTAGTCACTCAATGACTTAAATTTTGCTTGTAGACGCACCACTGAGCCAAAAAATTGACCTCGCCAGGGAAAATGAGTTTTCGATCTAATATGCCGCATCTTCAGGCAACATTTAACCGTCTTATGATCATGATCATGCGGCCTCAATTCTTGACCCAATGTAGTAGGGTTATATATAAATCTAGCTCTCCGAAAATATTTAATTCAGCTGCGGCCGCTACGGCTGCTACGTTTTCTTAACTTCGTATCAGTCAAACTTAAACGTTGCTATTGTGTGATGAATCGCCCGCCCACTGAAGCCTTCTTTTATAGTTTAAGTGTGGAATCAATTCAATATTCAGATGAGCTAAATGTAAGCTTTGAAACTGCTTATAAATTTAAATTGCGAAAATATAAACCAGATCTGATTAGTCCAAAATCTCTGTGAGATTTTTCCAACGATACAAATGTTCTCTTATTATTTGTCAACGTGGCGAATTCTTAACAAAAGAAAAATAATGAGCTGAAAGATGCCTTCTTCCGTTTTTGAGGTAAAATTTCGTTGGGGGGCGGCAGATTCGGCTAACCTTCCAAGGGGGGCATGTATTGAAAAAGGTTGGGAACCCCTGCCGTATAGTCTGTGTGGTGTAGTAGGTAGGGGCGTTAGTCTTCAAATCATAGGGTCGCGGGATCGAATCCCACTGTAGGCAGGTCATTTATTATGCATTTTAGAGCATAAAGAGGTAGATGAAATGTCGCCAACACCTATAGCGAGGTCAGTTATACAAAACTCATTTATGAGTAATTTTCACAGGGAAAGAACACCCTGTGAAAATTACTCCTTTTGGTGTAATTTAAAGTATTCTTTTGAGTTCATGCATTTAAAACAAAGAGTCCATCCTTTTAAATTAAAAGGAAATTCTTTCGATTTATGGTTGTGACCTGATTAAATTGACACTGCATCACTTTAATTTAAAGTAATTATAGATAGATTTTCAAAAGGAATATCTTATTAGTTCAAAGGGAAATCCGTTTGAAATAAAGGGATTATACAATGATTCAAAGGGAAACAAATATGAAGCAAAATCATATTTGAATCTCTTTGAATCATATGCGTATTTTTTGAATTTACAGGATTTTTTTTTCAGTGTAGAACTTTAAATTGAATAAAGTGGGCCATGCAGAAAACCTTCTGCATAACCTCTACCTTGCGCAAAAGAAGTTGAGCTACATATCAACGAGGATAAAACCGAGGTCATAGTGCAATCAAAAACAAGATCGCCAGTAAATTAAAGCATCACAGTGGGGGGCCTCAATATCGAGTATGAATACAACTTCACTTATATATATATATTGCAATTTGTCATACAATCGAGCGAAAATATTCGTTCGCAAACGAGGCGAATGGCGCATCCTGAACAACGATGAGTTATATCAGTTGTACGATGAGCTACATGTGTTGAAAATCGTAAAATTGCAGCCAGTCTTGACAACATGAAAAGCTGTCGAAACTTGCCGCTCAGCTATTAGAGAGATGGATCGTTTTTTCAATATTACCCTCTGCTGTATGCCTAGTCATAGTGGATTCGCAGGGAATTGTGATGCGGATCGCCTCGCCCGTAATGCGATAAACAGGAATTGTAGCCTAAAAATGCCGATTTCTACATGCAGAGGGGCAGTAGATGCAGCTTTTCGGCACAGGGCTAGTGCCAAAGGGACTAACTGCAGCACTTGCGCGACAACTACATAGGTTGATCTGGCCTTGACTTGATGCGGCCTGATATTATTGTCACGGGACAGGAACACATTGGTAGGGTGCTCAGTCCTATAACCCCCACGGTCAACGCTTGGGAACGAGAGGCTACCAGCGAGTGGAGGTTAATAAACATCGCTAGGCGCAACTTCCATGTGTCTTATCACTTCGGGAAGGGCGCCGGGAAGGAAGAGACGTCGAAGCCAGCCAACCGAAAAGGACACTGGCACTATCACTACCGTCACCGACCCGCCCAGCAAAACAGCTGAGCCTACAAGCTCCATTGAGGAGGCTCAACATCAACACGACCTCTCTCCCACACCGGAACCGATGGAGCTAGTGCCACTGCACCTCGACCCCTCCGACACGCCGGAGCCCATGGGGGAAGCAGACGTCACCATCATTCCTAATCCTAGGAATGAGACGAGGAGTGACAGCTACGATGCAGATGACTAATCCGAGCATTGGTGTGCTGCAGTGCAATCTGCATCACGCCAAAAGAGCTTCGGATATAGTTTCGGCGCGGTTCATAAGCGAGGGCCTCGACATCGCTCTCATACAGGAACCGTGGCAACATGATGGGAGCGTCAAGCGACTGAACGTAAGTAATACGAATGTGGTGTATGACAGGGGCTCTACTCGCCCCAGAGCCTGTGTTGTAGTTAGCAAGCATATTAATTATCTCTGTCTTTCAGAATTTACCAATAGTGACCTAGTGGTCATAGAAATCAGCCCCACCAGCGAGGGCAACCACAACCTGGTCGTGGCGTCCGCCTACTTACCTGGCGACACGACACTGACATTCCAGCGGGGGAAATCCAGAAATTGGCCTTCCATTGCAAGACCAACGGCAAAGGCCTGTTGCTAGGCTGTGACGCCAACGCCCACCATACACTCTGGGGTAGCACAGACACAAACAGAAGAGGCGAGTACCTACTTGAATTAATTACTTCACTTGACCTATGTATTCTCAACCGAGGATGTCAGCCTACATTTGTAACCAGAGCAAGACAAGAAGTACTTGACCTAACTACCTGTAGCAACACAGTAGCGGAACGAATTCGTGCCTGGCATGTGTCGGATGAGCCCTCCTTATCTGATCACATGCACATGCGCTTTGACTTAAGCTTTGCGGTTGCTGTAGGAATCGAGCGAAGAGTTCCAGAAAATACTACCTGGCCTGGATATACTGAGTCGTTGAGGGAACATCTGCAGCAAATCGACAAAAGAGTCACAGGGTGGTTGAGTCTCGAAAGACTCGTGGCCGAAACCACCAGGGCAATATTGTGTCCTTCTACGAAGAAAACTGCCCCTTGAGGGTCTTCAAAGAAAATAAGCGTGTTCCGTGGTGGAATCAGGAGATAGCTCGCCTCAGGACAAAAGTGAGGAAGCTGTTCAATAGGGCCAAGCGCAACGGGGACTGGGCTCTGTATCGATCCGCCCTCACGGAATACAACAAAAAGATCAGGAACGCTAAAAGACAATGTTGGTCTAACTTTTGCGACAGCGTCAACAATACCACCAAAGCAGCTAGACTCCACAAAGTTATGGCAAAAAATGGTTGCAGCTCTTTTAACACTCTGAAGGGTGCAAATGGGAACATAACGAGGGATGTCGAAAGCACAGGCATGCTGCTTTTAGCAACCCATTTCCCCAGCTGCAGACTAGACAATAACGTGAATGATGGTCACAGTTGCATATGAATCTGCCGCCCAAATAAGTCAAAAGATATATTCACGTATGGCAGGATAAGGTGGGCATTTGGGACGTTCGATCCCTTCAAGTCGCCCAGCATGGATAGAATCTTTCCGGCGCTCCTTCGAAGAAGCCAAAGTGAACTGATCCCATTCGAGGTTAGTATCTATAGAAGTACGAGTAGTTATGCTTTGGAATATATATCCGACAGCCCGGAGATCAATTAGGGTAGTCTTCATCCCCAAAGTGGGTAAAAGACCGGCGGACGACCCTAAGTCGTACCGCTCTATCAGCCTTACATCCTTACTCATGAAAGCTATGGAAAACATACTGGACGCCCACATCAGGGGCAACTTCTAAAGACACGGCCGCTGCACCCAAAACAATACGCCTACCAACCGGGTAAATCCACGGAATCGGCACTACATAACTTGGTAGAAGAGATCCAGATGGCCATGTCCAATAAGGAAACAGCACTATGTGCATTTCTTGACATAGAAGGCGCATTCGGTAACACGTCCTTCGAATCCATAGGAGCAGCATTAAGAGCCAAAGGAGCCGACAATACTATCATTACTTGGGTGCAGCGTATGCTTTCGTCAATAACTATTTTTAACAGTATAGGCAATACTAGCCTCTCTGCTTTAGCCACTCGTGGCTGTCCCCAAGGAGGTGTACTATCCCCCCTCCGGTTGTGTTTGGTAGTTGATGGATTTATGTGGAGACATAGCTTAGCTATAGGTTCTCCACACATGGGTATGTGGATGGCCTGGTAATCACGGTTAAAGACAAATTCGAGGAGGTCGTACCGGATGTTCTGCAGAGTACAGGATTGCTGTACAGCAAACGGGCTGCGCGTCAACCCAACAAAAGCCGCCGTGATACCATTCAGCAATGAAGTGACTCTCCAAACACTGGAGTGTCCCTCCATGTATAATGCACGGCTAACAATGCCAGAAACTGTCAAGTATTTGGGGGTCACACTTCACAAGAAACTGCTATGGGAAAAAGCATCTTAGTTTGGTAACAGAGAAAGCAGTTAAGGCCTTGCGGATCAGCAGAAGTTATGCGGGGAAGGCATGGGGTATTAAGCCTTACATAGTTCTGTGGATCTACAAGACAATTGTTAGACTTATTGTGGAATATGGGGCGGTTGTGTGGTGGAGAAGAGAAACCACCATAGACGGGAGACGGTGTCTCGAGAACATTCAGAGGCTGGCTTGTCTAGCTTTCCTTGGAGCCTTCTTTTCTAGCCCCACCGCCGCCCTGGAGGTCCTGCTAAACTTGCCACCTCTCCACATACACATCGAGGCAGTGGCAAGGCTAGCCGTCATTAGGCTTATAGCATATGATGCGGCGTCCCCACTGAACTCAGTTCGACAAGGATGGTTAAGTAACAACAGGTTACTGGATATGCCATCAGACCATCTGGTCAAAACGATATGGGAATGGGTGGGCTGGACCGATAGATTCGGATCACTCCACCCTAGCACCTTCAAATTTTACACGGACGGTTCAAAGACCGATACAGGATCTGGAGCTGGAATTACTGGCCCGAATACTAATATTTTTATTCCTATGGTAATACATCCGACCGTGTTTGAGGCGGAAGAGCACGCAATTGAACTGTGTGCAAGACTATGCCTTGGTCACAGCAGGGTTGCCACAGGGATCCGTTCTTGGTCCACTTCTGTGGAACATCATGTATAATGCTATTTTGGAGCTTGCTATGCCAAAAGGTGTGACAGTGGTAGGCTTTGCTGAGACATAGCTGTCGTTTCGGTCGCAAAAGACCCGGAGTTGGTCGAGATATACACGGGCGAGGCGATTACAACAATCAAGCTGTGGCTTCAAACCGTTGGATTAGAGCTCGCTGATCAGAAAACGGAAGCAGTTCTAATTAGCAAGCGGAGAAAAAAGTGTTCCCTCAAGATCCGAGTCGGAGAGTATGACATAGCCTCTAAGCAGGCCATTAGGTATTTGGGAATCATGATTGACTCGAGGCTAAGCTTTGGAGAGCACATACGGCATGTAGGTGACAAGGCGGCGACTGCCACCGCAGCACTAGCACGAATGATGCCAAACATAGGTGGTCCGAGAACAAGTAGGAGGCTGCTATTGTCAAGAGTGGTAACATCTATCAGTATATATGCCTCACCAGTGCAATGCAAAACCTCTAAACGCGATATATCGTAGGTGTGCTTTGAGAGTGTGTTGTGCGTACCGTACCACATCGCATGAAGCGGCCTACGTGGTGGCTGGAATGATGCCTTTGCCGATCCTTGTAGACGAGATCAGCAGACTGTATAGCGATCGCCAAGGCGAATCACAGGAGATGCACCCAGGGCGAAGAAACAATGAAAGGGTGGAATCTATGAGAAGATGGCAGGTTCGATGGGATGAGGCATCTACTGGCCGATGGACACATACCCTTGTTCCGGACATAGCCATATGGGTTAATCGAAAACACGGAGATGTGAATTTTTACATGACCCAATTTTTAACAGGTCACGGAGGGTACCGACAGTATTTGCATCGGTTTAAGCTGGACGATTCGCCAGAATGCCCGAGTTGCAAGGGAGTTGCGGAAGATGCCAAACACGTTGTGTTTGATTGCTCCAGATTTGGACATATCCGCAGCCAACTAGAAGCAGAACTGGGAGACAACATAAGCCCCCAGAATCTAGTGGCTCTAATGCTACTATCGGCGGATAACTGGGACTCAGTATGCAGGGTTGTTAGTGCCATTCACATGGAGCTGCAGAGAGAGGAACGCAGACGGAAGTCTGGTACCCGGTGATGGCTGATTAGCCGGAATTGGCCCTGTGAAGTAATGCTGAAAGGTTGTCCCGCGAGGTCAAGCGGTGAAAAAGAGGTGTAGGTTTAGTCGGTAGAAATCCGACATAATTGCATGCCGGAGGTTTTCTGCTACGCGGCATGCAGTATCTAAGAAGATTCCCCATCTCTACCCAGAAAAAAAAAACTATGCCTTGACAAAGGTTACACTAACAAGAAAATAACAATTTTCACTGACAGCCAAGCAGCAATAAAAGCGCTGACGAGCTGTACTGTTACATCTAAGCTCGTGTGGGCTTGTCAGGAAATCCTCCAACAGGTGGGCAATCTCAACAGTCTCACCGTTTTTTTGGGTCCTGGGCACTTGGGGTTTTACGGCAATGATCAGGACGACGAGCTCGCAAGAAGAGCATCCACTACTCCCTTCTATGGCCCAGAACCCTACCCCATCGATCAGATTAAAACAAAGGGTACCTCCCATACAAATTATTGAAATTCAATGCCACTAGTTTATTAAGAAATAAGGGAACAAGTCAACCAAAATTAAAGTTTTGCTCGTAGGCAATTTTCGGGTCATTTTGTATGGAAGGTACCCTTTGTTTTAATCAGATCGAAGTAATATTTGGTGGAAGGTCTAATGGGACTTAGCCTTAACGTTTGCCCTTTGTTTTAATCAGATCGAAGCAATATTTGGTAGAAGGTCTGATGGGACTTAGCCATAACGTTTGCCAATTTTTTCCAGCCTGCTGTGATTTGGAGAAAAGTTACAGGCATGTCTTTTTGAAAAATGTTAATAGGGGAAATATGGGTATGCTTTGTCGGAGAAGCCTGAGTCTCAGTGTGGGCAAGCTATATATTGATAGGAATAGTTATCCCAATGACCATGGCTGTAATTGAATTACTTCAGTAGCTAGAGAGACAAATGTAACTATCAAAAAATCGGAATTACATCGGTTGTTTTTAGGTCTAGTATATAATCTGCCGAGAGAAGGTATACGGTATTATATATCATTAGAAAGAGAATTTTGCTTAGCTTAAATTGTTCTCAGACGATTTTGCTGTAAATATTACAGTTAACAAGATATTTGCGAAAAATCATAATTTCACCCATTTGCTACCCCCAAATATGACGCGCAAAAAAAGTGTAACTTTTTACTGCGTAATGCCATCAGGCCATAGAACAATTTGGCATCAAAAGTCCGCTATTTTTTTTTTTTTTGATATTTGGGTCAAGAGCTAAAATCACTATACTAGTTCGGCAAATTTACTGAAATCACCTTATTCTAAGGAAATATAGACAAAAGCGCCTATTTGCAAAATAGCTGCCTTCAAAATTTGCTCATTTTAATTTTTTTTTAATGTTTACGTACCTACAAATTTCCCGGAATGTTGGCCAAAGGATCAGGAAAGCAGCTGATTTGAACATTTTTCCCATTGTGAATAATTATTATTCTGTTATTTGTAGTTGGGACCGATTCGGCGTAACAAATTTACCGGTATCCGCTTATCAGGGGAAAGAAATGCAAAAATATGTGAAAAACCAGTCTTCATAAGTTTGTTAATTGTGAATTTTCTGCATGTTTTGATAATTGTTATGCTATTCGGGGAACATTCCAATCCGGTGATGCAAATTTGCTGAAATCCGCGTATTTCTTCAGCAAATATAGACAAAAGTATTTGAAAAAGAACTTTTACATAATTTTGATCATTGTGATTTTTTTTGCAATTTTCTGGGTGTAGACAAATTTGGTGGAATCAATTTGCTGAAATCCGGCAACTCGTTCAAGACATATGGAAAGAAATATGTGAAAGAGAACTGTTCTTTTAATTTTTCTCATTGTGAATTTGTATGCGTATTCCAGTAGTTACTCTGCTATTAATGGAGGAGACCAAATCGCCGGGAAAATCTTTCAACAATCCGTTACACGTACAAAAAATATGAGCAAAAGTATGGCGGAATTATGAATTGTTGTTCATTGTGAATTTTGTGCATATTTCAACGGTTATGCTGCTATTCCTACCGGAGCTTTGTGTAGACCAATTCGGTGGAGACAGCTTACAAGAAATACATAAAGAAGTATATATGTATGTGAAAAAGAATTGTCTTCAAATATGTGCCCATTGTGAAGTTTTCATGTCTCAATAGTTGTTCTGTTACTTGTGGTAAAGACCAATCATGTGGAGTAAATTTACTGAAATCCGCTGTTATGCTCAAGAAATACACGCGGAAATAGGCGAAAAAGAACCAATTATGAATTTTTCGCATGATGCATCCTACAAACTTAAAATCGTGCAAACCGTTCCAGCAGTTCTTGAGTTATGAATGGTGTAACTAACAGATAGAAGAAGATATGCAGTGAAGATCAAGCGCTTAAAATGAAATAGCGCGATGTCTAATACTGTCATCGCGAATAAGAGATATGCTATTAGCTCAAGACCCGTAAATCGATTTCGGCATGCAATGGCCCAGCAAAGGCTATGCGATGCAAAATTTTTGGGTTTTCTATAGTTTACACTCCAAATGAAATTGGGGTGAGACCTTTCATAAACTGGCCTGCTTCCTCATATGTTATATGAAAACAAGCCCTGTGCTTTGATACCCATAATTTCCATAGTCGAAGACCCACAAATCAATGGTCTCCTCAGTTCTCCTATTTTCCAAGTCAACGTCAAACAACTGATTTATTGTTATTTGACTTGCAAAGCAAGTACGTTGTATTATTTCATATATATAAAGCTCGTTTGCCGATGTTATCCTATTGCAAATATAACGTGCTAACAACTCCTTAGTGAAATTAGAAAGGACATTATGTACACACAACTATTGCGGTTTTACGGCAAAGAACCCCACTCTGTGTGGATTATCGTTTGCTGTCATTATATTACCAAATGAAACATAATGTGCGAAAAACAAGTAATCCAAGTAAAATCTGCACACAATACCATTCCTGCGACAGGCGGGGGTGTGGTGTTCCTCCAACAGTATGTAATACGCTAACACACCACACACAAAAGCCTTTGACAACCGAACCGCCGTAGTATAGTCAAGGATCTACTTTTCAAAACTTTTCTACACAAAAATGTGTCAACAGTTTTCACAAAAACAATGATCGGCTCTCAAGCAGTTTCAACTAGTCGTATCCTTTTCTTCATGCTGCTTTACTCGTATAGGCAAGGATCTCGCAGTTACGAACGCGCGGCATGCGAATGTCGAACACAGAAAGTGGAAAAAATCAATCGACCGGGTGGTCGTACGGCCATATACTGGAGCGCTATGGAAGTCAACATTTGTTCAGAATTTCATGGAATTAGGGTTGGATGTTTGCCGCATTTTTTTGGTCAAAAGGCAATTCCATACACTGTGGCCATGTCATGGCCACCCGTGCTGGAGCCAACGTTCAAGTTTTGGGAATGTGAGCAGAGAAGTTGCGGAGGACACGCATGAACCAACCAACAACGGCCCAACCGACCCCCCGATGGCGTATCATACGAATGACTAAAATATTTTAAGTTCAAGGGCAGGGGTGGGTGTTGTTCCACTATTATAGGAGATAGAATTTAAAAGGATTTGTCGTGAAATATTTATAGACTCACCGAAAGCCATTTTGATAGGTTTTGCTGGTTAAACTCTTGCAGAAAAAAACTTGAGGTTTCTTCAAATTTTCACTGACACTAAAATCACTTTGACGCTCTTTTTCTTGAGTAGATTTCACCACTGAAAACATTAAACCATGTCACATCACAAGCACCAATTTTATGGATCAAGTAGACGACACTATTTTCAGAATGAGGTTGAGGGATACTTTTACGATTTCTTTACACGCTGTAAAACGCCAACGTCCCACGACTTTAATTACAATTGCCAACTTCACGCAGATTTGTCCACGAGATCCCTTCACCACTTATTTCAAAGTTCCACGACTTCACTTGACCGAATAGAATTCAATATCTGACAGCTAGCCTCAGGGAAGTGTTTTCTAGTTTTTTAGACTTTTCATTCAACCCCCTGGTGCTTGTACAATATCCGGCTCTCGTCGAATCACCTTTTCAACTGAAACACCACTAGTAGCACCACTCTGGCGTGTAAAAATTCCTTCTATCTGCCATCCTACCCTCTTATGTTCATCGTCACATTTTGTAATTTCCACGGGGGTCAGTGTGGATGCAGTTCATAAAATGTACGTTATCCTTTTGGTTGGTTATAGAGGGACGTTGCCGTCTCCCGAATGACAGCAGGATAGCAATAGTCGCGTTAGTGCGTCCGCCATATGAGTGCGAAGAAAACAACAAGCTTGTGGTGTTCTGGAATGTTTTGGGGTGGATGGGTGATGCAGACTTTGCTGCGATGAGGTGGAATTTAAATGAGAGCGCAGTGCGTAGATACGAAAGCTTTCGTTAAGTTTTGTGAAATTGTGGGATTCACTTGAATGGTATAAGAAAAAAATTAAGGAAAAAAACTTGGCTAGACAGAGAATGGTTGAAATTGTGGTCGAATTTATATATGAAAGAGTGAAATGTACAGTTCACATGAAACTAGACTTTTCCGACATGGTTACGGTTTTCACTATTTTTCTATAAACTTTTGACGAAAACAAGCTTTTGAAGTCTGTCATTGCTAAAGCAGTATAGAGCTTTAATATAAGGGTATTTATTTGATCCATGAATCCTTATAATTTCAATACAACCCTTTAGATAATAAAGTGATTGGCTGACATGTTTGCTGCTGCTGTTCAACAGCAACAGCAAAAAAACATGTCAGCCATTTGAAATGCATTGTGCTACTTTCTTCGGCTGAATTCAACGCGTCCAATCTGTTTCAAAAACGAGACCGAGGCTAATTTCGGGCACGGCAGAAATTAGGATACCCTTCGCTGCCCTCGGGCTAAAAGATTTTTCGGGCGTACCTATGACTTGTATTTAATCCCCCCCTCATTTTGGTCTTCACAAAAGTTCCGTTGAGTCGACAAAACAATATTTGTGTGGGGTTTGGTTGGAATAAGTGGGCAAAAAAAAATATTTACTCCGAAAATTTTATTGGAGGATGCGGGAGCATGGCCCCATTGTACGATTTCATTTGTTTTGACATTTTTAGTTGCTTTGATAAAGACACATTAAATCAAGGTTTTGTGAAATTGGTGTAGAAAATGTTTCTTAGAAGAACCGAAATGGGGGGTTGGGTTTGTATGGCGGCCCCCTGACCCCATGGCCCGACTTGAACTATTCTTACATATGTTTTGTGTCATCAACAGATTTACATTTGTGTGAAATTTGGCTGAAATTGGTGCACAAATAAAAAAGTTTTTCTTAGAAGAACCTAATTTGGAGGGTTTGTATGGCAGCCCCATGACCCCATTGTCCGATTTGATCCATTCCTGCATATCTTTTGTGTTATAAATAGAAACACATTTGTGCGAAATTTGATTGAAATTGATAGACAAAAGAAAAAGTTTTTCCTAGAAGAACCTAATTTAGAGGGTTAGGTTTGTATGGCAACCCCATGACCCCATTGTCCGATTTTACCGATTCAAACATACAAACTGCCTGCAGCAAAGCATTTGTGCAAAATTTCAGCTTCATAGGTTTTAAATTGGCCGAGTAAAACGTGTCGCAACAGACGGACAGACAGACAAACGGACAGACAGACAAACGGACAGACGGACATCGCCCAATCGACTCCCCAAGTCATGCTGATCATATATGTATACTTTTTATATGGTCGGAGATGCTTCCTTCAATGCATTACAAACTTCATGACAAAGTTAATATACCCTTTAACGCGATGAGCGAAGGGTATAATAACCCATTTGGTAGGATATGGAGCTACCCAAAAACTAGTCCCCAGGAGAATGCGAAGGGATGGAGCTGGCCAATATTTCCTTTGGGTCGACGAGGGCCAGTATGCCGCACACAATCGTCACTGCTGCCAGCTCTTGTAAAGAGGCAATCCTATATCGTCAATTGGAGGATCTCACCAACAAAAGGCTGAGAATAGCCCTAAGCCAAGAACCGTGGCATTCTGTAAAAAAAATTTGCATAAATAATGCGGATCTTGTCTATGACAGACGCTCTAGCCGACCAAAACTTTAATTTGTACTTCTCAGACACTCTTTTTTTTTTGAAAATTTACCAACTAGCGTGGGCAACAATTAATTTTTTTTTGTGGCATCAGAATATCTACCAAGTATATGAATACAAAAGTGGAGTGAAAAACACCTCCTGCTGTGCTACGATGCCAGTTTGGGCTTGTTCCTAAACTGAAATGCAGTCAGTGGCGTAACGCTCGGTGTAAATTGCAACACGGCCGAACGGCCCCAAAGGCCTAGAGCTATTCAAGTGAGGTAAGTGGCACAAAAATGTAGTGAAGCTGCACGATCAGAAGTACCGAACTAATAGCACCGATTTATGCCTCAAGTTACATCAATCACGTTCCAAATTGACCAACTTCCAAATCATGTTGACGAATTTCTATGACGAACTGGCGCATTTCCAGATCTAACGATTAACGATTTTCAAAATCATGTTTACGAATCTCCTATTGAGAAAATACCACGTCAAATTCGCGACTTCCCAGATCAAAATACGAATTCGCAAATCATGTTGCAGAGGTTGGCGAATGTCCCAAAAATGTCATTCATTCATTTCAAATAGACGAAATTTTAAAATTACGAATTCACCGACGAATTTTTAAATGTTGTCGAATTTCCATTACACATTGTCGAATTAGAAAATCATGCTGACGAAAATCCCAGTCAAATTCGCGAATTAAAAACAAATTTTCGAAATGTTATTTCGAATTGGCGAATTTCAAAATCTTTTTGACGAATTTCCATTACATATTTGGGGGATTTCCATGTTAAATTGCTGATTTTCTAAATGATATTGACGAATTTTCATTTCAAATTAACGATAATCAAAATCTTCTTAACGAATTTACATGTCAAATTCACGAATTTCCAATTTAGTTAGACGAATTTGAAATGGATAGATTTTCATTTCAGGTTAAAGGAGGAAAAGAGTTCTGGCAGCTCTTGGCCGCTGTAAGAACGAGTAGCATCGGGACGATGGGTCTCGACGAGCGCTAGCACTTGCAATTCAAAATTAGAGTGTCTTCGCGACCAGCGAATGCCCAAAGTTCCTAAATTTAGAATTAGAAAGTTTCTCGATTGCAATACCTGTAATGTAGAATTTCTTTCAAAAATTTTCATGCATTCAAAAAGCTATACGTTTGCTCAAAAAACTACATCAGTGTTCAGCGCAAAGGGAGCCACGGAAAGTATGTTCCAAACTTTTTTTTATTCTTCTGTCCAATCAATTAATACCCCATGCTTTTGGGAAAAAGGACAATTTCTATCCGAAATTCGGTTTTTATGTTTGGATGGAAAAATATGCGAAGAAATAAAATGACAACCGTAAGATATTGGTAAATCGAATTTAAACGTACTCGTTCATCGGTTTTAGATGAGGAGCCTGGGCGGCCTGGGTCGACGGACAGACGCGGTTACCGAGGAAATCGTTAAAAAGGTCCAAAACATTATTGTACCTAATCGCCGAACGAAAGTGCGCAAAGTAGTAGAGATTATAGTATTGGCCTGAAACGACCGAATCTGCAATCGTAACGGTTCTCAAATTTTGATATTTATATGGGGTAGTTTTTAATGAAAAATTAGGGGTATTTTTACTACATATTGATGTGCATCAATAGCATTTCACCGCAAATAACATTTTAAATTTCATTTGCCTCCTTGTCTAGCAAATTTTACAATTCTCGCTCGCAAATATGTTTTGACATTTAATATTATTAACATCTTTGCCAAAATGGTCAAACTTACTATTCTAGTAGACTGATTAAAATTTAAACGTTAATTTGATGGCATCGAACACTTTCCACAATGTGTAAAGCGGAAATATTCCCCTTTTCTTATCAAATTAGTTAATTGGCTTCGTAGAAAAGTCAAACTTTGATATTGAATATCTGGAGAACCGTTACGCTTTCGCGAAAAAGGATTGCAGATTCGGTCGTTTCAGGTCGATATTAATGAAATAGCATCATAAAAATTTGGCGCCGCAGATACTGAAATCTCCCCAGATTGAGGAACGGAGAATACCAATTTTCAATCGGACACTGCCCCATATGCATTTCAAATAAATTGAAATTTTCACTGTATAAGAAGAAAGGGCGCACGCTTTAAGCTTCAATACGAAAATTTGAAAGGGGTTACGCCACTGATTGCAGATCATTCAGAAATCTAGTTACTTTAACATATTCAGATTGGATCGGTGATTGGTAATTCATAAGTAGCCCGTTCTAACGATATATTTGTTGGGCAGTATTGGCATCCCATCTCGAAGATCATTCGTATCGTATAAATACTTCAAACCAAGGAAATGCCGTAGTATCTGCGGCAATGCCGAAGAGTGACAAAGAAAGTGATGTGCACTTCCTCCTTCACGTTATCACAACTTCGATACGCAGGTTGTTGTGAGAAGCTCCGAGTCCAAATAAGGTCTCCAGGTATGTATCAAAGCAAAACTCTCACACTAGTGTCCAATTACATAGACTGATTCCTGATTAGTGAACTTCACAAACTTCATATGATCTTGAGAGTTGCCTCCATCCTCACAAACTCGAGGAGGCCCTGAAACACCTGATTGAGCCAAGGATAGATGTCGTTGATCTCGACGAGGTCACAACAAAGGGACATGTCCGGGCGGCGTTTGTAGAGGTTCTGGAATTGATCCTTAAACTCTACACCGAGAAGACACTGAGGAAGGCATTAGATGGCACACAAATAGAAACCATAGGCTTGTCTAAGACATAGCCAACAAAAAGATGGAAGTAGGCAAAGATAGTGAGGGATGGACGATTTGTCGGTTAAATATTAGCAAGTTAGCGGCCATTCTACGTATACCGACGACCACGGAATTTTATTCTATCGCGGGAGCTCTGATTGTGAGATGGTCAACGAGCCGTTTGGATGAGACATTGTTCATAGAAACCCCCTGTCTGATGTAAGTTCAGCTAGCGGGCCTATGGAACAGAAGGCCTTTCAACTCACCGGTCAACTCTCAATAACATGCGAGGCCTCCATGCTACGAAAAAGTTCACCTAATCATTCCAGTAGGGTATGGCGTAAGTGGCGGTCATGGCGAAGAACCTAAATTTTCGATTTTTGAAAAAATATCGTCTTCACTTCATTTTCTCAACATGAATGGGAACCTGCGAGACACAGCCTTAAACTGATTACAGATTGTAAAGGTAACATCCAGCCAGACATGAGGATAATGTAGTGCCTGGCCCGAATAGTGTCCCCAATAGGGCGTTGAAAGCGGCATTTCTGACGATACCCGGAGAGTTCATTGATGTCTTTAGAGCCGAAATTCCCCGCAATAAAAAAAAATGATGCTTGTTCCAAAACGAAATAAACCGGCTGTAGAACCATACTCTTATCGCTCTATCTGTCTCCCGACACAACGGGAAAAGTTTTCGAGCGAATAACAAGGACTCATTGTCACAAGTAGTTGAGAAGTCGGGCATTCATCAGACCGTCAATGCGGGTTTAGGCGAGCGCGGTCTACGATATTCACAACTACCATGGTAACCATGTTAGTGGTGGACTCACTACGTAAGATTACTTGCTTTGCTGTTTAGAGGGTGGACGTTAAAAACGCATTTAGTTCCGCTAACTGGAGGTGCATCCACGTCGCCGCTTTGCAAAAGACTGATGTATCCGACTATTTGTTCAAGTTAATTATCAGTGGCGTAACGTACGGTGCTCCATGTGTACAGTGGAGCAGGGGCCCCAGTCCACAGGAGCCCCCAAAACCGCGAATATAAAGATTTATTTCTTTGACACAATTTTTGGCTAACTATTCTTTTAAAGACATTCATTCTCTCAGAGCCGTACAAAAGTGGCGGGGGGAGAAGAAAGGGAGGAGCCCCGGGCGCCGTCATCCAGGAGGCACCAAACAGTCATTGAGAATGCAAAAAATTCTAAGGCCCTTGGACCAGATGGCATTTCAATGGCCATGCTCAACCATCTTGATCTTCCTGCCATAGTATCTTTATACTAATTTACATTATTACTTAAGCCTAAAGAAAAAGTGTGCGTCAAGCAAATTCTCGGTTCCCATGGGAAAAGTTCTTTTAGAAATTAACTGACCTTCAATGTCTCAAACGCGGACAATCAAGTCATATGCACATTTCCAGTCATATGCATACAGACTCAATATCGGATTGCAAAGCTTAATGAATGAATGTACTTGTATACTATTTACTATTTTCGTCTGTTTGTTATTCTTCCTATTTTCGGATTTGGGATACCTTATTGCTTGGCGCGGGCTATTTCTGTCGCGTGTTTTATATTACATATACACTACAAGATAATTAATACACTACACTACTTAATATTACGTGGTATACACTATGAGGTATACACTACAATACACTACAACCTATAAAATGCGTTTGATAAGGTTAATCACTCCATGCTTCTGGCAAACCTCCTCAATATGCATGTTCCGACTCAAGAGATAAGATGGATTGCCAACTATCTAGCTGGTAGGCAATCCTTCACCGAGTTTCGAGGCAGTCGTTCCAAACTTAGAAAGATCAAATTAGGTGTTCCTCAGGGTGGGGTTCTCTCTCCCACCTTGTTTAACATCTACATGGCCGGTCTCCCAACACCTCCGGAAGTTATTTCTTATGCCGATGACTGCACTGTACTCGCCACGGGAACGGATAGGAATGTCATGCGCGAAGATATCAATAGATATTTAGCGCGACTAGAAGCCTTTTTCCATAGCAGAAACCTAACCATCTCAGCGTACAAATCGTTTGCGACCTTCCTTACCACCTGGTCAGGTGATTGTCAGTGGCCGGTTGGGGTACGTATTGGCAACAAACCAGTTCCTGCTGTTGCAAATCCAAAAATTCTCGGGCTTCACTTTGAGAAAATGATGACTTCAGCTCATCACGCGGAAGCGGTATGTGAAAAGATGCGCAGTAGGAACAAAATTCTTAAAGCACTGGCTGGTAGCACCTGGGGCAAAGATAAAGAGACTATGCTAGCCACTTACAAAGCGGTGGGTCGAGCAGAGGCTGATTTTGCGGCACTAGTTTGGTCGCAAGAGACTGTCGAGCTGTCAAGTCGTGAGTGCGTGCGTGCGTCGCAGTATTCTTTTTCCAAAGTGAAATACGCGGTCTATTTTCATTTGTATTTCATGAAAGTGGTCAGATAGCTGTCATTATTAAAGACAATCTTCATCGTTTCGGCAATTCGTGATATCGTGTGCTTTTTATCAAATTGTGCGAAAGTGAAATCACGGTGTTATCTTTCGTTGGCAAGAGGTAACCGTTAACGGTACAGCTAGCCTGACGACACGGTTGCAGCCGTCGCCTGCACCTGATTCTTGTGTGCGTATCAGTTTTCGTGCGCGTTTTTCCATCTAGTGATAATTATTATTGATCTCGCGTCGCCAGCCTTGTACTTGTGTCCACCCAAAGTGATTGCTACCCAAGCAACACTAGAGGCTGCGATAGCAAAGAGTGCGCCCCTTGCCCGTTTAGCCCACATATATGCGCAGTGTTCACGGTATATGCTGTGCGTGTTTTTTTTTAGGTGTGTGTGTGAACATCACATATGGATTTATTCAAGGTGCTTGCTGCGCCAGTGTTTGTTCCTGCAAGATCGAAATCGACCAGAAGCTACAGAATTAGAGCTGGTTCCGGTCGCGGACTGCGACTCCAGGTAAGCTGGGCAGTAGTGTCGCACACTCGACCTACGTACCCAGTTCTATTTCCTTTTCCACGGTTGGTTTATCATTCGGTCTCTAATGGATTCTATTAAAGATCGCAACATGGCTCCCACCTGTCAAAATGCCTCGTCAAGAGCATTGACATCTGGTGGCCAAGAAGTCCCGTTAGGGGCTTCTTCTCCAAAAGCGGGATCTTTCGATGCGAATACCAGTAGCTCTGTCAAGAGCACTTGTGCATCGAGAGACCGTCAAACGAAGGAAGTTTCGTCAGGAGCTTCTGATTGTCAAATTCCTTCCGGATCTGGGGCTTTGGTGAAGCCGGGTCCCAATAAAACGGAGGGTGTAAACCATGTTGCCCCATCAAAGGCTCCATCGCGAGTGAGGAGAAATGCTTTTCGGGTTCGCGATCACATCTCAGACATTGAGATATCGCAAAGGACGGAAAAGCAGAAGGAATCACTTGCATGGGCGCTTGGTGTAATCGCCGGTCTTCCCAAGGACAAGCTGGTCGTTAAGCGACAGCGGTCTTCGGAAGGTCCGGTGAAGGGCTTAAAGCGGCAAAAAGTCGTCACGGCAGACGAACCAACTCTATCATACGCAGCAGCGGCAAAGAGTTGGATCGAGGTAGCCATAATCGATCGAAATGAAGCGAACGGCGGCATTTCGGTAGAGAAATGGTGTCTGGTCGAGGGTATTCTAACCATCAATTTTCAGGATGCTATGGAGGCTTTTCCAGGACCTCCTCCGGTTTGTGAGGATGGAGGCTGGTTTCAGGGTCACGTGAAGCTGATGAAGTTCGCAGATCCGAGATCGGTCTCCATGTTCAAACATGCGATAAGCAAGGCAGGGGAACCTTGGCCTGGTGCCAAGCTGGAGGTCGTGGATAAAGCCGACATTCCCACACGTCCGAGGGCCCGCGTATGGCTGCCCCCTTTGGTGTCCGACAAGGACCAAATCCTGCACATTATTCGACTGTGCAATCCCTGCATCCCAACAGACGATTGGCAAATCGTAAAGTTGGAAGATGCAGTCAACGACCGCAGATGTGCGGTCCTACTAATCAATAAGCCATCCCTGGCTCCACTTATTCAGTCGGGTGGAATAGTAAGCTTTGGTTTTATTAAACTAAAGCTAAAGGTTTACAAGGGCGATATTAAAAAAGCCAATAGGGCGGCACACACCTCCGCTGAACAGGGTGTAGATGTCGCTCCCGCCACTGAGTGTTTTCCAGTGACAGTTTCCGAGTCTGCTGATGAGGTTGTGGAGGACGATTGCATCTCGTTATGCTCGGATTTAGCTGCATTGGATACTGCGTCTCAGCCGTCTCCAACAATAGACTCTCTCCAATCCGATACGGATGAGGAAGAGAACAAAACGGTGGTTGAGACAGTATAAAATGTTGAGGTTTTTACAAATTAATCTCCACCATGCAAAGGCAGCGTCAGCTGCTATTTCTTATCGTCTATCGCAAGGCATGGATGATATTGTGCTCATTCAGGAACCTTGGGTTGTGAATAATATCGTTAAGGGTCTGAATTGTTCGGATTATACTACCTTTTACGTAACAGGGCAGGGGATACCGCGATCCTGTGTTCTTGTAAAGAAAGCCATCAAGGCTTTTCTGCTGCCAAATTTTAGTGACAATGACTTTGTCTTAGTGTGTTTGGAGACACGGAGTAAGGTGATTTGGGTTGCATCGGCTTATATGCCCCATGACGGCACTCTACCTTCTCCGAATCTAAAGGAAGCCGTTGCGTCAGCAGCGTCTTCAGCCACTAGTGTAATTCTCGGATGCGATTCTAACGCGCATCATATTGTCTGGGGCAGCTCAGACACAAACGACCGAGGAGAATTACTTCTCGAATATTTTTTGGGAACTAATCTTCTTATCTGCAATGTGGGTCGTGAGCCTACTTTTGTCACAAAAACAGACAAGAGGTGCTGGACATTACTCTGGCATCGGAGGATGTTATACATTTAATCAACGACTGGAGAGTATCGGCGGAGCACTCCTTCTCTGATCACCGGTATTTGCAATTCAGTCTTGCTGCGCGCTCTGATGTGGCATCGTTCACTCTAAATCGCAGAAAGACGAACTGGCCTAGGTTCCGGGACAGTCTTCTCGTGGACCTGGCTTCGCTTCCAAATACTCCATGCAATGGACAACAATTGGACGATATGGTAAACCGCTTCACTGATGCTATGAGGGCTGCGACTGCTGTATCATGTCCTGGTATATCACATTCAGGTAAGAAAAAACCAACTTGGTGGAATTCTAAGATTTCCGAACTAAGGGTCATGTGTAGGAAGAGCTTTAATAAAGCTAAGGCCTCAAGGCTCGAGTCAGATTGGCAATCCTATAAGATACATCTCAGTTCTTTTAAAAAAGAATTAAGAGGAGCCAAGCGTAGTGCTTGGAGAAGTTTCTGTGAGAAAATAGAGGGGTCTTCTGAGACATCTAGATTCAGGAAAGTTTTGGCGTCTAACCCATCTATGCCTAGCTTTCTTTTAAAAGAGGACGGATCGTGGACGTCTTCATGTAACGAGACTATCGAGTGTCTGCTTGATACACACTTTCCTGGAAGCGCAGCCGCCGCTTCACCTGAATTCCCCATGAGTCGCATACAGTCGTGCGATACGGCATCTATTCTTAACCGTGAGAAGATAATGTGGGCGATTTCAAGTTTCGATCCCTTTAAATCAGCTGGACCTGATGGTATTATACCTGCGGACTTGCAACAGTGTGTAGACATTACGTATCCTTGGGTAGAGCGCATACTTACAGCTTGCTTGGATTTAGTACACATTCCTCTTATCTGGAGAGAAGTGAGAGTTACTTTTATCCCTAAAACGGGTAGAAGTTCGCATGCAAGTCCAAAGGACCTGCGGCCCATTAGCCTTTCATCGACTATGTTGAAACTGCTAGAGAGATTAATTGATATTCATCTACGGACGACCATTCCATCAATCCTATTATCCATGTCACAACATGCATATTGGAAAGGAAGGTCAGTTGACACAGCTTTACATTCGCTGGTTAGTTATATTGAAGAATCTCTACATCATAAGGAATACACCATGGTGGTGTTTCTAGATATTGAGGGAGCTTTTAACAATATTAAACCCAGAGCGATTACGGATGCTCTTCTTAATCTACAGGTTGAAGATTCAATCTGCACCCTTGTGGATATGTTGCTTACCTCTAGACGTATTCGAAGCAATTTGAGTACTGCGTCTGTTTGTAGATATGTTTCTAGAGGTACCCCGCAGGGAGGGGTGTTATCCCCTCTACTTTGGAATTTAGCGATAAATAAATTACTTTTGAACTTAGAAAGAATAGGTTGCAAAGTCACCGCATACGCCGATGACGTTGCTATTGCCGTCAGAGGCAAGTTTCCTGATACTCTTAGCGGGCTATTAGAAAACGCCCTAGCTATCCTAACGGATTGGGCAAATCTCAGTGGAGTCGGAATTAATCCATCCAAAACGGAATTGGTCCTCTTTACAAGAAAGCGCACAATTCCTGATATTAGGCTTCCCAGACTAGGAGGCTTTCAACTTGAGCTTGCTGAAACCGCGAAATTTCTTGGACTTATCCTTGATAAGAAACTAAAATGGAAGCCCAACATCGAAGAAAGGGTGAATAAAGCTACAGTAACACTGTATTCGTGTAGGAAAGCCATCGGGAAAACCTGGGGTTTGCAGCCAAAAGTTGTGCATTGGATGTATACCGCTATTGTGCGGCCAGTCTTGCTTTACGGAGTTAGTGTGTGGTGGATGGCACTGAGCACCGCTACCTATTATAATTTGCTGGTTAAAGTTCAAAGATTGGCTTCTCTTCTTATAACAGGAGCTTTTGGAACTACTCCTACATTCGGATTTGATATGGTCCTGGGACTGTTCCCATTGGACATTTTCGGCCAAAGAATGGCCGCAAAAGTGGCCTTGCGCCTACGTGAAACTGGTCTCTGGCGAGCGCTGGACTATGGGCATTCAGCGATACTTCGTAATTTTAACCTGCCCCTAGCGACTGACTACACTGTTCCCAATCACTTCTTTGGTAGGAACCATTGTAGTTTGATCCCCTCAAGGGAATCTTGGGATAGTAACAGCTTCTTGGTCAGTGGATCCATTTCCATCTATACTGATGGTTCCAAGACAGATGCAGGAGTTGGTATAGGAATCCACTCGGATGAGTTGAATATTCATTTGTCTTTCCGCCTGCCTAATTTTTGTAGTGTCCTCCAAGCGGAGATCTCCGCGATTTTAGAAGCCTTAACTTGGTTGGGCTGTCACGTCATCACTGGTAGGGACGTCTTTATATTCACAGATAGTCAGGCTGCAATTCGATCAATTGATTCAGTGCTGACCACTTCAAGAACTACTGAGAAATGTCGTTCAGTACTTAGAGAGATGGGTCGCTTCTTCAACATTACGCTATGCTGGATACCGGGCCATAGTGGCTTTGCAGGTAATCGCAATGCAGATAACTTGGCCCGTCATGCGTCAGCAGGTAGCGTTGAAGACGGTAATTCCTTCTTGAAAACACCTACTGCGGCTTGTGCATTGTTAATAGAGACCGCTACAATATGCAGAACCAATGCAAGATGGATTCATGGCTTGACATGCGCAACGACGAGAATGATCTGGCCAAAGCTAGACAATGTCCGTTCTAAGATGCTACTTTCCTTAGATAGAAAGCATATTCGTAGTGTGGTGGGAGTAATAACAGGGCACTGTCCTATTGGAGAGCACGCGAGAAGACTCCGAATTCCTCACAACGACTTCTGTAGAAGTTGTGACGATGAAGAAGAAGAAGAGAGTGTGCATCACTTACTCTGCCACTGTCCCGCCCTGGCTGAGAAACGAATGCGTTTTCTGGGATCAAGGTATTTCTACGATACCGATGATCTTCGGGATGTGAGCCCAATACTGCTCAATAAATTTATTGTAAGCACGGGTTGGTTTTTAGGCAGTTAGTAGAGACATGATTCTCTCGGTGGTATCACAATGGACCAAATCTGGTCTAAGTGCGCTGGGTGCAAATCTGGCGGCCGCTGTACCTAACCTAACCTAACCTTGGTCGCATGGTCTCTGTAACACAAGCTGGAACAAAATCCAAGTCTGCCAAAATGCTGCTCTACGCACAGCTACATTTGATGCCAATACGTGACCACAATCGACTACTTACAAAACAACATTTAGTAGGTTGTTATCGAGAGGATCATCCTAATCGTAACCTTATGGACAAAATTCCCCCTCCACGCAACATCAAACGTGGCCCTCGTGACCTTGAGAGAGAAGTCCAGGGTTACAAAAGGGATCCTTTCGATGAAGATTCATACCGGGCTGCCATTGCAATGATTCACACTGAGGAAGTGAGTAGGTCTATTGCGAGTTTAGGTACGAACAGAGTCCTCTCAGCGCTCCCAACACCTATTTCGCCTGAGGAGATCAGGCTCCCGAGAGCCACCAGAGTGACTTTAGCCCAACTTCGGTCAGGCTTCTGCTCACGCCTCAATTCGTATCTATCTCGCATAGACCCAAATATACAAAACGTATGCCCAAATTGCGCTGGCACGCCACACGATGTAGCCCATTTGTTTCAATGCCCAGCTGCACCCACTAATCTCACCCGCCTCTCACTATGGGAAAACCCCATTGCAGCTGCCACTTTTTTGTCCCTGGAGATTGCGGACGAAAACGACGACGAACTATAAAACGAGTCCATATATGTAGATACACAGCGGTTCACACCTTTCTGTACCGCTAAAAGAAGAAGAAGGAGGCACCTAAAAGGCAGGCAGATAAAATTCTTGTTCCAAAAATTTTAGGAAAGGAAAGATATGCTCTTTTTTTTTACTTAAGTTCCTTTAATTCTAAGATGCAGCTTCTCAATAGGGAATCGCTTGTGTGTATTTTGGAAATCTAATGCCTAAATTATTGGCACTTAAAGTGTTTATATCTGTGCCCGTGCTAGTTCAAATGTGACTTTATTTTATCTGCTATCCTTTGTGTCTAATTAAGAAAGGCTTCAAATCCATTTTGTTAATTTAATCATCGCGACTTCCAACGGGTGTGGTTTTTTGTTCATTTCTAACTTTCATCCCTTCTACACTCAATATATCCAAGGTTCACACTGAATTTAAAAAAAAAAATATTATTTCCAAGGATTAACCTTTATGAGCAAAATTTACAAAAGACTAACGGTACATCTCATCTTTCAGCAGAGGGGCTCCTCAGCAGTAGTTTGTCGGCTCGCTTGAACATAAACATTTTGGTTATTTGGCTCATGCCAAGTTCTTCTTGAAACTTTCACTCATCCAGAGAATATAACGAATTCTCCAAGAGTCCAATTTTTTAAATTTCTTTGGCTTTCTGGTGTTAAGGTAAGTAAGAAGCGTTAAGCCCCCAAAATGACGCGTTCGTAAGTACTGACAATTTCAAATTAGTTTACATGTGTGACATATAGGAGGGCGCTTCCCCGAGGTTCTGCCCCGGGCACCAAAATTTCTTGGCACGGCTCTGGCCTCTCTTAAATGAATGACTGAATAAATGACTTGAATGACTTTTATGAGCGTAAGAATTAGGTGGGCATTTAACATAATACGCAAAGCTTCCTCAACGAATTTGGCTATACACTTGTCGAACCTCTTCTAAGGAGGAAATCAACGGGCAATATTCGTTGAAGCACAGTGCAAAATAATGACGATATTTTGAGCAAGCCCTCATGTGGAATGAGAATTTAATTGGGAGAAAGCTTCATTTTTCGTTCGCTGAATGCAGCCAATGATTTACTAATATGTACATATACGTTCCACGAAATCTAACCAGAAAATATCTCGTATGCCTCTCAGATGCTATAATTATGTATTTTCTACAATGAACATATTATGCCATAATTTCGTACGAATATTTTTCCGGGTTAATTGGACAGTTTATCTTTAGTGGATTTATGAAGTGGTTTCAATTGATTACCCTCGGGATTTGGGAAGCAGAAATGCTTGAGTACGTACTCGATTTTAACAACTTGCAAACGTATTTTTATTGAGTTTGAATATTGTAGTTAACTGCAAGTACTTTTGAAGCCGAAATATTATTTATTATGTATACAAATTGCATTTTGGGAAGCACGTTTCGGATCGCGTATAACTTTCCTCTTCCTTTGTCACTTCACTTGTAAAAATATTTACTACTGTACTACGAGCATAATGTAAAAATGTTATCGAAAACATTTTTATGTTTCCAAACTAATTAGGTAAATTTCTGTAGCTTTTCAAAATATGCATACACGTGTACCTTCACGTAAATTGAACTTTAAGCTTTTAGGATTCCAAAAATCATAAGACCATACATACATAATATATCAAAAACAAACAATGAAAATGTCATGATCATGGCTCTAAGTGTCATCTCATGATATTTCAATGATTTTCATTCTTATAAAAAAACAGCTAAAAAGTAACAACCGTAAAACAAAATTGTCGCTATAAAACTGGAAACAATCGGATTTAGGTTAAAGAAAATTTTCAACAAATACTAGCCGTTGATAGGCTCCCCTTTGCAACAATTCGGACATGTTTGTTCAAAGTTTCTTTTTTTATACGTCCCAGCCAAAGGACTTAAAAAGTTGTAAATCTTTGCTTTTCTGTCGCGTAATTTATTATCATCCTTCACTTGTCTTGGCAACTTTTGCGGAAATAATGAAGGTTTCGTTTGCAGTATGTATACTCGCGGAGAATGCCTATTGAACAGAGTTATATGTGTTCAAGGAAGGAGATAAGAGGTTTGTGTTATTGTATAAAGCTTTTTTTTATATCCTTCGTTGAACAAATAATACCGTTAACTCAATTGGTTATTATTTTAATAATAAATTATATGAAAAAAAATACTTAGAAAAACAATTAAGAACGCCAAATTAACACGATTTTAATGTACAGTGTTGCCATGTAAAACAAAGTTCCTACTCGTATGATGCCTTAACTTAAAACGAACGTAGAGTTTTCTTCAAGAGTATAGCTTCTCGGTATGTATGCATTTATTTTAAGACCTACATATTTGCTTTCCACTTGCCGAAACAAGAGAAGCGTATGATTCAAAATTGCCCTTACAAACTACAAAATACGGCAATTAAAAGCATTCATGTTTCACTTGATAAAAAAAAGTTCAAGAACATACGTAGGTACGAGTATTTATGTATATCTATACTTTTAAGGAAAGTCAAATGTGTATGTACATGGAAAAGGAAAAAGAATTGTCAAAACATACTGAATAATTTAGAATTACCCGTAGCCTTCAAAAGCCTGTACATCACATATGTATATGTATATACAAGTGCATGAACTCCTTGGTCGTCACACATGACCAAGGAGTTCAAGCGCTATATTTGGATGGCCTTTCCAACTTGGCAGGGACTTCTTATATGTACATGTTTAAAACGTGAAATTTTCATCGTATGTCCTTCTATGGTTATAAACTATTATGAAATACAAACAGAAATAGATCCGCCCGCCAAAGAAAAACGAAGTAATTTGAACAAATCTAAAGTGAGAAGCGACCAAGACTATGTTTACACGACGGAACAAGGTTGGCCAACGCTTATTAGCGGGGAGCTTGACGAAAGAACTATTTGCTGCTATGTTATTTTCTTGATCAGATTTCATTTTAAATCTACAAGCCTTGTAAATAAAATGTGTTTTAGAAACTTATTTCGCTTTCCTTCGGTCTTTCGTTTTAAGTGTGAGGAATTCCTTATCCACGCAATCTGGCTCCGTCCACTCGTTGCACGTTCATCACCTTTTTGGGCATGCGATCGTCGTTCATCCTTTGTACATGTCCCGCCCATTGCAGTCGCTGCAATTTCACGATCTTCGACACCTGTAGCTCATCATACAGCTGATACAACTCAAGGTTGTACCGGATGCGCCATTCACCTCGTTCACGAACGGCCCCGAAGATTCTTCGGAGAACCTTTCGCTCGAATGTGTCCAACAGGTGTTCAGAGTTTTGGGTTAGGGTCCATGCCTCGCAGCCATAGCATAGCACAGGTCAGATTATGGTTTTATATACGTGGAGCTTCGTCTTCCTGTGTACCAGCTTCGAATTCATAATTTGGAGGACCGCAAAATAACACTTATTAGCTAGTTGTATCCGTCGCTTTATCTCATCTGTTTCGTTGGCGTCCTTTGACAAATTACAACCCAGGTAAGTGAAGTTGTCTACATACTCTATATTGAGGTCCCCCACTGTGATGCTTGAATTTACTGGCGTTCTAGTTTTTGATTGCATCATGACCTTGGTTTTAGATTCGTTGATATGTAGTCCAACTTCTTTGGCGGCGTTATTGAGATTATGCAGGAGGATTTCTGCATCACCCAATCTTCTAGACATGATGTTGATGTCGTCGGCGTAAGCTACTAGTTGAGTCGACTTAATGAGTAGCGTTCCGCTGCTGTCCAAGTTCATGGCTCGAATTACATACTCCAGAGCCAGGTTGAAGAGCGTCGGCGCCAGCCCGTCGCCTTGCTTGAGTCCAGTACGAGTTTCAAATAGGTCAGTGAGTCTGTTCTGTACTCTGACCTGCGAGACGGTATTAGTCATCGTCATCCTTATGAGTCGCACTAGCTTAGCTGGTATACCAAAATGCAGGAGAATGTTGTACAGTACACTTCGATCGATACTGTCGTATGCCTGCTTGAAGTCGACAAATATTTGGTATACGTCGATGTTATATTCCCAGCACTTCTGGAGTAAAAGCTTCGCTGTAAAAAGATGATCTGTCGTCGAACGACCAGGTCTAAAGCCGCCTTGGTACTCGCCAATGATTTCTTCTGCGTACGGATTAATTCTATTTTCTAGAATTTTAGATAAAATCTTATAAGTCGTACAAACTAATGAGATGCCTCTGTAGTTCTCACATTTTAACTTGTCCCCTTTTTTGTGGATTGGGCAAATTATACTTTTGCGCCAATCTTCCGGGATTATTTCGTCGTTCCATATTTTAACGATAAGTGTGTGTATAGCCGTAACAAGGCTCTCCCCACCATGCTTTAGCAGTTCAGCTGGAATCTCGTCAGCGCCCGGGGCTTTATTATGTTTCAGTGATTGCATGACGAGATCAACTTCTTCTATTGTTGGGGGTTGAATGGGAGGGCCTGTTTCAGCCGTCAGCTCCAGCGCTTCTTGTGTGGGGTTGTTCGGTTGAACATTGAGAAGCTCTTCAAAATGTGAGGCCCAGCGTTTATCAACGCTATCGGTGTCGCTAATTATATTGCCATCCTTATCCTTACAGAGGCAGGTCCTGGGTTGGTATCCACTTTTAATTGAATTAATTAGCTTGTACGCTTGTCTACTGTTCCTACTAGCTAGTCTTTGGTTTATTTGCATCAACTGCTCGTCAAGATGCTTACGTTTCTTACGTCTAATTAACCTATTCGAAAATCGTCGAAGCTCGTCATAATTTGTTTTTTTGGCTCTAGTTGCGCGTTCGGTCCATTGGCGATATGCCTCGTTTTTCGCATCTACCGCATTTTGACATTCCTCGTCAAACCAATCATTTCGGGCTCGCCGGGCTTTGTATCCTACAACCTCCTCTGCGACTCCTTTGATGGTGTCTTTGAGTGTATCCCAAATCTCAAGGGCGCCTTTGTTGCTGATGTTATTTAGCAAGGGCGTCAGCTTCCCCTCAAGGGCAGTCGTATAAGTGACCACCGTGGCATCATCCAACAATTTGTCAACCGCAAAAATTTTTGCCGGGTTGAATCTCGAATGCACCGAAGAAATTCTGCACCTATAAGTCGCCTTCACCATATAGTGGTCAGAGTCAATATTTGCTCCACGATAGGACCGAACATCCATCATGCTCGATGCCCATCTCTTGCAGATAAGGACGTGGTCAATTTGGTTGACGGTATGTTGATCTGGAGATCTCCAGGTCTGTCTGTGAATACGACGATGCGGAAAACACGTTGAGCTAATGACCATGTTTCTGCTGGTCGCGAAGTCTATTAGTCGTTGGCCGTTGTCGTTACATTCTTCATGGAGGCTGTAACCTCCAGTAATCCCCCTATGCCAACTTTCGTTTCCGACTTTGGCGTTGAAGTCCCCCAGCAGCAATTTGACATCGTTTGATTGAAGTGAGTCGAAGAAATTTTCTAGGCGGTGGTAGAACTCGTCTTTGGCCGCGTCTTCACTGACTTCGGTGGGGGCATGCGTGTTTATGAGCCAGAGATTGAAGAACCGAGTTTTAATGCGAATCGCACACATCCGCTCGTTTATGGGTTTGAAGTCGATAACATGCGGCTTAAGTTGATTGTTTACAATGAACGCCACTCCAAACTCCCTGTGGCCCGAAGGTTTTCCACTTGTGAAAATTGTGTACGAGTTTCGGTCATCTATCTCGCTACTAAGCCATTTTGTTTCCTGGAGTGCAACTATGCTCAGCTTATATTTTTCAACCTGATCCAAGAGGGCCCTTAAGGCCCCTGCCCTATTCAGGGAGCGTACATTCCAGGTTCCGAAAGAGTAATCCGTTGTTCGTTTGCGAGGTCGTCGTTGAGTTGTATCCGTCCAATCCGAGGCTTTCGTTCCAGGTTTCTTGACGTCGAAATTTTTTTACAAGGATGAGTTGTCGGCCCATCGCTTAACCATGATAGTATTCGTAAACGAAAGAGGTCCATCATGGAGGGGCCGACTTTAGCTCCAATTATAGCCGCTGATAGTGCAAAATTAGAGGCGGCTCGCAAAATTGCCCTTTTCTCTTTGGCGGTTTGGGCGCCTCGCCTCGCGTACGCTATTCACGTTTCGTCCATCTCCACTTTTATTTTTTAAATAATTAAACACAACCGATTTACTTTTTTTCACTATTTTGAAATTTCGCGTAAACTGTGTTGTTCGTTTTTCAAAATATCGTTTGGAGCCATTTGGGCAATTTTTAATGCTTTTGCTATACCCATGATAACCGAAACTTACAAAAATTAAAGCCAAAACACAATCTGAGTGGATTAAAATAAAAACAGTTAGGATGTGACTTTCGAAATAACGACCGAATCGCAACTATCCCTATTCAAGTGACCAAATTTTGAGCATAAAATTTATTAGCGCATCAGCAACTCTATCCTGTTTCACATTTTTTGCTGTATCTTTTTTTCTACTGCACGGATCGGAGCAAATGATGCGATTTTCAAACTGTAAACATAGTCTTGGTCGCTTCTCACTTTGCCTTTGTTCAAATTTTTTCGTCTTTCTTTGGCGGGCGGGACGCTCCTCCGTCCCTAGATATCCTTTGAGATATATGTAATTTTCTTTTTCATATTTACGCGAGTGAAATAATTTTTTGTTTTGTCTTTTCACTTTTTCCAGTCCATTTACATAATAAATTGAGTTTGTTTTATTCACTCAAGGTCATCATCTCACATCAATTATGCCACGAAATATGAGTGTTCGTGCACAATAATTTTCGCCGAATTAACACATTGCCAAACATACAGAGAGTTGTACACTTAGGACAACTTTTATTATCCTTGTCGTGACTCTCAGCAGCTAATTCCTTGGGGTAATATTATTATCGTTACCGACGACACGACGACATGAAGTCGTTCGTCGGCATATCGTCGTCGTGGCTTTTCATAATCAGCAGTAAATCTCATGTGGCTTAATTATACTGAAGTCGCCTAAAATGGCTGATGATGATTTACGGGAATGTCTCTGTTGTACATACTCGTATACCCAAAAGAAGAAGAATAATCAGTTTCTATGGAAAATTAAACTTTAAATCGCTAGAGATTGTACCCTTTAAGCGCGACTGTAAATAAGTATAAGAAGTATAGAAATTGTAAAAACCATAAAATATAATTAAGCCACATGAACTCGATGACTGAGAAACCCGCATTCTGTAAGACAATAGGTGACAGGCGACACTAACTTTTTTGGGTACATACCACAGTGATGTCATCTTAAGTTACATTTCTGGAATCGGATATATTTGTTACTTTTATTCCGACTAATCGTTACTTTGTAATAGTTACTTTTAAGGAAACGCATAAAAAATAAACCACGGTTTGTCACAGACATAGTAAGTTTTTACTAATTCTATTGACTATTTAAAGTGACCCTCACACCGGGGCCTCAGAGAATTTTCCATCACGAATCCGTGGCGATGTTTAACGCGGATTACACCAGAATGTACTCCGCTTTTTCCGGAAATACTCGACGAATTAGCCCGCATGGCGGAAATACCTGGGTAATTTTAGGTCGCTGATTCCAAATTTGAGGTCAAAAACAATTTTTGCCCTTGACTTCTTCAGAATGGTACTTCTGGTTTCTCGGGGAAATACTTTTTTTGTCGACGTTCCCCACACTATGATAACCGACTGCATGTTCTCTACATGCTCCAATAATTTCAGCTATTTCCCCAATCCGTCGATACTAACAACAATTCATTATAAATCCAAATGCGAGCCCCATTTCAAATGCCGGTCACAACTTCTTTTCGCATGTGTACTGGACTGCCTGTTTCCACAAATGTTAACCCTTTCACACATCAACTGATACTTACAGCAAATCATTCATAATGCTGATTGAAGCGATACTCATTTAATGCTGAAGCCCAGCAAGGGTTTTTTTTTTGTTAGCAAGCATAATGTAAAAGGACTCATACAAAGCCAAAGTAGCTATCAACTTCTATTTTGGAAAACCCCTCCCAAAAGAAATCTCTTATCTTGCCAGTGGCGTAGATAAGTAGAGGGAAGGTAGGGGACCTTGCAGTGGTCACAAATATTTTAGAATAGATCATTATTTTTTCAATAAATTATATAAATTTTCTAAATCCCGACTAAAATCATATCAATCTAACTCACTGACCCGCGTCACTTTGCAGAACATTTTCTGCAGACAATATTTTGAACTGTTTTGAACAGTTCATCAACACATGTGTACAATGGAGACACGGCTTTAGGATTACACAAATCATAAAACATTCAAACGCATTTTATTCAGTTGTGGGTCCTTCAAACAGGAAACAAATATGTAATGCACTCTGCGTCCTCTTTGATATGACACCCCACATGCCCACCTCTGATCAAGGATTAATTAGTGTCCTTTTTGGGACCTTTCCGTTCAAAATTTTTCGTAGCAAAATGAGTTTTAGACTCGTGGCACTCTACTGAATCGAAAACAACCCAAATTGGCTTTATTCTATTTTTTTCTATTTGGAGGGAATTGGAATTGGGATATTTTGACTGAACTGTCTATAATCAGGCAGCAAACATATTCTTTCAAACACTACTCGGGAACTCGATATACCGAACTTGGTACCGAGTTAAAAAGAACCGACCCGTCGGTTTGTTGGTACCGAGTTAAAAAGAACCGACGAGTCGGTTTTTTTTGTACCGAGTTAAAAAGAACCGACGCAACGAGTCGGTTTTTTTGGTACCGAGTTAAAAAAATCGACTGACGAGTCGGTTTTTTGGTACCGATTCACTTCAACCATGAGCCGGCTTTTTGGTACCGTATTAAAACCAACCGAACGAGTCGTCGGGTTGTACGATAAGGAACTTTTCCATGCCGAATAAGTTTACTTTTTCAGCAGCTGTAATGTGCATTGCCGCCGATGAAATCGGGGGTGCAAGCCCAAAATTTTTTCAACATCATGATTTTCTTAGTAGTTGAAATTTCCGGTCGCAGAAATATTGTTAGCAAATTTTAGAGTATAGCCTGGCTTGTGGTTTGGTGCACAGGGTCATGGATTCCAGACTCACCGTGAACGAACTCATTTTATGGTGTTTTTCCAACTCACGACCTACGTGACGGACTATGATGTAGCTCAGATTGTAAACAAGTATCCATTTATGGGGATAAATAAAATTACTGGGCGTACTGTTGGTCTCAACACCTCAACAAAACATCAGTTTAGATCCACATGGGGCTATACGGTACTGAGAAGAGGAACAAAAACTTGAAAGACACTGAAATATGAGACCCATTCTTTACATGTTCCCTAACAAAGCAAAGCTGTATATCATTTGTCACCCTTTGAGATGAAAATAAGTTGAATTCCACTAACTTCCCGAAGGGGCCTAACGGTTGAAATTGTGTAACACTATATTTTGCTACGCCATCATATTGATGATGATGATGTATGTTTTTGGCGATCTGTCAATTCAAACCATTTGTGTTGCTTTTTCATAGAAATCATAGTATTCGTTCTCATTCAAATACACTGAGGTTCAATGAAACCGGGCCACACGGTAAGCGCGAACTCTAATCAAAACAGGCATTGTGTTTGTTGGGTGAGTTAACGGTACTTCAGATAAAAATCATAGTCATTTGAATTGCCATTAAATGCACTTTCTAGATATAACTTTCATAGTTGTAAGCTTCATACTTTTTGAGAAAATTGAATTTGAGCTCGAAAGTGGCGAGTGGCCCGATTTTTGTGGAGCCGAGTGTAGTATACATTCTCTTCCGAGATATGACGTAACAAGCAAGATAGAAAGTGCTTATGACCATACCTGTATACCGTGGGGCTAGAATACACCCAGCCAGCATCGGCGTCATGTACCGTGAACATAGCCACAAATAAGCTTTGTTTCATGAATCACGAATCTCCATTATATATCTATAGGACGCATTGAAAGTAAGAACATGCATATAGGAAATATAATGGTTTTCTCCTCAAGTGTGATTTTTGTTGCTGGGGTGATTAGAATCCCGAATGAAACATGATCATTCGTATAGTCTGGCTGGAGTAGCGGTTAGGGTGCGCAACTTCGGTGCATAGGGTTATGAGTTCGAGACTCACCGTCGCACGTTTTTTTTTTAATTATTCATTGATGCATTGAATTTATATGATACTTAACTATTACATAATGTTTACCAATAACAATTTGATAATGTTTATCCGTAATAAGGCACAAATACGTATATAGATGAAATAGGGCGTCATACTGCTTGTATGAAATCGTGATAAATGAATAAGGTATCTGAGCTGACGCGTGTTGCCTGAAATAAAGATTAGAAATGTGTTAAATGCTGGCTGGGTAATTTTCCAACAAAATCAAACCATAGTTTTCCAGATAACAAACTGCATTCACCCTTTGCCATCCCCTCTCTTTTAACCCGACGCTTAACTTCTTACTGCGTAGAGTGGGCAGTGTATTCAAGACTTTGGCATCAAAACTTCACTCTTTGTTTGAATGTTTAGGTCTAACCTAACTGCCCTATAAGTCTTGGGTAGTCGAAAGCCGTTTCAGGTTAGATGTTGAGGGCAACTTCTACTTCTACTATTTTGCTGTGTTCACCCATTTGAATTGTATTGATCTGAATTTCCATAATGCTTTTCATGGTGTACTTTTTAGATGATCTCATAAGCATTGAATTACCTGGGTCGAATTTTCAATAAAAACAACTGTAGGGTGCATTTAAAAAGGCGATGTTTTCTTTTTGTTAAGTAAAGTAAGTTGAGACAACCTGAGGAGGGGAAGGGCGGTCAAAGCTTCCATCATTGCATACAAAATTAATGCAATTCCTTAAAACCACAAGGCGTTTTGCTAGAAATGTTGATTCACAAGTGGATCAAATAGAAGAGTATAAAATTAAAATTCTCTGTGATTAACGGACGCGTCCATTTTTGACGTGAGGCTAACATGTATTGGTAAATGTGATGTAATGTAAAGAGAACTGAGGAGCTTACCTTTGATTTAGACTCTGCTATCGAGGAAATATGATCTGAAATTAGAAAAAATGTTTAAATTTATTAATATGACTAAATTTTCGTCAATTTTCAAAGTTTTCAAAATCTAAAATCAACAATAAAATCTGGAATAAATGTAAGGGCAAGAAAATGCGATCAATCTCCGCATTACTGGAAATAATTTTGTTTCTGTTGCCGGTTATGTATTGGATTTGATTTACACAATATGATTTTTTTTTGCGAGACAATCAAAGACAGAATATTCTTATTCTGCTTATTAAGTTATACCCTTCGGGGATCCAACATGTTGTGTGTAATGTATTAGTCTTGTACATTTCAGTTTTATTGATTAAACAAACCAAATCAATTTCGTTTCTTCTTCGGATTCTTCTTAAAATAGCTACCGCAATCATCATGATAGAGCTTATACAAACAAATGAAAAATGTATCCTAATTTCGTGAAAACATTTCATTCAAGCAACCATAACTTCAATTTGTATGCCTAAAATACGACTCTGGTCTTGTCTTTAGTCCTAGGGACGTCTTTAGACTCTTTTTCTTTTTTATAATACAAAAATGTCTTCATACGGCAAAATAGTCGAAGAGCCACATTTCTGCCGTGTGATCAACAAAGTATTCCTTGAAACTCCGAAACTTGCTCCGTCAATAAACTCTGTGAATTATATCCTAACCCATTGTAGAGGAAAAAAGGCAAAATTATGGTTTTCACCGAGTCTTTGGAATATTTTCCCTAAGCTTGTGTTCATGACTTTTGTTTGGTTTACAAAATGTATACAACCGGAGAGCGTGTACTATGTGCGAACACAAACAGAAGAAACTGGCTCAAGGATAATAAATATGGTCGCGAGGATTTTGTTGTTGCTCTGCTGTAGGATTTGAAATTTTCATGTTTATGAAGTCCCATCGCATTTTAAATTGGATGTATGTATGTACTCGAACATTAAGCTAACTACACTTCGTTCAATTTCATGTTTGTCGATTGCAGACAATATTGTTTATGTTTAGAGGTCGCGGTTATTAATAATGCTGAATCGGGTCATGTTTATTAAAAACGTTTGGACGTGGCATCAGCTGCGTAATACGTATTAATCGAAACTGACTTATAAAATTAACCCTTAATTCTGCCGTGTTAACTTCAAACGACGTATCTACATGAAGTATAGTTTTGAGAAAAATGCGTTTTTGTGTTTTGGCTTTGATTTTCTTTATTTTTATCCGAAATTCTTCAAATTTTCGAAGATGTAATGTGTAATAGAATTAAATTTTTTGTAATAACAAATAATATTTACATGTTGAACAGTTAATGAGGTTTCGTAGATAAGTCAAAATTTTTAACAGTTATTCTTGTGCTTTCCATGTAGTTACGGCATTTCTTTTAGTCAAGTAGTCGTATACATGTGGAATTCAATGTTTTTGTACCAAAAAAACAGCAGTTTAAGAATATAAAAAATATCTTTAATTCAACATTATAATTAACAAAAATAAAAATAATAGTATGTACTTTCATATATATAACTTCATAATTCCTATGTAATGTATCCAAACAAAAAGAAAAACTAAAATATTATATTATTCTAATTTATCGAAGATTAAATTGTATGAAAAATAATATAACATTTTAGTCCGTATCTGAATCGATAGTGTCATCGTTTATTGGCAAGTTCTTGTAGAATTGAATCCTATTTTTGGGAATAATGTGTTGCAAATTTTTGATGATAGTATTTTTTCGGTCCTTTTTTATGCCACGAGGGTTTTCTCTGGACTTTACTGGCCAGTATTTTTTTTGTAAAAGTAGTTTTTAAAAAAATAAGCTCCTGTACTGTTTCTGTAATTGAATTTTTATAATAAAGGTTATTTGAACTTCTTCGAAATTCCACGTGCACCATCGCATTCAAGTACGGTCTAGGAGTAGTATTTTTTAATTTTTTCTGATTAGAAAAATCCTTCCAATCGTAAAAGTCTTCACAAGACATCTCTGTCACAACTGTTCTACAAGAATTAACCTTCTGAACACAGTTTTTAAAATCGTCAAAGTCTTACACTTTTTTTGCATGGTTGAGTTGAACTTCTACCTGATGGTGAAATGAATCGGCTTTCATAAAAGTATGTCCTGGTTAAAAATATTTTATTTGAATTATATCCGCTGATATTTCGGAAGAATCATATATGCTAAAAATGAAAATAGAGTCGTTTTTATTTTGAGCTGAGCAATTGTCAACCCAAATGATAATCTGTTTAAAGTCACGATGATTTTTAAAGAATTTATAGAATGTGCTTATTATGCCCTCCTTTCTGCGACCACAAATTGCTTCGTGCCATATTATAGCATTTGGTTTCAGTTTTGGTTTTGTTCCAATCGGTACGAATGACTCATTGAATGCAATTATTCTAGGAGTGAATATTACTTCTTTGAACATATTTAACCGTGGGAGCATGATCACCTGTTTAATAGAAATACATATCTCAAGTTATACGTTATATGAATTAGGTGAAACTAAAGAAAAACTTACTTTTTTAAGGTCTGCAGAAAATACAGCAAGCTCGTTTTCGTTCAATTTGGCATCATTCTGGTAGGCATCTCTGGCATTTTTGGCTTTTTCGACGTGAGTTTTCCACTTCTGGCAAATTTCACACGATATGGGCAGATTTTGCTTGTCATGACTTTATTTTTTGGAGTACAGTTCAAATGCCTCGCAAGATGCACACTCTTTATGACCCAATTTCACAAAAGATATGTTCATGTCTGACACAACTTTTCTGTACGTAAAATATGATGTGCTAATATTTTGATATCTATTGACAAAATCATCAAACATTAATTTAATAGTAATGTCAGTCGGCAAATATCTTTTTTTCGGTGCATGTTCTCTCCGGTAATGTGAAATAACCGGTCCGAATTGCTCGATATGTTCTCGGATTTTATTTCGTGTTGTTTCGGCCCGAGTTGTATCTTTTCGGTCACGCTTTTTGTCCTGATATGCTGCAACATTTTGCTTCGATATAGCGTATCCCAAAGTACTAAAAAAGAATGTTTTGCAAACAGAATGTCTATTGCCATTCCCATCCTTCAATGAATATTTATATATATTTTATATTTTCGACGAGAGTCATTTTTGTCTGTAGTTTTTCTTTTTGCTTTATATTTTTCAATACTGTGTAACAAAAAGTTCTTCTGCTCTACAGGAGAAGCTTCCCAAAACTTTTTGTGAATCAATTCTCTTTGTACACCCAATAGTTTTGAACTGCACTTGATTCGAGAAGTGGTAAGGCAAGGTGGGCACATCGTATTTCTTTCTAAGTCTAGCAGTACCCTTTTTTGTCAAGCCGTTATCTAACGCATCACTGTCCACGATTTCTTGCGTATCGATATTTGGGTGTTGTGAATCCGGTTGTGATTTCTCGTTCGCTAGATCATATTTTTTCTTTAATCAAAGACTTAAAGTACTAAAAAGCTGTTTACTTACTCTCATTTTTCTTTTCATTACTTTCAGCATTCCTTTGTTTGCTGTTTTTTTTTGTATTTCCACCGAAGAAAGTTCGTCCTCAAAACTGGAGTCATTTGCTTCAGGCAAATAGTCTTGGTCGTTTATCATTCTTCGTTTTTTTGATATTTTTTTTAAGTTCGCCAATTTTTTATTTAGCTCTATATTTAGAGCCAAGTTGACCATCTTTCTGCCTCTGCTTTGGGAATCCATATTCAACTGAATCACTAAATACTCGTATAAAACTAGAACACGTCCTTTTGCTGTCACTGTTGTTTCTATACTAATTATAAACTCCACTTCGCCACCGAAAAATGAATAACATGCCGCTATGTAACGGTTAACCGTTAGGTCATGTCTACAGAAAACGAAAATTTTTCATGTGGCGATTTGTTCAATTGCTCGTAACACTAAATGCCGTATCTGTGAAAATATGTGTAGTAATATTAACTCTAAACGACGTATCTGCGAGAAGTGATGTAGATACGTCATTTTTTCTAAAAAATATGCACATACGTCATTTTTGGCTAAAATTGTCCCCCTTCCAGTAGATACGTCATAAATCATGTCCTTAAAAAACGAGAAAATAGTGTTTTTCTCTCGGTGATCCAATGGACTCTGTTGTAAATATGCTGAAAGTCACCTTAACTCAAAATTGACCAAAAGTGTAGATACGAGTTAACACGACAGTAATTGGTCGCATGGGGTCAGCTCTACTTTAAAGCTAAAATTTGTGTGCTTAACCCTTTCCCGGACAGAATTTGACAATTTTGAGCATTTGACATACAAATCGTGTCAAATTTTGGCGTTGTGTCCGGCAATGAGTTAAACTGATCAAAACGTGCCCGAACCTCTGCTACCTTTCCAACTTATATAAACGTATTATAAATCAGTCAACACCACATTTTTCACGAGTGTAGGCGTAACGCTGTATTACTTTCTTTAGTGGTTTGACCCCATGCGACCACTTACGTGACTTTTTGGCATAGGTAAGTTTTTGTTTTTCAATTATTTTGTAAAACAATGTATGTATGTACATACGAGTATATCGTTTTTTACCTGTAAATGGAATTTGCATAAGCAGTTGGATTTATATTCCATCATTTCATTTTGCTTTCAGTTTATAAGAATGGAAGGGAAAACACTACAATGGCGAAGCGACTGATAGTGAGAAGATATTGGTGGTATGGAATCAGATGAAGAATTGACCGATGACATAGTTTTGGAAAGTGAGTATAGTTCTGAAAGCGAAATAGGAAACGAAACACCCCAAGATGAAGAGAAAGAGATTGAGCCTTCGCCAGGTATAGATATTTTTTGTCTAGACATGCAAAAAAAATCCCTAAGACAATCTAAATTTTGTTGGGGTCTCCAGAGACCCCGTGCGACCACTTACGTGACTTTCTCTATGCGCCCAATTAATCTCTTCTCTCTTCTTTCCATATACATATACAGTCGAACTTCCCTAAACGGACACTTCTAATAACCGGACATTTCTCAAAAACGGACACTTTTATTTTCCCCAACGTTTTTCCTTATATTTTACTAGAAAAATTACTTTCAATAGCCGGACACTCTCATAACCGGACACGGACAGTGCTTTTATACCCTTTCTGAACAAGCAAGTCTCTAATAAACGGACAGTTCCACAAATAAAATTCTTGCATTACAGAATTGTATTTCGAGCAAAGAAGTTTCGAAATTACCGGAAAATCGGCCTTTTGCGTAAAGCAAAATTCACTTTCCGGAAATCGCTGCACAAATCGTGTTTATCTCTCCGTGTAGGTGGAATTTCTTAGAGATTCAGGAGTTCAATTTATGTCGCGGCATTTAATCGTGCAGTTTTCTATTCTTTTAAAATATAAAAAACATAAAAAAAAATTGTCCTTTAAAGAGAAAAAGTGAAATAGCAAGACATTTTAGAATTCACGAAAAAATAGTGTTGTCGATCTCGAAAAAAATTGAATTGGAAAAACACTGTTGAAATGAGACATCGTGGTTTGGAATGGATTCGCAGCGCGGTCCAAATTAGTTTTATAAAATGTTATTCCTTGGTGAAATATTCTCATAAGCGGACAATAAGCGGACAAAATCTCAATCCCCAACGGTGTCCGCTTATGGGAAGTTCGACTGTATATAAAAGAAAGTCGTGTTAGTTACATTTATAACTCAAGAACTGCTGGACCGATTTCCATGATTTTAGGTTTGTTGGATTAGGCTCAAGGCGAAATAGCAGAGAATAGCTATTGAAACATGCGAAAAAATCACAATGAGGAAAAATTCGCAATGGATTCTTGTTCGCCTATTTTTGCGCCTATTTCATGGACGGAATTTGCCTCATCGCGGATTGGTCTCTACCCGGAGCTACAGAACTACTAATAAATACACAATAAGCGAGATTATGAAGACAGTTCCTTTTCACATATCTCTTTCTGTTTTTTTCTTAATCGAATTTTCGGTCGACACAAGGTTCCAGCCAGAATAGTAGTATGTATATGTAGATATAACCATTAAAACATGATGTTTTTGTCTATATTTCTTGAACCGCTTCGGATTTTTGATAGACTTCCCCTCCGAATTAGTTTCCTTCCTGAATAGAAGAATAACTATTGAAACATTCAAAAATTCACTGTATGAGCAAAATTATAAGGACAGTTTTCTTTCAGGATTTCTTGAACGAAATACCGGAGTTCTGTAAATTAATTCCACCGGATTTGTCTACACCCAGAATAACTAAAAAGAAAAAAAAGAAAGAAATCACAATGAGCAGAATTGTGAAAGCAGCAGCGTTGTGCAAGTAGTCTACTCCGAGGTAATCTACATCGTTGTCGACGCGTAGAGTATGTATGCAGACAATTGACCATCGCGAGCGGTGTAGGCACAATGCAAATAATTATAAGGGTTTTGCAGCGAGATGGGGTAGCTCCATTTTTATTTATTTCCAATTCCTTAATTTCAAACTAACCTCATGTTTAATCGATTTACTCAAACTGCAATAAGACCCTGATAATCCTAACCTCGAAAATCCGGAATTTGGGTAATTCAATTCTTAAGCCACAGTTTCTTTTTATAAATTTTGTTTGTGCGATGATGATGATGTATTATAAGTACTATCCACTAGGATGACAATTAGTGCATTTGGAAAATTCAGACAATCCGAAAATCCAGGTAGGGTTCGGTCTCAATCAGGGACGTACGCAGAAAATATTTCGGGAGGGGTTTTTATGAAAGAGGTTGTAGTTTGAATTTGAATTAATAGTAAGTTTTAGCGTTAAAATACAACGATAGTTCGAATAGGGTTCGACATTTTCTATGAAAAATTCGCTTGCCTGCCGTACGCAAAATAGGATACCACAATTTTGCATGTTCCAAGTAGGCATAGCCGACAAATAAAATATCATGAACCCACAATTCCAGCTGTTTAGTAAAATTCGCCTATGCCTACTTGGGACATTGAAAAATTGTGGTATACTCTTTTACGTACGACAGTCAAGCAAATTTTCCTTAGAAAATGTCAAAGCCTATTCGGACTATCGTTATATTTTAAATGTCTTACTAAAATTTATACCCTACACACGTAAAATTGTGGTTTTTTCGTTAAATATTTTTGGTCAATAAATTGTTATTGTCCCGCAATCATTTCTTGTATTGTTCGGTAAGTAAGCATCAGTAGCGTTTCAATATAGATTGTATTAAAATGGGTCCAGAGTTTCATAGTACTTTATCATGACTTTAGCTTGCTAGTTAGGCTCTATCTGTCTATTATTCCAAAGTACCGAAGAACTTAATTGACAAAAAAAAACTGAGAGACTCCTTTCAGTATCAGTCTCAGCTAATTGAAAAAAAAACATGTGAAAGCAATTTATTGTGGTGCTTGAAGAGTCTTTCGAAAAGCATCTTAGCGCAGCACCATCGTTGTGATATTGAGTTACTTGCTCAATTTTCTTATTTTCCGTCTGTTAGAACTATTTTTATGGAAAACGTCCTGCTTTTGTATTAAGCCGATTTGTATATTAATTTTGGAGGTAGTTTGAATCCCCAAAACCCCTACGTAGGTTCGCCTCTGGTCCCAATCAAACTGGAATATAGGGTCTCTACTGTATATGAAAATGATTGCAAAACATACGGGAAGATACGTGCTAAAGAATGAGTGTATTCACGCACAAGTGAGCGGACTAAAATTTTGATACGAATTCCACTTATATTTTCCTCCACCAGAAGGCACACGCAAGTTAGCGGGAAAGGTGGTGTGTGAATGCAATGTAAGACTCATGTCAAACGGCATTCATTTCATTATTACGACAAAAATCACATAAAAACATGTAGATGAGCATAATCTGCGTTATATTATTTCCACAATATATTTCTTCATAATTTTCGAATTTGTTTTTCCTCCACCTACTCCGATATATGGCTACTTCGTTGCGAAGCGTAGAAATTTTGCGTTAAGTAGAGGACACTGCGCTACGTACCGAAAACACTGAGTGCTTTCTGGTGGAGAGTAATGTAACCAGAATTCGATCAATTTTTCCCGGCGAAACGAACTGAGCGTAATGTAAGTGAATACACTCATTATTTCAACAATATATTTTTTCATAATTTTCAAATTTGTTTTCCCGCCATTTACTCTGATGTATGGCTACTTCGTTGAAATGCGTAGAAATTTTGTGCTAAGTAGAGGACGTTGCGCTACGTACCACAAACACTGAGTGCCTTCTGGTGGAGAGTATAATGTAACCAGAATTCGCTCAATTATTCTCGGCGAAAAGTACTTAGCGGAGTGTACGTATTCACGTACACTCCGCTAAGTACTTTTCGTACTCATAATTAATTTTGGTATTGCCAAGTGAATGGATGAATCATTAACATGTTTGGCATTTACTGAAAAAAATAAATAAATTCAAAATTGAACCAATGCATATTTTAGGGTGCATTTAAAACAAGATCACACCAGTTTACAGTTCATTGATACGTAGCTCAGTGTCCTCTAATTAGCGCAAAATTTCTACGCCTCGCAACGAAATAGCCATATATCACAGTAGATAACGGGAAAACAAATTTGAAAATTATGAAGAAATACATATATTGTTGAAATAATGTAACGCAGATTATGCTCATCTACATGATATATGGCTTCTTCGTTGCGAAGTGCCTTCTGGTGGAGAGTAATGTAACCAGAATTCGCTCAATTTTTGCCGGCGAAATGACCTGAGCGTAGTGTACGTAAATACACTCATTGAGTGTATTCACGTACACTTCGCTCAGTACATTTCGACGAGAAAAATGTCATCATTCCTAGCGGCGAGAACCGCAAACTGAGTTTTTTCTGATAAGCGCAGCGTCCTCTAGTTAGCACGAATTTTCTACGCTTCGCAACGAGGTAGCCATAGAGCAGAGCGGATGGCGGGAAAATTTTTTTAGAAAAAAATAATGTTTTAGAAAATTTTATGTAGATTATCCTAATATCTTAGAGAAAGCATGCGTTAGTACAGAGTGGCTATCAGAAAATAAAAATGGCACCGTTTTCACACTATTGCAGTTTATAGTATGTGTGAAAATTTAATTCAATTGTCAATTTTTTGTTTACAATTGAGAATATAAAATCCGCGTAATATTTATTACTCTCTTAAAATGCCGACTTGATAATTAACCCTTCTCTTGGCACATAGACCTAAACAGACCATTAGTACTATATCTTGATGAAAAATATCGTTCAATAATATTTTCCACCCTTTTCCATATTATATTTCAAAGGAACCGACGGACACAAATGCGATCAAACGTTCGGCGAAATGTAAACTATGTCTAAAGAAACGAAAAAACGGCGTATCATCGTAAGACATAGTATGTAACTTGTTTCTAGAACCAATATTATACCTCTTCAAAAAATAAGATTGATTTCACAGAAGATTCAGCTACACCTCAGGCATAATAGCTCGTAGGCGGCGACAGAAGGGTTAATTGCATCGACAATATTTTGACGTTTGAATTATTTCGTGGAGTGCAGTGTAATTAATTTGGAGTCAAACACATATGGGTTGTATGAGCACCTAGCCACTCTGGACTAACGCATGGCATGGGTTGCTATGCTTTCTCTAAGCCTAATATTTACATTTTACATAATTAAAGTTTTTGGGACTAGCATGTGCACAAGCAATATCATTTTTTGGTCAAATTTGGGAAAAAAATCCATGTATGCGTTTGTTTGGTTGGTGGTCGTGTTGTATATGAACAAATGTTTTGACATCTCGCAAAATCAAAGTCGCCATTTGCAATTCGTTGTGTGGTGGTTGTTTGTTTATGTTTATAATTCGTTTGTGTTTTTCATGTTATAAGTTGTGTTGTTTTTTTTTGTTCTAAGATAACTAATCAATTTACGTCTGCACCGCTTGCTAGTCAAAACGTTTGCGTGTGTCAACAAATTGGTTTACTTCGCAGCAAAGGTACATCCAGATGCACAGGTACATATGTAATTGAATTTACCTGCAACATACATATGTACATATGTATAGTACATGCACGTTACAGGTAACATCAATTACCTGTGTAAAATGGGTTTCGGGAATTTGCGAAATGTTTTTAGGTTGCCAACCAATGCATTTTGTTTCCTTTTATGCTACTCAAATAAAAAACTGTTAATATTTTTCAAATGTTCGCGCCTTGTTCGCAAAATAATTTGCATGATGGCGCTGTCATCAAATTACATTAGTGGTACATTGCATTCACCCACTTTCTTCGTCGCTCAGTTTAGTGCGCCTTCTGGTGGAGGAAAATATAAGCAGAATTTGATACAAAATTCGAGTTCGCTCACTTGTGCGTGAATGCACACATTGTCTTCATTCTTTACATTGTATGCATTGTATACATTGTATGCGTTGTCTACGTCTTTGTCTAAGGCCTCTAAGCTTTAACGTAGACTTACAAAGATTACGCGTAATTGCACAACACTGGAAAGCAGTTATTTTTCAAATACTTTGGTCTATATCTCCTGAACAAATTCGCGAATTTGGGTAAATTTGCACCAATGGATTGGACTCTAGATGTATGTGTCGACTGGGAAGCAACAACAACGGATTGGTCACAGTGATGACACGATCCAAGATAGAGCTACCCGTAGAAATATGCTAAGTGATTACGGCCAGAGCGGGTGACGTACCTACAGCGCTATAAAAAGCAAGGAAGGAGAAGAAGTGGACTCCGAATATCAGAATAAATATTGGAACACAAAATTCGCAATGAACAAATTAACTGAAGAGAGTTTTTTTTTCACACACTTTTGCATTTACCTCCTGAACGGACAAGCAGATTCAGAATAAAAGCCTACGCCTAATCGACAACAGAATAAAAAAATTCACAATGGGAAAAATGTTCAAAGGGGCTATTTTCCTGATAGTTTCGCCACCATTTTGGAACAGTTTAGTGGATTTTGGGAAATTTACACCACCGGTCGTCCTCTACCCCGAATGTTTAAATATCAATATAAAAAAATCAAAATAAGCAAATTTTTATGCTATTTTGCGCATACTTTTGCCTATATCTTCTTAGCGAATAAGTTGATTTTTCCACAACGGTTTGTCTCTACCCGAAAACACCAGAATTACTATTTAAATATGTATATTCACAATGATACTTTGGCCATTCTTTTTTTTTTTCAACGAATTAGCATGTAAGTAAATAGCACCCTCCAGATTTTGATTTGATTCCACCCCAAACTACCAAACAACTATTGAAAAATGCGGAAAATTTACAATGACGCTTAACAGCAGAATACCTATTGAAACATCTGCAACATTGATCAGAAAGAAAATTATGAAGGCAGTTCATTTTCCCCAGCTTTTGTCTAAAGCTTAGCATAATTCAGTAAATTTCTCCCCCGCTCTCTCAACCTGAATAAGAGTTGAAGGAGACTTGACCAAGAGAACATTTTCAAGGCAGATCATATTCTCCAATACGTTGCCCTCCGCTCTCCCCTGCTGAATGACCTTGACCCTCAATGGCATAGAAACAATTGACGGGTAATTGACCCTGACTCCTCTAATGACCACCACGTCCAATAGCTTATGAAACATCTGGAAAATTGGTTGGAGAAATATTACGATGGCGATTCATTTGTGTCAATATATCTTGATCGGATTGACGTAGATCAGTAAACTTGACCTCCAAATGGATTGGGTTCCACCTAGAATTGCTGAAATTTACAGACTCACCAAATAAGCTAAATGTTGGTAAACCTTTTCTTTCATCCTTAGGCCTTATCCTTTGATTTCAGTAAATTTGTAACCCCTTAAATCCGCGATAGCAGAATCGCTATTTCCGCATCTGGAAAATTGGCCAGGAGAAAAAAAATAAGGGAGTCTGCTTATTTCTCCCGTTTTGTTTGTATTTATTGAATGGCTTGACGGATTTCCGAAAACTCAAGCAGATGGCCATATCTCCTCAACGGATGAACTGATTTCACTAAATTCAAACCTCTCCCCGGCTGCTTGACTTCCATCTGGAAAATCGCCCAGACAAAATCATGAAGGCAGTTAATTTTTTCTAATTTTGTGTACATCTCCTGAACAAATTTACGGATTTTTTTTTGTCCCACCCACTAATTCATGACTCCTAAAAGGTGGGGCAATACGAAATTCGCCGGGCCAGCTTGTTTTAAATAACTACTAAAATGTTCGAAATTAAAATTGCGATACTCTCATATCGTTTGTTTTGAAATTTGCAAAACTATTCTCTCTCTTGATACCGTAACTCCTAGTGGAGCATGGTGCGTAGTCATGAACGTTACGAAGAGAACTGAATTCGGAGGGTGATACGGTTGTTAGCCATACCACTTCCTAGTCGCATTGTTAGTTTATTATTCTACGACAAGAATATTTGTTATCATTTTCTTCTGAATAATAAACTTGCGACGAGTCGTGCCGAGTTTGGAAACTCGTTTCTCTATGAGTGTCTATTTCACAGAGTGGCGACCGAACGATCACGCCCACAGAGCACGACCAAGCAAAACTATTACTGCACATTTAAACCGAAACTATCAACATAACTAGAAACATGAAATTTAACTCAATCTGTGAATTTCCACATACTTCTCTTCCTGTTCCCAACTCGCCCAAAAGGCCGAAGTTCGAGCATGTAAAATCAAATTTCCCTGAGGTTGACAGTCAACGAGTGGAGCTACTTAAGTTGAAAATAATGTCATAACAAATAGGCATCCTTCCAGCTGAACGATAAGGCAACCGTTTCTGTTCTAGTAAAATTGTGTCACAATATGCCATAGGAAGCTGGCAGAAAGCCATTACATTATTTTCCGAGTATACTTAATTTCATAAATTTTGGCATAAAACGGATGCTCGGTTGTGTTGAAGCGAGTAGACAGAACAACATGTGCGCGGAAGACAAGACAACACCATATCCTTATTTCCAAACAATATTTTAGATGATGTATACCTACTACTCAGCTGGGTCGTATCGTGTTCCGTGTATGGAGCGGAAGGATGTTACAAATTTAATATAACATGTTGGAGAAATACATACATATTTTGTTTTGTTCGCAATCTGAGACATACAAGTGAAAGAAAGGAGATATTTTTGAGCGGTTGAAAGGGTTTTGTTGTACATATTGTTGGAAAATTAATTTTTGATCTTGTATAGTATCTACGTGTAGTCTGGCTGGTCGAGCGGTTAGTGCGCGCACCTTGGGTGCACAGGCTCATGAGTTCGAATCTCACCGTGTTCCATTGTGTTTTTCGAACTCACGAGCTTATGACGGACTATGATCTCACTCAGATGTTAAACGAGTACCCATTTATGGGGATAAATAACACTGCTGAGCGTGATGCTGATCTCATTACATCATCAAAAAGCAGATATGATCTTGGAAATAGGATGTCACTAACACATCCTGCGGCCTTAGTCCAACATGGTCCAACGTTGGATTGTCGCGTCTGTTATTTATTTTATAGTATCTACGTATTAAAATAGTTATATTTATATAGTTAACTCTTTCCAAGGCTTTCCCTTTTCTCTCTGCTTTCATCAGCATCAGGCTCTGCTCTTCAGAAGATCGACAGGTTGGGCACATGTTCCTCGCTCCCAGCTCACGTACATACTCTCTGGTGGATCTACTTCCTCGCCATAGCCACAGTCTTATGAGATCCGGAAGAGTAGAGTCATGGTGGTCGAAATTAAAGAGGAAATGAAAGCCTCCGAAAGAGTGAAAACTGTTAGTGGAGAAAAAGGGTCTTACCTAAAATCTTTGCATTCTTATTAGGTTAGGTAATAGGGCTGCCAGGAAATGAAAACTCAGCGCACTTAGACCGGACATAGGTCCATTGTGATACCGCCAATGAGAAAAACGTAGCCTTACAATTTAAACAGTTGTTTGGAACCAGCGTGTGCTGGCAATATATTTACTGAGCTGTATTGGGCTCACATCTCTGAGATCATCCAGATCGTAAAACTACCTAGAACCAAGAAACCTTAAACGTTTCTCAGCTAAAGCCGAGCAATCACAGAGAAGATGATGTACGATCTCCTCTTCCTCTTTATTCTCACAGATTCTGCAGTAGTCGTTGTGAGGATTTTTGAATCCCCGATAGGGCAATGGAGTGAAAGTCAGTCCGTATCTTGTCAGATCCTTTCAGTAGTATGAAAATTTGTAATGTTCCACTTATTTTTGTAGCATCGAACCGCTCTGGCCCGCCAGCAAAGCTGGCACCACTGCAATTTTTGAATTGTTGCTAGTGATAACGAAAAAGTAATACCTGCATGCCAGGAGAGGTAAGAACCGGTGTTCCTTGGATGTATGACCACATTAATGCTAAAAAGGAGAAATCGGGAATTGAATTGTTGACGTTGTCATCAATGTATTATGGCGGCTACAAGGAGCTTCTCTGGATGAACGAGAGCCAGCACAATCATCAAAAAATTATCAAATTTCATAGCGAATAATAAATATCATGACAACCTATATACTTGCTTCATTTATTGTCCTCACTAATGACTCTGAAATATACTATAGACTCTATGATTCTATATCCTTTATTAGGTACCTTTAAGGATAAACAAAATTGAATTAACTTTTGAATAAAAATCTATTTTTTGTTTTGTTATAACCCTATAAAAAAACACAGAAAATTCCATGAATTGCTTGGATCTTTCTCCAAGAAAATGAATGCAAAAATGCTAGGCTAAGTTATTCAATTTCTTCCTCTCCTCTGCCTCCCTCTATAAAAAGAACTCAAAACTTGACTTGGGGGATTTCAACTAAATGGCGCAAGAAGTCCCACGGTAGGGAGGGTTTAGACAAGCGCGGGGCCCATACCATCCGAGTGGCCCATACCACAGTCGTTTAGGATCGGTAGGCTGCATACCTGCGTACCTGAGGAATGAGAAGGATCCGTCTCGATAGGACGGATTTGTTCCCCAATAAAAATTACTGGGCTTTGTGCCTTCTCTTTATATTTCTTTTGGCTGTAGCAGCTATTTTTCATGTCCTTTCTCGGGACGTTAGACCGTTTCCCGGTTTTGGGGAGTTTGACGTCAGCCGTCACTCCTAGGTTTCTCCTTGTTTTCTTGCGTTTTAATGGGGCAGATATGGGATTTTTTTTAATTGTTGATGGAGGAAGCTGGTGACAATACCCCCTCCCCCCCACTACTCCCGACAGCGGTCAACTTTTGTTGCATTTTTCTTTGTGACTGGACCTTCATGGTCATCCCTGCCCTTCCCTCCGGCCTTCCATTACAAATTCGAGACGTTTTCCAACACTTGGGGAAGCATTAATTTTGAAAACATCTGATATAATCTGCCGGAGGCGTTTGACACATATGACCGATCATTTCATCCAATCTCGGCGCCTTCCTAGCCTATCAATTTCAACTTTCGATTTCCCAAGTGAATTCAAGCGAGGGGAAATCACTTCACTAGACTGAAACATACTCCCATACGCCCTTTAGAAAACAAAATGCACATCTCCATCAAATTCCTAGCTCCTGATCAAAGCCAAGGCATAGTAGCACCATAGGGAATGGCTCTCGCATCACTCCATACCTGTTACCAATAACACTGCACATAACCTCGACTAAAGCCCTCGCAAGGGCTGGCGTGCCCTTAATGACAGCGCCTGAAACTGCGTCTGAACCTTCACGGATAGGCCGATTATTATCATTCTCTGGCTTAACGGCATACCCTTGACGTTATTCTCAATAATTTCGTTCATAATGTCATTCACTGTGAGGTAACGTCAATCTGGACGTCTAACCCCTCGAACTTCGTACTCGCCACCACTTTGAGACGCTCCGTCTTGAATAGCACTGCTAGTGCAACTCCACCGTTTCTAACCAGTGACAATTTCTAATCTGGGCATTAGGCACAAGGGGGTATGATTGAGCTTTGGAGGACACTTCAAGTACGTAAATAATAAAAGCGGCGATCGCCATCCCGGCTTTGGAAAGAGTTATGCCAAACACGGTTGGTCCTTTCTGACACAAGTTTACCATCTACGAGGTTTACCGTTCGGCCTTTATCTCCCGGTCCCTCGAACTGTTTGGACCTTCGGCGTTTTACTGGCAAGGTGTTGTTGCCAGAAGGGGATTTCTCCATCCGGTGAATGCAGTCAACTTCAGGAACCCAACCCCGCGGTTGCATCACTAGCTGGATGACTTGGGTAACAACCTCCAGCCACTACGAATCCAACACCTTGATGGGCAAGGACCATGGTCCCCTGGGCACTCCCATCCCCGTAGTACACTATTCGCTATAGACTTCTCTATATCAGGTGTGATCCTCCTTCGGCCCCCTATTGGTTAAGCCTCACGTCAGAATTCAGATGTGCACATCCCAGGCTCGTTGGACTTGTGACTACGAGCCTGTGCAGATTCGTAGCGCTGCTTTTCACATCCAGGTGGCCCCTTCAGTTTACTAGCCAGCAATGCGATTCGGGAAGTGTGGTCATCAATCCACCAACTAGTTACATGTAGGCGCGTAGGCATTTACCACCAAGGCCGTTCTCCCTAACTAGCCCCTTCAGGGCTCGGGTCATGCGAAGCCGCCAGCTCCGAAGCTCACACGATTTACCATACGATGCACTCCCCCACCAGAGGACACCATAATCGTGCTTGGCCTTTAGTGACTTCCCTCCCGTAAGTCATGGGAGGAGGTAGGTCACGCCATGAGCCACCCGTACATAACTCAGGAGCTCGGGAACGTTACCGCCCGAATGGTCTTTGTTGTACAGATCCACGCCATGGCGTATCAACCATACCAGGGGCCCCCCTGCGCTGCTAGGTCCGTGGTGTCGCAGCTCACCAAAGATCGTTGTCCCACTACATACAGCCATTTTGGCTGATGTCACAAGGACACCGACCCCCCTGCGGGGCCTTTCAGACACAAGTGAAAATATCCATTTAGCGTTGTGATTGAGTGTTTTACGATTCTCTAGCAACACAAACCTCACAAACTCGTTCTATCGTATAAGCTAAGAGTTAGCTGCGCGTACTGAAGCACATCACATTAAGTCGAGTTTGTTTTAGCTGCAATCATTTTACTACAGACTGTATGGGCCGTTTTAGATTGTAAGAAAATGACCGTACGGGTAAACTTGCTCGACAAGAACCAAACGTACGTTCATTTCTCACTATCCGGTCAAAACACGGACGGGCGAACAATAATCACACAGCAAGTATGTATAAATGTTGCCATGCACGCTCCAAAGTTAGTGTACCATGAAGTGAGGACTGACGAGTCGACAAGATTAAAATGCAAGTAAAACACGCGCTAATTGTCGTCGCAGAACGCCTGAACTATCGGTAGATGAAATCGTCTTATCGATCGTACAATTCTTACGAATCGATCGTACGATTCTTATGAAAGAAAAATAATCGTGTCACGATTATTTTCTTTCGTAAGACACGTTCTTACAATGTGAAATGCACGATGTTTGTTTGCCGGCCACTATAAAAGCTCTCGGCGTACGTTTGTTAGCCGTCCGGTTTCGTCTTACAATGTGAAACCACCCTATAGCGCTCTTCACGGTGTGCATCCGGGGTAGTAAAATATAAACAAGCTTAAGTCTGTGGGAAGGTGTAACGTCCGATGCGATCAGGCCTCCACTATAGCTGGTGCACATAATATGACTTGATGCTTGACATAGCGATGAGGCTAAACAGAGAACAGGGCGAGGTAAGTTTTTTATATGACCCGTTCTGAGCTGATTAGCCAGATGGATAATGCGGTAAGGTATAAGGGATTAACTAAACCATTGCCTATCATTCCCTTCTGCAGACAGATAAACCTAAAAGATGCCAAAGGCTTGACGATGCATTAACTCTCCTTCATCAATGGGTCATTTTGTCAAAATTGGACAACCTATTTGTTCACCGGAAGGACATTAGGAAATTAATTAATTTATTTATTTTTAACCAAGCAAGGTAACAATATTTAACAATTACAATTAGGTACATACATACATTTCACTTAATTTACAAAAAAAGATTGAGGGAATGGGATACTAGGAGGAATTAAGGGCTTTTATTAAGTTATGTTTAAACGAGAATTTAGATATCCCAGGAGAATAATGTATGCCAATTGAGTTGAAAACTCGACAGCACCTATTTATAGGTTCGTTGTAGCCATAAGCGGTTCGATGTTGAGACACTTTTAGGAGAGCAGTATGACTGGTCCGTCTCAATTGATCGTTAAAAGCTATTTTCTCAGATAGGGTATTGATATTAGCTGCGCCGCTAATCACGTCAAAGGTGAAACATGCACTGAGTAGCGTTCTTCGGGAAGCAAGTGTCATTAAATTTATAACGCCTAATCTGTATTCATAAGAAGGCAGATTACGGAAATCGGCAGGGTTAAATTGATTCCTTAGTGCGAAAAGGAGAAATTGTTTTTGAATTGACTCAAACCTGTTGCTGTGTATTTCATGTACTGGGTTCCAGATAACGCAAGCATATTCAAGAAGGGGTCGCACAAGACTCGAGTATAAAGATTTAGTAATCCAGAGATTCTGAAATTCTTTAGCCCGTCTTCATTAATGAAACCGATTTGCTTATTAGATATGGACAAGGCCATGTCATATTGTAAATTGAAGCATAGTTTGTAGTCTAAGACTACACCTAAGTCTTTGATATGGTCGACTCGATTCAGTTCATCGTTATGCAGCTGGTAAGAATGCGTTATAATTTCGCTTTTACGGGAGAAACTCATTACTTGGCACTTATTAACGTTAAGGTATAAATTGTTCAGACTGCGCCATTCTTCGAGGGATTTAAGCTTCAGTTGAAGAAATGTTACATCAGAATCTGTTTGTATGGTATGGTACAGTTTAAGGTCATCGGCATAGAGAAGATGAGGAATATGAGACAAAGACTGTGATAGGTCGGAAATAAAAATGTTGAAGAGTAGGGGACCCAAGTGGCTGCCCTGTGGTACACCAGAGGATACGGATATACTCTTGGATATACAACCTTGAAATTTCACGAATTGGGTACGACTGACAAGGTACGAGCCGAGCCAACTCAGAATGGACCCAGATATCCCAAATTTGTATAATTTTTCAATTAGAATTTTGTGGTCAACTCTATCAAAAGCCTTACTAAAGTCAGTTTAAACTGCGTCAACTTGATTCGCCTTTTCCATTTCACAGAGAACCTCGGAAACTAGGATTATGAGGTTGGTTGTGGTCGATCTTCCTTTGCGGAATCCATGTTGTTGTTCATTCAAAAGCGGGTCAATGACAGTGGTGAGTTTGTCACAAACGATTTTCTCAAATAACTTAGGGATTGCCGATAGAATTGCAATACCTCGATAGTTATCGACTAACCGTTTATCACCGTTCTTATGAATTGGAGTGATGTGGGAATATTTCCAATAAGAAGGAAAGACGCCTGATTGAAGGGAGTTATTGAAAATAAGACAAAGGGAAACGAGCAATTGATCCAAACACTGCTTCAAAAAATAGGGAGGGATTAAGTCCGGGCCAGGGCCTTTATCTATACTTAGTCCAGCAATTGCTTTTGATATTTCCTCTAGTGTGATGTTAATCTCGTCAATAATACATATTGGGTTAGAATGGGTGAAGGGCAATTAGGAACTTGAGTTATTAACTAAGCTGAAAGTGTTTTGGAAATGATCAGCGAAAAAGTTGCAAATTTCTTGAGGACAGGAGGAAGAAGCCGTACTATAGGACATGGAAACAGGAAAACCGGTAGTCTTACGTTTCATATTGACGAAGCTAAAGAATTTCTTAGGGTCATTGATAATTTTTTCACCCATTGAATTGACATACTGTTGATATGCTTCGCGGGATTTCATGGCAAATTCATTTGCTAGTTCAGTGTACTTTGCTTTTACGTCATTGCTAACATTGGGGTTGTTTTTTATTAACTTATAGAGTTTGTTTCTTTGGTTTCTAAGGGTCCTTAGATTTCTGTCGAACCAGGGTTCGGAAAGCGGGTTGCGTTTTTTAATTTTGGGCACATACGTATTAATCACATCGAGGATTATGCTGTTGAAGGAAGATACTGTGTCTTCTAGATTATACGTCGATAAATTAGTTTCCCAGTTTATGGAATCAAGGTAATTTCTGATGCCCTCGAAGTTTGCTTTTGAGAAGTCGTAAACAATTTCATTTTGATAGGATTGTTTAAAAGGTATATTGGTTGCTGAAAGTTCAACTGTAATCGCAAAGTGGTGATGGGTGTTTTTAAAAATGTTTTCTGATTCTACAGTTGGACTAACAACCACCTCGTCGTAAAAATTGGTGAAAATAAGATCTAACCAGTTCCGTTCTGGTTAGAAGTCGGAACTACTTGTTGTAAATCATTGCCGTAAAAAGTACTGATTAGGTTGAAGTCAGAGTTTTCAGTAAGGTTCACTGGAAGGAGAAGATTGTCATTTTCGTCTAGTAAACTTGATGTTCGGACAATTAAAATCACCAAGGACTATGATTTTGTCGTTATCGTTAAGTGTAGCGCTGATGGTGGTGATTATTTCACAAACATCGTTAAAGGTATTTTCGTCAGAACGGGGAGGTATGTAAAAGACTCCTATGTAAAGGTGGTGATTCTCTAGTGAAATTTTCGCGAATATGTTCAAATGTAGTATGGGAATGGGTTGTTATAAGCTCACTTGGAAGCAAATTCTGTATAGCAATTAGAACACCGCCTCCCCTAGAGGTGCCGGTTAAATTATAGTTCCGATCGCATCTATAAACAGACCAGCTGGAGTCAAGGATTTCTTCATTTTTGAAGGTGTCATTTAGCCAAGTTTCCGTTATTATCAAAACGTTAAAATTACAAGACTGTGCATCAAGGAGAAGAGAATTTACTTTACCCCGCATTCCGCTGCAATTATGGTAATAAAATCTGGGGGTATTTAGAGCAAATTTATCAGTAGGAATAAAACTTTCTAATCTGGGGTTATTTTGGGCAACTGTGTGATTAGGAATAATACTTTTTGTGGTCTTCGCGAATTTTCTGCAAGCGGGACATGTGTTTAGAGCTGACAAAGGATCGATAGGTTTCGAGGTCACGTTTCACCTGTTCATGGGACATGCCAAGACCTTCATGATATCTGTTGAAAAAGCTACTCAGCGAAGCAATATCAGTAGGCAGACCTTCTTGTTGAATTAGGACTTTCAGGTTAGTCTTAGTTTTCCCATCAATGCAAGTACTATCGGGAGCATTGTGCATATATGCGAGGAACAAACGAACGCTTTCATAGATTTTGTGCTCCCTGAATCTGGAAAGTAAATACCTGCTATCAAGGTCAACGACTGAGTTCCTGGTCAGCTTAACAACAGGTGGTATAAGTGGGTCAAGAAAAGTAGGTCCGGTTGGATTGTTAGTGGAGGTGTCAGGAATATATATTGAACCGGTTGTGGATGGCACATGGGGATCACCACGAACAAAATTATTATAATTAGGAGCTGTCCAATTTTCGCCTGAGTCAGACGGTTTCTTTGGGTCGCAAAGCTTTGTGTCTGAAGATTTTGATACAGAAGCTGATACCGCTTGGCTGTTGGTCTTATTTTCAATTGGACGATTAGATTTACTAGGCAAAGAATTGATAATATTCGCGGGAGTTGATTTATGTGGGACAGTTTCAGAGATAGGCGTAGAAGCAGAGTTAGCGCTGGTGGGACCATAGTTTTTTAGTATAGTGGGATTTAAGTTAGGGTTAGAAATAGATTTAGTCTTAGGAAGTTTGTCAGGTTTATATAATACATTATTTCTAATATTCTTATCTACTTTTGCTGTTTTAACCCTTCTGTCGGCACCTACTACAATATGCATATTCTATCTGGTCTGGCTGGACCTACTGAGAATTTTTTTTTATTTTTTAGAAAAAGTGAAATTTTTATCGGTAGAATCATTCTACCCATTCTTTGCAGCCATTTAAATACAATAAAAGCATTAAAATCGTTTTTGTAGAAATACTGGAAGCGTTTTTAAGTAGACATATTTTCAGGCGGTATTAGTACAAACATATTTCTCCCTTATTTTCTTATTTTCTTGCTTCTCTTCTTTCATTTCGTATCCGTACAGAAAGTTTAATCGAATTTTCCGATTCCGATATCTTTGGGTTTTATTTGGTCCTTTTTTGGTAGATTTTACCCCGATATTAGTCTGCGGATTTGGAGAAATAGATAGAAAGAAATAGGGAATTTTCAGGCGCAAAAATCGTTTCATTCTAAATTTTCCGTAAATATTTCAATTAAATCTATTTAGAAACACGTTAGTACTTAGTTCTTACTATTACAAAGGAAATAAAACTCATTTGAATTTCCTAGAATCAAATTTCAGTTGATTAGGTGATGTCAAAGATGTGATAAAATTAGACATATCCAGTCTCGGAACTTCAGGCTTTTTAAAGCAAAATCTCAGAAAATTTTATAGTTTATCGTACAAATTGAATTTTAATACCATTGTTACATCATAAATAAGAGAATTTTAAGAGAATTTAATACTTTCACTTTTCACCTCAAGACAAAAATGGGGGGAAAAACTATAGGTCTGGCCAGACCTATTGGGTATCAAAAAGCACTATAAATTAAAAATTACCAAAAACATACTCAAAACTTCAACCGGTTCTTTCAAATTTTTGCAAAATGCTTCTAAACATATTATTCTAGGATATCATGAAACATGAAATCGCTGCGATTTCATCTTCTATACTTTTTAGACCAAAGTATAGTGCCAAAGGTCTGGCCAGACCTTTGTGCCGACAGAAGGGTTAAATCTCGTTGACGTTGATAAGGATGGAAATTTCGTCCGCCAAATTTTAAATTGCATTCCCTTCCAGGTATACGCTTGATTACGTTTTGGTTCGTGGTTGCGCAGGAGCCAATCGTAACGCGCCGGTATGGATAACTTGAAGGTTTTAGCTTTTTATTGTTGATGTGGCGGAGGTTTACCAATTGACACGAGCATTCATCAATTAATAGTTCGCTCTTTAAAAGTCCACTTAGCCAGGATTTGTCGGCGAAATTTGGAGCACCTTTTACAAAAAACGTTGTGTAAGAAACAGGGCTTTCAAATTATTATCCCCCGTGTGGTCCCTGTGGAGTCAAGACTAAGAAGTAACCTGAAAAATTCACATGGGAGATGTTGTTTTTGCGGAACTTAAGACGAGACCTCATCGCACATACACTCTCTGACAGCTTCTTGCTTGATAGCTGATTTAAGGGGAGTTTAACCAATAAGATGATAAAACTTTTAAGCATTTATAAACAAGTCGTCAAACTTAACTTACATTTAAACGAAAATTTGGCCAACAAGTTTGCAGTTGAAAAAAAAATTACCATCAAGATGGCTTTCTTGCAATGCTTAAGTTTTGAGATTGCTTGAGATATGGAATAGTCTTGCGATTAAAAAACCTGATCTCAGAACTTCTGCCTGTAAGACGTAGCTTACAGTAGAAAAAAGTTTATATTTCACCATTTACCGATTTACCTCAAACTACAAAAAGCATAACCAATAAAGCCAACAAAAGTGTCTAAGTCACACCTTCAATTCGTTTTATGCAAATCACCGAATCATTCCGACTGAAATCCGTCCTGATTTGCACATTTAATCAAGGATTTATCTGTTCACACATTCACAACGCACGTATGCCGCCGTGCCTACCGCGGAAAGTATACAAATCTGCGCTCTTTTACGAATCATCTAGCTGACGAGTGAATCCTCTTGAAGAGCCTTGAACCAAAACGAAAACCGATTATCATCGCATTTTATGAGAATACTGATCATCCATTATAAAGTACACAATAAATGGACAAACAGAATATTAAGTAGCTGGAATGTAGTAAACTTCACCTCTAACTTTTAAAGGTTTTCTTTTTGTTTAAAAATATCGGGGTGAAAATGTCTCACTGTCGGATATACAAAGCCACATGTTACCCAGACCCACCGCAAAGTAACCATTGTCACCCCGAGGATTACCGACAATGCGAAAGTCATGTCATAATCTCATAATCATATCAGCACATAATACAAGACTTACAAACACAGTAGTTCTCCTAGTGGCCCCGGAATGTCCTTTGAGATTCACAACACTTGTTCGTCCTTCCGCACTTCCGTCTAGAAGCCCATTCACGACAACCGGCACCTTCCTCACTTTTTTACAAGTACGTATTGAGTTAGATACTAGAAAAACCGAAAGTCAAGACTCATAGTATGCACAGAAAATCGAATTCAAACACGACACGCGGTGCACAGGACTGAGAAATCCTTACTGCAGACGGTTTAGAATCACCGATTCGGGATTTTAAATCCTCGCGCCGGCTATAGCGATGAGCTTTGAAGGGGATTCAAGTTTCGATTCCTAACAACGTCTGCGCGTTCCTTAGTGCGGCCACACACGGAATCCATGGATTACCGGAATCCAACGAAACTCTATATAAAAACAAATGACAACTGAGCAAAAACAAAGTGTCATTTTTTTATATGGAGTTTCGTTGGATTCCAGGAATCCATGGATTCTGTGTGTGGCCGCCCTTATACATCCTTTTCGTGATTCATTCAATCTTTCGCGCGAGCGAAAGCGATGAACCAAACTGGTTTCTGTATCGTCCGCCTTAATGAATGAAATGTGCTTAGTTGTTTGACAAAGTCTAAAGGACAGTTATTAGGTAGAGTCTTAGTATCTTAGGCATTGTGCTGCTGGTAATTGAATAATTAATTAGCGCCATTGTGTGTATCTGACGAGGAAAATTTGTTCCGGTCGCTAGTTTGTAGTGGAATGAAAGTCCACGTGGATAAGGTTTCCTGGGAAAGATGCTGAGTTAATATTAAAGGCTGAAATTAGATAAATCTATTGTGTGCCAGAGAAAATGTCAATCTAATTGAAAAATATATTTCATTGAAATAATAATAGGGGCTGAAGAGTGTACACTAAATGTAGATGAGGTGAATGGGAAATGTAATTTGGATGAAATTCAATTGGGAATTGAATAGGTAATGAAGGTTTACACGAAGCACGTGTATTCTGAGAGTTTCCACGCGTGAATATACAAATTGCAATTTCTCGTTAGTTCGCCATATCCTAAAAATATAAGCGTCATAGCCGCTCATCTTATAAAAAGGAGCTGAAATTCAAACAGTATTACGAGATTTCAATTGCTCAAAAGCCCATAGGCCCATATGCATTGCTGAAATCGTTATAGCTCAATGTAACGGAGTGGCTATGTATGCACTAAGGACAGGCTGGGCTTGCGTATACCCCAACAATATAGTCCGGAGTGCATCTACCGAAGGTACCAATGGCAGTTTATAAATAATTATTGCATTTAAAACCACCACTTTGCGGAGCTGCAGCGAGAGAGCGGCGGTGACTAGGGGAAAAGTGCCTTTGGAATCGTTAATAGGGAGTCGAGAACTTTCGATTAACACCAATTTCGATCGGCGCGATACGAAAATAGGCCTTTCGGTCTACTGCCAGACGTCTCTCGCCAAGCAGAGAAACAGCCGCTTTCCATGTCGGGGCGGAATTTTCACAGCAAATTTCAGAAAACTAGCTGTCTCCGTTCAAAAGTTACAGCCGTTCAAAGACGCGACCCAAGACGGATGTCGATCCAAAGGGGGACGATTTTGGAAATGGGTTTTGAAAAAGTCGATGTAGAGCGCATTGAGAGCTACATTTTGCTGCAAAAACCAGAGCCCTAGCCATCACCGTTCAAAAGATACAGCCTCCCAAAGCTGACCCAATATGTGCCAAGTTTGACCCATCCAGGTTCAATATTTAGCGAGATATTTGCAATTTCGTGTTTTCAAATGAAAATTTTCGAAAATGGGTTTTGAAAAAGTCGATGTAGAGCGCATTGAGAGCTACGTTTTGCTGCAAAAACCAGAGCCCTAGCTATCACCGTTCAAAAGATACAGCCTCTCAAAGCTGACCCAACATGTGCCAAGTTTGACCCATCCAGGGTCAATATTTAGCGACGTATTTGCAATTTTGGGTTTTCAAATGAAAATTCTCGAAAATGGGTTTTGAAAAAGTCGATGTAGAGCGCATTGAGAGCTACATTTTGCTGCAAAAACCAGAGCCCTAGCCATCACCGTTCAAAAGATACAGCCTCCCAAACTGACGTAACACATGCCGAGTTTGACCTATCCAGGGTCAATATTTCGCTAGATATTTGCAATTTTGTGTTTTCAAATAAAAAATTTTCGAAAATGGATTTTGAAAAAGTCGATGTAGAGCGCACTAAGAGCTACATTTGCTGCAAAACCCAGAGCCCTAGCTATCACCGTTCAAAAGATACAGCCTCCCAAAGCTGACCCAACATGTGCCAAGTTTGACCCATCCAGGGTCAATATTTAGCGAGATATTTGCAATTATGTGTTTTCAAATGAAAATTTTCGAAAATGGGTTTTGAAAAAGTCGATGTAGAGCGCATTGAGAGCTACATTTTGCTGCAAAAACCAGAGCCCTAGCCATCACCGTTCAAAAGATACAGCCTCCCAAACTGACGTAACACATGCCGAGTTTGACCTATCCAGGGTCAATATTTCGCTAGATATTTGCAATTTTGTGTTTTCAAATAAAAATTTTCGAAAATGGGTTTTGTAAAAGTCGATGTAGAGCGCATTGAGAGCTACATTTTGCTGCAAAAACCAGAGCCCTAGCTATCACCGTTCAAAAGATACAGCCTCTCAAAGCTGACCCAACATGTGCCAAGTTTGACCCATCCAGGGTCAATATTTAGCGAGATATTTGCAATTTTGTGTTTTCAAATGAAAATTTTCAAAAATGGGTTTTGAAAAAGTCGATGTAGAGCGCATTGAGAGCTACATTCTGCTGCAAAAACCAGAGCCCTATCTATCACCGTTCAAAAGATACAGCCTCCCAAACTGACGTAACACATGCCAAGTTTGACCCATCCAGGGTCAATATTTAGCGACGTATTTGCAATTTTGGGTTTTCAAATGAAAATTTTCGAAAATGGGTTTTGAAAAAGTCGATGTAGAGCGCATTGAGAGCTACATTTTGCTGCAAAAACCAGAGCCCTACCTATCACCGTTCAAAAGATACAGCCTCCCAAAGCTGACCCAACATGTGCCAAGTTTGACCCATCCAGGGTCAATATTTAGCGACGTATTTGCAATTTTGGGTTTTCAAATGAAAATTTTCGAAAATGGGTTTTGAAAAAGTCGATGTAGAGCGCATTGAGAGCTACATTTTGCTGCAAAAACCAGAGCCCTAGCTATTACCGTTCAAAAGATACAGCCTCCCAAAGCTGACCCAACATGTGCCAAGTTTGACCCATCCAGGGTTAATATTTAGCGACGTATTTGCAATTTTGGGTTTTCAAATGAAAATTTTCGAAAATGGGTTTTGAAAAAGTCGATGTAGAGCGCATTGAGAGCTACATTTTGCTGCAAAAACCAGAGCCCTAGCTATCACCGTTCAAAAGATACAGCCTCCCAAAGCTGACCCAACATGTGCCAAGTTTGACCCATCCAGGGTCAATATTTAGCGAGATATTTGCAATTTTGTGTTTTCAAATGAAAATTTTCGAAAATGGGTTTTGAAAAAGTCGATGTAGAGCGCATTGAGAGCTACGTTTTGCTGCAAAAACCAGAGCCCTAGCTATCACCGTTCAAAAGATACAGCCTCCCAAAGCTGACCCAACATTTGCCAAGTTTGACCCATCCAGGGTCAATAATTAGCGAGATATTTGCAATTTTGTGTTTTCAAATTAAAATTTTCGAAAATGGATTTTTAAAAAGTCGATGTAGAGCGCATTTTGCTGCAAAAACCAGAGCCCTAGCTATCACCGTTCAAAAGATACAGCCTCCCAAACTGACCTAACACATGCCAAGTTTGACACTTCCACGGTCAATATTTCGCTAGATATTTGCAATTCTGTGTCTTCAAATGAAAATAATTTTCGAAAATGAGTTTTGAAAAAGTCGATGTAGAGCACATTGAGAGCTACATTTTGCTGCAAAAACCAGAGCCCTAGCTATCACCGTTCAAAAGATACAGCCTCCCAAAGCTGACCCAACATGTGCCAAGTTTGACCCATCCAGGGTCAATATTTAGCGAGATATTTGCAATTTTGTGTTTTCAAATGAAAATTTTCGAAAATGGGTTTTGAAAAAGTCGATGTAGAGCGCATTGAGAGCACCATTTTGCTGCAAAGACCAGAGCTCTAGCTATCACCGTTTTCGAGATACAGGCTCCCAAAGCTGACCCAACATGTACCAAGTTTGACCCATCCAGGGTCAATATTTAGCGAGATATTTGCAATTTTTTTTTCTAATGAACATTTTCGAAAATGGATTTGTCAAGGCGTGTCAAGTTTAACCCATCCAGGGTCAATATTTATTGAGATATTTGCAATTTTGTGTTTTCAATCAAAAAAGTCTAGCTGTCTGCGGTCAAAGGCTACAGCCGTTCAAAGATGCAACCCAAGACCGCTGTCGATCCGTAGAGGGGAGACGCGACCGAAAACGGGTCTCGATCCATAGAGGAGAGTATTGACGATGGGAGTTTATCGAAATTCCATTTACACATTCGCGAAATTACTTTCGCACATTTCCAATTAACCGCATCGAATTACTATCCTTTTACTCACTTCACCGGGCACACAATCCTATCTCACAATTTGACCCCGAAATTCATTATTTAACTTTTTAATTAAAAAACTTTTCGTGGCGAACTTTGCTGGCACTCATTTCAGCAGATAATTCCCACAATGAAATGCTTTTTCCTTGTCGCTATATATTTCGACTGCACACTATTCCGTGAATAAACTGCATCGGATAAGTAATGAGTGCTATTCATCGTCCTGGTGGTTTTATCTATTGGCAGCAAAACTCTTGCATTGTCAGCTGTTTACTCTTCCACGCTAACGTTCCGCATGTTCGATGCCAAACACTCGAATGAACCTTATTAGGGCTTAGGGAACTGAGCACAACAACAACACCGAAGATTTGGCAACAACACAACAACGGTTGAAAAACAACGGAACAATGCAAGTGACTTTGCGAATTTAATATCCAGGAATTTGTGCGGCGCAAGGACGAGTCAGTTTTTTTTTCAATGGAAAAATGGTTTTAGAATACACAACCCCGAGTGGGCCAATTAACCCATACGCCCGCATATACCTGAAGAGAAGACGAAGTGGTCAATTTATATGAAAAAAGAGGGCAGCGAAAGGATATTTGAGAACAATGGAAGACCGTAAAGTGATCACATGATGGAATTGACTGTCGTTTTGTAATGGTTCTGAGCTTTCTGCTTCGTTAGCCACAACAGAGCCGCAATCCTTTTACACAGGCCCGGTCAGGTATGGTATGCTTGCTGGCATCCGTTTGTAAGGGACGAGCGAAATGACTTAATTAGTTGTTGCCAGCTGAACATTGAAATGTTCTTTGCGGTAAAGTGCAATTAAATGGGGGGCAAATGCCGGTGAAGCTATATTGAATGTGACAGCATGGTTTTAGTTGCTCCTTGTTGGTTCTCCTGTAGAATAGAGTTTTTATCAGAAGTGGGTGGTTGAAGCGCCTGCCTTATCAAGTGGATATTGTAATTAAAACAACATTTAAAAAAAAGCTTTTAAATTGTATAAACTGATCACCGTTCAGCAAGAAGGCAAAGAAATCAGAGGATACTGTTGATAAGAGTCGTAAAATTTATCTGTCTTAACCTTTTTTTTCTATTTAGCTCAAAAATTTATCCATTCAAAGCAATGTGTTTATTTAATGACTCCTTTGCGCTCCTATGACTGGGGCCTTCACACGAACCCTAATGAAAAAGGAAACATTTTTTTCCACGAAAATTACAACCTTTTTCTACTTCGTGTGCAAATTAGAATATTAAGTATAATTGCCATCATTTCAACGTAATAGCTTCATCCAGAAAAAAAATGATAAGGACACGAACCTTGTATCCTTTCCGTTCCACCTTTAGCCTAACGTGTTTGCATAATCCCTTAGCAGAATAGAAGATTGTTGTCATTCTCCCTGCGCTAGGTTTATCTGCATGTTTCGTGTTTATCGTTGTGGATAATCTCTGGAAATAGAACAGCACAGGAGAAACAATTTCAACCCCCTTTGCGGGTGCGGGTTGTTTAATACAACGCGCCTTTGTCGACGACATACTTATCCTTTATCCATGCGGCATGGCTGTCATGTTATAGTTGAAATGATGCGTGAACAAAATATTTGTTTTGAATGTTCATAATCATGAGCAGAAAAGGCAAATTATAACCTTTCCCTTGTTCTGTCGTCACCGCGAGCACACATCAGACAAAAATGTCGGCAGGCGCGCGACTTCAGCTTCAAAATGACACTTAAGAGAAGTTCGCTTCATTCTTTGTGAAGTTCCTTGTCTTTTATGGGGAATTATGAAGTCTTTCGTTCGAGTTTCGTGACTGGCATAGTTATGTGCTCGTATGCTCGTCGTGGAAGGATATTGTGGAGGATATGTGTGGAAAATAGAATGATGACGCTATTCTATGAAATAAAACGATTTAAAGCAATATTATGAGTGATTGCCATTATTGGAGTAGGTCGCGCTGAAAGCTGTTGGATATGGGAAGCATAGATCGTAATGAAGAGCTAGTGGGGGTTGCTTGTTTGGTTTTGAAAAAGATTTGAATTTTTATCAGAATACCCTTGCTTTTAAAAACGATGAGAATTGCACCATACGATAAGAAAAAATAATAAGCAAATTACAGTAGTCGCAACATATTTAAATTGTAATAATTCCAATAATGATTATAATAAGCTTGCAGATTTCTTAGCGAATTTGAACAGTAGAGCGTGCATTCTGTTGTAAGGGGATAATCGCCATCTAAAGAAATCGCCTCGCCATTTGGAATCATGTAAGATGACAGGCGATAATGTAACCCACTGTAGTAATGATATGTTACGTGTGTATGAAAGCGACAGCTTACGACCCAAGGGCGACAGGCGATATTCACTATTTCTAGGGATCATCTAAGGCAATAATCGCCCATGACTGTCGCCAATAGCGATCACTTTCTGGCGACAGCATCGTTCCTGTCGCTTTCATACGATATTCTGAAAAAATATCAGAAATGAACTCGTAAATAGTAAAATCTTCTCAATTTTAATATGGGTATTGTGTATGAATCAACAAAACGACGACATTGAAATAATATTGGAAATTCGGGTCGGGAGGGTAAAATAACTTAATATTTTGCTACATGTACTATGCAGGAAATAGAATGGAAGCAGCAACGATAATGCAGTCCAATGCAATTTAAATGGGTGACGTCATGTTGGTAGCAACAGCTATTTATAGCATTTAAATTGCATTAGGCCACTGTTTCATTCTATTTCAACCATTATAGAAATTATAACAGTTGGCGTTTAGTATGAGTGCATTCACGCACACACTGGTGAGTACATTTTCATAAAACTTTTTCATCTCACATTTTTTCCCACCAGAAGGCACTCAATGTCTATGATAAGTAATGCTTGAAACACATATGATTCAGCAACAGCAGCGGCATTGCATGGCCGACAAATATGCTGAAAAGCAAAAACGCTGTTCCTGTTCAGCATATTTGTCAGCAATAAAATGCATTGCGCTTGACACATTGAGCTGTCACTTTGTATGGAACTCGTGACTTTCGCTTTCTCCTTCTATTAATGCCTACTCTAAGATCATGGTTATCTAAATATTTTTGATAATCGCAGACAAATGATAATGAATATCGTTTGACACTAGTGTTGCATTGCCTTCGTAAACCACCTTATTGCCGCTCACTTGTGTGTGCCTTCTAGGAAAATATAAATTGGATTAAATGCAAAATTCAGGTCCGCTCACTTGTGCGTGAATGCACTCATTTGGTGTTATATTGTATTCACACACCACTTTTGTTTACGAAATTTGCTGACAGCTGACATGTGACCGTCCGTTTTGTTTTCTGTCGTCATACAAAATGATCGCCTTACATTATGACGTTCATTGCACCGTCGTTTTGTTCATTTAAAAGAAATTTACTTTTTAAAGAAAGGTTTTGTTGTAATTATTGGTTCGGCAGTGTCACATTGTTTTATTGGTATATAGTATTGATGTTTCTACAAAAGTTTGTATTGAAGTGTTCGTGAATTTTTCATGAATGTCGAGTGTCGCCTTGAAAGTGAGAGCCACATAAAATACATTGGGCGACTGTCGGGTGTACCGAAACTCACGTAAAGCACGTGATGTAACACTCGAATGGAGAGCCAAAGATGTCGATGATAACTCACCAAAACTTGTGATTACTAATTTATTTAACTTTCGCTTTCATGAAGACTCTTTTCTATGCGCATTCATAGTATCTACTACTACGCTATCCGGGTAGACGCAAATATTTCATACAATATTCGCATCCAAAACCATTCTGTTGATATATTGGAACAGATAATATAAATTTGTCGAAAGAGGTGTTTAATCAAAAGCATCGTAGATAATCATAAAATGGCGAAAATGTTTGTCGCCAGTCAACTGTCGCCTTACGAAATGCCAGCACTGATCTACTTGTTGTGGCAGATATGAACGCCAGAATTGGTGTCGAAAAACCGATTACAAATCGTAGAGACCGGCAACCGAAGGACACCACACGAATACATGATAGATCTGGTAGACTCATATGGCCTAAAAATTATTAAATGACTGCTCAAACAGTGATAGGGATGGAGAGTGCACTTATATTGGCCATAGTTTTATTGACTGGAGCCTGGCCGAAGGGGACTGGTTGACAATCGTAACAGACATCACGATAGACAACAAGCAGTTCTACGATCATCTCCCAATAATCACCACGATTGCGTTAGATTGCATCGGCTGGACTGCCACTAGGCCAATGCACCTCCTTCCCAAATTTGTATGGTCAGAAGAAAATAGGCGGCGATTCGAAAACTGCACTAAGCAGGACAGAATCATTCAATATTGAATACGAATCACAATTGAAATTTTTCAATAAAAACGGTCAGTTGACGCTGCCGCAATATTTCTCAACAAAAGTCTGAAAAAAACTTTTGAAGAGTCATTAAAAAATGCAACCTCGTCAATTTAACCGTGTCATTTTGAAGTGACAGTTTTGGGCTTACCCGTAAGGGGGAAAATTTTGGTTGAAAGGCGGCTGATATTTTTCAGTTGAGGCAAAACTGCGGACCCTTAGCTATGCAGGAAGGAGGAGTTTCATAGGCTGAATCGGCTCTGGCCATTTCCTATGCTTCTCCACGGGGAGTTACTTTCCCGTATTATTTGAGTAAGCCCCTGTGGTGAGGGGATAGAATTCACAACAGTTTTCCCGGCTGGTCGTATAAGGTGACTAAGGGAATAGGATGTGTATGCCAGCAGCTTGGGCATCTGAAATTTTAATTATGCTAACGAAACGTCTACTAGGCCTCGGATTAGGACTGCCTTACCTGTTACGACTATCATAGAATGACAAAGATTGGATTCTGGAATGTTCGCACCCTACTGGACAATGGTTCAGAAGGCACACAAAACGCACGATTTCTGCAATTAGAGAGTGAGTTCGAGCGGTACAAGTTAACCCTTCTGTCGGCACCTACTACAATATGCACATTCTATACCCAATAGGTCTGGCTGGACCTACTGAGAAAAAAAAATTTATTTTTTAGAAAAAGTAAAATTTTTATCGGTAAAATCATTCTATCCATTCTTTACTGCAATTTTTCAACAATAAAAGCATCAAAATAATTTTTGTAGATATACTGGAAACGTTTTTAAGTAGATATATTTTGAGGTGGTATTATAGTACAAACGTGTTTCTCCCTTATTTTTTCTTTTTGTGCTTCGCTATGTGCATTGTGTTTATCTAGTAGATATTTTGATGGAATTTTCTAATTCCAATATCTTTGGGGAAATATTAAGCACCTTGTTGGCAGATTTTACCTCGATATTAGTCTGCAGATTTAGGGAAATAAGTGGGAAGAAATAGGGAATTTTCAAGCCAAAAATCATTTAATTCTAAATTTTTCGTAAATTTTTGATCAAATCTGTTTAGAAAGACGTTTGCAAGTCACTCATACTTAGTTCTTACTATTACAAAGGAAATAAAACTGGGTTGAATTTCCTAGGATCAAATCTCAGTTGATTAGGTGGTGTTATAAAATGTGACGAAATAAGGCATACCCATTTTCCGAACTTCACGGCTTTTTATAGAAAAATCTCAGAAATTTTTATCGTTTATAGTTCAAATTGAGTTTAAATGACATTATTACATCATAAATAACAGAATTTAATATCTGCACTTCTTACTTCAAGAGAAAAATGGGGGGAATAACTATAGGTCTGGCCAGACCTATTGGGTATCAAAAAGCACTATAAATTGAAAATCATCAAAAACATACTCAAAACTTTAACCGATTTTTTTAAATTTTTGCAAAATGGTTCCAAACATATTATTCTAGGATATCATGAAATATGAAGTCGCTGCGATTTCATCTTCTATGCTTTTTACACCAAAATATAGTGCCAAAGGTCTGGCCAGACCTTCGTGCCGACAGAAGGGTTAAACATGTTGGGGCTAAGCGAAATTATATGGTGCAACCAGTGGTGATTTAACGTAGGAGTTTTGGGGGTTTAAACCCCCTCTGAAATTGATTGATGATATAGGGATGAAGAATACGATATTTAACTTTGGTTTGAAACACGTACTATGTATGTGTTTTGAACATTTGAGATTCCTATAGACTGCGTCGTTTCATACAGAAAGTGAAGGCATTCTGTGTTCGTCATGCAAATAATCGCTGAAGTTATCCAATTGTGAAACAGACGCACAAATCCCAACAATTTTTCCAGAGTATGCAGGCAACTTGTTGTCAGTTAGAAGCTGTGTATACTATCGGAAAAAATAACCACTTCAGACAAATAATATCTACCCATGGCCTGCAAAACACGAATATCGATTCATTGTAAGTAATTTCCAAAATCTAATCAAGCACAACAGTCGTTTCACTCACACTGTAAAAAGGAAACCAAATATTAACGCTTCACTACTTTTAGAAAAGATAAAAACCAGAAAGAAGCAAGTCACGGTTTGAGGTTTGGTAGCTGGGTTTTGACGCCGTTTCCAAAATTCATGTCAACAATCGTTGTATCGGGGGGCAGGGTAGGCATTACCGCCAGAAAGGGCGATGTGCCTACACCGCAGATCGAGCGACACAAGGCCATGTAGCGGTTTAAAAAACGAGGCAAGGAAGAAGAAGGGTAGGCCCAGAGAAACCGCACTCCAAGACCCCTTCAGAATATTTTTCTGTGTACGCCTCTGAGTTGTTATGCCATGATGCTATCTCCACTTACATACTTCGCGAGATAAAACAGTGATAGTGATTCGGCATAGCATTGCTCAGACATTGCGCTAACTGAAAATAATAGTCGAGAGTTGCTGGATTTCCATGGTGGCAGTCAGTGGCGATCTTACTTCGGGGTTTTGGGGGTAGTGATCAATGTTTTAATTTAGGATTTTTTTGGCATGTGTGTTATCTGCAGTGTTGGACATGGTGGTTGCGGTCTAACTTAGTCAAAAAATCAAAATATCGTTATACTATACGGATATCAATATTAAAACTAGGGGGCTTCGCCCCCTGCTCGTTCCGTTCGCCAACCCCCGAGGACGAGGCTAATTTCGGGCGCGGCCGAAATTCGGATACCCTTCGCTCTCCTTGGATTAAAAGTTCTTTTCGGGAGTACATATGACTTGTATTTAATCCCCTCCTCATTCTTTTTCTTCCGTCTTGACAAAAGTTTTGGGCTTGGTTGAAATAAGTTAAATAAGCAAATAAAAATATTTAAAATTTAATTGGGTTGCGGGAGCATGACCCCACAGTACGATTCCATTCGTTTTGAACTTTTTTGTTGCTTTGGTAAAGACAAATTAATTCAAGGTTTTGTGAAATTTGTGAAAAAAATTTTTCTTAGAAGAACCAAAATGAGGGCAGGGTTTGTATGGCCACCCCAAACACAAACAAACATTGAATGTGTGTCAGTTGAATATTCATCACTGTATATCAGCATCATCGATGATGATGAGGTGCTTTGAGGAAGAAAAACTCGACATTGCATTGATACAGGAACCCTGGATTACCAAGGAAAACAAAATTAGGGGTCTGTCGCAACAGTCCGCCAATCTATACTATGTACAGATGGGTGGAAAGGTAAGGACTTGTATCCTGGTGCGGCATGGTGTACATGCGGTACAAATGACGCATCTAAGCTCGCCCGATCTTACGGCAGTAATGATTGGAAATGGGGCAGGATCGTTTATAATCGCTTCGGCGTACCTCCCTTACGACTCACCAGAACCAACTCCTTCAATGGAAGTAGAGAACCTGGTAAAGTACTATAAAGAAAGAGGTATAGGTCTGATATTAGGGTGTGATGCCAACGCTCACAATACTGTGTGGGGCAGCACAGATGACAATATCAGAGGACAGAAACTGCTGGAATTTGTTGAAAGATACAACTTGTTAGTAGCTAATACAGGGGTGGCTCCCACCTTCGTTGATGCGCGAAGGGCTGAGGTGATAGACATTACCCTGAGCCCTGTCAATATGCTGCACAGAGTTCAGAACTGGAGAGTGGTGGACAAGCATACCATCTACGAGGTTACTGTCTAAGGGTCACCTAGCCTAGTGGCTTTATACCCTGGTCCTAGCTTATGCGGTTTGGACCTCCAGCTTGTTTACTGACCCGGATCTGTAGTCAGATGGGGATTTCTCCATCCGGTGAATGCATTCACCTTCAGGAACCCAACCCCGGGGCTGCATCACCAGCTCGATGTCTTGCTTAACAACCGACAGCCCCCTCGAGACCAACTCCAAGATGGGAAGGGACCATGGTCCCCTGGGCTCACCCATCCCCGAGGTACACTATTCGCTATGGACTTCTCCATAGCAGGTGTGATCCTCCTTCGGCCCCCTATTGGTTAAGCCTTACGGCGAATTCGGGCATGCACACCCCAGGCTCGTTGGACCTGTGACTCCGCGTCTGTGCAGACAACGAAGCGCTGCTTTTCACATCCAGGCGGCCCCTTCAGTTTACTAGTCAGCAATGCGACTCAGGCAGTGTGGTCATCAATCCACAAACTAGCTAGATATAGGCGCGTAGGCATTTTCCACCAAGGCCGTTCTCCCTAGCTAGCCCCTTCTCGACTCGGGTCATGCGGAGCCGTCACCTCCGAAGCTCACACGACTTCCGTATGATGCACCCCCCCACCGGGGGACATCAAAATCGTGCTAGGCCTTTAGTGCTTCCCTCCCGCAAACTATGGGGGGAGGTAGGCACGCCAAGAGCCACCCGTGCATAACTCAGGAGTACGGGACCGTTAGCTCCCGAATGGTCTTTGTACAGATCCTCGCCATGGCGTATCAACTGTACCAGGGGCCCCCTTGCACTGTTAGGTCCGTGGTGTCACAACTCACCAAAGATCTCCGTCCGACTACAAACAGCCTTCCAAGCTGAGTGTCACACGGACACAAACCCCCCTGCGGGGAGAGTGGTGGACAGACTAACCATGTCTGATCACAGGGGTATTCAGTTTGGAATTCTGTATGGCACGAAACCGAGTAGCGAAAACAAACGTATTAGAGTGCCAAGGAATACGGACCGTACTAAATATAAAATGTGTTTATTGGAACAAATCGAGGAAATTTCAGGGGAAATACCTAATAACACGACTGAGATAGAGCGATCGGTGGAACAAATGAATTCTGCGATAACTCACTCTTTGAAACTGGCTTGTCCCACTACAATCATAGATGAAAAGGATCAAACACCCTGGTGGTGCACTGAATTGGAATCTTTGAAGAAAGAGACAAGGAAAGCGTTTAATAGGTACATGAGAGAGAGGACCCCTCGCTCTTGGGATCTATATAAGGATAAAAAGAGAGAGCTGAAGAAGACTCTACGTACACGTAAAATTAAAAAAAGGAACTCGTGGAGGGAACTCCGGAACATATTCGTTGCCTGTTTATCGACAAGATATATCCCAATGTCTTGGAGAGAGACTAAAGTTGTCTTTCTACCAAAACAGAGAAAAAAGGATTATACGGAAGCGAAGTCATTCAGGCCGGTTAGCCTAACCTCTTTTCTATTGAAGACAATGGAGCTAGTATTGGTGGACCATCTAGAGAATACGTCGCTGATGTATAGACCTTTGAGCAGATGTCAACATGCTTACAGAGCAGGTAGCTCTACTGAGTCCGCTCTGCATGAAGTAGTGCGGGTAGCAGAAAGAGAGATTAACAACAGCGGTATCGCTATGTCAACCTTTATGGATAGAGAGGGTGCTTTTGATAAGATCTCATACAGTAAACTAAGAAATGCCCTAGCTGAGCGGGAGATCGAGCCCCTGATAGTAACATGGATCGATTCGATGCTTAGTGGGAGGGCAGTAAATCTTAGTAATGGATGTGCCAGAATAAGGGGAAGGGTAGTCAGGGGCTGTCTACAAGGAGGGGTACTTTCACCCCTACTGTGGAGCATCACCGTAGACTCTCTTCTCTGGAAACTGGACTCGATGGGCGTACATACAGTAGGATACGCTGATGACTTAGCAATTATGGTCAGTGGCAAATTCATGGACACTATTCAAGGTTGCATGAGGCAAGTCTCAAAGCAACTGAAGAATGGTGTAATGAACAAGAGCTAACTATAAACGCAAGAAAGTCAAGCACTATAGTCTTTACTCTGAAAAGGAAAGATGTAGAAACCACTCCCATGCTGCTTTTTGGTTCGGAGATAAAAGAGTCCAAGGAGGTGAAGTACCTAGGGGTAACCTTAGATCCCAAACTTACTTGGAACTCTCATGTTAACGAAAAGACACAAAAAGCAGCGAGGATATTGCATCAGTGCAAGAGAGTGTGTGCACGTATCACCAAAAGCGGCACATTGGATCTATACAATCATGGTTAGGCCCGTTCTATCCTATGCAGCAGTGGTCTGGTGGCCCAAGGGTAGCCAGAAAACTACTAGGCAACGGCTGGATGGGATTCAACGCATAGCATGTATAAGCATATGTGGTGCAATGAGAACTACGCCAACACATGCTATGGAGGTTATACTGGGATTACCGCCACTGCATCTGTTTATAAAACAAAGTGCGGCGCTCACAGCAATAAGAATGGTAAGAGATGGCACTTGGCATCACTTTGGTAGCAACGGAGGTCATAAGAGGATCCTTGATATTGTTCGTGATAATGTCAGGGAGACTCATATGCCTTTGGATGGTATGAGAAGATGTAGGGTAGTCGAAAGACATCACATTACTCTTATAGAGGATGGTAGGATACACGAGGAGTATCCACGTGATGTTGCTATTTTTACTGATGGGCCTCTCATGGACGGAAGAGCTAGGGCTGGAATATACTCCGAGGAGCTAAACCTTGCATGCTCACTTCGTCTAGGAGAGTATGTATCGGTATATCAGAGTATGTATCGGTATATATATATGGACTCCTGCACGCGCTGGATCATATTCGGGAAGGCGGGATACTAGGGAAGAAAATTCTGATAGCACTCGACAACCAATCGGTGATCAAGCGCATGCAGCAATCAAAATTGATACTGGAGTGTGTCTTGAAGCTCAATGAGTGTGCTTCAATTAACGAAGTTACGCTAATGTGGGTTAAAGGACACGTAGGTACATTGGGGAATGAAACTGCCGATACCTTAGCAAAAGAGGGATCAGCAGAAAAGTTTCAAGGACCGCTTTGGGAAACGGCATGATTGAAGCCAGGATACATGGCTGGATTGATTCCATCCATCGGCAACGATGGCGAAGCCTATTCACTTGTAGACAGGTTCGTAACGCAATTACCAGTCCACTAGGGAGGAAAGCCAAACAAGTACTCAGTTACACACGGAGTAGCTTAAGTTGGATAACTGCTAACAGGGCATGGTAATTTTAAAGCTCATCTATCTAAGATAAAAATCGTGGAAGATTATGTATGCAGGCTATGTCTGGATGAGGCTGAGACGGCAGCACACATTGTATGTGAATGTCCAGCACTAGGTAGTGGGAGGGTAGGGATACTAGGTAAATCCACAATAAGTGTGGAGTCCATGAGGGAACTTAGCTTCAAAGATATGCTACTCATCACACGGGACTCAGTGATGAAGGAAGAAGTCGATAATTATCAGTCGACTTCTGGAAATCACTGAGGACTGTAAAGGGACGAAAATGGACCCAAATAGTAGTGGTCTGCTTCGGGTAATCCCCAAATCACATACTATAGGTATATACTCCGCCAGAGATGCGGCACACAAAATGCATTTATCCACTATACAGCTGGTGCATAGTGGGATATCACTTGTGTGTGCAAACTCCAGCATAAATGCGGCACACAAAGTGTATCTCGAGTCGGGTTTCGAACTGATATTACATAACGCACTGCAATTCTCATCAGATGCCTCTACGTATGCAGCGCGCCATGTAATACCAGGAGAGGCATTACCGGACTCAACCAGGCAAAAGTGTTCGATCCTCTTACATAGGACTCGAAATACACCCTGGTGTCGAATCATTTTGAGTGGGGCTAGGCAATGGCTAGCCACCAATTCGACACGGCCAGTGTTTCTAATATATGTGTCAGAGAACAGGATCAACAAAAAACAACAAAAACAAATTGTTGTTGGAAGGTGGATGTGACATGCTCAAAAAATGATTTGAGATATCCACCGTCCAGTTTGTTCATAGTGATGTTCCAACAACAATTTGTTTTTGTTGTTTTTTGATGTGATGAATATTCTACAATTCTTAGTTTATTCGAACCATATGAAATACAAAGTTAACCTTAGCGGTCGATGGCTAATATGCAACTACTTGTTTAATTTACAATAACTGTACTCTGTGCATGATATAAATGCATTATTTAGTGTTGCCAACACAAACGATTGGTCAAGCTCCGATCAGCCAGGCATCCGCGATCCGCATCAGTCGACAAGTCCCACGCAGCTTATGCATATTGATGTTCGACGTACGACGTAAAAAAATACATTTAAGGCGGAAAGCAGCTTATCGAAATGAACCAGTTTGGAAAAAAAATGGTTGAACCGGAACCACAATATTGCCAGTTTCGGAGGACGCAGATTATTGCTTTGTATTGGTTGATTTTCCCCATGTCAGGTCAGTATCTTATGAATCCATTTACTGAAAAAACAACTTACCTGACCTGGCACGTTTCTGGCGTGTGAATCGGTATTTCGCTACGCAACCAGGGGGCTCTCGTGTCAATGCTAAAACTTCCTTATTTATAGGTATACGTAAGCCGGTCAGGCTGTGAACGTGTTAAAGTGATGGGTGATATGAAAAATTTAATCAACCATCTCCGAGGCATCCCATGAAGGCCTTTTTTTCAGCGGTTAACCCCGGTTAACCCTATCATGGCGATGTGCCGACAGCTCAATTCCAAGAAACCCGAAGCAAAAGCCGAAAAATGTCAATAATTTGAAATTTATAATATCTAAAGGCCTCGATAGACCTCGGGCGGAATGAGAATGAAATTTTTGTTCGCTGTGATTTTCTCAATGAAAATACATACTTATACTGTCATGGAATATGTGGCAAATGCTGGGGAATTCCATAAGCTACAATCCAAAGAGCGCATACTTACAGCATACCTGGATTTAGTACACATTCCTCTTATCTGGAGGGAAGTGAGAGTTACTTTTGTCCCCAAAACGGGTAGAAGTTCACATGCGAGTCCAAAGGACCTCCGGCCCATTAGCCTTTCATCGACTATGCTGAAACTGCTAGAGAGATTAATTGATTTTCATCTACGGACGACCATTTCACCAAACCTATTATCTATGTCACAACATGCATATTGGAAAGGGAGGTCGGTTGACACAGCTTTACATTCGCTGGTTCAATATAACTGAAGAATCTCTTCATCATAAAGAATACACTATGGTGGTGTTTCTCGATATTGAGGGGGCTTTTAACAATATTGAACCCAGAGCGATCACGGGTGCTCTTGAAGGACCAATCTGCACCCTCGTGGATATGTTACTTATAGGCCAGTCATTTAACGATTTTAGGTCGCAAAAAATTGCTCGGCTCTCTTGTTTTGGGATATTGTTAGGATAGATACCAGAAGTGTACCACCAAGTTTTCAACTTCGAAAAACCTGTGCTAACCCCGTAACCATCAAAAAACCTCAAAATTTTCGGACTTTTTTCATATTTTTGTTTGTTATTTCTAAAAGGTGCTTCCTACAAGTAAGTCGTCCACTGCACTTTTAAAGCTAAGAAAATCTTCTTTAATTTGAGTGTAACTTCAGCTTTGTAGGTGCAAAGGGTCCCAAGATACAGCACTTTAAAAAATGTGCTTTTTTTGTAAAAAAGTCCGAAATTGTATTTTAGGAGGTTTGTATGACAGCCCTATGACGTAATGTTTCGATTCCATCCATTCCTAGATATGTTTTGAGGCTTTACTAGGAACACATTTGGGTGAAGTTTGGTTACGATTGGTTCATAAAGAAAAAAGTTTTTCTTAGAAGAACCTGATTATCAGGGGTTAGTTTGTATGACAGCCCTATGACCTAGTGTTCCGATTTCATCCGTTTCTATATATGTTTTGAACCTTTACTAAAAAACACATTTGGGGGAAGGGTGGTAAAGATTGGTCCATAAACAAAAAAGTTTTTCTTAGAAGAACCTAATTTCCAGAGGTTGGTTTGTATGGCAGCCCTATAACGTAGCGTTCCGATTTCATCCGTTCCTAGATATTTTTTAGGCTTAACCAGCAACATACTTGGGTGAAGTTTGGTTAATATTGGTACATAAAGAAAAAAGTTTTTCTTAGAAGAACCTAATTTTCAGGGACAGCCCTATGACCCCATGGTCTGATTCCATTCGTTCCGACATATATACAGCTAAGGAATTGGTTTATAACTTCATGTCACATGACTTTTTCCGTAAAATGCGCATTTAAGCCGATATTCAGCTCGGAACATGACTGAAATTACAATTTCGAACTTTTTTTCAAAAAACAATGTTTAAAGTGCTGTATCTTGGGATCCTTTGCGCCTACAAAGCTGGGGTTACACTCAAATTAATGAAGATTTTCTTAGCTTTAACAGTGCGGTGTACAACTTACTTGTAGGAAGCACTTTTTAGAAATTACAAACAAAAATATGAAAAAAGTCCGAAAATTTTGAGGTTTTTTGAGGGTCACGGGGTTAGCACAGGTTTTTCGAAGTTGCAAACTTGGTGGTACACTTCTGGTATCTATCCTAACAATATCCCAAAAAACCAGAGCCGAGCAATTTTTTGCGACCTGACGCCCTTTTTTTCGGTTTATTGACTGGCCTATTACCTCTAGACGTATTCAAAGCAATTTGGGCGCTGTGTCTGTTTGTAGATATGTTTCTAGAGGTACCCCACAGGGAGGGGTTCTATCCCCTCTACTTTGGAATTTAGCGATAAATAAATTACTTTTGAGCTTGGAAGGAATAGGATGCCAATGCCAAGTCACTGCTTATGCTGATGACGTAGCTATTGCCGTTAGAGGCAAATTTCCTGATACTCTTAGCGGGCTATTAGAGAACGCCTTAGCTATCCTAACGGACTGGGCAGATCTCAGTGGAGTCGGAATTAATCCATCTAAAACGGAATTAGTCATCTTTACAAGATAGCGTACAATTCCTAACATTAACCTTCCCAGACTAGGAGGCTTTCAACTTGAGCTTTCTGAAACCGCGAAATTTCTTGGCGTTATCTTTGATAAGAAAATATGGAAGCCCAACATCGAAGAAAGGGTGTATAAAGCTACTGTAACACTATATTCGTGTAGGAAAGCTATCGGAAAAACCTGCGGCTTGCAGATGACTTGGCCCGGCATGCGTCAGCAGGTAGAGTTGAAGACGGTTACGCCACCTTGAAAACACCTATTGCGGCTTGCGCATTGATACTAGACACCGCTACAGAACGCAGAACCAACAAAAGATGGATCTATGGCTTGACTTGCGCAACGACGAGAATGATCTGGCCAAAACTAGACAAGGTCCGCTCTACCATGCTACTTTCCTTAGACAGAAAGCATATACGCAGTGTGGTGGGAGTAATAACAGGGCACTGTCTTCTAGCATGCTCACCAATAAAGCATGCAAGAAGACTCCAAATTCCTCACTACGACTGTTGCAGAAGTTTTGATGACGAAGAAGAGGAAGAGAGTATGTATCACTTACTTTGTCACTGCCCCGCCCTGGCTGAGAAACGAATGCGTTTTCTGGGCTCTAGATATTTCTACGATACCGATGATCTTCGGGATATAAGCCCAATACTGCTCAATAAATATATTGTGAGCAGGGGCTGGTTCCTAGCTTAGGCAGTTAGTAGAGGCATGATTCTCTCTGTGGTATCACAATGGACCAAATTCTGCTCTAAGTGCGCTGGGTGCAAATCTGGCGGCCCCTGTACCTAACCTAACCTGTACCTACAATCCAAAAACGGTTCCATAATTTTTCTCGGCCATTTCATGTATTATTTTTCGATTCTCCGGTCATTTCACCGTGAAAAATATCGAATGACCGGGGAATCGAAAAACAATACCTAAAATGGCCGAGAGAAATTATGGAACCGTTTTCGGATTGCAGCTTATGGAATTCCCCAGCATAATGCATTATATTCCACGACAGTAAGTATGCATTTTCTTTGAGAAAATCGCAGCGGACAAAAATTTCATTCTCATTCCGCCCGAGGTCTATCCAGGCCTTAAGATATATCTTTGCGTTAAAATCGGCGCGTCACCGCTTTTCAAACCAACAATTTTGTCAGCGTTGAAATTTAGTCGGGCAATCCTGTTCTAATATAATAATGGGAATATTCCCACTAACATTACATTCTATGTACCAGGTAATGTAATGTAATAGACACATTATTTGTTTCAGTGGGCTTTAACGATTGTGGTTGGCGACTGCAGAAAGCACCAAATTATCCAGGAAGCAACATCCTCGATGCACGGTGCCCTATAATTTGTTACAGCAATTAGCGAGAGGGGTAGATGCTTCGGTAAAAACAAGATTTTGCTCCGGAGGTTCAACATTTCTGCGTATCTTACCTCCTCTTCGCAACTTTATTAATTTATTAAATTCAGACTTATCAAAGAGTCCAATTATAACACAGAATTATTCATCCTACAATTATTGAAATATACGAGCTTCATTTATATGCCTTGAATATATTTCCAATTGTCGTTTCGTCGTCTTGCAGCATCTTCCCACACGTTACCCTTCTTTTGGAATTGTTCTGAAAATAGAACGTTTCGTCATCAGCCCAGAATTGCAATAAGCGCTTATCGCTCCAGGATATGAGTTTCAGGCATTCTTTTAAGAATGTGGGGTTCTTGTTTGTTGGTCGGTCGATTTACACCCACCCCTATTTGGGTCTCGTCTACGTCTTCCTCTCTCTCCTTTTCTAGACAACATTATAACGATGATGACGATGACGACGACTGCAGAGGCCAACCGATATGACGATGACAACGGCTAAGTTTCAACAGTGTTTCAACATTAAGTTTTCTCATATAACACTCAGCTATGTTGGGCGGTCGTAATCATATAGCACTTGAAGACGATGATACGAGCAGAGGGCCAAACAAGGACACAACGGGTACGACGCGACGTAAGGATATGTATGTACACATTGTACGACTACAATGTATTCAACGAGAGAAAAACTTAACCAAGCCGAGGTGATGGTTGTGACAGTACTTGACAATGAAATTTTGAAGTTTTTTGAGTTGGGTCGACAGACGGTTCGGCGAAGGGATATAGCATTTTCAAGTATAGTTTTATGAAAAACTGTCGAGTTACGTAATTTTAAAGAAGTTCCACTCAACGGCGTCATCGTCGTCGTCGTCTGTGAGGGAAACAAAAGTTTTTAATTGCTTTTCAAAGATAGTTGACGAAGTTGGACGATATCGGTTTTGTTCAACACGTTCTCAACAAGTGCAACGAGAATGATAATCGGTCAGAAGAGTAGAGGAATTGGGTTTTAAAAGCAGCATTTGGTTATAATGGATGTTTGGGAAAAAGTAGGACTGACATAAAGGATTACGAATTGTTTGAAATAGGAATTGATTTTAAATTCATTTAGCTCTTCCGTCGGAATATCCCTAGGAGCAATTTAAGATACAAGCTCCATCGCCTCACTTAGGTGAATACTAAATTTATTCAAATCTACATCGAATATCTATCTTCGCAAGAGCTATTTCCCATAATTCACCAGTGGCTCACTAATTTCGTAAGCTGTCAACCTTTCAGTCCAGTAAACTTGAATCCTTTCAGGCAGTTTCTATACCTGGTAAACTATGCACTAAATTTTCATTTCGCCTGGTTTTATTGTAACATTATTGACTTAACCGTTTGAGTAATATCTCGGCAACCGAATCCGCAAACATCAAGCCACAATGTACATACAGGGACCAAAACACCCATAGTCCCAGACCAACGCTAAATAAAGCTTACGCTCGGGATCATGTCGACGCAAGGACCAACGACTATTGACCATCAAAGCGAAGGGTTGAGGTGTGATGTCGGTTTCATAATACACAGAGAACCGACATACAATTTCAAAGGTCTCGAAGAACTTAATTTAGTGGAAAGACCTCAGCGCCAATGTTTTCGATTACCCGTAGACCGTAGTGGCAATAACAAGTGACCGACTGCGGTAGCCTATAGCCACCTATAACATACGGCCTATGCGTGGTACCATGTAGGTGTGCGTATATGGGTTTTAGTCCGTTTCATTGGATTTCCTTGATTTGATTTACAATCATGATTCGAATACGCAATGTCCGGAAAAGTTTAAGATAAAAGGATGTCCCAAAGGGGATAATAATATATGTATATGAATGTGTAGCGTAGTTGGCTACAGCGAGGCTATTATACGCATGCAGTGTTGGCAGTTGTTGTTGATGGGTTTGGCATAAATTGACTTCGGAATGGCACAAAAATGTTCTCGAAGTTTTCCTTGGAATTTCATGTAAACATGCCGAGGTGATGGCATATTTAATAAATTATTCAGTTCGTTTCACATACGGCCTATTGACATGTAGGATTTTTTTTGTTGTGTCGACGAAATTGAAAAAATAGAAAGGGGGGTCATAAATATTACATTATAAAGAATCTACAGTTTTTGTAAAACAAATCATTTCCTAACTTTTTTCAGTCCTCTTCTACCTAGTTGTTCAGGTTATCTAAGGTCTAAGCCATGTTTAATAAAGAGGCGAAATTATGTGAATTTCGAATCTAAAATTATTTTATATCACCAAGGACCTTTATTTGGGCAGCAACTCAACCTCATCCCTAACCTTATTCCACTCAAAAATCCTTTTTCGAGCCAAAAAAGATATACGGATCTGCCCACAAGTAAACGGTGGGGCTGGTGGGATCATGGGGAATATTTCTATTGGATCTAAATTTATATATGGGCAGATGAAAGATGAAAGTTTCGAATGCAGATCGGAGGAATTTAATTGAAATAAATTGAAAGAAGATTTCATATTTTCATGTCCTCTGCATTTGTAGCTTCGAAGCTACTAACAAAAGTTTCACCCAAAGAGGAACAACGAGATGTGGGGAGACCCAAGAATTCACCCAGAGAATATGCTAAAGTTCCTTCTTCATCTGCATACTCATTGCAACTACATGTACACAGAAAAATGTGAATTGTGGTGGATACCCGGCCTGACTTCATGGCTTTCAATGGTTTAGTCCGAATTTCGGACCTCCATTCTAGTCATAGCCTTAACTTCCTTCGTATGGCACAACTAGGTAAGTACTGCGAGTATGTCATTTACAATTTACAACCTTGAGATAATGGGAGGCTATTTTACTCCTAACGGCTGCAATCGGGAGAGTTGTCAAAATTGGTCTCCGTTTTGACCAACTCATTGCCGTTTATGTTTCAAATTCAAATTCTTCATTCCACCAGTTAATTTTAAAATTAAGTACAATGAAGTGAACAGTTTTCTTAAAAGTTAGAGATCGAGAACTAGCTCATACAACTACATATATGTTAAGATAAATTAGGTAGTGTAACAGTTACAAACCGAATGTAAAGAATAAAGTGTATATATCGAATATAATAAATAGCAAGAGGAAAAGTGGGAGAAAAACCTCTTATGCAAAAAAAAAAATTAAAATATTACTTAGGTGTAATTATAATCTAAAGAGCTTACAGTTAAAATTAAAACTAAGATGAAAAGGAAAGAAAAACAAAAGTGCTCGCATTATGGAATTTCATAACGTATGATTTGAAAGTAAGCCTCCTATAACCCAATCAGTTAAAGTAAGGAGGTATGGTTTAAGATATTAACTTAGGTTTGTTAGCAGCGGGTTGGTGGAGTTAGCGCAAGATAAAGCAAAGTTAACCTTCATGTGTGAAATTGTATGCTGAAGTGTAGAAACATTAGTGATCGAATGAAGTGTCTAAGTGGGAAAAAACCGAGGTAGGTGCAGCATCAGTTTTAAAATCTTATTCTGTTTCACTTGCAGTTTTTGCAAATGGGACGGAGCGAGAGTTCCCCAAGCATAAGTGAAACTTGATTGTAATATCATTTTATACAAAAGTAATTTATTATCTGTTGAAAGCGATGATTTCCTATTGATAAGTGGATATAAGATTTTTATAAGAAGGTCGGTCTTTTTAAGCAGAGCATCCGTATTTGCTTTGAAAGTAAGCTTCTTATCAAGACGAACACCTAAATATTTAATATGCTCTTCACACCAATGGACTATTTTACCATCAAGGTTAAGTGGCGCAGATGGAAGGAACTCTGGCTTGCGCTTTCTTGTAAAGTATATAGCTTTTGTCTTATCAGAATTAATTTTTATTTTCCACCGCGAGAAATATGTTTTTAAGATGTGAAACCCGTTCGATAGAGCATTAGTAATTATCTCCGGAGATGATGAGGAACAAAGTAGCGCTGTGTCGTTAGCAAATAAACAGATATTGCAATTTATCGGAATTGGAATGTCACTCGTAAACAGTGTTGCCAATTTAGCCGTTTTCCGGTCAAATTTAGCCGGAAACTGTACTGTTTAGCCGGAAGAAATGACTAAATCCGGCCGGCCGGATTTTTAGCCGGAATTAATTTTCCTCGGCCGTTTTTCTCGCTAAAACTATTTTATGAAATTTTAAAATTTATTTTACTTTGAAAATAGAATAAAATTGAAATAAAATTATTTCTACCTTATTGACGTCTAAAAGTTAAGGTTAATTATTATGTCCACAGAGCGGAAAACTTGCGGTGGGTAGACTTTCGTGCGAATTGAGTACCACAAAGCGAAACGGATTCCACGATTATAAAAATTGTTACAGTATTTGCATGGATTTCATAAAGTAACAATGTTAGTACCTACTCTAAGCATGTAACTAACTAACCACCAATATGCTCAATAATTTGCCAAATGCAAGACAGTTTCTTAAATCAAATTCTTTGCAGAGCAAGTCTTGGAGCATGGGGGTACCCGAACTTTTTCAATTTTTAAACGTGTCATTTCCTTACCACAAATAAAGTGGCAGTGCCATGACTGATTAAGAACAAGTGTGCAAACCTTCTAGGACGATTCATAGAACCTATAAATTTTCGTAGATGCATGTTGGGTTTGTAGGAACAAATTTATCGAAAATTTATACCATTTCTCGGTCAAGTTCATTATTTTGGAACATCAATTTCGTATCTTTTGACCATCAAATTCATAATTGCGGAAAATTAACATCTAAACACTGAACTTGTTGAATTTTAATCAAAATATAAAAATATTCAGGTACATACAATGGTGAGATATACTTGTAGGTATCATTGTTATTGTATGTAATTATGAATTAGAACACTTTTAACTAGTTTTAAGTATTTATTAAATCACTAGGTATTCTATTCTATATTACAATTATTTTAATATGTTTTAGTTTTATTTATTTTAATTGGTTTGTTTAATGCACGTACTATTAGCGACTATGCTCCAAGTGACTAACTCGTCGAACTGATGGGTGGAGAGTGAGAGAGTGTGTAGGTCGTGTCGGAACTACCTAGTATGCAATTAAGACAGTTGGTAGAATTGATTTTAAATCGGAAGTTTCGTTCAAATATAGTAATAGATTATTTTAAGTATTAGAACTATCATTAAAATAGATTTAACTTGAATTTAAATATGCTCAATAATGATTTATTATTAAACCGCCACAATACTTAAATGCAGTTGTCCATAGTTACGTATTTGACGTTCCTTTGCCGTGGCGTAACCTATGGTGTTCCATGTGCTCAGTGGAATACGGGCCCCCAAGCCAAGGCCCCAAATCCGAAATCATAAAGAAATTTTCTTTGATAGTTCCTTGAGTAACTGTTTGTTTAAAAGACATTCATTTTTACTAATGTGCAAGATGCAAGTCAGCTACAGAATCTAGAATAGGTGCAGGATTTTGTGATAAATATGATGATGATCTTATAAAGGGTGATTTTTTAGGAACTTTCTTTTTGGCAACACTGTTTTTGGGAGCTCACGCGGGTTTCGTGTCTTGTGTTACTGTCAAACATATTCAGTGTGATCTATAATTTAACCACGAATCGACTTACAAACGGACGACGCTTACAGATTATTAAATTTTATTATCAAAACTCATGCTCGTTAAGAAAGTGCATCGTGCACTTCTTCCATTTTATGATCAGTTCGGGCAACCTTCTGAAGCGCTACCGTGCGATGATTACGAGCTTTTTTTGTCCACAATGGAACAGCTGGACTTGACTGTCATGTAGTTTCAACAAGACAGTGCCACATGCCACACATCACGCGAAACCATGGCCCAATTGAGAGGCGAGTTCGGTGAACAGTTTATTTCACGTTTGGAGCCGGTCAATTGGCCGCCTAGATCGTGCGATTTAACGCCTTTAGAATAGACTATTTTTTGTGGGGCTATGTTAAGGCTCATTTCTATATTTCCCGCAACGGCTGACGCACTGGAAGCCAATATTGAAGAATTTATTCGTGAGATACCGGCCGAAATGTTGAAGAGAGTATGGCAAAATCGGACCCAGCGTATGAACCATTTGAAGTACAGCTTCGGTCAACATTTACATGAAAGATCGTTCTATCGACTCAAATAAAGAGTTCGTACATTTTTCTGAATTTTATGTTTTTTTTTAATCAAATCCGAAAGCTCTTAAAAAATCAGCCTTTACATGTTCTTCCGTATACTTTTTCAATCAATTTTGTCTCAAAAAATGAAAAAACTATTAGGAAATGATGTTCGTTGCTTTTGCTTATATTGTGAACTGCCTTAAATGCGGGCTATGTTCTGTAAACTTTTCGTGGTGAAAATAATCGAACATGAAGGAACCCCCATTTCAATTTCGAACATAAGAATATTCGGAATTGTTACGCCACTCTTCCTTTGTTACGAATTTTAAGTTCCACAATTACGAATTTGATGTGGTTATGAACTTGACCGAGAAATGGTATGTAAAAAATTTCGACTAGTTGAACTACCTAACTCCTAACAAAGTAAATTTTGACTGTAATGCCAGCTATTGGAGCATATGTATGTAATAAAACTAAGAAATCTGCCCAAAGCATAGTCTACGGGTGGTAGGCCAAAGAAGAAATAAAATTATTAAAATCAGTTAATTATTATATTTTTTTCGAATTGTCAATGTTTTGCATGATTTATCCGGTTTTTGTCCGTTTTTCTGGTTGCAATTTATTTAGCCGGATTTTTACCCGTTTTATATAACCGGTTTTCGGGCTAAATTTAGCCGTTTTCTAAATTTTCAGTTGGCAACACTGCTCGTAAATATATTATAAAGTGTTGGGCCAAGTGCGGATCCTTGAGGAACTCCAGCCGGAAGCGGAAAAAGAGAAGATTTTGAACCATTCAAATTTACAAAGAAAAAGCGATCAGAGAGGAAGTCGAGAATCAGTTTTGTTAAATACAATGGAAAACCGTAAGAATGCATCGTAGAAATGAGACCTTCGTTCCAAACGCAGTCAAAAGCTTTTTCGATGTCTAGGGTTAGCATTCCGGTGGAATTTTTCGACTCGAAACTTGATTCAACTATGGACTTTATTCTTGAAATTTGGTGAACCGTGCTGTGTTGCCCTCTGAAACCGAATTGCTCGTTGGGGAGTATCCCTTTTCCAATAATACTACTTCAATGCGATATTTTATTATTCGCTCAAAAAGTTTACCAATATTACTTAGTAGGCTTATGGGGCGATAACTGTTTAGTTGAGACTTGGGTTTGTCAGGTTTTGCGATGCAAATTAATGAAACTATTTTCCATGCCTTTGGGAAATAGGTAAATTTTAAGCAGCGTTGAAAATGTGGCATAAATAGATGTGTGACTTTCTGTGCATGTGTTTAAGCAAATGCATTGGCAATGAATCCGGGCCAGGAGCTTTATTGGTTTTTGAAAGTTTTATCGCTTTCTTGACGGCGGATAGTGGTATAAATTGCGTTGCGTTTTTAATTTCGTCAATAGTAACAGAAACTGAGTTATTTGTCTCTTGATCACCTACATGGTTCGTAGCAGAGTGCTGACGATGGAAATGCGCTGCGAAAGCTTCAGATTTTTCGGCGTTTGTTATAAGAATGGAGTTAGATTCAGGAATCGGTGGCATCAAGGTTCGGCGTTTTTTTTAGCGCCTTTGTAATGTTCTAAAAAGTTTTGCTTCCTTTATGGAGTGACAATATACGCTGATTCCAATGCGAATTTCTTAACTTTTCAATCTCATCATCTATTTGACGTTTTATCCGTTTCATTTCAAATTTATAACGAGAATTTCTGGAGAGTTGCCATAATAATAATAATAATAATAATAATTTATGTTTCTATGCCCACATAGGCATACGACTAGGTGCCTGCAGGCACCCATAGCAGCTCAATTGAATGTCATGCGGTCTATACCGAAGCTATTTGGCATTTTATCACATTGCGCAACACATTTTGATACAAATTTCACTGACATGAAGGCAGTCTTTGACTGAGCAGTTGGCGATTGTTTCGTATAATGGTTCCGAATGTATAGCAGGGCTTCACAATTGCAAGCATTACAGCCTAAGATTGGTGGCAGGATCAGAAAAATTAAATTATTCAGCGATATAAAATGTATCACAAAAAAAATTCCTACACTCCTACCACAGCCCTTTTTGGACCTATCTATGAAAAAAAGGAATGTTAATAACCGCCACTCCTCCTCCAATCAGCCCTACAGTCAAAACTTTAACACCAAACCACCGAACTTTTCCCGAAAGCTTCGTGTAGTCACTGCGAAGTCCGTTACAGCATTGATCACATATAGTGACAGTTAAGTTAGACTGTGACTTAAAACTTTTTTTGTCACAGAGGTGGGGAATTCTTCGAAAGGTACCTACTGCTAATGCAGTTATGCCGGATTTACACACGCTAAAAGCAGACCACCTGTCGGTATAATTGTACTTAATATAATTAGTCCTCATACTGATTTGCTGACTTCCGTCTAGCTTCATCTTTTTGAGGCTCTCTACGAATACAGACAAACTCACTCACTGCCTCCCACAATTGTGTTGGCACTCCAAAATATGGTGGTAATTAGCTTTTATTAATACGGATATCCATCATGACCCGTTAGAAATTGAGTTTATTCCATTTTGCAATATCATGATTTCTTGTTTTTCCAAGGTTTTTCGAGTTCCCGTATGCGCATGCGTGTCGTTGTTTCTACCACAGTATAATCGGCCAGCCGGCGTGTCTCCCGAACCAGAATTTCTATTGGCATCATTCCATTAAGGGCGTAAGCAGTCCAATCGGTAGTATGACCTTTTCGGTTTTTTCATACATACTTGACATATTCTCCCAATCAACCATAACCTACAAATACGTAATGGTTTTTTATTTGAAGTTTGATATTGCTGTATGCATAAAAATTTGATATTTAGATAGCACCATTTTCTACGATTTGGAAAGGAGCACTAACTTTTGCCGTTTTCAGATAATTGGCAGATACTCACGGGATAAGTTCTAATTATTCTTTTAAGTGGGGTTGCTGGCATCACGTGATGCTAGCACCCCCATTTACAATCCTTAATTCCGAGGGAAGGGGATGAGCACAAAATGCTTGAAAGTTGGCCGAAATTAGCACATAATTATGGGATATGTCCGACATCGACGGGACGTCAAGGGTGTTGTTTTCAAGCATTTTTTGAATTAAATAGGTTTCAATACGACTCGAACTTGTCAGCCACTCCTATCTTGAATCCTTGATTCTGGGAGAGGGAGAAGAGTACAAAATTAATTTACGACTTAAGGGATTCAACGAGCACATAATTAGCACATATTCATGCAATTGGTTTCCTCCACGCGGGCGCTACCTGGTAACGGTAGTAGCTAAAACCTGGGAAACCTGGTACATTTAGTAGAAGCACTGCTGCGCCTGAGTGCTCTATTAACATCTTCATCGTTTCAGGTTACTTAACGTGATAGGTTACAGAAAACGTTTAAATCAACCACCAAACCAGCATCTTCGAGGCATCCCCTCGGAGGCCTTTCTTCAGGGGTGATTTAGCGATGTGCCGACAACTCATCCTAATAGAAAAAAACTTCAAGTCAAGAAACCTGAAACAAAAGCCTAGGATTGGACGGATAAAGAGCAAAAAGACTCCGCAAACGAACAACTGATTACTCTTTCGGATCTTGGAAAGTACGCTCCCTGAATAGACCCGGGGCCCTAAGGGCTCTCCTGAATCAGGTAGAAAAATACAAGTTAAGCATAGTTGCAATCCATAGGAAAATGGCACAGAAGCGAGATTAGCGACCGTAATTCCCACACTATTATGAAGGCAGCAACAGCGGTCAGCGACTTATCGACTTCGTGACCGGCATAGACGTCCAATCCTATCCGAGGAGCCAACTGCGACTCCGATCACAATTTGGTGAAGACGACCTACAGGTACAGAATCTCTTCGGTGCACCTAACGAGAATCAACCCTGACAAGATGTGCGAGGTCGTGGGGTATAAAGCCCGGCGTAGACGAACAGACTGGTTCGACGACGAGTGCAGGGCGTCGATTAAGGCGAAAAGTGAAGCCTATCGCAAATATACACAACGCGCATCCCGCGACACGAAAGAAAGATGCAACGAACTCCGGCGAGTATCTAATAAGTTAATTAGACGTAAGAAACGAAAACATTTTGACGAGTGTCACTTTCATGTGACCAAAGAGTAAATATTTCTCGGTCCACTTTATAATTAATTCGAAATTTGCGGCCAGGAACACGAGGCTCCGCGTGTACAAAACGATCAACCGACCTGCGAAACATGGACCCTCACCCAAGGTTCCGAAATTTCGCTACACAGATTCGAACGAAAGGCCTTTGGCGAATTTTCGGTGCCGTTCTCGAGCGAGATCATGCCTATCCGGTACAACCGTGAGTTGTATCAATTGTACGATGAGCTGGAAGTATCGAAAATCATGAAAATCGTTTGCAATGGGCGGGGCATGTACAACGAAGGGACGATAATCGCATGCCAAAGAAGGTGATGAAGGCACAACGAATTGACGGAGCGAGGTTGCGTGGACGACCGAGAGCTCGCTGGGAGAACTCCGTAGGTGAGGGCACCCACCAGCTGCTAGGTTTCCGAAACTGGAGGACAAGGTCACGTAACCGCGACAATTGGAGGTCAACGACACAGGCGGCCAAAGCCCGACGTCGGGCTATCGAGCCACGTTGATGATGATGATGAAACAATAATTCCCGAATTCCTGATTTTTTTTCATGATTCCCCTCGTTTCATAATTTTAGTTAAAAAAGTCAGAAACATTGATAAAATCACAGCCTCCAGCAAATACATATTCATATATTTTTTATGAGTGACGTAAAATGCCTCCATTGATTATTTAAATTTTCTAAATAAGGAATTCACGTTAAGATTATAAGCGAATAAAGATATGGTGGAAATATAATGAATACAGCAGCAGCAACGATAAGGCACGATTTCAGTATCTGTGGCGCCAAATTTTGATGATGCCATTTCATTAATATTGACCTGAAACGACCGAATCTGCAATCCTTTTTCGCGAAATCGTAACGGTTCTCCAGATACTCAATGTCAAAGTTTGACATTTATATGGGGTAGTTCAGTCTTTAATGGGAAATTCGGGGTATTTTTACTACATATTGATGTGAATCAATAGCATTGCACCGAAAATAACATTTTAAATTTCATTTACGTCCCTGTCTAGCAAATTTTACAATTCTTGGTTGCAAATATATTTCGAATTTTCATATTTTTAACATATTTGTAAAATTGGTAAAACTTACTATTCTAGTGGGACTGATAAAATTAAAACGTCAATTTAATGGCCCCGAACACTTTCCCCAATGTGTAAAGCGGAAATATCCCCCTTTTCTTATCAAATTACTTAACTCGTTTCATAGAAAAGTCAAACTTTGACATTGAATATCTGGAGAACCGTTACGATTTCGCGAAAAAGAATTGCAGATTCGGTCGTTTCAGGCCAATATTAATGAAATGGGCTGTGTGAAGTTAGCCAGGCATTTTTTTTAATTACGCCCTTTTGCTCGGTGAACCGTTTGTTCGACTGCGGCTACGTTTGTTCTTGATTGTTCGCCAATTAATATCGTTTGTTCTTCTCTAATTATTTAATTATAACAACTTTAAAATTGTGAGTATGAACTTAGCCAGTCATTTTTAAATATGGGTCGGAAAGGTATAGGTTTGGTATCAATCGAAAGCCAGACGTTTGTTCATTTTGTAGGGCGTTTGTTCATCCTGGAAACGGAAGGATACAGGAATTGTTAAGGAAAAAGAGATTAGTTGTGACGTCATCTTCACTCAACCAACGCCATCTACTGTTGTCAGCTGTACGGGCAACCCGTGTCCCGCGAACAATTTATGCAAGATCCACACCATCATCGTACAGCTGAGCTGAGTAGATGGCGTTGGTTGAGTGAAGATGACGTCACAACTAATATCTTTTTCCTTAATAATTCCTGTATCCTTCCGTTTCCAGGATGAACAAACGCCCTACAAAATGAACAAACATCTGGCTTTCGATTGATACCAAACCTATACCTTTGCGACCCATATTTAAAAATGACTCGCTAAGTTCACACTCACAATTTTAAAGTTGTTATAATTAAATAATTAGAGAAGAACAAACGATATTAATTGGCGAACAATGAAGAACAAACGTAGCCGCTGTAGAACAAACGGTTCACCGAGAAAAAGGACCTAATTTCAAAAAAATGACTGGCTAACTTCACACAGCCAATGAAATGGCATCATCAAAATTTGGCGCAACAGATAGGCTATGTGAAGTTAGCCAGTCATGTTTTTGAAATTAGGTCCTTTTGCTCGGTGAACCGTTTGTTCTACAGCGGCTACGTTTGTTCTTCATTGTTAACCAATTAATATCGTTTGTGCTTCTCTAATTATTTAATTATAGAAACTTTAAAATTGTGAGTGTGAACTTAGCCAGTCATTTTTAAATATGGGTCGGAAAGGTATAGGTTTGGTATCAATCGAAAGCCAGACGTTTGTTCATTTTGTAGGGCGTTTGTTCATCCTGGAAACGGAAGGATACAGGAATTATTAAGGAAAAAGAGATTAGTTGTGACGTCATCTTCACTCAACTAACGCCATCTACTCAGCTCAGCTGTACGATGATGGTGTGGATCTTGCATAAATTGTTCGCGGGACACGGGTTGCCCGTACAGCTGAGCTGAGTAGATGGCGTTGGTTGAGTGAAGATGACGTCACAACTAATCTCTTTTTCCTTAATAATTCCTGTATCCTTCAGTTTCCAGGATGAACAAACGCCCTACAAAATGAACAAACGTCTGGCTTTCGATTGATATCAAACCTATACCTTTCCGACCCATATTTAAAAATGACTGGCTAAGTTCACACTCACAATTTTAAAGTTGCTATAATTGAATAATTAGAGAAGCACAAACGATATTAATTGGTTAACAATCAAGAACAAACGTAGCCGCTGTAGAACAAACGGTTCACCGAGCAAAAGGACCTAATTTCAAAAACATGACTGGCTAACTTCACACAGCCCAACAGATACTGAAATCTCCCCAACGATAATGCAGTCCAATGAATTTTAAATGGGTGACGTCACCCATTGTCCAGCTGAGTTGCGGCTATGATATATTTAGATGGCGTTTTTAAAATGCATTGGACTGCATTATCGTTGCTGCTGCTGCATTCCTTTTATTTCATGCATTATAAAATTTATAGATATGATTTCCATTCCACAAACACAAGAGTATGCAAGAGTACATTTACTATTGTGCTACTTACTTTAGAAATGGCGGTTTTCTTCACGCCCCAAATAGTTTCCTGTTTTCCTTGGGCAATGCGTAAATGCAATTCACTTCTTGCTTCTTTGCAACGATGTTACTTTGGATACACGTAATCCACTCTTCTTTCTTTCAAGGATTAACCATCAACTGTACTTCACTTAGAGACGTATAGTGAATGACACTTTTTGAACAAACACTTCACCCTCACAATTTTCTAACTTTTCTCTTTCTTTTAATGTTTTCTTACCACTTTTTTTTCGTGTCGCGCCGCGTACTATGCTTAATGCTTAAACTTTATTTCAACGAAACACTCTTGCATGCATACAATTTTTTTCAAGAAATCTTCCAATTTGTATACATGCGACACTTTCACTCACTCCACCACGATTCACTCCCACTAAATCGCCTTGAACCGTTCGTCACCGGCGTCGTCAACCAGCACGCCACTTGCCACCCCTCGACAACTGACAGAGCAACGGCTTTCCTGAAGGAATATTGAAGCCGGCTTGAGACGGGGTTTGTGTTGTGCTATTTATGAAAGGATTTTTGTGACGGATGACGAGTGCTGAAATGTTTCACCACGAAGGACGACGAACGAAGACGCTATGACCGAAACGAGCAGAGCAGAATAAGGAATCCACTCCTGTCGGATACGAAGCGAGGCAGAAAGTCAACTGAAGTTGAAACGTTCCCGAGTGGACTGTCACGGCGGAAGGTTTGGTTTGAATTAGATTTTCTGGAATACACTGAAGGATGTCGCGGTAAATACGATTGTAAATAAACACAAATTTAGCAACCGACCGGAACAACACCGGAACTGAAATCACTAAAATATTTTTTATTAATCAAATTAACGTTTATCTGACATTATTTCATAGACAAATTGATTTGATTTGTGTCAAAATGTGTCCGATTTTTTTTATGTGTTTATTTAAATTTAAATTTGCTGTAATGGCGTTTGATGTTAGAAGAAGTTAATGAGCTGAGAGGAGTGCGTCGCCACCGTGTCGCCGCTGTGCTCATCTTTTTGACTGGAAACGCAAGAATGAATTGGGAAAAAAAGTGTCTGTTTTTGACGAATTACAAATTTACGAGTGCTCGTAAGTTATACCGTAAATAAGGGTAAATAACGTTCGTTTTATTAAACTTTTTTTTTGGCATTTTCCAAGAATCCATCCGTTACCCCATGAAATTGAAAATGTCATCAAAACGGATAATATCGCAGTAGTAGCAACAGCAACCAATGCAAAAAGAAGAATGACGTTGACTGGACGAGTAAGTAAGGTTCAAACGTCTTTTCTCCTCTTTGTTGTAAACTGCACCAGCGGCATTGTGATCAAGCTGTTCCTTTATCCTATTACACAAATCCTAAGATAATGTTATCCTTTTTCCGTAATTTTTCCCGACGCTTGACAGGTAGGGTTCGTTGTTGTTTCAATCCAAACCATTAACATAATATACAGTCGAACTTCCCATAAGCGGACACCATTGGGGGATGGGATTTTGTCTGCTTATTGAAAGTTTCCGCTTATGAGAATATTTCACGAAGGTATTACATTTTATAAAATAGATTTAAACTACAATCCGTGAATTCATTCAAAAAGTGCGATACAAATTTTTAGTCACGACGGGTTCGCGAATAATTTTTAGTCATTTCATTCCCATGCTCTTTCCACTTTTTCAAAATCATTTTTATTTTTAATAAACGTTTGCGTCGTTTCCATATGTTTTTCCAACGCATTTTTTCCGAGAGCGAGCACAGTAAATATTCTTTGCCTGAATTCTTTTTTTTTTTTGGCCCACAGAAGCTTCTGCCCCGGGACAGGGCTTCTCGGCATCACTTTACTTACTATGGGTACGTAAGTGACTAATCAATCAATCGAGTGTAAACTCTAGCAGATCGATAAAATAAAATCTAAAACAAAAAATAAATTAATAAGGAAATTTATCAAAATAATTTCTTTTAAAAATTAATTTGTTAATGCAATTAAAATTAACTAAGTCCTTCAAACTCTTATAAAGAATTATTGACCTTGTAATTGGTTCGTTAAGACCATAATTTACTCTATGATAAGGCTGAACAAGAAGGTTGTTCCGCCGTAAATTGTGAGGAATAGTTCTGACTTCAAAGTTATTTAATATATCTTCACAAACAATATGAAAGGAAAACAGATCTCTAATGAACATAGCGTTTAAAAACGTTCTTCTATAATCTAAAGCTTGTAAACCCAATAAGGAACAGCGAGTTTTATATTCTAGCTTGAAACGCCAGCCAATTTGATAAATAGCAAACCGTGTAAAATTGTGTTGAATTCTTTCTATACGCTCGATATGAACCTTATAGAACGGATTCCACACAATAGAACAATATTCCAAATGCGAGCGAACGAAAGCTGTAAACAATATTTTTAAGGTAAAAGGATCATTAAATTCACGAGCGTTACGTTTAACAAATCCTAACATACTATTCGCTTTTGAAATAATGTAATCAATATGTTGTCGAAATGAAAGATCATGGTCGAAAATTACACCAAGATCTGATATTTCGGCAACCCTTTCAAGAACACTACCTGTTAAGGAGTACTCAAAGAAGATCGGAGTTTACAATTTATATATGCTAAGTACTTTACATTTACTAACATTTAAATTTAAATTATTATCGCGGCACCAAATTTGCAGTTTTTCTAAATCTTTTTCTAAATACTAACATCAAGGTCATCCTCAGAAATCTCAAGAGCACTCGTAAGGTCCTCCTAAGCTATCCGAGGGACCAATGCACTGTGGCTTGGCTTGGTGTTAGTATTCATTTCTGGTGAAACGGAGTCTGGCACTTCGTAAACTGAATTGAAAAATCTAGCAAATCCATCACAAACCGATTGAACATCGTTGTAAAAATTGCCATTGAACTCTAAATTTTTGGCTATTCCTGTATTCTTGCGCTTGCTGTTTATAAAACTCCAAAATGTCTTACTATCATTTTTTATATTATTTTCAGCTCTCGCAATATACTGTTTGTAAAGATTTTTATTCATTAATTCATACTCTCTTCTCAATCTAAAGAAATGTTCTTTATTGGCAAGAGAGGATGACTTCTTATACAACTTATGAGCTTTATTTTTAGCTCTTTTAAGTTTCAATAATTCTTTACTACCCCAAGGATTTTTTGCTTTTATTTTTTTCTTTTGTAAAGGAACGTACTTATGAATAGCTTCCAATAAAATTGATTTAAAATTTGTATAACTTTCAGCAAGATTTATATTTGATATAACTGAAGCCCAATCCATATTACGAAATATTGAATTTAATTTTGTAAAGTCAGCTTTTTGAAAATTTCTAGTAAGAGTAACTTCTGCCTCTTCTTCAATGTAATCATAAAAAACAAACTCAAGAATAAGAGCACTATGATGCATTGAATTGGGCAAAAATGGATTATCTACTTTAATTACAGAAGCATTGAAATCAGTACTAACAAAAATCAAATCTAAAATTCTACCAATTGAATTTTTAACAAAGTTCATATTATCTAAATGTTTTTAATAAACATCAACTGAACTCAAAGGTGGTAAATAGCTATTAAAAATGTATATTTTTTCGAGAAACATTAATAGAAACACATATCTGTTCCACGTCCTTATAAAAAAGCTCAACTTCATGAGATGGGAATGTTGTTTTGATAGCTATCAAAACACCACCTCCTCTCTTTGTTGAAGTCTCATAACGGTCGCGGCGATAGACATCATAGTTTCTTATGAAAAGTTCCTCATTTGAAATGTCTGTGTGGAGCCAAGTTTCGGTTAAGCAAATGGCAGCATAATCTTCTAGTGAAACTGCAAGGTAAAAGTCATATGTTCTTGAACGAAGACCACCAACATTTTGATAATAAACTGAAAAAACTGAATTGGAAATTATGTGTTTTGCACTGTTGGCACTGTTTTGGCGTTTGCCGTTTTTTGAAAAATTGAATGGTGATATGTTGATGCCCTTGGGCCAGAAGTTGGCACAAAACACTTGCTTTGAATATTCTTGAGGAATTTTCAAACCAAAACTGATTGAAAGTAATTTGGATATATCACAATCTTTTTTTATAAGTGGATAAACCGAAAGAAAAGTGTCATCTTTTAAATCAAGTTTTTTCGTTACGTATTCCTTCAATTCATCTGCTTTTACCGAAGCGTGCAGCTTGGAAACATGGAATACTTTAAAACTAGGGACACTTCGAAGAGAATCATTTGCTTCATCGACTCCAAAGATTCTTTTATGTCGCCTATTATTATCAGCCTTTTTGGAAATACATAACATCAACAACAGGAGAAGGTTTTTATACCCTTCGCTCATAGAGTGAAAGGGTATATTAACTTTGTCATGAAGTTTGTAACGCATTGAAGGAAGCATCTCCGACTATATAAAATATGTATATATATGATCAGCGTGACGAGCTGAGTCGATTGGACGATGTCCGTCTGTCCGTCTGTCCGTCTGTCTGTCTGTTGCGACGCGTTTTGCTCGGCCACTTTAAAAGCTATGGAGCTGAAACTTTGCACACATGCTTCTTTTTGTTGCAGGCAGTTTATATGTTTAAATCGCTGAAATCCGACAAGGGGGTCGTGGGGCTGCCATACAAACCTACCCCCCAAAATTAGGTTCTTCTTAGAAAAACTTTTTTATTTATGCATCAATTTCAATAAAATTTCACACAAATGTGTTTTCATTGCTGACACATAATATATGTTAAAATCGACCCAATCGGACAATGGGGTCGTGGGGCTGCCATACAAACCTAGACCCCCAAATTAGGTTCTTCTAAGAAAAACTTTTTTATTTTCTCATCGATTTCAATTAAATTTCGCACAAATGTTTTTCAAGTTATATCACAAAACACATGTAAAAATTGACCAAATCAGACCATGGGGTCATGGGGCTGTCATACAAACCTAGCTCCCCAAATTAAGTTCTTCTACGAATTTTTTTTTATTTATACACCAATTTCAACAAAACTTCACACAAATGTGTTTCTATTGATGACGCAAAACATATGTATGAATAGATGGAGTCGCACCATGTGGTCATGGGGCTACCATACAAACCTAGCCCCCCAAATCAAATTTTTCAAAGAAAAAACGTTTTTATTTGCACACCAATTTCAATCAAACCTCAGAAAATTATATTTCTATTGATACCACATAACAAACGTGGAAATAAATGAAATCGGACTATGGGGTCGTGGGGCTGGCATATAAACCCAACCCCAAAATTAGGTTCTTCGAAGAAAAACTTTTTTATGTATCCACCATTTTCAACCAAATCTCATAGAAATGTGTTTTAATTGATGCCACAAACATACGTAAAAATTTATGGAATGGTCATGCGTTCGTAGGGCTGCCGTACAACCCCCCCCCCCTTTGATTCTTCTAAGAAACCCACATCCCCGCTTCTCCCATTAAATCTTCGCCACGGCACTTATGTGAAAATTCAAGGAAAAGCATGGAAGCGGGGAGGACTAAACACAAGTCATATATACGCCCCAAAAAACTTTAAGCCCGAGGGGAGCGAAGTGTATCCAAATTTCGGCCGCGCCCGAAATTAGCCTCGGTCTCGTTTTATATTAATCTTTTTCTTACGTACAGTGACAAATTTATCAACCGGAGATTGATTTTTGTCAACATTAGAAGGAATTATAGAAGACGATGGATCTAAAATAACAGTAGAAGTTCCCGTATCTTGGCCATCAATAGGATGCTCAGAAGATTTCGCAAAAACTTTCATAGCATTTTTTTTAGTTTTTTTCTCTAAATTACTATTTTTATTTTTCAATTTTACATTTTTATCTCGTAATTCTCTACTATTGTTCTCACAACAATTTACAGAGTTCATTACGGATCTCAACTTGCTAAGTTGGCTCTGCAACGACGAAACGAGCTGAGATAGACCGTCAATTTGAACCTTATAAAATTGCTCGCAATCACAATTCATTTTACTATAAGAAAAAAAAATGTAATTACTTGAAAAAAAGAAAAATAAAAAAAATTGTATATAGTGGGATTCGAACACCGGGCCTGAGGGGCGCGAATCTAGCACGCTATCACTGAGCTGTATACTACTTTGAAAAATACTATTCAGATAACTCAGTTAACCCATTAACGACGAGACCCAAAAATCTTACCGATTGAGCTGAAATTTTCCACGTCGGCTTAAAATGGTTAAAACGCATTTTGTAGAAAAAAGTTTTTTCTCCGGATGCCGGGTTCAGGCTCCCGGCACTGTTACATATATGTAACATCAGGCAGTCGAAGTACTCGAGGGTGTTACATATATGTAACATCAGGCATGATACGGGGAAAGTGTATTCAAAGTATATTTTGGATTTTTTTTTTCAAAAAGAAAACATTTTAGTAATTTTTTTAGTAAAGCGAAAAATATATGAAAGCCGATATTTTACATAAAGTTTGGAATGTAGATAATGCAACAATTACGTAGAAATAATACGAAATGTGTGCGAAAATTGAGCAGCCTTACAAAAATATGATGTCAAATAATGTATTATTTTATTTTATTATATATGTGTTTTTGCATGTGGAGTTGTTGAGAAGTTTCTTGAACACCCACAGAACTAATAGATTTGACAGTTTGTGAATAGGAAAAAAGTTTAAAGAACTACAGTAGTTAACAATACAGATTTTGGGGATTAAGGAAGATTTGCCAGTAAATTATAAAATTATTGTTTAAATTTTTATGTCAATTTGTCCATCCGCCCAATTTGTCTAAAAAGGACTAAATAAAGAGCCTATAATTCCTCCTTGTCTATAATTTGGTCTACATTAGAAACCATTTCTTCTTTCGTAGCTCAAAATATATTCTTTTAAATATTATATTAGCAGAATTAAATAGAATAACTAATCCTTGGCCTCATGAAAATAAAGCCTTGACTCCTTGCTTCGGATACCCTTGAATCCGGCTATCATTTTAATCCACATAGGACAACTATTGTATCCATATTCCGGATTTATAGAGCAATTCTAATTCCGACTCTTAATATTTTTGGTATGTTATGCCAAATATGGCCGCTCAATTTGCCAGTTAGAAGACACAAGGGTCTAGAAAATCATGTGACATGACTAATTTTAAGGAAAAACCTAAATAATAGCATTTTTTTCTTTTAAATTTTAACATTTATGAAGACTATTTATGCTATTTTCCTAGATAAAAATGTCTTGTTAAAATCCGGAATTTTCGTTAATCCGGATTTTTTGAGAATCCGGACTTCTTTTTTTTTTATAATTTATCCGGACTATCGCGTCAATAGTGTAAAAAATCCATAAAATAAAAAAAAAACACTAAAAAAGTACATACTCATACACCTCGTATACGAAGAGTGCACTTTCCCCATATCAGGACGGATGTTACATATGTATATGTAACAGTGTTATAAAAGTACTTATAAAAGGTAAACTACGAACAATATTTATTTGATTTATTTTTTGTATTGTTTCAAAAAGACCATGTAATGACATACGATTAATTTTTTCCCAATTTTTTCCATACAATCAAATATAAAAATAAAATTCCTCTACTACTTTTGCCATCGTGACGATTTTCGTCAACATCGAAAAAACCATCAGAAAGAAACCTCTATAACTTCCACAATAGTGAATCAAATTCAGCTAAATTGATTTCTACGCATTGCTAATAGTGTCCAGTACAGGATAAAACACTTTTTAGAGCCGAATTGATATCCTATTCTTTTAGCAACCGTTTGAAACGAAGGATGTCTTACTGTTACATATATGTAACATCAGGCATTAATGGGTTAAGCTGAGTTTGAATCCGCTACTGGCCAAATGAAACAAAGAGAACAAAGGCAACTCGAGCGGCGATGTAAACAACACACAAGCAAAAACTTTCCGAAGTGATAATATATGTATAATTTCACTGCACTAATCCGCGATACCACTTTTATTTAAATAACTAACGAGCAATGTGAGCGGATTTGAAATAAATAACTCTGATGATTGTTTTGACGATATATTGAACGTATTCTATTCTGATTAGCTCAGTAGCCACTTGACTCCAATTCTATACACGAGCACGACACAATCGAATGACAATCAAAAACGCGCGAAAAACTGATCAAATTTGTAAAATGTCAAGTGACTACCGATATTGCCAGATATTACAAATAATATTTTCATAAGTATACATTAAACATCATTATGGTATAATTAGATTGCTGCTGCTGCTATCTCCAACATTCTGCCTCGCCTTGAAACGTCGTATCGTTTCAAACACCAATGAAAGCCAATAATATGTGGTTGATATTGCCATATGTACACGGGATTTCCCCCATGCGTACAACAACAATATCCAGGAACAAGGGGTTTTATGGCGCCCCGGCTCGCCAATCGCAAAATGAAAGGATTAGGAAGGATTAGATTTAGGAGAGGAATCCGTACGGATATCGCTGTTATTTGTCCAATATGATTCGGTGGTCGGAATAAAACAGAGCTTGTGTATTGGCCGTCTAAAAGTAGATTGATTCGTTGTCAAATCAACAACCCTTATGAGGCCATCGGCTCCAGGGTGAGTACCAGTAATCCTTGCTAGCTTCCATTTGAGGGGCGGGAGTCTTTCATCTTTGATAACAACCAATTGACCAACTTTAGGATTTTCGCAGATTTTTTGCCACTTTGGTCTTTGCTGTAATTTATGCAAGTATTCTGATGACCATCTGTTCCAAAAATCTTGAACCAGTTTCTGAAGTAGCGTCCAGCGTTTAAGCCTATTAATGTGTACATCGGTTAGGTCTTCTTGGGGTGGCGCGTTTAACGCATCGCCGATGAGGAAATGACCTGGGGTGAGACTGCTGAGATCATTTGGATCATCTGTTAAAGCGCACAGTGGCCTGGAGTTCAGACAGGCTTCAATCTGAGAAAGAACGGTTGTGAGTTCTTCAAAATTTAATATGTTGTTGCCCATTACTCTTCGTAAATGATGTTTCGTTGATCGCACTCCGGCCTCCCAAATACCTCCAAAGTGTGGTGAACCAGGCGGAATAAAGTGCCATTGGACGTCGTCGTTAGCAAGCAGCTCTGCGATGTGTTGAGTTGATTTGTTTATGCAGTTCATATAAGTCCTGTCCAAGACGGTTTTTGCTCCAATAAAATTTGTTCCGCAGTCAGAATATATGTTTTTTGAAAGACCTCTGCGAGCGAAGAATCGTCTCAAAGCTGCTAATAAAGCGTCAGTGGTCAAGTCACTCACGGGCTCTAAGTGTATAGCCTTAGTCGCAAAGCAAACAAACACTGCTATGTAGCCTTTATACGTTTTACAGTTTCGACCCTTTGACATACGTAATGATAATGGACCTGCAAAATCTAGTCCTGTAGACGAAAAGGGTCGAGCTGGTGTAATTCTAGCTTTTGGCAAATCACCCATTAGTTGCTGCGCGGTGTCAGTTTTTAAGCGCAAGCAAATTAAACAGTTGTGTATGCAAGATCTTACTAGCGTACGAAGCTTTGTGATCCAGTAAGTTTGCCGAATTTTTGCCATCATTAATGAAACTGTTCCATGTAGGGTATTAACATGACATTGCGCCACGATTAGTTTGGCTAAATGACTATTGTGTGGAAGTAAAACAGGGTGCTTCTGGTTATAGGGTAGATCAGAGTGGCGTAATCTTCCGCCTACTCGTAACGTTTGGTTCTTGTCTAAAAATGGCGAGAGTGCATTGACCTGAAAGGCGTTTTTCTTCTTGACCATAGTAGGATTTCTAGCAGTTTGTTTAAACTCCTTGTTTAGAGAACGTTGTGATCGTTGGGGATAGTTTCCTACTAGGGAATTTATTTCATCGCTAAAATGGTTTCGCTGCTCCAAATGAATCCAGTAATCTAATGCAATGTTGAGTTCCTCTGTGCGTAACTGTCCAATTTTTCGATTGCTTTTATCCTTTCTGACGTTATTAATGAAACGCATACAGTAGGCTGTTACACGAATGAGACGATTTAGTGACGAATAGTTCGTAAGTGTAAGAAGAGGTTCGGTAGTGTCTGTGAGAGCTATTAGTGCGTGGATCCTTTTTTGTTCATCCGTTGTAGAGTAGCTTCGTTGCTCTGGCCAATGTCCACTAGAATGTTCGAGCCACTTAGGCCCTTTCCACCAAAGCGAATCGTCTTTCAGTACATTAGGCGATGAACCACGGGTCGCCACATCGGCTGGATTTTCCTTAGTAGGTACATGATACCACTGTGCTGTAGGAATTCTGTCTCTAATCGTAGAAACTCGGTTGGCTACAAAAGTCTTCCAGCGGCAAGGTAACTGTTTCAACCATGCGAGAACGATAGTAGAGTCACACCAACAGTATAAGGGGATGTCCTCTAAATTGAGCTCCCTTTGAACTCTTTTCGCTAACGCCGAAAGTAATGTCGCTCCACATAACTCCAATCTTGGAAGCGAAATGGTCTTGACGGGAGCAACTTTGGTTTTTGCCATCAAGAGTGATGTCTTACAATTCCTATTGTCATCATGCTGTACCCGTATGTAAACAACGGCAGCGTATGCGCTTTCTGATGAGTCGCAAAATCCATGCAGTTGAATAGAACAGTTGGGCGTAGTTTGAATCCATCGTGGTATTGTTATACGTTCTAGACCATGTAAATTTGCGTGAAATTTATTCCAGGCTTCTTGTTCCTCTAGAGGAAGTGGTTCATCCCAACCTAAATTTCGTACCCACAGCTTCTGCATGAGCAACTTTCCGATAATGATTATAGGCGCGAACCATCCTAGTGGGTCAAATAGTTTCGAAACTCCAGAAACTACAGTTCGTTTTGAGTTCGCCTTTAAATTTTGAAGATTTTGTATTCGGAGTGTAAAGTGATCAACTGTAGGATTCCACAATAATCCCAAAGTATTAACAGCAGGTGTATGTATGTCTAGGTCGACTGTGGGAGAATTCAACAAATCCTCTTCCGAAACCTGTTTTAATACATCATTATTATTAGAAGCCCATTGACGAAGTTTGAATCCGGCTCCTTGCAGTAAGGTTATAAGTTCATGTTGAGCATTCAATACTTCTTTTACATCATCCGCACCAAATAAAATGTTGTCTACGTAAAGTTGATCGCGTAATATTTTAGAAGCCCGTTTGAAATCTTTACCATCATCTTCAACTAATTGTTGGATAGTACGCATTGCGAGGAAAGGGGCTGATGCGACACCAAATGTTACGGTTTGAAGACAATAGTGTATGATAGGGCTATTCTGATCAGTTTGCCACAAGATACGTTGAAAATTAGTATCCTTGTCAGTTACTTGAATCTGTAGAAACATTTTTTGCATATCCGCTGCAGCCGCGATACGATGCATCCTATTTCTCAATATAACCGATGTAATATCACGTTGTAGGCTGGGACCAGTGTAGAGTAAATCATTCAGAGATCTTCCGGAACTAGTTTTGCTGGACGCATTGAAAACTATCCTTAGTTTCGTTGTTGTACTTGACGGTTTTTCAACCCCATGATGAGGAAGATAATAATGATTACATTTTAAGTCGATATCAGTTATTTCCTTCATGTGGCCGAGATCAATGAATTCCTGTATACAGTTAGTGTAGGCTTGTTTTAGTTCTGTGTTCTTGTCTAGTCTTCGCATTAAGGAATTAAGTTGCAAATGGGCTCTATGATATGATGATCCGAGATTATCTGGCGATTCCTTAAATGGAAGAGTTACAACGTATCTCCCCTCAGCTGTGCGAGTGTGTGTAGCTCTAAAGTGCTCTTCGCACTTGGTGTCATCCTCGGATATTGGCGTTGGTTGCTCGACTTCCTCCGTCTCCCAAAAACGTCTTAGCTGTTGCTCAATATCAACCTTATTGTGAAAATTGTAAATAGTATGAGTGTCGTGGGGGGCGGTTGGTCCCAAAACAATCCAACCCAACATTGTATTTTGAGCGATTGGTGTTTTAGCTTCTCCGATTTTAATTCCATCAAGAATTATGTGAGGATAAACGTCAGCTCCGAGAATGCCATCTATTCGGCCAGGCTTATTGAACGATGGGTCCGCTAGATTTAGTGTTGCTAAATGGTGATAACTATTAGTCGAAACCGGGTGTTGAGGAAGATAATCAGTTAGAGTGGGAAGAACTATAGCCTCTATTGGTACTTTGTTACTACCATCAAATCGTGATGAGAACTCGAAATGTACCATTTTGTGGGTGGGTCCGTTTGACATACGACCGATCCCACATATACTCGCTTGGAAAGATGTCGGTATGAGACGTAGTCGTTGCATAGCTGAGGTGGTTAGGAAGCTTGCCTGAGACCCGGAGTCAATGAGCACTCGCAATGTATATTGAAAGGAATTTACTGTTACCTTTATTATGGCGGTGGACAGCAGAATTTGATTAGGTTGGCGTGTAATGTGGAGAGATGTCACTTGATCTCCGATTTGCGCCGCTGAAGAAACTTGGCCTTGATGATTAGAATGTAGTAAAGTGTGGTGTCGACGTCCACATTGAAAGCATCCTCTTTTGCTGGGACATTGGTTTGAAGAATGGTTATGCGATAGGCAGTTGAAGCATAAATGTTTTGAACGCACAAGCTGTTGTTTTTGGTCGAGAGACATTGATTGAAAACGTTGGCACTTTCGTATATTGTGGTCCTGATCACAACACATACATTTAGATTCAGTTGCATTATTTGCATACGTAGTGTATACTTGTTTGCGTGTCGTAGTCGTCCTTAATGGAGCTGTTGACATAGCCTCCAATGTTCGGAAACGAGATTCTAAAAAGCTTAGATATTCTTTAATAGATGGTGATTCAGTATTGGAACTTACTTGTTGCTCCCATAGTTGACGTGTTTCGGCTGGAAGACGTTGCGTTTGTATATATATGATGGCTGCATCCCAGTACTTCGTTTCGATCCCTAACGCTGTCAACGATGATGTACTTTCCACTGTAACGTCGTGTAAACTGCGTATTTCATTAGCAGACTCTTTGTGAATTGCACTAGTGTTGAGAAGTAAAGCTAACTGGGCATTGATAAGAAGTCGCTTGTTATCATAACGACAACACAAAGCTTTCCATGCCATGGGATAGTCAGACTCCGATATAGTGTAGCTTCGTAACAGTTGCTCTGCCTCACCCGATACAGACGCTTTCAGGTAGAACATTTTCTGAACGTTGTCTAATTGAACATTGTTCCCCACTAACGCGACAAATAAATCGTGAAATGTACGCCATTCAGCGAATAAACCAGAGAATTTGGGAATATCAATCGGTGGCAATTTAATCTCGGATCTTTGACAATTAGTATCGTTTTCTAAAATGCTTGATTTCGGACATGCCATATCTTGCAAATTGGTATTAATCACACCGATGTACTGGTAATATGTTTCTTCAAGTGCGCCGTATCTATCCTCCGTAATATATTTTGACGAACTCACCTCCTTTTCATCGAGAAGTATGATTTTATCGTGTACCTCCTGAATTCGTTTCCACCAATTGTGCAAGCCCTCTAGACGACCCTTGAGATAGCCGACAGTTAAGTTTGCCTTTGAACATTTGCGAAAATTTCGAATGAAGTTGTTGAAGTTCGCACAATTTTGCTCTTGCTCTTTAAGTAACACTTCCGACATGATTAGGTAGTAGGAGGTAGACGGATAAGAAAGATTGATATGGGAAAATGGGACAATTTGGTCTTACCAAATAATCCGGCTCGACGGACCAATTTAATGTGAGCGGATTTGAAATAAATAACTCTGATGATTGTTTTGACGATATATTGAACGTATTCTATTCTGATTAGCTCAGTAGCCACTTGACTCCAATTCTATACACGAGCACGACACAATCGAATGACAATCAAAAACGCGCGAAAAACTGATCAAATTTGTAAAATGTCAAGTGACTACCGATATTGCCAGATATTACAAATAATATTTTCATAAGTATACATTAAACATCATTATGGTATAATTAGATTGCTGCTGCTGCTATCTCCAACAAGCAATTTAACAAAAAAATGACGGATTTAGTAATTTAAATTATGAATTATATGAAAAATTTAAATTTTAACTCGGAGCAGAATTTTGTTGTGTTCGCAATCGATAAACGTCAGGCAAACACTTATGTGAATTGCCAGTTTTCTACAATTTGCAAAATTGTTTGATACTTATAAAGAATAGAAAATTGCACTATTAAACGCCCCAACATAAATTGAATTTACGCGAGAATTTCTAAGAAAAGGTGCGAACACGAACCGAGAGATAAAAAGGAACTATAGTCGTTGACACAATTATCATTTTACGTAAATTGGGTCTTGCTTGCTTAATACGCGAAAGACCCATTTTCTGGTAATCGTAAAACTATCTTCCCGAAATACAATTCTGTAATGTAAGAATTTGTTTTTTTTTATGGAACTGTCCGTTTATTAGACACTCGCTTGTTCAGAACGGGTATGAAAGCACTGTCCGTGTCAGATTATGAGGATGTCCGGCAATCAGAAGCTATTTTCCTAGTAAAATATGTGGTAAACGTTGGGGAAAATAAAAGTGTCCGTTTATGAGAAATGTCCGGTTTTTAGAAGTGTCCGTTTAGGGAATTTCGATTGTACATAGATTCTCAGCTTTTTCTCCATTGCGTTTAGTTTATAATCTTCATAATACCACAATCGAGTATATTTTACTTAAAAAAAAGTAACACATAATGGCTGAAATTTGGTAGCGATATTCGATGAGATAAGCTTGAAATACCAGGGCGGTTCAAATATGATCGAGACAAATACTCTGACACGTTTATTTATTATAGAAAAAAATTAAAAAAAATTACAGTTTTCTAGGTACTCCCCCTCACTATAGTTACACATATTTTCCACTTCCCCGGAAGCTTTTTGATGCCGGTATCGATAAATTCCTTGGACAACTCGGACATCCATGTGCGCACAAACTCCTCTGCCTCATCGTCGGTGTTGAGTTTTTTGACCTCCGAGGGCTTCTTTCAGAGGTCCAAACATAAGGTAATTGCAGGGTAATAAATCCGGATTGTAGGGGGAGTGCTCCAGTACCTCCCACCCCAATTCCAATATTGTATCGAGCGTAAGACGCGCGGTATGAGGACGCGCGTAATCCTGAAGAAGTTCAACAGTTTGAGAATCCATGGCACCGTTATTTTGCGATATTGAAGGTGTTCGTGGAAGAGAGACTCTACTCTACATGCACTACCAATGATAGAGCCGAGCTCAGCCGAATTGTCTCGAACATTCATCCTACGGTCCTCCGAAATGAGATGTTCTACGCGGCGATTGCTGTCTGGTGTGATGCTGGTTGGCGGTCGAAAATCATGCGGCTCATTCTCGACGGTTTCACGGCCATCCTTGACCGCTTTGGCCCATTTAAACACAACAGTCCTATTCAGGCACTCGCAACCGAACGGATTGTGCAAACGCAGAAAAATGTCTATTCTTAACGCCTTCCCTCACTAAAAAACGAATGACAATACTCATCGTCGTAGCACGAGCGTAAAACATCTCTTTGCGACGAAAACTATACCACTCTGTTCGTAAGGGACCCAGATAACATATACTTAAGCCACGACCTTCAAAACATACATGCTCGCCATCTCCAGCGTTTGTCTCGATCATATTTGAACCACCCTCGTAGATTGGACGCGTCAGCATCGGCATCAGCAGAAACATTTCAATTTAGAACACTCACATTTTCCTTTGAGAGCAGCAGCAGAAGCATTTTTTCTGCTTCTGTTGCTGCTGTCAATGTGAGTCATCAAAGTTCTAAAGTTTCTAAAGTGTTCTAAATTGAAATGCTGATGCCGATGTTGATGCGTCAAATGTATTTCAAGCAATAGTCTTATCTTAAAACTGAGTTTTTGTATTTTTCGAAATGGGGGAAGTTGTACAAATTGAATTTTATGATTGTGATTAATATCTTTCTAGTTACTTTATTGATAATTAAAATATCTATGCAACGGTAGGTTAGTCAAGGTTATAGGTCAACCAGTCGCCGATCAACTTTAAAATTTGGCTTTCGATTTCCGAAAAACTACTTAGAAACCTGTTAAAGTTTCCATTTGTGAATTTCATTGATATCTATAGACAATACACGAAAAACACTCAAATGCAATTTAATGGATAATACAAGAGCCACTCATAACTTTACAAATTTTGATCGATCACTGTAATTGTCAACCGAAATCGGTAGTGGACCCTAAAATATTGGAGCTTTATTGTACAATCAGATTGGACAGTCTATGGAGCGCGTAACTTTGCTTGTACGGCCGTTTTCTTATAGTCTGGAATGGCCCTATGGCCCTCCTAAAACTCTCATATAGTAAAAGTTGTACTGAATAACTCCTAGAAATGCATTATGAAAAACACATCCGTAAAGTAAACACTTGGGACTTGGGTAAATACATATTGAATCATCAGGTTAATGCGAATTCCCTCCAGACCTTTGAACATACATCCATCCATCCAACAAGAGTATTTAACAGTCGCCATATACTCTAAAATCGAGTGTACAATAAAGCTCCTTTTTATAGGTGCCACTACCGAATTCGCTAGATAAAATGAGCTTTCTTCACAGAAAGTGAACATTATTGTACAATCGATTTGTGTTTCTCTTGATGACACAAAACATATCTAGTCTAAGGCGCTCCCAAGAGTCGCGATCTCAGGCAAAGTAACTGTTAGAGCGGCTTCTGATGACGTCCTTCGTTACAAAATGCCATCCATGTAACGATAACAAAGGACTCAAATTTCAAATTTCTAGTAAGTAGCAGTGCCACACTAAGCATTACGCATGAAATAGGTTAGACGTGTTGAATGCTGCCAAAAAAGTAGCACAATGCATTTTAAATGGATGACGTCATGTTGGCAGCAAAAGCTATTTCGTAGCTTTTCTTCTTCTTTATGGCACGATAGCCCGACGTCGGGCCTGGGCCGCCTGGATTGGTGACTTCCAATTGACGCGGTCACGCGACCTTGTCCAGTTCCGAGAGCATAGCATCTGGTGAGCGTCCTCACATATTGATTGCTCCCATCGAGCTCTCAGTCGTCCACGCACTCTGGCTCCGTCCACTCGTTGCGTTCATGACCCTTTTGAGCATGCGATCGTCGTTCATCCTCTGTACATGTCCCTCCCATTTCACGATTTTCGACACATGTACCTCATCATACAGCTGATACAACTCATGGTTGTACCGGATGCGCCATTCACCTCGTTCGCGAACGGCCCCGAAGATTCTTCGGAGAACCTTTCGCTCGAATGTATCCAACAGGTCTTCAGAGTTTTGGGTTAGGGCCCATGGCATAGAATAGCACATGTCGGTTGATCATTTTATACACATGGAGCTTCGTATTCCGGTGCACCAGCTTCGATTTCATTATTGGGACGACCGAAAAATAAGCTATACATAGTTGTATTCGTTGCTTTATCTCATCTGTTTCGTTTGCGTACTTTGAGAAATTGCAACCCATAGGTAAGTGAAGCTGTCTACATACCCTATATTGAGGTCCACCACTGTGACGCTTAAATTTACTGGTGTTCTAGTTTTTGATTGCATCATGACCTTGGTTTTATCCTCGTTGATATGTAGTCCAACCTCCGTTGCGGTTGCATTTAGACTTTGCAGAAGGCTTTCTGCATCGCCCACCCTTCGAGACATGATTGTGTCGGCTTGATAAGTAGTGTTCCGCTGCTGTCCATATTCATTGCTCGAATTACGTATTCCAGAGCAAGGTTGAAAAGCGTGGGTGCCAGTCCATCGCCCTGCTTTAGTCCAGTACGAGTTCCAAACGAGTGAGTGGGTCTGTTCTGAACTCTGACCTGCCAGACGGTATTAGTTATCTTCATCCTTATGAGTCGCACTAGCTTCGTATAGCTTCTGCTGTCATCCATTTAAAATGCATTGGGCCGCTGCAGTTGTTGCTACTTCCATTCTATTTCTAACACCTCCAAATGAAAACCCGCGGTGGAGATTCGGTAGATGGATACAAGGCAATCGTTACGGGCCTGTTAGGACTGAATCAATCTAGGATAAGAGGTTTGCGACAAGAGACGAGGATAGAGGTTCTAGATCTCGATGAGGTCAAAACGAGGGATGATGTCCGGGCGGCATTTGTTGAGAAACTGGAAGTGCAGCTTCCCCTTGACGCCGGGAAGTCGTACAGTGGCACCCAAAGAGCAACCAAAAGCTTGCCTACAGACGTAGCCAACAAGGTGATGGAAGTAGGAAAAGTCAAGGTGGATTGGACGATGTGTCGGTTAAAATGGCAACTGTCTCCAAATAGATGCTTTAAGTGCTTAGCATTTGACCACTTTACGAAGGACTGCAATAATCAGCAAGATAGGTCAAATATATGATTCAAGTGTGGAAAGGATCACCACAAACTCGCATACTGCGGCAAGGAGCCCAATTACATTTTGTGCAAGGAAGCAGATCGGGCCAACTATAAGCATCAAATTAATTTGGACAAGTGCCCAGTATATCAGGAGAGATTCCTGCAGTTGAACCTGATCTGATATCACAGACGGTGAAAGAGAGGAAGATCGACGCTGCAATTATCTGCGATCTCAGCCTGAATTGCAACCTGCGAGACAAATCTCTACACCGATTTGAGGCATTACATCCCCGATTGTGTCCCTAATAGGATGTTCAAGGCAGCAATTCTAACGATGCCCGGAAAGTTCATTGACGTCTTTGGAACCTGCTTTGAAGAACGAATTTTCCCGCAATCATGGAAAAGGCAAAGGCTGGTGCTTATTCCCAAACCAAACAAGCTTGCTGGTGAGCCTAACTCTTACCGCCCAATTTTTTTACTGGACATAACGGGAAAAGTGTTCGAAAGAATTATATATGTATAGCCGGTTGTCAGAAGTAGTGAAGGAGCAGAGTCGTTTATCAGACCGTCAATACGGTTTTAGACGAGAGCGGTATACGGTAGACGGAATAACCACGGTAACTATATACTATATCGACCGAATCACTATGGAAAAGTACTTGTTGTGCTGTTCTGACCTTAGACGTCAAAAACACCTTAAATTCTGTGTACTGGGAGTGTATTCACGCCACTCTGCAAAAGATGAATCTACCCGACTATTTAGCCGCGATAATTAGGAGCTACCTCTCATATCGCGTCTAAAGTTATGACATTAGTAAGGGACACAAGGAATACGTGGTTACTGCAGGAGTATCGCAGGAATCTGTTCTTGGCCCACCTTTGTGGAATATAATGTACAATGCTAACTTGGAGCTCGCTATGCCGAAAGGATTGACAGTGGTAGGTTTGCTGACGACATAGTTCTCGTAACTGTCGCAAAAGACCTAGAGATGGTCGAAATGTACACAATCATCAAACTGTAGCTGGAAACCGTTGGATTAGAGCTCGCCGATCAGAAAACAGAAGCACTCAGTCAGTCAAAGTCGGAGAGTGTGTCATAACCTATAAGCGCTGTTAGGTATTTTTGGGGGTTATGATTGACTCGGCTCTAGCAAGCATAGGTGACCCGAGAACAAGTAGGAGGCTGCTATTGTCGAGGGTGGTAACATCGATCATTATACAGGGTGACTCACGACTCATGGTGCAAACAATAGTGGACCATAGTACAGCTAATTTGGGTAGAATTAATGTTCTATAATAACCCCTCTATGTTTAACCGTTATACAATTTTAGTATTTTTTTGTAAATAGTATCAAAAAGCACGACTTGCCGGGCAAAATCACTATTTGCCACACACCCAAATATGTAATCCGAGATTTGACTTCATTTTCTGAAACTATAGACAAAATTTTACATAAGAAAACTCTTTTCCCAATTAAATAATTTAAAAAGCTTCCCAGATACATACTATTCAAACTTTAAAGAAATTCGAAAATATATTTTTCATTGAAAATTCAAATTTTATAATACTTTAAACTGACAAATGTACAAAATTGGCAAAATTTGCCTCTTTACAAGCTTGACACATATCCAAACCATTTTGACGATAATCCGTCATAATGCTGAAAGTTCGAAATTGAGGTGACACATATGTTTGCGTCATTAGAATTCGTCATTTACTTTTGACGTTTGTGTAAATGATGAAAATGTCCCTAACAACAGCGATATTTTGATGAATATTCTGTTCAATAATTTAAAGGCACACTTTTCTTGAAGAATTTGAATAGAAACGTGTAAAGATTGATAACAAATTTAATATTTTTGCAAAAATTCCTGTTCTTCATTTTTGCAACAGATGGCGTCCCCTGTCATTATTGTGTAGGGAATTACAATCCACTACTCTAAATTAAGCCAGGAAAAATACACAGTACGATTTCAAACGTTATAATAATACTTTATTATCTCACAGTATGCAATTCACAAAAGCGCGTGCTGCTTGGTGGAATTCTGATGAGTGAGTGAGAGCGTGTCATAGTTGTCATCGTGGAGTCTCTCAAACGATCGTCACGGAACCATGTGGGAAATAATACAACCGCCACATCACTCCCCTCCAAGTGTCTGAGCGTTGTTCCTGTAGAAACCGCAGACACATTACGTTGACTGGAACACCTTGATGACTTGCCATAAACACGAACTTTGCTTGCTGACGACTCATCGAGGGAAGATTGCAAAAATGCAGGCTTAAGTCGTTCGACTGATACAGTAATTTCGCGCCCTTCAACCTTGATGACGAAAACATTAGGAGAGATTCGCTTTATGACTTGATGTAGGCCGGTATAAGGTGGCTCGAGCGGCTTCCTAGTCGCATCCACCCGCAGAAACACATGCGAGCACGAATGTAAGTCCTTAAAATAAAACAAGTTGGGCTTCGTATGATGGACTGTTGGAGACGGCTGCAGTAAACGTAATTGCTGTCGAAATTTTTCCACAAAAATATGCGGATCAGGTGCGTCAAGGTTTGTAGAGATGAACTCTCTGGGATGCAGAGAGTTGTACCATACACGAGCTCCGCTGCAGAACATTTCAAATCCTCTTTGAGGACAGTGCGAAGGCCTAGTAACGTTGTGTCCAAAATTTCGGTCCACTTTTGAGTTCCCGTGCATGTTAACGCGGACTTTAAAGCTCGGTGCCACCGCTCGACAAAACCGTTCGATTGGGGGTGGTACGCTGTTGAACGCGTGCGGTTGCATCCAACTAACTGGGTGAGAGCTTTGAACAGTCGAGCCTCGAACTGAGACCCTTGGTCCGTGGTGATGGTCTCTGGGGCTCCAAATCTGCATACCCAAGTCCGAAAAAATGCTGCTGCTACGGCATCCGCATCACAATTGCGAAGAGGAACTGCCTCTGGCCAGCGCGAATATCTGTCGATCATAGTTAACAGGTATCTGTAACCATCAGATAATGGTAATGGACCGACCAAATCCATGTGAATGTGCTGGAATCGTTGCGATGGCAATGCGAATTGGGGCCTTTACGTGTCGTGATATCTTGCTTGTTTGGCACGGAATACTTGTTTTGGCACGTTGCCTGATGTCTTTTTTCATATTCGGCCAAACGAATTTGCGACGAATCATTTCGCTAGTAACACGATCACTTGGGTGTGATGAATCGTGGATCCAATCGAAAATTCGATGACGTAGCTCCTCGGGAATGTAAGGTCGTGCAACACCTAACGATAAGTCACAGTAGATAAGTGTTGATGAGCTATCCACGCGAACACGTTCGAGTTTCAGTGCCGTATCCGCTTGTAATAGACGTTGCAATTCAGCATCTTTCGATTGAGACATGGCCAGTTCTTGTGCACTTATCACTGTTGGTAGCTCGATTTGTTCAATACGGGACAGCATATCGGCTACTGTGTTGTCGCAACCAGCGATGTGTCGCAGGTCCGTCGTAAATTGAGAAATGAACTCCAAATGTCTGGCCTGGCGAGGATTGGCCCGATTAGAATTTTGATGAAAGCTGAATATTAGTGGCTTGTGATCCGTGCGTACATGGAAGACACGACCTTCAAGAATGTGTTGGAAGTGCTTAATTGCTAGAAATACTGCCAACAATTCTCTATCATAAGTACTGAACCGGGTTTCCGCACCTCGAAGCTTTCTCGAAAAAAATCCTTAAGGTTGCCAGGCTCCGGCCACCCATTGCTCTGCTACAGCGCCGACTCCAATGTTTGATGCATCTGTGGTAAGGCGCAGGGGAGCACCTTCCCGCATATGAGCTAATACCGCTGCGTTCGCTATAGCTTGCTTGCATTTTTCAAATGCGATTACACTTTCCTTCGTCCATTGTATCTTGCGCTTGTCACCTTTGCGAAATTTACCGAGCAATGCAATAAGCGGGCTTGAAGCTCCGCTGCACCCGGCATGAAGCTCCGCTGCACCCGGCATGAAACGTCGGTAAAAATTGATGACGCCTAAAAATGTCCGCAAGTCGCACATTTTGTCCGGCTGGGTAATATCGATGATAGCCTCAACCTTGCTCGCTAAGGGTGCTACTCCATTATGACAGATCCGGTGGCCCAAGTATTCAACTGAAGTTTTGCCAAATTAACAGTTAGAAACGTTTATTGTCAAACCATACGATTGTAAGCGTTCAAATGTACTACCTAGATGCTGAAGGTGTTGGTCTTTATCTTTCGACATTATAAGAATGTCGTCAATGTAACATTTGGCAAAGTCCAATCCATGGAGCACCTTGTTCATAAACCTTTGAAAGGATTGGCTGGCATTTTTCAAACCAAATGTCATAACTGGGAACTCGAAGAGTCCAAATGGAGTTATTATAGCGGTTTTTGGAACATCTTCTTCGGCCACCGGTCGGACTAGATTGATTGTAGAGAAAATTCTAGCCCCGTCTGCAGCCAATGCATCATGCAAATGTGGAAGAGGTGAGCGATCCGGTACTGTTGAGGCATTGAGCCGGCGGTAGTCACCGCAGACGCGCCATTGACCTCCTTTCTTAGGCACTAGGTGCATAGGACTAGCGTACTCGCTATCGGATGGGCGATAAATCCCTAAGTCCATCATTCGGTCAAACTCAGCCTTAGCTATACGAAGTTTGTCAGGGGCCAGTCTACGAGCTCGTTCGGCGACTGGTGGGCCTCGAGTCAAAATATGGTGGCGGACATTGTGCTTGCACTCGCTTGTTGCGCTCATCGAAGTAATGCTGGTTATTGCCCGAAAAGCTGCCAGAAGTGCCTGGTATTCATCAGTCCAGTGGACTTCGAGAACATCTGTTGATGTCGCCTGCACTTTTTCCATGACAGCATCGTCAGATCTGCCGTCGATAAGACATTTCCGTTTAATGTCGACTAGTAAATTATGGTGGCGGAGAAAGTCCACACCAATAATGGGCTTGGCAACGTCGGCAATGAAGAAATTCCAGCGAATAGGTCGATTGAAACCGAGATCGACTTCGAACGTTCGCGTGCCAAAAGTTTTGATCGCAGATGAATTTGGTGCATATAATTTATCTTGTGACGGTTCCAGTTTACCACAGCATTGGCTGCGTGGCATAACGGAAACCTCTGCTCCCGTGTCTATAAGATAAGATTTGCCGTTTTTAGCGTCGCGGATATAGAGACGGTTGGTGCTACAGCGATCGTCCGTCTCCGCTAACGACCGCCGTGTTCGTTTTTTTGTTGAAAAGAGCAGTTGCTCGCACATTTTCGTGCTGCGTTGCCGAAACGTTGATGATAAAAACACACCTTATTCGGCTTTTTAGCTGTGAGTGATTTTCGGAATTGCTTCGCCAATGCATCCACCGCGATTTCCACCGCCTCTAAGCGCTCCTCTGAACCGGGACGTAGGCTGCTTGCAGAATCCTCAGGTTGATTAGCAACGACTGCCACTGAGCGGTTGCCCGATACGCTGTGTAAATGCTCAGCACGCTGGGCTAAAACATCTATATCCGTTTCACCAGTAGCGGCCAACAATTCTTGGATTCGACTTGGAAGCTTTTGCAAAAATAAGTGCCGCAATAAGTCAGTAGGACACGTACTTCCAGCCAAATGCCTCATTCGTGCAAGAAAAAGTATCGGCCTGTCTTCAATAGGTTCACTGAGCAATTGTTGAAATCTTGTCTCTGGTTTCGGTTCGAACAAGTCAATAATTCATTTCTTAAACAGGTCATACTTATCTTCCGAAGTCGAAGTGATGATATCAGCAATTTATGGGAGCAGTTGCGCATCCAGATTTGCGACTACGTATTTAAAACGCGATGATTTGCTACTTATGCGCGCAGTATCGAAAATCGCCTCCGTCTGAAGAATCCATAATTGTGGCTGCTCACGCCAAAATGGCGGAAGTTTGATCGTCGCCACTGACTTCACCAACTCCGACTTGGATTCGAAAAATTGTTCTTCGTCTGGCATATTCGGGTCACCACTGTAGGGAATGATAATCCACTACTCTAAATTAAGCCAGGAAAAATACACAGTACGATTTCAAACGTTATAATAATACTTTATTATCTCACAGTATGCAATTCACAAAAGCGCGTGCTGCTTGGTGGAATTCTGATGAGTGAGTGAGAGCGTGTCATAGCTGTCATCGTGGAAGTCTCTCAAACGATCGTCACGGCACCATGTGGGAAATAATGCAACCGCCACAATTGAAGAAATGATGGTCCAAATGTGTAATTTGGAATTCGTGCTAATGATGGTCAATTTTCGTCATAATGACGTATTGGCGTCATTCGAAGATATGTGTGTCAATGTTATTATGTTACATGTTAACTTACAAAAAAACTTATAAAACTTAGGGTCTTAGGATTTGAAAAATTGCAAATTTTACGTGTTAAAGAGAAAAAAACGTGGTCCTACGAGAAAACCAAAGTAAAAAATAAAAGTAAAGTAATTAAAAAGATTCTCATATTGACTAAAATCATACAATACACTGTATTCAAGTCGACTCGTTGCACTGTACCTATATTTGTACAAAATACTATTTCTTCAGGTATGCTATTCTCACACTCCACGTTCAGCCAAATCATAGTACGCATGTCTCAACTTCACCCTCTAAACACATTCCCGCAGACAACAAAAATAAATTCATAAGGTTGAAGGATAGAAATATCCTTTCATTCACCCTAAGCAGGATATACGCAACGAATTCAGCACAAAGCTACTATCTCTCTGTAATATGGGCTCATCCTGACCGTCTGTAAAAAGGTGTAGTATCCGTCGAAGCAGATTGGCAATCCAATTCAATCCGAAATGACTGATATCCTCTCCGGCACTGTGCCTGCGTAGTTCTGAATTGTGGCTCCGATTACCTTCATTTGTTTCTTGAAGTGGATTTGAATTATACGATAGTACAGAGATCCTTATTGTACGAGTAGAGCCTAGAGCTTTTGACCATATAACACCACGACGGAATGTCTTGTGCTCGGAATTGTAATTAATACGTCGTTTCGGAACTCGAAAAAATTCCAGTTAGAGCATATAGAAGTGAGAATAAAGGCAAAAATTACCGGATCAGGACATGAGTATTGCATGTTAATGAAGCGTCTGGGATTATCCGGAGGTTTAACAACCGGCTGGGATAAATAATGAAGCAGGCAATGCGGTAAACGGATAATTGAATGCAAGTTGCTATGCTGAGTTACGGAATGTATTATAGTTTGTTGTCGTTAGTAACGCTGCCGCTGCAGTAAGAGTCCTTTTTCTTGTCGAAACGTATAGGCATAACATCACACAGAACATGCCACCCTTATTGATTACACATCCGTATGGCGTATACAAGCTTTTTTTTCGCTACTAAATTCAACCATTTACGTACATACACATCGTGCATTATTAAGTATGACCGGATTTATTGAATTAACATAAAACACGAACAGCATTCCATTTTGTCGGCAACCGGCAGAGTTGTCTTGTATTTTGACGTTCATGTTCGTCCAAACCTTAGGTTGAGAAAAACCTATTCTGCCGGTTGCAAGAGAAAAAAAAACGGCTACCAACCGACTTTGCAATGCAAATATTCTCATTACATGATTCAGTCCGAATTTCGTGCCGAGCAGCGCTAAACAATGGGCAAAGGATGAGGAAGCCCATTTTGGTAGGGTTCTTTGGTATAATAAATTTCCTTGTTCTCGGCAAATTATAATCCTGGTCGTATAGTCAGTCGGTGTGAAGTTTTTTTTTGTTTTTATTTCACGTCTTTTGCGTTAATGTTATTATCCTGATGAAATAAATGTTGGCCTAAGGTCGATAGCCTTATGGCGGTACTTAATGGCTTGGGTGTAGCATGTAATTATGGATGATTTGGTTGGGCGCTATTAGAAATGTAATTTCGCCGTGTGGAGAAAAGAGCCAACAAAGGTGAATGGCTTTTTTAGTCTGGGGTTTCAAAACTTGGCCACTCCAATTTCTTAGAGATAATGCAGGATTCACGATATAAATACCGTGAACGTCAAACTTTCGATCACTTTTAAAATATCCACCTGACAGCCAAATCAGTAAGTATCCGCACTTTATTCTTCGACGCAGAGATCCTGCTTACTTCGTATTTTTCTTGTCCCTGCAAACGTATTATCAAAATGGCAATAAAAACAGTGGCTTAAAACTTACGTTCGGAATCCTATTAAAATAACGACAATACCCGTTTTCAATTGCTTTCTGCATCATCTCATCAACCAAACTCGAACATATGCTTCCAGTTGAAACCGGCATCGTCAGTAGACCTTGATAGCATTTTGCCAATAGCAAATCGTGAAGTAAGGATGTGCTTACAGCGTTGTTCCTCATAAAAGCACGATAAAAACACAGCCTTCGATTTCTCGTCTCAGGTGGTATTCTTACTGTGAAGAACATCATCTAAACGTCAAGAGATGGTTAAACGTATGGAGAAGTACCTGTTTTAAGTCTAGACGTTAAGGAAACACTAAGAAAACCCAAGCATACACAACCATAGCTATCGATACCAAAATGACATCAAAGCAACGCAGTAAAAACGAAATTGAGTTCAGAGATTTAACGATTTTGTTCAAATACGACGGAACAATAAAATCCACAACGACCACAAAACGATATGGGTTTTGAAGGACGAATATTTTTCTCTGACGGATTCGATATGTAAATGGCTATATGTAATGTGTGAATTTATACGTACGTAGGTACAGACCTTGTAATCGTGATCTAATTTTCAGACAAAAAAGTCAATTCCGTTTATTTTCTTGATGATGTAGTCTTCAGTATGCAAATCATTAAAGACAAGACTGTAAAAATATCTGAGAAACAAGAAAAAAGACAACTGCGAGAGAAAGGAATAAAAAGGACGATGATGATTGCCTTCAAGAAAATGCTGGCGTTGAGACTTTGAATTATTCATAGAAATTCACTGCTGTCTGGCTAGGCGCGCTTCGATTTAGCGATTTAGCTGTAAGCTATGCAGATGATATAAATTTCCATTAGAAAAGCCATTTTCAAGATAAGTGAGTTTTGGTGTAAGAAATTGGATAGTACGTATGTACATGTAGAAATATTATCTTAAGTTCGTAGGATTTGTCTTAAACTTCCGATCGATTGTTCAATCAATAGATCAAATGACAGATTGAACCAAAATTGCAATTCCCGCCGTGTCCTAAAAGGCGACGATTATCTGCGTGCAGTTGTTCAGATATGTGAAAATCCATCCAGACTGATCGCGTCCAAAAACTGACATCACGAACAGCATCTACACTATCAGGCAAATGGAGGCAGAAAATGACATGACCAAAATTTCATTTTGATGATTTTCTTAAATTTAATTATCAAAATCGGACTTTGCACTTTTGAATTATTACACGGCCATTCAAGAATTATTCAATTGCACACAAATGTTGCAAAATTGTCACTTTGAATTTGACAAGCGGTTGGTTGAGTTGCCATATTGAACATCAAAACTGGACGCACACCCAAATGGTGATCAGTTTGGATGCAATGACAACTGCCAGTTGGTTGCACGTGCAACCGTTTGGCGACCAGTCTGGATGGATCTTAAGAAGCTTAACAAAAAATTTACCGTTGAGGTTTTTGGGGTAAGAATGATGCCACAGCGTTCCCGGCTTGTCGTAAGAGGCGACTTGAGGAATAGGGTACGTATCCGCGTACTTGAAACTTTCTTTACACTCGAAACATTAATCGAGCCTCGGATACCTCGAATTGATTCACCGGCAACGACTTTTGGCTATAAGCAACGGACCACGATTGGGTTTTAGCACGTTCGGCAGGTATGCGTCGGAATCCTCTTGACTAGGAATGCACTTCGATCCATTATCGATTGGAAACCGTATTATCACCGCCCAATTCAAATCCAGAGTACGAAATATCACGATAATTCAGTTTTACGCACTGACCGAACCAGCAGATCAAGCTCGTAAAGATGTCTTCTAACAACGACTTGGCGACACCTTTGAGCTTGAGGGCTCCCAGAGGTGACATTAAAATCATAATGGGGGATCTCAAGGCTTAAAGTCGGGACAGATAACCAAGAACTGGAACACCTTATGGGAAATCATGGGTTAGCTGACATAAACCAGAATGACGAGATGTTCATAGAGTTTTGTAACTCTCGTCAGCTCGTCATTGGTGGAACTCTGTTTAAACACAAAGACCGCTACTTATCAACCTGGACTTCACCGAATGACAGAACTGAGAATCAGATTCAAAACGTGGAGAAACTGTCTGTTAGAGTTGTGGCGAAATAGGGTGCTGATATTGGCAGTGACCACCATCTTGTAATCCGAAAAATGCGCTTACGAAGATTGAAGATATAAATGAAAGTCGCTAGGGATTCCTTTATTTCGTGTGGCGAAGAAATTGTATGATGATTGGATCGTGGTAGCGACCATTTATTAGCCACTCCACTTGGTATCTTATCTCAAGAGTTAAGGAGCAGATTAACTCAGCTGCAGATAACTCAGCTAAGGAACGATACCGTTCGCTTAAAAAAAAAGCGTTCAAATGAGTGTAAGACGTGATAAGCGCAATAACATCAACGCGCTTGCGAAGAAGACAGAGGATGCGGCTCTCCGTGGTGACAGTGGAATACTCTTCAAGCTTATGAAGCCATTAACTGGATCTTTATCATCGGAACATTCTGTGAGAGATAAGGATGGTGTTCTGCTCGTTACCGAAGAACAACAGCCGCGAAGATGGAGAAAACACTTTTTAGAGGTCCTTAATAACACCTTCGGCCCTGTAAGTGCGTCTACATTGGCAATAAATTCCATGAAAGGGGTTTTACGTCCGTGCCTACCGTTAAGGTTTACCAGACGGCCTCGAATAGGCGAACGGATTGATAACGTCAATCAGCGTCCCATAAAGGTAGCAGTTTTTCTTACCAAGTGATAAGGCTTGGCGTTTACATACTGCTGGATGCGAGGCCTTTCTACTACCTCTGCCGTTCTATGGGTCCCGGCACCCGGTTGTAGCGCAACTCCACGCCGTTGTGAAACCACAGCCCGCACGATACTCATGGGGGCCTACCTCATGTGTCGGATAGGGGAATTGCCGAACATCGGTGCCCCTTGGCTGGTATCTCGACACCCCGTGCTAACAGATATGGGACCTCTGCTCCGGACTCGCAGTGGCCTTACGCCACTGCTGCAGTGTGGGCGCCTTGCACACCCACGTAGGACTGGTCGCCTAACTATTCGGGTAGAGCGGGATAGTCATTTCCCGTGGGTCCCTACTGGTATCGACGTATCCCAGTGGGGGGGTCCCCCCTGCTCAAACCGGCGTGAGGCCGAAATGAAGCCGAAAGTGTAGCCAACTACAAGGCGACATTGCCAAAGGCAATGCCAGACAGACCAGAGCTGAATCCGTTATACAGCATCCGGGTACAACCGCCTGCGGCGGCGACTAAATGCCTCCTTGGCGAAGGCATTTAGAGCCAGTACATATTCTCGTCTAAGGAGACAGCGAGAAACATACAGAGAACCATCCTCGATAGTGGCGCCGAGTGCGTCAAGATTCCGGATATCCGCGTACGCCGGGCAATGACATAGCACATGCACCCAATCTTCGCCGAGATGATCACACATGGGACATGCTGCATCGCCAGCTAAATTGCGCGAATGAAGCCATGCATTGAGCGATCCGTGACCAGTGATGAGGAATCCTAGACTTAGATTGAAGTCTAAGTCAGCATTACCTCTCACGTCACTAACCTGCCTAACGTATTCGTAGGTAGTTCTCACATGCAACGCTATTTCCCATCTAGACTGCCATCTAGATAGGACACACTCCTCCAGCAGACCGGCGATTTATCGTCGGCCTTTACCAGCGACACTCTCAGGGGACAACAAACTACTAGGGGTTAACGAAAGCCCCCTCCGTATGTAAAACGCCGTTCCACGACGCAAGATCTCCAAGTCAAGAGGGGGTGAGCCCATCACGACTTGGAGAGCCACGGTAGAAACCGTCTTACATACTCGGAGACATTTAGTCAGCGGGACACGTTGACACGTTTCACACAAATCCCTACCACCAGGGGTAGAGGCGAAATCCATACGAGCCACGGATCCATACGCTGCACAGCCAACGAAAACGGATTCGTAGATCTTCTGGATTGCGCCTCTACCGAGACCCCAATCCTTCCTAACAATACGTGTCAACAAACTTTTCGGTTACAGCTGTGAAGTGGAACCTGAAATTCATCCTTTCCCCCATAGTTATACCCAAGTACTTGGCCGGGATCGGCGAGTACTTGAGCCTAGCTTCCCCCATCCGAACCACTGGGGGACGACCACTATCAAAACTGCCCTTAAGCATCAGTGTGACCGTCTTAGAGGGTGAAACTTCAACTCCCATCTGGGATCCCCATAGATGAACAACGTCCATGTATGAAGATCCCAAACGCTCTAGCGCAGGACGCGAGTTACCCTCGACAAGGAGAAGTAAATCGTCGGCATAGGCGCAGCACTTGCACAGCCGGTCGAGAGACACCAGCAGGTCATCCATCACTAAGTTCCACACAAATGGGCCTAGGATGGAGCCCTGCGGACAGCCACGTGATGCGTGTTTGCGCACCACGTCATAGGCCCCAAAGACAAAAGACTCTCTGTCCGAGAAATAGCTCCTCCATAGAGCTATTTCCGGACAGCCAACTGCCTCGAGCTTTCGCTGAATAGCATCCCATTAGCAGCAGAAGACATCCCTCGAATAGACAGCGTTAGTTACGGTCCACCATCCGAAAAGGAACTAACAGACGCCATCAAATCAATGGACGCCGGTAAAGCCCCGGGGATTGATCAAATTCCGACTGAATTTTTGAAAGCGAATATTAACGCTGCAGCAGATATTATTCTTCCCTTATTCCAAGAGTGTTGGGAAACTGAAACTCTTTCCAGTGAGTCCTTTTGATCCTTTTGGGGTACACCGTACACACTGGAGTGAGGCAAGGCTGCATTTTGTCACTTTTTTGCTATTAGTGATGTACTCGAGTCCGCACTTCAATTACATCGAAGCAAAAGTATCAGATGGAAACTGTTTAATCACCTTCAACATCTTGACTACGCTGACATTTGCCTTCTATTAACTAACACGGATGATGTCCCTCAAGTGACATAAGCTCTAAATTGCGCAAGTCGGAATGCGGGAGGGGGCATCAAAGCGGAATGTGTATTTCCGAACAGGCAGTCGAAAAAGTTGATGAATTTTGCTATCTCGGAAGCACAGTTACAGCTAAACAACAATATTTCCAGACGCATCAAGCTACGAGTCTTCAATTCCAAATTGAAATCCGTGCTGCTGTATGGCTGTTCACCCTGGAGGGTGATTAAAGAGATTAATGATAAGTTGCAAACTTTTGTAAATCAGTGTCTACGGAGCATCCTACATATTCGGTGGCCGGAGATCATTTCGAACGAGGATCTCCTTACTATAACCGTCCAGGGTCCAGGAAAGGATAGACACTTCGATCCAAAGACTTAAGTGGCAATGGATAGGTTACACCTTCCGAAGAGGGCCCAAAACGTTGCAAAACAGCCGTAAACTGGAATCCACATAAATAAATAAAATTGTCGCAGCTAGCGCCGTTGGCGCAGAACAGAACGATGTGGAAAGAAGGCACCGTTAATGCCCTATGCCCCACAAGGGGTTGACAGGGACTAGAGAGAGAGAAAGCCATCTAGAGAAACAGGCCGAACTGCAGAAACCTAAATTCCAAAAATTGGATTCATGAGCACCTGTTGTTGTTGCTATTGCTATTGTTGTAATATGTGTTGCTTGAGTTCCATGACGACCACTGAAAGATTCATTTTCATCAGCTGATAATCCGGCTTGTATATCAAGATGGCGCTGATCGTCCCCAATCATAAAGAATGGATTGGATCGTCATATACACGATCCAATCAATATGACGATCAAAAAGATTCTACAATCGATTGTACAGTGTATGGCGACTCTTATTTTTTTTTCATGCAAATTAACTCTTGTTATTGCAAAGAATACTGCTCATCACTCATATCATGTTTGTGAACTCGGTGGGTAAGATAGTTGGGCTAGGCCTCCTAAATATAATACATATGCCTGTTTCAATATAGTAGGTGTGAAGGAAAATCTTCCAAAGATCTGAACAAGCATTGGCGTCATAAGTAGTCGATATATTCCAAAACTATCTCCACTTCATGCATTACGAGTTGACGTGCTGTTTTTGTTGTGGACGTAGCGGATTTCAATATTTGAATATTGACAGAACGAAAAACCATTGAAAATGAATCCATGAATTCGCCATGGGTGCGTGCGGCCTAGAACTGCTCGTTTAGCTCATTCAGACATATTTTCAGCTTCAGGGACGAGAACATATTGAATTGAGATGTATTACGAAAGAAAGTCAAACTTTAAAGACTCAGGAAATCCAGAATTTGATGAAAAATTATTTCGATGTGGAATTTGGTAAGCATAACCATTTCAGCCCAAGTGACCGAGTTTTTTACTTATGCTTACTTGTGCCCTCATTAGCCAACTTTTTCACTTGCGGATCCAGATGCGGCCACGGGGCCCGTTTCATCATCCATCGGGTTGCATGCTAGTGCTAGTTTGAGTTCTTTTTAAAATGCATTTCCCAGAGAAGATGCGAAATACCACCATCTGACACAAAAATTCTACACACATTTTAGAGTCATGGATTCCTCACCAAACTCGCTCGTCTCTTAATTGGGTAATGATTTCGAGTTCATAGTGGTTGCCCTACCCCCTCCACAGGCTCCATTTCTAGATCCGCCACTGATCTTTCTGTCTGAAATTCACTAACGCTTTTAGTCTAACAATTTTAACTTCCAAATCTCATTAAGGTGAGTTTTTTTTGGTTCTGAATATTGAAAATTGAGGTTCGCCCTTTATTATATTTTCAAAGTATATTCGATTTTGAAATTTGATAAAGTTCTTTTAGCCAGAAAACGGCTCAATAAAATCAGATCCAGGCTGCCAGATTCAGTCATTTCTTCCGCCAAAAGGCCTGGATAGACCTCGGGCGGAATGAGAATGAAATTTTAGTCCGCTGCGATTTTCTCAATGAAAATGCATACATACTGTCGTGGAATATGTGGTAAATGCTGGGGAATTCCATAAACTAAAATCCGAGAATGGTTTCACAATTTGTCTCTGCCCTTTTATGTGTTATTTTTCGATTCCCCGGTCATTAGATAATTTCCACGATGAACTCGTCGTGGACAGTGAATCGGTTTGACGTTTGCAAAACTCACCACGCCCGACGGAGACTATGCTACAGCTCAGATCTGGCTGCCCTCGACACTGCGTCTCAACCATCCCCAACATTGAACTCGATCGGATCTGATACGGATGGAGAGGGGAACATTACGGTGATTGAGAAGTTGTAATGGTGAGGTTCCTTCAGATTAACCTTCACCACGCAAAGGCAGCATCAGCTGCTCTTATCTGTCGTCTATCGCATGGTTTAGACGACATCGTGCTTATTCAAGAACCTTGGGTAGCAGACGATCTCATTAAGGGTCTGAAGTGCTCAGATTTTGATAATTTTTACGTTACAGGACAGGGTTTACCACGATCCTGAATTCTTATCAGGAAAACCATCAAGGCGTTCCTGGTGCCTAAATATAGCGACAGAGATTTTGTGTTAGTCTGTCTAGAGTTGCAGGATAAGGTGCTTTGGGTTGCTTCGGCATATATGCCACACGATGGCACTCTGCCTTCCCCAAACCTAAAGGAAGCTGTTGCGTCAGCAACGTCTTCTGGTACTAGTGTAATCCTGGGGTGCGATTCGAATTCGCATAATGTAGTCTGGGGAAGTTCGGACACCAACGAACGAGGTGAATTACTCCTTGAATATCTTTTGGGAACGAATCTTCTTATTTGCAATGTATAGGACGCGAGCCTACTTTCGTTACAAGAAACAGGCACGAGGTGTTGGATATCACTCTGGCATCGGAGGATATCCTGCATTTAATAAACGACTGGAGAGTATCGGCGGAACATTCTTTATCCGATCACCGATATCTACAGTTCAGTCTTGCTGCGCGCCCTGAGGCGTCTCCAGTCATCCGAAACCGGAGGAGGACTAACTGGCAGAGATTTCGAGACTCTCTGCTCGCAGGACTACCTTCGCTTCCAAATATTCCAAACAATGGACAAGATCTGGACAATATGGTAAACCTCTTTACTGATGTTATAAAAACTGCGACCACCGCTTCGTGCCCAGCCGGTTCACGGTCGGGCAAGCAAAAACCTGCTTGGTGAAACTCTAAGATCTCCGAGCTAAGAGCTACGTGTAGAAGTAGTTTCAATAGAGCTAAAGCCTCAAGGCTTGATTCGGATTGGAACTCATACAAAAGGCATCTCAGCTCTTTCAAAAAAGAGTTAAGAGGAGCTAAGCGTAAAGCCTTGAGAAGTTTTTGCGAAAACATTGAAGGGTCTTCCGAAACATCTAGATACAGGAAAGTCTTGGCGTTCAACCCATCTAGTCCAAGCTTTCTTCAAAAAGAAGACGGCTCTTGGACGTCATCAAGCATTGAAACCATCGAATGTCTGTTTGACACACATTTACCTGGCAGTTCAACGGCTGCTTTACCCGATCTACAGACAGTTCGCATAGAGCCATGCGACACGGAATCCATACTCAGTCATGAGAAGGTTATGTGGGCCATAAACAGTTTTGAGCCCTTTAAATCGCCTGGGCCAGATGGCATTATTCCTGCGGACCTGCAACAATGCGCAGACATCACTTATCCGTGGATAGAGCGCATACTTACAGCGTGCCTAAAGTTGGTACATATTCCACACAGCTGGAGAGAGGTGAGAGTTACTTTTATTCCTAAAATAGGTAGAAGCTCACATGCGAGTCCAAAGGACCTCCGGCCCATTAGCCTTTCATCGACTATGCTAAAATTATTAGAACGACTAATTGATATTCACATACGAACGATCGTCCCTGCTAATCTACTATCCATGTCACAACATGCATATTGGAAAGGGAGATCGGTTGATACAGCTCTACATTCGCTGGTCAGTTATATTATTGAAGCATCTCTTCATAATAAGGAATATACTATGGTGGCGTTCCTTGACATTGAGGGAGCCTTCAACAATATTAAACCCAGAGCAATAACAGATGCTCTCATGTGCCTACAGGTCGAAGGTTCAATTTGTACCCTTGTTAATAGGCTACTCACTTCTAGGCGTATTCATAGTAGGTTGGGTTCGTCTTCTGCTAGTAGATATGTTTGCAGGGGCACTCCACAGGGAGGTATTCTGTCTCCTCTACTTTGGAACATAGCGATTAATCAATTGCTCTTGAATTTGGAAAGAATCGGATGTAAAGTCATCGCTTATGCTGATGATATTGCTATCGCCGTTAGAGGCAAGTTTCCTGACACACTTAGCGGACTTTTGGAGAACGCCCTTGTTATCCTAACAGACTGGGCAAGTCTCAGCGGGGTTGGGATTAATCCAGCAAAAACGGAGTTAGTCCTGTTCACAAGAAGGCGTGTGATCCCCACTTTTAACCTCCCTAAGCTAGGAGGCATTCAACTTGGTTTCTCCGACAAGGCCAAATTTCTTGGCCTTAACTTGGACAAGAAATTAAAATGGAAACCTAACATCGAGGAAAGGGTGAACAAAGCTACTGTGGCACTGTATTCGTGCAGGAAAGCCATCGGGAAAACCTGGGGCCTTCAACCAAAAGTTGTATATTGGATGTATACAGCTATTGTTCTGTGGTGGACCGCACTTAGCACAACTGCCTATCATAATTCACTTGCTAAAGTGCAAAGGTTGGCTTCTCGTCTGATTACAGGAGCTCTTCGTACAACACCTTCATTCGGACTAGACATGATTTTGGGACCATTGGACATATACGCCCAACGGTCAGCAGCTTACACGGCCTTACGCCTTCGTGAAACTGGTCTGTGGCGAGCGCTGGATTATGGTCACTCAACGATACTCGGTAATTTCAGCCTGCCACTGGCTACTGATTACACTGTTCCCAAATACTTTTTTGGTAGGAACTATTCTACCTTAATCCCGCCTAGGGAAAGCTGGAGCAACGAAACGACCCAGTCCATCAGGTCCTTTTCCATCTACACTGATGGTTCCAAGACAGACGCTGGAGTCGGCATTGGAATTTACTCGGAGGAACTCGACATCAGCTTGTCTTTTTGCCTCCCTAGTTTTTGTAGCGTCCTCCAAGCAGAAATCACTGCAATCTCGGAAGCGCTTTTATGGCTGGGTAGGCACGTTGTCACTGGTAAGGATGTCACTATATACACTGATAGTCAGGCTGCAATTCGATCACTTGAATCAGCATTTACAACATCTAAAACTATTGAAGAGTGCCGCTATGCACTCAGAGAAATGGGTCATTTCTTCAACATTACACTATGCTGGATACCGGGACATAATGGCTTTGCTGGTAATTGCTGCGCAGACGATTTGGCTCGGAATGCGGTAGCAAGTATTGTTGAAGGCGACCACGAGAAGATTAAAACACCTATTGCCGTCTGTGCATCGATAATTGAAGCCGCTTCTGAACGTAGGACCAACGCGAGATGGGCCTGCGGATATACTTGTGCTACGACGAGGATGATCTGGCCTATACTAGATATATCCCGTTCCGCCATATTACTGTCGCTAGACATGAAGAGGAGGAAGAGAGTGTGCATCACTTTCTTTGTGAATGTCCGGCCTTATCCGAGAGAAGGAGGCGTGCACTGGATTCGAGGTATCTTTACGATACAGATGATCTTCGAGATGTGAGCCCTACTTTGCTTAACAAATACATTGTTAGCACTGGCTGGTTTTAAACGGAACGTAGAAACTACGGTGGTACCACAATGGACCAATTTTTGGTCTAAGTGCGCATGGCGCTAGTCAGGCGGCCCCTTTACCTAACCTATGCTACAGAGTCGACTCATTTTCACGTTGGAAATGCATTCGGACAAGGGGGAAATAATTTTTTTTTAGTTATTTTTAAGATGATTTAGGACGTAAAACGCCTCTGTAGCAATTTTCGAAGCTAAAATTTTAAATTTACCACGGTTTTTATGCCGGTTCATTACCGTTTCATTTTCATTCCGCTCGAACTCTATCCGGGGCTTAAATTGGTAAAACTTCTTAAGATGTTCTTGCTGCGACCTTTTATTTCTCTAAATGCAAAATATATCAATCACTTGTTAGGGAAGACCTGCTGCTAAAATCGTCTTCTTTGGAAAATGGAGGTGGCCTCCAAGTCTCTCCTGCGTTTCGGCTTGTCCGTTGAATTTTTTTATTTTCCCGCATTAAGCGCCGTTCGCACGATGGATTTGTTGTCCAACTTTTGAGCATTCAAACAAGTTGGACAACTTCACCGTGCGAACAGAAGTTGAACAGCAAGTTTGAAGTTGAAAGAGCATTCAAACAAGTTCACCGTGCGAACAGATGTTGGACAACTTGTGTGAGTCCAAAAAAACCTATAGTCCGATCGAAATATCAACATAAACTTTTTAATAATGAAGAGTTAATTAACTGAACGGGTTTTTGTTTTGTATATTGCCAGGGGGACATGGATGGCCCTGGTAACCCAAGTAACAATTTCATCCTCATAATTCTTCGTAGAATATTTTCTTCAAACGATAATAGGGGCACTTTACAGGGTATAAGCACTGAATAATAGTCCAATAATGGCATCTGGCGCCGTTTTTTGATCCAATAGAACCTCATTGTAGCACTGAATTACGCTTCGAGAAAGACATACATCATGTGTTATGTCATCATTTTCTGTCATTTTCTCGCAGTTACACAAAAAAAAAGAGAAAAAAAATAATTCCCGCAGCCAGCGTCGAACCAGCGACTGTCGTACGCCAGTCCGACGCCCTAACCACTCGGCCAAACTCACATATAGATAACATTGCTCGTAAACACTACAAGTGCTCGACACTTCTTTATCGACCCTTCTCCAGTGCACCTTCTTCTTTATATGTCAATCAGTTGAAGCTAATTAAATTCACACGTTCATCAATAAAATGCAGCCAGTTTCTGGGCTGAGATTATTTGATTCATAAGTTAAGAATGAGTGAGGAAATGTTGTTGTTTGTTGTTGTTTCATGCAATATTTCAATGAATTCAATTCAAGAAACGTGGTGTTCCAGAGCACTTCATAAGTGTCAATTCTTTAAAAATCACAAAGTTCATCCTTCTATAAAACTACGCTGAACAATTTATTGGATGATCACACCAATGTCACACTATAAAAATGAAATCGACAGTGCTATAGAAGATTATATGCATGTGTGTGTGTTGATTTCAGTCATGTGTGTTTATGTCATTCAATAAAGACTACAAAGAAGTATTTAATGGAGCATCTTTTTAGGTTAACGTTTAGAGAAGTGTTATCGAAGTCTTATTGGATGTAGTCGTGAATTGATTATATAAGAACTTTTTAAGCTTTCCGAAAAGTGTTTTAAGGAGTTTTTATCGGATCAAAATACTTATATAAGCGATGTCTCACGATAAACTGATTTTGTGTTACTATATGAATGTTACAGGATGAAGTGCTTCTTTAAAGCATACGAATTGTTACTTGGGAATCTCATCATAAAATATGTAATTCAAAAATCAAACTCATTTTATGCACTCTGACATGGGTTATATTTTCGAATAAAATTATTAAGTCTACTGAAAATAGCTTACCTACCTAAATATAAATTAACTTCCACGATAGTCATGCTAACATTCCCTTCTAAAGCCTAGTACTGACATCGAGAGTGAAATTTTTGCCTGCTGCGATTTTTTCAATGAAAATGTATTCTTACTGTCGTTGAATATGTGGAGAATGCTGGGGAATTCCATAAGCTACAATCCGAAAATAGTGCCATAATTTTTCTCGGCCATTTTATGTATTTTTATCCGGTTACCCGGTTATTTCATCGTGAAATGTCAAATGACCGGGGAATCGAAAAGTAATACATAAAATGGCCGGGGAGAATTATGGAACCGGTCCCGGATTGTAGCTTATGAAATTCCCCACCATTTGTGACATATTCCACGACAGTAATAATTCATTTTTATTAATAAAATCGCAGAGGGAAAAATTTCACTTTCGATCTTAATTCAGCCCTTAAGGTATGTACTGAGTTCACCGAGCGAAAAACTTGCATATATGTCTCCCGTGAAAACGGTGCCGTGGAGACTTGCTTTGTATTCACTCAATGTAAGATAAATGTTCACTCGCGTTCTGATTGATTGTCGATGACATCTTTTCATTGTGAAATAAAGTGCAACTGCATTATTTTCGCTGGCGAAATGTCAAAAACCGGTGTCGAGACTTTCATGTGAAGTGAGTACCTACCACCAAGCGAATTCGATTTCACGATCATCAAAATTTTGACAGTATTTGCATGGATTTCACGTGAACTGACGATGTTAGTACCTACTTTTAACCCGAAAATACGATAAATTCTCTATATTATTCCTTCTACAATTTTACCCTCGATTAGTCCCATTCCTATCTCATTCTGCTTATACCAACTAGATATCCTCAAATAAAAAAGAAATGTTCTTCTCTTGTAAGCTCGTACGTATCGTACCGGATAAAAATTCTCGTCTGACCCACGAAAAACGGTGGCCATCCAATCTTCACCAAACATACAATTACCGAAAATTGTTTGAGTGTCAGTGCCTACGTACGTAGGCATGTGTGTGCAGAATAAAAACGGAAGCCCCGAGAATACGATTCCCATTTTTTCTGAGGATATTTGAATGTCACGTATTCCAATGTGAAAATTCACACATGATGTTTTTGCCTATCCTAGTGGTAATAAAAGTCACATTTTCTGTAGATATTCGGTGAGTTCCGTATCATTGGCTTTCATTTTTTACCAGTCTGCATTTTTCGGGCGGAAAATTCTATTCGCGTTTTCCGAAACGTTTCCTATTGTGTTCTGTAAACGCATAGATCCGGATCAGACTTGGTGTTCCCATCGCCATCTCTCGGAAAGTGACAAATGTGACAATTGACACATCACAGCTGATACGTTTTGCTCGAAAATTAAAATTTCCAGTTTTAAACGAGTTGCAGATACATTTTATTTTGATTATAAATAGTTTAATAAATAAATGAGGGCGGAAATGCACGGTTCGACGGCAGATTGTAAATTTCTGTCAATCAATCAAGCTATGCCTCGCAAGGGGGCGCTTAGAGGATCTGTTTGTAGGGAGAAGTTTCTGATCCGTAACGGCCGATTGATTTGAAACGTTGCGCGAAACGTTGCGCAACGTTGTGTTTTATAACCTCACCCAATACGGTCGCAAAGTTGTAAGGTCAGGAGGATTTCCGCGTTTCCGGGTCAGATAAATATGGTTCGGTTAAAGGTAGAAATTGAAATCAAATATATAGAACTGATGGTGGACCCGTGTGTTATATAGCTCCAAAGGATACTTCGATTGCACCTTCAATAATTTGTTTATTAATTACGACATCAACACGATTTCAAAGTAACGAAACTAGCAATATCCCATAACGAACACAAAAACCATATTTTCATTCTTACTATAAAAACATGGACAAAGTTTGCATAATATATTGAAAAAAGGACTCATCGGCAAACAGGCATCAAATTTATTTATGTCCTGCACACAAGCTTTCTAATTTAATTTGACAACATTCACTCACTCTTGGCCTGAAGCTAGTTCCAAACGACTTCGATCCATTAGCATTGATTTTCGATTATGGAAACGTGAAAATTGCTATGTGCTGTAGGAAAACATAATCTCCTGCATGACATACAAAATGAATAGAATGGTGAGTACTATTACAGGTGTGTAATTCCGTTTAGCTTCCGTTTGACGTAAAAATGACGCTATGAGCCGGTAACCATATCGCTCAATATTCTTCCCTAGGGGCAAAGTCCTTTGGCCGCTCCTTTAATATAGAGGGAAATGATGTAAAAATGTCGAATTACGGTGCATATTTTATGATGCGTTTCAAATAGACATTTGGGAAGTAGGAACGGTTTATGGAGTTCCACTTTAGAAGCAAATTGAATTGACGGTTTAGGGTTTGATGATTTGTAGCCTATATTATTCCAATTATGTGTCGGCAGTATAGTCATTGAGGAAACATTTCATTAGGAACTTCCACATAAAAGCAGATAAAAATATCAAAATATATAATATACAAAATTACAAAATCCCGGACCACCACTGCAGAATTCGTTGTGTCGAAAGTTATTATTCACTCCAATGTTATTTATTGAAAATATTTTCCAAATTTAACCTCGTTTAAACATGTTTTTATGTGAACCTTGCTTCGAAATTTTCGCTGCGCAAGCCTGAGTATTGCCAGAGATTTTTTTCAGCATAGAATTTGTGCTGACTCTTCAATGAAAAAATCATTCTCCTTACCAACAAGTAGCTACACTTTTCATGATTTTCAACATTTCAATAACACGGATCTCAGGGTCAATGAAGAAGTAGATCTAACCAGAGGAATACATTAAGACAAATTTATCGATTTGATATCTAATTACCAACTAGAATTTTTCATTTTGCTTTCCATAGATCTGCAAATGCAGGTAAAGTTTTCACAGCGGAATATCGGAACGATGGTTCCTTACCTTTTGATAGCGTTATTGAAGGGTGTTCTATCTAAAAGAAAGTTGATCTGATGTACAGCATTTTGCCGTACAGTACAGCTGTTTCACATTAGGAAAAGTACAGCAAAATGTACAGCATTCTCCACGCCACACAATGAAACCTAATTTACTAGATAATAAGCTCCTCGAGGAGACCTGTGATCAGTCATGTCTACTTCTAAGGTGTAAAGTTTGATCCTGTACCCTGTGCGGTCGATATTTAGCGAGATAATCGAACTTTTATGTTTGGCAATCGTCAATTTTTGATAACTTGGGAATGTTTCCCGATCTCTCTGAAATTCGGATATTTGTAGAGCTACTTGGCGCTCATGTTTCCTCCAAATTGCACGGTCCACCTATCCGCGTTCGGGAGCCACAGCTGCGCAGATCGTACTTCTGTGTTTTCTAAAATTTAGTAAACTTGTAGGGCACCGCAGCTCATATTCGGTGAACATTTAAAGGCACTAGCTTCCAAGGTTCAGAAGTTACATCCGTCATAAGATGAGATTTTAATTGATTTTTCTTATGACAAAACTATGGAAATATCAGCCACTCTATTCGATCCCTTTATCAACCTCTATTGGAAAATGCATAGGTACTAGAGAAAGAACTCGGCATGAGTTTTATATTTTTCGTTCTTTTCCAAATTTCCTTAGAAACCGTTTAAGAGCCTAGGGTTGATACACCATGGCGTGGATCTGTACAAAGACCGTCGGGCGATGACGTTCCCGAGCTCCCTAGTCATGTATGGGTGACACAGCATGGCTGAATTTTTGCCTATTCCTCCGAAAAGTCAGCCACACCAGCTTACACGACGCAATGCTTCCTCGTAGGGGAGAAACACATTATTAGAGTACGTGTCCAGTCTCGAAGCTCGCGGCTTCGCATAACCCAAGCCGCGAAGGGGCTAGTTAGGGAGAATGGCCTATGCGCCTATACCTAGCTGGTTTGTGGATTGATGACCACACGGCCTGAGTCAAATTGCAGCTTAGTAAACGGACGGGGGCCAGACCAATGTGAACGATAGCGCTACGAGTCTGCTTTAAGCCGACAAGTAGTAAACAGGCATAACGATTCTGCGGCTGGCAAGCCGAATTCGTTAGGTGTACCGAAAGGGGGCCAAAGGAGGATCACACCTGCTATTGAGAAATCTTTAGCGAATAGTATACCTCGGGGATGGGCGTGCCCAGGGGACCATGGTTCTTACCCATCTAGGCGTTGGGCTCGAGGGGGTTTGTGGTGATAGACAAGCCGACCAGCTAGAGTCGCATCCCAAGGTGGGGTTCCAAAGTGTCTCCAAAGAGGCATCCTGGCGGAGAACACCCTTCCGACTATCAGTCGGATAAATCTTGTCGTCCCGCAAGGGAGGGAGGTTATGGCCATCAGGCTCAGGAACTCTCAATGACAAATGCGAGGTAGACGCAGGATGGATGTCCATCGTGGTTTTCACTATTCTCCAACATAATAAGGATAAGGAAAGGTGCGATCGCAGCGAGCGGTGAGCCAATAAATGGAAGGCAATTGGTAAGATTTAGACTTTTAACTCGTCCTTAGGATTACTTAGATCCTATAGCTCGCCCTTTGCTACGCTCAGACGTCGCTTTCTGCCGCGCTTATCAGAATTCGCCAACTTTTTGATACGAAGCGCTGCTGGGAAATACGATGAGGTGCGCGCAGCGAGCGATGAGCCAATGAAAGGCAATTCGCTGAGTTTAGACATCTGGTTCGTCCATACGTACACTCAGATCCTGTATTTCGCACTACGCTCCGCTAAGACGACCTCGCTCTTTATCTGTCGCGCTATTTAGTATTCGCCAACAGTTTTGCGACGTAGTGCTGTTGCGGAATAGGATGAGGCGATGTGCAAGTCCAGCAAGCGGTGAGCCAATGGATGGCAGCTCGTGAAATTAAGACCTATAACTCTTCCTTATACTTACTTAGATCCTGTAGTTTGCCTTTCGCTGCGTTCAGACCTCTCTCTGTTTGTCGTGCATTCCCGCAAGGAAGTCCGTGTCCATGTGACACAGAGCATTCTGGGTAGTACGACAAAGATTTTTGGTGAGTTGTAACACCACGTACCCGAGTACCGTAGAGACAGCCATTGTATGGTTGATACGCCATGGCGTTGATCTGTACAAAGACCATTGGGGCAATGACATTCCCGTGCTCCCGAGTCATGTTGGGTAGCTCACGGCATGGCCGACTTTTTCCCTATTCCTTCGGAAAGGCAGTCATACAAGTCGAACACGAAGACGCAGCGTTTCCTCGTAGGGGAGGAATCCAATTCATCATAAGCGATCGTGCTAATCGGCTTCGCATAAACCGAGCCACGAAGGGCCTGATTAGGGAGAATGGCCTTGGTGGAAAATGCTTACGCCCCTATATCGAACTAGTTTGTGGATTGATGATCACACGGCCTGAGTCAAATTGCTACCTAGTAAGCGGAAGGAGCCGTCCTGAAGTGGACGGTAGCGCTACGAGTCTTTTTAATCAGACGAGTAGTCACAGGCAAAGATCCTGCGGCTGGCGAGCCGAATTCGTTAGGTCTACCAAAAGAAGGCCAAAGAATGATCACACCTGCTATTGAGAAATCTCTAGCGAATAGTGTACCTCGGGGATGCGGGTGGCCAAGCGACCATGGTCTCTACTCATCAAAGGTGTTGGCCTCGAGGTGGTCTGTGGTGCTCGACAAGTCGACCAGCTAGAGTCGCATCCCAAGTGGGGTTCCAAAAGGAGGCATCCGGGTGGAGAACACCCTTCCAGCTTTAAGCCGGATAAACTGCCGTTCCCTAAAGGGAGAGAGGCTTAGTTACTCCGCAAGGCACGCAACAGTAGACGCAGACTCATGTCTGTCGGGCATTAGAGAATAAGCCAACATTTTTGCGACATAGACCTCGGACCTGGCACCTGGAAGTATGGCTGTGGATTTGCTTGAGAACCGAATTTCGCAAGTATGTGTACAGCATTGGGCCTTCGGGAGTCTGGTTACCTTAATCTAAACCCAAACTCCAAATTTTATCTCTCAATTATCTCACTCGTCCCTCGCTGGAAACACATTTTTATCTTCGTTCATAGACTGAAAGGGTATATTAACTTTGTCGTGAAGTTTGTTACGCATTAAAGGAAGCATCTCCGACCATATAAAATGTATACATGTTCAGCATGACTTGGGAGTTGATTGGGCGTTGTCCGTCTGTTGCGGCGCGCGTTTGGGGTCATGGGACTGCCATACAAACCCAACCCCCCAAATTCAACCAAATTCCCACAAAAATTTGTTTCTATTGATGACACAAAACATATGGAAGAATGAATCAAATCGGACCATGGGGTCCTGGGGCTGCCATGAAAACCCAATCCCCAGTTTTGGCTCTTCTGAGAAACTATTTTGTTTACACATTTCACAAAACATTGAATTAATGTTTTTTATCAAAGCAAAGTCGTGCTCTGTGGCCGTGATCGTTCGGTCGCCACTCTGTGAAATAGACACTCATAGAGAAACGAGTTTCCAAACTCGGCACGACTCGTCGCAAGTTTATTATTCAGAAGAAAATGGTAAGAAATATTCTTATTGTAGAATAATAAACTAACAATGCGACTAGGAAGTGGTATGGCTGACAACCGTATCACACTCCGAATTCAGTTGTCTTTGTAACGTTGATGACTACACACGGTAGTCATCAACGCACCATGCTCCACTAGGAGTTACGGTAAAACTAGAGATCAAAGCAACAAAAAGGTCAAAACAAATGGAATCGTACTATGGGGCCATGTTCCCGCATCCCCCAATAAAATTTTCTGAGTAAATATTTTTATTTGCCCACTTATTCGAACTAAACCCCACACAAATATTGTTTTGTCCACGCAACGGAACTTATGTGAAGACGGGAGGAAATGAATGGGGGAGGGATTATTAAATTTTCGAACAATTTCGTGAACATTTGGATTTGATCTTTTGGGTTAAGCGGAAATAATACTCTCTTTGCGATGGCTAAAGTCAGATTAAAAATTAATTTTTTGTCCAGTACGTTTTTAGAAAATTATTAAAGTAATTATTGTTGAATAAAAAGGGCCTTTAAAGTAGGGATGTCAAAAACCGGACGGTTAGCCCGAAAACCGGTTCTTTCAGAAAGGTTAACCGGGTTGTTCTCGGGTTTTTGATCCTCCCTGTTTTAACCCGGACAATTGCTTGCCCATCCGGTTAAAACCTGGAAAAACTTCTTTCGAAATTCATAAACTTTTTATATTTTCTTGATTTTTCAGTCTTGTTAATATGTTCTATTACTTGTCCCATATGAAATTGTTTTTTTTTTTCAAATTTCATCCCTTAAAGATATTTTCGAACAATCTCGTTATTGCTACTTATTTAATTATTTAATTAATTTTTTTCATGCAGTTTTGAAAATGACATCGATTAAATGGGCACCATTGAGCTTACACTAGGTACGTTTTATTGTGTTTATCCCGTGCCGGTTTGGGTAGAACTTCATATAAAAAAAATGACATTTACCCAGGTAAAGTTCACGCGTGCAACTAACCTACACGGGATAGAACTTAGATGAATCAAATGTAGATGGCGGACGCATAAGGAAAATATGAGGGAATTTGTTTTTTCAAACCAAATGTGAGAGTTTGTCTCATCACGAGAAAAGATTTTGCAAAGAAATAATCATCTTTTGTGATAAAATCCACCACATCTAAAAAAATAAGCCGACGAAGGTGAGTCAAAGATGCACATAAACTGTCAAATGTCATATGATTGGTCTTAACCGGGATGTTACCCGCGATCGTTTTTTTCGAGTCAGATTTACCCGCGATACGAAAAAAACGTCGCTACTGATTAAGACGATTATTGAAGTTCATCTATACTCTTTGCAGCATTTCAATTGGTATGTTGGTAATGGCGGCGCGAATGTTTTTCCTGAGGTGTGCTATGGTCCGCGATCGATCGAAATAAACCAGAAATTTTCAATAACCCCAAATCCGCCAAATCTGGAGAGCGTGCCGGCCATGGGAAATCGCCTCTGAGAGAGATGAGGCGGTCGGGAAAATGTTGTCGCAACAAATTCATTGAGCTCCGTACTGTGTGTGCTGTGGCATCTTGGTGAAACCACACGTCCCTAACATTAATTTTTTCGAAGTTTGGAAGAAAAAAATCCTCGATCAAGTCCCAAGTGAGCGACCGTTAGAAGAGAAGCTGTCGAGGCCCGCTGCTCTCTAGACGACAGTATGGCAACTGACTAGAATGGGAAACAAACTTTGGGAACTTCCCCCCCAGATGCGCCCTCTTCCACCCCTCTACCCGTCCAAATCACCGCTCGGGAGTTTTTTCTAATAAGTAAGTTTCTCTGGCGCCTGTACGTGCATTTGGATTTGATTTTCCATACAATACGAACACCAGCAATATGAGTGTGTATGCATTTTTTTACTAAAATTCTAAGCAAATCAATGAAAAGACGCGGCTAACCGGAAAACAGGTACTTTGAGACCGGTTAAACCCGGACGGACTAACCGGTTTTGCAAGAAAAAATAACCGAAACCCGGGTTATGAGGCGTGACATCCCTACTTGAAAGCTTTGGTGAATGAGGTGCAGGATATAGGGGTTCAGCAATAGCGGTTCCTCAGATCCACGGATACTACGTTTTGTGGCTCACTTGGTTGAGTCGTACTCTATGATAGGGATGTCAAAAACCGGACGGTTAGTCCGAAAACCGGTACTTTCAAAACAGTTAACCGGTTTTTTTTTCGTTTTTTTCCTCCTCCCGGTTTTAGCCCGTGCATCCGGTTAAAACCGGGACAAACATTCTTTTCAAATTTATAAATTTTTTTATATTTTCTTGATTTTAAGGCATACAATTCTATTACTTGTCTTCTATGAAAAATTTCGTTTCCGAATTCCAGCCCTGAAATATATTTTCGAACACTCTCCTTATTGCTATTACTCGTAGAAACATCGCTTCGTCAAGTTACTTCTCCATGTATCTTTAATTTAATTTTGCATACGATACGAACCATAGCAATACGAGTGCGTATGCATGTTTTTACTAGAATTCTAAGCAAATCAATAAAAAGACTCGGTTAACCAGAAAACCGGTACTTTGAGACCGGTTAAAACCGGACGGTATAACCGGCTTTGCAAAAAAAAACCGAAAAAACCGAAAACCGGGATATGGGCCTGTTTTTGACATCCCTACTCTACGATGCTAGTAATATAGAGGTCCGGAGATCGAATCTCGGCTTGGTCCAAAATTTCCCTACATGTGCGGATAGGAAATATATAGTGCCTGCAACATTATATATATACTCCGAAAGTATACGCTATGTAAAGTTGACTCGAAATAGCCTAATAACGGCTGCGTGAACGCACCACGCCCCACAAGGGATTACGGTACAGAGAAGAAGAAAAAGAATAGTGGCTCCTCGGATCAAGTAGCTCTTTTCCAATTTTGTAACCTTAGCGGAAGAAACCAATTAAAAAAAATAAAATCAAAAATTGAATGGTATTTTAATGTTTCTGCGACGTTGGCCCTTCCGAAACGAAATCCTGGCTACGTCCCTGGGAGCGACGTATTAACCGCCATGTCTGCAAAGGTAACTACGGAAGTACCACGACCACGAATATACTTTTATTCACACTTAACTTTCTTTTTGTTACGTAAACTTACGGTGAATTAAAAGTAGGCATTCTAAACTTTTCCTTTTATTCTTAACAAATCCGATTTAACTTATTACAAATAAAATCAGTTTCCCAACAATTCGTGCCTTGCGAGGACGAACTGACACTGCTATTCCATTTTACGTTTTCCTGCCGTACTTCTTATTTCAAGTTTGCAAAATCCAATCTGATTGTGAATAAATATGCTTAACACAATTTACCTAGTTTTCGTCCTTTTTGGTTTGTACGACAGAAAATAAGAGATGCTCTCCCATGGGTGCAGTCGTGTCGTTTTGTTTTGCCAATCTCGACCAATGGAACTGTGTTTTTTTTTTTTTTGCTCGTCTTTCGGCGCTCTGGTTTACAGAAAGCATCTCCCAGGACGTTCTTTTATATTTGGTTTGTATGTTTGCTGTATTTTCTGTATTGGACGTCAATTGGAACGTATACCGTGTCTAGTGTTGAACGTGGTCGGAACAGATCCCGAAATTGGTGTATTTGTACAGATGGAATTTCAAAGAAGAAATACTGGGAATTGGGGATATTCACAAGTCGTGACTAAAGATATCTCTGGAGCGAATAAAAATTCCAATGAAATAAAAATAAATTGGGCAAAATTTGTATATTCCACTACACCAGGATATGGAGAAAGGTCCAAAATATGCAAAACTCGAAGTGGTAAATCGATAAATCTGAAATTATGTAAGATGGAGGTATTTTATTGGGATTTTATCGTCTTATTGGTCTCTCCAATGAATGGGATAATAGATAAACAATAATAACTATAAATATATCCTGCAAAAAGTGGCTCAAAAACCCCACTGCACGATTTTAGAAGCCAAGAGATATGTGATCGATTCCCAGAGTGGTAAAAATTATCTCCATTAAAGCAGCCAATATATTACAACAACAGAGAAATAAATAAGCGAGCTGACGCGTTACGACACACAATTTAACGCAACCATAGGAGATGTACATGTAATTAAAAGACTTTTTTAGTAAAGTATTTTATTTATACTATTGTAATGACCCATTTTCCACTTTGTCCGAGTTAAACTCCAACAACAAAACAAAACTCCACACGCATTCTATCAAACGCCTACTAAACGAGAAGTTTAAAATACCATTTATCTCATATCCTAGAAAATCAATATCCCATCAATTTAAACGTCTTCAAATGAAAGATATCAACAACAGAGAAAAATATTGGCCCATACAAAAGTTAATATCCCAGGGCTATTCTTTGTGAGGATTCATAGAAAAGTAAAACAGAGCTTTTAGATGCAGACGACATTTCAGCAGACACATCGAGTGGATCCTTTTTAGAGCTGAAAAAAATCATTCCCTCCTAAACCAAAACACACCACTTGTTCCAATCCAATCCGACGGCAAACGGCAGATAAATAACGCACCATTCGATATGTCAATAATATCCGTCTTCCAATATAGAATAAGAAGAGAAAAAAGATTCCAGCGATTTCTTCAGAAAGTCTTTCAAGGACGAACCAAAGTTTACGTCGAAGCAAAAACCATCGACAATAGAAATAAAAGGCATATTGGTGTAGTATGGAGTCAGAGTGGTATAAATGTGAATTTTCGAACATTTACCACTTTTTCGCTGCTCAAAACGATTCACTCATACTCTCTGAACTCGAGTTGTCATAAATCAAACGTGTGTCTTCCAGACGGCTTAGCAGGATCTTTGTAATTTATTTGAAACTGCTGCACTGTTAGGGTCTGTATAAAATAGGGGGAGTATGTACAGGGTGTACCACATTGGGTGGGCAATACGGAAGGGGTTGATAAGTTAATTTGTTTGAGCAAAAACCTCAAACTATACAATTAAACTTTTTACTGTTACTGTGCCCGTGTATTTTTTTTGCAGACAACAAAAATCAAAATTTTTCACTCCCTAAATAATTGAATAAACATTTTGACCTCCCTTTATGAAACTACATCAAATTTCAGATGAAACACATTGTTTGCCGTTTCAAATGTTAACGTTGCTGCCAAAATTTAGATATACTAGATATTAAGGACTCCGTAGACCTCGGGCGAAAATGAAAGTTTTTTCGTTGCGGTTTGGTAAATGAAAATGAAATGAGAATTCATACTTAAAAATAAAAAAATAACAGACGCGACAATCCAACATTGGACTAGGGCCGCAGGATGTGTTCTAGTGACATCCTATTTCCAAGAACTTATCTGCTTTTTGTTGAGGTAATGAGATCAGCATCACGCTCAGCAGTGTTATTTATCCCCATAGATGGGTACTCGTTTAACATCTGAGTGAGATCATAGTCCATCACAAGCTCGTGAGTTCAAAAAACACCATGACCCACTGTGAGATTCGAACTCATGACCCTGTGCACCGAAGGTGCGCGCACTACCCGCTAGACCAGCCAGACTACAAATTCATACTTATACTGTTGTTGAAAATGTCAACAATGGCTGCGGTTTTATGTTTAATTTTTCGATTCAAATTTATTTGATCCTTTCCACGATGAGAAAAGTGCATCGGTTTGAAGTTTCAGAAACTTGTTAAGAATGAACCGGCATGCACCAAGTGCCATTGAGGACGATGCTCTTGTGGCCGTGCAGACAGATAAAAAATGCAAAGAAAAAGTAACGAGCTACTATGCGAACTAGTGGGTGGGGTTTGTGCCGCTCGCAGCCTCAGGTTCTCTACATATTAAAAAGAGATTCACATATTCCCAAGGTAAGACGAACTTTAACACATGGAGAAAAAAAATTGTAAAATTTAAATTGAACGTGGCGTCGGCCAGTTCAAAGCCATTCTAGTTAGGTGCTCCAGGGCCCCGATGGAGTTGGATTCTCGCCGCCTTTACCTACTTCTTCTTCTTTATGGCACGATAGCCCCACGTCGGACCTTGGCCGCCTGGATTGAACACCTCCAATTGTCGCGGTCACGCGACCTTGTCCTCCAGTTCCTAAAGCCTAGCATCTGGTGGGCGTCCTCACATCGGGCTCTCGGTCGTCCACGCAATCTGGCTCCGTCCACTCGTTGCGCGTTCATCACCTTTCTGGGCATGCGGTCGTCGTTCATCCTTTGTACATGTCCCGCCCAGTGCAATTGCTGCAATTTCACGATCTTCGACACCTGTAGCTCATCATACAGCTGATACAACTCAAGGTTGTACCGGATGCGCCATTAACCTCGTTCACGAACGGCCCCGAAGATTTTTGGGAGAACCTTCCGCTCGAATGTGTCCAACAGGTGTTCAGAGTTGGGGGGTAGGGTCCATGCCTCGCAGCCATAGTATAGCACAGGTACACAGAGAAAAAAAATTAGAATTGTTATCTAAAGAAATAGTCGAATTCATCTAAAGTTCGCGTTGATTTTCAGCTTATGATTCTATGTAGTTGAAACAGTTACGAAGATATGGATAATTTTTCTATTCGTCATTAGTTGAAACATCTACTATATTTGCAAATTCAATTAATTCATTTGTAAAGACAGCTATTCATTATCTATAAATTGTTAAATGTTGGATAGCTAAATTGTGTTGAAGAAAAAAGAACGATTGTTTGTAGTTAAATTTTATATTTAAATAGTACAATCAACAACTTTTGTGGAAGAATTGACTAAACTTTTTCTTCTAATCTTGCGTGGTTAAATGAACGAATTTAATAGTATTTTCAGCTACGAAGATTAGAGAAATCAGCTATTTCTTTGGTAAAACTATCTAAATTTAAGTCAACTACTTCACTTTAGATAAAAAGTCTAAACCATTTTTTTCAGTGTAGGATTATGGCTTTATACACATGGAGCTTCGTGTTCCTGTGCACCAGCTTCGAATTCATAATTGGGAGGACCGAAAAATAACACTTATTAGCAAGTTGTATCCGTCGCTTTATCTCATCTGTTTCGTTGGAGTCCTTTGACGAATTGCAACCCAGATAAGTGAAGTTGTCTACATACCCTATATTGAGGTCCCCCACTGTGATGCTTGAATTTACTGGCGTTCTAGTTTTTGATTGCATCATGACCTTGGTTTTAGATTCGTTGATATGTAGCCCAACTTCTTTGGCGGCGTTATTGAGATTATGCAGAAGGCTTTCTGCATCACCCAATCTTCGAGACATGATCTTGATGCCGTCGGCGTACGCTACTAGTCGAGCCGACTTAATGAGTAGCGTTCCGCTGCTGTCCAAATTCATGGCTCGAATTACATACTCCAGAGCCAGGTTGAAAGAGCGTCGGCACCAGCCCGTCGCTGCCTTGCTAGAGTCCAGTATGAGTTTCAAATTGGGTAGTGAGTCTGTTTGAATTCTGACCTGCGAGACGGTATTAGTCACCGTCATCCTTATGAGTCGCACTAGCTTAGCCGGTATTCCAAAATGCAGCAAAATGTTGCACAGTACGCTTCGATCGATACTGTCGTATGCCTGCTTGGAGTCGACAAATATTTGGTATACGTCGATGTTGTATTCCCAGCACTTCTGGAGTAAAAGCTTCACTGGAAAAAGCTGATCTGTCGTCGAACGACCATGTCTAAAGTCGCCTTGGTACTCGTCAATTTCTTTTGCGTACGGATTAATTCTATTTTCTAGAATCTTAGATAAAATCTTATAAGTCGTACAAACTAATGAGATGCGTCTGTAGCTCTCACATTTCAACTTATCCCCTTTTTTGTGGATTGGGCAAATGATACTTTTACGCCAATCTTCCGGGATTATTTCGTCGTTCCGTACTTTAACGATAAGTGTGTGTATAGCCTTAACAAGGCTCTCCCACCATGTTTCAGCAGTTCAGCTGGAATCTCGTCAGCGCCCGGGGCTTTATTATATTTAAGTTCGTGCATGTGGAGATCACCTTCTTCTATTGTTGGGGGTTGAACTGGAGGGCCTGTTTCAGCCATCAGCTCCAGAACTTCATGTGTGGGATCGTTCGGTTGAACATTGAGGAGCTCTTCAAAATGTGAGGCGCAGCGTTTATCAACGCTATCGGTGTCACTAATGATATTGCCATCCTTATCCTTACAGAGGCTGGTCCTGGGTTGGTCTTGGTATCCACCTATAATCGAATTAATTAATTAATTGTACGCTTGTTAGTTCAGTAATATCGTGTCGATTTAGTACCATTCCGTGAAAAAAATGCAGAAGTTTTTTTCTCACTGTTTCTTTATGTATTATGGGGCGCTGATTCCGAATATGAACTTTGCACCCTAAAAAAAGTGCCGCAACCGTTAAAAAAGGGGGGAAAGGGGGGAATTTTCTCGTTTTTTTGCGATTATTTAAAAAAACGGTAAGAGATACAGAAAAATGGTCTGAGGACGAAAAAACTACATAAAATTATCTTTGCAATGATATATAACACATTAGAGTTTAATTGAATATTTCGGCGTTAGAATAGAACATAAATTAGAATATTTTCATTTTAGACCTTTTTTAAAAGCTCCATAACTTTTGAAAGAATGTTAGTTCAGCCGTTAAATTTTGTATAAGTACTCATAATAAGTTCAAGATCATTTTAAGGTAAACATTGAGTCGCTCCGGTCAAGGACCCCCATTATCCCCCCATTTAAATTTTTCAAAACGGCATGTCCATAACTCCCCCTAAAATTGGAGCAGAGTGGTAAATTTTGGTTTGCTGCGATTGGAGGTCATAGTCACCCCACCCACCAAAAATCAGCTCATTCGGATGAAAACTAACGGTACCTCCCATACAAAGTGACCCAAGACAACTTTGTTCTACAGTTTATAAAATGAGTAGTACCTACTCGTACGTAGAACAAATTCCTGATGGGTCACTTTGTATGGGAGGTACCCTTAGTTTTTATCCGAATGAGCTGATTTTTGGTGGGTGGGGTCACTATGAGCTCCAACTTCAACAAACCAAAATTTAGCACTCTGCTCCAATTTTGGGGGGAGTTATGGATATGCCGTTTTGAAAAATTTAAATGGGGGGATACTGGGGGTCCTTGACCGGAGCGACTCAATGTTTACGTTAAAATTATCTTAAACTTGTTGTGAATACTTATACAAAACTTTACGGCTGAACTGACATTCTTTGAAAAGTTATGGAGCTTTTAAAAAAGGTCTAAAATGAAAATATTCTAATTTATGTGCTATTCTGACGCCGAAATATCCAATTAAACTCTAATGTGTTATATATCATTGCAAAGATAATTTTATGTAGTTTTTTCCGTTCTCAGACCATTTTTCTGTATCTTTTACCGTTTTGGAAATAATCGCAAAAAACCGAAAAAATGCCTCCCTTTCCCCCCTTTTTTAAAGGTTGCGGCACGTTTTTTAGGGTGCAAAGTTGATATTCGGAATCAGCGCCCCAAAATACATATAACAAAATTGAGAAATAAACTTCTGTATTTTTTTCCTGACGAAAATACGATATTATTGGACTATGTCTGCTGTTCCTACTACCTAGTTTTTGAACAAAGCAACAAAAACATTGTTGTTGGACGGTGGATGTTGCATGCTCAAAAAATGATTTGAGTTATCCACCGTCCAGTTTGCCCATAGTGGGACAGCACAATAGTATGCATACTCCAGCGAGTTGCGGCACACAGAGTGCATTTCGAGCCGGTTTCGAACTAGTATTACATGGCGCGCTGCAATTCTCATCAGATGCCTCTACGTATGCAGCGCGTCGTGTAATACCAGGAGAGGCATTACCGGACTCAACCAGGCAAAGGTGTACGATCCTCTTATATAGGACACGAAATACACCCTGGTATCGAATCATTTTTAAATGGGGCTAGGCAATGGCTAGCCACCGATTCGATACGGCCGCGTTTCTGAACTATAGTTCTGAACGGGTTCAGAAACGCGGCCGTATCGAATCGGTGGCTAGCCATTGCCTAGCCCCATTTAAAAATGATTCGATACCAGGGTGTATTTCGTGTCCTATATAAGAGGATCGTACACCTTTGCCTGGTTGAGTCCGGTAATGCCTCTCCTGGTATTACACGACGCGCTGCATACGTAGAGGCATCTGATGAGAATTGCAGCGCGCCATGTAATACTAGTTCGAAACCGGCTCGAAATGCACTCTGTGTGCCGCAACTCGCTGGAGTATGCATACCTAGTTTTTGGTTTATTTGCATCAACTGCTCGTCAAGATGCTTACGTTTCTTGCGCCTAATTAACCTCTTCGAAAATCGACGAAGCTCGTCATATTTGTTTTTTTTTTTTTGCTCTAGTTGCGCGTTCGGTCCATTGGCGATATGCATCGTTTTTCGCATCTACCGAATTTTGACATTCTTCGTCAAACCAATAATTTTGGGCTCTCCGGGCTTTGTAACCCACAACCTCCTCTGCTACCCCTTTGATGGTGTCTTTGAGTGTATCCCAGATCTCAAGGGCGCCTTCGTTGCTGATGTTATTTAGCAAGGGCGTCAGCTTCTCCTCAAGGGCAGTCGTGTAAGCAACCACCGTGGCATCATCCAACAATTTGTCAACCACAAAAATTTTCGCCGGGTTGGATTTCGAATGATGCACCGAAGAAATTGTGCAACTATTGCTCGCCTTCACCATATAGTGGTCAGAATCAATATTTGCTCCATGATAGGATCGAACATCCATTATTCTCGATGCCCATCTCTTGCAGACGAGGACATGGTCAATTTGGTTGACGGTATGTTGATCTGGAGATCTCCAGGTCTGCCTGTGAATGCGACGATGCGGAAAACACGTGGAGCTAATGACCATATTTCTGATGGTCGCGAAGTCAATTAGTCGTTGGCCATTGTCGTTACAGTTTTCATGGAGGCTGTACCCTCCAGTAAACCCCCTGTGCCAACTATCGTTTCCGACTTTGGCGTTAAAATCCCCCAGCAGCAATTTGACATCGTTTGATTGAAGTGAATCGAAGAGATTTTCTAGGCGGTGATAGAACTCATCTTTAACCGCGTCTTCACTGACTTCGGGGGGGGGGGGGGCATGAGCGTTTATGAGCCAGAGATTGAAGAACCAGGTTTTAATGCGAATCGCACACAGCCGCTCGTTTATGGGTTTGAAGTCGATAACATGCGGCTTAAGTTGATTGTTTACAATGAACGCCACTCCAAACTCCCTATGGCCCGAAGGTTTTCCACTTGTGAAAATTGTGTACGAATTTCGGTCATCAATCTCGCTACTAAGCCATTTTGTTTCCTGAAGTGCAACTATGCTTATATTTTTCGACCTGATCCAAGAGGGCCCTTAAGGTCCCTGGCCTATTCAGGGAGCGTACATTCTGGGTTCCGAAAGAGTAATTAGTTGTTCGTGTGCGAAGTCGTCACTGGGTTGTATTCGTCCAATCCGAGGCTTTCATTCCAGGTTTCTTGGCGTAGAATTTTTTCCAAGGATGAGTTGTCGGACCATCGCTTAACCATGATAGTATTCATAAAACGAAAGAGGTCCACGAAAGAGAGCCTCAGAGGTGCTGCTTCGGTGATTGACTATTTGTTTTTTGTCACCCTATTACATTTAGTAACCTGAGACGCTGAAGTTGTTAATACAGCACTCAGGCGCAGGCCTGTAGAGAGGGTGTGGGGGAGGGGAACGGGGTGATTCCCCCCGTGCCCGGGATTTCATAGGGGGCCCGGCTTTTGAAACAAAAGTTGTGTTTCAGTGTTTTTTACATACAAATTGCTATTTTGAGGTCCTAAACTAAGAGACCTTATAAGTACTGTTTCTAGCGTTTTAACAAAAATACATAACATATATACTCTGCACTAGGCTTGGGGCCCCTAGTTTATTATTTAATTTTTAGGACTAGGGGCCCGAATCATCATATTCAATCAACGAATGAACATGATCGTTTCGTTACTAGATTTCTAAATTCAATCTCTCTTCAATTCTCCTCGCCTTTCGAAAGTGCATGCATGATTTTATACATAACCAATTAAGAAATTTCGACTTTTTCATTGAGTAGTGTACCGTTTTAAAAAATTAGTATTCGAAGTAAAAAATAGGAGCCCTGTAAAGCGACATTTTTTCTAGGACTTTTCAGAACGACTATTGTTTTGCTGCTGCTAATTAATTTTTTTTTCAAGGTACCAACACCCAGTTGTTGATCACTTAAATTGTTGAATCTTAATTTCAATCTATCTTCAGTACTCACCAACTCGGTAGCAAAAAAATAAAGGTTTTTCTGTAGAGAAAACCGCGAATTGCTTACGAAATAAATAAAATAGCAAATAGACACTTTGTAAATTCGTTGCGGCGTGCATTTCGAAAGCCAATTTTCTATAGTAACGAATAACATTCTGGGCCACTGCGGGTCCCAAGCAACAATTCGTTTGCTTTAAAGAAGCACTTCACACTGTAGCAATCATATAGTACCACGAAATGAATTTATCGTGTGACTTCGCTTAAAGAAATATTTTGATCCGATGAAACCTCCTTAAAGCATTTTCCGGAAAGCCTATATCATCATTATGGAATAAATTTAAAGATGGTGGTATAAGACTTCGATAAAACTGTCTCTAAACGTTAACCTAAAAAGATACTCCACTCTTGTGTTTATTGGATGATACAGCACACACATGCAATAGTCTCTCTAAGTTTACTCACACACATGCATAGATTCTTCTATAGCACAGTCGGTTTTATTTTTATAGTGTGACATTCGTATGGTCATCCAATAAATTGTTCACCGTAGTTTTATAGAAGGATGGACTTTGTGATTTTTTAATGAATTGACACTTATGAAGTGCTCTGAAATACATAATTTCTTTAATATAAATCCTTGAAATCTTGCATGAAACCCACACTCACTCACTCTTTATTATTTTCGGAACCAATTAAGGTGATCCCTGCGCAGAAACTGACTGCATTTTATTGAGAAATGTGTGGATTTAATCAACGTCACCTGATTGATATAGGGTGCATTGCAGAAGATTCGATAAAGAATTGTCAAGCATTTCTATAGAATCAAGTAACCATTTGTAGTGTTTACGAGCGATGCTGACTATATGTATGTAAGGTTGGCTGAGTGGTAGCGTGTAGGACAGGCAATCAACAGACACGGGTTCGATGCTAGCTGCGGAAATTTTGTTTTTCTATTTTTTTTTTTGCAAATTCGTTCAATGACAGAAAATGATGATATAAAGCAAATGACGTACGCCTTTTTTGAAGCATAATTTAGTGCTACAATACGGTTCTATTGGATTAAAAAACGGCGCCAAATGCCATTATTGGACTATTATTCAGTGGTAATACCCTGTAAAGTGCCCCTATTAATGTTAGAAGAAAATATTTTACGAAATTTTATAGGGATGAAATTGTTACTTGGGGTGTGCTAATAAATTCCAGATTTGAGCTCCCCAAGCATTTGTTAGAACTGTGTACTGTATGCGCCTTGTTTTCCTAAAAACTTTGTTAGGGTTGAGGTTCATATTAAACTACAGCTGTTTCCTTTGAAAAATCTTCATCCAATGAAAAAACAATAAGCGTAGCGAATTGACGGTAAAAAATTTCAATGCTTTCTTGAAATCAAAGTTCGAATAAAGGTTGCCATCTTACTTCACCAATAGAATAGAAGGTTTCCAAATAATTTCGTTGGAACAAGGGAATCAATAATTTTTTCAAATTTTTCTCTTGAGAGAACTAAATGCTAGAAGAGTACCAGGCTACCAGTATCGTTTTATGCGTATCTTGTGTAAAGGACACGACCACTAAATAATAATTTTTTTTATCTCAGACAGATTTTAGTAGCGAAATTTCATACTAGAAAGCTGACCCTTTAAGCAGTCGCTTTTTTGTGAAGTTTCGATACCCAAAAATGCACGTAAAACGAACGAACCTTATTCTAGAATGATTTGGCTTCTGTAGTTCCTTAAATTTGGCTAATCAACTCTCGAATCTTCTTCAAAATATACTTGGAAAAATGCACACACACAAGTGTTGAACTATCCAGTCAAACCCGTTTTTTTGTGAGTTTAGTATGCCTTTTTTTGCTTGTCCGGTATCAGTTTTTTATTATTTCCATTTTTTTACAATTCGTATTTTTCTGAAAACCCAAAATTTTTGCTCAGAACTTAAATCTCAAAATGCACTTTAATGCGCAGAAGACCGCATTAAAACACTCTTTAAATATCGATCGTACTGATGCCGGACCATTGAGGTTCCCGATTAGAAAGCCCCCGGATTACTGAGACTGAGCCGATTCAGTGAGGACGCCGGATTATGAGGTTATACAACTTGTTTAAGGACCGATATGTCAAATAACAATTATCTTCGATTCATAATTTTTATCGTATGAAAGAGGTGGGCCCGGAATCATTGTCCCCCGGGCCCGGTTTTTTTCTCCACGGCCCTGCTCAGGCGCAGTGGGTACTCGGATAATGCGGAAAAGTAACGCCCCGTAGAGAAACATAGGAATTGGCCGGAGCCGTTCACCCTATGAAGTTCCTCCTGCAGTTATGCCACAACTGAAAAGGATATAGGAATCGGCCGCAGCTTTTCAACCTTTATCCTCCCCATTACGGCCTTACGGCGGAGGATAAAGATAAACCGTCCTTGAGACCTCCAAGTTCAATAGAAATTCAAAATGGGAGGGGGGGAAAATGGGAAAATCAAAATGCGTCCCTGGAACGGGGACGGGAAATAACCCAAAAAAATTATAGGGACATCACAACCATCAAGAAGTCGTGTGTGTGTGTGTGGTCCGCCTTCTCTTACGGCAGTGGCTAGCACGTGAGGGCCTACCTTACCTCATGGTATATCACTTGTGATTTGAAAACTGAATAAACAATATAATTTTTACCACCACGGCACTGATTTCACTTGATTACGCGGCACTCCAGCACTCGCACAATTCAAACACACAATTCGCTGGTATCACCACACAAACAAAAAAAACGCCAGTCACACCGCACGAAAGTGACCTCCTTCTTCGGTGGAATTAAATCGACTACTAACACAATTTTCGCGTTGTCCCGCTTGCATTGCAGCTTTGCATACAATCGTATGAACATGCATTTGATCGGATCGTATCAATTCTTGGTTAGTGTGTTGACGAGACATTAAAATCCCTCGACAAACCAGCAAAAGAAATGCCACCTCTCTCGAGTACAGGGCAGCTTCAACAACAAGGCCTGCCGAATTGGAAAAGTTTAGATGCCTTACGCTGAATATACTTGGCGTGGAAGATAGCAACTACCTTGCCTTGGAGGTCCGACAACAAGTAGCGGCTGCTGCCCTTTTTATTAACGACGCGACTCTCAATAAACTTGAAGTCAAGCTTGCAGCTGTAGATTGTAGTGCACCGCCGCTTCACCTTGATCTCCAGGCTTGAACTCAACCAAACGAGAGCGTGTGTTTTAGTGGGCAGCGTTTCTGTCGTGGGCCGCTTTAAGGCTTTGCTGGACTGGATTGCTAAAAGCCAAAGACTCTGAACAGTGGACCGAGAAAATGCATCATTGTAAATGTGTGGCCCTCGACGTACGCGCGGGGTTCCTTAACTGCGAGCACCGCCGCTAAACATTCCTGCTCCGTAACCGTATAGTTTCACTGGGCATTATTAAGTTTCTTCGACATATAGAATATAGGCACCTCAGCACCGTCATCCGTGGTTTGTGTTAACACAGCCCCATACGCCGTCCAGGCTTGCGTCGAAATGCACTGCGAAAGAACGCGATAAATCCGGGCTGTGCAACAGAGTAGTGCCTTCAATAAACTGTCTTTTAAAGCACTAAATGCGGAAGAACCTTCTTCTGTCCAAGTGAAACAGCGATTATTACGAAGCATGTGTGTTAGCGGGGTGGAGATACCGGTGTAGTTTGGAACGAACCGCAGATACCACAGTTGCCTTACAGTTTTTGGGGAAATCAGCGATTGTGTGAACTTTGCTAGAGTCAGTCCGATGGTTCTGTGGCCGATCACGTGACCCAGATAGGAGAGCTCTGTCATAACAAACTTACTCTTCTGTATATTCAGAGTCAGTCCTGTTTTCCTCATGCAAGTGCTACTTCGCGAAGAAGCCGTTAATGGCGTACGAAATAAAAGACGTACGCGCTAACGAATTTAGAATCGCTCCTGCGCTGGACTGAATCTCTTATGAATCACCCGGATATAAACAGTGATCGGTGCGCGGCAAGATCCGAGGAGTCGTAATTTGAGCGGACATGTCAGTGGCAAGGGAGACAAATCAGGTTTATGGTCATTTTGGAATAGGCCAGTCTGCTAAGCAGAACATAAATTGCTTCGTTCGTGTTTTGTAGCCTACTTGTTGGCACTACCTACAGAGAGATTGCCATGTGTCTTTTTTGCAGGCCTCGTGTGGTGTTGAGCAGGGGCGGCCGGTCTAAGTGGGCAGGTAGGGCACTGCCCACCCTACAAAATGCTAGCTAAAAATAAAAATTATTTCTTAGAACATAATTGATTCACTTCGGTACCTACATGCATATCTAACTTAACGTAACGTAACTTTCCTTCAAATGACAATAGCCATTCATTAGTACTTAATCACGATTAAATTGCCAATATAAAAAACTCCTCTCCTCTACATAAGCGAAAGCTCATATTGATATCAATTGAATAATTATAAGAAGCGCACGCGTGAATCACCAACCATTATGTACATTGCATTGCGCCCATTCATACTTCGTTCATGTATCTGCTCATCACATCAACATCATCATCTCAACTCAACCTATGGGCAGAATGCCTTTCTGCCCACATGTACCATCAATCTATTCTATAGCTATTCCATAGCACATAGAGTCACGATGTATCTTCTTATACGCTCAACGCATGCGCATTGAAAGTATCTGAACTTCACTAAAGGGCATGCCCAATACTACACTATCCATGAACTTGTGCAACGTTCGCGAGCGCGTGGCCCATGGCGCTGTTCTAGTAGTTAGATGGTACTCGTAGCATAGCCCATAGCGCGTGGTGCATGGATACAATAATAAGGCCGTTTCGCATTTAAATTGTGCATGGTGCATTGTAGAGTATTTAATTTGTGCGTGTGTTTTTGTCAGATTTTCTTCATTTTTTGAAATGGTTTGGAGGCGTTATACTCTTACTTGTAGCAGTAGTGCATGATTACGTTATCAACGGCCGTTTTTTATTTTTTATTTGTTACGTATGTTTTTAGAAAACACTAATCGCTTTTCTCTGATTCCCTACATTTTAGTGTTATTAATTACTATTATAACATATTTATTTTGGTGATGGGATTAATATTAAAATCTTATTTATTTGATCTAATATGTATTTTGCTTGATATAGATACCTATTTATATTTTCTCCTCTATATGATCTGGAAGTTTTAAATTTAGTTTGTATGTACTTAAAAAAATGATATTTTTTTGTTGTTATGTTATTGCATGTGCATGATATAGAAAAAAATTCCCACTTCTATTCCTCACACCTTTTTCCTCCCCATGGCAAGAGGGATCTAAACCCTCCCCGCTAGCTCGTGCTGGGCAGTGCATTTTATTTGCATAATTGTAGAAATACATAGCAGCTTGAAAGTATGTATAACTAACTTCCTAATTTACAGGAATTGTCTTTGATAAATTACCATTAAAAGGAGCAGTGCTTAATAGTTACTTATTGAATATAATTTTATTGAAATATTGTCGCGACTGTTGCTGGTCCCTTTGAAAGGTAAATACTGGATTATTTTTCCACATTGCGACCGTTCTCTGCCAAAAAAATTGATGTAATATAGGATTCCGAACTGTAGCTATCTGTATGCATTTTCATGGTGCGATTGAGCATAACTGATTTGTAAGAAAAAACTCTAAACGATTCACCTAATACATACGTAAATACAACAAGCTTAAAAACATTAAAATGGACAGACTAACAAAGAGCACAATTTTAACGCATTAAAAAACAGTGGATATGCATGTATAGTATTATTTCCTGATGGTAAATCTGCCCACCCGGCTCTGTACTTCACGAGCCGCCACTGGTGTTGAGGTCTCCAATGTTGCAAGTTGTTTGTACAATGTGCGGTCACTTCAGTTTGGAAACTCCTGGCGCTCCATAACCATAACAAAACGTACGCCCCCTTGACCGGCCAAAATTTGGGCCCCTGAGCGTTACGCCCTAGGCGGCCACCTACTTTCGCCTATTGGCGCGCCGACCCTGAGTGGTTGTCAGTGCAATTCCTTCGGAAATGTAAAATCACTTTCAGACAAACATATAGCTGAGCGTTAAAGATGTTGAGGCACGTATTTTGCAAAAGAGCGTCAATATGCTGAAATGTTAGACATTTCCGTGCCAGCTGCTAAAAGACCAACTAATGCATTTTCTGTACGTTTACTGCAATCGACTTTAGCTCTTCACGTGTCGACTTTTGAATTTTCGGCTGTTGCCGTCGGGAATCCCAGCCCAGCACAAGAATGCACACAAGAAAAGCCGGTTTCAGTTTTTTCCTTCTTTAAAATGCAAAACTCTCTTCAACTTGACACTTACCCAAGGACATGTTTGGAATACGAAAACATGCTTGTGGGAGAGAACTTATCGTTTGCAAGCACCGGGACTTTGCGGTATATGCACAAATGGTGCAGGCAGATTGGAGCACAAGAGACGTCCTGAAGGGAAGTCTGGTATTCAACTCACTTTTGGATATTGCGTAGAATTTTTGATTGTGCAGCTTGCATATTCGTATTTACTGAAAATCTATTTTCGAAAATCCTTATAAGGCTCAACTTAACAAAATGCCGGTCAAAAATAGATAAAAGCTAAAACTATTTTGACCCGATGGGGATTTTTTTATCGGGATGGGAAGCTCGGCACGTGATATATAGCATTTTCAGGTCAAGTAAATAACTTTCCGAGTCAAATAGATAAATGTCCGAAACAAATAGGTAAATTTCCGAATCAACAAAACACGTTTGCAGATCAAATAGATAAATGTCGGAAACAAAAAAATTAATTCCTAAATGAAAAAAAATAATAAACAAATCATAAAAATAAATTTTCAAATCAAAAAAATAAATGTCCACATCAGAAAAATAAATGTACAATTCAAATAAAAAATTGTCCAAAACAGAAAAATAAATTCACAAATCAAAAAAATTATTTTTTCCATCAAAAAACATATTTCACAAATCAAATAAACAATGTATGTAGGAAACGATTTAAAAAGATAGTACTTTAATATAGTAACTAATGTGCTTTTATATGAATTTCGTTGAGCATTGTAAAAAAAATTAATTAATTATTTCAATCTGAATGAGATTTTGTTCAAAATGACGTATATAATTGTCAATTGTACTTCACACGCTTGGAATAGGACGATATAAATTGTTTTCTTAGACGATATTAGCCATCTCTATACTACCATAACTTCCTCAAAACTCAAGTCACACCAGCTGAGCTTACATTAGAATCGAGGATAGAGGTGACCTCAGAATGATGGAGGTTCGGGAACATAACGAAATCTATACATTGCCAGTGTCTTTTTTTACAAGAGAACGTTTAGCTTTTTATTGTCATGAGCAATTAGATTCAGTTTCTTAAAAAATATTTCTATCGCAATAGGTGAAGAATACCAAGGAGGAGGGAGGGTGGTATTCCAGGGGAATAAACCCGAGCAAAATATCAGGGGAAAATGCGGGAGAGTCTGCACCCTAAGGAGACACATTGACACAGCTTTTAGTAAAGGTGACCCGATTCAGACAGGATTCTGTTGAATTATATTGTAGTGTTCAGCTGATGTCGTGTACCTTTACTAATAGAGAGTTTTAGCATGTCGTACTATCGTTCGTACACATTTCAACTTTAATCGAGGGTCTCCGCTGTTTGACGTACGTCAAAAAAAACTTACGCCTACTTGGGACAAGCAAAATTGTGGTATACTGTTTTTGTTTGCGCGCTACACAGCGAATTTTTCCTTTAAAATCTCATAGACTTCCACTTCCAACCGCCCGTTAATATATATCTTGGGGTGTCATAAATTTAATATAATTTAATTTTTCTTATTAGAAGAATATGATTAACCTTTGAAAATTTATTTATTTGATTTGGAAATGTATTTATTTGATTTACGTTTTTGGCATGTAAATATATTTATTCGATTTGGAAATTTATTTATTTGATTTGTAAATTTATTTTCCTGATTTGGACATTTATTTTTTTGATTTGGAAATTTATTTTTTTGTTTTGGTTATTTATTTTTTTCATTTAGAAGCTCATTTATTTCGTCCGGAAATTTATTTATTTGATCCGGAATCGTGTTTTGTTGATTCGGAAATTTATTTTTTTGTTCCGGAAATGTAGTTTGTTGATTCGGAAATTTATCTATTTGGATCGGAGAGGTATTTACTTGACCTGGAAATGCTATAAATTCTTCCAAGGACATACAGAAATTATCACACACATGACTGAGCCTATATCCTCTCACAATTGATTAGGCGAATGCTTAGCGAAATGAATGGCTTGGTGGCATGTCATCTCTATACGTTACGTATATAACGGAATGCTTTGCGGGCATATTGAGTATCATACGAGTACCAGGTTATATCCTTACATATAGGTTTGTTTCCAACATACTCGTAATATCGAAAGATTTGGGAGATAACCGTAAATACAAGGATAATACTGCTTTACTGCTCCGTAGAAAGCTTTTCGATAAAATTGGAGGCATCGGGATGTGTATATGTATTCGAAAAGGATGGAAAGGATAACACGTATTATTGCCATGCCATCTGCCAGTGATCATTATGATGAATGGTACGATAATAATTATTTAATGAGAGGGAATTAATTAGTTCTTATCTCTGGATTTCTGTATTTTGTGACATAAATCGAGGTTGTTGTTTTTTGTATACGTGAGTGGAATTGAAACAATTGATATAACTGTTAACAACTTATTGTTTCTGTCAAACATTAAGAGTTTAGTAACTCATTGCAAGCAGTGCCTGTCAAGTTTGTCAATTTTTATGTAAAGGCTGCAAGTTGTATGTATCTTTGCAGAGCAGGGACGTAGCTAGGGAAGGAATCCATGGGATCCGGACCCCTCCCATTCCAGCCGAACAGCACCGCATGCAAGTTTGACTCCCACTGAGGATCTTTTCCTTACATGTACACCACTGCAGATAGGAGATCTCCCGTTGGGGCCTCGCTTAATTCCGAACTAAGTAAACTATGAATGTTGACGGTGGCGCGGCGTATCATGGCCCAATCGAGCTATGCTAGTAAAAGCAGTGGCGATATTATGTAGGGGTTTGGTGGCTTAAACCCCGTCAAAAAAGACCGAAGAAGCGTAACTATTGACTTAAAGTTCAACCTTAAAACTCTTAAATTAATTTCTTATCCGCGATCTTAATGGTTTGGTCGCGTTTAGCGGCTGTGGAATGATTCACATGCGCTGAAACCGCGATAATTTTTGCTTAAACCCCTCCTGGAATAATTTCCAGCGTACTTCCGTGCCCGGGAGAAGTCATGGTATTTGTAAGTTACGAAAATGAGTAATACAATGCAAATGTAAATGGGATCAGTTGGAGCTCGCGGCTCTTCCCTGACGGAGTATCAAGAGTTGATAAGGGCCACATGGATCCATGAATTAGAATCGATAACAAAACTGCATATAAAAAACTAACAACTTTTTTTTAAAAGGTCTCGTTAGATTCGAGTCCTTGGACTCGCCGTGTCTTCACGGCCTAAATTGATTCCATGTTCGAAAATGCAGTAGCAAATGCTAATTCGTTTTTCGTTTGTTGGAACCCCAAAAATGCTTAATTATTTGTGGAAATTAAACGATAACTGGGTGTTAGCCAGTGGCGCGCCAGGCGTTAGCCGAGGAGCTCGCGCTGGCAAGTTCCACGCACCAAAGCTGGACAAAAATTAAACAAAAGTATATTATTTCAAATAAATATCTTCAACAGGCAAATAATGTGCTGCGCTATATTTCCAGCATACTCCGATGTAAAGTTGTTTTGCCACACAATCTTCGGATAGATATTCTTTTTTTTTTTTCACATTCTGACCGATACAATCTAACGCCATCGTTGTAATATTTGGGGGATGATCGGAGAAGTGTTTTTCGTCTACTGTGAAATCCGTAATGACAACACACGGTAGTCATCAACGCACCATGCTCCACTAGGAGTTACGGCAATAAAGAGAGAAAGAGAGAACCCTAAACAAAATCTGGTTTTTGACCTCAAATTCGGAATTAGCGACCCAATTTTACCAAGTAAAAATTTTAAAACTTCTTTGCAAATAAGTGAAAATGATTATCCATTATAAAAGTTTCTAGCGGCATAATAATATCGAAAGGATTTATAATATTCGTAGAAATCGTTGAAAAAATGTTTATTTTTGTATTGGTATGCTTTTATCGAAACAATAAAAAAATAAAATGCAAAAAAACATGGAATCGTACTATAGAACCATCCAACCAACCCCCCCCCCCCCCTCTTCCGGTCAATAAGTCTACGCCACGAAACTTATGTGAAAAAAGAGAATTTCGGGGGAGTGATTAAACGCAAGTCATAGGTACGCCCGAAAGAACCTTAAGCGCGAGGAGAGGGAATAAGGGTATCCGCCCGAAATTAGCCCCGATCTCGTTTTTATTACAACGACTGAAAAGCTACTTGAGGCTTCATATTTGTATATGAAATTGTGTGCATCCACCGTCATTTCAAGGGTTAAAAAAATGGTATATCGGTTATCTCTTACTCCTTTGCAAAAGCTAAGACCGAGAGCTAGGACTCTGAAGAACGCTAAAGATTTCTGAGAACCAAGAATCAGGAATTTCAGCAAATGTGCGTCGCAGCATGCTATACATCAGCACTTGAACCTCATCCTATGCTCAACATTTTCGAAAATATGACACCCCTTTGCGAAAACGGAAAGCTAGAACTTTCAAGGACGCTAAACATTTCTGACAGCCAGGACTCCGACATTTTATAATTTTGTGAAACAGTTGTTGAATGACGATGTGACTCATGAATGAATGAATGATAATAAATTAACTAGCATGCCCGGAATAGACCAGAGTTCGACTTTAGGACCTTGAAACAAAATGTGGATTTTGTTGCTTTTCTCAGTTCAGATTTCAAAGTGAATATAGGAAGATTGTGGTCTTTACGGGAGTTGATTGGACTTTAAAAGTAACGTCAATGTCAAAATCGCAAAAATAGGTCGTCTGCGCCCTTGCGAAAGCTATGGCCGCCCCTGACCTTAGCCTAATAAATATGCAAAATGATAAACCGAAAATTTGGTAGTACGGAGAAATGTGGACCTCTACCGAAACAAAATCCTGGCTACGTCCCTGTTGCAGAGACTTTCAAGGTTTATTGATAGAACGTTGCAGATATGTTATTTCTCCGAGGATATTCACTTATTGAAAATTTTCTATCAACACTAGCACTCTTAGTCTACAATCTACCCCAATGATTATGACATTTAATAGATTGCATGTGCTTATACTAAATGCATCATATCTCTCTAATTTGCTAATGACCATAAACCCCATATCAGTTATTTATATTTCCATCACACCAAATACTAACATAATATCCTTCACACTTTGTGTCTATACAGTGCGAGTGCACATAGAGCTCTGTTTCAATATTTAACTACAATTTAGGTCAATGACGGAAAACGTGACTCGCGCTAAAGAGGATGTCATGTCAGCAGAAGCTATGAGTTCAGGACGGAAAAAACACTACTACAGCAGCTCCTGCACTATTTATATGTATATGAATCCTTGCCGTAAAGACGACATTTTAATGAGAACACTGTGGGCAGAAAATGCATCAGGTGTTAGTAGGCAAATGCTCTTCTAACCAGGTACCAGGAGTGAGCTCAAAGCAATTTATTTACACTGCAACACTACGCAGGTAAGTTGAAACCTGAAGTGAAGGTTGTTGACGATAGAGAGAGCGTACACAAACACAACACACACACTATCTCCCGCAAAGAGAGGAGAAGGGGATGTTTTGGAGTAAAATCCTTTGAAAAGGCAACTTGCAACACTTTTTTTGTAAATTTAATAGGATTTCGTTTTCAATCTTACAAATTGCAGACATTTTGTTGACAGGTTTAATAATACTTAAAAGATATATTAAGATTAAAAGAAATTTATGAATAATTATTGCCTGCATATAAAATAAGGGTATTCGATATTTTTTACGGGGCAAAAAAGAAACTATTTTTATGCCAATATGTCATTTATTTTATAACAATATTCCATATTTGATGATACAGCCTCCAATAACTCTTCATTTTGCACTTCTTCTTCTCAGTACCGTATAGCCCCATGTGGGGCCATATGGTGCGTTAACTCAGCTGTTTATAGGCAATTCCGAGTCGACGTTACATTGCATATATGTAATTTCGGAGTGTATATCAAGCTGCAAGCACTATATATTTCCTATCCGCACATGTACCGAAATTTTGGACCACGCCGAGATTCGATCTCCGGACCTCTGGATTACTAGCATCGTAGAGTGCGACTCAACCAAGTGAGCCACAGAGCGTTTTTGCACTACTTTACATGTCGATTGAACAATCTTTCTGATCGTCAGATAAATTGAAAGGTGTGTGTGGTCATCCAATCCAATTTTAGATTGGACGTGTGGAACATGTTGCCGTACAATTTTTCATACAATCTGCCATTTGCTTGATTGACAATTATGTGTTTTCAGTTGCTGATTTTTTTATGTTGTGAGATTCACCCGCAGTAGATTTTCGCGATAAGCGGAGCAACCAAAAACACGTCTGAACAATTTGAAGTTCGATATGGGAAAGAAAACTTTATTCATCAAACTGGTTCTGTCGTTACAATTTACATGACGTAGCTCTAACTACAACACCCTCACTGAGCTGCAAAATATGTATTTACATTTTTCAAACAAAAATTTAATTCAATTCAAAAAATTTTGTTTATGCAATTACGTTAAACAAACAATTCTCCGTAAAGTAATTTTACTGCTTAAGGCCAAAATGAGGAATAAATTTATTTAGCTTTATATAATCGACATGTTTTGTCAAGATGTCTGCAATCATCTCAGTGGTTGAGCGGTAGTCCAGTTTGATTAAACCCTCTGCAAGTTTCTCCCGGATGAAATAATTTTTGACGTCGATATGTTTTGTTCGCGCTTGGTATGTGTTGTTCTTGGCTAAGTGAATCGCGCCTTGATTATCGCAGAACAACTGAATTGATTTCGGTGCAGTCAGAAAAATCTCGCATTCAAACCGTTTTAGCCAAAGAGCTTCTTGTATGGCCGCAACTAACGACATAAACTCCGCTTCAGTAGACGATAGGGCAATCGTCGGCTGCTTCCGAGTAGCCCATGATATAGCTTCTCCTTGTGCATTAAACACGTATCCTGTTGTGGATCGTCGTTCGTCTAAGTCGCCAGCCCAATCTGCATCGCAGAATCCGACCATTTCGCCCTTTTCTCTCCGATACGTCAATTGCATGTCGATAGTGCCTTTGATATAGCGCAGCACACTCTTCACTGCTGTCCAATGAGCTTTACCGTAGTTTGTATTGAAACGACTTCGATCGTCGGCTGCTTCCGAGTAGCCCATGATATAGCTCCTCCTTGTGCATCATACACGTATCCTGTTGTGGATCGTCGTTCGTCTAAGTCGCCAGCCCAATCTGCATCGCAGAATCCGACAATTTCGGCCTTTTCTCTCCGATACGTCAATTGCATGTCGATGGTGTCTTTGATATAGCGCAGCACCCTCTTCACTGCTGTCCAATGAGCTTTACCGTAGTTTGTATTGAAACGACTTAACGTACTTACTGCGAAACTAATGTCAGGACGACTTATTTGTGCAGCATACATTATACATCCTATGGCTTCTTGGTATGGGATCGAAACCATTTCCTTTCGATCATCTTCGTTTTTCGGACACATATCCTTCGTCAGCCGTTGATTAGGATCCATTGGCGTACTCGCTGGATGGCTGTCCGTCATGTTAAAGCGTTGCAGAACGTCGAGTAAATAACGTTTTTGATTAATTGATATTGACCCGTCGACATTTCGAACAATATTCATGCCCAGCACAGAAGAGGCTTCGCCTAAGTCTTTCATTTTAAAGTACAGTAGATCGTCGATTATCCGAGCTAATGTCGACATAAGGGGTAGTTCGGATAACTGAAAGTTTGGTTAATCGAGTTTTCATAGAAACACTGGAGGATTGCCTAAAAGTTAATATAAGCGACAACCTGGAAATGTGTCAAACGAATAGCACTGAGCAAAAATATGAAATTCGAAGGAATTAAGTCCTGTTGGTGAGAATTTGCTTCCTTCAGGCACTTGATTTTTTCATTTGATTCAAAGCATTTCATATAAAAATAGCTAAATCCCCGGTTTGGTTAATGGAATGTTCGGATAATCGACGTTCGGATAATCGACGCTCCACTGTACTTCAAAAGACTTTTCTTTAATTTAGTTACCATAGTTGTATTGCTTCCAAAAAATCATCAACGTACACGGCAATGATTATGGTGTTCTCAATTGAGTGCTTGAAATAGATACATGGATCCATAGATGACCTTGTATAACCCAAGTCTTGAGTTAAATTCAAGTTCAGTTTCGCATTCCATACGCGGCTTGATTGCTTAAGCCCATAAATTGACTTACGAAGTCAGCAAACCTTAGCAGAACCATCGGCAAAACCAGCAGGCTGTCGCATATAAATTTCATCCGCTAATTCTCCTTGAAGAAATGCTGTCACCGCATCCATTTGATGTATTGACATATTGAATTTGACCGCCATGGCCAAAAGGAACCGAATCGACGCGTATCGTGCCACTGGCGCAAAGGTTTCATCATAGCCGACACCTTTTACTTGTGAATACCCCTTTATGACGAGCCGCGCCTTGTATCGCTCAATAACGCCATGAGCATTCCACTTTATTTTGAACACCCACTTGGAATCAATAGCATTACGTCCTGGTGGTAATTCAGTAAGCTCCCACGTTCCACTCTCCATAAACGCGTTGTACTCATCGTCTCATCGATCATAGCAGCCTCCCAATGTTTGCCATTCGCGCTATCGATTGCCTCACGCATCGTGGATGGTTCAACCGGGTCAACGATAGCAGCAACCAGTCCTATATGCATCGCCTTCGCACCAGGAGAACGATCATCTTCGCAATCAGAAATAGAGACGCAAGAAAGTTCGCTAACTGCCACATCAAAATCATCTTCTCGCGAAGAATCATGAAGCGAATCCTCCAGTCCACTTCCCTCACTGGATTCGAGTTGTAACGCATTGCTTGATGAATGAGCCGATGATGATGTAGCCGAAGTGCCATTCACGGAAACTGTAACTGTCGAAGTGTCATCAATCTGCGATCGATCCAATGCAGACACCCTTGATGTACCCTCACTGGAGTCCGCATCTCCCTCCAAGTTAACCAATTTGTAATCGTCGTCATTGTCGTTGTCACTTGACTCATTGGCGCTTGGAATTTCGTCACTGATGTCCCAGGCAGTGCAGGTATTTCCAATAGCTTCAGAATATACGGACATACGTTTCATGGGCGAGTAAACAAAACGATTAGTAAAATCTTTTGTTTGAATTACCTGATCACATTCGAAAAACTTTACGTCTCGACTAACGATAATCTTTTTCGTTTTAGGGTTGTACAGCTTGTAGCCTTTTGTCTGCTCACTATAGCCGACAAATCTTTGTTCAGCCGATTTAACATCTAACTTCTTTCGGTTGTCTTTCGGGACGTGTACCATTGCGCGGCAACCAAATAGTCGGAGTGTCGACAAATCCGGTTTGCGTTTAAACCAAATTTCTTCTGGGGCTATGCCATTCATATCTCGGCAAGGAATTCGATTTGTAATGTAAACTGCTGTTGCAGCAGCCTCAGCCCAAAACTGTTTATGCAGGTTAGCATCAATAAGCATACATCTGATTTTTTCGATGATGGTTCGATTCATTCTTTCGGCAACGCCGTTTTATTCTGGTGTATACGGTGCTGTTCGTTGATGCAGAATGCCTTGATATCTTATGAACTTTTCAAATTTATTGTTACAAAATTCTTTGCCATTATCCGACCGTAGCGTTTTGATGGTTGTTTTCATCTGGTTTTCCACCAAGCGTTTAAATTCCACAAACACATCAAACACATCACTCTTCTGCTTTATCGGGTATCCAAACACTTTTCTGCTGTAATCGTCAACGAATGTTAACAAATATCGAGAACCGCCTAGAGACTTCGTAGACATCGGTCCGCAAATATCCGTATGAACCAGCTCCAAGATCTCCGTCGCGCGTCGTCCTTTCTGCTTTCCTTGCACGCAAACAATACATTCGGCAGTTATTTCCCCAGAAAGATTCATGCCATCAACTGCTAGCTTGGTTTTGTTCAAATTGTTACTACAAGCATGTCCCATGCGCCGATGCCACAAATTCGCGTCTTGTCGCACTGCGTACGCCTTTGGCTTTTCGTCTTTTCTCTGTAAATTTAATAGGTACAGGTTATTGATAAGTGGTGCAGTTGCCATTAAATCGGCATTTTCATCAAAAATTCGGCAACTCGTCTCATCGAATACTAACGTTTTGCCATTCTTGGCCATCTGACTAACTGACATTAGATTGGCGCAAATGTCAGGCACACACAAAATGTCTTTCACAGTCACTTTTTCTGGCAAATTTGCAGATAATGCCACTTCCATGTCTCCTGTGCACTGCTATATCCAACTATAATCTCATTTGAAAGTGAATTTCGCACATTACACAAATCTGACTCGTTCATAGTGATATGCGCAGATGCACCGGAATCAATCACCCAATCCGTACTGTATTGAGATTTTGCAACAAATGAAGTAGAGGCCAGCAGCAACTTGTTTGTCTCTTTATTTCGCTTTGATGGACATTTATCAGCAAAATGACCTTTGCGTTCGCAATTCCAGCATACTAACGATGAACGGTTACTTTGCTTGGATTTCGGCTTAGATTTCGGGCGATAATTAGACTTTTTAGACACCAGAGCCAGCGTATTATTGTTGGGTTGTTCATGTCGGATTTCTTGTAGGAGGTTTGTGCGTACTAAATCCGTGCTTAACTTCACTGAGCCATTCGCCAGTGCCATAACCAGAGGCCGATATTCATCTGGTAGGCCACTCAACATAATGTGCGCCACAATATCATCCGGTATGTTCGTCCCCGAAGACTCAAGTTTCTGATGCGTAGCCGTCATTTTACTTACATAATCCTCCATGGATTCACAGTCACTAAGCTCAAGTCTCATCAAGTACTTTAACAGATCCATGCGCCGTAATACACCATTATCTTCAAACGCATTTTTGAGCGCGTCCCATGCTTCCTTGCCTGTTACACAATTTCGAATATAAGTGTGGTTTTTTGGCTCCACAAGCAACGCCAATGTCGCGATTGCCAACGAATTTTTCCTTGCATCCGTCTCCGTACCATCCATGCAGTTCCAATATCCTTTGAGCATTAGATACGACTTCGCTTCGAACCACCACGAATCGAAATTTTCCCGGCCTTTAAGCTTTGTAATTTTGTCGTTTCCCATATTTTTCACACAGTACTTGTGATTTTTCGTTCCGAAAAGCAAAAAAATACTTCAAAATCGCGTGGTTATAAGCCCATAACCTGATATTCACCCGCAGTAGAATTTCGCGATAAGCGGAGCAACCAAAAACACGTCTGAACACTTTGAAGTAGTCATGGTTCTTAATGAACTGAACTACCATTTTGATCTCGCTCCGTACAAGGAGTTGATCGCTCCCGTTCCACAATTCTCAAAAGAACAGGTTCCTAGCATTGAATGAAACTAGTCTGATCGCCATCTTAAGTAAGTCAAGTACAATCTTTCCAATAAACACATTCACATCAAGTACCAAAATAATATCAATATATTCTACATACTAATAACATGCAAGCAAATTCAATAATACGCCCATAAATATGCAGGCAATCAAATCAGTTCAATTACGTCTACGTCTACTATCGAACCGCATCAGAGCACGACTCAGATCAGTGAGACTCGTTTGAGACCTGAAGAGTCGATTAAACAGGTCGACCTGAAGAGTCGATTGAACAGGTCGACCTGAAGAGTCGATTGAACAGGTCAACCTGAAGAGTCGATTGAACAGGTCGACCTGAAGAGTCGATTGACTAGGTAGACCTGAAGAGTCGATGGAACAAGTCGACCAGACGAGTCGAATGATCAGGAATACCTGAACTGAAGAGTCGAATGAACAGGTAGCCATAAAGACCAGTTGATTAGGTCAATATAATAGTCAAAGAAGAATACGATTTTTGTATGATAGTTGGTTATGGCACCCTGATTATGGGAACAGTTCTCTGACCGATTGGGAGTCCGCAACCTTGAATAATGGGAAGAAGGGGGTATTTCTTTAGTTTAGTGATTATTTAAAAACGGCTAAAGATGATGATGATGATGAAAATTCGGCGGCAGACTAAACGAATAACTAGGGGGCTTCGCCCCCTGCTCGCTTCGCTCGCCAACCCCGGGGCCGAGGCTAATTTCGGGCGCGGCCGAAATTTGGATACCCTTCGCTTGGGCTAAAAGTTCTTTCGGGCGTACCTATGACTTGCATTTAATCCCCCTCCTCATTCTTTTTCTTCCGTCTTGACAAAAGTTTTGGGCTTGGTTGAAATTAGTGGCCAAATAAAAATATTTACTCGGAAAATTTTATTGGGGTTGCCGGAGCATGACCCCACAGTACGATTCCATTCGTTTTGAACTTTTTAGTTGCTTTGCTAAAGACACATTGATTCAAGGTTTTGTGAAATTGGTGTAAAAAATGTTTCTTAGAAGAACCAATATGGGGGGTCTGGTTTGTATGGCAGCCCCATGACCCCATGGTCCGATTTGATTCAATCTTACATATGTTTTGTGTCATCAATAGAAATACATTTGTGTGAAATTTGGTTGAAATTGGTGTACAAATAAAAAAGTTTTTCTTAGAATAACCTAATTTGCGGTGTTAAGTTTGTATGGCAGCCCCATGACCCCATGGTCCGATTTGATCCATTCTTGCATATATTTTGTGTTATCTATAGAAACATATTTGTGTGAAATTTGGTTGAAATTGGTACACAAATAAAAAAGTTTTTCTTAGAAGAACTCAAATTGGGGAGCTAGATTTGTATGGCAGCCCCATGACCCAGTGATCCAATTTGAGTGAATCAAACATACAAACAGCCTGCAACGATAAGAAGCACGTGTGCAAAATTTCAGCTTGCTAGCTTCAATACCCGCCGAGTAAAACGCGTCGCAACAGACAGACAGACAGACGGATATGCTCCAATCGACTCCCCAAGTCATGCTGATCATATATGATGTATACTTTTTGTATGGTCGGAGATGCTTCCTTTAATGCGTTACAAACTTAATGACAAAGTTACAAGACCGAGTTCTAATCGTGCGAATAGCACGATGAGTGTATACCCTATACCCATGTACAGACCTAGAAGGCACGCAAAACCCAAAATATTCAATTTCATATTTTTTGTTGGGGAGGGAGGGGTAGATGGGTCGGACCTGACACATCTTTATTACCTTGTCAAGACATCCAACGGCTACCATTTGATATTAATTTGAAGTTTTTCGTGACATTCTATCAAAAGATATGACTGAATATAACTTTGTAGGGGAAGTAGGGGTAGGGGTAGTCGGACCTAATCCACTTTCCATCTACTCAAAGTATATGTCAGAATGAGACATTGATCAAAATTTCAAGTCGATAGCGATATTCTACCGAAAGTTATGACCGAATTAAAATATCAAGGAGGGGTAGTTTGTATGGGAGGTAGGGGAACCCGTGGTCCGATTTGGCCCATTTTCAATACCGTCCAAGATTTTAGCAAAACAAACATTTGACCAAAATTTCAAACCGCTAGCTTCATTATTTCGGGAGTTATCGTGCTAACAGACAGACACACGGACAGACAGACAGACAGACAGACAGACAGACAGACAGACAGACAGACATGGCTTATTCGATTCAGGGACCGACCCTGATCATTTATATATATACTTTGCCATACCTCCGGTGGCTCCTTTGAGGTGTTACATAATATCGGCGTAACAAAAACAATATACCCTTTCACTCTATGAGCGAAGGGTATAATTAGAATATTTTGGACCTTTTTAAAGAGCTCTATGATTCTTGAAAAATGCAAGTTCAGCCGTGGAATTTTATGCGAGTATTAAAAATAAGCTGAATGATTTTTGCTGAAAATAGAGTCGCCCCAATTATTCCTCCCATTGGAATTTGTCAAAAAGGCATGTTCATAACCCCCCCCCCCCCCCCTTAAAAAAAATACAGCTAATTTTCACGTGTGCCTCCCAAAACGGGATAAGAGTTTAGGAGAATGAAATGTAGATAGCTAATAGGGAAAATACGAGAATTTCGTTTTTAGGGTTTATTAGATTTTTCAAAAAACCCTTATGAAATCGATTTTGTCCGTCCGTCTGTTCACTAAATAACTCGCGAACGGCTCAACCGATCGTCATGAAATTTGGTAGGAATGTGTAGAACTGTAACAGTCTTTGGCACGAAATTAGAAGTTGATAAGGCAAAGATAACAGGGTGTCCCGCAGATTTTAGGATTTGTTCACTAAATAACTCGCGAACGGCTTAACCGATCGTCATGACATTTGGTAAGAATGTGTAGAATCCTAACAGTCTTTACCACGAAATACTTAGAAATTGGTAGGGAAAAGTTAACAGGGTGTTCAGAAGATTTGAAAAAGTCGACCTTTTTAGAGTTTATCGGACATGGACGTATGGGTACTCAAATCAAAGAACTTGATGGGTACATTTCCTATCAGTTGCTTTCTTCCAGTTTGGAGTAACGGGAACGAAGTTATAGGCTGTGAAGTCTGCAAATGTGAAAATTATGATGACGATTTTAAGAAAATTACATATGCAATATGCCTGAAAATTTTCATCCGAATATCTTTATCTTAACCGGAAATATAGGGAATCAAATATTTAGCACAGGCGTTTCACAATACTAGGGCAGTGTCTGAAGCATTTGTGCATATCTTGTGACTGGACCGAACAATGAACATGAACTTTGGTGGGAATACATAGAATGGTAATAGTGTTTGTCGCAAACACTTATGACGTTTGTATAGCTGAATAGCTTCAAAAGTCTACTTTCCCACAACTCATAAGAAAGCTTTGGGTGAATGAATGGGCTCAGCAAAGCCACTTCATATAAGATCTTGTTTCTTGATTCGCAAAGAGAGTAACGGATTTACAGCTAATAAATTCAGTTATAATATGTAGCCATGGTACATTCCAGAATGAAAGGCTAACTACTTTAATTTTTTGTTGTATGTGGAACATATTGCCATGCAATTTTTCGGATAATCATGTGTTTTCAGTTGCTGACTTTTTGACATAAACCGGGTGGTCATTCTTCATGCTGTGGTTGTGGCGGTCATTCTCCATCGAAAGTGACCATGGATGTCAGTGGATCTTTCATCGCCACCAAGCAGATAATTTTCGCTATGTCGTAACGTATTGTTTTGTGTGAACCGTGAGACTGTCATTTCAGATTGCGCTATAAATTGCCTAGTCTGTGTCCTGCACGGGCCTGATCAATTGACCAATAAATCGCTAGGTCTGTGGTGCTCTTTGGCTGCGAAATAGGTCAGGAAACCTAGTTTTAGAGACCTGTTCCGATGCAGAAGATCATTAAGATCGACATGTTCTCTCAAAAGAACAGGTTGTACCATGCCTACTTTGAAGTACGATATGGAAAAGAGAACTTTATTCATCAAACTGGTTCTGTCGTTACAATGTACATGACGTAGTTCTAACTACAACATTTTACATAAACCGTGGTCATTCTTCATGTTGTGGCGGTCATTCACTATCGAAAGTAGCAATGGATGTCCATCTTCCATCGCCACAAAATATAGAATTTCGGCCATATTGCTTGCCCCATATTTTATTTTTTGGATTACGGGTTTTTGGATTTTTTGTGCCCAAAAAATGGAGTAACCAGCATCTGGCCACCCTAGAATAATTCAAAAGTGATATGATTAATGTAAAATATGAATACCTACACATACACGAGTTATGGAAAATGTTCTCTTGGTCATATAAAAGTTCGAACCTTCATAAATTTCATCTGATGATGTCCCCGTTGACAATTTAATTTTACAAATTTCATCTTTTCTGCAATTTATAACTCCGATTTAGATAACGCACGTCAAAATATCAATATAATGGAAACGTTCATCATTTTTCAATAAATTCAAAATCGAATAGCGAAAACCCTTTCAATCGCCATGTAGGATCTATGTTTCGACGTGCACGGGATCAGACGAACGACCGTTATTGTCATATTTAATATAAAACTGTCATTTTGCCCGCTTTTACATACCACGACTCCATAAAGGACAAAACAAACAAAATAGCCATCCATGGCTAGCCTCTCATGTTATAGTATCCGCACAAAGTACACAGCATACTTGGGCCATCTATCTCACCAAAGTATGTACATACATATCCATATTCATGTTGCGTTTTTGCTCCTTTTTTTCAATGTTTTTGGGGAATTACCTTCGCACACGGTATGCTCGTCAACATATAGGAAAAAAGCAGATACAATCGAAAGCTACGCCATACGACTATGTACCGGCAAGGACATAAAAGAGCCCTTTGGCTGCCACTCTCGCTCCCATATTGGTGATAAATTGCTTAAAGGACCGTAAAGCATTAAGCACGTCAGAGGCCTCAAAATGTCGTTTAGACGGGGAATTTATTGAATCATTTCCGAATGTATAGGAGTTACTGGGCGATGACATCAGGGAATAAAGGAGAGAGCATTATTTATAACAAGCGGTGGTATTCCGCTTTTTTTGTGTATTTTTAAAAACATGTTTGTTTGATTTATTCTTAAAAAAGGGCACCGACAGGTAGATATTTCATCAAGTCCGGGATTTTGGATTTTTAGATCTCACGTTCGTTCACCGACTTCCAGACGGCTTTTGATCGGACCGGTTTCGGTCAATTTGTATACATGTTGGGAGGAATGCCTAAGAGGGCAGTGGTATGATAAGGCGGTGTGATATGGAACTTTCTTATACGGGAAGGAGACTAGGGCGAATTAGCATACGTATTTAGCTTTGCTTTCATTGTTTTTATGTTAAACTATCTAATTCCTGCGAAATTTGTCGTCATTTTCCTAGTTGAGTAGAGTTAAGTTTCAAGAAACCTGCAGATTGGTAGGTTTCGAACAGAACTTTACCCTCTTTTAGGCACTGCTCCGATAAATAGTTTGCCTTCTGTAACAAGCCCTTCTCCCGGGAGAATTGAAGAACAGCATGACAATACAGTGCGATGGGCTGTGAGCCGTTCTTGAATTTCGACTATTGCTAAAGACAGAAATTGAAAATACACTGATCATGGGCGTAGCCAGGATTTCGGTCAGGGGGGCCCATTATTTTTTCAACATCATGATTTTCTTAGTAGTTGAAATTTCGTCGCGGAAATATTGTTAGCACATTTTAGAGTAGCCTGGCTTGTGGTTGGATTGGTGCACAGGGTCATGGATTCCAGACTCACCGTGAACGAATTCATTTTATGGTGTTTTTCGAGCTACCTACGTGACGGGACTATTATGTCGCTCAGTTTGTAAACAAGTATCCATTTATGGGGATAAATAAAATTGCTGGGCGTGCTGTTGATCTCAACACCTCAACAAAACAGCAGTTTAGATCTTGGAAATTGGATGTCACTCACACATCTGCGGCCCTAGTTTACTGGTGGACTGCCACGCATGTTATTTCTTTTTTTTTTGCTAATTTTAGAGTCAAATTTTTAAAATGGAGATGTGTATTATTTTCTTCTGCATTATGATTACATTTTGGGAGGCAAAAGACTTCTCCATGTGTCCTCCGCGCGGGCGCCCCCTGGTAACGGTAGTGGGTAAAACCTCTAACGGCTAAGTCAATTTATCTGATGCGACATTTGGAAGAAGCACCGCTGCGCCTGAGTGCTGTATTTACATCTGCAGCGTCTCAGGTTACTTAACGTGATAGGTTACAGAAAACGTCTAACTCAACCACTAAAGCAGCATCTTCGAGGCATGCCCATGATGGCCTTTACTAAGCGATTAAACCCTATCATGGTTTAGCGATGTGCCGACAACTCATCCTAAGAAAAACTTCAAGTCAAGAAACCTGAAACAAAAGCCTCGGATTGGACGGATACAAAACAACGACGACCCCGCAAACGAACAACTGATTACTCTTTCAGATCCTGGAATGTACGCTCCCTGAATAGACCGGGGGCCTTAAGGGCCCTCCTGGATCAGGTAGAACAATATAAGCTGAGCATAGTTGCAATCCAGGAAACTAAATGGCTCAAAAGCGAGATTAACGACCTCAATTCGCACACTATTTTTACGAGTGGTAAAGAGGAGGGCAACAAGGAGTTTGGAGTAGCTTTCACCATGAATAATCAGCTCAAGGACCACGTTATCGGCTTCAAACCCATCAACGAGCGGCTATGTGCGATCCGCATTAAGACCCGTTTCGCTAATCTCTGGCTCATTAATGCGCATGCCCCTACAGGTGTAAAAGAAGACGCGACTAAGGACGAGTTCTACAACGACCTAGAAACACTCTTCGACTCACTTCCATCAAACGACGTCAAGCTGCTGCTAGGAGACTTTAACGCCAAAGTCGGAAACGAAAGCTGGCATAGGGGAACTACTGGTGGTCATAGCCTCCACGACGAAAACAACAACAACGGTCAGCGACTTATCGACTTCGCGAGCGGCAGAAACTTGGTCATAAGCTCTACATGCTTCCCTCATCGACGAATCCATAAGCAGACCTGGAAGTCTCCAGATGAATACACCGTGAACCAGATCGACCACGTACTGATCAGCAAGAGATGGGCTTCTAATGTCCTAGATGTTCGATGCTATCGAGGAGCCAACTGCGACACCGATCACTATTTGGTGAAGACGACCTACAGGTGCAGAATCTCTTCGGTGCACCTAACGAGAATCAACCCTGCCAAGATCTTCGCGGTTGACAATTTGATTGATGATGCCACGGCCGGCGGCTGCGTATACTACAGCACTTGAGGAAAAACTGTCGCCCATGCTTGATAACATCAATAATCTAGGCATCCATGAGTTCTGGGAGGAACTCAAAGATAGCATCAAGGGGGTCGCAGAAGAGGTCGTAGGCTATAAAGGCCAGCGCAGATGAGCAGACTGGTTCGACGACGAATGCAGGGCCTCGATTGAGGCGAAAAATGAAGCCTATCACCGATACACACAACGCGCATCCCGAGCCAAGAAACAAAGATACAACGAACTTCGGCGAGTATCTAATAGGTTAATTAGACGTAACAAACGCAAACATTTTGACGAGTAATTGCAGCAAATAAACCAAAGATTAGCCAGTAAGAACATTAGACAGGCGTACAAACTTATAAATAATATCAAGAACGGTTATCAACCCAGAACAAGCCTATGTAAGGACAAGGATGGTAACATCATCAGCGACATCGAAAGCGTCAACAAACGATGGGCCTCGCATTTTGAAGAGCTCCTCAATGCATCATCAGCATCTCCCGCGGAGCTAGCTCTTGAGTAGTTAGCCGAACCAGGCCCTCCCGTTCTACCCCCAACAGTAGAGGAGGTGAGTCTTGCCATACAGTCGCTCCAAAATAATAAAGCGCCCGGCGCTGACGAGATCCCAGCAGAACTGCTGAAGCATGGTGGAACGTGCCTGACCAACGCTGTACATGTGCTACTGCTGCTCAATCCACAAAAAGGGTGACAAGCTGAAGTGTGAGAATTACAGAGGCATATCATTAATTTGTACGGCCTATAAGATTTTATCAAAAATTCTTGAAAAGAGAATCAATCCGTACGCAGAACATATCATTGGCGAGTATCAAGGCGGCTTCAGACCTGGTCGTTCAACGACCGATCAGCTTTACACAGTGAAGCTACTACTCCAAAAGTGCTGGGAATATAACATCGACGTATACCAAATCTTTGTCGACTTCAAGCAGGCATACGACAGTATCGACCGAAGTGTACTGTACAACATTATGCTGAATTTTGGTATACCGGCAAAGTTAGTGCGACTCACAAGGATGACGATGACTAATACCGTCTCGCAGGTCAAAGTGCAGAACCGACTCACTGACCTATTTGAAACTCGTACTGGACTCAAGCAGGGCGACGGGCTGGCGCCGACGCTCTTCAACCTGGCTTTGGAGTATGTAATTCGAGCCATGAATATGGACAGCAGCGGAACGCTACTCATCAAGTCGACTCAATTAGTAGCGTACGCCGACGATATCAACATCATGTCTCGAAGGTTGGGTGATGCAGAAAGCCTCCTGCATAACCTCAATAACGCCGCAAAGGAAGTTGGACTACATATCAACGAAAGCAAAACAAAGGCCATGATGCAATCGAAAACAAGGACGCCAGCAAATTTAAGCATCACAGTGGGGGACCTTAATATCGAGTATGTAGACAACTTCAACTATCTGGGTTGTAACTTATCAAAGGACGCCAACCAAACCGACGAAATTAAGCGACGGATACAACTAGCCAATAAGACATATTTCTCGGTCCTCCCTATAATTAATTCGAAACTTGCGCACAGGAACACGAAGCTCCGCGTGTACAAAACGATCATCCGACCCGTGCTATGTTATGGCTGCGAAACATGGACCCTTACCCAAGCCTCCGAAATTTTGCTAGACCGATTCGAACGAAAGGTCCTTCGGCGAATTTTCGGGGCCGTTCGCGAGCGAGACCAATGGCGTATCCGATACAACCATGAGTTGTATCAATTGTACGATGAGCTGGAAGTATCGAAAATCGTGAAGCTTCAACGTCTGCAATGGGCGGGGCATGTACAACGGATGGACGACAATCGCATGCCAAAGAAAGTTATGAACGCCCAACGAATTGACGGAGCGAGGTTGCGTGGACGACCGAGAGCTCGCTGGGAGAACTCCGTAGGTGAAGACGCCCACCAGCTGCTGGGCTTCCGAAACTGGAGGACAAGGTCACGTAACCGCGACAATTAGAGGTCAACAATTCAGGCGGCCAAGGCCCGACGTCGGGCTATCGTGCCACATTGATGAACTCTTTTGCGTGCTGAGATAAGAGGCCAAGTAGCATCACTGATAAATGGTCTCCTACCTAGATCCAATCTTCCCACAGTCGCTTCGCCACATGAAATAAAAGAATTCTTTGCAAAATTCCATCTATCTTCAATTGTAGGATTCTGAAGAGATGTTGCTGCACAAGCTTTTTCGTGCAAGGCGGTCGAATATGCACGTCTAGTTGAGGATTTTTTTAGCTTTTGCACATTAAATCGTGGCAAGATTCGCGTGTTGTGAGATCGTTGAATCGCTGCCGTTCGTAAGGGAAATTTCGCGATAACAAAATGGTGGTCGCTGCCAACATCAGCCCCACGCTTCGACCTGACGTCTAAGAGGCAGTTTCTCCATGTCGTAGAAACAGCAATATGGTCAATTTGGTTCTCTGTTCTGCCATCAGGAGAAATCCAAGCTGTTAGGTGGCAGGGTTTATGCTTGAACAACGTTCCGCCAATGACTAGTTGCCGAGAGTTACAGAACTCCACGAACATTTCGCCATTGTTGTTCCTGTCGCCAAGCCCGTGATTGCCCATGTTCCAAGCCTAAATTATCAGTACCGACTTTGGCGTTGAGATCCCCCATTATAATTTTGATGTCACCCCTGGGAGCCCTATCAAAGGTGTCGCCTAGTCGCTGATAAAAAACGTTCTTTGCGGATTGGTCTGCAGATTCAGTCGGTGCGTAGCACTGAATAATTGTGATGTTTTCCTATTTAAAAGGATTCCGACGCCCGCTTGCCGAGGTGAATTATCGTCTTCACTTCCAGAGTAGAGCAATACAGTGCGAGAGCTTTGTGATAAAGTCGCCCCCGATCCGAGCCATCTTTTTTCGCGCAGTCCTAGTATAGCGATGTTGTATGCGGTAATTTCCTGTTCGACTTCTGTGAGCCTTGTGTTTGTTTTTCAGCTCTTTTTCCAGCCAAATATTTTAGTATAGTGATTTTAGTTGAAAAAAATATGAAACCCAAACATCCAAAAAAAGACTATAAATAATTGTTATAGTGACGATCTGTGGCTCACTTGGTTGAGTCGCACTCTGCGATGCTATGTAGTAATCTGGAGGTCCGGAGATCGAATCTCGGCGTGGTCCAACATTTTCCGTACTTGTGCGGATAGTGCTTGCAACATCATTTACACTCCGAAATGATATGCAATGTAACGTTTACATGAAATTGCCTATAAAAGGCTGAGTTAACGCACGATGGCCCCACATGGGGCTATACGGTACTGTGAAGAAGAGAAGAAGAAGTGACGATCGAACAGACAAATATTGTTTTTCTATTTTAGATGGGTTCTAAAAAGAAGAAAATGTGCAATTTTGCAGATTTTTCCTTTTTTCTTATTATTTTTTTTTCCACGTGCAAGGGGGGGGGGAGAGCACAACCCCTCTCCCCCCCTTAGTTACGCCACTGCAGTCAGTTAGTCACTCTTTTTTTTTCAAATGAACGATTTTTGGAAGATTTTCCTGCCGAATTGTTCCTTACCCTCAGAATAATAATTGAAACACGCGAAGAAATTCACAATGAGCAAAATTATAAAGATTTGTTTTTCGTAGAAAAACTTTTTTATTTTCGGACCAATTTTTACCAAATTTTAATTAAGTTTGTCTATATTGAAATAAAATTATATATGTAAGAATGGAAGAAATTACATCAGGGAGTCATGGGGCTGCCATAATAACATCACCTCTAACTTATAACTTTTCTTAGATGCTTCCTAAAAACCAATACAAACCAAAATCCACATAAATAGGTTTCAATCTACTAAATTTGATCACGGACGAAATACAAGTAAGTAATGGATAGGATATTTTCTAGTGCTTGTAGTACTGAACCGATTTAGGTGAAATATTGTTTGTAGGACAATTTGATTAGCCAGATGGCTTCATACTTACCAGGGTAAATACCCCAGGAAAATTGGAATTTCACTTCGGAAAAATTAGGGGAAAGCTGGATTCTTGCAAGAGCCTTCCTTTCGAGGTCCTAAACAAGACCTTAAAAGTCCCCGTCTATACGAGTGCCGCTAGCGGTGCTACAGAGGGTCAAAGACCCTCGAAAACAGGTTTTTCTGAATATCTCGATAACGGTAGCATATACAAAATAATTTCGGGCACGGCCGAAACTTGGATACCCTTCGCTCTCCTCGCGCTAAAAGTTTTTTTCGGACCTACCTATGACTTGTGTTTAATCCTCCATCTTCTTTCTTCCGTAGCACCAATAAAATCAGTATCAGAATGAGGTTTTCATGGAATAACTGAACAGATAAAAAAAATTCTCTTAACAACTGTATTGGGGGCAGCGGGGACATGGTCCCTTTCGACTTGTTTTTACATTTTTTCTTGTTTCGATAAAGACACATTAATAACAGTTTTGGTGAAATTAGTGTAGAAAAAAATGTTTCTTAGAAGAACCAACATGGGGGGGGGAGGTTTATTACGGCAGCCCCATGGAACCTTTCCATTAATATTTACCTAGTGTGTTTTATAAATAAATTTGTATGGAGTTTGGTTGAAATTGGTGAACAAATAAAAAAGTTTTTCTTTGAAGAACCTAATTTGGGGGAGGGGGTTTGGCTATGTATGGCAGCACCATGACCCCATGGTTCGCTTTCATTCATTTTTGCATATGTTTTGTGATATCAATAGAAATTCATTTTCATGAGGTTTGGTGTAAATTGGTGTCCAAATAAAAAAGTTTTTCTTATACAAACCAAATTTGAGGGGTTGGGTTTGTATAGCAGCCCCATGACCCTATTATTGGATTCCATTTATTTTTACATATGTTTTAGGGGATCATTAGAAATATATTTTCATGAAGTTTGGTTGACATCGGTGCCCAAATAAAAAAGTTTTTCTTAGAAGAACCTAATATGGGGGGTTAGGCTTGTATGGCAGCCCCATGACCCCATCGTTTCACTCCATCCATTTTCACATATTTTTTGTAACATTCATAGGGATGCTCTTATGCCGAGTTTGGTTAAAATTGGTTCATAAATAAAAAAGTTTTTCCTAGAAGAACTCAAATTGGGGGGCTAGGTTTGTATGGTAGCCCCATGACCCAGTGATCCAATTTGGGAGAGTCAAACATACAAACAGCCTGCAACAATAAGAAGCACGTGTGCAAAATTTCAGCTTACTAGCTTCAATACCCGCCGAGTAAAACGCGTTGCAACAGACGGACAGACGGACATGCTCCAATCTACTCCCCAAATGACGCTGATCATATATGTATGCTTTTTATATGGTCGGAGATGCTTCCATTAATGCGTTACAAACTTTATGATAAAGTTAATATACCCTTTCACTCTATGAGCGAAGGGTATAAAAAGGATGTAAAAGAAGACAAGTGAATGGTAGTTGGTGTAGATTATGTGATGTCCTGTTTTTGTGTACGTTTAGTGTTTCTTTTCTTTGCCAGACAGTAAGTAAAAATAAAAATAATTGTGCAGTACGGTGCATGATGGGTTCGTTTCAATTTAAAATGAAAGAGGAGAGCTTAATGTAAAACGGCATCTGAGTGGCCGCATTTACACATCTTCAGGCTAGTGACAGCCAGAGCGGGATTAGGAGGCTTTCTGGTTATAGTAGACAAATTGCGAGGGGATGCAATTTGTCGACCGAGGTGGTTGCCAATGGCCCGAACTTGGCCATCGTATGGCATGCACGCTGAGGAAGCGCAACAACAAGCGTCCGCATGCCCCTCGGCGTGTTCGTTGCCCTTTGCACACCACGGGAAGCCGCCATTACTGACTCCGTTGCTTGATAAATCTAATTGAAGCGTAAGGAAAGCCTCGCCCTTCTGCTCGCGTCGTCACCAGTTTCATTAGCATTATCCTAAATTTAAATCCCTTTTCGTTTTTCCCTAGGCATGCGGTATCTCTTTTTTTATGTAGAGGACAAGGGGCAACGGGTAACCCAAACCCAGCCCAACCCTACCGCTCTGAGCTACAGGAAGTGCATGTCGCTGCTCGCTCGTTGAGGAACCCTTTCTTTAGCCTAACCTGCACGGTTATATAGGTATTCTCCGTCCCCTGGAACAACTCCGGATGTCCAAGGTACTCCCTTACAATTTGCCAAACATTTCATCCGGCAAATGACTTCACTATCTAAAACTACATAAAATTTCCAAGAAAACGACACCTTGCCCGTTCCGAAGTTGCTCATAACTTCCGAGATACGCCCGTCCAAACTTTAAAGAAATTTTAAAATTGGTTTTTCATCATAAATTCTAATTATAAAATCGTACTCAATTTTAAAATTTCTTTAAAGTTTGAACAAGTGTATGTCGGATGAAATTTATATGGTAGTGTGGGAAATTTTGATTTAGTTCGGCAAGTCGGGCATTTTCACAAAAAATTCTATTACATGATAACGCGCGATCGCTAATTAGCGATATGTTTGATAATAATCGTTCATTTTCGATAACTCGAGAGCCCTTCTCTATCTTTCTTAAATTTGGCACACTTGTAAAGCTACTTGGCGCTTACATTTTCTCGGAAGTTACGACTGCCCAAATCGAGTTTCCAATTGCAAAATGACCATAACTCGACAATTCGCAAGCGAAAAACTTCGAAATTTAAGTAGAGTGTAGAGCACCGTACCGTTCTGCTCATAGATCATATTTGGTGAAAATTTCAAGGGTCTAGCTGTCAAGGTTCAGAAGTTAAAGTTGCAGCCGTCGAAAGATGCGATTTAAGGTGACAAGTTTGACCCCGGTACGATCGATATTAAACGAGATAAACGCAATTTTATTTTGCCAATCATTCATTATCCATAACTCGTAAACCGACCAACATTTTTGAAATTTGGCACACTTGCCTGACGCTCAGACGCGCACGGAAATTACAGCTGCTCAAATCGCACTTTTGGGTTTTCTAATCGAAAATTGTCCATAACTTGAAAATTCTTGAGCAGAATTGTAGAGCACCGCGCTGTCCATATTTGGTGAACATTTCAAGGCTCTAGCTTCCAAGGTTCAGAAATTACAGCTGTCAAAAGATCCGATTTTAGTTAATTGCAAAACTGTACTCCATCGGATTCCTGTATCAACCTCTATAGGAAAAAGCATAAATAAGAGGAGTCTGCAAGGGTTTTTAGATGAAGATTTTTGTCCACATTTGAATCCGTTGAAATTGCGTTAAGACCCTAGAGAACATAGCATCACTAATGAAACTATGGGGGAACGCATATTCTCCTCCAAAAATATCACAAACAGGATAAGGCACCCTTCCACCGCTCTGGAGGTGCTCCTCAGACTTCTCTCCATAGCTACATTGAAACTGTGACTTGAAAGCCATCACCATAGCTAAATAATTATCGGTCCGAGGTATCAGTTCATCTATGTCAATAGACGAAACGAAGCTTTTAAATATATGTGACCGGGAAAGTTAAAAGGGGGCTATGTGGTAAAAACAAACAAGCGAGTAAACGGCCGATAAAGAAATCAAGTCGGTGCGTTGTGTTTAATTGATTTGTCGTGATCTGATTTTTATGAAACTTGGTATCTATATACTTTCGATGATCCTGACTTGGATACTGTTACCGGAAATGTAATTAGCGGGTAATATAACAGTAAATCCAAATGTAAATCAATTTAAATTAATTTTTCGACAAGTTCGAGCATATCTTCAGCACATTCTTTGCTATATTTTTTTATTGTTGATATGCAGGATCTATTGGTGACCACAAAAGTGTTTCAGAGATTGCAATGTTGGCCAGTGACTGGAATAACAGTAAATCATCCTGTAAAGATAACGATGCAATTTCTTTCGATTGCTTGCCTTCATTCTCTTCGGGTGCTAATTCTAATAAAACATAAGTACATATGTAGTTATTTATCAGCAGGACACTTTATATCTAAAAGTACATACTAATCCCAGGGAATACCCGTAAGGACAAAAGGTCCTTTTTTCCAAAAAAAGTCCAATATGAGCAATATGAAAATATGATATGAAAATACAAGACTTGGTGAGACAAGTGCTCCGAAATACTAATTGTACATTCTTTAAATCTTCTCTCCTGAAAAGGGCATTTTGGAAAATTGGTTGTGGATAGCCAAGATGGGTTTCAAACGATAGGGACGGATTAGAAGAAGTCATTGAAATGGGTTTAAATATTTTTTGGCCTTTGGGGACACCAAAATATCGCTATATTCTAGTTCGAATCAATAATATTTTATTCGCATATTATACAGGGTTATTGGTTAAGTCGACCTTTTCCCTGCAACACGTTATAATAGGGTCAAAATGCAACCAAATGAGGCCATAAATGTTAGGCCGATTTTCATGGTCACTGAGATATGTATATGAATTTTTAGGTTTTTTTGAAATAACCTAGAATTTTGCCATTTAAAGTAAGAATTAAAAAAAAACTACTAAGGTAATGGGCTTAAACTTATTTTTGGATTTTAATCAATACTATAGCAGACATTTATTAATCATTTAAAATTTCAAAAACCCATCACAATTCGAAATTTTTAATTTTAAATAAAAAAAAATTTTCTTAAATTTTTTTAAAGATATTTTTTAATGTAGTATTACTAAAAAAAATTATATGACATGGAGTCTGCAGACCACTGCAAAAACATACGCGTATTGTCAGCTTTCTAAAAAGGTGTCAATGTCAATACAAATATTTGAAATAATTGAAACAGCTAGCTGCAACTTGTTCGGGGACCATAATTTCCTTTGATAAAAAATTAAATAAATGTAATTAAATTCAAAATCATCAAAATCATTCAAAAAAATCGTATAATGTACCGCTTTATTTCATTTTTTATCAAAGGAAATGATGGGACTTCCAGTAAATATGGAAATTATCCACAAAGTCGAAAAGAACTTATGACAATAAGCGCGTTTTTTGCCATCGCGGTTAATGTGTGACTCAAAAGTAAAAAAGTTCCCCGGTAACTTTGCTCAAACAACTGACAACTGTTCTACATTTTTGCCTCACTCTCGTCGGCTTATTTTTGAGATCTGGTTGATTTCGCCACAGAAGACAATGATATATCTGAAAAATCTAAATACCTCAATAAGAACATTCGCTGTTTTGTTTTGAATTTAATTTTTTAAAGGTACTCAAACTTAGAAAACGAAATTGCCGCATTTGTTCCTCTTCATTAGCCATCTACATTTCATTACCCTAAACTTTATCCCGGGCAGGGTAGTGGTAGTGAAAATTAACTGGGTAGGTGTATTTTTTTCAATAGTTCGTTACTCAAAACTAGTCGGGATGATAAGAAAACGCAACTGGTGGTATTTTTCAACGAACCAACGTTGAAAGTTTTTATTAAAAAAATAAAACATTGGTGTGTCGGGTGACTAGGAGCTCCAATCGCAATAAACCAAAAGTTAGCACTCTGCTCGAATTTTGTGGGGACTTGTGGACATGCCGTTTTACTATGTGGGGATATTGGAGGCCTTGACCAGAGCGACTCAATGTTTCCCCCAATGAACTTATTGTGAATGCTTGTACACAATTTCACGGGTGAATTAGCATTCTTTCAAAAGCTTTTAAAAAAGATCTAAAACGAAAATATTTTAATTTATGTTTAAGTCTAACGCCGAAATATTCAATAAAATTCTAATGTGTTATGTACATTATTGCAAAGATAATTGTATGTATTTTTTTTTCTCATACCATTTTTCTGTATCTTTTGTCGTTTTTTAAATAATCGCAAAAAAAAACAAAAAAAAACCCCTTCCCCTATTTTTTTAAGGTTTCTGACCTCCAATCGGTTGGGACTTATTTTCCCATAATCTGGGGACCATCAGCAACCATTCTGCAAAAAAATCAGCGATGTTAGATTTTTTCCGATCGATGGCCATATTTTGGCTCAATTTTCTTAGACAGATAAATATGTATAAAAATCTGCATTGTGTGACCGTTTTTACCGACATTGACTGGCATTCGAAAATCGAAAATCATTTTTCAAAACGCAAAATGTATTATAGAAGTCTTAGGGCGGAATTCATAGTCCCCACTTTTACTTAAGGGAACCCTTAAGGGAATCCTTATTAATTTTCCGATTTAAAGTCATCAATACTTAAGAAATAAAATTCAATTTTGATACTACTAGATAATTTTTATATATTTTTTTAAATAAAATACAGTTCGTACTCGATAATCCGGACTAATGAAAACCGGGGTCGATCCGGACTACAGAGGAATTCGGACTAATTTGCTCTAAATTTCGAGGAAATGGACGAATTATCAAATTGTTCGTAGAATCTGTTTTCTATTTTCAAAGAATTTCACTCTGTTATTCTAGATTTTGTTGTTTTCAAGAACAAAGAAAAATGTTGTTTTCATTTTGGACAATAATATCACTGTTATTTTGAGAAAAAAGTCAGATTCGGATTAGAGAACCTCTTGAAATTCGGACTACAATGTGTGTACAATGCAATCTTTGAGGTGATCCGGATTACTGGAAATTCGAGGTTTCGAGGCTTCGGATTATCGAGTACGCAATGTACAGGGTGTCCCGCAACTGGTTAGCCATAGATAAACGGTAGACTCTACAGGATGTTTTTGGAAAAATGTCACAAAAATTATTTCTCTAGCTTTTACCGTTAAGGAGTAATTGCCTTTTTTGTGATTCTTGTCAAAAAGCACGAGTTTTTTTAAAAACTCCTATTTTCTAGCTTCCACTTTAGCCAAATTAAAATTTTTCATATCCTTCTGTTGTTGAAGTTGAATGCGGCAATGCCTTTATAAGTGACGTTTTGCATTCTCTTATACTTATTCCTTAAGGGAATCCTTATTCCTTAAGTAACGACTATGAATTCCGCCCTTAGTTACTTTACATTCTAAGAAGTTAAGCAACTAGTATTTTTGTCAAATTATGGCTTTGCAAATACAAACATGGTTATTATGAGTGACTCTGAAATTAATCTTTTATACGCGTAACAATGAGATGTATTAACGGATTCGAATGTCCTCGACGTCTCCTTTGATATGATATCGCACATGACCGTTCCGCGGTAACGATATTTTTGTGTCCTTTTTCAAATAAAAATTAATAGTTGAACTAGCTTGATATCTAGCACCCAAAAGATTATAAAACAACAAAATTGCCTTTCATGATTTTTTCTATGGAAAATTCTATATTAATTTCATTTTTTAAAATTCTGTAGAAAAATATACTTTCTATAATTTGATAATAAATGATAACGGTAAAATATTGAGGTTATATCATTACTTACATTATATACAATAATGCCAGCATCTCATAAAATTTCGAAACTTAAAAATCTTAAATTTACTAAAAATTTTGCATTCGATACTACATTTTTTGTTTTCATACCGCTCCCTACCTCAACTCATGCAGACTTATATGATTTGCGGTATTTATTTTTACTTCTAACTTAGTGAGTGAGATGTCCTGAAAATTTGGGTAAATTTGCTTTAGCGGTTGAAAAGATATTCATAGATACACAAAATTGCAATTTCACAATGGATTTTGATGATTTGATGGTGAACTGCAATATCGATTTTCGGGCTCATTTTTGAAGTTTTGGCAACTGCGGTTTTCACCATTGGAAAGAGCACATTGTTTTCTGGGGAAATCACTAAAAAAGTGAAAATCGAAATTTTTACACGATAGCCCCTTTTTAACTTCCCCGGTCACATATATAGGTACTTTGCGGGTACCATGAAAAGCCAGATGCCAGATCATACGACTGCCCTTACAGAAATCTGAAATGTGTGAAACCTTTTTTTGTTTTATGTGTATAATGTATAATGTCAGTTGGTGTAACGAAAAGGGACCACATCAAGAGTAGCTACATCCGAGGCAGCTTGTTCATATACCAACCAATCACCGAAAAGCTCGAAGACCGACAAATGGATTGGTATTGCCATGTTCAAAGGCGTCCGCCTGAGAACCCCGCAAAGAAAGCGATATCAATGGAAGTTCCACTTGATGGACCCAAGGCCAGAGGCAGACCGAAGAACACCTGGATATGTCAAATGAAAAAGCAACAACAACGCATTGGTCTCGGCGATGACACGATCCAAGATAGAGCTGCCTATAGAAATATGCTGAGAAATTATCGCCAAAACGGGCGATGTGCCTACACCGCAGGTCGAGCAACGCGAAACCGTGGAGCGGTATAAAGAACGAGGCAAGGAAGAAGAAGAAAAGAAAGTATAATCTTTTTCAAGTACTGTTCCCTGTTATAGGTTTTTGTGTTAAAACAAACGTTTGTCCTTCACATGTTGATGATTTTTTATCAAGGAGAAAGTGGTGTAGATAGCTTTTCGAAGGGGGAAGGGATCAGTTGTTAGGATAATTTTTTTCAGCATAGGAGAAATGCATTAAACTCAGGGGTTCTAAGTAAGGAAATATAAAGAAAAATGTAATAGTTTTGAAATTTTTTAAATCTTGCTTGTTTACCTGAGATTCCGGAGTAGGTTTGACACAGCGAAGCAAATATTGTTCTGGGGTCTCAGCTCTGGGGTGAACTTAAAATTGAAGGTTCGTCAGCAATATCGAGCGCAAATGTTAAGAATCGTTCCCGCACTGGAGATAGATGCTGTAAACACAGGTCTCAATGAGTGGTTTGTCTGCAGCATACAATAATGTTCTGCAGAGCGAGGAAGCACGACGTAAATACGTTGAGGCAGCCTGTGTGTAGTAATACCGAAGGATGATCCGGCGGATGAGTGAACAAGATTGTTGTGAGAAAAATCATACATAACTGCATACCGGGTAACATAATGCAGTATTGTTCAAGCCTCTCATGTTCTGCGGTATGAAAAAAAAATTCTTAATAAATCTGTTATCTGTTTTTTCGGTAGTCATCTAAAAAACAACGATTGAAGAATATGGCTGAGGATTTGCCCGAAAACCGATTCCGCAAGCAAGTGTACAGCATTGAGTCTTCGGGATTCTGGCCAGCTTACGTTAGAGATTATCGCCGAACGACGATTTGAAAGAAAATTACAAGTTTTTAATTTAAACAATACTATCTATTAACGAAATATTGTGAAGGAACATAAATGTGTGCAGCAGAAACATCAAACTTAAATTTATTGTGTTTTTAACGTTTTGTAGAGCTATCGACAATATTTTTTCGACATTCAGAAAGTTGTGTGTATTATTTTATTAAAAACGATCTGTCAATATATTATTAATAAATATAAAATATATAATATTAAATTTTACAAATATATTTTATACAAAATCTAAAAACTGTAGAAATTTCACATAGAAAAATAGTTTAAATATGATTGATTCAACATTTCAGTTTAACGAATATATTAACTACAATAGCGTCTCACGCATATGATAATAAATCTTACACAAAAGCCCTGCAAATCGGTCCGATCTTAAATACGCTTAAAATGCATCAAATACACGATTTAATTTATCTGTAAAGAATTTTAAAAAAAATGGTCAAAATCATTGCTTCACAATTTTGATTTTGGCTGAATCAAAACATCCTTCCACCACGAAGGTCGTTCAAGTGCTCCTGGATTTGTCATAAACTCCATTTGTAAGTTCTGATACAATAATCCATCGGAACGTCCAATAACTGAGTTCAGTGCAAAATCAGGTGGTGCAATTGAATCCGCCACAGACACGGCAATATCCTTAAGTTGAGCACATTTTTGCAACAGACCTGTTCGAATTTCATCAACAAATTTTCCTTGAGGATCGAAACCGCCCTGATAGAAAGTGGTCATATGTTTATCGAGACACCAATAGGCGTATACCATAAACAGAAGATGGATTGTATCCTTTAGGCTGGGATCAGCATCTGGTGCTTGCGCTCTTTTTTGATAGTTGTACAAGGCATAGTATTCGCCATAAGCACGGGTCAGATCGCGTGCACCATAAACTTGTGCATTGTTGCGAGCATCGAATTTATGAAGTCCTTCGTCCATGGCTGTTTTCATGCCTGCCGAAGTTTTCTTCAGCAAATAGCACATGAGCCATTCATAGCATTCGATAACGACTGTAAAAAAATAAAACTCATGAAAAATGGAAGAAACTATTTCACACAAATTGCTTACAATCCATTGAATCGACTTTGTGTTTTCTAACCAAATCTGCATATTTTGTCGAAAGGATATGTCCACGCCGATTAATGAAATTCGCTGTGCCGACCGGACTTTCGAGCGTTCCATCCCATTGACGGATTAGCCAATTCGAGGCTTGTTGTCCCAGAACGTTATTGTCACCCTCGTAAGTACAGCTAGGATCGTGATTATTTCTAAGTTCGCCCAGATTGGCAGCCTTTAAATAGCCATGCCCGCCGCATGCTTCTCGCGCCTCCTGGATAGCATCACGTGCCGTCCACGTGATAAGCGCTTTTGATGATGATATGACCGCGTGGATTTCCGAGACAATTTGAGTCTGCAAAAAGGAAAAGCGTGTTGAATTTTAGGACTACCAAAAATTAGAGGGGATGATCCTACCAATAGTTCAAATCCATTTGAATCTGCTTGCGATCGTTGTACAGTCGTTAAGTAGGTATTCGTCAGCTCATAAACGGAAATTTTAAGTACACATGCCGCTGCAAGGTAGGGGAAAATTCGCCATTGCTGGAAGACGAAAGTGGCATTCAATTGTTTGCTACCTTGAGAAAAATTGATAAAGCTCAAACTTACATGCAACTGATATTCAATAATTGGCACTTCTGGTCCTTTCACTTCCTGCCCGAATTGCTTTCGCAGTGCAGCATATCGAACTGCTATCACAGCTGCATTCGACAATGTATTCACTGACTCCTGCATAATTCCCAATCGTCCGGCCGAAAACGATTCCAGTGCAGCACCCAAAATTTTTCCCGGCTCACTAAATACACTCACATAGGTCCCATCTGCCGTCACGTCTCCTGTCCGATTCAACAAATTCTCCCGTGGTATCCGATAATTCGAAAATATCATAAAACCATTATCGATTCCATTCAAACCAATCTTCTCTCCAATATCGCCGACCAATACACCAGGATACGTCTGCAATGTTTGTGGATCGCGAATAGGTATCAAAAATCCATGCAACCCGTGATTCACCCCATCAGCGGTATACAGAATGGCAAAGGTCATTGCAATAGTAGCCGTTTTCCCTAAATTTCCAATCCAACACTTAGCCGCTTCGAAATCCGGCGTATTCATAACAAACTCCTGCGTCTTCGGATCATAGGTGGCAGTGGTTCGAATACATTTCGTATTGCTTCCATGCGACACTTCGGTAATGGCCAGTGCCGTTATGATTTCTCTATTCCAGGCAGCCTTGTAATACTTCATATGTCGTTCGGTACCCATAGCAAGTAGGGCATTGTTGAAAAGCCCCACGCCCAGGGCAATTTTAACCGACAAACTGGGGCAAACGGAGTGAATAGCCTCATTGACGCTCATCAGATAGCGTGTCTTCTCCTGCGAGCTAAGCTTCTGTTCGTCTGATGGTGCAATATCCAGATGGGCCATCCGATTCATTTGCATGGCTGCTATACGTTTTTGTTGATCGGTGGTGAGGGTTGCCTTCGGCTTGGCAAATAATGGATCTGATTCGAGGATTTTCCATATTTTGTACTGCAAAAGTGGAATAAGGATTTCATGAAATTGGTCGTCAAATATATGATGAGTAAGTACGTACCTTAATTTTCAAAGTTTTCTCTTCTTCGAAGAACAGTCTCAAACGTTTCCAGTCGAATTTAGCCCGATCGCGATATTCACACAATGGTCCCTTCGGCATGTCCGGAATGAAGGATGTGTCTATTGTATGGCCAGTCATTTCAGTGTTCTGAAAAATCGATAAATTTATTACAATTTGTGCTGAAAATAATAGTTTAATGACGGCGCCACACTGCGCGGAGTTTCCCAAACACAGCGCAGACGATCAGTGCAAAATCGATACCTTGGATTTCCCCAACCACACTGCTAGCAGTTGCCGAATGCCGAACAAGTAACAAGATTGTATTCCCCCATTGCCTCTGTCCCTCCCTGGCGTATCCACAACTTTGATATTATGTGCCGCGCAGTTCGGCGAACCCCGATCAGTGTAGTCGTGGCCTAATGCCGTCCACAGACTGATCAGGGTTTGCCGAACCGCGCATTACAAAAGATCAAAGTTGTGAACAACACACACCGTGGAGGGACAGAGCGATGGGGGAATTCAACGAACAAATAACGTTTCGTTCGGCGAACCACGATCAGTGTGGGGTTCGACATAAAATTTATAAACATTACGTTCCTACTGCGATCGGGTCTACGAACCGGAACGACCCATGCTTCGGCATGGCCAAGAGTCGCAACGACCACCTTCGACGCAAGAAGGGGATGAAAACCATGTGTCATTCATTCAACACCATTTTTCCGTTGGGGAGCAGTCCTGGCCCGGCCCAGCTGCTCCTCACACTACTAATACGTGCTGGCATTGAATCAAATCCAGGTCCATGGATGTGCTCTGTGTGTGGTAACTGGATTTGGACCAATGTTCAAATGTTGGTCGAGTGTACATGCTGTGGAGAATGGGTTCACCTAAAGAACTGTTCGGGACTTACCCATTATTATCAACGAGGTCCAACCTACACAGCGAGTCGATGTAGAAATCGCTGTCGACGCTCATCATCCAACCAGCCTACCTACCTAGTGGTCCTACCAAGGTTCCCAACTATCAACACCTTCCACACCAGCAAACGTTGTACGCACAGTTCAACCAACACCTAATTTGACCCCAGCTCCACGTACCATCGATGTTAACTACACCAACACTAAAATCGTCCAACTAAACTGCAATGGACTCCAACATAAAATCGTCGAACTTACTGATTTCATGGACAGACACCATATACAGATTGCAGCTGTGCAAGAAACCAAACTCAACTCCAACCATTCGCTCAGCTCACACGGGAAATATAACGTCATCAGACACGATCAAGAAAGCAATGCTGGAGGGGGTTTGGCTTTCCTCATTCATAACAATCTACCGTACAGCATCGTTGACATCACTTCCGCCGATAACACCATGGAACTACAAGCGATAACCGTCAAATCGGGTAATATTGACTTTGAAATCTTCAACATTTATATTCCACCCGTCTTCAGCTGTCCCGTCAGTTACAAAGTCAATATTAACCCTCTACTAAACGGCCAATATCGTCTTCTGCTTGGTGATTTCAACGCACATCACAATCTTTGGCACTCCGACCTCCACAACGACACCAGAGGTAACAACATCGCCGATCAGCTGAACGCATCATATTTGTGTCCAATAAACGACGACAAACCGACTCGCATCGCTGTATCTTGCACAAGCTCACCAGATATTTCCATCGCTAGCCCTGGACTTATCAACGACATCACATGGGAGCCAATCCTCACGATGCGATGTAGTCTGATAACCTACCAATCATACTAACGCTGGATATGCCGTCGAAACACGTCCATCCCGACAAGAAAACGTACACAAACGGTAAGAAAGCTGACTGGGATGGCTTTAAAAAGTTACACTAGCGAGGCTTCTGTTAGTCTTACTCCCCCAGTGGTGTAAGTATGGACGAAAAAAAACTCAGACGGATCATTCTCACTGCAGCCAAGAAATTCATTCCAGCCGCATTCCCAGCCTGAAACCTACTTTTCCTACATCCGCGGCTAAATTAGCTAAAACGAGGGATCAGCTAAGAAGTGCAGTGCAGACCCCAGTGATCCACGCATTGGTGCGAAATTAACAATATCATCGTCAAACAGGTCAATGACCACAGGCGAAATATATGGCACTCACACCTACGAAAACTCAATACCACCACAGGTATGAACAAACTATGGAGCACCGTTAGAAACTTATCTAATCCCACCAAAACTCAAGGGAGGGTCGCTATCAAGTATGGAAATTCTACCGTGAGCGACGAAAAGAAATGCGTCAATCTGTTTAACAAACAGTTCGTCGAGCACCCACCCAAGGATAAACTCAAGCGCAAAATTACACGAGCCATCCGTAAGACCAAGGCAGATGAATATCTTTAGACCACCACCACTGAAGTAGCCGATGCCATAAATAAAATAATAAAATAAATAACAGGCGCGACAATCCAACATTGGATTAAGGCCGCAGGATGTGTTAGTGACATCCTATTTCCAAGATCTTATCTGCTTTTTGATGAGGTAATGAGATCAGCATCACGCTCAGCAGTGTTATTTATCCCCATAAATGGGTACTCGTTTAACATCTGAGTGAGATCATAGTCCGTCACAAGCTCGTGAGTTCGAAAAACACCATGGAACACGGTGAGATTCCAACTTGTGACCCTGTGCACCGAAGGTGCGCGCACTAACCGCTAGACCGGCAGACTATGCCATGCCGATGCCATAAACGCCAAAAATTCAAAAGCTCTTGGTCCGGACGGTATAGCAATGATTATGCTCAAACACCTCGACACACCGGCCTTAGAGTATATCACTGCTACGATGAACCTTTCACTTCGAACATTCATCATTCATAGATTTAGAAGATAGGTCGCATTATTCCTATACCCAAACCTGGCAAACAACACTCCTTAAGAGAATCCTACCGCTGATACACAAAACTCTTGCGACGCACATACAACTCGCTAATCACCAACACGGCTTTAGGAAATTGCACATCACCACCACTGCATTAGACCGAATCATGTCTAAGGCCTTGAATGGAATCAACCAACCCAAGCCGTTTAAGCGTACCATACTAGTGGCTTTGGATCTGTCGAAAGCGTTTGATATGGTGAATCACTCGCTCCTACTGACAGACCTCCATAACTCATCCACACCGTCGTACATACTCGTAGTTAAATGGATCGCAAACTACCATGCCGGGCGTCAATCTAGCACAGAGTTCAGAAATGGGAAATCCCAACTAAGAAGGATCAAACAGGGAGTACCACAAGGTGGAGTTCTATCCCCCACTTTGTTCAACCTCTACATGTTAGGGCTTCCCACCCCACCTGAAGGAATCGACATAATATCCTACGCTGAAGATTGCACCATCCTGACATCCGGCAACGATATTTCAGACATGTGCGACCGTATCAACGGCTACTTAGAAGAGCTCAACACCTTCTTCATTAGCAAGAACCTGAAGTTGTCAGCACCCAATGTCCCAAATCCTCGGCCACCCTCTTTACTACATACACAAGGAATATAACCTACGGCTAGACATTAATGTAAACAACACCGAAGTCCCCACTGTCCGTCACCCCAAAATCCTCGGCGTCACAATTGACAATCATGGCATCTTCAACAGCCACGACAATAAATGTGACAAAATGAAGAGTAGGGACCAGATCTTAAAATCTCTTGCTGGCAGCAAATGGGGAATTGATAAGGAGACATTACTCACCACTTACAAAGCCATCGGTCGTTCAGTGGTAAACTACGCCGCACCCGTATGGACAAACAATCTCTGCAACACTCAATGGAAACGGATTCAAACGTGCCAAATGGAGCTATGCGTACTATCACTGGATGTGTACGCATGACATCTCAAGATCACCTCCACCAAGAAACTAAGCTGCTTAATCTGAAAACTCATAATGAGCTACTCGCTAAGCATTATTTTGTTGGTTGCTATCGTAGCCAACACCCGAATTTCGATCTTATGGACAAAACCCCACCTCCACGTCATGTAAGACGTACGTAAGTCCAAAGATTCAAAAGAGTTCCCCTCGATAACACCAACAACTACAAGACGGTTCTAAAGCAGTTGCATACTAGCGAGGTAACAAAAGCCACGAATGATCTATCATCAAACCGTGTCCTTCAAGCTCGACCACCAGATATCTCCAATGACGAAGTACAGCTACCTATAGCCACACGTACCACCTTGGCTCAGCTTCGCTCTGGATGGTGCTCCAGACTAAATACATTTTGGTCCCGCATAGACAACGCCATTGCAGACATTTGTCCAGCGTGTGGAGCCAGCCCGCACAACGTGGACCACCTTTTCAATTGTACTGCCGCACCAACGCATCTAACACCCATTGCGCTTCGGGAAAATCCCATTGAGGTGGCAATCTTCTTAGGCCTCGAACTTAAGGTTAGTTAGTTACCCCCCCCCCCCCCCCCCCCTTACCTGCGACGCTACAACAACAACAACAAAAATTTTATATGATCACGAGTAGTCTGATAAATTGGCGAATTTCATACACATATGGCTCTACGAGTGATAAGCGCTTGTAGATCGATATTCGATGGGAACTGAACTAAAAATCTGAATTTAGCACATAGAGTGCGTCTTTTTGGTTATCCCGTGTAGGTTTGGGATTTGGGTAACGAAACTGTTTTTTTTATATGGAGTTCGTTAATCAAAACTACACGGGATGACTCTAAAAAACGTGCTTGCTAAAGTAGATATTGGTTTTTAGCAAGGCTCCCAAAAAGTTCTCCAAGAGCGATATATTACACCACATCACCTTTATTCTACCTCTCCCAATTTATTAGTATCTTTTTTTTTCTAGACTATGCATCTACAAAACCCTTTTTAACCGTTTCTCTTATTAACCTGATATAACCAGTTGATATCGTTTGAACAGTTTTTTTTCGATAATCAATTGTCCAGATCTGATCAATATAAATTTTTATTATAGATTACCATATCAACACACCCAATTTAAATTGGCAATTACTGAATTTATTAGTTCAATTATGTGCAAATAATAAATTTTTCGTTATTTCTTTTATCTTTGAAAATCAGTCAACTTGTAGTACTATTTTTAATTCACATAGATAAGATAAGATTGACGAACACGAGGAAGGAAATTTGAATTGAGTCACAAATTCCATAAATTTTGGGTCTTATCATTTGAGTTTACAGTGAACTTTGGGTTGTATCAAATTGTACTTTAGTACGCGCGATTTTATTAAAGATTTTGATCAATTATTGTACATATCTATCTATCTTCATTCTCATCATACTGCAAATTATGATTGATCATGAATCATTGAGTTTTCTAACAATAATTTTATAAATTTTATAATTTTTCAAAATTATATTAAATTTTATAGCGGTACTTTGAACTGTCAAATATGTCAAAGTTGACAAAAGGAAAGTAACGGTATATGAATAGAAGGTGGGGCACTAAGCCAAATGTGATACTCTGGCTCTACACCGCAATTGTACGGCCTATCTTAACGTATGGGGCACTGGTCTGGTGGCCAGCCCTCAGCAGAGCTTAGAATTTAACGAAATTAAGCAGGGTGCAAGCAAAGATCGGCATGTCTTGGCATTACAGGGGGTCCGGGGGATGCATTGAATGTAATCCTACATCTTCTGCCGATCAACCTTTTTATCAAAGAACTGTAGTTCGATCAGGCTCAAAGAGTCGGGTCACTGGATTGCCAAGCCATATGACCACTCTGATATTCTTAACCAAATGCCACAAGATACGATCGAGGCTACAACGGACTATGCCGTGACTACACTAAGTTTCGGGAATAACTTCGATGACAGATTTCCCACCAGAAGCCAATGGATGGGGAGTGAGTTAACGGGAGAATACGATCTCTCCCTTTTTACAGTTGGACCCAAAATGGACTGTGGTGTGGGTAGCACACACACACTCAATATCTCTGAATCTTACCGTCTGCCTAATCATGCCAGCATTTTCCACGCAGAATTGCTTGCAATCATGAAAGCATGTCACAAACTCGGGGACATACAAGACAACGAATACATAGCCATCTGCTCCGATAGTCAGGCGGCTATCATGGCATTAAAATCCGTAGAAATATTCACCAAGCTCCTAAAATCCTGTATAGAAACACTGAACAATCTTGCAGTAAGGCACAGGGCACACACCACACAGTCACCCTACTTTGGGTGCCGGAACACAGAAACATACAGGGAAATGAGATTGCAGATGAATTGGCTAAACTAGGGGCAACTCTGCACAGCTCTCATGCGGAGCGCGTGGACATTCCGATGGCAGCTGTCAGAAGAAAAATCTCCTCTCATTATCTCGCGAGTGCTTATTGGCGGAACCTTAACACTTGTGTAATATCAAGGAAGCTATGACCATCATGACTATGACAGGAAAAGAACATCCGAGATTCTGACCAGACCGCGTAAAGATATTGCTACAATTACAGCGGTAATTACTGAACATTGGCCAATAGGGGACCACACGGAGAGAAAAATTGTAGTGAAAGGCATTAAAACTGTAATAAAAACTATTGCATTTGTAATGATTTTTGACCCTATTGCAACTGATGTAAAAGTTATTACATCTGTAATGAAAAATGTCATTGCGCTGTCTGTAATAAAATTAATAATTGGTTCCAAGAATCGCCCCAATACTAAAAGTATCCAGTAAATTCTCACAGCAGCTGCTTAAGATATTTCCACACTGAAAAAATTTGTCGCGCCCCTCTATCCCCCCTTAAAAACTACCCCCGTCAAGTTAGCACTACCACCCCGGTAACGGCCAATTCAAGCATTTCCGTAAAACAAAAAGTATCCAATTAATTGTCGCAGGAACCGAAAGGCATATTCCACCCTTCAAAAAATTTGTTGCGCCCCTTCTAACCCTTGAAAACTACCCCTAAGTGCATTTGAGCCTCAGTTCGCAAAACTCGAGTTCCAAGAATCGCCCCACTACTAAAAGTATCCAGTAAATTCTCACAACGGCTGCTTAAGAGATTTCCACCCTGAAAAAATTTGTCGCGTCCCTCCTTCCCTTAAAAACTACCCCCGTCAAGTTAGCACTACCAGTGGTAGCGGCCAATTCAAGCATTTCCGTAAAACAAAAAGTATCCAATTAATTGTCGCAGGAACCGAAAGGCATATTGCACCCTTCAAAAAATTTGTCGCGCCCCTTCTACCCTTAAAAACTACCCCTTTGTGCATTTGAGCCTCAGTCGCCAAACTGGAAATCTCTTAAGCAGCTGCTATGAGAATTTATTGGACACTTTTAGTATTGGCGCGATTCTTGGAACTCGAGTTTTGCGAACTAAGGCTCAAATGCACTTAGGGGTAGTTTTCAAGGCGTAGAAGGGCGCAACAAATTTTTGAAGGGTGGAATATGCCTTCCGGTTCCTGCGACAATTAATTGGATACTTTTTGTTTTACGGAAATGCTTGAATTGGCCGCTACCGGGGTGGTAGTGCTAACGTGACGAGGGTAGTTTTTAGGGGAAGGAGGGGCGCGACAAATTTTTCCAGGGTGTAAATCTCTTAAGCAGCCGTTGTGAGAATTTACTGGATACTTTTAGTATTGGGGCGATTCTTGGAACTCGAGTTTTGCGAACTGAGGCTCAAATGCACTTAGTGGTAGTTTTCAAGGGGTAGAAGGAGCGCGACAAATTTTTCGAAGGGTGCAATATGCCATTCGGTTCCTGCGACAATTAATTGGATACTTTTTGTTTTGCGGAAATGCTTAAATTGGCCGCTACCGGGGTGGTAGTGCTAACGTGACGAGGGTAGTTTTTAAGGGAAGGAGGGGCGCGACAAATTTTTCCAGGGTGGAAATCTCTTAAGCAGCCGTTGTGAGAATTTACTGGATACTTTTAGTATTGGGGCGATTCTTGGAACTCGAGTTTTGCGAACTGAGGCTCAAATGCACTTAGTGGTAGTTTTCAAGGGGTAGAAGGAGCGCGACAAATTTTTCGAAGGGTGCAATATGCCATTCGGTTCCTGCGACAATTAATTGGATACTTTTTGTTTTACGGAAATGCTTGAATTGGCCGTTACCGGGGTGGTAGTGCTAACGTGACGAGGGTAGTTTTTAAGGGAAGGAGGGGCGCGACAAATTTTTCCAGGGTGGAAATCTCTTAAGCAGCCGTTGTGAGAATTTACTGGATACTTTTAGTATTGGGGCGATTCTTGGAACTCGAGTTTTGCGAACTGAGGCTCAAATGCACTTAGTGGTAGTTTTCAAGGGGTAGAAGGAGCGCGACAAATTTTTCGAAGGGTGCAATATGCCATTCGGTTCCTGCGACAATTAATTGGATACTTTTTGTTTTACGGAAATGCTTGAATTGGCCGTTACCGGGGTGGTAGTGCTAACTTGACGGGGGTAGTTTTTAAGGAAAGGAGGGGCGCGGCAAATGTTTTCAGGGTGGAAATCTCTTAAGCAGCCCCTGTGATATCTTACTGGAGACCTTTAGCATTGGGGACATTATTGGAACTCGAATTTGGTTAACTGAGGCTCAAATGCACTTAAGGGGAAGGAGGGGCGCGACAAATTTTTTTCTTTTTCTATTGAATTACGACAAAACTGCGACATTTTATGCACTGTAGCGTTTGTCGAAATTTTAAAGTGGTAGTGCTAACTTGACAGACGTAAAATAAGTTGTATGTATATGCATTGGCGCCGATGAAACGGGGGACATAGTTTCTTTTGTTTTTATACCCTTCCCTCGTAGAGTGAACTAAGGGTATATTAACTTTGTCATGGAGTTTGTAACGCATTGAAGGAAGCATCTCCGACCATATAAAAAGTACATATACATACATATATGATCAGCATAACATGGGGAGTCGATTGGGCGAAGTCCGTCTGTTGCTACGCGTTTTACTCGGCCAATTTAAAAGCTATGAACCTGAAATTTTGCACAAATGCTTCTCTTTGCTGCAGGCAGTTTGTGTATTTGAATCGGACCATGGTGTCATGGGGCTGCCATACAAACGTAACCCCCCCCCCCCAATTAGGTTCTTACAAGATTTTTTTTTATTTGTGCACCAATTTCAACCAAATTTAACACAAATGTGTTTCTATTATTGACACACAATTTACGTAAGAATTGGTTTAATCGGACCATGGAGTCATGGGGCTGCCATACAAACCCAACCCCCCAAATTAGGTTCTTCTAAAAAAAACTTTTTTATTTGTGCACCAATTTCAACGATATTCCACACAAATATATTTCTATTGATGACACACAAGAGAGTGAATCAAATCGGACCCCATGGGGTCATGGGGCTGCCTACAAACTCAAGCCCCCATTTTGGTTCTTCTAAGAAACATTTTTTACACCAATTTCACAAAACCTTGAATTAATTTGTCTTAATCAAAGCAACAAAAAAGGTCAAAACAAATGGGATCGAACTGCTCCCGCATCCCCCAATAACATTTTCTGGGCAAATATTTTTATTTCCCACTTATTCCAAGCAAACCCCACACAAATATTGTTTTGTCGACGCAACGAGACTTTCGTGAAGACGGAAGGAAAAGAATGGCGGGTGGGGGGTTGAATGCAAGTCGTAGGTACGCCCGAAAAAACTTTTAGCCCGCAGGAGAGCGAAGGGTATCCAAATTTCGGCCACGCCCGAAATTAGCCTCGGTCTGGTTTTTTATTTATCTTGACTGTATTTGACTCCTTCTCGAGATCCAGAGCTATAACGCTCAGATCGTTGATTTTGTGCGAGAGTACTTAATACTCCGTCAGACGCACCCGGCCAGACAGGCCAGCAAAACAGTTTCTGCTCTGCTCCACGCTAGTAGAGGGGCCTACAACTTTTTAGCTCTGTTCACTCGTCTAACTTTAAGAATATCACACAATGACTACCTATAGTTTTCCATGGTCCTTAAGACAGTGGTGTGGTAAGGACTCTGGCTTCACAGGCCGGGTGCGCCTGATTGCGTCATAATTTAGAATGTGTGTAGTTTACTACACAAAAGCGCTGCATCAAAGATGCTTTTCCACATTTAATTTGGAGCATTAAGAACCTTTCCAAACAACGGTTATCAATTTAGACTGCCTGCCTTTTATTAATTTAAATTTTTCTAACCAACAATGGATTAGGTATTTTTCAGAAAAATTTTCTCTCTTGTTTTTTTCTGGTAAATCGATAATTTTATTTCTGTAATCTACTGTTTAGTAAATAGGTTTCATAGTACTATATTTAGTTTAATTACATTCCTTAAATACTAATAACTTATCGTATGGGTGGCCTCTCAGGCCGAGTGCACCCGATCTTGTTTAGATTTGAGGTGCGCCCGACGGAGGGTTAAATGTCAAAACTTCATCATACAAGTTCCACCGCGTCCCGGCAACTTAAGTCGAATGAGCAAAAAACTACCCTCCGAAATAGGATGCAATCCTGCCAAACTTCGGTTTAAACTTTACTGTGGGATTTCGTTCTGGGGAGGGTTAGCTAGGACTCCCGATGTTATTGTAGAAATGTAGAGGAGCAGCTGGGTTGAGCAGCTAAAGAGTTCGGACTCACAGTTGAATAAAGAAGACAGAGGAGCATCTGAAGCGCTTGGGCTCCTATTTGGAAGAGGAGAAACAGCTTAATAGCTTGGGCTCCTATTTTAAGGAAGAGGAAAAGCATGGATCCCTAAATGTCTCCAGCCGACTGTCTGATAATGTTTCCTTCTATGGATGCTGTGGATAAGGTGGATGGATGGGGAGATAAGAGGCTTCTCGGTATGTTTCGGCAGGAGATCCGATCCTGTTGAAGTGTAAAACCAAGCAAAGCCAGAATTTAAAATGGACATTGATCTCGCAAGTGGAATATGCAGTCCAAAAGCCAAAAATAGCATCGAATACACAAGAGCTACGGTCTAAAAAGCAGAAACAGAGGCCAGTTGAATGTAATCAGAATCTCCAGTAAAACTCTAAACACGTTTACGGGCCATTTTCCTAAAACTTAGCTCTAAAATTTAAAAAAAAGCATGCGCGACAGTACAACATTTAATTAAGGCCGCAGATGTGTTAGTGACATCCAATTCCCAAGATCTTAACTGCTTTTTCGTTAAGGTGTTGAGATCAGCAATGTTATTTTTCCCCATAAATGGATACTCGTTTAACATCTGATTGAGATCATACACATACATACACATCAAAAACACCATAAACGAACACCAACGATTTCAACTCCTAAGAAAATCTTGATGTTGAAAATTTCGGGCTTGCCCCTCTGACCGAAATCATGGCTACGCCCATGCTGCCACAGGCATTTGAAGATTTCCATGGTTCGTTAGAAAAATTAAAATGAATGAAAGGCAGGCAGTCTAAATTTGTAATCGTTATTAGAAAAGGCTCCAAATTAAATGTGGAAAAGGATCTTTGCAGTGGCGTAATAATTAAGAGGATTAATCCCCCCCTTCGGTCACACATTTTTTGTTATTACTTTAGGTACGTAAAATAAAACAAAAGTAAAGTTTTGGTGGAATTATTCAATGTGTATAGTGTTTAGTAAAAACGTGGAAGCATTTCCAGAACTGCAATAGAAAATTTAGCACTTCCTCAAATTTTAATAGATACAATAGAAACACTATAGCACAGGGCTTACGTTAATATACTTTTTCGTATTGGATTTGCAATTCGCACAGGCAAGCACTACTGAAGTAATCTAGAAGTGCTGCTAAAAAAATGAAAAGCAGTGATTGAATATTTGTTGCCGGAAAGTTTTAATATTCGTTTTAAAAATTTTTTAATATTGTGGAACACGGAGTGCTTTTCCACGCAATTTCCAATGGGGAAATATACAGTATGTACTTAAGATTATAAAGATTTCTTCAGGAGAATGGAAAGCTAATGTAAATGAGAGTATACGCTGCAAAACTGCTTCCAATTTTCAAAACTGCTTCCAATTTTTGAGCGTCTATTGTTTGACTTTCTTGACTTTCTTCTTGACTTTCTCCAGTTGTTCCCAATTTTATTGTATTTAATACGAAGAACTCACAAAACTATAGCCAAGATTTTTTTTTAACTAAATCTTTGAAGAAAAATGTTTGCAGAAATTTCCAAAATTGAAAGATAGTTTTACCCAAAAATTGCAACAGTCAAAATATCAAAAGACCTCTGGAGGCCTGTAAAGTTAATAATGAGTCAAATACCGTCCATTCCCATTCAAAATTTAACTTAATAATTCACCAGAGGTTTTTTGATATTTTAAGTGTTGCAATTTTTAGCTAAAAATTGCCATGGTTTCAGGTCTTTGGAAAAATATTCTGACTCCAATAGGGAATAATTTATAGGCAAACGTACATACCATTATGAAAACTAGGGACAATGCGCCAACTTCTAAAATTACTTGCCGGAAGGTCCCAGTGCAATTTTACAGTACAGTTATTTGAACTTAAAACAAAACAAAAAAGTTATTTTTGGGTTGGGATGTAGAGCATAAAAGAAAATTTGAGAAATATTAAGATTTGCAGTTACAGTGGACGAAAAATGACAATAAGGTGTGCGTTTTTTTATTTTTCTTTAATTACAAATAACTGCAAGAACGAGCCTGATTTTTTAAAACTATTTTTCTCATACCGAACAAACCGGTTACCGAATTATCGTTGGGGTTAGGAAAATTTCGATTATCCAATACAAAGCTTTGATACTCTAATTACAGTAGTGCAAATTTGTACGAAAATTGGAATACTGTTAATCCACTCACCGTAGTTAAAAAAGCCCAAATTTTCAGGACTAAGTTTTTTTCATATGGCAAAATTGCTATCTTTTTTGCACCAAAATTTGCTCCAAAAAAACTGCTAAGTTGAAGTGTCATAAATACAGAAATTGTTATTCTGAAATTCAACATTTTATAACCGTAAAAGTATAAATAATTTTGCAAAATGATCCCCCTCCTCCCTGAAAAGCTATCTACGCCACTGGATCTTTGACGCAGCGCTTTCGCGTAGTTTAAGCACATTCTAAACTATGACGTGATCAGGCGCAATCGGCCTGTCAAGCTAGATGCCTTACCGCACAACTGTCTAAAAGACCGTGAGGTGGGCATTCTGTGAGATTCTTAAAATTAGACGATTAAACGAATATGCAAAAAATGAAATAAAGTTGTTCATACAGCTATAGTATGGGAAATGAAATGCACGCCATTCTGAGGCACAGTTTACTAAAGTTAAGTAAATTTTCGAGTAGAGTAGCTACTTTCCACTTTACCGATCGCTCTACTACCATGCTAGAGTCACTCTAACTCGAGTGTTTTCTATTCATTTGAGTGCTACTCTCTTCCCCAACAAATATTTAACCATTTGTACGAGTACATTGGGCAAATTCTTCCCTACACTACCATTTAGTGGACTCATGCAAACCCTTAAATTCCTCTATGAAATATTTTTTTTTTTTTTTTGCTGCACAGAAATTTTCTCTTGGCATTCCATAAACGCATAAACAATTATTCTGGACAAATCACATCGCAACAAAAACGGTGTTTCGTTAGAGAAAATTTGGCGCCCAACGTGGGGCAACAAGTTTTTCCAAAAAAAAATGATGGGGGTTGGAAAACGAATACCTATGCATACATATGTACATATCTTGTGTGTGGTGAACAATTTAAAATTTTGCAGTAAAATATCAAAACCGTTTTTATCGGATAGGCAGTGGCGGATTTACACATTTACCGCTAGTAGGCTGTTGACATTTTGCCGCCCCTACCAAGCTCTACGAGAATATTGCTGAAGGGACGTTACCAGAATCAAGGGTTAAGGCTAGCTTTTTTATCGTTTCCCACCCAATCAAGTTGTGCAAAAATGTGCGGAACACTTGTTTTTTGAGCCGAGAATTAATACTCCAGGACAAACTTCTTTGATTGACCTTCATTTATTCTCAAATTTCTCCTTTACACTTTAATAGATTGGTGCTTTCCACTTCGTGGGTCCTGAGTATTCTTCTATTTTTATGTGATAGATAAATATAAAGAAAAAGCGATCTAATAATTCCTTGGTTGGAGCGTCGGTTTGAAGGGTAGGTTCTTATTGTTCATAGTGTCCCGCTTTTAATGCACTATTGAGCAGTACTCAGGGCGGGACTCTTTGGCGCCTCTATCTCCGCCCTACGTCACTGTAAGGTAAGACAATTTCATGATTTTTAAATTGTTTCAAAAACAGGTCAAATTTCAATTGACAACTTGGCGAAAATATGAACTTGCTTTTACTAGGGTTGCCTATTATATCAACTAACCCAGAAACTAGTTTAGAACGAACGCTAATTTTTGACAATGTAGTCTTCGTAAAAATTATTTTGTTTATGCTGTCAGCATTTTTCATTATACAAAAATTTAAAACTGTTTCAGACTTTGTATGAAATTTTTAAATTAGGATTGAAGCGTAATATCTGGATAAAAAGAAACATTATGTATGCATCAGAACAATTTGTAATTTTTCAAAGGATCATTACAATAGGGATATTAAAACAGAGAGTGTGTGGAGAGATAAGTTGCTTCCTTGGATTAGGCCGCCATCTCGGATCCCGCATGTAAAGTCCCTCATTAAAAATCCCGAAATTGCACCACAAAACATCCAAAGTGTCCCTCCTCCCGATGAAATATTCAGCAAAAAGTGCACCACAAGACGCCCTTCTATACGCATTTTTCGGAAAATCGAACTATGATTCCCATGCTCCCCTCTTTTTGCGAATTATTTGTCCTTTGGCTTTGGGTCTCATGAAATATTGACACCGTTTGTGCTTGGGCCTCCTTTGCAATATTTGTTATCCTAAAGTCGCATCTTTGAAGGTATGTACTTTTGAACTACGACTCTGACATTTCTAGCAAAATGTGCGCCATAATATGCTCTATATCGGCATCCTGATCCTTTCTATCCATTTTTTTTGTGGGAAATCGATCCCGTTTGAACTTGGTCCTCCTTTGCGATTTGTTTGCCCTTGGGAAGCAACTGTATCTTTTGAAGAACAGCTAGGACCTTTTGAAATAGGATGAAACCTTATCCTTAGAGTCGATTTGCGCTCTCCGGCGGATCCTTCTGACCAAAGACATTATTCATTTTTTTTTATCTGGATTATATTATTTTTATCTGGATTTAAAGAGGCTTGCTGTCGCGAAATAGGAAATAAAAAAGTACTTGTACATTAAAAACATGTCCAGCATTTAATGTAGATTCTGGAGCTCCTTAATTGCATCACCCAAAACATCCCCCCCCCCCATATGCTAGATTCCTACCCTTGTTTAATTCAAGCCAAAGTGCGTTACAAAAAATGTTTCTACCATTAGCTTTACCGAACTACCTTCCACCAGTAGGCTATTCAGAGTGAGATTAGAAGAATTTTGCGTGAAGTGTGTGCAGTGAAGTTCATAGGATAACTGAAATTTTTATATGAACGAGTATTATTGACATTACAATGTAAGTGTGCGATTGGGCACCCTGGAATACGGCTAGGTGACTAGACAACGATTAGAAAAAGAGCGTTAAGATGTTGTCTAATTATGACTACTCCTTGAGTCTCCAAAAATTAATCATTCACAGAATTTTAAGCCAACAGAAAGTTTCAAAATCTTCAGTCATGGGCACTTGTCCAGGTTGCCCATGGGTAATCCGTGCCTGGAAATAGATAGAATCGATGTTTTTTTTATTAAAAAAAGATGTCAGATAAATAAAAATAGAGCAAAAAAGTGCTTCGAATGCTTCGAATTCAGTCTGCAAGCAATTGACTAAAAGAGGGCTTTTCGCAGATTCGTCTTCAATAATAAAACGTTCCTAGTGTTTGAAGCTCTCACATAACGGTGACAAACACACTTCACACACTGCTCCCAAAACGTATCTCATGAAAATGATAAATTCTATATCTGGCGTTATAATTCGTATTTGGAGTTCAGTTTTCCACGGTATTAAATGTTTACAATGTGTTGAACTAACCTTCGGACAGGCGCAATGCATCTGACAGATTAAGTGGCCAGTTTTGTTGCTCCAAACAGTGATATGAAAAGGGAGAGATCTGAAACTCACAGAAGCTTAATCTTTATCGATCAACTACCCAAAGCAGTTTTCAGTTTCTATCTACCATATGTCTGAGGGGTGGGAGGGGATGAAATAATCTCTCAGATGTATTGCGCCCGATTGTGTTATTTTCTCCTTTTCTATGAAAATTTCCACTTGTTATACTCTTCACATTGCGGAATAACATTGTGTTGACTTTTAGGCTCACCAAATCGTTCAATAGTGTGTTTTTAGTAAAATATGCTCACATTTTTTAAGCAGTCGAGCTGTTAGAGGTTTTTTAAATATTGAAGCGATTGAAAGCGGAATATTCTTAGAAAATTGAAAATGTGAAGGGTATAAAACTTTGTAAGCCAGTATTTGTTTCTAGAATTTCGTAGAACTGTTTCAAAAAGACAATGCAACAATAAATAAGAGTCTAAAATATACAGAAACTTAGTTTCGTCCTTTTGTCTGCACTTAATCTGTGAGATGCATTGCACCCGATCGTGTTAGAATTAGTATTGCGCCCGCCGGAAGGCTAAAAAAAATTATATTTGCCCTAAATCTGCCGCCCCCGTAAAATCTGCCGCCCTAGGCTCCAGCCTACTCAGCCTACTGGTAAATCCGCCACTGCGGATAGGACCTCCTATCAAGCTACGAAAAGCATAAGTCATTGCCGTTAGAGAGAGTATAATAATAACCTTCTGTCTGACGTGCAATGATGCGTCAACATCGAACGAAAACTATTGATTACATAATATGAGCTAAGCATAAAACAGACACAACACCCAAGTTTCGACAGAAACCACATTGGCGCCAATCTGTAATCAGATACACATGCATTCTCATGTTTACATTCTCAGCATAAAATAAGTAGGTACACACCAGATATCTTATCAAGTAATTTGACGCACAGAATCTACAATTACCTATACGGCAAAAGCCTTTTAAATCAAAGCGAAAGTTATCTTAAAATTTATCTTATTTGTATTGTTGATCATATAAAGATTAAAATTTAAGCATATTCTACTAATTTACATATTTCCCATCGTCTATCGATTTATTTAAATGAATTAAAATATTTATCTGTGCAGCTTCAGCTTTTATCAACATATGAAACTAATGTAGAATCAACCAATCAACCACCTGTTTGTGTCACACGCATTCACTAACCTTGTCAGCAAACAATCTATCACATCACCCGTTCCAGTCCTATTAGCGCGGAATGACATAACACCCACCATGACAAGCGCTCGTTTCAATATTATTATATATCAATTATTTGATATGATTCACGCAACTTATGGTAGACGTGTCGACGTTTATTATTACGACCACCATACAATAATAACTTCCACTTTGACCAAAAGCAATAGCTTCCTCATATCAAAAAATTAAAATTCCACATGATATCATATAAATGTGAGAACAGTGCTCCCAAAATTGAATCGAAGAACTACAAGAATAAAGCCCGCGCTTGCCTATACACACGGAGAGTGCGTGCCTATGGTAAAGCACCACGCTTCGCTTGTGAGTAATAAAAGAGAAAGAAAAAACGGGGGAGGAAATTGAAATATGGTGAGTGATATCACGTACACACTTTTACTCGGCTCGAGGTAGGTTAAGGAAAAATTGGCTGATAAGAACTGACTTTCTCATTAGAGGAGGGAAAGTCGAGTCCTGCGCATAAAGGTTCCCTACATGTTTCCAAGGAGCAACAACTAGGCTCCAGCGATTCCATCATCACTCTATATAAAATTTTTGCAAATTAATTTTAAAGTCTCGGATTTATATTTACCGGCAATTTATAAATATCCACACACTACGATTGATATGCAAATTAAGATCGGAGGTTCTGGCTATCACACTTGGATAGATCGGCTGCTCAATGTTTGTCGACGCCTTCGACGCGCACAAATTTCCAAAGCAAATCTGTATAGGATTTCTGAAAGTATCTAAATCGACAGTCACTCGAAAGCTTTTATCTAAAACACAGAACTAAGTCACAAATGTCTATACACACTTAAATGGAAATATAGTCACGTCCGAACGAATCCACGATACAAAACTCGATTTTAATATTTTGGTAACAAGGTTTTCGAAAAAAACGAACCCTGCAGCCTGCACCCGCAAATGAAAGAGTTTCGAAACTTGAAGGAATCACAGAATTAACTAGCCGATACCAATTTACAACCGAACTGCTTTGAAGGCCAGATTGAATTGCAGTACTGAGCGTTAGTGCGGCTTGAAGCCTACAGGTCCCATCGAGGCACAGTCACTCAATGATGATGATGAATACCACATGCTGTAGCTTTGCAGAGGAATACTGTGTGTCACGCGAGCATTTGAATGTGGACAAAACACCCCCATTCCATAGAGTCGATTCCGCATAGAAGCAGGCAACAGTCGAAAAACTTTAGGGGGGAGTCTGTGGTGTGGCGAGCCAATTTTTCTCAGTGGGGATTATCAGGGATATCTATAATGAAATTTTCAATGTAACCTTAGAAGAAATCTAAGGAACCTAAAGTTAATACAGAAGCTAGGGCGACCTTAGTTAAATTTGGTTGGTTTTGGCCGCGTGTGAAAGCGGGAGTGTCCGCGGATTTTAGAAAAATGGAAAAAGAGCAATTTTGGCCAGTGATTCGATTCTTGTTTTTGGAAGGGAAATCGCGCAGCGAAATCAAAAAGCGTTTGGATGCTATGTGCTGTACGGCGACTCTTCTCCTTCGATGGCGACCGTCAAAAATTGGTTTAACAAGTTTCAACGTGGTCGCACGTCGGTTTTTGATGAGCCACGTCCAGGTGCCCCGAAAACGGTTAGCACGCAGGATAATGTGACAAAAATCCACGATCTCGTATTAGCAGACCGCCGATTGAAGGTGCGAGAGATAGCTGAGACAGTTCGAAAGATCGCGTGGGTGATATTCTGCATGAAATTTTGGGCATATTGGTGCCGCGTTGCTCACTTCGGACAACAAGCGCAACCGTCAGACTACTTCAAAGCAGTGTTTGGCGCTATCTAAGCGCAATCCGAAGGAGTTACTGCGTCGTTTCGTGACAGTTGACGAAACTTGGATACACTGGTACACACCAGAGGCCAGGAAGCAGTCGAAACATTGAACACCCGGTGAACGTGCTCCGAAAAAGGCGAAGACTGTCCCATCGGCCGCAAAGGTGATGGCCAGCGTTCTCTGGGATTCACAAGGTGTGATCCACATCGACTACTTGCAGGAAGGGAAAACAGTCACAGGGTTGTCCTATGCCGAATTATTGGGCCGATTCGACGCCGAATTGAAGAAAAAACGGCCCCACTTTGCAAAGAAAAAAGTGCTCTTCCACCATGATAACGCACCGGCTCACACTTCCCCCCTCGCCAACGCCAAATTGGTCAAATTGGGCTACGAACTGCTGCCCCATCCACCGTATTATCCAAATTTGGCCCCGTTTTTGTTTGCAAACTTGAAAAAGTCACTCGCCGTTCAAAAGTTTCAGTCGAATGAGGAGGTCATCGCCGCCACGGAGGCCTACTTTGCAGACCTCGAGAAAACGTATTTTTCAGACGGGTTAAAGAAGTTGGAGCATCGCTGGGTCAAGTGTATCGAGCTAAAAGGCAAAATAAATCGCTACTTTTCCAAAATTTTTGTTTTTCTTTTGTAGGCTAAGTATTTATCGGACCACCCTTATTTTAGAACAATTTGGGGCAGTTCAGCATATTTCTTTGGATCCGATTCTAAATTTACCCAGATGAATTGGGAAGTGCAGAAGTTCAAAATGCACCCATTAATAATTCAAAAGTTTTTTCAACGTTTCAACGTTTTCAAACCAATGCCAAAAAGGAGTTTGAAAATAGAGAAGGGTAATCAATTTATTAATTAAAATGCAGATTTCGAACAGATATATCATTCAAAGGGTGACTTTGGCTATGTGAACTCCTTTTCCTGGTAGATAGTTTGAGCTTACTCTGAAAAACCACAATATCTATACAAATCATTTTGTATCCTTTATCCACGACAATTTCAACAAAATGTCCTTATACTTTTCGCCTATTTCTTTATTTTATAATTTCACAGAAATTGTTATTATCTAGACCCGAATCTAAGATACCCTATTAAATCTAGAGCGCAACAAATGATACAAAGCTTTGATTTCAACTACCAAAATAAATGTTCAGATGAGTTCCCACGGTTTACGTACGTAAACCACTCATAGAATCGCTCATGCCTGCTTCGGTGCTCCTTTTCCCCATCCGTTGGAGCTTTTACACTCTTTGCTAGCAGAGAGGACGATACAATCCGCCAACAAACTCCCCAGAAATTGCCTCTTCAAATGCCGGCCGGTATAAGAATATTGTGCAAAGAGTCAACCCCCTCGCCTATAACATCATTCATCCTAACGTACTCTTTGAATCGCCCAGCTTAGCAAAGTTTGCAGAAATTCTTCTATAGTTGTAGATACATACATATACTGTGTACAACAATATCTCTGAGGCTAAAGATACTCTCCCTCTGTTAAAATTCTGCTAAAAGTCTTTAAAGTGAGCATGAAATTTTGGCGGTTTTATCTTTTGTGGTTATTGTATATGTACAAATAAAATACACAACAAGATACATTTTTGCTTTTAATTTGGCTTTTTGGTTTTTGCTGCGTTCAGCGTTCACAACGACATGCATTGATTGATGTATTGTTTTGACGAGTATCTATGGACATGTTCGACAAATGAATTTTTATGTAAATTTAAATTATTATCGATTTATTGGAGACTATTTTTAAAAATGATGTAGGTAATATAACGGACATGATTATTGTCATATCGTACACCCGGAAGAAGAACGCAGCAAGTGCGAATTTATTGCAATTGAAAATGTAGAGCCCCGATAATCCGGATTGATTGGGATTATCGAATTATTCGGATTATCAAGAGACGCGAGAGCGTATCGCCCGCCGAAGGAAAAAAAACGAAAGCGAACAAGTCTATGATTACCGGAGACAACTTGCTCTTTTCTTTGACAGGGCTACAGCCTTCCAGGCAATATCCCCCAAAAAAATATTCCACATATCCTGTTCTAGTGCCTTTCCAAAAAAAAATCTTCCATCGGCACAATAACGGGTAAGATATATGCAATAAACGGGGTGAAATTTTCACCCTCACAGACTTAAGCGAGTAACCCATTTTCAGACTGGAGTCTACAGTTGCTGAAAGACTTGCTTCTGCTGTCTCTCCCCGTGATGGGATTTTTATGAAATTTGGAATGAATGATCCTCTGGCGGTCCTTCTAAAGAATCAATGTCTTCCATTTAGATAAGTGGATGGAATAACGGTAAAATAATAGGTCAAGTTAACAAAAGATTTCCAACAATTTCGTCTTTCGGCTCATCGCATTGACATTTTTTAAAACACACTGCGACATTGGGACACGGGGACATTGGGACATTAGGATATTGGGACACTGGGACACTAGGATCTTGGGGCACTGAGATATTAGGAAATTGGGACATTAGGGTCTTGGGACATTAAGACATTGGGGCATTAGGCACTCTGGGGAAACTGGGACGTTGGGACATCGGGATATTGGGGCATTGGCACATCGGGATATTGGGACAACGGGACATTGAAACATTGGGATATTGGGACATTGGGACATTAGGACACTGGATGACTGGGACATTGGGGCACTGGCATATTAGGATATTGGGACATTATTATGTCCTTGGGACAATAAGACAATCGAACATTGGGACATTGGGAAACTGGTACATAGGAACATTGGGCCACTGAGACATCCTGATATTGTGACAATGGGGCACTGGGATATTAGGACATTGGGACATTAGGGTCATTAGGACATTGGAACATTAGCACATTACCACATTCGGACTTTCGGATATTGGGACATTAGGTACACTGGGGAAACTGCGACGTGGGGAAATTGGGCCACTGGAACATCGCGATATTGGGACATCGGGATATTAGGACATTGGGACATTGGGATATTGGAACATTAGAACATTGGAACATTGGGATATTGGGACATTAGGACACTGGGAAAATGGGACATGGGGGCACTGGGATATTAGGACATTGGGATATTATGACTTTGGGACAATAGGACAATCGGACATTTGGACACTGGTACAGTGGGGCAATGATCCACTGAGACAACGGGATGTTGTGACATTGGGACATTGGGGCACTGGCATATAAGGACATGTGGACATTAGGGTCTTCGGTCATTAGGCAATTGGGATCTTAGACATTAGAACATTGGGACATCGGGATATTAGAACATTGGGACATAAGGATGTTGGCACATTTGGATATTGGGACATTGGGATACTGGGACATTAGGATATTGGAACATTGGAATATTGGGACATAGGGACATTGGGAAATTAGGACATTAGGATATTGAGACATTGGGACATTAGGACACTAGGACATTGTGACGCTGGGACATTTGGATACAGGGACATTAGGTACACTGGGGAAATTGGGACATGGGGACATTGGGACAGTAGTACATTCGGATATTTGGCTATTGGGACCTTGGGACACTTGGTATACTGCGACATTGGAACACTGACCACTGGGACATTGGGACATCGGGACATTGGGATATTGGGACATTTGTTCATTGGGACACTGGAACATTAGGACATTGGGCCATTGGGATATTATCACATTAGGATACTGGGACATTTGGGACATTGGGAACTGGGATATTAGGAAATTGGGACATTAGGACCTTGGTACAAGGAGTAGGTAGCGCGGCGTACTTCGTCGTTGTGAACGCAGTGAAACCCTTCCAATTTGCCTTTTTATGGTTGATAAACGTACGCCGTTCTGATGTCGTTAGTTCGGCTGGTTTATCTATGTTTATTAATATGGGGAGGTGATCGGATTGGAGAGACGTTGTTGCCTCCCATCGGGTTTCACTTATCAAACTGGCGCTCACAATAGTTATGTCAGGAGAACTATGACAAGCGCCAGCGACACGTGTAGACGAAATTCCATTGAAAGCGCAGAAGTCTGATGGGTCTAGTTTGGACGCGATATCTATCCTCTGGCATCATTTTCGAGGTGAGAGTGCCAGAATTCGTGATGCGCGTTAAAGTCGCCAAGTAGGATCCTATGCTGTCCTATGAGTAGTGGACCATATCGAACTTATAGCCAGAGCCACAGCTAGATGCTGGTGGAACATAGATGTTTATAAGTTCGATATTGGTATTGCCGGATTTAACAGCAATACCAATATCGAACTGGGTTAGGACCCTGCCTGCCGACTCTATCACGCCTCAGAAGTATGTAATCGCCGCGGATGTTAAAATCGGGAGTTGATGGTTGGAGCTTTGTCTCCTGAAATGCCGCTATCAGAATTCTGCGCGTAATCATGGAACGGACTATCTCGTCGATCTTCAGACGGATGCCATTGCAGTTAAACTGCAATATGGAGAGTGGGGTGTACACTGTAGCGGGGGGTGCAGGTGTTAGACTTGAGCGATTATGTCTTGTTGTATTGTTGGCTACTGGTATCGGTGGTGGAGGATTTTGGGTGCTGGGGCCAGGATTGGCCGGAGACGGTGGTGGACCATTAGCTTGTGAGCTAGGGCCTGGGGTGGCTGGGGGCCGACCCGCGTGCAGACACCCTGGAGCAACAAAAGACAACTTGTCATAATGTCTCATTTGCATACACAGCAGATGTAGATTTCGGGACCTGGATTGGTCTCGATGCCGGCGCGGATTAGAAGAATTGAGAGCAACCGCGCTGAGATGAAATGCTCCCAATTTGACGAAAAAACACATAGAACATGTCCACACACATACACAGACATACACATCCCTCCTGCATCGAACCTTCATGGTTCTTGCCATGGAGGGGTCTTTTGGCAACTCTTGGCCGTTTCGATTTTGGATGAAACGGGTGTGGTCCGCCCCGGAGAGGCTTGAAAAACCCGTGTGACAGCGAGCTGCCACCGGGAATGGTTGCACGTAGGACCACGTTCCGGTACGTAGACCCAGTCGCTGTAGGAGCGCTTTTGAGGTGTCGAAATCAACAGCACGCCGTACATAGTAGATTATCCCCATAAATGGGTACTGGTTTAACATATGGTTGAGATGATAGTCCGTCATATGATACACGGAATCCACTCATGGTGGGATTCGAACCCTTGATGGTGTGCTTCAAACGCAAGTGTACTAAGCACAACTATAATTATAAACATATTTCTTGTATGGAATTTTATTTTATTTATTTTTCATTAATTATGTTACAAATTAATTGACCACATATTGACGTTAATAAAAATTAAATTCGAACTAATTCAAAATATGTACTACCATAACAAATGCATCTACTACGTTTAAACAAAGTGGAAAAAAGTATGTAGCATTTTATTTGTTCATCAATTTACTTTAATTGAAGCAATATTAGTAAGCATCATTTTATCATATCCGATTTTCAAATAATGTTTATATAAAAAAAAAAAAAAAAAAATGGAGTAAAACAATGCTCCTTGTTACGACTAAAGAACATACATACATACATACATATATATGTTTATGTGTTTTTTATTTATTTTATTTATATATGCTACAAATTCAAAATTATCGAACGTTTAACTTAAGTGATTATACTGTATTACTCTGTTTATATGTATATCAAATTTACAATTGGCACAATGCGGAATATAATCGTTAAATCGGCTGAAATATGTAATAACAAAAGCTCATGAAAATTATACAAATTAAAAAATAATGAACAGTTTCTTAAGTATGTATATTCGATTAGTGTGTTTTTTTTATAGATTTTTATGTCGTTAGTTGGAAGTTCTTGATTTTCAGAAATAAGCTATACAAATACATGCTCATTTGATTGCTTACTATTTCGTTGACGTACAATCGATAAAATCTATGAATGATTTTTTTTTTCATTTTAGCATTTGAATAAAAAAAAAATGTTTCTTCTTTATGTCGTTTAGAAAAATTATCAAATCTATTTTCTGGGCCGTTTTTCTGTTAATAGCAAAGTTGTGTGTTATGTTTATCCACTAATTTAGCATGACTAACGGATATGAAAGATTGTGAGCATATGTACTTTAGATTGAAATAAAAATTTAGTTTTGATTTGCTATTCACACAATTCTATTACATTTTAAATTTTTAGTAATTTTCTCAGTCCCCAGCAGGGAACCACTGACTTAGGTAGTTTCGAAACAATATACAAAGCACCTTGCACTTTTCCATTGGGCTTACACCTCGACTATTAGTTGAACAAAAGAAAATATTAACATTGATACAGTATTTCATTTAAATACTGTAAACTCATCTTTTAAAGCAATAAGAAGCATCAAAATATATTGTGTAAATATTTGAGTCAAAAAATAGTTAAACTAAACATGACTTTACACAAACGAAAAACATCATAATGATAATTCGAAATTTACATAGCGGTTGTCACGTTAACCGAATAACTTTTCGAAACAACCGTGGCAATAGGGCTTGTCGTTCTGCTCCTTAAATGTTCCTTTGACAAGCTGCTTCAGACAGAAGGCGCATACAAAATGTTCCGGATGGAATTTCTTGAACATGGCAGTAATACAACGACCGGTGATTGGTTTTGAGCAACCTGCGCACAATGATCCACGCTTGGCATGGTAATGGGTTTCGCAATAGGGTAGGCCTTCGTGATCGAAGAATGATCCGTGATGGAACGGTTGACGACAGTCCTGGAAGAAACATTAAAATTGTTGTTTTATTAATATGAATTATGAAATACTTTCAAAAAATGTTTTAGAGTTTTCTGTAATTTTATTCAATCGGTTGCTTTTAAACCTTTTCTCTTCATTCATCTTTCTTTTGTTATGCGATCAAAAGAGTAGTTGTCGTTTCTTCCATTTAGTGGCAAACTAACTATTAAAGCACATTTCTACATTATTCATATTTATCAATTATCAATTTTATAAAATTATGCCATTTTAAATTTTCGTTAATTTGTTTGATTCTAAAGTTTAGGGGCATTCGGTGGCTCAGTGGCAGAAATGTCACTCTATCTCTGAGTTGCCGATGCATGGGTTCGAATCCCACTGTGACCCATGGATGTTTGTGTTGTCCATAAAAATGCTCCTACGGCAGCCGGTTATTCGATGTAAATCGTCCCGGAGCTACCCGTTGTTAAAACGACCAAAAGCTGCCAAAACCTCCTTCGATTCAAGAAAAAAAAAATCTCTTGAATCGCTACAACAACAACATTCTAAAGTTCATTTTAATTAATTTATAACTGGCAATGCTATTCAATTTAAATCGAATTTTCACCACATATGCTACTTTTAACATGTCCGTTTTAATTTTCTTTCGTTTACTAAAATTGTGTTCAATAAATCAATTCTGCATCTCAGACTCAGAAATTTGAATTCACTGTAAATGGAAAATATAAAAATACCGGCGTACAGAGGGCTGCGCCCGCAATACGAGGGTTTTCTAGACACCGGGACACCCTGTTAGCATTGTCCTACCAACGTCTAAGTATTTCGTCCTGAAGAATGTTACGATTCTACACATTCCTACCAAATTTCATTGCGATCGGTTAAGCCGTTCGCGAGTTATTAAGTGGAATTTTTTTTAAATCTCCGGAAAACCCTGTTATCATTGCCCTACCAACTTCTTAGTATTTCGAGCCAAAGACCGTTACTATTCTACACATTCCTACCAAAATACAGGACGATCGGTTAAGCTGTTCGCGAGTTATTTAGTGAACAATTTTCAAATAGCCGGGACACCCTGTTATCTTTGCCATACCAACTTTTAAGTATTTCGTGTCAAAGACTGTTACCATTCTACACATTCCTACCAAATTTCAGGACAATCGGTTAAGCCGTTCGCGAGTTATTTAGTGAACAAATGTTCAAATGTCCGGGACACCCTGTTATTTTTGCCCTACCAACTTTTAAGTATTTCGTGCCAAAGACTGTTACCATTCTACATTTCATGATGAACGGTTAAGCCGTTCGCGAGTGCGAGAGTGAACAGACGGACGGACAGACAGACAGACGGACAGACGGACGGACAAAATCGATTTCATAAGGGTTTTCAGAAAAATCTAAAAAACCCTAAAAAGGCTAAAATAAAAAGTGACACTAATGATGCTTGAACTTTTGACGAAATCTGAGTCAAGCAGTGAAGCCGAACTAGTTCAACTTCGCGAAAATTATATGCAATGCCGGAAGAACGTAAGGCGCTTGGTAGCTCAAGCAAAGGCGAAGGCAGCTGAGAAATTATACCAAGAATTAGAAACTCAGACTGCGATCGAAGGACCATCTTTGCGCGAGAGACCTAAGCACGACGCCCGGATATTTAGAGTCGCAGTCCAAAGGAAAAGGAACCCTCGGGAAGTACAGGCGCCAAAATACGTGGAGGATTCGCAAGGAATGTTGCTGATTGACAATACGGCAATTCGTAGCAGGATGCGATAGTATTTTGACGTACTTCTAAATGAAGAATTTCCTTGAGCAGCTTTTCAAGATTTTGAGCCGAATACCACAAATATTGAATATATCTCCGAGGAAGAGGTGATGGAGGCAATGCATCAGATGAAACGCGGAAAGGCAGTGGTACCGGACAAAATCCCCGCGGAATTTTGGTTGAAAATGGAAAATGTCGGGCTTAGTTGGCTCACAGTCCTCTTCAACAAAATCAAAGGTGGGCAACCGATGCCTGATGCTTTCAGGGAAAGTTTCTTCTTCCTTTCTATAAGAACAAGGGAGACTCACGCAAACTCAACAACTATAGGGCTATAAAGTTAACACCTCATAGACTGAAGATCTACGAGCGAGTTGTCTGCAACCGATTGAGAAAGATTGTGCGGTTGAATGACAAGCAATGCGGCTTCGTTGAAGGTCGATCTACAGTCGATGTGATTCAGTGCATTCGTATTGCGATGGAAAAGTAAAGAGCAGCACGAAAGGACTTGCACTTTGTATTCATCGATTTGGAAAAGGCATTCGAGTACCTCGTGATCTGATATGGTTGTATTGAGAGCACTTAATGTTCCTGAGGCATACGTCAGGATGATATGAGACATGTATGATGGAGCTACGACTAAGGTTAGATCCACAGCCCGTGAATCATAAGAATTTCCGGGGAATTTCGGAGTACACCAGGGCAGTGTATTGAGTCCGTTGCTCTTCAACATCATCATGTGCTACTTATTAACACGTCTCTCCGACGGCCTAGAAATATCTCTTCTTTTGGCCGATGATATAGTCCTCAGTAGCCCAAACATCATTGCCTTGCAATCTGCACCTACAAAATGGTGTGACATTCTGGAGGAGCATGGACTGAGAGTAAGTATAACAAAGACTGAGTTCTTATGCTGCCCATTCTTAGACCCAGATGCACCGATACCAGATATGTACGTCAAAGGAGAGCAGCTTAAGTATTGTACCAAGTTCAAGTACCTTGGCTCGATGGTGTACAACGGAGCAACATGCGATGATGACATCAAACATCGCACAAAGGTTGGGTGGATGACATGGGGAGAAAACTCTGGAGTTTTCTGTGATAAGAAAATGCTACTGAAGTTAAAGGGCAAGTTGTACAAAACGGTTGTACGTCCCGCACCCATGTATGGATCATTGTCATGTTCAAAGGCGTCCGCCTGAGAACCCCGCAAAGAAAGCGATATCAATGGAAGTTCCACTTGATGGACCCAAGGCCAGAGGCAGACCGAAGAACACATGGATGTGTCAAATGAAAAAGCAACAACAACGCATTGGTCTCGGCGATTACACGATCGAAGATAGAGCTGCCTGTAGAAATATGGTGAGATATTATCACCAAAAAGGGCGATGAGCCTACACCGCAGATCGAGCAACGCGAAGCCATGGAGCGGTATAAAGAACGAGGCAAGGAAGAAGAAGAAGAACTACCAACTACGAACATGAAGACATTTTGAGGCGCAAAGTAAACATCCACAAAAGTCCTACCTTGCAGTTTTTTGCTGTTTCGCATCCAAGGCGGTACATATGGAACTAGAAACTACCGACGCTTGCGTCGGAGCTTTGAAGAGGTTAATGGCCAGACGTGGATATTGCAGAAAACTTCTGTGTGACAACGCCACGAATTTCGTCGATGCTAACTTCAGAAAACGATTCATGCACGGGCAGCGGAAGATTTGATCATCGGTGAATGCAGCTCGAGCTCCGCGTTTCGGAGCTTTGTGGAAGGCTGCAGTGAAGTCAGTCAAGCACCTTCTGCGATCGCCATTGCTTCTGTAGCGTGAATACTTATGAAGAAATGCAAACACTACTCGCAGAGACAGAGGCTATATTAAACTCGCGACCGCTCACTCCTATGTAAACCAATCCTAACGATATCACGTCGCTAACTCCACGAAAGTGAGTATTTAGGACTAAAATTACACCAGTCGCCGCGACGCCGTAACCAAGAGGATAGCATGCTCGGACGTTGCTCGCTTATTCGACCCTTTGGGATTCTATGCGCCTGTGGTGACACTAGGTAAAATATTTTTGCGTACGCTTCGGAAATTAAAAATGGATTGGGACGCCGCGCCGGCCGCACTTCCCTAAGAAAGGGAGGAACTGGTTTTACTTCAGGATATCACCATCCCAACGCATGTTTTTGGTAACCGATCAGCACGGAAGCTCCAAATACACGTTTTTACGGATGCTTCGGAAGATGCCTATCGAGCTGAAGCATACTTCCGTTCAATTGACGCTGACAATATCCCTATAGTTCGGTTTCTATACGTGAAGTCTCGTGTCGCTCCACCTAAACAGTTATCTATTCAAAAGGACTTGGACCTGAGCGACGATCAATTTTATATGTAGTCTGATTCAACTTGCGTGCTAGGATGAATCAAAGCCCAATCGTTCAACTATTACACGTTCGTGCGGCAAACCGGATCTTAGCAATACAACAAATTCTTATCAATCCGCAACAGTGGCGTTTCGTCAACACTTTCGAGAATCATGCCGATTTCATTTCTATAGACTGAACACCTGGGATGCTGGTCAAAAACAATTTCTGGTATTACGGCCCTATGTTTTTGCACGGTTCTGACTCTGAATGTATAAGCAAACAGGATCCATATGAAGTCTGTACATTGCAGTGATGTCAACTTTAGTTACATTTCAGTAATCGGTTATATTCGTTACATTTGTTTCGAGTAATCGTTACTTAGTAATCGTCACTTAGTAATCGTCACTTAGTAATCGTTGCTTTTAAGGAAACACATAGAAAACTACAACGATTACAATGACAACCTACTCGAATGCGATAGTTCTCTTATTAAGGGTTCGTCGCCGACATAGTAGAGATGGTAGGAGGTCTTGTACTCATCTTTTTTACTGTTTTACACAATTAAATTGCGAGACAGGCCGAAACCCAATCGTATCGCTCGGCCTCAAATTGTAGAGATATCGACCATATTCTAATGCACATGGTACGAAGTTAATCGTCAATTACTGTGGTCAGCATTTTGGCTGACGGTTATCTCTGACTGCGCTAACGGCTAAAAGGCTTCGACAACTCTTGGCAATTGTGTGGGGAGTCCGCTGACATATCGATCGTGTCGCTCCACTAAAGCATTGCAGAGATATCGATGAATCTTCGAAGTAGTACGAAGTTGCCTGTGGAAGTGCTGTTGCCAATATTCGGGTTGACGGCTATCTCTTACCACCCTGTGCACTAATCAGGAAACAGGCTTCGACACCCTTTAGGTAATTTTGTGCCGAGTCCAGCAACACCTCGATCCTGTCGCTCCCCCAAAGGGTTGTAGAGATATCGAGGGATTTCCGCACGAATACGAAGTCGATCTTAAAATTACTGTGGCCTAGGTTGACAAGATACGTTTTGTGAATTATTGTACTTTGACGGTTATCCCTGATACCCCTGTGAGCTGCGCGGGGAAAATGCTCCCTTGGAGAATTTTGCTGCGAGTCCAGCGACACCTTGATCGTGCCGATCAGCTCAAGCATTCCAAAGGTATGGTCGAATTTTGGATTTGTAGTACGAACCTGATTGTGAAATTGCTGTGTACCAATATCCAGTTTGACAGTTATTTCTGACCCCCCTGCACTGACCAAAAAAAGGGGATCCGTTGACCCATTAGACAATTTTGCGGTGAGTCCAACGACACCTCTATCGTGTCGCCACGTCAAAGGATTGCAGAGATATCGACGGATTTTCGAAATAATACGAGGTCAATCGTTTCGTTCATCAATAGTATGTGATAGGAAATCGTGCTGGCTCGATACTTGCGCACTGCGCTTCTACCTACTACTCGGTCTGCTCGATTACTTGGACTGCTCGATTACTCGGACTGCTCGATTACTCGGTCTGCTCGATTCTTGATTATTGAGAGAATGTAAATATAAGACAGTGTACGTGTACTACTCGATCTACTCCATTGTTGCGCTTGTAGCTTGCACTATTCGGCGACCAGCACACGGTATGATATCTACTCTCAGGTAGAAGCAAAAGTATCGAGCTAACCGAGTAGTGGGTAGAAGCGCAGTGCGCAAGTATCGAACCAGCATGATTTCCTATCGCATACTATGAACGAAACCGCGTAATCTTTCGGAAATCCGTCGATATCTCTGCAATCCTTTGGCGTGGCGACACGATCGAGGTGTCGCTGGACTCACTACAAAATTGTCTAACGGTTTGACGGATCAGCTTTTTCGGTCAGTGCACAGGTGGGCCAGAAATAACTGTCAAATTGCATATTGGCACACAACAATTTCATAATCAGCTTCGTACTACTTCCGAAATCCGTCGATATCTTTGGAATCCTTGAGCCGATCGACATGATCAAGGTATCGCTGGACTCGCAACATCATTCTCTAAGGGAGCATCTACCCCGCGTATAGCTCACAGGGATGTTACCGATAACCATCATGATTAGATATCAGACTGTATACTACTTGGTATGCTCGATTCTTGTGTTTGTGCCTGAGTACATACATACGAGATTGCTTTGTTTGTTTGTTGTTCCGTACATATGTAACGACTACTTTTTGTACTCGGTAGTCGTTACTTCCGATATTTATTAGTAACGACTACTTAAGTAACGGGTAGTTACTTTTTTGACACCTCTAGTACATTGGAAATGCGACAGAAAACTCGTACAGACAGCAACGCATCGACGACCACCACAACTCGTTCAGGCGACTCCAAAGAATCATTGCGTATGTCTTTCGTTGCGCTAATCATGCTCCACGCAGCAAGCGAATGAATATATCATTGGTGTCTCTAACAGATGACGAGATGGAATGCGCTTTGATCAAGATTGTCAAATCATTGCAAGGATACGAGTTCAGCGACGAAATTAAGCAAATGCAGAAATACGAATCCGTTGATAGACACAACTCGCTAAGCAGCTTGACCCCGATCATACACCAGGATCATATTCTTCGAGTGGGTGGTCGCCTAGACTCAACACTGCTCACCTACGATGCTAAACATCCGAAGTTACTACATCCGATTACAAAATTGATAATAAATAATCAATTACATTCATAAGGAGCACCTTCATCCGAGCCCCGAATGCGGAAGGAGAGTTAATTCTCCCTACCAGTAACTAACAAAAATAGTATAAAACATTTTTTGTAGAAATAAATTATTCAATTTTACAATAAAATTACGCAATCATCATGCGCAACCTAAACAGCCTCTCCCCTCGTTAATATATTTACCTCCCATAATTTTATTATGAAGCGAAAATTGATTTTAATATGCGACAGTCGTAATATTTGCAGAATATTCATGCATACATAAGGTATACACGTTTTTTCTAAAGATTGTATCTTTTCTATATTGTCGCACTAAAAATAACCCCGCAAGACGGAAAAATGAATTCGTAATAAAATTTTATAGAGGATTTCCCGCCAACAACAAGAACAACAAAATCATCAACACAACAACGGTCACAAATAACAATATCATGTGGGCATAATATTTTTAACAGATTTGCAGAAAATAGAAAAAGAAAAAATTAAATGAAAATAAATATTTGACATTGCATTTGTGTTAATTTTCGTTTTCGTCTTTTTCATTGGCGTCTTTATAAATTCATTAACACAATTATAGAAAATGCGTGAACTTGTGACTTTGATCGAAGAAGCAAAATATTGAAAGATTGAAGGATGTTTATTTGGGAAAATTACATTCAGTTTTCTCTAGGAATCAAGAATCAATATAATTAATAGTTTTACTTTGAACGTTGCCTTCAAAGTTGAATATTAATTGATCGTGGAGTATTTATTAAATGAGCTGTAAATTAGAAAGTATTTTTGATGTTTTGTAGACAGATGTAACAGATGTTTATGGATATTGTCATCGTATGTTTATTTAATAAGAAAATATAAATGTACATGTTAAATTTCAAAATCTGGGAAGCATAATTTCTCATAGCCATTCGTTTGTGATAATATATTTTTAATGAGGTTGTCTTTCATATATTCCTAGTTTTTGATTTTACATTTTCTCTTTTGCTTATTTTTAGCAATCTGCTAATATTTCAGCTTTAAATGGAAATTAATTTGGAGTATCTCCCGATGGCAAGCAAGCAGAAAAAATTTAAAATTTAATTTTTCGAACTAGGAGTTTATCCTTTCTAATTAACTGATTTGTAATTTTTTTGGGAACGATAAACGTGGGTACCAAATTACACCATTTGTTTTTGAAGTAAAATCCCATAAGGGTTGGACGATTTGCACAAAAATGTCTTGAGTGCGAAGAATTCGAAAAAAAAAACAAAGTTTTATCATAAACTTTTAGCTAGTCGAAATAAAAACGAGAAGGCTAATTTCGGGCTCGGCCAAAATTTGAATGCGATTTGTGCTCCGTCTTGAATCCTTCTTTTGGGGGTAGGGACGCCTCATGGCCTCTTGGTCCGATTTCGACTGTCGTACATGTGTTTTGTCACATAGATGGGGATGCATATAGGAGAGGTTTGATGACGATTGGTGCATTAAGTTTCCCTTAGAAGAACCAGGCAGCCTTAAAACCCTGTGATCCAATTTCGGAGATTCAAACATACACACAGCCTGTAACAATAATAACCACGTGTGCACAGTTTTATTTTTTTTGTCGTGCTCTGTGGCCGTGATCGTTCGGTCGCCACTCTGTGAAATAGACACTCATAGAGAAACGAGTTTCCAAACTCGGCACGACTCGTCGCAAGTTTATTATTCAGAAGAAGATGATAAGAAATATTCTTATCGTAGAATAATAAAACTAACAATGCGACTAGGAAGTGGTAAGGCTGACAACCGTATCACACTCCGAATTCAGTTGTCTTTGTAACGTCGATGATTACACACGGTAGTCATCAACGCACCATGCTCCACTAGGAGTTACGGTAGTCAAGAGAGTGCACAGTTTTAGCTTACTAGCTTTAAAACTCACCAAGTAAAACGCGTCGCAACAGATAGACAGACAACGCCTAACCGACTCCCTACATCACACATCAATAATATAAGTACAGTCTTGACTCGGTAATCCGGATCTCCTTTAATCCGGATATCACGCTAATCCGGACCACTAAATATTTCCACTATGTATTCTAAAGTCCGGATTTCAACAGCAATTTTGACTCTATAATCCGGATATTTGAGATTTTCAGGGTCAAATGGTAGATTTGGTCTTGTACTTTTTTACGGGACTGTTTAGCAAATGGCATGATGCTGGCTAATTTCTAAGAAATAAAACGTTTATCGACTTTTGTTTCGCCTTTTTATTTGTTTGGATTGTTTTTCCTTAGAAAAATGTGATTGCGCTAATCCGGATGTTCCGATGATCCGGATTACCCGTAGCTCCGGATTATCGAGTCAAGACTGTATTTTATATTTTACAAGAAGGTGGCTAACCAGGTGTCACTGTCATTAATCGAAGTTCGGAAACTCAAAACGACTGAACGACAGCGACTGAAATGAAAATGTTACGCATGTCAGTTGGTGTAACCAAAAGGGACCACATCAAGAGTAGCTATATCCGAGGCAGCTTGTCCATAGACCAACCAATCACCGAAAAGCTCGAAGACCGACAAATGGATTGGTATTGCCATATTCAACGGCGTCCGCCTGAGAACCCCTCAAAGAAAACGATATCAATGGAAGTTCCACTTGATGGACCCAAGGCCAGACGCCGAAGAACACCTGGATGTGTCCAATGAAAAAGCAACAACAACGCAATGGTCTCGGCGATGACACGATTCAAGATAGAGCTGCCTGTAGAAATTTGCTGAAATATTACCGCCAAAACGGGCGATGTGCCTACACCGCAAGTCGAGCAACGCGAAACCATGGAGCGGTATAAAGAACGAGACAAGAAAGAAGAAGAAGGAAACTCACAACGGTTTTAAGAGAGATACAGTAAGTAAACGACGTAACCTTGCTTATAGCATCCGACAGAAAAATCTTTACTTATTCGGTCGTATTTTCGTATGGGAAAAAAATATAAGCAAAAATCGCTGCAGTATTCCGGAGCGCTCACTTGAACGCAGGACCTTGCAAAGAATAATAGGCGACCGCGCAAAAGTGTAGTGTAGTGTGTAAGTATTTAAATAGAGGCGTCTGAAAGGGGATTTTTGCGTTTAGCAAATTAGAATATTTAAAGTAAATATTTCATTACAAAAATTGCAAGGCCGTTCTGTAGAATTAATATGCAGCTCTGGTGATTTTTTCATGCGAAAACACCAAGGGCTTCTTTTTTTCCAGACCTCACAAAGGAGATATAACCTGGTAAAAAGTGGGAACCCCTAATAAAATTAAAAAAAGACACTTGATGTTCTGGAGCTACTACACAGCCCAGCGTTTCCCAACGCTTTGATGGTTGCGATCCCCTAAATATGAAAAACATTTAAAGGACGCATATCGCAATCCCTTAACATTTAGATTTTGTATTATCCTCTTTTAAAGACAACCTGTTCTATTTTTAAAAGAAACTCTACAGCTTTCATTTTCATAAAAAACATATACAATTTCAAGCTGCTTTGCAAAAAAAAAAACATCGATGTTATGTTTGTAGCCTGGCATTCTCGGCGGCAGTCTAACATTGGACTAAGGCTGCAGATGTGTTAATGGCCTCCATTTTTGAAGATCTTAACTATTTATTTTATTTATAACTAAAAATGGGTACTATGTACTTTAACATCTGAGTGAGATCAAAATACGTCAAATGGGTAGTAATTTCTAAAAACACAATAAACTGAATTGATTCGCGGTGATAATCAAACCCACAACCCTGTGCACCGAAAGTGTGCGCTTGTCATGTTTATGTACCATTTATTTGATTATGCAGGCCGAAACTTAAAGTCGTTGTTCTTTCGATTTATACGGGCCCGGAATCATTGTCCCCCTGAGCCCGAATTTTCTCTCCACGACCCTGGCTGTTTGCGTTCAAAAGTTACAGTCATTCGAAGATGCGACCCAAAGACATTAACATTGAAAACGAGCTCAATTTTACTTAACCAACCAAAGGAGAAAAAATAAAAAATCGCGTTTGCGTTTGGGGTCAATTTGCTACAAAATTGACTGGTATATGGGATCAAGTGATCGATGAAGAGTTCTAGCTGTATACCGTCTAAAGTTAAAATCGTTCAAATATGCCAAAAACCGAACAAAAGCATAAACGGGGTAAATATTCGAAAAATGCGAGTCTTGCCGGACACTTTTGATGTTTTGCGGGTGAATTTTCATGCGAAACAAACGTGTAAAATGTAGTACTGTCCGGTTCAGTGCGCAAGCATCGAAGGAGAACAGGATTATAATTTTAGTCTCCCTCTCTCTCTAGTTGTCTCACCAATCATATTACTGTCGTAGATTTGTCAGGCGAAAGAGACTTTACCAAGTTAATAAAAACGAGAACGAGGCTAATTTCGCGCGCGGCCGAAATTTTGATGCTTTTCACTTTCTTTCGGACTAATAGTTTCTCGTGCGTCCCAATGACTTGTGTTCCGGCTCCATTTATTCCAATTCTATTTTAACTTGCTTTTTAAGGTTTCAATGGCAGCTCCATTAACTCGATTCTTTGCTCTCGTTTTAACATAAGTTCCAAGACGTCTATAAAACAATGTTTGTGTGAGTTTTGGTTGGGATGAGTGGATAGTTAAGAAAGTTTTTCTAAGAAAACCTTATTAGGGAGGAAGCTTTGTATGGTAGCCCCACGGCCCCATAGTAGAACATCATGTGGTTCTACATATTTTTGGTGGTTTCGATAAAGGCACGTTTGAATAATATTTAGTTGGAATTTATGTAAAACACAATTTTTTTCGTCGAAGAACCAAATTGGGTGGTTGGGTTTGTATGACAGCCCCATGACCTAATATGGGACTATTTCATCAATTTTTAGGGTTTTTAGAAAAAAAACTCTTATGAAATCGATTTTTTCCGTCCGTCTGTTCACTAAATAACTCGCGAACGGTTCAACCGATCGTCATGAAATTTGATAGAAATGTGTAGAATGATAACAGTTTTTGGCACAAATACCTTAAAAGTTGGTAGGGCAAAGATAACAGGGTGTCCCGAAGAGTTGAAAAAAGTCGACTTTTTAGTTTTTATCGGAGATGAACGTATGGGTACTCAAATCAAAGGACTCGACAGTTATATTTTATATCAGTTATTTTTTTCCAGTTTCGAGTAACGGAGTTATGGGCGTTTATAGTTAAGCTTATGTTTTCACCTCGGTTTTTCTAAACCGTTATAGGTACCGATAGGAAACTGACATTTGCTAAGAAAAAGGAAATAACAGTTACCTTGTAAAATATCAATTGAAATTTCTTAGGTCTGCAAATATGAAATTTTTTATCATTAGGAAAGGATGTAAGGAACAAATCTGCAAATTTTCATTCGAATAACTTTATTCAAACTGGAAATGTAACGAATCGAATATTTGTTAAAGGCGTTTCAAAATACCAGGGCAACGTCTTAAGCTTGTTCACTGCATATATCTCGTGACTCGATAAAACAATGAATATGAAATTTGATGTGAATGTACAGAATGGTAGTAGTGTTTGGCACGAACACTTTTCAAGTTTGTAGGACCAAGTTAACAGGGTGTCCCTGAATAGCTGCAAAAGTCTACTTTTTCAATACTCATAGGAAAAGTTTGTGTGGGTACTTATATCAACGGACTCAATGAAGTCATTTCATATGAATTCCTTTTTCTTGATTCGGAGAAACGGTAACGGATTTCTTCTTCTCAGTAGCGTATAGCCCCATGTGGGACCATGGTACGTTAACTCAGCCGTTTATAGGCAATTTTGAGTCAACGTTACATTGCATATAATTTCGGAGTGTATATAATGTTGCAAGCACTATATATTTCCTATCCGCACATTTACGGAAATTTTTTGGACCACGCCGAGATTCGATCTCCGGACCTCTAGATTACTAGCATCGTAGAGTGCAACTCAACCAAGTGAGCCACAGAGCTAATAAATTCCGTTTTTTTTTTCAATTCAATTCAATATGTGTAGCCATCCTTACGTTTGCCTGAGTTTCTTTTTGTTGAGAATTCATCAGAAATTATAAATCGAAAAATGTCTGTAGATTATAAAATATTTTATATGTACAAAAAATGTTCACTAAGCATTAAAGTTCTAAAAAACCCTCGTATTGCGGGCGCAGTCTTCTGTGCGCTCGGTATTTGCCCAGAGGAACCGTTTTCCCTTATGATTATTATTTCCTGGCACTTTACGGAATATGTAGTTTGTCAAGAATGGTCGTACAAAATTTCACGTGTCTTTGTGCCATAAGAAGATTGAAAAACTGTCATAACTATTCCCTTTAAGCTTCTGATAGTCAGCCATTCTTTAAAACACCTCCCCTCCAAGGCCACCGTGTGTTTGGCCGTCAAATTATTTATAAAATCAAGCTATTTTGAACACGTAATCGTTAATCCTCAATCTGATGGTCCTGATTTGGTTCATATGATAATAACCTCCATGAAATGGCACTAACTAATGATTTAAGTTAAGTTATTTTCATTCATGATATGAAAGTTATTTTAAATTTTCTAGCGGAAAATGTGAGTTTCCGTAGCATAAATAAGCTGTATGAGTAGGCGAACATAACTCCTAACCACCAAAAATATTTTCGGTTATTCTAAAATGTTTTATACATGTTTTCGTAATATTCCATGAAAAAAAATTGTGAAAATCCCCCTTAAACTCAGACCTAGTGGAACGCCTTTTCACAATAGGCTTGAAGAGATCAATACATCGTCCGACTTTCCTTCTTCCTTGCCTCGTTTTTTATACCGATCCATGGTTTCGCGTTGCTCGACCTGCGGTGTAGGCACATCGCCCGTTTTGGTGGTTATATCTCAGCATATAGAGAAAGTGTTAACCAAGAAACTGAAAACGATGGAAGCCCTTTCGGATCAGTGCACACTCGGTCTTAGTAAGATTTATGAAGAGACAAGAATTTCGATTTTCGCAATGCCATCAGCACAGCAGTGACGGAACAACTTCACTCTGGGCCCTCCCGCCAACTTCTTGAGTGGGCCCCCTACACTGAGAAAAAAGTAGAGTGAAATCAATCGAAAACACTCTTAAAGGTCGATCCACACTTTTCAGTCATCAGTCACAGTCATTTTCCATACAAGTTAATTGATCGACTGACAAGCTGTCAATTTGTATGAGAAATTACTGTGACTGCGACTGATGACTAAAAAGTGTGGATCGATCTTAAACCAAGTATGTATTTTGAAACATGATTTTGACGTTACAGTTTTTCTACTAAAATTAAGAACATAACTTTGCTAAGAGCTACTTTGGCTATTTGCATTCTTAAGCGTTCTGGTTGTAACGTTTATTAAATTAATGATTTCATCAATTGTTTTTTTTTAATAAAAATGCTCACGCAGCGCAGCATTGACCTCTATAGGTGTTAGTGATGTTTAAGCATAGAAAATTACCTGCGCCTACAATGAGATTCGATCCCGCGAACCTAATGCCGCTCTCTCAGGTACCAGCATCTTGGCATCCTTTAGTAGGAACAACATTTATAGAGTTTCCAAGGACAAATATTCTTTTTCTCAAAGGAGCCACTTTTATTTATATGCCCCGGGCCCCGTAAATCCTCTGTGCGCGCCTGAGTGTGTGTGTGTGTATGGGTTGCCGTGTCTGGAGATAGCCGGCGGACGTAAAAGGAGAGTCCATAAATTTACTTCTTTCCACACACTAGTGCCAAAACACAACCTTTCTCCAAAAGGTGTAAAAGAATGGAAGGCCTTACGGAAATTCACGCAAATATAAGCACTACCCCGCCAGGCACTTCTACTACTTCTGGGCGAACTTAGTTCGCGCCAGAGCTCGACGGTTTCCGGGGGCGAGCACTATAAGCCAGTCCAACTACACTGTGGAGAAGCTGGAATGTAGGTTCCATGACGTCGAAGAGAGAGGAGATTGAGGATATCATGAAGCGGAGGGGGATAAACATTATGTGCGTGCAGGAGACGAAGTGGCGAAATACCCATATCGACAGAATCAAATTATGGTTACGAGGATTGCCATGGTGGAAAGAGTAGCCCTTCAACGGTCAGAAATGACGAAGGAGAAGCTATTCTGACTATGTACAGATCGCACGGTTTGGTCATCCTAAACACATGGTTTGTGAAAAACGAGAGACACCTGATCACCTACAGTAGTGGAAACGGAGATAGGAAACACGAAACGCAGATCGATTACCACCTCTGCTTTGATTTGATGAGAAGGTGGGTAAAAGACTGCAAGGTGATCTTGGGTGAATCTGTCGTTAGCCAACATCGTTTGCTCCAGTCAGAATTTATTTTGAAAGGAGGAGGAGCAAGAAATAGAAGAACTCCCAAGCCTGTCGAGAAAATCAAGTGGCACAATCTCACAAACGACAACTTCGAACCGGTAGTAACTCCATTCATTGACAAAATGACGGAGTGGTTTCAAAACAACACCAACTGCCCCGAGCACAGTCCAACACAAATGTGGAAAAATTTCGCTGAAATGTCAGTAGGGGAGGCGGAAAAGGCACTTGGAGTTTCGAAAGGTCCACTCCACACGAAGAAAGAAACATGGTGGTGGAACACCGAAACTAAGGAAGCAGTGCAAGCCAAATCGAACGCATTTAAGGCATGGACGAAATGTGAGTCAAGCAGTGAAACCGAAGGGTTCAACTTCGCGAAAAGTATATGCAATGCCGGAAAAACGTAAAGCGCTTGGTAGCTCAAGCAAAGGCGAAGGCAGATGAGAAATTCTACCAAGAATTAGAAACTCAGACTGCGACCGAAGGACCGTCTTTGCGCGAGAGACCTAAGCACGACGCCAGGATATTTAGGGTCGCTGCCCAAAGGAGAAGGAACGCTCGGGAAATACGTGGAGGACTCGCAAGGGATGTTGCTGATTGACGATACGGCAATTTGTAGCAGGATGCCAGAGTTATTTGACGAACTTTTAAATGAAGAATTTCCTCAAGCAGCTTTTCGAAATGTTGAGCCGAATACCACAAATATTGAAGATATCTCAGAGAAAGAGGTGATGGAGGCAATGCATCAGATGAAACGCGGAAAGGCAGTCGGACCGGACAAAATCCCCGCGGAATTTTATTTGAAAATGGAAAATGTCGGGCTTAGTTGGCTCACAGTTCTCTTCAACAAAATCAAAGGTGGGCAACCGATGGCTGATGCTTTCAGGGAAAGTTTTCTTCTTCCTTTCTATAAGAACAAGGGAGACTCACGCAAACTCAACAACTATAGGGCTATGAAGGTAACACCTCATACACTTAAGATCTACGAGCGAGTTGTTGAAGGTCGATCTACAGTCGATGCGATTCAGTGCATTCGTATTGCGATGGAAAAGTATAGAGCAGAACGAAAGGACTTGCACTTTGTATTCATAGATTTGGAAAAGGCATTCGATAGAGTACCTCGTGATCTGATATGGTTGGCCTTGAGAGCACTTAATGTCCTTGAGGCATACGTCAGGATGATACGAGACATGTATGATGGAGCTACGACTAAGGTTAGATGCACAGCCGGTGAATCAGAAGAATTTCCGGTGAATGTCGGATTACACCAGGGCAGTGTATTGAGTCCGTTGCTCTTCAACATCATCATGTGCTACTTATTAACACGTATATCCGACGGCCTAGAAATATCTCTTCTTTTTGCCGATGATATAGTCCTCAGTAGCCCAAACATCGTTGTCTTGCAAGCTGCACTTACAAAATGGCGTGACATTCTGGAGGAGTATGGACTGAGGGTAAGTATAACAAAGACTGAGTTCTTATACTGCCCATTCTCAGACCCAGATGCACCGATACCAGATATGTACGTCAAAGGAGAGCAGCTTAAGTCTTGTACCAAGTTCAAGTACCTTGGCTCGATGGTGAACAACGGAGCTATATGCAATAATGCCATCAAACTTCGCAAAAAGGTTGGGTGGATGACGTGGCGAGAAAACTCTGGAGTTTTCTGCGATAAGAAAATGCCACTGAAGCTAAAGGGCAAGTTGTTCAAAACGGTTGTACGTCCCGCACTCATGTATGCTGGACCATGTATGAAGGTTACGCGAAACAAATGACAGCGACTGAAATGAAAATGTTACGCATGTCAGTTGGTGTAACGAAAAGGGACCACATCAAGAGTAGCTACATCCGAGGCAGCTTGTCCATAGACCAACCAATCACCGAAAAGCTCGAAGACCGACAAATGGACCGAAGAACACCTGGATGTGTCAAATGAAAAAGCAACAACAACGCATTGGTCTCGACGATGACACGATCCAAGATAGAGCTGCCTCAGTTCGAGGACACTCAGATTTTAAGAGAATACCGATTAATTAGATAAATTTCGGCAGAGTGTGCTGTTGATCTCAACACCTAAAATATATCAAGATCAGTGCCAATTTTAGATTTAACAATTTTAATTGAAAAAAGTAGGTGAAGGGAAATCCTATAGGGTCCTAGAAATGGTTTGAATATCGCAAAACAAGATAAATAGAGATTTAAATAAAATTTATCTGACATCAATTCGTGTAATAATTTTGCAGACGTATGCGCACTACGAGACCACTGTCCCTGCGGGGCCCTCTCCAATGCGGGGCCCGGGGCAAATTGCCCCTTTTGCCCCACCCTCTGTGCGCGCCTGCACACACTAATCTATGGGAGATCTCGTTGATGTTAAAATGTGCCTCAGGCTTCAGATGTAATGTTTAATGCCCGTTACGACAATAATGTCTCAAGCCTATTTCTACATGGACCGTATTATCACCGGGATCAATGTAATTTTTGCTGCTTTTTTATTTGACACATCTATACGAATTCTTCTGTCTTCCTCTGGCTTTAGGTCTATCAAATGGAACTTCCAATGATATCGCCTTCTTTGTGAGGTTTTCAGGCGGACCCTTTCGGACAGGGCAAAAACAATTCATTTGTCGGCCTTTCGGTGGTTAATGGATAAGCTGAGTCGGATATAGCTACTACTACTGATGTGGTCTCTTTTCATTACACCAACTGACATGCGTAATCAAGTTACTTGATTGAAAAGGTAGTTCGTTCGTCGCCTAAAGCTATGCAATTTAATGTATTTCCAATACTTCCAATGCAATCAACTATTTTGTGTAACTTTCAGTGCTAATGCGAGTTTTTTTTAGTGACAACGTAGATTACGATAAAATTTATAAGAGTGTGTCGCTACTTGTGAATGCAATGGCAGCGTTCAAATGTGACCGAGCGAACTCTGATCAACCGAGCAACAAGTGTCTAAATTTCCGGAATTTCATATATCAGTGAAAATATAATGATAAACGATGTAGAAATGAATCGCCGAAAGGATGCATGTTTATGGGCAGCCTTATAATTTCTTTTGTTGAAATGTTGTACAGATCGGCAAGCAACAGTTGAAAGCCTAAAAATACTCAAAAATTGTGACTATTGACGAAACACAATATCATGCATCCTAAAATTTAAGCTTATAAAAGCCAAGATTTATAGTTCAATAAAAATATAATTTTACATCACTCTCAGCCACTGGTCCAAATAACTCATTTTGAGTTCATATTCGATGAAAACCATTAACCGCCGTTCCAAACCCAATATTATCGCCAATTTAATAGCATATGCACGAGTTCCATCATCACAGTATCTGATTCCTCCCCGAATATAGATTTTATTACACTTCTATTATTACTTTTCAGTATTATTGTGTATACACACACATCTAGCACAACTCATCCTACCCACCCGCCCCTCTATAATATTGACTACTAAACCAACAGCGAATTTTGGCATAATTTCAAATTAGTACCTATCAACGTTTGTGCGCAAAATGGATTTTGCCAGCGCAAAAGTGCAGTTATGGCAGGCCACTAGCCGTTGCAAAACACTTCAACAAACCTAAAAATGTTCGATGCGATAAACACATGTTATGAAATAGTATAAACAGGTACAAGCACAGAATATACGTAGAATGTGATGCCCTGACGGGATGAAATCAGAACTCAGTAGGGGCGTAGCGTATTCAGGAAACAGAGAACAAGCCCATATAGGTTGTAAATACACCACGCACAAACCCACCCACTCATGCCGTGTCAGGGTCAATGGCGTGAAAAAATGGATCACGGTCCTTGATCTTCTAACCCAGAAAAATGTTGGTGTCGACCTTGAAAGAAGGTTGATCCGACCGAAATTGGCAGTCAGTAGGTGTCACCACCTACAGAGAGAACCTTTTTCAAGGCTGCCAAAAACCACCTCAAACGAGGCGGGTATTACACGCACGGACCAACGATGCAAGACATGCATTGTCGGGTCACCACAACAACCACGAGACGACGACGACGAGTGGTCCGTAACGGAATGACAACACTCCTTTCGACCTCAAACAAATGGTGTGTTGTGTGGTGTTTTTAAATTGTTTATTTTTGTATTTTGTGTTTTTTTTTTGTTTTTTTTTTTAATATTTTTTTTTCCTATTTATTATAATATTTTTATTTTTTTCCTCTTTTTATTACAAACAAATTTATTTACAAAATAACGTTTTTTCTTCTTTTTCGTTCCTAACAAAAGAAATAGAGAGATCCTAATTCCTATAAAATTCCTCTTCATTTCCTCTTTGTTTTTCTCGCATAGAAACTTCTATTAAATTCTGTGTTATTCATAAAATATAATATGTAGGCGTGACACGGCATGGTCACACGGTTGTCAGTATAATGAATGTTATAAGTTGTGCTTGGTAAGTTTAGACTATTACATAACATTTGTTTAACGATCGACGACGATGAGAGCTGAAAAACAAAAGGTGGGCGCGGGACGGGGATGGATAGCAGGAGCATAGTTTTGGGGGAAAAGGGTTTGGATCGGGTCATCATAGAATATCATCATTGCATCATATCATGTAACAACGGACGAATCATCAGCATATAACGTTCGCCCGCGGTCGTCACAAAGTTCTGCTGTTGTATGATGCGTCGTTGCATTTGTTGGTATCATCATAGAGAGTTGGTGAAAAAAAATGTCAAAACAAATTTTAACGCTAGGATCGCACACTATTTGCTTTATTCCTCCTCTTCATCGATTCCAACGCATGGCGGGCAAACGGGTTTGCCTTCCATTGCGTAGAATGATTTACCCCGAACGGGCTTTTTGCAGTCCTATAAGATCATAAATCCGTTATAGAGATCAAATGTGATTGTTTCAAAAAAAGGACTAAGCTGAAAAGACATCAAAATTAAATGAAAAGACATTAAAACTGAACCTACCCGGCAGACGAAGCAGTCAGCATGCCATTGAGCGTTCAAAGCTGAGATGTAGTTCTCCATGATTGGGCGGTTGCATCCATTGCACTTGGGAGCGAACATGTCGAAATAGTCGTTGCGACAATATGGCTTGCCATCACGTTCATGGAAGCCATCTTCGCCGAATTGCTGACCGCATTGGGCGCAGAAGAAGTGCTCCGTGTGCCAGGTCTTGTCCAAGGCCGTTACGCATTTCTGAAAAGAAATCAGAAAAATGCCGTTGAATTCCATGCAATCGTTACTCCTCGTTATAATCCATGCATACATCAAGGATGGCTCCGTTACAATAGGCGCATCGTGGGCTAAACAAATTGTGATAATCAGTTTCACAATATGGGAATCCGTCACGTTCGAAGAAGTTCCTTGTGCCCAACTCCTGGTTGCAGTGATTGCATGTGAAATGTTCCGGATGCCATGTCTTGCCCAACGCTGTGATGACTTGACCGACAATCGGTTTGTCGCATGCACTGCAGCATCCCTTTTGTGTGGTTGTAACTCCTTGGCGATTCATGTCGGCTTGTAGGCTTCCTGAATGCAATTAGAAGAGTAAAATTCACAATTAATTCAATAAAATCCATAAACTATCTCCCGATGTCGGCTGCAAACCTAGCATAGAATCCAACTGATCCGGTTGATGATGGTCTGCCTGCTCGTGGATGAGGGTAGACGTTTGGGTGAGAACCTGTTGCGTTGAGCTATGTGACACGCCTTTGTTCGGCTTTGCGTAGTCGGTCACCGTCTGATGATGATGAGAGCCCGAAGTGATCTGCAACGTGAAGAATAGAAGAAGATTTATTTTCAGTTTCGTTTCGTTCCCGAATACATATATGTATATAAAAATATGCGTGAACAATCAAGGCCTCGTGCAAGTCGGAATAGTCGAGCCAAATTTTTTTTTCTTATCCATGAGAAAGCAACTCGAGAAATTATTAAAAATAGATTTGAATAGCTGCTTATTTAATGCGACCGTGTGGCAAATTTCCGAATTTCATTTTATTTTATTCGAATGTAAGATACGCGATATTCGGACTAGATATTCCAAAAATATTCTCCCGGATTTTGTACACGTCTGACGTGTACTTCTTTTGAACGTTGACCGACATTATTACAAATTATTTCCATTTAGCGCGAATTTAGGTCAGCTCAATCTCAGAAATCGAAGGACAAGGCTCGCGCTGTTGGCGTTTGTTTACAATATCGGCGAAATCCAAAACCGAAAAACATTACGGCGTACGCTCGTAAATTAAATCCAATCAAAAATTCAATTGCGACAAATCGACTACAATCAATAATTAATTATACTCAAAGGACCAAACGAAAAAAAATTGGCTCTAATTAAAATCCAAAAAAAACCGTGTCGATGCTAACCGTCTGATCGAAAAGTTCCAACTGAAGATTTGTGAAAATTTGATCTTGTAGAAAATGCTTGTTTCCTCGAAAATATATTTGGTGTGTGATGTGTGCTAAATTGCTATCAATATAAACTTTTTCCCTGTGTATTTGTAAGTTTTTCCACCACCGCCTGCCACCACCTCTCTTCTAATATCGCGACGCACCTACAAGTTTAGATTGGTGTTGGCGTCGGCGATTTTCCTACTTGCCATCTTCGTGTGCCCACTAGCTAATTTGCTTTTTAGATTCGCGCTAGCATGTATCTATCTACAAATATAATAATTTTCACGAGAATGATATCTTACAAGCGCCTAATGTATATATGAATTCAAAACTCGCCCCGATATTTTTAGCCACCCAAGAAAGGATACATATGGGATGGCACGCGATCACGTCACACATATTGATAAAGTATCAAAACTCGCTCTGTTCATTATCGCTGCGGAACGAAAAAAAAAAGAAAATAGGGAGGAGGGTGTGTGTTGTCTTCCGATCCCCCTTTCCCACCTTTCTCGCCAATTTCAGACGAGAAAGGTGGGTGGAAAAACAATATAATGGATTGGAAATCATTGCGTCGCATCGGGTAGTTAGTTGGTGGATCGCTTGTGTCCAAGGCGGGGGCAGCATGAAAAAAAAGGGCTCACAAAAGAAAACACAGCACTCGCAATGTGTCTATGAATATACTTTTTGGCTTGCCGGTAGCGTGGGAAGGCCAACACCGTGTGACGAATTTCTTCGGATCGTGTGCAAGATTTGCTTGCCGATGGCCGTGGACTATTATAATGTGCGTTTGTGCGGAAATAATCGAGCGGGGGTGGCATAATGGAGCGGAAAGAATCAACTGATTTTGAGAGTGGCAGGGGGGAGGGCATGTCGATCAAGGAAAGTGCGTTGAATTAAAGAGGCGCAAACGAAAATATATATTAAGGTCAAATTAGACAATCAGTTGCTATTGATCAGAAGCCTCGAGCAGCAGTTATAACTCAACGATTTTTTTTAGAGACATATCAAATTGACTGGGAACTGTAGTAATTTTGAATGAGAGGACAATAAAATCAAATTAGTTCCAAAATAACCGAATAGGTGACAACACAGAGTACAGAGAACTTGACTTGCAACTCTGAACTGTGTGGAAACCGAACACCTGCACTCCGTAGGAAAATATCCTGACTCTAGCCGTTCTGTAGTCCTTGGGTCCAGATCGTGAATAGTGGTCGAGAATATCATTTAATTTGGTTCCAACTAATTTCCCGAGTTCTTCTCATCTTTCCAGGTATCCTCGATCGATTTTACTTCGCCTCATCAGGAAAAGGGAAAGTCTCAAGCAACAGAATATTGCAGGACGTATACAGCATGACTTTTCGGTACATACTCCTAAGCCCTATTGGCATTTGTTGTCTCAAATCAATGAGCAATCCTTAATGAAATTCCTCAAAAACTTTTATGTTGTTACAAAGGGTATCCAAAAAGGCAACGCCGAAAATTTCAGGGTCCTGAAAGTTTGCGTTCATAAATGGCATCCATTCCAAAATATGACAAAAGAACGAAAATTCGCAACGGGGTCCCAAGCGATAACAGGGCCAATTTTTCGAAATTTCTTTAAAAATGATGAAAAGAGCGAGGACGTACCGGTGAATGTAGAGCATGTTGAAAATTTCAGAGTCCCAGCTTTCTGCGAGGATTTTTTAAAGGCAACCCAAAAATCCATGGTCAAAGTGGAATGGAACCAACGCTCCAGTAATTCAGAACTGAGAGAGAAAACCTAAATGGTATGTACAGGGTGGAGCAGAGGAAACGCATGTTTTTTGAACTGCTAGTACGCGGCGACGAGAGGGGGTATTGACCCTGAATGAATGTTGGCAGACTGCCCACACAACGCAGTTTCAGTCGCTATGGAGCGTAGAGCATCGTGTGTTCGGTGTCAAGCAGTACTTTTGAAATAATGATTCCGTAAAAACAGTGCAACGTCTTTTCCGTCAAAATTTTAGAGTTGGACGTCGAGGGGGGAACTCATAAAGACTGTAGCATCTGCATCTTCCGTAAAAAATTCGGAAATACGGAATCATTGTTTCTAAAGTACTGCTCGACAACGAACACACGATGCTCTACGCTCCAACGCTCCATAGCGGGCAGTCTGCCAACATTCATTCAAGCTTAATACCCCCTCTAGTCGCCGCGTACTCATCATCATCAATGTGGCACGATAGCCCGACGTCGGGCCTTGGCCGCCTGAATCGTTGACATCCAATTGTCGCGGTTACGTGACCTTGTCCTCCAGTTTCGGAAGCCCAGCAGCTGGTGGGCGTCTTCACCTACGGAGTTGTCCCAGCGAGCTCTCGGTCGTCCACGCAACCTCGCTCCGTCAATTCGTTGTGCGTTCATAACTTTCTTAGGCATGCGATTATCGTCCATCCATTGTACATGCCCCGCCCATTGCAGACGTTGAAGCTTCACGATCTTCGATACTTCCAGCTCATTGTACAATTGATACAACTCATGGTTGTACTGGATCGTTTGAGATAAACGTTAAAGTACTAACTCACAACCCGTATAGCTGTGTTTCCTTCGAAAGCATTCATCATATTTTACGCCTGCCGTCCATTACCTGCTTCGAGCGGCGCGGCGCTCCCGCGTTTAAAGCTTTTCCGAATATTACCGAGAGTGCATTCCAACTCTCACTACTGGAATTTGCTTTACTTTGACTATACACGCACAACAGGAGCAGCACATGCGCACAGCAAATTCGTGAGTCGAGAGTACCTACATACGAACTCTCTTTACGAACTGTCTTCTAACAAAAACAAAACACAAGCCGTCTCGTCATGCCAATAGCTTTTTCATGCTTCGCGCGACTTGTGCGATTGTATCAAAAAGTGTTGGATTTGACGCTTATTGCCGCACTAACTTCAGGCGTTGAGAGTTGCTACTTTTCAAATCAGGTGTATTTGTATTTTAAATCTAACAATGGATATAGATAATGAGAAATTAATAAATGTCGTTCATGGGCATTCCCCACTATGGGATATGCGGGATAGCCGGTACCACCGCCGGGCTAGTATTTACCTTGATAATTTCCATTATATTGAATTTACTTTTTATTAATTTTGCATAGTTATGTTATATTTTGCTTATTTACGCTGTTGGATGAAAGTGCGCAACGATTTTTTCAATCTAAGATGATGGCGTAACCAAGCAAAATATGGCGTAACTATGTAAAATAAACAAAAATTCCATTCAATACAATGGAAAAGCTTTCTGAATATTGCGTGTGTCTTCTTTATGCGATAAGACTAACCAGCCGACAGGTACTGAATATAGACTATCAGAAACCCGGCCCTAATGTGTTATAAAATATAAATAATTTTCGCAATACTAGTCGATTGCACATCCGAGCAACACTACACTCTCTTTTGTAGATTACAAGCGACTAAATAACTCTTCCAGTGGAAGATGTGCTTACTTGTAAAAGCTTTTCCGCACATTTTGTGAAAGCTTTGCCGCTTACGCTTGCAGTGGACGAGAGCCCTAACATGCGTCAAGCTGAGCTTAAAGGTTTCCGCAAAGTAGCTTTATAGGCATTTCCGCAGTATCGTTTGCCTACGCGTGAAGATGCAATGAAAAGAGCTGGGATAAGAACATAAAACCTTCTCCCATTTGCATAAACTGGGAATCGAACTGGATACCTATCGTTTCGTATACTGGCGTAATAGCCCCGAAGCCATCTAGATCAGTGGTTTACAATCTTTTTCAGCTCGTGCCCTTCTTGCGAGATCTGTTTATCTTGGCGCCCTCCAAGAAAATGTTTGCCAAAAACCGAAAATACATTCAACAAAATACAAAAATTGCCATGGGTAAGGAATGCTTTTAATTTTGGACATACATTCGGAGTCCATTGTCGCAATTTTAATTGTTTGAACATTTGTTTGTTAGTGCAGCCCATATTTTGGAACTACTGATGGAATTTTTAGGAAGTATTATTTAAATGATTTCATGATTTCCGCATCCTGAATTTCGCCGTCAGTTCATAGCAACCATAATGGCTTCAGTGATATTTCGAGTAGCAAAATTGATATTACAGAAGCGACCAAAATTCAAAAAAATTGTTTAACGAAAATCATTTGTAGACTTTAGCTGGCTGATGCGGTTCATATCAGCAATGTAAAGTTTTTTCGGCCAACAAAATTAACTGTGTTGATCGTACAAATTTATCTTCATCATATCAGATGATTTGCATTACACGAAAACCACATTTTTTTACCTTTGAAACGTTAAATTCGCAAATTTTCAAATCGTGAGCCCTTAACTTTTATATGTCGTTCGAGAGCTAACATAATGAGGCAACTTTTTTCAACTTTGCAGATTTGTCAGTTCAAAGTACAGTTACAATTTTATCATTTGAATTTTGCATGAAAAACCGATTTTAAAATTTCTTCAAAGTTTGAACTGGTGTATCTCGGAAGATACGAGCAACTTCGTAACGGACGAGGTGTCGTTTTATAGGAAATTTTATGTAGTTTCGGAAAGTGAAGTCATATCTCGGATGACATGTTTGGTGGTTTGGCAAATTTTGATTTAGTTCGGCAAGTTAGGTATTTTGACACAATTTACAAAAAGTGCTTTTACATTGTAACGGTTCAAAATAGAGGTCTCTCGTAGAACATTAATTTTCCCCAAATGAGCCACACTATCTACCATTAAAAGATTCTCCACCATGAACGGGACACCCTGTATATTTCATTAATAACTGAATTCCAAAAAAATGTGGACAGAAAATTAAGATGCGAAAATATGCTATCAACGGTAACATCAGAAATTACATAGTAATGTGTATACATTCCTTTACGTAACAAATACACATACCTAAAGGACGCGATGCCAAAATATCATTTGTTTCAACGTATCACAACAGGTCGTTAATACTTCTGGCCGGTCCGAAGAGTCTCACGTGTTAATGTTCATTCCAAACAAATGTGTAGTGTCTACCAACAAACGCGTATTAGAATCTTCGTCGATGTTAAGAGTGTTTTCGAGAATGTATTTTTGCATTCATCTGGAGGAATGGCCGCTTTCACACGTGCAATTTAATGTTTTTCTGAAGTTTTCATAAGTTTTATTCTTTATTGATTTGTCAACCCAGGTAACAGTAAGTATCTAATCGAATGGACAATCAAACGGAATGTATTATTTTATTTCAGCAGAGTTTCCTTTTAACTCCATGTAAAACTCAATGATTTTGAATGGTGTAATTTCTATGAAATGAAAACGGGATGCGTTACTTTCGAAATACATACCGTTTCATTAAAAAGAATGCTTCGTTTAATTTAAATAACAAAAATGTTCAATATAAAAACGAAGACGTTTGATACAATTGCCTTTCATTTATTTAAAATGTTTTACCCGTTTACAATAAAAGAATAAGTGTTTATTTCAATGAAAAATACGTTTAAATCGACTGGCTCCTTCTTTCCAGGTAAACGTAAATTCTTTTAATTCAAACGCTTTTTTACAACTCATTATGCTTTTGAAAGAAACGCCACTCGTTAGAATTAAACGCATTTGCGTGTGGAGCAAAATCAAAAGCGCAAATCGTTTGAATTAAATACATTTCGTTCAATATTAGTGAATATTTCTCTGAGTGTACAAACTTCAAAAGTATTCGTACCAAACACAATTACCATTCTATGCATTGCCACCAAATTTCATTTTCATTGTTTAATTCAGTCACAAGATAAGCAGTGAAAACCTGCTTAAGACGCTGCCCTGGTATTGTGAAACGCCTTTATCATATTATTACACCCTAGACAGACGGCACACGATAAACATCATTAACTCTTGATTATGTTTAACTAATTCGTCTGTCATATGCTTATCCACTTGATGATACTTGAAAAATTTAATTTAAGCATCATTAACTCAACGTCATTTAAATTTAATGATATTTACTCGCCGTGTAATCCGGTCTCAGTTATATTGAAAATATTGGAAAACTGGAAGGAACAGCTGTTTTGTTCTGTCAGTTTAAACAAAATATGGGCGAACGATGGCGAAATTCATTTAAAATAAGGTAACAAAATAATAGCTAATGTACTTTAAGCGTTACTAATTGTACACAATTTATTTCAGCTCAATAAAAAACGAACATTTTGGTGCTACGATGGTGTCTTTCTTCTTCGTACTTAAAGAGCCGAATTTTTCTGCAGTAGAACTGGTACAAATGCGAAAAAAATGTAGATAATGGTGAAGTGAAGATGGGAAGCGCGCGATCCATTGGACATGAATAGTTCATTGGATAATGTTTTATTTGGCTCCAGAACGAGAGAAGATTAACCAAATTTTCGTACAAATGCTGTTCTGCAATAATCCTACATACATATGTATTTATGTAGGAAGAGTCTTGCCCAACTTATATTGAAACTACCTGTTCTGGAGCAAAGAAAAAAAGGCAAAAAAAAAGGAAAGCTCGGTAGTTGTGAGCTTGGTGTCGGTTTTTTCTTAAAAATATAAAAAAACATTAGTGGATGGATTTAATAAAAATCAAAACAAATTAAATGTCGTTCTTATTTCAGATCTTTTACTTATTTTCTCATTACTAATATTTGATATTATTTGATGAATTTTATTATATCCTATTCTTCTATTATTTGACGAATGCTGAGTCCATACATATTTTCTCGGTATCAATTTGAAAGCACCGTAATATATTTGGATGGAAATTTATACTACCTAAACTAGTTCAAAATTAAAAAAAGTCAGTTGCACGAAAATCCGGACTCTAGTTACGAAAATATTTTCTTATGTCAGTTCGAATGTAATTTCAATTTTTATTCGTGTGTCACTAGGCGACGTTAAACATACTTGAACTCAAATATCATTAACTCAAGTATGTTTAACTACAATCGTCTGTCTAGGGTGTTAGATTCGCTATATTTCCAGTTTGGATTAAGTTATTCGAAAAAAAAATTGCAGACATATTCCTTATGTCATTTCCTAAAAACCCTCATCATTTTTTTTTTATATTTGCAGACCTAAAGCCGGCCCCAGACCGACCGGAGTGTGGCAAACACCGCACAAAAGATTGATACGAAAAATCGTGCAGCAGCAGTGCAGCAGTGTGGTTGGGCGACTCCAAGGTATCATTCTTGGAACCGGTCTTTTGCGCGGTGTGTGCCACACTCCGGTCGGTGTGGGGCCGGCATGAGAAAGGTTACACACGCACAAATTGAAATTTCACAAATTTACTGTTATTTACTTTTTCTTAGCAAATGTCAACAGTCTTAGTAGTTAGCGTGTATAAGCTCATACTGACCAATCTTTATGGAGAGTTGCATATCGGTACCTATAACGGTTAAGAAAACCCACGGTGAAAACGTAAAGCCGGTCCCACACCGACCGGAGTGTGGGAAACCCCGCGCAAAAGATTGATACGAAAGATCGTGCAGCAGCTGTGCAGCAAAAGTACGATTGTTTGTCAGTGAAGCTCAAATTTTGAAACTTTTGGACAGTTTTGAAAAGATGATTTCCGTCGGAAGTTTGGCTGTCACCAAAATAACAACCAGGCTTATTTTTGGTGTGGATTTAGATGTATATGTATAGAAAACCGGCTTTTTTTCCTCAGCGATACGTTGATAAGTAAATAAGTGATATTACTGGAGATACCACAATCTGAAGGTGTTCTAATAAATAAAGAGAAATCAAAAGAAAATTATTTCAGCACGAGATTGACGTCAATATCAAGTGATTTCGGTCTAAAATGTTTTCAGCGGTATTTTGGCAATTTTGGTATACAAACCATCTACTGCGCTGATAAAAACAAAAAACAGACCAAACTAATAAAGTATATTCCCAAAACTCGTAAAATATTTCGAACACTTGTTCTAATTAATTTAAAACATTTATTTTTAATAAATACATTAATATTTTATTCAAGACTAAATCTCCACACTTTGCACGAAAGCACATAATGCACACATGAAACTATCGCCAAGATTTTTTTTTAAACGTCAATTAATTAACGACAAATTGGCCTATCTAGCCACACCTAATGTGGCAATATTCTGAAAAATCTCAAAAATGAACGATCCGCACCTTCAAGATTTCATTTGAAAATGCTTGTGTGGCGTTTATTTTATTAAATTGTTTAAACAATTTGGCGTGGAGTGTAAATTGTGAATGAAATTATCTGACTAAAAATAATAATTGGTAGTTTTCTTGCAAACTGAGTAGATAATGCGAATATACATTTTCCAAAGCGGGTGGTATGATGGACGAGATGTTTTTATAACAATTTCTAAAAATTGGAATTATTTCATTAGTGGTTAAATTAATAGCAGGTGAAAACTACGTTTTCATATAAAGTGATGCCTAGACCAACGCGGCACATTTTTTGCTGCCCACACCGGCGCGGCGCGAATAATTCGCTGGGTACTGTCACTCACAGCTGATATCATGTGTTATTGCCTTAGAAAAGGTATTAGATTTATGTAAGGAAGGGACTTAGACATGATAGGGAATAACTGCAAGAACTGGCCAAATACGATTATTTTAACATTTATAATCATGCTGCAATTTTCGTGCATTTTATTATGTAAAAGCGTGAGCAGAAGAAATCAACGTGAAATTCGACATTTTACCTCTACACGTCTATAAATTATTCTAAGGATAAAATCATTGACATGCGCTAATTGATGGAAATATGCAGTGCAGTGCAACCTTGTTATACCGTACCCTAAAAAAAGTTGCGGCAGTGCTCGATTTGATTGTTTGAATTGACTATCGCGTACCCGAAAACTCCTACATCTTATCTTGTGCCCGCCGAATGGTTAGTCTTATCGTATAGAGAAGACACAAAGCTTGAACATTGTTTTGTGGCTGTTTTGAATTGAATATATTCGTATGTAACTGTTTACTTAGCATGGTTACGCAAAATGCGTAGTTACATGTATGTAATGAATATTCTATTGAATGTAGCTTGAATATTCTATTGAATCGAATGTTTACTTTGCATAGTTACGCTATATTTTGCTTGGTTACGCCATCGTATGAAATTGCATAATAACTTTTAGTCGAATCCTTACGTGATTCCTTACGATGGCGTAACCAAGCAAAATATGGCGTAACTATGCAAAGTAAACATTAAATTCAATAGAATATTCAAGCTTGTAACTACTTAGGGACAAACGCAAGCACCGAACCACTATAGGATCCTCATCGTATACTATTCATGAATGAAACGATTGGCCTTGTATTCTTTCGGAAATCCGTCGATATCTCTGCAATCCTTTGGTGTGGCAGAACGACCGAGGTGGCGTTAGACTCACCATAAGATTGCCGAAATGGTCATCGGATCCTTTTTTTTCCGGGCAGTGCACAGGGTGGTCAGAGATAACCGTTGTTGTAACACATTGTGAATATTATTTTACTTTCATTTTTTTTGTAACCCACTGTGGAAAATGTTTTACTTTGAATTTTGTAACTCACTATGATGATCTTGATTTTTGAATTTTGTGTCAGTTGTGAGTTCAGTGGAAGAAAAAGGAAAAGTCGAGACGGAATAAATAATAAAGAGTCTAGACACGCAGTTTTTCGGTCTTTCATTAAAACTCGCAAAAGTGGAAGAAAGCGTAACAACATATTTCTGGCGACCGTGACAGGACGGTGAGACGCCGTCAACGTAAAAAGTTTAAAGTTTCGGTGGAGAGGTGCCTCTTACGACTACAAAATGGACGCCGCCAAGAAAAGGCGACAAGTGGTAAGGTCAGCCTTCACCAAAATATTGAATTCCACGTGTGCGAAAATTGAAAGCGAAGCGTCGGTAGAGGAAACGTCGATTGCGTTTCAATCTCTGGAGAGAAAAATGGAGGAGCTCGACGTTGCTCAAAAAGAATACGCGACCCTGGTGTTCGCTTCGGAATTGAGTGAGGCCAAAATTGAGGAGGATTTGGTGCGGGACGACGATTACCACACCGAATTCCTCAAAGTGCGGGCTAAGATGGTAAATTTAGTTAAGCTTGAAGTCTGGCACATGCCAAACAAATCCCCAGTTCCCGTCAGAAAGGCACTGAAATTGCCGGGCATAGAACTACCAAAATTTTCCGGCCACATAAAGGAATGGTTACCATTTTGGAGCCAGTTCCGAAAGATACACGAGGACAATCAGCTGCCGAACGAGGACAAGTTTCACTATCTGTTGCAGGCGACAGCGCCTGGCTCGAGAGCTAAGGAGGTGATAGCAAGCTTTCCACCTACGGCGGACAACTATGAGCAGGCTGTCTCCAGTTTGAAAAATCGTTTTGGCCGCGACGACGTAATCGTCGAATATTATGTACGAGAACTGCTGAGTTTGGTTTTGCAGAACGCGACGAAAGGCGATCAAAAGTTGGCTAACACTCCTCTGTATGACAAGCTAGAGCTAAACATTCGGGCTCTAGATTCGCTTGGTGTTACGTCACATAAGTGCGCAGCCATGCTATACCCACGGGTGGAGTCGTCCCTCCCCGAGGAGACGCTTCGAGCATGGCAACGAATGGGGCTAAGAGACTCAACGGCGACGGGCGATCGCCTCACGAAGTTGCTGGAGTTTTTGCGAAACGAGGTTGAAGGCGAGGAACGCATCGGCATGGCTATGGCGGGGTTCGGTATAGTAGCAGACAGCGAAAAAAGAAATAAAGGTAAACATAAAGACATTCCTAGCGCAAGTGCCCTATTTTTGAAAAAGAATGATGCTCAAAATTGTATTTTTTGTAAATCGATTGACCATCCGAGCGATAAATGTGAAACGGCTAAAAAGTTTGATTTAGAAAAAAGAAAATTAATAGTGAAAAAAGAAAGAGCATGTTACTTTTGTTTGAAAAGAGGGCACTATGCAAAATTTTGTAAAACCATTGTCAAATGTGATTGGTGTGCGAAACGGCATGTACTAGTTTTCTGTCCGCACTTCGCGAAGGGCGAAAGTAATGTAAAGGCCGCAAACGAACTCAATCTTGCCGCGTGTTCACATTCGTCCCACGTATATTTGCAGACTCTGCGGGTTAAAATTTTTAATGATTCGCGCGAGAAAATAGTTAGAGTCGTGTTAGATTCCGCGTCGCAACGGTCATATATTCGACGTAAAGTGGCTAAAGAGATGGGCTATACTCCTCTGGGTACACAAGAACTCTCACACTCTTTGTTCGGTGGAGTAAAAACTCAAGTTGAAAATCATGAGATTTTCAAAGCGAGAATCAAAAGTCTAGATTATAAATTTTGTTGTAATTTCTCTGTGCTAACCCGGGAGGAGATATGCGGTTCGATTCCTAGTGCGAAACCTGCCAGTTGGGTAACCAAATTAAAAGAGGAAAATATCCATCTTACTGACGTTGGCAATAAGAACACAGAAATAGATATTTTGATTGGTGCCGACGTAATGGGTAAGTTGTGTACAGGGAAAAAGTATGAGCTCGAGAATGGGCTCGTTGCATTCGAGACACATTTGGGTTGGACCGTTATGGGAAAGGCCAAGGAGCACGTTGATCATGCGACATTAGTCACAACTATGTTTGCTCATGAGGCGAGTGAGACAGATTTATGGCGACTAGATGTAATGGGGATCACAGATCCAATAGAAAGTTTGGACAAGCGGGCTAGAGAGGAGCGCGCTCGGGAACATTTGTGGAGTACCACAGAAAGGGATGTTGACAATCGGTTTGTGGTGAAGTTACCATGGGTGGAGAATCATGCTCCATTGCTTGAGAATCGGGATATAGCGCATGGTAGGTTAGTCAGGAATATTGACAAACTTAAAAGACAGGGTCTTTTCGAAAAATACGATGCAATATTCAAGGAATGGCTATCAGAGGGAGTAATCGAGCGGGTTGTGGAAGACGAGTCCCACAAAAATTGTCATTACTTGCCTCATCGCGCGAGTTGTCAAAGAGCATGGTACGACAAAGATAAGATCCGTGTTTGATGCGTCAGCTTGTACTAAGGGTTATCCGTCTCTAAACCACTGCTTAGAAAAGGGACCAAATCTGATAGAATTAATACCGTCGTGTTTGAATAGATTTAGGGAATTCGCCATTGGGGTCATAGCAGACGTTAAAAAAGCATTCCTCCAAATTGGCATTTGTGAACAAGATAGAGATTATTTACGGTTTTTGTGGGTCGAGCAAAACCAAGTTATAGTTTTCAGACATTGCCGCGTCGTATTTGGTCTCACATGTAGTCCTTTTTTGTTGGGAGCGATCATTGAGCTACTTTTGTCAAATGCTAACCAGGAGACACAGGGAAAGATTTCTCTCGGCAGTATGGAAAAAACAATTGAGAAAATGAAAACATCGTTCTATGTTGATAACTGCATTGTGGATTCTGAGAGGGAAAAAGAGATTTTCATTAGGGAGTCCACTGAAATTATGGCAAGAGGGGGTTTTGATCTTCGAGGATGGGAAAGTACAAAAGATTATTTGAAAGAGGAAAAACTCTAGTGTTAGGTCTTCTATGGAATAAAATCAAAGACACACTAGCTATCAATCCGGACATTTTGAAATTAAATACTCCAAGCAAGGTTACAAAAAGAGAGATTCTGTCGGCGACTCATAAAGTATTTGATCCAATCGGATTTATGAGTCCCACATCTTTACAACCAAAGCTTCTTGTCAAAGAGCTATGGAAAAAGAAAGTTGATTGGGATGAGGAGATTGAGGAAACGCCAAGAAAATGTTTTTTAAACTGGCTGGTCGAGTTGCATATTTTGAAACAGATAAAAATTCCTCGAAGTCTTGGTAGAGGCAATATAACATTACATGCTTTTGGGGATGCCAGTAAGTTGGCGTATGCAGCAGTCGTTTTTGCCAGAATAGAGTATGAAGGAGCTGTGAATGTTCATTTATTAAGTGCCAAGTCAAGGGTTTCTCCTGATAGTACTACTAGTAACCGGTTGGAATTGATGGCAGCTTGTATTGCGAGCCGCTTAATGTTAGCAGTAACCAAATCTTTAAGTCGCCCAGTTCTCAAACATGTGTATTGGTCCGATAGCTCAACTGTAGTAGCATGGATAAAGAGAGACATGCAATGGGGAACATTTGTGTGGAACCGAGTAAAAGAAATTAGAGAGATAAGTAATCATGGAGAATGGCGTTTTGTACCGGGCGAACTGAATCCAGCCGATTTACCTTCACGGGGCTGTACACCTTCGCAGTTGGTAGAATCGGAATGGTGGCGGGGGCCCAGCTGGCTTTATAAAAAGGAAGAAGAATGGCCAACGATGGTGCAGGAAGCGAATGAAGAAGAGGTTAGCAGTGAACTCAAGAAAACGGTTACTGCTAACATAGTTACCGCAGCCTCAGAATTTAAGGCCAGTGAGTATTTTTTAACAGCCACTAAGGTTATTCGGTTCATAGCCTGGGTAAGAAGGTTTTTAAATGCTCGCAGGAAAATAATAAATAATAGACGTTTGGGACGACAAATTTGGGACGAACAAGGTTCCATATATTCATCTGAAGAAGATAGACGAAAGTTAAAGCTATCGTTGGAAGAAATACATTCAGCAGATATTATTTTGTTCAAGTCTCTTCAGGAGCAAATGTTCTTATCAACCGGACAAGATAAGCAGTCTTCATTTAAGACCATCTTAGACAATAACGGGATACATGTATTAAAGACTAAAATCTTTAACAGACCGGACAACTTGAATTTTCTTTGTCCAATATTATTAGATAATAACCATGATATTATTTATCTTTTGGTGAGAGAGACTCACGAGAGATTAGGACATGTTGGAAGCCAACTGAGAATGAGTGACTTGAGGGAAAAGTTCTGGATTATTTCGATCCGCAAGGTAATCAAAAAAGTTATATCAGATTGTGTAGTTTGTCAAAGGCATAAAGTTAAACATTTGGAGTGCGATCAACCTCCTCTACCCTTAAACCGTGTTCGAGATGCAGCAGTTTTCGAAGTCATCGGAGTAGATTTTGCAGGTCCACTGTTTTTTAAGGGGGGAGAGAAAGGTTGGATATGCATATTTACATGTGCTGTATATAGAGCGGTTCATTTAGAGCTCGCGTCGTCTTTGTCTACCAACGGATTTATTGAGTGTCTTCGTAGATTTGTAGCAAGGCGCGGAAGACCAAAAATCATATACAGTGATAATGGGACAAACTTCACTGGCGCTAACAAAGTCTTTTGTGATGCCGACTGGGCAAAAATTGAGAAATATAGTTCAGCCGAAAGAATCGAATGGAGATTCAATCCACCGTCCGCACCTTGGTGGGGTGGTTGGTGGGAAAGGTTAATTGGAATTCTTAAAACAATTTTGCGTAAAGTTCTTGGGAAAACATGTCTCAGCTATGAGGGTCTCGCTACAGTGCTTTGCTCGGCGGAGGCAATTATTAATTCTAGACCATTGACGTACGTATCAGAGGATATAGAGGATTTAAAGCCATTAACTCCTTCGATGTTCATACAGGAAATTAACGAGGTCGGTATGCCAGACTGTGACATGATATGTCATTCCAAACCAAATAAAAAATTAAGATATAGACATAAGATACTTAGTGATTTGTGAGAGCGTTTTCGTGCTGAATATTTAAGTCGTTTAGTTTTAAAACCCGGTAAAAAAGAGACTAGAGTCGTAAAAATCGGAGATATTGTTCTGGTTGGGAACGATAGAAGCAAACGAAGTGATTGGCCTCTGGCGCGAATCGTTCAAATAATACCCGGGCAAGATGGTAACGCGAGAGTTTTTGTTTTGAAATCAAAAAGCGGTTTGTTTCGTAGACCAATCCAGAGAATATATCCCTTAGAAATAGCTCAAAATAAAATAGAATTAAGATCAGATTTATATGACAAAATGAATTGTTTAAAACATAAAAAAACAGAAAGAAATTAAAAACAATCAAAGGGATAATTAAAAATAATCAAAATAAACATATGGATTTGAGTAAGAAAATTGTAACCACAAGAAGTGGCAGAACTATTGAAAAACCTAGCCGTTATGTTGAAAAGAAAGATTAATATTTTGTAATCCTAAATGTATGTATGATCAAATCTGAAAAGGTGGGAGGATGTTGTAACACATTGTGAATATTATTTTACTTTCATTTTTTGTAACCCACTGTGGAAAATGTTTTACTTTGAATTTTGTAACTCACTATGATGATCTTGATTTTTGAATTTTGCGTCAGTTGTGAGTTCAGTGGAAGAAAAAGGAAAAGTCGAGACGGAATAAATAATAAAGAGTCTAGACACGCAGTTTTTCGGTCTTTCATTAAAACTCGCAAAAGTGGAAGAAAGCGTAACAACAACCGTCAACCTGGATGTTGGCCACAGCAATTTCACAATCAGCTTCGTACTATGTACTTCGATAATCCGTCGATATCTTTGGAATCTTTGAGTTCAGCGAAACGATCAAGGTTTCGCTGGACTCGTAGCAATGCTTTTGTTAGTTTTCAACCTAGATGTCGGTCACAGCAATTTCACGATCAACTTCGTAGCTAGTGATGTAACGGATGTCCGCATCCGCATCCGCAATCGAGGATTATTCGCATAAAAACTAAACTCCGCATCCGCATTCTCATCCTCATCTTATCAATATTTACATCCGCATCCTCATCCGCAATCCTCATTTTTGTATGCAGACAATTAGCGGATATTTGCGAGTCAAGTGATACTTTGTAATTATAAAGACATGCATTGAGACAAATTGTATTCTGTATAGTATACACAACTGAACTTCAGTTTGTCGGCCAGCACAGCAGGAGCGCGTTCCATTTATACGATCTGACTAAAAATAGTTCACTTTCCGTCTCATTCTCTCACAATGCTTACAACTCTGACGGTAGTCAGCGATGACTAAAGCTACGACTAGTACTGAATTATGGAACGAACTCCATCTCATTCTCTCACATTGCTTACAACTCTGACGGTAGTCAGCGATGACTACAGCTACGACTACGAGTGAATTATGCAACGCACTCCGGTTCGCAGTTTTGTGACTAGTTTTTCAGTGGTTTTGTTTTGAATGAATTGAGCTGAGCCGGATGAAGTGCCATTTTCAGCGATGACTACAGCTACGACTACAAGTGAATTATGGAACGCACTCCGGTTCGCAGTTTTGTGACTAGTGTTCCAGTGGTTTTGTTTTGAATGAATTGAGCTGAGGCGGGAGAAGTGCTATTTTTTTATGGTGAAGCGAAGTAAGGAAGTAGGTATACAACTTTTTAATTTTTAACCACACTAATCAGAGGAATTTCAACTTTTTTCATCTCCATGAAAAGTGTGAAACCTAAATAATTTTGTTTCCATCATATCCTCATCAGCACCCTCATCCGCATCCTCAAAAATTTCTCCATTAATATCCGCATCCGCAACCGAATCCTCAATCTTCTATGATTTTGCCTCCGCATCCGCATCCTCATCCGCTAAACAAGATCCGTTACATCTCTACTTCGTACTATGCACTATGGTACACTAACATCAAGTTGTACTACACTGCACCTGTCAAATAAATTATTTGAATAAAATGACATTAGGTAGCAAATATTCGAACCGGAAAAAATACTGCAAAACTGGCGAATATTCGGCTGTGTGAAGTTAGCCAGTCATTTTTTTGAAATTAGGTCCTTTTGCTCGGTGAACCGTTTGTTCTACAGCGGCTGCGTTTGTTCTTGATTGTTCGCCAATTAATATCGTTTGTTCTTCTCTAATTATTTAATTATAGCAACTTTAAAATTGTGAGTGTGAACTTAGCCAGTCATTTTTAGATATGGGTCGGAAAGGTATAGGTTTGGTATCAATCGAAAGCCAGACGTTTGTTCATTTTGTAGGGCGTTTGTTCATCCTGGAAACGGAAGGATACAGGAATTATTAAGGATAAAGAGATTAGTTGTGACGTCATCTTCACTCAACCAACGCCATCTACTCAGCTCAGCTGTACGGGCAACCCGTGTCCCGCGAACAATTTATGCAAGATCTACACCATCATCGTACAGCTGAGCTGAGTAGATGGCGTTGGTTGAGTGAAGATGACGTCACAACTAATCTCTTTTTCCTTATTAATTCCTGTATCCTTCCGTTTCCAGGATGAACAAACGCCCTACAAAATGAACAAACGTCTGGCTTTCGATTGATACCAAACCTATACCTTTCCGACCCATATTTAAAAATGACTGGCTAAGTTCACACTCAAAATTTTAAAGTTGTTATAATTAAATAATTAGAGAAGAACAAACGATATTAATTGGCGAACAATCAAGAGCAAACGTAGCCGCAGTCGAACAAACGGTTCACCAAGCAGAAGGGCGTAATTAAAAAAAATGACTGGCTAACTTCACACCGCCGCGTTGGTGTGGGCATCTCCATACAACGCAGTGTGTTACAATTTTGACCCCGCGGAAAAATTCGCCGCGAATATTCGCTGACGCGCCGGTGTGGGCATCACTTAATACATACTTTGTATTTTTATTATATGCACTGGCCAGTGGCGCAACCACGGGAGGGGCTAAGGGGGCTAAAGCCCCTCCCAGACCCAGAAATTGCAAACCTCACATCAGCAATTTTTCACAAAGTCTTCTTTCGCGGAAAAATTTGTACAAATATGTATTTTCTAATGGATAAGCTTCAAATTAGCCATTTTTTGTCAAAACACACACAAATATCCGAGTGAAATTCGTATAATTTTTTTTAACCAAAATTCACCAGACTCCCAAATTTTTATACAAAATGTCCTTTTGTACAAAAATGCATACAAAATTTTCCCATTGCAAAGCAAGCCTTACATTAGCGAAATTATTTTAGGCCTGCTGCTTGTCCCAATCAATTTTACTTGACGATGGCCTGGTGTACGTGAAGAAGGTAGCATTTCTGCACGACGTGACATTTAGTAAAGCCTAATTGTTGTACAAATAGTTTCTAGTAAACATATTTAAGCCGGATACAAGCGTTATATTCTTTGGCCCATGATGCTATAATCTAACGTAACAGAAATCATTGGGTTCATTGCTTGATAGCGTCCTTTAAGTGATTAACTATTTCACCTGAGAAGATTAGGTTCCCTGAAGTCATTAGAAAAATATTAGCCCAACTTCAGCCAATCTACACAATAGATCCACCGCTCTTTGTGTACCGGCAACAAGTATGAAGAAGATCAAAATGACCGACCAAAATTTAAGCCGAAATGATAGAAACCAATCCTCCCTAACGGTATTCTTAAGCCTCAACTTTTTGCTTTCCCATTTACAAAATCCTGATTGAGGTCCGTTACAATCAGGAACATGACAAAGTGTAATTCAACGGGACCTAAACACACCACCATATAGCGTCATTGCTGGAAAATAACCTCATCACCCAACTTGCGAAAGCAGCTCTATGTTCGTTAATATGGATAGTCTTAGCCCCCTCCAGGACAAGATCCTGGTTGCGGCACTGGCACTGGCAATCTCAAGCGCGATTTAGAATTTAAGAGGCCGTTTGTAGAGGCATTCGGTAGCTCAGTGGCAGAGATGTCAATCTCTGAGTTGCCGGTGCGTGGGTTCGAATCCCACTGTGACCCATGGATGTTTGTGTTGTCCATAAAAATGCTCCTACAGCAGCCGGTTCTTCAATGTAAATCGTCCCGGAGCTACCCGTTGTTAAAACAGCCAAGAGCTGCCAAGACCCCCTTCGATTCATGAGAAAAAAATCTCTTGAATCGCTACAACAACAACAAGAAATAACACAATTTCGTAATTTCGTTAAGTTTGTTGCTACAAACGGAACCTAAAATATAAAAGTAAGGTGCCGGTCGAAGGGATCCCTTCTGATCTGATAAAATACATATAGGCCAGTCAATAAACCGAAAAAAAATTGCTCGGCTCTGGTTTTTTGGGATATTGTTCGGATAGATACCAGAAGTGTACCACCAAGTTTGCAACTGCGAAAAACCTGTGCTAACCCCGTGACCCTCAAAAAACCTCAAAATTTTCGGACTTTTTTCATATTTTTGTTTGTAATTTCTAAAAGGTGCTTCCTACAAGTAAGTTGTCCACTGCACTGTTAAAGCTAAAAAAATCTTCTTTAATTTGAGTGTAACCCCAGCTTTGTAGGCGCAAAGGATCCCAAGATACAGCACTTTAAACATTGTTTTTTGGAAAAAAGTTGGAAATTGTAATTTCCAATAATGTCACATGACTTTCTCCGTAGAATGCGCATTTCAGCCGATATTCAGCTCGGAACATGACTGAAATTACAATTTCCAACTTTTTTTCAAAAAACAATGTTTAAAGTGCTGTATCTTGGGATCCTTTGCACCTGCAAAGCTGGAGTTACACTTAAATTAAAGAAGATTTTCTTAGCTTTAAAAGTGCAGTGGACGACTTTCTTGTAGGAAGCACCTTTTAGAAATTACAAACAAAAATATGAAAAAAGTCCGAAAATGTTCAGGTTATTTGAGGGTTACGGGGTTAGCACAGGTTTTTGGAAGTTGCAAACTTGGTGGTACACTTCTGGTATCTATCCTAACAATATCCCAAATCATCAGAGCCGAGCAATTTTTTGCGACCTAAAATCGTTAAATGGCTGGCCTAATATTCCATTCGTTTGTTTTAATGATTACGCTCGCTTGGAGGTACAACTACTGGAGATGTCCTTCGGATTATTATGACGTGTAGAGCGTACCAAAAAAGTGATAACATAACGACCTCTAAGCATTTATAATGAAAGCAAATTAAGAGCTCTAGCAAAATGTGCTACTTTTAGAATTGGATTTCAAAAATTTGTAAGACATCCAAAATAATTAGAAGAATATGCAAAAATAGAAATTCATATTGTTTTCACATCATATTGTTGCCATCATAATTCTATTATAAAATCGCCAAAATACACAGAGCAAAGCCATAGCGCAACATATTGAATAAATCACAAAAGCATTTCGCACCAATTTGAAATTTTCCTCTTGGTCTTTTGCAACGCTAAATTGATTTCCCACCAAAATACTTTTTATTTCCTTCGCTTTGATTTAATTTCATTTTTTTTGCAACTGTCAGTACAAAAGTCTTTTCCATTCAAACGTAATTTTCAAGTACATACATATATAATAGCAAAACAAGAAGTAGCTAAATATATACATCTTTTGGATTGTTTATGATTTTAAGACACTTAAGACACTTTGTTTAGGCAAAACGAGCCAATGAATTGCCGCACACTGTCCAAGATTTGTGTGTAAAGTATAAATAAGTTTGATGTCAGCCGCGCCGCGCAAATTTTCAAAAAAGTTACAAAATTTTGTGAATCGAACATAAAAGTGTGATTTTTATAATTTTCGTTACGATTGGATGGATTTGAATTCAATTTTTTTTTATTTCCATTGCTATTAATGGCAATACATCAGAAAGGACATGGCGTACATGACGATATTCATGTCTACATTTTTTCTCCGTTTTGATGTAATTTTCAAAAATTTTACAGACAACCAACAAGTTATTAAAAAGTTAATGTTGTGTGTATTACGAATTAAATCCAAATCACAGGGCGGCACCATCGAATTATTATTATTCTCTACGAATATTGTCTGTCATTAAACTTCTAAATTTTGGCACGAACGGAAAGATAATAATAATGGGGGAGGAAAAACGTTGGTCTGAAAACATCAACCGAAGCGGACGAACATTGAAACTCTTCTTGTTTTTATATGAAAGCCCACTGCCAATCTCATAAATCATCTGTAAATAATCTGACATTAACGTTGATGGTCGAAAGAGTTTAAATGAATGTCATGCGAGCGGATTGGATTATTTTGAATTTTCACGAGAAAAACAAACTCTTCTTGCTAAACGCACGAATTAGACAATTTTATCCGTAATAATTTTTCCAAAATTCCCATTTTCTATGGGATTAAAAATGTGAAAGTAAAACGGAGTAAGTTCTCGCCATAGGCGAAAATATGTTTTTGTTTTCTTCATCATACAGACAGATGGGAGTGGTGCGCTGATTTCTTTGCAGAATTTCTTATTAAATAAGATTCTTATGCAATGGTATTTTAAATTATGGCTGAAATGCGTAGAAAATCAGGTCAAGACCTCCTGTTTTTTGCCAGCGGATTTGTTTCTTTTCGTTGAATAAATAATCTAATTTTTTTCGGGTGCGATTCGAATGAGTAATATGAATTCAATTTTATATAAATAAATCAATGTAAATAGAATGAAGTTGTATTCAATCCAGAAAATACAGATAAAAATAGAAACAACTTTAGCCCTAGAGTTCTGCGAAATATAGCCAGTGTACATGGTGTTTCGGAATTTCAAATTTAAATAAAGCAAATAGAAATGCCTTTAATGCACACCAAATAAGGTTCATTTGAAAGAGAAAATTCTGTGCCATTTACGTTAGATGAAATCATAATTTTTGGACAGGTCCTTCCAGCGCTTGTGCATATACGCCGTTATTTGGAGGTCAATGTAATTACACTAAGAAAAATATGTACGTACATATCAAAAACGGCACATTTAATTTAAACGAAATGTATGTTCAAAAAAGATCATTTAAATTTAACGACTTGGCTGTTTGAATTAAGAACTCCGAAATAAATATTTTCAAAATTAAACGTACATTTTTTTTCAATACTCGAAACAATCGAATTTTCATTTATTTTAAATGGATGCACATATTAAAAATTAATGAATGTGTGTTTAAATTAATGCTCATTTCCACCCTCGCATTAAAAGGGTTGCGTTCCAATAGAATAAATTTCATTTTATAGCAAAATCAATCGTCTAAATGGAGTGTATTTTCTAATATTAGCGTATTTTTTTCTCAGTGTACATATACTTGTAGAGGAGATATTTGTTTTATGTAAAATTATTCACAACGGATGTTACTTACTAGGCCAACAAAATTGTAAGGGAAACTTACCCCCAATAATTAACCCTTTAGCTGTCACAGGCATTTGAAAATTTTTGAAAAATCATTTTCTTGCACGACTTTAACCTCAATTTCTGTAAAGCTATACTAGCTACAATACAAATGTATAGTGGTGACCCTGTATAGCGGTGACCTCAAGGAAATAACGTTCATCGAAACACTCTACAATTCAGCAATCTTGCTAATCCGACAACAGGCTGCAAAACAATAATCGAGATTCTACTGTATATGTAAGAGTGCACGGGCTTACGGAATCATCGCCAACAACTGCGTTTGATACTGATACGATAAGGACGCCAATTTTATTTTTATTAATTTGCTTCCTAGAAACCATTGGCCATCCAAACAAGGATATTCAGCTACATATGTCAACTCCTGGAGAGAGACTTGTCGGATTGCAGAGTATACGTTTCACTATCAATAGCAAAACAGGACACACGGAGAGAAAAAATGTAGTGAAAGGTATTAAAATTGTAATGAACACCATTGCATTTGTAATGATTTTTGACCCTACTGCAACTGATGTTAAAATTATTACATCTTTAATGAAAAGTTTCATTGTGCTGTAATAAAATTAACAATTGGTTGGTAATAAAATCTGCCAGGAAGATAATTTGGCGATATTATAAAAAAATACAAAAAGTTTTTTTTTTATTATACCCTATACCCATAAGATGGTATAGGGTATATTGTTTTTGTTACGGCGATTTATGTAACACCTCAAAGGAGCCACCGGAGGTATGGCAAAGTATATATATAAATGATCAGGATCGGTCCCTGATTCGAATAAGCCATGTCCGTCTGTCTGTCTGTCTGTCTGTCTGTCTGTCCGTCCGTGTGTCTGTCAGTTCGCACGATAACTCCCGAAATAATGAAGCTAGCGTTTTGAAATTTTGGTCAGATGATTGTTTTGATAAAAGCTTGGATGGTATTGAAAATGGGCCAAATCGGACCAAGGGTTCCCCTACCTCCCATACAAATGACCCCTCCGTGATAGTTTAATTCGGTCATATTATTCGACAGAATATCGCTTGCGACCTGAAATTTTCATCAATGCCTAATTCTGACATATGCTTTAGTTGGTGGAAAGTGGGGAAGGTCTGACTACCCCTACCCCTACATCCCCTTCAAAGCAATATTCCGCCATATATTTTGATAGAATGCCGCGAAAAACTTCAAACTAGTATCAAATGGTAGCCCTTGGATGCCTTGATAAGATAATAAAGATGTGCCAGGTCCGGCCCATCTACCCCTCCGTCCCCTACAAAAAATATGAAATTGAATATTTTGGGTTTTGCGCGCCTTCTAGGTCTGTACATAGGTATAGGGTATATACTCATCGTGCTATTCGCACGATTAGAACTCGGTCTCGTTTTTTCCTTTTTTTTTACTTTTTTTTATTTTTTACTTCTATTTTATCCTTAATTTCTTTTTCCCTATTTTAATTTTACCTTTTTACAATTTGCTTCTACTGGGAATTGAACCGGGGACCTACCGTTTCGTAGTCCTACGTCCTACACCTAAGCTATCTACGATTACAAGTTATGCGAATAAATTAGTCGTTTTATTTTTTGACAGTTTCATAATTATTACGCACATTTGGTAATTTCATGTACGAAATGATGAAAACTATAACACCATGCAATAATAATTATTACAGGCTGTGGTGAAAATTACCTCAAACGCAATAAATGTAACTATCCATACAAATATCATGCAATGATTTTTTTCATTACACTGCAATCATTTTTATAATAGGCCACAATAACTACATTGTAATCAATTTCACTACATTTTAATAACGTTCACCACAAATTTAGTGAAATTGTATGTTGTGAATTTCATTGTACAATTTTGTAGAATTCATTGCACATTTTTCTTTCCGTGCATGGCTACAGGACAGTGACTGATGGCGTACCAATGCAATGAGGCAGCATTGGCGATATGTAGGTACTGTGATGTTCTTAGATATTTGAGCACAATTAAGCACACTCAACGTACATTGAACGTTTTCAGTATGATTGCCAATCTAACCTATTATTGATATATCCGCTGGTATGCCGCCCATCGGACAGTACTTATTGTATCAGCTGTTCGAAGTGACCATGTGCCTGAATTCATGTGGACTGTTAAGTATCGCGGACGGAACTCAAAAGTCGCCGGATGAAAATATAGAGGACGAATAAAAAGGACGCTAAAGTAGTTCGGATTTTAAACTGGATTCTACACACAAAAAAATTTGTCGAAAAAGCATCTAAAAAATAGTCACATCTTCTAAAAACATTCAGCGATTTTCAGCCTACTAATTACATTAGAATAAGTATCTATTCCTGAATAGTTGTTTTCACGACAACAATTATTAGGAGACTGACCTATATTAGTAGTAAAATCAGCTACTTAGGAGTCAACCATTCAACTACATAAAGTAGACGATACTCTCAAGCAGTGACTAATTAGTTTAGGTGAAACTATTACTGTTGTCGTCAAACTAACTAGAATGAAGAAGTATATTTCCGATTCAAATTGAAAATTCACCTAATTTTGCAGATATATTTTCTATTTAAGCTAGTTGAAAAAGCGAGTATATTTACAAAAAAATACGGTGTGAATTTAACTCCGAATTGGGTCGAATATAACTCATAAATGAGTTTTGTATAACTAGCATTTACCTCTCTATATGTGTTGGCGACATTTTATTTACCTCTTTACGCTTTAAAATGCTTAATAAATTACCTGCCTACAGTGGGATTCGATCCCGCGACTCTATGATTTAAAGACTGACACCCTAGCTACTACACCACGCAGACTATACGGAACGACGTTTCTAATTTACACCATATACATACACGTAATTGTCTTAATATTGACTACTTTTTAGTAAAATTGTCGAAAGTGCATATACTCTTGCAAGTATAGAAATCACCTAGAAAAAATAGGTAAATCTACTAATTTCACTATATTGCCCACTTGTTAGGTGAATTATCGACAGTGAATAGATAATAGTTCCAAAACTTAGGCGCGTTTACATTTACTATTTCTAATTAGATGAACTAACTAAACATGTAGTTAAAATTATTAGATGAATTGACTAAAACGTAGCTGAAGTTACGAATAATACGTTGTCTATTTTACATTAGGCAAAAAATCGAATTGTGTTTTTTCTGTGTAGTGCAATATCACGTTAATGCACGAAATTGCACTTTTCATGGTATATTGCACGAAATTGCACGTTTTAAGGGTGCAACACATGAAAGCGAACTGCAATTTTAACCCTGTTTCATAACAACTTTTCCCAGAAATTATGCAATGTGGAGAATTTTTCGATAGACAGACAAGAGAAGAAAAGTATTAAGAAAAACAGTAAAACTAATAAATGTGATGCGCTTTATGGAAATTTCATCAAATTCCAGTAGATTTTTTCATACAATTTTGCAGCTGTTTTTAGAGTGCATGTTATTCTGGTGGTTAATAAACTTAAATACATATAGGAAAATCTGCTCCTTTGAAGAGGTTGCGAATTAGATAAGCCGAAAGGTCGAGCGATGGATCCTAAAAAAAAGCGGGATTTCGGGTGCCATATTTAAATGAGCCAATCTAGACAGCATTTTATGGAAGAAGTTTATGTTTGGTTGAAATAATGAATGAAAGTGTCCCGCATTTTAAATTAAAATTATTTTACTTTTTAGAGCAACTCCTCTTAAAAAAAAAAAAGAGACCGAGTTCTAGTCGTGCGAATAGCTCGATGAGTGTATACCCTATCCATTTTCATGTTTTTTGTAGGGGAGGGAGGATATAGATGGGTCGGACCTGACACATCTTTGACATCTTATCAAGGCATCCAACAGCTACCAATTGATACTAATTTGAAGTTCTTTGCGACATTCTATCAAAAGATATGGCTGAATATAACTTTGTAGGGCAGGTAAGGGTAGGGGTAGCCGGATCTACTCTACTTTCCATCAACTTAAAGTATATGTCCGAATTAGGCATTGATCAAAATTTCAAGTCAATAGCGATATTTTATCGGAAGTTATGGCCGAATTAAAATATCAAGGAGGGGTAATTTGTATGGGTGGTGGGGGAACCCCTGGTCCGATTTGGCTCATTTTCAATACCGTCCAAGATTTTATCAAAACAAACATCTGACCAAAATGTCAAACCACTAGCTTCATTATTTCGGGAGTTATCGTGCGAACAGACAGACACACGGACAGACAGAGACATGGCTTATGTGTAGTTTATTAAAATTTTAATAAACTACGGATTTTGCAGTTGCCATGCTTAGGCATGGCTTATTCGAACCAGGGACCGACTCTGATCATTTATATATATATTTTGCCATACCTCCGAAGGCTCCTTTGAGGTGTTACATAATATATATTGGCGTAACAAAAACAATATACCCTATACCATTTTCTGGGTATAGGCAGGGGTTCCCAAGCTTTTTCAGTGCATGCCCCCCTTGCAACGTTTGCAGAATCTGGCGCCTCCCGAAGAAAATTTTGCTCAAGAACGGAAGAAGGCGTTTTTTTTTTGCTCATTCATTTCTTTTGTTAAGAATTCGCCTTGTTGACAAATAATGAGAGAAAATTTGCCATCGTTTGGAACAATCTCACAGAGATCTTGGATTAATCAGTTCAGCTTGAATTCTATTTTCGCAATTTAAATTTTTGAGCATCTTCAATGCTTACATTTAGCTCATTTGAATATTGAATTGATTCCACACTTAAATTATAAAACATGTCCTCAGTGAGCAGGAAATTCGACTCGCCATGGCAATGTTTGAATTTGACTGGTAGATACGAGCGAAGTGAAGAAAACATAGCAGCCGTAGTGGCTAGTATACAACTGAATTGGACATTGCCGGAGGGCTAGATTTGGCCCTATATCCCTACTACATTGGGTTATGGCGCATTGGAAATGTTGAATAAGGATCCGATTTTAGACCAAGATCTCATTTTCCCAGGCGAGTTCCATTTTCTGGCTCAGCGATACGTCAACAAGCAACATTGAAGTCATTGGAGTGGCTACATGTATTTTATGAAACATCATTTCAAGTTTAAGGTGTACTCCTGGTTTTTCCCTCGGTCTCTATTTCTAAAAACATTTCAGCGAACATCATCAAACAAATTTTGAACACAGGCACTAGTATACTTTATAGTGGTTGCAGCGATTTATAAATTTTGTTCATAAATCGAAGAATTTTAACACCTCATAGCCTTTGTAATATAATCGATCACATCAAGACTTGTGTTGAGCCCGCGCCCCCCTTTGTCGACCGTCACGCCCCACTTGGGGGGGGGCGAAATAATGAAGCCAGCGTTTTGAAATTTTTGATGAAAGTTTGGTATTGAAAATGGGCCAAATCGGACCATGGGTTCCTCTACCTCCCATATAAATGACCCCTCCGTGATAGTGTGATTCGGCCATATTTTTCGACAGAATATCGCTAGGGACCTGAAATTTTCATTAATGCCTAATTGTGACATATGCTTAAAGTTAGTGGAAAGTGGAGAAGGTCTGAATACCCCTACCCCTACATCCCCTACAAAGTAATTGTCGGGGTGTTTACGCAACTTGCCTAAAACAATTGAGAATTAATAATTTTTGGTCCAGCACAACTCCTGGATGCATCGGGACATACAGGACCTTCTTGCTCAATCGAGGAGCTAAGTTGCTATGTCGAAAAGGTTTGTGCCCGTCAGGCGCGCACTTACCATTTCTAAGATTCTCGCTCGTGCTCAGCTTGGCGATGCACTTGCGAATTGACAACACTTCAAGTAAAGTCAAATCAAGAATCCTAACTTTATTTTTTGACATTCGTCCCTTTATACAATTTTATTCTTATGTACTAAAAAGTTCATATATGCTAATGTATCTAATTTGAGTGCAAGAAGGATACGCCCATTTCTCAATATATTAAATATCCCGACACATCTTATTGATCGTGTATGCTTATGCATGTATGATCTGTCAAGGAGTCATATTACTCCTTTGACACGTGTGGTCAAAACACTGGGACTATTTTGGGAAAGATCCTTTTTGCTCTCAAGTGGTTGTGTGTACACGCATAGATGTAGTTTATGACTCTTCAGAAAAGGATCGTGTTGCGTGTCCTGTTCACTTTTATTGTTTTATACTTTATGGGTTTATGGTGACAGGACTCGCATTGCATAATCATTTTTCGTGGGAGGTCTGTATGTATGTACACTACACAATATTCCGCCATATCTTTTGATAGAATGTCCCGAATAACTTTAAATGTATAGCACATGATAGCTGCTGGATGCCGTTATAAGATACACTGCTCGTCATCAGATTAGCACACCCCTTCGCATGAATAGCTTCGGCTGATTTCCAACCAAACTAAAAGAGCTAAAATTTCAAAATTATAACTGTTAATAGTCTATTCAATTCTAAATTAATTAAAACAAAAAGTATTGTGTTTCCATTTTTTACTTATGTTTTATAATTGTTTTTCGAAAAAGAACACACAAAATAGCAATTTAAAATTTGTCATCAGGATAGCACATGTAATTTCTTTTTTGTCGATCTTCCTCAATTGAGGACGTAGAACCCCCAATTTTTTGTTGTTGTTTAAGTAATAAATTAGCTTTAATATGGATAAGAGAAAATCATTATCTGCGGATGAGGGATCAAAAATTAAGGCTTGCAAGGAGTCAAGGCGGTCAAAAAGTGAAATTTCGAGAAAAAATTAATAAAAGTCGATAAGTTGATTCCGAATTCGTGTGTAATAAGTACCGTTAAGGTAAAAATAATAGGGGCGATAAAAATTGAGTACTTGTCAATCCTTATGAGAGAGTAATGACTCGGTCGCAAGGATTAGGGTAAATCTTCACATTAAGGCGAGCCTACATTGTTCAATCAGTGATAAGAAATGCTCCACATCTAAAGAAAGTAAACCTACAAGAAATTGCGCTAAAATTAAGCGCGAGAACAATTGACATGGAACAAAGAATGACGCTATGTTGTCTTTTCGAACAAAAAGAAGAGTCATCTTGCAGTACCAGTTGGCCCTCGAGACCATTACACCATCTATTCCAAAGTGGAGGCGATCCTAATGGTGCCTCCTTCCTAGCAAAGATCCTGGAAGTAGACATTATAGTGTTAGTCTTCTAAAGTGAACTTTTTCTCATTCGAAAAGATAACATAGCGCCATTCTTGGTTCCATGTCAAGTGGAATCGCTTATTAATAAACGTATTTTCCTTCGGGCAAAGTTAAGTTGGGGTTTGTTCTTCAGTTTTAGTTTCTTTAAATGTGGAGCATTTCTTATCACTGTTTGAACAATGTAGGCTCGCCTTAATGTGAAAATTTACCCTAATCCTTGCGACCGAGTCATGAGGGCTCGATGCTTCTCTCAAAATTACTCTCTCATAAGGATTGACAAGTACTCAACTTTTATCGCCTTTATTATTTTTACCTTAACGGTACTTATTACAGACGAATTCGGAATCAACTTATTGACTTTTATTAATTTTTTCTCGAAATTTCACTTTTTGACCGCCTTGACTCCTTGCAAGCCTTAATTTTTGATCCCTCATCCGCAGATAATGATTTTCTCTTATCCATATTAAAGCTAAATAACAACAACAAAAAATTGGGGGTTCTACGTCCTCAATTGAGGAAGATCGACAAAAAAAAATTACATGTGCTATCCTGATGACAAATTTTAAATTGCTATTTTGTGTGTACTTTTTCGAAAAACAATTATAAAACATAAGTAAAAAATGGAAACACAATACTTTTTGTTTTAATTAATTTAGAATTGAATAGACTATTAACAGTTATAATTATGAAATTTTAGCTCTTTTAGTTTGGTTGGAAATCAGCCGAAGCTATTCATGCGAAGGGGTGTGCTAATCTGATGACGAGCAGTGTATTAAAGATGTGCGAGATTCGACCCATCTACCCCTTCCCCCTTGAAAAAAAAAATTGAATATTTTCGGTTTTACGCGCATTCTAGGTCGTCTGTCGCACGATTAGAACTCGGTCTCGTTAATTTTTTTTACTGCACGGCTCTAGTGATGAGGATCATGCAGCAGTTCGAGATTGCATTACTACGAATCAAGTCTGGTGTAAAATAAAATCCCTGTACGAGTAGAAAACAAATCTAATAAATACATCCTAAGTCTGAGGTTCGACGAGTCGCAATCAGTGGGCAAATTCTATTCTGAGATGGTTGTCTTGAAGTTCGCCTCATTTCGGAACTCTTATTTAATCCAATGGGCAAATGTGACATCTCTCAGATTCGAGCAAATGCAAGAGCAGCTGTTCCTAATTGAGAAAACGACAATCAAAATCAAATCAAATTCATAGGCTTGATTTGTGTGCATGTAATGCTTGTTCCTGGCTTTCTAATATAGGTGGCGTTGGTGGCGATGCAATAGTAGTGAAACATATGACAAAGCAGAAAAACCTAGAGGTAAAAACAATAATAGCCGACGTAATTAAAAAAATGTTGAATGTTTCTACTGTCATAAAATCGGCCATTTTAAGAGCCAGTGTCGAGAGTTCAAAGCAGACAAGAAAACCGGGAGAATTGCATTGCAGCGGTAGTGTCTGTGTCAATGTGTAACAACTGACGAGCAATAAATCGCTTTTGGTTAATTTTGAATCGATACCTGAAGGGAAGCTAGCTATGCATCACAGTCGGTAATAACGAATCACTAATAGCAGCCGGTAGTCTGGCTGGTCTAGCGGTTAGTGCGCGCACCTTCGGTGCACAGGGCCATGAGTTCGAATCTCACCGTGAGCCATGGCTATGATCTCACTCAGATGTTAAACGAGTACCTATCTATGGGGATAAATAACACTGCTGAGCGTGATGCTGGTTTCATTACCTCAACAAAAAGCAGATAAGATCTTGGAAATAGGATGTCACTAACACATCCTGCGGCCTTGTCCAATGTTGGATTGTCGCGCCTGTTATTTATTTATAATAGCAGCCGGTCGTGGAAAGTGTCTATTTTCGAGGTATTTTCGAGGAGTGGTGGACGACACATAATAAATGACGCGATTTATGTACCCGACATTGGCAAAAAGGTTTTGACATAGTTATGCGCGACAAGATCAAACTTTTTAAAAACGGCAAATTAGAAGCAACCGGGCAGCGAAGGCCGAGTAATTTATGTTTAATGGACTTCGAAGCCATATCCGCGGGTGCTTGTGTAGCCAGCTGTGAAGCTCCACTTCAGGCATGAAAGGCTTGGCCATGCCAACTATCGTATAGTCAAGGAAATGCTCCAAAATGGTGCTGTTGCAGGACTCAAAATTAAACCAGATTCACTTGAACTTGAAATTTTGTCGAAAGACATTTAAGCCGATATCGTCTCGCGCAACACTTGTCGGAGAAGTTTTTTTATATTGACACCGTCGGTCCAATGCGCACAAAATTTTTCGGTGGTGCAGTTTATGTGGCAACTTTCGTGGATGACTATTCCGGGTTCCGCCATTGAAAACAAAAAACGACATAGTGGACAAAATTTGTGAGATAATTGCAGAGTTATTTGCTAATGGACATAAACTGTGTAAATGGCATTCGGATAATGCAAAAGAATACAAAAGTGAAAGTTTGTCGAAAGTTTTACGCCAACATTCGATCATACACGAGTCTTCTGCCAACTATTCTCCGCAACAGATCACACACTGGTTGAAAGTGCACGTTCGATGATTCACTCGGCTGGGACTTTGGTCTGAAGCCATTGTGACGGCTCCAAAATTGCGAAATTTCATCCCACTACATCGCCTTGATGGGAAATCCCATGAAGATTTTTTTTTTCGGCAAGAAACCTAATGTTGACAAGTTACTAATATTGGGAAGTGTTGCATATGGTCTCATCGATGATTCTCGTCGCGGCAAATTTGAGAAGAAGACGGCAGAACTGCGACTGGTCGGCTATGCTCCAGGAGGCTACAGATTGTGGATGCTGGGTACATCAAATGTCACAGTATACCGTGATCCTAAAATTTTCGATAACGCGCCAAAGCAAGCAGTTGAATCTTCCTGTAATTGAATCAAACGAATAGTTTGAAGTGGTTGAAAATAGAGGAGGGGAAGAAATTCTGGATTTTGATGACGATGTAATGTGGGAAATGAGGTAAAGCAATCCTCACTCAGAAGTACTGCTGATCATTGCACTGATTCAAGCAACGATGCCGGTGCATCTCGCATTGGAAACAGGTTATAAACAATTGATGGCCTTTTTGCTGAAGCCAATGCCTTTCTAGCAAATACCGAAATCCTGGCTAGTTTTTATGATGCAAAGGAAGCCAGCGACCATAAGCAGTGGGATAAAGCTATGAATGATGAACTAACCGCACTACAAAGAAGCCATGCATGGGATTTAGTTGAGTGCCCAGCTAATCGCAAGCCAATTAAAAATAAATGGATATTTCGATTAAAGACGAACGCAGATGGCGCAGATGGATTGTTATCGTGCACGGCTTATAGTCAAAGCAGCCAAAAAGAGGGAATTGACGCTTGATTCCCTCTTTACGTCTTTGTTTTCTGGGGTCGCATCTTTGACCGGCGGTAACTTCTGATGCTAAGTCACTAAAAATGTCAACAGACGAGGAAAATCGCAAATTTAAACATTTAAAGACTGCAGCAGTATTTCATCTAAAGAATGACGAACACCAGAACGTAAGATAGGCTTTTTTTGAAATCCTTAAAGTGGTGGCTCCGCAATAGCCGATCCTTGTGAGCTCTGATAGCAACCTAAACGAGCTAGAGGAAAGCTACTTGTAGCTTGAGAGAAAGTGTACCTAAGGGCAATATGAACATATTGTTTGCTTAATGTTAAATATCTTCAGATCATTTCTGTTTTCATATTCAATGAAAACAGCGTATCTTTCAATGAAAATCTTTATTTGGACCAAAGAAACATCACTCATCATTATCAATGTGCCATGGTAGCCTGATGTCGGACAATGGCCGCCTGAGAAACGCCACTGATTTTATGGAAATTGTCTAGCAAATAAAATGATATCTTCACATAAAACTAGAGAGCCTTGGATACCATGTTGCAATAAATATTGAAAATGCTTACCTTAAAGTCCGACAACGAAGCCATAAGTTCATCAAGTTCCCTGGTCGCAGACGATGCTGCAGGCGGATACTGGCGCTGTTGTGCATTCAAGGCATATTTATCCTTTTGTTCGAGGATCTGCTCGTCGATTTTGGCAACTGGAATAGAAAATTACCATAAATTTACTTACAATATTTTTTAATAAATTCGTGTTACCTGAATCGCCATTTGGACCAGTTATCTTTTCGGTTTTCGTTTCACGCACCGTAATCGTAACATGTCTACCGGGAGTTGGAGCTTTGCCGGGCGGTGGCGTACTAGAAATAAAAAAAAAAAAACAGAAAAATCGGTTAACTTCTTTGGCAGAAAATTTGCAGTAATTAAATCTAAAAGGGTGTATCGAGATTTTTAATAACGTAAAAAGAACAATAAACCTTTCCTTAGTTTCTGACATTAGAAAGTTCACGCAGGAGGAGTCTGTGTACATGTGACGCAGAGCATTCTGGGTAGTTGGACACAGATTTTTGATGACACCTCGTACCCGAGCAGCGCAAGAAGTTGATACACCAAGGCGTGGATCTGTACAAAAGACATTCGGACGATGACATTGCCGTGCTCCCGAGTCATGTTGGGTAGCTCACGTCAAGGCTGACTTTTTCCCTAATCCTTCGGAAAGGCAGTCATACAAGTCGAACACGCCGCAGTGTTTCCTCGTAGGGGAGGAATCCATCATAAGCGATCGTGTAGAGCCTCGGAGCTGGCGGCTTCGCATAGCCCGAGTCACGAAAGGACTAGTTAAAGAGAATGACCTTGGTGGAAAAGGCCTACGCGCCTATATCTTACTAGTTTGTGGATTGATGACCACACGGCCTGAGTCAAATTGCTGCCTAGTAAGCGTAAGGGGCCGTCCGGCAAAACCATTCTGCGGCTGGCGCGCCGAATTCGTTAGGTCTACCGAAAGGGAGCAAAAGTCAATAGGATGTGCAGCTCAGATATCCAACTCGATTGTTGTTTTTTTTGTAGTAGCGATTTAACCCTGGAATACTAACATGACCATTTAGGGCGTTATTACTAACTACACGTAATTTTGACGTGTTCATATTTTCCTACAGTCGCTTTCCCAGTTTACATATTTTACCGAGCTTATCATGTTTCAGTGCCACAGACAAAAATTTTTTGACCAAAATATGCCCTCGGAAAATGCGCTTATATTACTAAAAAGACGTATAAATTACATGCTATTTTCTATTGGTATTACTTTTTACACGTCAAATAGGTAGTAGCATCTAGAAAATTGCTAAGCTTACCGCTATAGACCACAGATAGGATGCTGCCACTCATATGGACATACAACAACTAACTGAGGAAAGCACTGCTGCAGTGAGTAGTCAACCAGACTCGTGGAACAGCTTATACACAGTATAATGTGAGAGAACACGTCAATTTTACGTATTGTTAGTAAATTAGGGTTAAGGGATTTTTTCTCTCTTGAATCCAGGGGTCTTGGCAACTCTTGATCGTGATAACAACGGATAGCTCCGTGAAGCTCCGAAACGATTTTTATCGCAGAACCGGCTGCTACAAGAACATTTTTTTATAAAGACAACACAAAAATCCATTGTGGGATACAAACCTACGCTCCAACAAGAGATAGAGAACCATCTCATCTCGTCTCATCTCATTGAAACTTCGAATAACCCTGCAACCGTATTCCTCCAATATTCCGAAAATTACATAAAGATGCGTTTTAAAAAAAAAAAATATAAACGTCAAATCAAAAGGATTTTTTGAAATTTTTGGAAATAAAAATTGTTGAAGTCCAAAAATGACCCAAATTCCACATTTCTTGTTTATTTTTCTTAATTTTTCTTTTTGTTCTTCTGGTACATACTACATTTGCAATGTAAATAAAATGCAACGCAATTACGTATGCAATAATGCGCCACCATGGTCGCTCCAAGAACCTTGCATAATTATACATAATGACACCTGAGCTTCCTATATTCCACTTTCCAAAACAATCGTATACCACTCATTCATAAATTAGTTTGCTAAACGCGGTGTGTAACAATTATACATTTTCATTAATAAAATAAGTAACACTAGTAAAGTAATACTAACCCATTCGGAACAGCATAAAGTGGACTAGATTGATTTGCATTGGTTAGCTCATCGAGTAGACTATCGACCGTGGGTCGTTGCATGGAATCGTTAAAGCTAGTATTGCTGTAGGGCGATGGACTTTGTTTTCCATTATATGGTGTCGACGTTGGTATATCTAAAATGTAAATATAAATTTAATTTTTACAATTACTCAAGTTATGATAGATAAATAATATGGACATGAACATGGAGTCGTACCTTTCTTATCCAATGAATTATCGTAGCGACCTCTACTCAAATCTTCCAGCAGCGTATCGAGTTCCGATAGATTGGCCGCGTTACTTTGTTGGGGTGTTTTCGAACGTGGTAACGAATTTTGCGAACGTGGTAGCGAACCTTGATTGTAGTATTGATTACTACCGCTGTATGACGGTGAGGGTGTTGATCGGGTTTCATTTGTGAAACGTTGTTGATGCTGATAGGTGGGCTGTAATGGATATTACAAATTTAATTAGAGCGAATGCTTCATACATTTTATTTACAAAAAGTAGTACTAATAAAAAGCAAAATGTTCAATCTTGTTACGGATAAATTAAAAAAAAAAAATCTACAAAATAAATAAAAATTATAGTTCCCAAGATTTTTATTTCGGAGTAATTTTATGTTTCAGATGGGTATGTTAGGGACTAATTTTATCAACATGCAGGACCTAAAAACTGAGAAAACTGTATAAAGAATTATTGCTTGCGGGGTTTAATTTGACATTGAATCTTCGTCACTAAACCTCATGTACAGAGTTTTACAGTTTAAATAAAATAAAGTCTTTTTCTTTAGAGGGAAATATGATCCAATTTGCCACCTATAAAATATACATTACAAGCCATGCATAAATTCGACGTGCAAGACATAAAATGGAAAATCAAAATTTTCCAACATCTGAGAAATTTTCAGTTAGAACGGAAAGTACAGTAGTCACGCACACCTGAAAATTTGGCGCAAACTTCAATTTGTATTGTTCGTGCACTCGACACCAAAATGTGTTTTTGCCAGATTTCGACATTTTCTTGGATTTTTGCCAGATTGGGTTTTTCATTTCATTTGGCACAATGATAGAGTCTTGTCTAGAGATCGTTGCAGAGAAATATGGATGGTTTGTTTATGAATCGGATTTACTGAAAGGGATGCCAATTATAACACTTCTAAATAATATACATCTATTTTTTTAACAAAAGTCCAATAGACCAATAAATTAATTGCCACTTTTAAATTTCGGGGTTGTAAACTTTAGTGTCTTTCTTTGCAAAGAAAGAAAGATGGAGAAGTGCACAATATTATTTGGCTTTAAATGAATGAAATTGAATTAGTCAGTTCTAAACAAAATTATTGTTGATTGGCAAATGATGGACCACGATCCAACATTTCTATAAACGAATAACACAGACATTTCATAGACACCATCTACTCGTATATAAAATTACATGGAAATCACAAAGCAAGAGTGGTCCAAGTGACATTTTGGTCAAAATTGAGTTATTGCTTCTAGTGAACTGCTAAATATTCATTTAGTGCAGTCATATTAGCATTTTAAATAGAAAAAAATAGTGTAAGCCTAATTTTTGGCTAACTTTTGTTGTTTCTGAATCAGTGGGCTCCCAGGAATCTACAACTGATTTTGCTAAAAAAAATGTTGATCGCAAAGGTTCCAATAAGGACAAAAAAGGATACTCTTTAATCCTTGACCCGAGGTCGGCATGCGGGGTATCATATCGAAGGGGACGTCGAGTACATTACATATCCGGTGTTTGCTTCATGTTTCAAGGACCCTCAAAGGAATAAATCGAGCTTAAATGGAAAATTTTCGAGGTTCCCGTATATATTTCCAAAGCCATAACTACGAGAATAATTCAAGTTGTCCCTGCTTTTATCACTTTTCAGAATCTAAAATAGCTTGAGATTCTCCCATTAAATTTGCTAAGAAAAAAGTTGATCGGAAAGCTCTGAAAAAGGACATAAAAGGACACTAATTGCACACCTTAGTCGAACGTGGGCATGTGGGGTGTCATATCAAAGAGGATGTCAAGTAAATTCCATATCCGGCATTTGTTACTTGTTCCAAGGACATTAAAAGGACAAATTGGGCTCAAATTAAAAAATTTTGTGTTTCCCGTATCAGTATCTTTCTAAAGCCGTAATTTTCCATTTAAGCCCGACTTATTCCATTTAGTGTCCTTGAGACAGGAAACAATCACCGGATATGCAATGCACTCGACGTCCTCTTTGATATGACACCCCACATGCACACGTTCGATCAAGGTGTGAAATTAGTGTCCTTTTATGTCCTTTTCCAGAGCTTTCCGATCAACTTTTTTCTTAGCATATTTAATGGTAGAATCTCCAGCTATTATAGATTCTGAAAAGTGATAAAAGTAGGGAAAACTTGAATTATTCTCGTAGTTATGGCTTTAGAAAGATACACGGGAAACTCGAAAATTTTCCATTTAAGCTCGATTTATTCCTTTGAGGGTCCATGAAACAGGAAACAAACACCGGATATGTAATGTACTCGACGTCCCTTTTGATATGATACCCCGCATGCCGACCTCCGGTCAAGGATTAAAGAGTATCCTTTTTTGTCCTTTTTGGGACCTTTCCGATCAAAATTTTTTTTAGCAAAATCAGTTGTAGATTCCTGGGAGCCTACTGATTCAAAAACAACAAAAATTAGCCTTACTCTATTTTTTTCTATTTGGAGGCCTGAATTGGGATATTTTGACTGCACTAATTCTTTTATATACAAAAGGGATTTTTCTGCATTTCATATCCAACCCAAGAAATTGCCAAAAACTTCCTGTTGCACGAAACTATCGATGCTACTTTATTATGCAAGACTGGTGTAAATACTCTGCATTTGGATGCGATATGTTTCTTCTTTGCACTAGTGGTCTAAATACTGCACTTCAGTGGCGTAACGTTTCAAAACTTGTGTTCGAAAACGAAATGGGGGCCCCCTACACAATATAATACAATACTACATACTAGCCAACATTTTTGAAACGACTAGATTTTTTGTCCGTTATGGCTATTATTTTTATTTCAGCGATTCGTATCCTCTTCTTTGGTAGGAGCAGTGGCGTAGATAGTTTTTCCGAGAGGATGTGACTGGATTTTTTCTTAGCAAAAAAATTAAAATGCACTTTAAAGGAGTTTAGGGGATCGTCACTGAGAAAAAAAATCCTGTAAATTCAAAAAATACGCATATGATTCAAAGAGATTCAAATATGATTTTGCTTCATATTTGTTTCCCTTTGAATCATTGTATAATCCCTTTGAAATAATAAGATATTCCTTTTGAAAGTCTATCTATGATCACTTTAAATTAAAGTGATGCAGTGTCAATTTAATCAGGTCACAACCATAAATCAAAAAGATTTCCCTTTAATTTAAAAGAGTCCATCCTTTTAAATTAAAAGGAAATCTCATTGTTTTTCCAAATACATGAACTCAAAAGAATACTTTAAATTACACCAAAAGGAGTAATTTTCACAGGGAAAGAACATAATTACTCATAAATGAGTTTTGTATAACTGACCTCGCTATAAAATGCATAATAAATTACCTACCTACAGTGGGATTCGATACCGCGGCCCTATGAATTGAAGACTAACGCCCCTACCAACTACACCACACAGACTATACGGGTCGACGTTTGTAATTTATACCATACATTGTGACATCGCTCTACCACAATGCCGACCGACTGCGAGTGTAAACCAAAAAAAAACGAGACCGAGTTCTAATCGTGCGAATAGCACGATGAGTGTATACCCTATACCCATGTATAGACCTAGAAGGCAAGCAAAACCCAAAATTTTCATTTTCATATTTTTTGTAGGGGAGGGAGGGTATAGATGGGTCGGACCTGGTACATCGTTAACATCTTATCAAGACATCCAACAGCTACCATTTGATACTAATTTGAAGTTTTTCGCGACATTCTATCAAAAGATATGTCTGAATATAACTTTGTTGGGGAGGTAGGGGTAGGGGTAGCCGCACCTACTCCGCTTTCCATCAACTTCAAGCATATGTCACAATTAGACATTGATCAAAATTTCAGGTCGCTAGCGATATTCTGTCGAAAGTTATGGACGTTTTGAAATATCAAGGAGGGGTAATTTGTATGGGAGGTAGGGGAACCCCTGATCCGATTTGGCCCATTTTCAATACCATCCAAGGTTTAATCAAAATAAACTTCTGACCAAAATTTCAAACCGCTAGCTTCATTATTTCGGCAGTTATCGTGCGAACTGACAGACACACGGACGGACAGACAGACAGACAGACAGACGGACATGGCTTATTCGAATCAGGGACCGACCCTGATCATTTATATATATACTTTGCCATACCTCCGGTGGCTCCTTAGAGGTGTTACATAATATCGGGTAACAAAAACAATATACCCTATACCATCTTATGGGGTATATGGTATAATGACAATTTTCTATGTAAACAAAGCGATTTCATTTCATTTCAAAAAGATTTCCCATTGAAAATTTGGATTTAAAGGATTTCCCATTAATTTACAAATAATGAATTTGAATCAAAGAGATATCTATTTAAAAGGAAAGGATTATATTTAATAGGAATGTAACTCGATTTCAAAGGGATATCGATTGAATTTTAAGGGACGTTATTTTTCTCGGTGTGATAAACCTGAAATCTTACACTGACTAGTTTATGTACAAATATTGGAAATAATCTTTTTTCACAAAACACCGCAACACATTTGGCAAACAAAAATTTTGTACAATAGTAAAAAGTCTGAAAAGAATTTTGTGCGGCCTGAGTCTACATAGTTTAATTAATCGATCGTACTCAACTTTTGTATAAAATTTTATGCAAAATTTTATAGCTGAATTGTTGTACAAAACGCTAGTGCAAAATTTGGGTGGGGTTCCTGAACTGATATTTCATTGCTTCAAAATTCAATTTTAAATATCGCTTTTACACCCCTCATTAATCATGATAAATTTTCTTCATCATGTAAATTACGCAAATTTTCCTACTCTCATTGCTTTCGCAATATACAAGCAAGAGTTACCAACCATTTCACCATCAAACATTTGAGGAATCATCTTTTTATTTTACTTAATTCAGTCTGAAATTAAATTAATACCCTTTGTGTCACGATCACAGGGGCAAGATGTTCGACCTAAGGCGGATTCTGTTGTTCCTCCCGTTATCTCGGCCACTGGATAGGGGAGTAAGGTTTGCCCACCAGTAGCTGTAAAGCTACCCAATAACAGTTTTTAAGAGAAATAAGTAAGACCTATCCCCCAGCAGCTGTATGTATTTTCAAAGTTTTGGTCTTCGGCTCATTTACCGATTGATACACCAGAGTGATTTTTGTTTAACTTATTGGATGATTGAAAGTTTTCATTTTTCTTTATTGTGAACCGCGTTTTAAAATTTATAGGGCTTCAACAGAACAGAACAGAAGTTCCGCTTAAAATATTCCGAATTCAATCAAGGCGGTAAAATTTAACAGGCAATAGCAGCTTTAGGAGGTGCCAAGCCGGGCAATTACCCAGGACGTCGCACTTGCCGGGGCCTCCGACTTCACCCCAGCACTAAAATGGCCCTTGAAACTCTCGCTTAAAGTTGCTTCGTAGCAAAGAAGAGCACTTCTTACTTGCTCAAGAGCTTCTATATTCCAATGACCCAACAAATTTGTTACTCTGCCTAACTACGCTATGGGGCCTGATGGTTGGGCGCCCGTGTTCCGCCGACCACATGGAACACCGTACGTTACGCCACTGCTGCACTTATACCACTAATGCAATTCAATTTTTAGGATTTTTAGGTTTTCTTTAGAATTATTAAAAAAAAACCCATATGAGTTCGATTTTATCCGTCCGTCTGTCCGTCTGCCCGTCCGTCTGTTCACTAAATAACTCGCGAACGGCTCAACCGATAGTCATGAAATTCGGTAGGCATGTGTAGAATGATAACAGTCTTTGTCACGAATACTCTAGAACTTGATAGGGAAAAGATAACAGGGTGTCCCGAATAGTTGAAAAAGGTCGACCTTTTTAGTTTCGTTCAGAGTACTCAGATTAAAGGACTCTACCAGTACATTTTATATCAGATATTTGTTTCCAGTTTCGAGTAACGGTAACGGAGTTATGGGCGTTTGAGTTAAGCTTACTTTTTCACCTCGGTTTTTCTAAGCCGTTATAGGTACCCATATGCAACTTTGCAAAAAGATTGGTCGATATGAGCTTATACTAAGACTGTTGACATTTGCAAAGAAAAAGTAAATCACAGTAAATTTGTAGAATTTAAATTTATGCGTGTGTAGCAATTCTTAGGTCTGCAAATAGAAAAAAAAAATATAAGGGGTTTTTAGGAAATGCCGTAAGGAATATGTCTGCAAATTTTCATTCGAATAACTCAATCCAAACCGGATATATAACGAATCGAATATTAGTCTAGTACAGATAGCTTAAAACCCAAACATCCAAAAGATAAAAAAGCTTAAAACCCAAACATCCAAAAGATAAAGAAATTTTTGATGCCAAATTGTTGAATACACTGCCTAATATACGCAATAAAAAGTTACACCAATTTGCCCCATGGGTTAAGGGGGGAGGGGGTCCCAAAGGGGTGAAAATTTACTTTTTTACAAATAACTGGAAAACTATGAATCTGACCTTAAAATCTTCTAAGGACGAAACAAACTACACAAAATTGCCTTTGTAATGATATATAACACTCTAGACGTTTTTTCGGAAAATTATACCCTAGACCCAATAGTATTATAGAGAATTTACATTTTTTGAGTTTTACATTTCGGACTGTAACTCTTGACAGAAAGAACCTAGGGTGACGAAATCTTGTTCATTCTATTACAAACAAAATTTATTTGGTTTATGTACCAAAAATTGAGGTGCTCCGACCATTGACGCCTCCCTCACTCCTCCTAACATTTTTCAAAAAGGCATGCCTGTAGCTTCTTTTCAAATTGAGCCAAGCAGATAAAATTTGGTGAGGTGCCTAGTCTAAGCCCCATTATGCTCCTCTCCAAAAATTGTTACCATCCGATCAAAACTAAGGGTACTCCCCATACAAAGTAAACCAAAATTCTAAAAAAATCACATTTTTTCACTTCTAAATTCTATCTAAAATGAAAAAATAAAATTTATTTCTTAGAACGTCATTATAACAGTTAATTGTAATCTTGTAAATGTATATTCAAAAGTTTGTACCGGAGCGTGCCTTACAAGTACGAAAAATGTGGTTTGAAGTACACGTTACTCGATTTATTCGGAACTAGCCTTTGAACTAGTATCAATGACTTTCAAACACAATTTGTTGATACTTGTAGTGTACGCTTTGATGCAAAATTTTGAACATACATTCAGAGGACTACAATTAACTGTTATAATGACGTTCTAAGAGATAAATTTTATTTTTCCGTTTTAGATAGAATTTAGAAATGAAAAAATGTGAAATTTGTTAGAATTTTCGTTCACTTTGTATGGGGGGTACCCTTAGTTTTGATCGGATGGTGATAATTTTTGGTGGGGAGCATAATGGAGCTTAGACTAGGCACCCCACCAAATTTGATCTGCCTGGCTCAGTTTAAAAAGAAGCTACAGGCATGCCTTTTTGAAAAATGTTAATAGGAGTGAGGGGGGCGTCAATGGTCGGAGCACTCCAATTTTTGGTACGAATCAAATAAATTTTGTTATCAATATATGGACAAGATCTTATGACAGTAGGTCTATTCTATCAAGAGTTACAGTGCGAAATGTAAAACTCGAAAAATCCAAATTCACTATAATACTTTTGGGTCTAGGGTATAATTTTCTGAGAAAATGTCTAGAGTGTTACATATCATTACAAAGGTAATTTTATGTTGTTTGTTTTGTCCTCAGCTCATTTTAAGGTCAGACTCATAGTTTTCCAGATATTTGCAAGAAACTGAATTTTCACCCCTTTGCCACCTCCTCCCCTTTTAACCCATGGCGCAAATTAGTGTAACTTTTTACTGCGTATATTAGGCAGTGCATTCAACAATTTGGCATCAAAAATTTCTTTTCTTTTTGGATGTTTAGGTTTGGGGCTATTTGGAACCAATTGTACTGGACTATATATGGTAATGCGTTTCACAATACCAGGACAGCGTCTTAAGCATTTATATTATCTTGTGACTAGATTAAACAATGAACATGAAATTTGGTGGCAATCCATAGAATGGAAATAGCGTTTGGCATAACATAACAGGGTGTCCCTGAATAGCTGCAAAAGCTGCAAAAGTTTTACAATACTCATAGGAAAGGTTTGTGTGGATACTCATATCAACCAGCTCAACGAAGTCATTTCATATAAGTGCCCTTTTCTTGATTCGGAAAAACGGTAACGGATTCGCGCTCTGTACGCTCGGTATTTTTTTAAATGATGTTTATTAAGTTGATAAACAAATTTTCTTATCGGAAAATAATTCAACTGTTATAAAAATTCCAATTCGCTATACCGATACATAGAATTATGCAAAAATGTGAAGTCGAGTTTGCCACTCTAGAAATACAGATTTCTATAGATTATTTAGCACGGAATACGGAAATTACTATATTATTTCAATTATAACAATTAAATTAGGGGGCTTCGCCCCCTGCTCGCTACGCTCGCCAACCCTCGGGGGCCGAAGCTAATTTCGGGCGCGGCCCCACAGTACGATTCCATTCGTTTTTAACTTTTTTTTTGCTTTGGTAAAGACACATTAATTCAAGGTTTTGTCAAATTGGTGCAAAAAATGTTTCTTAGAAGAACCAAAATGGGGGTTGGGTTTGTATTGCCACCCCATGGTCAGATTTCATCAATTCTTAGATATGTTTTGTGTCATCAAGAGAAACACGTTTGTGTGTAATTTTGTTGAAATAGGTGCACAAATAAAAAAGTTTTTCTTAGAAGAACCTGATTTGGGGGGTTAGGTTTGTATGGCAGCCCCATGACCCCATTATCCGATTTGATCCATTCTTAGATATGTTTTGTGTCATCAAGAGAAACACATTTGTGTGAAATTTGGTTCAAATTGGTGCACAAATAAAAAAGTTTTTCTTAGAAGAACCTAATTTGGGGGGTTAGGTTTGTATGGCAGCCCCATGACCCAGTGATCCAATTTCGGTGATTTAAACATACAAACAGCCTGCAACAATAATAAGCACGTGTGCAAAATTTCAGCTCCGTAGCTTTTATAATGGCCGAGAAAAACGCGCTGCAACAGACGGACAGACGGACAGACAGACGGACATCGTCCAATCGACTCATCTCGTCATGCTGATCATATATGTATACTTTTTATATGGTCGGAGATGCTTCCTTCAATGCGTTACAAACTTCATGACAAAGTTAATCAACTATTTCACTCTATGAGCGAAGGGTATAAAAATAGAAACCTAGGTATACTCAATTTACTTACAGATTGAGGGGTCCTTAAACTTCCATATCCAGGTGTGTAGCTCTGTTGTGAACTATGACCGGGCACGCTATTTTGAAGATCGGCAAGTAAAGCATCTGTAAATGAAAGAATAAAGTTATTAATAAATAAATAAATTATTTCAAATAAAATGTAGATCTGATTTTTTATTATAAAGACATGTACTATATGGTTTGAGTTGAGGTAACAAAGGGATTTGCCTAAACATAAAACATAACACGACCGAGTTCTAATCATGCGAATAGCAGGATGAGGGTATACACTCATAATACCCATGTACATACCTAGAAAGTACGCAAAACCCGAAATATTTAATTTAAAGTTTCTTGTAGGGGCCGGATCTGGTGCACCTTTCATATTTTAAAAGGACATCTATCAGCTACCATTTGGCATAAATAAGAAGTTGTTCGCAAGATTTTATCAAAAGATATGACTGAATACAGTTTTGCAGCGGAAGTAGGGGTAGTCAGACCTGTTCCACTTTCCATTAATTTTTTTTTTTTTTTTTATAAAAACATACAAATTTCATATTCATACATACGAATTAATTCCAGAGTTTGGGATCTCCTTTTAACCCTTTGACGGACCGAACGTCTATAGAGGTCCAATTTTGAGCATTTGACATACAAATCGTGTCAAATTTTGGCGTTGTGTCCGGCAATGAGTTAAGCATGTGCTTGAGTAAGGAGCATAAATACAAAAATACATTATAATAACAATATGTTCAACTTTAGCTTCACGATTTAAAAAAGAAAGTTTAATTATTAAAGAGAAATTCAGTTTACATTTTAAATTAAAAGAAAGAAAATATGAGGTTACAGTCTATTACATTTAGAGTTTTAAGCCATTTTGATATTTTAATTTTAAATTCAAGGGGGGACATTGATCTTTTTATGTACTACGGGATTTCGTTATAAGCCTTCGGGCCAATGTAACATACTTAGTAGAATCCAAAATTGTTGAGAAAAATACACTTACAGTTATATTGAATTCATTTTACCGCTAATCGATAGAACAACTTTTCGGTCATAACAGGACTAAACATAAGTTCAATTGTGCAATCAAGGACCCGGCTAGGTAATTATTTGTGTCGCATTCTGATTTTGTATTTGAAATGGAGCAGATCAAGTACCGCGCGGTCATTGAATTCCTTTTTTTTTGAAAGTCATTGAATTCCTTTTTTTTTGAAAGGATACACGGCGTCCCAGATTCGAGATGAACTCATATCCGTGTACGGCAACTCTTCACCATCCCAGGCGACTATTTACCGGTGGATTTTGGAATTCAAGCGAGGAAGGACGAATGTTTTTGATGAACCCCGCACCGGACGCCCAATAACTGAGACCACCGAAGAAAACGTCCAATTAGTCGAGGAAGTTGTATTGAGTGATCGGCGGCTAAAGTTATCAGAGATTGCAGAAAGGACAAGTCTATCAAAAACCACCGTCGAAAGAATTATTACCGACCATTTGGGGATGAGGAAGATCTCGGCAAAATGGATCCCGAAACTCCTCTCAGCAGATCAAATGAAGCAGCGGATGAAATGTTCGAAAGACTTTTTGGAGCTGTGTCGCGCCGACTCGGATGCAATTATCAACAGAATTGTGACAGGAGACGAAACCATGGTCCTTTACTATGATCCCACGACCAAAAGAGAGTCCATGGAATGGAGGAGGCCTTATAAGGAGCGCCCCAAGAAGGCGAAGGTGCAGCAGAGCCGGAAAAAGATTATGGCCACCATCTTCTGGGATTCCAAGGGAATTATAATGATCGACTTCAAGGAAGAGGGCACATCAGTAACAGGGAAATATTATGCAGATCTTTTGACCCAATTGAGGGCCAACATCGTGGAGAAACGGTATGGAAAACTGGCGAAAGGGGTGCTGCTTCTTCACGACAATGCACCAGTTCACACCGCCGCGGTGGCCAAGGCTGCTGTGGTCAAATGCGACTTTGAAGAAATTGAACACACCCCGTACAGCCCAGACCTGGCCCCAAGTGACTACTTCCTGTTCCCAAAATTAAAAAAGGACCTCCGAAGACGAAAATTTGAGACTGAGAAGGAGCTGAAAGATGCTGTTTTGGACCATTTTCAAGACAAACCCGTGGAATACTTTTTGAAAGGGATGCAGGATCTTATTAAACGATCTCATCATTGTATTGAAGTAAAGGGGAGTTACATTGAAAAGTAAAACTTAAATGAATTCAATCGGATAACTGGAAGTGTGTTTTTCTCAACAATTTTGGATTCTACTACTAGTATAGTGATTTTAGCTGAAATAATGATGAATCCCAAACATCCAAAAAAAAGAGCTGACTTTTGATTCCAAATTGTTCTATGGCCTGACCGCATTACGTAGTAAAAAGTTAGACTGTTTTGCGCGTCACATTTGGGTGGGAGGGGGTGGCAAAGGGGTGAAATTATGATTTTTCGCCAATATCTTGTTAACTGTAATATTTACAGCAAAATGTTCTGAGGACGATTTAAACTACACAAAATTTCTTTCTAATGATATATTATATCATATACCTTCTTTCGGCAGATTATATACTAGACCTTAAAACATTTGGTGTAATTTAGATTTTTTGATAGATACATTTGGCGCTCTAGCTCCTGAAGTAATTTAATTGGAGCCATGGTAATTGGGATAACTATTCCTAACAATATATAGCTGTCCCACACGGAGACTCAGGCTGCCCCGACAAAGCATTCCCCTATACCCCCTATTAACATTTAAGTAAAAGACATGCCTGTAACTTTTCGCCGAATGACAGCAGGCGGGAAAAATTTTGGTAAACGTTAAGACTAAGTCCCATTAGACCCTCCACCAAATATTACTTCGATCGGATTAAAACAAAGGGTACCTCCCATACAAATTATTCAAATTCAATGCCACTAGTTTATTAAGAAATAAGGGAACAAGTCAACCAAAATTTAAGTTTTGCTCGTAGGCAATTTTCCGTTCATTTTGTATGGAAGGTACCCTTTGTTCTAACCAGATCGATATAATATATCATTAGAAAGGACATTTTGTGTAGTTTAAACCGTCCTCAGAACATTTTGCTGTAAATATTACAGTTAACAAGATATTGGCGAAAATTCATAATTTCACCCCTTTGCCACCCCCTCCCCTCCAAATGTGACGCGCAAAAAAGTCTAACTTTTTACTGCGTAATGCGGTCAGGCCATAGAACAATTTGGCATCAAAAGTCAGCTCTTTTTTTGGATGTTTGGGTCTAGAGGTAAAGTCACTATACTATACGTACAGTGCTTGTCACCAGATTAGCACACCCCTTCGCATGAATAGTTTCGGCTGATTTCCAACCAAACTAAAAGAGCTAAAATTTCAAAATTATAACTGTTAATAGTCTATTCAATTCTGAGTTAATTAACACAAACAGAATTGTGTTTAGATTTTTCAATATTGATTTATAATTGTTTTTCGAAAAAGAGCACACAAAATAGCCATTTAAAATTTGTCATCAGGATAGCACATGCAAATTCTTTTTTGTCTATCTTCCACAATTAAAGACGTAGGACCCCCAATTTTTTGTGGTTGTTTGAGTAAGCTATTGACTTCAATATGAATAATTAAAAATCATTATCTGCGGAAGAGGGACCAAAATTTAAGGCATACAAGGAGTCAAGGCGGTCAAAAAGTAAAATTTCGAGAAAAAATTAATAAAAGTTGATAAGTTAATTCCGAATTCGTGTGTAATAAGTTGCTTTAGGGTAAAAATAATAGAGGCGATAAGAATTGAGTACATGTCAATCCTTATGAGAGAGTTATTTTGAGAGAAACATCTAGCCCTCATGACTCGGTCACAAGGATTAGGGTAAATTTTTACATTAAGGCGAGCCTATCTTTTGTTCAAACAGTTATAACAAAACTCCACATTTCAAGAAACTAAAACTACAGAATAAACTCCAACTTAACTTTCTCCGAAGGACAATACGTTAAAATTAATCATGAGAACACTTGACATGGAATAAAGAATGGCGGTATGTTATCTTTTCGGATAAAAAGAAGTTCACTTTAGAAGAGTAACACAGTTATAATGTCTACTTCCAGGATCTTTGCTAGGAAGGACACCATTAGGATCGCATTCATTGTCGGACAGATTGTGTAATGGTCTCGGGTGCCAAGTGATACTGTGAGATGATACTTCTTTTTATTCGAAAAGACAACATCGCGCCATTCTTTATTACATGTCAAGTGCTCTCGAGTTCAATTTAAGCGCATTTTCCTTTAGTTTTAGTTTCTTTAGATGTGGAGCATTTTTGTATCAATATTTTAACAATAGGCTCACCTTAATGTCAAAATTTACCCTAATCCTTGCGACCGAGTCATGAGGACTGGATGCTTCTCTCAAAATTACTTTCTCATAGGGATTGACAAATACTCAATTTTTATCGCCTCTGTTATTTTTATCTTAACGCTACTTATTACACACGAATTCGGATTCAACTTATCGACTTTTATTAATTTTTTCTCGAGATTTCACTTTTTGACCACCTTGACTCCTTGTAAGCCTTAAATTTTGATCCCTCTTCCGCAGATAATGATTTTCTCTTATTCATATTAAAGTTAATGTCTTACTCAAACAACCACAAAAAATTAGGGTTCATACGTCTTTAATTGTGGAAGATAAACAAAAAAGAAATTGCATGTGCTATCCTGATGACAAATTTTAAATGGCTATTTTGTGTGTTCTTAACAGTTATAATTTTAAAATTTTACCTCTTTTAGTTTGGTTGGAAATCAGCCGAAACTATTCATGCGAAGGGGTGTGCTAATCTGATGACGAGCAGTGTATATAATTACTATCCAAGGATATTTCTCAAATAGGCAGGGTGCTATAGAGATATTTTGTCGAAAGTTATGGCCGAATTGAAATATCAAAATTTCAAACCGCTAGCTTCATTATTTCGGGAGTTATCGTGCGAACAGACAGACTCACGGACATACAGACGGACATGGCTCGATTGAATCAGGAACCGACCCTGATCATTTATTTTTATACTTTGTCATAACTGCGGTGGCTCCTTTGAGGTGTCTCATAATATCCGCGTAACAAAAACAATATACCCCTCCCTATACGATTTTATGGGTATACACTAAAAAAAAAGGTGCCCTGAAACAATGAAATTGTTCATTAAAGTAATGAATATTTACACCGATATCCCACCGAAGACGGCTTTCATCAGTCTATGCTCCTAGTTCATTAATATTATGATAATTTTTTTTTTCAGTGTAGGGAATAATTAATGTGACAATCTAAAATAATATATTTGGGTTTGTAACGGCCAGTTCAGACACATAAATGTTCATTCTCTGCTTTGGCTACATTTTTGAAATTTAAGTGATTTGAAGGCATTTTTCAAATCAATGAAATTTGAAAAATGCCGCTCAGAGCGAAAACGGATATTTATGTGTCGACATCAGCTGTGTTCCGGCCCGCAAGTTTAATTGGTTAACGCCAATTTTGGCGGGAAGAGAATCGTCTGATGTAAGAACGGGGTGGAGGAGCGGTTTCTCCTAACCGATTCATCGAGGAGTCGAATCGTAGTTGCGAAAGAAAGAGGTCGAGAGGGAAAGTCGTGGTGGAGAAAGCCTGCTCGAAGCGGCTTGAACAGAGAACAATATCACAAAGTGTGATGGAGTGTAGGAGTAATCGAATCAAATGCAGCTAATAGCTCCACGTGGTATTGTTTCGGTTGTGGGTGTCCTTTGTGTGAAACCATCTTGGCCTCAGAGCGCGAAAATGGCGACTGAACTGGCTGATACTAGGGTTTCCTTTTTTTTTAGTAATTTAACTTTTTGTTCCTCCGCGTGTTAGTGAAGTTTTTGTAGGCACGAGAATCTCGTTTTTAATATGTTGTATCGACAGGGACAATGAGGCGGCCCAAAGATGGCAAATGGTTACCCATTTTTTGGTCTATGACTCTATCCTTATATTTTCATGATCTTAGAGCCAGCTCGTGCCGCCCGCCGTCCTTATTGAAGGAGCCTTTTACCTCTTTCGACCTTCACGGTCTGCTCGGTTCCTCCGGGTCCATTACGGGTTGTTTGAAAATTTATCACATTCTCCGTTTACATAATTCTAAACTTGTTCGAATTAATTCTTCAAGTCGTCTTGCATCTGAAAAGTCGATTTGGTCAGTAGTGTTCGTATTGAGGAGGTTAGCTTAAAATCTTTTCTGATATGAGATTGGACGGTAGAATTCCTCGAGCCAGTGACGACAGGAAATTTTACTGCCGTGCACTACTACTACTTCGGTTCCACTACATACAACGCTTATGGAATGAACGTGACTTTATATCCAAATATATAAACAAGCCGAGAGATTTCTTAAAATGGAAATTATTACTTGGTTGTAATCTATGATTTTAACCGCATTTGAATTAAGAAGCTAAGCGCTGTGTATTAAGGTACGTTGTGCTCGACACGACTGCGTCGGCTCTAGCGACAGCGGCTCGCTCATTTCATATAAAAACTCGTTTTTAAGGTACGTTGTGCTAGACGCGGCCGCACGACTGCGACTCGCTCATTCCATATAAAAACTCGTTTTTAAAATGAGAGAGAAACGAGTTTTTATATGGAATGAGCGAGTCGCAGTCGTGCGGCCGCGTCTAGCACAACGTACCTTAAGAATGACAGAAAAATGAGTTTTTATATGAAATGAGCGAGTCGCTGTCGCCAGAGCCGATGCAGTCGTGTCGAGCACAACGTACCTTTAGACACTGCATGCGACAACAACAAAATCAAAATGTTCGATAGTTATAATAGAATGACCCGCCAATCCGAGCTGGAGCTGCTGGTTTTGTTGTATTCTACGTTTCATGTATTTTACCGTTGCTGGCCCATACAATTCACAAATACTTCGTGGATGCTTTCAGTAGGCTAAATCTTCTGCGTTTAATACAGGGATTCAATTTCAAAAACAATTGCGAAAGACTTACAAAATCTATTCAAAATTCTTAAGTTACATTTGAGTAATCGGTGATATTCGTTACTTTTATTCCGTGTAATCGTTACTTTGTAATTATTCGATCCGCAGGTAAAAGGCATTGAAGACCCTTTATGGAATTTTGTGGCGAGTTTGGTGAAATTGCAGTCCGTCAATCAATCGGAAATAAAACGAAATCGAACGTGGAATTGCTGTGACCAAAATCTAGGATGGTAACTGATAAAAACATTCGTTTAGTTTAGTTGATTATCCTACTATGACGGGTATCCCTGACACCCCTGTGCGCGCTGCAAGGATAAAACGCTAAGACAACCTTTTAGGGAAATTTTGTGCTGCCAGCATGCTGCATCTGATCGATTTCAAGCATCAAACACGAACAAGTAGTTCATGATGCAACCTTGCAAAGTAAACTTGTGCGAATAAATTTTTAGATTATAACCACTCCAAGTGATTATTATTATTATTTAATTGAATTTTTAGCAATTTTATGCAACATTTCACAATTTATGATTCCCAAAAGATCGGCCAGGGGCGAATAGAAGACGACCTACACTAAACATGCAATTGAAGAAGTAGTTAACAACGAAATGCTCAACATTGAATCAAAGAACGCCGATATCCAATTCATAAACGGTTAAACATTTTCTTTATTGTACTTACTGATATATTTTTCATATCCGCTTATATTTTGAAAGTTATCATCCGTATACGCCATTGTGCCAACACTCATAATGTGAAATTAAATTACGCGCCGATATGATAGTACCTATCAGTATCACTTGATAGTTTTTTGATTATATATTGTTTAAACCACTTTTCTAAGAAATTATAAATTTGATAAGAATAGTACAACCGTATATGCTCTTTTTGAAGGCGGTAATTTAAAAAAATGTATGACCCTAAGAAAGTATGTTTCTTCCTTCATTCATAAAAGGGAGAGTTCTTCATTTGATTACACAAGCGAGTCTTCTAGTCTCTGAGGTATCTAGCCTTTAGGTCACTGATACTAAAATCTATCTGTGTGAGGATAAGCTAAACACTAGAAAATACTGAAGTCTATGTCGATGAAAGCTCTTTTTCCTGAAAATGCAACCTTAACACGAGAGTTTCTCTGGGAAATCAGCGTTTCTGCTTCTCAAAGTAAAATAAATTGGATAAATGAGCTGGTGTTTTCCAAATGATTTTTGTTTCAATAAACTAAAAAACGCTTAGAAACTCTGTCTCAGTACTATTGTCAAAAATTTTAACAAAACCACCCGTAGAGCATACAAGGTTGCCGCCTAATATTTTTTTCAAATGTACAGTGCGTACTCGATAATCCGGACCAATGAAAACCAGGGTCGATCCGGACTACAGAGGAATTCGGACTAGTGGAAGCCTTTAATTTGCTCTAAATTTCGAGGAAATGGACGAATTTATTCAAACTGTTCGAAGAATCTGTTTTCTAATTCCAAAGAATTTCACTCTGTAATTCTAGATTTTGTTGTTTCCAAGAACAAAGAAAAATGTAGTTTTTATTTCGGACGATAATATGACTGTTATTATGAGAAAAAAGTGAGATTCGGATTAGAGAAGCTCTTGAAATTCGGACTACAGAGTGTACAATGCAATCTTTGAGGTGATCCGGATTACTGGAAATTCGAGGTTTCGAGGCTTCGGATTATCGAGTACGCACTGTATGTATATTTTTCACAGAATGACTCGAAATAAAGCACTTAATATTTCCAACAAATTTTGCATATTTTCACAATAGAAACACTTGTCAACCACTTTCATTCATCATATCATACGTCATCAGTCTTCACTTAAGAGAAAATTAAGCAAAAACCACCCCCTACGTCACACACAACAGACGATCTATGTTTTTCACTGTTTACGCTTTGCGATGTTTTCAAATCTTTCTTTTGGCAGATTTTTATTTTTGTAATATTTTATTTTTATCTCCAAGCGCGTATATATGGGTGTGTATGCGCGTATGTCACACTTGAAGAAGAAGTCCACAATACTCGCTTTTTAAAAATACATTTTTCCAATTAAAACTGATTAAAGACGGATGGATGATGATGCTCGTTGTTGCGAATTCACTTTCAAAACATTTATTTACGACTGTTCAACAAGGGGTTGGTTGTGCACTGATAAACATCATGATCGCCTGCAGAAAGAGCGCACATCACACTTGGGTGTTGGTAACAAAATGTCTAATTGAATTTACACTTGAGCGTCAAATACCAAGGCAAGACAAAAAACACAATTTTTGGTTTATGTAACCTCTGAACTTATAAGAAGATTCATAAATTAACTTGATTTTGTAACCCTCCGAAAAAATGGTTTCAAAAATCTTCGTTTTCAATCAGACACACAATTTTTTTGTGATTAATCGGTTATGTTCTATTGCGGCTAATTACTTCGATTTATATTAAGAAAACGTCACTATGTGATGTGATAAGACGACAACAAACGCGATTGTTGTTCAAATTCATAGACGATGAATCCATACACTAACTGAACGACAAAATTAGATTGTTTCGCACTATGTAATTAGTATTGAGCCACAAGAGAGAATATAAAACGCCAAGACGATTTTTAAGAGCACATACGAAAAGAGAATGGAAATTTGCAGAATATTTTTCCGAGGGGATGTTTTCTTACAATAAGCAGTGATATCTATTCGAAATCACTGCGCATTGTATTGAGTGTAAGCGCTTCATTCACCAAGTCACAGTTGCAAATCTAACACAGTACTACCACCTCCTAGCAAAAGACAAAATACCACTCTATTTCTACAGACCGTGAACGTGCTCGCGATTTAAATGACGGGAATATTCTGTTTCTGCACGATGATCCGTATCCGTTAAAGACAAACGAATATGTGTAGAATAAATCAAACAATTTTCATCAAAAAAGGCAAGGCCAAGAAAATATACGAATTTGGATACTTTTCGAATATGTGGCGAACAAAATAAAAACGAACAGTCCCAATATCAGTGATAAACTTGAATGACAGTGTCTTTGACACTCTGTTCACCGATAAATTGAACCTCGCTTCTTTATGAAAAACTCTCCATTCTCGGTTCTTGATGGCCCCTTCGGGGTTCATTAGACATGAAGAATCTCTATATGATCTGCCAGAATAAAGATGTGCTTAGATCTTGAGATGATGACGGACGGAGGCCGTAATTGTGTGGGATAAATATGTGTGTCTCGTGTCATATTAATACAGAATACTCCCGACGTCGTCTATGTACATGTTTGACCGTATTTAGTAATTTTATAGTCATTAAGATGAAAATTGATGTTTTCTTAACGAATTCGATACCAATTTAGTGTTATTATGCGGGGGAAGTTAGAATTTTCGAAATTATGATTGCGAGAGATCTGAACATGTTGGTTGGATCGTCTTCTATATAATGATCGCAAAGATGGAGGAAGCTATTCACGGGCAGAACAAATTGAATTGTATTGTTTTTCCAGTTCAATGGAGATATGAGCATGATTTTAATAAATCTGTGTGAATTTGAAGGTAATGAAACTCATTATATAAAATGCGGGAAACGTTGGAAATTATTAATAATGATGATTTATTAGGACACACAATTAATTTGGATAAAAGCCATTGTTAAAGTTAATGATTTATACTTGATGTGTTTCGAACGGTATGCGTTCGTTAATCAATAACGAAACCGAGACTAATTTCGGGATTGACCGAAATTTGGATAGCCTTTACATTTGAATGAAGTTAAAGTTTCTTTTGGGCTAAATAGTTTCTACGAGATAGAGATAGTGTTCCGATTCCGTCCGTTCCTACAAATGTTTTGAAGCTTTAGGAACACGATTAATTATAATATCAAAGGAGACGGGGATTATTTTTAAAGTGTTTTACACGGTGCGTGAAAAATGAAAGAAAAAAGCTTGAAATATGGAATGAACCCGATGTCCACTTTGATATGATACCCCAAATGCCTATCTTCGCTCAACAAAATGTGAGTCCTTTCATGTCTTTTTGAGACCTTTAAGGTCGATCTACACTTTTCAGTCGTCAGGCATATAGTCACTGTCATTTTCCATACAAGTTGGCAGGTTTTTCAAGCAATCAATTAACTGAAAATCTGTCGACCCATTGAGCGTTGTCTTCGAGGCACATGATTGCTACCTTCAAAGTGCGATGCCGATGTTCAATTGCTCCATTTGGCGCCGGATGATGCGGGGAAGTGCGAGTAGGTTTGCATCCAAGAAGTTTTCCCAATGCTCTGAACAACGCCGACTCGAATTGGGTGCCTTGGTCTGTGGTGATGACAAAGGGAGTTCCTTACCGTACAACCCAGATGGAATGGAATGCGCTGGCGACTGTCTGAGCTGTTTGGTCCGGAATTGGGATCGCTTCGGGCCAACGGGAGAAACGGTCCAAGATGGTTAGACAGTCTCTAGAACCTGAGAAAGCGCCAGCGGTCCAACAATGTCAATAAGCACATGCTGGAAACATTCGTCAGGAATACCAAACGGTTTTTAGTGTGACTGCCGACTTTCGATCGCTGACAGCTCACACACGTGCGTGACCATAGTCGCACGTATGTATGAGATTCATTTGCGACGACGTTAGCTTCGCCAGAAACGTGTACGATTCTCGATATGCACTGTAATATAAATGGCAGCTACCTGCTTTGCGAATGCGATGAATTGTCGATTTTCTGATGAAAGGCATAAACTTATGGTTTATGATCAATTTTCACCACGAGTACGTGTCGAAAATGGCATATCGCGAATAATAAGCAGTCTTAAGTACTTTACATCTTCTCTGAACGGCTCAGCTTCCCCTGGAAATACGCTAACGATAGCCACATGTCGTATAGTTACTATCGCCATATTAGATGCGTCTGTCACGAGTGACAGAGGCGCATCCGGTCGAAAATGGACGAGCAATGTTGCTTCTCCTATAGAATTTTTACATGGCTCAAATGCTGCCTCGGTTTCAGGTGTCCATGTACTGTTTTTACTAATGGGCTTGCACAACATAGCTCGTTCAAAAGCGCTTGCTGGTTGGCTTCGGTATGAATCTCCGATAGTCGTTCAGAGTTCCCAAGAATCTCCGAAGACCCTTGACGGTCGTTAGGACGTCGGTAGTCCTTGATTGCCTGAACACGTGAGACTCGTGGCGCGATACCAAATTTATTGATTGTGTAGCCCAGGTAGTTTGACTTCGCTGCTTCCAAATGTACATTTTGCCACATTGACGACTACACCGTGCTTTGGGATATCGGACTCGGCGATTGGGAACTGGTGACTGGTGTGTATGCTCTCAGTGAGTCAATTTTCGAAAAGATTGTCTTTCCAGCCAAACCAACGGTGATGTCCTAGATGTGTAGCATCGGGTAGCGATCGGGCTTAGTAGCTGCGTTTAATCCCCCTATAATCGCCACAAGGCCTCCGTAGAAATCACCTCGTTTCGGGAGCAGGTGCAAAAGGCTCGCTCAAGGGCTTTTTGAGGGGCGATAGTAGCCGTTTTCCATCATATAAGTAAATTCGGCATTTGCAATAGCAACTTCTACGGACTAAGACGTCGTCGGGGCTTCTCGACTAAAAGCGGCCCGGAAGTTGGTTTCAGGATCTATTACGCAGCGGTTCTTCATATCTACTAGTAAACCGTAGTGCTTTAATAGATCGGCACCTATGATTGGGCGAGAGACATTGGCGATGCAGAAATCCCAAGTGAATTCGCGGCGAAGATTCAAGTTTAGTTTCAATGTTTTCTGGTCATATATGTATTATTAGGGGGGGCAAAAGACTTCTCCATGTGTCATCCGCGCGGGCGCCCCCTGGTAACGTGAACGGCTAAGTCAAATCATCTGATGCGACATTTGGAAGAAGCACCGCTGCGCCTGAGTGCTGTATTTACATCTGCAGCGTCTCAGGTTACTTAACGTGATAAAAATAAATAACAGGCGCGACAATCCAGCATTGGACTAAGGCCGCAGGATGTGTTAGTAACATCCTATTTCCAAGATCTTATCTGCTTTTAGTTGAGGTAATGAGATCAGCATCACGCTCAGCAGTGTTATTTATCCCCATAAATGGGTACTCGTTTAACATCTGAGTGAGATCATAGTCCGTCACAAGCTCGTGAGTTCGAAAAACACCATGGATGACGGTGAGATTGGAACTCATGACCCTGTGCACCGAAGGTGCGCGCACTGACCGCTAGACCAGCCAGACTACTTAACGTGATAGGTGACAGAAAACGTCTAACTCAACCACTAAAGCAGCATCTTCGAGGCATGCCCATGATGGCCTTTACTAAACGATTAAACCCTGTCATGGTTTAGCGATGTGCCGACAACTCATCCTAAGAAAAACTTCAAGTCAAGAAACCTGAAACAAAAGCCTCGGATTGGACGGATACAAAACAACGACGACCCCGCAAACGAACAACTGATTACTCTTTCGGATCCTGGAATGTACGCTCCCTGAATAGACCGGGGGCCTTAAGGACCCTCCTGGATCAGGTAGAACAATACAAGCTGAGCATAGTTGCAATCCAGGAAACTAAATGGCTCAAAAGCGAGATTAACGACCTCAATTCGCACACTATTTTTACGAGTGGTAAAGAGGAGGGCAACAAGCAGTTTGGAGTAGCTTTCATCGTGAATAAGCAGCTCAAGGACCACGTTATCGACTTCAAACCCATCAACGAGCGGCTATGTGCGATCCGCACTAAGACCCGTTTCGCTAATTTCTGGCTCATTAATGCGCATGCCCCTACAGAAGTAAAAGAAGACGCGATTAAGGACGAGTTCTACAACGACCTAGAAACACTCTTCGACTCACTTCCATCAAACGACGTCAAGCTGCTGCTAGGAGACTTTAACGATAAAGTCGGAAACGAAAGCTGGTATAGGGAAACTACTGGTGGTCATAGCCTCCACGACGAAAACAACAACAACGGTCAGCGACTTATCGACTTCGCGAGCGGCAGAAACTTGGTCATAAGCTCTACATGCTTCCCTCATCGACGAATCCATAAGCAGCAGATGAATACACCGTGAACCAAATCGACCACGTACTGATCAGCAAGAGATGGGCTTCTAATGTCCTAGATGTTCGATCCTATCGAGGAGCCAACTGCGACACCGATCACTATTTGGTGAAGACGACCTACAGGTGCAGAATCTCTTCGGTGCACCTAACGAGAATCAACCCTGCCAAGATCTTCGAGGTTGACAATTTGATTGATGATGCCACGGCAGCTGCGTATACTAAAGGGTTTTCCAATAGGGACGCTTGATCTTTGAAATGAAAAAAAAAATACATGTAGGAGAGATATTTGCGAATTTTTTTTTTTTATTTGAAAGGTCCATCGACCCCATTACATATGGAATATGACATCATTCAAATGACCGCCACGGCTTCGGTTGGTGGCGCGCACACGAAAGGTCCAATTTTCGATGACTCTGGCGCACAAATCGGGCTGTATACCGGTCGATGATAACCAACTTCTTTTGGCCTGAAATCGAGAATATGGATCTGCACAACATGTGGTTTCAACAGGACGGCGCTACGTGCCACACAGCACACGCTACGATGGATGTTCTGCACGAGCAATTTACGGGCATGGTCATCTCGCGCGGAGGCGACGTGAACTGGCCACCGAGATCGTGCGATTTGACCCCGCTGGACTTTTTCTTGTGGGGTTTTCTTAAGTCGCAGGTCTATGCCAACAAACCGCAAACCACCGATGCCCTCAAAGTTAACATACGCCACGCCATCGATCAAATACAGCCCGATTTGTGCGCCAGAGTCATCGAAAATTGGACCTTTCGTGTGCGCGCCACCAACCGAAGCCGTGGCGGTCATTTGAATGATGTCATATTCCATATGTAATGGGGTCGATGGACCTTTCAAATAAAAAAAAAAAATCGCAAATATCTCTCCTACATGTATTTTTTTTTTCATTTCAAAGATCAAGCGTCCCTATTGGAAAACCCTTTACAACCCTTGAGGAAAAACTGTCGCCCATGCTTGATAACATCAATAATCTAGGCATCCATGAGTTTTGAGAGGAGCTCAAAGACAGCATCAAGGAGGTCGCAGAAGAGGTCGTGGGCTATAAAGGCCAGCGCAGACGAGCATACTGGTTCGACGACGAATGCAGGGCCTCGATTGAGGCGAAAAATGAAGCCTATCGCCAATACACACAACGCGCATCCCGAGCCAAGAAAGAAAGATATAACGAGCTTCGGCGAGTATCTAATATGTTAATTAGACGTAAGAAACGCAAACATTTTGACGAGCAGTTACAGCAAATAAACCAAAGATTAGCCAGTAAGAACACTAGACAGGCGTACAAACTTATAAATAATATCAAGAACGGATATCAACCCAGGACAAGCCTATGTAAGGACAAGGATGGTAACATCATCAGCGACATCGAAAGCGTCAACAAACGATGGGCCTCGCATTTTAAAGAGCTCCTCAATGCATCATCAACATCCCCCGCGGAGCTAGCTCTTGAGCAGTTAGCCGAACCAGGCCCTCCCGTTCTACCCCCAACAGTAAGTAAGTGAAAATATGGAAGGACGAGGTAATCCCCGAAGATTGGCGCAAAAGCATAATCTGCCCAATCCACAAAAAGGGTGACAAGCTGAAGTGTGAGAATTACAGGGGCATATCATTAGTTTGTACGGCCTATAAGATTTTATCAAAAATTCTTGAAAAGAGAATCAATCCGTACGCAGAACAAATCATTGGCGAGTATCAAGGCGGCTTCAGACCTGGTCGTTCAACGACCGATCAGCTTTACACAGTGAAGCTACTACTCCAAAAGTGCTGGGAATACAACATCGACGTATACCAAATCTTTGTCGTCTTCAAGCAGTACGATACGACAGTATCGATCGAAGTGTACTGTACAACATTATACTGAATTTTGGTATACCGGCAAAGTTAGTGCGACTCACAAGGATGACGATGACTACTACCGTCTCGCAGGTCAAATTGCAGAACCGACTCACTGACCTATTTGAAACTCGTACTGGACTCAAGCAGGGCGACGGGCTGGCGCCGACGCTCTTCAACCTGGCTTTGGAGTATGTAATTCGAGCCATGAATATGGACAGCAGCGGAACGCTACTCATCAAGTCGACTCAATTAGTAGCGTACGCCGACGATATCAACATCATGTCTCGAAGGTTGGGTGATGCAGAAAGCCTCCTGCATAACCTCAATAACGCCGCAAAGGAAGTTCTACTACATATCAACGAAAGCAAAACAAAGGCCATGATGCAATCGAAAACAAGGACGCCAGCAAATTCAAGCATCACAGTGGGGGACCTTAATATCGAGTATGTAGACAACTTCAACTATCTGGGTTGTAACTTATCAAAGGACGCCAACGAAACCGACGAAATTAAGCGACGGATACAACTAGCCAATAAGACATATTTCTCGGTCCTCCCTATAATTAATTCGAAACTTGCGCACAGGAACACGAAGCTCCACGTGTACAAAACGATCATCCGACCCGTGCTATGTTATGGCTGCGAAACATGGACCCTTACCCAAGCCTCCGAAATTTTGCTAGACCGATTCGAACGAAAGGTCCTTCAGCGAATTTTCGGGGCCGTTCGCGAGCGAGACCAATGGCGTATCCGATACAACCATGAGTTGTATCAATTGTACGATGAGCTGGAAGTATCGAAAATCGTGACGCTTCAACGTCTGCAATGGGCGGGGCATGTACAACGGATGGACGACAATCGCATGCCAAAGAAAGTTATGAGCGCACAACGAATTGACGGAGCGAGGTTGCATGGACGACCGAGAGCTCGCTGGGAGAACTCCGTAGGTGAAGACGCCCACCAGCTGCTGGGCTTCCGAAACTGGAGGACAAGGTCACGTAACCGCGACAATTGGAGGTCAACGATTCAGGCGGCCAAGGCCCGACGTCGGGCTATCGTGCCACATTGATGATGTATTAATTAGAGTGCCATTAGCGGCATAAAGTTGACACGATGCTGGTTGACATTTCCAAGGTTTGTCCAGACGTGGAACCACGGATACATCCGCGCCGGTGTCGACTAGAAAATTAAAGCGGGTAGATGAATCGAAAATGTGGAGGCGGTTTTTAAATAGTCCGCTGTCAACCGCCGCATCTTACATCGTTCACATTAGTTTTTTTGCGGATCTGCTTGCTTGCCACGTGCACGGATCACGGCAACGACGCACCGCAGTGGTAAAAACACAATGCCTTGTTCTCGCGTTTTTTTTTTGAAGGAGTTGGCTTACGGGAAATCGAAGAATGTCGACTCTGTAGCCTGTTGCGTCTGAGTTGGTCCAGCGAATTCCGAATTTGCGCCAAATCCTATTTACCTGAGTTTTGCCCTGATGGCCGCGATACCACATGGCTCGCTTGACTAAATGTCTCCTTGAGTTAAGGCATGTTTATAAATACGAGCCCAAGGGCGGAATTCATAGTCCCCACTTAAGTAATAAAGAATTCCTTAAGGAATAAGGGTTTTCTCTAAATAAGTGAGCCCTTAAGGGAGCTTCGTATTCATAGACATCACGTATTAGGGCATTGCCTAATTTTAAAAACGATTTACTTATTGGGCATATCAGTTGAAAGTGACAAATAAAACCCTAAAGGGTTCTCTATGCGATAAGACTAATCAGCCGACAGGTATTGAATAAGAGCTATCAGAAACCCGGCCCTTATGTTGCAAGATATTATGTACATATATGTATGTTTACTTAGCATGGTTACTCCAAATTTTGCTTGGTTACGCCATCGTATGAAATTGCTTAATAATAGAGAGTTTTAGCAAGTCGTTAGAAATAATATGACATAATTTGACATTCCATATAAAAATTCGCTTGCTTACCGTATACGAAACAGTATATCATAATTTAGCATGTCCTAAGGAGGCATGGACATATTTCCGTGTATTTGACGTCTTTAAACAGTCAAAATTGTCGGGTCGCGATTTTTAGCAGTTGTGAAATTAGTTGAAAACTCTCGTATAAGTTTTACGTACAATTCGTTCGGGAGTTATTCCTTGGAAATCGGGAATTACGTACATATATTTTTAGTGGAATCCTTACGTGATTCCATACGAAGGCGTAACCAAGCAATATATGGCGTAACTATGCAATGTAAACATTTAATTCAATAGAATATTCAAGCTTGTATGTAACTAATCTGGGACCTTAGAGAAAGCATAGCATGCGCATGCGTAAGTCCAGAGTGGCTATGTGCCCACACAACCCAGACGTGTTTGACTCCAAATTTATTACACTACACTCCACGAATTAATTCAAACGTCAAAATATTGTCGATGCAATTGTTAACCCTTCTGTCGCCGCCTACGAGCTGTTATGCCTCAGGTGTAGCTAAATCTTCTGTGAAATCAATCTTATTTTTTGAAGAGGTCTAATTTTGGTTCTAGAAACAGTTTACATACTATGTCTTACGATGATGCGCCGTTTTTTCGTTTCTTTATAGGCATAGTTTACATTTCGCCGAACCTTTGATCGCATTTGTGGCCTTTGAAATACAGACATATATAATGAACAAATAGTTTTGTATTAAATTTAATATGATTCACTTTAATGATCTGTTCAAAATTGACTGAAACATCGATTTAAATATATTCCATTTTGTTTTAAAGTTGTTTCATTTTGAAGGCTATGTCCGTCACATGTACATAAGCCCGCACTATTTTGTTCACTGCTAGTAATCTCAGATAGCTTAGGTGTGAAGTAGGACTACGAATCGAGAGGTACACGGTTCGATTCCCAGTAGAAGCAAAGTGAGAAAATAAAGTTTTTAAAATATTGTAAAAATAAAAATAAATAAATAAATAAAAAAAACTGATAAAAAAAAACTAAAAAAAAATAGAAAGAAAGGGAAAAAATATTTGTTCACTTTTTCAATCTTACAATCAAAACATTTTAAATTTAAAGTGAAACACTTTTAAAATAAAGTGAAATCACTTTGAAAATAAAGTGATATTTAATTTTGATTTGACATGCAGCAATTTTAAAAGTACAAGAATCACTTTAATATTTCCACTATTGATTCAAAATGAAACATTTTTGAATTAAACGCAAACGTATATGGAGCCAAATCATATTTGAAAATGTTTGAATCATAGCTATTATTTTTGATTTTATAACGATTTTTTTCTCTGTGTACATGATCATTTCATTTTCATTTTTTCTTCGTTAACAAGAGTACCTCAAATTAACGACAAGGCCAACGATAACAACACCGAGAGAAATAACGTCCCTTAAAATTAAATCGATATCATTTTGAAATCGAGTTACATTCCTATTAAATATAATCCTTTCCTTTTAAATATATATCGCTTTATCCTTTAAATCCAAATTTTCAATAGGAAATCTTTTTAAATTAATGGGAAATCCTTTAAATCCAAATTTTCAATAGGAAATCTTTATAAATTAATGGGAAATCCTTTAAATCCAAATTTTCAATAGGATTTTTTTTTTGGTTTATACTCGCAGTCGGTCGGCAGTGTGGTAGAGCGATGTCACAATGTATGGTATAAATTATAAACGTCGTCCCGTATAGTCTGTGTGGTGTAGTAGGTAGGGGCGTTAGTCTTCAAATCATAGGGTCGCGGGATCGAATCCCACTGTAGGTAGGTAATTTATGATGCATTTTAGAGCGTAAAGAGGTAAATGAAATGTCAACACCTATAGCGAATTCAGTTATACAAAACTCATTTATGAGTAATATGTTTTTCCCTATGAAAATTACTCCTTTTGGTGTAATTTAAAGTATTCTTTTGAGTTCATGCATTTGGATAAATAATAAGAAGAATCCTTTAATTTTAAATAAAATGATATCCCTTTAAAACAAAGAGTCCATTCTTTAAAATTAAAAGGAAATCTTTTCGATTTATGGTTGTGACCTGATTAAATTGACACTAAATCAATTTAATTTAAAATGATTATAGATAGACTTTTAAAAGGAATATCTTATTATTTCAAAGGGAAATTCGTTTGAATTAAAAATTCTATGAAATAAAGGGATTATGTAATGATTCAATAGGAAACAAATATGAAGCAAAATCATATTTGAATCTCTTTGAATCATATGCGTATTTTTTGAATTTACAGGATTTTTTTTCTCAGTGAAGGAAGAGTTTCATTCTCCTGGTCAGAAAACCGCGCCGATCGTAGAGAATCTCACAGTAAGATTGGGCTGCTTTGCTCGATTTCGATATTGTTGAATATGCCGGGAGCTTCACCTACATGTTGCGCTGAAATTGCTATCACTTTCGCGGTATATCGAGCACAGCAAGTTAATACGGCTAGTAACATTACTCCTGACAATTTCAGCATCAGCGGCATCATCAGAAAGGTCTACATTCAATAATGACACAAAAACGTCTGACACAAGGGTTCCCTTAAGTATAAGTGGGGACTACGAATTCCGCCCTTAGTCCCAAATTCTTATGGTTTAAATAAAATAAAAAATAGCTATCTGGAATTTTTGTATAAAAAGTTTCGCTTAGTAAAATTATTGTGTGGCTATCTCACAAAAAGTACAGAGCAACATTAACGAACACGACTCTAGTCTCCACATCCAACACGTCTACTCAATTATTTTATGGGGTGTCTCATGCTTTAACCACCTCTAGATTGAGTTGCAACACGCTTGGATGAAAAATGGAAAATATTTAATGGTTCCCTTTTATAAAAGGATTACTCTGATAACCAGTTCAAATTTGTACCAATCAACACAACATGATGAACATTAAGGCCGCGTACACATACAGAGCGACGCCGAGCTTTTCCGGGCCGGGCGATGCGATGCGATTTGTTGCGAGTCGACGCGATTTCTTTCTATTGCAAGAAAACCGGATTTTTCAAGGGATTTCATACGGCGCTGGTTCGTACGATTTGCTGCTGATATGGCTATGATTTCAGATCGACTCCGTGACATAGGGCTTCGAGTGTTCTACCATTGATATTTTCAATATATGTACATACAAACGTGTCGGTATATTTATGTGGTGTTGTAGATAATTGTGGGTATTAATGAATGGATTGTCGTAGGTAATAATAATGTAATGTAGTACCATTGGTATTTTCTATATACATACGTACTTGTCGGTATGGCTATGTGGCTATTATGAATGACTGAAAGAGGTAGGTAACCTTTCTGGAAATTTGCAGTGTTAGCTTACGCGTTTCAAAACAATTTTCGGGCCGCATTTGGATTTGGTGTTAATTGTTGTTCAAATATGTATGAATGGGTGAAATAGGTAATTTTTGGAGACATGCAGTGCAATAAAACCCAATTTCTAGCGTACGCGCACTTTTATGAGCCTGCCGGCCAAAAAATGGCATCCCCATTTTTTGGGGAAATACTCGTCCAATCGGCGTGGCAGAAACACGAAGGTAAATTTGGGTCGCTGATTCCGAATTTGAGGTCAAAAACAGAAATTTTTTTTTTGGGTTGCCCGCCCATCAAACTTGTACCCCTGTCTTCTCGGGGAAATACTCGTCCAATCGGCGTGGCCGAAACACTAAGGTAAATTTGGGTCGCTGATTCCGAATTCGATGTCAAAAACAAGAAAAAAAATTTCGGGGTTGCCCGCCCCAAAATGGTACCCCAGTTTTCTCATCACCGTAGGTTCCCACAACTGACCTATCTACCTTCAATAATTCATTGCAAATACATGCACTGTACGAAATTTTCTTATACGTAAGCGTACGCCACAAACCGGGTTGTGCTGCACTGCATATTACCACAAATCTTACTTCCTTGACCCATTCATAGATACAACCACAACTGTCAAATCCGAATACCGCTCTTTTTTGGGGGTACGGGTACGCTACGAGCTGGGTTGGACAGCACTGTAAATTTCCACAAAGGCTATTGAGTAGACCAATCCATTATTACATCACCTACACACGGCTATCCCTTCATTTAATATCTACAAATCTATAACACTATACAACACGACACTTATGTATGTATATACAAATATTCCCAATGGTAATGCAACCCGATCTGCACAAAGCATGCCTCTCATGTCGATATCTCCCTATCAGCATCAAAAAGCACGAAACCAGCCTCTCTAGGTCCTATTACATACATACAATACACCATGCCACGAAACCGATCCAAACACAAATCGTATCCTCCATGTCGCTCACATCGGCGACAAGGCACCTTGCAGCAGCTGTTGAAAGCACGATGATTCGACATGGAAACGTTCTCCATCTTACAACCACATGCCACTACGAACCCGATCCAAACATAAATCGCATCGTCCATGTCGCTCACATCGGCGACAAGGCACCTTGCAGCAGCTGTTGAAAGCACGAAGATTCGACATGGAAAAGTTCTCCATCGTACAACCCGACGTCGCATCGCAAGCAGTCTAAATGGTACAAGCAGGTTCGTGCTGGTTCCTATTTAAATGCTAAGAAATTTTTTTTCTTGCGATGGGAAGCTTATCGCATCGCGTCGCCCGGAGTGTGAATGGGCTGTAAGGCAGGGCCTCTAAGCTTTGAACTTTCGCCAGCTGGGAAAGGAATTTGACAGATTTTTCGGTCTCTCTCCTGTTTGCACATCGTATCTTCGAAACGGAATATGTATACGCATTTCTGGATAGAATACAAATTTAGAGTGTGGCGATGTTTATTTGACGCATCCCATGAACCCTTTCAAATCCAAATAAATCTGCGGGCAGCAATTTGTCGATTTGCCCGGGCGGCATAAGTGATAAAGCCGGCTCTAAAACTTACCCTTTTCAGCATTCACCAAAAAAACAGTCACGACAAGAAAAATTAAAATAGTCTTCATGATTTATTACGATTTAAAATACATACACCAAAAACTGCTTTCATATCTTATACCAATTAATAGTTTCTCAATATGTAGATACTGTAATTTCAAACATAACATTGCCAAAGCAAACAAAAATCCATAATAAAAAAAATTACTAAAAACACCTTAGTAGCGCCATAATCAAAATTAGTTAATTCGATGATGTAATTTCCTTTCATATAAATATCTACAAAATATTCTCTTTAAGAACGAAAATCATCTGAGAGATTACGTATTCTGAAAAAAGATTCATGTGTAGGCTGACTTAGCATTGAACGACGGAATCGGTGATCTTGTCAGCAAACAGTACGGCTCTATGAATATAGAATCAGATACGTAGACAAGATCTGAGCGTTTTTTGATCTATACGTATTAACCCGCGAATTCAGACACACAACATTTCAAGGAATTCAGATATATGCTTAACTAAAAAAATTAAAATTGTGATAAACAACAGATACAATTTATTATACCTGTGAGTTAATGTATCTTTGACGAATGACAATTCCCACGTTAATCGGATATATATAAATACATCCTCGTAATTTATGAAGGTAGTGTAACTATAGGCAGATCTATTAGTGACGTTAGCGATCAATAGTTAATAGTTGCTTGCAACTTTATTAGATTCGAATGAATATAATCGAATGAATGAACTTGAAACGCCTACGAATTTGTTTGATATGGTTTGGACTAGATTCCAAACAATTACGAGCTAATTTGGAGAGGTAATGGTAGCTAGAAGAACCGAGTATATCTGAGAAAAGTTTCAACAGGAATACCGGCAAACTTTTCGGTTTTTTGGTATTTCCCATATGAAAAAAGTCAAACGTAGTAGTAGTTCACGTCATCATTTTGTAATTAAACTTGGATTTTCGAATTATGAATTTTGAATTTAATTTAAAAATAAAATGTCTGAAAGAGTCATCAGCATCAACCAATTAATTCCATTTCGTTTAGTTAACTAGAACTATGCACATGTTCAGCCTTTCGCTTAAATGACTTTTTGATATATACACTGAAAAAATCATTTTCTAAAAACAAGAAAAAATTACAATAAAAAACAGCCAAGAAAGAATTTTCCTAATTTAAGATGTATTTTCTTGTTCCAAAAAAATTCTTTGCTTAAAATAAATAAATAAGCATTATTTTAAGCAAAAACTTTTCTTGGAACTAGAAAATACATCTTAAAGCAGAAAAACTTTTCGTGGAACAAGAAAATACATCTTAAATCAGGAATAATTACTCCTTGGCTGTTTTTTATTGTATTTTTTCTTGTTTTTAGCAAATAATTTTTTTCAGTGTAGGAATCATTTTTATATGGGAGCTCGATTAACCGATTTTTCCGTTCCTTCCCTGTCGAAATTAGTTCAGATAATCGATGCTGTACTGTGTTCAAGTTCATCTAAACTCACCCTACATTTGCGTATATCCCTAATATTTGAGTCCCACTTCTGTCTACATGGGAAAAAAATTTAAACAAACAAGTCAGCCGACTTTTAGCTGTGGGTGGACGCGGCATTACGGAGCAGGACACATTTTGTTTTTTTTTTTTAACAATATACTATTTGAAGGAAGCTTACCCGTAGCCATGATAAATGTATTTTATATAATCCAATAATCGATGATATTTCTGCAGAATAACACTTTTGCCACAATTAACAAATTGCACGAATTTAGAATCTTTTCTTCACTAAAATTATTATTATAAATACATTAAAATATTTTTACACCGTTCAAAAATATATTTCCCGGAAAATAATCCAAAACTTGTCTCGTTCCTCATATACAAAACTAAACTCGCGAGTAAAAGCAATTTGCGCTAACTTGCATATTACTCCGTACGCGTACGTAGCACGGCGAAAACTTAACGTAAACAGAATTCAATATTGGAATCAAAAGTATGTACGCGTACTTGCTAAATCTCATATGTACATTTTTCTCTATTTTTTATGTGGATATTACATACATATTCCATTGTATGTATTTTTACCCAAATGGGCATGTTCTCCAGTTCAGCTATAGAGTATTCGGAACTTGAACACAAATATCTTCGTCGAAGCGTCAAGAAATCTCAAAATGTTAAGTACGAGTTTCATACTATGACGTCATTATCGAGTGCTTAATATGGAAAAAGACAGAAAAATTATATCTCTCTATATTCATGTATCTTTTGCATTGAAATACATCTGTCATTATATATTTGTTTTTCCCAAGGTGTTTGCACGGGCAGAAGGTGCTTTTTTAATGGAAAGTGAAATGAAAAGATGTAGTCGTCGATTAGTCATTCATAAAGTAAACAAAATCATCATACGGTGTGTGCGGGACTCGTTTGTAAGTTGAAAAGTCTTGAAATCTAGCCAACGTGAGATTTTGTAATCTTTTCCAAAAGGAACTTTCTTACAATTTCGATGTTAAATTTGCGATGTTTTTCTATCTGTATCTGAGGACGCTGTTGAGCAAAGACATCAACCAGTTGAATAGCTTTTTCAATGATATTCACAATATGGATGTTTAAGGTGGTGGACTAGATTAGTTGATCAATTGTTTAGATTTTTGTAAATTATTCAAAATGTCATTATTGCAGGCTGTTACATAAATTCAAATGTTAAGTGAGTGGTTCCTATCTATTCTCTACTAGTCTTGGAAATTTTCAATGAATATAACAACAAAAAAATAGAGAACGATCTGAACAAGGCACCAAAATAAACGATAATTTATTTTATTACTAGCTAAAAGAGCTTAAATGAAACATTTTTCTAAGAAAATCATAGCTTTGGTGGGGTTCCTAAGCTGTGCATTGATCAGGGAAGAGGCTCCAATGGCCCTTTAGGCAATTTTGTGGAGAGTCCGCCGACGCCTCAATCGTGTCGCTCTGCCAGAGGATTGCGGAGATATCGACGGATTTCCGAAGTAGTGCGAAGTTGATTGTGAACTTGCTGTGGCCAAAAACGTAGTCACCTTGAATACAATTTATCGGAGATATCGACGGATTTCCTACCACCCTGTGCTCTGATCGGAGAAGAGGGTCCAATGACCCTTTAGGCAATGTTGTGGCGAGTCCGGCGACACCTCAATCATGTCGCTGCGCCAAAGGATTGCGGGGATATCGACGGATTTCCGAAGTAGTACGAAGTTGATTGTGATATGCTGTGGCCAACATCCAGGATGACGGTTATCTCTGACCACCCTGTGCACTGATCGGAAAAGAGGGTCCGATGACCCCTTAGGTAATTTTGTGGCGAATCCGGCGACACCTCAATCTTCTCCTCCGCCAATGGATTGCGGAGGTACCCAACATCCAGGTTGAAGGTTATCTCTGACCACCCTGTGCCGTGATCGGAGAAGATGGTCCGATGACCCTTTAGGCAATTTTGGGGCGAGTCCGGCGACATTTCAATCGTGTCGCACCGCCAAAGGATTGCGGAGATATCGACGGATTTCGGAAGTAGTACGAAATTGAATGTAGTTTGTTAGCACGATTTTCGCGTTAGCTGCCATGAAACTCATTCTAGGAGCAACATAGTCCTAATACGAAGGAGGGTGGCCCAAGGAGTAGCGCCCAATGATGGGTAAATAAAAAAAAATAATGAAAGAGTACGACTAATTGTCGACCCCACCGGTGTCTATCGGAGCTAACCTTTGGTGACATCTGTGTTATTTTCTTCAGGCTGGTGAATTGGTTGGCAGGAACGGAATGAACCTCGTCATTCCTCTGTGTTAGTGATATCCGCGGCTCTTTTATCTTTTGGTGTGCATAATCGGCCCTGTCTCGCCCTAGTGGCAAATTGCGTGGAGATGCTCAATCAGAAAGCCTTTCACGACACCGCTATTTGAAAAAGTATAACATGAAGCGTAAGGAATGCTTCGCTGATCCGCTCTCATCGCTGCTAGTATTAATTTTCGTATATTCCCCTTTTTACTTATCTTGTTTGCAGTCGAATACCTATACAGCAATGCGAGATACCTTTTCAGTGGAGGGGACAAGGAGTAACACAAACACAAGCCCACTCAATACTTCGCTTTGAGCTATAGCAAGTGCATGTCACCATTGACTCATTGAGGAACCCTAGCTTCGTTGCCTAGCCTGCACAGTTTTAGAGGCAATATAATAATGTTATTTTTCAGAACATTTTCTCACTTCATATTATAAGAAAGCACATGAAAAGCAAGTGAATTGAATTGTATTGTCTTTTACGTGGTTCCATGATGGTTCGATGCGGCTAAAACATCTCTGCCGCATCGGGCGACGTGGCTAAACCGCTGGCCAAGCAACGGAATGCCATAGAGAGGTATAATGAACAAGGAAGAAGACAATGATGGCTCTTCTTCTTCTTCTCTGCACCGTAACCCATGGTGCGTTCACTCAGCCGTTTATAGGCTACTTCGAATCAACGTTACATTGCATATAGTTTTGGAGTGTATATAATGTTGCAAGCACTATATATGGGCCACGCCGAGATTCGATCTCCGGACCACTAGATTACAAGCATCGTAGAGTGCGACTCAACCAAGTGAGCCATAGAGCGTGACATGATGGCTCGTTGTGATCTTTTTGGTGAAACCTTGCGCATTCAGGGATCGGCCGAACTGAAATAATAATTGAAATTGAAATTCCTCTCATCGAAATACAGTGGTCCGTATAGCAAATCATTTAGAGGCTAAGTGGTCTGCAGTCATTTGGAAGTTGGCATCATCTGATCAGAGACCCAGATCGCAACAAGGATATCGAGCTTGTCATTAAACATCTGCGCGATGAGAAGGCGACGAAGCTGATATATTCCTGGGCTTCGAACTCAACTAACGGAACGGAAGTACGTTTTATACGCAAGCTGTATAACTGAACATGGTTCTGATCAAATTCGGCATGATGGAAAGTAAAACGGTTACGACGTCTTTGGATAATAATCAAATGACGGCGGCATTTGGCGACACAGAAGACGATCAAGACCTTCCCAACAGAGAAGCTATGGGCAGTCTGATGCATCTGGCCATTGGAACTCGACCGGATTTCAGATTTGCCGTCGGAGTAGCAAGTCAACTTATGGAAAAACCAAGGGACGCACACGTCAACAAATAGCTTTATTCGCCTTCGTTGACGGCTTTTATACTTATCAACTTGCCCAATATCAACACTAACAAATTGGGAATATTTATTTATTCATTTATTTAGTGAAACAAACAACAATTAGAAAAATGTGACGGCTAGAAACAGGGATTTTTTTTTTTCGAGAACGGGTAGCCACAGTCACAGCCAAATATTCGGTTCCTAGTCACTGCTACTGGAATATCGGGCCATCCCTAAGTGTTGTGATGTACAGATTATGGCGCCATGATATCGACCTGGATCGGCGTTTGGGGAGATTTTTTAAGACATTTAGCAAAAAAAAATTAAATGAGCTAATGAAAAAATTCTACTCGATAACAAAAAATCAGCATGTAGGAAGTTGATCCGCTTGACAACGGCCCCCATCTCCATATCTACGCCACTGCAGGGTGGAGGTAGGCTAAGAAAGGAAAGTGCTGGTATTAGCTACATTAAAAATCCTCTTAATCGTATATGCAGTCTACCTATACCGTATGTGTGGAAAGCACACAGCCACCCATATTCTATTAAAATCTTATGATGACCCCACACCGTGCGTAGTTTGCAAAACCCAGCGTAAAATATTGGTCCAAGGTTGGATTCCGCCAACCACACTGCCAGCAGTTGACCGAATACCGAACAAAAATATAAATTTCCCCATCGTCTCTGTTCCTCGTAACCGTGGATTTTCCACAAAAAAAAAGGATCTTTATACCGATCTTTGCGCGCCTGACGATTGTCTTATAGCTCCATACCGACCGGAGTGTGGCCAAACACCGCACAAAAGATTGATACGAAAAATCGTGCAGCAGTGTGGTTGTTCGTTTGTTTCACTAGCGGAAATATCAGTTATGTGAAATTTGAACCCTCTCCATTGCGAATTTGGATTATTATACCCTTCACTCGTAGAGTAAAGGTCATGAAGTTTGTAACGCATTGATGGAAGCATCTCCGACCATATAAAATATGTATATATATGATCAGCATGACGAGCTGAGTCGATTGGGCGATGTCCGTCTGTCTGTCTGTCCGTCTGTTGCTACGCGTTTTACTCGGCCAGTTTAAAAGCTATGAAGCTGAAATTTTGCACACATGCTTCTTTTTATTGCAGGCAGTTTGTATGTTCGAATCGCCAAAATCGGACCGTGGGGTCATGGGGCTGCCATACAAACCTAACCCCCCCCCCCAATTTGGTTTTTATAAGAAAAACATTTTCATGCGAGCACCAATTTTAAACGAAATTTCAGACAAATGTTTTTCTATTGATAAGACAAAACATATGTAAAAATGGATCAAATCGTACTATGGAGTCATGGGGCTGCCATACAAACTTAACCCCCCAAATTAGGTTCTTGTAAGAAAAACTTTTTCATTTGTGCTCCAATTTCAACCAAATTTCATACAAATGTGTTTCTATTGATGCCACAAAACATATGTAAGAATGGTTGGAATCGGACTGTGGGGTCATGGGGCTGTCATACAAACCCAACCCCCCAAATTGAGTTTTTCTAAGAAAAACTTTTTGATTTGTGCACCAATTTCAATCAAACCTCATAAAAGTGCATTTCAATTGATGCCACAAAACATATGTAAAAATGAATGGAATCGGACAATGGGGTCATGGGGCTGTCATACAAAATCAACCCCCCAAATTGAGTTCTTCTATACGAAAAACTTGTTTATTTGTGCATCACTTTCAACCAAAACTCGTAAAAGTGCATCTCTATTGATGCCATAAGACATGTGTAAAAATGAATGGAATCGGTCTATGGGGTCATGGGGCTACCATATAAACCCAACCCCCCATTTTAGATCTTCTAAGAAACATTTTTTCCACACCAATTTCAAAAAAAACTTAATGCGTCCTTGTCAAAAAAAAAAAAAGTAAAACGAATGGAATCATACTATGGGACCATGCTCCCGCATCCCCCAATAAAGTTTTCTGAGTAAATATTTTTATTATCCCACTTAACCAAAAACACACAAATATTGTTTTATCGACGCCACAGAAGGAAAAGAATGGGGAAGGATTGAACACAAGTCATATGTTCGCCCAAAAAAAAACTTTAGCCCGAGAAGAGTGAAGGGTATTCAAATTTCGGCCGCGCCCGAAATTAGCCTCGGTCTCGTTTTTATTTAGATCGATAGGAAATCGTTTGTCGGTGGTTGTCGGTCACTTATTAAAAAGATTTGTCGGTCCTTAATTAATTAATTAGGGGCTAACAAAGTTTGACATATGAAATGTAATTAACTGTTAAAAAGGTATTAAAACGGGATGTATCCGGTCACATAACTGGAAATATCTCTAGATGAGAGCAGTTTTTGTGAGTTGGTGGTAGCAATGTTGGTTCTTAACGTTGTTACAACCGTATCGCATTGAGCATTGTTTAAAACGCAGAAGCCCATAGTGAATGTTGGATATATTTGCCATATACCGTTTTCATTACGGTGAAATAAAGCTATTTGATCCATTTCGTTTCGGAGTAATCCGCCCAATGTTTTTCCCCAGGCTGTTGGAATATAACCAAAACAAAGCTACGTCTCACTAGCCCGCTGAGTATAGTGCTCCGGTAATGTGCCATCCATACTTGGCAATTTGTTCAAATCAGAGGCCACAATAGCTAACCCTATTGTCTGTCGCAGCTTGTGGCTCAACAGTCAGATCTGTTTATTCTATTGGACAAATTCCTACATAGCTTAGACTTTGGTATTCTAGCTTTAGTCTGAGCTGCAGCCGGTAAAATAAGTTTCGGAATTCTGGCGCTCGCTAGTAATAACTTCGTCATGTTCTATGGAGGGAATGTGCCATGGACACATATAAAGGACTAGCAGTAATCGGTGTTGTGTATGTATGACAGAAACTCCGCTCCACATCAGATGCATCGTAAGCGGGGGCAACGTGCCAGAGTTTTGCCTTCAAAGATCTGACTTAAATCTTTGAGAAAAATGAAACTAACGCTCGGCAATACCTACTGGGAGTTCCATGAGCTAAATTGTACGCGGGTGCCATATTTAATAGATTTAAGGTTCCCACGACGAAATATTTAAAAGTCTTTTGATTCGAAGACTTTAAAGGACACATTTAAGGACATTTCGAAATTAAAACTACATTTTTAGTATGTCACGCTTAAAGGAACCAACCGTATTGATTTTCCATCTATGAATGTTCCAAAGACAATATTCATACAAATTGTTATCAACAACACTCTCACAGTGCCAAACATTCTTTCACAGTCAAACAACAAAAATACTTACATGCCGGCGAAATTCCTTTCTGCTTAAGCGTACAACGATACGGTTGCCGTGCACCCGGATCAACTTTTCCATACATTGTCCGATCCATCTTATTTTATTTGTTTTATATTTCTATTTTTTTCTCCTCTCTAAAATTTCAACAATTCACCATACTATTTTAAGAAAAAAAAATTATTTCTCCGAAAGCGCCACTTTGTTCTCACTCTTCAAAAAACACAAACTAACACAAACATAAATCTATCCGTATCTGGGCTCGGCCAATCTAAATCTTCAAAGCGCGCACCTTTCCTTATCGTTTCGCCGCAATGCACACTATACGCGTGTGTGTCTATGTAGGTATACGTAAACAATTATATTAGATTTTTCGTTATCAGGTTATCACACTTTTCACACTCTATTGGGAATACACCATTCACGATAACCCCGACAAAAAATCATAATTAGTGTTACAACTTTTCCATACGTTTTTACCTCGCGGCAGGCGGGCGCGAGTTTTATCTTTGCGAGATACTATGAGTATATGTTGCACCACCGCGAAAATTCTCGGAAGCGCGAAAAGGTGAAAAGTAGAAGCTGCGACAAGAATCAGCCTCAGTCCTCACCTTAGTACGTGAGCGCACTAATCTAAGCGAGAGATTATATGTTTAGTGCGTCCGGGAAAAAATCTTATCACGGAAGAAGTTCAGAAATTAATTCGAAATGATTACCACGAATCTGTGCCTGCGAGGTTGTTTTTAAAGAAATGACTAATAGAATATAAAATAAATATAAAATGGTTTCGTTTCAAAAAGAACAAGTTGACAAAAACACAAAAAGAAACAAAGTTTGAACTATATACATAATCAACATTAAACAGGAGATAAATTATGATGTGAATTTAGAGGGTTGCCGTTGTCGGATTTTCAGTTAGAAACGTTTTTATGTTAAAATGTGCAATGGAAACATCAATTTTGACTTAACGTAGATTTTGAACGCTGCCGCCGCAGTTTGTTTCCACCTAACCCAAAATTTCGAGCATACAATTGTTTTTCTACTCCGAGCACTCCTAATCACGCAGCGGTCTTTGTAGATTGTCGTCGCCCCTTGGAAACCAGCAAAGGGGGAGGCATGTTAGTCGAGGTTCATCATCCAAGGATTCAGAAATGACAGAAATTAGCTGCCGGTTTTTTTTGCTATATTTTGCGATGGAATATTTATAAGTACAGGGTGGGCCAATTACAAGTTCGTTTTTAAAAATGCAATAAAATGAACAAAATTAAATTTTTTTTTCCATGTCTTATGGCTTTATTAGAAAGTAAGTAAGCTCCCATTAATGATGGAACACAACTTCATTCAAGTGGCTGCCCCGGCTGGCGTCGCAGAAGCGCATTCTGTCACACCAATTTTCCAAGACCCTGTTGATTGTTTCAGGCTGTAGCTCACGGATTGCTTGGATGATATTGGCCTTAAGTGGTTGAATCATTTCTGGATTATTGGCATAACATCGGTGCTTCACGGTTCCCCACAAAAAAAGTCCAAACGGGTCACATCTCAGCTCCGAGGCGGCCAATTGACATCGCCAAGACGGCTGATAACACGATTTGGGAATTTGACGCGTAAAAAATCGATTGTGGCATGGGCTGTCTGGCATGGCGGGCGTGCCATCCCGCATGAACCAGAGGTCGTCCAAATTCATGTCTTCAATTTCAGTAAAAAAAAGTCGGATAACATGGCTCGATAACGCGCACCGTTGACCGAAACGTTGTTACCAGCCTCATTTTGAAAAAAAAAAATTGTCCAATGATGCCCCACACCAGGGTGTTCCGCACCCCGCACCAAACTGTCACTCAATGTGGATGCATTGGCTTCTCGACAACAACGTGCGGATTTTCCGAGCCCCAGATGCGGCAATTTTGTTTATTAACGTAGCCGCCGAGATGAAAATGCGCCTCATCAGAAAAGATAATTTTTCTCCCAAAATCGTTGTCCAATTCAAGCTGCTCTAAGGCCCAAACTGCGAAGCAATACCGAAGTGGATGGTCGTGCGACTTTAATTGCTGAGTAAATTGGACCTTGGTAGGGAATAGTCCGAGATCTTTGTGCAGAATTCTTCTCAGGCTAGTGCGTGAAATGTTTAACTGTTGAGATCGATGGCGCGTTGATGTTCGTGGATAGTCTCACAATCTGGGCTACAGCAGCCACATTTTCATCTGTGCGCACCATACGACGACGGGGACCGTGAGTGTTGTCCACTAGCATGCCAGTCTCACGAACTTTTTGCACAAACTTGCGTACGTGACGCTCGGTGGGTGCTTCATTTCGGCCAAATCTTCTTTTCAATAAACGCACTGTTTGGGCTACACAGCACTCACTTTGAAAATAAGTTTCCAATATTTCCCAACGTTCTTCAAGCGTAAAACGACTCATTTCGTTCCGCGGAGGTATGATACTGACTTTCTATCCAGATTTCGAGCGAAAAACAGTTGTCAGTGTCAAACCAACCTATGATTTAAAAACGAACTTGTAATTGGCCTACCCGTTACAGTCGAGACTCGACAACTCGAACCTCAACAACTCGAATACGTCAAAATCACGAAGAACTCTTTCGGTCCCAGAAATTTTCTATGCAATCGAACGGTCCGAAATGAATCATTTCGGTTTAAAACAGCTGAATTTCCGGACATTGATAAATGTTTAGTCCAGTGTTTTGAACAATGTAGAAGAAAGAACGTTAGCCTGCGTGGCCCACTGATGAAATAAGGTCTTCATTTTGCCCAGAAATTTTATCATCCAGAATTCAGGGCCAGTACGGATATTGGCTGGTTGAACAACTTCAAAAAGAGGAATTCGGTAGCATTCAGGACGGTTTCTGGTGAAAGTGCAACAGTTGATATGACTGATTTATGATATGACAATTTATAACACCGATGAAACATGACTGTTTTTTTCGTTGTACACCAAACTGAACACCCTGACTTTTCGAAACGATCCCTGCTTTGGTGGAAAACATAAAAAGGAGAGGCTCACTATTCTACTGTCAATTCAACAGGAACAGAAAAAAGAAAACCCTTGGTAATCGGCAAATATAAGAACCCGCGATTCGTGAATCACGTCAAGTCCTTACCATAGTACTTTATGAAGCTAATCAGAAGGCTGGTATGTCGCCTTTAATTTGTTCAAAATGGCTGAAAGACTGGGATAGGAGCCCTAAAACAAAAATAAGCTAGCATTATTGGTTATTGACAACTGCCCCTCACACATTATTCCTGACAGATTGGATCGTTTGAAAATTAAACTTCTACCTCAGAATACGACATCAATATTACAACCCCTAGACCAGGGAATCATCACAAATTTTAAGGTATTTAACAGGCAGGATCTCCTCAGGAAAATGACAAGAGAATTAGACGGAAATATAGAATTTAAACCGATCAATGTATTAGAAGCAATACGTTTAATCGAAGAAGCATGGAGGAGCATAACAGAAGCTACATCAAAGAATTGCTTCAGGGCTTGAGGATTTCTCTCTAGCAATGAAGAGTCTGTTGAAATAAGTTTCAATCAAATGAATGAAGAAATTCCAACTTTAGCTCGAGCCATAGATATTGGAACGACTTCCTTCGAAGAATTCGTTGCATTAGACCAGTGGTTCTTAACCTTTTGCACATGGGGGACCACTTGATCAAACTCGTTAGTTGTTACGGACCACCAAATTGCAATTGTTATAAGAACGATTCAAATCATGAAATCTTGCACCGAACACTACTTCTTGCGGTGCGGTACTGCACCTTGGTAATATCAATAGGGAGACTTATATAATAATAATTCATTCAATTTCCCTTTGGAACACAACTTATTGTTGTCTTGTCAGTTAACGTTTTCGATTAGAAAAATGTGGAAATAACACCAAACGGATATTGTTGCTTTTAAGACCATCATCCAGAAAAAGTCGACTGACGGAGATAATCTTGTAAAGGACTCTGGGTGTGATTTTGCTAAGTCTGAACGAATTTCAAAACCCTCATTAATTTTCAATATTTCGGTTTGTTTCATCCAGAGATGGCTCATAGTTTTTAAATCCAGTATTGTTTATCAAATTATAAAGCCCTTCCTTACAGTTCTTACTGGAAGAACAACAACTTTTACATTAACTCCTATAAATATGGCATTGCTGGTTCATGTGGTACCAACAGAAACCTATGTATTTAGAAGTGCCACCGAAGACCAATAATAGCTTAATTATCTTAATTCAGCAATATAAATTACGATCATGGTCTGGTCGGAAAATAATAGGTTTTCAAAACATTCATCGCCTTAAACACGTGAACTGTTTACCTACAATTATGACAACCCTCAAGTCTATAAAGACACGTAGCTAATGCACATAAAGTGAACATTCCCATCAAGCTCTCGGCCGTCCTCGTTTTCTTGCACATCGCAATCATCTTGCGTTCGTCACCTAAAAAAGAAGCATATAAAACGGTATTTCAATTCCACCAGTGGTCCGCGGACCACCGGTTAAGAACCGTTGCATTAGACGAATGCTTAGCGCCACATACGGTTTCAAAACTGATGAGAACATAATTGAAGATGTAACAGCAGCTGTGGCGAGATCGGAGTATAACGTTGAAGAAGAAGACGAGGAAGTATCGGAAGGAGTTTCATTACCGACCTCTAAGGAATGAGTTCTTCATTTTGTGAATTAAATTCTTCTTCTTCTTCTCAGTACCGTATAGCCCCATGTGGGGCCATGGTGCGTTAACTCAGCCGTTTATAGGTAATTTCGAGTCAACGTTACATTGCATATCATTTCGGAGTGTATAGGAGTATAATGTTGCAAGCACTATATATTTCCTATCCACACATGTACGTAAATTTTTGGACCACGCCGAGATTGGATCTCCGGACCTCTAGATTACTAGCATCGTAGAGTGCGACTCAACCAAGTGAGCCACAGAGCGTGTGGAGCCTATTTATCGCTGTTGATATGTACTTTGATTTCCTTATAAGAAATTTACCGTTATTCGCTCTAGTCAAACAAAATCAGTGTCTGGGCTCGAGGGTACCAGATGTCAAAATACATATGCCGACTAGTGTATTTATTGATCAGTGTGACGCGAGAAATTGATTGAGCGTTGTCCGTATGTTTCAATGCAAACAAGTCCCTCAGGTTTGAAGCTATCGAGCTGAAATTTGGTCTACAAGTTTCTTTTAAGTGTACGATGTATACGCTGCTGGGTACGGATGGAGTCGGAACACTACGTACGTCATAGGGCTGTCATACAAACAAACGAAAATCGATGCTTCTAAGTAAAACTTTTTGGAACATTACGCTATCAGCTCTCGCAGGAAGAATTTTCTTTGTCTTCTTATTGACATTAGCGACACTTACTGTACTATTCGCCATAAAGCGGAAAATATCGGAAACACAAATGTTCTCCTTATGAGAACGGATAGCAGAACAAGCCAACTTTTTTGGTTATGAACCAATCTTAACCAAACTTCACCCAAGTGTGTTCCTAGTAAAGCCACAAAACATGTCTAGGAACAGAAGGAATCGGAACACATCATAGGGCGGCGCGGCGGTAGAAATTATTAACATACAGAAGAAACTCAAGTTTCATTCGGCTGCGCGCGAAATTAGCCTCGGGCCCGATTTTCCTTAAACTTTCAAAATGTTTTGCTTCACAAACTTCATGCTTGTAAACGAAAGGTGATGTCTAACTGTTTTTCTTGAGATGCTGAGATGGTTGGTGTTCTTGTAGATTGTGAGTGTTATTTTGTACAGATTTAAACAGAAATACAAAGGCTCTGCGTTCACACGTGTATAAATCAATTGCTATGTAAGATCTGCGAGACATGAGCTTAAACACACATTTTGGTTGATCGAAATAGATAAAGCACGCGGGCGCAAAACAAGCTTCAGTGGCTGGAACTGTACGGCTGGCGTGCTATGTAAGTGGCCAAGAAGGAATAGAATCTAACTGTAAAATGTGCACACAACGAATGACTGCTGATCGTATACCCAATAGAAGGTCATGAATGCAGGAAAGCGAGGACGACCGAGAGCTCAGAAATGAAAATGCAAAAACAAGTAATTTAACTATGTTAAGTCGGCTAAGACGATCGAGATCGTCACTTTGTTTAGATAACGGTTTCTCACTGGTTTCATCCACGAAGAGGCTTATACTCAATCTTAAATTGGTATTTTATGAAAAGTGTCAACACCTACAAGAAAGAAAAATGGAACGAGCATCTTGAAAGCTGCGACCTCTCGAAGGGTGTCTTTGGGCTACAGTCCGCGCCCTGTCCCATCAAACCAAAGACAAGGGTATTGTAGCCATCAGATTCGGCAAGAAAATCACCGCAGATCCTAAACTTTGTGCGAGCTTGTTCAATAAACAATTTCTTGAACACCCCAAGACCAAGTCGCTCAACTGCAAAATAAAAAGAAGGATACGTAACCGAACGGTTGACATCATCCCCAACCATACAGCGGACTAAGTTTCAGCAGCGATCAAGAACGCTAAAAACTCTAAGGCCATTGTACCAGATGGCATTTCAATGGCTATGCTGAAACATCTAGATCTTCTGGCTATCGAATACCTCACGATGGCTTTCAACTTTTCGATATCCACGCTTGTCATCCCTGAATTTTGGAAAAAGGGTCGAATCACCCCCCCCCCCCCTTCTAAAACTCGGTAAAAGCGCAAAACTAGCAGAATCCTACCGTCCAATCAAAATCTTATCACCCGTTGTAAAGACGCTCGAAGCACTCATCCACCCCACCCTTGAATCGCATGCTGAGCTAGCATCTCACCACCATGGCTTCAGGAAGATGCATAGTACTACAACAGCTCTGGATCTGATCACCCATCACATCCATAATGGCCTCAACCAAAAACAGCCCTGTGACAGAACCGTCCTAGAGGCCCTTGACCTGTCGAAAGCCTTCGACACGGTCATCCACTCTGCGCTGTTGGCCGACCTTCTCAATATGCATGTTCCTGCACAAGAGGTTAGATGGATTGCCAACTATCTAGCTGGGAGGCAATCCTATACCGAGTATCGTGGCAGTTGTTCAAGGCATAGGAAAATTAAGCAGGGAGTTCCACAGGGTAGCGTACTCTCTCCTACATTGTTCAACATCTACCTGTCGAGGTATCGAACTAATTTCCTATGCGGACGATTGCACCGTACTCAGCACGGGGAATGATTTAAATAGTATGTGTGCTCGATTAAATGACTATATTGAGAAACTGGTGGAGTTTTGCAGTATCCGTTACCCGTTATATCGCAGTCTAAATACACTGCAACACTTCTGATCACCTGAACGCAGGAATTCTCGGAGGAGCTTAGAATCCGTACAGGTAAGCATGCAGATGACGTTGTTTCTACTGTTACCAACCCCAAGATCCTTGGTGTCTATCTAGACACCATGATGAAGTCCAAAAACCACGTAAAAGACGTATTCGTATAGAAACAACGTCCTAAAGGCATTGTCCGGGAGTTCCTGGGGCAACGACAAAGAAACTATGTTGATCACCTGCAAAGCGATAGGTAGTAACACAAACTGGAATAAGATCCAGACTTGTCAAAACGCTGCTCTACGTATACCGCTACAGGTTGTCACCTAATGTCGTCCCAGGATCATCTTCATCAAGAAACCAGCATGATACCAATACGCGATCACAATCTTCTCCTGTCTTTACAATATCTGGTCGGTTGCTATCGAGAGAATCACCCAAACCATCATCTCATGGACAATACTCCCCCTCCACGACATCTCAGGAGTGGAATCAGAGATCTCGAGAGAGACGTCCAGGGATACAAATGGGTACCTCCGATATATTTGATGACATAGCATACCATGCGGCCATCGCAGATATTCACACAACCGTTGTGAATCGGTCAATAGGGAGATTAAGTATGAATAGAGTTGTCTCAGCGCCCCCACCACCTATATCACCTGAGGAGACTAGGCCCCCTAGCGACACTAGCTTAGGTTGGGTTTTTGTTCGCGCCTTAATTCATACTTATCTCGAATAGACCCGAACATTCAGAACATTTGTCCGAGCTGGGGTCGTGCGCCCCATGATGTGGACCACCTGTTCCGATGCCCCACTAACCTCACTCCGAGGGCGTTATGGGACAACCCTATTGCAGCTGCTACGTTCTTGTCGCTTGAGACAATAGGCGAGAACGACGACGAAACATAGAACACTTCCACAGACATGCACGGCGGTTGACGCCTTTCTGTACCGCTACTACAACAACAACGATCATCGCATGAGTCGTCTCTATACGAATAACAATTTCCAAAAAGAAAGGTATGCGGCCAACGTTTGTGTTTTTCTTTGATTTTTTTTTTTTTGAGAGAAAAAAGGAAAAGGGAATGTGTTTCTGCCTCTCAGACAAAACAAAAAGTGAAATGAAAGTGAGATTTTGTGCAGTTCCGCTGTAGGTGGGCCCGCTACGAAATTTTCGGATTATTCGGGTCAGGATAGAAAGTGGATGACCGCTGCATATTTGAGGAATACCGGATAAGTACCCGACGTGTTTAGTGATGTTTTTAATGTAATTTGATTTGTTATTCTGCGGCTCGTTCTAGGGTTACAGGATGTTGCCCTAGGGAATTTCATTTATAATTTTTCGTGGGTGGTTCACGGAAGGATTTTCACTTTTTGTTTTATTCGGGAATAGACGGCCAGGTCCCACATACATCGGGGCTTGCGGGCATTCCAGAAGCTTGAGCTCGCCGATGCTAAATTCTTTCTTACATTTTTTCATTATCCTCGCGTTGTGTTTGTCTACATCCCCACGCACATGATATCCCTTTCAAATATGCAGAACAGGGGCTGTAAGCGGCCGCCAAAATTCTCCGTCACTGAACTACAGCCCGCTGCTTATGGCCCACAAAGAAGCTCATTCAACAATTTCTTATAACTTTGAGTACTACTAATTATGTTCCGCATATTTTGCAAAACTTAACTTGGTTGGAGGTAAGCCACGAAGAGCTAAACACCTTAACTATAGAATGAGTCCCGTGATTAATATCCTTGTACAGGTCCGAAGAGGCGGTATCAATCATGCTGGCGGCAAATGTGCGTAAGTCCGTCCTTTCTTTGCCGACCACTGTTTTCGCTTGCTTTAGTTATTTTTGTTTTTTATTCGTAGCTCTCACCAACGGCGGCAACCCTTGCCTATCGGCTGATGAAGCTCGTTAAATTAAATATGTTCAAGACTATTGGATCACACCGCACATACGTTATACCATTTACTAAATGAATCCCCTCAAAAAATTAATTCCACTATACAACTCAAAGAAAAATATAAAAATATTGCGTGTGAAAGGAGCAAATAAATATTCTCGCATGTATTCTGTTAAAAATAGCCAAATAGAAATAAAAATACAAAAAGAAAAATAAACTATCAACACCCACTAGATATTCTGAAGGCTATCTCCGCACTCACTAACCTACAACTAAACATTGTATGTCACCCCAGAGAGGAGTAAAGAGCATTATTATGTACATTATGTACTTCAAAAAATATAGAGGTGAAAATTATAAAAGAACGAAAACGCGTATTTTATGAAAAATGGTGCATTGACCGGCCGGTGTTGAGGAGAAAGTATAAATATGTATAGATAAGAATTATGTACTTTTCTTCAGCGGAAATTAGGGTGACAGATGAAATAAAGTATGTATCTATTGACAGAATATTTTTGAGGTGAAAGAACATAATGTTGTTTCTTGTATTGTTGACAGGGTGTTTTGAAAGACGATTGTACTATTCGAATTAAATCAAATCCAGCGATAAAACCTTCAACTAACAACCCTATCTTTCCCTCCGATATGAGTGACCGTCATTCCATTGCTAAGGCAAGGAGGTCTTGTCTTGTTTATGAAAGTGCGTGTGCAAATTCTTCTGGATTAAAACTATGTGTATACGTGTACGATAAAATTAAAAACTTCGCAAAAGTCAAATGTATGAATATAACTAAACTAACATTAACTTAATCATAAATGCAGATTCTGTTTTACTTCCAAACTGTTTTCGTAATCTGATTGGGAAAGTGTTTAGCGCACTCGCCTTCAAAGCAGAGAGTCGTCGGTTCAAAAACCCCTGTCAAAGGATTCAGTTTATGGTGTTAAATGTATGGCTAAAAAAAACTCGGCAGAGCGAGCTGTTGATGTCTGTCAACAATTATTTTTGACATTTTTATGTCTTGATTCTGGCGCATAAATTCGAAAAGCGTCACGAAAATCATAACGAAAAAGCGTTACGCTTTTGGCATTACAGTACCCTGTGAGTTTTGGGTGCCATTCAAGGTTCAACGGAAGGTGGGCTAGGTGGTACCCTGTGAGTGTTGGGTGCCATTCAAGGTTCAACAGAGGTTGGGCTTGGGTTCAATTTACGTTCAACTTGAGTTCAACTTGGGTTCAACTTAGGTTCAACTTGGGTTCAACTTGAATTCAACTCGAATTCAACTCGAACCCAACTCGAATTCAACTTGAATTCAACTTTCAACTTAGGTTCAACTCACGTTCAACTTTCGTTCAACTTTTGTTGAATTAGGTACAACTCATGTTCAACTTTTGTTCAACTTTTGTTTAACGATCCAAAAAGTGTTACTTTCAACTTAGGTTCAACTCACGTTCAACTTTTGTCGAACGACCCAAAAAGTGTAACTTTCAACTTAGGTTCAACTCACGTTCAACTTTCGTTCAACTTTTGTTGAACGACCCAAAAAGTGTAACTTTCAACTTAGGTTCAACTCACGTTCAACTTTCGTTCAACTTTTGACGAACGACCCAAAAAGTGTTACTTTCAACTTAGGTTCAACTCACGTTCAACTTTCGTTCAACTTTTGTTGAACGACCCAAAAAGTGTAACTTTCACCTTAGGTTCAACTCACGTTCAACTTTTGTTGAACGACCCAAAAAGTGTAACTTTCAACTTAGGTTCAACTCATGTTTAACTTTCGTTTAACTTTTGTTGAATGACCCAAAAAGTGTAACTTTCAACTTAGGTTCAACTTGCGTTCAACTTTTGTTGAACGACCCAAAAAGAGTGAAATTCGAAAAGCAAATCGTCACGAAATAATGTATAAATCATTTCGAGGTTGCATCAGTACTGTACATTAGCATTTGTTGAAAACGTGAAAATGTCCCACTGAGTTGCGGACTTGTACGCAAACTGTTTAGGTTTTTTTTATATACCCATAAGATGGTATAGGGTATATTGTTTTTGTTACGACGATTTATGTAACACCTCAAAGGAGCCACCGCAGGTATGGCAAAGTTCGCAGTGTAACTCCCGAAATAATGAAGCTAGCGTTTTGAAATTTTGGTCAAATGATTGTTTTGATAAAAGCTTGGATGGCGTTGAAAATGGGCCAAATCGGAACAAGGGTTCCCCTACCTCCCATATTTTTCGACAGAATATCGCTAGCGACCTGAAATTTTCATCAATGCCTAATTGTGGCATATGCTTGAAGTTGGTGGAAAGTGGAGAAGGTCTCACTACCCGTACCCCTACATCCCCTACAAAGCAATATTCCGCCATATCTTTTAATAGAATGTCGCGAAAAAGTTCAAATTTATAGCAAATGATAGCTGCTGGATGCCGTTATAAGATATATAAAATGATCGAGATTCGACCTATCTACCCCTTCCTCCCTTAAACAAATTAAATTGAATATTTTCGGTTTTACGCGCATTCTAGGTCTGTACATGGGTATAGGGTATACACTCATCGTGCTATTCGCACGATTAGAACTCGGTCTGGTTATAACCTGTGTTTGTCAATAATGAAACTCGCAATTTGCAATTTCTGTGAATCGACGGCGAGCGCGTTATCATTATTACACCAAAGATCAAATTTCTTAGTAGCTCCATCCTGGATCAGATATTGTCGCCCAGACCAACGAATAACTGCTGCTGCAAATTAGATTAAGGAAGAATCCAACTAATGGAACTCCGTACTTTCAAAGCGCAGAAGGTAACCATTAACCATAAACAAAACTTGTGCATTTGTCAGAAAACAAATCAAACTTCCCCAATAACTTTAATCCCATTCGGTATATTTCCGAAACACCCTATAAAGATCTTATTAAAAGAAAGCCTAGTGTTTGTATAAATTTAAATTCGGATACATTCACATTTTTGATGTATTACTACGTCATAAAATGTTTTCTGAACGATTTTATTACGTGGCATTTTAAGCCATTTTGCTTTAACATTTACTGCGCCATCATTAAATTCAACGGTATAGTCTCCGGGGTGTTTGAATGGATTTAAAAACAAATTTGCTAATGAAGACATGGACATGGGAATTGTGACATTTATCACACAAGAAAATTGCAATATGTAGAAAAGACACGCACAATCAAAGCATGTTTGAGCATAATTTTTTGTAAAAACAGCTAAGTGTGGTAGTAGTCCATGTTTCATAGCAGACATGGTTCACTAGGCCCTTTTTGATTATTTTAACAAAAACGGAAATGGAGTTAGAATACTCGTACATGCGCACACACCAGCAGAAAATTGAAAATCTCAAACAGTCCTTTGATTTCTAATCAAATCATCACAGAGCATCGGAACTGGAATGGGATTGTGACCACCATAGTGGTGTTCTCTAATGACCGCTAGCATCCTAAAGCGACCACGACCACCTAAGAAAGAAAATAATTAATAACAAAACATTTTTAAATTGTCGGAAATGTCCAGCCCTGGAGGATAGACAATTTCTAATCCCTCTTAACCGCACGGCGCGACATGCATTTTCAACATAATAACCAAAATAAATAATACCACCGAAATCCTCAATTACATTCATTCTAGCTCAACCAAAATGAAAACAGTTCAATCAAATCCAAAATCTACTTCACCGTGAATGATGTTTGTGCTCACACAAAAAAACTCATCAACCACATGCAAATATACACTCGTTCATATGAGTATACAAACAATGACATTCAAACAAGCGCGCGGGCATAGCGCCAAAAACGCCAACATTTGAACATTTTAGCATTGACCAAGACATCGTTCATCAAACATCTCTTTGCATACGATACACATTCAGAACCAATTAAAAAATTATTTTGAATGCCTCAATATTGCATGGTACGACCGCGCCGTAGTGGACTTCTATTTGATTTACTTACATGAAAATAAATCTTAGTTAAGTACTTTTTCGACTCTTCTTGACATGATTCGAACCACTTGCGATATTGATATTTTTTCAGACAGCATGAATTTCGAGTGATTAAATATTGAACAGGCAAGAATGCAAAACAATTGAGCGGAAATGAAGGAACAAATTCCACTTTGTGATCGATTTGAAAATGAAAGGTTCGCTGTCAAGAAATTAATAAACGCAAAGTGTTTAAATTAGATAATCTTGTTGGAAACATGTTTGAAGTATACACGTCAAAACCAATACGCAAAATTACAACAATTTAGAAGTAGTATACAACTGTTGAATATTTAAATCTAATTTGAATTGAATTTGAATTGCAATACACTGAACTGTAAAACTGAAATGTGACACACTGAACGAAATCTGTCAATAAATATATCTCTCTCCGTCAAGTAACCCCGACGTCGCAAGACGCGTTTTTATTTCGGTCACAAAATCAGCAATAATCCTAAAAGGTTATGGGCCCAGTCTTCTGAAAAAGTGTCCATTTGTGAAATTAGATCGGTATAAAACTGAATCGGTACAAATTTAACTTTCAATCCGTGTCGCGTTTTAAAGTACGTGCGGAAGATGGCTCACAACGTGGTGCATATTCCGAAATTGAAAGGGCGAGAAAATTTCGATAGCTGGAAACAGGCGACAAAGGCATATCTTGTGATAAAAGGGTTGTGGAAAGTTGTCGACGGAACGGAGCAAAATGCGGAGAAGGATTTAAAGGCATATTCCGAAATTTTTCTGCTTTTGGAACCAGTATGTTACTCGTACATAAACGAGTGCGAGACGGCAAGCGATGCATGGAATAATCTCGAGAAGGTATTCGATGATAGCGGAGTGTATCGCCGTGTGGGATTATTGAAACAACTGGTTCAACTACGCCTGGAGGATTGTGAATCCATGGAGGATTACATAGACAAAATGTCTTCGACGGCATTTAAAGTTAAGAAAGCTGGCTACAAGTTAGACGACGAGGTAATTGGTGCTTTGATGCTCGCTGGTTTGCCAGATCAATTCAAACCACTGGTTATGACATTGGAAAATACCAAAGGTTTGTCTTCGGATGCCGTAAAGACGCATTTATTGCAAGAGGTGAATTATAATCGTAGCAATCACAATGTCGAATCAATGGCGTTGATTGGCAAAAAGAAGAAGGGAAAGTTTCGATGCTACGAATGCAATGGAATCGGTCATTTTGCACGCAATTGCCCAAAGAAGAAGCACCCGAAATGGAAGGATGAAAAACGAGGTAAAGAACAGCATAAATTATTGCTTTCGACGCTAGTAGCAAAATCAGCTTCAAGTGATGACTGGTATATAGACTCGGGAGCATCTGCACACATAACAATGGATCGAGATTGCTTAAGCAAAACATCGAACTCTTCGCATCGAGAAATTATTGTTGGAGACAATTCGAAATTAGCTGTTGAGTGTATTGGTGACGCGAACATGAAAATGACAGACGGTAGCGGGACAACTATTACGGTGAAAGACGTTCTATGTGTACCAAACATCTGTGCAAATCTACTGTCAGTCAGTCAAATGGCGAAAAACGGAAAAACAGTTGTTTTCGATAATCGTAGTTGTCGTATATACGGTGAAAATCGCGATTTAATAGCAACGGCGCCCTTGATAGACAATATGTATCAGTTAAGTGCATCAAAATTTGAAAAACAAGATACTGTGGCGTACGCTAAACTGAATCAAGAGTTGTGGCATCGTCGGTTAGGTCACCCTTGTTATAAAAACTTAATAATGACAAAAGATGCAACGGACGGACTGAAGTTCAGTGAGGGCAAAGATATGTTTTGTGACATTTGCGTACGAGCCAAACAAACTAGAAAATCTTTCAAAAGTGTGGGTGAACGTGCGAAAAAACTTGCTTGATCTGGTGCACAGTGATATTTGCGGTCCCATATCGCCAGTTTCATTTGGTGGTGCTCGCTATATTTTGACATTTGTTGACGACTGTAGCCGTAAAGTGTTCGCGTATTTAATCAAATCTAAAGGAGAAGTACTTGAAGTATTTATGTCGTTCAAGAATCTCGTCGAGACACAGCAAGGTAGAAGAATAAAAATCCTTCGTAGTGACAATGGTACTGAGTACACCAATAAAATGTTTGCCGAGTATACGAAAAAACATGGTATCCTGCATCAAAAATCAGCACCATACACACCCGAGCAAAATGGTGTAGCAGAAAGAATCAATCGAACAATCATCGAGAAGGTTAGATGCCTGTTGATCGACTCCAACTTGAGTAAGGCGTTTTGGGCTGAGGCAGCATCAACGGCAGTTTATTTGATAAACAGAATTCCATGTCGAGGCAAAGATATAACACCGGAAGAAATCTGGACGACTAAGAAGCCAGATCTAAGTAAGCTACGCGTATTTGGATGCAAAGCATTCGCACACATTCCTAAAGAGAAGCGACAAAAACTTGACCCAAAGTCAGCTGAATACATAATGGTTGGATACAGTGGAGAGGCGAATGCGTATCGACTATTTGATTCTAAAACAAGAAAAATCATTATAAGTCGGGACGTTATTTTTGACGAAGAAGCAATCAAAGGAGAAATATGCGTCGACATTGACGAGGTGAAAAACGATATGGCAGATAGCGAGATCCCGTGTCAATCGGACATTGATTTGAATGAGAGTAGCGTGCAACTAATAGAGAAAGATATTAGCAAAATTAGCATTAGAAGCGATGGCAGTGACAGCGACGATAAGCACGATGACGACATCGGCTCAAGGCGTTCGAGTAGAATTGCAATGAAGAGAGTATCTCGGCATCAATCTATTGCAAGCGATGTCAGTGACGATGAGGATGTTGTCAACTTACCGAGACGTTCAAGCCGAATTGCAGCTAAAAGGGCAGAAAGACATCAATCTCTTCTAGCAGAATCAATGGAAAATTATGAGCCATTGACCGTTCGAGAGGCGCTAGGCGTGCATGATGCGGAAAATTGGAGACAAGCGATGAAAAACGAAATCGATTCCCTAACCGAAAACCAAACCTGGACTCTAACCGAGCAACCATCGAATAAAAAAGCGATTGATAGCAAGTGGGTTTTCCGTATAAAGAAGGACTCCGATGGAAAAACCCGCTACAAAGCACGATTAGTGGTTCGCGGATTTTCACAAATGAATGGACTCGACTACAAGGAAACATACGCTCCTGTTGTACGTTATTCAACAATAAGGCTGTTACTAGCAATGTCTGTGAAGTATAATCTTGATATTCATCAGATGGATGCCATCACAGCATTTTTGCAAGGCGATCTTACCGATGAAATATATATGAAACAGCCGGAATATTTTTCAGACGGTACGAAGAGAGTTTGTCGACTAAGAAAATCCTTATATGGGTTGAAGCAATCTAGCAGAGTATGGAATCAGGAATTAAATAAGGCAAAGCTGTGCAATCGATTTAAAATGAAGGATCTTGGAGCCGCCGTATCGATTCTTGGAATGAATATTAAGCGTAGCGATGATGGGAGTGTGTCCATTGATCAAACTCACTACATCGAAACAATTCTAAAAAGGTTTAATATGGAGCGATGCAATCCAGTGTCATCACCAATGGACATTAATCAAAAGCTTTCTCAAGACATGTGTCCCAAATCTACGAAGGAACGAGATGAAGTGAAGGACCTACCATATCAGGAGCTCATTGGTAGCCTGATGTATGCTGCACAAGTAACTAGACCGGACATTAGCCATGCAGTAAGTTTTCTAAGTCGTTTTAATCATAATTTTGGTTTAGCACATTGGAAAGCCGCCAAACGTGTGTTACGATATCTAAAGGGGACGTCAGGCATGCAACTATGGTATCGTAAAAACGCTGAACAGGACCTCACAGGATATTGCGATGCGGACTGGGCTGGAGATATGGATCAACGAGGATCAACAACGGGTAACATCTTCACCGTAGCTGGTGGTGCCATTTCGTGGGCAGCAAAACTACAACCAACTGTTGCTCTTTCCACTACAGAGGCTGAGTTCATGTCAATTGTTGGTGGTATACAAGAAGCACTTTGGCTTAAGCGTCTGCAAAGGGAGATTTTCGTAGGCGAGTCTGCAACCGTCAATCTGTACAGCGATAACCAGAGCGCCATCCAACTTGCCATCGACAATTCATATCGTCCTCGGACGAAGCATATTGACGTGAAGTATCGTTTCACACAAGAAGTATTAAAACAAGGTATTATAAATTTAACGTATATTAATACAAAATCTATGATAGCTGATCTAATGACTAAAGCAGTAAATGGAATCAAGTTAAAAGAATTTCTAAAACATTTTGGATTGTTTAAACATAACTCTTGAGCATATTTTGTCTAATCTTTGGTTTGAATTTTTTTCAATCAGATAAAATGTTTGTATATTTTTCTACAGAACACCCAAAAGTAAAGAATTGAATTAAAATTAAATTTAGTGAGGGTGTTGAATATTTAAATCTAATTTGAATTGAATTTGAATTGCAATACACTGAACTGTAAAACTGAAATGTGACACACTGAACGAAATCTGTCAATAAATATATCTCTCTCCGTCAAGTAACCCCGACGTCGCAAGACGCGTTTTTATTTCGGTCACAAAATCAGCAATAATCCTAAAAACAACAACATTGGCTATGTAAACTTTTAAAATACACTTCGCTGTAATTTTACCCTGTAGATAGATTGTTTTCATGTGCCATTTATAATCAGGGTAAATTTACGTGAACGTTTTTTAGAGTGTAGGTTTTATGTTTTTCTAAAGCCCAAGCCCAACTTAGCGCGGTGTTCGCGGTGCCACGTAAAAGAATTGAATTTTATCGTAATTTGCGTGGTTCAGCGAATTCAATCTGCTGAGGGTTCGCTGATCTCTTTAGCGTGGTTAGACTGAAATGTGGCGCGGTCAAACTTTTGTGTGTGTGTTTCGACAAAGCCCATGTAGAGCCTGTCTAAAATATTTCAATACGATATGGCGGTCACAGATAGGCGTGTTCCTAACACCGGTACATCGGTTCAAAACCGGTGTTTAATCAGTACCGGTATCAATATTTCCGAAGTACCGATATCCCGGTTTTTTAAACTATGAGCCGGTCCCGTTTTTTCCAACACCGATGCACCGGTTCTTTCAACCATGGGCCGGTTTTTTCCCCAACACCGGTGCACCGGTTTTAAAAAACATGAGCCGGTTTTTTTTCAACACCGTTTCATCGGTTCTTTGGCCCGTTTTTTCCAATACCATAGTACACCAATGCACTGGTGTTGGAAAAAACCAGCCCATGGTATAAAAAAAAAACCGGTGCACCAGTGTTCGGGGAAAAACCGGAAATGGTTCAAAAATAAATAACAGGCGCGACAATCCAGAATTGGACTAAGGCCACAGGATGTGTTAGTGACATCCCATTTCCAAGATCTTATCTGCTTTTTGTTGAGGTAATGAGATCAGCATCACGCTCAGCAGTGTTATTTATCCCCATAAATGGGTACTCGTTTAACATCTGAGTGAGATCATAGTCCGTCACAAGCTCGTGAGTTCGAAAAACACCATGATCCACGGTGAGATTCGAACTCATGACCCTGTGCACCGAAGGTGTGCGCACTAACCGCTAGACCAGCCAGACTACGAAATGGTTCAAGGTTGAAAAAAAAAACCCTGCACTGGTGTTGAGTAAAAACCGGCGGGTGCCGGTGCACCGGGTGTTGAAGTAAACCGGTATCCGATACTGAAATCTGAGTACCGAACAAGCCTAGTCACAGAGGAGGAAGGTGGTATTTTTTCCTGGGTTAATATCAGTTCTACATTTCTGGGATTCTTTCTTGATAGGAAGCTTTCGTGGCAGGATAAAATCCCAGGTGCGCTAACAAAGCAATTATTGTTTTGTATTCATGTAGGAGGGCTATACTTGATTCCCTAAAATGTAGCGCTAATTATGAAAAGCTTCTATTCGTAAAAAAAAACGCCCGAAATTTATTCGTACCAACTAAAAATAAACACAATTTCCTCTGACTATTCCATCATAATGATTTCAATAAAACGAGTATAACATTTCAATTAAAAATACATAGTATAAAAACATGATTTTCTAATTAAAACTCGAAAATTTATTTTTTGAAACACACTTCCACCATTCACAGCTGACCAACACCGCATGCTGACGTAATTCTCGTCCACCGGTTTTTCCGACTTTTTGGCGTGTATCTCGGAAAATCCTCATAACCCCCGTTGTCGGTAATTCGGCCTAATTTATTTGCGCAATACAACAATAGTACACATTATTCAATATCCAGAACTATCGCGGCAAAGGCGCATCAGATGTGCACATATGCGTGTGGCAATTTGATGCGAATCTATTTTTTTTCTGTTTATCTTTAATCCTATGCCGCGATCGTAGATTTAAATAAACAGACAGTCGGCGGGCAAGCCTTTCCGTGTGCGGATATAGGGAAAAGACTTCGTTTTTAGTTGAATAACACAATAAAAATACATCAAGCGAAATAAACTTTATTCAGCAGCGCTCCCGCCATCGTCTCTCGGATGATCGACTGAGAAAAACAAGTGGTGGTATGGCGTGGCAATTGTGCCAATAACGGGGTGGTCAATAATAATTTATGTAGGTGAAAAATGAACCGCGCCGCAATTTACTACTACTAAACTATTTATTTATTTATTTATTTATTCAAGGTACCATTGTACAGGAGCAAGTCCTATGAGAACAATAGTTACAGTTTAAAAATTAAATTTAAATAAGCAAAACTAACATGAGCAACGTAACACGAACCCTGCAAGCTTCGATGCCCTGTTTATGATGTCAGAGTAATGATCGGTAAAGTTAAGTTTTGCATCGAAAGTAACACCTAGATCGCTAATGGTGGAAACATTTAGAGACGTTAAGGAATAACTCATTTGCGAGGCACAAAGACGATAAAAGATTTAGGTCCGATTGTAAGGTCAAACAATCAGCGATTGAGGATACGGAGGTAAAAATCTTACAGTCATCTGCGTAAAGTAGCGAACGACTCTTCAGAATAGATGGAAGGTCATTAATGAAAAATACAAATAATATAGGTCCTAAGATAGACCCCTGAGGCACACCGGACTTTGGATAGAACTCATTAGAAACATTGTTTCGTTAAACGACGTGGGAAGATCTATTATTTAAATACGAAGTGAGCCAAGTGATTAGATGAACAGGAAAGTTAAGATGAATAAGTTTTTGAAGTAGGATGGAATGGTTAACTATGTCAAAGGCTTTTGAAAAATCAGTGTATATCACGGGAACGTCCCGATGGTCATTTAAAGACTTAGCAACAAAATTGACAAATTCTGCTAGATTCGTAACAGTTGACTTCATTTTACGAAAGCCATGAGGTGGCCAAAATTGTTCTCTATGTAGTTAAAAACAATTCGTTCAAGTATTTTAGAACAAGTTGAGATTAAAGAAATGGGGCGGTAGCTGGAAGCTATCTTTGAATCCCCTTTCTTAGGAATAGGCACAACGTAAGAACGTTTCCACTTGGCAGGGAAGATACACTCCGATATGCTTTTATTAAAAATAATGGCCAGAGGAACAGAAATAGAGCTATGTGTCTTCCTTAAGAAAAAGCTAGATATACCATCCGGGCCACTATATGAGTTATCTTTAGCAGATATAATCAATGAATCGACAAGATTAGATGATATAACCGCTTCAGGTATAGACATACTATTGTCGACAGAAGGAGACAGTATAAAGTCAGTTGATTGATGAAAAGAGCTAGAGAAATAAGTCGCGAAAAGTTCACAAATTTCATTAGGGTTATTTGCGGTTATGTTTTCATGAGAAAGGGATGATGGGTGACAAGAAGACTTTCGCATGTTTTTTACGTAGGACCAAAACAGCTTACTCTCATTGTTTCTGACACTCTGTTCAATATTGAGGAGATAAGCAGAACGGGCCGATAGTATAAGTCGTTTGGTCTCAGCACGAAGTTTACGATAAGTTTGCAGGTCAGAGAAACGCTTGCAACGTTGATAACGTTTGTAAGCGCGATCCTTTCTCGAAATCGCTTTGTAGATAGTATTATTAAACCAAATAGGTCCTTTACGACGACTGGTAGCATATTTAGGCACATATTCATCAATAATGTTGAAAAGGATTTCGTAGAATATTTCGACTGCCGTCTCACAGTTGGTGTGTGTAAGAATAGAAGACCAGTCAACCTCGTAAGTTTTAAGTTAATAGCGTCAAAATTCGCCTTGCAAAAATTGAAACAGGACGCCTTTATTGCCAAAGGAGCCTCATTGAATTCAAGATTTATTACCTGTTCAAGAGCTGGATGAAACGAATCACAAGGAACTAAAGGACTTCTTGCCAAACAGGCGATAGTTCAGATGTAGAAAAATTACTCAAAAACAAATCTAGCCTACGATTCATAAAATTGGGAGTTAAATTAAATTGAGCAAGGTTGCAATAATTCATGAACGATGACAAAGATGAAAATAAGGACGGCGAGAAAGAAGTATGTATGTACAATCCGACCAAAAACAACAAAGTTGTAAAAGTTACCCCGCCAAAGAAAAATTCATCTGCCGCAAAAAGAATACATATCACTCCAATCCGCTGCTCATATTTAATTTTGTTTGCTGGATGTACTTTTGTTTTAGATGTAAATGCTGGAGAAGTTTAAATGTACAGGACTACTTCTTAAAGTAATTTGGAGGGAGCCGTCAAAGTGGCACTGAATAAAATGTTAAAGCTCCCACCAAATTAATTTAAGAAGTAGTCCTGTACATTTAAACTTCTCCAGCATTTACACCTAAAACAAAAGTACATCCAGCAAACAAAATTAGATATGAGCAGCGGATTGGAGTGATATGTATTCTTTTTGCGGCAGATGAATTTTTCTTTGGCGGGGTAACTTTTACAACTTTGTTGTTTTTGGTCAGATATCATATATTTTTGCATACTTAAATAGCCAACTAATATTTTTGTTTTGGGAAAAGTTTCAATAGGTTTTTGTTCAGCATATTCCATAAATTTAATATCATAAGTTATATTCACAGGGTCTTCTTTAAAATAAATAGATACTGCAAACGCAATTGCAAATACGCCACAAATGGCTGTTGCTGAGCTTTTTTAAAAATAATTTTGGGATGAAATGGGTACAGTTTATTAATATGTATTTTGTGCAAAATAGATTTGTGTTATCTTTGTGTTATGGCTCTGCTAACATTATGTTAGTAATCTGTTAATTTTTTGTTAACTCTGTTAATGCTCTATTAACGATCTCTTAACACTCTATTATCTTTTCGTTAATGCTCTGTTAATGTTCTCAGTGTCCTAATGTACCAGTGGTCAGTGTCAGTGTCCCAATGTCACATTGGCCCAATGTCACAGTGTCCCAATGTTCCAATGTCCTAATGCCCTAATGCCCTAAGGTCCATTGTCACAGTGTCCTCATGTCCCAATGTTCTAATATCCAAGTTTCCCAATGTCCTAATATCCTAATGTGCCAATGTCCCAATATCCTGATGTCCCAGTGTCCCAATTTACGTCCTATTGCCCAATGTGCAAATATCACAGTGCCCCAATGGTTTAATGTCCGAATGTCCCACTACCCTAGTGTCCCAATGTCCCAGTATCGGAATATCCCAATGTCCCAGTCTCCCACCTAATGTCCTAATATCCCAATGTCTAACTGTCCTAATGTCCCAAGGTCCTAATGCCCCAATTTCCTAATATCCCAGTACCCTAGTGTCCCAAATGTCCCAGTATCCTAATGTGATAATATCCCAATGTCCTAATGTACCAGTGGTCAGTGTCCCAATGTCGCAGTATACCAAGTGTCCCAAGGTCCCAATAGCATGTCCTAATATCCCAGTGCCCCAATGTCCCTGTATCTCAGTGCCCTAATGTCCCAGTATCCCAATGTTCCAATATCCCAATGTGCCAATATCCCAATGTTAAAATGTCCCAATGTTCTAATATCCCGATGATCCAGTGCCCCAATGTTCCCACGTCCCAGTTTCCCCAGTGTACCTAATGTCCCAATGTCCTAATGTGTTGATGTCCTAATATCCCAATGTCCTAATGACCCAAGACCCTAATGTTCACATGTTCTTATATCCCAGTGCCCCTATGTGCGAATATGCCGATGTCCCAATGTCACAACATTCCGATGTCTCAGTGGTCCAATGCCCCTATGTACCAGTGTCCCAATGTCTCAATGTCCGATTGTCCCAAGGTCATAATGTCCCAATGTCCTAATATCCCAGTGTCCTAATGTCCCAGTCTCCCAATGTCCTAATGTCCCAATATCCCAATGTCCCAATGTCCCATTGTCCCAATATCCTGATGTCCCAATGCCCCAATATCCCGATGTCCCAATGCCCCAATATGCCGATGTCCCCACGTCCCTGTTTCCCCATTGTGCCTAATGCCCCAATGTCCTAATGTCCCAAGACCCTAATGTCCCAATTTCCTAATATCCCACTACCCCAAGATCCTAGTCTCCCAGTCTCCCGGTGTCCCAATATCCAAATGTCCCAATGCGGCAGTGTGTTTTAAAAAATGGTCAATGCGATGAGCCGATAGACGCAATTGTTGGAAATCTTTTGTTAACTTTACCTATTAATTTACCGTTATTCCATCCACTTATCTAAATGGAAGACATTGTTTCTTTAGAAGGACCACCAGAGGATCATTCGTTCCAAATTTCATAAAAATCCCATCACGAAGAGAGACAGTAGAAGCAAGTATTTCTGCAACTGTAGTCTTCATTCTGGAATTGGGTTACTCGCTTAAGTCTGTGAGGGTGAAAATTTCACCGTTTATTGCATATATCTTTCCCGTTATTGTGCCGATCGAAGATTTTATTTGGAAAGGCACTAGAACAGGATATGTGGATTATTTTGGTAAAAAAAATTTTTTGGGGGCTGTTGCCTGGAAGGCTGTAGCCTGATCAAACAAAAAAGCAAGTTGTCTCCGGTAATCATAGACTTGTTCGCTTTCGTTTTTCTTTTTCCTTTGGCGGGCGAGACGCTCTCGCGTCTCTTGATGAACTTTAGTTTATCCTTGTGCATATACTACATACATCTTATATATATAAAATAAAGTTGTGTTAGTTACACCATTTATAACTCGAGAACGGCTGGACAGATTTTCAGGATTTTGGATTTGTTAAATTAGGCTCTGGCCAGAATAGTATAATAGCTATTGAAACATGCGAAAAATTCACATAATGAGGTAAAATTCCCAATGGGTTCTTTTTCACCTATTTCTGCGTGTATTTCTTTAGCATATGAGCGGATTTCAGTAAATTTATTCCACAATTTACCCAAAGTAACAGGTCCACTATCGAGACATATGAAAAATTCACAATGGGGCGCAATTATGAAGACAATTCTTTTTTTATACTTCTTTCTGTCTTTCTTGAGCGAATTACAGGATTTCAGTAAGTTGACCCCACCTTATGGGTCTACACAAGGCTCTGACCGGAATGGCAGTATAACCATTGAAATAAGCAGAAAATTCACAATGAGTTTTTTTTCGCATATTTTTGTGTCTAATTCTTGAAGGTCTTTGCGGATTTTTGAAAATTTTTCCTGCTGAATTGGTTCTCTCCCTGAATATCAGAATAACATTGAAACACGCGAAATAATTTATAATGAGGAAAATTATAAAGAATTGTTTTACGTATATTTCTTTCTGTATTCCTTGAACGAATTGCCAGATTTCAGTCAACTGATTCCAGCGGATTGGTCTACACCTCCTTCATCTTTGAATATCGAATTTAGTATCTTTCAAATTTACAATTCGTTTCGTAAATTAGGGAGCTCATACATAATTAGATGTATTCAAAATCCGACTAGTTCTTGAAAAAAAAACCTTAGATGTCACATGCGATGTAACATATTTAATTTTCCACCTTAAACCATTTGGTCCTAAAGCCGTGGTACGAGTTATTAGCAAATATGTCTTCACATTTGGAGTACGGACTTGTATACATGAAAAGTATGGCCTGCCACTCATTCTGTGGGGCCTAAAATTGTTACATAGAAGACGTTGTTTAGCGGGTAAAAAATTGGAGTATGCTGCAGCTATTTCCTCACCAGTTACATACATACATATTTCAGTCATGAAAAACAAAGTCGTAGTAGTCCAGTCATATTAGCATTTCAAATAGAAAGAAATAGAGTAATAGTGCAGTATCCAGGTGATAATCCTAGTACATCAGATTGCAAAATGTGGTGTTGCTTATGTTTTTTGGGGTGCTGATCACGAATCCGGAGCTTCCCACCAACAATTCGTTGCGGAACAAAGTCAAAATCGCGAAAAACCCTAAAATTTTTGCTGTTTTTCCGTTCCTTGGCCCCTAACTCTGAAACTACATATTTATTTCTACGAAAAACTCTCCATGAATGTGTTAGAGAGCACATAATTGCGCGTCCAAAGAGACATAAATATTATAAGTCGGTTGAGCGGTATTATTACAATTGATAATTTAAATTTGCCATTTTTAACATAGTTCTACACCGAGAAAAATAACGTCCCTTAAAATTAACTAGATATTCTTTTGAAATAGAGTTACATTCCTATTAAATATAATCCTTTCCTTTTAAATATATATCGCTTTAATTCAAATTCATTCTTTTTAAATTAATGGGAAATCCTTTAAATCCAAATTTTCAATAGGAAATCTTTTTAAATGAATGGGAAATCCTTTAAATCCAAATTTTCATTTTAGAGTGTAAAGAGGTAAATGAAATGTCGCCAACACATAGCGAGGTCAGTTATACAAAACTTCATTTATGAGTAATTTTCACAGGGAAAGAACACCCTGTGAAAATTACTCCTTTTGATGTAATTTAAAATATTCTTTTGAGTTCATGCATTTGGATAAATAATAAGAAAAATCCTTTAATTTTAAATAAAATGACATCCCTTTAAAACAAAGAGAGAGAGTGGAATTTGGGGAAACGTTAAGCCAACATAATCTGGTGAACCATATACTGGAGTGTCAACAGAATTGGGAGGCAGTGAGTGAATTTGTGTACAGTATTCGCAAGCTAGACGGAAGTCAGCAACACGGCATGATGGCTAATTAGCCGAAGCCGCCCCTGCGAAGTAATACCGAGAGGTAGTCCCGCAGGAGACAATGGTCTGGTTTTAGCCGGTAGAAATCCAGCATAACTGCATCAGCAGTATCTATCGAAGATTTCCCCACCTCATAACAAAAAAACCATGCAACCACTCTGAGTTCGAGGTATTTTTGGATGGCATAGTTCACGCTGCAAGTTTACACAGCTCCGGGATAATTGAATGTGGATCTTATTATATCGTTACTTATATTTATGCTATTTGCTATAAATTTAGAGGTTTGGTAATCAGCAATGTTATTTATCTTTTTAACTTTAGTTTCGTTGTGTAGTCTTGCTGTTGAGTAATAAAACGGTTTATCAGTAATATATTTCAGTATTTTATTTTGGGTTTTTTCGTGTTTAGACATTGTTCTTATGAACACGTTGCTACCATACAACAGCTTTAGAAAAGGTGATGCGTTGGATGATCCGCCAGGCTTTTTGACGGGGAGGCATTTAGGGCAGTCGATAGAGATCGACCGAAAAAAGAACCGCGCAAATCACAGAGTAATTGGAAGTTGCTTGCGCCTAGGAAAAGCTCCGCTAAAGGACGGCGAGAAAGCTATTGGCGTATCAAATAAATTGCGCGTCTGCGGCAAAAATGCCAGAATGCTCGGCGGCGCGCGTAACGGAAGGATGATGTCCACACAAGGACACAATAATATGCTGCTTGCATATAAAAACGCCCGTAAACTGCTAAAACTTGCCCTGAAGAAGATCAAACGAGCTACTTTAGGCAATTCTGCGAGGATCCTGACAGAAATCCGTGGCGGATGGCCTATAGAATGAAAAATTAAGAAACAATGAAAATTCCGCCATTTGAATGTCCGGTTTGGTTGGAAAAAATTATCTCAACTCTTCCTCGTATACGAGTTGGTGACTGGAGACCGAAGCACAATTACAGAGAATGAAATACTTCTATGCTTATCTAGGATGGAGGACGGTAAATCACCAGGTTCAGATGGCGCCGCGTTGCAGAATATGGGAGCGCAATACTAATTGGCCGGTATAGTTAAGAGCTACCTCTAATGTTGCATCCTAGAATATACAACTAGTGAAGGAACAAACGAGTACGCGGTAACCGCGGGCGTTCCACAGGGATTCGTGCTTGGTCATCTTGTGTAGAATATAAAGTACAATTCCTTCCAGTAGTTCTCAATGCCTAAGAGATTGACGGGGTTGGATTTGCGGACGACAAGAACCCGGAATACGGAGAACTGTTCGCCAGCGAGGCGACAACACCCACAAACTATGGCTGCATTCAGTTGGACGGGACTGTTTAAATAAGCAAGCGCAGAAAATAGCCTTTCTTCAAAATCAGAGTTGGAAGAACGACCATAACATCTAAGTCAGCCGTCAAGTACTTGGGTGTTATGATAGATTCGAGGCTGAGTTTCGAGGAGTACTTGAAGTACGGATGAGAGAAGGCAGCGACCGCAACAGCGACTTTATCGAGAAATATGCCAAATATAGAAGTGGGTAAATCACTAACCCAATTTCTTATCGGCCACGGAGGATACCAGCAGTATTTGCACCGTTTGCAAAGGTGTAGTGAAAGATGCGAGCCACATGCTTTTCAACTGCGCAAGGTTGGCAGCGACGCGGGGAATGACTCCAGTTGGATCTGAGCACAACTCTCTCTCTCAAGCTACAGAAAAAAATTCTGTTTACCGAAAATGTTTGTAGATACAACAAATTAGGTGACAAATTCAGTCCAGATGTGCAAAAGTCAGCCCTTTGGCAAATCACTGTGTGTCGGAATCATCTCGGGACGCATGGCTCTGCGACTGTAAAAATCGGTGATCAGAGTGGGATGAGAACCTTGCTCATGAGTGGGCTAAGATTTTACTCCACAATAAGTATAGCGTCATAGGATCTGTATTTGAAAGATCACAATGAAGATGATTAACCCGAAAAATACGTAGGGTTGGACCTTGATTTAAGTTTTAAGAAGTAACGAAGTAACTACCAGCCGAAATCCAGTCAAAATCATTCAAAATACTTGAGTTAATTTGAAAAAGTTTTACAGCGAGTAGGTTTAGCATGCATAATTTCTTTCAGGCGAACCAGAATTTCTATATTATTTTGAACTTAATCCTTCCTGATCATTATCATCAATTTAAATCCTTATTCCGTGATAATTTTTCCCCAGTCACTGATGAACAATTTATCTGTCGCAGATGCACATTTCCCACAAAAACATTCACACACTTATTTTCACAAATGGCACTCTAATTATTCTGTTTTCCTCGACAATCTGCACATTTCATCGTCATCCATGCACTTTGTATTAATTTACCACTTCACCTCCGAGGAACAAATTTAATCATATTCTTTCAAACCGACCGATTTGATCCGTTGTGTTCACCGTAGAATAGCATTCGACAGACTAGCTACACTCCTCGAGCAGTAATCAAAGATACAAAACATCACTCAATTGCAGTCCACCATATGATCATGATAATGAATCCATTATTCCAGTGACCGGTACACATTATGATAATCCACACGCCAAACGGTTGCACCGCGACAAAGACGTCATGGGGCAATTTTCTGCCATTTTTGGCACGAAACCGTGAAAATTGTTTCTTCAGTAAAACGCGAAACGTGACGTCTTATCGTGTCGTCGCGCAGACGTTAGATATAGGTTTTCACACCGAGACCCGCAAACAAGACATATAGAAAAGCACGTGAGATTCATTCAAGATGAAAATCTATCTGTTAGCATTAGCAGCATTCTATGCGGTATCGCGGTTAAAAATCGCGCAAACAATATTTACACAGTATCGTGAATCTTTTGTAGAAATAATTGTAGAACAAAACCGCGCGTTCAACACGCCGTAACTTCACACATATCAGCACTCCCTGTAGCCCAGGACAAGACCGTGTGTATAGAGTGGACAGACGGTGCAACTAAATAAATTTACATAACCCCACGCTGATTATATGAGGCGAGTTCTTGTTATGTTACCAAACACACGAATCAAAACAGAATAAAAGCAGCAGAAACTACCAACAGGTACTACACACGCTTGGCGGCTTGTATTATTTCTCTGCGTATAGTATAGAGACAAGCGCACGATGCAACTATGACGCAAAACACAGCTTTTCTATATTCTAAGCGATTTAGAGATTTACTAGATGGGCTAGACTAGACTGCAACGTACTCCTCCATAAGTGGAATTTTAATATTAGAAAGAATGGGAAAGTATTTATATTCATACTCGGGAATGGAGTGTTATTTTTAAGATGCCGGCACGAGCCAAAGAAATACAGAATCATATACAGTGCGTACTCGATAATCCGAAGCCTCGAAACCTCGAATTTCCAGTAATCCGGATCACCTCAAAGATAGCATTGTACACTCTGTAGTCCGAATTTCAAGAGCTTCTCTAATCCGAATCTGACTTTTTTTCTCATAATAACAGTGATATTATCGCCCGAAATAAAAACAAATTTTTCTTTGTTCTTGGAAACAACAAAATCTAGAATAACAGAGTGAAATTCTTCGAAATTGGAAACCGGTTCTTCGAACAATTTGATTAAATTCGTCTATTTCATCGAAATTTAGAGCAAATTAAAGGCTTCCACTAGTCCGAATTCCTCTGTAGTCCGGATCGACCCAGGTTTTTATTAGTCCGGATTATCGAGTACGCACTGTATGTAAATACGACGACGACGACTTTGGTAGGGCTGGAAAATGTGTATAGGGAAGGAATCTAGATGTTTGCGCGTCAATTGCACTCACGCACAAAACGAATATGATCCCATCTGCATCTGGGTATAAGCTAAAGCGTATCTAAAGTCAAGCGGAAAAATCTCAAAAATACCAAACACTAGTGGGCAGCAGGCAAACAGGAAAACTAAATGGCCAATATGTATAGGGTGAATGGAAATTGATTCAATTTAAATTTATCCAGAGTTATGGATCAGTTAAGAGATTCAGAAGCAAATACAAATTTATGAAGCGATTGCATAACTGCGGAGTATTACGAGAAGAGCTTACGCTAGGCATTCTTTAAATTGAGGGACTTTAGTGTGAGATTAGAAAAAAAACTAAACAAATACTCAAAAAAGTTTTAACAGAATTTTACTGGATGAATTATATATTTTCCGTTTATAATTTGGCCTCAAATCTCTAATTCCACTTCGGAAAAAATAGGTAAAAACTGAATGTTGACACGAGCCTATGGCGTTCTAGACAAGATCCCAAAAGTCCCTGTCAGTGACACCAAGTTTAATGCCAAAATTCCGCAACGTTCAGTCAAAGTTACCGTTATAGAAAAAAATTAAAAGTTTGCTAAATTAGATTATTGCAAATTTTGACAGAAAAAATAGTTTTTGGGGAAACAAACCGCTGGAGACATTTAACATTATATTTAGAGTCATTGTAGCTACAATGTAATCATCATTTCAGTAAATAATACCGTTATAGAGATATTTACGAAATTTTTTTTAAATGTTTTATTTGTAATATTTGAACCCTCGAGGGATATCAGGATAGGAACCAAATATATTGATGCGGAATCAGAGTTTTAATTTTTTTTAGATTGCTTTTCCGTAAAATTTACCGTTAAATATTCTCAAAAATCTATTAGTTTACACGTTTGCATAGTTTGCCTTTGACATTATGTTACCGTTAGGCAAATATTAATGAACATTCCTGAAAAAAAGTTATCATCTGTCGTGTAATCTTGTGACCCCTGAGTGACGGTCTTGTTAAATGTTTGAACTTGAACCCATGTAGGCCCCATTGGAGGTAATGTATCGATGGAGACTATGACAATGTATGTAAAGCACAGCAGCAACAAAATTGTCAAAGACGACCTTTCAATATACGTTACCGTTATAAAAATATTTCTAAAAAATCCAAAAATTCACGTTTTTGGACGATTCCAACCTATGGTACGTTCTTAGGATAGCGCATGTAATTGTGAGAAAATTGGCCAATTTCTGTAAAACTCAACGAGCTAGAAATTTACCACAAACGACTTTTCATGGAACTTTATCGTTATAAAGTTTTTAAAAATATTATTTGACCAGCTAGTAGTCTGGCTGGTCTAGCGGTTAGTGCGCGCACCTTCGGTACACAGGGTCATGAGTTCGAATCTCACCGTGGATCATGGTGTTTTTCGAACTCACGAGCTTGTGACGGACTATGATCTCCCTCAGATGTTAAACGAGTACCCATTTATGGGGATAAATAACACTGCTGAGCGTGATGCTGATCTCATTACCTCAACAAAAAAAAGCAGATAAGATCTTGGAAATAGGATGTCACTAACACATCCTGCGGCCTTAGTCCAATGCTGTATTGTCGCGCCTGTTATTTATTTTATTTTATTTGACCAGCTAGCATTGTTAGGAGATCGCGAATCGATAGGGTACTTTGACACTAGCCAAAGTTGCTACAGCTTCATTATTGGCTACGTCCACACCTGTGAGTCTTTCGTCTTCGCTATCGTCAAGTTTCGTTTCCTCTTTCAACATTGGTCTCGTCATCAAGTCTGATTCTGTCCACAGCATGATTCTGTTCAGCATTCGTCGTAAGATTTTGATCGCGACTTGTGTTAGAACGCGTAAATAATTGCTTCTTCATATTCAACATTGATAATTGCGTTCAACAGCGCAGACATCCTGAGTGTGAATTGTCAAATTGACGAAGCCGAACGAAAAACGAAATGGTAGAGACAGGTTCATTGTCATTGTTGGTGAAGTGCAAGTGTTTGGCTCTTTCTACGTACAGACAGGAGCTTTTCGATCTTGTTTATAACCTGATTCTGGCTGATTCAAAAATCCATATGAAAGCAAAACTTCACCGCCATCCCACAGATAAGTATTCCGTTTGGATGAATTAGATCAAATTTAAAATACATAGGCCTTTTCGAGGCTTTTTAATATTTGGCATTCGTAACGGGGTATAGAAGTTGATTAGTTTCAAACTCGGCAAATCCAAAAAACTTACTTAATTGTGTTTATTATTTAGCCATGACGATGGGCATAACTCTTTTTCGGTCAACTCTACTGCACGTACTCTATTAAAGTTAACAAAGGTTCTTACCTGAAAGTAGAAAAGAGAAATATTTAGTGCAAATGCCAACAAATATAAAATAATCTTCATTAGTCAAAAATTTTACAATGTTCCAATCGGTAGGTTAATTTTAGAAAATGTTACCGTTATCTATAGATTTCCATGAAAACCTGTTGGTAATGGATTACGAGGGCAATTCAAATATGATGGAGACAAACGCTTTAGATGGCGCGCATGTACGTGTTGAAGGTCGCGGCTTGAGTATATGAAAGCTGAGTCCCTTACGAACAAAGTGGCATAGTTTTCGTCTCGAAAGGGAAGGTATTAAAATATGGAAATTTTCTGTGTTTACGATACCAGTTCGCTAGTGAGTGCCTGAATAGGGCAGCTGTGTTTAAATGGGCCAAAGCTTTGATGAATGGCCTCGAAACTTTCGAGAATGAACCGCATGACCGTCGACCACGAACCAGCATCACACCAGACAACATTCACCGCATAGAACAACTCATTTTGGAGGATCGTAGGATGTATGTTCGAGACATATCGGCTTAAATCGGCATCAGTATTGGTAGTGTAGAGTCCAGGAACACATTCAATATCGCAAAATAACGGCGCTATGGGTTCCCAAACTGTTGAACTTCTCTAGGATAACCCGCGTCCTCATACCGCGCGTCTCACGCTAATTGTTCGTGTGTATATGTACGCTGGATAATGGCTTAATGTTCGGGTACATCCGGGATTCATTGTAGCCAATCAGAACACGAATAAAACGCCATTTTCCGAAGTTAACATTTTTATATATAGAAAGATATGTACTTAATATTCCGCATTATTGACTTTTTTTGCTTGCCTTATCGACCCGGCAGCAAAGATGATGCGCTACTGCAATTTGCGATTTTTGTTACCGGCTGATGAGACACATCAGCAATTAGATGCAGCTGGGATATACGGCTAGTTTTGGTGGAGAACAAGCTTGACCGAAGCGAATGTGGAGGCCCGCTGGTGGAATGGCTTGGGGAGAGTGACAGTCGGTGTTCGGAGTTCGGTTGGGAGTGCGAAATACGAAAAGTTTTTTGTTACATTAATAAAAGATTTTGGACTGCTTCTTTTTTTATGATTATGTTTCTATTTGGGAGACATTCGTTTGATTTTGTACGGGTTAATAAAATTAAAAGCAAAAAAAAAATAGTCTGTCTACAATCTACATGTCCCGAGAAACCCAAAGTCAGCGATTGTGTGGGATTTTCGCGGTTTAAAAGAAATTTGGCAGATTGTTATCCGCTGCTTACCGAAAAACGTGGTTGTCTCTCGGTTGATGGTGGCTTTGTACCAATATTGCCAGTATTCCCACTAGAATTGGTTGGTACTAAGGGGTAGTTACAGGAACTGCCACACAGCCGGAAAGAAATATATAATAGGGTAAGATATTCTGGCTGGTCTAGCGGTTAGTGCGCGCACCTTCGGTGCACACAGTCATAAGTTCGAATCTCACTGTGGATCATGGTGTTTTTCGAACTCACGAGCTAGTGACGGACTATGATCTCACTCAGATGTTAAACGAGTACCCATTTATGGGGATAAATAACACTGCTGAGCGTGATGCTGATCTCATTACCTCAACAAAAAGCAGATAAGATATTGGAAATAGGATGTCACTAACATATCCTGCGGCCTTAGTCCAATGCTGGATTGTCGCGCCTGTTATTTATTTATTTTATTTTTTAATATATTCTGCGATACGTATAAAATATTAAATAATTTTATGGCGTTGGTGTGTCATCAGTTGATCCCATCAGTGAGTAAAAAGACGTGAGACATTGACCATCGAGCGGCAGCGTGCATATACATATATACGTGTATACTGCATATGTGTGCGTAAGTGGGGGAAAACTTATTGTAAAAAATGCAGGTAGCGTCAATTTGACAGTCGATTGTTCACTATCAATTTTATTTTTTGCTGGGATGTGTTGCATCCAGCTCCATGATCGCCTGGAGGAAACACAACATCATCCCTGCTATAACGAATATCGATCGCGGCAATAAGAGTCCGTAGGTTATTTCTAATTGTTTTTTGGAAAGTATGATAGTTATTCATAAAAGTTGTATGTCGTTTAAAAGTTCGAAACCTTAGCTACCTGTTGGTACCCTTTTTATCAACATTTGCTTTGCACTTTTTAAATTATTGCCACTTGTAACAAAAAAACCCAGAAAAATTAAAGTTTCAGGTAAAGGTCAGGTCAGGTAAACTACCCCTATAAAAGCGCCCGTAATCGGTTTCTCATTATTGCACCAGGAAAGTTAGGTAACTTACATCTGAAGTAATTTCAGTCACTGTTTGGTCATCAATGGATACGACGCCAGAACAGGCGGCACAAGTTGTAGCCCTATTGTCGGAAAATCATAGTCAGCGAACCGTCGCTCGCCGTCTTGGAATGAGTCCGAGCCAGAAATCCAGTCCCTTCGTCCACTGAAGAATTGAAGGCAGCCCTATTAGAGGAGTGGAACGGTATTCCTCAAGATACCATCAGCAACTTGATCAAATCAATGCAGAATCGACTGGAAGCTGTCATTAGAGCAAGAGGAGGAAATACCAAATACTAAAATAATAAATACTTAACTTATTTTCCAACAGTTTTTGTTTTATTTGCAAAAAACCTAACCAAAATCCATTTTCATATTTGCTCATTTTCGCTACGTTTTCGTTCAAAGAGCATCAATTTTAAAAGTGCTCACCAAATATTGGTTAAAATTGTACCAACGTAAAGCTGAGGCCTTAAACTTTTCAATGACATACGATTTTTATGGATAACTGCTATACTTTTCGAAAAACACGTACAAATACACGCGCTTTTAGGTTGAGTCGATACTTTTGTGTATATACGTAAGTGTATATGTTTGTCTTTTCTGGTGTACTCTTACTCATCCATTTATACTTACAACAGCTAATTTCAAATCCACAGAATTTCTTAGTCATTCAATTTGCCCAAATGCCGGCCTCCTTTTCGGGTACGCGATATTCGATATTTGTACTGTATTTTTCAGAAACTTTCAATTCAAATCCGAATACTGGCCGCAACTCTTTTTTGGGTTGTACGGCAATGTATATTTTCGCCGATTATCCCATATGTAAATGTTTTTATAGGTACTACTTAAGTATAAAACTGGAGGAGCACTGGTTATTTATTACCTAGATGTCGAATTTCGCGACGATTTCTTCCGTTTACCTTTTTATATGACGTTGTGATATAGTGCACGAAGAGTGCTGTAAGATTGAAAATGTAGAAATAGTTATCTTCGGCCAGTTGTCCTCAAGTGTGAGAGCCTATCAGTCTAATATAGGGTTTTCCAATAAGGGCGAGTAAATGTTTAAATTGAATAAAACAAGATGTGTCTGATGTATAAACGATTTTTTTATTTTATTTGAAAGAGCCATATATGCCATTAATAATGGAATAAAACATCATTAAAATGTCCGCCGCGGCTTTTCACGATGGAACGCATCCGAGTGGTAAAATTTTCAATGACTCTGCCGCATAGATCCTGCTGAATTTGAGCGAGGGGTTGGTGGATATTGACTTTAAGGGCATCGATTGCGATTGCGATTTATTGGTATAGCCCTGTGACTTTAGAAAATAATAAAGTTTTATCATTTGAACGCGCTGCGCAGCCATGTAAGTTAGCATGGTGATTTGGCATGAGCGCCTGAATAGTAAACAACAAATTAGATCGACGCCACCGAAACAAACAGTCCGCTACAGGCTGCAAACGTCTACCCGTACAAATTGGAAAACCCCTATACTTTCACTAAGGAAACTACAATGACAGTTCCCAGCGAATTAGTCGCGCCGCGCCGGTGTGAACACCAAAAATCGCAACTGCGTAGGTGTGAGAACCACGTAAAACATGTTTTTTTATACCCTTCGCTCGTAGAGTCAACGAAGGGTATATTAACTTTGTCATGAAGTTTGTAACGCAATGAAGGAAGCATTAGCGACCATATAATAGGTATACATATATGATCAGCATAACATGGGGAGTAGATTGGGCGATGTCCGTCTGTCCGTCTATCCGTCTGTCCGTCTGTTGCTACGCGTTTTACTCCACCAATTTAAAAGCTATGAAGCTGAAATTTTGCACAAAGGCTTCTTTTTGCTGCAGGCAGTTTGTATGTTTGAATCGGTGAAATCGGACCATGGGGTCATGGGGCTGCCATACAAACCTAACCCCCCAAATTAGGCTCTTCTAAGAAAAACTTTTTTCTTTGTGCACTAATTTAAACTAAATTTCACACAAATGTATTTCTATTGATGACACACAAAATATGTCAGAATGGATCAAATCGGACCATGGGGTCATGGGGCTGCCATACACATCCAACCCCCCCCCCCCAAATTAGGTTCTTCTAGGAAAAACTTTTTTATTTGTGGGCCGATTTCAACCAAATTCCACACAAATGTATTTCTATTGATGACATACACAACATATGCGAGAATAGATCAAATCGGACCATGGGGTCATGGGGCTGCCATACCACCCCAACCTCCCATTTTGGTTCTTCTAGGAAGCACCAATTTCACAAACCTTGAATTAATGTGTCTTAATCAAAGCAACAAAAAAGGTCAAAACAAGTGGGATCGAATCATGGGGCCATGCTCCCGCATCCCCCAATAAAATTTTCTGAGTAAATATTTTTATTAGCCCACTTATTCCAACCAAACCCCACACACATATTGTTTTTTCGACGTCACCGAACTTTCGTGAAGACAGAAGGAAAAGAATGGGGGGTAGTTAAATCCCAATCGTAGGTACGCCCGAAAAAACTTTTAACCCGAAGGAGAGCGAAGGGTATCCAAATTTCGGCCGCGCCCGAAATTAGCCTCGGTTTTTAATTTCTGATAAGGATTTTCATGAATACTTGTCCGTTGTTCTTCGGACCGCCAATTCCGATTGCGTTACGATTTCAACACAGAGATAGATAGTCTGCTTTTGAATGTATCGTCATGGCAACTTCATGTATCTCACCAGTCACCGGTTCGGTAATATACGTGTTTATTCGAAACATGGGGAAAAACACCATTAAGGAAAAATCCGTGGAAAAGACCGATGTAACCAAGATTCCTGTCGGGTCAACCAGGAGAGAGAGCAGTGCGTCCCAAGTGGACGTTCCTCCAACAAGCAAAGGCGTCTCAACACTCCCCAAAATTAAGTCACCACTTCTGATGGAGAACATTATCATCCTTAATAAAAAAGAATGATAATAATCCGACCATTGATATCATACAATGTAACTTGCACCGCCCCAATGCGACTATTGCTTATTACAGTTTTAAATATTGTTTAACATAAGGTACGCATTATAGTGTATCTAGTCAATAGGTGATTTCAGATTGCAAAATGTGGTGGTAAATTTTTTTTGTTGTTTCTTATGTTTTTTGGGGGTTTTGAGTTTGAATCCGGCCACGTTCTGTGGCTCACTTGGTTGAGTCGCACTCTACGATGCTATAGTAATCTAGAGGTCCGGAGATCGAATGTCGGCATGATCCAGGAAATATATAGTGCTTGCCACATTATACTCCTCATATGCAATGTAACGTTGACTCGAAATTGCATATAAACGGATGAGTTGACGCACCATGGCCCCACATGGGGCTATACGGTACTGAGAAGAAAAAGAAGAGGTTGAATCCGGTGCTTCCATCCAAAATTTCGTCGCAGAACAGGTCCAAACCCGCAAAAAAAAACCCTAAAATTTTCGGAGTTTTTTTTCAAAAACCTGCCAATAGAAATAGATCGACGTCGAGACATTACTGGATCAAAGAAGAAGAAGTGCCTTGACTTTTTGCAGTCGGACCATTCACATGATTGATTAAAATAAACCAAATTGAAATGTCCTCTCCCCATTCACATCCACCCTGCAGAAAAAGACTATACAACATTTTCTTCCTGATATTTGCGTGTGCGTGACTACATCCCATGCATCTTTTCTTCGTGATTATATTAAACATTCATCCGCGTCCACATATCACATACATATTTGCGAAGATTTATAATACACGAAAACAAAAAGTTCATTTGTATGGAAACGTACAGTGTGTACAGTGTGAACAACAATATTGGGCATTTTGAGCGAATCAACCACTTGACTCTTTAGGCGGTGACGTGTAAATTAGAAAATAGGAAAAATGTTGTTGATATGTACTAGAAATTTAGGCGGGTCGTAAAACAACAAGCTTTTATTTGCCATGATCGCATAGGAATGCTTCATGGTAAATTGGACGATCTGGAATAACTTGAATGGAGTACCAAAACTTTCAAGAGGAATAACATATTATTCTGATTTCTTGAGGAAGTTCTGATAATTTTTTTTTATGAATTAGATGATCATGCCATTCATAAACGATAATGCAATCAGGCAAAAAATATTTTCGTAGGCTACGAAACTCCATAGTTTGCTAAAACTCCAAGCGATAGTATTTATTATGCATTAAAAGATATAAAGTTTCAACATGTTTACAAATTTGACAAAAAAATACTAATGAGAGAAAAATATATAATATATATGCGGCATTGTTTTCCCTGTGTGTGCTATTCATTTAGTTTAATCATGAAAATACGATAAATTAAAAAATGAATAATTATTGGATTGTAATTTTTACAATAGTCACACGATATCGTGTCAACGGACAGGGAAGAAGTTATTTTTTATTGAATCGACATACTACACTTTTAGCTTATCAATATTCTTGTCTTCTGTACGATTAATATTCAACTGGCAGCACCTTAATTACATCACAAAATGTTTTCGCATTCTTTGCATTCGTTTTATTTCTCCATATTGAGTCATGCAAATCGGAATTTAACATCTCCTCTAAAAATTCAAACGAAAAACGATTGTTTCATGGCCAAAGCTACAAAATGCACATCATAGCATGACACATAAACGTAAAAGAATACAAAAGATTTGATATGCCATATTACGTAAATTAAATTCCAAATTTCTCGTGTAGGAATAAGATCTATAATATTTGAAAACTAAGGCTAAGTGTATGGCCAAAGAAATTTGCAACGCTAGTAATTCAATCGGTCAATTACTCAATTAAGTTCCGGTCACTACCATCTACCACATATGTATCTAATTCACATAAATTTCGCATCATCTAATGCAAATATGCAAATAGTTAAATTCGCATCTTATCCGCACACTTAATGCAAGTCGGTCGGTGATTAGTGCTTATGCGAATTAAGCCAATTGATGATTTTATTGGATTTGCCGCGGTAATTAGAGCACAGCATGTCGCTCTATTGATGGAATTTTGTATGAATATCAACAAGGGACACAACGAAAAGCGTGAAACTAACCGTCCATTTTGCCAATTAAAGTGTCAACATATGCGAGTGGGTGATGTGTGTGATGCAACTCAGTACTCTATACTTGTCTGTGCTAAATTGATCGATGTTTATTTAATGTCCAGCGGAAATGACACTATTCATTCGCGGTGCGAAATGGTCATTTGTGGGATTCATTAAGTTTCACGGACTATAGGCTCGTTAAAATCAAACAAATTAAAAATTACTTATTATGGCGAAGATTGAATTGTACTCCTATACGCAGTAGTAAATTTGAATATTAATGGGCATCGATAGACAAAATTGGGGAATGTGGAAGAATAATGAAAACTGGTAAACGTATTTGTACAATATTCAATGCAAGATGACCAGCTTATCTCGGTAGATTTAGGGAAAAATCAAGAAGTTTAATTTGTTCACAGAAGTGGCATCTGGAGGGATCTTATGGGTAAGTGACAGAGAAAATTGTTGACATTTTTGCCCTAGCCCACTTTTGAAGTTATCGAAGTTTTCACAAAAATCTGGTATCTTCGCACATCCTTTGGAAATTGTAACGTCATCAACATAGAAGTTGGTTGGAAGATAGTTGTGAACAGAATAGCATTCGGATGCAATCTCGTTCACTTGGTATTTTAAATTTATTTAATCACGCTCCATCACAGGATACCTAGACCAGACGTTACCAAAAGATATGTCGAAATAGGTAATTTTAGTCAATACAATTGCTGCCAGACGACGATCGCTATCAGAAGAACCTCTCTCCAAAAGCGACGTCAATAGGGAGGTGGACAAAGAGAAGTGCCTAGGATCAACCTTTTCAGGAAAAAATAAAATACGAAACTACGCCGTAGTTCGTGTTGGGCTATCTGGCGTAGCTTTTAATCTATATTTTATGTACATACATATATAAAAATGGAGCGAAAAAAGTGTATAGTAATTCATCAATTGAGAACGGCTGGACCGATTTGGTTGAAATTTTTTTTCAGTTGTTTGCAATTACCAGGAGAAGGTTTTTAGGGAAGAAAATTTTGGAAAAACCCTCCGGAAAAGTCGGAAAATTGGAAAATCGAAAAAAATCATCAATAGAGAACGGTTGGGCCGATTTAGTTCAAATTTTTCTTTTCAGTTGTTTCCAATTGCCAGGAGAAGGTTTTTACGAAAGAAAATTTTGGGAAAACCCACCGGAAATGTCGGAAAATTGAAAAATTCGAAGTAATTCATCAGTTGAGAACGGCTAGACCGATTTGGTTCATTTTTTTCAGTTGTGTGCAATTACCAGGAGAAAGTTTTTACGAAAGAACATTTTGGGAAACTCTCCGGAAAAGTCGGAAAATTGGAAAACTTGAAAATTATTTTTTTTGCTTGGAATTTTTCCACAATAGCTTTTCGAATGAAGAAATATCAAATTCTTAGTAGAAAACTCGGAAAATTCAGGAAGAAAGTTTTGCATTTTATCGAATGATTCGATGATTTTAGACGATGCAAAGGTGGAAAATTCGTTATGAAGCTTTTGATAATTTTGAATAATTGTGGAATTCATTGTGATAAAAGACGTTTTGCGTTCAATTTTGGGTGGAGAAGCTAAGGAGATAAATAATTGCTGTGCTGTGAATAACTATCAAACACGCGCAAAATTATGATGACAGTGCATTTTCTCACACTTTTACCTTCATCTTCTTCTGTTCATATTCGCATATCCAGACCGCATTGTGGAACAAATACAAGGACCAAATGGCTGAAGACATTTAGCATAGAGTTCGCATAACAACTTCGAATTTCGATCTTGAAATTAACGACGAGATGCGCAACGAAGCGCGACTTGCAGCGGGAGCAAGATTATGATCGAGAAGAGCTGGCCGAACGAGTTCGAATAAATGTGCCGCTTTTGAATGCCGAGCAGAAGAAAGTATACGATTCACTTATGAAGGTTGTTGACGATGGAACAGGAGGTCAATTTCTTCATGCTCCTGGTGGGACAGGCAAGAAATTCTGGCACTCTGGCATTGCAATGCCAGAGGATGCAAAAGCCATCGCAATTTGACATCTTGACCGAATTGTTGCCAGAATCAACGACATGATGAATGTCTTGCCTGTCCCACCAGGAGCATGGAGAAATTGACCTCCTGCACATTCCGCTTTAAAGCTGCCGATGAATCTACTCTTGGTTTAGAATCCAACGTGCACAATCAGCAAGAGTTCGGCAACAGCGAAATTGATGCGAGAATGCAAAATCATCATTTGGGATGAATGTACGATGGCGCATAAGCGAGCTTTGGAGGCAGTTGACCGAACGATGGAGGAGTTACGAGGTGATTCGAGACGATTTGGTGGGGCTCTGATATTACTCTCCAGAGATTTTCGTCAAACGCTTCCCGTCATCCCGAAATCTACTGCTGATATGTCATCTTTGTGGCGGCATGTCAAAAAGTTGAAATTGACTACGAACATGAGAGTCGCATTCCAGAACGACCCATCGGCTGCTAAATTTTCAAAAATTCGTAAAAATCCGTTGACACCGCGATCGACGAGGATGAAGCGACCAACTATTCGACGGAGTTTTTGAACTCGCTGGATGTGCCAGGCGACCTGCCGCATAACTTACAGCTGAAGGTGGAATCGATCATAAACATGTTACGGAATCTGAATCATCCGAAATTGTGCAACGGTTGGCGGTTGAGAAACTGATGAACAATGTGATTCAAGCGACGATCATCAAGGGAAAATTCAAAGGAGAGGAAGAACTTATCCCACGAATTCCGATTATTCCAACTGATCTTCCATTCCAATTCAAGCGGACTCAGTTCCCCGTTCGATTGGTTTTTGCAATGACAATCAACAAATCGCAAGGCCAATCGTTGGAAGTCTGTGGGAATAATCTCGAATTTCCCTGTTTTTCGCACGGTCAGCTGTATGTTGCCTGTTCGCGTGTTGGCAAACCGTCTTCGTTGTTTGTTTTATTTTCGCCAGAAAACAAAACGAAAAACATTGTTCATAATATCGCTCTCTACTGATTTTGATTCCATTCAAATAAATCACACTGAAAATTGAACTATCTGTGTTTTTAGAGTATATTTGAAGACGTTGAATTTGGCCGAGGCGAATATTTATAGGTATAGTTAGGAGTTGGGAGTCAAAATCGCTCATAAATTTAAAGTCGTGTCAAATTGTGAGCGAAGCAAACAACGCGAGCGTAGCGAGCTCTAGATGACGGAGCGAGCGAAGCGAGCTCCCTCAGCTAGTTAACAATAAAAATAGCAGTGTTGGAACTAGGTGGCTACCCTGTAGGACACCTGACACTTGGTTCGTTTGTACCAATGAAGAAGAAGAAAAGGAAGTAGTTCAAGCCCTAAGATGGACTATCGATAAGGGGACCACTTTCGGTGTTCTCCTTCTCTTTCTATCCTACCTACATCATATTGATAAGGTGCTCATAAAACTTTGCTTCTGTTGGAAGCTTTGCAATGCACCTGTAATTTTCAAGGTTGAACCTGGCTCCTTTTTTGAATATAGGGAATACACTTGAACGTTTCCATTTTCTAGGGAAAATCCCATGTGCGAGGAACTCGGTGAAGATTGTAGTCAGGTGTGGAGCGAGCGTCGAAACAAAATTTTTTTATAACCAAGGGGTGAGTGCCGTCCGGACCTATACCCTTCTTCGTATTGATTTTCTTCATTTAAGACATAACAAAGTTGCCATAGAGTTGAAAGGAAGAAGTGTTTGAAGTCGAACTAAAAGATGTTGTAGCCAATCCAGACGCTATTAGTGCATAGTTATCACCAAAAAACCTTTGAATATTTGCAGTATAAGTATCGTACAACTCTCTATTCAAAGAGCTAATAGCTTCAAAGGCGTTCTCAAAAGGTTGAATACCAGTACATTTAAATCGTTTCCATTCTTTGTTTTTTAGTGCTTTAAGAAATTTGATATTGAGAATGTTTTAATCGGCAATTTCGCCACGACAAGACTGATGTGGACTTTATCATCTTGTGACTCGAAACGAAAATACGCGACTGCTGCAATGCTACTTCCGATGCGTCTACGAAAACCACCAATGTTATCTTGGATTCGACGGGATTGTTCGGTGCGTAATGCCTTGGAATCTCATGGTGTGTTGTGTAATACGTTCCATTGTAAGTGTAAAGCTTCGCCACGCTTCCTTTAAATCACAGGGGATTCTTACATCCCAGCCGATACCGGATCGCCAAATGTCCTGTAAGACTATACTGTAAGACTGTACGCACGAAGGAGAGCAAACCGGACCGAACATCATGCGCTGGAAAATCATCAGCTGTGGCTCTTTCGTGGTGTCCCCATTCCCTCAATAGAATGCGTTGGCAATGTTGGTCTTCCGGTTTGATGAGGATTTGCGAGAACATTAAGAACTTAATGTCGAATTCATAATGTCGATGGCTTTTTTGTCGGACTCGCTTATAAGTGCCTTTGTTGGCATAACGCCGAAGCCCTCCGCCGAGAAGTACTTCCTGACCTCCTCCTCCTCCACGAATGCATCGTCGTCAGTCGTACGCGTGTGATGATGGGTAACGGAAGTAGTTACGCGATGATAGCTCCCTCTTGCGTGTTTTTAGCCTTTGGTCCCGTTTTTCTGTAAATGACCCAACCTAATTCGGTTTTCCTTGCGATGGGATCGTCGGGTTAGCCTTTGATGGTCTTCGAATCAGCGAGTAAGTTGGCGTGCACTAAACCAATCATGAGTTTCGAAATGGCTCCGTCAAAGGGTTCCAATCGCAAGCCGCGGAAATTTTAAACGCTTTTTATACCCTATACCCATAAGATGGTATAGGGTATATTGTTTTTGTTACGACGATTTATGTAACACTTCAAAGGAGCCACCGGAGGTATGGCAAAGTATATATATAAATGATCAGGGTCGGTCCCTGATTCGAATAAGCCATGTCCGTCTGTCTGTCTGTCTGTCTGTCTGTCCGTCCGTGTGTCTGTCAGTTCGCACGATAACTCCCGAAATAATGAAGCTAGCGTTTTGAAATTTAGGTCTGATGATTGTTTTGATAAAAGCTTGGATGGTATTGAAAATGGGCCAAATCGGACCAAGGGTTCCCCTACCTCCCGTAAAAATGACCCCTCCGTGATAGTTTAATTCGACAATATTTTTCAACAGAATATCGCTAGCTACCTGAAATTTTCATCAATACCTAATTGTGACATATGCTTGAAGTTAATGCAAAGTGGAGAGTCCGACTACCCCTACCCCTACCTCCCCTACAAAGTTATATTCACCCATATCTTTTGCTAGAATGTCGCGAAAAACTTCTAATTAAAATCAAATGGTAGCCTTGATATAATATTAAATATATGCCAGGTCCCAACCATCTACCCCTCCCTCCCCTACAAAAAAAATGAAATTGATTTTTTGGGTTTTGCGTGCCTTCTAGGTATGTACATGGGTATAGGGTATACACTCATCGTGCTATTCGCACGATTAGAACTCGGTCTCGTTTATCTCATCGATGTCAAGGCTTTGTGGTGGAAGGGTTAAACTATCTCGCACATATACGTTATTAAGATTATGCAGCGTTCCACCCTTTTATGCTTGAGATGACGAATGACACACGTTTACAATATTCGCTCTTCGTTACTCCTCCTGTCCACTGCAAGTGTAGTGTGTTAATGATTCCGTCCAGTTCGAGCATATTGTAAATTCCTCGGTCCATCATAGATAGTAAAGACGCCGCCGGGTCGAGCATTGCAAAGGTGTTGATTACGCATTGTTGCCCGTACAGCTTAAACGGTACAATTTGAAATAGCACAGTGTGATTGTCGACGTGGCTAAGTTGAAGTCTTGCTGCATCTGTTGAGGCTGAGACCGTGTTGACTCGATTGTCTACTGGAGCTAAAACTGTGTTGACTCGATTGCCTGTTGATTTCTTGTTGATCTGCTCCGTCCCGTCAGGCCGGTGCAGGGTTGTGTAGCCTACCACATCCATCGACCTTGCAGCTTCCTTTCATGGAACATTCTTGGTTTGAATTAAGGCATTTGAAACACACATCGTATCTTTTGAGCAGGTTAATTTTTAAGTGCCACGGAAGTCCTTTGAACTGTAGGCACTTTCACATGGGGTGTAATGCGTCACATTGTGCGCACCTGAAATCTTTACTCACAGCGGTTGGGTCAAGAGTTTCATCATCTCTTTCTCCGGTACAGGGTGTGACAGGGTTGATCGTGTGCTCTTGGTCGGCAGCATGAACTTCGTGAAGTTGCACTTTAGTCATATTTGTGGTGGCATCTTACGTACGCTCTGGTCTAAGAAATTTGACAAATCTGTCAAGTTGAAACCACGATTTTGTTGTCGCATAGAGGCGATTATCGTCGTAATGCCCAGAGGAGGATACAAATTTGCCATGGAGCTCACTAAGAATGTACGGCTGGTTCAAAGCAACCTCATTCTTCTGACGTTGTGCCATAAGCACGTAGTTCTTCAGCTTTATATTGAACGCTGGTAGTTTTTCGTCGTTTTTCTGGGTAATCGCGGGAAGTCTCTGTAATTCGCTCGCTTCTTTGCTGAGATGATCCTCTTCTCGATCATATAATCCCTCCAGAATTTCTATAATTGCATACGCGTTTGCTCCGATGTTCAATTGGGGCTGAACGGCAGCTCTCGCGTTGTCTTTGACTGCCTTTCTCAGGCGGTTGACATTTTCAATGTCTGAGAAACGACCTTCTGTTGATGTCAATCGGTAGTCTGCAATCCAGGATACTGAAGACATGGGGTCTCCGGAAAATTACATCAACTCGCGCTGCTGCGATTGAGTCATTGCCCTGGTCACACTGGATATTATATCGTTCGTATCGTTGGATGACTGCTGTGAATTGCATTCTGCTGGTTCTCCAAATTCACATGAGACTGTCCCTGGAATAGACGGCGAAGTTTCGGAATGGCATTTGGACGTGGTGTCCGTTAACATTTTCACAACGTTTTCCATAAACCCGGACTGATCTTCCAATTGTTTTTTTGTATCTCCATTTGTTGTCTGTGAAGCTCAATTTGTTCCCTCCGCAAAACGCGTTCTGCTAGCACTGCCTCTCCCGCTCCGCTTGAACCATGCAAAGAAACTGCTGTTGCACCTTGCGATCAGCCTTCACAGATTCTCGCTCTGCCTGCACCATTTCCAAGAATTGCCTTTGAAGTTGCACCATGTGCGCCATGCTGTTGTCGGCAGCGGGGGCTTTAGTTGTGCACGATTTGCAGATTCTATTTTCGCATCTCACGGACTCGTCCACTCCAACGCAGCTAAAATGGTGCCACGACTCGCACTTATCGCATTGTAACCATCCATTTTGCCGCGTTCCGCACGTAGCACAGGGCACGACGCGACGTCGCCTTGGCCCGTCTTCACTTGTTGTCTCTTAGCCATGAATCGCACCGTTGCTAGGCTAGGCACTGTTACTTACGGTAAAAGTCACGGATAACGGGTTTTCGGCTCGAAATTATATAGCAGACTCCCAATTCACGATGAAAAAGAAAGGTTGTCGTTGAATTCGACAATCTCGTCGCAGCCGTTCTCCTCGCGACAGCCGAATAAGCTACAAGCTTGTCCTACATCATACTCCAATATTGACTATAAACCCGTTTTTCTAATGCTAGAAGTATATAACAGTAGCCCAATACATTTTAAAAGCCAAAGGCCATTTGCTGCCAACAGGACGTCACTCGTTTAAAATGCATTATCTTTGCTGCTGCTGTTACTTTATTTATTTCAAGCATTGGATTTAAACCCCGCCAAATGCCCTTAAGGAGCGACTCTCTTCAGAGCCGTATGGACTGCGAATTTGCCATAATTTCCTTGAAACCTTGTTAAAAATACAATTTCACCTCCAGGCACCGCGAGCTCTTAGTTCCCGAAAGGCGATATTGCTTTTGACAGTCTATTCAGAAACCACGAGAGCAACAAATTTGCCATACACCACTTGTTGTTGTTGTTGTTGTGGCGCAAGTAAGGGGGGGGGGACCTAGTGTCATGCGTAAATGGTTGGCATTCTCTCCTCAAGTTCAAGGCCTAAGAAGGTTGCCACCTCAATGGGTTTTTCCCAAAGCGCAATGGGTGTTAGATGCGTTGGTGCGGCATTACAATTGAAAAGGTGGTCCACGTTGTGCAGGCTGGCTCCACATGCTGGACAAGTGTCTGCAATGGTGCTGTCGTTATGGGTCCAATATGAATTTAGTCTGGAGCACCATCCAGATCGAAGCTGAGCCAAGGTGGTACGTGTGGCTCTAGGTAGCTGTAGTTCGTCATTGGAGATATCTGGTGGTCGAGCTCGAAGGACACGGTTTAATGACAGATCATTCGTGGCTATTGTTACCTCGCTAGTATGCAACTGCTTTAGAGCCGCCTTGTAGTTGTTGGTGTTATCGAGGGGAACTCTTTTGAATCTCTGGACTTCTCTTTCCTTGTCCCTTAATGTACGTCTAACATGACGTGGAGGTGGGGTTTTGTCCATAAGATCGAAATCCGGGTGTTGACTACGATAGCATCCAACAAGATATTGCTTTGCGAGTAGCTCATTATGAGTTTTTAGATAAAGCAGCTTAGTTTCTTGGTGGAGGTGATCTTGTGATGTCATGCGTACACATCCAGTGATTGTACGCATAGCTGCATTCTGGCACGTTTGAATCCGTTTCCATCGAGTGTTGCAGAGATTGTTTGTCCATATGGGTGCGGCGTAGTTTACCACTGAACGACCGATGGCTTTGTAAGTGATGAGTAATGTCTCTTTATCAGTTCCCCATTTGCTGCCAGCGAGAGATTTTAGGATCTTGTTCCTACTCTTCAATTTGTCACATATATTGTCGGCGTGGCTATTGAAAATGCCGTGATTGTCAATTGTGACGCCGAGGATTTAGGGTGACGGACAGTGGGGACTTCGGTGTCGTTTACACTAATGTCTAGCCGTAGGTTGTATTCCTGGTTGTACGTGGTAAAGAGGGTGGCCGAGGATTTGGGTGTTGATAGCTTCAGGTTCTTGCTAATGAAGAAGGTGTTGAGCTCTTCTAAGTAGCCGTTGATACGGTCGCACATGTCTGAAATATCGTTGCCGGATGTCAGGATGGTACAATCATCAGCGTAGGATATTATGTCGATTCCTTCAGGTGGGGTGGGAAGCCCTGACATGTAGAGGTTGAACAAAGTGGGGGAAGAACTCCGCCCTGTGGTACTCCCTGTTTGATCCTTCTTAGTTTAGATTTCCCATTTCTAAACTCAGTGCTGGATTGACGTCCGGCAAGGTAGTTTGCGATCCATTTAACTACATACGACGGTGTGGATGAGTTTTGGAGGTCTGTCAGTAGGAGCGAGTGATTCACCATATCGAATGCTTTCGACAGATCCAAAGCCACTAGGATGGTGCGCTTAAACGGCTTTGGTTGGTTCATTCCATTTAAGACCTTAGACATGATTCGGTCTAATGCAGTGGTGGTGCTGTGCATTTTCCTAAAGCCGTGTTGATGATTGGCGAGTTGTATGTGCGTCGTAAGAGTTTTGTGTATCAACACTCAGAGAAAAAAACGCACATTCATATTAAAAGCTCCACATTTAAATTGAACGCAATATTCGTTTGAAAAATATCGTTTGATTTGAACGAGTTCTCATTTACGCTAAGAGAATTTCTTTTAAAACAAAAGAAATTTGCAGCTAAACCGCAAACGACGGTCGTTTAAATAAAATATTCCGCATTACATAGTAATGTGGATACATTCCTTTACGTAACAAATACGCATACCTAAAGGACGCGATGCCAAAATATCATTTGTTTCAACGTAGCACAACAGGTAGTTAATACTTCTGGCCGGTCCGATGAGTCTCACGTGTTCATATTCGTTCCAAACAAATGTGTATAGTGTCTAACAACAAACGCGTATTAGAATCTTCGTCGATGTTAAGAGTGTTTTCGAGAATGTACTTTTGCATTTATCTGGAGGAATGGACGCTTGCACACGTGCAATTTAAGTTTAGCGGGTGTTAAAATAAAAGTGTATTGTATTAATCGTATTAATATTAGACCTAAATAAAAAATAAAGTGTTTTTCTGAAGTTTTCATAAGTTTTATTCTTTATTCATTTGTCAACACAGGTAACAGTAAGTATCTAATCGAATGGAGAATGGACAATCAAACGGAATGTATTATTTTATTTCAGCAGAGTTTGCCTTTAATTCCATGTAAAACTCAATTTTTTTGAATGGGGCAATTTCTATGAAATGAAAACGGGATGCGTTACTTTCGAAATACATACCGTTTCATTAAAAAGAATGCTTCGTTTAGTTTAAATAACAAAAATGTTCAATATAAAAACGAAGACGTTTGATACAATTGCCTTTCATTTATTTAAAATGTTTTACCCGTTTACAATAAAAGAATAAGTGTTTATTTCAATGAAAAATACGTTTAAATCGACTGGCTCCTTCCTTCCAGGTAAACGTAAATTCTTTTGATTCAAAGGCTTTTTTACAACTCATTATGCTTTTGAAAGAAACGCCACTCGTTAGAATTAAACGCATTTGCGTGTGGAGCCAAATCAAAAGCGGAAATCGTTTGAATTAAATATATTTCGTTCAATATTAGTGAATATTTCTCTGAGTGTAACGCTTCAAGTATTTTTACCACAGGAGATAAAAGCGTGATCGGGCGGTAGGATTCTCCTAAGGAGTGTTGTTTGCCAGGTTTGGGTATAGGAATAATGCGGCCTCTCTTCCAAATCTCTGGTATGATGAATGTTCTAAGTGAAAGGTTCATCGTGGCAGTGATATACTCTAGGGCCGGTGTGTCGAGGTGTTTGAGCATTATCATTGCTATACCGTCCGGTCCAAGCGCCTTTGAGTTTTTGGCGTTTTTTATGGCATTGGCTACTTCAGTGGTGGTGGTTTGAAGATATTCGTCTACCTTGGTGTTACGGATGGCTCGTGTAATTTTGCGCTTGAGTCTATCCTTGGGTGGGTGTTCGACGAACTGTTTGTTAAACAGATTGGCGCATTTTTTGTCGTCGCTCACGGTAGAATTTCCAAACTTGATAGCGACCCTCCCTTGAGTTTTGGTGGGATTAGATAAGTTTCTTACGGTGCTCCATAGTTTGCTCACACCTGTGGTGGTATTCAGTTTTCGAAGGTGTGAGTGCCATATATTTCTCCTGTGGTCATTGACCTGTTTGACGATGATATCGTTAATGTCACCAATGCGTGGATCACTGGGGTCTGCACTTCTTAGCTGATCCCTCGTTTTAGCTAATTTGGCCGCTGATGTTGGAAAATTGGGTTTTAGGCTGGGAATACGGCCGGCTGGAATGAATCTCTTAGCTGCAGTGAGAATTATCCGTCTGAGTTGTTTTTCGGCCGTACGTACATTACTTGGTGGGTAAGACTAGCAAAAGCTTTGCTTGTGTACCTTTTAAAGCCATCCCAGTTAGCTTTTTTAAAGTTTGTGTACGTTTTCTTGTCGGGGTGGACGAGTTTCGACGGCATATCCAGCGTAAGTATGATTGGAAGGTGATCAGAGTACATCGTGAGAATTGGCTCCCATGTGATGTCGTTGATAAGTCCAGGGCTAGCGATGGAAATATCTGGTGAGCTTGTGCAGGATCCAGCGATACGAGTCGGTTTGTCGTCGTTTATTGAACAGAAATCTGATGCGTCCAGCTGATCGGCGATTATGTTAATTCTGGTGTCGTTGTGGAGGTTAGAGTGCCAAAGACTATGATGTGCGTTGAAATCACCAAGCAGAAAACGATACTGGCCGTATTGGCTTTGTAATTGGCGGGACAACTGGAGACGGGTGGATTGTAAATGTTGAAGATTTCAAAGTCAATATTGCCCGATTTGACGGTTATCGCTTGTTGTTCCATTTTGTTGTCGGCGGAAGTGATGTCAACGATGCTATACGGTAGATTGTTGTGAATGAGGAAAGCCAAACCTCCTCCAGCTTTGCTTTCTCGGTCGTGTCTGATGACGTTATAGTTCCCGTAAGAGCTGAGCGAATGGTTGGAGTTTAGTTTGGTTTCTTGTACCGCAGCAATCTGTATATGGTGTCTGTCCATGAAATCAGTAAGTTCGACGATTTTATGTTGGAGTCCATTACAGTTTAGTTGGACGATTTTGGTGTTGGTGTAGTTTACATCGATGGTACGTGGAGCTGGGGTCAAATTAGGCGTAGGTTGAACTGTGCGTACAGGGTGTGCCGGTGTGGAAGGTGTTGATAGTTGGGAACCTTGGTAGCGCGGCTGCTGGTTGGATGAAGCGCGTCGCCCACGATTTCTGCATCGACTCGCTGTGTAGGTTGGACCTCGTTGAGTGTAATGGGTAAGTCCTGAGCAGTTCTTTAGGTGAACCCATTCTCCACAGCATGTACATTCGACCGACGTTTGAACATTGGTCCAAATCCTGTTACCGCACACAGAGCACATCCATGGACCTGGATTTGATTCAATGCCGGCACGTATTAGTACTGTTCGGAGCAGCTGGGCCGGTCAGGACTGCTCCCCGAGGGAAAAAATGGTGTTGAATGAATGACACGAAGTTTCCATCCCCTTCTTGCGTCGAAGGGGGTCGTTGCGACTCTTGGCCATGCCGAAGCATGGGTCATTCAGGTTCGTAGACCCGGTCGCAGTAGGAACCACTTGTCAGTACAATTGGTGATACTGCCGTAGAAATGGACTATGAAAAAGGTAACTTCTGTCGGTTCTTCTTCTCTTTCTTTCCGAAATTATGTTTTTCCAGTCTGATTGTCATCCCAGTACATTGATCGTGTTGGATTTTAGTCTCGGACAAAGGAGTAGGGTAAAAGTATGATTAGAAGGGGCTCATTTGGATGAAATGATAAACATGAAATCGTTAATTCAGTACAAATATTCCGTAAAGAAATTTTGTTTTGACGAATATATTCGTTACATGACTGTCACGTGCTTTTTAAGCGTTTTAAAACATAGAAAAATACTAAATTACACTGACCCCCCTTTATAAAATTGTCCACGCCACTGCGTCTGCGATTATGAATGAGATAGAAAATGGTTACCAATTTTTTCGTCTAAGGCTCTTTTTTTATATTTTCTTGATCTTAGTGTTGCCCTTATCCAGGATTTCAGAAAAAAACTGTTTTTGATGGTATTTAACCCTCTGTAGCACCGCTAGCGGCACTCGGACAGATGAGGACATTTGGAGTCTTGTTCAGGACTTCAAAAGGAAAGCTTATGCAAAAATCTAGCTTTCCCCTATTTTTTCTGAAGTTTGCTTAAATGTTCATTCAAATTTTCTGGAGCATTGCTCCATCACCATCTTAGCTGCGGCATATCACCGGCAAATCATACAAACTCATCAGTGTAATATCAAAAGCTGTGACTAATCAAAAAGCTCATCCAAGCGGTCTGAAGCGGAAGTTTGAGTCAACTGAGTCTACTTAGTACGGCTAGCAGCAGACAAATTCTGAGAATTCTGATTTCAGACTCACTGCTGAATGCTGCGGTTTCGTTGACATCCAAATTCAAATTTTCCTAACATGCCCTCGAGCTCCAACAACAATTGAACTGGAGACAAGTCTCAGAGCAATTAGCCTTGTAAAGTTTATTCATACAGCTTTTCCCCCCGACCGACACCACGATCTACTAAAAGCCTCAACGGTTTCTCCAGCCGTTACAAACTTATCACCTTCAAATTCTGCTGTCGTTCCATATAAAGTGGCAAATTTCATACATTCTCCTTCAGAAACTCGCGACTTTACACATCTTATCTTGCACTAGATTTGTCATCTTAATCATTTTCATTTCAGTCAAATAAATTTCGCCATTTGCTAAGTAAACAAAGCTTTCCAGGGTCCCCAATGCGGGGGCGGTGGAGCACAAAAATGTCTTCATGATCCCAAACCGTCCGTGACCAAAACAACTTTTGCAGTGCACAAGAAAAGCCAACCAGCAACACGTTTGACAGCTGGAGATGTAGCGCAACATTTGCTGGCAACAATTCATGTTTTCTCTGAAATTCCAGGTATTTTGCAAGATCCGGGCCGCGATTTCGCTGCGACGAGACGATGCTCCATCACCAAATTGGGTTAAGACATAACGGGGGAAGCTTATCAGCAGATACGCCCTGATTAGGAAATAACGCGCTGCAATGCAACTTACCAATTTCATCCATGGTGCTGTGGCGCGCGTTGATTCTTCCTGACTCACTGGGGCGGGCGACACGACCACTTGCTCTTTGGAATTCACTTTTTCACTCACTCACTAGCACCCTGCGGAATTGGGGTACAATAGCACGTTTTGGAATTTGTTAATCACACGGTTCAAGGACCAATTTAACTAAAACACGACGAAAATGGGTTCACGGTGCACTTTGGACGACACGAGGGTGGAGAAGCATTAAACAGCAGGCTGAGGATGGAAACAACAAGCACGCGGGCACACACGCGAAAGATACACGGCGAATGGACGTTTACGAAGGTACGACACGACAAGAAAGCGGGCGCGACAATTTTTCACTGCATTCCACAGCCAATTGCGGTAGTTTGGCGGATGGAAAAGCTCTTGCGGACGGACAGCGATCGGTTTGCAACAAATCTGATTCTGTCACCTTTGCGGAATGTTGTTGATGTCGTGTTGTGCAAAAGAATGTGACAGCTGCTGGAAAACGTGATTGAACTTTTGCAACATTTTGTTGTTTTCAGTAACTGACACTTGCGACTTATTTGGCGCTGGCTACGATAGTGTGAGGGTAGTTGAAAAAATAACGTCGTTGGAAATGTTTCAATTTCTTAGGCCGGCCGCACACGTACGATAAATTTGTGGTTTCGAGTCCTTGAAAATTTTTTGGAATTTCGTTCTTTTAAATGGCGTTAGAAATTCAAGGACTATATTCTTTATGCATTTTAGAAAGTGGTTCGAGAAATTTATTTCGAGAAAGGATTTATATGAAAAGTACTGTTCTGTAATGTATATGAAAGGTTTTCTGTCCTTTACTGTTCTTGCCCGACAATGATAAGCTGGGCATCCAAAGAGAGATATTGCACCCACCCACGGTGCCATGGCTCATTTTTAGAAGAATCTCTAATAACAGCGCAGATCACAATAATCTGCCCTAACAAAATAATGCCAAGATCAGGACAATCGAAAAGAAGGGAAGTAATGATTGTCGTGCAATTGCGCCGCCGTCTAACTTCAGAATCGACGCTGGCGATTTTGCGAGAGAAATTAGGAGGTTGGGATCAGGTACAGGTAGTCGTACCGACGACATCGTCACCAGAAACAAGTCACCGGTCTGGAGACATGGGTAGGGTTCCGAAACGCACCGGTCGCATATGTTCCGACAACATATGTTGACCATTCTGATCCTCTAACTGCGATTTTACGAATAAGAAATGATCTCCGGAACTTTTCGTTTACATGTTCCACATAGGCGCATAGGCAGACATACGGAAACACCGAAAGTTATTGCTGATCCGTAAAACCGCAGAATGGACAACATGTTGTGGGAGCATATGCGACCGGTGTGTTTCATAACCGCACTCAAATGGTAAACGGTAAACGTGTAAAGAAAATGATTTTTCGATGCTGGGCTATCCAGTGAAAATATTTTCCTGGGTTTGTGAATAGTTCCATGTGGATTTCCTTCTCCCGATGCCCTTGAGAAGCTACAGCTTGGATCATTTTAACAGGATAACTACTGATGGTTTGATTGCCCTGAGCGGATGACCGGTGTTTCCCGTAATTTCTGTTTTGGTTATATCCCGAGATGATGAGTATTATCCTGGTGCGCGTAAAGGGCGAAACCCAACATTATGCTCATCTAGTTAGGGCTAAATTTTGTAGTTAAAGGGTCAAAATGCCCGGGGTCCAATAACCTCGGGGCCCGGAGCATAAAAAGATGTTGGCTGACCTGGCGACGCCAGGCTCTTTTTTTTTGTTTTTTCTCCATTTTGAAAACCTAGTGTTTGTGGCATGTAAGTTCCCAAAGGAAGGCACGCGGTTTTTGTCAGTGCATATCTACTCGCCTTGAACATACCAGCACTTGCCGCTGCCTGCTCGTAGAAGAGCACTTTCAATCCACGGGATCAGCTCCGTGCCCTTGGTGCACTTGGTGCGTCCACCATTATGTCCTAACGATATGCCACAATACGTCTCAGTGGTCTGAGCTTGTTAAGGCGATATAGTGATATGGCGAAAGGCACACCTTACAAGCAGCTACCGTGGCTGCTTTTTAGGACCGCACACACACGGTGACTCCATGGATTCGGATCCACAACAAAACTTCAGACAAAAGAAATGACAACTTACACAGCTGGCCTTTTTTATATGAATTCGTTGGTTTCGAGTCCATGGATTCTCCGTGTTTGTGCGACCTATGAAAGTCGAAATTCTACCAGCAGGAAAACTTAAAAATAAACAAAATTATTCGATTTGCTGCTGATTCTGTAATGATTCACCGATTGAGTTTAATTCGGATCTCTAAAAAGTCAGCGATAACGTTGGCCGTACATTTTTTACGGACCCAATAAAGGAGAATTTCGTCCAATTGTCGAGAGGACTGACTCCAGCATTTTCCATTTTGGAGGGGGTTTCAGTAGTTTTAAATGTTTTACCGAGCGACACGAGCTCCGCCAGCTCTCGATGCATTTGGATCCAGGGTCTTTGCAGTGTTTTACCAAATCCGCCAACCATTGTGGTCATGGGTATTTCTAATGAAACCTTTTCTCAGCCCTATTGAAACCCACTATTCCTTCTGTAGTTTGTCATTGCTCAAATATTTGTAGGGCCTGTAGACAAAATTTTCAATCGCTCTGAGGTCTTTCTGAATCCGCAAAATAAGACCTATTGGTAGTCCCCCGACTGGAAATGCGATGAATTAAGATCGACAGGTAAAAGTTTATTCTGTAGCATCTCTGCAATGCCGCCTTCATGGGACACGTGATGAGGCATGGGGAACAATGTGATCACTCATGTCGTATCGAAAATTGAAGCCCTGCAGTTATTGTGCCCATCGAGCTGAAGCTATAGTGGTAACGGAGACGTGGTAAGAGAAGACTTAAAATTCCAAAACTTTTGGGTAATGCCGAAAATCTTCAATGGCTATCACCGCAGCAAGGCAATCTTGATCTGTAACTGCGTAGTTGGGTTGGACAGTCGTAGATTTATGCGACTAAAAAATGCAATAGGTGCTTCCTCGCCCGCATCCGTCAGCTGTACCAGCAATGCACCGATCCCTTCAAATTCAGGCTGTCTGGATCGGGGAGTGATAGAAAGACTTTTCTTGAGTCAATTAAATGCATGTAGAGCCTACTTACGATTCTTGCGCAACTATCAACGGAGCATCGATGATACGATTCCAGCCACACACTCTTAAAAAGCGTGGAAGCTGTCGAATCTAATTGTGTAGAGGATAATCTTCCTGTGATCGCAACTACTTTGTCTGGATCTGTCCTCCTCTTCCCATGACACATAACATGGCCCAATTACTTAATCTGCTTCATAAGGAAATGGGGTTTTCCACGTTAATGGTGAGTCCAGTCTCGCAAAGGCATTGAGCTATGGGAGGACGACTGAGGATTCAGGCGATAAGCGCGTTAACAGTTACGTATCTTCAATTAATACCCTGCACCCCCTTCTCCAACATGCGGGTTACCTCCCAAAAGAACAGTTTTTCGAAAACAGCAAAATGGCGGTGCTTAATGTGCTTCTTATCGGTGGTGTGCTTGCTGAGGGTTGTTCATCCGAGTCTATCCTTGGTGTAAAAGGAAATTTGGCAATAATACCATATTGAGAACAGCTTGCTCCGTTGACAATGGGTGCTGATTGTTGTCTAGTCCCGACAACTCATTAGTAACAGAGGTAGTGTCCGCAGGTGATGTGGGTGGGTTAGCGTAACCTTTCATAGGTACGAGAAATGTCCGGTGATAACGATCAGTGTCCTCATTTCGGTTCAACTACTTCTGACAATCGCAAATCGAAACAGACAATTGCTGGCACAAGAGTCAACGAGGGTTAGAAGAGGAGCCTCATGTGTTCATGCAGTCAGGGAAATTTTCAACATTCTTACGGTTTACCGGAATTCTAATCGATAGATTGGACGACTTAAGTCCCCCCGCATGTTCCAGCAAAGATTTCTCATACGGCTGTTGAAGCGGCAAATTATTTTAATAATTCATCAAAGTTTTTCTAGCCTTTTTGTATATGGGGTCGGGACATATTGCTAGCATATGCCTCTTTCATAGAACTCCAGGTGTTGCGATTTCTTGAGTTGGCAGAGAATCTACGGAACCATTCTGTCGTGTACCCGGAGAGAAACAGACGATCATGCAGATAAATGTACGCTTTAGCAACAGTTGCAAGGACGAACTACTTTCGTCTGAAAGCAGTTCACGTAGCCCGTTGTCACTTTTCTGCTGGACGACCAACTCGTCTGTTTCGACATCCATCGAGAATGAAATGACATCCAGATAGGACTATGTGTCAGCAACCGTATTATTGGTATCTCCGGGTACATGCACGTACGTACATTAGAAAGCTGTGGGATATAGTTCAAATGTCTCTGGCGACGAGGACTCACTTTCTCGGTTTTATGCAAAAACCTGAATACTAGCGGCTTGCGATCACGAACTTGACACCTTCCAAGAAATTACTGAAGTGACGAATACTAGAAAAAATGCCGAAATTTCGCGATCATAAGTGGAATAGGCTTGGTCCGCTGTTGTTAGGTTTTGTTTAGAGTAGGCTATTGGTAGCCATAACCTTGGAGTTGTTCCAAAACGGATCGAATTGAAACGTTGTCAAGAGTTCGATACGCTGATTCGGCTGATAGTGGAGAAGTACTGAAGTGCTGACTATGCTGCGGCCACTGGATAGGTGTTTTATCTCCCTTCCTGCAATTGCGCAAACAGACGTGTTGCGGGACTTGTAGATCAGCGGCGTCAGACACGAATCGTCGGTAATAGTTCAACACTCCGAAAAAACGTCGCAATTCCTTGTCAGTAGTCGGACGTTTGAAGTTTCTGATGCGTTCGACGTGGGACGATGGTGGATGAATTCCCTGGGCACTGACGGTTGTCCCCGTAGAGTTTTTTTAGTGCAAGAATAGTGATCATCATTCTCATTAGGTAGTTGTCTCTACGCTGTGAAATGGTGCAGTTCATACATGATAACCAAAAAGAAAGAAGAGTATTCTTCTTACAGCGGTGAAGTTGTCCTACGGCGGTAACTGCCTCTACGGGAGGACCACGCCCGTTTTTTACAAAACCGCCAAAAGCTGCCAATATACCTTCCTGGCAAGAGCCCTGAGGGTTCGATGCAGGAAGGTTGTGTTTGTTTGTGTATAAGCAAAGAAGAGTCATACTTTTGAGTGTCCTTGTTTGCTTTTTGTGGTCGTTCCCTATTGATTGGACGAGTACGCTAACAATTAGTGCGATTATAAAGAGGTAGTACCGAGAAGAGTTATGCCATTAGAAAAATCTTGCGAAATGTGATTTTTCACTCCCACTAGGAATATTTTCTTTTGATCGATCAAGTGAGTAGGAATTTCGCAGGACCTCCTTTATTTAAGCTACCAGTCATCAGTCATCGACAGAAGTCTACACACCCATAACGTGGAAAATTATAAAATTCAAGGCATAAGTGCAGAGTGATACAGCGGGGGTGCAGGCTATGCTCAGAGAGTGGTTTCGCTGCGGGTTGCCATTGCTTTTTGTGAATTGGACGACCGCGTTGTTCACTGCAGGCAATAATACCCGCGATTTAGATTGTTTCGTTCATTCTCGATTACACTTTGTTGGATTTTTGATGCAAGTCTTTTTGGTTAAGGCTAACTGAAGACAACATATGGGGTTGCCCAATTGCAACTTCTTGCATCTTCGATTACACTTGGTTTGGACTTTAGGTTGAAGCCTTTTGGTAGCGCATCATAAAGCGGACGACCGCGTAAAAGGTTGCTCATTTGCATTTGCAGCGCAGGCCTACAACATCTAGGCTATCTTCTGAGCCATCATCGTCACTTTAGAAGGAGAAAGGACCGGTCATTGTGGTATATTTTTACCAAACGTCAATCTTGTGGCTTGTTCTTATTTTCTTTGCCTTCGTGTTTCTTGCTGGTCTTCAGCTTTTAATATAATTTTGTTTTGTGGATGGATGCAACTGCACTGTCTTTTCAATTTAGGCGTTTAAGTTTCCTCTTTGTTAATGAAAACTTTACACGTTGGCTATCTTAGTTTTTTTTTGTTTCGTAATGGGCTTACGCACGATTTTTTTTGTGTAATGGTCAGGTCATCGCTGCTACAAAAAATGAACCACCCCATTTCTCACAATAGCTGAGTTGGTCTGCGAGCGTGCGTACCTGGCAGTCGAGTGAAGAGGGTTCTTCAGGATTTGTTCCTTTTTTTTTCAGATTTAGATTTTGTGTCTTCTTGGTTGGACACCCTCGGCCTAGCTTTTTTGAATTTCAATTTTAAACCCAAAACCATTACAGGTGGGATCGATCATAATCATGTTGCGGAATCTGAATCATCCGGTTGTCTGTCAAGAAACTGATGAACAATTTGATTCAAGTGACGATTATCAAGAGCAAATCAAAATAAAGGAAGTTCTTATCCCACGAATTCCGATTATTTCAACTGATCTTTCATTCCAATTCAAGCGGGTTCAGTTCCCCATTCGATTAGTTTTGGCGATGATAATCAATAAATAGGCAAGACCAATCGTTGGAGGTCTGTGGGATTAATTTCAAATTTCCCTGTTTTTCGCATACGGTCAGTTGTACGTTGCCAACGCCATCTATAAATATCAAGGCCGCAACTCAGCTGTACGACGACGGCATGTATCCTGCTTAAATTGTTCGTCGGACACGGGCAAACAACAACAATGTCATGAGAAGCAACAACAATGCAATGCAATTTAATCTGCGGATTTGACGTTTACGAGTCTACATTGTGGCCTTAATATATAGACGGCGGTGACATTGCCTGTACGCCTGTTGGCAAAACGTCTTCGTTGTTTGTTTTTGCGCCGGAAAACAAATGGAAAAATATTTGTTTATCGTATCGCTTTCACGAATTTTGATTCCATTCAAATAAATCACATTGATTGAACAATTTGAACTAAGTTTTATTATCACTCTGGAGTATATCTAAAGACGTTTAATTTGGTCTAGATGAGTTCGCAGGGTCCGCTTTCTTCTAATCTATCTCCATTCCCATATAATTTGCAAAAGTTTCAATTATATGTAGGATCAGAATAAGTCGTAAAATATATCTCATACCCATAGCGCTCGGTGCCTTCCCCATTTTAAACGAGACCGAGTTCTAATCGTGCGAATAGCATGATGAGTGTATACCCTATACCCATGTACAGACCTAGAATGCGCGTAAAACCGAAAATATTCAATTTAATTTTTTTAGGGGAAGGGGTAGGTGGGCTGAATCTCACACATCTTTAATATCTTATAACGGCATCCAGCAGCTATCATTTGCGATAAATTTCAAGTTTTTCGGGACATTCTATCAAAAGATATGGCGGAATATTGCTTTGTAGGGGATGTAGGGGTTGGGGAAGTCAGACCTTCTCCACTTTCCACTAACTTCAAGCATATGTCAGAATTAGGCATTGATGAAAATTTCAGGTCCCTAGCGACATTCTGTCGAAAAATATGGCCGAATTACACTATCACGGAGGGGTCATTTGTATGGGAGGTAGGGTAACCCTTGGTCCGATTTGGCCCATTTTCAATACCATCCAAGCTTTTATCAAAGCAATCATCTGACCGAAATTTCAAAACGCTAGCTCCATTATTTCGGGAGTTATCGTGCGAACTGACAGACACACGGACGGACAGACAGACAGACAGACAGACAGACGGACATGGCTGATTCGAATCAGGGACCGACCCTGATCATTTATATATATACTTTGCCATACCTCGGGTGGCTCCTTTGAGGTGTTACATAAATCGTCGTAACAAAAACAATATACCCTATACCATCTTATGGGTATAGGGTATAATTAATGTAAAAATTTCAATCATCACGATAACAAAATTCTGAATTTGCACTCATTAATTTTGAAATTGTACGGACGATATTCAGAAAATTCTTAACTGCCAAATAATATCTCTCAGTCAATAATTTCGCCATCTACATACCAATACCGCAACTACTCCTTGGCACCAACCACCCGAATGTAGTTTTTATCTTATCAGCCTTCGGAGCTTTCAACTTTCACAACTTGTCATTATCGTAAAGTTCACGGCATTTCTTTTGGAGGAGCCATCCATAATTGCACCATCGTCTTCGTGGTTAGTTGACTCTACGCGTCAGTTTTCATTACGAGTTCGTGACGACTTTTGTCTTTGCTCCGTGGTATTGCGTGTGAATTTCATTTTGTTACTTGTGTCGCGCATCGGAACCAGTTCCCAGTGTGTTTGTCATCAAATCGCTGCCATTAGAGCGCCCCATTGTGTGTCGTTTTTTGAGTGTTTTTATCTGTCGGTCGTGTGTACCTAAAACCTGGTACGGAACCGGAAGGAAAATCAATCATCGGCATCCCGCTTGCTCGTTCGTGGATTATTGTGTCACAGTGAGTACTACAAATCCCGCTATGAATCTTAACAATTAACATAACAAACCTTGTCCAGAGATCTGTCTGTCTGGAATGTCCTTTTGACGCGCCATAGAAAAAATTGATTTTCCATATTCGTGTTGTCGTCTCGGGTTGACCCATATTCGCGGGGGGAAGCAGGAGCAGGAATTGGAATTTTCTTTGTTTTGACGACTGTACGTGCGTGACGCTAGTTCGTTGTTGTTGTTGTTATCCTTGTTGTTCCCGGGGATGTGTTGTTTTGTTCTAGGATTTAGGAGAATTTTCTGTTGGAATCGGTGCCCAGCCCATTGTCGTATGGAAATAGTCAAATTTGCCACACCACATTCGCTCACTTTACTTAGCGCTGCAATTAGCACATGAATTAATTTCGCAATAAACTGCAAACACGGAGGATGTCAATTGGTCGCGTAATCAACTCGCGAGAAAGTAACCGACCGCCACAGCAGATGTCCATAAATCCGTCGCGTCAATTTCATGACAAGGCAGTCGACCTGTCCACTGACTCAACATGAGTAGTAACCGCACTCACGAGTGTCGAGTAGTATGCAATGCATTCAGTAGAATTATGCTTCAATCCATTAACCAATACGAGCCGCAACGACTCCTTAACTAGATGCTGAAGTTCCTAAGCATCTGTACAACAACTTTGAGACTCTTGTCTTGTCCCACCTGTATGGTGGTGACCCAGTTCCATTTTTTTTCTTCATTTCTATTTGTCGACATTGAAGAGCTCCTACAATCAGCAGCAGCAACTTGAGAACATTCGAAACATTTCAATTCTCACGTAATCGAAGCGGGGGAAGCAACAAAGTGCATAGTGCACTACGTACAAGTACAATCACCCGGTGGCCGTTGATGATTATGTCTACGCAGCGAGTTCTTTCGTTTTTGGGGCTGATGAAGACAGAACCGTATCGCGCCTTGGCACAGACCACAGAGTGGAGCCAGCTAGTTGAAGTTGAAGCCCGAGAAGTGTGTGCTGCTGCCCCCTTCTACGTAATGTTCTTTTCATTGCCTGTGCATCTTAAGATGCTTTTATACAGGGGGAAGATCGGAGGAGACATTTATTTGAGCGTGTACATACTGCATTCCTCCACATCGTACTTTGCATATTGTTTAGTCTAAATCTCCACTCAGGCCATGTTTATTGTTTCTTCAGCCACTTTAGTGTATACATTTCATTTTTATGATTTGTTCTCAGCAGCTAAATTTGTCTTCCAACATAAGGTTGGCAACAATTTGAAGAGAGGAGCGGATTAACCTCACGGACACAAACATTGACGAACCATAAATCGTACCCACATAGATGCACAGAGGTTACACACCTTTCTGCACCGCTACAAGAAGAAGAACATTGTAACCGATATTTTCGGAATAATCAAGATTTTCCTATGGACATTTTTTTGCCATATGATGTATGTTTCTGAACTTAATGGTTTCCAAAGGTATAATAAAGAAGGAACTTTTAAATGGATGAACATTTTCTACATACACTCGACTGGAAATTTAACCCAATTTTCTCGAAAAGTATGATACATACTTACATACAACTATGAAAGTTTTATCTACAGAAAGTACGTTTACGTTTCCCAAATTGACCCACCGTCGAGCACGACTTGAATTCGAATTGAATTGGGTTCCTATCGCGGCCGGGTCTATGTCCCGGAACCACCCATGCAATCATGCATGGCCAAGAGCCGCAAACCACCCTCGACTCATTCGGGGAAACAGGAAAAGTTGCACACTCACAACCATCTTTTTTATACTACTGGAGCAACCCGAGCCGGCCCAGTTGCTCCAAATTCTACTACTACGTGCCGGCATCGAAACTAATTCTGTTCCTTGGACATGCTGCGTATGTGGTAAGAGGATCTACTCCAACGTTAAAACCTCAGTGCGTTGCTCGTGCTGAAGAGAATGATGCCACTTTAAGAATTGTTCTGGGCTAAACAATTCTGACCTACGTTCAACAACCACAATTAACACCTTTCTATGTTATACTGCGGAAAGATTGACCGGCCGCCACGGATGATTCTCACCCTGGAGGTGGACTTGCCTTCGTAATGCACAAGTCCGTACATTACTGTGTATTAGATGTAGTTGCTGACGATACGGCGGAAATTCAAGCCATCTCAGTTCCATCAGGGAGTACTAATATCGAAATTTTTTTTGTATATGTTCCACCACACTCTAGTTGCCCTTCTGGCTATCGTTTCGTATTGGTCCTCTCCTATCTGGAGAGCACAGGATCATTCTTGGTGACTTTAATGCGCACCATGAGCTCTGGCATTAGGACCTCAACAACAATGGGTATAACTATCGCTGAATCACTGGACGTCTCAGAATTCTGTTCACTCAATGAAGACTCGCCGACTAGAGTCGTGGGCACTTGCAGTAGTTCTCCTGACATAACTATTGTCAGTGCCAGCCTAATCGCTGCTTCCCGATGGGAAGTACGTACCACCCTCAAATCAGATCACCTCCCAATCATTATAAAAATTTACAAACCAGCGAACGAAAGTCTGAGAAGCGAACGTTTGTCAAATACAAGAAAGCCGATTGGGATGGTTTCAAAGCTTACTCGTCGGCGAAGTTCATCGAGCTACCAACATTCATAAGGCCGAGAAAAATATTAGGAACGTCATTACCACAGCCGCGGCACGTTTTATTCCGGCAGGACGTATTCCGAAAGTTCGGCCTAACTGCCCCACTAGTGCCGCCAGATTAGCCGATGAACGTGATCAGATCAGAAGCGCTCACCCTGATGATCCCAGAATTCAGGAGCTTAACTCCGAAATTGACCGACAAGTTAAAGACTATAGGAGGGCGAAATGGAATCAGCACCTCGATGAATGTAACCTCAATGAAGGTGTCAGCAAATTATGGTCTACCGTCCGCGCCCTTTCCAATCCTCGGAAAGAAAAGGGCAACAACGCCATTGAATTTGGCAACACAAAAACCTGCGATCCTCTTCAATGTGCTAGCCTGTTCAATAAACAATTTATTGAACATCCCAAGTCTGACGGCCTCAAGCGCAAAATTAGAAGACGGATTCGCAGCCGGAATGTTGACACCATACCATCTTTTACCGCGGACCAGGTTAAAAAAGTCACCGAGAATGCTAAAAACTCCAAGGCCCTCGGACCAGATGGCATTTCGATGACCATGTTGAAACATCTCGACCTTCCAGCCATTGAGTATCTCACGGCCGCCCTTAACTTTTCGATGTCCACGCTTGCCATCCCTGAAATCTGGAAAACAGGTCGAATTGTTCCCTGTCTCAAACCAGGGAAGAGCGCAAATCTCGGGGAATCCTACCGCCCCATTACGATACTTTCTCCTGTCGCAAAGACGCTGGAGGCCCTTATTCACCCCACTCTTGTTGCACATGCGAAGCTATAGAACCTCACCAGCATGGCTTCAGAAAGATGCATAGTACCACCACTGCCCTCGATGCGATCACTACACGCATTCGTGATGGGCTAAATCAACGCAGTCGTTGTCACAGAACCATTCTGGTGGCAATAGACCTATCAAATGCAATCGATAAGGTCAATCATTCAATGCTCTTAGCAAACTTGTTGAATATGCATCTTCCTGCACAAGAGATTCGTTGGATTGCCAATTATCTAGCTGGTCGGCACTCCTTCACCGAGCTTCGAGGCAAACGTTCTAAGCTTAGGAAAGTCAAATTAGGTGTTCCACAGGAAGGGGTACTCTCCCCACTCTGTTTAACATCTACATGTCCGGCCTTCCCACACCACCTGAAGGAATCGAGGTGATTTCCTATGCTGACGATTGCACCGTACTCGCTACAGCGAATGATAAGGATGAAATGCGCCTCCGAATTAATCGCTATCTAGGACGATTACAGGCATTTTTCCAAAGCCGAAACCTCACCATCTCTGCTTCCAAATCCTCTGCGACTTTTCTAACCACTTGGTGGGAGGACATCAGATGGGAGATGGATATACGTATTGGCAACAATTCTGTTCCTACTGTTAAAAACCCCAAAATTCTCGGGCTTCACCTAGAGAACATGATGACGTCTGCGAATCATGCAGCTTCAGTCTGTGAAAAAATGCGCAGTAGGAACAACATCCTAAAAGCTCTAGCTGGTAGCACCTGGGGCAAAGATAAAGAAACCATGCTAGTTACTTATAAAGCGGTGCGTCGAGCGGCCGCTGATTATGCAGCCCCAGTTTGGACACATAGTCTATGTGACACAAACTGGTCCAAAGTTCAGGTCTGCCAAAATGCCGCTCTACGCATCGCGACAGGTTGCCTTCTGATGTCTGCCCAGGATCACTTACATCAGGAGACAAAATTGATGCCAATACGTGACCACAATCTCCTACTCTCAAAACAGTATCTTGTTGGTTGCTACCGTGAGGATCATCCCAATAATCATCTCATGGACCCAATTCCTCCACCACGACATGTCAGGCGTGGTTTACGTGACCTTGAGAGAGAGGTTCAGGGATACAAACGGGACCCTTACGATGAAGTTACATACCGAGCCGCCATTGCAGCGATCCACACTGAAGAAGTGAATCGGTCTATCGCGAGTTTAGGTGCGAATAGAGTCCTCTCAGAGCGCCCACCACCAATTTCGCCTGAGGAGATTAGGCTCCCGAGAGCCACTAGAGTAACACTAGCTCAACTTCGGTCGGGCTTTTGTTCACGCCTTAATTCGTACCTTTCTCGCATAAACCCGGACATCCAAAACATCTGTCACTGCAATGGTACTCCTCATGATGTGGGTCACTTGTTTCAATGCCCCGCTGCGCCCACTGATCTTACCCCTATATCGCTGTGGAAAAACCCTATCGCAGCAGCTATGTTTTTGTCCTTAGACCTCACGGACACAAACATTGACGAACCATAAATCGTACCCACATAGATGCACAGAGGTTTCACACCTTTCTGCACCGCTACAAGAAGAAGAAGAAGAACACCTTTCTAGCACCAAACTGTAGAATCATCATCGACTTGCCAACATCACAATAATCAGGGCCAACAACCATCACCAGTCACCCCCACAGTTTCTACCCAACACAATGCACCACGACATACCCTAACACCAGCACCACCACAGCCAGTTGTGAACTACTCTACCACCAAGATTGTCCAAATTAACTGCAATGGTCTTCAACACAAAGTCATCGAGCTCACTGACTTCATGGACAGACATCACATCATCCGAAAAGATCGACCCACCGGCGCAGGTGGAGGCTTAGCTTTCTTGATCCATAATACGTTGCCATACTCAGAAATTGACATCACCGCCGCCGATAACACCACTGAACTCCAAGCGATTTCCATCAAAGCGGGAAATGTTGATATAGATATTCTAAATATCTATATACCACCAGCCTCAAGTTGTCCCACTGGTTTTCAGGCCAACATTTCTCCACTACTCACTGGACAATACCGCTTAATACTTGGTGATTTCAATGCACATCACGATCTATGGCATTCGAATCTCGACAACGACACCAGAGGCAACCTCATCGCTAGCCAAATAGATGACTCCAATTTCTGTCCCGTGCACGATGATTCACCAACACGCGTTACAGGATCATGCAGGAGCTCCCCTGATATATCTATTGCCAGTCCCGGGCTTATCAACAACACCACATGGGAGCCATTCATCACCTTCTCGTCAGACCACCTGCCAATAGTCCTCACGATCGACAAACCGTCCCAATTCGCGTACACTGAGAAGAAAACGTACACAAATTTCAGCAAAGCAGACTGGATCGGCTTTCAAGCATATACCAGCGAAACGTTTTCTGCCTTACCAGTTCTCACCGACGTACGTACCGCTGAAAAAAATCTGAGACGGATTATCGTAGATGCTGCTAATAGATACATTCCTTCCGGCCGCATACCAATCTTGAGACCACATTTTCCATCAAGTGCCGTAGAATTTGCAAAAGTGAGGGATGAATTCAGAGCAATAGACCCCAGTGATCCTCGTATCAGCGACCTAAATAATGTGATAACCCAGCAAGTAAATGACCACAGAAGACAACAATGTAACAAGCATTTAAAATCCTGCCACATAAAATCCGATGTAAGCAACCTTTGGAAAACGGTACGTGCGTTATCTAACCCCACAAAACCTAAAGGTAAGGTAGCCATTAAGTTCGGTGAAAAGTCCTATAATAACGACGACAAATGCGCACACAAATTTAATCAACAATTCGTCGAACATCCTGAAAAAGATAGGCTCAAGCGCACTATCACAAGAGTTATCCGCAACAGCACCACCGATCAACACCTTCAGGTTACCTCAAACCAAGTAAGACTTGCAATTAAAAATGCCAACAATTCCAAAGCGTTCGACCCTGACGGCATTGCTATGATCATGCTGAAACATCTAGATTCACCGGCCATTGATTATATCACTGCCACGATGAATCTATCGTTAAAATCATTCATCATTCCTGAGTTATGGAAGAAAGGCCGCATAAACCCAATACCCAAACCAGGTAAAGACCATACTCTAGCAGAATCATACCGTCCAATAACGCTCCTGTCTCCTGTGGCCAAAATACTGGAAGCACTTGTATTGCCGAAACTTTTAGAGCACATACAGCTTGCAAATCATCAACATGGTTTTCGTAAAATGCATAGCACCACCACCGCTCTCGATACGATCACGTCCAACATATTTAATGGACTCAACCAACCGAAACCATGCAAGCGTACCGTCCTGGCTGCTCTCGATCTGTCAAAAGCATTTGACACTGTCAACCACACTTTATTGCTAACAGATCTCCGCAATACTACACCACCGTACATCCATAAATGGATCGCTAACTACCTTGCCGGTCGTCAATCCTGTACAGAGTTTAGAAACGGAAAGTCTAAACTCAGGAAAATCAAACAAGGCGTTCCCCAGGGTGGAGTCTTATCCCCCACTCTCTTCAACCTCTACATGGCAGGATTATCCACACCACCAACGGGACTACAAATCATCTCATACGCAGACGACTGCACCATCATGGCAACTGGTAATGACATTCCCGAAACGTGCGATCTAATCAACGAATACCTGCAGGTTCTCAACGCTTTCTTCGTCAGTAAAAATCTGAAGCTATCTGCGCCCAAGTCCTCCGCCACATTATTCACAAGCTTCAACCAAGAGTACAACACACAACTGCCCATCTACGTTGACACCCACATCATCCCAACAACCAGGACCCCCAAAATCCTTGGTGTCACGCTTGACAACTCCGGCAAATTCAACACCCACGCCGAAAATATATGTTCCAAAATCAGGAGCAGGAATAAAATATTAAAAGAACTTGCCGGAAGTACATGGGGCACAGACAAAGAAGCCCTCTTGGCTACGTATAAAGCGATCGGTCGCCCCCTAGTCAATTACGCAGCACCAACCTGGACAAATGGTCTCTGCAACACCAACTGGGGCCACATTCAAACCTGCCAAAACACAGCACTACGCACCATCACCGGCTGTGTTAAGATGTCTTCACAAGATCATCTACACCAGGAAACAAAAAAAAAATGACTTTGAGGAGCCATAATGAACTTCTCACTTAGCAATATTTAGTCGGATGTTATCGAACAAACCACCCGAACAACCTACTCATGAACAAAACACCACCGCCACGTCGAATCAGACGTTCAATCAAGGACAAAGAGCGTGAAGTCCAGCGTTACAAAAAAGTTCCTTTCGATGACTTCGACTACAAGGCGGCCATTGCAGACTTACACACATCCGAAGTTCATAAAGCTACTCAAAGTCTCACGAACAACCGTGTACTTGGCATTAAACCTTCTGCCATATCTCCAGATGAAGAATCACTACCAAGAGCAACTCGTACCACCCTAGCTCAACTTCGATCCGGCTGGTGCCCGCGACTAAACTCCTATTTGTCACGAATAAATAATGAAGTCGCCAACACCTGCGCAGCCTGCGGAACCAGTCCACATAGCGTGGACCATATTTTCGATTTTTCAGCTGCTCCTTCGCATCTCACACTACTTGCGTTATGGACACAACCCATCGAAGCAGCTTTTTTCCTAAATCTTGACCTCAAGGATGGAATGCCCACCATCTTCGAATGACAATGTGCAACTTAGACTGAATGTTCCCCCATTTGTGCCGCTACTACAACAACAACAACAACTTGAATTCGATCGAGAGCATAGGGATTGGACGTTAGAAGAGAGGGGTAATGTACTCTTTCTGATGAGACCAGGGTGAGTCTATATCAAAGTGACCGTGACAGAGAGTCGGGGTATTTGGTGGCTCAGTGGCAGAGATGTCATTCTATCTTTGAGTTGCCGGTGCGTGGGTTCGAATCCCAGAGAAAAAAATCTCTTGAATTGCTACAACACCAACAACGTCAGAGAGTATGTTGCTTATGGAGGAAATAATCTGGGGCGGCATCTCGCTAACCCGACATACAGCATTAGCTTTCACCGAACCGACGGGCCATACACGTGCATTGACTTCTCATCACTACATCAATGAAATCCTTGCAGTCCATGTGGAACCTTATGCAGATTATATCGGACATTATATCCAGTTGCTAATGCACGGCCTCATGTTGCTCAAGTGGTGATCTTTCGGCATTCGTACGATGGACTGGCCAGCTCGAAGCCCGGACTTGAATCCAATAGAACACTTATGGGAGAAGCTGAAACGTCGGACCCCGCGTTCCTGCTCCAACAACGCTTCCGGAGCTATACGAACCGCAATTGGAGAGCAGTGGAATGCAATTCCCCAAGATCAGCCTCGTGATGTCTTTGATGCTAGCATTTATTCGAGCAAGGGGAGGGAACACTGAATACTGACCAAACACTAAAAAAAAAAGGATTTCAGCTTTTAAATTTGTCCGACCGGAAAACGACTGAAAACGACTCTTATGTGTAAGATTTTACTAAACTCCTTATAAATTGGCAAATCCCAACGTGTTTCCATTCATTTTAATTGTCATGAAATGCACTTTCTGTATAGATATATAGTCTAAGAAAATTGGACCAAAATATGGCCATCGAACGGCAAAAATCGTACATCGGAAATTTTTTTTGATTATGGTTGGGGATGGTCCCGAGATGATGACATAGAAAGCCCCAACCGATCGGTGGTCCGCAACCTTAAGAAAAGGGGGGAAAGGGGGGCCTTTTTTCGGTTTCGTGCGATTATTTAAAAAACGGTAAGAGATACAGAAAAATGGTCTGAGGACGAAAAAAACTACATAAAATTATCTTTGCAATGATATATAACACATTAGAGTTCAATTGAATATTTCGGCGTTAGAATAGAACATAAATTAGAATATTTTCATTTTAGACCTTTTTTAAAAGCTCCATAACTTTTAAAAGAACGTTAGTTCAGCCGTAAAATTTTGTACAAGTATTAACAACAAGTTTAAGATACTTTTAACGTAAACGCTGAGTCGCTCCGGTCAAGGACCCCCATTATCCCCCATTTAAATTTGTCAAAACGGCATGTCCATAACTCCCCCCAAAATTGGAGCAGAGTGCTAAATTTTGGTTTGTTGCGATTGGTCATAGTCACCCCACCCACCAAAACACTGTATAACTCGTAAGTTTTGCTTACATTGGTACTGTCTCATTTTTTAACTTAGTCTTAAATTCGCAACTCTATCATCGATTGGGTTGGGAGTCACTGGTATAGTTCCTTTTCGATTTATTCTGATATCGTAGTTGAGTTAATTAAAATCAATAAACCTGCTACGTCTTGTGTGTGAATTAACTTATTCCAACGTGTGTTCGTTTTAATCTATTTTCCGATACCCGCCACCCTCGTGAAATATTAAATTGCTGTAACTACAGTAACATTTGCTACTGTCAACATTTATGAACACATGCTATCAGTGCCACACACGTATGTCGTATGCCATTTAAAAAGTGTGTGACCTGCGCGTTCAAGACAACGAATGAAGCTATAAATCTAAATCCAAGACAAACTGCATCGGCCACGAACTACTTCTCATATTAACCAGTTGATTCACTTTATACGTACAGTGCAACGAACACCGGGGGTCGAATAAAACTAGCAGAATGCATTATACCGCATGGGTTTCAGATAGAAAAGTATCTGTATACATTATGTAATAATATTGGCAATAAAATAAAAAGTGAAGGCATTCACTTTTCATTTTTATTCTTTTGTACTCTAGTTCTAGTTTTCTTACCGGCTGAATGTTACGGATTGAGGACTCTTTGTATGGCGCCACACCACTTTGCATAATTTCTAGAAACTAGCAGTAAGCTGTTTGTCACTTTTTAAGTGAAAGAGACACGCCTCCATGCCTCCACTGGGGCTGTCAAGACAAGATACAAGCACATAGGTCAAATGTTTCAATTCCAATTACGCCAAGATTAATGAAATGACAACAATGACAATTTACAATGTTCAGTTTGGACACGGTAGAAAAAATGAAATGCCCAATAGGCATTCATGTACGTACGACGTTCATAGTGCGTTTCTAATTCAAATCGTGTATGAGTTCAAAAGTAAATTCTTAATTGGTTTGTACATTCCAAACAGGGTCATTCGTATGAGGGCGTGAATATGCGAACGCTATAGTGGCTATAGCTTCCGTGAATGCGCGCTAGGCACTAGGGATTCCATATAAAGAGGTTGACGTGACAACATGTTTCCTAACACCTTAATCCGGGATAGACCTATTTAGTAAGGGTGTAGACTGGCTTTTGAAGAGAATAATATATTCATTTGGTTTCAGGCAATTTTTCGCATATTTTTTATCTTTTGACCGGAAATTTAAGTTGGACTGACTTTCGTTTCCTATGTGTAGAATGCTTGTATGTGTCTCGTCATATAAATTACACCATCCACTTACACGCAGTGTTATCTTAGACTCTAATCACTGTCTAATCAATTAATCATGCTGCGTGTCGATATCTATATCCGTCGTTGATTCTCTTTCATTTTTGATTTTCTTTTATATAATGAAAATGCATTCAACTTCTACGAAGAAGAGTATATACACGTCGGTAGGACCGAATATGGGCCGAATACAGATATTACTATTTAGCATTTAATTTTGTCGTGTATAGACCCGACACCACGCGTAAAATGTTCCAAATATGTGTATAGACACACGTTTGAAACATTTTACGATACTATTGAAAATGTTATAAATTGATGTTAAACGATTTTAATTGACACTTATCGGAAAATTATGGCTTTGGTAGCGACAATCTGTCTATGAGTTCCCGAGTATTATTGGATAAATATGAAAAAAAAAAAACTATTGCGGAATTTTCATGGCATTGTGCATGCTCAACAGGGCAGGATTTAGCCTCTATTGCGCCCCTGGGCAGTAACGAATTTGCCGCCCTCCGCCACTAGATAAGCTTAAAGGTAGCAGTGGTCAAATCAGAAAGGAAATGTAGGCAAAACGTTAGCGGGCGTATGTGAAGCGAGTGTCGTATTTTGTTTGCTTGAATTTTTTTTGTAGCTTCTTAAGGGAAGAATCCAGGTGTTCCTTCCACCTCCCAAAATTGTTTTAAGAATTATTGAAACTCCAATGATAACATAGAAAACTGTACAATTCTTATTACACTCGCCTTTTCACTTTCATTAGAAATGCGTTCATGTTTTCTACATTTTTTCTTTGTCGATCATTTTGGAAATAATTTGCAAATTACCCCAACAAATAAAATTTCCTAATTTCCTTGACCTAATTTGTTTTCGGTAATAAAAATACCGAAAACGAATTGGGAAAGCACTTACTGATGTTATTCAGCAAAAATCATTCGGTGCCTAAAAAGTAAAGTTCTTGGTTTTCCTGAATTCAACTATTTTAAATTATTTTTTATTTTCGGTGGAATTTCCCGTTTTGCTCTGAACAAAAATTGCAAATTCCAAAATTTAATCGTAAAAATTCTTAAATCTTCTTAGTTAAACCTATTCACCCGATAGAAACTCAACAATTTGATAGCCAATGCCGCGTCAGATGAGTAACTTGCTTGGGGGAGTTTTCAACTTTCCAAAGGATGGCTATCACCAATTTTTTTTTTTTTTTATTTAAGTCTGGGGCAACAGGAGCTGGCAGCCAAGTACTCCCGTATTTATATCATTTTATGTGACTTTAGGCTTAATGTTTAAAGTGAAGCCAAAGATGATTTATACTCCTACTCTAATTGAACTAAAGGCCGCCATTCAGAGTGAATGAGTGTATGCTTCAAGGATTATATAAGATTTTATAAGTCGAAATCACATTAAAATTTGAGTTGAGGTAACGATTAGCTGCTTTGATTAAGAGGAATATGTACATCTAACTAGAATAAAATTAAAAAGCAAATTATTTTCTACAATTATGTTTGAGTTTTCAAAATCCAACTTTCCCATAATTTTAGACCAATAAAAAAATTTAAGAATTTGCCGCCCCTCAAATTCTGCCGCCCCGGGCAGTAGCCCAGGTTGCCCATATGGGAAATCCGGCCCTGATGCTCAAAGCCTTTTTGAAATGTTCAATGGATTTCGCGAGTAGTCAATCTGTAAATGAAAATGTGCATTATAGTATCAGGAGCAGTGGCGTAATGTACGGTGTTCCATGTGTTCAGCCGAATACAGGCCCCCAAGCTAAAGCGGCCCCAAAGCCGAAAACATAAAGATTTTTCTTTTCTTTCAAATCCTTGGGGAATTGTTCTTTTAAAGACATTCATTTTTTGAGTATGGAAGAGATTATGCTATACAGAAAACGCAGGATCTGGTAGTTCCACGGCTGCTGATAATTTTCAGAAGCCTTCTGTTACTCAACCACGTACCCCAGTCGTGGCGACGGGTTCGAGTCGTTTTTATTCCGAAGGTAGGCAAACGAGGGCATGAGACCGAAGTCGAAGTCCCAGATTGTAGAGGATCACCTCAGGGCGGTGTCATCTCTCCACTACTGTGGCTAGTAGTTATTAACAAAATCCTAGCCAGACTTGACAGGGAGATGATTAAGGTGGTCGCATATGCGGATGATGTAGCGATTATAGTATCAGGAATGTGTATTTCCGTGATTAGTCAGATCATGGAAAGAGCCCTTGGTTTGGTCAGTAAATGGGCTACAAGCTGTGGCCTGGGCGTAAACCCGGGGAAAACAAAACTGATGCTGTTTACTACAAAAACAAAAATACCTCCTTTCTCACTCCCAAAACTAAATGGACACCAACTGCAACTATCGCCCAGCTCGAAGTATTTGGGCGTTATTCTGGACTCAAAGCTCGACTGGAAGTTGAACATTGAGGAGCGCGTTAAAAAAGCCTGTATCGCTTTTTACGCCTGCAAGACAGTATTTAGCAAGAAATGGGGTCTCAAGCCAAGCATGGTACTCTGGGTGTACACGGCGGTGGTACGACCCATCCTAACATATGGGTTACTCGTCTGGTGGCCAGCGCTCAGTAAAGGCTACAATGTAACAAAACTCGGTAGAGTGCAGAGATCGGCTTGCCTTAGCATCACAGGGGGCATGCGAACATGCCCGAGGGATGCACTGAATGTCATCCTGCATCTCCTACCCATCGATCTGTTTATCAACCAACTGGCAGCATGTAGTGCAGTCAGACTCAAAGCGTTAAGCTGCTGGAGTGCTAGGCCATACGGCCACAGCAATATTCTAAACCAACTACCACAAGACGTACGCAACGCTGTAACGGATCTCAAAGTGCCCAAACTAAGCTTTTGGAAGAACTTTGATGTCAGATTCCCAACTAGAGGTGAATGGAAAGAGAGTGAGGTGGTCAAGGATTTTGACATCACACTCTTCACCGATGGGTCTAAAATGGGGTGTGGCGTGGGTGCTGGAATCTTCTGCAGATCACTAAGTATCTCTGAATATTACCGTCTTCCTGATCATGCCAGCATTTTTCAAGCAGAAATGCTTGCAATCATGAAGGCCTGTCATGCTCTCAGGGACATACAAAACAACCAGAAGATCGCTATCTGCTCAGATAGTCAAGCGGCTATCATGGCTTTACAATCGGTGAAGACGACCTCCAAGGTTGTTGAAGTATGTGAGGAAGCACTAACCAGCCTTGGCACACAACAAAGAATCACCCTACTCTGGGTACCCGGACACAGGAACATAGAGGGTAACGAGATGGCTGACGAACTAGCCAAATTGGGTGCCACTCTTGATAGCTCTCATGCGGAGCGTGTTTGCGTCCCTATGGCAGCTGTTAAGAGTAAGATATCCACCTGCTAAGTCCAACTGGCGAAATCTGAGGACTTGCGTTATATCAAGGAAGATGTGGCCCTCCTACGACTGGAAAAGAACGTCTGAGATTCTGACTAAACCACGTAGAGATATTGCCAAGCTTACTGCCGTTATCACGGGGCACTGGCCAATAGGGCTACACGCTGCCAGGCTGGACATCCCCTACAACGCGCATTGCCGCAGCTGCGGTAATGTAAATGAGAGGGAAATCCTGATTCACTTTCTGTGTGAATGCCCGGGACTTGCCAGAACCCGGTATAGGACACTCGGTATGGCTTTTCTGGGAGGCTTGGAGGATGCAGCTAATGTGAAATTAGGGGAGCTGCTGTACTTCCTAAATAACACTGGCTGGTTCAAGACACCTCCCCACTCATAAATTCATTACCTAACCTTCATCATATACACTAGTTATACTTGATGGAGTTGTGGTTTCAAAACGGCGCTTTATGCGCTAATTGGGCTTTGGCTAGCCTCTGCCTAGGCCGCCACTTTTACCAACCAACCAACCAACCAACCAACCAACCCAGATTGTAGATTGTAGAGGGGCGTGAACCCGAAGTGTTGCGCAGCACTGAAGCCAGTGGGCCTGACGATCAAGGTTGATCGTGCTGAGAAACGAGTTGAGGTCGTTAATAGATGTCGAAGCTATGTCGTCCGTATCTGGAAAGGCCACTCCGAGGTGTGACCAGCGACGCTGGGCCAGTGCATCGCACTCGCATAAGACGTGGAAGGAGGTTTCGTCATCTTCTTCACAGAATCGACAGCTCGCATCTTGCACAATTTTTATTGTGCGTAAATGTGATCTCAGGCAGGAGTGACCTGTGAGAATGCCACAGATGATGCGTACTTTAGCTCTGCTCAACTGCAGCAGCTCAGCCGTTCTTATGTGAGAATACCCTATACCTATACCCTATAAACATTTTCGATTGTCTGAGCCCTGGTAGTTTATCCCAGTGCTCAATTGCCTTGAGTCGTTCCTGGTCCCTGAAAGCTCTCTTTACTTAACATGAAGAGACGTTGCAAAAGGGTTCAGGTCCGCAGAAAGGGGATGTTACAGCTGTGCGTGCTATCTCATCAGCCTGTTCGTTCCCTGCGATGCCCCATATGACCTGGAACCCAGAAAAGTGTTAGTCTGTTGTTTTCGCCTAGTTTATTCAGCGCCTTCAGGCAGCATTGAACAAGTCTTGACGTGACGGTGTATACTTAGTAAGGGATTTAATGGCCGCTTGGCTGTCTGAGAAGATGGCTGTACGTTTATTTACGTAGTTCTCTCGTAGGCAGAGATCAGCGCATGTTTCTATTGCGTGTATTTCTGCCTGAAAAACAGTGGTGTGGAGGCCCATAGATATCCTCATAGATATCCTCTGTGCTGGGCCAACAACACCCGCTCCTGAGCCTTCAGTTGTCTTGGAGCCGTCAGTAAACCATTTGATGGTTTGTGGATGCAGCCTAGCGAAGTTAGGGTGCCACTCCTCCCTGCTCCATGTTACAGCCCGGGAGCAGCGTCCGAATGAGAGCTCTTTTGCAAGGTGGTTAGGGTGCCACTCCTCCCTGCTCCATGTTACAGCCCGGTAGTAGCGTCCGAATGAGAGCTCTTTTGCAAGGTGGTCGGAGGGCATATTCACTATAGTATTGTTTTTGAGGCATCTGAGCTGCCCCTTAGTGAGCTCCAGACTGGCATCATTAGCAATGAGTCGTATCATTGCTAGTTTTCCCTGGGTCTCGAGGTGGATTTCAATTGGGTGTAGATCTAGTGGAACTTCTAGAGCACTGCTAGGGCAAGATCGGAGAGCACCGGTGGTAATCAGACACGCTAGTCTCTGTACCTTACCTAGAACGGACTTGCCCTCCGTAGTTAGGGCTCTTTTCCACCAGACCACAGCACCATAGTTTAGAGTTGGTCGAACTATTGCTTTGTATATCCAGATCATAATGGATGGTTTCAAACCCCAGGTTTTCCCTACGTATTTTTTGCATATCCACAGGGCTCTGGTGGCCTTTTCCGCCACCGCCTCGACATGCTTATTCCAGTAGAGTTTGCTGTCAAGGATAACTCCAAGATATTTGACTTGACTCCCAATTGGTAGAGGGGTGTGGTACATAATCGGGCTTCTGAGCTCAGCCAGTTTTCTGTTTCTGGAGAAGGGTATGACGATCGCTTTGGATGGGTTCACTCGGAGCCCGTTTCCATCACACCATTCTTGTACTGTATTTAGTGCTGGTTCGAGTAAATTTGGAAGAATTTCCTCAAAAAAACCCTTAACCACTATAACCACATCGTCGGCGTATCCCTGTACTGAGAAGCCATTGGATGAGAGCTTGCACAAAAGATCATCGGCAACCAGGCACCACAGGAGTGGCAAGAGTACACCCCCTTGTGGGCATCCTCTTGTGACCTTAGCAAAGAGAAATTGATCGTTTATTTGGCAGACGACTTTTCTTGAGAAGAGCATACTGCTTATCCATCCAACAGTCGTATTTTCTACCATCCTATATCTTAGCGCAGATAGCTGTTAGATCTCCGTCGCTGAATTTTGTAAGATAAATAAACTTTATGCTATTTCTGATTAGTATACATGCTGGAGGTCTGCTCGAACTTGTATCATATATGATTGAGGACCCGCTCACCTTGAGTCCTTTAATTTCTCCGCGTAATTGCCATGATTCCTGAATGAGCGTCATTCCCAGGCTCTCCGTGGTGAACCTGGCCACTACCGTATCCGAGGCTGCAATGGCGTGATGCAGGTTGGCCTGCAGCACGCCCAGGGGTACGCTAGTCGTCGGGTTCATCGGAGTCGTTCACGTTATCGAAACCCTCTGGTGCTGGATCCCCTTCCTCAGTCTCCATGTGTATTACGGTTTCTGAGAGAGGGGATTGAACATGTTGTTGTATTAGCGGCACAGACAGGAAACGTTTAATTAGTTGCATCATATTTATTCGAAGATGGTGGGCATTCCATCTTCGAGGTCGAGGTTTAGAAAGAAAGCTGCTTCGATTGGTTGTAACCATAACGCAAGTGGTGTAAGTTGCGTGGGAGCAGCTGGACAATCGAAAATGTGGTCTACATCGTGTGGACTGGTTCCGCAGGCTGGGCAGGTGTTTGCAACTTCATTATTTATACGCGATAAATAAGAATTTAGTCGCGGGCACCAACCGGATCGGAGCTGAGCTAAGGTGGTGCGGGTAGCTCTCTAATTGTTCTTCATCAGGAGATATGGCTGGAGGTTTGGTGCCAAGTACACGATTATTTGTGAGGCTTTGAGTAGCTTTACGAACGTCTTGTGTGTGTATGTCTGCAATCGCCGCCTTGTAGTCGGAGTTATCGAAGGGAACCTTTTTGTATCGCTGGACCTCGCGCTCTTTGTCCCTGATAGAGCGTCTTATTCGTCGTGGCGGTGGTGTTTTGTCCATGAGTTCATTGTTCGGGTGATTTGTACGATAACATCCGACTAGATACTGTTTAGTAAGAAGTTCGTTGTGGTTTCTCAAAGTCATCATCTTAGTCTCCTGGTGCAGATGATCCACTGAGGACATCTTAACACAGCCGGTGATGGTGCGAAGTGCCGTGTTCTGGCAGATTTGTATGTGGCCCCAATTTGTGTCGCAGAGACCATTTGACCACGTCGGTGCTGCATAATTTACTAGGGGGCGACCGATGGCTTTATAGGTGGTCTGAAGTGTTTCTTTGTCGGTGCCCCAAGTACTATCGGCAAGAGCTTTAAGGATTTTGTTTCTGCTCCTGAGTTTAGAGCAGATGTTCTCAGCGTGGGTGTTAAATTTGCCGGAGTTGTTTATCGTGACACCTAGGATCTTGGAAGTCCGAATCGATAACGTTGGTGTCGACAAATATGGGAAGTTGCATATTGTACTCCTGGTTGAAGCTGGTGAATAAGGTGGCGGAGGACTTTGGTGCTGAGAGCTTCAAGCTTTTACTCACAAAGAAGTCGTTGAGTGTCAGCGCAGGTATTCGTTGATGTGGTCGCACATTTCGGGAATGTCGTTGCCAGTCGCCATGATGGTACAGTCGTCAGCATAAGAGATGATTTCGAGTCCCGTGGGTGGAGTGGGCAGTCCTGACATGTAAAGGTTGAAGAGGGTGGGAGATAAGACTCCGCCCTGTGGAACGCCTTGTTTAATTTTCCTGAGTTTGGACTTCCCATTCCTAAACTCGGTGCAGGATTGACGACCGGCAAGGTAATTCGCGATCCATTTGTGGATATATGGAGGAGTAGTGTTGCGTAGGTCTGTCAAAAGTACTGTGTGGTTAACAGTGTCAAATGCTTTTGACAAATCGAGAGCTACGAGGATAGTGCGCTTGCAGGGTTTCGGCTGATTGAGTCCATTGAATATGTTGGAGGCAATCCTGTCTATAGCGGTTGTAGTGCTATGCATTTTCCGGAAACCGTGTTGATGATTGGCAAGCTGGACGTGCTCCAGGAGTTTAGGCAACACTAATGCCTCAAGTATTTTGGCCACGGGGGACAGTAGCGTATGATTCTGCTAGCGTATGATCTTTGCCTGGCTTCGGTATGGGGGTGATACGGCCTTTTTTCCATAGCTCGCGTATGATGAAGGTTTTCAGCGACAGGTTCATCGTAGCAGTGATATACTCAATGGCCGGAGAATCGATGTGTTTGAGCATAATCATGGCAGTACCGTCTAGTCCGTACGCTTTGGAGTTTTTCGCATTTTGTATTGCAAGCTTGACTTCGTTTGAGGTGACCTGGAGGTGTTGGTCAGTGGTGCTGTTTCGGATAGCTCTGGTAATTTTGCGCTTGAGCTTATCTTTTACGGGATGTTCGACGAATTGTTGGTTAAATTTGTGAGCGCATTTGTCGTCGTTGTTGTATGTGTTATCACCGAATTTTATAGCTACCTTATCTTTATGTTTTGTGGGGTTTGATAGAGTACGTACCGTTCTCCAAAGGTTGCTTACGCCGGATTTTACGTGGCAGGTTTTTAAATGCGAATTCCATAACTGTTTCCTGTGGTCGTTGACTTGCTGGGTTATAATGTTGTTGAGATCGCCGATGCGAAGATCATTTGGGTCTGCTGTTCGGAGTTCATCTCTCGTGTTTGCCAATTCTGCAGCAGATGATGGGAAATGCGGTCTCATGATTGGGATGCGGCCCGCTGGAATGTATCTTTTGGCTGCATTCTGGATAATCCGTCTCAGGTTTTTTTCAGCAGTACGTACGTCAGTAGGGGTTGGAAGGGCAGAAAACGCTTTATTTGTATAGGTTTGGAAGCCAATCCAGTCGGCTTTGCTGAAATTCGAATATGTCTTCTTCTCAGTGTACGTAAACTGAGACGGTTTATCAATCGTGAGGACAATAGGCAAATGGTCTGACGAGAATGTTATGAACGGTTCCCAAGTAATGCTGTTTATGAGCCCAGGGCTGGCGATGGATATGTCAGGCGAGCTTCTGCATGATCCTGCAATGCGGGTTGGTGAGTCGTCATTCAACGGACAGAAATCGGAATCATCTAGTTGGTTTGCGATGTGGTTGCCTCTGGTGTCGTTGTTGAGGTTTGAGTGCCATAAATCATGGTGAGCATTGAAATCGCCCAGTAATAGGCGATATCGCCCGGTGAGTAGGGGCCTGGAAACCAGTGGGACAACTTGGCAGCGAGTTGTGTATCAAGAAAGCCAAACCTCCTCCTGAGCGAGTGGGTCGATCGCGTCGGATGATGTTGAAGCCTCCGTAAGAATTTAGCGATGAATCGGCATTTAGTTTGGTTTCTTGAATTGCAGCAACTAGGATGTGATGTCTGTCCATGAAGTCAGTGATCTCAACAATTTTATGTTGTAGACCATTACAATTTAGTTGAACTATCTTTGTGGTGGAGTAGTTTGCAACTTGCAGTGGTGGTGCTGGTGTAAGAGTGTGTCGTGGTGCTGTGTGGTGTGCAGAGACTGTGGGGGTGACAGGTGATGATTGTTGGCCCTGATTCGTAGGTTGTTGTGAGGTCGATGAAGACTGTTGGCCACAGATTCTGCAATTTGGTGCTATGAAGGTGCTGATCGTTGTTGTTGATCGTAAATCCGTCTTGTTGAGCCCAGAACAATTTTTGAAATGGCACCATTCCATACAGCATGAGCACTGCACTGAGGATTGTACGTTAGAATAAATCCTCTTACCACAGACGCAGCACATCCATGGACCAGGATTTATTTCGATGCCGGCGCGTATAAGTAGAATTTGGAGCAACTGGGCCGGCATGGGTTGCTCCGATAGTGTAAAAAAGATGTGATGTAACTTTTGTTTCCTGTATGTGTCGAGGGGGGTGTGCGGCTCTTGGCCATACATAAAATGCATGGGAGGTTCCGGGGCGAAGACCCGGCCGTGATAGGAATCCATGGGATCGAAATGGGATTGAACATCGTCGTCCTCAACGCAGCCCATCTCGTCAACCGCTGGTGCTGCAGCAATCTCCGGCTCACTGGGGGTAGTCCGTAGGCTGCTTGATATAGCTGAGCTCTGCGTTACGACTGGAGGTTCTGGAGCTGTTTTGTTGCTTGTCTCGAAGTTCCAGCACGCATACGTGAAAGGAAAGTCCACAGAAACGGCTCTCCACGAAGTGGTCCGTATCATCGAACACAGCCTTGAGTACAAACAATACACGTTATCCGCTTTCTTAGACATAGAGGGTGCATTCAATAATGTTCGCATTGAATCTATTCATGAGGCCCTCTCAGACTTAGGAGTTGAGCCACGGATTGGGTCGTGGATAGTGACACTACTAACGACCAGAGTAATCCATGCTGACTTAGGAAGCAGAGGAACACCTCAGGGTGGTAATAGTTATTAACAAAATCCTAGCTAGGCTTGACAGGGAGATGATTAAGGTGGTCGCATATGCGGATAATGTAGCGATTATAGTATCAGGAATGTTTCTGTCCGTGATTAGTCAGATCATGGAAAGAGCCCATGGTTTGGTCAGTAAATAAGCTGACCAAGCTGTGGCCAGGGCCGTGGGGAGAAAATCAGGGCCCGGGGGGACAATGTTTCCGGGCCCACCTCTTCCATACGATAAAAGAATTATAAATTGGAGAAATTTTTTATTTGACATATTAAACAAATCGTACAGTGGAATTTCTATGATCCGGCCTCCGTCTAATCCGTAACACCTCATAATCCGGCGTCCTCACTGAATCGACTCAGCCTCAGAAATCCGGCATAGTTATCTAATCGGGAGCCTCTAGTCCGGCATCAGTACGATAGATATTTGAAGAGTGTTTTAAAGCGGTCTTCTGCGCCTTCAGGTGCATTTTGAGATTTAAGTTCTGAGCTAAAATTATGGGTTTTTAGAAAAAATACGAATTGTAAAAAAATAATAAAAAACTGATACCGGCTAAGCTACTTGCCAGAAAACTGCCAGAAACTGAATTCAATCGTGAATCATTTTTACATACTACATATAATCACAAAACGGGGTTGACTGTGACTGGATAGTTCAACACTTGTGTGTGTGTTATTTTTTTTCAAGTACATATATTTTAAAGACGATTCGAGAGTTGATTGGCGAATTTTAAGGAACTACAGAATCGAAAATTATTCTATTCTGTAGAATAAGGTTCGTTCGTTTTCCGTGCATTTTTGGGTAACGAAACTTCATAAAAAGCGGCTGCTTAAAGGATCAACTTTCTAGTATGAAGTTTTGTTACTTAAATCTGTCCGTGAAGAAAAAAAAATGTTATTATTGAAAGGTCGTGCTCTTTACACAAGATACGCATAAAACGATACTGGTAGTAGCCTGGTAGTCTTCTAGCATTTAGTTCTCCCAAGAAAAAAAATAAAAAAAACTATTGATTCCTTTGTCCCAACGAAGTTATTTAGAAAACGACTATTCTACCTTTATTGGTGATCTAAGATGCCGCCAACCTAAATTTGCATTTTGGTATCAAGAAAGCCTTGAAATTTTCGGTAGTCAGTCTTGATAGGATCATACATAAATATTTTTTTTTAATTCGATTTGAAGACTATACGGGAGAGATTGGCTCAAGCGCTCAAGTGCTCATTTTACAGATGAATAATAAATACTGTACTATACAAAAAATATAAAGTGTATAATGCAATAAACTAGGCACATTTATTTCTGTGCACCAAATACATACATATACCTACCACCAATTCGCTATGCTTATTGTTTTTTTTCTCCGGATAAAGATTTTTCAAAGGAAACAGCTGTGGTTTAATATGTACCTCAACCCTTACAAAGGTTTTAGGAAAACAAGGCGGATACAGTTTACAGTTCTATCAAAGGCTTGGGAAGCTCAAATCTGTAATTTATTATAGCACACTCGCAGTAGCCCAGACCCTAGCCTAGACTTTAGGTCGTTACTCTATAAAATTGGCTTTCGAAATGCACACCGCTACGAATTTACAAAGTTTAATTTTTCCTATTTATGTCATCATTTCGTAAGCAATTCGCGTTTATTTCTAGTGCAAAAAACTTTTAATTTTTTTTACTGAGTTGGCGAGTACTGATAGATAGATTTAAATTAAGATTCAATAACTTAAGTGATCAACATGTGGGTGTTGGTACCTCGAAAAAAAATTCATTACCAGCAGCAGTGCGTTCACAAAATAATAAGCACCCGGAAAAGTCCTTCTAGAAAAAAATGTCGCTGTACAGGGCTCCTATTTTTACTTCGAACACAAAGTTTTTGAAAAACGGTACGCTACTAGATGAAGAAGTCGAAATTTCTAAATTTTTCATGCATGCAATTTCGAAAGGTGAGAGCAGATTGGATTTAGAAATTTGCTAACGAAACGATTATGTTTTATGGTTATGATTTGTTGACTGAATATGAATATTCGGGTCCCTAGTCCTAAAAATTCAATAATAGCCTCTGGTTAAAACGCTAAAAGCAGTACTTATAAGGTTGCTTAGTTCAGGACTTCAAAATAGCAATTTGTATGTAAAAAAAACACTGCAGCACAACTTTGCCAAAATCCGGGCCCCTATGAAATCCCGGGCCCGGGGGAATCACCCCGTTCCCCCACCCTCTCTACAGGGCTGGCTGTGGCCTGGGCGTAAACCCGGGGAAGAAAAAAACTGCAATTATCGCCCAGCTCGAAGTATTTGGGCGTTATTCTGGACTCGAAGCTCAACTGGAAGTTGAACATTGTGGAGCGCGTTAAAGAAGCCTGTATTTCTTTTTACGCCTGCAAGACAGTATTTAGCATGAAATGGGGTCTCAAGTCAATCATGGTACTCTGGGTGTACACGGCGGTGGTACGACCCATCCTAACATATGGGCCACTCGTGAATATCGCTTGAATCTAATGCCAGATTTCAAACCGAAAATAAGCGGATTTCAGTCAATTACATACATCACTTCTCTCCCTGAATGATTTCCAATCGTAACAACAGAATAACTCTTGGCGTATCTTAGAAATTGGCTAGCCACTAAATTATAAAGTCAACTCTTATGCTTGAAATATATTAGACGCGTCAGCAGAAGCATCGGCATCGTGAAATGCATTTTACATTGCTGACAAAAATGTTGAGCAGAAGACTTGGCATTCAGCACATTTGTCAGCTATAAAATTCTGCCGATGCCTCTGCTGACGCGTGTAATCTATTTCAACTATTAAAGGGATAAACGTATTCCCTCTCTAATTTTCTGACGCTTTTGTTTAACTGACTTGATTTCATTTTTTGTTGAAGTGTTGAGATGAACAGCACGCTAGGCAATGTTATTTATCCACATAAATGGGTACTCGTTTAAACATCTGAGTGAGATGATGATCCGTCACATGGATCGTGAGTTCGAAAAACACCATAAACTGTATTGGTTTACGGTGAGATTCGAACCCACGACCCTGTGCACAGAAGGTGTGTGCACTAACCACAACACCAGCCAGATCACCTTTGACAATTGAGCAACTCTAATTGCAACGTCAAACGAACCAAAATCCTCAAAAACTAATTCAATGAATCATTACCACAATTTTAAGTGATTCTTTGTTATGATAGATTGATAAGATAGATAAATGTTTTATTTGCAAAGCAATATTTTTCTAATATAATAATAGCAATTCAAGTTAATTCAAACAGTAAGGGCATGGCATAGTCGTCAACGCGATTCTTTGTTTTATTGTATTTTACTATTTTAAAATAGTTTACATGAAATATGCTTATAACCGCCATCGTATTATCGTAATATCCTGCAAAACTTGACTGCTGATAAACATGAATATCCGCATAAGTCGAACTAATCTCGCGTATAACGCGAGTATCACACCATAAAAAAAAATTAAAAACAAACGCTAGTCCTGCTTTGTGTTTGTTTGATATGAGTACAATAATTCTTATCGGCCGCTTTACTTGCTTTGCTTTGATTTAGGCCTGCAAATTTGTTAGGCCAACACGAATCAAACTCCCAATGTCGGCGTGAACGAGAAATGTTGTTGTCATTTTATCAATTTTAGTAGAACGATATGAAGTTTTCGGGGAATTATAATCAAATTAAGCTCTTATAGGGAATTTCAATCTCATGACTGCCAGATTTTATTTTGCGGCTTAAGTGTGGAAAATTGATGAGTTGTGTTGGATTTTGATTTGATTTTATTGTTATCAGATATGTAGTATGTGACCAGGGGAGTATATGGAGTGACGTTTGTATTTTGTGGCCGTGGTTGAATGATGACGTTATAATTGTGTTGTACCTATAAGAAATAGAAAAATGAATGAAAAGTTGCATTGACTCATTTCGTTTAGAAAACCGATGAATTGTTTTTCGACTGAATTGTTTACTATTCAAGATGAGGTCAGCAATTTTTGTTAAGGCATTATGTGCCAACTTGGCTGATGTTGATCATCAGTCTGCTAGAAAACTTAGGAGCATGCTGTTTTTCACAACATCTCTGCAAAATAGTCTGTTTACAATATTTATTTATATACGGACATAAGTCCTTTTTACATAGGGTGTTACAAAAATTAATTCAGTGATAGTCTACAAAAGTAAAAAAATCTATAACTATGATAAATCTAAATAATTCAATTTAAAAAAAACAGTTTCGCTCCATGTTTTCAATACATATTAGTGAAATAAATTATATTAAGTTAATCAATTTTATCAATTCAATGAAATAAATTTAATATAAATTTTTTGATATGATCACTGTTTGTATTAAAGATGTCGAGATTGTTTGCTACTAAATTTCCAGCAGCTTTAATTCGTTCTAGCGGGGAGTTCATCGTATAATTAGTTCGCGAAATATTAAGGTGGAAAAGTTCATGGTTTCTTGTTTGCCGAGTAGGAATTTTTATTTCTATATTTTGTAAAATTTCAGGTGCATCGAGTACGTTATTTACAATATTAAACATAAATATAGCATCAAATAGGCCAGTCAATAAACCGAAAAATAAGGCGTTAGGTCGCAAAAAATTGCTCGGCTCTGGTTTTTTGGGATATTGTTAGGATAGATACCAGAAGTGTACCACCAAGTTTGCAACTTCGAAAAACCTGTGCTAACCCCATGACCCTCAAAAAACATCAAAATTTTCGGACTTTTTTCATATTTTTGTTTGTAATTTCTAAAAGGTGCTTCCTACAAGTAAGTTGTCCATTGCACTGTTAAAGCTAAGAAAATCTTCTTTAATTTGAGTGTAACCCCAGCTTTGTAGGCGCAAAGGATCCCAAGATACAGCATTTTAAACATTGTTTTTTGAAAAAAAGTTCGAAATTGTAATTTCAGTCATGTTCCGAGCTGAATATCGGCTTAAATGCGCATTTTACAGAGAAAGTCATGTGACATGAAGTTATAAACCAGTTCCTTAGCTGTATATATGTCGGAACGAATGGAATCAGACCATGGGGTCATAGGGCTGCCCCTGAAAATTAGGTTCTTCTAAGAAAAACTTTTTTCTTTCTGTACCAATATTAACCAAACTTCACCCAAGTATGTTGCTGGTTAAGCCTAAAAAAATATCTAGGAACGGATGAAATCGAAACACTACGTTATAGGGCTGCCATACAAACCAACCTCTGGAAATTAGGTTCTTCTAGGAAATTTTTTTTTTTATGGACCAATCTTAACCACCCTTCCCCCAAATGTGTTTTTTAGTAAAGCTTCAAAACATATCTAGAGACGGATGAAATCGGAACACTAGGTCATAGGGCTGTCATACAAACCAACCTCTGATAATCAGGTTCTTCTAAGAAAAACTTTTTTCATTATGAACCAATCTTAACCAAACCTCACCCAAATGTGTTCCTAGTAAAGCCTCAAAACATATCTAGGAATGGATGGAATCGGAATATTACGTCATAGGGCTGTCATACAAACCTCCTAAAATACAATTTCGGACTTTTTTACAAAAAAAGCACATTTTTTAAAGTGCTGTATCTTGGGATAATTTGCACCTACAAAGCTGGAGTTACACTCAAATTAAAGAAGATTTTCTTAGCTTCAAAAGTGCAGTGAACGACTTACTTGTAGGAAGCACCTTTTAGAAATTACAAACAAAAATATGAAAAAAATCCGAAAATTTTGAGGTTTTTTGAGGGTCACGGGGTTAGCACAGGTTTTTCGTAGTTGCAAACTTAGTGGTACACTTCTGGTATCTATCCTAACAATATCCCAGAAAACCAGACCCGAGCAATTTTTTGCGACCTAAAATCGGTAATTGACTGGCCTACAAAGTATTTACGCCGAGATTCAAGTGTATTAATTTTTAATACAGATTCAATAGTAGAATAATCTACATTATTTGAATCCATACGCAATTTAGATGCAATATATCGAAGGAATATGTGTTGAACTTTCTCGATTTTGTGGGAGTAGGTTTTATACAAAGGATTCCATAATACAGTGACGTACTCTAGCTTACATCGAACGAGCGAATTATAAAGAGTTTTTAATGAGCTAATATTTCTGAACTCGTAAGAACTCCTGATTAAAAATCCTAAGGTAGGTATTTTTCTGTAATATCATTGATATTGTAATTAAAGTTTAATGAAGTATCCAGAGTTACTCCAAGATCTTTAACTAAAATAACACTATTCAGAGCAGTGTTATTGATATTATAAGTGTATGGATGCGACGGTGTAGTCGGTTAAAAATTATGTATTGACATTTACCAATATTTAGTTCAAGCTTATTAACATTACAATAATTATAAAACTCATTTAGATTACACTGTAGATCGATAACATCTTCATAGCATGTTACTGACTTAAATATTTTGCAGTCATCTGCGAAGAGCAAGAATTCTACATTTTTAAACACAAGGTTGATATCATTAATGAATATAAGGAATAAAAGCGGACCGATATGTGAGCCTTGTGGGACACCGGATGTTGGGAAAATATTGACAGAATTATGGTTTTGTAAATTAACAATCAATGTACGATTTTTAATATAATCTCATACCCAATTCAAAATAACTCCCTGAAAACCAAATCGTTCTAGTTTTTTTTAGCCAGTAGATTGAAGTTGATTCTATCAAAGGCTTTGACAAAGTCTGTATAAATAGAATAGACTTCATAGGATTTTTCAAAAGACTTGTGTATATAATTTCCATAAGAAATGAGGTTTGTAGCAGTGGATCTGCCCGCACAAAAACCATGTTGGTTCGGTATAATTAATGGTCGAACTAATTGCGTCAAAAAATCGGTGACAAGACTCTCAAATATTTTCGGTATCGCAGATTAGATACATATCGGTCTGTAATTCTTTATGTCACTTCTATCCCCAGATTTAAAGATAGGAATGACATAACTTGTTTTCCATTGTTTGGGAAATTGCCCTCTTGATAAGGACTTATTAAATAAAAACAGAAGTGGTTCTACTAAACTATCAGCACAGCTTTTTAAAAACAAAGCCGGAATCCCATCTGAACCTGGACTTTTGGAAATATCTAGGGCACATAGTTTTTCTAACAGTTTATTGGAATCAATCGAAAATTTCGATAAAGAAAATGAATTGTTTAATAACGGCGGCTCGAAATGACATACTTCATTAGTATAGACTTTAGAAAAGTTCTCGGCAAAAAGATTACAAATTTCATCAAGATTTGAAGATATTTTATTATCTAAATACATTGTGTCGTGTAAATTACCGTCGGCTTTTCTGTAATTTATATGCCTTTAAAAATATTTCAGGTTTATAGGTAACTCAGACTCTAGTTTTAGCATATAGCGCTGTAAATCTATTCTAGACAACGATTTACACTGTGATCTCAATACGGAAAATATGTTATAGTCGGCTAAATTGTCAGTTTGCTTAAAATTTGAATGAGCACTTTTCTTTTCTTGTGTAAGTTTAATCAAATCGGCTGAAAACCATTTAGGATAATTATTACTATTTAATTGAATACGTGGAACGAAACTTTCGATTAGGCTATTTACTGTATTGTAAAATAAATTTACTCCATCATTAAGTGATAAATAATCTGACCAAAAACAACAAAGTTGTAAAAGTTACCCCGCCAAAGAAAAATTCATCTGCCGCAAAAAGAATACATATCACTCCAATCCGCTGCTCATATCTAATTTTGTTTGCTGGATGTACTTTTGTTTTAGGTGTAAATGCTGGAGAAGTTTAAATGTACAGGACTACTTCTTAAAGTAATTTGGTGGGAGCTTTAACATTTTATTCAGTGCCACTTTGACGGCTCCCTCCAAATTACTTTAAGAAGTAGTCCTGTACATTTAAACTTCTCCAGCATTTACACCTAAAACAAAAGTACATCCAGCAAACAAAATTAGATATGAGCAGCGGATTGGAGTGATATGTATTCTTTTTGCGGCAGATGAATTTTTCTTTGGCGGGGTAACTTTTACAACTTTGTTGTTTTTGGTCAGATATCATATATTTTTGCATACTTAAATAGCCAACTAATATTTTTGTTTTGGGAAAAGTTTCAATAGGTTTTGGTTCAGCATATTCCATAAATTTAATATCATAAGTTATATTCACAGGGTCTTCTTTAAAATAAATAGATACTGCAAACGCAATTGCAAATACGCCACAAATGGCTGTTGCTGAGCTTTTTTAAAAATAATTTTGGGATGAAATGAATTAATATGTATTTTGTGCAAAATAGATTCGTGTTATCTTTGTGTTATGGCTCTGCTAACATTCTGTTAGTAATCTGTTAATTTTTTGTTAACTCTGTTAATGCTCTTTTAACGTTATCTTAACACTCTATTATCTTTTCGTTAATGCTCTGTTAACGTTCTGTTAATGTTCTCTTAATTCTCTTTAATCATTCGGCTAACGCTCTGTAAACGGTCTGTTACCTTTATTTTATTACTCGATTTACGTTCTGTTAAGGCTCTGTTAATTTTCTGTTAACACTCTGTTAACGATCTGCTAACGCTCTGTTGTTGCCTTACCAACGCTTTGTTAACGTTCTGTTACTGATCTGTCTTAATGCCCCCTGACCCAGTGTCCCAATGTCACATTGTCCCAATGTCACAGTGTCTCAATGTTCCAATGTCCTAATGCCCTAATGCCCTAAGGTCCATTGTCACAGTGTCCTCATGTCCCAATGTTCTAATATCCCAGTGTCCCAATGTCCTAATATCCTAATGTGCCAATGTCCCAATATCCTGATGTCCCAGTGTCCCAATTTAGGTCCTATTGTCCCAATGTGCAAATATCACAGTGCCCCAATGGTTTAATGTCCGAATGTCCCACTACCCTAGTGTCCCAATGTCCCAGTATCGGAATATCCTAATGTCCCAGTCTCCCACCTAATGTCCTAATATCCCAATGTCTAACTGTCCTAATGTCCCAAGGTCCTAATGCCCCAATTTCCTAATATCCCAATACCCCAATGTCCCAAATGTCCCAGTATCCTAATGTGATAACATCCCAATGGCCCAATGTCCTAATGTACCAGTGGTCAGTGTCCCAATGTCGCAGTATACCAAGTGTCCCAAGGTCCCAATAGCCTAATGTCCTAATATCCCAGTGCCCCAATGTCCCTGTATCTCAGTGCCCTAATGTCCAAGTATCTCAATGTTCCAATATCCCAATGTGCCAATATCCCAATGTTACAATGTCCCAATGTTCTAATATCCCGATGTCCCAGTGCCCCAATGTTTCCACGTCCCAGTTTCCCCAGTGCACCTAATGTCCCAATGTCCTAATGTGTTGATGTCCTACTATCCCAATGTCCTAATGACCCAAGACCCTAATGTTCACATGTTCTTATATCCCAGTGCCCCTATGTGCGAATATCCCGATGTCCCAATGCTACAACATTCCGATGTCTCAGTGGTCCAATGCCCCTATGTACCAGTGTCCCAATGTCCGATTGTCCCAAGGTCATAATGTTCCAATGTCCTAATATCCCAGTGTCCTAATGTCCCAGTCTCCCAGTTTCCTAATGTCCCAATATCCCAATGTCCCATTGTCCCAATATCCTGATGTCCCAATGCCCCAATATCCCGATGTCCCAATGCCCCAATATGCCGATGTCCCCACGTCCCTGTTTCCCCATTGTGCCTAATGCCCCAATGTCCTAATGTCCGAAGACCCTAATGTCCCAATTTCCTCATATCCCACTACCCCAAGATCCTAGTCTCCCAGTCTCCCGGTGTCCCAATATCCAAATATCCCAATGCCGCAGTGTGTTTTAAAAAATGGTCAATGCGATGAGCCGATAGACGCAATTGTTGGAAATCTTTTGTTAATTTTACCTATTAATTTACCGTTATTCCATCCACTTATCTAAATGGAAGACATTGATTCTTTAGAAGGACCACCAGAGGATCATTCGTTCCAAATTTCATAAAAATTCCATCACGAAGAGAGACAGTAGAAGCAAGTCTTTCTGCAACTGTAGACTTCATTCTGAAATTGGGTTACTCGCTTAAGTCTGTGAGGGTGAAAATTTCACCGTTTATTGCATATATCTTACCCGTTATTGTGCCGATCGAAGATTTTATTTAAAAAGGCACCAGAACAGGATATGTGGAATATTTTGGTAAAAAAAAATTTTTGGGGGCTGTTGCCTGGAAGGCTGTAGCCTGATCAAACAAAAAAGCAAGTTGTCTCCGGTAATCATAGACTTGTTCGCTTTCGTTTTTCTTTTTCCTTTGGCGGGCGAGACGCTCTCGCGTCTCTTGATCTAATAGAGACCAATCAAAGTTCAACAATGAATAATTGATATTTGTATAATCTGCAATTTTAAAATTGAGAAAGTTAGATGCTTTGTTGTTCTTAACATTAATTGAAAAAGACAAATTTATCAAAATTTCAAGTGCAGGGTGATACACATCTATAGGAACAAGGGGACTATTTGAATTGATTACATTGACATACTCTAAATTCGAAAAAATCAAATCTAATGTATTACCACATATGTTTTTAATAGTGTTAGGCTGTTGGAAATTTAAAAATGCAAACTTATCAATTATTTCGATGCTTTTAGAGCTGTTGTTGATAGTGGACCACGATTCGACATCCCAATTTGTGTTACTTAAATTGAAGTCTCCGGTGACAATAAGATTTGCTCGATTGAAAGTTTTCGAACAATGCAAGACATCGTCGGCGTGTTTTTGATATAATTCCGGCGAAGCGTCCGGGGGAAGGTACACAGTGCTGATAATCGTTTTATACGGCTTAGTATTGATCGATACAAAAAGTTGTTCGACATCAGTGTGTATAGTCTTAAGTGTCGTAGACTTTAATGATTTAGTAATTGCTATAAGAACTCCCCCACCTTTAGACTTGGATGAAGTTCTGATGTTACGATCTAAACGATGAATTGAGTAATTGTCAAAGCCCAGCTCAGCAGAAAAGTATTCATTAGTTAACCACGTTTCAGTAAAAATAATGACATCATATGATGATGTAGATAATGCTAGACGTAACTCACTAAGCTTGGAACGCAATCCTCGGGTGTTTTGATAAAATATAGACAATTTTAGTTTTTTGAGTGACGATTTTGTATAATGCGGGGGACACCATTTATATATTAAATTGTAGCGTTCGGGTCAACCTTTTTTGTTTCGCTAAGCTCCAATCTCAATGAATTTAAATGTTTACGTTGGTATAGTGTAAGATCTGAAAACACTTTATAATTGTTCCCAGTGAGATATTCACGGACATGTTGTACCTTCTTCTTTCGAACTACATATACTCAACGCAATGGAATGATCAGCTGTAATTACCTTTACTGGACGTATTTTATTCGGCATACTTTTTCCGATACGAAAAATTTTGAAGTCGGTTGCCTGAAAACTGGCAGGTGCAACCACCTTGTTTATCACCTCTAGCACTTTGCTTCGATCCTCTTCCAAAGAAGTCTCGACGATGTCGTGAAGAATGACATTTGCTGATCGCTTTTTCCGATCCTCCATCTCACTGATGATTTCATCTACGTTAGAGGACGATACGTGTGATGATTTTAAGTCCATAATCTCCTTTCGCAGCTGGGCAATAGTGTTGTTTAGAGTGCTAACACTTTTTGCTAATGTTTTGTGCTCGGCATCCTTCTTCGTGCAAAGAGTGCAGACAAAAAGAGGCTTCTTAGATCCTGTTCTTAACGCAAGAGTTTGCGTCCTAGACAAACCTGCGCAAGAAGAATGTTCCGGCCTGTGGCAGTATGTGCACGAATACACTTCGTCGTCCTCCTTCACGTCCAGACTGCACAAGCAACACTCACTTTGTATTATCAGCGACATATTTGAGGTTAGAAATGAGAACTGAATTGATAATTCTGTTTTGTAATTTCGAGGCAATAAATGCACAAAACCTCACTATATACAGGTAAATTAGCTAATGGGATCACTAGTTTTAATATAGGAGTGTTTTTTATAAATACAATTATTGATATATCGAAATAAAAACTTTGGAACGAAATTGACAGCAGCGACCACCACTGACAGGTTCTCTCTCTCTTCGAGAACTATATGTAGAAATATCGAACTACAATGCGTTTATTTTTAATTTTATAATAATTGATGCAGCAAAAAACAACTAGGTAAATTATGTACTCACAAACTAAAGTATGCATATATGTACCAATTAAACTAGATATTTAAGAAAGAAATCAATTTAGTTGCTAATATTTAAAGTAAATTTATTTTTATCTTTTTTTTTTCTTTCAGGAAAATCTAACAGCTACATCATGTCACTCGGGATAACGTGTGTCAAAGTCATAGTGTTTATATGCAATTTACTCTTTGCGGTATGTAACAATTCATTAGACCACAATTACAATTTTTTACTAGTGACTAATAAATTGAATAATATTTTTTTTTTTGTTTTCTGTGCAAACAGCTAACTGGAGTGCTAATTCTGACAGTTGGAGCAATCGTACAGACCACTTATCGACACTATTCTAATTTTGTGGGTAAGTCAATTGAAAAAAAAACTAGTTCATGTGTGTGCATTATTTGTTCTTGATTTACATATATTGAGTATAGATAGTCAATTTCAATTGATTACCTAAAACACCTGGACTACGCCGCGCCGCCGACAATATTTGCCATCTCCTTTAACATAAGCGTCTTAAGTACGTCTGGTCGTACAGCATTTTGCTGTACAGTACAGCATTTTGACCTGTCGTGCAGCATTAGTAAATGTACAGCAGAATGTACAGCATTCCCAATACCACACAAAGAAATCTAAATCACTACATTAACTCCGCGGTGAGGCCTGTGACCAGTACTGTCTGTTTAAAGGTTAATTTTCCTCGGCACGACTCCAGCGTCTCTAGCGACAGCGACTCGCTTATTCCATATAAAAATTCGTTTTACAAGCGCTTAGCATTATTATTAAAGCGAGTTTTTATATGGAATGAGCGAGTCGCTGTCGCTAGAGCCGCTGGGATAGTGTCGAGGAAAATGTACCTAAAAGGTGTTTTTAGCAAAATAATCGCACTTTCATCTGGCAAGCGTTCATTTTCGATAACTCGGAAACTCTTTGGTCGATCGTTCTGAAATTTAACACACTTGTAGAGCTACTTGGCGCTCACATTTTCTCTATACTTTAAGATCGTACCTATCAGCGTTCGACAGTTACAGCTGCCCAAATTGCACTTTTGTCTTTTCTAATCGAAAATTGTTCAATAAATTTGAAAATTGTGGAGAACCGCACTACCCATATTTGGTGTTAGGGTGTAAAGTTTGACTCCTTAACTACGATCAATATTTAGGAAGATAATCACTCTTTTATGTTTGGCAATCGTTTATTTTCGTTAACCCGGAAAAACTGATCGAATCTATCTGAATTGGCACTCTTGTAGTTTGTAAAGCTACTTGGTGCTCACATTTCCTCCAAATTTCAAGGTCCTATCCATCCGTGTTTGGGAGTCACAGTTGCCCAGATAGCACTTTTGTGTTTTCGAATAGAAAATTGTTTATAACTCGGAGCGGAAAATTTTGAAATTTGGCACATTTACATAGAACACCCCACGAAAATATAAGGTAAAAATTTCAAGCCTGCCTTAGCTGGTTAATAAGTTAATGCCGTTGAATGCTCCATCCGTTTCATGTATCAACCTCTATACGGAAATGCATACTAACGGGTTTCCAGAGTTTTTTTTTACCATAATATGTCCATAAAATCCAATAAAATGGCGCTTAGAGCCTAAAGGACCGGCATGGCATCACTAATATAATCATGGAGGAATGCATACTCTCCTCCAAAACATCGCAACGAGGACAGTCACTTCCATCGCCCCGCAGGTTCTCCTCGGACTCCACTCCGTGGATGGGCCAGATACGATATAGATGCGAGGTGGGCTGCTTTACCACTACCTGAATCCCCGCCCCCCTGGCCATTGATCGCGGTATTCTTTTTTTACTGCTGTATCATCTATAAAAAAAATTATGCACTACAATCGTGAAAATATGGATTCGACTCGCACACGGCACAAACATTTTCGTAATTCTAATTAACAACTACATTCCTGTCTCAGGGTCTCGGATTGCCACAGGCTTTGACAGGGTAAGAGTCATCAGCATCTGCACAAAATTCAAAGGCTGAAAAAGCACTGAGTATCAGTTATTGTTAAAATATAACAAAGGTCATTCCCAATTGCCCTTTCTTAAAATAAGGTTTCAATTAATTAGTAACACAATTTAAACTGACGGGAAATCTTAATTTCTATCGTAGATTTCAATTACATTAATCTAAGAAAATGCTCGGCTCATTGTGTTAAACAAATTTTGGGCTTGCCCCTTTCTGAACGAGATCCTGGCTACGCTACGCCCTTGCTTGTTATAGCATTGCGTGTTAAAATATACATTTGTACTTCACATGCTGATGATGATTTATCAATTTGGACATTGAGAAAATTTAGAGCTCCTTTATAGGTCTTGTTTAGTATCAACAGAATCTTGCTATCTCAAGGTTCACCACGTATTTCTCAGATAATCGGCCACAATTCTTCCTAAATGTGTTTACGAAGATATCACTTATGAAAAAAAGGAGCATTCATGGTACGCATCATGGTGGTAGGCTCGTGACATATTATGCTTTCTCCAAATCGGCGTGAAAGGGGTGGGGTGGAAATAGTATGATTGAGGGTTAGGGTTTGCCTGGAAACTGAATTCCGCAATGTGTACAGCATTGGACCTTCGGGAGTGTGGTCAGCTTACTTTAACATACAGATCATCTGGCCAAACGACAAAAAAAAGTTGTGAATTTTTGTTATCTCGGAAACGTTGTAAAAGCTGGTGGTAAAGTGGATATGGATGTTTTGTCGCGTATACATAAGTCTCGAGCAGTCCCACCTATCAATACGTTTGTCGCCGATTAATGAAATTGTTTGTCTTAGAGTAGTTTGGGAACTCCTGGCCGTTTTATCAAGTTTTTAAAAAGACAAAACATACATCCATGGTTACAATAGGATGCGAACCCACGCTCCGGTAATTCAGAGATAAGAGCATAGTCGTGTGAAGGAAATTTATCGCCGGGGGCACTTGCCTTCTCAAAACTTCCATTCGCGAATATATGATATCGAACACTAACATTGAGCGGTTCTTGACAGCGTATAGCATTATACCGGGTGTTTACCAGGAATCACAAAGTTTTCGAAAAGGCACAAATTTTGGCAAATTTTCGTTGTAGATCGAAATACCCGAGAGCCAAGGAACAACCCCAAAATGAGAGATTATAACATTTCCATAGAAAGCTTGGACAGCAGTGGAACGCTACTCATTAAGTCGACTCAACTAGTAGCGTACGCCCGCCGACGACATCAACATCATGTCTCGAAGATTGGATGATGCAGAAAGCCTTCTGCATAATCTCAATAACGCCGCCAAAGAAATTGGGCTACATATCAACGAATCTAAAACCAAGGTCATGATGCAATCAAAAACAAGAACGCCAGTAAATTCAAGCATCACAGTGTGGGACCTCAATATAGAGTATGTAGATATGTAACTTCACTTACCTGGGTTGCAATTTGTCAAAGGACGCCAACGAAACAGATGAGATAAAGCGACGGATACAACTAGCTAATAAGTGTTATTTTTCGGTCCTCCCAATTATGAATTCGAAGCTGGTGCACAGGAACACGAAACTCCACGTGTATAAAACCATAATCCGACCTGTGCTATGCTATGGCTGCGAGGCATGGACCCTAACCCAAAACTCTGAACACCTGTTGGACACATTCGAGCGAAAGGTTCTCCGAAAAATCTTTCGGGGCCATTCGTGAACGAGGTGAATGGCGCATCCGGTACAACCTTGAGTTGTATCAGCTGTATGATGAGCTACAGGTGTCGAAAATCGTGAAATTGCAGCGACTGCAATGGGCGGGACATGTACAAAGGATGAACGACGATCGCATGCCCAAAAAGGTGATGAACGCGCAACGAGTGGACTTAGCCAGATTGCGTGGACGACCGAGGGCCCGATGGGAGCATTCTGTATGTGAGGACGCCCACCAGATGCTAGGCTTTCGAAACTGGAGGACAAGGTCGCGTGACCGCGACAATTGGAGGTCTTCAATCCAGGCGGCCAAGGCCCGACGTCGGGCTATCGTGCCATAAAGAAGAAGAAGAATAAGAAAGCTTGTAGGATGGGGATGATAGTCCTTTTATGCATCGCGATACGATCTGCAATCGACCTGATTGCGCCAACATTGATTGGTATTGTTAAACTTGGGTCTCCAACTCACCGTTAACTATACCTCTCCACTCTTCTAAACTACGCACAGGTCCTGGTTGGTTTACTCGCGCAATTTATAAAATTTTAAGCAAAAAGTATCGGGTGCACACTAGACTCAAACGTTTTAAATATCATTCGGACCTCTTGTTAATTCGGCAACTTCGTGCTGATGCGAAACGGCTCGAATGAGAGTCCGTTTTTTGGTCATATGTTAGAAATATGCGATCGTCACCGATTACTTACGGTAACCTTACTACCAACTCACCTAACGATATTAGCGAGCTGTTTGCATTATTTTTCTCAAGTTTTTACCGTCAGACCTTCTGTGAAATAAGCTGGAGACCTGCCAGATGCGGGGTTGGCAACTGGTCGTCGTGTCCCGGATTTAGCTACTGGATGAACCACCCTTGTCTACCACTATTCAAAGAGCTAGTATGCCCCTTCAGCTACTCGAATAAGTGTCTGCCGAAGAGTGAAATCCGAGCCAGAGTTCGGCACGTTGAAATAACCAAGTGGAAGGATACAAATCCATCTTGACCAAATTGTTAGGAATTAACCCAGCGGGCGTTAAAACTTTCTGTCAGAAGACGTTGCTAGAGATCCTCGATCTCGACGAAGTGACAACAACGGAGCACATCTGTGCGGCGTTTCGTGAGCGACTGGGAATGGCCCTCGACGTTGAAGCGGTGAAGTCACTAAGGAGGGCGTACGGTCTCACGCAAATGGCAGTCATCAACAATACAACGGATGATGCCAAGAAAATGCTGAAGGTCGGTTGGACAAACTGTCGCTTAAGAACCTTATTGATTCCTAAGAGATGCTATAAGTGTTTCGCATTTGGACACTTTGCGAAAGACTGCAGCAGCAAGCATGATAGGTCGAGAATGTGTTTTAAATGTGGGAGAGAAGGCCACAAAGTGGCGTCCTGTGATAACGATGCTAATTGTATAATTGTCCTAATTGCCAAGAAACTGATAAGGAGAATTAGAACCATCAAACCGGAGGAATAAAGTGTTCTCTGTATCGGGAAGCGCTGAAGCAAATCGCCATATGAGGCTCTTAAAACTGCAAACTATTGCAAAGTAGCACAGGATCTTCTGCTGCAAACGGAGAATGAGAAAGCTATCGATATCGCATTAATATGAAATCATTATAAGAACTTGGGGGAGCAATTCGGGTCGCAGATAAGTAGGACCACGTAGCCAGCTCTACGTGTGGAGACTTCCCCTTCCATGAAGAAATGTCCGGAGAACTAAGAGGAGTTATAAGAGCAAAGGTCAACGGCATACACATTTACAGCTGTTACGCTCTACTACGATGAATGACATCGAATTCGAACAATTTCTGAATGGATTGGTGCACGACTCGAGTACGAAAGTCCCTGTGGTAATTACGGAGGACTTGAACGCGTGGGCCAAAGAATGGGGTAGCCGGGAAGCAAAAAGGCGAGGGGGAGTACTTCTTAATGCGTTTTCACTACTAGATGTTGTTCTAATGCGGGGCTCAGGCGCAATTGCCTGAAAGCGCGGCGTCTGTGGCAACGAGCAATTCAAAGAAGCGCCCATGAGCCGTATAAAAATGCTCGACGATAAAATAAAGTGTCCAACGCTGCTCCAAAATATTGTCTCGGTCCTGTTCCCTCGACTTGAGCGGAGGGAACTCTGACAAACCATTCCCTACTGGGGAATGGTTTCTAAACCAAAAAAAAAAAAAACGGCTGGAGAGCCCAGCTCATATCGCACAATCTGCCTGCTCCACACCTTTGTCAGATCAACAATTTTTTTTTAGACGGGCGAGGTCTACTGTGTTTTCCCTTGCAATTGAATTGGTCATCAATTTAGCAAGAGAATCCCTGCCATGCAGCTGTATTCAGGAGCTACCTCTCAAATCGTATCCTTCAATACGATACCAGCCACGGACCTACGAAGTATAGCAGGAGTTCCACAGGCTTCAGTGCTTGGCCCGCTGCTATGGATAATAATGTTCAACGGCATTCGGGAACTTCCCATGCTTAGAGGAGTGACTGTGGTAGGCTTTGCCGACGATATTGCAGTTGTGGTGGTGGGAAAGTAAGCTGGAGTGTGTCGAAGTCTTCGCCGACGAAGCGAATGCAACAATAAAGCTTTGGCTATTAAGGATTGACCTCGAACTTGCTAAGTAAAAAACCGAGACTGTCCTTTTCAGCAAGCACAGGAAAAGCTGGATTATGGGCACTCGTCGATAATTCGGAACTTTGACCTGCCCCCATCGACGGATTACATTGTTCCCAATCACTTTTTTGGTAGGAACCTTTGCAGCTTGATCCCGTCAAGAGAATCTTGGGATACTAACAGCCAGCTGGTCAGTGGATCCATTGCAATCTATACTGATGCTTCCAAGACGGATGCGGGAGTTGGTATGGGAGTTCACTCGGATGAATTGGATATCAATTTGTCTTACCGCCTTCCCAATTTCTGTAGCGTCCTCCCAAGCGGAGGTTACAGCGATATTCGAAGCCCTAACCTGGTTGGGCTGCCACGTCGTCACTGGTAAAGACGTCGTTGTATTTACCGATAGTCAGCCTGCAATTCGATCACTTGATTCTGCACCGCTAAAAAAAGAAGAAGAAGAATCACTTGATTCAGTGCTAACCACATCAAGAACTATTGAGAATTGCCCCGCATTACTTAGAGAGATGGGTCGCTTCTTCAACATTACTGTATGCTGGATACCGTGTAGGCAATCGCTACGCAGATGACTTGGCACGATATGCGTCAGCAGGTAACGCTGAAGACATGATCCCATAAAATTTGTATCGCTGAGAAGCTGCCGAATTTGTGGACCGTCAAATACTCCAGCCTTTATTTTCTCGTATGATAGCGCAGGAAGGGCCGACAGCATATTTAAAATAATTTCCTTCTGTTGGTAAGGCTTTAACAAATTGTTTCGCCAGGCCTAGTTTTATATGCAACAGCGGGAAAATGTTTTTTGTCGATCCACAAGCGGTTCATGAACAATATTTTGATCACCAGCCTTCAGATCAGATCTCGGGGGCCAATTCCTTTGTATCCAATGTTTATCGCGAGTTCTGCTATCCCACATACACAAAAAGCACGGATATTTTGTATATCCACGTTGCTAACCGAGAAGGAAAAAACCATCTTGAGGTCTACACATATGATATGCCTGGTGGACAAAGGGGCCTATTTTTTGCCCTTTGACTTAGAAATGTATAACTGCCACATATATAGCAAACTGACTCCGGGTGTTGAGACACTTTCGACAAGGGATAGTAGAGGCTTCCATTACACAAGTTAAGAGCACAAAAATAGGGTTATATACTCGAACGGAGGCTTTTATATACATTTTTTTGATTAAAAAAGACTTAAAAATGGCCGAAGAATTTCACAACTTTTAACAAAAAATCCAGGTCGCGACAAATTACGTTCATTTATTTATTTAATTTTATTGTAAACAAGTACTAGAAGGTCCTGCACAAGGATGCAACCCCGTAGCTTTTAAAAAAAGTTGTTATTTAAGGGGGCCTATTGTAATTTTCCGTAAAATTAAAAAAACCCCGTTATCTCAAAAACCTGACGTATAGGGGAAAAACGGACTGCATTTTTGGAATCAGCGAGGCCGTTTTACTATAAATTAGGTGCAAGATTCAAAAAAACAGAAAAATGTGTTAAAATTGTTCTCCCGTGTAATAGATGATGCTGCAGAGCACAGGACCAACGCAAGGTGGATTAATGGCTGGACTTGCGCAACGACAAGAATTATCTGGCCAAAACGGGACAACGTCCGTTCTAAGATGCTACTGTCGCTGGACAGAAAGCATATTCGCAACGTGGTATGGGTAGTAACGGGGCATTGCCCTATTGGAGAGCACGCAAGAAGACTCTGAATTCCTCACAACGACTTTTGTAGAAGTTGTGATGACGAAGAAGAGGAAGAGAGTTTGCACCACCTACTTTGACACTGTTCCGCCCTGTCATTAGGTATTTGGGGGTTATGTAGACATACTGAGACTGAGACACGGTAGCCATCGCGGCTTTAGCAAGGATTATGACGATTATAGGCGGTGCCAGAGGTGGCAGGAGATTATTGCTGGCCAAGGTTGTTACTTCCATACTAATGTATGCCTCACCGGTTTGGGCTGTTTCACTAAACTCCTCCTGGAACGCCCAGAAACTAAGATCAATTTACCGAATTAAGAGTGTGCTCTGCACACTGAACAACTTCGCACAAAGCTGCTTACATTGTTGCTGGAATGATACCAATAGAAATTCTGGTTGACGAGACAAGCAGATTGTATGGCGGTCGACGTAATAACACGCCAGCGGAATTGGAAAGGCGAAAAAGGTTGGAAAGACAGGAAAGCATGAGACAGTGGCAACTGCGGTAGGAGGAAGCTGTAATCGGTAGATAAAATCATTCTCTCATCCTTGATATTGGAAAATGGGTTGAATGCAACTAGGGCGAAGTGAACCACTATTCAAATTAATTCATAACGGGACATGGTGTATATAGACAATACTTGTACCGATTTAAGCTGGATGACTCAACAGACTGTTCTAGCTGCAAGGAAGTTGCAGATGACATAAGGCATGTATTTTTTGAGTGTCCGAGATTTAGGGTGCGACAAGCGCAACTGAATATCGAATTTGGGGAAATGTTAAGCACACATATTTTGGTGAACCGTGAATTTGTGTGCAGTATTCACAAGAAACTTCGAAAAGAAGAAGCTAGACGGAAGTCAACAACATTGCATGTTGGTTAATTAGCCGAAGCCGCCCCTGCGAAATAATAACGAGAGGTGGTCCCGCAGGAGGCAAGGCGACGGAGGTGGTCTGGTTTTAGCCGATAGAAATTCGGTAGCAGTATCTTCTGAAAATTTCCCCACCTCTTACATTTTTGGCTCTTCGTAAAATTGGTGTATTCCGGGTCGTATGTTGCCCAACCCTGGTGTAAGCAGTTCGACTAAAACTCCTACTAATTTTGCACAGCAACCCGTCATATTGGAGACGTTCAATAAATTGTGTATTGAACAGCCTCGCACAGAAAAGAGCGTTGCTGATCTGCTGATTACTGAGTTGTATTGTTACGTTTCCCTTAACCTTTTTGAGGTTAGATTATGGACCATTATCTGTTGATATTCAGGGTGGTGTAATTCAGGTGCTTGTTCTATTTCGCCTTCCTGTAGTCTTTGATTTGTCGCATAATCTCATTAATAAGCTCCTGTTCTGAACTCTGGAATCAGCCGGCTTGGTTCTGCTTAACTTTTTTACTATTAATTAAATAAACTCATCCAAATGCAACCTACAAATGTCTTCATTTACATTTTATTTCCAGGCGATAACATTTGGAGCGCGCCCATTATTCTCATCATTGTCGGGGCCATTGTGTTTATTATCGGATTTCTGGGATGTTGCGGTGCAATCAAGGAGAATGCATGCATGATACTGACCTTCAGTATCCTAATTGTCGTCATTTTCCTTATGGAAATCGGCATAGGAATCGCTGGCTACTTGAAATATGGCGAACTGGATGGCCTTGTTACGAAAGAATTCAATAAGACATTGGAAAATTACAACGAACGACCTGAATATCGTGACGCCTGGAAATTGATTCAATCAGAGGTAGATTGATGCGTAAAATGAAATTGTTTCAGAATCACTGAAATTTGTGTTTATTTATCTCTAGCTTACATGCTGCGGAATTAAAGGACCAAACGATTGGGAGCACATTTTTCATAATACAACGCTACCCGCCTCCTGTTGCTCTGAAATGCCGGTGAATGAAACGTGCAATAACATTCATGCCCATCCTAACGGATGCAGTGACATGTTGCTTGCTCTTCTGAATGAGAATGTTCTTATTTTGGCAGCAGCCGCTACAGCTGTAGCATTACTTCAGGTAAATAATAAAACTTCTTTTTTATATACATTCTGGTGCAATTTTAATTTTTTTTTGTATTGTAAATTTCAGCTCCTTACAATATTGTTTACCTGCTGCCTGTATCGTTCGTTCAGCGGAAATTATCAGACAGTTTAAAAAGACTGTTTATCTCTCAATGGATCTCTCATTCACTTTTTTTAATGTATTGTCAGAACATATGTTTTATATTTTAGATTTACACCAAGAAAAAAAACAACAACACAAAAAATTTGATATGATGCAACACAGTTGCCTTATTATAATCGGGAAAAAAACGGCAACTGAAAATATACACACTCACACAGACACAGTATCTATCAGCAAAATATTCATCTGAGAGAAGTGAAAACAATTAGAATTTTAAGGAAACATAAGGATCAAAATATTTAAAAGACAATTAAATCAAATATTATATAATCAAAAGAGAATGCTTAACTTATATACACACCATGTATGTAATAATAATCATACACTTTTCAAATTTTAGTAGTATATACATGGAAAAACAATATGACAACAAAAAACAATGTTTTTATACCACACTTTTACTCTCTTTTTTATAATATATATTGAAGGAAAAGCAAAACATATTTCTATTTGTTGAATTAAGATAGTCTGTATGTACGTACGTATTACCCACGACATAATATTGTTAGAAATTAAGGTACAAAGAACGATGAACAAAATCACGATTTCTTTTCAGGCCAAATTTATCAAATCAACTTGAATGTTAAAACTTCGATTTTTGATCAGTTTTGAAAAGTCTGAAGTGTCCAACAAATTGGCCAAACTAAATTATTCTTTTGTTTTTGCACACGAGGAACACATTCAACACTAGAAGACTGGCAAATTCGATGACTTGACTATTGTCAGAACTGTGGTCTACGCAGCTCAAATTGGCGCAAACAATATTTTCCTCTAGCATTGTTGCTCTTATTAAATTATGATTAATATTTTTCGTTATTAATATTGTTATTCCCATATTTATGTTCATTTATTACTCGTAATATATTATTTTTATAAATTGTTTTATTTTGTAAGACCCAGCTGATTATGTTTACACATCTTGTCTCACGAGCATAAGAAACAATAGCATCGAAACCCTGAAAACTGAACTGAAAAACCCTGTTCGGGTCAAATTTGTCTGGCCTTTACAATATTACTATCAATGTCAATTCCTTAACCCTTCTACGCACTGATTGATTTTTTTATTCGTATTTTAAATGTTACATGTATTTCGTCCGTATTTTGTGATTTTTAGAAGAGCTTATTGATAAGTTACCATGTTTGTTATTAAAACCAAAAAAAAAATTGAAAATAAACAACAGAAACTACGATACTTGCACTTTTGAAATGCATTTTGCTATACCTACATATACTTGAACATTTACAAGTTTGATTATTGGATTGGATTAGTTATTCCTGTACTATGCATTTGATTTGAAGAAATAAAGAATTATGGATTAGTTCAATATATAAAATGTGTTTTTCATCTTCTTCTTCTTTTTTTAGCGGTTCAGAAAGGTGTGAAACCTCTGTGCATCTGTGTGGATACAATTTATGGTTCGTCAATGTTTGTGTCCGTGAGGTCTCAGGACAAAAACATAGCAGCTGCGATAGAGTTTTCCCACAGCGATATAGGGGGGTAAGATCAGTGGGCGCAGCGGGGCATTGAAACAAGTAACGCACGTCATGAGGAGTACCATCGCAGTTTGGACAGATGTTTTGGATGTCCGGGTTTATGCGAGAAAGGTACGAATTAAGGCGTGAACAAAAGCCCGACCGAAGTTGAACTAGTGTAACTCTAGTGGCTCTCGGGAGCCTAATCTCCTCAGGCGAAATTGGTGGTGGGCGCTCTGAGAGGACTCTATTCGCACCTAAGCTCGCGATAGACCGATTCACTTCTTCAGTGTGGATCGCTGCGATGGCGGCTCGGTATGTAACTTCATCGTAAGGGTCCCGTTTGTATCCCTGAACCTCTCTCTCAAGGTCTCGTAAACCACGCCTGACATGCCGTGGTGGAGGAATTCGGTCCATGAGATGATTATTGGGATGATCCTCACGGTAGCAACCAACAAGATACTGTTTTGAGAGTTGGCGATTGTGGTCACGTATTGGCATCAATTTTGTCTCCTGATGTAAGTGATCCTGGGCAGACATCAGAAGGCAACCTGTCGCGATGCGTAGAGCGGCATTTTGGCAGACCTGAACTTTGGACTAGTTTGTGTGACATAGACTATGTGTCCAAACTGGGGCTGCATAATCAGCGGCCGCTCGACCCACCGCTTTATAAGTAGCTAGCATGGTTTCTTTATCTTTGCCCCAGGTGCTACCAGCTAGAGCTTTTAGGATGTTGTTCCTACTGCGCATTTTTTCACAAACTGAAGCTGCATGATTCGCAGACGTCATCATGTTCCTTAGGGTTTTTAACAGTAGGAACAGAATTATTGCCAATACGTATATCCATCTCCCATCTGATGTCCTCCCACCAAGTGGTTAGAAAAGTCGCAGAGGATTTGGACGCAGAGATGGTGAGGTTTCGGCTTTGGAAAAATGCCTGTAATCGTCCTAGATAGCGATTAATTCGGAGGCGCATTTCATCCTTATCGTTCCCTGTGGCGAGTACGGTGCAATCGTCAGCATAGGAAATCACCTCACCTTCAGGTGGTGTGGGAAGGCCGGACATGTAGATGTTAAACAGAGTGGGGGAGAGTACCCCTCCCTGTGGAACACCTAATTTGATTTTCCTAAGCTTAGAACGTTTGCCTCGAAACTCGGTGAAGGGGTGCCGACCAGCTAGATAATTGGCAATCCAACGAATCTCTTGTGCAGGAAGATGCATATTCAACAAGTTTGCTAAGAGCATTGAATGATTGACCTTATCAAAAGCATTTGATAGGTCAATTGCCACCAAAATGGTTCTGTGACAACGACTGCGTTTATTTAGCCCATCACGAATGCGTGCAGTGATCACATCGAGGGCAGTGGTGGTACTATGCATTTTCCTGAAGCCATGCTGGTGAGGTTCTAGCTTCGCATGTGCAACAAGAGTGGGGTGAATAAGGGCCTCCAGCGTCTTTGCGACAGGAGAAAGTATCGTAATGGGGCGGTAGGATTCCCCGAGATTTGCGCTCTTCCCTGGCTTGAGATAGGGAACATTTCGACCTGTTTTCCAGATTTCAGGGATGGCAAGCGTGGACATCGACAAGTTAAAGGCGGCCGTGAGATACTCAATGGCTACGTCCACACATGTGCGCTTTCGTCGTCCCTATCGTCTTCAAGCTCCGTTTCCACTTTCAACATTGAACTTGTCATTGATTGCATCAAGTGAACAGAAAAAATGAATGTCACATTTGTTCATCATTCGTCGTAGGATATTTATCGCGACTCGTTCAGAACGCGTAAATAATTACTTCTCTTGTTAAAATTATGAAAGAAAATTTGTGTTTTGTATGAATTTAATGTCAACACATTTTAGCACTTATCCAATCGCCAAGAAATGAAAACACTCTTTTCTCAAGTCGCAGACACATAAATGCCGATCAATTTTAGTTCACAATCTTTGCACATAGCAAATTTTAAAAATGTTGAAAGAGAAAACGATAGCAAACCCGACTTCATCATCATCAAAGTGGCACGATAGCCCGACGTCAGGCCTTGGCCGCCTGAATCGTTGACCTCCAATTGTCGCGGTTACGTGACCTTGTCCTCCAGTTTGGGAAGCCCAGCAGCTGGTGGGCGTCTTCACCTACGGAGTTCTCCCAGCGAGCTCTCGGTCGTCCACGCAACCTCGCTCCGTCAATTCGTTGTGCGTTCATAACTTTCTTTGGCATGCGATTGTCGTCCATCCGTTGCACATGCCCCGCCCATTGCAGACGTTGAAGCTTCACGATTTTCGATACTTCCAGCTCATCGTACAATTGATACAACTCATGGTTGTATCGGATACGCCATTGGTCTCGCTCGCGAACGGCCCCGAAAATTCGCCGAAGGACCTTTCGTTTGAATCGGTCTAGCAAAATTTCGGAGGCTTGGGTAAGGGTCCATGTTTCGCAGCCATAACATAGCACGGGTCGGATGATCGTTTTGTACACGCGGAGCTTCGTGTTCCTGTGCGCAAGTTTCGAATTAATTATAGGGAGGACCGAGAAATATGTCTTATTGGCTAGTTGTATCCGTCGCTTTATTTCGTCGGTTTCGTTGGCGTCCCTTGATAAGTTACAACCCAGATAGTTGAAGTTATCTACATACTCGATATTAAGGTCCCCCACTGTGATGCTTGAATTTGCTGGCGTCCTTGTTTTCGATTGCATCATGGCCTTTGTTTTGCTTTCGTTGATATGTAGTCCAACTTCCTTTGCGGCGTTATTGAGGTTATGCAGGAGGGTTTACGCATCACCCAACTGTTTTATATATAATTGTTATACAGATGTAAGTAGTCGTTGAATATACATGAATTGTAGTAGTCTTAATAAATATAGAATTAATATTATTGTCATTGAATAAAATATGTTTGAATAATATAATAAAATATAAATAATGATATAAAACATGGCGCAGCCGAGAAGGACCTCCGTGTAACATTTACAGGAGAGAGTTAAAGAAAAGAATTAAACCATAGAATGGTGAAAACAAGAAAACAAAAAAAATAAAGAAATAGAAAAAATTACAAAACAAAAAGATATAGCAACGAAACAAGATATTGCAACCCAACAAGAAGATATTTCAAAATAACAAAATATAATAACGAAACAACAGAGGAAACTTAACATGGATTTCAAGCACCCAGAAAACTTACAATTTGAGGGAAATATGGCTCTTAATTTTAAGAGCTTCTAGCAAAAATTCCTAATATACATGTATATGTATATGAAAGCGTCGGAACTGGAAACCAAAAAGAATGAGGTTCAAGTGGCAATCCTCTTAAATATTATTGGCGATGAAGCATTAAAAATATATAATACAATGGAAATCAGCAAGAATCCTGAAGTAATGATGGGAGAAATTCTAGATGAATTCGAAGCGTTTTGCAATCCGAAAAAAGATGTCTATGAAAGATTCAAATTTTATAACCGCATACAAGAAGCAGGAGAAAATTTTGATCAATTTTTAACAGATGTAAAAGAAATGGCTTCTCATTGCGAGTTTGCAAAAGCAGAATTTGATAAGGCGATACGTGATCGAATTATTTTTGCCATAAGTTCAAAAAAGTGTCAAGAAAAATTGATTGAAGTTGGAAATATTAATCTGGATGAAACTATAAAAAAATGTAGGCTATACGAATTGGATAAAGCCGGGGTTCAAGAGGTTCAAAAAGATGTACAAGTCAGGGTTCAAGAGGTTCAAAATGATGCACAAGATGTTTGTGTTATAAAAAATAACAAAAAATATTATAATAATAATCAATATAAGAAATCATTTAATCATAATACAAATAACCAAAATTTTAATTACAGATATTGTAATGGTGACGATGACAACAGACGATGTAGCAATTGCAATACGAAGCATTTATATAGACAATGCCCTGCTTGGGGTAAATTATGTACAAAGTGTAACAGGTTGAATCATTTTGCTGTTGCTTGCAAAAGAAAAGAAGTTCATGAATTACATGAAGGCGAGCCAAATTATTTCGTTTTCAATATAAATAAAAATATTTCACACGGTTGGATAGAACGAATGTTGATTTTAAACTAGATTCCGGTTCAGACGTAAACGTTTTGCCAAAATATATTTTTGAAACACTTAACAAAGATCATAATTCAGAAATTGTTTTAAGACATGAATTATCACGTATAGAAGCATTCGGTTCGGTGGTCAAACGATTTTACCTGTTGGTAACACTTTCCTAAAATGTAAATTTAGAGATATAGTTACGTCTGAGAAATTTTTAATTGTTGATATGATGGTTAGTCCCATATTGGGTAGAGAAACATGTTCTAAACTGGGTTTAATTATTAGAGTACATAATATAACTGATGAAAAAAATGAAATAATATCTAAGAACATAGATATATTTCAACAAGGTATTGGTAAATTTCCTACAAAATGTAAACTAAATGTTCATAAAGAAATCACTCCGATCGTGAAACCTCCTAGACGTAAATGCCTTGGTAGAATCAGTAAAAAATACTCTGGCTGAAATGGAACAATTAGGGATCATACAAAAGGTTCAAAATTCTAAAGGATGGGTTAACAATTTAGTAATTGTAGAAAAAAGTGATAAATCGATTCGATTATGTATGGACCCGAGAGAATTAAATAAGGCTTTAGTTCACGAACCTTTCCTTATTCCAACTATTGAAGAATTAAAAGTAAAATTATGTGGTATGAAATTTTTCACTGTCTTAGATCTTAAAAGTGGCTTTTGGCAAGTTGAACTTGACTCAAAATCAAGTGATTTATGTACCTTTAGTTCTCCAATGGGTTACTATAAATTTTGCAGATTGCCTTTGTGTTGCTCCTGAAATTTTTCAAAGATACACTCAAACAAATTTTACTGATATACCTGGAACTTTTGTCTATATAGACGATTTAATAGTCGCAGGCAAAACAGAATCTGAACATGATACAAATTTACAAACAGTTTTCGAGAGAACAAGAAACTTAAATATAAAATTTAACAGAGAAAAAGTTCAATATAAACAAAAGAAAGTAAATTACCTAGGACATGTCTTTTCTGAAGAAGGCGTCTGCGTCTCAATAGATCCGAAAAAAATTGAAGCGATTTTAAATATTCAACCGCCAAAAAATAAAAAAGAACTACAATGTACATTAGGTATGATTAATTATTTACGTAGTTTTGTTCCAAATTTATCTGAAATTTCAAGTCAATTGAGCAATTTATTGAAATCCAATGTACAAAAAAACAACAATTACCTTAAGGGGGAAGGTAAAGGTTGAAAGGCTCCGGCTAATTCCTATATCTTCTTCGGTTGTGGCATAACTGCGGACCCTTGGCTACGCAGGAGGAGTTTCATAGGAAAACGACTTCGGCCAATTCCTATGTCTCTGTACGGGGCGTTACTTTCCCGCATTATCCGAGTAACCGCTGCGCCTGAGTGCTGTATTAACATCTGCAGCGTCTCAGGTTACTTAACGTGATAGGTGACAGAAAACATTTAAGTCAACCACTAAAGCAGCATCTACGAGGCATGCCCATGATGGCCTTTACTAAACGATTAAACCCTATCATGGTTTAGCGATGTGCCGACAACTACTCATCCTAAGAAAAACTTCAAGTCAAGAAACCTGAAACAAAAGCCTCGGATTGGACGGATACAAAACAACGACGACCCCGCAAACGAACCACTGATTACTCTTTCGGATCCTGGAATGTACGCTCCCTCAATAGACCAGGGGCCCTAAGGGCCCTCCTGGATCAGGTAGAACAATACAAGCTGAGCATAGTTGCAATCCAGGAAACTAAATGGCTCAAAAGCAAGATTAACGACCGAAATTCGCACACTATTTTTACGAGTGGTAAAGAAGATGGCAACAAGGAGTTTGGAGTAGCTTTCATCGTGAATAAGCAGCTCAAGGACCAAGTTATCGGCTTCAAACCCATCAACGAGCGGCTATGTGCGATCCGCATTAAGACCCGTTTCACTAATCTCTGGCTCATTAATGCGCATGCCCCTACAGAAGTAAAAGAAGACGCGATTAAGGACGAGTTCTACAACGACCTAGAAACACTCCTCGACTCACTTCCATCAAACGACGTCAAGCTGCTGCTAGGAGACTTTAACGCCAAAGTCGGAAACGAAAGCTGGCATAGGGGAACTACGGGAGGTCATAGCCTCCACGACGAAAACAACAACAACGGTCAGCGACTTATCGACTTCGCGAGCGGCAGAAACCTGGTAATAACCTCTACATGCTTCCCTCATGGACGAATCCATAAGCAGACCTGGAAGTCTCCAGATGAATACACCGTGAACCAGATCGACCACGTACTGATCAGCAGGAGATGGGCTTCTAATGTCTTAGATGTTCGATCCTATCGAGGAGCCAACTGCGACTCCGATCACTATTTGGTGAAGACGACCTACAGGTGCAGAATCTCTTCGGTGCACCTAACGAGAACCAACCCTGCCAAGATCTTCGAGGTTGACAATTTGATTGATGATGCCACGGCGGCTGCGTACACTTTCACATTTCAGAAAAAACTGTCGCCCATGCTTGGTAACATCAACAATTTAGCTATTCATGAGTTCTGGGAGGAGCTCAAAGACAGCATCAAAGGAGTCGCAGAAGAGGTCGTGGGCTATAAAGGCCGGCGCAGACGAGCAGACTGGTTCGACGACGAATGCAGGGCCTCGATTGAGGCGAAAAATGAAGCCTATCGCCAATACAGACAATGACCATCCCGAGCCAAGAAAGGAAGATACAACGAACTTCGGCAAGTATCCAATAAGTTAATTAGACGTAAGAAACGCAAAAATTTTGATGAGCGGTTACAGCAAATAAACCAAAGATTAGCCAGTTAGAGCATTAGACAGGCGTACAAACTTATAAATAATATCAAGAACGGATATCATCCCAGGACAAGCCCAGTGCCGGATTAAGCCAGCGCGGGGCCCGTGGCAAATGACAAGTGCGGGGCCCATTGAAATGCATTAAAATAATGTTTGAAACCTGTAGCCTGGATTAACCCAACTAATAATTGTCGTAACTCATCCGAATTTTCTAAAATCCTATCTATCTTTACTAGAAAGAGAAGATTAATAGAAGATGATTGGAAGTAACAATTGAAAAAGACTAGACGCGTTGAATGCTACTGCGAGGAAAGCAGCACAATGCATTTTAAATGGATGACGTCATTATAGCTTTTGCTCCCACCTATTTAAAATGCATTGGGCCGCTGCTGCGGTTGCTCTTTCCATTCTATTTCTATCATAAGACAATTTAAATTTATTCAACTCAACAAATACATTATAACTTATCTCCAATTTAAGTCGAGACGAAGCTTGGAAAATGAAGAAGAATTTGTACCATTTCACTATGCACTTAGCTCCAGTTAAAGTCGAGACGAACCTTGGAAAATGAAGAACGCTTTGTATCGATTCACTATGAGCTCAATAGCGTTAAGTGGTTGCCACACTTACCAACTGTATCCTTGCAAAACGTTATTTCGCTTAATCACGTTTTTTTCCTTTTATTTCCAAATGTCCACCATTGGGACATCGAGCTGGTGATGCAGCCCCGGGGTTGGGTTCCTGAAGGTGAGTGCTTTCACCGGATGGAGAAATCCCCATCTGACAATAAGACCTTGTCAGTAAAACGCCGAAGGTCCAAACCGCCCGAAGGACCGGGAGATAAGGCCTCTTCCCTGGCGAAACCATTGCGGAAATTATTCCACTTTTCATATTCCTTAGGAATATACCCATCTGAATGGAAGCTGGCACATGTGCAACCAATTATCAAGAAAGGTGACCCGTGTGACCCGCATAATTATAGGCCTATTGCAATAACTTCTATTCTATCGAAAGTTTTTGAAACACTAATTAATGCCCAACTGATTAGCTACCTCAATTTGCATAATATCCTCGATGATAAGCAATATGGATTTCGAGCTGCCCGTTCCACCGGAGATTTAATGACATATTTAACTGAACGGTGGAATCGCTGTCTTCATAACTTTGGTGAAGCTAAAATTGTGGCTCTTGATATTTCAAAGGCTTTTGATAGAGTATGGCACCCAGCCCTTCTATCAAAACTTCACGCATTTGGTATTGATGTTAATTTAATTAAGTGGATTGAGAGTTTCCTCTTCAATCGCTCAATTATCGTTGTTTTAGATGGTATTAAATCTACCTGCCATAACATCAATGCTGGGGTCCCTCAGGGAACTGTGCTATCACCTACATTATTCCTTTTGTTTATTAACGATCTATTGCAGATTACTCAAAACCCAATCCATAGTTTTGCTGATGACAGCACGCTGGATTTCACATACTCCTTTGACTCAGCATTGGAGTCACGTGGAAACGCTACAGCCATCAGTAGAAACCATAGGTTTTCATCTATAAATGATGACATCGCTAAAATCATCGATTGGGGTAACCAAAATAGAGTAGTTTTTAATGCTGCTAAGACTCAATGCTGCCTTATTTCCAATAAATTAGACACCCCACCGGCATCCCATTGCGTATACATTGATGGTGTGTCAGTTCCTGATTCGCCTTCACTGGACATTTTAGGGATCAACATATTGAGCAAACTGAAATGGACCGACCACATTTTTCCCATCGCCAAAAAGGCCATGAAGTATCTAGGCTTCCTAAATCGTTGTGTAAAATATTTTTCACCAAATGACTTAGCCCATATTTACAAGAGCCATATAAGACCTAGACTTGAATATAACTCCCATGTTTGGGCTGGTGCAGGTCGCACGGCATTAGCTATGTTAGATAAAGTCCAACGCACTTATTGGGGATAGCTCAATAACTGCCAATATTGCTTCTCTTGAACATAGGCGTAATGTTGGTTGTCTATCACTACTATATCGTTATTACTATAACCGTTGCTCAAACGAGATACATAGTTTGATTCCCGAAAATGCTCAACCTATTCGCCAGAATCGGCAAACTAGTCGCGCTCATCCTCATACTCTTGAGTTGTCAACCTGTCGCACTGTAAAATTCTATGAGTCATTTTTAACTCGAACAATACGCATGTGGAACTCTCTACCAGCTGCTGTTTTTCCGGACAATTATGAACCGACAAAGTTCAAACAAAACATACATCAACATCTACTTATCGCTCTACACTGAAATCTTCCCTTACCTTACTTTCCCTTCCCTTCCCTTCCTCCACCAAAGTTGTGCTCTTGCACTAAAGGGTTACCCGGCTAGGTGCTCCCCTGGCGGTATACCCCGTAGATGGTATCTATGTCCACCATTGGGTACTTTTGCTACGCAAATGGCAGAGTTCGTGGTCGTGAAACGGCACGTCAGAGCACACGACCTGACCGAACAATTTGTCTTTACAGCGGCTATTGATGTATGGGCATAGTGTCATAGTAATTATTGCCCATACCGAACGGAGCCCACTGTCAAGAATGTATTATTAGTCAAGGAGGCCGTGTACCTCTGACGTCACGTTTACCCAACGGCCGAGTACATTACCGCCACCATGGTAAAGGAGGTAGCATTTTTAATGCAATTTTATTCGCCCTCACTAAATCTATAAACGCATAATTTTGACGAAAACCCATTGTCCTTCGCCTTCCATTACCTTATTTTTTGGGTTATGACTCAATCTTCGCTTGCAACAAAACACATAAACGATCGCTCCTCTAGAGTACCCTATCTTTCGAATGAATTTTTGACGTTCGTCCAAATCGTCGAACACTTTCGAATTACATGATAGAGGATTTTCGTTTCGGGGGCTCGAAAAACGAAAGTCCTATTACTTTCGGAAAGAAGCTATTCGTTTTCGAGTTACATGATACCTCTTTGGCTATTTCGAAAGCAATTCCTTTCGAATTGAATTACATGATCGGCCCCAGTTCCTTTCCCAGGTCCGGATATGAACTTACGTTAATTCCGCCTCTTTCTAAGATATCTTCTGCCGAAGTATACCAAATACGCTATTTAGTTGATGATAAGCTTCCATGCGGATGCGTCTAGTTAGTGCAGAAAGTATATTATCAATTGTGACAATAAAGACATTGACTTCAAAGGTTTAGGCAGGTCCTTGACTGTCAACAATTTCATCGGGGATAGAGGAGCCACTGAAATGGTCATAATTTGTGTTCCGCTTTCGGTTTCGATCGATTGGAATTCCTCATAACCCATTAGATCTATGGCTTTTGATTCTATATCTTTGTATGCGAACCACATTGCTTGTACGTAGCAATGTATAATAACTTATACAGAGCCTATCCCGTATTAAGGTCTTGATCAGTCGACTGTAATGAAGCGTCAGTCGGTTGTAAGCGTTCTAAAATGTCATTCCATTCTACCATCAATATTTCTGTTTCTTGCCTGTTAATTTTGGAAGCTAGTCCGTAAGCTTGATTACGACACTCAGCTTTTGATCTTGGTTATTGGATAAGTCACCCAAAACTCGTTTGATAATGGGAAAACCACCTAAAAGTGCCTTCGTCGCATCAGGTCTCATCTACAGTATCGGATAATCTTTTCAAGATTGGTATTTTTGAACCAGTATCTTGTATGACCTTCGTGAAAATACCCCACCGATAGGTTGAAGTAAAATAAAAATGAATATAAATTTTTAACGAAAGTAACGGAAATTTATGCTTTTTTCCAACATTCTGCAGCTTATTTATTTTTTAAGGCAAGCGCGGGGCCCCCCTAAGCGCGGGGCCTGTGGCATTTGCCACCTTCTGCCACGTGGTTAATCCGGCACTGGACAAGCCTATTTAAGGACAAGGATGGTAACATCATCTGCGACATCGAAAGCGTCAACAAACGATAGGCCTCGCATTTTGAAGAGCTCCTCAATGACTATCAACATCCCCCACGGAGCCAGCTCTTGAGCAGTTAGCCGAACCAGGTCCTCATGTTCTACCCCCAACAGTAGAGGAGGTGAGTCTCGCCATACAGTCGCTTCGAAGTAATAAAGCGCCCGGCGCTGACGAGATCCCAGCAGAACTGCTGAAGCATGGTGGAACGTGCCTAACCAACGTTATACATGTGCTACTGCTGACTCTATATTTGTGGGCAACAACACGGGGTATGTCCAATGATGTCGTTATCGATATGGATAGCTTATCCACTGTCACGCCGACTAAATGCCGCTTGTGGGAACATACGGTTGACGGAGTTGATTGTGGCGATGAAGTTGATGCTTGGCTATCACTTTTCATCTTATCCCAAGATACAGGATTGAGGCTCGTTTTCTATCCACGGCGAATTCCAACCAAAGATGTTCGGGGAATTTTCAAAAAGTTTGAAGCAATGTCAGCCAGAGATACGGTGAGTCACTTATAAAATTCATTTATTAAGTCAATTTTGTTGAATTTTTCTATAACTGACAGTCCGTCAGTCATATAAAATGTCAGCGGTGGACTGTGACTGATATTTGAGAATCTAACGTAAAAAGGTCGATCCACAGTCATCATTCACAGTCATTTTCCATACAAGCTCACAGATTGTTAGTCATTTAATTAATTGACAGCCTGTCAATTTGAATGGAAAATGACTGTGACTGATGTCAAATGTGAAAAACACTGATCATTTTTTCTTAGGGCGCTTTTCATGATGCAACATAGGCTTTATGCTATTCAACGAAGCTAGCCTTGCTGATTGGAATTCTCGCGTTAAAGAACCGATTCAAGCTGTCTACTTTCGACCAAAATGTATCGTTAAAGGACCAGCACCGCCGTACGACGAGGACTCGTGGAGATGTACGTTCCTTCCTGCAAATGTCTGCACAGTAGATAAATTATAGGGCGGACATACATGACGAATCTATGAATTTGAAGTGGTTAAAATCGAAATCCACGATAGCAGGTATCGGCTGATTTGACTGAACTCAAATACCATTCATTTATCTATAAAACTTATAATTAACCACTATCTAAAGCAGAACAATTTCTGCACATATCCTTCCTCTACCGCCAATACACAATGCAAACACTAACTGCATGTGTTATTCTAGTGACTATCAAATTTCCTATATTTTACACTCGATACTCACAAGCACACATACCAACAACAATGCGACGAGAAACAAACTTGTTGATATCCTGCGACGATAACTTCCAAACCTATTCCATCTCTCCCAATCTCCCAAAACGATGCCTGCAAAAAGGGAAACATTCTCATCTCTCAAGTGGAGGACTTGAAAATATAGAAACAGAGCATAGCAGCAGTCCACTCCACCCACTGTAGGTGCTCGTTGTCACGGTAAAAGTCCTTTGCAGCACGTTGCGTGTTACAAAAGAATCGCGCGCGCCTTGCTGGCTGCCGAGCGTGGAAAAGGATGAGACAATGCGAAGACTACTAAAACAACAGCAAACGCTGAAGGATGCCGTGTTCGGGTACGCACATTTTTTGAATCTGCAGCCTGACACTCTAGCATTACCCCTATTCGATGTAGTAGCTGGGAGATAGTTGGCGGAGGATATATACTCCTGATTGTGCGGTCCAGATGAAGAAGAAGAAAGTGTACTATTTTGGATCCACATGAATTTAAGCTTTTTGGAGAGTGGATGTGGATTCTTAGGTGGATTCAAGCTTTTTTTGGAGACATTCTGCCAGTGTTGTTCAAAGTGGATTGTACCAATATGTTTTCTGTCTAAAAGTAGGTACTAACATCGTCAGTTCACGTGAAATCCATGCAAATACTGTCAAAATTTTGATGATCGTGAAATCGAATTCGCTTGGTGGTACTCACTTCACATGAAAGTCTCCACACCGGTTTTTGACATTTTGCCAGCGAAAATAATGCAGTTGCACTTTATTTCATAGTGAAAAGATGTAATGAGCCGTGGAAACTTGCCTTTTTTCACTAAATTCAGGATAAATGTGCACTGGAGGCCTGATTTATTGTTGATTACATCTTTTTCCTGCGGAATATGGTGCGTTTGCATTGTTTTCGCTGGCGAAATGTCGAAAATTGGTGTGAAAAGTTTCGTGTGAAGTGAGTACCACTGAGCGAACTCGATTACAGGATCATTCAAATGTTGACATGCATTTCATGTGAAATGACGATGTTAGTACCTACTCTAATGCTTGGTGCATAATGTATCACGAACGTACCCTAACTCCAAGGTAGAATAGCCTACGCCAAGGGAGTTTGGTCGACTTCCAGTTTTTAGCCCGGCGGCAACCGGATGAAGTCGGTTTTTCCTGGACCCTCGTGGGATTTATCTGGAATCAGTTACAAACAAAACCAAATTGTTTAATGATGCTTTCAAGCAATTTTTGATGGCATGGATTTCAAAAAGAACCCAAACCCCCTACGGTTTTTAACTGCTCTAAATCGCAGATACAAAATGGCCATATCCGAAGGCGCCACCAAGGAGCAGGTAGCAGGCTATAACGTCTGCCTTGGAGGGCGAGGCTCCTAAATCCATGCGGAAAAGAGAGCGCTCGGTGGAGTGATCTCCAGCTTCTGTCGTTGCTAAATGGCAAAAAGACGGTGTAGCGGAACCAAATGCCAGGCAGTCTCCTCGATCAAGCTGGTTTTTTCGCGCTTTACTGAGAAGTTCCGCTCTCAAATGACCAAATGGCCAATAGCCAGGGTTTCAAAGCCTTGTAAGGCTGCTCTTCGAAGATAGCCCGTGAAGACAGAATTTCTCCACTTCAGCACGCAGGTCTTTGAAATCGAAGGACACGGTCGACGCATCGCTCTAATGACGACAGTTTTTCATTACCCTCCCCCAGAGGGCATCGGAAGGAGCAAGGAAATCACGGATCAATACCGCCCCCCAGTTTCGTGGCGCACACTCTCACTACAGCAATTGTCAAGGATGGACTAGGCGCGACAAGGACGAGCGAGGCGGGTGGTACCGGAAAGGCAAGCGCAGCAGCCTTGTATACCGCTGTCTTTCGAACCAATGAGTGCCATCAAGGTACTTCAGCATTATACAAAAGAAGCATCGGCCACCCTGTGCAGGACTTTTGCCATTATTATGCGCTGATTCTATAATTATGGATGGCTAAGTGCCGCATCTGTGGTCTAAATATCAAATCAGTTGATTTACGTCAGGTCAGTGGATCGTTCTCGGGTGGCGTTTTTTTTTGTGTTGATAGCTCTGTCAACTTTTGACACAAACCCACCTCATTTTAGCAGCGGCTCTGGCCAAACACTCTACTGCACACACTTGTCAGGAAGTTGTCTTCGAGTCTGCTTACTACCGAGCGGATGAAGTAAAGACTCTAAGTCTTGAGGTTGATAGACTACTATGGGAATACCAACCGTTAATTCGTAATCGGTTGCGAAGCTAACGCCCATCACACTGTGTGGAGCAGTACGGACGTGAAAACATGATGTCAGAAACTTCGTGTTTAACCTAAACAAGGGGTGTGTGGTTCTTGACATCACTCTTGCCAGCTGACTAATCTCGGAGTCCATCTCTGACTGGCATGTTTCCAGCAAGGAATCCTAGCAGCCCGGCGTTCCACAATTCATCCATGTAGTTCAGAAAGTGGCGCTTGTTTCAAATCTATTCCAGAGTTGAGTTTCTTTCACTCTCCTTTGAGTCTTTTTGCGATATTAAACTTGCGGCAGATATACTAAACTGTGTACTTACTTCGGCCTACCCAGAGAGCTCCACTGTTCCAGAACTAGGTATTTCAGCTCCTCCGAAAACGAGGCCACGATTGGGTCAGAAGATTATTTAACTCAGCCAAGCACCTTGGCCAACCGGATACATATAGACGCTGGCTCACTGAGTATAACATACTGATCAGACAATCCAAGGGAAAGTGTTATAGGAAGCAGTCCCTGGTCTTTGTCTGTCTCTCTAGTTGTGAAGCCTGATAATGTCCAAATGTGTTTCGATGGCCGGAAAGTAAACAACGTGACGATGAAGGATGTTTACCCGTTGACTCTGATTGACGGTATACTAAGCCGACTGCCTAAAGCGGAGTTAGTCGCGAGTCTTCACTTAAAAGATGCGTTTCAGGAAATACCGCTTCATCTAGAATCAAAAGAGAACACGGCTTTCATTGCTCCAGGGCGGCCATTGTATCAGTTCGTACCAGTGCACATTTGCGCCACCATATTTTCGTTCGCTTGGAAATTAAAAGAACGAGAAATGTTCTAAAATAACTTTTATTGTACTTGCAACTACAACACTTAAAATTAAATTGAGCACTCACTTATTGGTCCTAAGATTATTTATATTCATCTTAACGATGATAAGAACTTATTATCTAATTCTTATAATTACCATGTCACATTGACCATGGTGATAAAGATGTGTTTAATTACCATGTTACAACCATGGTGATAAAAATGAATGTATTCTTATCTTCTTATATTTTCATAAGTTCTTAAGATCTATTGGTTTATCGAAGAAATGTGTTTCTTCCTTATCGGGTGAGTCACTGATTTGAGGGTTGGTTTGTTTACATATAACTCCTCCCCGCTTAGATTGATCAATGTCCTCATGATCATTGTTTACAATTATTTTGATTTTCGCTTGCTTACATTTGAGATAGATAGTAATTAGTCCTAATGAGATGACTATTATTGTTACTAGTCCCAATGAAATACCGAAATATAAATGCTTCTTGTATTCGATCTTGATTTCATTGATTTCTTTAAGATTTTTTATATGTTTAAGGTGTATTTCATTTTCTGGATAAATTATTTCCAAATTTTGTATATTATTGTATAATGGAATTGGGATAATTTGTTGTACTTTATCATTTGTGTTTTTGTAGATTATATTGTATATTTCTAAATAACAATTATCAAAATTTATAATGTAATGGCCGTTTAAAATATATTTATGTTCGTTACAGTTTTGATTTATTGATACATTGTTTGCATTTTTAACAAGTAATTGGCCTTTTTCTAATTCTTCTATAGTGTATTCTTTGTTGAAGATTTTATTACATTTTATTTCAAAATTGTTTATAATACTAGTTAGACATTCATGGTAGTTTTTATATTTTCTAAGTACATTTGTATCAAAATTAAACATTTTATTATCGATCTTTATAAATTGATTAACTTCTAACATAATTTCATAGTTTACATGGTTTGGTGTGCCGTATGCTTCATAGACTTGATATATTTCTTTTGTATATATAGGTATGGCGACTACAAATACAATTTGATTATGTTTTGCTAAAACGCTTATTTTAATATCTTGTAACTTTTCTAATGTTATATTATATTTCTGTATTTCGTACGCACTTAACATAAATCTTGTCATTTGATGGTTTCTCGCATTTGCTATATTTCCTGAACTTGTTCAATTATATTTTCTAAATGATCTAATAGATTATTGAATTGTATATTTTCAATGAGGATTTTAAGACTGTCAATATTATGACTTTGGGCATCGATAAAATTATATAAATATTTGGTTTCATTTATTAAATGGCTTCGAAGAATTTTAAGATTATTGTTTATATCTTCGTTTATTTGAAGTTGACTATTCAATGTCTCTATAATATTTTTATTATTAGAAGTTATTGTGTCCAGATAATGCATTATCTCTTCTCTGTCTTCCTCGTCTAAGATACCGAATAGATATTTAAAACCAGTACCTATTATATTCATTAATCCTCTCCTATATCTTGTGGGATATAAGGTTTGTAATTTAATAAAGAGGTTTTCTTTCCTTAGTTGAATCGATTTGTCATCTGACGTTATTAATTTTAATGATGCTTCTATTTCTCCTAAATTAATCAAGTGTAAAACCTTATAGTATTCTGTAATTAAATTTATTTGTTGTTTTTCTAATAATGTTATTCCATCCATATTATTGGTTTGATGTACTTGGATAACTCCTTTTATTGGCTGTACAACTGCTAGAATTATTATTATAAGTTGAATGATTACCATTTGTAATTTTGCTATTCTTTTTCGGAAGTACCTCATTTTTTCCCGGGGTTCCTGAAAAAAATTTTGTAGGTCTTCTTAGATTATTTTTGCTTATTTCATGGTTCCTATAAAATATCTTGTTATCTTGTCTATCTATTGGTACATTTTTGTATTTTGGTAAGTGTTTATGGCGATGCGCTTCATAATTTTTTATGAACGCTCTTGTATGATAATAATTTGTATTTTCCCTGTTCTTGTTGAAATAATTAAGCCTTTTTTGTTTAACCTCCAAATTTCTCTCAGAGATTACCTGCCTCTGCTCTGCATTCATATTGAATTGAATATTATATGGTTTTTCCTTAACGGTGGAGTGAATAGTTGAATTATATTTTTCTAAAGCCTTAAATAAATTTATTTTAAATGGGTTCTCCTTTTGAGTTAAACTAAGTACCCTAAAATGTTCCAACAGGCTATTATGGAATCTTTCGACATCGGAATTGCCCGTATGAGTATTCGGCTTAGTAAAGTGGATTTCGATATTATTTTCTCTGCAAAAATTTTTTATCTCTGTATTATTAAACTCATTGTCTGCAATAATTTTGTTTGGCTTCCCTAAATTCCCTAATCTTTCTTGAAGTTTTTCTTTCGCTGTAATCATTGTCTTATCTTCCAGTTCAGATATATGAGCATATTTTGACATTTTATCTATACTTGTGAGAAAATAATGACGTTTTATATGGAATGTATCAATATGAATTACCTCATTAATATTTTTGGGAGTCTCGCTAAGTTGATATTCCATCTTAATAGGGTTCCTATCATATTTACATGTATTGCATATTTCACAATTATTAATAGTTTTTTCTATTTCTTTGAATAAGTTTGGGTGGTATACCTCATTTTTTAATTCTTCATAGTTTTCAGTTATACCCCTGTGATTTGTTTCTTGATGTTTTTGTTCGATAATTTTATGTAAAACTTCTATATTAGATACATCTTTCAGAAATTTCGTTGTTTTGTAAAATGTTAGCCTAGTATTATGAGAAAATAATTCTATTAATTTATTTTGAAGTTTATTGTATTCATGGTCTTCCAATTGACTATATATGGCTATTATCCCTTTACTTACATATCTTCTTAATATGTTAGATAATTCTTCCGGATTATTAAGAATATTTCTTGAAATGAAAATTCTTTTTTTATTGAAATGTGTTTCTAGCTCTGTATAAGGACTATCCTGCAATATAATTTGCATTTTATATTTATTAACACAGGTATCCTTTATAAAAATATGTTCATTTCTTTCTTCCCTAGAAGTATGAACTGTAGCCATGGTTGCATCCTCATTTTCTTCAATGTGGTTTATCTCATTGTACTTTAAACGACTTAGAAAATCAGCAACTTTATTTTCCTTACCTTGAAGATATTCGATTTCATAATCATATTCGTTTAGTTTAATTTTCCAACGAATTAATTTTTGATTTGGTTCTTTCAGACTATTCAGCCAAACTAACGGTTTATGATCCGTTTTTATTTTAAATTTTACTCCATATAAGTATGGCCTGAAATACTTAGTTGCCCATACGATAGCGAGTAATTCTTTTTCAATAGTCGCGTAATTAATTTCGTGACTGTTTAGAGTTCTAGAAGCATATGCTATCGGGTGGCTATTTTGAGATAAAACGGCTCCGATCGCGAAGTTAGATGCATCTGTTGTTAATGTAAACTGTTTCTTAAAATCAGGATACTTTAATATCGGGTCTGATATTAGAACTGCTTTAAGTTTTTCGAAACTCTTAATGTATTTTATGTCATTGATGTCAATTTTTCGATCTTTCTTTAAACATTGTGTTAGAGGGATTGCTATTTTCGCATAATTGGGTATAAATTTCCTATAATATCCAGTTATTCCTAGGAAGCTTTTAATTTGTTTCTGTGTTTCCGGAATCCGAATATCATTAATTTTTTCTATTTTTTGTGGGTTGGGTTTGATACCATCTTTAGTTAGAATATGCCCTAAATACTCCGTATCTTTTTGTAAAAAGCTACATTTATCTGATTGTATTTTTAGATTGAATTCTTTCAATTTATCAAATATTTTTTTAATGGAGTCAATATGCTCTTGCAAGGATGTACTGAATATTAGTATATCGTCGAGATATACGATACATATTTTATTAATATAATCTTTAAGAACATGATTAATCATTCTTTGGAAGGTAGCGGGTGCATTTTTCAACCCGAAAGGCATCCTCACAAATTCGTAATGACCTGCATTAGTAGAAAAAGCCGTTTTAGCCCTATCTTCTGGTTTGACCAAAATTTGGTGAAATCCTTTGGCTAAATCCAATGTGGAAAAATAATTTGCTCTACCAAGTTTATCAAGAATAGATTCTATGTTTGGAATTGGCATTTTATCATCTATCGTTTTTTCATTAAGTTTACGATAGTCAATGACTATTCTCCATTTAGCTTTACCGCTATTATCCATTTTTTTTGGAACTATCCATATTGGACTATTGTATGGAGAAGTAGACTCTTGAATAATTTTTTGATCCAGCATTTGGGTTATTTGTAATTTCACCTCCTCTTCATGAACTTGAGGGAATCTATAAATTTTCGAAAATATAGGTTTTTCGTCTGTTGTAACTATTTCGTGATAAACGTCTTTTACATTTGTAAGATTTGTTCCTTCTTTATAGAAGAGACTTTTGTACTCTTTTAGTATTTTACCCAAAGATTTTTTTTCTTCGAGACTCAGATGATTAAGGTTAAATTTGGACTCTTCATCCGGATCTATATAATTAATATATTCTAATGGGCATGAATAGGTAAATGGAATTTCCTTTTTATTTACTTCAAGAGTACCTTTTCCTAAATGAAGTGTTGCATTCATATTTCTTAAAGTATTGTTCCCTATTACTCCTTTAAAGTTTTTACTCCCTAGATCAGTTACATTCCAATATATGTTAGCGTCTTCATTGAATTCAGAAGCTGTCAAAGTTTCATGAGTTACTACTTGGGATCCAGTTATGGTTTGAATATTTAGAGGTTGACAGAGTTTTGATAAATTATTTACTTCATTTTTGTCAAGTAGATTTATGGTGCTTCCAGTATCAATTAATATAGGAAGTTTCTTATTATTAATAGTAAGTATCACTACCGGTAAAATTTCCTCGAAGCGAGTGTTGTAAAATTTACGTCCATTTTAGATACTTGTGTGGAGGTATTTACTTCAAAGTCCATTGGAGTTTCTCGATTTCGAGATACTTGTGAAGAAGAATTCTTTTGATATTTTCTAAAGGAATTTTCGCGAAAACTATTTTCATTTGTTTGGTAACTATTACGAGAATTAAAATGTTTCCCTCTATTGACAGAATTGAAATTATTTCCTTGATGCCGTTTACTACACGATTTCAATAATCTAACTGCGGATTCTAACTCTTTCACGTTTTTTGTTTCTAATAATATTACTTGGTTTTCACTTAAACACGATTTAAATTTTTCTAAAACAAAGGACTCATTGCGTTCAGGACAAAATTCTTGCGGTTTGTTTTCATCTAACTGGTATTTCCTATTTATCTTTACTAATATTTTGCTTAGGTAATCATGTATATTCATTAAGTTTTCTTGATATCTAATACTATTTACCTGATTAATTAACTCCATATATTGTTCGTGAACTCCAAACCTGTTGATAAGTGTTGTTTTGATTTCATTCCATGTGGGATTTATAAGCTTCCTTATTTCTTCACGGGCTCGTCCTTGAATTTTCGACTTCACAATTTTCGTCAAATACAACTTCTGCTGTTCATTCGTGACCATGTTTATAATTGTTTCTCCTTCATCTAGGAAACATTCCAGATCATATTCCTCAGTACCAGTGAAATTTGGGATGCTTCTTGCTTCTCTTAATATGTCGTGGAAATTGACCGCCATTGTTTTCAGTACCACTTCACTTCACTCGAATTTAATTTATGTATTATTTTTGCTCCAATTTCTCGGCAAAAGATGAATTCACTTTGGAAATATAACTCCCTTGATTTAATAATGTTAACTCTGCTCGAATTTCTCGGCAAGAGGCGAATTCTTTAAAGTGCAAGACAAAATTATTGTTATTTTGTATTTTTGTTTTTTTTTACGCCGATTTCAAATTAAAATTTGACAACTTTTTTAACTTTTACGTTGGGCGTAACCTATCGACTGCGCCAATTAAAAGAACGAGAAATGTTCTAAAATAACTTTTATTGTACTTGCAACTACAACACTTAAAATTAAATTGAGCACTCACTTATTGGTCCTAAGATTATTTATATTCATCTTAACGATGATAAGAACTTATTATCTAATTCTTATAATTACCATGTCACATTGACCATGGTGATAAAGATGTGTTTAATTACCATGTTACAACCATGGTGATAAAAATGAATGTATTCTTATCTTCTTATATTTTCATAAGTTCTTAAGATCTATTGGTTTATCGAAGAAATGTGTTTCTTCCTTATCGGGTGAGTCACTGATTTGAGGGTTGGTTTGTTTACATATAACTTGGATGACCTTTTGATAGTGACTGGGACTTTTGAGGAACATATCCAGATTCTCAAGAAATTGGCTCTTTTTGTCTGCAGGGTTGGCTTAACACTGAATGTAGAGAAGCGCAAGCTCATGATGAAGCACTATGTCACATGTCCATAGGACATATTTTTGGTAATGGTATAACATTAAGACTGATCCGGCAAAAGTTTAAGCTGCTAAGCTCGGTAAAGGAAACCCAGAATCCTTTACCGAGCTTAGCAGCTTCTCAGATTCCTAGGGATCTGTGGCTGATACAGACGGTTTGTGAACAATTTTGTGTTGGCGGGATTATTCAACGGCGCGGCGGGGTTTTTATTGAGCGGGATTTGGTAATGTCCGGATAATGTAAAGTTGGATTTTTTGCAAGAAGCGGTATTATGAAAAGGCTGGATTTTGTTTTTCGGGATTATGTAGGTATCCCACAACGTTGCATCTCTGTCAGCTTTGTTCACATACAGAAATTCAAGGTTTAAAATAATTAATACGACACCGTAAGCGAAATCAGCATATTTAGAATTTTGAATTTTGAATTTTGAATTTTGAATTTTGAATTTTGAATTTTGAATTTTGAATTTTGAATTTTGAATTTTGAATTTTGAATTTTGAATTTTGAATTTTGAATTTTGAATTTTGAATTTTGAATTTTGAATTTTGAATTTTGAATTTTGAATTTTGAATTTTGAATTTTGAATTTTGAATTTTGAATTTTGAATTTTGAATTTTGAATTTTGAATTTTGAATTTTGAATTTTGAATTTTGAATTTTGAATTTTGAATTTTGAATTTTGAATTTTGAATTTTGAATTTTGAATTTTGAATTTTGAATTTTGAATTTTGAATTTTGAATTTTGAATTTTGAATTTTGAATTTTGAATTTTGAATTTTGAATTTTGAATTTTGAATTTTGAATTTTGAATTTTGAATTTTGAATTTTGAATTTTGAATTTTGAATTTTGAATTTTGAATTTTGAATTTTGAATTTTGAATTTTGAATTTTGAATTTTGAATTTTGAATTTTGAATTTTGAATTTTGAATTTTGAATTTTGAATTTTGAATTTTGAATTTTGAATTTTGAATTTTGAATTTTGAATTTTGAATTTTGAATTTTGAATTTTGAATTTTGAATTTTGAATTTTGAATTTTGAATTTTGAATTTTGAATTTTGAATTTTGAATTTTGAATTTTGAATTTTGAATTTTGAATTTTGAATTTTGAATTTTGATTATTGAATCCAGCCACGTTATGTTGTCTACCAATGGGAAAGGAACATACCCTTAAACTCTCCACTTTTTCACACTTTGACAAGCAATATGAACCCAAAATAACCGCCAACTTAAAAATATTCGTTTGTCGCTGCACTAGTGTGTAAAATTAAATGAGTCTGAAAATTATTTTCTATCAAAAGTCCAATGTCAAGATAACAATAGTATCTTGGCACAGCGGCCAATGCTAAATGAAAAAGATTCACCCAACGAAAATTTCATCACGTTTTTGAATCGTTCATTTTGGCGCGATATCCATTCAATCGGCACATCAGACATTTTTGTGGATTCTGTTCAAATTGTCTCGACTGCAACTACACATGCTCTGCTCGGGGTGTACAATACCGCACGTGGGGAGCATGTTGAGGGGGTGTGGGTGGTTTGTGGATCGGGCGAAATGGTACGGATGGGTGGCATGATGATGGCAAAGCCAAGCAGCAGCATTAGCAAATTTCTTGTTCCGCTCCATCTCTGGGTGTCCGGGTTTTCGCAGAATTGTCGTGCGGAGCTTTCAGTCCCGGATTGTCTGTTGCTGGGTTCTGTAGCAGCTCAGCTACACCATAGCGTGGCGTCGCGATATGAAAACGGTGACTGTTTGATCCTTGCTTGCTTCCTTACACTCTCTCTGGTGATAGTTTTCCTTCCAAGTGCAAATAGTTATGACAACTAAACCATCATAGGGCTCCCTTAGTGCTACTACTATTACCACTGTGTCGTGTTGTACTGCATGCAAAATTGTGCTTGATGTGTTCTTGTTTGCATTCTCGATAACTCGTCCTTCGCGTAGTCAACGAAATTCGTCAAGCAGAGAAAATGATAAAACAATTTAAAAAAATTCAGAGTGAGGTGAAAAAAAATGTTGTGAAAAGCTTGCTCGAATTTCCCGGATTTTGTGTAATAGAAGAATTCGTTTAAAACGGTGAAAATCTGACGACTGCTGAATCCAGTTCGGGAAATTCTAAAGGATGCTTCAGTGCGCGCCGTTATAAAGTGTTTGGTGAAGTTTGCATGTACGCTAGTGTGTAAAAAGCAACGACCTTAACAGTGTACTTCGCGCAAACGAGCGAGGTTCTTGCACCATCCTCAACACATCCTGCAGAGTGCTCGCTGTGCAAAAGGAAAAAAAGGTGAGCACCGGGCACTTGAAACATTTCAATCAGCTTCAGCACACGCAAAACGTGCAGGTGTGCTGTAATGATTCAGTGCAAATATCTTTCCGAAAGAGTCCTTTCCATTCAGGAAGGACACAAATCAGGAGATTTTTTATCTCATCCCATTTTTTTTATGTTTTATCCGTTAAGGGTCAAAGTCTCGGTGCGTTTCCCCGGACAGTTTAGTGACACACTCTCGCGTTCTTATCAGAGCGTTTGTGGATGCTGTTTTGTACATGACCGAAAATTACCACCCTCCGAGGACTCTTTAGCAACATTCCGAGGAATGTTCTTGTTCTTGTTGTTAGGTCTGGTTGGCTTTAAGACGAAAATGAATCACATGCGCCTCTAATTCACTCTTTTGCCCGGTGAATGCCACATCCGTTGTCACTGTCGTCGTTCGTCGACATGGAAACATTGGGAAAAATCTGAAATCCTTCGAAGGCACGACGAAGTGTGTCTGTGTGTATTGTGCGTACATTCCGAAAAGGACTCAAACCAGGTGATTTTTGGGGAGGGAGAATGAAAAGTGACTAACTTTTCAGCTTTTCCCGAAATTGTTATCTTATGACTCTGACCTGGGATGAGAAGGAAATTCAGATCTATTCTTTCGGCCTGCTGTATCCGTCCTACACGTATACATACTAAATTTCAAATTGCCGTACATCTTATACTTTTTGGATAAATAATGTTTTATGCCTCCTTACCATATTTACCTGTGACAATATCCTTATCCTTACATAAATGATCAAATTTCCTCACCACCAACACACACAATTCTGAAATATTTCATACAAGATTTGGCTCGGACATTGGGACAATTTGAAATTTGTCAAAAGTTGTGAATGTGCTTTTTTTGTGTTGGCTTTATGAAATATGGGATAACCTTTTCACGTAAAATACACATAAATTGTCGAATCGTCCTTTTTTATACAAAAGTAGCAGAACAACAGCAACAACAATAATCTGTATTATTCGGGAAAAGTTTTCAGTTTGTAATTTTTCTTATTGAATAACCGCTGAGCTGAGCTGAAATGGCCAGAGAACAACCAAATAAATCTACAGAATTAAAAGTGTATGAAAACACAGGGAAAAGAAATAAAACTATTTTGGAAACAATCCAATATTTCCGGTTGAGCTTTTCGTGCCCTTCACAATAGAGTAGAAAAAGGGTTGAATCATTTTTCGAGTGCACTTGTGAAAGAAGTATGTACAGTACATACCTATGTTCTCACTCGGGATGGTGCTATTTTTGGAAAGATTCGCAAGGCTGAACCTGAACCTGTATTTCATTCTAGAACCTATGAATTGTATCAATAAGTGGAAGGATCTAGTGTGTGTAGTCTAGTTTAGTCTAGTGTGTGTTGAATTTTGCAAAATCAATGTAAGTACTGGGATTAACAAATATGTATATGAGAGTCCTTGAATGAGCAATCCGCTTAGTCTTGGCAAGGTTATACAAAATGTTTGAATGCAATATTCGGGATACTCTCTGTTATTTTAATATTTATTTAATTTTGTTTGAAAATGGTTACATATTTTGGATACAACTGGGAAAAAATGTACGTAGGTAGTAGTGCATACAGTATTTCTGTAAGGTATGTTACAAAAACCTTAAGGTTGTTTTTTTAATTCAAAATTCAAATTAATAATATTTTTGCCACAAAAACACTGAGCGCAATTAAAATGAGTGTACCTACGCATTTCAAAATTTTACTCATCATTGAATATTTACGGAAAATTACTGTGGCAAATGACTGGAATATGTAAATCACCCTTAAAACATTTTAGATTTTAGAAACCTATTATGATGACGGTTGGTTACACGTAACAATATCACGTTATGACGTCAACTAAGATTGTTCAATTTACCGTTATGTAGACGCGGCTTTAGACCAATAATCTATTAAGTCTTATGTAAGAAACAGAATTTTGCAGTTAAGCCTAGTACTGACATCCATCAGAGTGAAATTTTTGTCCGCTGCGATTTTTTCAATGAAAATGTATTCTTACTTTCGTGTAATAGGTATGTGATGTGGGGAATGTTGGGGAATTCCATAAGCTACAATCCGAGACCGATTCCATAATTTTTCTCGGTCATTTTATGTATTTTTTTCCGATTCCCTGGTTATTTCATCGTGAAATGTCAAATGACCGGGGAATCGAAAAATAATATATGTTACGAGACCGAGGTTAATTTAGGGCGCGGCCGAAATTTGGATACCCTTCGCTTCCCTCGGGCTAAAAGTTTTTTCGGGCGTCCCTACGACTTGTATTTAATCCCCCCCCATTCTTTTCCTTCTGTCTACACAAAAGTTCCGTTGCGTCGTGTGGAGTTTGGTTGGAATAAATAAAAACATTTACTCAGAAAATTTTATTGGGGGATGCGGGAGAATGTCCCCATAGTACGATTTCCTTTGTTTTGACCTTTTGAGTTGCTTTGATAAAGACACATTAATTCAAGGTTTTGTGAAATTGGTGTAAAAAATGTTTCTTAGAAGAACAAAAATGGGGGGGTTGGGTTCGTATGACAGCCCCATAACCCCATGGTCCGATTTGATCGAATCTTACATATGTTTTGTGTCATCAATAGAAAAACATTTGTGTGAAATTTGGTTGAAATTGGTGCACAAATAAAACAGTTTTTCTTAGAAGAACCTAATTTGGGGGGTTAGGTTTGTATGGCAGCCCCATGACCCCAGTGTCCGATTTGATCCATTCTTGCATATATTTTGTGTTATCAATAGAAACACATTTGTGTGGAATTTGGTTGAAATTGGTACACAAGTAAAAAAGTTTTTCTTAGAAGAACCTAATTTGTGGAGTTGGGTTTGTACCGATTCAAACATACAAACTGTCCGCAGGAAAAAGAAGCATTTGCGCGAAATTTCAGCTTCATAGCTTTTAAATTGGCGGAGTAAAACGCGTCGCAACAGACAGACAGACGGACATCGCCCAATCGACTCCCCAAGTCATGCTGATCATATACACTGCGCGACAAATGCTTAGGTTCATGGATATTTTCCTTTAAAATTATATAATTTCTATTTACTCTGATCGGAAATAATTTTTAAATAATGCTCTCTCAACTAACGGTTATTTTAATAAATATTACATTTCTATTAAGCAACTCGCATAGCTAACGGAATTTTTTAAAATGAAAATCGCAATTTCCACTGCGACAATTGTATAGGTAAAGTAAGTAAACTTTAAAGAGTTATCTCGTCCTGGTGAGAAGTGTTTGTGGAAACATTTTTTTTCGCGTTATACTCTGTGAGTCGTATAGTGGATAATGTCAAAAGGAAATCAATTTTCTGCCGATGAAAAGGCGACAATTTCCATACTAAAGCAAGAAGGATATTCAAACCGACAAATTGCAATACGGATTCAGCGGAGCTTGAACCTTGTTAATAATTTTATACGAGATAGTGGAAATTATGGCCGACGATACGCAGGAGGCAGAAAAAAAGCGATTTCCGGTGCATCAAGGCGAAGTCTCTTAAGAGAAGCCTCGAACTCGCCCTTTACTGCGCGTAAGCTTGGGGTGATTTTGGTGTTATCAGCAAGTGTAAGGACCATCCAACGAGTTCTTAGATCTTCATCTTGCTTAAAACGTTTACGATTAAAGAAAAAAGTAGCCTTAACCCCGCAACATCGCCTACAGCGTCTGGAATTCGCCTCAAGATTCATGAACTGGACGGTCCAGATGGGTTCTCCTACATACTATCATGATTATATAGGAAGGACCCTATATGTACCTGTCACGCCATCACTTCCGAATAGGTTCCGTTATTGTATGGGGAGCCATATCACATCATGGAACTATCGACTTGGTCATTCTACGAGGTTACCAAACCAGTTCATCTTATAAACAGCTCTTAGAAGAGGAAATCCCTATGATAAAGGTCATGTACGGAGGCGATCCTTGGATATTGCAACATGATCTTGCCCCAATTCATACAGCGAGGGTGGTTAAATCGCTTATTGAGGAGAAAAATGTGGCTTTGTTAGACTGGGTGCCCATCTCCCCTGGCATTAAACATTTGGGGGTGGATTGTTCGGGAGGTTTACAGTAGTGGTAAACAATACGACTCTAAAGAAGAGTTAATTCATGGAATTAAGACAGCTTGGTCTAAAATACCGATATCTGTGCTGCATTCTTTATACGATTACCTGCCTCGAAGGCTTTATGAAATTATAAATAAAAATGGCGAAAATACACACTATTAAATTACAAAAAAATGGTCCTGTTTTTTCGTATTTATCCTCTTTCATACTTTTCTGAAATATTTTTCAGCGAAAACATTATGTAAAACGGTAAAATCGTCCCTGAACCTAAGCAATTGTCGCACTGGAAATTGACTCTTTGAATTAAATCAATTACTGTAATTTAAGGAAAATGTCCTGTGGGGATTCAGTCCATTCATTTTGTTTGTGATATTTAATACTTCCAAAAATAACATTTCTTGAACTGGTAAGGTTTTATTTCACCGCTTCATGGAAGGAAATATGAGTGAACCGCGCAGTGTATGTATAGTTTTTATATGGTCGGAGATGCTTCCTTCAATGCGTTACAAACTTCATGACAAAGTTAATATACCCTTTCACTCTGTGATCGAAGGGTATAAAAATTAGTGGCAAACGGAGAAATGGCAGCTTGTAAAACGGCATAAAAACTAAAGCATTTTTACCTACCGTACAGCATTGAAAATTGTACAGCGAAGTCTACAGCATTTCTGCATTTTCAAAAGTAATGAAAAATGAAGCAACTGTCCAGGGCCGGTTCTACTATATGTGCAGAATATGCATTTGAACAGGGCGCCAATGAAAAGGGGCGCTCAACTCATTAAGATTTAAGATCAAGGCAAACAAACCATCCCAATTAATCTCGTTCATCTCATTTTTGTGTTTTAATGTTTTAAATCGAAATTTTCGAAAATTTCGATTAGAAAACATACAAATGAGGTCAACATATTTTGTGGGATTTTTGGGCGACTCTATAACTTTTAAACTGAGATAGCTAGGACCAGTGGCGCAACCAGGATTTGGTCCTGGAGGGGGCTAAGCTCATCTATATTATACTAGATACTTGATGTTGCTACCGCAAGTTGGGGAATGGTGCTAGTTGTCAGAGCACTATACAGTAGTGTTTCAAAGTGCAGTTGTATTCACGTTTTTTTTTATCTAAACATTTTCGTAGCGTCACATGTTAAGGCAATAACACTTTGCCATGTTAAGGCCTGGATAGACCTCGGACGGAATGAGAATGAAATTTTTGTCCGCTGCGATTTTCTCAATGAAAATGCATACTTACTGTCGTAGAATATGTGGCAAATGCAGGGGAATTCCATAAGCTACTATCCGAAAACCGTTCCAAATTTTCTGCGGCCATTTTATGTATAATTTTTCTTCTTTAATCGCAACGAACAATTTTAATTTTTAGGCGAAGTTTTTTTTTTTGCAAAAGCATTCATTTTGAAGACATTTTTCCCTTTTTGCAAATATTACTTCAGACCAATGTGTGTCTTCTAATTTTCAGAAAGTATATGGTATGGATATTTCAACGTGGACAGCCCACGTTTCATATTTTTTATAAAATTTCCAGCGAAATGCATTGTTTCAAATCTTATTTTGAAATTTTTCCTTTCCGAATTTCTTAGCCCCTCCCGTGGTTGCGCCACTGGCTAGGACTCTCAACTTACGCTGGAATGAGCTCTACATTGGGTCTGAAACCCCAAATGTTCCAAAATTTCGATTTAAAAACATAAGAATGCGAAATTCTGGAAAAAAATCTTTTTGAAATTTGGGGTTTTGAAACCTTATGTAGAGAATATTGCATCGCACTTTTCTCTACAAAGTCCATGGGTTATCCATCCATCCGGATATGGCGCTATGATGGGTTGGGCTGGTTACGCCCAATACTGCAGCCTATTGGCTTATTGTATTTCCCATCTATGCGAAAAGTTTCAGGTTATTAGCTCTGTCCTCTGTAAAAGGCTTAGAAGAAAGTTAACCAGGTACCCATTCTGGTAGCTTGAGCCCCAAAGAAATTTCGGTTTCAGCTCATAAGAGCGGGGTATTCGAAAATAACGTGCGAGACTGATTCCTCATCTTCGTTGCAAAGGCGGCATATTGGGTCTTGTGTGTAGATCCCTATTGTATGCAGATGTTTCCGTAGGGTACAATGACCGGTTATAAGGCCTGTCACTCTGAGGTTCGTTTTGCTAAGATTGAGGACTTCGGTGCAGCTGATATGCTAGTTAGATCCCAGCATATGCTTGCTATGCCTGAGCCCTTCAGCGAGTCTTCATCGATCTTGGAATTTATCCTCGGTCTGTCGTCTGGCAACGGTTCTGACAGTAAATTTGCTAATTCCGATTGCAGGTTCGGGACCACTGAAGGGTAGTTCTGAACCCTCTCTTGCAAGGGAATCCGCTTTTTCATTTCCTTCATCCCCTTATGTCCTTTCACCCATTTCAGAGTTACGTTGTTTCGGGTAGCTTGCTTTTTGAGATTTTGCTGACATTCCCAAACCAATTTTGAGGTTGTTTTGGGACAATGGCTTTTATAGAAGCTTGACTCTCGGAGAGAATATATATGGTCTTGTTGGTATATCCCTTTTGAGTATACTCTCCCCTGCTGCAAGGTTTATGGCTATTAGTTCTGCCTGGAACACAGTTGTATATTGACCTTGGGGTTTGGAGGTACTACAGTTTCTGGTTTTAGTATAAACTCCTGCCCTTGTTCCTTCGTCTGTCTTCGACCCTTCCGTGTACCACACGATGTGTTTTTATAGATGGTTGTCGTTTCATTTACTCCAGTCTGCCCTAACCGTTGAGGTTTGGATGTTGGAGTCGAAAGTACATGGCCGGGGTATAGTCGCTGCCCATATCTATGATTGTGTTTGCAATGATTTCTGTAATCGTGCAGTGTCCTACCCTTTGTGGTGTCTACATGTTCGATGATTGGAGTCTGTACGCTGCGAGTACATATTGCCTCTTCTGTGATTGTGAGGTCCAGTGGTGGCAGGTCTAGTAGTTTCTCTAGAGTTAAAGTTGGTGCACTGCGCATGGCGCCAGTTATGCTTGCGCAGGCCAGTCTCTGTGCTGATCCCAACTTCGCTGCTGCTGTTTTTTGTTTGATTTTAGTCCACCAGACTATGGAGCCATAGGTCACACGGGGTTTGACCACAGATTCGTAGATCCAGTGTATCATTCGTGGTTTTAACCCCCACGTTTTCCCTATTGCTCTTTTAGTTGCATATAGGGTCTGTTTGCCTTTTGCAATTGTGTTTTGCAGCTGCTTGTTCCACGTGAGTTTGTTATCAAGGGTGACTCCCAGATATTTTACCTCCGTGGTGAACTGCAGTTGTTGGTTGAATAACGTTGGAGCGTTGAGCCCTTCCAAGTTGTGTTTGCGACTGAAGGCTATTAGTGTTGTTTTGGCGGGATTGACCGATAGGCCTACCCTCCTGCACCAATCCTTCACTTGGGTTAGAGCTTGTTGCATGAGTTCAGAGAGAACTCCTTGAAATTTTCCCCTTATCAGGATGCTGATGTCATCGGCATATCCATGGGTATAGAAGCCAGTGTTATTTAGGTGGACCAGTAGGCTGTCCACTAGAAGGTTCCACAGGAGGGGTGAAAGTATAACCCCCTGCGAGGACAGCTGTATACATGGTTTCACCGAATAAGTTTGCATGTACTTGTCGTCCTTGAAGCATTGATTTTATTTACCGACAGAGGGTGTTTTGGACTCCATGACTCGAGGCGCTGTGTACAACAGATTCGAAAGAAGTGTTGTCGGAGGCCCCCTCTATATCTAGGAAGGCCACGAGCCCTATTTCTTTGATTTCTAGGGTGGTCTCAATCTTCCCAAATAAATGGTGTAGTACTGATTCACATGATTTCCCTTTCTGATAAGCATGTTGGTTTGGATGCAAAGGGAAAAGCGATAGGCACCTGTCCCTGATATGTTTATCGACGAGCTTTTCCAATGACTTAAGTATGAAGGAGGTTAGACTTATTGGTCTATATGATTTCGCTAGGGTTTGGTCGCGCCCCGGCTTTGCCAGAAATGCAACGTTTACCTGCTTCCAAGTGATTGGAATGTCTCTCAAGACTATGCTGGCTCTAAATAGTCTTAGTAAAAGCGGAGCCAGAGTCGCAAGACCCTGCTGAAGTAGGGCTGGGTAGACACCATCTAGCCCTGGTGATTTGTAGGGTTCGAAAGAGTTGATCGCCCATTCCACCCTATTGCAGGTTACTATTTGGTTCGCAAGCCGCCAGTCATTTTTGTTTGCCCTGAGACAAAAGGAGTTGTCATCCAACTGGTCTGTACGTATCGTTGCTATGGTTGATCCAGGAAAGTGAGACCCTAGAAGGACTTTCAGAGTCTCCTTACCGGTTTTTGTTTGGTTTCCATCTGAGTTTTTAAGTGTCCCGATGGGGTTTGTTAGATCCTTGGCTAGAATCTGCTGGAGTCTCTCTCCTTCATGCAGATTTTCTATTTCTTCGAAGAACTTTCTCCAGGATTCCCTCTTGGCTTTCCTAATTTCTTTGCTATACTGGGTTAGGGTGCAGCGGTATGTGTCCCAATCCCCAGTTCTTTTCGCTCTTTTGAAAAGCTTACGTGTCTTTCTACGCAGAATGTTCAGGTTTGAGTTCCACAATTTGCACTTTGCATTGGTATGTCGTCTCGTTAACCTGCAACTCTCTTCGAAGGAGGTCTATTGCGGCTTGAAGTTGATGCGCTGCAGCCTCCGCACAGAGTGTAGTTTTAATGTATCTGGGAATTTCATTCAGATTGGTAGACAGGCGCTCTCTGTAGAGGTCCCAGTCTGTTTTTCTCGGGTTCCGATACAATTCAGTTGGCCAATGGCGGACGTTAGGAGATACGTTGAAGGTGACTAAAGTTACATCAATGACCTCTCTTCTCTACAAAGTTGCGGGTCCTAGTACTTTTAAATCAATACCACAAGTCATGAAAAATAAAGTCAAAGTTGCTGTAGCTCAGTTGTATGAGATACGGGTGGGGTTTGTGCCACTCGTTGCCCCCTGTCCTTTTACAAATAAAATGAATATCGCATGCCTGAGGTAGACGATACTCACGATTGGGTTGAAATGGGGATATATATTATATCGAGAGCCGACTAGCACAGATACCGTCTTATTTTTGCTCCGTGGACCCGGATGGCGACGGGTCCCGGCCAAACTAAACCCACTAAATATTTAAAAAAAACTCGACCTGAGGCGCCTGTGGCCGAACAAAATTAGTGGAAGGCGCCTCCCTTCGCACAAAAACCCGGGGGTGCGCCCCTGGAATGGGGGGGGGCTATAAATGGTGCGGAGCACTACGCGGCGTTATTTAAACTTTAGAGCTTGCTGAATTTTGCACATAAATGCCCCATTTCACAAAAAAACCACCACAGACATCACAATAAACACTAAACAAAAGAGAAGGGCACTAAGCTTTGGTGTGGAACTTCCACCGCCTAATTTTCTCCTTCACGTGGTTCCAAAAAAAAAACGTGAATCGCCCTATCTCACACGATTACTTCCTTCGCCCATCTCCACCAGAAAATAAAAATATGACTCTGGCCAAAACGCGTGTGCCCCAGGTGACAGTCCACGCCAATCTCTCCTTAAAAAAAACCCACAAAAAGACCAAACGCGTGTTGTCCTCGTGACAGCTATCACTTAACTCCCCTGAAGTTGGTCGCGGCCAATCGGTAACATTTTTCAGATCAGATGTTCGAATAGTATCATGATTTCGGAACATAAATGTCTGCTTTTGAATTTGGCGGGTTTTTACAAATATTAATGGTTTGAAATAATTCAATTCATAAACATTTGTAGAATTGAAAAAAATCCAAAAGCAGACATGTATGGGGCGAAATCGGTCCGTTACACTGCTCCAATTTTGGAGGGAGTTATGGACATGCCATTTTGCCAAATTCATATGTGGGACTAATGAGGGTTCTTGATCGAATCGACTTAATATTTCCCCAAAAATGATCTTGAACTTATTGTGAATATTCAAACAAAATTTCACGGCTAAACTAGCATTTTTTCAAGAGTTATGGAGCTTTTAAAAAAGGTCTAAAATGAAAATATTCTAATTTATTTTTTATAGTGTAGTATCCAGGAGATAAACCTAGTACATCAGATTGCAAAATGTGGTGGAGACAATTTTTTTTTGTTTCTTATGTACGAGTATAAAAGAGCAGCTTTCAATATACTTGCACAGGGCGCTATGCCATAGACCCTAGGACCGGCGGCGCTGGCTGTCATTTATGTCCTTCCAAATAGATGCTGAGTGCTTCGAATTGTTTGTTTCAGCATTATGTCCACTGGGGGATGATGCACTTTTCCGCAGCGGTAAAGGTTTATAGGCCGTTGTAATAGTGCGATTTGGTACCATTCAACTAAATGGGAGGATTGTAAATTTCCATAAGGGATGACGGATGATGTTTCATGTACGCCTCGACTACTGCTTGGAATCGTGTTCTGAGTTCTGTCCACCACTGGTGTAGACAACTTTTCTATCGCATAGAGAAAACTCATTAAATTAATTGGTGCGGAGCCCTTTTAAACGAAATAGCTTTTGAAATTGCCAGGTACACTAGCATTCTGTGTCACCTCGATCATAAAAAGGATTGACATCAAGTATGTTAGCCGAAATCAAAACGAGGCTAGTTTCGGGTGCGGCCGTAATTTGAATACCCTTCCCCTCCTCGGGCTAATAGTTTGTTTCCGGTGAACCTATGACTTGTGTTTAATCCTTCCCCATTCTTTTCCTGAGGTTTTCACATAAGTTCCGTGGCGTCGATAAAACAATATTTGTGTGAAGTTTGGTTGAAATAAGTGGGAAAATAAAAAATGATCTCAGAAAACTTTATTAGGGGGATGCGGGAGCATGACCCAGTACGATTCCATTTGTTTTACATTTTCTTTTGATAAAAACGCATTAAGGTTTTTAGAAATTAATGAATTGGTGTAGGAAAAATGTTTTTTAGAAGATCCAAAATGAGGGAATGGGTTTGTATGGTAGCCCCGTGACCCCATGGTCCGATTCCATTCATTTTTACATATGTTTTGTGTCATCAATAGAAATGCACTTTTATGTGGTTTGGTTGAAAGTGGTGAACAAATAAAAAAGTTTTTCTTACAAAAACTCAATTTGGGGGGCTGGATTTGTATGGCAGCCCCATGACCCCACAGTCCGATTCCATCCATTCTTCCATATGTTTTGTGGCTTTAATATAAACACATTCGTGTAGAGTTTGGTTGAAATTGGTGCACAAATAAAAAAGTGTTTCTTAGAGAAACCAAATTGGGGTGGTTGCGGGTTTACATACACTCCCATTCAATAGGATAGTTCCACTTAAAAAATGGCTATATCTCGGTAAGTGATAACGGTATTTTCTTCAAACTTGGTGGCAATATTTTCAGTAGCCTGCTTGTTCTTTCAATAATATAAGTTCTCAAATCCGGAGTCCCGTTAGGATTTTCTTACGAGAATTGTTAAAAGCAGTGCAAATGGTGAAGTCAATAGGATAGTTCCAGTGAAAATAAAACATCAAATAACGGTAAGAAAGGATAATTTTACTTCGAAAAATGTACCTGGTAATAAGTAGAACTTAATTTAAGTAATTTGAGCTCAAAAAGTTAATCTGGGATAGAATTGTATAGGGTTTAAGGGTAATTTAAGCTGATTTCGTCCCAAGCTCCTCTCAACGTTCGTCAGAGAGCTTCAGTGTTCTTAAACTATCGTCTAACGGTATATATCAGGTTGTCATTCATTCCCAAATATTTTTGATGATATTTAGATACAGGAAGTATGAAGGTCTTTCCATTACCTCGATTAGTTGGTCTTGAAATCAATATTTTATCAGCCTTGCATCATAATTGGTATCATTATCTTGTTAAAATCTTATAAGAATGGCATGGAAAATGTCGGAAGTTTTAGGCAATACATTAGGAAGAATATCTTTAAAAGTACTCTAAATACCCCTAATTTAAAAAAGCTCAATAGTTCCATACCAAGATATTCAACCCCAATATAGAAACTGTATGGATTGGTCAAACGCGTTATTTTTACTGACAGAAAATATTAAATCTCGTCGATTCAGATGGATTTAGGTATTATTTCCACAATTTTAGGAAGAAAAAATTAATTAATTTTGTAAACGCATCCACTCAGAGTAAGAAATGAAGAAAGTTTGGGCTTGAATATCTCCGGTAAAACTATTGAACTTGTGGAAATTAGGGGTATCCACAACGTCCATTTTTACAAAAATATTCTGGGTAATATGATTCTTAAAATTACTGATATTTTCCATGCAACTTCTTTGAGATTTTAACAAGATAATGGCGTCAATCATGGAGCAAGACTGATAAAAGATTCATTTTAAAGAAGTGGTATCCTGTCTTAGTGAAAGCTTTCCGGATATTCCCACTTTCTATCGCGAATTGCAGCCATTTCGGATATGTTATTCATATAACAACGTGAAAAAGAAATTTAAAAAACAAGTATTAAAATGCTAACCAAACAACAGATTATGCATGCCTATTTTAAATTCCACCGTACTGTAAAGGAGTCATGTAAATATGCGATAAGAAACACGTCGCTGACATTAACCCTTTTCGGAAGCTCTTTCTAGGTATTTCTGTGTTATTATCACAACTGAGCAATAGTGCGAGAAACATTTTAAGTGAGTGCAAACTTACTTAAGTTAAACCATTTACAAACAAAACTTCCATTTTGTTTTTCTCGCGTGAACCTTTTGAGCAAACATTTACCTACGAGTAACGAAACCCATTTACATGTTTCATATTACATATCCATACCAACTCGTATATAGTGAATGAAATTTTCATTCTATTATCTTAAGAATTTTCAAGATTTTCGTAAGAAAGCCAGTTATGTGGAAAAACTTCAACACTTTAACATGCTTCAGACTCTTCGAGTTTGCCTCTCACATTTGCCTTGTAAATGCATCGTTTCAAACTTTAATGGCATGTCGTCGTGTAACACCTGAACAACGATGCTGTCCCTATGCATCCTACAACACACTCGTATGACTGTATAAAGGATACAATATGGTACCTTCCAGGTTTCCAGGATGTTCACTTTACAACACTGAGGCCAGAAATGCTTGCCCCAGGCACCCATTTTCTAATTAAAAACACACCTCTGTCTGCAAACTCCTATAAGAAGAGGTAAAGCATTGTTGGACGTTAAACGAGTATTTGTCACGTATGGCCGCCTTAGGGGCAGCTTAAGAAACAGTTTTTTTCTTGCTTAGGGATACACAACAGCAACAGCAACAAGAGAAGGTAGGTTAAGATGTAAAGATGACAAAAAGTGGATTGGATGAGAAAATGACAGGAAGGATTAAGCAAAAGGGAATATTTATGTATGAAAATTAAATTGGGTGTTTATGTGTTTAAGCATGGAATTTTCAAGGGTTATCGTACCAATTAGTTTGAACGGGTTTAACGTCATACTGAAGATTAATAAACAGTTTTCCCTAAGAAAAACAGTCTCCAGACTTCTAATTGCAAGTTGACTTATAGAACATTCATTTTTTGCCATTTCCACTCAACCATTTTGTCACTTATTGCCAGTAAATTGCTCTTCCCATTTATACTGCCTTGTCGCTTAAGCTGTCTTGACGTCACCGTATTGATGTAGTTTTTGTGTTGTTTTTCATCCCAGAAGCTCATTTATCCCGGCTCATTAATTAGATTGGTTTTTGGCAACATGAACTAAACCACACCACGCACACAGAGAAAATGGGAGATGAAAGACACTCGCACTATACTCGTACTTTTTGCAAAAGAAGTTGATTAATGCTATAACATCTGAATCTGCTTCCGGCATTAGAGGGTTGAAATGGTTCCATGTTCGAAAGAACATAACCAAAATGTATACATGCCTATTTCATAATATATTTCGTGATAGTTAAAATAAATTGGAATATGTATGTATTGAAATTTGTCTATTATAGTAGTGGTGGCTGGGAGGAGAGAAAGTACAGAAATCGTTATGTTTTTAGTAGTTCACTTGAAGAAAATTCGTTTGAAGGGCAGAATCTACATATATCTGACCAAAAACAACAAAGTTGTAAAAGTTACCCCGCCAAAGAAAAATTCATCTGCCGCAAAAAGAATACATATCACTCCAATCCGCCGTTCATATGTAATTTTGTTTTAAGTGTAAATGCTGGAGAAGGTTAAATGTACAGGACTACTTCTTAAAGTAATTTGGTGGGAGCTTTAACATTTTATTAACCTTAATATCGAGTATGTAGACAACTTCAACTATCTGGGTTGTAACTTATCAAAGGACGCCAACGAAACCGACGAAATTAAGCGACGGATACAACTAGCCAATAAGACATATTTCTCGGTCCTCCCTATAATTAATTCGAAACTTGCGCACAGGAACACGAAGCTCCGCGTGTACAAAACGATCATCCGACCCGTGCTATGTTATGGCTGCGAAACATGGACCCTCACCCAAGCCTCCGAAATTTTGCTAGACCGATTCGAACGAAAGGTCCTTCGGCGAATTTTCGGGGCCGTTCGCGAGCGAGACCAATGGCGTATCCGGTACAACCATGAGTTGTATCAATTGTACGATGAGCTGGAAGTATCGAAAATCGTGAAGCTTCAACGTTTGCAATGGGCGGGGCATGTACAACGGATGGACGATAATAGCATGCCAAAGAAAGTGATGAACGCACAACGAATTGACGGAGCGAGGTTGCGTGGACGACCGAGAGCTCGCTGGGAGAACTCCGTAGGTGAAGACGCCCACCAGCTGCTGGGCTTCCGAAACTGGAGGACGAGGTCACGTAACCGCGACAATTGGAGGTCAACGATTCAGGCGGCCAAGGCCCGACGTCGGGCTATCGTGCCACATTGATGATTTAACATTTTATTCAGTGCCACTTTGACGGCTTCCACCAAATTACTTTAGGAAGCAGAACTGTACATTTAACCTTCTCCAGCATTTACACCTAAAACAAAATTACATATGAACGGCGGATTGGAGTGATATGTATTCTTTTTGCGGCAGATGCATTTTTCTTTGGCGGGGTAACTTTTATAACTTTGTTGTTTTTGGTCAGATATCATATATTTTTCCATACTTAAATAGCCAACTAATATTTTTGTTTTGGAATCCTGATGTCCCAGTGTCCCAATTTCCTAACGTTCTTATGTTTCAATGGGCAAATATCAGTGTCCCAATGGCCTATTGTCCGAATGTCCCACTACCCTAGTGCCCCAATGTCCCAGTATCGCAATATCCCAATGTCCCAGTCTCCCTATGTCCCAGTGTCCCAGTTCCGCACCTAATGTCCTAATATCCCAATTTCCAATTGTCCTACTGTCCCAAGGTCGCAATGTCCCAATTTCCTAATATATCAGTTTCCCAATGTGCCAGTATCCTAATGTGATAATATCTCAATGGCCCAATGTCCTAATGTACCAGTGTCCCAATGTACAAATGTCCCAATATCCCAACATCCCAATGTCCCAATATCCCAATGTCTCATTGTTCCAATATCCCGATGTCCCAATGCCCCAATATCCCGATGTCCCTACATCATAATGTCCTAATATCCCAGTGCCCCCATGCCCCAATCTCCCAGTGTCCTAATGTCCCAATATTCCAATGTCCCAATATCCCAATGTCCCATTGTCCCAATATCCCGATGTCCCAATGCCCCAATATCCCGATGTCCCAATGCCCCAATATCCCGTTGTCCCCACGTCCCAGTTTAGCCATTGTGCCTAATACCCCAATGTCTTAATGTCCTAATGTCCCAAGACACTAATGTCCCAATTTCCTAATATCCCACTGCCCCAAGATCCTAGTCTGCCAGTGTCCCAATATCCAAATGTCCCAATGTCGCAGTGTTTTTTAAAAAATTGTCAATGCGATGAGAAGAAAGACGCAAGTGTTGGAAATTTTTTGTTAACTTTACCTATTAATTTACCGTTATTCCATCCACTTATCTAAATGGAAGACATTGCTTCTTTAGAAAGACCACCAGAGGATCATTCATTCCAAATTTCATAAAAATCCCATCACGGAGAGAGACAGTAGAAACAAGTCTTTCTGCAACTGTAGACTCCAGTCTGAAATTGGGTTACTCGCTTAACTCTGTCAGGGTGAAAATTTCACCGTTTATTGCATATATGTATCTTACCCGTTATTATGCCGATCGAAGATTTTTTGTGGAAAAGCACTAGAACAGGATATGTGAAATATTTTGTTAAAAAAATTTTTTGGGGGATGTTGCCTGGAAGGCTGTAGCCCTGTCAAAGGAAAAAGCAAGTTGTCTCCGGTAATCATAGACTTTCGTTTCTTTCCCTTTGGCGGGCGATACGCTCTCGCGTCTCTTGATAGTCTAAGAAAATTGGGCCAAAATATGGCCATCGAACGGCAAAAATCCTACATCAAATCTTTTTTTGATTATGGTTGGGGATGGTCCCCAGATGATGGCATAAAATGTCCCAACCGATTGGGGGAGTTTGTTCACGTACTACTTATTTTATAAACTGTAGAACAAAGTTGTCTTGGGTCACATTGTATGGGAGGTACCCTTAGTTTTTATCCGAATGAGCTGAATTTTGGTTGGTGGGGTGACTATGACCTCCAATCGCAACAAACCAAAATTTAGCACTCTGCTCCAATTTCGGGGGGAGTTATGGACATGCCGTTTTGACAAATTCAAATGCGGGGATAATGGGGGTCCTTGACCGGAGCGACTCAATGTTTACCTTAAAATGATCTTAAACTTATTTTAAATACTAACACGAAATTTTACGGCTGAACTAGCATTCTTTCAAAAGTTATGGAGCTTTTAAAAAAGGTATAAAATGAAAATATTCTGATTTATTTTCTAGTCTAACGCCGAAATATTCAATTAGGGCGAAATTCATAGTCCCCACTTATACTTAAGGGAACCCTTAAGGGACTGACGCTATTCATAGTCACACAATAAGCAAACGCTTAAGGGTTTCCTAAAGGGTTCCCTTATTCGTTAAGGTACATATCTAGTAACCTTATGAACTCATATATTTGTTGACATATCCTTATTTAAACACTTTGAAATTTTTTAAAAATTTAAAATTTTTAACTACTTGATATTTTTTTATATTTTATTTGTCACTTTCAATAGTATGCCCAATAAGTGAATCGTTATATTAAATGAGGCAATGCCCTAATAAGTGATGTCTATGAAAACGAAGCTCCCTTAAGGGCTCACTTATATAGGAAAACCCCTTATTCCTTAAGAGAATCCTTATTACTTAAGTGGGGACTATGAATTCCGCCCTTAAACTCTAATTTGATTGCAAAGATAATTTTATGTGGTTTTTTCGTCCTCAGCTCATTTTTTCTGTATCTCTTACCGTTTTTGAAATAATCGCAAAAAAATACGAAAAAATGCCCCCTTCCCCTTTTTAAGGTTGCGGCCCTCTAATCGGTTGGGACTTTTAATGCTATAATCTGGGGACCATCCCCAACCAAATCAAATAGTCCAAACAAATTTCCGATGTAGGATTTTTGCCGACCAAATAAGCCATTTTTCTTAGAATATACAGGGTGACAAGCCAACATGTTGAAGCAACTTTTATCAACTTCGCAGAGTTGTACGTATAAAGCCCGTTATGAAATTACTGTTTGAATTTTCGATGAAAAATCTATTTTAAAATTTCTATTAAGTTAACTGTATCTTGAAAGTGGCGATAATCTTGACAACAGGAAAAACTTCAGTTTTTGTAAAATGTTATGTAGTTTCTGAAACTGAAATCAAATCTTGGATTAAGTTATCAGGAGGGCTGCAAATTATGATTTTGCATGGCAAGTCACGATTTTGGATGACTTTCACAAGAAGAGCGATAACAAGGTAACGGTAAAAAAATTCCGATTATATTGGCAATTTTCTTGCTGAAACAAGTTGTACTATCAACCCTTACAGTATTGACCACCTAATGCGGGACACCCTGTATATAGAGAAGTTTTACAGTACTTACAGTTACTGTACAATTATGTGGGCAATTGAGGGATGACCTTCGATAACTTTGACGCAGGCCCCTCCATTTGTCTAGCGTTTAACTCCTGATTACACCCAATTCCCAATTTTCAGACCATCTGCAATCTGTGTTTTTTACCTTTTGAGTTATTTCAGCCTTTGAGATTGCTGTCATTGTTATTAGACTCAGAGCCCCCTCTAGTTCAAAGCCAGGAACTAAAAATTCTCATACACCTTGACAGACAATCATTGCAAATTTACATTGCGTTAAAGCGAATTCGGATGGTGTCGCCTCAAACTTTACACGATAAATATTGGTTCCCGGCCGATTTACGTCGCCAAAAGGTAATATTGTCGTGTGGGTAGGGCACGTCAACCACAAATCGAATTCCCTTAGTTTACACCAGAGGGCGCTAATGTTACTAACGAGAAATAAGGTTGACTTATACAACAACCACTACTTTCCGGAAGTTTCCGGAAAGTGCGTAACCGAAGTTTCCGGAACAATGGAGACTAGTGTCGACGAGTCAGTAAAGTTTTAGCCGTTGATAATGTAGGATCAATAACTAGTTAAGTAATTAGTGAAACTGTAAATCGTGTATACCTATATCCGTGTGTGTTGTAATAAATAGTGTTACAGTAAAGCAAGTGTTATTCATTATTGTGTACGCGAAAATCGGTGGAACCCACTGGAACGTCTAGAAAAGACGCGAAATATATAACAATATGGCACCAAAAGGTTGTGAGAAGAGTGAAATAAAAAAAAAAGTTTTAGTGGATTTTCGCGTGTTTGAAACCCGGACGGAACCATTTTCCCGTACATTTGTACAACATTTGACAAAGGCAATCATGGGCTGATTTCCTCAGTTTCTTGCGCTGCTTCCCGAAACGACGATTACCATATCTTCATCGACTAGTTATTGAATACATCGATGTGGACTATTTTGGGCTGGTTCTAAACAACAACATTAAAGTGGAGTCAGACGAAAACATACGCACCCGCCGCATGATAAAATAACTGAAGACAATTTGAGATTCCAAACCGGATTGCTGTGGCGTTCTGACGATGTGGTATTGCCTGATAACCGGCAAATGGCGTGGCGGAGGCACGTAAATTAAAAAAAGAAACTACCTGAAGACTAGAAAAGAGAAAGGACATGGTTCCTGGCGATCTTTTCCGTCAAAAATCCCAGCAAACCAGAAAAAGTCCGTGTGGGACGCAGCCGCAACTATGACAATGTATCACTGAACTCAGCACTAAAACCCGGGCATGACATGGCCGCTCCACTGGTTCATATTCTAATGCGGTTTCGGCGACTTCCCGTGGCATTTACGGCGGACATTGAAGAAATGTTCCGTCAGGTCCGTGTCCGAGAGGAGGATCGTTGTGTTGAGCGTTTCTTCTGGCAAGGCATCGATGAGGATACGACTACAGAGTATGAGATGGCTGTAATGACATTCGGAGCAGCTTGTTCACCACCATTGGCCGATTTTGTGAAAAATACTAATGCAATGAGGTTCATACAATAAAATACCGCGATGATCTGGTACAACAACACGGTCACTACCTATGGCAAAATGCAAGGTGACACCTACAAAAGCGAAATCAATTCCGAGGCTAGAGTTGGACGCAGCATTGGTAGGAGTGAGTGTAAGATCAGTGGTGCTCGATACTAACTGTTGGCCATTCCGCCGGACCGTCATGTGGAGCGATGCGAAAGACGTCCTTTATTGGCTTCGTAGCCACAAGCGCAAATATTCATCGTATTGTAGCCAACCGAATTGGCGAAATATTACGACTTACTTCTGTGGAATCTTGGCGATGGGTCTCATCAGCCCTCAATTCAGCTGATTGGGCTACGAAGTGGAGCATTCACGAGCCACGAGCCGATTTGTGGTGGCTTGGGCCACAATTTTTGGACGACGAGAAGGAGCACTGGCCAAATGCATCTGACGAGCCAACAGCGATTCTACAGGTCAAACGAGTTCTGCATGTGAAGGTTGAAGAATTGCATCCACTAATTCCAACTCCTGAACATTTATCTATTGGAACACTACCTACGCCTTTGCATTCGTCAAAATTGTAAAACGTCCGAGAAAACGCGGATCAATCACTGAACGAATTGAAGCGAGTAAAACTGTACATAAGTCGCCACATCCAAAAATCGTTACAAGAAAAAGCTATGGCTAAATGGTATCGTGCGAATGCATGGGAGGACCGTACGAGCAGTACATCTGACATACGATGCAAAGTATCCACCAATCCTTCCGTCAAATATAATTACCTAACATCGGTTACAATCGACCATTTTCACTGGTTTAATGGTCATTGTCACACCAACTTAAGCTGACCAGACTCCAGAAGAGCCAATGCTGTACGCATACTTGCTGAATTCGGTTTTCAGGCAAAGCATTAGCCCCTCTCCTTCACGCCTATTTGGAGAAAGAATAATATCTCACGAGAGAAATATGTGAAGAACCTTGGGAAGGCATGTTTCGGTTGAAAGTGCGACTGCCACAGATCAGCTGGAATTTACTAAGATAACTCAACATTTTAGCGAAAATCAGTATTGTGAGATAATCTAGTGAAACAAAAGGGTTCTCATTGAGCGGCATTACGGCATATGTTCATCTTGTACTAACTTGCTTGACCAATCATGCTATCAGGTATGCAGTTATATAAAAATGTTCTCGAATAAAATCACAACCATCTCGATCACTCATTCGCCGGACCATCTTTCGGTATTACTTCGCCCCTGTCTTTAAGTCTTTAAGTCCTGCTTCCTTCCTCGTTCTGCAGAACATTATTGTATGCTGCAGACAAACCACTCACTGTGGCCCATTTTTACCGCATCCAATTCTAGTGCGCGAACCATTCTTAATGTTTGCGCTCGGTATTGCAGATGAACATTAAAGTTTAAGGTCACCCACAACCTTCCAAGATCGATTTTTCAACGTTCAGAGCGTATTCTGCATACTGATAATTAGACGATGCTATACACTTCATAGTTCTTCCTAAGATGCTTTGTCGCCTGACGGGATCAAGCTTCCGCGTATCATTCAGAAGTCTCTAGTTCAACTTCGATTAAGTAAGTATACCAAAATTAAGGTGGGGATTATAAAACATGGTAGTTAGTCCCACGTTGTTCGACGTACAATATTTGCTAAACAGAGCCAAACCAATTCTTTCGAAATTTCAGCTTAACAGCAGAGTGGAAACAATTCCAAAAACTTGAAGCCACGGCCCATTTTTTGATCTCGTCAGCAGACCTCAAACGACTTTTTTATTCGGTAGAAAAACATAGACACAATATGTTCATAACTATTCCTTAAATTCCTTATTTAGAACTCAAAATATTGCTTTTCCCCTGTGCTGAAAAAAATTATCCTGACCACTGATCCCCTCCTCCTCTGAAAATCTATCTATCACTGGTTCTTCTTGACAAAAAATCAGAATTTGAAGCACAAACGAATGTTTTAACACGAAAAGCTATAATAGTGAAGAGTATTTGAAAATGATTATATATAGGTAAAATGGTAGGTTTCCTGGTACATTTTAAATGTAGCTATGGGGTGGAGTCTAAGGAGAACCTCTAAAGCAGTGGAAGGGTTGCATATCGTGGTTGCGATATTTCTGGAGGAAAATATGCAATTCTTCATGATTAAGGACATATTGTGGACAAAAAAAACTTTATCTAAAAACCCCTGGCAGTCTTTTCTTTATTATGCTTTTACCATTAGAGGTTGATAGAGGAATCGGAAACAGTGGAGTACAGTGGCTTATTATTCATCGTTTTGTGGTAAGAAAAATAAATTAAATAAATTAATCATTGGACGTCTGCAACTTTTGAAGCTGGGAAACGCTCGCCATATATCGAGCGGTGCTCTACAAGTCTGCAAAATTTAAAAATTCCACTCAGAAACTTCAATATTGCGAATTAGGCAGCTGTAACTTCCGAACGCAGAAAGGTAGGACAGTGTCATTTGGAGCAAATGTGAGCGCCAAGCAGTGGCGGCTCTTCAGGTGAAGTAGGTGAAGAGTCCCTTCACTCCAAAATATAATTGAAAATTTCCTCTAATACATTCTATTATGTATTTTAAAAATATTAAAAAGTAGCTTCTAGCAATAAACAACTCCTCAATAAATCATCAATGAAAAACCATAATCAAAATGTACATAAAATGCATATTTTGTATATCACAAACCGAAAATTTTCTACTTCAAATTCTGTGTCCTTGCACAGCAAGATTTCTCCTATCCATAGAATGATTTACAAGTGAAGGTAATCGTGTCACAGCTCCACCTCTTCACTTCAGATACACGATTCTACTGCAACAATGTATTCAGCACGAAATGTGTACACTGGATTTTCTTAGCAAGTGAATAGCTTTTTGGCTGGTATGTACCTCATCTTCACTTCCATATCGTAGGAGGTGATTCTTTGCGATTTCTCTTGTGTTTTTAGTTGATGCAGAATTTTATTTGTGGATAATTTGGAAATTGATAAATTGTTTTGGATGTACAAATTTGTTCGGTTGAGTTATGCAAGTCAATGAAATGACAAAGATAGTATTTTGCCTTTGTAAAACAAAAGGTTTGAGAATATCATTTACATTTTATCGATCCTTGTTTTTAAGGGTCACTTCAACTACTTTTGGAGCCACGAGCCGCCACTGGTGCCAAGTAGCTCTACAAGTTTGCCCGATTTTAGAAGGATCGAGAAGAGTTCCCGAGATATCGAAAATGAACGATTGCCAAACATCAAATTGCGATGCTTTCTCTAAATATCGATCGTACAGGGTACAGGATTCAAAAAAAGCAGACAAAACTGATCAAAGGCTCACCGAAGAACTTATTATATTCTATAGTGAGTCGTTGTGTGGCATGGGGAATGCTGTACACTTCGCTGTACATTTCCCAATGCTGTACGGCAAGTCGAAATGCTGTACTGTACAGCAAAATGCTGTACGTCTGGTCAGCTTACACCAACTGTACCATCAATGAATTGCGGCAGAGCTTCCTGCTTCTGCACCCGGGCGAGAAGTGAATCGTGTGATTCGAAAGTGCAAGTTTTGTCACCCTATATTAACAAATCCGGCCAGTCTACCAAGGGCTCGAGTTACGGCAGGAAATCGGCCATTTACTTACACAGTCGTCAATTACTTTGGTCCAATAGACATCAGGATTGGATGCAGACACGAAAATATGTATATAGGGCGTCCTCTTCACGTGATTATCCATGCGGGTGATATATTCACTAAGTGCACAGTCCTGCATCACGGCCTTAAGGTTTGTGTTCGTAGAGACGACTCATGGGATCATCGCTCAGCGATCGTAGTTTTGCATCCAATTTCGAGCCGTATTTCAATATTTTTTGAATGGTTCTAGTTTCCTAGTATCGACTATGGACTAAAGGAATATGTCTGTATAGAAAATATACCCATATAGTGCTCAAAACCGGTGGTTTCACTTCGATCGCTGAACGATGATCCCATGAGTCGTCTCTACGAACACAAACCTTTAGACAGCATTGTAGCTCCGCGAGGTATGCCCAGGGAAATACGTATATTTCGTGGATCTAACAGATACAGCGCCCGCTCTAAGGGGGGGGCGAGCCGCGCGGTCGCCCGGGGCGCCAAATTTTTTGGGGCGGCTTTTTTGCTAGTAGGTACTCGTATAAGAAAAAAAGTGAAAAAGGCCGAAAAGAAAATAATAATATCAACTTCGATTTAGTGGAATTAAAACCATATACCATATACATCGCATAACACTCACCACATAAAAGCGTTAAAATCAACCTCTACTGTGAGAAATTGTATGCCCGAAACAAAATTTTCATCACTTTTTCAGTCATTTTAGATAATTTCCACACACCTTTTGCAGCAACTCGACTTTAATTTGCTTGATCTTTTCGCGGATCAGTTGATTCCAATAGCATTGACTCATCTAGCAATGAGATGACAAATTTTGAACAGGTTGGTTTAGATTTCAGCAAGTTGAGGGATAGAACCACAGTACACATTGTTAGAGCTGCAACCAATCTTCCCTAATATTTTTCTAGACATGCTAATATCGAGATATGGCTAGGTTCTCCCGATTTAACTAGCTAGCTACCCAATTCTCTATAAAAATTATCAAGATGACACATTATGAACCACTGAAGAAATCAGTTTGCGAAGATATCCGACTAATTGAAGTTTATCTGCTGCGCAGTGTATAAAGATGTTATTAAAAACTACTCCAAAAGATTAGTAATGAAAACGAGCACCATTGCAAATTTCCAAAATTTTCCCAAGCAGTGTTTTACAAAATGTTTTGAGTCTTTTGGTGAACAAAATAATTTTGCATTAATTTTCAATTTCTTACGTCGCTGTGAAAGCCTCCAGATTTCCGTGTGCCTTCTGCCTATTTTCTGACGGTGGTGAAAATAATGTCGCCCGGGGAATTCAATACTAACCTCAATTTTTGGAACTCCAAATAAACTCTATATCAAGCCTTGAACTGTGGCGAATTTGGCTTAGGAGTCTGAACGAAAGCGGAACAGTTTTATAGTGCATACTTTCTGGGCCTTTTCAGTGGAGCATTTTCTGAATTATTAGGGCGTTGGTTCGAGTCCTACTGTCATCATCAATTTTTGTGTTGTCTTTCAAAAAATGCTTCTACCCAACTAATATATATTTATAGTTGTATATTACTTCGTAGAATATTCTCTTCCAATAGTATTAGAAGCAGATTTCATGATTTGAAAACAGAAAAGTGACATTTGCCGCCGTTTTTTCTAAACCAATAGAACCTTGTATTTTATATCTTATATGTATCATAACTACTTTCGTGCCTCGTGCATTACCTCCGATAACCAATGAGAACAGATTAACTATTAATGCCATCTATAGGAAGCTTATAGAATGTCACTGATATCTGATGAAAAAAGTAGCGCCTAGCATTGAACCCATGCCCACCGTATCGCCCGTCCTACGCCTTAACCACTCGACTAATCTGAGCATATTTAAAACATTTCTATAAAATCTGTTATGCAATTAATCTTCTCTCATGTGGTTTTACCAATAGTGGCAATAGAAAAACTGACAATCATTCGTTTGCTGTGAGAAGATTTTACAGTTTACAGTTTGTTTCAATCCACATATTTGTCAATAAAATGTACTCAGTTTATGTGTAGAGATTTTCTTAGCGGCTTCAGAAACTGACAATAATTCAAGACTTCAAACCATTCAATTGAAGATAGTTGGTTTCCATTTTGGTATTTCAAAGTACTTTATCACTCTCAACTCTTCCAAAAATTACGAAGTCCTTACTCCTACAAAAATACGATAAACAATTTATCGGATGACAATTTAATATCATACTACATATTAGGATAAAGCAACTACTACCGATTATCTGCTATAGGAGAATATTGCATGTGTGTGTTAATTTGTGAATGATTGATTACATATTTGCTAACATGATTACCCCTGTGTGGTAAGCCATCCAATAAAAACAATAAAAAAGTATTAATGGAGTACCTATATTTTTTAGCTTCATATTAAGAGCAAGTATTACAGAAGCCTTACAGCACCATCTTTGAATTCCTCATACAATGTACGTTTTATTTGCCTTGAAATGTAACTAAGGGGCAGCAATTTGTCTTCTTGCCCGGGGCGGCGTAAGTGCTAGAGCGGGTGCTGAACAGATATCGACCAAAGTGGCAGTTCAAACCTCCTATGATGCCACATATGGGAGGCAGTTGAGAGCGATTAATTGGTGTAACGAAGAAAGTTTTGACATCACTGCATTTGGAGAAGACGCCTACTGAAGAACGATTGAGTTGGTTCCTATGTAAAGCCAGTTTTGGGGTCAGAACTTTTAGTCCGAAGAGAGCGGAGGGTATATCCGAATTTCGCCCGCGCCCGGATTTAGTCTCGATCTCGTTTCTTTGTCACAGAGTAAAAGGTGACAGGTTTCTATATGGACAAAAATTGAATTCGGTTGTAAGATATCAGCTTAGAAAGCAAGCATTCCACATGTAAAGTAGTGTCAGTAGTAGTGACGAAAAGGGAACCAATTTTGTTCTACCATCGACCATGAGATTTCAAATGAGAACCTCCACGAAAAACAATTTTGTCATAAGCAGTTAAAATAAAAAGTGGTACAATATAACCGACTCTCTCCTAAAAACCTTCTGGAATCTTTGCAACAAAAATTATTTTTCTCCCTATGCTATGCCTGCCTATCCAATTGATGATAAATGAATTAACAAAGATAATCCACAGTCAGCAAAAACTTCAACCTAACTAGTCACATTTAATAACTCCTGATAGTTGATGCCACTTACGGCACAAGAGCTTTAATTAAAACCATATCCTCCCATTGATATTCGAGTAACTACTATTCACCATGGCAATTCAACGCCTCACTTCCTGCACTACACTTGAATCCACAACCCACACTTGCCATCTGAACCATAAATTTAACAAGGCGAGAACACTTACGTCGATAATTACTTGAACCACTGTCAATTATCGTATCAATCAAGTTTCCACCCATTATCTTAAGTACCCCTCATCTGTGCGCTATCGGTCGGTCGGACGGTTCCGTTAAGAAACAAACATTAATCGTGTATGAACACACATCTACATCGAATAATATGACCTGACCTCTTGACCACTCCCATAGCATCGAATCGATTCATAGCTTCCTGTTTTCCTTCAGCTTTCACCATACTTCGTCTTGAATGTCCTGGCCAAATGCTTATACACGGAATGTGAAGTCTGCAAGCGGATGTGCTGAGTGTGTATATTTGGTGAGCCTTCATCTAATCTAGATGCAGGGATTTTCAAGGATTACCTATATATATACGTTACGAAATAACAAAACAGAATGTATATTAGAGGCCTACCTCCGATTGGACACCCACAAGGATATGGACGTTGATTACTTCCGCAAATGTGACTTTTATGCTGTGTTGGGCTCTCGGCCACGTGACCTTATTTTTCAAATAAACATTTTTCAATTATTTGTTTTACATTGCTTTTTCGAATATAGAGACCTTTCAGAAAGGGCTCCACTTATCCGGATCCCACTTGTCTTGAAGAAGTATAGACAGAGAGCAGCCGGAAAGGACGAAAGCAAGCAAATTGAATGGGTTACGCAAGCGAGTTTTCGCAGTCGAACGTGGCATGAAACGCCCCATTATTTGTTGCCGGTATATATTTAAATTAAGTGGAAACCATCTCTGAGTTAGAGAGACGTTCAATTGTTTTTTTTTTCGGAACGAAATGCACCCCATGTGCATTTGAATGGCATGTCGGTGGCGCTTCCTTTCGTGACCAACGTATACAGAGCTAGTCTCCTCCTGAATCTATGATAAATAGACATTCTGGCGCCATTCGTGGATTTCATTCTACATATAGATTTCCTGTACCACCATCGCATCGTTGTACACAACTTCTTTGCTACATCTTGAACGAGCCGATTTTTTTTTGTATTGTTAACACTGAAAATTTTTCGGGGTCGGGATTCAGGTCTGCCGCCGTTCTATTGTACCAGCACACTGTACAATATACTCATGTCGTAATGTAGGATGTCCCGTAGACAGGACATTCGAAGTATTCCTGCTCGTGCGAGCTAAAAGAAAGGCCGTGAAGACTATGCAATATAGTTTTAGCTTGAAAAACTACAAACAAAAGGATGAAATCTTCTTCAATTCCTTTTCAACGGATGATGACAATATATTTTTGTGTATAGTTATGAAGGAGCGTAGACAAGTGTGTGCGAGACACGAAGTTATATTCCATTTTGGTGGTGCGGTTGGCATTTGGTCAAAAGCTGTGAAGGCCAAACGGTGGCAAACTCTCTATCCATTTTGCAAGAAGAAAGGATAATGCCATCCATAATGCTTTGTCGGGAGGGATGCAATCGTATACATAAAATGAATGAATGGATGGAATAAAAGGGACCAGATTTTCGTGCGGGATATATTCTTAGTGTTAATCTTGGGGTGTAATTATAACGGATGTTTGGTTTTCATCGGTCATTAGCTGTATACTATTTTCTGCAAAGTGCCATTCAGATTGGATTGAAGCTGTCGAGGGAAATTTCGAAATATTTTTGGTAAGGATCTTAAAGGATGTTAAGGCCATTTAATGTGTGCTTAGAATATTCCATTGTGATGGGTGAGGATATGGGTTTTAGTTGAATTAGGAGGAAGGAACTGAGAGCTAGCATTTAAATCCTTCATGCGTTAAGAGAATTCAGTAACACGCACGCCCCACTGCAATCTTGGGTATAGTCATAAATTGCTTTGCGCCTTCGACAACTCCCTTGCAGCTTGGACACTCTGGCGAGTCATCCAGCTTAATTCATTTTGAATCCTACACGTGGAGAGAAAATAAAAATTAACCGGTAAAACGCCGCCGGCCGTGGTGAATTTATGATTTCCGTTCTGAGAATTACTACAAGCACATTTTAGGTCCTAAATATACTCACCTCATCGCCCTGTCTCTGGCTCAATTCTATAAGCGAATCCAGATACGCCACTAAGGACTTGCATTTTGTAGCCCTACTTATGAGGCTTTTTTGGGCTATATCTTTTCAAGCTGTTTCTTGATTAAGTGGAGCATATTTAATCTTTCTAAAGGAATCATTGAGTGCTCTTCAATAACAGGGCGAATTTTAAAAAGACGATCGTGATTAGGATGTGATCGTGGGACATCCTCACTGTTATCATTGAAATGAATTAGTTGCCTGGTTATCTCGAATTTCAGCACTGACATGGTTTCCTGAAAAGCTGAAGCTCTCTACCTCAATTAACAGAACAACTATTGGCACATATGAGAAATTCACAATGAATAGAATTCTGAAGACTGTACTATTTCACATACCGCTTTCTCTGTTTCTTGAGCGAATTACCGGTTTTCAGTAAGTTTACTCCACCAAATTCACAATTTTTTTGCATAGTTTTGTCTTTATTTTTTGACCGTCTAGCGAAAAGAAATCAAACCGAATAGGTCTCCTCCATGGATAGCAGAGATACTATTGGAACACGCAAAAATTCACAATGTGCAAAATTATAGAAACAGTTCTCTTTCGTATAGTTTTTAAACGAATTGCTGAATTTAGTAAATTGAATACACCGGATTGGCCTACACCCAGAATACTATCGAAACATGCGAAAAATTCACAATAATCAAAATGATGAAAACAGTTATTTTTCAAATACTTTTGTCTATATTTCCTGAACAAATTTTCAGATTCGAGTAAATTTCCATCACCACATAAATGGAAGAATAAGTATCGAAAAATTCACAATGAACAAAATTACTATATGTACTATATACTATATGTATCTCTTTAGATAATTTCAGAAAATTTGCCGCACCGGATGCGGAATAACTATTGAAATATGCATAAAATTCATATTGATTATTTTGCCATTTTTTTTAAACAGATTAGCGTATTAGTTTTCACCTTGGATTTTTCAAAATTTTCATATGAAACAGAAAAATGCGATTTTCAGGCCTTTAAAGGCGTTTTAAAGGGGTAAAAATTGACAAAATATTAGCTTGTTTTTAGATGGCTGTATCTCCGAAACGGTGACAGCTAGGCTAGGACCCTGGAAGTTTCAGCAAAATGTAGGTCTGGATGCCCTCTTCGTCGACTTTTGAAACCCCCAAAGTCGAAAATTTTCATATGAAACAGAAAAATGCGATTTTCAGGCCTTTAAAGGTGTTTTAAAGGGGTAAAAATCGACAAAATATTAGCTTGTCTTTAGATGGCTGTATCTCCGAAACGGTGATAGCTAGGACCCTGGAAGTTTCAGCAAAATGTAGGTCTGGATGCCCTCTTCATCGACTTTTGAAACCCCCAAAGTCGAAAATTTTCATATGAAACAGAAAAATTCGATTTCCAGGCCTTTAAAGCGTTTTAAAGGGGTAAAAATCGACAAAATATTAGCTTGTCTTTAGATGGCTGTATCTCCGAAACGGTGATAGATAGGACCCTGGAAGTTTCAGCAAAATGTAGGTCTGGATGCCCTCTTCGTCGACTTTTGAAACCCCCAAAGTCGAAAATGTTCATATGAAACAGAAAAATGCGATTTTCAGGCCTTTAAAGGCATTTTAAAGGGAAAAAATCGACAAAATATTAGCTTGTCTTTAGATGGCTGTATCTCCGAAACGGTGATAGCTAGGACCCTGGAAGTTTCAGCAAAATGTAGGTCTGGATGCGTTCTTCATCGACTTTTGGAACCCCCAAAGTCGAAAATTTTCACATGAAACAGAAAAATGCGATTTTCAGGCCTTTAAAGGCGTTTTAAAGGGGTAAAAATCGACAAAATATTAGCTTGTCTTTAGATGGCTGTATCTCCGAAACGGTGATAGCTAGGACCCTGGAAGAATCAGCAAAATGTAGGTCTGGATGCCCTCTTCATCGACTTTTGAAACCCCCAAAGTCGAAAGTTTTCATATGAAACAGAAAAATGCGATTTTCAGGCCTTTAAAGGCGTTTTAAAGGGGTAAAAATCGACAAAATATTAGCTTATCTTTAGATGGCTGTATTCACAACCACTTTGAACGGATTTGAAGATTTCAGTTAATTTGATCCACTGTATTTGTTAAGGGCTTAACAATTTTCTTATTTTGCTTGAATTTCCCTGCCTTCAAAATAGAATGAGCAACAATTCACAATGTCTGCAATGTCTTGTCTGACTTTCTTTACGTCTTAGATGATTGTCAAAGATTTTGTCCGAATTTTTGAGTTTGTATCAACTCCGGATAGTAGCAGAATTTTGTCCGAATATCCGAGTTTGTATCAACCCCGAATAGTAGCAGAATAAGTGTTGAAAACTTCGGAAAAATCACAATGTTAGTTGTTTTTCACAAGCTTTTCTCGACATTTCTTAAACGAATTACCGAGTTTCAGTAAGCTTAGCCTAAATCGTTGGTTTCTACTCAGTAGAGGGTATAGATATAGAGCTACCCATACTACAATACCTATCCATTGAAACATGCTAAAAATTACAATTATCAAAATTGTGAAAATACTTCTTTCTCACATACTTTTGTCTTTATCTTTTGAAAAGATAAGTGGATTTTGGTAGCATAAGTCCCATCGGATATGTCTGTCTCTGCACAGCAGAATAACTATTGAAATACGAATGAAATTCGCAATGGGCAAAATTAAATTTGCACGTTATTTCTGAATATCGCATAAGTGTTAAAACAGAATCACTATTGAAACAGGTTACCGGACTTCAGTAAATTTGCTCCACCCGATTGGTTGGTATACCGGACTACTAAAAATTATGAAGACAAGTCTTCGCCACATACATTAGCAAACTACAAATTAGCTTATTTCAGTAAATCGAACCCTGAAGATTGGTTTCAACCCCGATCTGCCAAACATACGAAAAATTTACAGCGAGTTAATTTATGGAGACAGTAGTGTGTCCGGGATATGTCACCCACAAATCGTATTCCCTTAGTTCATACTAGAGGGCGCTGGCGTCACTAACGAGAAATAACGTTGATATATTGACTTATACAACAACCACGACTTTCCGGAAGTTTCCGGAAAGTGCGTCACTAAAGTTTCCGGAACAGTGGAAGCGGGTATATAAGGGCGTCGAATAGTATCGAGCAGTCAGTGTAGTTTTAGTTGTGAATAATGTCGAATCAATAGCTAGTCAAGTAATTAGTAAAATTGTAAACCGTGTATATATCCCTGTGTTGTAATACATAGTGTTACAGTAAACCGAGTGTTATTCATTATTGTGTACGCGAAAATCGGTCGAACCCTCTGGAACGTGTAAAAAAGACGAGAAATAAAACAGTATTTTACCATACTTTTGCACAGATTAGCGGATTTTAGTGAATTCTTTCTCTCGCCTGATTTATTTCTGCTCCGTATATTTTTTGATCGGCTTAACATATTTCAATGGCCTAATTAACTTGCGCCTACTTTTTTCAGTATCTCATGATCGAATATACATATAGTAAAATTTGAGCCCCTAATGGTTTGGTTTTCACCTGGAATAGCTGAAAAGGTACTGAAATTTGCACACTCCTGAACGGATAACCAAACGAGAAAAAATTTCGGCAAAGCTTTTTCTTAAACCCTTGGCCTTATCCTGTGATTTACTAAATTTGTACTCTAAACAGTTTGCAGATTTGGCACTTCAATGTATCGGTACGAAATTCGGGTTTAATTTTGACATTAAAAGTTGAAATTGACATTTCTGCAAAATTCAAAACGTCGAATCTCGGAAGATACGAAACCGTTCGAAACGTTCGATATGTTCTTTTATTGGAAATTTTGTGTACTTTTAGAAGAATATAAAAAACATTGATTTGGCTGAAGTGGAAGCTAGAAAATAGGAGTTTTTCGAAAAAAGTCGTGTTTTTTGACAAGAATCACAAAAAAGGCAATTACTCCTTAACGGTAAAAGCTAGAGAAATAATTTTGGCGACATTTTTCCTAAAACATCCTGTAGAGTCTACCATTGGTCTATGGCTAACCAGTTGCGGGACACACTGTATATTAATGCATTGAATTTTCTCCTCCTTTTGTCGGATGAGATTTTCAAAGTGATCATTTCCTCCTTAACGGAACGACATATTTTACGCTCCGCCCCCTCTTCCGGGGGCGCAATAGTAGACCAACTCTTCACAAACCTTAAAAATTGGCCAGAAGATTTTTTTTTTGGTTGGATCGGGGCTGTGAAATCTTTGAAAGAAGTAAGGAGACCTACTTGAAGCGGTTGCTTCCCAGCAAGATTTGCGCGACTTGGACAAGCATATGTACTAAAACACAGCCCAAGGCCACACCCGAACTAGTAGGCCGACCACGCTTGGGCGCTGCTTTGTCTGCGATTGATGCATAATTTTGTAAAGCATAGCACATTCCCAAGACGTAGTGAGAACGCCTGGCTCTCGTCGATGAAGTAATCGCCATAGGATACCTCATCCTTGACATAGAAAAGGCAGGACAGCCGCATATGAAATGCAACGCTGTTTCTTCCTCTTCCTGACACTGGCCACACATAGCCGATAGTACCATCTTAATTTTGTTTAGGTGGTAATTTAGAGAGCAATGACCTGTCACTAGATCTGTGAGGGTCTTTTCTGTATGTCCCCTTTCATAAGATTGAGCAGGAAGAACGCAACATGTTGCGTGGCTGTGGCGACGAAGGCTTTAGTTTGTCTATGTTCTCCCAGACTCCGGCATCGATTGCAGCCGATCGCATTTTTGACGCATGACCGTGGAATTTTGTTATCTTCCAGGTGGCGATGTTTACAAGACGGTAAGCGTCAACCATTGCCCTCCTCTTCACTTGCAAAAAAAGTGGTGGTAATTTTAGGAGGGCCTCCAGTGCCGCGGACGGCGCGCTTTTCATTGACCCAGTGATGCTTAGGCAGCCCAGTCTCTGCACATCCGTCAGAAGCTTCTTGCTGACGCCTGCGATGATGGAAGTATACATCCAGTGTACCCGTTGTGGTGAAAGCCCCCAAGACTTACCTATTGCACTTCTGCAGCACCAGAGCAGGCTTTAAGGCATTGTTCTTAAATAGGGTGTTTCCACGTTAGTTTGGGGTGCAAGTGCCCCCCGAGATATTTGACTGTAGGACATAGATGAGGTTCGACACCGTGTAGCCTGGGTAAGGTGTAGCCTCCCCCATTTCGGTTTCTGGCAAACATAACCAAGACAGTCTTCTCGGCGTTTACTGATAGCCTATTTCTGTTACTCCATCTGTCGATTAGCCATAGTGTCGACACAGATTGTGTCCACAAATTTGCCTTTGACTATTACAGTAAGGTCGTCTGCATAAGCTTCCGCAAACACTCTGTTATTATCTAAAGTCCGGAGCAGAGTGTCCATCAGAAGGAGCCACATCAGAGGAGAAAGAACTACAACTCCAATTCGGGCACGCAAAAGTCATTAATCATGGCTCTATAGCGTTCCCCATTGACTGTAACATTAAGGCCGGCTTCATTTTTGAAGAAATGTGGACCAGTGGTTCCCTTTGCCCAAAGAGAACGCCTAACAGTGACTTTTTGAGGACGTAACGGGCGTCTAAACAATGGCTTGTGGATTATCATCACTCCAAACGCGACATTCAACCAAAAGTGAGCTTCATCGCTGAAAAAAGTTTTCGTGTGAGTTTTCTTGTGAAAATCGGGATCGGTGGCCATCTCGTTTTGGGCACGATTTGCAAACGCTGTTCCGGAGTAAAGGTACGTGTTCGTAGAGACGATGGATGGAAGCAGGGCCGGATTTAACCTGTATGTCGCCCCTGGGCAGTAGGCAAATGGCCGCCCTCCGCCAGTAGATAAGCTTGGAAATATAGTAGGAGTTGCATACACATATGGTAACGTTAACGGACGTATCTGCTATCAACATTTTATTTTTTTTCCCGTAACCCATGTCTTTCGTTTGCTTGAAAATATCCTGCTTTCCATACGGATGTAAACAGTTGTCCTTTCAGAAATTATTTCAAAAAGCATTGAAGTTCGTTCAAATTGCGTTCAGAATGTTTTCAAATTACCTACTCAATTTCTGAGGTTCACTGTTTTCTCATTGTCACATCTCGTAGTATTTTTGAGATGTCGTTTGTCTGATATAATTAACCTAAGTTCCGATTTCGTGATTTCTTAGTTTTTTGTTTTCGGATAGAAAATCAATTTAACAAAAATTTCGAAAATACAATGTTTTTATTCAGAAAATTCGTTAGCCGGGGCTTTTAAACGCTTTGCTGATTTTTTGACATCTTAAACGATTTTTGCCAGTAGATTTTTTAATTTATCTACACTAAAACATGACGTTTTAAACCTAAAAGTTGTGAAAAATAAATTGAAAGCGATTCACACGATGAAAACATGATTCTTAAAAAATATAGACAATGGTAGTCAATTTGGATCCCTCCCGAAACTAAATCGTGCCCTCGTCACTGTTGCTGCTCATCCAATTTAAAGTGGGGAAAAACTGCATGGACGTGTTACTTTTCAAGACAGCTGACGGGTTTAAAAATGTAAAATGCCGGGTGGAGAAATAAAACTTTTCCTCGTAAGCCAGACAGCTCTATCTGAAATATTTCAAAATAAAAGCATGACTGGACCCTATCAAATAGTTTAGTCAAAGCCAGATTTTTTCACGGGATCGACAGGAATTATGGGCATAGCCAGAGGGGGCAGGGAAGGGCGCTTGCCCCCCCTGGTCAATTATTATGGTAAACAAAATTCTGACCGGTGTAGTAAAAAAAATCGCTGCACTTTACAATGCTTGAAGGTGTAAAAATGCGAGTTTGATTACAAAAAAAATTTTGCTGCTGAGACTGTAGTCTGGAAAATTAAAATATTTGTAGTTTTCTGGCCCTTGACATCCGGAACTGGTATACCGACGTGTGAGCATCATGAATCGATAACATAATTAGATCAGATCATTTCTGAGAAATTTTTCTCTTAGGGAGACTTTTTTTTTGCTTTTGTAAGAATCCCATATTTTGCATGCGTTTCATTTCATGGCTTCTGATCTGCAGAATCAAGGTCTCTCCGGGAAGGTAGTAGAATTTACATTCACCCCATCCCTTCATCAAAACCGTAAACCGTATTTCTATTAAAAAAAGATTTATAAATTTTGCTCAGAAGGAAAACAGTGACAGACGATACAAACTGATCTCTTGGTCTATTTCTTTTAAATCGCAAGTGGAATATGCAGTCCGAGCGACAAAAACAGCACTGAATATACATAGACGAGCTACGACCTGAAATTCGAGGCCGGTTGAATGTAATCAGAATCACCAGTAAAAGTTTAAACATTTTTCGGTAAATGTGTAGAAAATCATTCTCGGCTGTCCATTCTTAAAATTTGGCTCTAAAATTTGCCCAACAATGTTTTCGTGACCGACAATTTCAACTTCTAAGACAATCATGATGTACAAATAGAATCTCTAGGCTTTCAATAAAATTTAACATGGAGAGTCATCGACGGGACCATATCGTCAGGGAAGTGCCTAAGCAATTACGCTCTTACCACCCGGTCTATCGGACTGCTTTGTCCTTCGGCATTTTATTGACGGACTTCTTCGTTCGATGCATGCGCTCAGCCTCGAAAACCCAATCCCGAGCTGCAACTCCAGCTGGTTGACTCCTGCCACCTCGAGTCCAACGTAGTCCCCTGGGCAAACCCATCGCCGAGGTGCACTATTTGCTAAAGACTTTCCAATAGCATGTGTGACCGATCTTCCTTCGACCCCCTGAAAAGTTAACCCTGCTAGCGCTGCTTTTCGCATCTGGATGAGGATCCTTCAGCATACTAGTCAGCAAATTTTTAAATGTATTATTGGTTATTGCATTTCGCGCCCTGGTTAATCCACTTCACCTAACTTGAATAACTTTGACAGCAATTACATTTTTTTTTTAATTTTGTCAACTGCTCCTTGAGTAAAAATCTTTCATGTAAAACCAATAGAAAGCCTAAAAAATTTGCCGCCCCTCAGAATCGGCCGCCCCGGGCAGCTGCCCAGGTTGCCCATATGGGAAATCCGGCCCTGGATGGAAGGATGGATAGGGCGCTTAGTTGGGTTGGGCTGGTTGCGCCCAATACTGCAGCCTGCTGGCTTATTGTATATCCCTATTAAGCGAAATGGTTTCAGGTTATTAGCTCTGTCCTTCGTAAAAGGTTTAGAAGAAAATTAACCAGGTTTACTTCGTGTGCGCTCATTCTGGTGGTTTGAGCTCCAACGAAGTTTTGTCTGCAGCTCATTAGAGAGCGGGGCATTCGAAGCTAACGTGCGAGGCTGATTCCTCGTCTACGTTGCAGAGGCGGCATAATGGGTATAGTATGTAGATCCCTATCGTATGCATATGTTTTTCGAAGGGTACAATGACCTGTTCGTTTTGCTGAGCCTGAGGATTTCAGTGCAGCTGGTATGCCAGTTGGATCCCAGCATACGCTTGCTGTGTCTGAGTCCTTCAGCGAGTCTCCATCGGTTTTGGAAATTATCCTCGGTCCATTGTCTGACAACCGTTTTAGCAGTGGATTTGTTAATGCCAATTGCAGGTTTTGGGCCATTGAGGGGTTATTCGGAACCCTCTCTTGCAAGGGCATCAGCTTTCTCATTTCCTTCGATCCTTTTGTGACCTTTCACCCATTTCACATTGTTTCGGGTAGGTAGGTGTTTGAGGTTTTGTTGGCACTCCCAAACCAATTTTGAGGTTGTTTTGGGACTTGCAATGGCCTTAAATCGCAGCTTGACTGTCGGAGGGAATATAGATGGTCTTGTTTGTATAACCCTTACGAGTACTCTCCCCTGCTGCAAGGTTTATGACTACAAGTTCTGCCTGGAAGACAGTGGTGTATTGACCAAGGGGTGTGGAGATACTATATTTGTTTGTTTTAGTAAAAACTCCTGCTCGTTCGTTTGTCTTCGACCCATCCGTGTACCACACTATATGTTTTGATAGATGGTTGTCGTTCCATTTATTCCAGTCTTCCCTGACCGTTGAGGTCTGGATGTTGGAGTCGAAGGTGTACTTGGCCGGGGTATTATCGCTGCCCATATCTAGCATTGGGTTTGCAATGATTTCTGTAATTGTACAGTGTCCTACACTTTGTGGTGTCCACATGTTCGATGATTGTAGTCTATACGCTGCAAGTCTTGCCTCTTCTGTGATTATGAGGTCCAAAGGTCTAGTAGAGTCTCTAAGGTTAGAGTTGCTGCGCTGCGCATGGCGCCGGTAATGCTTGCGCAGGCCAGTCTTTGTACTGATCCCAATTTCGCTGCAGCTGTTTTTGCTTGGTTTTGGTCCACCAGACTATCGAGCCATAGGTCAGACGGGGTTTGACTACGGCTTTATAGATCCAGTATATCATTTGTGGTTTTAACCCCCACGTTTTCCCTATTGCTTTTTTGGTTGCAAATAGGGTCTGTTAACCTTTTGTAATAGTGTTTTGTAGCTGCTTGTTCCACGTGAGTTTGTTATCTAGGGTGACTCGCAGATATTTTTCCTCCGTGGTCAACTCCAGTTGTTGGTTGAAAAGTGTTCGAAACATAATTTTCCTGGTTTTTACCACTCCCCTCGCATCACCCACGCGAAGGATTGCTCCCTCCCATGGGTTAATGAAAGGTATTGTGACCTTTAACCAGTGCTTGGCTTCCTGATTCGCGCAGGTTACGTAGAGGACGCCCTTGTCCGGGTAGCTATTAGTGAAGAGTGGGGCCTTTTTTTTCTGGGTAGAGATGGGGAATCTTCTTAGATACTGCATGACGCGTAGCAGAAAACCTCCGGCATGCAATTATGTCGGATTTCTACCGACTAAACCTACACCGCTTTTTCACCGCTTGACCTCGCGGGACAACCTTTCAGCATTACTTCACAGGGCCAATTCCGGCTAATCAGCCATCACCGGGTACCAGACTTCCGTCTGCGTTCCTCTCTCTGTAGCTCCATGTGAATGGCACTAACAGCCCTGCATACTGAGTCCCAGTTATCCGCCGATAGTAGCATTAGAGCCACTAGATTCTGGGTGCTTATGTTGTCTCCCAGTTCTGCTTCTAGTTGGCTGCGGATATGTCCAAATCTGGAGCAATCAAACACAACGTGTTTGGCATCTTCCGCAACTCCCTTGCAACTCGGGCATTCTGGCGAATCGTCCAGCTTAAACCGATGCAAATACTGTCGGTACCCTCCGTGACCTGTTAAAAATTGGGTCATGTAAAAATTCACATCTCCGTGTTTTCGATTAACCCATATGGCTATGTCCGGAATAAGGGTATGTGTCCATCGGTCGGTAGATGCCTCATCCCATCGAACCTGCCATATTCTCATAGATTCCACCCTTTCATTGTTTCTTCGCCCTGGGTGCATCTCCTGTGATTCGCCTTGGCGATCGCTATACAGTCTGCTGATCTCGTCTACAAGGATCGGCAAAGGCATCATTCCAGCCACCACGTAGGCCGCTTCATGCGATGTGGTACGGTACGCACAACACACTCTCAAAGCACACCTACGATATATCGCGTTTAGAGGTTTTGCATTGCATGCGAAACGTAATGCACTGGCCCAAACTGGTGAGGCATATATAATGATAGATGTTACCACTCTTGACAGTAGCAGCCTCCTACTTGTTTTCGAACCACCTATGTTTGGCATCATTCGTGCTAGTGCTGCGGTGGCAGTCGCCGCCTTGTCACCTACATACCTTATGTGCTCTCCAAAGCTTAGCCTCGAGTCAATCATGATTCCCAAATACCTAACGGCTTGCTTAGAGGCTATGTCATACTCTCCGACTCGGATCTTGAGGGAACACTTTTTTCTCCGCTTGCTAATTAGAACTGCTTCCGTTTTTTGATCAGCGAGCTCTAATCCAACGGTTTTTAGTTTTATAGTTGTAATCGCCTCGCCCGTGTATATCTCGACCAACTCCGTGTCTTTTGCGACCGAAACGACAGCTATGTCGTCAGCAAAGCCTACCACTGTCACACCTTTTGGCATAGCAAGCTCAAAAATAGCATTATACATGATGTTCCACAGAAGTGGACCAAGAACGGATCCCTGTGGCACCCCTGCTGTGACCACGTATTCCTTGCGTCCCGCACTAGTGTCATAGCTTAAGACGCGTTGCGAGAGGTAGCTCCTAATTATAATAGCTAAATAGTCGGGAACAAACATTCTTTGTAGAGCTGCATGGATACAAACCCAGCTCGCAGAATTGAATGCATTTTTAACCCATTAACGACGAGACCCTAAAATCTTACCGATTGAGCTGAAATTTTCCACGTCGGCTTAAAATGGCTAAAAACACATTTTGTAGAAAAAATTTTTTTCCCCGGATGCCGGGTTCAGGCTCCCGGTACTGTTACATATATGTAACATCAGGCACTCGAAGTACTCGAGGGTGTTACATATATGTAACATCAGGCATGATACGGGGAAAGTGTATTCAAAGTATATTTTTGATTTTTTATTTCAAAAAGAAAACATTTTAGTACATTTTTTTTAATAAAGCGAAAAATATATGAAAGCCGATATTTTACATGAATTTTGGAATGTAGATAATGCAACAATAATGTAGAAATAATACGAAATGTGTGCGAAAATTGAGCAGCCTTACAAAAATATTATGCCAAATATTGTATTATTTTATTTTATTATATATGTGTTTTTGCATGTGGAGTTGTTGTGGTTTTATTGAGAAGTTTCTTGAACACCCACAGAACTAATGGATTTGACAGTTTGTGAATAGGAAAAAAATTTATAGAACTACAGTAGTTGACAATACAGATTTTGAGGATTATGGAGTATTTGCCAGTAAACTATAAAATTATTGTTTCAATTTTTTTGTCAATTTGTCCATCCGCCCAATTTGTCTAAAAAGGACTAAATAAAGAGCCTATAACTCCTCCTTGTCTATAATTTGGTCTACATTAGAAACCATTTCTTCTTTCGTAGCTCAAAATATATCCATTTAAATATTATATTAGCAGAATTAAATAGAATAACTAATCCTTGGTCTCATGAAAATAAAGCCTTGACTCCTTGCTTCGGATACCCTTGAATCCGGCTATCATTTTAATCCACGTAAGACAACTATTGTATCCATATTCCGGATTTCTAGAGCAATTCTAATTCCGACTCTTAATATTTTTGGTATGTTATGCCAAATATGGCCGCTCAATTTGCCAGTCAAGAAGACACAAGGGTCTAGAAAATCATGTGAAATGACTAATTTTAAGGAAAAACCTAAATAATAGCATTTTTTCTTTTAAATTTTAACATTTATGAAGACTATTTATGCTATTTTCCTAGATAAAAATGTCTTGTTAAAATCCGGAATTTTCGTTAATCCGGATTTTTTGAGAATCGGGACTTTTTTTTTTTGATAATTTATCCGGACTATCGCGCCAATAGTGTAAAAAATCCATAAAATAAAAAAGAAAACTAAAAAAGTACATACTCATACACCTCGTATACGAAGAGTGCACTTTCCCCATATCAGGACGGATGTTACATATATGTAACAGTGTTATAAAAGTACTTATAAAACGTAAACTACGGACAATATTTATTTCATTTATTTTTTGTATGGTTTCAAAAAGACCATGTAATAACATACGATTAATTTTTTCCCAATTTTTTTCATACAATTAAATATAAAAATAAAATTCCTCTACTACTTTTGCCATCGTGACGATTTTCGTCAACATCGAAAAAACCATCAGAAAGAAACCTCTATAACTTCCACAATAGTCAATCAAATTCAGCTAAATTGATTTCTACGCATTGCTAAAAGTGTCCAGTACAGGATAAAACACTTTTTAGTGCCGAATTGATATCCGATTCCTTTAGCAGCCGTTTGAAACGAAGGATGTCTTACTGTTACATATATGTAACATCAGGCATTAATGGGTTAATGTAGGCCTGTTCGGTACCGAGATTTCAGTACCGGGTTCCGGTTTTTTTCAATACCCGGTACCACAAGCGGTTTCCCTGACTCAGGTTCTTTTTTCAGTACCGACGGTTTTTTTAACCATAAGCCGGTTTTTTTGAGTACCGGGTTAAAAACCGACTCAGGTTTTTTTCAGTACCGACGGTTTTTTCAACCATGAGCCGGTTTTTTTGAGTACCGGGTAAAAAACCGGTACCAAAAAACCTGAAAAAAACCGGCTCATGGTTGAAGTGAATCGTTCTTTTTAACTCGGTACCAAAAAACCGACTCGTTGGTCGGTTTTTTAACTCGGTACCAAAAAAACCGGGATATCGGTACTTTAGAATATCGGGTCCGGTACCAAGTGAACACCGGTTTTGTACCGGGATCCCGGTTTTTGGAACAGGCCTAGGTTAATGTCTAAAGTTACAACAGCGCAACAAGTGCTGTTACGTAATGACTCCCTTGCAATAGCAGTTACCATGGTAATTGCGTCCACCGTAGATCGTGCTCGTCTGAAACCGTATTGGCGGTCCGATAAACGCCCCTGTGCTTCCACTACATCCGATAATCGGTTATATATGATTCGCTCGAGCACTTTTCCCGTTGTGTCTAGCAAACAAATAGGGCGGTAGGAGTTAGGCTCACCAGCAGGCTTATTGGGCTTTGGAATAAGCACCAATTTTTGTCTTTTCCATGGTTGTGGGAAAGTCCGTTCTTCTAGGCATTTTCCAAAGACGTCGATAAACTTTGCTGGCGTCGTCAGAATGGCCGCCTTCAACGCTCTATTAGGGACACCATCAGGACCTGGTGCTTTACCGTCCTCGAGCCTTGATGCTGCTTTTAAAAGTTCTAACTCTGTAATCGGTGGAATTAAATTGATATTCGATGTAAGTCCTTGTGTCGCTGGTTCCAAATCATGTTGCGGAAACAAAGTGGAGACAATATCTTCGAGCAGAACCGGACATTTGAGTTGGGGAGCTCTCTGTCCAATCTTCTTCATGGCCACTCTATACGCCGTTCCCCAAGGGTTTGCGTCGGGGTCCTCACAAAGCTGTCTGAAGCAATTTTGTTTGCTAGTTTTAATAGCCTTTTTGAGTGATCTACAGACTGCTTTATAAGCCTCGAGTAGAACATTGTACGTCGTTGATCTGATGGAGCGTTGACAAAGGCGTCGAGCTTTTAAGCATTCACGTCTCTTATTGGCAATCTCCTCGGTCCACCAATAGTTCTCTCGGCGATTAGTGATCGAACTTTTTCTTGGCATGGAGGCATCGCATGCTGTTGATAGTTGGTGGATCAATTGCAATGCCTTCTCTTCGGCTGAGCCGTTAGTTGTACCTAAACTGGAGAGGGTTTCTATGAACGAATCTTCATCGAAGCGTCTGGTAGACCATCCCTCAGTTGGAGCTGTCGTTGTACTTATGTGTGATCTATCCGCTATCGAGAATAGAATTGCCTGGTGGTCGCTGTGCGTATAGTGCTCACTAACTTACCACTAGGTGGTTGTGACTAAAGAACTGCTTACGAATGTAAGGTCGATAATGGACCCCGTATTTCCCCTCCTAAAGGTGTTAACGTTCCCCGAGTTCATTAGAACGATATCGAGTCGGGAGAAAGCGTCTAAAAGTGTCCGTCCCCGCTTATTTGTTTCGCGGTTGGCCCATTTCCGAGCCCACGCGTTAAAATCTCCCGCAATTATCACGGGTGTGTGAGTACTTGCGTCGTGCACAAGTACGCCCAAAAAACACTCGAACTCTGTGTCACTCCACCGTGGCGGAGCATAGCAGCTATACACGTAAACGCCGATACACCCTGCTGGAACGCATAACGTCCACAAGTCCAAATTGCTACCTCGTTGTCCTTGTCTGCGATCCAGACCGAGCTACGTAGATTTTTATATTGGTCGCAGATAATTGCAACGTCTACCTCCTTTTCTTTTACCGTCTGTGACAACAGGTCTTGAGCTGCCTGGCAGTGATTCAAGTTAAGCTGCAAGAACCTCATTTAGGGATCATTTTGATGGCCTCCTGATATATTGGGCATTTGACGCATCCAGTTTGGTGCTTGTAGTTGGCATAGAACTGCATAGAAACTGCGATCGCTGAGCGATCATCCCATGACTCGTCTCTACGAACACAAACCTTAAGTCTATTCATTATGAAATGGCAATCCAAACTGAGCATAAATCGAGTGACAGCTGTCACAAAGACCAACTCCGAAAAAAGTATTGCCAGATTGAAAACCACACGTCAAAAAAAGAACACCCTATATAAATAAAGATATTATGTAATGAAGTACAATTAATTTTTTAAACTAAATATTTTTAGGTTTAAGTTAAACTTTATGTTTTATAATTATAAAGGGATACGCGTTGATTTTCGTAAAAAAAATCCGGACATTCAATTGCGTAATATTACATCAACCGTCCTTCCACATTGAAACACTCTTTTAGGTCAAGCTCTTCAATAAGATGATAATAACTTGACCGACTAGCTACTAGTATCATGAAGCTAACTTAAAGTTTTCTGATCTACCTTCCAGATTCCATTTCATATCCTGAGTGTCTCATAAAATTTTACAACTGATTGCTCAATAAATTACATTTTCGTATAATACTAAAAAAAACTCGACTACGTAAAATAAATCCATTACCGAAACACAACCAAAGTCGTACAAAGTCGTACCCTTGCCTACTTTAGACTACTACGAGTATTTAGTTACGGCAAAAGAACTCCGTATAGTCAAAAATGTGTTTGCCATACTGTGCGCGCGGTAATGGAAGGGTTTTTAAAATCATTGGCCCCTGTAAAGTATCTTCTGTTTTTTTCCTCCGCCTATATTCTCTAAAATTGAGTTTCACAAATGCAGTCTTCGCTTAAAAAAAAAAAAGACGGCATAAGAAGAAGAAGCCATTATTACCTATGCCTACACTTATTGGCACGAGCACCGGTAATGATAATAATATTCAATTCATTCGCTGCTGAAAGGACTAGTATGTAAGGACCCTCTAGTCCAATACTAGCAGTATGCTCTTCTCTTACCGTGTCATGCCGTCATTGGAAAACGTCAGTCCTCCTTCTTGGACGCTGTCGGTTTCGGTTTTTTTCTTTCTCGTTATAAAGTTGAAAACTTCATTTCTATGCGGGTATCTCTAAAATTGCCCCGATATACGACTAAGTGGACCACCTGCGCTTCTATATTCTAGTCTAGTGTGTTCTTCGTTTCGAACTTCTGTTTTTTTTTATGCTCTCGGTTTCCGAGAATATTGGATGTATTTTTATGGACTTGCCATATAGGAGCAAAAGGAGGATGTGGTCCTACAGAAAAAAATCGATTGTTCGCCTTTCGTAACTTTGATTTAGGGGCGGATTTTTTCCAGGAGACCTTTACGAGAATTTTAAAACGTTTCATGCCAAAATTGTGATTGAGTGCATGTTGCGGTATTATGGATTAGTGATGAGAGTTTGGAAAGCTCTCTCACGTGTCTGTACGGTAATTTGCATAAAGTTGTAAGATTTTTGTACGTATCTTGTCATCACGATTATTATTTTTTCCGGAAATAAACGTGTACGTGAAAATTGTAAGATTTCTTTAAATATTTACTAAATAATTGAGAAAAACAAAACTTAAAAATAAATATGATTACTTACATTCATTGAATGATTCATAATTTTTCTATTTTAATTTCAGATATTTCCGGTGAACATCCAGTCTTCGTGAGCAATATCTTCCAATTAAATGAAATATTTTCCTTTGCAAATATCGAATAACAATTTACGCGAATTTAAATTAAATTTATTGTGAAAAATAAAAAATCTAACGAATCTATAGGAATTCTGTCAGTGCAATATTTAAATTCGTTCGGCTCGGGTAAATTGTCTGTCGTTCTCGTAGCAGAAACAAAAAGTCATTTTCTAAAACAAACTTATTTTCTCGCTGCTGTCCTGCTGTCAGACTTGATCCTTTCCCGCGCGCGCTTTCGTGCATTTTCCTGGTGCACACATTGAATTTATTAAGAACACAAGATAAGATAACATTCTCGAGTATTCTGTATCTGTAGAGTGCATGTCAAGGAAGAAAATATAGAGAAAAATAAATAAATAAATAAAACTATGTGTGTATACTCGTATAAACATTTTATCCTACTACAAGGATAATAACGGTGTGTTGTAGATTGCAGTGAATCTGGGTGTACGTCCGTGAGGTTTTGTGTCGTGTGTGTTGTTGTACCTACATATTTTAGAGCGTAAGTAGTGCGTGTTCAAAACGAACGAGAGAGTGGAGCAGGAAAAAGGATATCGTTATTCATCTTTCCCAGCTAATTAACGTCGGTTTACCGTATACCGTTTCCGTTTTTCTATATAGCATCCTGAATAAGGTCAGTGTGTGGTTTTCCTTGCGGTGGTGTAGAGTGGTGTTTTAAGATTGCACATTTTATGGTTGTGAATGTGAATAAAATAGTGATGAATGGAGTTGATGCTACATGGAGAGCTGCCCGTGTCGTTTTGGAAAAGTTAATTTGAAAATCAAGAAAAATCAAGTAAGTAGATGTTTTCCGAAAAATTTGAATTTGCAATGGTTAAAAACTGAGTAAAAAGCATGCTTGAAATTAATAGAAAAGTTAAGCTCTCTTGACACAGAGATATTTCAGTTTGGCACACTCTGTTGCGACTGCTGTACTTTACACCTCCCCACAATAATTTCAGACTCATAAAATTAACATATTTGCAGTATATTTAGGTCTTTAATATGCTAGACCGGAATAATTGAGTGTCTCCTTATGTGGAAGGGGTCTTAGTATATCGGCTAAACTCTAACTACATATTCCTTTGCAAGGTTTATTTTTAACTTATTTTTGAGAGTTTTTTTTTTATATACAACTAACTAACACGAAAAGAAAAATTCAGACCAAACCCAGTCAATTCGCCCAACACAGAAATCCACCCATTTAATCGTAACCAGGAAAATACCTGGTAGTTGAACTTAATAGCTCCAAAAGTGTCCCTGGGATCGGCACTTAAAGCCAGTTCCATAGAACCACCTAATGAATTAAAAGAGCTATTCTTATTGCAAGTTCACCTGAAAATATTTTACTGAAAATGTCTATTTAGTGACAAAATGCGTTATATCAATAAGAAATAAACAACTTATAATAATACCGACTTGAACTCATTTAACTTGAACAGATAAATTCTTAGCGAACTCTGGGTTTTAATAATGTTCCACTTAAGGAAGAAACATTTCGTCCATGCTAATATAACTGACTGATCAGTAAAGTTCTTTCCGAAATTTAAAACAAAGGATAGACAGCTGGTATCCAATATTCACAATTCCTTGATTCTCTCTAGTGTTTTCCAATATCCGGCTTCCATAAGACAAAAATAATTCAAAAACTTATCAAAACCATTCTCCAGCGCATCCTCTTTCAAATGGAATTCATCCCATAGAACGATTACCTATAGACTGCCGAGTCTTCTTGGTTGTGGAGTACGCACCCATGGGCCGAAACAGGGTAAATGCATTTAAGTAAGTTGCAATGTCGTTCCCGTTCGTACGCACGAGGGAACAATAAACCTGTATCCAAACTGCTAATTGGAACCTCACCAAAAAACTGATATCGCGAGCTGCCATTTCGCAGCTATTTAGTATCCAAACTAGCTACCAAATAGTTGGCTACCAAGCAGGAATCATAAACAAACATTAATTTTGGAGTTTTTTTTAAATTCAACTATCCAAATCAGACTCTGCTTGTTTAAAATATTATTACGTCATTCAAGAATTATACAATTTCACACAAAAAACGATCAAAAGTTGTAAAATTGTCACTATGAATTCGATAATCGGTTTAGTCAGCTATTTCCCTAAGGCATATAGGGAAATTGTACGAGTCACTCTCCAATCGTATTTCTGAGATCATTCTCAATAAGGGAGCTTTGAAGCATCAGCGAATTAATTGAAAAGTGTATCAGTGTAAAATTAAAAAAAAAATTCATGGCTTAAAAGCTTATTACAAATGAAAAAACGAGGCTAATTTCAGGCGCGGCCGAAATTTGTATACCCTTTGCTCTCCTCGGGGTTGTATGGCAGCCCCATGACCCCATGGTTCGATTTGATCCATTCCTTCATATGTATTGTGTCAGCAATAGAAATACATTTGTGTGAAATTTGGTTGAAATTGGTGCACAAATAAAAAAAATGTTCTTGGAAAAACCTAAACATTCAAACATTTGTGCAAAATTTTAGCTTCATAGCTTTTAAATCGGCCGAGTAAAACGCGTCGCAACAGACGGGCATCGCCCAATCGACTCCCCAAGTCATGCTGATCATATATGTATACTTTTTATATGGTCGGAGATGCTTCCTTCAATGCGTTGCAAACTTCATGACAAAGTTAATATACCCTTTCACTCTATGAGCGAAGGTTACTGCAGCCCTATGACGTGTTCCGATTCCATGTCCCTGGATGCGTTGAGGCTAATCCAGGAACACACTTGGATGAATTTTGGTTAAGATGCAAAAAGAAAAAAAGAGTTTCTTACAAGAACCTAATATGTAGGGGTTGATTTATATGACAGCCCTATGACGTAATTTTCCGATTCCATCCATACCTAGATATGTTTTGAGGCTTTACTAGGAAGAAGTTTGGGTGAAGTTTGGTTAAGATTGGTACATAAATAAAAAAGTTTTTTTTCGAAGAACCTAATTTTCAGGGGCAGCCCCATGGTCCAATTCCATTCGCTTCGACATACGAACAGCGTACACTAAAAAAAAAACTTGTAGGTATACAAAATTTCAGACGAACAGACAGACGGACATGGCCAATCGATTTCTCTCGTCACACTGTATTATCCTTATATAGTCGGAGGTGCTTCCTTCAGTGCGTTGCAAACTTCATGACAAAGTTAATATACCCTTTCACATAGCGACGGGTATAATGACAAACTTTAAATTGCTATTTTCTGTGTTCTTTTTCGAAAAACAATATTCAAATATTGAGAAACAATACTGTTTGTTTGAATTAACAGAGAATTGAGGCGGCTATCAACAGTAATTAGTTCAGCAAAGATCAAGAATAATATAAAAATGACCGTTGTTAAGAAAAGTTTAATATATTCTCCAGATAGAGAATTTTTCTTTAAGCAGGTTCTCTTAATCTGCTTTAATATCGGGCAGGATCATTATGAAGGGTATGAGCAGTGGCGTAACGTACGGTGTTCCATGTGTTCGGTCGCACACGGGCCCCCAACCCACAGGGGCCCCCTAACGTAGTGAAAAGGAGTGGACAATTTTGGACTGTGATTAAAAAAAATACAAAATTTCTTATTCATAGACACACTGAAGCTAGATTTAAAACAGATGAACAAGTTAGGAGTGCTCTTAAATGAAACATTTTTTTTTTTACTTCAAAGCAGTTTGATATGAGAACTTCAAGGAACATCTTATTGTTTCGCTGAAGAACTGCATTTTCATTACCAGGGCAGGGATGACTTTAGGGAACATTACGCTATCAGCTCTCGAACGGGGAATTTCTTCTTCTTTTTGGTGACACTAGCGACAAATCAGCAGCAGCCGCCATATAGCGGAAAATATTTCTAACATATGTAGAAATTCTTCTTATGAGAATGGATAGCAGAACAAGCCGTTTTTGTCATCTGTGCACCACGCCATGGCGTGGTGCTTTGCCCTGTCTGCTCATATTCTCCCTCAATAATGATACAATACATTTCTAAGTAATTATTCAAAATAAATCAAAATTAAGATAATTTTAGAAAATGTGTTTGTAATCTGAATAAAGTGAACAGAAGAAATGACTTCACCCATTAACAGCTCTGATACTAAAGGTAAAATCCAGTTAACAGAAAAAAATTCACCAGGTTCATAACGCGATTTAAAACAAAATCCATGACTAAATCTATAAGAAAGCTTGGTAAAATGTGGTTAATTTCGCCTATGTTGCAAAAAAAAAAACAGTTTTAGGAGGTTTTCACACTTAGGGCCAGATTACGTAATCTGTGCAAATTACTTAATTTGCGCTGTCAAATTCCATACATTTTTAAATTCACCACACCTCAGATTACGCAATCTGGCCAAATTAAGTACAAGTGTGAAAACGTCCTTAGTCATGCATCAAATATTCGGAATGTAAATATTTTAAACGGATTCTACTCTAAAAAAAAATAATTTCGACCCGCTTACTGGGTTGAATCGTGAGGTTTTAGTATATACTGTCGATAGTGTAAATCCTAGCATGTCAGTTGGTGTTACCAAAAGGGACCATATCAAAAGTACCTACATCCGAGGTAGCTTGTCTATAGAACAACCCATCACCGAAAAGCTCGAAGACCGACAAAAGGATTGGTATTGCCGTGTTGAAAGGGGTCCGATAACCCCACAAAGAAAGCGATATCAATGGAAGTTCCGCTTGATGAACCCAAGGCCAGAGGCAGACCGAAGAACACCTGGATATGTGAAATGGAAAAGCAACAACAACGCATTGGTCTCGGTGATGACACGATCCGAGATAGAGCTGCCTGTAGAAATATTGCTGAGACCGCAGAACGGGCGATGTGCCTACATAGCAGGTCGAGCGACGCGACGCCAAGGAGCGGTATAAAGAACGAGGCAAGGGAGAAGAAGAAGTGTAAGTCCCTTTAAATATAGTCCTGGAGCTACTTGTACCTTCAATATTTTTCCAAATTTACATTACTAATCAGCAAAAATAGTGGTTTAATTATAAATTACACTTTGTGGGGGCCCCCATTTCGATCTCGCACACAAGATATTTTAGAAACGTTACGCCACTGGGTATGAGCATGTTATTATATGCAGCATATTATGGTCTGCACCTTACGGTGCACAGGGTCATGACATATACAAATAATACATATATGTCCAAAGCTCACTCAAAATCGGGTACACATTTTTTTGGCCATGTAGTCCGATCGGCACCCAATGTCACAAATACGACAATACAGATACACGTATACAGGCTATTAAAGCTACCCACTAGGAAAAATTAGAAGTCCTTCTCGAAGAAGATGTTTTGAAGGTCTTTTTCATTCCAAGGGAGCAAATATGGAAGTATTTAGAATGACTTTAAAAATGAAATGAAATCCTTCTCGGGAAGGTATTTAGAAGGTGTGTAGAAGGTAATAGTAATTCCGAGGAAGTAAATATGGAGGCATTTAGAATGAGTTCAGAAGACAATATAAAATAATTTCCGGGTAGGTGTTTGGGAGCGAATTCGAAGGAATATGCCGTTTGTTTTACCGCTAACTTTGCGACGTGCAATTTCGTATATTGCTGGAAATCATTTTCCTGCGCAGTTTGTGAATAGTTTTTGTTGTGAGTGGTGGATTGATTCAGTTCGTAGCAGAAAATTTCGATTATACATAGTTTGAAGTTTATAAAGTGCATATTAGTTTATTTACTTAAAATTAACGAAATTGTTTTTTTTTTCTTTTTTTAAATGTTAAGAGTGTGATATAATAAATTTGATATAAAAAATTCTACATAAATTACTAAGTTTTTTTTTTATCATCATAGGGCGCTATACGCCCGACGCCCGATTGGAGAGTTCTTAGAACTCGTGAGATGCTGATCTATCTCTTTCGTAAGCAATGTTTGCTCTTCTTCCTCCTTGCCCTCTATACCACTGCGCCGCGTAGCTCGACCTGCGGTGTAGGACCGTCGCCCGTTCTGGCGGTAATGTCTAAGCCTATTTTTACAGGGAACTCACTCTTTTGGATCGTGTCATCGCCGAGACCAATGCGATAAGTTTGTTACTATCAATAAATGAAATTCTTTCCTTTCTGAACGGCGATCTCAATTCAAAAGTGAAGACTTTAGTATCAACTTAATTTGCATCATTTTAATACGCTGGGAAAACTCCGTAGGTGAAGACGCCCACCAGCTGCTGGGCTTCCGAAACTGGAGAGCAAGGTCACGTAACCGCGACAATTGGAAGTCAACGATTCAAGCGGCCAAAGCCCGACGTCGGGCTATCGTGCCACATTGATGATGAATACATTTTTTGACATTGAGTGCGGGTAGGTGGTATTTCCAACATAAAATATAGAAATATAAATAAAAAATAAAAAAAAAAAATATAAAATAGATCTTAAATAAATAGTTTAACTTCTTATAAGGTACACTATGTTGTTACCCGAAACTAATCCGCACCGATTGCACAAAAAACGCGCTTATTTTTAGTGAAAACATCTTTCTAAAAGTCCTTCCCATTTTCATTCTAAAGTACTACCAATAAGGCCTTTCAAGAAATCCATACTATTTCCTTTCGAAGTACTGAAAAAGAATCCTTCTTAGAAGTTCTTACTGATTCATTCTGAAGTACTGCAAAAGAAACCTTCCTAGAAGACCTTACTGATTCATTCTAAAGTACAGCAAAAAAAGCCTTCCATGAAGGCCTTTTTATTTCATTCCGAAGTACTGGAAATAAAACCTTCCTAGAAGTCATTATGGAATCATTACATAGTACTTCCAAAATATTCCTTCTTGGAATTACTTCTTTCCGCGGACATGGCTATGGAAAATGGTAGATATAAAGGTAGGTAAAAAGAATGAATTATTTCATTCTAAGAAGACCTTTGGAAGGGCTTACTTCACACTCTTTTTCCTAGTGGGTATTTGCTCTTTTGCTACACAGTTCAAGTTGAAGAGAGTTTAGATACTCTGCCAGAGCAGGTTTTCGTGCATTTGTCGACTTCATGAGTGTATCTTCTTCCACTGTCCCATGCCATGGGTCGGGGTGGCTTACGCAAAAGTATCTGCGCCTGCGAAAACTGCGTATTGAAAAAAGATGAAAGATGATTTGATCACAATGCATTTCTTGAGGTTGCGGAACAGGTAGCCATGCGTTCATTGACCTCATTAGTGCATTTCGTAAGTTGCATGCCGCGCTGTTAATGCAATGTGGTGGTAGCATGCGGTAGAGTGAGTGGATTTAGTTTAGTGCAGGAGAAGGTAACACAACTTCCATACACATTTGAAAAGAGTTATATTTCTATACAGAACATCAACTGAAAATTTGTATGCAGGTTCTTCTGTCTGGTTCTGTACTCGATTCAATTAGAGGGATATGAGAACGAGAATGAGTTGAGTATTGATCAAATAAAAATAAGATATTTGATCGGCAAAAATCGTATATCGCTGGATTTTTGCAGGATGGTTGGTGATGCTGATGGCGTCCTGATTATGGAAAAAAAACTCCCCAACGATTGGAGGGCTCCAACCTTGGAAAAAGGGGATAGGGGAGTATTTTTTTACTTTTTAGCAAACATTTCAAAACCGACAAAATACATATACAGAAAAATGGTCTGAGAACGAAAAAAAAACACATAAAATTACCCTTGCAATTGTATATAATACATTAGGATTTTAGTGAAAAATTTGTCGCTAGACTAAAAAATAAATTAGAATATTTTCATTTTAGACTCTTTTAAAAACCTCCATAGCTCTGAAAACGCAAGTACGCCTCCCTCCTTTTCAAGGCTGCAAACCTATAATCTGTTGGGACTCCCCATAATCAGGAGGCCATCCCCAAAAATCCATCAATGTAAGATTTTTGTCGTTCGACGTCCATATTTTTTTTTTCTTCGGCTATAATAAGATCATATTGATTAAATTGTTTGAAACAAATCAGAATGCCCACTTTAGTATGAAAGTTTGTTAACGAAATTTGTATCAGAAGTCTGAAAACGCAAAAGTCTCTATTGGAGAGTAAGGAATATATGAATTTCAATTTTGGATTGATTTTCATATACTTTGAATAAATTTTACCAAATTGCAGATCTTTAGGGGCAGTTTCAATTGAATTGAAATAGAGCTAAAATTAACCCTAGTTTTCTGCACTTAAAGGTCCATCTAGATTAGTCGCCAAATGGCGACACGTACAGCCAAATGGCTGTTGTAATTCCATCCAAACTAGTCGCCATTTGGCTATGCGTCCAGTTTTGATATTCAATATGGCAACTCAACCAACCGCTTGTCAATTTCAAAGTGACAATTTTACAACTTTTGTTCGATCTTTTGTGTGAAATTGAATAAATATTGAATGGCCATGTAATAATTCAAACGCGCAGAGTCCGATTTTGATAATTAAATTTTAAAAAATCACCAAAATGAAATTTTCGTTATGTCATTTCCTCTCTCCATTTGGCTGCTACAGTGTGGCTGCTAAGGAGCAACCAAATGGCTGCACGTGATGCCAGATTTTGGACGCGCAGCCATTTGGCTGCTAATCTAGATGGACCGCAAGGCATTAAAACTGTTAGAAATAACAAAGTTAAAATAAAATGATGTAAGAAAGAAATGATCTTTAGACTATGCGCCAATTTTTAAAAGAATCGTACAAGCACCTCACCTTGGCAGAAGTTGGAGAAAATTGAGATGTAAATATATTTTGTTATTGGGTCAAATCACAAAAATTTGACTTTGAAGTTCCGTAAAAACCAAACCTCTTATCCGATTTTAGTGCGGTTAGTTTAATTTTTTGGGTAATAATCATCTGTACCTAATAATCATCTTATTTTGCTATGCTACCTGGTCTAGCTTTTGAGATAACGACGTTTTAGTCGTAAAAGAAAATGATTTTTTCAAAAATCTTCAAATGCCTGTGGCAGCTAAAAGGTTAAGCTAAGAGGGTATGTTCCGTACAACTTTTTTGCTGGAAATCACAAGAGGAAGCACAATCCGGTTCGTTTATGCGGCAGTTTCCGGGCACCCTGTATATTTTCTTAACTTACAACTAATAAAAAAAAAGCTATCGGAAAATTGGTTTTGATACAGAAATTTATACTTTTAGGCCCGTATTTATAGACATATGTATGTCCCTTAACTCAAGGCGACCTTTAGTCAAGTATGCCAAAATTCAAAAATTAGATGTCATTTCCAGTAGTTTTTCATTGAAATAATTTATATTTAGAAGTCAATGCATCCTTGATTTAAGGCGAAACTCAAGGAGACCTTAAGCTTTTAATACAAGTGTAATATAATAATAACTCAAGGTAGGTAACTAGCTACATTGACTTCAAGTGAGGTTGACTATTGCAAAATTTCAAAGTGTCCTTGAAATCGCCTTAAGTCAAGGATGCATTGTCTCGAGAAAATAAATTATTTCAATGAAAACTACTGGAAATGGCATTTATTTTAAGGTAAGGTATGTTTATAAATACGGGCTTTCGTTTTGGCTAATTCTTGCTATGCTTGTTGCGGCCGGCATATCAAGAAACAATACTATGTATACTATAAATTGAAAAATCTAGAGCTGTCTAGACGGGATCGCATAAATGCAAATTTAGAGAAGGTATTCAATAAAGTGGTCGCAACATGTAGGAACAGCTTCTTCCAAAAATAATATGTGCAAAATTTGAACTTCCTTTATTCTGTCACAAGTTATGGAGTGAGTAAAATGCCCGAAGGGACTAACAAAGAAGGTATTTTTTCAGAAACTCCATGTCTTTGACCCTAAAACTCACCTACATTTATATTAATTATCGTCTCCAATAGAGACTTTTCATTTTGACATCGGCTCAGATAATCTGAACCTCAAAATATAGATGCACGTGCCACAGACGAATTTTAACCCTTCTGTCGGCACGAAGGTCTGGCCAGACCTTTGGCACTATATGTTGGTGTAAAAAGCATAGAAGATGAAATCGCAGCGACTTCATATTTCATGATATCCTAGAATAATATGTTTGGAAGCATTTTGCAAAAATTTGAAAAAATCGGTTGAAGTTTTGAGTATGTTTTTGATGATTTCCAATTTATAGTGCTTTGTGATACCCAATAGGTCTGGCCAGACCTATAGTTATTCCCCCCATTTTTCTCTTGAAGTAAGAAGTGCAAATATTAAATTCTGTTATATATGATGTAATAATGTCATTTAAACTCAATTCGAACTATAAACGATAAAAATTTCTGAGATTTTTCTATAAAAAGCCGTGAAGTTCGGAAAATGGGTATGCCTAATTTCGTCACATTTTATAACACCACCTAATCAACTAAAATTTGATCCTAGGAAATTCAACCCAGTTTTATTTCCTTTGTAATAGTAAGGACTAAGTATGAGTGACTTGCAAACGTCTTTCTAAATAGATTTGATCAAAAAATTTACGAAAAATTTAGAATTAAATGATTTTTGCCTTGAAAATTCCCTATTTTTTCCCACTTATTTCCCTAAATCTGCAGACTAATATCGAGGTAAAATCTGCCAAGAAAGTGCTTAATATTTCCCCAAAGATATTGGAATTAGAAAATTCGATCGAAATATCTACATACTAGATAAACACAATGCAAATAGCGAAGCAAAAAAAGAAGAAAATAAGGGAGAAACACGTTTGACCACCTCAAAATATATCTACTTAAAAACGTTTCCAGTATATCTACAAAAATTATTTTGATGCTTTTATTGTTGAAAAATTGCAGTAAAGAATGGATAGAATGATTTTACCGATAAAAATTTTACTTTTTCAAAAAAATAAAATTTTTTTTTTAGTAGGTCCAGCCAGACCTATTGGGTATAGAATATGCATATTGTAGTAGGTGCCGACAGAAGGGTTAAATGGTCCACTTATCTTGCGCGCGCCGCGCCGCGGTGCCATACATCGCACACGGAAGTCGCAGGCAATGGCAAGCGATGAGTGATTCTTAAAAGATACTATAAAAAGAGTCTCTTGACTCTCTTGAACTGGAAAACGTTATCTCAAATTCACACGCACACAGGCTCATGCGATTCACTTGAAAGCTCTAGGAAATTTCAGATACATTTTCATAGGAACAACATTTTGTACCAATTTGGACATATATGTATTATTTGTATATGGTCATGAGTCCTCTCACCGTGGATCATGGTGTTTTTCGAACCGACAGTGATTCAGTACAAGTGTGAAAACCTTCTAATCAAACTTCTCAAATATTTTCCAATATTTCCGAACTTTTTATCCTGCGGTCCGACCAAACCTGTGAACAGTTTTATTGGATTACGTCAGGTTTTTAGTTTGACAATCCTGACTGGAGCATTGTGTACAAAATATTGATGGAGAAAATAGTACAAAACTTTCCACAGCTCAAACGGTCAAACGTCCGATTTACTGAAAGTTTTTTCATTGAGCCGCTTAACAAATCTTTAGTGAACTAAAGGGTGTTTTTTTTTAAGAATAATAGAACTTCAAATTGAAAAAAAAACACACCAAATAATAAATTGTGTACTCCACTGTTCAATAAGATATACATTGCAATGAAGAATTGGATTGAAAAAAAAAATCAGTCGTCCATTCGCGCAACTTATAGACTACTTTTTATGGTATACATAATCGTTCATCTGAGCAAGCAATCGGTCGAATTGTGAATAGATTTCGTACCACGTACTCTCTTCTAAACGATGTAATAACACCAACACGTCGAAGAAACAATCAAAAAAATCAACCATCATTAAAATCAAAATTTCGTGATAAGTTGATTACAAGCAATGGGCCTGTCAATTGGCCTTCGAGGTCGTGCGATTTAACATCTCTCGATTATTTCCTGTGGGGTTACGTTAAATCACAGGTTTATTCTGATAAACCAGCAACAATTGACGCCTTGGAGGCCAACATTGTTCGCGTTATTGGTGACATACGGCCAGAAGTACTCAAAAAAGTCCAGAATCGGACGCCAAGAATGCGCTTCGTCAAGAACAGCCGCGGTGGCCATATGCCTGATATCGTTAATGTCATACATTTATCATTCAAATAAAAATAAATGACTAAAAGTTAATATTTTGTGTTTTGTGTTTTTTAAATTTGAAGTTCTATCATTCTTAAAAAAACACCCTCTATTTACTACAAATTAAAATTTACAACCAAAGTCCGCCCTCTATATTTGTATTCAGTTTCAAACAAACGACCTTGCTTTTTTAACTAGAGAGGTTTTCAAAGCCCTTACAAAGATCGACTCTTCGAAATCAGTCTGCCCTGATAGTATATCCCCCATAGTCGTCGTAGGTTGTGCTTCGTCTCTCTCTCTTACCTACTGCAAAAATAGTTAGTCTAATCTTTTCACTAAAAGTTTTCCCATGATCATGGAAACTGAATCATATCCAGTAATTTTATTTTTCCAAACGGGACATCTTCTATTACCAAATCCAATGTCAGTCCGACATTTCAATGTATCATAATTTAAAGTCAATGGTAGCAATTCATTTTTTACACATGAATGAAGATTTGCCGATCCCAACCAGTTTATCCTGAATCCTGAGGCGAGAAACGAAACCAACTTGCATGGGTATTGATTTGAAATTTACGATATTACGACTTCTTACTATTTCATGGTGTCCTTTCTTAGAGAAAGTTTTCAAAAGACAACATTCCCATAAAGAATGATTACACTACACTATGATATAATAAGTGAAATGGATGGTCTCATTTTTGTTCGAATCATTGATATTGCTGAAAATATTGTGAAATGTAGTTTTGATGATTTAAATTAGTTTATTTCTACAAGTAAGTTTTTCCCTGTGTTAAAAGTTTGACTTCAATATAAATAAAGTAACTGGCATGACAGTCCAAAATTGAACCTAGGCTAAAAAATAATGAATGTTAATGATTTCTTACCTGGCCACCAACATGCTTATTAAAACTTTTCGTAAAGGCGCTAAGATCAACAGCACACTCTCCCAAGTTATTTGTCCCCCATAAACGGGTACTCTTTGAACATCTACATGTAAGGGAAATCATATTCCGTCACATGGGTCCGAATTGCGCAAAACAAACTTAAACTGCATTCGCCTAAAGTCGGATTCGAACCCACGACCCTGTGTTCCGAAGGCAAGCGAGCACTATACACTAATCAGACTACGCCTTCTTTAATACACTAATGTCCATTTTATTAAGAAATTTTTAATAAATTTTCAATATTTAAAGCACATTATACTGAAATCATGGAAAAAAAATCAAATGAAACATTCATTCCAATTCATTATGTTTGCTTAAAGGACATGACTGAAAATGCTGTCATATCAACCGCATTACTCCCCATATTACACAGTACGACACATTCGGTTTACGACGCGATGATGATGATGATCATAAATGTTGTCGTAGACATGTGTGTACGCTGCAGTGAAAACTGCATACAAAGGACTCGTTGATGCATTCTATACGCCACAAAAAAAAGGAGCATACAATTTGTGATGCCTTCTCGCCATCATCATGCATACATAGAGTGAATGAATCCTTTCGCGGAAAATTGCATATGCATGGAAATATCTCGACTAATTGAAATGTCGCGGAAAACAATGAACGTTGAATGGGGAATTGTCAGTCCTTGCTGCTATATGTATGCGTTATTGTGACTATTATGTGCAGGCGCGCACAGAGGGTGGGGCAAAAGGGGCAATTTGCCCCGGGCCCCGCGTTGGAGAGGGCCCCGCAGGGACAGTGGTCTCGTAGTGCGCATACGTCTAAGAAATTATTACACGAATTGATGTCAGATAAATTTTATTTAAATCTCTATTTATCTTGTTTTGCGTTATTCAAAGCATTTCTAGGACCTTATAGGATTTCCCTTCACCTACTTTTGTCAATTAAAATTGCTAAATCTAAAATTGGCACTGATCTTGATATATTTTAGGTGTTGAGATCAACAGCACACTCTGCCGAAATTTATCTAATTAATCGGTATTCTCTTAAAATCTTAGTGTCCTTGAACTATGTGTGTTTTATAGAGAATGTGTTAACCAAGAAACTGAAAACGATGGATCCCTTTAAATGACTATTTCTTATTTAGTTTCCATAAACTTATATTTATTCAAGTCTCTCTCTGATTGATGCTAACTCATTGTAGTCTTATCTGTAACTATGCTCTCGAACTAGGAAAATTTATCAACGTTTTCTACTGGTTTGGTTTTAGACTTTTATTCTCCTATGGATCAGTGCACAATCGGTCTTAGTAATTTCTATGAAGAGACAAGAATTTCGATTTTGGCAATGCCATCAGCAGTGACGGAACAACTTCACTCTGGGCCTTCCCGCCAACTTCTTGAGTGGCCCCCCCTACACTGAGAATAAAAGTAGAGTGAAATCAATCGAAAACACTCTTGAAGGTCGATCCACACTTTTCAGTCATCAGTCACAGTCACTTTCTATACAAGTTAATTGATTGACTGACAATCTGTCAATTTGTATGAGAAATTACTGTGACTGCGACTGATGACTAAAAAGTGTGGATCGATCTTAAACCAAGTACATATTTTGAAACATGATTTTGACGTTACAGTTTTTCTACTAAAATTAAGAAAATCGTACTTAAAATAACTTTGCTAAGAGCTACTTTGACTCTTTGCATTCTTACATTGAGAATAGCGTTCTTGTTGTAACGTTTATTAAATTAATGATTTCATCAATTGTTTTTTTGGATAAAAATGCTCACGCAGCGCAGCATTGACCTCTATAGGTGTTAGTGATGTTGATGATGAAAAGCATAGAAAATTACCTGTGCCTACAATGAGATTCGATCCCGCGAACCTATGATTCGAAGACGAGCGCCCTATTTATCTACCCTAATGCCAAATGTTCTTTTTCTCAAAGGGGCCACTTTTATTTATATGCCCCGGGCCCCGTAAATCCTCTGTGCGCGCCTGATTATGTGCGTGCACTAGAAATCATGTCTATGCAATTTTATAGATTCCATAGATTGCTACTGATCGAATAATAGAAATTTATTCCCTTGGCGATTTTATATGTTCCATTAAGCAATTGGCGTGGAATATTGAAAATTTTCATTGTTATATTTTATTCATGAATAATGCAGATGGGAAAATTGAATAGAGGGATTTCGCACATTGTGATGGATTGTGTCGGAAAGTCTTTTTTGTCTTTACATATTTTCTGTGGACGCAAATATTGAATGTTTAAAACAATATTGCATCCAAATTATAATACTGGATTGGATAACTTATTGGATAAGTGTGGGTGCTGGAGCATTTGCCGAGCGATTATCTCCAGGCAGCCGCAACAAATGGCGGTCAACCTATCGCCAGCTCAACGCTAAAATGGTCCAAAATAAGTGTTCCGTGTTTCAGTGGTTTGCTGCTAGAGTGGCCTTTCATGATACGTTCGTCTCGCATCTACATATACGAAAACACAAAAGTGTGTTTTGGGCAACTGTAACTTCCGAACGGTAGGACCTTGAAACTTGGAGTCAAGTCAAATAGCCCTACATGGGCGTCAATTTTCACCAGTTTTCAAAATTTAAAAATGTTTCGCTCTCAAATTTCGGGTTATGAACAATTTTTGATGAAAAAACCCATAAATTCAGATTTGGGCAGTAACTTCCGAGCGCGGTTAGGTAGGACCGTGTCATTTGGAGGAAATGCGAGCGCCAAGTAGCTCTATAATGTGGCAAATGTCAGAAATATCGAAAAGGGTTCCTAAGTTATCAAAAATGAACGCTTGTCTAACATGAAAGTGCGACTATCTTGCTAAATCTTGACCATAAAGGGTACAGGGGCCAAATTTTACACCTTAAAAGCTGGCAAGGCTGATCGCAGGCTTAACCGAGAAGTGTAGTGAATTAGGTTTCATTGTGTGGCATGGGAAATGCTGTACATTTCCCAATGCTGTACGGCATGGTAAAATGCTGTACTGTACAGCATAATGCTGTACTGTACAGCAAAATGCTGTACGTCTCGTCAGCTTAGCTTAAGGAGGCATAATCTGATATTGGATCCACAATCAATTTTACGCGTAGTAGGCAGAATTATACATGCAGTGCTGTCATATGTACACACACCACCTTTTTTGTCTCTTTGAATAGGTAACGAATCACTCGAAGTATCCTCCTTAAGGTGCTGGTGTTGTGTTGCCTCCAATTGATCCACGAAAAATTAAAAATGAGGGTTAATGTTTCATATAATCATGATTATATGAAACATTAACCCTCATTTTTAATTTTTCGTGGATCAATTGGAGGCAACACAACACCAGCACCTTAATGTTTTTCGATCCCGGCAACTACAAAATCCGTAGTTTATTATAATTTTAATAAACTGCACGAATATCCTCCTTAACTTCAGCTATATATTCTGAACCCGAAATCGAAAAATTTGAGAAAGTTTCGCTATTTTCACCACTCATTATTTTCGTTTGACTTCTTTCAATAACCACAGACAAACTGAATCATTGCACAGACAGATCTGTTTCATGCATCTGTAAATGGGTGAGGTTATAAAACACAACGTTCGCGTAACGTTTCGCGTTTTCCGAAACGTTTCCTATTGTGTTCTGTAAACGCATAGATCCGGATCAGACTTGGTGTTCCCATCGCCATCTCTCGGAAAGTGACAAATGTGACAATTGACACATCACAGCTGATACGTTTTGCTCGAAAATTAAAATTTCCAGTTTTAAACGAGATGCAGATACATTTTATTTTGATTATAAATAGTTTAATAAATAAATGAGGGCGGAAATTCACGGTTCGACGGCAGATTGTAAATTTCTGTCAATCAATCAAGCTATGCCTCGCAAGGGGGCGCTTAGAGGATCTGTTTGTAGGGAGAAGTTTCTGATCCGTAACGGCCGGTTGATTTGAAACGTTGCGCGAAACGTTGCGCAACGTTGTGTTTTATAACCTCACCCAATGTTTGCACATATTCAGTTATGATCGGTCATGATCGATCATGCTTTTTGGTCATGAACCAGACAACTTGTCACCCGGTCCCACCGCGCTATTGCTCTTCTCATTCAATTTATATAGCATAGACATCAACCCGAACGGAAAGATCGAGGCGACTTCCGGTACGCGGGATTTATGATAACCATTTTTTGTATCATTTAGTTCTCGGCTCAGCCGCAAGTAATAGCGGAATCAAGGCAATGGCGGCTTTCAACCGAGGGGATAAAAGGGGTCCGAAACTTCGGAGTCACGCTCTTTCTTGCCCAGAGACAGAGCGAATCAAATCGAGTGATTGCGAGACGTATCATTTTTCTCGCTAGCGATCGAGAGTCTTGAGTTTGGTGACGCGACCAAGAGTGACATTGTTTCCATTTGTTTGCTATTAATTCGTGACCAGCCAGAACTTACCCCGAGTTGGAGAAATGCTGTGAGTCCAGCCTACAAGCCGTGAGGACGATTTGCGAAGGGATACAAGACAAGGTATTGACTGTCGAGGATATACCCCAAGGCGGAGAGGACTGAGCCGAGAGTTAGCCAACAGGCCGCACAAATTGAAGGGTGATGTCGACAAAGGACGTGACAAACAAGACGAAGCAACTAGAGGTGAATTGGTTAATATACGTACGTCAGTTCTGAATTGCGCAATCTACTTTAAAACGTTTTTTGAAAATAATATACACTGGTCGGCATATGTATTTTGACATCTCATACTCTCAAGCCCCGACACTGGTTTTGTTTAAGTGAAGCGAATAGCGGTAAATTTATTTTATCAAAATTAAAGCACATATCGACAGCAATAAATACGCTCAATATTTTTCCTGTCCTCTTTTGGATTCCCATGCTATGGAAAAGAGAAAAGTTGGAAGCGTAATTCTGGTGCGGCATAAGTATTTTGACAACATTAAACTCTTTGATTGCTCCCATTTTTGCGCAAGAATTGATGCACAAAACGTATTCTTACTAATTTTTGAGGGGTTAGGTACGATATCCCGAAGTTCAAATTCCCGCTTTTCAAAATCCCGACTTTCATAATCCCGCCACTTTAATATCCCGCCACTTTAAAATCCCGCTCGATTAATATCCCGCCTAACCATAAGCTCGCCAGTCGAAGTCGTGAAAAATAATAAAGGTGGTGACAATCTTCTGGTGGACGGGTTTCATTACCATCTTGAACGGAAACAAAAGGAAACATTTCGATGGGTTTGTGCCAAGAGAAAGTCACTTATTTGCAAAGCGAGAGTGCAAACAAAATTATCTGCTGAAAAACATATCATCATGAAAAACCCTACAGCTCATAATCACGAGCCATCTGCCTCGGAAAAACATGCATTCAGAACAAATAATCGCATCAAAAGTGACGCTAAGGAAAGTGCAGATTTACCTACACAAATTATCACTAATAACACCGTTTTATGTGAGAAATCTTGTCGACTGTACCTGCCGGGGTACAAGTGCATTGAAGCAAAAAATTCGGAGGGAACGCGCGACGGCCACGAAAGAGCCTTGACTCGATTGAGATTCCGGAGTCACTGCGTTATTTGGATGGCGAATTATTTGTTCTTGGAGAAAAAAAAATTGGCGACGAGATTATAATTATACTTGGGACGCCGACAAGTTTAAAGTTACTTGGTTCAGCCAAATGCTGGTTAATGCATGGAACCTTTGATATAGTACCAACCATAATGCGGCAGTTTTTCAGTATTCACGCAAAAATCGGTGAAGATATTGTGCCAACGATTTTTTGCATAATATCAAGAAAATCTAGCCAGCTCTATCACGAACTATTTTATGAGCTTTGCGAGCTGGGAGTGAAATATGGCGTAAATCTTTCACCGCAAAGGATAATTTCCGATTTCGAAAAAGGAATTCCCGAAACGTTAAAATCTTTCTTCCCCGATTGCGCATTCAAAGGATGTTTTTTCCACTTCGGACAGATAATTTGGCGAAGAGTCCAAAAGGAGAAGTGTGTTCAGATATACGGGAACGCTACTTTGTTTAATATTCAAGTCCGAATGATCAAAAGTTTGGCTTTTCTTCCTAGCGAAGAAATCCCTGAATATTTTTCAGAGTTATCAAGTAGTTTGGAGGATACGGATGCCAAAAAATAGCAGAATGGTTTGGGAATACCTATGTTCATGGCAAACCTACAAAGTCGGGAAAACCGGGAAAGCCAAGGTATGCGCCGACGTTCTGGAGCATTGCTGACACAGTTGCAGCAAATCTTCCACGAACACAGAATAATGTGGAAGCTTGGCACAGACGATTGAATTTTATCACAAGAAAAAGCCATATCGGTCTGTACCGGCTGGTGGAATTATTGGGAAAGGAATTGCTACTGGCTAAAAACCGAGTAGAACAATCTCGATCAGAAGGTCGTAGCTATCCCATTTTTGAGTTGCCCATTTTAAATTTATAGTAAAAAATATTACCAGTGTTTCGAAACATAAACAAACATCAGGATTTAGAAGATTGGTTTGAGCATCGATAGAGGCAAGCCTAAGTCCTGGTTTGCGCACTGAATACGCTACTATTGAATTTTATTCCATACGGTAAACTGTTTATTTTCAAACACAAAAATTTTATAAAATAAAACAAAGACAAATCTTAGCGCTGTCTGAAAGAAAGCGAATGTCAACCCCGAGTGATTAGTCAGCCACGATGAAGAACTCTAAGAAAGAAGTGAAATTTAAACCAAATTGTGCAGCCAAAAAATTAAGTATGACTTCCGACGATTCAATGACGACCAAAAGAAAAAAGCTTTGGAAACAGAAACAGTGATTTGAACTTAAGCAGCCTAGGCCATTGCAAGCAAAATATCCCTGCATCATGAGAGTGGCTTTCATTATGATCACTAGGTATCCGTTTTTCAACATAAACCGGACATTTTCCTTAAATATGGATTTTATTTTTGTAAAAATGTAATAAAATAACGAATATTAGTTGAAAAAAACTTTTTTCGAAAGTTGCAGTGACTTGAAATTTTTCCTTAGTAAAAGAGGTTTGTTTTTGATGTTTTTTTAATCGTTGGTTTCACTTTATCTGCGTATGCATTGTAGTTTGTCTTTTTTAGTTCTAGGCTGAAGGTGGTCGTTACTATATGTGCCTCCCATGACACATTCTTCATAATCATAATATCATTTGGTTCAATTAGGACATTTTTCATAAATATTTGGAAGATTTTTCGCTAATTATTTGATATTCACGTCCGCTTTCTGTGATGCATATGGAATAGCTTTCTATTTTTTTCTCTTATTCACTTTTGGCGCTTAATAATAAAGAGTTTGCCGTATAAAATTAAATTCAATTGCAGCGTCTCCCACCTTTAAGCCAGGGTTAAAGTTTGCCTCTATTTTCGTAAAACTTCCGAAAGTCCCAGCCCGGAAAATAAACCTTTTTGTCCATTTTGTACCATTTTTCCCTTAACGGAGGCTTAAAACGAACTTCTGTTTTTTTCTCCAATGTTTCAAGCCGCTGAACACATTTTCTTCTTGGAATTAAAAATATAAGCATAAAACATTATTGAAATTATATTTTGTCCATTCCCAGAGAAATTGGTGTACAAATAAAGTTTAAAATATTGTCAAAATACTTATGCCGCACCAGAACTACGCATCAATCTGTTCTCTTCTTTATAGCAAGAGAGCGCAAAACGGACAGGAAAAATATTAAGCATATTTATTGCTATTGATATGTACATTGATTTCCTTATAAGAAATTTACCGTTATTTGCTCTAGTTAAACAAAATCAGTGTCTGGGCTCGATAGTACCAGATGTCAAAATACATATGCCGACTAGTGTATAATAACGTCCAAAATATTGTGTTTTGTGAAGCAAAGGTGGGAATTCATTAATTTTACAGGTACAGTGATTTAATAGTGCTGTCCGGACGCGGCATCTGTGCCCGTGTGTGTGTGTGTTTTGGATTGGGGCGATTATCCTCCAACTTGTTCGCGTTTCGTGTTAACTCGGTCAGAATTTTTTGAAACGCGTGGCGCCCCGCCCGTTTCCGCGAGATCAGCCTATATTAGAGTTCCGGCGTATCGTCCCCGTTCCGAAACACACCCCTCCCAGTGTAATTACCAAGGACTGCAGGAAAAGTGTAACAAACTCCAGGATTTGGCCGATTTTTGCACCGTACCAACAAAGCAGAAACTCCAACCCTTAAGTAAATAATCATTGAATGAACACAGAAGTCTGCTTATTGCATCAAAACAAGCGAAAAGCGTTTTCTTATAATTAATGTGAAAAAGTTTTTTTTCTTAAATGTGGAGTTGCCTGGTTATTGCACTGTTATAGGAAATACGATCTTTTCCACAATTTAATGTATAGTAAAAATTCCACCAAGCTTTCGATTCCTGATTCACCATCATATAGGAAATAATAGGGCTCGACTCACTTTTCGAAAGACGAAAATCAAACAAGCAAAACTCTATAATTGATCACAATCCTACCAAATCCTACCAATATCCTTGTAAAATTCTGTTTCACTGAACCTACTCGCCGAAAGCCTAGCTGAATCGAACAGAAACGTATTCAGAATTTTTCGAGCATATCAAATGCGCTATTGTTTCTTCGAATCCTAATATCCATATAAAGGAGAATGAATTCAAATTTAGAATGCTGCGGACTAGCATGAAAATAGGATGCAAACAAAAACAGTGAGCGCTCATGAAAGATTTAATCTACGGCTTTCCTCAATCGATTGGAAAATTTAATCTTCCTTTTGACAGATTTCATAATTACGATCGCTGTAGAGAGAGAGAGAGAGAGACTACGTTTTGCATGCATATGGAAATTGTGCTCAAATAGCGGTATAAAGACCAGGGACTTTTGCCGAACTTTTAATGGAATATTTACAGGCGCACTCATTCCGCCTATGATTGAAAATGAATCGCATCCGAACCGAAAAGCCATTGTACTCCTATGGATTGGGTACATGTTCGACTTGTAACGAAAGAATAATAATGTCAGAGGACGACAATCTTGCTCCATGTCTTGGGTGGACGGAAAAAAGTTTCATTCGACGACATGGAATATCAAATATACCCGAGGGGATATCTTTTACTCTGTTATTCTACAGACATAGTATCAGAGCGCTTATGCTGACATTCCCTATCAACATTGACTGCGGATGAAAAATCGAATGTTTCGACGTATTTTGTGTTGACATGGTTTAGGACTGTAGTAGGGAGGGATGCTTGGGAAGACAGTCGATCTGATCTCCTATGCAAGGCACGCTCTCTCAATTTCAGTCATAGCCAGGACGACTATCATCATGTCGCCCCTCAGACAGTCGCATAGGGAAGCTGTGTTCAAAATAAATATTTTCTAGCAAACATTTCCACGAGATGTCCGTTTAAACGCGAAGGCTGTAGTATATATGAATCGATTGAGTTTCGATATAGACAAATAGTAAATCGTTGGTGTTTTATGAGAAGAGTCAGGTTTACAATGTATCTACGCTGCTCGTATTTCGCTATCTTACACTGTCCAAATATGGAAAATTCTGAGGAACTTTACATAGTAGTCACACTCGGTTTTGTATTTGCATTATTACAAGTTGGGCGAACGCTGGTCGACGCCATAGATATCTGTCGTTGTCTGGCTGGTTGCTGGCAATACTGCGGATACGTCCATTTGTCAATTCGAATCCTTTATTGAATTGTTCGCTTCTGTGGAGACTTTTATTTAAATTTTGATGGGTTTCTTTGAAAAATATGGAAGGAAAACGCGGCCAGAATATTTTAAAGGGATGTTGTGTAATACAGGACACATCAACACAAACAAATTTAGTACTTGCTCATTTTGAAAGCAGTTTTAGCAAACAATCAGGACTCCTACCAGAAGATCTGTGGCGTGCAACTGAATATTGTACTACAGTTGATTACTGCAAACTGAAGATATGCCACTCAATAAACACGATCCTCCTAAAATGTGGATTAATTTGCCGTCACGCGAAATCGCCTTGGAAAATTCGAAACCACCTTCAAAAATATCCGGGGTAGAGTGCATGGAAGCGCTACACTATCTGTGTGTGTGTACCATGCGAATAGACTAAAGAAGGCGAAATCGAGCTCAGAACTGCAATGCTCTCAAGGGAAGACAAAAGAGGGATCTCAAAACTAACGGAGAGCAACCCCCTTTAGGAGTAAGAAAAATACCGAGCGTACAGAAGGCTGCGCCTGCAATACAAGTTTTTTCTTAGAGCTTTAATCTCTCTTGATTACCGTAACTCCTAGTGGAGCATGGTGCGTTGATGACTACCGTGTGTAGTCATCAACGTTACAAAGACAACTGAATTCGGAGTGTGATATGGTTGTCAGCCATACCACTTCCTAGTCGCATTGTTAGTTTATTATTCTACGATAAGAATATTTCTTATCATCTTCTGAATAATAAACTTGCGACGAGTCGTGCCGAGTTTGGAAACTCGTTCCTCTATGAGTGTCTATAACACAGAGTGGCGACCGAACGATCACGGCCACAGAGCCCGACAAACTTTTAATACGTAGTGAAAAATTTTGTGCATATATTTTATAGAATTAAGCACAATAAGGGTTATCTATTTTTATTCCATAATAAGGTTTGGATTATGCCATTATACGTGGAATACAATGTCTGTCAAATGTCCCCCACGGGACCGCTTGCAGGACTCGATCCTTTTGAGGTAATTTTCGATAACCTTTTCACACATTTCGGGCACTAACTCGGCCATAACTCGACGGATTTCGTCCTTCAATTGACCAATCGTCGTGGAATTGTTCGCATAAACACGGTTCTTCGCATAACCCCACAAAAAGAAATCTAACGGCGTTAAATCGCAAAACATTGGTGGCCAAGCCACATCGCCGAATCACGAAATTACGTGTCCTGGGAAATTTTCGCGTAATAAAGCCAAATTTTGTCGCGTGGTGTGGCATGTGGCCCCGTCTTGTTGAAACCACATATCGTCGAGATCCATATCTTCAATTTCCGCCCAAAAAAAGTCATTAATCATGGCGCCATACGCTGGCCATTGACTGTAACGACGCGGCGGCTCCTTCATCGTTTTTGAAGAAAAACGGCCCAATGACGCCGCCGAGCGCAAAATGGGCCTCATCGCTAAAGAAGATTTTCTTCGAAAAATCGGCATCGGTGGCCTGCTGTTAGAGGACCCAATCTTAGTACTCACGACGCAACCTGTGATCATCCGGCTTTAATTCTTGCGTGAGCTGGACTTTATAAGGGTCGAGATGAAGGTCAAACTTCAAAATGCCCCACAATGTGCCGTAAGATAGAGGCCTAAATGCTAGAATCGGCACGGAATCGACAAATTCGTGTCTTCGGCCACACTTACACTCACAGCGGCGATGTTTTCGGTCGAACGAGCAAAATGAGCAGGTTTAGAAATGTCTGTCACCGAACCAGTTTCTTCAATTTTTTTCCCTGTGTAGGCAATTGTGCGCTCATTGGGACGATTATGTCGACCATAATCTACGCGTAATGCACGAAACGTGGCCACCGCAGATTCACCATTCTGGTAAAACAATTTAATACTTTTAACGCGTTGTTCAGCCGTAAAATATTCCATGTTGTAAAATGGCAAACCTTCAACTAAACCAACACCAGTTTGGAATACAGTGACTTTTGACAGATGGCGAATGGCAGGGCTTTACTTTCCGAAACTCAAAATGGATAACCCTGTGTAACCCTGTATGTGAAATGTTTCATGCAAATCTATTTCTGGATTGGTCTAATTAAAAGTGTTACAGAATGAAAGGCAAACGCCTTTCCATCCAAATATAGATTTACTATGTATCCAGTTTGCATAAAAGTACTCAACGGCAAATCTACAGACATTTTTCGATTTATAATTGCTGATGAAATCTCAACAAAAGGAAACTCAACCGAAGGATTGCTACACTTATAAACTGAATTTATTAGCTGTGAATCTATTACCGTTTCTCCGAATCAATGAAAAGGAACTAATAGGAAATGACTTCGTTGACTTTTGCAGCTATTCAGGGACACCCTGTTAACTTTGGTCCTACACACTTTAAAAGTATTCGTGCCAAAAACTATTACCATTCTATGCATTCCCACCAAATTCCATGTTCATTGTTTGATCCAATAACAAGACATGTAGTGGATAAATGCTGAAAACGCTGCCCTGGTATTGTGAAAAGTCCTTACTATCCGCTGTATTTGGCCTTGTCCTGCACTCAATACAATACAACGATTATTTCGTATCCGAAACATATTGGCAAGAAGCCCGGGCGCGGTCTCAGCGGCTGCCGTCATCTCCCATGTTTTTTCTATATGCAGTTTTCGCAGGTGCAGGTACTGCGTGGTATATTTGGATAAGCCATCTGCTATGTAGTCTAAGAAAATTGGACCAAAATATGGCCATCGAACGGCAAAAATCCTACATCGGAAATTTTTTTTGATTATGGTTGGGGATGGTCCCGAGATGATGGCATAGAAAGTCCCAACCGATCGGGGGTCCGCAACCTTAAAAAAAAAGGGGAAAGGAGGGCCTTTTTTCGGTTTTTTGCAATTTTTTCAAAAACGGTAAGATATACAGAAAAATGGTCTGAGGACGAAAAAAACTACATAAAATTATCTTTGCAATGATATATAACACATTAGAGTTCAATTGACTATTTCGGCGTTAGAATAGAACATAAATTAAAATATTTTCATTTTAGACCTTTTTTTAAAGCTCCATAACTTTTGAGAGAATGTTAGTTCAGCCGTAAAATTTTGTACAAGTATTAACAACAAGTTTGAGATAATTTTAACGTAAACGCTGAGTCGCTCCGGTCAAGGACCCCCATTATCCTTCCATTTAAATTTGTCAAAATGGCATGTCCATAACTCCCCCCAAAATTGGAGCAGAGTGCTAAATTTTGGTTTGTTGCGATTGGAGGTCATAGTCACCCCACCCACCAAAAATCAGCTCATTCCGATAAAAACTAAGGGTACCTCCCATACAAAGTGACCCATGACATCTTTGTTCTACAGTTTATAAAATGAGTAGTACCTACGTAGAACAAACTCCTGATGGGTCACTTTGTATGGGAGATAACCTTAGTTTTTATCCGAATGAGCTGATTTTTGGTGGGTGGGGTGACTATGACCTCCAATTGCAACAAACCAAAATTTAGCACTCTGCTCCAATTTTGGGGGGAGTTATGGATATGCCGGTTTGAAAAATTTAAATGGGGGGATAATGGAGGTCCTTGACCGGAGCGACTCAATGTTTACGTTAAAATTATCTTAAACTTGTTGTGAATACTTGTACAAATTTTTATGGCTGAACTAGCGTTCTTTCAAAAGTTATGGAGCTTTTAAAAAAGGTCTAAAATGAAAATATTCTAATTTATGTTCGATTCTAACGCCGAAATATTCAATTAAACTCTAATGTGTTATATATCATTGCAAAGATAATTTTATGTAGTTTGTTTTTTCCTCAGACCATTTTTCTGTATCTCTTACTGTTTTTGAAATAATCGCAGAAAACCGAAAAAATGCCCCCCTTTCCCCCTTTTTTTAAGGTTGCGGACCCCCGATCGGTTGGGACTTTTAATGCCATAATCTGCCATTCCCAACCATAATCCAAAAAAATTTCCGATGTAGGATTTTTGCCGACCAAATATGCCATTTTTCTTAGACTATGGCAGAGAATTTCAACTATTTTCAATTGTGTAGCAAAAGAGCAATGAATCAATCGCCTATATACGTGTGTCTGTTCGGTTGTATTTGTGAGATCAGGCCATTGAATTTATAGAACATGGAATACGCTTAGACCAATTAAAAAGGGTCCCAACATCTGGGTAAACTTTTTTGGTCTAAATTTTCAGTGCAATGACTAATCAATGAAAGTTCAATGAAACTATGTCATTGACTAGTCTAAATATTCGAGCTTTCAAATTGACAATTTCGGTCTGTCAGTGAAATTTTTGAAATGTTTTTGGTCTTGAACGTAGTCGCGGCTCGCGTTTTGTCGTCATTCTCAATGAAAACGTATACTTAGTGTCGTGGAATAATGTATCAATTGCTGGGAAACTCTATAAGCATTAATTCGAAAACGGTTCCGTAATTTTTCACGGCCATTTTACGTATTATTTTTTGATTCCCCGGTCATAAGATAAAATATCTTACAATATAGTTAATATCAACGATGAAGTGAAACGTTTTCGGATGGAAGCTTCTGAAATTCCGATTCCCCAGCATTTGCCACATATTCCACGACAGTAAGTATACATTTTCATTGAGAAAATCACAGTGGACAAAAATTTCACTCGCGAGGTTATATTCATCCCTATAGTCTCAAGCTAGAGATGTAACGGATCTTGTTTAGCGGATGAGGATGCGGATGCGGATGCAAAATAGTATAACAGTGAGGATGCGGTTGCGGATGCGGATATTAATGGAGAAATTTTTGAGGATGCGGATGAGGGTGCGGATGAGGATATGATCGAATATGTAGACAAAAATATTTAGGTTTCACACTTTTCATGAAGATGAAAAAAAGTTGAAATTCCTCTGATTAGTGTGGTTAAAAATTAAAAAGTTGCATACTTCCTTACTTCGCTTCACCTTAAAAAAACGCACTTCACCCGCCTCAGTTCAATTCATTTAAAACAAAACCACTCAAACACTAGTCACAAAAATGCGAACCGAAGTGCGTTCCTTTATTCCCTCGTAGTCGTAGCTGTAGTCATCGCTGACTACTCAGATCATATAAATGGAACGCGCTCCTGCTGTGTTGACCGAAAAACTGAAGCTCAGTGTATACACAACTGAGAATACAGATACAGAATACAATTTGTCTCAATGCATTTCTTTATAGCACGTGGGTCGCATATATCCGCTAATTGTCTGCATACAAAAATGAGGATTGCGGATGAGGATGCGGATGTAAATATTTATAAGATGAGGATGAGAATGCGGATGCGGAGTTTAATTTTTATGCGGATAATCCGCGATTGCGGATGCGGATGCGGACATCCGTTACATCTCTATCTCAAGCGACAAGAACGTAGCAGCTGCAATAGTCCCATATCGCCCTCCGAGTGTGGATAGTGGGTGCTCAGCGTCAGCATTTGATAGAAGGACGGAGTAGATGAGTGCTTTGAGCATTTTTATTCGGCAAGTTTCACGCTTTTATCGGGGTTTAGAAAGGGAATGATTAGACATTTGTTCAAAAGCATCGTTAAACTTTCTTGAAGTCCAATGTAGTAAAAAGGATAGTTTCCTGATTGACGGTGGTGAAATGGGTGCCGGGAAATCAAGCACAGATGGTCATACCTATGATATGATACTCTCTCCATTCCGTTGCCTTTTCCTGTACCGCATACGAAACAAGATCTTTTTGCGATTTTTTCCATTTTATTCACCAGACTTGCTTTACTGGACACTTGAATTGACGGTAGTGACACTAAATATGAATTTTTGACGAAGACAATTCGATGAGTGACGTTAAACGACGCGCTAACTAGTAACGTTTGAAAATCTGGTCTAAATATGGTCTAAATATTCAAAAAGTATACCCAGATGTTGGAGCCACTTTTTGATTGCATTTTCATAGTGTAAGCGCATTCCATGTTCTATAAATTCAATGGATCAGGCGCAGATTAGACGACTGGGCTAAAAAAAAAAGTTGAACCGATTTTGAATGCACTTTGCACATCTATGTATGATTTGCCTATTAGTCTAAGAGCCCAAGTGGACTATTTCTTGACAATTCTGTTACACATTATGGCAAATTTCATGATTGGAGATGCCCCAAAACGGTAGTCTGCCTCCTCGACAGTGGGGCTAAAGTGGTGGCAGACAACTTCCAAGTCGTTAATAGTAGCTGCAAATATCTGCAACTACATATTTCCTCGCCTTTGACTCATATACCATTCGCATATATACTCCAAAAGGCAGACAAAAATGGGGGGGGGGGCTAACATGGTGGCAGACACGCTCCAAAATTTGAAATTTGTATGAAAAATGGGAAGTGCTTCTACAAAAATAGCGTTAACTCCATCATGCTAAATCATATAGGTACAGTAAAGTTCCATATAGATTAGTCGCCAAATAGCTGCGCGTCCAAAAACTGGCATCGCGTACAGCCATTTGGCTGCTACTTAGCATCCACACTATAGCAGCCAAATGGAGACACAAAATGACATAACCAAAATTTCATTTTTGAGTTTTTAAATTTAATTATCAAAATCGGACTCTGCGCGTTTGAATTATTATACGGCCATTCAAGAATTATGCAATTTCACACAAAAGAACGAACAAAAGCTGCAAAATTGTCACTTTGAATTTGAGAAGCGGTTGTCAAAGCGGTTGATTGAGTTGCCATATTGAATATCAAAACTGGACGCACAGCCAAATGGCGACTAGTTTGGATGGAATGACAACAGCCATTTGGCTGTACGTTACGCCATTTGGCGAAAAATCTAGATGAACCTTAAAGAGCCTAAATTTCACTTCAAAATACCAATTACAACCCGGTTGATTTATCAATCGAAATTTGACTATTTTTTAAGTAAATTCACAGGCCATATAGTACAGCAAATAGTAGCATTTTCCCCTAATATCACATGGATGGCCCCCAGCAGCGATTCTTTTTGGACAGCATATCACTTAGGACACCATGTTAAGTAAATATTTCCAAAGGCAGACATAAAGCATGAAAAGAACGATCAACAGACGAGCCCTTAAATGGGGCAAAAAGTGGAATTTTGCGAGAAACAACAATTATCTCTCGTATCAGCATATCCCATTCAGAGGGAATCGCTGATGAAGGCCATCCGTGTGATATTAGGGGAAAATGCTACTATTTGCTGTACCATATAGTCTGTGGATTTACTTAAAAAATAGTCAAATTTCGGTTTATAAATCAACCGGGTTGTAATTGGTATTTGGAAGTGAAATTTAGGTTCTTGCTGTATGATTTAGCATAATGGAGTTAGCGCTATTTTTGTAGAAGCATTTCCCATTTTTCATTCAAATTTCAAATTTTGGAGCGTTTGCTACCATGTTAGGCCCCAATTTTTGTCTGCCTTTTGTAGTATATATGCAGGGACTCTTCTTCTATAAAATGGTATATGAGTCAAAGGCCAGGAAATAGGTACAAATATTTGCAACTATTAACGACTTTGAAGTTGTCTGCCACCCCTTTAGCCCCACTGTCCAGGAGGCAGGCTACCGTTTTGGGGCATCTCCAAACGTTAAATTTGCGATAATGTGTAACAGAATGGATAGGAAGTAGTTGCCATTTTCCATCGCCACCAAATAGATAATTTTCGCTATGTCGTATTGTGTTGTGTGGACCGCGGGACTGTCATTCTAGATTGCGCGATAAATTGCCTAGTGTGTGAGCTGTACGGACGTCGGATTGATTGTGTGCAATCGATTGCTCAATCGGTTGACAAAAAACTCACAAGGTCTGTGGTGCTCTTATATTAGTAATTAAAGAAGTCTACGATAAATTAGAAGCGAATATGTAACTTCATCTGTGACGATATCAAAATTATTCACCGCCAGAAACATAAATATGAAGAACACACTGCTTAATTGTTGTACTTCAAGAGGTCAAGAGCACTGAAACTATAAACCCAACGAAAAATTAAATCGCTTTTCAATGTGATAGTCAGTCAACAAATGCCAAATATACCTATGGTCATGGGCAAGCAAACTGCTACCGTACTATAAAATGCGTCAACTGTGCCGTCAACCATGCGACCATAGTCTGCAAAGATGTTGTTGTTGTATTAGCGGTGCAGAAGGGCGTAAGCCACTGTGCATGTCTGTGGATACGTTCTAAGTTTAGTCGTAGTTCTCGCCTATTGTCTCAAGCGACAAGAACGTAGCAGCTGTAATAGGGTTGTCCCATAACGCCTTCGGAGTTAGGTTAGTGGGTGCAGCGGGACATCGAAACAGTTGGTCCACATCGTTAGGCGCACTACCACAGGACACATATTCTGAATGTTCGGGTATATTCGAGATAGGTAGGAATTGAGGCTCGAACAAAAACCCGGCCTTAAGCTGGGCTAGTGTCGCTCTTGTGACTCCTGGGAGCCTAGCCTCCTCAGGCGATATAAGTGGTGGGGGTGCTGAGAGGATTCTATTCGTACCTAATCTCCCTATTTACCGTTTAACAACGGTTGTGTGAATATCGGTCATGGCCGCATGGTATGCTGTAGGGATGTCAAAAACCGGCCCACAACCCGGTTTTCGGTTATTGTCGGTTTCTTGCAAAGCCGGTTAGACCGTCCGGTTTTAACCGACCTCAAAGTACCGGTTGTCCGGTTAACCGAGTCTTTTCGTTGATTTGCTTAGAATTTTAGTAAAAAAATCATACACACTCGTATTGCTGGTGTTCGTATCGTATGTCAAATCAAATCAAAATGCACGTAAAGGATGCGTCAGAGAAACTTACTTATTTGAAAAAATCCCGAGCGGTGAGTTGGGCGGGTGAAGTCCTCAATTTTGTTTCCAATTCTAGTCAGTTGCCATCATGCTCTGGTGTAGAGAGCAGCGGGCCTCGAGAGCTCTTCTTTAATCGTCGCTCACTTATTGGAACATGATCGAGGATTTTTTTCTTCCAAGCCTCGAAGAAATTAACGCTAAGCCGGCCCCACACCGACCGGAGTGTGGCACACACCGCAGAAAAGACCGGTTCCAAGAATGATGCTTTGGAGTCGCCCAACCACACTGCTGCACTGCTGCTGCACGATTTTTCGTATCACTCTTTTGTGCGGTGTTTGCCACACTCCGGTCGGTGTGGGGCCGGCTTTAGGGACATGTGGTTTCAGCAACATGGAGCCGCAGCACACACAGCACGAGGCTCAATGAATTTGTTGCGATAACATTTCCCCAACCGCCTCATATCTCTCAGAGGCGCTTTCCCATGGCCGGCACGCTCTCCAGATTTGGAGTTATTTGAAATCCCTGGTTTATGTCGATCGACCACGGAGCATAGGTCACCTCAAGAACAACATTCGGGACGGCATTGCCAACATACACATAATTGATATGCTGCAAAAAGTATGGACGAGCTTAAAAAATCGACTTAAGCAGTATATGCAAACCTTTAAAATAAGTAAAATTTCTGGCGCACCCTGTAGCAATAAGAAGAGTGTTCGAAAATATGTTTAAAGGCTAAAATTTGAAAATAATTTTTTCATAAGGGACAAGTAATAGAATTGCTGACTGAAAAATCAAGAAGATATAAAAAATTGTATGAATTTTGAAAGAAGGTTTTACCGGTTTTAACCGGATGGAGAAAAAACCGTCCGGGTTAAAACCGGGAGGAGAAAAAAAACCGAAAATAACCCGGTTGACCGTTCTGAAAGTACCGGTTTTCGGACTAACCGTCCGGTTTTTGACATCCCTAGTATGCTGTGTTATCGAATATATCGGGAGGCACCGTTTTGTATCTCTGAACGTTTCTCTCGAGATCTCTGATTCTACTCTTGATATGTCGTGGAGGGGGAGTATTGTCCATGAGATAATGGTTTGGGTGATTCTCTCGATAGCAACCGACCAGATATTGTAAAGACAGGAGGAGATTGTGATCACGCACTGTAACATGCTGGTTTCTTGGTGAAGATGATCCGGAGACGACATAAGTTGACAACCTGTAGCGATACGCAGATCAACGTTCTGGCATGCCTGGAACTTATTCCAGTTTGTGACCACACGGGTGCTACACAACTGCGAAAATTGCTCTACCTATCGCTTTTTAGGTGAACAACATAGTTTCCTTGTCCTTGCCCCAGGAGCTGCCGGCTAGTGCCTTTAAGACGTTGTTTCATTTAGTCGACTAGGTCTTTGATGTGGTTTTTTATTATGGGGTTGGTTACAGTAGGAACAACGTCGTCATCATGCTTACCAGTACGGATCCTAACCTAAGCTCCTCCGAAAATTCCTGCGTTCAGGTGGTGAGAAGTGTTGCAGTGCATTTAGACGGCGATATGACTAGTTTGCGGATACTGAAAAACTCCACCAGTTTCTCAATATAGTCATTCAGTCGAGCACACATACCATTTAAATCATTCTCCGTGGTGAGTACGGGGGTTGGAATGCTCGCCAGGTAGATGTTGAACAATGTAGTAGGGAGTGCGGTACCTTGTAGAACACCCTGCTTAATTTTGAACATCAGCCACAAAACTCTGTATAGGATTGCCTCCCAGCAATCCACTGAACCTCTTGTGCAGGAATATTCATATTTAGAAGATCGGCCAACAGCGCAAAGTGGATGACCGTGTCGAAAGCTTTCGATAGGTCAAAGGCCACTAGGTTGGTTCTGTCACAAGGCTGTTTCTGGATGAGACCATTATGGATGTAATGGGTAATCAGAGCCAGAGCTGTTGTGGTACTAGCCATCTTCCTGAAACCATGTTGGTAAGAAGCTAGCTCAGCATGTGATACAAGGGTGGGGTGGATGAGTGATTCGAGCGTCTCTGCAACGGGGGATAAAAATGTGATTGGACGGTAGGATTCGACGAGTTTCGCGCTTTTACCGGGTTTGAGAAGAAGTATGTTTCGCCCCTTTTTCCAGAATTCAAGGATGACAAGCGTGGATATTGACAAGTTGAAAGCCATCGTTAGATATTCGATGGCCGGAAGATCTAGATATTTCAGCATTACCATTGAAATGACATCAGGTCCAATGGCCTTTCGAGTTTTTGGCGTTCTTGATAGCTGCTGAAACTTGGTAGGCTGTATAGGTGGGGATGATGTCAGCCGTTCGACTGCGAATCCTTTTTTTTTAATTTTCCAGTTGAGCATCTTGGTCTTGGGCTGATCAATAAATTGCTTATTGAACCAGCTCGCGGTGGTTTTCCTACCGAATCTGATGGCTACACTGCCCTTCTTTGGTTGATTAAGACAGGGCGCGGACCGTAGCGAAAAGTTTGCTGACATCTTTCGAGAGGGTTGTCATCATTTCTCTTTTTTGAAGGTGTTGACTTGTCGATTTATTTCGGAGTTTAGCTCCTGAATTCTGTGGTTTGCCGGATTTGCGGCAGTAGTTGGGATAGATGGCATCATCCGCCTCGGTACTCATACAGCATCAGATACAAACTATCCGAAACGAATAGAATACTTGGATATAAAACGAAGAGTGGCCGAGAAGTGGAATCGCCACAGAGTGAAACCAGTCCTACACGCTCTTAATAAACTTGATCCCGAATTTGATGCCCGCAACTTTCCAGCTCTATCGAAATCCCAACCAACCGCCTCAATACCAATTAATTTCAAAAAAGACAACAGCTATCCCAACATTTCAAGTGGACATGATCTCTTCTCCCTAACTGAGCTCCTAAACCTAACAAAGGGGCTAATTCTGCTTTATGTACGAGACAATACTTGTGGTGAGGATGAGATGAGCATCATAAAACTATGTTGATTGATTGAATTTTTAATTACGTAATGAGAATCTACTCGACTCTACAACCATAATATCATCCACAAAGCAGTTGCAGTAAGTCTCGTGTTTGAACCTATCTCTCATCAAAATTCAATCAACCTTCTCCCTGGAATGAATTATACATGTTTGACGACTAACTTACAACCAAGAACTTTGTCTTATACGAGTATTCAACGACTTATGACCCTAATAACTTATGACGAAACCGTATATAAACTGAGGCAATTCAAAGAAGCGAAGGTATGTAGAGCATAACCTTCCCCATTCTCATAAAGGTGACTTGATTTAACTCAACTATGTTGTTTCAAACATGTGTAACAAGGGCACACACACGCACGCACAAAGCAAATAAACTCAAAGCCGTTTTAAAATTATGACAGTCTCCTTGGTACTTTACAAACCCTACCTTTCCATTAAGTAAGATTTATGTTTAAAACTGCAGAATAATTATAACAAATATAAAAGGTTCCATAAATAGTTCTGTACACACATATTCCCTGATCCTATATATGTACATAGTTGGGTCGTTAATAAAGAGCCGCGCAAGGATATTACCATACACACCTGTACACGTTAGTTCTCGCAAATCCCATGAACTAGGACTAAAAGGTTACGAACTATAAATGGAAATTTTGTTTTAAAATTCCCAAACCCTTCACCGTCGTTAATACTCAAAGCGGATATCTCACCATTGGAAGGACACAACGCCAATATATTCCGTGAGTTTCGTTTGAGATCCATATCCGCCTTCCGTACATTTTATAGTTTCTTTTGAATTTTACTGTGCACAAGGATTGTCCGCGATGACGGCAATGGCTATAGGCTATGACCTTTGTCGTTTCAAGCTTTCAAGCCCAGGCACTTTTATAGTGCACGGCGTCACTCTGTTGTGTTCTTTGTTTGCACTTTAGTCCAGCACCAGCTGGTTCGGCAATAAATTTCGAAACGCTGCTGTAAGCGTACAATCAATTTACACGTCCATTATCCTGATTACTACCGTGCAATACTTTTGCCATAACATCCCGCCGCCGTTGGCCCCGTTGTCGAAGACGGACAGACGGACGGACAGACGGGTATGAGCTGTTGCTCCACGACACGAGTATACATATATGCAATTGAAAAGGAAAACACTTGAAGTTTCAAGTGTTTGGTAATTTATGTAAAATGTCGTTGTGAATCTTTAACAGGAAGCAGGAAGTAGGGTGCACTATAGAAACACTCTCGACTTATCGAACCGCGCCGCGCCATAGAGACTATAGTTCAGTCGGAGTAGTAGGTAGTAGTCCTCCAATTGCATGTGCACCTTCTGTAAGACCATAAAATTGTTGGAATTGGTGTAAATGAATGCCGTAGCGGCAGAAGCGACCGTATGACGTAAGTCTCGAGTAAACCTTATGCAAAAGACTGTTGAAGCGATAGCGAACGGCAGGGTTTTGTGGTTGATGAAACTCCAACATACAAATCTTAGGGGTGGGTATGGGTTGTTAATTCTTACTCCAGGAAATTTTATGACACGTATGTATGAGCACGGCAAACTACACAATTGAAGGATTCTCCAGAGTTACGATCACGACCTCGAGTTACTGCCGAGAACACCTCTAACAGCATGTTCTTTGACAAGCAACTGCATTGCCCCATAGATGCAGTCAAACGTTTTGCTATCATGTTCTATGCATTTTATGGATTTCCATAAAATTGCTTGCAGAACAAAATTATTATGGTCTGCTCTGCACTTTTACTGATTGAAAGATTTTCTACTGTGTCACGTGTGGAGAGCGATTTAAAATTCGAACAAATTGTCAGGTGAGAAATGTCAACGTAAGGAGTTTTTCAGACAAGAGTTGACAAATTTTGGGTAAGGAACGTGATGTGAATGATAAAAATAAATTTGTCGTGTATTTTCTGCATCCGTTTTCGATAAATGCAAATTTCAATTTTGAGGATTAGGTATTTAGATACCTTTCTTGGTGAATGTATGGAAAATTGGCAGCAACAAATTTCTTTTTACTAACAGCGCCGACTTTAGGTAAGGCAACGCCAGCTGCGAACATGCTGTATCGTCGGCGTACATTTCCATTTCGCAATTTAGAAGCTTTTCAAGATTAGCTGAGTATAAATTGTACAGAGAAGAGCTTAGGACTGGCCCTTGGAGCTTAGGACTCTAGTTGGAATGGCGGGCTTAGAAGCGAGTGACTTGATTTTATTTGTGGATGTACTAGTGCAGACGTGTCAAACTCGCGGCCCGCGGGCCGCATGCGGCCCTCCTCGCAGTTCTGTGCGGCCCGCGGCCATGTGGAAGCAGCACAATCTGTACCAACACAAAAATGGGGAAATTGGAAAGGCGAACAAATTAAGAAATTGAACTCAAGTCTACAAAAATTACTAAAACTCGTCAGTGGCTTATGCAAGATTATTTTAGGTTTTTTCTCTCCAAATACGACCAGCAATTTCAGGCTGGTTATTTGATTTTATAAGATCTTTTTTGTACAGGACGACACTAAGTCTTTTCATGAAACTGTTCTGTCCCGAAATGCAGTTAACCCTAGAGTGGGCGCGTCTTTCCGAGAAACGTCAGTGGGCGCGTGGGGAGCATTTTGCCGCTCCTTTTCAGTGACCATTTTAAGTAGGAATAAGGCAACTGAATTAATTTATTTTCTTCAGATTTAAGTTAAACACAAATAAGCAATGACAAATTAACAAATTTATTGAAATTTATTTTGAGAACTTCGGTTTATAAAAGGTTTTCGAAGACGCAACGCATTTTAATAAACTTTTAATATATTCTACATTATCGTATGCAATACTCATAAAAAAGGAAATTAACAGCATTATTATAGTTAGTACGATAAATGCACCATAAAACATACCCAAAATTCCAACTTTGCCAAAAATATGTTTTTTTTATATGAGACATTTTTACCTACGTGAGAAGGCGCGCGATGAGCAAATTGCCGCCTTATTGTAACAACCTCCTTCTCCAGACCCACTCCGCCCACTGACGACGTACAGCCTTTCGGCACGAGTTCTGGATGAAAATAGGGGCAGCTACTGAAAAGCGCAAACTTAACGAAGAACTATTTTAAGAATTATTAAGATTTTTTTGGTGAGGGCGGCAAAATGCTCATAGCGCGCCCACTCTAGGGTTAATAAAAAATTGGTTGGACCGAACATGAGATTTATTTGGAAAAATTACAAAGCTGTAAAAACCAGACCTATACGCATGAGTTTGTTTAAAACCATATCCCAAAAACTTTTTGTCTCTTTTTGCCACCTTTCTGCTGAAATTAATTTATTCTGACTATTTTGCCTCCCAATTTTATTTTTGGCGACCTCGGATGACTGGTGCTAAACATTTTTTATCATCTGTTCAAAATTTGCCGCAAATCATGTAATTGTGGATACTTGAAGATCAATCATATTTTCACGTTTTTGCTCCTTGCCTTAATTTTTTAATGATCTTGAAGTACATTTTCGAAAGGACGAAGTTCTCACGGATAATCCCGAAGCCTCTATAGTGATCTAGACTCTCTGCTATATTTGAAAAGGAATATTCTGTAATCAACTTTCGTGATACGATTACATAAAAGTTTTTGAAATTTTCCTCCTGCGGCCCCCCTAAACCTGAGGAAAGTCTTATTTGGCCCGCGCTAGGTTTTGAGTTTGACACCCCTGTACTAGTGGAAAAGAAGTAGTATAGAAAATTTTGGTAAGATCACTTGGAAATGAGAACTTCATAAGCTTGTAGATGAGTCCATTGTGCCAAACGGATTCGAACGATTTTTGGATATTTATCGGTGGACAGTTTATTGCTGAAACCGTCCCTCCTCCTCCGTTGGTGATTTGTCGAGAGCCCTGGTCTGAATCCAAACTGATCATCCGGGACTACATGTCCTTCATTCGCTAGGATAATTTTCTCCAGTATTTTGCAGAGTGATGATAGCAGGCTATTTAGGGCGGAAGTTGGTCGCTATGTCAAGCTTTTTACCTTTAGAATGGAGACAAGATTAAAAGGCTTGGCAAGTACGGGGATTAGGGGGAACCACATTCATACCTCACACATAACCGACACACTTTTACAACATGTGGCCCGGGTACCGTTACTTTTTTTACTCCTACGCGGTGGCAAGGTGTTGCCAGTAGGGCGACTCGAAACAACGCCATCTAAATATACAAGCCATATTATCAGCTGATTAAATTGAACCAATTTCCAATAGTCAATGGCTAAGACTCAATTAGTAGCGTACGCCGACGACATCAACATCATGTCTCGAAGATTGGGTGATGCAGAAAGCCTTCTGCATAACCTCAATAACGCCGCAAAGGAAGTTGGACTACATATCAACGAAAGCAAAACAAAGGCCATGATGCAATTGAAAACAAAGGACGCCAGCAAATTCATGCATCACAGTGGGGGACCTTAATATCGAGTATGTAGACAATTTCAACTATTTGGGTTGTAACAAAGGACGCCAACGAAACCGACGAAATTTAGCGACGGATACAACTAGCCAATAAGACATATTTCTCGGTCCTCCCTATAATTAATTCGAAACTTGCGCACAGGAACACGAAGCTCCGCGTGTACAAAACGATCATCCGACCCGTGCTGGCCTGAAACGAGGCAAGTTTTAGTGCTAGCAGCCATAAACCGTTAGAAATTGGTTTACAAAATGGATATGTTCACCTCGTCGTTGATTCGCTTCCAGTGGAATCTATAGGCGAATTGACCACACAGGTGTGGCATTCATAGTGTGTATGCGCACCTTAGTTAGCAAAGTTTCTTGCTTAATCTTGTAGAAGATCCAAAATCTCTTTTGTTTCATACACTGCGTCTTTGAACTCATCAAGCCAAAGGCCAAAGTTCAATTCTTTTATATTCTATCATTCTCGACCATGTCTGAATATTCATTCATTGGCTGTAACCATTCATTCCAAGTTAGTTTAAATGCGTTTAAAACAGAGTTGAAGTATTACTTCAAATCGTGTGACTGTGTTGTGCTCATATAGTTGCATCAAAATGACAAGAATCAACCATGTAATCGATTCTGAGTTTGAATTACGAGTATCACACCCACGGCGACAACTATTCGCTTTTATTGCACTCTTCGAGTTGACAAATTAGCATCACTCAACATCGCACTACACACATAGTTCAATTTAATGCTTCAAATGAATTCCATTCCTGCAGAAATAATGCCGTAGTACGAAAGTACTTGATATACTACACACAGGAGAGGAAAAAATCGGAATCCTTTTCTGGGAAAACTTTGCCATGAAGCTCCTCCATACACCTCCACCTTCGCAGCTAACCATACAGTGAGTCGAGTATAGAAATGAACTCCGTCTGAATTCCGCATAGTCGACTCGACGTAACGACATGAAATGTCCCTTACTCCGCACTAAATAAACCTCCCAATAAGAGTGTACCAACCATAAACCCTAATACTCATTGATTAGGAAATGAATCCTTGATTCAATCTCTAATACGATATCCGAAACGATGCCATCATGTCGCGCGCGTTCACTGTATGTACGCCTGTAGGAGCTGCTGCACAATGGAATCAGAATCATAGGGAATTCGCAGCCGTACAAACAATGGAGTAGTGTGTAGTAGTAATAAGGAAGCAGGAGTACATTTTATCGGGCTCCTGATAGGGTGCTCAACGACGACATGATGGTAATGCCTTTTGAATGCTTATTGCTAATAAGACGCGACTGAACATTAGCGAATTTGATATTTATCCGTGCTCGGAATAAAAGCGGCCACTCGAATGTTCGAGCTCATCCTTTTGTTGATTATCTACGACCGAATAATTTTGTTTTATGATAATATGCCTTTGAATTTTGAATTGAGAATTCATTGGCTAGAATGACGTACATAGCAAATTTGATAAATTGAAAAAGTAAGTCAGACTCGCAGTCCGACATCATTATTCATGCGGGCGAAAATCATTACACGAACGTGATCAACTTTCATACTACTGCAACCGCAGAAATTTCAAAATTGATTGTCTGATCTCTGTAAGAAATTGTGGACTTACTCGTATAAGGGAGCATGTGGAAGTGGAAACTTAACGAGGTTCTTTCACCCATTTTAACTGAAATTTATGAGTCCCAGAAGCCGAATGGGTGGAATGAATCATTTCGACCAGCTGTACGGTACTCATATGTAGTCCTTTTGCAATGTTCTACTCAGGTTCCTTCTATACGAAGTCACTATATACCTTACGTGGCTGGTTTTTCTAAATTTGTCCTATTGTGAAAGTTTATGTCTACCGACTAGAAGAGGATAGTATTCCGACGACCACGTATATGTAATTCAAAATATACACGAAACGTAGTGGAGTAAGGATGGCAAAAAACCTCTTATTCATTCAATGACGCGGTTCACCAAATGATGTATGGTGTTTTTGCCAGAACGACTTTGAATTAATGGCCTTAGCGCAACAACAAGATACACGAGTAACATTCAATTCGTCTAACAGTCTAACAATTTTGCAGAGTGTCCTCTATAGTCCGGGAGTCCAACAACACAAGAGCTTTGTAATAACAAAACAGCACAGGCCGAAAAAAGAAGAACAGAACAAGGAAATCGAGTGGTCCTGGCAATATGCTTGTTCGACTATATCGACTCGACAAATACACCGAAATATATAAATATAATCCGACTATCTAGTCTAGTTATATCGAGCTTCCCCGAACCTCCTTCTAGATTCTAGACAGCATAGAGAGTATAACGGATACTCTCTCTATGCGAATTCATTCGTAAAAGGAAATGGAAATGTGGTAAATGAGGAATGCCACATGAATATCGCTTAAGGATATACATATGTGGGAATTTCATTTTGCATCTGGCGAAACGCTACTGCTGCCGGCATATATTCGGCTCCCACACACATATGTTAATATTGTTTACGAACGTTGGTCCATTTACGTGTGTAGGATAGAGCGAGGACAAGGACATAGAGTCGTCACTGAATATACATATATTGACGACGGGTAAATGTTAACATATTAATGAATTCCGGAAATTAAATTTACGTAGCTCTTCATCGCACGATTGCATCGACACAGATCGAATAATACTGATTTGATAGTTTCTCATTTTATTGGGGATTTTTATGGAATTTCTGGAAATAGACGGCCGGCGGTGAAGTTAAAATGGTTTCTGTTATCTATGCGGGCTGAAAATAGTTTGTTGAATTAATTATGTTTTATTACTTTCAGGGTTTCAGGAATTGATTTATGGGGGTCAGCATATTGATGTTTACTTTTTTTCTATAACAAGAATTTGAGCGGGGGACGATTATGCAACTTATCCGTCCGCAGCTCAAGATCCTCACCGGCAACGATCCAACAATGACGGATTTTAACCATTTTTATAGGCAGGCTCGTAACGCAATTAGCCGGGCGGTCGCCCGGGGCGCAAAATTTTAGGGGCGGCTTTTTGGCTATCACTCGAAAAAAAAAATTGTTAAAAGCCGAAAAGAAAAATGCTATATCAAAATGGACTTAGTGGAAAGGAAATCATAGAAACTATACAAATGAAAAAAAAGGGGCGAAAAAAATGTCGAAAGACAGGAAACCAATTGACACTCGGAAAAATCATTTTACATTTTTAGCGACGGTGGAATATGTTTGTGGGTAAAGAAACACTTCCTAATTAAAAAAATGGGTTGAAAATATTTTTTTATTTACTAACTGTTTCATTAATTCTTTTTTGAAAGTTTTGGTTTGTCCTTGAGATGCTTTGATTTGATGACCCTACAATTTACACGAGGTTCTGCATTTAAAAACCGAACATGCTTAGTGACAGTCACCCCCAATTTTACTTCCAAAAGGCAGGAACAGTTCGTAATGTGCTAATTAAATTCTTCTTAAAAACAAGAAAGTCATTGACTAATTATGCACTAATTTTCCAATTGAAAATTTAATTCACCAGAATTAAGGATTCTAATTGGGTCCACTTTCATGATCCCTAACTCATTCTAAAGTGAAGGGATGCTATGGAATATGACCTAATTTCATTCCCGTGAAATAAACGCTCAGCATATAAAAGCACTCATAACCAAAGAGCAAAATTTTCATTACTAGTTTTTGGAGTCGTTTTCGATAACTTCCACCCACTTTTCGCCCGATGACTTCGCAAATTTCTCCGCCTAATTTGTTTCTGCCAAGATGCTAATATCGGAATTTGGCTAGGTTTTTTCCAATTTAACTAGTCCTGAATTTATTATCTAAGGATTCTCCGCATTTATGAAAATAAGCCGCGGACGTTGAACCATTCGGAAGTTCTTCTGCGAAGATATCCGGCTTATTGAAGTTTATCTGCTGCGAATTGTGTAATGCCGGCCCCACACTGTACGCGGTTTGCCAAATCGTGCGAGACAAAAAATCAAAGTTGTGGACAACACACGTTTGGAAGAGACAGAGACGATGGGGGAATTTAACAAACGTTATTTGTTTTTATTTAATTCCCCCATCGCCTCTGTTCGCTGCGAGGCGTATGTTATCTACAATTTTGATCATTAGTACCCCGCGGTTTGGCGAACCCCGCACAGTGTGGTTGCGGCATAAGAAAGTTATCAATAACCACTTCCACTCCAAAATGCATGTAGTGACAACGAGAACATTCCTTTGGCACAACATTTTCCAGAGCAGCATTCTCGAAAATGTGTTGAATGTTTTCGGGGAACAAATGTTTTCGCATTATTTTCGATGTCCTGCGTCGGTTTTAAAGCTGCCAGTTTGCTGTGTGGCATCTTTATATGTATTTTTTTTTTGTATGATGGCGAAAATAATTCATGAATTTAATAGTGAGCTTAATTTTTTAATTCTAAACAAACTCTCTACAAAGCCTTGCTGAACTTGGCTGAGTCGCTCTCAAGAATCTAAATGACAGGCTTCTACTACATATTGTGCCAATTTCTAGTACATGTTATCTAATTGTTAGTCTTATCGTATAGAGACTTTAAACAAGAAGTTAAAACGCCAGAATTTGGTTGACCAATCAACAACTATTTGTGAATTAATTTTCGCCAAATCTTGTACAGCTAATCAGAGCATGGTAGCATCGGTCATCCAGAAACACCGAGGTAATCCAAATCAACCTTGGGAGCCAAAATTGTTAGGTTGACTTGTCATAAATTAAGTTTGGATAGAAAGGTGGCTAAATATGGGCAAAAATTTGTTTGTGATGTGGTCTGAAACAAAGGCATGCACGAGTGAAGCTTATTTGGCTGAAAGGCGAAAAATCGGATATTATGCTAAAATTGTTGTTTTCTATAGTTCACATCCATGTGATGTCCTCACTAAATACAGAATTACTGGGGCTTTAAAGCTTGACCTTCTTTTTAAGAAATTCATTTCAATAAAATGCAATCGGCGAGAAAACTATTGGACAAAGTAAACGACTTCTTTCTAAAGTGAATTTCCGGATAAAACAATTTGTCGTAGAGGTTTAACATTTTTCTACACAAAGGCCGCCTTGAACCTCAAATAACCGTCAGCAAATTGTTTGTAGAACTGAGAGAACGATTTCTAAAATTCATAATTTAACCTCGAATAAGCCACCGACTTCTTAACGAATTTTAGTAAATATCTTAGACTTTAGTTCAACACCTACAAATTTTTACGCTTTTGTGGTGATACATATTGTGTTTCTTCGACCTAGCCGCGGGACGTACTAAACTGCTAGGTGGGCTGCATGGGGCCCGCGTGTTTGATTTGCCTGGCTCAGTGGATAAAGACGCTATTCTCTGAATAACAGGACCGTTAGTTCGAGTCTCACAGTAACCAGGATCTTTTGTGTCGGAGCTACTCTTAAATCGCTTTTACAAAAATAATGACATAAATGCTATTTTCCGGGTATAATACAGAAGGGCGGCAAATTGTCCACTTGCCCGGGGCGGCGTAAGCGTTAGAGCGGGCGCTGCGTGAGTCTCCCTTGTTCTTATAGAAAGGAAGAAGAAAACTTTTCCTGAAAGCATCAGGCATCGGTTGCCCACCTTTGATTTTATTGAAGAGAACTGTGAGCCAACTAAGCCCGACATTTTCCAGTTTCAACCAATATTCCGTGGGGATTTTGTCCGGTCCGACTCCGTTCCGCGTTTCATCTGATGCATTGCCTCCATCACCTCTTCCTCTGAGATATCTTCAATATTTTTGGTATTCGGCTCAACATCTTGAAAAGCTGCTCGAGGAAGTTCTTCATTTAGAAGTTCGTCAAAATACTCTCGCATCCTGCTACAAATTGCCGTATCCTCAATCAGCAACATTCCTTGCGAGTCCTCCACGTACTTTGGCGCCTGTATTTCCCGAGCGTTCCTTCTCCTTTGGGCTGCGACCCTAAATATCCTGGCGTCATGCTTATAGGTCTCTCGCGCAAAGACGGTCGCAGTCTGAGTTTCTAATTCTTGGTAGAATTTCTCAGCTGTCTTCGCCTTTGTCTGAGCTACGAAGCGCTTTACGTTCTTCCGGCATTGCATATAATTTTCGCGAAGTTGAACCCGTTCGGCTTCACTGCTTGACTCACATTTCGTCCATGCGTTCGATTTGGCTTGCACTGCTTCCTTAGTTTCGGTGTTCCACCACCATGATTCTTTCTTCGTGTTGAGTGGACCTTTTGACACCACTCCGTTATTTTATCAATGAATGGAGTTACTACAGGTTCAAAGTTGTCGTTTGTGAGATTGTGCCACTTGATTTTTTCGACTGGCTTGGGAGTTCTTCTATTTCTTGCTCCACCTACTTCCAAAATAGATTCTGACAGCAATCGATGTTGGCTAACTACAGATTCACCCAAGATCAGTCTTTTACCCACCTTCTCATAAAATCCTATCCTATCTCTGTGTGCACTACTGTAGGTGATCAGGTGTCTCGTTTTTCACAAACCATGTATTTAGGATGACCAAACCGTGCGATGTGCACATGGTCAGAATAGCTTCACCTTAGTTCTGACCGTTGGAGGGCTACCCTTTCCACCATGGCGATCCTCATAACCATAATAGATAACCATTTTGATGCTGATCAAGCGACACTTATTGTGCTGTCAAGTAAAGACGACGCCAGAATAATGCCGTTTCTTTGGTTTGTAATTCCATAGTAGTACAGTTTGTACTTCATGGAATTCGTAAGAAAACGGGCTTTGTCGATATGGGCATTTCGCCACTTCGTCTCTTGCACGCACATAATGTTAATCCCTCTCCGCTTCGTGACATCCTCATTCTTCTTGCTCTTTGGCATTGTGGAACCGACTTGGAACATGCAAAATGGTGGTTTACTGATTTACGTATAGTCGGCAAGCGAATTTTTGTATGGAAATGTCAAACATGTCGTTATATTTAAACGACATGCTAAAACTCTCTATTGATATTATAGGTCCTTTGCCTACTTCTCAAGGTTTCTCGTATTGTGTGACTATCATTGATCGTTTCACTTGCTGGCCTGAGGCAATTCCACTTTCTGGCATTACGGCTCAATCGTGTGCAGAAGCTTTGGTCAAAGAATGGATTTCTTCTTTTGGCGTATCTCACACCATTGTGACCAATCAAGGTAGGACTCTGGCCTATATTGGTTTTGTCCGAAGTGTCGCTCGACCTCGGCGCCCATTTATGTATCAAAAATGCTGGCCGCCAATAACATTATCCGGACGCTTTCTGCGGAGCACCACAGCGCTCAGTCTAAGCTGCAATCGAAATTTCAGGCAGCTATTGCTGAGATGGCGCCTCTAGTCAACGCGGAAGTTCCTGCACTGCCGTTAGAGGTGCTTCTGCCAACGGCCGCTCCCAACTACAACGGGCTGCGCTCTGGAGAGCGCCAACAGCTTGATGCGCTCCTTTCTCCTCGGCTCACGATTCCTGCCAATCAACCGGAAGCATTCCAAAGTCGAGGCTCGTCTGTGTAATCTCGTCAACCGCAGCAGTCATCACCCTCGTTTATTCACGACTTTCAGCTGGCGCTGAACGATCTTCAAACTAAACTCGACATGTTTGCCAGTGGGCATCATCCCAGCATTAATGTCAACCCAGGCGAATCCGTTCCTGCTGCGTCGTCTTCTTCTTATTTTCGTGACAACTCAACTTCTAACGGAATCATGACAAGGGCTAAAGCTAAGTCTAGAGCTGAAGGAGTTACACTTATTGTTAGCAGTGACAATTCGTCTGATTCCAACCCGGGGAATTCAGCCTCTGGTACTACAACTCCATCGACATCTAGATTGATGGATGCGCCTCTTCAAATTTCCGATAATTTATCTACTGCTCATCGTTCCTGCCTTCGTATATGCAAGCCACCAAAGCAGATTTTTATTTCGAGGTTGGCATACGATACTTCCGAAACGGACATCAAACGTTATATTGTCGATAAACTTGGTTTAGAGCCGTCGCTTCTAGCCTGCAAAAAAACTTACTAAGGAAAATATTCCTGATAAAATTGTGTTGTCTTTCAAGGTCACCGTTCCCTATGAACTGAAAAAACCACTTCAAAAATCTTTCTGGCCTACAGGCATTCTGTTAAAAGAATTTGAGAATCGAAATTTTCAGCGGCCAAAGTCATTAAAACCAACAAGATAATTTTTAATTTATATTATCAAAATGTTCGAGGTTTAAGGACCAAGCTTCGTATACTTAACTTATTGCCTTACCGAAACTTTGTTGAATTCTGATTTTAGTAGCGGTGAAATTATGGATGGTTACAACATCTTTCGTTTTGATCGCAACTTAGAACTTCACGGGAAAAATTCTGGAGCAGGTGCTCTTATAGCTGTTCGCAGTCATCTGGATTGTTGCCTGTTGGCTACTGCAGTCAATGAATCATATGACTGTGTCATTGTTAAGATCTCTGCTCCTGTTTCACCTTTGATCATGATATGTATTTACATTCCGTGTAACTCTAGTCTCGCTGTCTACGACAACTTCTTTAATTACATTTCCAACTACATTAATGTCATGTACCCTAAGTCGTCTTTTGTGATATGTGGTGATTTTAATCTTCCCTGCATTTCTTGGCCCAATGAACCTGGACTTCCTATTTCATCTTCTTCTTCTTCCCTGCTACTATCATTGTCAGCGTTTATGGAGTTTTGTAACATTCTTCAATTTAATGTCACTCGCAATCATATGGATCGGATCCTGGATCTCACGTTTTCTAATCTACGTCCCCCTCTCATGTCAACATCATCTGCTTCTATACCACTTGTTCCTGAGGACGCTTATCATCCTGCTCTTTTATACGAGATTACTTCTTCTCCTCCAGTTCCTCAACACTCGAAAAATGCCCGTCTTAACTTCAGAAAGGCCAACTATGAGGCCATTAATGCTAAATTGGCTTCCATTAATTGGAATTTTCTTCTGGCTGATTGTGATTGCGATACTGCGGTTAGCAAATTATACACAACATTATTAGATATTATTGTTGAATTTGTACCATATTATTGCCCTGAACCTCGACAAGGTCCAGTGTGGTTTATCCCTCACATTCATCGATTGAAACGAGCCCATCGACGCTATAATCACTTTAAACAACCTTTTGACCTGTTAATTTTTAAAAAGCTTCAATCAGAAACTAAGAGTTTAATTTCCGTGGCCAAGACAGCTTATCTAAACACTATCGAAGGAAGTATACGGAACAACGAAAGTAAGCTCTTTTGGTCCTACATTCGTAGCTTACGTTCTTCTTCTTCATGTCCATCCTCTTTAAGGTACAACAACTCAACAGCACATACACCTGAGGAAATCTGCGCTATTTTTGCAAAATATTTTTCTAGTACCTTTAGACAGCCTTCATCGTCTCTAAATTATTCCTCCCTCCCTCCTAACAGCGATGATTCATTACCACTTATTTTACCTTCGTATGTTGAATTGCTTATACGCTCTGCCAAAGTTGGCTCCTGTGTCGGCCCAGATGGCATTCCCAATAATTTTTTAAAAAGAACCTCTAACGCCATTGCCACCCCTCTTTCAATCTTATTTAATACAAGCATCAGGCAAGGTAAATTTCCATCATTATGGAAATCGTCTTATGTAGTCCCTATTCCGAAGAAGGGTGATTTAAATGTTGCCTCCAATTATCGCCCTATCTGCCTTTTGTCCTCCATTTCGAAATTGCTGGAGAGAATAGTTCACAACTACATCAGTCTGAACTTCGGTTCTATTATTTGTGCTAACCAACATGGTTTTTGTAAAAGCAAATCTACCACCACCAATTTGGTTGAGTTAGTAGACTTCATTGCTAAAGCGTTCAACAAACATCAAGACGTACATGTGTTGTATACAGATTTTTCAAAAGCTTTTGATACTGTAGACCACAGAATATTATTAGAGAAACTAGTCAGATTGAACTTTCCTCATTATCTGACTACCTGGCTTTCTTCATACCTTTCCGAAAGAACCTCTTATGTCATTTTTAACCCTTTCATGCCCAAATTATGGATTTTAAGCGGAGAATTTTTCTAACAACATTATGTCGTTCAGTAGGCATCTTTTATGATATTTTCTTGAAAAAAACATTTTTAAGCGCTATAGTTAACAAATTAGAGGATGATGCCATATGGCATCATTGGGACTCAAAGGGCACTTAGCAATTTCCGTGTGAAAAATGAGATATTTGGTCGGCAAAAATCCTACATAGGAAATTTTTTTGCAAAATGGTTGGTGACGACTCCCAGATTATGGGAAAAAAAGTCCCAACCGATTGGGGGTCCACAACCTTAAAAAAGGGGGAAAAGGGGAAATGGGGGTCATATTTATGTTTTTTGCGAGTATTTCAAAAACAACAAAAGATATAGAAAAATAGTCTGAGAACGAAAAAAACTACATAAAATTATCTTTGCAATGATATATAACACATGAAGGATATATTCAATGATTCGGCGCTAGCTTAAAAATAAATTAGAACTTTTTCATTTTATACCTTATTTAAAAGCCCCAAAACTCTTGAAAGAATGTTAGTTCAGCCGTAAAATTTCGTACAAGTATTCACAATAAGTTCAATATTATTTTGGGAGAAACATTGAGTCGCTCCGACCAAGGACCCCCATTATCCCCCCATTTGAATTTGGCGAAAGGACATGTCCATAACTCCCCCCAAAATTAGAGCAGAGTGCTAAATTTTGGTTTATTGCGATTGCAGCTCATAATCACCCCACCCACCAAAAATTAGTTCATTCGGATAAAAACTAAAGTTGTCTTCCATACAGCAAGCAACTAGCATTTATATGAATAGGGGACTTCCTGATTTGCCTTTCACGCCCAATGATGCCATATGGCATCATGCTCATGCAAAACCACTTTATAGGGTTTTCCTAAAAAAAAATCGAAAAATCTTTTGATATTCTCTTAAAACAACCTCTTTACAAAATAAAACCATTAAAATGATTTGCATAAAATGATTATTATCAGGAAATATGGGAAAATGTATAAATCAGTTTTTCGGCTTTACGACAATCGTCAAACCTTCTCTAAAATTTCATTAAAAATAACATCCCAAAACCAAAAATTTCACGCTGAAAAAAATCAACTAGGTATTATACTATTGGGAGAGTCTAATATCACACAAAAAGTTAAAATTTATTTCTTACATTTTCTATGAAAAATCATTAAATTTAATGATGCCATATGGCATCATTGGGAGCGAAAGGGTTAATAACATTCTTTCTCCTGGGTCCATCATCTGGGTTCCTCAGGGATCCATATTAGGTGCTCTTCTATTCGTCTTCTTCGTGAACGATCTTCCTGATCGCCTTAAATGCAAATCTTTGCTGTATGCTGACGATTGCAAAGTATTCACCGCCATTTCTGACATCAATGACTGCATCTTGCTCCAATCGGATATTGACGTGTTATACAATTGGTGTGTGTCCACCGACCTACCTCTCAATGTATCCAAATGCTTTGTGATGCAATATTCCCTTAAATTCTTCCCGATTTCCCGCACCTACCTCCTAAATGGACATCCAACCGACTCCGTTTCAACTATCAAAGATCTTGGTGTCACCTAAGACACAAAACTCAACTTCTCTGAGCACGTTTCGTCAACGGTTAAAAAAGCTTCAAAACTCTCTGGTTTTGTATTGCGATCAAGCCATGACTTTAAATCAGTTTCTACATCGGTGAACCTCTTCATTTCGCTCGTTCGTAGCATCCTGGAGTATGCTTCCATAGCTTGGAATCCGTCAGATGCAATAGAGTCAGTCCAAAGAAAATTCACTCGTGGTGTCTTCTTTAAATTCAGGCTAGATTACTTACCCTATCCCGAACGACTTAGCTTTCTTAAACTTATGTCATTAAAGAAACGTCGAGCTTATTTAGATGAGTGCTTTTTGTATAAATTGTGTTGCAATCAGATCAAATGTTCCCTTACCGAGATCATTGGTATTAGAAATCATCATAGTCACTTAACACGTAGTAGTGCAATTTTTTATCCACCTGCTGCCGAGCTCTCGATTTATCAGAATTCTCCAATGCCTCGCATGCTAAGCAACTACATATATGACAAACTACAGTTTGGTCCTTTACCTCCTTCGCTTACAATTTTCAAAAGAAAAATTCTTCGTCAAATAGAAACGATTGAGTTGTAATCATTAATCATTAATTCCTTTCACTTTTGTATACTTAATCCTATTAATTTTTCATTTTCTTTTTATTTAATTTTTAATTTTTTATCTAAACTTAGATTTTTAATTTTCTTTAATATTCATATTTATTACTTTATAATTTTTATTCCATGATATTTCCTGATACTGGTCATTGTATATTATTGTACTATGGGATTCATTCCCGTTCAATAACTTCTTTAATTACATAAATAAATAAATAGACAGTTTGAAGGCGAGTTATGTGCAGAATTAGGACATTTTTCAGCAGAAATCGCTCCACCGCCTATCATCCGCAATCTAATGGCATGGTTGAGAAGCTGGAGAAAATTGAGATCGAAAAATAATTTGTTTTTGGGTCAAACAACAAAAATTTGTCTTTGAAGCTCTGTCATATCAAAATTGTTGTCCACAAATCATCTAATTTCGCTATTCAGCAACAGCATGTTACTGATAGTTCCTTGGAACCCTTTCATAAGCAATATATAGTTTTTCCATTGATTAATCTTTGCAAAATTTTTAACACAACGAAATAATTTTGATTCTGCGATGGTTTTGAACGGGTTAATATGCGGCAGGTGGATTGATTCTGTTTTTCGAATCAGAAGCCAATTTTGATAATTTTATTCCACGTACCTTTGTATTTGCACATTACCAGAAGCTCCTGAATGTTACATAATTTTTGGCAAAACATTTTTTTGTTCCTACAATTTCAAAGTTACATTTCATAGTAATAAAATAACTATACATTCTTATGGTTGAATTACATATCCCGCGTCAGCATCAGCAGAAAAATTTCAATTTAGAACACACGCATTTGCCTTTGATGACCCACAATGACAGCAGCGGCAGAAAAATGCTTCTGCCGCTGCTGTCAATATGGGTCATCAAAGGCAAATGCGTGTGTTCTAAATTGAAATTTTTCTGCTGATGCCGATGCTGACGCGGGTGATGTAATTCAACCATTAGTCATCTTACTTTACTGTTCATAAGTATGAATTCATCTCGACCTTATTCTCTTTCAGTTTTCTTAGCAAATTTGCTATATGTGATGATTACTTTTTGGCTGCGCCTCGTTCTGAAGCCAACATTTCATTTCAAGGACTTTTGCTAACAACATTCATCTGCAAATATGTATTTCATTTCCACAGGATACGGAACTACTTGCAATTTTATCCTTCTCTCCGACGTCAGATCATGAGACATATATCTTAATATCTCTTTGTAGTTAAACAAAACTTTGTCTGGCAACGAGCATATTATTTCTTTGTGCTTATCTATATGCGACCAAAAGAGCGCGGGATCAACCGAGTGATGACTTGCAAGGTTTTATTTTTTGCTCTTTCACTCTTTTCTCTGGTGAAATCTGCTATAATGTGATACAATCGCAGTTAGCCTTACAGCTTATAGTCTGGAACCTTGAGAATAATCCGCCTGTCGTGATAGAACATTTTTTTAATACTGAGATTTCTCATATTTCACTTTTGACGAATATAATGGTAAAATTTCGCAAGGATATATGTACGTATTCTCCCTGTATAACGAAATGCCATGTCATGTTGCCTTTCGATTTTCCCATTTCATTTCGTTTTATAGAGTGAATTTAAAAATGTTCTCTCTCGTCTATATCGTTTCGTTTCCAGAATCCTGAATTCACGACGCGACATGCCTAAGGCAGCACCCGGAAATCGAAGCAATATAGCCCCGATCTTGCAATGACATAACTCTTATAATATATTTCCAACAAATCTGGAAATCATTTTTATATTTTTTCATTTTTCGCATATTTACACGTCCCTGATAAGTGTGGCACCACGTGAAATTATTTCGTCACCATATATACCGGATCCCGGATGCAAAAATTCCCTAGAGAGGACAATATTCTGATTCGGAATTTTCTTGTCGGTGAAAGGTGCCATCGCGTATAGCATTCTGGCAGCGTGTCTTATTTCTGCCACCGGATTGTACACCATTGTCTGCGTTCCGGCTATACTATTCAAAGAACTCTGCAAATTCGTCGTCGTTTTGTGTAGTCACACGTGTTGGGAATTATTGTGATTTGCTTGAATATTTTGTTGTTGCTGATGTTGATGCCTGTTGCCTATATATGGGTATAACAAAATCCGGAGGGAGCAGGATGATGATATGGTTTCGACTTCATCCCTTTCGTATATCTGTTAGGGTCAAAATCAATCATGACGTACATGACGACAACGCGAGGAGCAAAAAAAAAGCTTGTACGACCCCATAAACGTAGACATTTGACGTGATAATTATATTGGCTATGGGAGTTTTTATGGGATACAAGGATGCTGTTTTGTGATTTTTCATGGAACATTGTATGAACATGAACATTTATGGACTGGACCGATGACGCTCGATTCGATCGTGTGAAACATGCCTTTTTTATGGCATGTTGCAGACATTTTTATAAACAATAAAGTGCGAGCTGAAAAATGTTTATCGAAACGGGAGCAGATTATAAATGTAGTCGTTAAGAGTTTAAGGATGTGAAAAGTTCTAATTCAGCATGACATGACGTGTTGCTCTCATATAGAATGGTAGAGTGTGTAACTCGTGACTACTGCCACAAGCTAGCGAAGGGCTTTTATTGATGAAACGGCTATTTCCGGCTGTAATAAAGTGTAGGCAGCAGTTTGTGGCTTTTTCGATATCCGCTTTGATAGTCCTACGATTATGGATGTTTTTACCGTGGTGAAGTTTATCACAGAAACATCAAGTACTCTGGTAGCAGGCAGTATCTCGTGGGAGTATTTTGGGTGAATTAGGTTCTCTTCCCAAGAAGGATAATGTTGGCTGTGTAACGGCGCTGAGCTACCTTCATATAATTACCGTGGGAAACAAATTGGAAGAGGCGGTTTTAATAGTTAAGGGTAGCGTGTGTGGTATGTGTTTTTGCAATTAGAAATATGTAGATAAAGGGTCTCTCGCTCTGTGGCTCACTTGGTTGAGTCGCACTCTACGATGCTAGTAATCTAGAGGTCCGCGTTGCAGATAATATCGTTAAGGGTCTGAACTGTTCTAACTATGATTCCTTTTACATAACAGGGCAGGGGACACCGCGCTCCTGCATTCTTGTTAAAAGAACCATCAAGGCTTTTTTGTTACCTAAGTTTAGTGACAGGGATTTTGTCTTTGTTTGCCTGGAGCTGCAGGGTAAGATACTGTGGGTAGCCTCGGTATATATGCCCCATGCCGAATTTAATGGTAGCCGTTGCGGTAGCAACGTCTTCGGGCACTAGTGTAATCCTTGGATGCGATTCTAATGCGCATCATGTGGTCTGGGGCAGCTCGGACACAAACGACCGAGGTGAATTACTTCTCGAATATCTTCTGGGAACTAATCTCCTTATTTGCAATGTGGGTCGTCACAAAGAACAGACAAGAGGTGCTGGATGTCACACTTGCATCGGAGGATGTTATGCATTTAATCAACGACTGGAGAGTGTCGGCGGAGCCCTCCTTCTCTGATCATCGGTATCTGCAATTCAGTCTTGCTGCGCGCTTGGATGTGGTCCCGCTTACTTCAAATCGCAGGAAGACAAATTGGCCTAGGTTTCGAAATAGTCTTCTCGTAAACCTGGCTTCGCTTCCAAATACTCCATGCAATGAGCAACAACTGGACGATATGGTGAACCGCTTCACTGAGGCTATGAAGGCTGCGACTACTGCATCATGTTCTAGCATATCACACACAGGTAAGAAAAAATCGACTTGGTGGAGTTCGAGGATTTCCGATTTAGGAGTTGTGTGTAGGAGAAGCTTTAATAAAGCTAAGGTCTCGAGGCTCGAGTCGGATTCGCAATCCTATAAGAGACATCACAGTTCTTTTAAAAAAGAGCTAAGAAAAGCTAAGCGAAGCGCTTGAAGAAGCTTTTGTGAACAAATAGAGGGGTCTTCCGAGACATCTAGATTCAGGAAAGTCTTGGCGGCTAACCCCTCCATGACAAGCTTTCTCTTAAAAGAGGACGGATCATGGACGTCTTCTTGTATCGAAACTATCGAGTGTTTGCTTGATACACATTTTCCTTGAAGCTCAGCTGCTGCTTTACCTAACTTCCCTATAAGTCGCACAGAGTCGTGCGACACTTCATCCATTCTTAATCGTGAGAAAATAATGTGGGCGATATCTAGCTTTGATCCCTTTAAATCAGCCGGTCCTGATGGTATTATACCAGCGGACTGGCAACAGTGTCCTGATATTACGTATCCTTGGATTGAGTGCATCCTTAAATCATGTCTGAATCTAGTTCACATTCCTCTTATATGGAGAGAAGTGAGAGTAACTTTTATTCCTAAGACGAGTAGAAGCTCGCATGCAGGTCCAAAGGACTTCCGGCCCATCAGCCTTTCATCGACTTTGCTGAAACTACTAGAGAGATTAATTGACGGACGACCATTCCATGCATATTGGAAAGGGAGGTCGGTTGACACAGCTTTACACTCGCTGGTCAGTTATATTGAAGAATCCCTTCATCATAAGGAATACACGATGGTGGTGTTCCTAGATATTGAGGGGGCTTTTAACAATATAAAACCCAGTGCGATTACAGATGCTCTTCTACACGTTGAAGATCCAATCTGCTCCCTCGTGAATATGTTACTCATCTCTAGGCGCATTCACAGTAATTTGGGTACTTCGTCTGTATGTAGATATGTTTCTAGAGGTACCCCACAAGGAGGGGTTCTCTCTCCCTTACTCTGAAATATAGCCATAAATCAATTGCTTCTGAACTTGGAAGAAATCGGATGCAAAGTCACTGCTTACGCTGATGACGTTGCTATTGCTGTTAGGGGGAAGTTCCCTGACATTCTTAGTGGGTTATTAGAGAACGCCCTGACTATCCTAACGGATTGGGCAAATCTGAGTGGCGTCGGAATTATTCCATCTAAAACGGAATTAGTCCTCTTTACGAGAAGACGGACTATTCCTATTAACCTCCCTAGACTGGGAGGCGTTCAACTTGAGTTTTCTGACACGGCGAAGCTTCTGGGTCTGATTTTAGATAAGAAATTAAAATGGAAGCCCAACATCGAAGAAAGGGTGAATAAAGCTAGTATAACACTGTATTCGTGCAGGAGAGCTATCGGGAAGACCTGGGGCTTACAGCCAAAGGTCGTATATTGGATGTATACCGTTATTGTGCGGCCTATATTGCTTTACGGAGTTAGTGTGTGGTGGAAGGCACTGAGCACCACTACCTATTATTATAATTTGCTGGCCAAAGTTCAAAGGTTGGCTTCTCTTCTCATAACAGGAGCTTTTCGAACGACACCTTCATTCGGATTAGATATGGTGCTCCGATTGCTCCCATTGGACGTTTTCAGTCAACGGATGGCTGCATACACGTCCTTACGCCTACGTGAAACTGGCCTATGGCGAGCGCTGGATTATGGGCACTCGTCGATACTTCGAAACTTTAACCTGCCCCCATCGACGGATTACATTGTTCCCAATCACTTTTTTGGTAGGAATCATTGCAGCTTGATCCCGTCAAGGGAATCATGGGATACTAACAGGCAGCTGGTCAGTGGATCCATTACAATCTATACTGATGCCTCCAAGACGGATGCGGGAGTTGGTATGGGAATTCACTCGGATGAATTGGATATAAATTTGTCTTACCGCCTTCCCAATTTCTGTAGCATCCTCCAAGCGGAGGTAACAGCGATATTCGAAGCCCTAACCTGGTTGGGCTGCCACGTCGTCACTGGTAAAGACGTCCTTGTATTTACCGATAGTCAGCCCGCAATTCGCTCACTTGATTCAGTGCTAACCACATCAAGAACTATTGAGAATTGCCGCGCATTACTTAGAGAGATGGGTCGCTTCTTCAACATTACTCTATGTTGGATACCGGGCCATAGTGGCTTTGTAGGCAATCGCTACGCAGATGACTTGGCACGATATACGTCAGCAGGTAACGCTGAAGATAGACGCGCCAACGTGAAAATACCTATTATCAACTGTGCAGTGATAATAGATGATGCTGCAGAGCACAGGACCAACGCAAGGTGGATTAATGGCTGGACTTGCGCAACGACAAGAACGATCTGGTCAAGCATATTCGCAACGTGGTATGGGTAGTAACGGGGCATTGCCCTATTGGAGAGCACGCAAGAAGACTCCGAATTCCCCACAACGACTTTTGCAGAAGTTGTGATGACGAAGAAGAGGAAGAGAGTGGGCACCACCTACTTTGTCACTGTCCCGCCCTGTCCGAGAAACGGAGGCGTTTTCTGGGCGCAAGGTATTTTTATGATACCGATGACCTTCGTGATGTGAGCCCGATACTGCTCAATAGATATATTGTTAGTACGGGCTGGTTTCCTGTCATAAGCGGTTAGTAGAGGCACGATTCTCTCGGTGGTATCACAATGGACCAAATTCTGGTCTAAATGCGCTGGGTGTAGACCTAGCGGCCCCTGAACCTAACCTAGAGGTCCGGAGATCGAATTTCGGCGTGGCCCCGGAAATATATAGTGCTTGCAACATTATATACACTCCTCTATATGCAATGTAACGTTGACTCGAAGTAGCCTATAAACGCACCATGCCCCACAAGGGGTTACGGCACAGAGAAGAGCTGGAAGACAGATAAAGGGTAGGCCAATAAATTGAATTTGGGGGCCTGAATTGTTAATCACTTGTTTTGTTTCGTATGCCGGTAATTAAAACTTAATACATTAAAAAAATACATTGGAATTGGGATGAAAGGATATGTTTGAAGGAAAATTTAAAATTAAATTCTAATGATGGCCTCCATGGATAGTTTTGAAAAAGCTGAGTTCTTTTCTTCGTATTTTCGACGAATTTGTTGACTGTACAGCTCCTTCCTCTACCCTTCTTCTTCTTCTTCGCCCATATGGTTGACCTCTAATTATCGCGGTCATGCGACCTTGCCTTCTAGTTCCGAAAGCCCATAATATCTGGTGGGTGTCCTCACTTACTGATCGCTCCCATCGAGCTCTCGGTCGTCCACGCAATCTGGCTCTGTCCACTCGTTGCACGTTCATCACCTTTTTGAGCATGCGATCGTCTTTCCTCCTTTGTTTAGCCCGTTGCAGACGCTGCAATTTCACGATTTTCGAATCAAGTAGCTCATCACACAGCATGATCCACCAGTTACCTCGTTCGCGAACGGCTCCGAATATTATTCGGGTTTTATGTCACAAATCTTTAATACCACATCATCCCCAAGCTTTCTTAATTCTAACTATTCGCTGTGCAACCAAATCAGAAACCTAGATTATCTCTTAGCTTTCGTTGCAAATTCTAGTTGTGTATTCTAACCTGTGCCCGAGGCTATGGTTGGGCCATGATCATATTCCGGTGGGCATGCCCATCCCTTAGGTACACATTACGATTTGATTGAATTGAGATTATTGGTTCGGCCTCACGTATTTCGAAGTGCATTCAGCGGACTAGTTTGCCCTGCGTGACTACTTGCTGGTCTAGTACATCCGCCGAAAAGTTTTGTTGTTTTCCACCCATCGCGACACACGGCAGGTACACATCAGCAGTTTGACTCGGCTTGAAGGAATATCAAACCACAAGCTAGCTAGAAAGTGGTACTTTCACTCAGAACTAGCCCTCTCGGATCTCAGGTTATGTGGAGTCATCAAATCAGATACTACGTCCTCGCTGACGGCGGTTTCTATAAATCTCCGAGAAAGTACTGTGGAGACTTAACATCTCAGGTTATGTGGAGTCATCGAGAATTCAGCCAGAGTTCAGAAAAAGTCCTGACCCATCCTGACCGACAGCATTGGGTAAAGGGAGGAAAATAGATAATTTTTATATTACTTAAGATTTCCTTTGCATCTCCTGCATTGATGTAAAATACCTATATACTCAAATATAAATTAGGGGATTTTCATTTTGGGCAGGTTTTAAACGCACAATAGCTCTTGAAAAATTCCATGTTTAGCCATTTAATTCTAGGTTAATATTCGTGTCAAGTTGTAGATGACTTTTGATGAAAATTGAGTCGGTTCATCAAGAACCCCCACTAACTTCCCCATTTAAATTTAGCAAAACGTTATGCCCATAACTCCCTCAAAACTACAATGGGCGGCTAGATTTTGGCAAAATAGAAGCGCTTCCTCATCATTTCCAAATGTGCTTTGGAGGAAGTGCTTCCACAGAAGCATATTTACGAATGGTGAGCAGGCGCTTAAAGATCGTAATAGAAGATTATAGACTATTTATAGCTGCTCCAGAAGCGCTTACCACTCACTTCTCTAAGTGCTTCTCGAGCGCATCTTAAGTAAGCTGACCAGACGTACAGCATTTCGCTGTACAGTACAGCATTTTGACCTGTCGTACAGCATTGGGAAATGTACAGCATTCTCCATGCCACACAATGAAGCCTAATTCACTACATAATAAGGTCCTCGATGAGATCCGTGATCAGTCTTGTCTGCCTTTAAGGTGTGAAGTTGGACTATATTTTAGCCTGTACAATCGATATTTAGCAAAATAATTTTGAAGCTTAATTTGGGACGGATGCTTTAAGGATTTGGAGCGAAACGTTTTCTTGCTACGAAGCAATTTGAAGCGAGAACTTCGAGAAACATTTTACTGTCGCGCTGAAGAGCTGCATTTTTTACCAGAGATGGCATTAGCTTTTGCGAGGCCCCGATCCGATTGTTAATTGATTGTCTCCGGTTCTCTACCCTCTAAATATTGTGACAAATACAGTGTTGAAAATTTTAAATGATTTTTCACAATAAATTAAAATGAAGGTAATTTCGGAAACACACAACAGAAGAATTGGATTCACCTATTACCAAAAGGAATAGCTTCGCTCATTAACAAACTGCTCTGGTACTAAAGTTTAAATCCAATCAGCAGAAAAAAATTCACCCGGTTAAAATCCACCAAGTAAAGCGGATTTCCCATACATTTTCAATGAAATGAATGCGATTTCAACCAAAATCTCAAACCAAATCTATACGAAATCATGGTAAAGTGTGGTGGACTCCACCTGAAAGTATGCAATACACATTTTTGAAAGTTAATGTCACGTTTACAGTAGAGGCCGTCGATTCCTCAATCGGCTCATTCGACCATTATGTCGACTTTTCGACCTGTGAAATTGTTCACCCTTTTACGAACACAATTCTTTGACAAAGATTTTTATAAGTTAGATTGCAGTTCTTGTTGCAAGAAAAACGTTTTAAACATGCATCAAATGGTCAGAATATAAATTTATAAGAACTCCACTGTACTGTCAAATTGTGTAACAAAATTAGGACGATAGCGCCAACAGGACTCGAGGTTTTATAATAAAACCAGATTTCGTTGTCAAGTGTGAATCGCGTTTTACCATACCCTACTGCTTGAAAAAGATGCAGCAGCATCAATGCATTTTAAATGGGTGACGTCATTTTGCTGTCGCTTTTAAAGAGCAAAACATGGTGCCAACATTACATCACCCATTTAAAATGCATTGTGCTGCTTTCGTCGCTGTTCTGGTGCATCATATCTATTTCAAACACAACAGCCCTTTACAAACAAATCCTCGTTTTGAACTAAATAAATTTAGTCAAACTCGTTTGAATCGTTTGAGGTTTTAGTAAATCGGGAAAAATAGTGTTTTCAAAACTTTTGTTTAATAATTACATTGTGGGGGCCCCCTTTCGAACACAAGATATTTTAGAAACGATACGCCACTTGTAGACCTAGTTGGTACTCACATTTACCCAAATTATACGGTCCTACTTATCCTCGCTCGGAAGTTAGGCTGCCCAATTCGCAATTGTCAGTTTTCTAATTGAAATTGTCCATAACTCGGAGATTCGTAAGCGAAAAACTTTGAAATTTAGATAACTGATAGAGCACCGTACTGTTCTCATTTGATAAAAATTTCAAGGCTCTAGCTGTTAAGCGATTATGGACTAATTCTCCATAACTCGGACTCGACTAAAATTTCTGAAATTATGCACACTTTGAGAGATATTTGACGAATATTTCATCCAAGATTCAAGGTCCTTTATATCCGCGTTCGGAAGTTACAGCTGCTAAAATCGCTCATTTGTGTTTTCTAAGCTTTTAAATCAGTAGGCATGATTGTGATTTTATTCGAGAAAAATTGGGCAGTATTATGCAGCAGTTCAATCAAATTAGTTGTGCATGTGCCGTAATTTCGCTCAATTAGAAGCTGATTGTATCACTGGATATTCCACAAAATAGATTTTCGCTAAAATGCCCATTTTTGCAGTAAATTACACCACCACCATCCGAAACTCATATACGCCAGTATACGCTAGGAATTATCAAAATTCTAGCCAATGCAGTAACAATTAAATACCATAAAAAAGGTTAATTCTGAAATCCCCCTGTGAATGGCATTCCGATATATTGTTACGAAATGTACCCAATTAACTAAATATAATTTAGTATACAAAAAATCACGGAGATCAATCTCCTTGAACCCCCTTATCTACGCCACTGAGTTCTCTTCACAAAGATATCACTTCTGAAAAGAAGAATCATTGTGGTAGCCTCGTGAGGTATTATTCTTTCTCCAAATCGGCGTAAAGGGGAGGAGTAGTATAGCTAATCATTTGCCTGAGAATCGAATTTCGCAAGTATGTACAGCATTGGGTCTTCGGAAGTCTGGTCACCTTAATCTTAAGGAACTGCTTGCTGCCGCGGACATACAATGCTAAAAAATACATGAAGAGGAATGGAATGGGAAACGCTTCCCTGCTTCCCGAGAAGCGCTCCTTTTGCCCTTCTGGAGCGCTCTTTTTCCTATTGGGGTGCATTACACTACTACTTCTAGAATCACCATGCATCACCGTGTGTTGGCGCGCACTCTACAGGAAATATAGAAGCACTTCCCAATAGGAAAAAGAGCGCTTCAAAAGGGCAAAAGGTGCGCTTCTCGGGAAGCAGAGAAGCGCTTTCCATCTCCATTCCTCTTCATGTACTTTTTAACATTGCAGGTCCGTTCGGTTTTTGCACTCAATCCTTTAAAAACGCATTTCATTCACTTAAATGATTGAAATGTGAAATTCTTTTGGAGCGCTTATAGCACACTCCTCCAGACGAGCTTACCACTCACTTCTCTAGAAGCGCTTACTACTCACTTATCTGGAAGCGCTTTTGGAGCGCATCTTAAGGAACTGCTGGCCTCCGCGGACACGCATAATGTTAAAAAGTACAAGAAGAGGAATGGAGATGGGAAGCGCTTCTCTGCTGCCCAAGAAGGGCTCCTTTTGCCTTTCCGAAGCGCTTTTTTTCTTATATATATATATAAAAGCGTAGCGTATAGTCTTTCGGTCAATCGAGGAGTCTGTTTTTGGAAGGCCAACTGGCCAGATCAAGTCTGCTTTTAGGAGGCTAAGCAACCGAAACGAGTCCGTCTATTTTTGGGAGGCCAACTGGCCGGAGTGAGTCCGTCTAGCTGTGGAAGGCCAACCGGCCAGATCGTCAGTCTAGTTTTGGCAGGCCAGATCGGAACAGAGGAGGCCAAGCGGTCTAAGGCGGTCAACCTCTTGAAGTCCAAGCGATCTAAGCAGTGGCGTAGATAACTTTTCGGAGAGGAGGGGGATCATTTTGCAAGATTACTTACACTTTTGCGGATATCAAATGTTGAATTTCAGTATAACAATTTCAGTATTTATACACTTCAAATTAGCAGTTTTGTTTAGCAAAGCAATTTTACCATACGAAAAAACTGAAGCCTGAAAATATTGCATAGATAATTTCGGCTTTTTTACTGCAGTGAGTGAATCCACAGTATTCCAATTTTCGTACAAATTTTCGCTACTGTGATTGGAGTAACATAGTTTTATATTGGGTTAGTTCATTGGTTCCCAAACTTTTTGGAGTTACGGAACACCTAGCATCGCCGCTTTTTTGGCCGGAACACCTCAAAACAGGGATTAAAATAGATTATATAGTTATATGCCCAGAAAAGGGAAATTGTGAAGACGAGGGCTCATTGGAAGTATACGTGGATAAAGTACAGCTTTTATCTTTTTAAATCGAAATTTTATCAGCCAATTGTTTGAAAAAGATACCAAAAATGTGAGTTGAACTTAAACTTTGGAGTGCTAAACATTCGTTTACAAACAATCGTAGAAAAGTTTTGATTATCACAAATTTACGTCTTAATTTAAATCCCAAAAACCTCGTCCTAAACACTGTGGACATGCTTTATTTTCTGGTACACACTGCTACCTTTTCCATTTCAAATAGTAGAAAGTTGTAAAAGAAAATCGGTTGAGTCTCTGATGCTGGTCAAATATTTTACAGTTAAATTGATTTCCGGTACAGTGTAGCAGACTAAGCTTCGGAATTTTAAAACTTACAAACATTTTTTCGTATGCATTGTTGCTTTTTTGTCAAAAGCTCTTTCTACATTTTTCCTATTTTTGGATATTTCCGCGAAACCCCTGAGAGATCTTCACGCAACTTAGGGTACTGCGGAGTTCCGTTTGTTTGTTTGTTAATTTGTTTTCGAATTACTCCCTCCATAAAACTATATATCTTTCAATTTTGGAAATTTCTACAATTTTTTTTTTGTGGAAGACTTAATCAAAAAATAATAATCCTGGTTATAGCTTTAAGAGTCCTTCGTAATAAATTCAAAAAAATTGCGAACAACTAGGGAAAATCAAGACTTGCTGTGCCCAGCGATAAAACCTTATTCGTCAAATTTTTACTTAAAAAAAATGAAATGTTGTATTCAAACAATAAAGGATACTCAAAAATTGGAGGCAGTTTTGCAACGTTTTCTATTCATTCGCATTAGCTTTCCTTTCACCTTAAGATGATATGCAGATCCAATGTGAAAAAGTAGATGAACATAAGGCCCTGTGCTATAGTGTTTCTATTCTATCGATACGCTTCTATTTGACAATTGAAATTTGAGGAAGTGAATGTTTCTATTGCCGTTTCACGTTTTATGGAACACTACACACGTTGAATAATTCCAACAAAAGTTAACCTTTGCTTTGTTTTACGTACCAAAAGTAAAAATAAAAACTTGTGACCGAAAGGGGGGATTCATCCCCTTGATCCCCCTTTTATCTACGCCACTGGATCTAAGGCGTTCAACTCTTGAAGTCCAAGCGATATAAGACGGCTAACCTCTCAAAGCCCAAGCAATCTAAGGCGGTTAACCTCTTGAAGTCCAAGTGATCTAAGGCGGTCAACTTCTTAAAGCCCAAGCGATCTAAGGCGGTCAACCCCGTGGCGTGAAGTCCAAGCGATCTATAAAAATATTTACTCAGATAATTTAATTGGGAGGTGGTGCAGGAGCATGGCTCCATAGTACGATCCAATTTGTGTTGACCTTTTTTGTCGCTATGATAAAGACATATTAACTCAAGGTTTTGTGAAATTGATGTAAAAAATGTTTCTTAGAAGAACCAAAATGGGGAGTTGAGTTTGTATGGCAGCCCTATGACCCCATAGTCCGATTTAATCCGTTCTTACATATGTTTTGTGTCATCATTAGAAACACATTTGTGTGAAATTTGGTTCAAATCAATGCGCAAATAAAAAATTTTTTCTTAGAAGAACCTAATTTGTTTTGAATCGAAGCGTTCCACTGGTATGCTTACTTTAGACATAGAAAAGGCTTTTGACTGTGTCTGGCACGCGGGATTAGTCTATAAAATGTACAATAACGGATTCCCACCTTATCTAACTAAACTTGTTCAGGACTTCCTCAAAGATCGTTCTTTTTTTGTATATATTAACGATACTAAGTCAGCACTTTTCCCACTTCCAGCCGGAGTACCACAAGGTTCGGCTCTTAGTCCGATACTTTATAACTTATACACCAGCGACGTGCCAATTCCGACAGACTGTCAAATCGGTTTATTTGCAGATGACACAGCTTTACTGTGTAGTGGGGAGTTCCCAAATCATATTACAAACGCACTAGAAAATGGATTTCAAATATTAAATAATTATTTCCAAAAATGGAAAATTAAGATAAATCCAAATAAAACCGAGGCGATATATTTCACAAGGAAACGTAAACCAGAACTCTTACCAAATGGCCCATTGAATTTAGTTAATTATACTATTAACTGGAACTCCGAGCACATAAAATACTTAGGCGTGCTTCTCGACAAAAGGCTCACATTTAAAGCAAATACAGACGGATTGGTAAAGAAATCGGATAGAACTATTAAATCACTATATCCATTGATACACAGACGGTCTCCGCTCTCTACAGATAACAAGCTTTTGATTTATAAAAGTATATTCCAGCCAGGGTTACTCTATGGAGCTGCTGCTTGGGGATCATGTGCAATTTCACACATCAATACGCTCCAGGTTAAGCAAAACAAAATCCTTAAATTACTATTAGATCTGCCTCGCTTTTTTCGACAAGAACGCTTCATTCACTCTCTAAAGTTTCTCTAATTTATCATAAAGTCTGTCATATCACCATAAACTTTAACTTTACATGTGCTTCTTCTTGCAACCCTTTACTTCAAAACCTAAACTAACTTTCTTAGCCATCTCTCTGCTAACTATTTTTCACCTTTAATATATATCTGACCAAAAACAACAAAGTTGTAAAAGTTACCCCGCCAAAGAAAAATTCATCTGCCGCAAAAAGAATACATATCACTCCAATCCGCTGCTCATATCTAATTTTGTTTGCTGGATGTACTTTTGTTTTAGGTGTAAATGCTGGAGAAGTTTAAATGTACAGGACTACTTCTTAAAGTAATTTGGTGGGAGCTTTAACATTTTATTCAGTGCCACTTTGACGGCTCCCTCCAAATTACTTTAAGAAGTAGTCCTGTACATTTAAACTTCTCCAGCATTTACACCTAAAACAAAAGTACATCCAGCAAACAAAATTAGATATGAGCAGCGGATTGGAGTGATATGTATTCTTTTTGCGGCAGATGAATTTTTCTTTGGCGGGGTAACTTTTACAACTTTGTTGTTTTTGGTCAGATATCATATATTTTTGCATACTTAAATAGCCAACTAATATTTTTGTTTTGGGAAAAGTTTCAATAGGTTTTTGTTCATCATATTCCATAAATTTAATATCATAAGTTATATTCACAGGGTCTTCTTTAAAATAAATAGATACTGCAAACGCAATTGCAAATACGCCACAAATGGCTGTTGCTGAGCTTTTTTAAAAATAATTTTGGGATGAAATGGGTATAGTTTATTAATATGTATTTTGTGCAAAATGGATTTGTGTTATCTTTGTGTTATGTTTTGTGTTGTGCTAACATTCTGTTAGTAATCTGTTAATTTTTTGTTAACTCTGTTAATGCTCTATTAACGTTCTCTTAACACTCTATTATCTTTTCGTTAATGCTCTGTTAACGTTCTGTTAATGTTCTCTTAATTCTCTTTAATCATTCGGCTAACGTTCTGTAAACGGTCTGTTACCTTTCTCTTATTTCTCGATTTACGTTCTGTTAACGTTCTGTTAAGGCTCTGTTAATTTTCCGTTAACAATCTGTTAACGATCTGTTACTGATCTGTCTTAATGCCCCCCTGACCCAGTGTCCCAATGTCACATTGTCCCAATTTCACAGTGTCCCAATGTTCCAATGTCCTAATGCCCTAAGGTCCATTGTCACAGTGTCCTCATGTCCCAATGTTCTAATATCCCAGTGTCCCAATGTCCTAATATCCTAATGTGCCGATGTCCCAATATCCTGATGTCCCAGTGTCCCAATTTAGGTCCTATTGTCCCAATGTGCAAATATCACAGTGCCCCAATGGTTTAATGTCCGAATGTCCCACTACCCTAGTGTCCCAATGTCCCAGTATCGGAATATCCCAATGTCCCAGTCTCCCACTTAATGTCCTAATATCCCAATGTCTAACTGTCCTAATGTCCCAATTTCCTAATATCCCAGTACCCCAATGTCCCAAATGTCCCAGTATCCTAATGTGATAATATCCCAATAGCCCAATGTCCGAATGTACCAGTGGTCAGTGTCCCAATGTCGCAGTATACCAAGTGTCCCAAGGTCCCAATAGCCTAATGTCCTAATATCCCAGTGCCCCAATGTCCCTGTATCTCAGTGCCCTAATGTCGCAGTATCCCAATGTTCCAATATCCCAATGTGCCAATATCCCAATGTTACAATGTCCCAATGTTACAATGTCCCAATGTTCTAATATCCCGATGTTCCAGTGCCCCAATGCTCCCACGTCCCAGTTTCCCCAGTGTACCTAATGTCCCAATGTCCTAATGTGTTGATGTCCTAATATCCCAATGTCCTAATGACCGAAGACACTAATGTTCAGATGTTCTTATATCCCAGTGCCCCTATGTGCGAATATCCCGATGTCCCAATGTCACAACATTCCGATGTCTCAGTGGTCCAATGCCCCTATGTACCAGTGTCCCAATGTCCGATTGTCCCAAGGTCATAATGTCCCAATGTCCTAAAATCCCAGTGTCCTAATGTCTCCCAGTGTCCTAATGTCCCAATATCCCAATGTCCCAATGCCCCAATATCCCGATGTCCCAATGCCCCAATGTGCCGATGTCCCCACGTTCCTGTTTCCCCATTGTGCCTAATGCCCCAATGTCCTAATGTCCCAAGACCCTAATGTCCCAATTTCCTAATATCCCACTACCCCTAGATCCTAGTCTCCCAGTCTCCCGGTGGCCCAATATCCAAATGTCCCAATGCCGCAGTGTGTTTTAAAAAATGGTCGATGCGATGAGCCGATAGACGCAATCTTTTGATAACTTTACCTATTAATTTACCGTTATTCCATCCACTTATCTAAATGGAAGACATTGATTCTTTAGAAGGACCACCAGAGGATCATTCGTTCCAAATTTCATAAAAATCCCATCACGAAGAGAGACAGTAGAAGCAAGTCTTTCTGCAACTGTAGACTTCATTCTGAAATTGGGTTACTCGCTTAAGTCTGTGAGGGTGAAAATATCACCGTTTATTGCATATATCTTACCCGTTATTGTGCCGATCGAAGATTTTATTTGGAAAGGCACTAGAACAGGATATAGGGAATATTTTGTTAAAAAAAATTTTTTGGGGGCTGTTGCCTGGAAGGCTGTAGCCTGATCAAACAAAAAAGTAAGTTGTCTCCGGTAATCATAGACTTGTTCGCTTTCGTTTTTCTTTTTCCTTTGGCGGGCGAGACGCTCTCGCGTCTCTTGATACTTAGTACGATGTACAATTAATTAATTAAGGTAAAATAGTCGTTACATTTAGTTAAGCTAAGTCATAAGTAGAACTTAAGTTTTTAAATATAAAAATACGTACATAAGAATAAAAGGTTTTTACCCCATTTTCCTTTTACCAACTCTTCATACTTAAACCTAAAACTATTTCAAATTTTACTTATACAATAATATCATAGTTATAGATGTAAGAGCTAACGCTCACTCACTTAAACATTGCTCCTTTAATTTATGTATACCTAAACTAAGCTAATTTATCGGTTGAATAAAGATTGAATTGAATTGACCTAATTTGGGGGGTTAGGTTTGTATGACAGGCCAATGACCCCATTGTCCGATTGTACCGATTCAAACATACATACAAACTGCCTGCAGCAAAAAGAAGCATTTGTGCAAAATTTCAGCTTCATAGATTCTAAATTGGCCGAGTAAAACGCGTCGCCACCGACGGACAGACAGACAGACGGACATCGCCCAATCGACTCCCCAAGTCACGCTGATCATATATGTATACTTTTTAGATGGTCGGAGATGCTTCCTTCATTGCGTTACAAACTTCATGACAAAGTTAATATACACTTTCACTCTATGAGCGAAGGGTATAAAAATGCTATAGTGTTACAAATTGTATTGTTCATTTTCATAATTTCTAAAGACTTAATATCTGTAGCGCACAATATTATAATCATATCGATTGGAATCTCTATTCATATTTCGTTTCGAGCACAACTTCATTCATGATGCACTTGTTCAATTATGTACGTATTTCCTTTAGTGCAAGTAAATCCTTCATTGAACATAATTACTGCTAATTCCTACAAGCGCCCGATATTCATCATAATCTGTGAATTCATGTATTCCCTCCGACATCTGTAAATTATCCTTGAACGGAACACATGCACACGACCGATACATTGATGGCTTACATTTACATTATAATTTATTTATGACGTCTTCAATTGAACGGAAAGCTCTCCCTAACCAGTCGCCTCCACATCGTACGAAGATAGTCTCATACAAGCCGACTACCATAAGATATCCATTCAATTATAGAATCTTCAATTGCATCCAGATCCACCACATCCAATACGATAAACATCAAGAGAGTAACGCAGACGGTACAAGGACAACAAGAAGACTTCGTCAATACTCCTATATGGAATGCTGTCGACTGTCGAGTTTTCATTCAAAAGTGCTGACTAGCAAGGCAAGACCATCATCAGCGCATCGTCGTTGGTTGAAATTATCCGTTCTATAAGCATTTGTACTGATTGCATCGCGCCAAGTATCCTTCGTAGTAGTACGGTAGAAAGATGTCCCGCCAGTACGGACTAAACGTACATACGTTACGTATATTCCTTTTCTCGAGAGAGTTCCGAGACTGAATGGAAAATCGCATTATAGCATCAAAGCGTAGTGTTAGTGTCTTGAGACACTATACATGACTATGCAATAGTGAATTGCATGATCCTTCAATTTATCCTGGTTAGAGGATCATTTCGGTGAAGGACGAGGTAAGTTTGTGGATTCTTATTCTTATACGCTTTGCGTCACGGGACGACGACAAGATAAAGCTCAGTGAGCGGTTAATTCATTTGCCATGTGACAAATTTGTTGCACTTAGGGATTATTGAGGCGAGCGCGCGGTCGTGGATTCGATGCTTTGATGAAGGATTTCCTGGATGATTATTGTTTGTCGATAAATGATATTTTATCTTTGACTTTGATTGTGACTTTTTTTTGGTGGGGTTGCTATTGAAGGGTGATGTGCCTTAAAGAGTGATGTGATGCGATAGTTAGAAAATCGTAACCATGTGGTCATTCATTGAAATTTTAGATGATTGTTTTACATAATGGATCGATTTACAATTGCTTGATTATATCTAGAAAGGCTACGATTCTCCTCTATATTTTTCATAAGTAAAAGTATGATAACTGCTGAAAATACTAAATTTCAAGTCGAAGTAAGCAAACCCTTTCAACCCTTATTTTTGTTATATTTCCAGCGTGTATTGTATACATAATCCCTACGCACTCAATCATCTTTAAATCTCGTCTTCAGTTCCGCAGAGAATGTTATATAACCTCTGCAGATAGGTTCGTCCTAGAAAAGTATCCTCAAAACCGGATGTAACCATTTGACCCTCATTTATCTACATAAATGTACCCGAAAAATATTCCAACCATATACTGGCCGTCACATCGAATTTCGTATCTCATTCTCCTCGGTGTGAAACATAATTCACACATAGTACCAGATATGTACCTACATAGGAGAAAGCCCCATTCATCTCGTATAAAATCAGAAGTAATTTATTTAGGAAATTTTTACTTAGTCTTCCATTGAATCTGACGGTCGAAATTTAACCTAGATATCAGTCGGCCCGTGACTTATATTCGAGTATGCATGTGGTACCACATAATACAATTAGTAATATTAAAAGTTTCTTAGAAATCCTCAAGTTAACTTCCATATTCCAGCACCTACCTACAGACACAGTACATACGAGCTTTTCTCACTTTGAAATCCCCACCATTACCAAGAACAACATTGGCAACATCTCTTCGCATTGACTTTCAAGGATACTCGCTGTATGGCTGATTAGAATTTACGACTGTGTCGTATGAGTGTGTTCTGTAGTTGACGTCGTTGTTGTCCTTTTGCGACCATAGAATTTCATGTCGAATATACGAGTATGATAGGGTTCCCTATGGTTGTGTCTTCATATGGAGGCAACGAGTGTGTATCTTTTTCGTGTATAAATACGATGTCCTGACTTTGTCAGAATTTCAACAAAGTTTCTAAACGAAACATATTGCCATGGCCATAGTGTCGTTAGATCTGGCTGGATGGCTGTCCGACACACGCGTGAATGTTTGCTTTCGATTGGGAATATTGCGCTACGAGGGATTAAAAATAGAAGTAGGACAAATATATTTATTACATTGTATTCACAAATATACCTTTTTGAGATAGTCAAGTCGTCCTTGAAGCTGAATATAAAACATGAACATTTCAGAAACAATGTAAATACGTCAGGCTTGAAGGTATTTATTGCAACACCTTGCCAAAATACGAACAAATTGTACTCTCTGAATCAATATATAGGACCCAATAGTCGGTCCTGTTTTTCCTTGATCACATAATATTAATATAAAAAGTTAAAGTACTAATTGCTTGGCTGTTTCGGTATACATGGCTTACGATGGTACTCTACCTTCTCCCAATTTAAAGGAAGCCATTGTGGCAGCAAAAGCTTCAGATACTAGTGTAATCCTCGGGTTCGACTCTAATGCGCATCATATAGTATGTGGCAGGTCGGACACTAATGAGCAAGGTGAATTGCTTCTCGTAACTTCTGGCTACCGATCTTTTAATTTGCAATGTGGGCTGTGAGCCTACTTTTATTACAAAAACACGACTAAAGGTCTTAGACATCACTCTAGCATCAGAGGATGTAATTCATTTAATCAAATATTGGAGAGTCTCGTCAGAGCACTCTTTCTCGAATCATCGGTATCTAAAATTCAGGCTATTAGAGTGTCCCGAATCGACTACGCACACAGTGAATCGCAGAAAGACCAACTAGGTTAAAGTGACCAGATTCCCGAAGGCCCAATGCTGTACACATGGCGGAGCTCTGTTTTCAGGCAAACCGTTAATCATACAATCATGAACTTCGAGAAAGCAAGTTTTGGTTAATACTGAACAGGACCATTAAAGGAGCCCTAAAGTTGACGATGTTCTCATTGATAAAACATTAGCATGTGAAGTACAAATAATAAAACAAGCAAGGGCATAGCGTAGCCAGGATCTTTAGAAGGGCCAAGTCCGAAATGTGCTCAACACCATGGGTAGGAGGTAGGGGTAGGTATGTAATTGAAATCTAGGACAAAATGAAGATTTTCCGTCAGTTTATATTGGCATTATTCTGTTAGAAAAGAGCACCCCTCCATGTACCTACTTATTTAAAAGCTTCGTTTCGATTTCGTCAATGTCCAGACACTTGGCTTAAATCACTCACATCCTCTCTTTTTAGTCGCAGTATACAGGGCCGGATTTAACCTGGATGTCGCCCCTGGGCAGTAGCCAAATTGCCGCTCTCTGCCAGCAGTTTAGCTTTGAATATGGTAACGTTAAAGCTACAGTCAGACCGTGCTAGTACTAGCTACTAGTGCATGCATACAAGAAATCTCCACGGTGACGACGACGTCAACAACGAAACAGTGTCATATAAATGGGTGACTACGCGTTGTTACGACGTTCGTTACCGAGAGTGTGTGCAACTAGACTAGGGACGGGCAAAAACGTTACTTTCCGGTAACGGTTACAGCCGTTACTGTTACTGGAAAGTAACGGTTACTCGATCCAGTTACTGTTACTTTTGATTTTAATTTGATTTCCACTACCAACTTATATACCATATCCCTTAGTTTTCCTAACCTTCATCCAAGCGCATCTTTTTGTAACATAATCGGGCGTGCGGCGGTAATTTACCGCCCTCACTTTCCCCGTTATTTTTACCCAACGGTTGATAATAGATTTCCAAAAGACATCCTGTAGGAGACACGCCAACACAGTGATACCCATTATTATATTATATGCCCGCGCGGCCGGAAGAAGGCTAAGAGAATGAATACATAAAGCCAACACCATAAATGAATTAAAAAGCAATATCCACAGTAGAAAGAGTACGCACAACGCACCTGTAAGACAGCGTTCTAAACCAAGTCGCACTCTTTCTGCAAAAAAATCCTCGCTATCACCATATTCGTTGGTGCACAGAAGAAGGGAAGAATACATTCCTTAGCTGCTTGTCAATCTCATCAATGCATAGAGTCAACACTCTTATTCATTTGAACGCAATATTCAAAATAGAAAGTGTTCGCACCACGCACATAGACTTTGAGCCAGCAACCTACATCAAGTCTCACTCTAACCCTCTTCGGAAAAAAACCCCTCATGAAATACGCTGGACGCACGGATGAGAACATCTTTTAGCTGCATCTCACATTATACATATGCAGCGACACAACGCTCTCTTTTTTTTCCTCATAATACATGAACGAACAACAATCCAGCTATGTTAACAGGAACAGAATTACAAATACCTAGTCATAGTTCAGAAGCTGAAATACGATAAACATTCCTTGTAACTAAATACAAACCCCCCAAAAAAACCAGACCAAGTTCTAATCGTGCGAATAGCAAGATAAAATATAACCCTACACCCATGTACACACCTAGAAGGCACGCAAAACCAAAAATATTCAATTTCATGTTTTTTATAGGGGAGGAAGGGGTAGATCGGTAGGATCCGGCACACTTTTCATATTTTATATGGACATCGATCAGCTACTATTTGACACTAATTTGAAGTTTTTCACAATATTTTATCAAAAGATTTGGCTGAATATAGTTTTGTAGGGGAGGTAGGGGTATGGATAGTCAAACCAACTCCACTTTCCACCAACTTCAAGAATCTGTCACAATGAGGCTTTGGTCAAAATGTCTGGTTGCTAGCGATATTCTGTCGAAAGTTATGGACGAATTACAATATCAAGAAGAAGTTTTTGTATATGGAAGGTAGGGGATCCCTTGGTACGATTTGACCCATTTTCAATACCGTCCAAGGTTTTATCAAAACATGGTGTACCCATGTACAGACCTAGAAAACATGCAAATCCCAAAATGTTCATTTTCATTTTTTTTTGTAGGGGTGGGAGGGCATAGATGGGTCGGACCTGACACATCTTATCAAGGCATCCAACAGCTACCATTTGATACTAATTTGAAGTTCATCGCGACATTCTATCAAAAGATATGGCTGAATATAACTTTGTAGAGGAGGTAGGAGTAGGGGTAGCCGGACCTACTCCACTTTCCATCAACTTAAAGTATATATCCGAATTAGGCATTGATCAAAATTTCAAGTCGATAGCGATACTGTATCGAAAGTTATGGCCGAATTAAAATATCAAGGAGGGATATTTTGTATGGGAGGTAGGGGAATCCTTGGTCCGATTTGGCCCGTTTTCAATACCGTCCAAGATTTTTTCAAACAAAAACATCTGATAAAAATATCAAACCGCTAGCTTCATTATTTCGGGAGTTACCGTGAGAACAGACAGACACACGGACAGACAGGCTTATTCGACCCTTACCTTCAAGTAACATTTTCCAATATCATTACTAAGGAACATTTTCATTGTATGTTACTTTGGAACTGTTACTTAGGAACGTTTTCGTAAATGTTACTTTGGAACTCTTACTTAGGAACGTTTTCAGCAAATGTTACTTTGGAACTGTTATTTAGGAACGTTTTCGTAAATGTTACTTTGGAACTGTTACTTAGGAACGTTTTCGATGTGACTTTACAGTTGACAGTTACCGGAATATTGGCCCATCCCTAAACTAGACGCGTGAATAGTCACCCTATCTACCTAGGAATTAGTTGTATGCGCGAAATTACCACGGTGACGACGCGACGTCGTAAACAATCAAAAAAGTGTTATGCAATTTTACTAGTAAGTAGTAAAATGTATTTTATAGTGGAATAGGACATGTTCAATTATTCTACTGGGAAGTGAATATACACTACAATTATTTCTCGGTGGATTTCGAATTAACGGCTCAACGGATCCACACGAAATTCAGTGGGAATGTGTATAATGGTAGGGTATTTGCTACGAATACCTTTGAAGAAGGAAAATGTTAAGAGGGTGTCCCAAAGGAGATGCAAAAGTAGATCATTTTATTTCTCACCGGAAAAGGGTGTATATCGACATGAAATTCAGTGTAAATTTGTAGAATGGTAGGCTATTTGCTACAAACACCTTTGAGATTACGAAATATCAACAGGGTGTCCTAAAAAAGGTGCAAAAGCTGATTATAATCGGGAATAAATTTTGTTTGAATATGTAGAATGGTAGGGTATTTGCTACGAATGCATTCGAGATTACGAAATGGTAACAGGGTCTCCGAGACGAGGTGCGAAAGTCGATTATTCTATTTGTCATCGGAAAAGGGTGTATCGGCTCGTATATCGACATGAAATTCAGTGTAAATTTGCAGAATGGTAGGCTATTTGCTACAAACACCTTTGAGATTACGAAATATCAACAGGGTGTCCTAACAAAGTTGCAAAAGCTGATTATAATCGGCAATAAATTTAGTGTGAATATGTAAAATGATAGGGTATTTGCTACGAATACCTTTGAAGTAAGGAAATGTTATCAGGGTGTCCCAAAGGAGGTACAAAAGTAGATAATTTTATTTGTCATCGGAAAAAGGTGTACCGGCTCGTATATCGACATGAAATTCAGTGTAAATATGTAGAATGGTAGGATATTTGCTACATATACCTTTGAGATTGGGAATCGGAACAGAGGTTAGGAGGTAGGTTATTTGCTACAAATACCTTTGAGATTGGGAAATGCTAACAGGGTGTCCTAAACGAGGTGCAAAAGTAGATAATAATCGGCAATAAATTTAGTATGAATGTGTAGAATGGTAGGATATTTGCTACGAATACCTTTGTAGTCGGGAAATGTTATCAGGGTCTCTCAAACGAGGTGCAAAAGTGGTTGTCATAATCAGCATACCCAACAAACAATAGCTAACAACACAATACAAAAATTCGCAAAACCTGCGGTTACAGAAAACATTCACAAAAAGTGACTGTTTGCTGTGCATTTTCGTCGAAGGGTCGCTACCACTATTTTTTCTATAGTCTGTATCTGCGACTAGTGTCATTTTAGCATTTCAAATAGAAAAGGCAGAGCCAGGCTACTTTTAGTGTTTTGGAATCAGTAGAGGGCCAGGTGTCTAAAAACTGTTTTTGGTAAAAGAAACATGTTTATCATATTTATTTATAATTGTGACTGGCATATAAAGAAGAAGAAGACGTATAAAAAGAGATGGAATACATTGCATATTAATTACTCGTTTCCTATTTAAAACAACCACAGTGCCAGAGGATGTGAAAAAGACTTGCTCTATCTTTTCTATTTGAAATGCTAAAATGAGACTAGTCGCAGATACAGACTGTAGCAAAAATAGGGGTAGCGACCCTTCGACGAAAATGCACAGCAAACAGTCACTTTTTGAGAATGTTTTCTGTAACCGCAGGTTTTGCGAATTTTTGTATTGTGTTGTTAGCTATTGTTTGTTGGGTATGCTGATTATGACAACCACTTTTGCACCTCGTTTGAGAGACCCTGATAACATTTCCCGACTACAAAGGTATTCGTAGCAAATATCCTACCATTCTACACATTCATACTAAATTTATTGCCGATTATTATCTACTTTTGCACCTCGTTTAGGACACCCTGTTAGCATTTCCCAATCTCAAAGGTATTTGTAGCAAATAACCTACCATTCGACATATTTACACTGAATTACATGTCGATATACGTGCCGATACACCCTTTTCCCATGACAAATAGAATAATCGACTTTCGCACCTCGTCTCGGACACCCTGTTACCATTTCGTAATCTCGAAAGCATTCGTAGCAAATACCCTACCATTCTACACATTCAAACAAAATTTATTGCCGATTATAATCAGCTTTTGCACCTTTTTTCAGGACACCCTGTTGATATTTCGTGATCTCAAAAGTGTTTGTAGCAAATAGCCTACCATTCTACATATTTTACACTGAATTTCATGTCGATATACGTGCCGATACACCCTTTTCCGATGATAAATAAAATAATCGACTTTCGCACCTCGTCTCGGACACCCTGTTACCATTTCGTAATCTCGAAGGCATTCGTAGCAAATACCCTACCATTTTACATATTCACACTGAATTTCGTGTCGATCGGTTGAGCAGTTAATTCGAAATCCACCGAAAAATAATTTTAGCGTATATTCACTCGCTGGCTGGGTGCTAGTCGAATTGGACATGTCCTATTCCACTAGTATCTAGGAAATGTGTCTGTTGACTAGCTACTAGTCAAATTGCACAACAGTTTGTTGATTGTTTACGACGTCGTCACCGTAGTAATTTCACGTTTGCAACTAACTCCTGTATATAGGGTGACTAGTTGCGCTTCTAGTTGCATCACACTTTCGGTGACGACGTCGTAACAACGCATAGTCACCCATTTACATGACACTGTTTTCGTTGTTTATTACGTGTCGTCGCCTATGGTGATTTCTCGAATGCAACTTTACTAGTACTAGTAGCTCGCCAAATGTGACTGTGGCTTAAAGGACGTATCTGATATGAACATTTCATATTTTTTTCTAGTAACCCATGTCTTTCGTTTACATGAAAATATCCTGCTTCCCAAGGACGGAACCAGAGGTAATTTCAGAATTTTTTTAAAAACGCATTGAAGTTCGTATGATTACATAAGATCTTATTCAAATTGAGTTCAGCATGTTTTCAAATTATCTATACTTGTCCAATCTCGTAGTACATATGTAATTAACCTAAGTTCGGATTTCGTGATTTTTCGTTTATTTTTTGGATAAAAAATAATAAATTTAACAAACATTTTGTAAATGCAAGCTCGCAATGTTATTCACCTAAAGTTATTAGCCCTGCTTTTATACGCTTTGCTGATTTTTTGTCATATTGAAACGATTTTTTGCCAGTGAATTTTTAATTTGTCTACACTAAAAAATATGACAATTTAAACCTATAATGTGTGAAAAATTAATTTAAACCTATTCACACGATGGAAACATCATACTTAGAAAATATAGACAATGATAGTCAGCAGAGAGATTTGGACCCTTCCCGAAACCAAATCCTGCACTCGTCACTGTTTCTTCTGATCATTGACATTGTTTATCGAGTCTGAAGACGGTACATTCCGTTAACAAAAAAAAACTACTTATGTATGCTCTATCTGAAATCTTTTAAAATAGAAGCATGACTGGATCCTATCAAATAGTTCAGTCAAAATGATTTTTCTTCACGGGATCAACAGGAATATATAAAAAAGTATGTAGTTCGATGAGTTGATTCGTTGGAGGTGATTTACCTTTTCCGAAGGGAGTATTTTAGTGAAATCAGGAGCTCGCCGCCAATGTAGGTTCAGAAGTTCATTGATTGTTACACCCGAAAGCTGCTTTAGGCTTCTAATAAAATTGAACATAGAGAGTCATACAGGACCATACCATCAGGGGAGTGCTTAAGCAATTACGGTCTTACCATCCGGTCCATCGGACTGTTTTGACATTCGACATTTTATTGACAGTATCTAATTGTTAAATTGGGATTTCTTCGTTCGATGCATGCCCTCACCTTCGGAAATCCAACCCCGGGCCGCAACTCCAGCTGGTTGACTTGGGTAACAACCTCCAGCCACCTCGAGTCCACTATTCGGATGATGGTCCTTCAGTATACTATAGTCAGCAATGCGACTCGGTCCAAGTGGTCACCAATCCACAAAGTACTAGGAGCTCCCCTGTGCTGCTCGGGTCCGTTGCATCACAACTCACCAAAAATCCATGTACCATGCCACAGAGATATCATGTGTCTCATAGACACATACTCCCTTGTCGGATAAAAAATTGATCAGTGACATATCTGTGTTTGTTCAGAGTAAAGCCGCAAGGCTATCTAGGTCACTTCTAGTATAGTCAAATTACCCGCCAATAATCGCTCTCCCTTTTTTCGACTGACGAATTCGGGAAACATACAACATTCCCTTATGTCTTTCATACCCGGTCCATTCTTCGGTTGAGTATGTCCGGGTCCGCGTAGGTTATTACTTTAGACTACTTCTTCTCTTTTTTGGCACGCTTCATGGACTCAACCCTAGTCAAAGTGCCTGTCGTTGGAAACGTTATTTTATACTAAAGAATCGTTACCATTCTTCGGTTCTTTGGCTGCCGTAAAACTCATCGCTAAAGGTACATTTTCCTCGACACGACTGCAGCGGCCCTAGGAACAGCGACTCGCTCATTCCATATAAAAACTCATTTTTCTCTCATTCTAAAAACGAGTTTTTATATGGAATGAGCGAGTCGCTGTCGCTAGAGCCGCTGGGGTCGTTTCGAGGAAAATGTACCTTAAAACTGCTAAAAGTTGTTGTTGCGGTAAGGTGACCAGACTCCCGAAGGCCCAATCCTGTACACATACTTGCGGAATGCGGTTCTCAAGCAAATCTTCAGCCATACTTTCAGGTTCAAGGTCCGAAGTCTTTGTCGCAAAGAATGTTGGCTTATTTTCTAATAAAGACAGACGGAGAGAGGTCTGAGCGCAGCGAGGGGTGAACTACAGGATCTTAGTAACTAAACGGACGAGTCATAGGTCTAAATTTTTTTGGCTCACTGATCGCTTCGCTCGAACCTCGCCTTATCATTCTTCGCACCAGCACTGCGTCGCAAAAATGTTGGCAAATTCTACGAAAACCTGGTTGCAATATTTCTGGAGGAGAGTATGTATTTCTCCATGGCTACATTATTGATGCCATGCCCCCTGGGCTCTTAACGCTATTTTAAATGGATTCTAAGGAAATCTGTGAAGAAACTTAATCTAAAACCCATGTCCTTTCTTTAGTATGGCATTTTCATATAGAGGTTGATAAAGGAATCGGATGGAGTAGCTGATTTTTCCATCGTTTTGTCATAGGGAAAATAAATTGAAATCTCATCTTTTGACGTGGTCAAGGGGCTGGCTTGACAGGCCGCCTGCGCCTGATCGAAATCCAACCTAACCTACGAGAAAGCGCTGCATCAACGATGTTCTTAAGCATTTAATTTTGGAGCCTTTCTGTCTGCCTTTCAATCGTTTCAATTTTTATATAAGCCTTGGATGTAGTAGTTTTCTTAAAATCTTCTTTTTTGGCTTTTTAGATACGAATCAATAAATTTCCGGAAACTATTTGAAATGTATAGCAACTTGTTAGGAAAAAGGACCAAAATAGATGGGTAGCCTCTCAGGCCAGGTGCACCTTGTTTTTATTGATGGTACGCCCGACGGAGAGATGCCCATTACTAACACTATTACTCTTCAAGTTTTGCACCATCGAATACTGAATTCAGTCAGCAGTAGGTATCTTCAGAATGAAAGGATTCTGTTTAGGCTTTTTATACCCTATACCCATAAGATGGTATAGGGTATATTGTTTTTGTTACGCCGATATTATGTAACACCTCAAAGGAGCCACCGGAGGTATGGCAAAGTATATATGTATATAAATGATCAGGGTCGCTCCCTGAATCTAATAAGCCATGTCTGCCCCTATCCCTACTTCCCCTACAAAGTTATATTCAGCCATATCTTTTGATAGAATGTCACGAAAAACTTCAAATTAGTATCAAATGGTAGCCGTTGGATGCCTTGACAAGGTAATAAAGATGTGTCAGGTCCGACCCATCTACTCCTCCCTCCCCCACAAAAAATATGAAATTGAATATTTTGGGTTTTGCGTGCCTTCTAGGTATATACATGGGTATAGGGTATACACTCATCGTGCTATTCGCACGATTAGAACTCGTTTAATTTCGTGTTTCGCTGCCTCAAGACTCTGGTCAATAAAGACAAAATTTACTTAAAAAGGTTTAATTTGTTTACTCTGAAATTGGTCTGGGATTGATTTCTTCTGAAATTCTGGAAATCATATTTTTCCACGAATTTGGATTTCTGGTGGAGAGCTATTATTTTTCTGTAAGCAGTGACCAAACCTCACATATGAGCCCGCGGACTAATGGTTGGGAAAATATATCTGTATCGAAGCAGAGCTGAAGACTTGAATCTCTTTTGGTATACTAATAAAATAAATTTAAATGCCGTTTTAATATGGGCAATACTAAGCATGGGTTGCACCTAAGGGTTCTTAACATTGATAGGTAAATTTTTGGGAGTGCTGTAGTCTTCTCCTGAAATGTCTGTCCTTATGTGAGCGGGTTGGAGTTTTCACAGTATCTAATAAGAAAGATGTCAGGCGAATCATTCATTCATTGCGATCGAAAATTAGTTTCAAGTACGTGTCCATAAAGCTTGTCAGAGGTTGGGTCGTCAAAAATGCTGTACATTTTGCTGTACGCTTCACAATGCTGTACGATAGGTCTAAATGCTGTACTGTACAGCGAAATGCTGTACGTATGGTCAGCTTAAACTAGGTTTTGAACTGCTCTCGCTGAAGGGCTGCCATTCTTACCTAATCTGCCAGGCAATGGACAACAGCTGGATGAGACTGTAAAACCTTTTACGGCAGCTATGAGGGCAGCCGTATCTAAATCGTGCCCTGGCCACTTCTTTTTCTGTCAAGCGAAAACCGTCATGGTGGAGTAGCAAGATCTCCGAGCTAAGAGTCGTGTGCAGGAGAAGCTTTAATAAGGCGAAGGCTTCCAGGACAATCTGTATCTTCTATAAAAAACATCTTAATCCTTTCAAAAAAGAGGTAAGATCAGCTAAACGTAATGCATGGAAAAACTTCTGTTAAAGTATCGAAGGTTCCTCTGAGACCTCTAGATTAAGGAAAATGATGGCATCAAATCCATCAATGCCCAGCTTACTTCAAAAGGAAGATGGTTCGTGGACATCCACGAGCATTGAAACTATTGAGTGTCTGGTTGACGCGCATTTCCCGAGAAGTTCGGTAACTTCCCCACCTGAAAGTCCCACGAGACCCACAGTACCGTGTGACAGTGACTCTATTCTATCTCATGAGAAGATGTTATGGGATATTTCTAGTTCTGAGCCCTTTAAATCAGCTGGGCCTGATGGAATCATCCCTGCAGACTTGCAGCAATGCTTAGATGTTACTTATCCAATGATAGAAAACATACTTACTAGTATATATTCCTCGCATATGGAGAGAGGTACGGGTCACGTTTATCCCGAAGACAGGCAGAAGCTCGCACGCACGACCTAACGATCTTAGGCCAATTAGTCTTACTTCAACTATGCTTAAGCTACTGGAGTGACTTGTTGATATTCATGTACGAGCTATCATCCCACCACATCTCCTTTCAAGGGCTGATCTTGCTTTACTGGAAAGGAACGCCAGTGGATACAGGTATGCACTCGTTAGTCAGTTACATCGAAGAATCTCTTTATCAAAAGGAATACACAATGGCTGCGTTCTTAGGCATTGAAGGTGCTTTTAACCTTCTTACGGGCGCATGGGCGGTAATTTACCGACGTGATCATACAAACAAGCATAAGTTTTCTCCCGTTGGCCGGAATGGGATAGGAGAGGTATGTATTCTTAATTCATACTGTTTTATATACGTATATAGACGATACAAAAAAAATTTTGGGTAAATTTAAGCTTCCATACGTTCCCAGAGTTCATCAAATATTTTGGTAGATAGTTGCGTTCAAAGTGGGTGTGCTCTATGTAATATCACTGAAGTGATGTGCTTTGTTAAAATTGTAAAACTTATTTTATTGTTCAGCAATTGTGAATTGGACGGTTGACTGCAAATCGCGGGGAAAGACGGCGGTAAATTACCACCGGTATGTTAAAAATTGAGGCGCGCCTTGATGAAGGTTAATAATATCAGATCTAGGGCGATTACCGATGCACTTCGGAGTCTTCACGTCGAAGGGTCTATTTTCACACTCGTAGATACGCTACTAACATCTAGACGCATTCATACCACACTGGGCTCATCGTCTGTAAGTAGGTTGTAGGTATCTGTGCAGGAGTACACCACAAGGAGGTATTTTATCTCCCCTGCAAGGTCAGTGCATATGCTGACTGTTCAGAGTTGAAAGGACATAATAAAAATTTAAAGAATACAACCTTTGGAAAAATAGTGCGTATACTTATCTGAAGTCACTCCGTCGTGGCCCATCAAGATTCGTCTTCGTTCATCGTCGCCGCGCCGTTCCTATCGCCCAGGATTGTCTGCAATTAGAAGGAAGATTATTTTATTACATATAACTGCACTATTTACAATATCTACACACAACAAATATCCACCATTGTCGAATATAAACAAACACGAACCAACACAACACAGATGACAGCACGATCAGCTGATGACATCCATGCACCTTTATACGAACATACAACATGTTGCTGATCAACATGCATTCAGATGTAGTATATAAGACGGTTAACCTTGAACTTTAGTTATGTTACATAGAGAATGTTAACCCCAAGTGCTCTTGGTAAGTGACATGCGAAATATGGTTACTTCGAATTTAGAAGCCGTTGAGTTTAGTGGCATGTTGGATTACTTGATTTTGAATAGTTTTATATTGACCCTTGCTTGCTTGTGAATACGTTTTTGATCTTGATTTGTTTCGGAATTTAATTGTTAATAGTCCTTACTTTAAAATACAGACTTTATATTAAATTGAAATGTGCGTTTTGTGAAAAATCTAATTTCTCCTCTGGATTGGTCCGTCGAGTGTTGAAGACCATACCCACTACAGCCCCAACACTGCCAACACTGACGATGTCTTCATTGCTGTGACAGATAAGTTTCCGCAAGTGCAAGTATTGGAGAATACCTTGTCTATTTTAAAAAACTGGGCAAATCTCAGTGTGGTTGGACTTAATCCAGCTAAAACAGAGTTGGTGCTCTTTACTAGGAGACGTACCATTCCTCTTCTATTGACCCTCCCATGCTACGGGGTAGGCAAATTACTTTCGCTGAAGAGGCTAAATTACTTAGACTGTTGCTCGATAGGAAGCTTAGCTAGAAACCTAGCATACAGTGAACCGCCAACATTCGCGAGGGATGCGTCCCACAAAATGGTCGCGAATGTTAGGGTTCAGTGTCCTTGGATAGTGGGAAATATGTTCCAAATATTCATAAAATGTGAAAAATGTTACATGTATACGGTGGGGAACATCACAGTTTTTGAATCGCAAAAACACTAAAAGCAATTGAGAATTAAAAAAAAAACTCTCCTGTAAAAAACTGCGCGTGAACAAGTGGTGCTCGTTTCTATCACTAAACTTTTGAAGTGGTTTTTGATTCCTTGCACTTTTTGGAGCAGCTTAACTTCTTTTCGCTTTCTTCGCAAATTTCTTCCTTCAGTTCAATTGGAAATCCCTGGAAATCGATAACTTGCTGCGACTATCATTTTCGGCTAGGTTTTCGAAGCTTTCGCGGCCAACGCTCCTTCCAGCTTTGACCAACAAATCTTTGTAACTTTTAGAGCACTCAACCACTCCATTTTCCATGATCAGATTCTGGATGAGCGAGTTCCTAGATCCGCCCAAATGACCTCGTGGTAGCCCCGATTAATGAATGGAATCGAGGCAAATATCCTTATCCTTTTGGAACGCTGCTGTATTGTCCCATTGGAATAATGTTCCCGACTTATATCTAAAATTCACGCCACTGTAAACTGTAACTATAAATTAAATTATTTTTTTTTAGACTTACTTGTATGTGTTGCAAAAGACACTAAAGTAAGATTTTACCAAAAGGCAAAAACTTCAGGCGATCCGTCGTGAAATCTGGCTTCAGAGTGCATGCCAGGCACTGTCTGAGATTATTTAAGAAATCGATAGGGTATTAGTCAGAAAGCTTAAATTTAAGTTTGCACCACTTGAAAAATTTTCTAACGGTACTTATGAAGGTTTTTGTCTTGTTTGGGTTTCATGCGTATATCTCCGCTGCTAATGGTAGCATTTCCAAAAGAATGCCGCCGAATTGTTTGGTACAAAATCCTTCTTTCATCTTTGGTATAGCGAGTGTTCACTATAAAGCAGTTGGTAAAATGTTACAGCGTGTCAAAGTTGAAAACATGGGCGTAGCCAGGCGGGGGCAGGGAGTGGCGGTCGCCCCCCCTGGTCGATGAAGATAGTAAAAAAATCCTTATCGATGTAGTAAAAAAATCGCTGCACCGTACAACATTTTCAAAAATTTTCTGCTGCTGGCGCAGCAGATGTCTTTCTTACTTCTCCAGATGCTGCCGGAGAAACCATGATTGGGACAGTTTGCAGTCAGGAGGCGGATACAAATAGATGACAGCGAGTGGCCTCTCGTAACTGACGCAGGCTGCGTACCAGCCAACACATTTCACTTGTGAGTGTGCTACTGTGGCTGCGTGGATCCCATATTTCCTGTTTCATTTCATGGCTTCTGAGCTCGAGTACACAATTTCAACCGTTAGGTCCCTTCGGCAAGTTAGTAGAATTCAACTTATTTTCATCTGAAAGGGTGACAAATGGTATACAGCTTTGCTTTGTAAGCCCTGGAAGGTCATGCTTTGTCGAATCGACTACGCATCATCAAATTTATCCCATTTTTCGTGACAATTCGCATTATTTGGAGCTGAGTTTTCGTACAGCACTTACCGTGCCGATGTACATTGCGGCTAGACGAAGTAAGCAGGGTAAGTTGAATTTTTGGAAATTGGCGTCGTCGACACGACGTAGGATGAACTTTGTGTAGCTTTTAGAACTCCAGTATTTCTTATGGCTGGTTGTCGATTCGACGATAAGTCTGTGTCCATACAACTAGCTCGTAACAAATGGAAATTTTATTTTTGAAATGCGGGACCTATTTTTTCAAAAATTATGGAAAAAATATTTCATAGGACAAATCAGGAAAATGGCTAAAAATTCTTCCTCATTATAGGAAGATTGAATTTCGAACTCATAAAAATCGGCTCCAAGATCCATGTTTTTCCATTCTAAATAAACTTACGATTAAAAATCTGTCAGATTTTGTAAATATTTTGAGAAAGGGTGATTTGTATGAAGCGTCAAAGTAGAGCGTAGTCGAATCGACGAAGCATGACCTTTCCGTACTAAAAATAAGCATGACGTTCCAGGGTTAAGGACCATGTAAAGAACGGGTCTCATATTTCAGTGTCTTTCAATTTCTTTATTTTCTTCTCAGTACCATATAGGTGTATATGATGTTGCAGGCACTATATATTTCCTATCCGCACATGTACGGAAATTTGGGACCACGCCGAGATTCGATCTCCGGACCTCTAGATTACTAGCATCGTAGAGTGCGATTCAACCAAGTGAGCCACAGAGCGGGTCTTTCAACCTATTAAATCAAAATTTATTTTCTAGCTGAATCATACCAGCAATAATATTTAGCCACTGTTAATACTTTGATAAATTTAGAGGAAGTCTTATTATTTCAATCAATAAAGGATTTATAAATATTCTAACGATGCTACTTTGCTAAGATGAAAGTGACAGACGAAACAAACTGATTTCGCAAGTGGAATATGCAGTCCGAGATGGAAAAAATGCACTGAAAATAGGCAAACTACGCTCTAAAAGGTAGATATTGGAGGCCAGTTGAATGTATTAAGAATGCAGAAGAAAATCATTCTCATATTCATTTTAAAAATTTGACTCTACAATTAGAAAAAAAGAAATAACATGCGTGGCAGTCCACCAGTAAACTAGGGCCGCAGATGTGTGAGTGACATCCAATTTCCAAGATCTAAACTGCTGTTTTGTTAAGGTGTTGAGATCAACAGCACGCCCAGCAATGTTATTTATCCCCATAAATGGATACTTGTTTACAATCTGAGCGACATCATAGTCCGTCACGTAGGTCGTGAGTTCGAAAAACACCATAAAATGAATACGTTCAGGGTGAGTCTGGAATCCATGACCCTGTGCACCAATCCAACCACAAGCCAGGCGTCGCTAAAATTTGCTAACAATATTTCTGCGACCGGAAATTTCAACTCCTAAGAAAATCATGATGTTGAAAAAATTTTGGGCTTGCCCCCCCCCCTGACCGAAATCCTGGCTACGCCCATGGTTGAAAAAACAGTTTTACAAATCAGTTTTTTGCAAATAAGTCGATAATAAATAAAAATAACAGGCGCGACAATCCAACATTGGACTATGGCCGCAGGATGTGTTAGTGGTATCCTATTTCTAAGATCTTATCTGCTTTTTGTTGAGGTAATGAGATCAGCATCACGCTCAGCAGTGCTATTTATCCCCATAAATGGGTACTCATTTAACATCTGAGTGAGATCATAGTCCGTCACAAGCTCGTGAGCTCGAAAAACACCATGGCTCACGGTGAGATTCGAACTCATGACCCTGTGCACCGAAGGTGCGCGCACTAACCGCTAGACCAGCCAGACTACTTCTACGTGTACCAAATTGAATAATAAAAATAATGCCATTACAATAAATACACGGATCGACATATAAATTTTGACATCTTGTACATTTGAGCCCTGACATTCATTAATATAACTAGAGGGAATAAATGTAATATACAGTTACAGCTTTTACCTCCAGTTATAAGTAATCAATGTCGGGTCTCAAAAGTTTGAGATGAGATGTCCTCAGTTAGGTTCTCAACGTGAATATAGGAAAATTAACGTTTTTATGGGAATTCACTGGACCTTAAAAGTAACGTCAGTGTCGTTACTTAATACTATTTTATCTAAAAATCGCAAAAAGCATGTCGCCCGGACCCTCGCGCATGTAAAATGATAAACCGAAAATTTGGTAGTACGCAGAAATGTGGACCCCTCCCGAAACAAAATCAGGACTACGTCCCTGGTTTCGCCATACCAAGTGCGGCTATAGTTATGATAGACTAAAAACTTGAAATAAAAGGAAACTTTTTGTAAAATTATTTTAATTAAGAAAATCATCCCTTTAAATTTCCAAACATCAGTCTGTTTTATAGTGCGGCTATAGTTATGATAGACAGTGTATAAGGCGACCAGTGTACATAATTATATAAAATTGCTGGGGCTGCATTGACCTAGTTTTCTATAAATTATGGGAAAAACGTGCAGTTCGCATTTCACATTTATATAAATTTCTCGTAAATTAGATTCCATCATCCAGCTGCTTGGCAAATTCGAAGTCATTAAAATGTTCAGTACGATATTTTCACGAGCGAAAAATTTTATTTATTTACAAAGATTTCACAATAATTACCTCCTGTTGTCTTCTAATCCCATTAAGCACTTACGAATGTGTTCATAAACATTGGCACACAAACTCGCATAAAAATTAAGAGGAATTAATCAGAATCGCTTAATTCTACTAAGCAGCGAGCACTCCAGAGCGGTTTCTGTTTATGTTTAGAAATTGAAATACAACTCACAACAAATACTACAAATTAAAAAAAAAAGAAGAATAAAAAGCAGATACACTTTTCAGTCTCAGACAAATAAATAAAAATACAAGCAGAAAGTGTGTTAATTTCAATTTAATAACATATTCGCTCATAGTGTACGTATTTTTCGCCTGTTTACAACTATCTCCTCCCGTAGCCTTTTTAATTAGCACGGAATTTACGTATTTTTCTTTTTTATTTTCATTCTTCTATGGCATAAAGTTAATTGGAAAATACCAGCTAAAAATAAGTGAAAATTAAATAAATATACGAGTTCATGGTAAAAACAACATTATACGAGTGGCACACTCGAACTATCTACAAAATTGCCATTAAAATCACACTTCCAAATGGAATGAGCAAATTAACAAGACTTATTTAAAAAATCCGCGGCAACTGAAGCGCATTTCATTTAAATACTCGTCTGAATGTAACGTATGGCTTTCAGCCAATAAATTTTGATGACCGGAGACAAATTCGGACAAAAATTTGCTTTATATGCAAAATATGCAATCAAAAAGATGACATGCGGTTTTTGTGTCAGCTGCAGTGCACTTTTAATGAAGGACATGTGGACAGATAATTTAATTTTAATTTATTAATAAATTAACAAATGAAATAAAAATGTAAAAAATGCATTTATAATACGATATTTTTGTGACATACAAAAAGTCTGTTGGTAGATACATAATCCAATTTCCAATTTGGAAGAATCTAAAACCAGAAACAAACAATTTTTGCTGATGTCTCGCCTATTGACCGTGACAAATCGACCATGGACACCGCCAATTTTCCAACACTGCGGCGCTAAAATTACAAATACTATAATTTCTGTATTTGTTTCGTATTATTCTTCGTATTGTGTTTTGATATGATACGGCAGGCAGAATTAACACAGCAACAACAATGGAGTGTGAATTCGGGTGGCACTCTGCACGCTTGACATATTTTCAAAATCTTAATTTTGATGGCTCCTGGCGTGACATACCAGCTTATTATAGAGTATACGCCCTCGCATTGTTTTTGGGACAATAATAGAAAGTGTCACAATAAATAAATCGCGTGGCAATGAAAACATTTTAAATAAAATATTCATTCGGCTAAAAGCTATATAGTGCAGTCATATTAGCATTTCAAATAGAAAAAAATAGAGTAAGGCTAATTTTTGTTGTTTTTGAATCAGTAGCCTCCCAGGAATCTACAACTGATTTTGCTAAAAAAAAATTTTGATCGAAAAGGTCCCAAAAAGGACAAAAAAGGATACTCCTTAATCCTTGACCGGAGGTCGGCATGCGGGGTATCATATCAAAGGGGACGACGAGTACATTACGTATCCGGTGTTTGTTTCTTGTTTCAATGACCCTCAACGGAAAAATCGAGCTTAACCTTCAAGCGGGCGAGCGGCGGTAATTTACCGCCCTCGTCTTTTCCCCTCCATTTGCGCTCAACAGTACAAATTCCATTCTCATAATTATGGTAAATTGAAAGAAGAGCATGTCCCAAATAAGTTATTATCATAAAAACTATTATCTGGTGAACAATAAAACAAGTTCTGAAGTTTTAGCGAAGCACGTCACTTCAGTGATATTACACAGAGCTCACACATTTTGAACACAACTACATATATACCAAAATATACCATCTCCGAACGTTTGATGACCGCTGGAAAGCTATGAAAGGTAAAATTTACCCAACATTTTATTGTATCGTATGTATAACAGTATGACTTAAGAATACATACTTCTCCCATCTCGATCCGGCCAACGGGAGAAAAGCTATGCGTGTTTATATGATCAGGGCGGTAAATTACCGCCCGCGCGCCCGCTTGAAGGTTAAATGGAAAATTTTCGCGTTTCCCGTGTATCTTTCCAAAGCCATAACTACGAGAATAATTCAAGTTGTCACTACTTTTATCTCTTTCCAGAATCTATAATAGCTGAAGATTCTATCATTAAATTTGCTAAGAAAAAGTTGATAGGAAAGCTCTGAAAAACGACATATCTTCTTCCTTGCCTCGTTCTTTATACCGCTCCATGGTTCCGCGTTTCTCGACCTGCGGTGTAGGCACATCGCCCGTTTTGGCGATAATTTCTCAGCATATTTCTACAGGCAGCTCTATCTTGGATCGTGTCATCGCCGAGACCAATGCGTTGTTGTTGCTTTTTCATTTGACACATCCAGGTGTTCTTCGGTCTGCCTCTGGCCTTGGGTCCATCAAGTGGAACTTCCATTGATATCGCTCTCTTTGCGGGGTTCTCAGGCGGACGCCTTTGAACATGGCAATACCAATCCATTTGTCGGTCTTCGAGCTTTTCGGTGATTGGTTGGTCTATGGACAAGCTGCCTCGGATGTAGCTACTCTTGATGTGGTCCCTTTTGGTTACACCAACTGACATGCGTAACATTTTCATTTCAGTCGCTGTCATTTCTTTCGCGTAACCTTCATACATGGTCCAGCATTCTGATCCATACATGAGTGCGGGACGTACAACCGTTTTGTACAACTTGCCCTTTAGCTTCAGTGGCATTTTCTTATCGCAGAAAACTCCAGAGTTTTCTCGCCACCTCATCCACCCAACCTTTGTGCGATGTTTGATGTCATCATCGCATGTAGCTCCGCTGTTCACCATCGAGCCAAGGTACTTGAACTTGGTACAAGACTTAACTGCTCTCCTTTGACGTACATTTCTGCTATCGGTGCATTTGGGTCTGAGAATTGGCAGCATAAGAACTCAGTCTTTGTTATACTTACCCTCAGTCCATGCTCCTCCAGAATGTCACACCATTTTGTAAGCGCAGCTTGCAAGGCAACGATGTTTGGGCTACTGAGGACTATATCATCAGCAAAACGAAGAGATATTTCTAGGCCGTCGGAGACACGTGTTAATAAGTAGCACATGATGATGTTGAAGAGCAACGGACTCAATACACTGCCCTGGTGTACTCCGACATTCACCGGAAATTCTTCTGATTCACCGGCTGTGCATCTAACCTTAGTCGTAGCTCCATCATACATGTCTCGTATCATCCTGACGTATGCCTCGGGGACATTAAGTGCTCTCAAGGCCAACCATATCAGATCACGAGGTACTCTATCGAATGCCTTCTCCAAATCGATGAACACAAAGTACAAGTCCTTTCGTGCTGCTCTATACTTTTCCATCGCAATACGAATGCACTGAATCGCATCGACTGTAGATCGACCTTCAACAAATCCGCATTGATTGTCATTCAACCGCACAATCTTTCTGAATCGGTTGCAGACAACTCGCTCGTAGAACTTTAGTGTATGAGGTGTTAACTTTATAGCCCTATAGTTGTTGAGTTTGCGTGAGTCTCCCTTGTTCTTATAGAAAGGAAGAAGAAAACTTTCCCTGAAAGCATCAGGCATCGGTTGCCCACCTTTGATTTTGTTGAAGAGAACTGTGAGCCAACTAAGCCCGACATTTTCCATTTTCAACCAAAATTCCGCGGGGATTTTGTCCGGGCCGGGCCGACTGCCTTTCCGCGTTTCATCTGATGCATTGCCTCCATCACCTCTTCCTCTGAGATATCTTCAATATTTGTGGTATTCGGCTCAACATCTTGAAAAGCTGCTCGAGGAAATTCTTCATTGAAAAAGGACATATAAGGACACAAATTGCACACCTTAGTCGAACGTGGGCATGTGGGGTGTCATATCAAAGAGCATGTTAAGTACATTCCATATCTGGCATTTGTTACTTGTTCCAAGGACCCTCAAAGGAGAAAATTGGGCTCAACTTAATAATTTTTGTGTTTCCCGGATTTGTATCTTTCTAAAGCCGTAATTTTCCATTTAAGGCCGACTTATTCTATTTAGTGTCCTTAAGACAGGAAAAAAGCACCGGATATGCATTGCACTCGACGTCCTCTTTGATATGACACCCCACATGCCCACGTTCGATCAAGGTGTGAAATTAGTGTCCTTTTATGTCCTTTTTCAGAGCTTTCCGATCAACGTTTTTCTTAGCAAATTTAATGGTAGAATCTCCAGCTATTATAGATTCTAAAAAGTGATAAAAGAAGGGAAAATTTGAATTATTCTCGTAGAAAGATGATACACGGGAAACTCGAAAATTTTCCATTTAAGCTCAATTGATTCCTTTGAGGGTCCTTGAAACAGGAAACAAACACTGGATATGTAATGAGCTCCACGTCCCCTTTGATACGATACCCCGCATGCCAACCTCCGGCCAAGGATTAAAGAGTATCCCTTGTCCTTTTTGGAACCTTTCCGATCAAATTTTTTTTTAGCAAAATCAGTTGTAGATTCGTGGGAGCCCACTGATTAAAAAACAACAAAAATTAGCCTTAACCCTGCTGTTAGGTTAGGCCCATTTGGTCCATTTTTTTTAGTTTTTTCTTTATAAATTTTTTATGATGGCACAATTGGACCCAAAGTTCCGGCTCACGTTGCTTTTTTAACAAAACGATGGTTTTTTCACAAATACAAACTTCTATCCCAAAGTGGAGACTAGAAAAATTAAAAATCACGTATCTTGGATTACGGACCATTTGGTCCAATGTGTATTTGTATTGCTTGAAATCAAAATATAAGATATTCGCTACGAAAAAAATGAAGTGTTTTATTCTGCAAATTAATTTTTATTAATACAAATGGAGCTAAGTATCTTTCTGCTGGATTTGCAGATAAACTTGCCACAAATGGAGCATTTCATGTCAAATTTTGACTTGCAGCAACCACATATTCCACGCGTTCTGGCCCCCGAATCAGATGTTATTTTACTCGAGGATGCTACGATTATGCTGAAGCGGAGGAAAGGAGGAAAGCGCAAACTCCCGTAAAAACTCCGACCTTCTTCGATTACGATCAGCTGATCCCCATGAATGGTATATTTTTGAATGAATTATATACGCGTTCAAAGCCGATATGTCGATTATATTGGGGAATACAATGGATGTTTTATTCCTCCGAACTGTTCCAACATAAGTAAGTTTCCTCTAGCGTAACTTATTTATCAAATCAAATGAGGAGAAAAAATTGTCGGCTGTTACATTTTGGCGTTTCAAACCTTCAGTCAGATCCAACACAACTCGTTCTCCTGGGTTTTTCTCAGGTTGAGCATTTTTAGGCTTCCCAAGATATGGTTGGTTCCATACGTAGACTGACTTTGAGTCAACTAAAAGCCAAAATTTCAAACCATAGTTTGCAGTCTTTGCAGGCATAAATTTCCGAAGCGAACATAGTCCCCTGAATGCGACGAGTAGTCCATGGTTACGTTTTCGTGGCAATTGTAAAGCATTGGAAGGTGGAGTTGCCAAGGGTCCCACAATTTCCAAATCGGAGCAAATTTGTCGGCACTTCGCAATTGCCTCCGGCTCATAACATCATCGAAACGAAGTGCACTTATGATGATCTGAAAAGTAGTTTCAGACATCATTGATCGGAAAATAGGGCAGTCATCGAATAAACCATGAACGTCTTCATTGCTTCCACTACATGAAATAGTCTAGTCAATAACTCAAAAATGTAGGTAACTAAAATAGGCCTGCAAGAATAAGTACATCAATATATGGCCGCAAAGTGTCTGTGTCAATATTGCTCCATATGTCGCCAAATTTGACATTACCATATTTGTTAGTATTGTCGATGATATTTTTGGCTATTGGAGGCGAAAAAACAACTAAAATGCTGACATAATGTCATTATACCTTGATACCGCGAAACGAGTTGGTCCTCCTTGTGTTGAAATAATCTTTTGAGCTGTAGTTCCAATGGGCTGTGGCAACCACACCATGTTGTTTTCGGAAGTTAAAGAATGGGTCGGCAGATCCTGATGCATCCACATCAGATTCGCTTTCAGAATCACCCGTTTTCTTATTTTCTGAATAAGAATCAAACTCTGAATCGGAAATATCAGAGCCGATTTCTTCGTTGAGCATCTTTCATTATCTTTCAATAAACATCTTGTCATTTTGTAACGCGATGTAAAAAAAAGTCCGATCAACAAAATTGAAAATTTTACAGAACAAAACAAACCAGACTAATGTTAGGAGCACAGCAGAATGCGATAACACATTATTACAACAGCTGTTTAGTGCTTATGTCCGACCATAAGAAATATTTCACACTACACGTTCCAATAAAAAATGTGAAAACATACATTTACGAATTATTGGATCAGTATTAAATATTAGACTAAATTCTTATTTTCTACGGACAATTCAGTACGGACCAAATGGTCCGCTAACGAGGGATTAGTACATTTTTTTAACCTAACAGCAGGGTTAAGCTCTTTACAGACTATAGATTTTGCATAATCTTGAGATTTTACAAAATCTAGGCGAAAATCTTGTAGTATAGATTTTCCATACATTTTCAAAGATTTTGTACGGAGATTATAACCAAAATCTCGGAGAAAATCTTTACAAAATCATGGTGAAGTGTGGTGAGCTTCGCATTTAACAATACTACAGTAGAGGTCATCTAATCCATTTACGCTTGGCACATGGTTTTGTTTGTACTCAAAAGTGTGATGTTTTCACCTATTGACGAACATAAATCATTGACATACATACATACAGTCGTGCATGAAATTGTCGGAGTTTGCAATTTAGACGGATTGTACTGTACTGTCAAGTCGTGGAACAAGATTACGACCATAGTGTGAACAGCATACGAGATTACATAATCTACGTAGATTTTGCGGCTATATGTGTAAAGCGCTTTACTCTAATTTTTTCTATTTGGAGGCCTGAATTGGGATATTTTGACTGCACTAATATGGGTGGTAGATGTGCAAGAATGTATACAATTTGTTATAAATGATGCGTTGAATTATGATAATCTGCTTTTGCAGAAATGCAAATAGCAGAGGGTATTGATTTAGTTGTAAATTTACATATTTTTGAAAATTGTATTTTCTGAATTGATTCGATTGCAAGGATTGTTTCACTTGATTGTACGGCTATACTTCAACTGTTCTATGGGATTAGCAAAAACTTAAAGACACTTAAACGAAAAAAAAAGTATGTGAGAAATAAAAATTTAACTTATCACTATAATACATATATATCATTCACAATCTATCAATCATCTGATTTGCTTACCCAAACTTTACTTTTTTTATTTCAGATTACAGAAATATCCAGCAAGTTTGCTGCTTATAAACTCCGAGTGTTTTGATGGTAAGTTCCATTATTAAAAACCATTTGCCAAAATTGTTGTATTTTACAAGGACAAGTAAAGCAAAAAAAAACGAGACCGAGACTAATTTTAGGCGCGGCCGAAGTTTGGATATCCTTCACTTTCTTTCCTGCTAATAGTTTCTTCGGTGACCCTATGACTTGTGTTCTGATTCCGTCCGTTTTTAAATAAATTCTTGTATTTTGATTTTCGGTTGTGCGATTTCTGCGGCAGCTGCATAAACCTCCCATCTGATTCACAATTAAAAAAAAATCATAGAAGGGGAGGGGGGCGTAACAAGTAGGATTCTCTTTGTTTTTCCATAATTTTTTTAGCTTCGATAGAGACACATTTATACGTAATGTTTGATTGGAATTTGTCCAGAAAGAAAGCGGTTATCCTTCAAACAAATTGGGGGGAGGGGGCTGAGATTGTATGCAAGCCCTATGACCCCATGGTACGATACCTTTCCTTTTTACATATAATATGTTTTGTGTCATCAATAGAAACACATTTGTATGAGATTTTGTTAGAATTGATGCACATATAAAAAACTTTTTCTTATAGAAGAACCAAATTGGGGGTTGGGTTTGTATGAGAGCCCCATGCTCCCATGATTCGATGCCATCAATTTTTCCATGATAGTCTGGCTGGTCGAGCGGTTAGTGCGCGCACCTTCGGTGCGCAGGCTTATGAGTTCGAATCTCACCGTGTTCCATGGTGTTTTTCAAACTCACGAGCTTGTGACGGACTATGATCTCACTCAGATGTTAAACGAGTACCCATTTATGGGGATAAATAACACTGCTGAGCGTGATGCTGATCTCATTACCTCAACAAAAAGCAGATAAGATCTTGGAAATAGGATGTCACTAACACATCCTGCGGCCTTAGTCCAATGCTGGATTGTCGCGCCTGTTATTTATTTTATTTTAATTTTTCCATATGATTTGTGGCATCAATGGAAATACATTTGTATGAGGTTGGGTTCAAGTTGGTGCACAAGAAAAAACGTTTTTCTTAGATGAACCTAACTTAGGGAGCTGGGTTTATATGACAGCCTCATGACTCCCTGGCCCGATTCCATTCATTCTCTTTTATATTTTATGTCATCAATAGAAACACATTTGTGTCGAGTTTGGATGAAATCAGTACACAAATAAAAAAAAAATCTTTAGAAAAACCAAATTGTGGAGGGTGGGGAGGTTATAGGGCAGCCCTAAGACTTCATGGTCCGACTTCCGCGAATAAAACATACAAACTGCCTGCAATTAAAAGGAGCACTGTGCAAAATTTCAGCTCCATAGCTTTTAAACTGGCCGAGTAAAACGCGTAGCAACAGACGGAACGACATCACCCAATCGACTCTCCTCGTCATGCTGATCAAGCTGTGAGAGCTCGCTTCGCTCGCTCCCCCATCTTGGGCTCGCTGCGCTCGCACTTACATTCTCTTTCAAAACGAATAAAATTGAATACTAAATTCGATTAACAAAAAGTAGGAGGGCGCCTTACTTTATGAAATATACTTTATTTCTAAGTAAATATTTTGATTGTTGGCAAACTTCGTATCGCCCCTTTTAGATATGATCGGTTGCGAGTGGGGTAAAACTGCTGAAATCCGCAATTTTTATCAGGAGAAGCATGAGAAAATTAGCTGCTTGATGATTTTTTCTTGGTCGATTTTCCAGGTGGAGAAGTTTACTGAACTGCGCAAATCCTTTTAAGAGGTGACTTCATAATTTGGTGGCTGGCGTCAAGAGTTATTCTTATTGCAATGGTTGGAAATCATTCAGGGGAGAGAGTTGATGTAATTTTCTGAAATGTACTAAACCGATCAAACAAAATAGGCAAAAACTCCTGATAAAATGAGCTGTTTCTTCTGGTCTATTTCTCATATCTGGAAATAGCAATTCAGTTATTGCAGGATGAAGTCTTTTAGTTCCGGGTTGAACTTTACTGAAATAGCAATTTTATAGGTTTGTGAAGATTTGCTCTTCTATTGAGGGTGCCATTCAAGGGATACATATAGGCAAAAACAGGATAACATGAGAATTTTGAGAAATCCGGTAAACGGAAAATAAGATACCCTAATAATTTGACTCCTAACCGAATTCCTCGATGTGTCCCTTTTTTGGGTGTAGAACTCGTTCAGATGGGTTGTTGTAGAATTTATGGAAATTCGTTAATCAGACAAAAGGATTAGAAAACGAACAGCATTGATAAGATAAGATTGACCAACAATCTTGCAGATATTTCAATAGGTATTCGGCTGGTCCTTATGCTAGTGGTGGAGAGAATTACAGGAAACCGCTAATCGGCTCAAGAGATATATGTAGACAAATTGGAGAACATTAGGTACCCTAGTCATTTCCCAGATGTGCCAATAGCTTCTTTGTTATTGGGGGTGTAAGCAACTCAGCAATCCCTTCCGGGAATATAGGTAACTGACCATGGATTCAGTGTAATTTACTGAAATACAGTAATCCGATCCAGAAATATAGCTATAGGGTGGCCGAAATCCGGTAAAATGTTTAGCCGAAATAGGCAAAAGAATATGAAGAATTGTCCTCATAATTTTGTTCATTGTGAATTTTCAGCCTATTTCAATACTACTTATTCCGGTATTTAGGGTAGAGAGCAATAAGGTCTAGTAAATTGACTTGAATCAGCTAATTCCTTTAGGTGAAGTAGGAGATACAATCTGGGTTTGAGAAATTCAGTAAACTGCACTCATTGTGAATTTTCCATGTTTGAATGTTTATTTCGATATTTAGGACAGGTTCCAATTATGTAGTGAACATTTAACAATATGCTTTTCCGTTCAAGAGAAGTCACCAAAAGATGGTAGCTGCCTTCAGAATTTGGCTCACTATAAATTTTCCGTATGCTCTTCGTTAAGCCGCTAATCATTTTCAGCGGTATCCGGAGGATTAGCAATAGAGGTACTTTTCAAATTTTCCTCATGTTTCAATAGTTGTCCTACTATAAACGAATCTGGAAGGGCATATTTATTGGAATCCGCTTATCCAGTCAGGAGATATAGACAAAGATTTGTGAGAAAGAAGTTGCCTTCAAACGGGTTACACATTTGCTGAAAACAAAGGATAGGGCCAGACAATAAGAAAAAGAAGAGCTTTTCCAAAAAAAAAATTCATTTGGTTATTCATTCAGGAGTGTTTGCAAATTTCAGTCGATTTCCAGCTATTCAGGTAAAAACCAATCGATTAGGGGGTTCAATTTACTGAACTACGTCAATTTGATCAAGAGATATTAACTGAATTGCCATGGTAATGTTTCTCATGGCCGATTTTCCAGATGTTTCATAAGCTATTGGCGGTGGACATTACAGTCAGGGTCAGTTTCGGCGGTGGTCATTGAAGGAGTGAGGAGGGTAGGTGAAAATAATTTACTGAAGTACGTTCATTCGATCAACAGATATACATAAATCAAGAAAACAAACTGCCTTCACAATTTTTCTAGTAGTCAATGTTACAGATGTTTCAAAAGGTATTAATGCTGTTGAGCGTGGAAGTCATGCCAATGAAGGGTGAAATGAATCAGGCGAGAAATGGAGTTCCCTAAAATCCACTTATCTGCTGTTCCGTTTCCAGATTAATCCGGTGAAATACACTTATCTGTTCCGAAAATAAAGACAAAGCTATGTGAAGAAAAACTATTTTACCCATTTTGCTAATTTTTATTTTCCACATGGTTCAATGGATTGGTATGGGTTGCATTCTACCCTCTACTGGGTAGAACCCAATCAAACTCGGTACCTCGTTTAAGAAATGTTCAGAAAAGAAAACAACTGTCTACATACATGTTGATTGTGAATTTTCTGATGTCTACAATCCTTATTCGGCCATTCGGGGTGGAGACCAATTCGGTAGGAAAAATCTTGGAACATCGGCTAACGCTCCGTTCTTCAAAATTTTTTTCATTGTTAATTGTTTTGATACTTATTGTGCCAATCGGGGAAGATTTCAATCCGGTGATGCAAATTTGTTCAAATCCGGGATACGTCCATGAGATATAGACAAACGTATTTATAATTTTTATCATTGTGAATTTGTCGTATCAATATTCAATATTTATTCTGGGTGTAGACCAATTCGGTGGAATCAATTTGCTGCAAATCGTTCAGGACATACAGAAAGAAAGATATGAAAGAGAACTGTTCTTTTAATTTTGCTCATTGTGAATTTGTCTGCGTATTTCAGTAGTTACTCTGCTATAAGTGGAGGAGATCAATTTGACGGGAAAATCTTTCAATAATCCGTTGGATTTAAAAAAAAAATATAGGCAAAAGTATGGTAAAAACAATGTCCTTGTGAATTGATGCTAATTGTGGACTTTCTGGATATTTAAATGATTAAACTGCTATAATAATCAGCCTTGTGTAGACCAATCCGTCAACTTACTGAAATCTGGTAATTAATTCAAGATGTATGTGAAAAACAGTTGTCTTCATATTTGTGTCCATTGTGATATGTCTCGATGACTGTGCTGTTACTTTGGCTAGACACCAATCCTGTGGAAGAAATTCGCTCATATATTAAAGAAATACGCGCAGAAATAGGTGAATTTTAGCTCATTGTGGATTTTGTGCATGTTTCGATAGTTATTATGCTATTCTGGCCAGAGCCTAATGCAACAAACCCAAAATCATTAAAATCTCTCCATCCATTCTCGAGTTATAAATGGTGTAACTAACACGACTTTCTTTTATAATATAAAAAAATATATAGATATAGATTTTATATGGTCGGAAATGCTTCCTTCAATGCGTTACAAACTTCATGACAAAGTTAATATACCCTTTTCGCTTAGAAAGCAAACGGTATAATAAAATAATCGAGCCAGGCCGCCAGTCAAAATTGACACTTTTCAATTTTATGGAATTCAAGAGCAGATGCTCTGCCTATTCGTTTTAACCAAAGAAACGTGTCCTTTTTCATTCACCATTGAATTTGTGGAATATGAATTGGAATATAATTGCCAAGAATTTCATAGAAGAGGGTGGGATTTCGTCGAGGGGAAAGAGTCGACAACGGCTTTACACCTTCACCTTTGAATTCGCCGGTCTTTCAATTCAGCTATTAAATGCCGGAGGCGTATTTATCATGCGCGTAACCAGGATTTCGTTTAGGAGGGGAGGAGTGGGGTTATGCAAGCCGAATATTGGTTCAACATCATGATCGTCTTACGAATTTTCTTAAGGGTTGGAAGTATGTAATACAAACCTACAACAAGATTTTCCGTCTGTTTAAATTTTCAGCATCAAATATTGTTACAACAGGCTTTAAAAATGTTAAAGCCAAATTTTAAGTATGGACCATTGAAAATTCATTTTTTATGACTATGGCAAGGTTTTAGGGGATAACCCGTTAATGCAAGCATAACCTTGTCAGAAGGGAAATTAGGGTAAAGGATGGGGGAGGGGTTGCATGACATGGCAAGGAAGTGCCAGTTTGAACTGATAACTGGGAAAACAGAAGATGGTAATTTATTCCACATTTTTAGGGTTTTTTAGAATTTTTTCAAAAAACCCTTATAAAATCGATTTTGTCCGTCCGTCCGTCCGTCCGTCTGTTCACTAAATAACTCGCGAACGGCTGAACCGATTGTCATGAAATTCGGTATGAATGTGTAGAATGGTTACAGTCTTTGGCACAAATACATTAGAAGTTGGTAGGAAGAAGATAACAGGGTGTCCCGAACGTTTGAAAAAAGTCGACCTTTTTAGTTTTTATCGGAGATTAACGTATGGGTATTTAAATCAAAGATCTAGACGAGTACATTTCATATCAGTTACAATTTTCCAGTTTCAAGTAACGGTAAAAAAGTTATTGGCGTTTAAAGTTAAACTTCCTTTTCGAGCTCCGTTTTTCTAAACCGTTATAGGGATCGATATGAAACTTTGCACAAAGATTGGTCAGTATGGCCTTATATACGTTAAATATTAAGACTGTTGACTTTTGCTAAGGAAAAGTAAATAACAGTAAATTTGTAAAATTCAAATTTGTTCGTGTGTAGCCCCTCTTAGGTTTCCAAATATGAAAATTCTGCTAAGGGTTTTTAGAAAATTACACAGGAAATATGTCTACGAATTTTCATTCGAATAACTGTATCCAAACCGAAAATATAGCCAAGTAAGTATTTAGTAAGGGCCTTTTACAATACAAGGGAAGCCTCTTAAGCATTTCTTCAATATATATCTTTTAACTTGATGAAACAATGTACATGAAATTTGGTGGAAATGCATAGAACGGTAATAGTGTTTGCCACAAATATTTTTGAAGTTAGTAGGACCAAGTTAACAGGGTGTTCCGGAAAAGCTGCAAAAGTATACTTGTTCAATACTCATAGGAAAGCTTGCGTGGGCTCTAATGTCAGGGGACACAATGGAATCATTTCATATAAGTTGTTTTTTCTTGATTTAAAAAACAGTAACAGTAGATTTACAGCTAATGATTCAGTTCATATATAATGCCAAGCCTTCCTTAGGTTTGCCCGAGTTTGTTTTTGCTCAAAGGCCATCAGAAATCTGAAATCGAAAAAATCCTGTAGATTTGCCTTGGAGTACTTTTATACAGATTGGGTAAATAGTAAATCTATTTTTGGATTGGTCTAATTAAAGGTGGAACAGAATGAAAGGCGCTAGCCTTTCATTCTGGAACGCGTTTATTTAGACCAATCCAAAAATAGATTTACAGGAAGCATTTCATTAATGTTGTGCACAATTCTTATCTATTGCTCATAAAATATATGTACAAAAAATATTCACTATGCATCAAAATTCTAAAAAACCCTCGTATTGCGGGCGCAGCCCTCTGTACGCCGGTATTTTTATTGAATGCGAGAGAAATGTGTCGAAAAATTTGACGGTACGGCTGAAACTGACATCGAGTGTATACTGATCAGTACGATTTGAAAGTCGGATGACACCCGGAAGGACAGAATAGTCCAGTGGGTTTTACGTCCGTATCTGCCGCATGGCTTACCACTTCAGGCAGTGACTGCCCGGGGCTTGTGCAACATCCAAAAATCAGAACTATACATGAAGTGTATTCATTCACATTTATTACATACATTCATTTCCCGTGGACCCGCATAAGTGGGTAGCGCAGTGCCAGTCTACCCTGCAACGGGAGATAACCACAAAGACCTACCCTAAGGTATGCGTAAACGCTACACAGTAGCAGAGTGGCATACCTAGTCAGTCACCTAGTGTCTGGCTTGCAAACTAATGACTGGCCCCACTTTAGGGACTTCATTTCATGGTCAGCAGATAACCCTTTTGCCTAAGAGTGACGGCAATGTGTTTCATTCCGGCAGAATCGGGCATGGTGCCCATCACCACTCCAGTGTCTGTAGAGAATCTCCTTCGCTTTGCAATGTCTCGCAAGGTCGTCAAAACCTACAAATCGCCAACCTGTCGGGAACGACTCCATCACGCGGAACGAGTAGCTTTGCGCTACTGCGTTATCTCTCTAGTATTATAGGCGATCTTTCCAGGACCACGTCCGCCGTGGTATCGGGGCCCTTTTTTATGGGACTACTAACAAAACAGCCCTTATATTCTTTTTACAGTACTCCAAATTGTTGAGTCTATCATACATATTATTGTCAAATATTTCCTTGCCTCGTTCTTTATACCGCTCCATGGATTCGCGTTGCTCGACCTGCGGTGTAGGCACATCGCCCGTGTTGGCAATAATATCTCAGCATGTTTCTACAGGCAGCTCTATCTTGGATCGTGTCATCGCCGAGACCAATGCGTTGTTGTTGCTTTTTCATTTGACACATCCAGGTGTTCTTCGGTCTACCTCTGGCCTTGGGTCCATCAAGTGGAACTTCCATTGATATCGCTTTCTTTGCTGGGTTCTCAGGCGGACGCCTTTGAACATAGCAATACCAATCCATTGGTCGGTCTTCGAGCTTTTCGGTGATTGGTTAGTCTATGGACAAGCTGCCTCGGATGTAGCTACTTTTGATGTGGCCCCTTTTGGTTACACCAACTGACATGCGTAACATTTTTATTTCAGTCGCTGCCATTTTTTTCGCGTAACCTTCATACATGGTCCAGCATTCTGATCCATACATGAGTGCGGGACGTACAACCGTTTTGTACAACTTGCCCTTTAGCTTCAGTGGCATTTTCTTATCGTAGAAAACTCCAGAGTTTTCTCGCCACGTCATCCACCCAACCTTTGTGCGATGTTTGATGTCATCATCGCATGTAGCTCCGCTGTTCACCATCGAGCCAAGGTACTTGAACTTGGTACAAGACTTAACTGCTCTCCTTTGACGTACATTTCTGCTATCGGTGCATTTGGGTCTGAGAATTGGCAGCATAAGAACTCAGTCTTTGTTATACTTACCCTCAGTCCATGCTCCTCCAGAATGTCACACCATTTTGTAAGCGCAGCTTGCAAGGCAACGATGTTTGGGCTACTGAGGACTATATCATCAGCAAAAAGAAGAGATATTTCTAGGCCGTGGGAGATACGTGTTAATAAGTAGCACATGATGATGTTGAAGAGCAACGGACTCAATACATGATTGAATGACTGATTTTTTGTGTTTAAATCCGAAAGCATCAAATTTTCAACATCTTGACATTAGTATAAGTTTGGCGTACCATGCTCTACTACTGTTATTGAAAAATAATATTCATTCATACTCATTTCCTTACAATTTTAGCAGATTACTTAACGAATATCCTTGAACTTCAAATTCTCTCCTCATAAAATTTCGGCTTCACTTTATTGACAACATGACTATGACAAACAATTTCATTTCATTTTTTTCCTTTCATTCTGCGCCAAAATGTACACGTCATCAATTCAAGAAGCAGCAACATAGTCTGCAATCTCAATTATACATTTGGCACCGGCCGCGACACTTCTCATTCAGATTCAGAACATTTGCACCTCGTCCTACCTTCATTCAATGATGTTGACAAATAGCGAACGAAAAAAGAAAAACTTGACATGTAAAATGAAGGAAAGTACACGGGAGTAGGTACAATTTTTTTTTGCTGTAGATGAATATAGAAATTATATTTTATGATCATGACTTTGATTTTCACACTTTGCTGCGGCAAATGTGCCAGGAATGGCAAGGTTGACCGTGTTTTGTATACACTTCTTCATGTTATAGAAAATTGTGTTTTCCCTAGCCCTAATGGAATGCGTCAAAATTACAAATGTTTCCGGCCAAAGTAGAATTGAAGTGTTCGTTAGATACAGTGAGCTAATGATGGTATTTTGCTATCATTTTAAAAATTCCTCAATTCTAAATGCAGTTAAGATTGCGCTAAGAACACAGTACATTAAAGTCTTAAGTACGTTCTACTTTTTCCGGAACTAGACATGGATACACAACCATTCGTGGATTCTCATGAAATAAAAGATGGAGAAGACGATGAACAAAGGATGGCCAAGAGGGACTTGCAAAACAGCTTCATAATGACCTTGGAGGAGCTCAAAGAGTTGTCCGAAGTGGCGGCGGGCATAGAAAAATGCTTGACCAAGGATGAAAGATCAGTCATCATTAAAACAAAAAGTCAAGTGGTGTGCATAGGCACACAACGCTACAAATTAGAGAACATGCTACGGAGCCATTGAACGCTAAAGTTTACCATCTACGAGGTTTACTGTCAGGGGAGCACCTAGCCTTTCGGCCTTTATCTCCCGGTCCCTCGAACTGTTTCGACCTTCGGCGTTTTACGGGCAAGATGTTGTTGCCAGAAGGGGATTTCTCCATCCGGCGAATGCACTCACCTTCAGGAACCCAACCCCGGGGTTGCATCACTAGCTGGATGACTTGGGTAACAACCTCCAGCCACTACGAGGCCAACACCTTGATGGGCAAGGACCATGGTCCCCTAGGCACACCCATCCCCGTAGTACACTATTCGCTATAGACTTCTCTATAGCAGGTGTGATCCTCCTTCGGCCCCCTATTGGTTAAGGCTCACGTCAGAATTCAGATGTACACATACCAGGCTCGTTGGACCTATGACTACGAGCCTGTGCAGACTCGTAGCGCTGCTTTTCACATCCAGGTGGCCCCTTCAGTATACTAGTCAGCAATGCGATTCGGGCAGTGTGGTCATCAATCCACAAACTAGTTAGATATAGGCGTGTAGGCATCTTCCACCAAGGCCGTTCTCCCTAACTAGCCCCTTCAGGAATCGGGTCATGCGAAGCCGTCTACTCCGATACTCACACCATTTACCATACGATGCACTCCCCCACCAGAGGACACCATAATCGTGCTTGGCCTTTAGTGATTTCCCTCCCGTAAGTCATGGGAGGAGGTAGGTCACGCCATGAGCCACCCGTACATAACTCAGGAGCTCGGGAACGTTACCGCCCGAATGGTCTTTGTACAGATCCACGCCATGGCGTATCAACTATACCAGGGGGCCCCTTGTGCTGCTAGGTCCGTGGTGTCGCAGCACCAAAGGTCGTTGTCCCACTAAATACAGCCATTTTGGATGATGTCACAAGGACACCGACCCTCCTGCGGGGATTGAACGCTAAAGAAGGAAATCTAACTCCTCAAGATATTGATCGTGCTACCGGTGAAGCAGGAGCTTCTCATCCCAGCCAGCATCGGCGTGAACATAGCCACAAATAAGCTTTACTTCATGAATCACGAATCGCCATTATGTATCTATAGGACGCATTGAAAGTAAGATACATGATGGTCAGCTGAAGGAATGTCGACGGATCATGCATATAGGATAGGATATAATGGTTTTCTCCTCAAGTGTGATTTTTGTTGCTGGGGTGATTAGAATCACGAATAAAACATGATCTCGTATAGTCTGGCTGGAGTAGTGGTTAGGGCGCGCACCTTCGGTGCATAGGGTTATGAGTTCGAGATTCACCGTCGCACGTGTTTTTTTTTTAAATCATTCATTGATGTATTGAATATATATACTTATTATTACATAATGTTTACGAATAACGATTTTATAATGTTTACCCGTAATAAGGCTCAAAGGGGGACATCGTCATATACTGCTTGTATGAAAACCTGATGAATGAATAAGGTATATGTACTTACGCGTGGTGCATGAAATAAAGATTACAAATGTGTTAAATGCTGGCTGGGATGCAGTGGGTGCACTTTCGATCCCGCAGCTTACAGAACGTGTATAAAAACTTTGTACTATGTGAAGTCAGTGGATGTGGCAAAGTAGGGGTTGAAATATACTGGGGAACCCACAAGTTCACTTAACGCTTTCCTCGAAAGGGTTGAGGAATTACGCGCAGCAAAAGGAGAAAACAGTGCGGATTTGTTCAGATATGCGGTGGATCTTTTCGATGGGAAGTCATTTCTTTGGTTCGGAACGATTCGGGAACTGGTCAACGACTGGCAAGGCTTAGTCCAAGCATTACGCCCAGAGTTTCTACCACCAGATTTCAAGGCACACTTATTGGAAGATATTAAGAAGCGGACACAAAGAGTCAAGGACCAGACGAATCGATAGGGATATTCGTCGCCACTATGGGAGGTCTTTTCAGGCGATTGACTCCTGTAGAACAGGAGAAGATAAGTATTATTCGGAAGAATTTATCCTCCTGTTACCAAATGCAACTGAGCCTCACATCGATCAATAAAATTAGCGAATTAGTCACATTAGCTAGGTCTTTTGAAGCGACAAGACCTTCTTTTGGTCGTCCTCCATCCAGGAAAACTACTAAGTTGCTGGAGCCCGATTGAGCTTATCTGGGGAGTTATGTGGGTCAAAATCGGGCAGCTATTGGGGATACGTCGGGACATCGAGGACGAGGAGTCGCTATTGGAATTGTGGTAGTATGGGACATATTTTGCGAAATTTCTCTGTTCCACGGAAAGGTTTTGGATGTAGGAGACTGGGGACTGTACGAGTATCGTGTAGTATCTCTACCTGTATAGTAAAGAGACTATTACAAATTACAACCCGCAAGGCTCTGCGATACAGCATTCGGGAAACGGATCCCGTGCTCAATAGGCGGCCGACAGAGCACAAGGGTAAGTGGAATTGGGGCCGTAAAGGAGTCAAGGGTGGAGTATGTGCTCGAAGAAAGGCGTGAAGACAATCGACCCCATTTAGAAGTTGATATCCACGAAAAAACTCTCCTTGGTCTGCTTGATTCTGTGGCTTCCAATTCGGTGTTGGGACGGGAGGGTTAATGTATCCTACAAGAGTTGGGTGTATCAACAATACATACCCACTGAGCAACGCACGATCTGATTGGTGAATAATGTATGGTTTGAAATCGAGAGTGTGGTATGGATGCCACAAAGTATTAGTGGTGCCTTCAGGTCCATATCCACTTATTCTGGGGGTAGATTTCATTCGCCGATTCGGAGTCGTGGTCAACTTGAGGGACGGGCAATGGGACTTTCTTGGCGCGATGGTGAGCAGTGTAGTAGACCAACTGCAATCAAGAGCAATATTAACTCCAGAACAGGAGAAGGAATTGTTCTCGCTAAAAGAATTTAAAGTTGGATGCTCTAATTTAGTGGAACATATCATCTGAACCACTTCTCTTCCCGTCAAACAGCGCTACTATCCTGATTCTCCAGCTGTCCAGGCTCACATTGACCGAAAACTCAATGCGATGCTCGAGTCAGGTATTGTTGAGCCGACGTCTCCAATAATTTCGGGGAACCCATTTGTTATAAAAAATGTATCCACTGGCACTTATGTGCAAATAGACGACCACGCGATTGATGCAGGGACTTGGAACGCGACAGATCTAAAGATATATATACAGTCGAACTTCCCTTAACGGACACTTCTAATAACCAGACATTTCTCATAAACGGACACTTTTATTTTCCCCAACGTTTTTCTTTATATTTAACTAGAATAATAACTTCCAATAGCCGAACACTCTCATAACCGGACACGGACAGTGCTTCTATACCCTTTTTGAACAAGCAAGTCTCTAATAAACGGACAGTTCCACAAATAAAATTCGAAATTCTTGCAATACAGAATTGTATTTCGAGCAAAGAAATTTTCAAATTACCGGAAAATCGGTCTTTTGCGTAGAGCAAAATTCACATTCCGGAAATCGCTGCACAAATCTTGTTTATCTCTCCGTGTAGGTGGAATTTCTTAGAGATTCAGGAGTTCAATTTATGTCGCCATTTACTCGTGCAGTTTTCTATTCTTTTAACCCTTCTGTCGGCACAAAGGTCTGGCCAGACCTTTGGCACTATATTTTTGTCATAAAAGTATAGAAGATGAAATCGTAGCGACTTCATATTTCATGATATCCTAGAATAATATGTTTAGAAGCAATTTGCAAAAATTTGAAAAAATCGGTTGAAGTTTTGAGTATGTTTTTGATGATTTTCAATTTATAGTGCTTTTTGATACCCAATAGGTCTGGCCAGACCTACAGTTTTCCCCCCATGCTTCTCTTGAGGTAAAAGGTGCAAATATGAAATTCTCTTAAAATTCTTCTATTTATGATGTAAGAATGTCATAAAAATTCAATTTGTACTATAAACGATAAAAATTTCTCAGATTTTTCTTTGAATAGCCGTGAAGCTCGGGAAATAAGTATGCCTAATTTCATCTCGTTTTATAACCGCACCTAATCAACGGAGATTTGATTCGAGGAAATTCAAACCAGTTTTTTTCCTTTGTAATAGTTAGGACTAAGTACGAGAGACTTACGAACGTCTTTCTAAATAGATTTTACCAAGAAATTTACGAAAAATTTAGAATGAAATAATTTTGGCGCTTGAAAATTCCCTATTTCTTTCCACCTACTTCCCTAAATCTGCAGACTAATAACGAGGTAAAATCTACTAACAAAGCGCCAAATAATGGCCCAAAGATATTGGTATTGAAAAATGCGAACAAACTTTCTACTAGATATATGCCATGAAAATAGAGAAGCAAAAAAAAAAATGAAAATAAGGGAAAAACATGTTTATAATAATACCACCTCAAAATATGTCCACTTAAAAACGTTACTAGTGTATCTACAAAAATGATTTTAATACTTTTATTGTTTAAAAATGGCAGTAAGGAATTGATAGAATGATTCTACCGATAAAAATTTCACCTTTTCTAAAAAATAAAATTTTTTTCTCAGAAGGTCCAGCCAGACCTATTGGGTATAGAATATGCATATTGTAGTAGGTGCCGACAGAAGGGTTAAAATAAGAAAGAAAAAATAAAAAACTTGTCTTTTGAAGAAAAAGTGCAAGAACAAGCCATTTTAGAATTCACAAAAAAAATAGTGTTTTGTCGATCTCGAAAAAAAAAATTGAAACGGAAAAACACGGTTGAAATGAGACATCGTGGTTTTGAATGGATTCGCAGCGCAGTCCAAATTAGTTTTATAAAATGTTATTCCTTTGTGAAATATTCTCATAAGCGGACACTTCCAATAAGCGGACAAAATATCAATCTCCAATGGTGTCCGCTTATGGAAAGTTCGACTGTATATACATATACCATAATTGTGTTGTGTTACGAATCCTTCATTCTGACGTATGCACCTATGTTTAGAGAGGTACACTCGAGGAAAACCTATTTTGGTATGGGGAGAGTGTAACGTGTTGCGGCCTTATAAATTTATCTAAAAGGGAAAAGAAGCTAAATGTAAAAAAATTAGAATTAAGTTAGCTGACATAGTTACGGCGGCATTAGGAGGTGCCGGTGAACTCCTCCTATCGACGAGGACCCTCCATTTGTTGTGTCGCTCTTTCGACGTCGGCTCCTCCGGGCTATTACATGGCGAAGCAGAATATCAACCTGAAATAAATAAAAAAAAAGTTTACACAAGGAATTTTAAAATTAAATACCTATAATTACAAATACTTATCTGAACTTAACCGTCGTTGTTCCTTATTTTTGCTACCCCGTCAAACGTCACCGGCGATATGACACATGACAGATCATGGGATGCTGTTAGATAAATACTGACGGATAAGTCAAAGCGGAGAAGTATTCTAGTGACTATGGTAGTATTCTAGTGACTATGGTAGTCTGGCTGGTCTAGCGGTTAGTGCGCGCACCTTCGGTGCACAGGGTCATGAGTTCGAATCTAACCGTGGGTCATGGTGTTTTTCGAACCCACAAGCTTGTGACGGACTATGATCTCACTCAGATGTTAAACGAGTACCCATTTATAGGGATAAATAATACTGCTGAGCGTGATACTGATCTCATTACCTCAACAAAAAGCAGATAAGATTTTGGAAATAGGATGTCACTAACACATCCTGCGGCCTGAGTCCAATGCTGGATTGTCGCGCCTGTTATTTATTTTATGGTGAAAAAAGAAAACGGATAAAATTGTGCCGAGGAAATAAAAGCGCAGAAAAGAGGCCGCTATTTCTCTTTCCTTCGTTAAGCCCGGCTTATTAAGTCAAGTGGAAAAGTCTAGCAGTGAAGACATACACCAAGGAGACTTCTGTGGTAAAGAAGTTGGTGAATCTTGATACGCATGTACCAAGAAAGCCAAAACGCAGAGTTTGATCAACGTTCGTTAATAAAGTAGGCAGTAGTTTTATTGCTTCCGCTTCAATGCTGTCTCCCGTGTATTACCGAGTTGTAGTCCATCCGCTTTGAAAGGAAGCTTTACCATGTACCGACCGCTGCTGTCCCGCTTGGTTGGATTACTATAAGCTTCTTCGCATGCCGCTTGACCCGCTGTCAGCTTCCGCTCCCTCCAAGGAATCAAGTTTCCAAAACAGCCGTTAAATGATGTCCAATGATTCGTAATCCACATAACCGCTCTGGCTTCCGTTTGTCAATGTGAGTCCGATAGTAGCCTTTTTATTGTTGTTTTGGTATTGACTGTGACAACGCAACCAAATGTCGTGTTCCGCAGTGTGACAGACTTGTGAACCATATAGCCGCTTCCTCCGTGAAAATTGATAATGCAGGTTCCGCTCCGAGTAAAATATCAATTTGTGCCGGTTTGTATCATCTCGGGTCCGCTAACTCCGCGTTCCGATGTGTTTTCGATGGTACATCTCCGAGTAATTTGTCAACTATAAATGCGTTGATTGTGACCGAGTCCTTCTTCTTCTTCTTTATGGCACGATAGCCCGACGTCGGGCCTTGGCCGCCTAGATTGAACACCTCCAATTGTCGCGGTCACGCGACCTTGTCCTCCAGTTCCGAAAGCCTAGCATCTGGTGGGCGTCCTCAAATACAGAATGCTCCCATCGGGCTCTGGGTCGTCCACGCAATCTGGCTCCGTCCACTCGTTGCGCGTACATCACCTTTTTGGGCATGCGATCGTCATTCATCCTTTGTACATGTCCCGCCCATTGCAATCGCTGCAATTTCACGATCTTCGACACCTGTAGCTCATCATACAGCTGATACAACTCAAAGTTGTACCGGATGCGCCATTCACCTCGTTCACGAACGGCCCCCAAGATTCTTCGGAGAACCTTTCGCTCGAATATGTGTCCAACAGGTGTTCAGAGTTTTGGGTTACGGTCCATGCCTCGCAGCCATAGCATAGCACAGGTCGGATGATGGTTTTATACACGTGGAGCTTCGTGTTCCTGTGCACCAGCTTCGAATTCATAATTTGGAGGACCGCAAAGTAACACTTACATATTAGCTAGTTGTATCCGCCGCTTTATCTCATCTGTTTCGTTGGCGTCCTTTGACAAATTGCAACCCAGGTAAGTGAAGTTGTCTACATACCCTATATTGAGATCCCCCACTGTGATGCTTGAATTTACTGGCGTTCTAGTTTTTGATTGCATCATGACCTTGGTTTTAGATTCGTTGTAGCCCAACTTCTTTGGCGGCGTTATTGAGATTATGCAGAAGGCTTTCTGCATCACCTAATCTTCGAGACATGATGTTGATGTCGTCGGCGTAGGCTACTAGTTGAGTCGATTTAATGAGTAGCGTTCCGCTGCTGTCCAAATTCATGGCTCGAATCACATACTCCAGAGCCAGGTTGAAGAGCGTCTGCGCCAGCCCGTCGCCTTGCTTGAGTCCAGTACGAGTTTCAAATAGGTCAGTGAGTCTGTTCTGAACTCTGACCTGCGAGACGGTATTAGTCATCGTTATCCTTATGAGTCGCACTAGCTTAGCCGGTATTCCAAAATGCAGCAAAATGTTGTACAGTACGCTTCGATCGATACTGTCGTATGCCTGCTTGAAGTCAACAAATATTTGGTATCATGGGCGTAGCCAGGATTTCGGTCAAGGGGGGGCAAGTCCAAAATTTTTTCAACATCATGATTTTCTTAGGAGTTGAAATTTTCGGTCGCAGAAATATTGTTAGCAAATTTTAGAGTAGCCTGGCTTGTGGTTGGATAGGTGCACAGAGTCATGTATTCCAGACTCACCGTTAGCGAATTCATTTTATGGTGTTTTTCGAACTCACGACCTACGTGACGAACTATGATGTCGCTCAGATTGCAAACAGCTATCCATTTATGGGGATAAATTTTTGCTGGGTGTGCTGTTGATCTCAACACCTCAACAAAACAGCAGTTAAGATCCTGGAAATTGAATGTCACTCACCATCTGCGGCCCTAGTTTACTGGTGGACTGCCACGCATGTTATTCCTTTTTTTTTGCTAATTTTAGAGTCAAATTTTTAAAATAGAGATGAGAATGATTTTCTTCTGGATTCTGATTACATTTAAATGGCCTCCAATATCTACTTTTTAGAGCGTAGTTTGCCTATTTTAAGTGCATTTTTTGCATCTCGAACTGCATATTCCACTTGCGAAATCAATTTGTTTCGTCTGTCACTTTCATCTTATCAAAGTAGCATCGTCAGAAAACTTATAAATCCTTTATTGATTGAAATATGGTAAACGGTTTAAATAAGATTTCCTCTAAATTTATCAAAGTACTAACAGTGGCTAAATTTTATTGCTGGTATGATTCAGCTAGAAAATAAATTTTGATTTAATAACTTGAAAGACCCGCTCTGTGGCTCACTTAGTTGAGTCGCACTCAACGATGCTAGTAATCTAGAGGTCCGGAGATCGAATCTCGGCGTGGTCCAAAATTTCCGTAAATGTGAATGGAAATATGTAGTACTTACAACATTATATACACTCCGAAATGATATGCAATGTAACGTTGGCTCGAAATTGCCTATAAACGGCTAAGTTAACGCACCATGGCCCCACAAGGGGCTATACGGTACTGAGAAGAAAAAGAAGAACTTGAAAGACACTGAAATATGAGATCTGTTCTTTACAAGGTCCTTAACCATGGAAGGTCATGCTTATTTTTAGTACGGAAAGGTCATGCTTCGTCGATTCGACGACGGTCAACTTTGACGCCTCATACAAATCACCCTTTCTCAAAATAGACAGATTTTCAATCGTTAGTTTATTTAGAATGGAAAAACATCAATTTTTATGAGTTCGAAATGCAATCTTCCTAAAATGAGGAAGAATTTTGAGCCATTTTCCTGATTTGTCCTATTTTTGTCTTAAAGTAAATATTTTTTCCATAATTTTTGAAAAAATAGGTCCCACATTTCAAAAATAAAAATATTTGTTACGAGCTATCGACAACAGGCCATAAGAAATATTAGAGTTCTAAAAGTTATACAAAGTTCATCTGCCAATATCCAAAAATTCAACTTACCCTGCTTACTTCGTCTAGCCGCTATGTACCCGGCAAGTACATCGGCACGAAACTTAGCTCCAAATAATGAGAATTGTCCCGAAAAATGGGATAAATTTGATGATGCTTAGTCGATTCGACGAAGCATGACCTTCCAGGGCTAACGAAGCAAAGCTGTATACCATTTGTCACCCTTTCAGATGAAAATAAGTTGAATTCCACTAATTTCCCAAAGAGACCTAACGGTTGAAATTGTGTACTCCAGCTCAGAAGCCATGAAATGAAACAGGAAATATCGGATCCACGCAGCCACAGTACGCAGCCTCCGTCAGTTACGAGAGGCCCCTCGCTGTCATCTATTTGTATGCGCCTACTGACTGCAAACTGTCCCGATCATGGCTTCTCCGGCAGCACTTGGAGTGGTGAAAAAGGCATGTGCTGTGCCAGCAGCAGAAAATTTGTGAAAATGTTGTATGGTGCAGCGGTTTTTTTTTACTTCATCGATAAGGATTTTTTTACCATCTTCATCGACCAGGGGGGTGACCGCCCCTCCCTGCCCCCCCCCCCTCCCCCTGGCCCTTAAGGCCCCTGGTCTATTCAGGGAGCGTACATTCCAGGTTCCGTAAGAATAATCAGTTGTTCGTTTGCGATGTCGGCGATGTCGTCGTTGGGTTGTATCCGTCCAATCCGAGGCTTTCATTCCAGGTTTCTTGACGTAGAATTTTTTCCAAGGATGGGTTGTCGGCCCATCGCTTAACCATGATAGTATTCGTAAAACGAAAGAGGTCCATCATGGAGAGGCCTCGGAGGTGCTGCTTCGGTGATTGACTATTTGTTTTTTTTTTTGCCACCCTATTACATTTAGTAACCTGAGACGCTGAAGTTGTTAATACAGCACTCAGGCGCAGCGGTTACTCGGATAATGCGGGAAAGTAACGCCCCGTAGAGAAACATAGGAATTGGCCGGAGCCGCTCACCCTATGAAGCTCCTCCTGCATAGCTAAGGGTCCGCAGTTATGCCACAACTGAAAAGGATATAGGAATCGGCCGGAGCCTTTCAACCCCCTTACGGGGACCGAGTCGTTGGTATACTTGAAATGTATTGTTAGGGTTGTTATTCCGAATGTTGTCATATTCCGCCTGTCCGCTATTCCCGCAATTGATACTTTAAGTATGTTCCGCTTCAATTGTAATTGGTCTGCTAGAGGTATTTGAATATTAATGAGACCTTAGCGCCCGTGTCCAACAGCACCGATGTTTTGATGTTGTCTGTGTAGCGATATTCCGCAATGGCTGTCGGGAGTATATACATGTCCGCACAATCGAGTTACTTGTCGATCGTCTGTATACTTGTGCATTGAGCCTCGTGTTACATGCACTTGATGCTTTTGCACCTTGCCGCGACGTGTCCTGGAGAAGAGCAGTTTAGACACACTTCCGCGTTTTGCACCATAGTGCAGTCATATTAGCATTTCAAATAGAAAAAAAAGAGAGTAAGGCTAATTTTTATTGTTTTTGAATCAGTGGGCTCCCAGGAATCTAGAACTGATTTTGCTAAACAAAATTTTGATCGGAAAGGTCCCAAAAAGGACAAAAAAGGATACTCTTTAATCCTTGACCGGAGGTGGCCATGCGGGGTATCATATCAAAGGGGACGTCGAGTACATTACATATCCGGTATTTTTTTCCTATTTCAAGGACCTTCAAGGGAATAAATCGAGCTTAAATGGAAAATTTTCGAGTTTCCCGTGTATCTTTCCAAAGCCATAACTACGAGAATAATTCAAGTTGTCACTACTTTTATCACTTCCCAGAATCTATAATAGCTGAAGATTCTACCATTAAATTTGCTAAGAAAAAAGTTGATCGGAAAGCTCTGAAAAAGGACATAAAAGGACACTAATTGCTCACCTTAGTCGAACGTGGGCATGTGGGGTGTCATATCAAAGAGGATGTCAAGTACATTCCATATCCGACATTTGTTACTTGTTCCAAGGACCCTCAAAGGAGAAAATTGGCCTCAACTTAAAAATTTGTGTGTTTCCCGTCTCTGTATCTTTCTAAAGCCATAATTTTCCATTTAAGCCCGACTTATTTCATTGAGTGTCCTTGAGACAGGAAACAAGTACCGGATATGCAATGCACTCGACGTCCTCTTTGATATGACACCTCACATGCCCACGTTCGATCAAGGTGTGAAATTAGTCTTCTTTTATGTCCTTTTTCAGAGCTCTCCGATCAACTTTTTTCTTAGCAAATTTAATGGTGGAATCTCCATCTATTATAGCTTCTGAAAAGTGATAAAAGTAGGTACAACTGGAATTATTCTCGTAGTTATGGCTTTGGAAAAATACACGGGAAACTCGAAAATTTTCCATTTAAGCTCGATTTATTCCTTTGAGGGTCCTTGAAACAGGAAACAAACATCGGATATGTAATGTACTCGACGTCCCCTTTGATCTGATGCCCCGCATGCCGACCTCCGGTCAAGGATTAAAGAGTATCCTTCTTTGTCCTTTTTGGGACCTTTCCGATCAAAATTTTTTTTTAGCAAAATCAGTTGTAGATTCCTGGGAACCCATTGATTCAAAAACAACAAAAATTAGCCTTACTCTATTTTTTTCTATTTGGAGGCCTGAATTGGGATATTTTGACTGCACTACCACTATACCTTCCGCTCGCTCGGTGCTAATTTTAGAAAGCACCCGTAGCACCCGTGTAGAACGTGATGGCCGCCGCAATGAACACAATGTCCGCTGTTGTTGTTTGTTGCCACTACCGCTGCTACCGTTAGTTAGTTGTGATTGGGCTACTGACTGTCTGACCCATAGTTGCCGCGAGTATGAACACTTAGCCGCGTAATTGATCGTTTGTAATTGTTCCGCTGTCGTCTGAGACGAACGAACTCTGCCATGTTTCACCGAACTTTCGCGTTACCAACGGAATCCGAAGGGATCCAGCTCGACGGACAAACTGTAAATGTGAAATCTCCGCTGATGATAGCTAGGGAATATCCCTTCGGATATTGAATTCGAAAGACATTTTTTTAATTATTACAAACGATTTATTGACCGATTTAAAAATTTAAACAATTCGCTCGGCGTGCCGCTGACTATAAAAGTGACATTTTTGAAAAAGAAAATATAGGGAGCGGCAGTTTTAGTAAAAGGTCGCTGCGCAGCCTCCGAACCGAGTGAACCGCTAAGTGTTGTGTATTAACCACGCCATCTAGATATTAAGTCCGCAAAACAGAATCATAGACGTCAAAATTAGCTACTAAGTTTTGGTTATAGAAAATTGTGTTTTCCCTAACCCTGATGGAATGCGTCAAAATTATTAATGTTTCCGGCGAAAGTGGAACTGAGGATTTTGGTAGATTTAAATGAAAGTACAGTGAGCTAATGATTGTATTTTGCTGTCAGTTGAAAAGTTTATAATTCTAAATGCACTTAAGATTGCGCTTTAAAAGGACACACTGGATGGACATTACGTGCTCTTATGTATGTTCTACTTTTTCCGGAACTATCCTTGGACACACAGCAATGCGTCTATTTTCAGGAAATAAAAGAGATTTTTGGCGCAGGAAACTGTTCTTCATTGTTAGATGAACTATCCTGCCTGCACCTATAGTGCCACCTACCCTATACACAAAACCAAGGCGTTCAATCCCAACGAATCAAGTGGTTAAATGTACTGAAAAATTACATCATTTAGAAGGGACGCGCATCAGAATGGATAGTTACATACCCCCGAAAGCATTTTCGGCGTAATCTTCCAGTACTGGCGAAATTATGATGAAGTACCCACCGTTCCAAAATTGATCCACTGCAGGAGATAAGTCAGCGTGGCTGCACAACAGAGACTACACAGCAACGAAATATACTACGGAAAAACCAAGCAGACCTTGGAATTCATTCCGTTCCTCGTAAATCATATTTTTTCCCCGTCTTCAGCGCTCACAGCCTAGATAATACTTTCCGATAAAAAACACATCGTACTAGGGAAAAAGATAGATACACAACGGGCAAAAGAAGAAGTCGAGAAATTAATGAGAGCCGTCTCGTCTCATCATCTGGAGAAATTTATCAAAAAGTGAAATTTCCGTTTATTTTCGACGGCAACAAGGAATGATTTTGGTGGTGCTACGTTCTGGGAGGCGATGGAGCGTAAAATGTATATAGGCTGGCCAAAATATCTTCAGCTTAAATCTCCCTTAAAAGCAAATTACATACTTGTACAACAACGGAGTTGTAAATGTATGGATGGCGCTCGTCGCAGTATCAGACAACAACAGCGGCATTCCTCCATCCCAGCACTAGTTACACCTGAAATCATTGCACAATCTACTTTTCGTGAAATGTACATACTTTTCAAGAAATTGTAGGAGGTTGCCGAGGCCGGTTGAATGTACCTGCCGCGCGCCGTGCGATGTCTGAAATCAAAAGGAATTTCCCAGTCAAAAGGATGTAAGCGGAAGCCGGGGAAGATAATATTATAAAATGAGAAAGAACAGTAATGAGAAAAGTTAGCTCGTTATAAGAAACGTCCAAATGTAATCCTATCGACATGGGCCGAAGCATTTTTCAAACTTTTCGTGAGTTTTTCGTTTATGGTTTTTACAGCACTGTGAATTTTAGAGTGGCGAAACCCCTGGCACCCGTTGTGCCGAACTTTCATTCGAGTTGGCAATGTTCTTTTGGATGAGCTGGTCGATTGCAAAAGTAGGACATTAGCTTGTTCTTAATTTACTCGCTGTTGTCCTTATTCAACAATTATCACTTGAGTTGGTACCGGTTCGAAAGGCCGCGCTTTCGATTGCGGATCACCTGATTTTACCTGTAAACGAGACTCAAGAGACAAATGTATACAGAAGCAAGAAACCAAGCAAGAATCGTTCATCGGGGCGCTCCTTGAATTCTCATTACCCTCTTGGCGTCATCTGTCCTTGCCGATATACTTCGGACTCCTGTGGATTGTTATTAGACTTAAAGAAGACTCTCTGCTCTCTGCTCTCTGCTCTCTGCTCTCTCTCTCTCAATACTGCTGCATGGTTAATAAATGGTTTTTTCCTTGCTTCAGCCTCAAAATGGTACACGAATGAATGCGCAACCCATTTTCTCGTCACAAGTGGCACTTCTTAGAAATTTGTCAAGCCCACTATAGCATAGAGAGCCAGGTGGCGTATCCCGGCAAAAGTGGATACTTGACTTTCGGGTGGGGTGGTGGTTTTGGGAAGCATCATCGCATCGTATACCTCTCACTCTGTTTCTGTTACGAATTCCCTTTGCCTCTTGTAGATTCATACATTCACACAAAACTGAGAACTTGCTATTGCTGGTAAGTTTTCTTTCACGTCATTAATACCACTCTAGGGCTTGGGATGTCGTTCGTTGCTGCCGATTACCTTGGAGGCATTTTTAATTACTCTCGAGTTGTTGGTGGAGCTGAGACTGAGTGGTAGTTGGCTTTGCTTGCAATGAGAGTACACAAAGAGATTAAAATAGTCCGCCATACCGAGTTGGAGAGTCAAAAATGTTTTCCTATATATATTTATTTTATTTATGCTTAATTGTTGTTTACTTTTATGAATCAATTACTTGCGATATTTGTTGGGCTGCTGAATTAATTCAGGGATTTTTTTTACATTTTTTTTTGTTTGGTTCTCTCGCTCGACTTTGCAACGTAGGTATACTCCGGAGCTATTTATTTCAGGATTATCTGCGCTCGTCGAAATTTAATTAAATTCCTGAACACAAAAGTATACCTACTCGTCGTCAATTAGTAAGGAAAGGTGTGCTTTTAGTTTTGCTGCCTCATTTTTTGTGTTTGTATATGAGCACGATGGAGAGGGGAATTTAATAGTTAATGATTTAATATTGCCGTCAGTTGAAGGACTACACAATATTTGCAGAGCAATTTGAAGTATTTTGTTCAAAAGGACATGACTGAGTTGTGCTATAAAGTCCTGAGTGAGGATGTGCGAATGTGAAAATTGAGAATTCTTAAGTCGTATGGTAAACATTACTAAAATGCCGATAGAATTACGTATATTTCTAGGGAAGTGTGCTTCATTTATTTCTGTTCCAACAAAGTTGCGAAATGTATTATTCCATTGAATTTCAGAATAAAATTTGGAGTCTTTTTTGTGATCGGTAATTATAGGCAATCAGAAAGTTTTCCCGTTCGCCGTTTTTAAAGACTATCGATAGTCGAAAGGCGATCACTGACATGTAGGTTTCCAGACCCGGATTCCAAAGGCCTGAAAAGCACGAATATTTAGCGGCCCCAACTGCCCCCCCCTCCCCCCTTAGCTACGCCCATGTTTCTGCCTAACGTTGAGAAACTGATTATGCAAAGCGATTATCGATTGCTTGAGATTAATATGCACTAGCTTCACTATAAACATCATTAGTTTCGTTTATCGGAACCTTTGGGCTCTCAGCTCTCCCCGTAGTACACTATTCGCTATAGACTTCTCTATAGCAGGTGTGATCCTCCTTCGGCCCCCTATTGGTTAAGCCTCACGTCAGAATTCAGATGGGCACATGCCAGGCTCGTTGGACGTGTGACTACGAGCCTGTGCAGACTCGTAGCTCTACTTTTCACATCCAGGTGGCCCCTTCAGTATACTAGTCAGCAATGCGATTCGGTCAGTGTGGTCATCAATCCACAAACTAGTTAGATATAAGCGCGTAGGTATTTACCACCAAGGCCGTTCTCCCTAACTAGCCCCTTCAGGACTCGGGTCATGCGAAGCCGTCAACTCCGAAGCTCACACGAATTACCATACGATGCACTCCCCCACCAGAGGACACCATAATCGTGCTTGGCCTTTAGTGACTTCCCTCTCTCGCCGAGACAGTGCATCAAGACACCGAAAGCCCGACATGGCCAATTTTTGTAACCATCTTGCGCAGAAATCAGAAATCAGAATTAGACTCCTGGCTAGTGACTTAAAGGTACACTGGGAAGCCATTATAAATGCGTATGTAGAAAGCGCTGAGCCCATCCTTAGCCCAGACTCGGCTTGTCCGTCAAAGCCTTTTATTTTTATTTTGAACAAGGTGGGGAAATATTCGGAAGATACTCCTCATGCAGTTATGCCGGATTTTTACCGGCTAAAGGCAGACCACCACCGTCGGCTTGCCTCCTGCGGGACCACCTATCGGTATTACTTCGGACGGGCGGCTTCTCTCCTGTCTTTCCTACCTTTAACGCCCTCCAATTCCGCTGTGTCGGCGTGTTATTACGTCGACCACCATACAATCTGCTTGTCTCTTCAACCAGTAGGAATTATTCCAGCAATAAAGTAATCAGCTTCGTGCGAAGTTGTTCAATGCGCACCTACGGTAAATTGAGCTTAATTCCTGGGCGTTCCCAAAGGAGTTTAGTGAAATAGCCGAAACCGGTGAGTCAATAATCTCCTGCTTGCTCTTGGACCGCCTATATTCGGCATAATCCTTGCTAAAGCCACAGTGGCTACCGCCACTTTTTTACATACAAATTCAAATGCTCTCCAAATTTCAGTCTCGAATCTATCATAACCCCCAAATACCCAATGGCTTTTTTTGGAGGTTATGATATTGCTTCCTACTCTGATTTTAAGAGAACACCTTTCCCTGTGCTTACTGATAAGAACAGCCTCGGTTTTTTGCTCAGCAAGTTCGAGGCCAACCCTTAATAGCCAACGCTTTATTCTTGTAATCGCTTCGTTGGCGTAGACTTCGACGCACTCCACCCTCTTTGCCACCATCACAACTGCAATGTCGTTGGCAAAGCCTACCACAGTCACCCCTCTAGGCACGGGTAGTTGCAGAATGCCGTTGTACATTATTATCCATAGCAGCGGGCCAATCACTGAACCCTGTGGATTGTGGAACTCCCGCTGTGACCCTACACTCCGTAGGTACGTCGCTGGTATCGTATTGAAGGATACGATTTGAGCTGCTGATTATAGCTGCAAGATATTCGGGAACATCCATTCTTTGTAAGACGGCATGAATGGAGGACCAGTTTGCAGAATTAAAAGCGTTCTTGACGTCGAGCGTTACCACATACCAGCATGTGCCTTTTTGAAGTGATTTCTTTGCCAAATTGGTGACCAATTCAATTGTATCCACAGTAGACCTCGCCCGTCTAAAACCGTACTGTTGATCTGACACCACCGACAACAGATAAGACACTTTTCGCAAACAGTTTTCCCAAGGTGTCGAGCAGGCAGATTGAGCGATATGAGCTTGACTCTGCAGCCGGTTTATTTGGCTTGGGAAGGAGCACCAACTTTTGCCGCTTCCATGATATTGGAAACGAAGAGTTCCACGCTTTTTTAATGGTGTGCTTCAGTAATCCTTGAGCGTTTTTATACCACTCTAATATAACATGATGGGCGCTTCTTTGAGTTGCCTGTTGGCACAGACATCGCGCTTTCAGGCGCCTGAGCCCCGCAATTTCCTGTGGCCACCAATAGCTCTCATTTCTTTGACTGAATGCCTTCTTCCGTGGCATAGATGCGTCGCAGGCCGTCATCAGCTGGGTTTGTTATCTGTACCTATTGACCTGCTTTCCGCAGAACCTTCGACTGGATCACTTTGAAGCAGAATTTTGTTGAAGAGAGACTTGTCAGATCTCTTTGCGGACCATCCAATGGTCCGTGCTTTGATCTTTCCATAATAGACTCTATTTGTTACCGTATACGAAATTGCTTGGTGATCGCTATGATTATAGAGCTAACTGACGAGCCACTCCGTAAACGGGGCCAACGAACTGCTAACAAATGTGAGATCAGTAGTGGTTCCCAAATTTCCCCTCCTAAAGGTATTTCTAGCCCCTGAGTTCATTAGAACAATATCCAGTTGTGAAAACACGTCAGTAAGTACTCTCCCTCGCCTATTTGTCTCCCGGCTACCCCATTCTGTGGCCCACGCGTTGGAGTCCCCCACAATTACCACAGGGCTTTTCGTACTCGGGTCGTGCACAAAATCCATCCAGAAATGGTTCAAATTCGATGTGATTCCATCGTGGTGGGGCGTTAGAACTGTAAATGTATATGCTGTTGACTTTTGCTCCTTTAACTTCTCTTAGTTCTCCGGACATTCCTTGCTGGAAGGGGAAATCTCCACACGTCCAGATTGCTACTTGGTCTTCCTTGTCTGCAACCCAAATTGCTCCCCCCAAGTTCTTATAGTGATCACATATTATTGCGATACCGATAGCTTTCTCACTCACCGTTTGCAGCAGAAGATCCTGTACTGCTTTGCAATGGTTGAGATTCATATAGCGATTTGCTTCAGCGCTTCCCGATACAGAGGATACTTGATTCCTCCGGTTTAATGATTCCAATTCTCCTTATCAGCTTCGTGAAATAATATACAATTAGGATCGCTATCACAGGACACCGCTTTGTGACCTTCTTTCCCACATTTAAAACACATTCTCAAAAACACGCAAAATGTCCAAATGCGAAACACCTACAGCATCTCTTAGGGGTCAGTAAGGGTCTTGAGCGACAGTTTGTCCAACCAACCTTCAGTTTGCCCCCTTCTAGAATTTGGTGCTTGTGGCACTTTTTTTTTTTGAATTTGTTTGCATCATTGTTGCCTTTTGTCACCATTGTACATGATGCGTATATTTTTTACCTTTTTCTTTACGGCTACCTGTATATTTGGTCGAGACTCCACGAATTCCATGAGTTCCGCAATCAACTTACCCAATTTGCTAAACATGCCCTATTCAACCGTCGGCTTATCATCGTTCACACAGCCCTTTGCCAGGACTGACAGGGGCTGTTGGAGGGGGGAGTTTTTCAGCTTTGCGCTTCTTCTGAAAGGACCGTTTCCAGATGGAGTGTCCATTCCACCATTTGATCCGCACCTACACTTGTAGCTTCATATGTTACGGCAGCCAAATGCGCCACTGCTGTAACACTGCAGTCGAAGGATATCGACGACGGAGAGCCCGCTTGCTCACTCCCACAACCGCCGGCACTGGGTTTCCGAGGCCCTGCAACCAGCGCCCGCTCTAGGGGGGGGGGCAAGCCGGGCGGTCGCCCGGGGCGGCTTTTTGGCCAGCACTTGAATAAAAAAAAAAGATTAAAAAAAGCCGAAAGAAAAAAATCAATATCAACTTCGATTAAGTGGAAAGGCCGCGGTTCCCTTTCTACAGATGAAATAAAAAGGAAGCGAAATTAAATAAAGATATAAAGGTTAAAGTTGTATTTAGAAAATGCATATTCCTTGCGAAGCTATGAAGAGCCCACCATTGATTTGAAGGGCTGCATTTAGAATCCTAAAATGCTAAGTAAGCCGCGCAATACGTCTGTGATGCTATAGCACCCGCCCTACTTTCGAAAAGCAAAGTGGGATTATTCGCTCAGTTATGCGCTGACTAAGTTATTCTTTGGAAAAAAACATACTAACTGAAGAATTACTTGTATGTGTAAATTTCGTCCTCCGATTTAACATTCATTTCACCTTCTTTTCACCAGAATTAAGGACCTTGCACGAACCCTAATTTTTGCTTAATTTTCAGAGGACGAAATTATAGCACGAAATTCATTATTGTTTCATTTATATGCGATTTGATTTCCGCAAGATGATATCTAAAGTTTTTGTTTAGTATATTGAGTAACAGGAGAGCAAATATTGAACTCCCGAAGAAATTCATATGAAATGAGAAATAGGGAGTCGTTTGCGAACAATGAAATTTTCTGCAAATGTGAGCTCCTAGTTGCTCTACAATTCTGATAAATTTCATAAAGATCAGCCAATAGAAACTAAACAGACTCCTCTGTGAGAAATGTTATTCACAATAATTTGTTGGAGTTGTTTTCCAATAATTTCCATCGACACTTCGCGCATTTTGCAATTCAACTTCAATTCGCCAAACCTTCGCATGAATCGATTACTTAAGTTGGTTCCTATTGCATTGATTCATCTAGCATAGGAGGGCAAACTACGAACAAGTTTGGTTTGAATTTTAGCAAGATGAGGGACGAACCAAAGAACACATTGCCAGAGCTCCCTAATTTGTGTTTGGACATGCTATTCGGAATTTGGCTATAGGCTCAGCCGATTTACCTAGCTCTGACCTTATTCTCTTTAAAAATTGTCGAGATGACGCATTTATGAAAATAAGCCATGCACATTGAAAAGCCTAAAGCCGGCCCCAGACCGAACGGAGTGTGGCAAACACCGCACAAAAGATTGATACGAGAAATCGTACACCAGCAGTGCAGCAGTGTGGTTGGGCGACTCCAAGGTATCATTCTTGGAACCGGTCTTTTGTGTGTGTGCCACACTCCGGTCGGCGTGGGGCCGGCTTAAAGCAATCCGGCTAATTGACGTTTCTAAGGAATTTATGGAAAACAACGGCAGAGCGTTAGTAATGAAAACGAGCACAATTTTCCATGGCCGTATTTTACTGGAAAACGAAATTTCGCATGCATTGTCGATTTGTTACATCAAGCTTCAACATTTTGACACTCGAAAAAAACTCTATAAGCATAAGGCCTTGCTGAACTGTGGTGCGTGGTGGCGCCCTTAAGAGTATGACTGATAGCTGAACGGTGGTTTGAATCCCAATGCGATCATTAATTTTTGTGTTCTTTGATGATATCGCTGATTGAAATTGACAAAGCTGGCGATTCTAAAAAAAAACCGCACCAGTCAGCTAGTTTTTGTATGTATAGACTGACTCTTTGGTAAAACTCATGCGGATTTTGGTCTCTCCGGGTCATTTAATTTTTCGTGCTCGACGTATCACTGAAGCCATAGTGACGGCCGAACTTACGACGAAATTCAGCATGCGGAGATCACGAAATTTAATTAATATGCACTTCTAAAAATTTTCAGTAGTTACAAAATATCGCCTGAACTAACAACTAAATGTTCAAACAATTTAAAATGCGAAAATAGATCCTGAAATATAAACCTATAAAATTAAAAGCATTCCTTGCCAACGCCAATTTTTTCACACCTATTTTCTTGGGTGGCGCCAGGATCAGTAGACCTCGCAAGAACTGAAAAAGATTGGGAACCACTGATCTAGATAGTATGGATATCTAGATCAATCTGTTTGGTACAGTACCTAAGGGGCGGCAATTTGTCCTCTGGTCCGGAGCGGCGTAAGTCCTAGGGCGAGCGCTGCCTGCAACGTAAGTTTTTTCTAGAAATTTACATTCCATATTTGGTTTGTTGTTTAGGGTTTCCTTCCTGTAGTCTTTTTTAAACCGGGGGACGACACTTCCAGGAGTTTTCAGAGGGGAATTAAAATTAAGAAGTACATAATTTTTTTGTCGAGGTGGTCGTTTTGTTTGATTTCATGGAACGGTTATGTAAAGTAACGATTGTTTTTGATTTTCGGGAACGAGTAGTAACAGTTACCGAAGCATTGGCCCATCCGTCAGGTTGGGTTGCCGTTGCCGTAAATCCAATTTGTTGCACTTCAGATTGCATGTGAATGTGCTGCCCGCTATCATAAATTCGTCATCTCTAAGAAATCTCTGATATTAGTGCAACGCTACGTACAAAGAGTACAGCGTCTTGATACGCTTACAGGTTTTTAGATGACGGGCGACCCTGCTGAAGTTTTAGTTCAGGCTGAACACAGCTATCGTTCAGCTGTCAATATACCTTTTATCATGTTCCAGACGAAATCCAATTTCTTAAGCAAGTCGAACCAATAAAATTGTTGCTGCAGTTGCAAGCGCCATAAGCATATAGTAGTCAGTCATCTCGTTGCACTCTTTTGAGTCGTTTATACCTTTTTTCCTTCAAGTTAACACATTTACGGACCGAATGGACAAAGTGAGTGAAATTGACGATTTTACGAATCAAGTTACCAAATTTGCGAAACAATCGAACATTTTTTCGAGTCATATAAATAATGTTGTCAATGAAAAAAATGCTTTTTTGGATGATTTTAACAATTTTGCGAATCAATTTAACAAATTTACGGATCAAATGAAAATATTTTCGGAACAATTAAGCACATATGCGAATGAAGTAAACATTGTTTTGAATGTAGTTAGCAACTTTACAGAACAATTTGACAAATTCGCGAATCAAATTAACAATGTTTCGAACCTAGTAAGTATAATCGTTAATCATATTTTTACTTCATCAATCAAGTAAACTTCGATTAATGCAACTCCCTTCCGGCTGCGGCAACTGGCAGTTGCATCATCATATCTACACGGAAATGTATACATGAGCTTTATGCCATCAGTTGGTATAAAAAATACACCAGATTTTTTAACCGTGCAGTAGAAAGTTTGTACAATCCGTTGAAGTTACTGTATGCACTCCTTGAGCAATCAAGTCAGTTAAAACATGATCTCGTGTAAGATCACGAAGTTCTCGACGTACAAATTATTTTACTTTTGCGAACACTTTCTCAATAGGGTTGAGCATCGGCGAATACGGCGGGAGACATTGTAGCGTAAGTCCAGTCTAGCGCGCTGTAGAATTTCCTTGACCTCAGCACCTTTCTTTATGTATTTGGGCATTGTCCATTATAACAAGCGCACCTTCCCATGATGAGTCTAGATTATCCACCAAATCTTTTAGAAATGTGCAAAATTTCTGTGCATTGCATGTTGAGTGTGCAAGAATATTGCTATGGACAACTTCTTCATTAGACATTGCAGCAACAAGGCTTACATTTCTTCCGCGAATAGTAGGCAGTACGACTCGAGCTCGTGTATTCCGTCGGGAGCGAGCATGTTTTCTGCGGAGATGTAAATTAAATCCAGACTCATCAATAAAAATCATTTTGGTCCGATTAAGTTGACAGCGGCTGGATATGTCGATGGCATAATTTTTCCTTAATTCGATAGTACGTGGTTCGTTAACCCGGTCAAGCTCAAACGAAGCAAGCTTAAGCGTAATTTTAAGCCTTCGTAAACCCTTATTGACGGTGGAAATACTTATAGAAGTGCCAGCCTGTTCAAGTTTTCGCTTAATTTCTTTTAAGGTTATCCCCGGAATATTCTCCACGATGCGTTCTATTTCACGTACAACGTCATCGGTAAATTTTTGCCGTCGGCAACCACCGCGGGCTTTCTGGAGCACGAAGTACTGTAGAAGCCAAATATTCATTTACTTTCGCGGCTGCAACTGCCTCTTTAATTGTTGCTCCGTCTTCGTATACGGATATCAGCAACTCCTTCTGTTCATTACTGATTTTCTTGTAGCATTCCCTTTTTGCGTCAATTTCACTCTCTAAATCATTTTCACTCATTTTATCAAAATTATGAAAATAATGACACGCTACCGAACAAATAAAGTATAGTATCCACTAAGGCAGCCACAACGCAGGCGAAGAAGTCGGGGATGCTACAAGAAAATCAGTAATGAACAGAAGGAGTTACTGATATCCGTATACGAACACGGAGCAACAATTAAAGAGGCAGCTGCAGCCGCGAAAGTAAATAAAAATTCGGCTTCTACAGTACTTCCTTTATTTAGGAAAAATTATTGCGCTCTGCTCCAGAAAGCCCGCGCAAAAATTAACCGATGACGTTGTACGCGAAATAAAACGCATCGTGGAGAATATTCCGGGGATAACCTTAAAAGAAATTAAGCGAAAACTTGAACAGGCTGGGACTTCTATAAGTATTTACACCGTCAATGAGGGTTTACGCACATCCCTTGTTTTAGCTTTAAATTTAAATGTGCTCTAATTTAAATCTTTCAATTTTAAGAAGGTTTGTACTTAATATTAAGTTCAATTAATACAGCAATCTTCGCAAGACTCCTTTCAAACCAAATGTGCCCTCTGCACCACAGCCGTAATAACCGTGTATATACCGCAAGCAAGATCGAATATTTTAGTCTTTAACGACATACTCGATACAGGCCGTGCTAACTAGTTTGAACTAAGTTTAGTACCACTCTCAAACTATTTTGTTCGTGTTCGACAGTTCATGACAATGTGGATTGGAATGTAGTCCGAAAGTTTAGAAAAGGTACTATCAACTAACATTTTTTTCAAATATTTTATTTGCAGAGGGACCTAAAGACTCTTTTTGCGGGCAAGGAAAAGAGTGGGTCGGATTGCAAGCCGTGGGCTGCAGTTACAGCAAATAGCGCAGCCATGCAATTTAATCGGAATCGGATTGTCTCATGAACTTTCAAAGATTTCAGGACATATTAAATGTGTTTAACCAAGGGACCTGTTGAAAGAGTAACAATAAATTTGGCATTTGCTTTGACTTCGAAAAGTGTATCCCTTCTTGTCTACAAAAAATATATACGTCGAAGTGTTGCTTTTCGCAGTCGTGCTGTTTTTATGGTTCGAGAAATCTTTCATGTGGCTTTTGGACCCCTAAATCTCGTGCCCCCCCCCCACACGTGCCCTGCGAGCCATTATGCGCCGCCCCTGCGATAAATGATATCACCGCATCGACCGTTCAGCTATCATATCAGCTACTCTTAAGCGCAATTCACCACAGTTCAGCAAGGCCTTATCTTATAGAGTTTGTTTGGAATTTAAAAATGTTAAAGCTTGATGTAAGAAATCGAAAATGAATGCGAAATTTTGTTTTCCACTAAAACACTCAATTCATTTTTAGAAAACTCTGCCCTCAAAAATGTTAGGCCAAAAATTGTGCTCGCTTTCATTACTAACCTCCTGCAGTTGCTTTCCATAAATTCCTTAAAAACTTCAATTAGCTGGATTGCTTCAGGCTTTTCAATGTGCATGGCTTATTTTCATAAATGTCGCATCTCGAGAATTTTTAAAGAGAATAAGATCAGAGCTATTTATATCGCCAAATACCGATATTAGCATGTCCGAACACAAATTAGGGAGCTCTGCCATGTTTTCTGTGGTTCGATGCATCATCTTCCTAAAATCCAAACCAGCTTCTTCGTAGTTTGCCCTCCAATATAAGATAAATCAATGCAATAGGGACCAAGGTAATCCATTGACGCAAAGGTTTGGCGAATTGAATTTAAATTATGCTGCGAAATGTCGATGGAAATTATGGAAAACAACTCCAAACAAATTATTGATGAAAATAATGCCTTTGTGGATAACATTTATCACAAAGGAGTCTGTTTTAAACGCCTTAATGTGCTCAACGTTTATTCGACTCCCTATTTCCCATTTCATAGAAACGAAATCGCAGACCTTTCCACTAAATCGAAGTTGATATTGATTTTTTTTTAAACTTGTTTTTTTATTCGAGTGCTAGCCAAAAAGCCGCCCCTAAAATTTGGCGCCCCGGGCGACCGCCCGGCTCGCCCCCCCCCCCCCTTAGAGCGGGCGCTGACTACACGGTTAAAAATTCTGGTGTATTTTTTATACCAATTGATGGTATGAAGCTCATTTCCGTGTAGATATGATGATGCAACTGCCAGTTGCCGCAGCCGGAAGGGAGTTGCATTAATCGAAGTTTACTTGATTGATGAAGTAAAAATATGATTAACGATTATACTTTCTAGGTTCGAAACATTGTTAATTTGATTCGCGAATTTGTCAAATTGTTCTGTAAAGTTGCTAACTACATTCAAAACAATGTTTACTTCATTCGCATATGTGCTTAATTGTTCCGAAAATATTTTCATTTAATCCGTAAATTTGATTCGCAAAATTGTTAAAATCATCCAAAAAAGTATTTTTTTTCATCGAAAAAATTATTTATTTGACTCGAAAAAATGTTCGTTTGTTTCGCAAATTTGTTAACTTGATTCGTCAAATCGTCAATTTCACTTACAAATTTGTCCATTCGGTCCGTAAATGTGTTAACATGAAGGAAAAAAGGTATATATGAGTAGAAAATTGTTCGTTAATAGACATAGCAAAGTTTACTCAACAACCTTATCGTTCCTCTCCTGGTGGGAAATCTTAAGTATGCTCCACTGAATTAGCAGAGTTCTCAGTTCTCACCCGCAAGCATATCCGATCACCAATCTCAACGAACTATTTTATTTCTTGCAATTTTTATTACGATTGGCAAGTGCTGATAATAATTTCATACAAAATCCTAAAAATAAACTTATCGGTACTCTCACGCTTCGGGTCGGACAACACAACCGCGAACCACCGAGGAGGATTCCCAGGGCTATAACTATCATTGTTCCTCCCGAAATAATTGATTACGTTCAATCACGCAAAAGATTTCATATACCCAGACAATAATTAAAGTTGTACGCGAAACAGGAAGCACTCCGACGTGTCTATTAATAATGACCTGAAATGAAAGAACATGCATGGTACTTTAGCCATGTAATAGTACTTCCGCTCCGCTTCAGCAACTATTTGATTAGAAACTAGCGCAGTGTGCTTGGCTGGCGAGCTTACGACGTAAACGGTTCGGCAGGTGTAGGTGGTGTGATGACGTGGCGTGGATAAAGGTTGGCGGGCCAAGGATTATCGGAGAATTCCAACGCGGCGGAGGCCACGACAAGCGATGCAAATGGAAGACATTCGCCATTCGCCAATTAATGATGACAGGTAGCCTTGAGCATGGTATAGTGTTTGCATTCGGTTTCACCTTTTATTTCTGCATGGTATGTTTAAGTCGGAATAGGGCACGTATCAGGTTAAGTAGGAAAGAATGTGTGTACGTAATAGCAAGATTGGATAAGCACCGAATGAGGTAACAGGATCGATAATGATGACCTCACCAAGCAGGGTAGTTCTATACTAATCGTATAAGGAGCTTCTATGTAATCAAATTGAACCCCATTATGTGTATTCGTAAGTGTAGCCTGCTAGCATTGTATACAACTCGCATCATAATCCGAATTGCGTATCCTAGAAAACGTCAACGGTCGTCACACTTTAATCCATAAGGGAACGAGGTATTCAAGAAGATACATTTAATTCCAACTTTCTTATGTGAGACATCCAATACTTCCTAGCCTGTTGCTTCTTTTTTCAATCAAGATTATTGCATTTATGTGATGTACTATTTTGGCCGTTCTTTGAAAAATATCCTGCTCAACTAGTACACTAAGCAATAATTGCAACCGCACATCAAAGTGCACGTTTTTATGTCCTCTTTAAATATTCTCTTCCTTTAATATCTCATATTCTGCAATGCATGCCATGCACACAATTCCGCACATATCCTTACACATACTCCTGTCTGCACTATGATGTACTATATTCGGTTTCCAAGAAGGTGAAAAACGATTTATCCACGACCACGTTCAACGCTATAGGGACCTATTCAACAGCATTTCCTTAATAGAAATAGTGTTGTCATGGGACCAAAGCTAGTGCTGCACAGGAAAAACATCCCTCAACTGTACGAACCATACGAATGAATGAATGGTGAACTATATGCCATGGCGCGACTCGATGGCATAGGGAGCATAGGGACAAGAAATGGTCGCAGAATTGTGATGTAACGTGAAAGGAATTTGCCATATCCACGTGACGTGAATCTTCATTAGAATTGCAACGAGTGAATTTCATACACTCTCTCTCTCTCTATCTCTCGTGCGCTGATGTTTTTCATTTCACTCTTCTTCTTGTCCGTGTCCATTTTCGTTGTCCTTGCCTTTCTGCCTTTCGAAAACTTAGCGATGACGGAAGTGATGAAATTAAGGGTACTTTAGTGCTGCAGATCGCATAGTCATTGTACAGTACATTCATAGAGTGAAGAAGAATGTGCATGTGGGAGCGAAGCGCGTATAATAATAAATTGAAAAGAAGGTCGTCCTTTTACAGTGAAACCATTATTGCGGCGCGGTTGCATGAAGTCAACACGTCGGGATTGTAATCTTGTTGTGTTGTCAACAGTGGTTGAATTATGGACGACATACGCGTGAAATTTATGACCTCAAAAGAATTCGCATATATGCGAAAATTTGCATAATTAATGGCATAGTCATGCTTGTCTCGCAGCGTAAATTAGTTGAGCAGATTATACTTTGCGAATTATAGAGTTCTGAAAATTAACGCCCAGCTGCAAATTGAGCAAATTCGTCTAGAGAGGGTGAATTTAAAACTACAGCAGGGTGTCTGGGAAAAGTCGCTTATACTCTCTGCGGAGAATGCTCATAAATATTATAATGGAATACTAAATGAGGGCAGGCAACTACTTTAATTTTCGGAGCCCCTTAGACATCTCACAATTTCCTGAGATCTCATGTTACCTGTACCTCTCTCCGCTTGAATTATAGTTGAAATAGATTACACGCGTCAGCAGCATAGCATCGGCAGAATTTCATAGCTGATAAATATGCTGAATGCCAAGTCTTCTGCTCAACATTTTTGTCAGCAATGTAAAATGCATTCGGCTTGACGTTTCGCGATGCCGATGCTTCTGCTGACGCGTCTAATTTATTTCAAGCATCAGTCCATACTAGAATTACTACAACTACAACGAACTGCAAACTCACTAGTGGAAAGTTATATTACCGCCACAAGCAACGGATATTAGCTGCATCTGGTATTGGCCATAGACGCCTGTGTCTTGGATGAACTTAGAAACTGGAAAGGTTTCCGATTTTCCATCGTCACTCCCAATCTCAGAGCAAAGGACGTCATGAAACCCCATGACGAGGTAGGCTTGAGGCAAAACCCAATTCAACGTGCCGTCAAACAACGTTCATTTGGAAGACAGGTATGTTATGCACCAATCCAAACCAACCTTATTAACGCATAGCGGAAAGGTACATGTGGCTGCAACTTAAGCAGACACACCGAACTTACACCGAACACCCGGTTTTCAGTTTATCCGGTTATCCTTGAAGGCGGTTAGACCGTCCCTTTTATAAGTATCTGTTTTCCGGTTAAGCGAGTCAACAGAAGCCTAACCAGGGTAAGAAATCCTTCGCACAGGTTGCCGGAGGTGATCTCATCCTGGGTGTTACCGACGCGTCTCGTGAGGGTCCCCTAGATGTCACACACCTGAATGCTTTCAAAGCATCTCTTTTGTGTGCTCTGGACGACCTCAGTGATGATGCCGGAGACATAGGCTTTATATGCAAGACTCAATTGGTTGATGGATTTATTTCACTGGCGTGTAGGAATCAATCGACCAAGAGCTGGCTTATCGGCATGCAGGAAAACCTGACCAATTTATGGGAAGATGCCAGACTGCGTGTGGATAGTCTGCGAGTCATGCGCAATGAGGCGAGACTGATTATACTTGCTCACGGTTGTACTGAGAGCAAGGATGTCATTCTCAGCCGGCTGCAGAAACAGAATGCCTGTGTAAAAGACACTTCCAAATTGTATCCTGGTGCGGCATGGTGTACATGCGGTACAAATGACGCATCTAAGCTCGCCCGATCTTACGGCAGTAATGATTGGAAGTGGGGCAGGATCATTTATAATCACGTCGGCACACCTCCCTTACGACTTACCAGAACCACCTCCTTCAGTGGAAGTAGAGAATCTGGTAAAATACTGTAAAGAAAGAGGTATAGGTCTGATATTAGGCTGTGATGCCAACGCTCACAATACTGTGTGGGGCAGCATAGATGATAGCATCAGAGGACAGCAGCTGCTGGAATTTGTTGAAAGATACAACTTGTTAGTAGCTAATACAGGGGTGGCTCCCACCTTCGTTGATGCACGAAGGGCTGAGGTGATAGACATTACCCTGAGCTCTGTCAGTATGCTGCACAGAATTCAGAACTGGAGAGTGAGTGGTGGATAGACTAACGATGTCTGATTACAGGGCTATTCAGTTTGGAATTCTGTATGGCACGAAACCGAGTAGCGAAAACAAACGTATTAGAGTGCCAAGGAATACGGACCGTACTAAGTATGAAATGTGTTTATTGGAACAAATCGAGGAAATTTCAGGGGAAATACCTAATAACACGACTGAGATAGAGCGATCGGTGGAACAAATGAATTCTGCGATAACTCACTCTTTCAAACTGGCTTGTCCCGCTACAAGCATAGATGAAAAGGATCCAACACCCTGGTGGTGCACTGAATTGGAATCTTTGAAGAAAGAGACAAGGAAAGCGTTTAATAGGTACATGAGAGAGAGGACCCCTCGCTCTTGGGATCTATATAAGGATAAAAAGAGAGAGCTGAAGAAGACTCTACGTACACGTAAAAGGAACTCGTGGAGGGAATTTTGCTCGAATATGAGGAATAGATCCGATGTATGCAGATTACAGAAGATGATTTTGAAAGACATCGTTTCCAAAATGGGACTAATCCGAAAGGCGGATGGGACTATGACGGAAACAATGGAGGAGACATTGCAGTCGCTTATGGAAGTCCATTTTCCAGGAAGCTTCAAGTCAAATAATCCGTGGACTCAAACCTGTAAATTGGTAGGGGCGACCGGACGACAAGAAGCTGAGAGGATAATAACTTCAAATGGTGTCAGGAGTGCTATAAATACTTTTGAGCCATATAAAACGGCTGGAATGGACGGAATATTTCCGGCACTGCTACAATGGGGCATAGCAGCTCTGCTGGAGAAGATCCGGAACATATTCGTTGCGGGTTGGATACGATATCCCCAGTCACAAAATCCCCAAACCAAAATCCCCAAATCAAAATCCCCGTAATCAAAATCCCCGAAATTAAAATCCCCGAAATCAAAATCCCCGAAATCATAATCCCCGAAATCAAAATACCCAAAACTAAAATACCCAAACGAAATTCCCCATTCCCCATTTGAGGTGTGATCTAAGAACGCGCGCGCGTTCTAAGATCACACCTCAAATGGGGAATGGGGAATTTCTTCAGGCTATTGTAGATGGTAAATGATAGATGTTAAATGGCAGATGATAAATGGTAGATGGTAGGTGGTTAATGGTAGACGGATGGTAGCTTGTAAATGGTTGATGGCAGATGGTAAATGGTAGATTGTAAATTGCAAATGGTGGATGGTAAATAGCAAATAGTAGATGGTAAATGGTAGGTGATTTAGACTATTGTAATTGTAATTGAAGTGACACAGAACAAAATCAGATAATGTGCAGGCGAATCGGTTCCAACAATAAGCCAACCAAGTTTTCCGCGAATATTCGTTCGGATGAGGACATGTCTCGACGATGTTAAAGAAAACCTAATATGTTTAGAACGATATATGCAAACGTTTATTCAATATAATGTACTCGAACATTTTGTTTGTGCTAATCAAAAAAAAAGTTAGTATCGATTTACGACCCTCCTAGTGCCATTTACAATCTACCATTTAACACCTTCCATCTATCATCAACCATCAACAATTTACAGTCTTTCATCAACCATTTACCATCTACCAGCCATCTACCATTTTTTACTACCATTCATCTACCATTTACCAGCATATTTCGGGTGCTTGGGGATTTTATGATTGGGGATTTTGTATATGGGTATTATGATTATGGGGATTTTGTAAATGGGTATTATGATTATGGGGATTTTGAATATGGGGATTTTGATTTTGGGGATTTTTCTACGTTTGGGGATTTTGTGATTGGGGATTTCGTATGGTTCCCATTCGTTGCCTGTTTATCGACAGGATATATCCCAATGTCTTGGAGAGAGACTAAAGTTGTCTTTCTACCAAAACCGGGAAAAAAGGATTATACGGAAGCGAAGTCATTCAGGCCGGTTAGCCTAACCTCTTTTCTATTGAAGACAATGGAGCGAGTATTGGTGGACCATCTAGAGAATACCTCGCTGATGTATAGACCTTTGAGTAGATGTCAACATGCTTACAGAGCAGGTAGATCTACTGAGTCCGCTATGCATGAAGTAGTGCGGGTAGCAGAAAGAGAGATTCACAACAGCGGTATCGCTATGTCAACCTTTATGGATATAGAGGGTGCTTTTGATAAGATCTCATACAGCAAACTAAGAAATGCCCTAGCTGAGCGGGACATCGAGCCCATGATAATAACATGGATCGATTCGGTGCTTAGTGGGAGGGCAGTAAATCTTAGTAATGGATGTGCCAGAATAAGAGGAAGGGTAGTCAGGGGCTGCCCACAAGGAGGGGTACTTTCGCCTCTACTGTAGAACATCACCGTAGACTCTCTTCTCTGGAAACTGGACTCGATGGGCGTACATACAGTAGGATACGCTGATGACTTAGCAATTATGGTCAGTGGCAAATTCATGGACACTATCCAAGGTTGCATGAGGCAAGCTCTCAAAGCAACTGAAGAATGGTGTAATGAACAAGAGCTAACTATAAACGCAAGCAAGTCAAGCACTATAGTCTTTACTCTGAAAAGGAAAGATGTAGAAACCACTCCCATGCTGCTTTTTGGTTCGGAGATAAAAGATTCCAAGGAGGTGAAGTACCTAGAGGTAACCTTAGTTCCCAAACTTATTTGGAACTCTTATGTTAACGAAAAGACACAAAAAGCAGCGAGGATTTTGCATCAGTGTAAAAGAGTGAGTGCACGAAGGTGGGGTATATCACCAAAAGCGGCACATTGGATCTATACAATGATAGTTAGGCCCGTTCTATCCTATGCAGCAGTGGTCTGGTGGCCCAAGGGTAGCCAGAAAACTACTAGACAACGGATGAATGGGATTCAACGCATAGCATGTATAAGCATACATACAAACTTGACCCCTAAAATTAGGTTCTTCTAAAAAATACTTTTTTATTTGGACACAAATTTCAACTAAGCCTCATGGAAATGTATTTTTATTGATGGTACAAAACATATGCAAAAACGAATTCTATCCGACCATGGGGTCATGGGGCTGGCATATAAACCCAACGCCTAAATTAGGTTCTTCGAAGAAAACCTTTTTTACTTGTCCACCAATCTGAACCAAATGTGTTTTAATTGATGCCACAAACATAGGTAAAAATTAATGGGAAGACCATAGGGCTGCTGTACAACCCCCTTCCCCCTCTTTTTGGTTCTTATAAGAAACCTACTTCCCCGCTTCACCCAATAAATCTACGCCACGGCACTTATGAGAAAATTCAAAAGCATGGAAGTGGGGAGGACTGAACACTAGTCATATAGGTACGCCCGAAAAACTTTTAGCCCGAGGGGAGCGAAGGGTATCCAAATTTCGGCCACGCCCGAATTAGCCTTGGTCTCGCTAATATCTAATTTGATCATTTGAACTTAACGATTTACTCACCTTAGAATTGTATCGATTTGTTTATTTACATTATCTTGTTTACATCCAATGTCAACTGATCTGCTGATCCGTTTATGTACATTTGACTCTATTTAGAACATGAGAATCCTGCAACATGATAATTGAAAATCTTGGATAAAGTTAGCATACATTCAAAACTATTTACGATATTTAATGTACATAATTTGCATACTAACACAATGCTGTGTACATGTGTGAGAAATATTTGCATTTTAACCTTGAACTTGAACAACGGCTTTATCGTTCGATACAAGGTTTCAAGGCAAGTCAATATTAGAGTAACGACACCAGAATTGTTGACCCCATCCGGGAACTTACTTTACTCTCGTTCTAAAATGATTTTATTTGTTGGATTTTGATAGCACATTGAATTATTGTACCTTTGATTTAAACTCTAAACATTTTAATTTGAATTTCGAACCGTCTTTTGTAATTGATAAATTTGTACATTTTGGATAATAGAATATTTTTTAACTTATGTTTCGCGAGTTATTTTCTGAACATTGGTCCGTCGAGTATTCGCCCCCTTTTGATTTTATATCAAACATTATCTATTTTGTGGAAACCCTCGATGAAGTACGTCTTGCATTCTTCTTCTTCTTGCTTGCCTCGTTCTTTATACTGCTCCATGGCTTCGCGTTGCTCGACCCGCGGTGTAGGCACATCGCCCGTTTTGGCGATAATATCGTCTTGCATTAATCTGTCAATTAATAAAACCCTTAGGGAGCGACAATCCTACATAGTCCCGAGTAACTGACTATACTGGTTGAAACTCTTGTACGTCAAAGCAGCGCTTCGCCGGAAGCCACCCCTTGCCATTTAATCCTGAGTCCATTTAAAGAAATGGTCTCAAGAATTTAATTTCGATATCCGATTCCAGCAACGAAATTGCTCCCGCATGGGATTGTTTTTCTGAAAATTAAATTTGGCGGGCTCCAAGACCCATCACATTCGACACATTTACTTTTTCTAGGAGACAAGAGTGAAATTTGAATTTTTTTCTTGTAAATATGAAAGTACCTTGAGTACTTTTATTTCTCTGCGTAATTGCCAGGGCTCCTGAATGAGAGCTAGTCCCAAGCCCTTCCTGGCGAACCTGGCCACTACCGTATCCGAGGCTGTAATCTTGTGATGCAGGATAGCTTGCCGCATGCTCAGGGATACATTAGTCGGTGGGTTCATCGGTGTCGTCCATGGGCCCGATGTGTCCCTCTTGCTTGGTTGAGTCCCCTTCCTCAGTCTCCATATGGGTTACGGTTTCTGAGAGAGGGGATTGGACATCATCGTCCTCTGTCTATTCGAGATATTCGTCCGCTGGTGGTACGACAATCTCCTGCTGGGTGGGGGTTGTCGGTGCGCTCCCCGAATCGCCTAACTCTCAGCAGCAGCTGTGTAGCGCTTCCAGGTCTTAGGGTCGAGGGTGACCCTGCTGAACTTATAATTGAATGAGAATCTCCGCCATCGGTACGTTCTGTATCTCTGTCTTTTGCTCTGACGTGAGCCGCTCCGTCGGGTTGGTGGAGATTATGGCCACATTGGTGTTGGAGGCCACTTTTCCTTCGCCTCCAGCTTAGGCAGAAAAGCGGCTTCTTTCGGCCGTGCCTGTCATCGCCTTGGTTGTTGATGGTATAGCTCTCGCCTCCTTCGATGCCGCCTACAATCGGGATGTCGCTACATTGGTCTTGGCCCACCCTTTCCCTCTTAATGTCTAGCGTAAGGGCAGGTGAGACCTCGTCCGCGGAGCGTTGTCGCTTTGCTTGAGGTGGTATCTGGGGGGAGTTACAAGAGAATTTCGCTGCTAGTTCTCTTGCTTTTGCAGTCTCATGTCCCTGTGCAAGTAACTTGATTTATCGCTTGCATCCCGCGCCGCTGAGTCCCTTTCTCAAGAGATCTTTAACGCCTCTTGGCTCAAAGAGTTTGGGATTTTTTTCGGATGTTCGATGGGCCTGGTCGGGGCTCGTCAATGTCCGAGAGGTAGAGCTCCTCTAGGACGCTTCGTTGGATGGATTCATCGTTGCCATCCCGTGGCTGTTCGGAAGTGCCGGCCTGCCCTTTTTTTCATAGAAGAATCACTCGAATGCCACCTTGGCTTCGAGAGTGCTGATTATTTTTAAGTTGTTTTGTTGTTTTTGTTTTTATTGGTTTCATGTTTGAGTAGCTAGGGAAAATAAAGTCCGCCGAAGCAGTGTCCTGTTTCACTTCGGTAAGGTTATAGCTATCCTTGGAGATAACCCGATATCCAAGGAGCTCCGCTATTGATGATCATTTGCGTCCTAATCACCTTCCCCCGATGGGCACGGGTTGCCTGACACCCCGGGGATTTAGGCATAGCTAACACCATGGACATCATCAGAGACAGTATGATTACAGAACCTGAGAACATCTGGTATGTATGCAGTGATTTTTGGATCTCGATTCGCTGGCTCAGTATGCATCGGAATACATATAGGTGAAGTTTGCTTAAGATTGGTACATAAAGAAGAATGTAATTTTCAGCGGCAGCCCCATATATACAGCGTACACAAAAAAAAAACTTGTATACAAAATTTCAACCCGATAGCTTCAAAACTGAGGGACTAGTTTGTGTTGCAACAGACGGACAGACAGACAGACGGACATCGCTCAACCGTTTTCTCTCGTCACACTGATCAATTAAATATATAATTTATATAGTCGGAGGTGCTTCCTTCTATGCGTTGCAAACTTCACATAGTGAGTGACGGGTATAACATTTGATAACAACGGAAGCCCGTCAAGTGCAATTAAGACATCAGTTTCAATATTTAATGAAAAGATTTGCCTTTCTCCGAAATTTCATTCATTCCCTAAATTATTGATCTAATCCTCTTTTGACTCTCCACGCATACACTAATCCTCCGGATTATCAACGACAGTTCCATTTATTGCCAGAAAACATTGCCGCCCGCCACGCTTGTTAGGGTGTGGATTAAAAAAGGATTTGTGTGCTATTAGGTGGCGAATGTATACAAGTACACAACATTTCTACATCAAAGTCGACCCATATTGAACCACACTGTGCCGCATTTTCCAATCAATGCCACCCTCAAACATTTCGCATACCATTCAAAAGTTTGGTGCAGGCTTTTACCATACAACCATCTTCATTTGCAGGCCACATTCATTGGATGACCATTGAGATTTCATGTTTCTTTTTAAGGCAAAAATGCTGCTGCACTCAAATTCTGCAGAATGCAAACGAAACGAAATAAAAGCGGCCGAGAAAATGGTTTCATTTCAGCAAATGTGTTCAAAGTGCACTATTCAAGGAGCTTGTGAAGTGTCTGGTCGCCATAATGGTTTCCTATCCGGCTGAGCTGCTTTCTGTTGATGATGTTCGTCCTTCACCCGCGATGGTGCTTGCTTCTTCAACTAGTTGTCTTTGCAGCAGAGATTTCACATTATTCCTTTCATCCGAGGCAAAAGCTAAAAGACTAAGGCGGGAAGATAATAATTTTCCTTCGGTTACCGCAAAAGAGAAAAGAGTCACCTCTGCAACAGAAGCATGAAATACGCGCGGACTCGTAAAATTAACGACGCGCCGCCGCCGGGCGGAGGAAACCTCTATTGTTGAAAAAAACCGTCGACGAACGACGAAAATTCAAAAAACATTTATGACATGTCCACGTAGAAGTAGGTCTTTTGTTTTTAGCTCTTTTCTCTTTTTCTCTGATGTCGTTTGTCCTGAATGGGTTTCTTATGCACTGTTTCGGACATTTTTTTCGGTATTCGGTTTTTCCTTTTTTGCTTTGCTCGTCTTTTTAGTGTATACCCTTTCGTGAACTAATGGGGTGGCGAGTGGTTCAGTTTAAGTCATTAAAAGGAGCTTAAATATTATTAGAAGGTTTTTGAAAGGACGCGGTTCAGTGCTCACAATGAATAGTAAGTGGTTTTAGTGGGTATACCTGAATGAAGCTATATGTGGTTGTTATGGTTGTATTTGTTTTAATGGTTCTTTCAGGTTTAGGATTTTTTTAACGACTCATAAATATGATAGAGCTTACGTAGAGAAAAGTACAATGGAAGAGAATTAGAATACATCAGCAACGATTATCTAGGAAATAGCTTAAGGTACGTTGTTCTCGACACGACTGCATCGGCTCTAACGACGGCGACTCGCTCATTTCATATAAAAACTCATTTTTCTCTCATTCTAAAAACGAGTTTTTATATGAAATGAGCGAGTCACTGTCACTAGAGCCGATGCAGTCGTGTCGAGGGTAACGTACCTTTAAAGTGGCATTAGTTATATAATTTTTGAAATTTCGAAGCGGAATTTTTAAATTGTTATATAGTTTGAAGGCGTCAGTAGACCATGAAATGAGTGGAGCGCTCGTCTCTAGTTCTAAAATGTTTTTTAAACTGAATCTGTTAACAGTGGGTTTGGAACCCACGAATGTGTTTCGAAGTGCTCAAGACCCCTACACCAAAGTATCTTGTGAACACACTCCAACTTTCCACTCATCAATTCTTTCAATTCAGCGTTCGCGAAACTATCACTCACTTTTCATGTTCAATCACCTACATTCGCAATCAGCTTCCTTTCGACCGAAAAAACAGCAGCAACATGCGGGCAAAACATACAAACAAGACAAAAAGATTTTAATATCGACACAACATTAACAGACTATTAGGCATACAAAACAGAAAAACTTGTTCAATGTTTCGCTGAGATTTCCTGCCATTGTTCATCTCTTGTTGTATGTAGCTGAAATGCTCCCCAAACATCCTTTTTATTGTCTGTGCATGTTTTTCCCTACTACTCCAATACGAAAAATACAAAAGTTTCGTATTGTTCTTTGGTCCATTATAAAAAACAGCAGAGAACAGCTATCGCGAAGCTCAAACATCACCCCCCGGGCGGGTCGCATCATTGTAATGTATCCAAGTGAAATGTTAAAAAGCAACTATCGCGTGAATAAAGCTTAAAAATTGCAAATACAATGTCCTATAGCGAAATCCCGGACATTTTTTCATGAAAGGAGCGACTGTTCGGCAAAATATGCTTCCTGGTCCGTTGAATTAATTGGTTGGTTAGACATTGACTTGAATGAAAGGTCTCCCTTGTCCCTTCTTTTAAAACGCGGGCTAATTTGACGGGGCATCATGATTTCATGATTGTTATGGGCATATCTCGAGAGATTATTCGTTTGAAGTTGACTTTTTTGTGTGAGGGGTGGGAAGGCAGCTTATAGTGGATCTCCATTGAAATATTTGATGAATATGAAAACAATTTAGTATGGCTGTAACAGATGAGGATAATAATCGGACATTGGATGTAAAATTCAAAATTAAGGGAGAAAATCAACAATACGGATATTTGTGAACAGAAAAAAAAATCTAAAGCATATTGAATTGTTGTTTATAGTCTAGTCACTGAAAAAAGCTATCATATGGAACGGATCGAGATGAGTTATATTTATCTGACCAAAAACAACAAAGTTGTAAAAGTTACCCCGCCAAAGAAAAATTAATCTGCCTCAAAAAGAATACATATCACTCCAATCCGCCGCTCATATGTAATTTTGTTTAAGATGTAAATGCTGGAGAAGTTTAAATATACAGGACTACTTCTTAAAGTAATTTGGTGGGAGCCGTCAAAGTGGCACTGAATAAAATGTTAAAGCTCCCACCAAATTACTTTAAGGAGTAGTCCTGTACATTTAAACTTCTCGAGCATTAACATCTAAAACAAAATTCCATCCAGCATTTACATCTAAAGGCCTGAATAGACCTCGGGCGAAATGAAAATGAAATTTTTGTCCGCTGCGATTTTCTCAATGAAAATGCATGCTTACTGTCGTGGAACATGTCGGTAATGATGGGGAATTCCATAAGCTACAATCCGAATATGGTTCCAAAATTTTTCTCGGCCATTTTATGTATTATTTTTCGATTCCCCCGTCATTAGATATTTTCCACGGTGAAATGACCGGGGAATCGAAAAATAATACATAAAATGTCCGAGAATAATTTTGGAACCATATTCGGATTGTAGCTTATGGAATTCCCCATCATTTCCGACATGTTCCACGACAGTAAGCATGCATTTTCATTGAAAAAATCGCAGCGGACAAAAATTTCATTTTCATTCCGCCCGAGGTCTATACTGCGCTTAAAACAAAATTACATATGATCGGAAATCGTAGTGACTTCACCCACCAAAAATCAGCTCATTCAGATTAAAACTAAGGGTATCTCCCATACAAAGTGACCCATCAGGAGTTTGTTCTACGTACTACTCATTTTATAAACTGTAGACAAAAATTGTCTTGGGTCACTTTGTATGGGAGGTACCCTTAGTTTTTATCCGAATGAGCTGATTTTTGGTAGGTGGAGTAACTACGACCTCCAATCGCAACAAAATTTTGCACTCTGCTTCAATTTTGGGGGGAGTTATGGATATGCTGTTTTTAAAATTTTAAATGGGGGGACAATGGGGGACCTTGACCGGAGCGACTCAATGTTCACCTTAGAATGATCTTAAACTTATTGTGAATACTTGTACAAAATTTTATGGCTGAACTAGCATTCTTTCAAAAGTTATGGAGCTTTTAAAAAAGGTCTAAAATGAAAATATTCTAATATATTTTGTTGGACTAGCGCCGAAATATTTCATTAAACTTTAATGTGTTTTATATCAATGGAAAGGCAATTTTATGTAGTTTTTTTCTTCCTCAGACTATTTTTGTGTATCTCTTGCCGTTTTTGAAACAATTGAAAAAAACCGAAAAAATGACCCACTTTCCCCCCTTTTGTTGTCGGTTAAGACTTTCTATGCCATCATCTCGGGACCATCCCCAACCATAATCAAAAAAAATTTCCGATGTACGATTTTTGCCGTTCGATGGCCATATTTTTGTCCAATTTTCTTAGACTAGTAGTGTAGTGTATTAGTTATTTTGTAGTGTATATGTAATACAGTAAAACTTCGTTATAACGCTCTTCTGGGGTCAAAGCCAAAAAAGCGCTATAACCGGGAAAACGTTATAGCCGGGAAGTCCAAGAAATATACTTCATAGACGCATACACCTTTTAGGTGACAAAATTTATTGTTCGATTGATACAGGTAATGAAATAGTAAAGAAATGGCAATCAATTGATTACTGATGGTTTAAAAAAAAAAAAAACATATTTGTTTTTGTTTTAGACTGGCAACAGACTTCAGGTTTTCAATTTATTGAAAGATCCTTCATCTATGTTCATGCTATAGGCAAAAATTGTAATGTAAATGTTTTTAACGTGCTTGACGCCTCTTTCTTGTTCTCTTCGGTGTCGACGGATGCTGATGGAATTACGAGATCTTCAATTATACTTTCAATTGTTGTTATGTCTTTCTCTTTTCAAGGAAATTTGTCCTTGATGTGAAATAACGGAACAACTTGTGCATCATGAATTTGTTGAAGATTATTACAATGTAAAGATAGACTACGTGCTCAATGAATTTGTCAATTTAAATTGTTTTAAGAAAATGCGACTGGAGAAAGAGCGTTATAATCGGGAAAGCGTTATATCCGGAAGCGTTATAACGAAGTTTTACTGTATAAAACACGCGACAGAAATAGCCCGCGCCAAGCAATAAGGTATCCCATATCCGAAAATAGGAAGAATAACAAACAGACGAAAATATTAAATAGTATTCATTCATTTTGCTTTGCAATCCGGTATGCAGTCTGTATGCATATGACTGGAAATGTGCATATGACTTGAGTGTTCGCGTTTGAGACATTGAAGGTCAGTTAAATTTTGAAAAACTTTTCCCATGGGAACCGAGAAATTGCTTGACGCGCACTTTTTCCTTAGGCTTAACCCTAGAGAGATAATCTACGTCGAATTGACCACAGTGCGTCGAATGTATGGAGAGGGTGGTCAAAAATCAATATCTTAAGAACGCGTTTACAGATTTTTATGAAATTTGGTGGATGTGTTTAGCTAGTTAGGTTCTCAATTCTGTATAAAATTCAAGATGAATAAATGATGGATTTTCGAGATAATGATAAAAATGTGAGGAAGATAAATGGTATAAAGATAGGCTATAATATAAAAATTCGTAACTGTGTAACCGGATAACCAATTTTCTTGAAACCTGGATATTATCTAAAGCAAAGAATAAACATTAGTTGGTGAAAAAATTATTATCCGGGAACAACTGAGCTCTGAGATATTGAAGAGAGAAATCTATGAATTTTACCCATTTTTGGGGGCTTTATAAAATACCTAATATCTTTCAATAACCCAAATTTAAACTTAATATTTTTTCACTCTAACATTGCTCAAGTGTCACTATTTAAAATATATAAATTTCAAAGAAACGGAGTTTTGCGATTTGGAGATATAGTGGTTTAAAAAATTAAATAATTAAGTGAAATGCATCCTCCGAAGTCTTGTTTCGATAAAAGATTTTTTTGGTTTTTTATTTTTTTTTTTATTTTATAGAATAACAATAATATTAACAAAATACATGCTTATAATTTATTCTGACTCATCGTTGATTTCCAAATCCAGCAAACTTACATCAAAATTGACAATGGGAAGTAGAATCTAATTGGTTTATATATGAATTGACTCCTGCGTCTATATGATGTTGTTTCTTAATTTTTGAAGTCCGCAGGGACGCTAGGAAAGGGTCCGAGTTTAAGAGGAGCATTCGCATTAAATCCTTATTGGAACTGGTTCTGGAAAACTTACAAGTGTGAGACAATCGATTCCTTCTAACTTCCTTCCTTAATTTTTGGAGTCCGCAGGGACGCTAGGAAAGGGTCCGAGTTTAAGAGGAGCATTCGCATTAAATCCTTATTGGAACTGGTTCTGGAAAACTTACCAGTGTGAGACAATCGCATCCTCAGATAAATTTCCAATTGGCAAATGGAAGGAATCAATTACATCAACTCCGTGCACTAGAACCTTGTGCAAACTATTGAACATGTAGTACCACGGGTATAATTCTAAATATAACCCTTTGATGCGTGATCTAGAACGTCCCCAATTTTTTCTTTATTGATGCTTTGACCACTCGACAGTACCCTTAAAATTATCGCAAAATTTTAATAAATTTGGCTGAATAAAAATACAAATTACATTAAAAAAGCAAAAATAAATGTAGCTACTCTAAATCTTTCGATGCGTATTTTTTAAATCTCACTTTGAAAGTTTTTTCGAATTTTATGGATTTTTAACGATTTTTTCATTTAATAACAATTTATTATTATATTATTATAAATATTTTTTACATGATATGGTTTACACTGGACTTCAGAAATCAAATTCCATTGAAAATCATATGCATTATGTATTTATATTTATATTTTTAGGTATTTTTAAATTAATCGAATTTTTAATTTAATTAATTAACTAAAATTATTTATAATTTTTTTTTTTGTTTGTGCTTGAAATTTATTATCTCCTCTATCGCAAAAGTCTGTAAAAGCTTAATATTATGTTAAAATTATCACTTTTAGTGACTTTAGAAATAGCCCAGTTGCCATTTTCCAAGGAAATAGTTAAGTAAAAATGCCAATTGCGTAAAAAAAGGCAAAAAAAGGCAAACAAATATTAGTTTTTTTTCGGAAAATATCAACCACCCAAAACGTTTTGTGACGTTTTTTTAATCTCAATTTAAAGTTTTTTTTTCATATTTTAATGATTTTTTTAATTTTTTTATTCAATTAAAAGATTTTTAGAAAAAAAAAATTATCTGAAGAGTTTTAGTGGAACATACTTATTCCAAAAAATATCATTATGGTTGCCAAAAACCTGCGAAAAGATCGGAAATCGAAGTTAAAGTACAACCTATTTTTTTGAATTTTTTATAGTTTCCAACTTTAGTCCATGAAATTACTAAAAAAACGAAACAATAAAAAAATTTTTTTACGTATTCGGATACTCCAACATGTTCTCTTTGATATTGGCTAACTTTGATTCCGGGGAAAAATAGTCAATTTTTTTTATTTTTGCGTATGGAACGACGCACTGTGCGACGTACAGAAATTTTTCTTTTTATTATATCTCATAAGTGAAGCTTCATAATTTGTTGGTTCCAAGATTTAACTCAATTCATGTCTGTCGGCGTAATTACGTGCCAAAATTATTGGCTTGGGTGCCACACAGCCTAAGATAGTGGGGGGTCATAAGTCAAATATACGTCGAATCGACGTATGATTATCTTTAATGTCAGTAAAAACTGTAGAACAAATTTGTACTGAAAAATATTTTAATTGCCCCGAATTGACATTTTTATAAATCTTCATAATGTAGATGTGTATTTACTTGGATATAACCACTAAAAGCCTGTTCCGATAAAGATATCCTTTATTTTAATCTATTGAAAAGCCAGCCCACTTTCTCCTAGGACCACTTTTTTAAAATTAATATTATATACACAAACAAATGATAATTTTGCAAAACCATGAGTTTAACAGATTAATATTAAATACAAATGATTATATATCTACCCTTTAACAACATGTTACTCTTAACAATGAAGTTATAAGGATGTTAACTAGCAACACGTCGAATCGACGTATGATTATCTTTTCAGGGGTAAAAAATATGATTATCTCTCTAGGGTTAAGTAATAATGTAAATTAGTATAAATAGTGTTAAGTTTTGTAAATGAAACATCAGTCTTTAACTATAAACATTAATAGGCAGATCTCTGCCGCCGTTTTTACATTTGACCGATCAAGCTCAGCAGTGGCCAACTGCTTGCCTACAATTAGTGGCAGATAAACATGGTAAGTTCGGCAGTTAACCTACTGCTTGCCTTCTAACGGCAGAACAAAGGTTTTATTTCGGCACTGTCTTAGGTCTCAATTGGCTTTTCTTTTAACACTTTCATGTGGCAACACCAAACATATTACACTACTGGTGCTTTAGTGCTTGACTGTTAGACAATTACGGCGGCTGCACAATGACGATGCTCCTCGAGTTTGCTGCATGTGAAAATTGCTCCGGTGTCGCACCATATTGTTTCGAGAAATTGATTGTCTTAAGCCCCATGAAATAATAACACGATCGGTTAACGGGTACACACACTTTATTGCATATAAACCAACAAGCGGAGTTCTTGTGAAGACGTGACACGGTCAGACGACTTTTAAACCGGCACGAACGGTAAATCGAATACGAATGAATCTATCGTTTTGTTGAAGGGAGGGCGTAGAATGCAAACCATGCTGTCTACTTGAACCGTGTGGTGTTGCTCTTATAGCTGTAACGTCCCCACACAAATCTGATCCGATTTAATGCCATTTACAGAACAAAATAGGAAACAGTTGGCAAAATGCGGCACAGTTTGCGGAACAACTGTCGTGTTTCGTAACCTCACCCATTATTCTCAACAAACATAACCCAGCAACCTCATTCAGAGCTCATAGTACACGACTATCATTCATCACGATACAAAATCTATTATATCCTTTTGTCACACAATTCAAACATGTCCTCATTAAAATCAATTCACTCAAATTTGGTTTGTGATGCACATATGCATATTTGGCAGTGCAATTTCAACAATTAATTGCAATTGGCAGTGTTTCAAGCGCTGATGAAATTTATACATGTCGGGTTCTAAAATTTAAATTTCAAACAATGTCTTGTCGAAATTAGCGAGCGTCCATTAAACGCCAAAACAATGAATTGACCAATTATCATGGCAATATCCCTCTGGGGTCCGAGGTCTGTTGAGGTTTATGCAAATCAAAGAACTATCGCAGTATCGGTATATGGTCAGTGGCCCACATGGGACTAATGAACATGTCAAACTTTCCAAATCAACTGCAACAAAGCAGCTGGACATTCTAGACATAGAGGATAGTGGACATATGGAAGAATTTCGCGTTGTCCTAGCGTCCTCCTTCTATATCCTGTACGGCAATCGGCAATAAAGCATGAAAAGTTGTTGGCAATGTCTTGCTGTCGTTTTGTCCCATTTGCATATGAAATACACGACCGACGACCGCACGGTTCGTTCGTTCAAAGCGAAAATGTATATAGTGTACAGGTACGAAGCCATGTTAAGGCGAGTCCTTCGTACTACATGCATACCTTATTTGTATCTTTCCAGGATAATCAGCATGGGCCGACGGCGTCATCGTCGTCGGTCGGCCCACCCGTTTAAAAGCTCATGCATAACGACGTAAAACCAGTTGAGATTTGCATTCTCTTCCGTTCTGCCGTTTTATACGAGTATATGCATTTTGCATTCTATGACAGAGAGGCCCCCCATAAAAGCGGGCGATAAAAACGATAACGGAGACACATAACATATTTAAACATCCTTTCGTGTGTCTAAACTAAGACAATTTGCATACGAGGAGAGTCTGGCTATGGTAAGCCGACAATGAGTCCCATGCTCCCATGTAACCGACCTGTTTCAAACATCACTCCCTTGGGGGCGTTTCAATTACATACATACGGAGACTGGTACAATGTAACAAATTTGCTTGAAGAACTGGCGAATTCATCCAATTTGCATTATATAACCAATCACATGGTAATAACTAGAGTGTTGCATGTTATCACATTGTCTACACATATCAGACGTTTTCCATGTAGTGTGTAGGTATGTCCTAGTGTTAGTCCTAGTACCATGAATTCCCATTAGATTTTAAGTGCACATTATCCTCGTGTGTTGTAACGAATTCAATGTAGGGCTGAAAATGATAAAGTCCTACAAAGTATGTAAAGCAAATTTTATTGCGCGGAAAATTCCACATTATTAAGTTGCTAACTTGGCGGTGGTTTAGCAATTAAACTAGCTTTTAGTTATGCACAAAATCGTTGCACTCCATATATACCTTTTGGTGTGCATTAGTTGCGGTCAGAATGCATTTATTGTGAAGTTGTGGCATTTTGTACTCGAACTAATTATGTTGTATGCCATCATTTTAAAATGAATTAAATTAATGTATGTTTTCAAGAGAAAAAAAGGGAATTCGGGATATTGGTAATTAAAGTCATAATAAGCTCTGCGATTAGGAATTGTATTGGCAATTTTTTTACCGAGTTTGTTTTTTTTTCGATAAAACAGATGTATATGTGGTAACCCTGATAAATCAGGAACACGACAATCCCACCGACGAACTACGTCATTGTATCTTTATCGAGACAGGATCGAACGAATCGCAGTCTTACACGAACATTCGAGGCGATCAGTCGCACATGAACACACGGGACAACGCGTCGTTCATAACTTGTATCCGACAATAATTTTCAATAAAATATCTCGTTAAAAGTCATTGGGTAGTTTCTCATTTGTGTTAGCCTATTCGCTAAATATATACAGCGCCTAAGAAAATGTTTCCAAGGCGCCTCTCTGTACTCTTCAAATTGTGTATACTGTCTGATGCCTGAAATGGACTGCAGCAGTTGCAACTAATCTGGTTGATGTTGCCGGGTGTAGCCTTCTGTTCGGTTGGCTGGTTTTCCACAGAAGCATACCTTGGAGAAATCTTTAGATATAGAGGTCAATTCTGAGTGTTACCACGGAGAGTCATAGAGCGGAAACCGAACGATCACGGCCATGGAGAATGCTATCTGTATTTTGGCTTTATAATATGTATTACGGGTATGTAGGCTTGTAACTTGCATACTTGAAGCTAAATTACACTCGAAACATTGAACGAGCCTTGGATACCACGGACTGATTTGCCGGCAACGACCTTATCACCTTAGTTCCCAAACTGTGCTGCTTCACTCTGGTAGTGAGCTTGAAGTCTCACCCAGAATGGCTGGAGTCGGCATCCTTTTGAATGGAGGCTTAATTCCGACCGAATAATAACTGCCAAATTCAAGTTCAGAGTACGAAACATTACACCATCACCATCTTGTCATCGCAAAAATTCGCTTGCGGACCGCTGCTATTCGTCGCACACAAAACAAGCGTGTATTGCCACGATTCAATGTGCAAAAACTTAAAGATCCATCGACAATACGTGCAGTTTCCAGCGCATTGCACGAGATAGCTAGTACACAAAGACCAGATGTTCCTTCATCAATTGATGATAGATGGAACATCGTGAAGGACGGTTCAGGACGCAGACTTCAGCGAGGTAGGAGACCATTTATCAGCGAAGATACATGGTCTCTGATAACTGCACGGAAGAGAATTAAAGAGCAATTAAACTCGGCTACTGACAGTACAGTCAAGCAACAACTGAGGACCGAGTGCAGTTCTCTTCAAAAAAGAGTGGAGAGGAGCTTAAGACGTGATAAACGCAACAACATCAATGCGTTAGCTGTGGAGGCGGAAGATGCGGCTTACCGTGGTGACAGACCCCTTACAAGCTCATAAAGCCACTGATTGGCAAATCTTTTACCCACGAGCATCCTGTAAAACATAAAGACGGGTCTCTGCTAGTCACAGATGAACAACAACTGCGCCGTTGGAGAGAGCATTTCATGAAGGTACTTAACAACAATTTCAACCCGAACCCTTTAAGCCCACCTCCACCGGAAGCAGCAAGTCTTCCGCAAATTGTCAGAATTAATACCGGTGCACCATCCAAGCTGGAAATAATGAAGGCCCTTAAATCATTGGAACCTGGTAAAGCCCCCGGGGCGGGCGGTACCTCCATGGAACTTTTGAAAGCTACAGCGGATATTCTTCTACCCCTGATCCAAGAGTGTTGGACAACCGAGGCTCTCCCTCAAGACTGGAAGAAAGACGTCATTGTTAAAATCTCTAAGAAAGGAAATGTCATAGATTGCAATAATTGGCGTGGAACCTGTCACCACCCTGCAGTTTCTAAACTGATAGCCAAAATAATCTGGCACCGGATCAAGAAAACGATCGACCGCACTCTGAACGATGAAAAAGCTGGTTTTCGTGAGGGTTTTTTATGTAGCGATCACATCAACACCCCCCGAATTATAATTGAACAATCCGCTGAATGGAGATCCCCGTTACATCTTATTGGACATTTTCCTGCTCTTGAACAAGGTACATGTTCGAGTGTGCCCGAAAGAAATAAAAAGGAAAAAAAAATATAATAATAAAATAAAAGTGGTATTTTGCCTTATACGGCTCGAAAATGTATGCGATTTGTGCACGGGCACAGAGTGTTGTACAGTGTCCGAATTGCCAAAAACACAGTTCGGGCGAGGTCCGTGTCGTCGGCGCCCGCTATCAGCTACGCTCAGACTGTAATCGTTGTTGTTGATCGCGCGAGTGTGTTGATGACATTTTTTCTGCACGTAGAGTTGCTGTTCTTTGGGTGTATTTTCTTTTTTCAATTCTGCCACACGATATTGACACCGTTAGCATTTGGCTAACGACAATACCGTGCTTTCATCTCCGTCGCGGACCGTGACGTAAGGTAAGCTGGGCAGTGGTGTCGCACATTAGACCTACGTGCTCAGTCTGACTTAATTCTTTTTCTTTTTTTTTCTCTTCATCGTTTCTAATGTCACACGTTAGAGACCAAAAAGTTCCTACCAGCTCCCAGAAGGTCTCGTCAAGGGCATTGGTATCTGGTACCAAGGATGACCTGTCAAGGGAATCCTCTTCGTCTGCAGAGGCCCTACGCCATGCACCGGAAGACCCCTCAAGGGCTTCCTCTTTGTCGGCAGATGCTTTACGCCATACACCGAAAGACTCGTCAAGAGTCGTTGAGTAAGGCTTCGTCCATGCCTCGTTCGCTGATTACCAGCAAACAAGATGGCTTGAAGCACAACACCCTCGAGGGCTCAATCGCGAGCCCTAAGTAGTGCTTTTCGGTTACGCGAATTCATCTCCAAGGTACGGCTGAAAATTTTGGTGTAATTTTTATAAAAACATATATTCATACATTTCCATATAAAAACTTTATCAAAACTACACCAACGGACCTTATAAAAAGTATAAGTGAACTATATTAAAAGTATAAGTATTCTTGGTAAAAATTTTACTCTTCAATAGTATAAAATTGATAAGCAAATTTATACAAACCGTTCGAAAAAATAAAAAATGTAATACGAGTGCAGTCGGCTTCGAATCCACAATCCTGTGATTTGTAGCCAAGCGCGCTGCTCACTGAACCAGACAGACTACAAATGAATAGATTTCTAGGTTGAATGGGTTTCTTGCGTTGATAGTGTAGATTTGATAACATAGTAGGATTGATTCTACCCTTTTATGTTATAACAACATTCAATAAAATTTATTCTATTCCGAACGGTGTAAAATGTATAATATGAAAAGGGTATTTGGATAGTTGGATAGAGAAACAGAAAGCGACATTCGCATGGGCGCTAAGTGTTATCGACGACACATCTGACGCTGACAAACATGTCGTCAAGCGGCAACGGTCAACGGAGGATGAGGCGGACAATAGTAATGGGCTAAAAGTCGCTAGGCTTAGCGATCCAGCGATCTCATACGCCGACGCGGCGAAAAGCTGGATCGAGTTGGCTATTGTCGACCGAAATTACGCGGATGTTGGGATTTCGGTTGATAAGTGGAGAATGGTCGAGGGTATTCTCACCATTAACTTCAAAGCTGCAATGGCATGGACCCCTTCCAGTTTGTGAAGATGGAGGCTGGTATCAAGGTCGCGTGAAGCTCATGAGATTCGCGGATCAGAGATCGGCCTCCATGTTCAAATTCGCTATTGGCAAGGCAGGCGAACTATGGCCAGGGGCCAGGTTGGAGGTTGTGGCCAAAGAAGACATTCCCACGCGCCCACGTGCCCGTGTATGGCTGCCACCTTTTGTGTCCGATAAGGATCAAAACTTGAGCATTATTCAAATGTGCAATCCAGAAATTCCTACGGACGATTGGCGACGAATCGTTAAGTTGGACGACTCTGTCAACGATCGCAGGTGTGCGATTTTGCTCATCAATAAGTCATCACTGGCCTCAGTAATCAAGTCGGGTGGAGTTGTGAGTTTTGGCTTTATTAAGCCAAAACTCAGAGTTTACAAGGGCGACATTAAAAAGGCCTGCAATACGGTGCCCGCCCACAATGAAGAGGCTGCTGATGCCCTTCCAGAAGGTCTGCCTACGACAGATTCTGAGTCTGTGGACGAGGTTGCGGAAGACGATTGCGTCTCCATATGCTCAGATCTGGCTGCCCTCGACACTGCGTCTCAACCATCCCCAACATTGGACTCGATCGGATCTGATACGGATGGAGAGGGGAACATTACGGTGATTGAGAAGTTGTAATGGTGAGGTTCCTTCAGATTAATCTTCACCACGCAAAGGCAGCATCAGCTGCTCTTATCTGTCGTCTATCGCATGGTTTAGACGACATCGTGCTTATTCAAGAACCTTGGGCAGCAGATGATCTCATCAAGGGTCTGAAGTGCGCAGATTTTGATAATTTTTACGTTACAGGACAGGGTTTACCGCGAACCTGTATTCTTATCAGGAAAACCATCAAGGCGTTCCTGGTGCCTAGATATAGCGACAGAGATTTTGTGTTAGTCTGTCTAGAGTTGCAGGATAAGATGCTTTGGGTTGCTTCGGTATATATGCCACACGACGGCACTCTGCCTTCCCCAAACCTAAAGGAAGCTGTTGCGTCAGCAACGTCTTCTGGTACTAGTGTAATCCTGGGGTGCGACTCGAATTCGCATAATGTAGTCTGGGGAAGCTCGGACTAGGGATGTCAAAAACCGGACGGTTAGTCCGAAAACCGGTACTTTTAAAACGGTTAACCGGTTTTTTTTCGGTTTTTTCAGCCTCCCGGTTTTAACCCGGACGGTTGTTTGCCCATCCGGTTAAAACCGAAAAAAAAACTTTCCAAATTCATAAAATTTTTATATTTCTTGATTTGTCAGTCTGTAATTCTATTGCTTGTCTTCTATGAAAAATTTCTTATTTCTGAAAATTCTCCTTAGTGCTATTATTCCAAGAACCATCGCTTCGTCAAACTACCGCTCCTTGCATTTTTCCAAGGAAGATATTGTTTACGTTGCGTGTCACACGTGTATCTTTTGTGCGTCGTGAATGTATATGTGTATATATGTGTGTAAATAGAGTAAGATTAATTCTTGTGGTTTTTGAATCAGTGGGCTCCCAAAAAATCTAAAACTCTTGTTTCTAAAAAAAAATTTTGATCGGAAAGGTCCCAAAAAGGACAAAAAAGGATACTCTTTACCCCTTGATGTGGGGTACCAAATCAAAGGGGACGTCAAGTACACCTGATATGTGTTTGTTCCATGTTTCAAGGACCCTCAACGGAATAAATCGAGATTAAATGGAGAATTATTGTGTTTTCCGTGTATCTTTCCGAAGCCCTAATTACGAGAGTAATTCAAATTGTCACTACGTTTCTCACTTTTCCGAATCTATAATAGCTAAAGATTCTACCATTAAATTTGAAACAGCTACGAAGATATGGATAATTTTTCTATTCGTCATTAGTTGAAACATCTACTATATTTGCAAATTCAATTAATTCATTTGAAAAGACAGCTATTCATTATCTATAAATTGTTAAATGTTGGATAGCTAAATTGTGTTGACGAAAAAAGAACGATTGTTTGTAGTTAAATTTTATATTTGAATAGTACAATGAACAACTTTTGTGGAAGAATTTACTAAACTTTTTCTTCTAATCTTGCGTGGTTAAATGAACGAATTTAATAGTATTTTCAGCTGCGAAGATTAGAGAAATCAGCTATTTCTTTGGTAAAACTATCTAAATTTAGGTCAACTACTTCACTTTAGATAAAAAGTCTAAACCATTTTTTTCAGTGTATCAAAGAGGACGTCGAGTACATTCCATATCTGGCGTTTATTACTTGTTTCAAGGACCCTCACAGGAGAAAATTGGGATCCATTGGAAAATTTTCATGTTTCTCGTATATATGTATCTTTCCAAAGCCGTAATTTTTCGTTTTAGCCCGAATTTTTCCATTTAGTGTCCTTGAAACAGGAAACAAACACCGGATATGCAATGCACTCGACGTCCTCTTTGACATGACACCCCGCATGCCCACTTTCAATCAAGGTTTGTAATTAGTGTCCTTTAATGTCCTTTTTCAGAGCTTTCCGGTAATTTTTTTCTTAGCAAATACAATGGTAGAATCTTAACCTATCATAGATTCGGAAAAGTGAGAAACGTAGTGCCAACTTCGATTATTCTCGTAGTTATGGCTTTGGAAAGATACACGGAAAACACAATAATTTTCGATTTAATCTCGATTTATTCCGTTGAGGGTCCTTGAAACAGGAAACAAACACCGGATATGTAATTTATTCGACGTCCCCTTTGATTTGATACCCCACATGCTGACCTCCGGCCAAGGATTAAAGAGTATCCTTTTTTGTCCTTTTTGGGACCTTTCCGATCAACATTTTTTTTTCAAATGAGTTTTAGATTCCTGGGAGCTCGCTGATTCAAAAACCACAAAAAATAGCTTTACTCTATTTTTTTCTATTTGGAGGCCTGAAATGGAATATTTTGACTGCACTATACATATACATTGTCTAGCAATAAAACTCAGTTAACTAATTTTGAAACATTATGAATACTTCTGACAATTTTATTTGATTATCGGGTGTGTATGCATTATTTTGCTAAAATTCTAAGCAATTCAATGAAAAACCGGTTAACCGAAAACCGGTACTTTGAGCCCGGTTAAAACCGGACGGTCTAACCGGCTTTGCGAAAAAACCGAAAAAACCGAAAACCGGGTTATAGGCCGGTTTTTGACATCCCTAGCTCGGACACCAACGAACGAGGTATATTACCTACTCCTTGAATATCTTTTGGGAACGAATCTTCTTATTTGCAATGTAGGACGCGATCGATGTGGTCTTGTACTTTCGTTACAAGAAACAGGCACGAGGTGTTGGATATCACTCTGGCATCGGACGATATCCTCCATTTAATAAACGACTGGAGAGTATTGGCGGAACATTCTTTATCCGATCATCGATATCTACAGTTCAGTCTTGCTGCGCGCCCTGAGGCGTCTCCAGTCATCCTAAACCGGAGGAGGACTAACTGGCAGAGATTTCGAGACTCTCTGCTCGCAGGATTACCTTCCCTTCCAAATATTCCAAACAATGGATCTGGACAATATGGTAAACCTCTTCACTGATGTTTTAAAAACTGCGACTACTGCTTCGTGCCCAGCCGTTTCACGGTCGGGCAAGCAAAAACCTGCTTGGTGGAACTCTAAAATCTCCAAGCTAAGAGCTACGTGTAGAAGAAATTTCAATAGAGCTAAGGCCTCAAAGCTTGAATCGGATTGGGACTCATACAAAAGGCATCTCAGCTCTTTCAAAAAAGAGTCAAGAGGAGCTAAGCGCAGAGCCTGGAGAAGTTTTTGTGGAAACGTTGAAGGGTCTTCCGAAACATCTAGATTCAGGAAAGTCTTGGCGTTTAACCCATCCAGTCCAAGCTTTCTTCAAAATGAAGACGGCTCTTGGACGTCGTCAAGCATTGAAACCATCGAATGTCTGTTTGACACTCATTTCCCTGGTAGTTCAACGGCTGCTTTACCTGATCTACAGACAGTTCGAATAGAGCCATGCGACACGGAGTCCATACTCAGTCATGAGAAGGTTATGTGGGCCATAAACAGTTTTGAACCCTTTAAATCGCCTGGGCCAGATGGCATTATTCCTGTGGACCTGCAACAATGCGCAGACATCACTTATCCGTGGATAGAGCGCATACTTACAGCGTGCCTAAAGTTGGTACACATTCCACACAGCTGGAGAGAGGTGAGAGTTACTTTTATTCCTAAAACGGGTAGAAGCTCGCATGGGAGTTCAAAGGACCTCCGGCCCATTAGCCTTTCATCGACTATGCTAAAATTATTAGAACGACTAATTGATGTTCACATACGAACGATCGTCCCTGCTAATCTACTATCCATGTCACAACATGCATATTGGAAAGGGAGATCGGTTGATACAGCTCTACATTCGCTGGTCAGTTATATTAAAGCATCTCTTCATAATAAGGAATATACTATGGTGGCGTTCCTTGACATTGAGGGAGCATTCAACAATATTAAACCCAGAGCAATAACAGATGCTCTCATGAGCCTACAGGTCGAAGGTTCAATTTATACCCTCGTTAATAGGCTACTCAATTCTAGGCGTATTCATAGTAGGTTGGGTTCGTCTTCTGCTAGTAGATATGTTTGCAGGGGCACTCCACAGGGAGGTATTCTGTCTCCTCTACTTTGGAACGTAGCGATTAATCAATTGCTCTTAAATTTGGAAAGAATCGGATGTAAAGTCATCGCTTATGCTGATGATATTGCTATCGCCGCTAGAGGCAAGTTTCCTGACACACTTAGCGCGGACTCTTGGAGAACGCCCTGGCTATCCTAACAGACTGGGCAAGTCTCAGCGGGGATTAATCCAGCAAAAACGGAGTAAGTCCTGTTCACAAGAAGGCGTGTGATCTCCGCTTTTAACCTCCCTAAGCTAGGAGGCATTCAACTTGGTTTCTCTGACAAGGCCAAATTTCTTGGCCTTATCTTGGACAAGAAATTAGGATGGAAACCTAACATCGAGGAAAGAGTGAACAAAGCTACGGTGGCACTGTATTCGTGCAGGAAAGCCATCGGGAAAACCTGGGGCCTTCAACCAAAAGTTGTATTTTGGATTTATACAGTTATTGTGCGGCCTATTCTGCTTTATGGCGTTAGTGTGTGGTGGACGCACTTAGCACAACTGCCTATCATAATTCACTTGTTAAAGTGCAAAGGTTGGCTTCTCGTCTGATTACAGGAGCTCTTCGTACAACACCTTCATTCGGACTAGACATGGTTTTGGGACTGCTGCCATTGGACATATACGCCCAACGGTCAGCAGCTTACATGGCCTTACGCCTTCGTGAAACTGGTCTGTGGCGAGGGCTGGATAATGGTCACTCAACGATACTTCGTAATTTCAGCCTGCCACTGGCTACTGATTACACTGTTCAAAAATACTTTTTTGGTAGGAACTATTCAACCTTAATCCCGCCTAGGGAAAGCTGGAGCAACGAAACGACCCAGTCCATCAGGTCCTTTTCCATCTACACTGATGGTTCCAAGACAGACGCTGGAGTAGGCATTGGAATTTACTCGGAGGAACTCGACATCAGCTTGACTTTTCGCCTCCCTAATTTTTATAGCGTCCTCCAAGCAGAAATCACTGCAATCTCGGAAGCGCTTTTATGGCTAGGTAGGCACGTTGTCACTGGTAAGGATGTCACTATATACACTGATAGTCAAGTTGCAATTCGATCACTTGAATCAGCATTTACAACATCTAAAACTATTGAAGGGTGCCGCTATGCACTCAGAGAAATGGGTAATTTCTTCAACATTACACTATGCTGGAAACCGGGGCATAATGGCTTTGCAGGTAATTGCTGCGCAGACGATTTGGCTCGGAATGCGGTAGCAAGTATTGTTGAAGGCGACCACGAGAAAATTAAAACATCTATTGCCGTCTGTGCATCGATAATTGAAGGCGCTTCTGAACGTAGGACCAACGCAAGATGGGCCTGCGAATATACTTGTGCTACGACGAGGATGGTCTGGCCTAGACTAGATATATCCCGTTCCGCTATATTACTGTCGCCAGACAGGAAATATATACGCAACATAGTGGGTGTTATTACGGGGCACTGTCCTATTGGGGAGCACGCCAGGAGACTCCGAATTCCTTACAACGACTTCTGCAGAAGTTGTGATGATGAAGAGAGTGTGCATCACTTTCTTTGTGAATGTCCGGCCTTATCCGAGAGAAGGAGGCGTGTACTGGAGGTATTTTTACGATACAGATGATCTTCGAGATGTGAGCCCTTTGCTTAACAAATACATTGTTAGCACCGGCTGGTTTTAAACGGAATGTAGGAACTACGGTGGTATCACAATGGACCAATTTTTGGTCTAAGTGCGCATGGCGCTAGTCAGGCAGCCCCTTTACCTAACCTAACCTACATCTTATGTTCATTGACCTCAAGAAAGTGTTTGACAGCGTTGACCGGGCTTATATCTGGACAACCTTACGTAGGAGAGGCATACCAGAGAAACTTATTGCCATCATAAAGGAGTCCTATAATGAAGTCCAATGGAGTGAATTATCCAGTCCTTTTGAGGTGAATAATGGAGTCAGGCAAGGCTGTATTTTATCACCAATGCTGTTCCTTATTACCATCAACGACGTAATCTGCGATTCTCTACGCGACCATTAAAGTAAGGGTATCTGGTGAAAATTATTCGATTGCCTTCAGCACATGGACTACGCCGACGACATTTGCCTTCTCTCAAACACACCAGATCATCTGGCTCAAATGACGCCTGCTTTGTATCGTGAAAGTCGAAGTGCTGCCTTTAAAAATTAATTAATGTCATCAGGAGGGCAAAAAACCATTTCTATCTCCGGACAACCGATAGAAAAAGTCGAGAACTTTAGTTACCTTGAAAGCGGATGGGTGGCTGATGCCGATGTGGAATCGCGGATAAATAAAGCCTGAGCAGTATTTCTCAGCTTGACTCCTCTCTGGCAAAACCACAACATCTCCAGAAATATCAAACTCAGGATCTTCGAAAGCAATGTGAAATCTGTGCTTTTATATGGATGTTCCACGTGGAAGGTGACCAGTAACATTACCACCAAACTGCAAACTTTCGTGAATCAGTGCCTACGACGCATCCTACGAATTTGCTGGCCTGATGTAATATCTAACGACGACCTCAAAATTACTCGCCAAAATAGGATGCTTTTTTTTCGCTGGAATTCCGCCTTCCAAAATCCTTACTTCCTCTAATGTTTGATCTAATCGAACTTATGACCATTGCAAATAAAGACAAAACTTTACCTCCATCCACAAATCCGAAAGAAAAATTGTCATTGTGTCATAGAATATCCTGCTGTCCTGCACCGCTTCCCACATCATCATCTCAGCATCTATCAGATCTCGGAAAAAGTTATCCACGGTTCACTTGTCATTATGCAAGGCAAAAGTTTTTCATATCGGAACAAAGACTCGGTCGGTATGACATTTTCCAGTTTCGAATTTTCTATCTATTTTCCGACTGTTGTGTTTTTTTTCTTTTTCGCAAAGTTATGGAATGTTCAGAGTTTCGCAGAGTTCAACGAAAACTACAGCGCCGACTAATGGCAGTAGTTCACTGGCATTGATTTGTCGAGGATACAGAGTTCAATCAGATTTAAGGTTGACAGTGTTTGTAAAGGACGAAAGTTGTCGATTTACTTTTTGTTTAGTTTAGTAGTTTCTATAGTTTGTCGTTGTATATATTCATTTTTCTTTCGGGTTTATTTTATTGAACTGAAAAGTTTAACGTACTCTTAATGCTAGCCGTAACAGTTTACTGACAAGACTTGGCGGTCGAGATTTGAGAGAAAATGCTATTGTCGTTTAAAACAAAAATGTAACTTTAAATTCAATTTAAAATTTATATTTAGGTTTTTCAATAATTTCAATCTCAGTCTTCGAAATCTCTAAAAAATTTTTCTTCTTTCTTTTTTTTTCCAGCAGATCACAATAAATTTGAATGACTCTATTGCGCATCATCAGACAAAAAATAAGCAAGCGTGGCGGGTAAAATCCAGCATAGTTGTCGCCATAGTAGGGGTGGTGGTGGTGGTGGCATATTGAAAGAGGATAACGATATTGGTCCACCGCCTCCAAACGACAACTACAAGTCTGGCTGTCCACCACCGGACAAGTTGAAATGCACGCGAATGTGCATACGGATCGAGGGGGTGGCGGCGGTGGTGGCGGATCATGGCGCCTGCCGCCGGACGAAACGCTTCAGGTTGCCGATCCGAAATCGAAATCGGACGAGTTCAACGATAACGAAGGACACAATTGGCTTAGTATAATATTTTCGTTACTCGTTATTGGATGTGTTATAGCCGGAATTGTTACAGCAATCTATTTGTTGGGGTAAGTACAGTAGATATATCATTTAAGGTTTATTTTGCTCGGCACGACCCCAGCGGCTCTAGCGATAGCGACTCGCTCATTCCATATAGATGATAATCGCTTAGCATAGGTCTACAATGAAGATTGTCGTCGAATGAATGCGCGACTCATGTTGTAAATAAGTTCCGCATGAGTGGTGAACGTGGTGCACTCGCTTGTTTCTGGGCTTCGGGCGACGGCTGCTTGGGGTAGTATTTCCAGGATGTAATTTCACTTATGAGCTGGTAAAGCATTTGACAGAAATAAAGGTGGTATGCACTTATGTAGAGTGATTCCAGCAGCAGCTATCTATGTAGCTTAGTACTGGCTGGATTTTAATGTCTGCTAATCTTCGGGCTTGCCTATGAACCGTTGAGTTGTTCCGCATAATGTGTTTACAGGATAATCGTTGCATGATGTAAAAGTATTTGTTAATCTGTCACCAAAATCTTTTTGTTATTTTCACATTATTGATTTGGATAGTAAGGTATCATCCGAATCATCATACGCGTAATAATAGAATGAGTTTCTCCACCACTACATGTGAGGCGTAGTTTCCGTAATCTCAAGAGAGCCGTACAAGCAGAAGTGACGGAAAACTACGGGACAAGTCTCAGACCAAGTGCACAACTGCAAAATTAAAAGAAGGATTCGTAACCGCGACCACTCTTCGTATAGCATGCTGAGCTAGCTTCTCAGCAGAATGGCTTCAGGAAGATGCATACGTAGTACCACAACAGGTCTGGATTTGATCACTCGTCAGATCCACAATGGCCTCAACCCGAAAAAGCCCTGCGACAAAACCGTCCTAGTGGCTCTTGATCTATCGAAAGCCTTCGATACAGTTCTTCACTCTGCGCTGTTGTCTTCTAAATATGCATATTTCTGCGCAAGAGATGTATTGCCAACTATCTATAGCTGAGTAGCAATCGTACAAAAAGTTTCGCGGCATTTGTTTAAGCATAAAGTTCCGCAAGGTAGCGTACTCTCTCCAACATTGTTTAGCATCTACCTACGATGCTTCCAACACCCCCGGAGGGTATCAAACTATGTAGTTTCCTTGCATCGTACTAACCACGGGTATTTTTTCAAGGGTTTGTGTGCCCGACTGAATGACTATATTGATAAATTGGTGGAGTTTTCCAATATCCGTAGTCTAGTCATTTCACCGTCTAAATGTAATGCAACACTTCTCACCACCTGGACGCTGGAATTGCACGATGCCGACGGTGTTTCTACTCCTACCAATCCCAAGATCTTTGGGGCCTACATAGACACCATGATGAAGTCAAACCGTCATATCCATGACGTAATCGACAAAATGCATAGTAGGAACAACGTTCTAAAGGCACTGGCCGGCAGCTCCTGGGGCAAGGACAAAGAAACCATGCTGGTCACTTATAAAGCGATAGGTCGATATAATCTTCTCCTGTCTCGCTCATATCTGGTCGGTTTTTATCGAGAGGATCACCCAGCCCACCATCTCACTCCCCTCCACCAAATGTCTGAACTGGACTCAGAGATCTTCAGAGAGATGTCCAGAAGTATAAACGGGTACTTCCCGATAGATCGCAGATATACATCCCACGGTTGTGAAACAACCAATAGGGAGACTAGTAAGGAGTAGAGTCCTCTCACAGCTCCCACCACCCATATCGCCTGAGGAGACTAGGCTCCCGAGAAGCAAATGAGTGACACTAGCCCAGCTTAGGTCGAGTGTTCGCAACATTCTAACCGCATACATCTCAACTGTTGGGAGTTGGGACTGACAACTACTGCCAAGCATTGTCACTTCTTGGCATCTTAAAAGTCCCAGTAGAAACAGTAGTTATACAACGATACCGCCAAACTTAATATCAGATTCACTAGAACTGTAATGCAATCCATCCTAACCATGAATGTGTCGATATAAGTTTACTTCTTTACGCCTCTTTAGCGATGGCAGTGCGAGCCAGGACGTATTCACGACTAAAGAACATGGAGAATTCAATTTTCAATAGTGGTGCAAAATCCATTCAACTCTCGGACATCCACGGACACCAAACAATGGCATTGTATATACATACATATATGTTTTCCTATCCTAGAACAAGTAGCAGATTATTCCTGTCAAAGCTGATTACCTGCTAGTTTGCGTTACGGTTCGCCTGTAATGCAAACCCCTTGGCAGCAGTTAGGATTTTTCTGGGAATTGTGAATGGCATATTGCATTTAAGCTTTTAAGTAGCTTTTAAGCTTAAGCTTCGCTAAAGGTACTAACCGCAGCTTAGAAACCGTCTATCATACATAGGTGCACCATGGTAGGGTGCTGTGCATAGCGAACTATACATCACACGAAGCCACCTGTATTGCCTTTGGAGATCCTGATCGAATAAATCGGAAAACTGTACACCGATTGCTAGGATGTAGCGCCGGAATCGTGTCCGACTAAATCAGTGATTCGTGCAGTCGATATGGAGGTACAAAAGGAAGATCGTAGACGCAATTCTGTTACCCGCTGATAAGATAGAACTGCAAAACTATGTTCAAGGATTTCAGCTAAAACCCCTTTTTTGACATCTATGGCGAAGTTTAACTAGCAACAGTCGTTAGCGTGTCCATAAATGCGTCACGCATAGGAAAAGAAATTCAATTTACTGATGACTCCCTTTATTCTTTGCTTCGTCAAGCTCCCAAGTCTTAGGATCAAAGGACAAACCATGTCAAAGACAGTTCCTTATCGGCGGAAATCTTTGTATATCCTTCGCTTTATAGTGAAAGTCATGATTTTCTAGCACATTCAAAGAAGCCTCTCCGCCCATATAAAATAGGTATTATGATCAGTATGATGAGGCGAGTCGATTGGGCGATGTCCGTCTGATGCGATACCGTTTACGCGGCCAGTTTGAAAGCTATCGAGCTCAAATTTCGCTTATTTATGTTGCGGCTGTTTGTAAATTTGCACCACTTAGATCGGATCATGTAAGAAAAACTTTTTCATTTGTGCACTAGTTCTAACCAATCCTTATATGTATATAAATGTTGTTTCATCGTCACAGAACTTATGTGAAAACGGAAGGTAAATAATGGAGGGAGGTTAAACACTAATCATAGCTGAGATTGCTGAGAAAAGTGAAGGGTATCCAAATTTTGATCTTGCCAAAAATTAGCATCGATCTTGTTTTTGATTCCATGTCAGCTCGCACCGTAGCAAGCAAAAAATCCCAATCTGCAGCTACACGTGCTACAGAGGGTCAGGTAAAGATTGGGCTATTTTAGGAATTGCTTGGTTGGAACCTGAAAGAAAGGCTCATGCAAAAATTCCTTTAAACCGCTCAAAACCAGGTTTTTGTAAAGTAAAAAGGCCCCCATCGATTAGCGCTCTCATAACGCTACAACGGAGTCAAATGTTGTTTTCAACAAGGTTTTATGAAATTGTTTATAACGGTAAAGTTCACTAAAAAGCTACTTGTGGTAAATTGGCTGCCTGTATAGATATAAAAAAAAAACTGGCAAAATTTTTCACGGATGGTGCATCGCTAATTGCGCTACGCGCTATTTCATTAGAAACATTCACTTATTCAGTCTGCCCCTGGCCTCGAGTATGGTTGTTTCGTAAAAGTGGTGGCTAAGGGCGAGACATGCCAAGAGCCCAATTAGCACGAAAAGAGCCGTTTTGAGACGACTGACTTCCGTTAAGCTACTTAAAGGATGGAGGTTACTGGAAGTTTAATGTTGAGTGTGGAGACGCACCTAGAACCATATAGAGAGATTTAGAAAGTGAAGCAGCTCCCCTATTTTCGCCTCCGACGCATCCTCTGGGCGGCTAAAGAACGCACATACCAACGTTTGGTAACAGGATCTGGCGAGACCTGGGCATTCGCATAGCAAGTTTAACAGAGTTTCTCTTTCACTTGCATTATCGCAACTGCGACAGTGTGAGTTGTGGGGAATACGCAGCCTGGGTGCATGGTCCCCTATTGGCCAAGGTCCAGTAATTACCGCTGTAAGTCTAGCAATATCCTTACGCGGCCCGGTCAGAATCTCATACGTTCTTTTCCGGTCATTGGATGGCCATAGCTTCCTTGATATTACGCAAGTTCTAAGGATCCGCCTATTACGATTAGCACTCGCAAGATAATGAGAGGAGATTTTTCTTCTGACAGCTGCCATCGGAATGTCCACGCGCTCCGCATGAGAGCTGTCTAGAGTTGCCCCCAGTTTGGTCAACTCATCTGCAACGTCATTTCCATGTATGTACCTGTGTCCCGGCACCCAAAGCAGGATGACTGTATGTCTTCCTCCATATGCATGCTGCGACCTAGAGAGTACTGGGTTCTCTACTCTCTGCAACATATCGACGATACGCTCCAATATTTTTAACACAAAGAAGGATAAACTAATGCGCCTAAAATCCTTCACGGTTTCATGCCCACTTTTACCCGCTTCCGGAATAAAAACGACTCGAACTCGTCGCCACGACTAGGGAACGTAGCTTAGGATCAGTAAACACCTGAAAAGTGATAAAAGCATTGGAAATACAAGATCCTGCATTTTCTCCATCATGATCAGTAGTAAGTCGTCTGGCACAGGATATTTAAATGGGTAAAGGCTATTAATAGGCGAGGAGACCTTCCCCACTGTAATGACAGAGTCTACGAAGTCACCCAATCTAATGTCAGCATTATGCAGTATTGTTCTGGGCGTGCCCGTACTCGGAAGAAATTCTAGAGACTCAGACGTGGACTCCGTTCAGGTTCCATCTTCTCTCTTTATTAATGACGGACATGAGTGTGCTTTTTGTAGGATTTTTTATCTTTGCTGAGTTCTTGACGTGATCCAAGCTTTGGCAGAACTCGTCCCAGGCTTGGGCTTTTGCAGTCCTGATGACTTTCTTATAGATTTTCAAACAGTCCTTATATGGTTACCCGAACTTGTGTTTGTTGCAGATATTGAAAATGTCGCGAGTAAGCTTCCTGGGCTTGGATAAGTTCTCATTCCACCATGGAGGAAGGGTTTTCTTACCACACTTCACCGGGCATGAACCTTTGAAGGCCATTTCCTTGCCCCAGTTCCCCTGTTCAACTACTCCACGGAGCCTGTCGAGTGATATGGATGTCTTGGAAGTTTGTTCTTGAAAATCTGTCTGAACTTTTTCTAGTTGATTGTTTTAGGGATTCTCTCTGGAGACGTTGATATTAAAAAGTATCCATTTGTGGTCTGAGAAAGATTTCGGATCGGATACTCTCCACTGTTCCTCCTTAATTTTTTGGTTTTTTAACAGGAGTGTAACGTCTAGTACCTCCTCCCACTCTGCGCTGTTTGCTGAGCTCGTAAAAACGAAGGTTGAAAAGTTTCCCGTATTGCACACTGTAAGGTTAGTATTTAGTATGAAATCGAACAGGTCCTCTCCTATTTCATTTATTTCGCGGTGCTTCCCCATGTCGCCCGTTAGCATCGCACCCTATCAGAAGGGTTGAGTTCCTCGAAGTGTTGAATGTAATCAGGAGCTCCAGCTCCTCTGGAGGTACACCGGCCAGGTAGGCGGATGAGATAAACAGCTCACTCATCTCTGGAACCTCCATTCTAACAACTGTTAGATCCGATGAGCTAAATTGCTCAGGAAGGCTTTTATGCATTGTTTGGCTAAAATACAAGTTCTTGGTTTACCAGGTTCTTACTATTGTATAAAACAATGTATCGCTTGCCCACAAGCCCCACTGATGGATTCATCACGAACCCAGGGCTCCTGAACAAGTCCTATGTCGATGACTTCCTCCCTTAGGAAGACAAGTAGATTATCCGAGACAAACTTAGAGTGCTATAGGTTAATCTGCACTACCTTCATGCTGATCCACTGCCTCCGCTGCCCCAATGCACATTCCTTCCAGTAGAACATTGGCTCTGTCCATCGGATCCTTCTCGTCCTCCGAATTTGACCGGTACGCCTTAAGCTTGGCATTACGTACGCCGAAACGTAATTTATGATATGCTTCCTCAAGAGCTGGCAGACTCTCTTCGTTGATGAGGAGCATATTGGACTGGCTTTGTTCCTGCGGTTCTTCGGCTTTAAGTACTACCCAGTCATCCATTGCAGCCTTTGGGTTTTGTAAACGTAGGGCTATGAGGAGCTTCGGCCCCTCGATTGACATGATCGACAACCAGATACCGGGCTTTGGGTCTCTTAGGAATATCCTTGGTCCAGATGTCGCTTATCTTAGCGACACACTCACCAATGAAATCCTGCGAGAATCCATCCTCGCACGTGATCCCTCTATACCCTCTAATCATCACTGATGAGTCGAAGCATGGCATCGATCCCTCCTGGTCTGATCTCTGGCCACCCCACACTTAATAGGCCTGCTGTCAGAGTTGCCGATATATTTTTTAGATGTTGTCGGTTGGACTGCTCTAATTCTCTTAGCGGCAGGGGCGCCCTGGTCTTGGGACCGATTCCGCTTAGAATTGCCCTGTCCATCTTTGAGCACGATGTTTTGTTAAGTAAACGTTCACAGAGTGAAATTGAATAATTCTTCTTCCACTGGTTTAATTTATGACTCGACCGAGGGGCTTAATTCTGATTTATTGCAGGATATTCGACCGAAAACAAAAACCGCACAAGACTGTTGAACTTGTCACAAGCTCAAATCAGATAAAAAACTCACATCGCGCGACGCGGCGGCGGCGGCGACTTCGGCTCTTCATCAATCGAAACACTAGACGACCTTGGGTATACATATTAAGTAGAACATCCATTGATATCATCTTTTCGCGGCATTCTGAGGTAGCAAGTCCTGTTGACGGTCCTGGTGATTTTCGGTGGTAAAGAGACTGTCTTGGATGTAGCTCTATTGGTATGATCATCATATTATCTAAAGCACTGGTTCTTTACCGCCACAAGTGGTCTCTGAGGCAATTTGAAGTGGTCCGCCGAGCCTTTTCTTAAATTTAATAAACTCTATTATTTTGTCAGTTAAGCGATACGCGACAGACTTGCGAATTTATCAGGAATTATGTACAATTGTGATCAAATGCATTGGATGTTTTTGCCATTTTTTTTGTTAAAGGTTCTGTCAGGCTTTGGGTCCACTACATCCCCAATTCAGTCCGTCTTAAAAAAATGGAATTCCCTTTTTATGTTGAGGACATTCCTCCTAAGGATCTTTCAATCAGCCACCTCATCCATAGGTCCGGCTAAGCATTCCCGGATGACCAGTGTAATCATGTTTTTTAAAGAAAATTTTATAGTTTTAAAAAATTTAAATATCCAGCAAACTTACTTTAAAACAGGGCCAAAATTGAGCGTATTCCTACGTTATTGCTCCCTTAACCAAAGAAGTCTATAGGGAAATATAGAAATATCTTAATACAAATTTCACTTTCCCAGTTTGGTGGTTCGCGATGATCAAATTGCTTGCCAAGCCCAATTGGTCCCTCATGAGCAAAAGGCTAAGAATCACTGGTTTAAAAGATGGTGAATAATAGTGGTGTTACCTAATAGACCGGTGAGGCTCCTATAAATATTTTCACCTTTCTGCCAGATTCGATTATACCCGCTATCATTTGTTTAAGGATGTAAATATCTTTCCTGGGAAATTTCTTATATCCCTCCGACAAAAGAAAATGCTACATTTGGAAGCTCAGATTTCCTTATTTGCCAATAGGTATATTTCCCTATTTTTAGTGAATTTACTAAAGAAATGGTAAGGCTAAATTTATTTCGTTGCACATAGTGCAGATAGTGTTCGTTTTCACAACGTGTGCTAGGTGTACACTTAATAAGTCCTTTTGTTCGAATATTACCTTTCCAAATTGAACCACTGCGTTCCAGCAGTGGGCTCTCTGGTACTAGGGTGCCGAGACCCGTGACGTTTGGTCATTTTTAGGGTTTTTTAGAATTTTTTTTTTTTCAGAAAACCCTTATGAAATTGATTTTGTCTGTCTGTCCGTCTGTCCGTCCGTCTGTTCACTAAATAACTCGCGAACGGCTCAACCGATTCTCATGAAATTTGGTAGGAATATGTAGAATGGTTACAGTCTTTGGCACATATACCTTAGAAGTTGGTAGGAAGAAGATAACAGGGTGTCCCGAACGTTTGGAAAAAGTCGACTTTTTTAGTTTTTATCGGAGATTGACATTGGGTATGGGTATGGGTATTTAAATCAAAGAACTAAACGAGTACATCTCACATCAGTTAAAATTTTCCAGTTTCGAGTAACGGTAAAAAAGTTATTGGCGTTCAAAGTTAACCTTTCTTTTCGACCTCCGTTTTTCTAAACCGTTATAGGGATCGATATGAAACTTTGCACAAAGATTGGTCAGTATGGCTTCATATACTTTAAATACTAAGACTGTTGACTTTTGCTAAGGAAAAGTAAATAACAGTAAATTTGAACAATTTGAATTTGATCGTGTGTAGCCCCTTTTAGGTTTCCAAATATGAAAATTCTGCTAGGGGTTTTTAGAAAATTACATAGGGAATATGTCTACGAATTTTCATTCGAATATCTGTATCCAAACCGGAAATATAGCCAAGTTAGTATTTAGTAAGGGCCTTTCACAATGCAAGGGAAGCCTCTTAAGCATTTCTTCAATGCATATCTTTTAACTTGATGAAACAATGAACATGAAATTTGGTGGATATGCATAGAATGGTAATAGTGTTGCCACAAATATTTTTGAAGTTTGTAGGACCAAGTTAACAGGGTGTTGCTGAATAGCTGCAAAAGTATACTTGTTCAATACTCATAGGAAAGCTTGCATGGGCTCTTATGTCAGGGGGCACAATGGAGTCATTTCATATAAGTTGATTTTCCTTGATTAAAAAAAAAAGTAACAGTAGTTTTACAGCCAATAATTCAGTTCATATATAAAGCCAAGCCGGCCTTACGTTTGCCTGAGTTTCTTTTTGCTCAAAGGCCATCAGAAATCTTAAATCGAAAAATGCCTGTATGTAGATTTGTAGTACCTACTTTTATACAAACTGGGTAAAAGTAAATCTATTTTTGGATTGGTCTAATTAAAGGTGGAACAGAATGAAAGACGCTAGCCTTTCATTCTAGAATGCGTTTATTTAGACCAACCCAAAAATAGATTTACAGGAAGCATTCCATTAATGCTGTGCACAATTCTTATCTATTGCTTATAAAATATATGTACAAAAAATAACTATGCATCAAAATTCTAAAAAACCCTCGTATTGCGGGCGCAGCCCTCTGTACGCCGGTATTTTTATACCCTATACCTAATGCTACCAACTAGTATTACCGAATTTAAAGGATGTGACCCTTCCAGATAAAAGGATAAAAAAGTACATACATGTAAGGAATAAAAAAGGGTTAGAAAGTACGTGTATTCGTCCAGTTTCATTAAACATTTTGTAATAATGATAGATATACAGATTTAATAGGCCAGTCAAAAACGACATTAACCTCGGAATAAATGGAATAGGTACTACCGTTCTTTCGCTTAACTGTTTTAGAGTATTACTGGCTATATAAATCCAGATTTGTAACCCTGGTGACCCTGTGCTATTTTTCGGCGAGCGAAAAAGAGCGATTTTTGTGCTCTTTTTTTACATTTCCAACAATATTTAAAAAAAAATAACCTTAGAAAAAAACGATGATCTGCATTTTGAAATTAGACAAAATTCCCAATCCTTGATTGATTTTTATATTTCTGGGAGTACCAATTCAGCTACAAACACCTTGCCGTCAAATTGACGGCTGTGACCCTATTAGGTATACAAAATTCCTGACCCTTCTAGTGTTAAAATAGCAACGAGTAGCTTCAAATAGCAAAGAGTAGCATAAAATAGCAATGAATAGCTTAAAATAGCAATGAATAGTCCAAAATAGCAATGAATATTAAATAAATAAATTAAAATATCAGCGGTCAAATATGAATAGCTTAAAATAGCAAGGAATAGCTTAAATAGCAATGAATAGCTTAAAATCGCAATGAATAGTTTTAAATAGCAATGAAATTAATTAAGTAAATAAAATAAAATATCAGCGAACAGATTTGAATAGCTTAATAGCAATGAGAATAGCTTAAAAAAGCTATGAATAGTATTAAATAGCAATTAGTAGCTTAAAATAGCAATGCAAATTAAATAAATAAATTAGCATCACCAAAAATAGCAATGAGTAGCTTAAAATAGTTATAAATAGCTATGAATAGCTTGAAATAGCAATGAGTAGCTTAAAATAGTTATAAATAGCTATGAATAGTTTGAAATAGCAATGAATAGCCTTATAGTATTAAATTAACATCACCTAAAATAGCAATGAGTAGCTTAAAATAGTTATAAATAGCTATGAATAGCTTGAAATAGCAATGAATAGCTTAAAATAGTTATAAATAGCTATGAATAGTTTGAAATAGCAATGAGTAGCTTAAAATAGTTATAAATAGCTATGAATAGCTCGAAATAGCTATGAATAGTTTGAAATAGCAATGAGTAGCTTAAAATAGTTATAAATAGCTATGAATAGCTTGGAAAAGCAATGAATAGCCTTATAGTCTTCAATTAACATCACCTAAAATAGCAATGATTAGCTTAAAATAGTTATAAATAGTTATGAATAGCTTGAAATAGCAATGAGTAGCTTAAAATAGTTATAAATAGCTATGAATAGTTTGAAATAGCAATGAGTAGCTTGAAATAGTTATAAATAGCTATGAATAGCTTGAAATAGCAATGAATAGCCGTATAGTCTTAAATAGCAATGAATAGCTTGAAATAGCAACGAATAGCTTAATAAATTTCGTGAAAGTCGTCCAAAATCAGTTGTTCTTCCGGAAACCACTGATGCTGTGCGCGAACTGTCAAAATCGACATTAACCTCGGAATAAATGGAATGCTAGCGTTCTTTCGCTTATCTGTTTCAGAGTATTACTGGCTATATAAATCCAGATTTGCAACCTTGGGGACCCTGTGCTAATTTTTTGGCGAGCGAAAAAGAGCCATTTTTGTGCTCTTTTTTTACATTTCCAACAATATTTAAAAAAAATATATCTTAGAAAAAAACGATGATCTGCATTTTGAAAGTAGACAATTCCCAATCCAATGATATCCTAACCACTTTTGTAAGTCAAATATTGACGGAGATACAGGTTTTCAAAAATAGGGTATTTTCCACAAAAAAAAAGGCGAATTCTAAGCTATGTTGTTTGCCGAAACGACATTTACTTGAAATTTTTTGGTAAAAAATACCCTATTCTTAAAAACCTGTAATTTCGTCAATATTTGACCTAGAAAATTGGTTAGGATATCATTGGATTGGAAATTCTGTCTACTTTCAAAATGCCAAACACAGTTTTTATCCAAGACAATTATTTAAAAAAAAATATTGTTGAAAATGTAAAAAAAGAGCTCGCCAAAAAATTAGCACAGGGTCCCCAGGGTTGCAAATTTGGATTTATACTCTGAAACCCGAGGTTAGGCCTTTTTTTTTGTAAAGTTTTACTGGCGTATAATATAATACGATTAATGTAAAAATCAAATCGAAATAAATGAAAATAAGGAAATTTTGTTGAGGTACGTCTCCAATGAACGATAAGGTGGACAATATTGGAAGTCAACTTTTGCAAACACGTAACAATTTTACAAATTGGCTAACTTAGCTAAATCGGGCCCGTAGCGATGACTTGGACAACATGTGAAATTTGTATCGTTTGTAAAAGTTTCACGACTATGTTCGTCCAACTTATCGTTACCTTAGACGCGCCTTAAGTCAGCCTCGTCGTTAGAGAACATATCAATTGACATTGCACGCGGACTCGATTCTGGGTGCTTGAAGTCATGTTCGCCTGACCGGAAATTTTTCGCAATAGTTCTGGCTGTGTTTTAATGAAGTTATAGAAGTCAACACACGAAACGAGTATTGATCTTGACTGTCAACATGGATTTAAGTGTCTTTCACGAAAAGCAGCCAAAGTTTAGAAAAGGGCGAATGAAAAAAGTCCTCGATTATTTTTGGACACATCTTGAGATCCAAAAAATATGCCTTTACTAGTTCGAAGATTTTTAAAATCGAGGCTATGGCAGGTCCCAAAGCCAAAAAACGCGTCTTGGCATAACCCAGCAGTTTGAAATATTCTGCATTTTCAGAATCGCAGATTTAATTGATTTCAACCTTTCAACACGAACTGTGTTTATGTAAAAATGCGAGTAAATTTTCACGACCACGCATTTCAAGTCCATTGGCAGTCGGTCACAGGCCGAATTCAGTGCGCAAAACTATGTGTGCAGCGTAGCCAACACCAACAATTTGTGGTTTCCATGGTTTCAAAATATTAAAAACATTGTTGCTTCCACCACGGTCACGTGAGCCGAAAATAATCGGACAGCATGCCGCTACAGAATCCAACAACTTTTTCGGCGATTCCGTTTTACTCGGCAGTACGTTTTATCAATTCGGAAATGATCTGTACTATCTCACCTTTTCATGAACAAAGCTCCAACATCTTCACACGTACTCCGATTGTGGGAATAAAATATCGGACTTAATATTTCCGTGATTGGATGCATCCGTTGTAATGCAAAGAAAATTCCTTTCCGACAATTCGTTTTTTAGAACAGTCATTGCATAAGTAGTTAGAACAATTGCTAGAGTGCGTTTGATGCAGGTCGGTGTTTCGATTAAAATTATAATCTCAATTCAATAGTAATGAACTTTTTTTTTCTTTGTAAAAAAAGGTCGGATAAAGTATCAAAAAAAGGACAGAATTCTGAAAGGATCAGAATAGGAAAAAAAGGAGTCTCCTTTTAAAAACAGTATAGTTGGTAGCATTACCTATACCCATAAGATGGTATAGGGTATATTGTTTTTGTTACGACGATTTATGTAACACCTCAAAGGAGCCACCGGAGGTATGGCAAAGTATATATATAAATGATCAGGGTCGGTCCCTGATTCGAATAAGCCATGTCCGTCTGTCTGTCTGTCTGTCTGTCCGTCCGTGTGTCTGTCAGTTCGCACGATAACCCCCGAAATAATGAAGCTAGCGTTTTGAAATTTAGGTCAGATGATTGCTTTGATAAAAGCTTGGATGGTATTGAAAATGGGCCAAATTGGACCAAGGGTTCCCCTACCTCCCATACAATTACCCCTCCGTGATAGTTTAATTCGTCCATATTTTCCAACAGAATATCGCTAGCGACCTAAAATTTTCATGAATGCCTAATTGTGATATATGCTTGAAGTTGAATGAATACATATCACTCCAATCCGCTGCTCATATCTAATTTTGTTTGCTGGATGTACTTTTGTTTTAGGTGTAAATGCTGGAGAAGTTTAAATGTACAGGACTACTTCTTAAAGTAATTTGGTGGGAGCTTTAACATTTTATTCAGTGCCACTTTGACGGCTCCCTCCAAATTACTTTAAGAAGTAGTCCTGTACATTTAAACTTCTCCAGCATTTACACCTAAAACAAAAGTACATCCAGCAAACAAAATTAGATATGAGCAGCGGATTGGAGTGATATGTATTCTTTTTGCGGCAGATGAATTTTCTTTGGCGGGGTAACTTTTACAACTTTGTTGTTTTTGGTCAGATATCATATATTTTTGCATACTTAAATAGCCAACTAATATTTTTGTTTTGGGAAAAGTTTCAATAGGTTTTTGTTCAGCATATTCCATAAATTTAATATCATAAGTTATATTCACAGGGTCTTCTTTAAAATAAATAGATACTGCAAACGCAATTGCAAATACGCCACAAATGTCTGTTGCTGAGCTTTTTTAAAAATAATTTTGGGATGAAATGGGTATAGTTTATTAATATGTATTTTGTGCAAAATAGATTTGTGTTATCTTTGTGTTATGGCTCTGCTAACATTCTGTTAGTAATCTGTTAATTTTTTGTTAACTCTGTTAATGCTCTATTAACGTTCTCTTAACACTCTATTATCTTTTCGTTAATGCTCTGTTAACGTTCTGTTAATGTTCTCTTAATTCTCTTTAATCATTCGGCTAACGCTCTGTAAACGGTCTGTTACCTTTCTTTTATTACTCGATTTACATTCTGTTAACGTTCTGTTAAGACTCTGTTAATTTTCTGTTAACACTCTGTTAACGATCTGCTAACGCTCTGTTGTTGCCTCGCCAACGCTTTGTTAACACTCTGTTACTGATCTGTCTTAATGCCCCCCTGACCCAGTGTCCCAATGTCACATTGTCCCAATGTCACAGTGTCCCAATGTTCCAATGTCCTAATGCCCTAAGGTCCATTGTCACAGTGTCCTCATGTCCCAATGTTCTAATATCCCAGTGTCCCAATGTCCTAATATCCTAATGTGCCAATGTCCCAATATCCTGATGTCCCAGTGTCCCAATTTAGGTCCTATTGTCCCAATGTGCAAATATCACAGTCCGAATGTCCCACTACCCTAGTGTCCCAATGTCCCAGTATCGGAATATCCCAATGTCCCAGTCTCCCACCTAATGTCCTAATATCCCAATGTCTAACTGTCCTAATGTCTTAAGGTCCTAATGCCCCAATTTCCTAATATCCCAGTACCCCAATGTCCCAAATGTCCCAGTATCCTGATGTGATAATATCCCAATGGCCCAATGTCCTAATGTACCAGTGGTCAGTTTCCCAATGTCGCAGTATACCAAGTGTCCCAAGGTCCCAATAGCCTTATGTCCTAATATCCCAGTGCCCCAATGTCCCTGTATCTCAGTGCCCTAATGTCCCAGTATCCCAATGTTCCAATATCCCAATGTGCCAATATCCCAATGTAACAATGTCCCAATGTTCTAATATCCCGATGTCCCAGTGCCCCAATGTTCCCACGTCCCAGTTTCCCCAGTGTACCTAATGTCCCAATGTCCTAATGTGTTGATGTCCCAATATCCCAATGTCCTAATGACCCAAGACCCTAATGTTCACATGTTCTTATATCCCAGTGCCCCTATGTGCGAATATCCCGATGTCCCAATGTCACAACATTCCGATGTCTCAGTGGTCCAATGCCGCTATGTACCAGTGTCCCAATGTCCCAATATCCGATTGTCCCAAGGTCATAATGTCCCAATGTCCTAATATCCCAGTGTCCTAATGTCCCAGTCTCCCAGTGTCCTAATGTCCCAATATCCCAATGTCCCATTGTCCCAATATCCTGATGTCCTGATGTCCCAATGCCCCAATATGCCGATGTCCCCACGTCCCTGTTTCCCCATTGTGCCTAATGCCCCAATGTCCTAATGTCCCAAGACCCTAATGTCCCAATTTCCTAATATCCCACTACCCCAAGATCCTAGTCTCCCAGTCTCCCGGTGTCCCAATATCCAAATGTCCCAATGCCGCAGTGTGTTTAAAAAAATGGTCAATGCGATGAGCCGATAGACGCAATTGTTGGAAATCTTTTGTTAACTTTACCTATTAATTTACCGTTATCCCATCCACTTATCTAAATGGAAGACATTGATTCTTTAGAAGGACCACCAGAGGATCATTCGTTCCAAATTTCATAAAAATCCCCTCACGAAGAGAGACAGTAGAAGCAAGTCTTTCTGCAACTGTAGACTTCATTCTGAAATTGGGTTACTCGCTTAAGTCTGTGAGGGTGAAAATTTCACCGTTTATTGCATATATCTTACCCGTTATTGTGCCGATCGAAGATTTTATTTGGAAAGGCACTAGAACAGGATATGTGGAATATTTTGGTAAAAAAAATTTTTTGGGGGCTGTTGCCTGGAAGGCTGTAGCCTGATCAAACAAAAAAGCAAGTTGTCTCCGGTAATCATAGACTTGTTCGCTTTCGGTTTTCTTTTTCCTTTGGCGGGCGAGACGCTCTCGCGTCTCTTGATAATAAGTATCAAACGGTAGCTGTTGGATGCCTTCATAAAATATTAAATATGTGCCAGGTCCGAACCATCTACCCCTCCCTCCCCTACAAAAAAGAAATTGAATTTTTGGGTTTTGCGTGCCTTTTAGGTCTGTACATGGGTATAGGGTATACACTCATCGTGCTATTCGCACGATTAGAACTCGGTCTCGTTTTGTTTTGTTTTTGCTTGATTGTTGATTGAAGTTCAACTTGAAAAATATCTAAGGATTTCTGTCCTAATATAAATCTTTAAAAAATATGATAAATCAATAAAAATAAAAAGATTTTTTTGCTTTTCCCTTTTCAGCTACGTGGACGAATTGCTCTATTGGTCGGGTCGTCGTATGATACTCGACGAATATTTGCAAGGTGACCTGACGCCACAACGACTACAACCCACCTGGGTTACGCGAACCAAATACGTTTTCCAATCAGACGATGGTGGACTAGCCGTCTTAGATACTGCCACAGATTCGGTTACAACACTTGTTACAAATCACACGTTACGACAATTAAACGTTAAAAGTTATCAGTGTACAATTGATCTACGATACGTTCTATTTAGGCATAATGTTAAAAAGGTAAGTCCAATTTAGGTGTCCTTGTTCTGTTATTGCACGACAATATGCTGTAGCGGGAACCAATTAGATTTTCCTTCAATGACGCTCTCTCCCGATTAGATAAGATTAAAAGGAACCCATAGAAATTGCCTCCATTTTATAGTAGATCTATCCCACGCTATTATTGGATTTGTCCGGCTGGCTACGCGTATAATGACTACAATTACAGACATACAGAGGCAACGCGCGGCGTGTTCTTGTAATTAGAAAATTTTCCATCGTCCAAGCAGCCCTTTGATGGCTTCCGGATCCTTTCGCAGTTTCGCTTCGTTTGCAATAAAAAATTCGAATTGGCGGACTAAGAAGTTCAAGGCAAAATTGTTAATGGAATTTCTTGGCCATTCAGTCAGTTGAGTGCATTTGAAACAATATAATAAAAATGTTGTGGAAGCGAGTAGAAATGGAATGTAGTATAAAAGGAAAATGAATTTCTTGAAAGTGTAATAAAGAAATCAATGAAATTTTCATTATGCTGCACAGTAATGTTTGCAAAAAATTTATGAAGTTTCGTGGGAAAACATACTCGTAGGACAGAGGATAAACTTTGAAGATGTTTATTTAGTTGTTTATGGGATTCCATTAAAGATTTAAAGTTTTATAGAATTTCAATTTTGTAAATACATAAATGTCACACAAATTAGCCTTCATCGTATGGGAATTCTCCCACCGCTACGATGCTATAGCGTTGAAATTTTCGCTCGGTTTTGTTATGAAGGATAACAAGCATTGACAGAAATAAATTTTTTATTCTCATATATTATTTAATGGTCCAGGTTTGGACGCAATCGATGTTCCTGAAGTCCAATTGTGGATGCTTCGATGCCAAGACTAGAATGCTACTTACTCGTTGTCTGGCTTGCCTTTTATACTGTACGATCCTGCTGAGTGGGTATGCCGCATGCTGTCGATCGTTGTATTCATGCTCTACGACGGGCTAGCGGGACGTGTACATTCCATGTTGCGGCGATGGTGTTGTGCAGTTGTGCTAGTCTGGTTGTCTGCTGATTTGGTGAAAATTGATAGTGTGTGTTGGGAGCCTTGTTACACATTCATATTCTGTGGAAATCTTAAATCCAATTACTCATTAAATTAAAGAATTTAAGAGGAATAGTCTAAATGTTGTATTTTTATGGCCATTTTCAAAATGGGTATTATGTATATATCTATTCTAACACATTCCCGGACACAACGTCTATAGACGTCCAATTTTGAGCATTTGACCATACAAATCGTGTCAAATTTTGGCGTTGTGTCCGGCAATGAGTTAAATGCTGTTTTTGTTTGTAGAAAAGCTTCTATCAAATTGTGTGTGTCATTAAATTTACCTGTCTTCTTCGTCTTGGGCCCAAAGCTCTTATTAATACTCCCCAATAAATCAGCAAGGAGGATGATGTTTGCAAAATGGGCGTTTCTTGTCGCTTTTACGATGAGTGGTCAATATAAATCGCCCCACATTCGCTATTGTTGTCTTCGAATCATTTATTTGTCAGTTCCGCGTCTGAATTTCAGGGAAGTACGTCACATCACTTCCATATAAAATATAAACGTTGCTGGGCTATTTATATCACAAACACACATCACATCGAATATAATAGCATCGATAAAAGTCGTATAAAATTATTTCTGTAACACCCTCAATATATTGTGAATTGCATTGAATGGTTTTCGTTGATTTTTTTCTTCGTTATTCGCCAAAAGAAAAATCGAAACTTTTCTTTTTAGGTGTTTGGTGAGAAAATCGTTCAAATCATTTTTCTTCGAAACATGTAAGCATGTAACGCATGCTAGCCTCGCCATCCTTGGTTGGGTGTGTAAAGGTACACGGGTCATCTGCCATCAATTTATCAATGTCAGAGACGTATCGATACTCGTATCTCTATAGAGAGACAGACGGACAGACACAGACAGGCTTTAGTGTCGATGGAATCTATGATGATGGCAAATACATACGTTCTGGTGAATTTCGTATTAATAGTTAAATTCAATAGATACGAGACTATCTGCGACGGCAATTCAATAAACCCAATGGAACATTTAGAAATTCTCATGCTGTCATGTTAATCGTAGATCCTTGTAATTGTATTTTTTCGCCATCATGTTGAAATATAAGGACATGAATTATTCATTAGGTCATTTATAAAATGGATTTGTTGGCAGCTACTTATATGGGATATATGCAGATGCAGGCAGTTTTAATAGCTTGACTAATGGTAATGTATAAAAACCTCTAGAGCATTTTTTGTTTATTGTGTATTTAATTAATTCCGGCAGGATTACGGGTGTTAGTTTTGCAATCCTGCGACGTTCCTCTTTAACACAATTTTGTACAACGCAATACATACTTATAGGAAGTAAATAATATTACAGTAAAACATGGTTAAGTGCAATATGCTAAGTGCAAAACTCGGTTAAGTGTAACACAATGTTCATGTACATCCATTCAATGCGATTTTCTATACATTTCAAAACGGATATGTGTACAACGGATAAGTGCACAACACGCTTAAGAGCACTCAATTTTTGGGCAGCATTTGGAAACGATTCATGACGGATAAGTGCACGTGTGCATTGCAGAAATTAATCAAAGCAGGCGTGTCGAACCAGCGGCCTATTTTACGAATTTATGCGATCCAAGCCGGTATCGAAATGTGAAAGGGGCAACCAAGTCGAACTTCACTTAAACTGGCTGATTTTGTCTTCATGTAGGTAAATCTGAGAGTTATACATAAATTGTTCATTATGGGAGCCTCTTAATGCAGAGATGGTATATAGCCTTGATGAAACAAATATTTCAGAAAAAGAGTCAGCTATTTTGCGATTTCTGCACTTACTTATAGTATTAAAACTGTTAGAAATAATCACGGACTTAGCGACAGAAACAATAATGGCGAAATGTTCGTGGAGTTCTGTAAGAGGGGTTTTACACTACGTGCAATATGTTGCGCGAATATACTAGGCAAGCAACAGGAGCAATAGAATTTGTTGCTTGCAATGGAAACACCTATTATTATTGTTGCGCAGTTGCATGTTGCACCCTGGCGCAATAGATTGCTGATGATGTCTTGCGTGTAGTGTAAACGCATTTGTTGCACAATTGCTAGTAGCACATTGTTGCTTATTGCGTGTTGCGTATATCCAACGGATTCGATATGTGCAACACATTTGCGTGCAATATTGGTGTCTGATACGAGTTGGGTCTAGTGTGTCGTCGTAGCTCGATAGCCGACTGTACAACTCGTCGCATAAAATAACGGACAGACGGTCCATTGTTGTTGCTCTCGGTCTATTGTGGAACATATTGGAAAATTTTCGTATTGATACGTATCCGCGTAATCTTCTAGTTTATCGTTCTTGAGTCAAGAGGAAGAGCAAGTGCGATTATGGAGAAAACTCAAGAGGAAAGAAATTTCATTGAGATGTATGAAGCGAGACCGATTCTATGGGATAGCAGACTAAACACCTTGGATGCCAATGTGTCACCGGTCAACACACACAAATGATTCACCACAGGCCATGTGTCACCGGTGAACACAGCTCTGTACAGCCCAATGACACATTTGTAGTCTTCTTTTTAATTTAAATTGCTAAATTTTACTCAAAATTAGTATTATTTTTAGTTTTTGAATAACTGAATAAGATTTGCAATAAATTGTTTTGTAATAAGCCTCTAGGTCTCATTCGAAGAACGGTTCACAAAAAAAATAACAGGCGCGACAATCCAGCATTGGAATAAGGCCGCAGGATGTGTTAGTGACATCCTATTTCCAAGATCTTATCTGCTTTTTGTTGAGGTAATGAGATCAGCATCACGCTCAGCAGTGTTATTTATCCCCATAAATGGGTACTCGTTTAACATCTGAGTGAGACCATAGTCCGTCACAAGCTCGTGAGTTCGAAAAACACCATGATCCACGGTGAGATTCGAACTCATGACCCTGTGCACCGAAGGTGCGCGCACTAACCGCTAGACCAGCCAGACTACAAACTTCATCAAATTAGGAGTAAAGTTGGAAGACGTAATTTCGTCGTTCTTACTTCGATTTACACTTTAGAAAGCACTCTAAAGCTCTTTTTTCGTGATAGAACTGTAGATTGACTTTTGCTATGCCATTTATGATTACTGCTTAATTAATTGAAGTCAACAATATCTAAAATCGTTTCGAAGAAAATAAAATTCAATTTGTGTCAGCGGTGAACACGATATTATGGTGAATAATTTAAGACATTGTTAATTTGCTGTTTTGTGGTGTTTTTATGGGTTTTTACTTCATATTTTAACTAGAAAGACAAATGATTTCAGTTTTAAGGAGTAAAAATATTAGAAAGAGGAAATAAACAACGCAAACTACATTTGCCCTTCTGTATTGTGTATCACCGGTGATACAAAGTTCATTTGTTATAAAACCGGCAATTCCCCACAGGCCAATGTGTGAATTTGTATCATCAGGAAACACCCTCAAAAATATCCCATCAAAATCCGCCGAAAACCTGAAAAAAATTGCTTGGCCTGGGAGGAATACATAATTGTATGGTGTTCACTGGTGACAGATGATAAGAAATATTCTTATCATAGAATAATAAAACTAACAATGCGACTAGGAAGTGGTATGGCTGACAACCGTATCACACTCCGAATTTAGTTGTCTTTGTAACGTTGATGACTACACTCGGTAGTCATCAACGCACCATGCTCCACTAGGAGTTACGGTAATCAAGAGAGAGAGAGTTCACTGATGACACATTGGCCTTTGAGGAATCGAGTTTAGTGTGTTCACCGGTGATACATGGCACGCAAGGTGTTAAAGGTACATTATTCATTTGTTGCTGTATCCATAATGTTTTTGTTTGACTATAAAATTCGTGAAGCGAGCTACTGTGCGACCATGGATACGAAAGCCATGAAAATGACGGAAATTGAAGTTAAAAAGAAAATCCATAGCTTGCGCACGCAATTCACTGCTGAAAAAAGAAAATTGACACTTGTGAATTTGAAACTGCAATATAAACACCTATTGCATCAGTTGCGAGAAAATATTTCTGCAACACTATTGCACAATAGATTGCGCCCAAAATTTGCTTACAGCGTAAACACTTTGCTAGATCATATGCAATTAGCAATAGAGCAATATATTTCCTGCAATTTTTGCATGCAATTGTTGCCTGTAGTGTAAAACCCCTCTAACTCTCGACAACAAGTCGACGGCGGCGGCGGCACGTTGTTCAAACATAAACTCAGCTTAACCGAGTTATCTGGACATACATTTTCTAACTAGTATACAGCGCAGTGGTGACGTGTAAGACTCACATATTTTTTTCTTCATTTTATTTTTTCCTCTTTTTATCAATTTATTACTTTATTTCTTAAAGTAAAATGAATTGTGTTCACATTGCCGGTCTGTCTCAGCTCGTTTCGTCGTTGCAGGGCTTAGCAAGATCCCTAATGAATTCTGTAAATTCTAGTGAAAATAATTCCAAAGAATTGCAAAATGAAAATGTAAATTTGAAAAACAAAAAGAGTAATATAGGAAAGAAATTATGAAATGAGCTAAAAAAATATTCTGAAATCGTCTGAGCATCCTTTCGATAGCCAAGAAACGGGGACTTCCACTGTTAATTCAGATTCATCATCTTCAGAAATTCTTTCCAACGATGACAAAAATCAATCTTCTATTGATAAATTTGTCACAGTACACAAGAAAAGGAAAAATATTAAAAAAAAACCTTCTCCTGTTGGTGATGTTCTTCCCAGAAATGCTAACAATATTAATAGGCGACACAAAAGAAACTTTGGTATCGATGAAGCTAATGATTCTCTTCGAAGTGTTCCCAGTTTCAAGGTATACCATGTTTCTAAGCTGCATGCCTCGATGAAAGCACTTCATTTGAAGGAATATATAATAAAAAAAATTATTTAAGAGATGAAACTTTTCTTTCGGTTCATCCCCTAATGAAAACAGAATGTGATATATCTAAATTAGCTGCAATCAGTTTATTTTTAATGCAAATTTCAAATTTTGGAGCTTTTCTGCCACCATGTTAGCCCCCCAATTAGTTAGTTAGTATGAGCTTATTTACGCTAAATACTAAGACTGTGGACATTTGCTAAGGAAAAGTAAATACAGTAAAACTTCGCTATAACGCTCCCGGATATAACGCTTTCCCGGCTATAACGCTCTCTTTTCTCGGTCCCGGTCCCATTAGCATTTATTACAGGGAATTTCAATTCGTTATAACGTTACTATTTCCCGGTTATAACGCTGTTTTCCCAGTCTGATTTTTTTAACCCAATTCATATTGACAATTTCATTGAGCAAGAAGTCTATCTTTACATTGTAATAATCACAAACATGATGCACAAATTGTTCCGTTAATTCACATCAGGATCAAATTTCCTGGAAAACGGAAATACATAACAACAATTGAAAGTATAATTGAAGATCTCGTAATTGCATCAGCATCCGTCGACACCGAAGAGAACAAGAAAGAGGCGTCAAGCATGCCTAAAATATTTCCAGTCTTAGTTGCAATAAAGAAGATTCGAGAAATTTTTGCCTATAGCATGGACATAGAGAAAGGATCTTTCAATAAATTGAAAACCTCAGTATAACTGAAGTCTGTTGCCAGTCTAAAACAAAAAAAAAATATTTTTGTAAAACCAGTAATCAATTGTTTGCCATTTCCTTTCTACTTCATTCCATGTATATATCGAATAATAAATTTACTTAAAAGATGTATGCGTCTATGAAGTATATTTCTTGGACTTCCCGGCTATAGCGTTTTCCCGGTTATAGCGCTTTTTTGGGTTAGACCCCAGAAGAGCGTTATAACGAAGTTTTACTGTAACAGTAAATTTGTGAAATTTCAATTTGTGCGTGTATAGCCCTTCTTATGTCTGCAAATGTAAAAAAAAATTATGAGGGTTTTTAGGAAATGACATAAGGAATATGTGTGCAAATTTTCATTTGAATAACTTAATCCAAACCGGAAATATAGCGAATCTAATATGTGGTAAAGGCGTTTCACAATACCAGGGCAGCATCTTACAGCCCATTCACACTGCGGGCGATGTACCATTCAGACTGCTTGCGCTGCGACGCGACGTCGGGTTGTACGATGGAGAACTTTCTATTTTGTGTTTGGATCGGTTTCGTAGTGGCATGGTGTATTGTATGTAGTATGTACATAGAGAGACTGGTTTCGTGTTGTTTGATGCTGATAGAGAGATATCAACATGAAAGGCATGCTTTGTGCAGATCGGGTTGTATCAAGTGAAAAAGCCACAACAACGCATTTGTCTCCGCGATGACACGATCCAAGACAGAGCTGCCTGTAGAATTATCGTCAAAACGGGTGATGTGCCTACACCGCAGGGCGAGCAACGCGAAGCCATGGAGCGGTATAAAGAACAAGGCAAGGAAGAAGAAGAAGAAGACATACATACGTGTAAAGTGTTATAGATTTGTAGATGTAATGTAATAATGGATTGGTTTACTAAATAGCCTTTGTGGAAATTTAAAGTGCTGCCCAACCCAGTTCGCAGCGTACGCGTACCCCAAAAAAGGGCGGTAATCGGATTCGACAGTTTTTGTTGTATATCAATCTATGAATGGGTCAGAGGAGTAACATTTATGGAAATATGCAGTGCAGCACAACCCGGTTTGTAGCGTACGCTTACGTATAGGAAACTCTCGGACAGCGCATATATTTGTAATGAATTATTGACGGTAAGTAGGTCAGTTGTGCAAACATACGGTGAAGAGAAAACCGGGGGTACCATTTTGGGGCGGATAACCCCGACATTTTTTTCTTGTTTTTTTTAACCTCAAATTTGGAATCGGCAACCTCAAATTCTTTTGGTGTTTCTTGCCACGCCGATTGAACGAGTACTTCCCCGAGAAAACAGGGGTAACATTTCGAGGCGGGTAACTCCGAACATTTTTTTCGTGCTTTGAATATCAAATTCGGAATTAGCGACCCAAAATTCTTTTGGAGTTTCTTGCCACGCCGATTGAATGAGTATTTCCCCGAGAAAACAGGGGTACCATTTCGGGGCGGGTAACTCCGAACATTTTTTTTTATTTTTAATCTCAAATTCGGAATTAGCGACCCAAAATACTTTTGGGCTTTCTTGTCACGCCCATTGGACGAGTATCCCCGAGAAAATAGGGGTACAATTCTGGGGCGGGCAACCCAAAAAAAAATTTTTCTTTTTGACCTTAAATTTGGAATCAGCAACCCAAAGTTCTTTTAATGTTTCTTTGAACGAGTATTTTCCCGAGAAAATAGGGGTATCTTTTTGGGGCAGACTACCCCCAAAAAATTTCTTGTTTTTGACCTCGAATTTGTATAATTGCGTGTGGATGCAATTTGTCGACCGAGATGGGTGCCAATGGTCCGAACTTGGCCATCGTGTGGCATGCACGCTGAGGAAGCGCAACAACAAAACGCCCGCATGACAACGTACACGTCGAGGGTGAACGATGTATGCCGTAGTACAGTGGCTCCTCAGCAAGCTACAAGGAACGTGGGAGCACCCATATTAGAAAGATGGGTTAAAGCACCGCGCCCTTTGCACACCACGGAAGGCGTCTTCAGCGACCTCGTCGGTTGACAGTAAAAAAATTGAAGCGTGAGGAAATCCTCTCCCTTCTGCTCTCGTCGTCACCAGCCTTTTCATTAGCTTTATCCCAATTTAAATCCCTCTTGTTTGTATTCGCTTTCCCTGGGCATGCGATATCTCTTTTGGTAGAGGACAGGGGGCAACGGATAGCACACACGCCGTCCACCACTCCGCTCTGAGGTACAGAAAGCGCATGCCGTGGCTGACTCGGTGAGGATTGATCTGTTGGGCAATAGGTAAATTTTCCAAAATCGAAGATACTATTTGGTCCTCTAAAATATGGAGAAAGGCAGCAGAATTCAACCGATGCGGGAGAAAAATCGGACCAATCAACTTATCCCCAAGAACCCCCAACCATACATTTACGCTAAACTCATGCTGGTAGCGAGATATCCGTATAGCATGGGGGTTGTCAGAACTCCAAATGTGACTATTTCGGCTGTTCAAAACACCACTTCGAGTAAAAGTGGCCTCGTCCGTCTAAAGAATTTTATTCGGAAAATGGCGGTCGGCTGCCTTTTGCTATAAAACCACATAGAAAAGTTAATTCTTCTCTTATAATCTGCAGGAAATAAATCTTGCACTTCCATTAGATGATATGGGTGCAGTTTAACAAATTTGTTTATACTTACCGTTATTATTAGTAATGTAGCATCTACAACAGTAGCGAAAAGTATTTTTCCATAATGCATAACGACCAAGTCAATGCTTGATATAAAAATTTTACTTCCTTTTGAAGATTGAAGTCGGTTTGGTACATTTGCAGACTATGGTTTCTTTTTTCATTTATACGTATTATTCAGAAACTGGATGACTCTGTGCTTAACTCTTATATGCCATTCGAAAGCTAAGATACTACACCAACTTTTGTCAACTTTGCAGATTTGCCACTACAATGTACCGTTACGAAATTCGAGTTTAATTTTGACATTAAAAGTTGAAATTGACATTTCTGCAAAATTCAAAACGTCGTATCTCGGAAGATACGAAACCGTTCGAAACGTTCGATATGTCCTTTTATTGGAAATTTTGTGTACTTTCAGAAGAATATAAAAAACATTGATTTGGCTAAAGTGGAAGCAAGAAAATAGGAGTTTTTTTTGACAAGAATCACAAAAAAGGCAATTGCTCCTTAACGGTAAAAGCTAGAGAAATAATTTTGGCGACATTTTTCCTAAAACATCCTATATAGAGTCTACCATTGGTCTATGGCTAACCAGTTGCGGGACACCCTGTAGAGGCATTGGCTGCGTCCCCATTTCCGGATGTTCAAGCCAGTGGCGTAGATAAGAGGGGGATCAAGTGGATCATTCCCCCCCTTCGGTCACACATTTTCTATTATTACTTTCGATACGTAAAACAAAGCAAAAGTTAACTTTTAGGTGGAATTGTTGAACGTGTGTAGTGCTTCGTAAAAACGTGAAACCATTTTCAGAACTCCCTTAGAAAATTCAGCATTTCCTCAAATTTCAATTGTTTCAATTGTAAAATTGAAGCGTATCTACAGCACAGGGCTTTACGTTCATTTAATTTTTCACATTGGATCTGGAGTTTCGCACAGGCAAGACCTACTGAAGTAATCTACAAGTGCTGCTAGAAAAATTAAATGTAAGCACTGATTGAAAATTTGTTGCTGGAAAATCTTAATGTTAAGCTCAAAATTTTAAAAATAATGTGGAAAACGAAGTGCTCTTCTACAGAAGCGCAATTTCTAATGGGGAAATATACAGTATAAGATTATAAAGATTTATTCAGGAGAGTGGAAAGCTAATGCGAATTAAGAGAAAACGCTTCAAAACGGCTTCCAATTTTTGAGCATCCTTTATTGTTAGAGTTTATCAAAATTCTTTCTTTTTTTTAAGTTAAAATTTGACGAAAGGTTTTATCGTAGATAGCAGGGCAAAGCAAGTCTCGACTTTCTCTAGTTGTTCGCAATTTTATTGAATTTAATACGAAGAACTCTCAAAGCTATAACCAGGTTTTTTTTAAGTTAATCTTTTATAAAAAAAAAATTGTAGAAATTTCCAAAATTGAAGGAGTATGCAGTAATTCGAATACAAATTAACAAACAAATGGAGCTCCGCGGTACCCTAGGGTTCCGTGATCTCTCAGGGAATTCGCGAAGATATACAAAAATAGAAAAAAAATTAGAAAGAACTTTTGACAACAAAAAGCAAACAATCCATACGAAAAAATGTTTGTAAGTTTTAAAATACCGAAGCTTAGTCTGCTACACTGTACCAGAAATCAACACTGTACACTATTTCACCAGCATTATAGACTCGACCGATTTTCTTTTACGACTTTCTACTTTATGAAATTGAAAAGGAAGTATATACATAGTACCAGAAAAAAAGTATGTCCGCAGTGTTTCTTTGAGGTTTTTGGGATTTAAATTAAGGGGCAAATAAATTAGACGATTAAATTTGTGTTAATGGAAACTTTTCTACGATTTAACGAATCTTTAACGGTCCAAATTTTAAGTTCTACTCACAATTTTGGTATCCTTTTCAAACAATTGGCTGATAGCTAGGGCCTCGAAATTTACAGAAGATAGCTGCTACAGTGTCCTGCAAGTTTGAAAACTTTACAAATATCTGCGCACGAATGTCTCAGTTATCGGAGAATTTCGATTTAAAAACATAAAAGCTGTACTTTATCCATATATACTGGGGATTCTCAACGAGCTCTCGTCTTCAAAATTTCCCTTTTCTGGAGATTTAATCATATTATTTATTTTAATCCCTGTTTTGATATGTTCCGGGAGGAAAAGCGGCGATGAAAGGTATTCCGTGACTCCAAAAAGTTTGAGAACCACTATCTATCCCAATATAAAGCTCTGATACTCCAATCACAATAGCAAAAATTTTTACGAAAATTGGAATACTGTGGGTTCACTCACCGTAGTAAAAAAGCCAAATTATCGATGCAGTGTCACATTTTTTGCGGAGAATTCAATATTTTCAGGGCGTTTATTTTGTATTCAAAAATTGCTCTCTATTTCAAAAATTTACTGAAAAAGACTGCTAATTTAAAGTGCAATAAATGCAGAAATTGTTATTCTAAAATTCAAAGCTTGATAACCGTAAAAGTGTAAACAATCTTGCCAAATGATCCCCCCCCTCTCAGAAAAGCTATCTACGCCAATGGTTCAAACTCCTCCATTACACCCTACCTCCGATACAAACGTCACTTTACCTTAACTTGAGCATCACTTTCGGGAAAATATCACTAGCGACCGAAATTTTGGCCAATGCCGAGTTGGGACATCCCGTTTAACTTGCCGGTGTGTGTGCAGTTATTAGTATGCCTTAATTACTTTCTTGTCTCAGTTTCTCAAGATGACTACTTCCCACAGCTTCTGAAGCTTAATAAACGGTAATCAGTAGTCCATCTGATCCAGAAGAAGAAAGTATAGGCCAGTGTGTCGCCAATCAACTTGTGAGGCGTTTCTTTATAGAGCTCCATGCAACGGTAGTTGCTTTCCATTCTAGTAGCTAAAAATGTTTCATATGCTGAATCCTTGGTATTTGAGTAATTTAAGTTACCGCCGGCGAAAGACTTCCTAATGGGTTTCCTGTGAACCCATCGGCTCTCTTTATATTTTATGATATATGATGTCTGTAGAACTAGGCTGATGTCCGTACATTACCGCCAGAATGGGCGATGTGCGAACACTGCAAGCCGAGCGACTCGACGCCATGGAGCGGTATAAATAACGAGGCAAGGAAAAATATAATGGAGAGCTTCCCATACCTCAAAGAGCGGCAAAAATCCTGCAAATTCAAAACTACCTAATATTAAATAATGCACTTTTAAGATAAGAATATTTTCATATCTTTTTTGTAATTTTTTTGAAAATCCATTATCAGACTATAAACAAAGTGCATTAAATTAATATTTAAGTTTGTTTACTTCTGTAACAAATTTTGTTATACGGATTATCTTTTCTTTACAATATTCCGCGTCCACAAAATTACGTTGGTTCTCATTGAAACTTTAAAGTGTTAGCTGTGCTCTGTGGACAGGACTGCATCTATGAGCTCCTGTGTAGCCATCCACTTCCAGACTGCCACTAAAGGAATAACGTGCGCTGGCACTCGTAAGCCGCAGAAACTTTCCTTTTACTTCTAATTGGTGATTAGCAGCGTTGAAACAGTAGTTACGGTTAGCGGATAAGCTATCGCACAGAGATATACACTTTTATATTCAAATTTATGCAGTCAACTTGGATGACTGTTGCCTGGGGGAGAAAGAGGGAGTGTCTTTGGCGACAGGAGCTTTGATTAATTTTCACTCGAAATTCAATTTCATTTTATATTAAACTTTTGTTTGTTGTGTTTTGTGTTTGAATCGATTTTTTTTCTTTTCTATATTAATTATTCATTATCAAGAGACGCGAGAGCGTCTCGCCCGCCAAATGAAAAAGAAAAACGAAAGCGAACAAGTCTATGATTACCGGAGACAACTTGCTTTTTTGTTTGACCAGGCTACAGCCTTCCAGGCAACAGCCCCCAAAAAAATTTTTTTACCAAAATATTCCACATATCCTGTTCTAGTGCCTTTCCAAATAAAATCTTCGATCGGCACAATAACGGGTAAGATATATGCAATAAACGGTGAAATTTTCACCCTCACAGACTTAAGCGAGTAACCCAATTTCAGAATGAAGTCTACAGTTGCAGAAAGACTTGCTTCTACTGTCTCTCTTCGTGATGGGATTTTTATGAAATTTGGAACGAACGATCCTCTGGTGGTCCTTCTAAAGAATCAATGTCTCCCATTTAGATAAGTGGATGGAATAACGGTAAATTAATAGGTAAAGTTAACAAAAGATTTCCAACAATTGCGTCTATCGGCTCATCGCATTGACCATTTTTTAAAACACACTGCGGCATTGGGACATTTGGATATTGGGACACCGGGAGACTGGGAGACTAGGATCTTGGGGTAGTGTGATATTAGGAAATTGGGACATTAGGGTCTTGGGACATTAGGACATTGGGGCATTAGGCACAATGGGGAAACAGGGACGTGGGGACATCGGCATATTGGGGCTTTGGGACATCGAGATATTGGGGCATTGGGACAATGGGACATTGGGACATTGGGATATTGGGACATTAGGACACTGGGAGACTGGGACATTAGGACACTGGGATATTAGGACATTGGGACATAGGGGCATTGGACCACTGAGACATCGGAATGTTGTGACATTGGGACATCGGGATATTCGCACATAGGGGCACTGGGATATAAGAACATGTGAACATTAGGGTCTTGGGTCATTAGGACATTGGGATATTAGGACATCAACACATTAGGACATTGGGACATTAGGTACACTGGGGAAACTGGGACGTGGGAACATTGGGGCACTGGGACATCGGGATATTAGAACATTGGGACATTGTAACATTGGGATATTGGCACATTGGGATATTGGAACATTGGGATACTGGGGCATTAGGGCACTGAGATACAGGGACATTGGGGCACTGGGATATTAGGACATTAGGCTATTGGGACCTTGGGACACTTGGTATACTGCGACATTGGGACACTGACCACTGGTACATTAGGACATTGGGCCATTGGGATATTATCACATTAGGATACTGGGACATTTGGGACATTGGGGTAATGGGATATTAGGAAATTGGGGCATTAGGACCTTGGGACATTAGGACAGTTAGACATTGGGATATTAGGACATTAGGTGGGAGACTGGGACATTGGGATATTCCGATACTGGGGCATTGGGATACTAGGGTAGTGGGACATTCGGACATTAAACCATTGGGGCACTGTGATATTTGCACATTGGGACAATAGGACCTAAATTGGGACACTGGGACATCAGGATACTGGGACATTGGCACATTAGGATATTAGGACATTGGGACACTGGGATATTAGAACATTGGTACATGAGGACACTGTGACAATGGACCTTAGGGCATTAGGACATTGGAACATTGGGACACTGTGACATTGGGACAATGTGACATTGGGACACTGGGTCAGACAGATCAGTAACAGAACGTTAACAAAGCGTTGGCAAGGCAACAAAAGAGCGTTAGCAGATCGTTAACAGAGTGTTAACAGAAAATTAACAGAGCCTTAACAGAACGTAAATCGAGTAATAAAAGAAAGGTAACAGACCGTTTACAGAGCGTTAGCCGAATGATTAAAGAGAATTAAGAGAACATTAACAGAACGTTAACAGAGCATTAACGAAAAGATAATAGAGTGTTAAGAGAACGTTAATAGAGCATTAACAGAGTTAACAAAAAATTAACAGATTACAAACAGAATGTTAGCAGAGCCATAACACAAAGATAACACAAACCTATTTTTCACAAAATACATATTAATAAACTATACCCATTTCATCCCAAAACTATTAACTAAATAACTATTATTATTAAACAAGCTCAGCAACAGCCATTTGTGGCGTATTTGCAATTGCGTTTGCAGTATCTATTTATTTTAAAGAAGACCCTGTGAATATAACTTATCATATTAAATTTATGGAATATGCTGAACAAAAACCTATTGAAACTTTTCCCAAAACAAAAATATTAGTTGGCTATTTAAGTATGCAAAAATATATGATATCTCACCAAAAACAACAAAGATGTAAAAGTTACCCCGCCAAAGAAAAATTCATCTGCCGCAAAAAGAATACATATCACTCCAATCCGCTGCTCATATCTAATTTTGTTTGCTGGATGTACTTTTATTTTAGGTGTCAATGCTGGAGAAGTTTAAATGTACAGGACTACTTCTTAAAGTAATTTGGAGGGAGCCGTCAAAGTGGCACTGAATAAAATGTTAAAGCTCCCACCAAATTACTTTAAGAAGTAGTCCTGTATATTTAAACTTCTCCTGCACTTACACCTAAAATAAAAGTACATCCAGCAAACAAAATTAGATATGAGCAGCGGATTGGAGTGATATGTATTCTTTTTGCGGCAGATGAATTTTTCTTTGGCGGGGTAACTTTTACAACTTTGTTGTTTTTGGTCAGATGTTTATTACGTACTTAATTTTGATGTAATATACAATAAATTATAGGCTCCTAAACCGAATTGTCTTCAAAATAAATATTTCTTTTCAACCACACCCAATCATTTCATGTTCTGGATCGCTGCCAACAATATTATACGAGTATCCTGCAAAAATCCATACGAAATGATACATGCGAAATTGCAGATGTCGAAACTTTAAGGATTTGGTTTCAGCATAAAGCAAAAGTAGATCCTCCTCAATGGCATAAGTTCAATAATACATACCAATTTCACATGGTAATCGAAAACGAAATGAAACTGAGGAGTGATATGTCTACAAGCAAACTTACATAATAGCCACTCAGAAAGTCCGCACCATTATTCAACGAGACGGCAACTTTATTCGATATTCTTCAAGTATGTGCGATGCGATATACGAGACTATGTAAGCGTATGGGAGCCTAGTGAGTTTCTTGACATTGGTCTCGTACAGCAGATTGTTCTCGGGACATTTTCCATTTAATCGTCGGCCAATCCAAGACAGAATTTAAAGTTGAAGTGCCATCACCCTACTTCCATTTCGAATGTTGAAGTTATTTCAGTAAAACTACGAAAATTCAAGCATGCATGCATACTTTTACCGCATTCGTTCCTTCATGTTCATATATGAACACGTCTAGGACACTTCAGGTCGACCACCACTCGTAATATTTCCACTCACGCTTACTTTTGAACTATGTGCAGACAAGGATAAAATAATTTCTGTGACGTGACCATTCCAATCCAAAGACTGAATTGGCCGGAGATATAGACGAGAGCCTTGCATGGCCCATTTGTGTGGAATACGACAAAGTGAAGGTCGTTTTCGTATCCGGCAGAAATTGATGATAATGTTGATGGAAAGCGTTGGGATGGACACGGACAAGTGTCGAAACGACCTGAATGACAAGAGCTCCAATTGTCGTCATAGTCCTTGCATTTTAAGCTTATTTCGCACACACATATGGGACAAACAGCAAATGGATAGAGCATTACGTTGTAGGGTCAAGTATCCTATACGGAGGAGTATAGGTACGGTCAGAAGTGTACTAGCAAATGTCAATGGAATTCAAAAGTTAAGAGTCCTGAAAAGCGACTACCAGATTTGAGATTAAGTGAGACTTATTTTTTAGGAAACGTCTCAGAATTCTTTGTTAGCTTCGCATTTTTTTTTTTAATGAAAATAATTGTCAATCGTTTTCCATTTCCACTTGCAGTATATAATGAATTCGTCGATAGGTATTCGACCCGTGCGCCGATATAGATCTTCATTTGAAATTCTTTTCGGGCAAAAAATTATGAATATTCGACGAAGTATTTACGAAAGTGTGAAATTTCTTAGTAACTGCAGCGGTAACTTTCCAAGTGATGCTCCCCGAAAGGTCCAGGAAGCGGAACAGCTTGGTGTTAAAACTGAGATAACTGCTTTGCCAGAGTTTGGACAACAAGTAGAAAGAACACTTTGCTTGCTTAATGCGGCGAATGATGTCCTGATCCGTACCGCCATCAACAACAACAATGATACCAGTGGCGTAACGTTTCCCAAATTTCTTGTGTTCGAAATCGAAATGGGGGCCCTTAACATTCTATTTTTTTCATCAGGAAAAATACTCACATTGAAACAGTCAAACAATTAGCAAGTAACGAAAATTTTCCGCCTTAGCAACATGTTTCAAAGGTCTTTTTTAATCAAAATTAAATTTTGAATAATTACAGGAGAACTTGTGAGATCAGCTATTTTTTACAAAACCCAAGAGGAGTAAAGAAACCTCCTTGAGGAGTGCCCCTGTCTCGAAGCTTTCCTTGATCCTAGACTAAAAGCGATTGTCCTAGATATGAGGATTACATCAACCAGCTGATTCTAAATTACAACCACTGAAATCAAATTTGTACTAGAAATTCTTTATAGATGCCTAACGTAGTGAAAACGGCTAATCTAGTATCTGCACTCACTAGTAAATCGGCAGGGATCTGTTTACTGATCTTTCGAGTCGCTGTTAAAAAACTTTCTTACTTAAGCCTTATTGAACGATCTTAGTAACCGTGGTTAGCCATTTCGGTCAATAGATCAACAGTTATTATCTCTTTGTGAACATATTTTTCATGATGATGTCGCAATAACTTCAAGATTCAAATACTCCCACAAGGGGATCATATAGAGAGGCTCAATTTCACGCAAGAACCTTCAGAAGAGGCACTCATTCTAGCAAATTGAACGTTTATTTCTTTTCAATATTCTTGAGCAAAAACCCAGTAGAAATAGATATTTGGATAGATCCCTACTCAACAAGCTTGTCGACTTCCTAGGGGGAATTTTAGGGAGCTATATTTTTAAGAGGGAAATTTAGGGAGAAACATAAATTTCTTTAGTGGAATTTTGTGGTTTGTTTCCTAACAAACCATCAAAATTTGGGTCTGCGATAGTTACAAAGTTTGTTCGTCCATGAGATTTTTTCGTGGAGGACGCAAGATAAGAGACAGTGCCCCTTTTAGAAGGTATCACCTATACGAGTAACCTGATAGGCTAAGCTAAGTGTCCAGTGTTTGTTTGTCAACTATATTACAATTGAGAAGGGTTGGCAGCTCTTGGCCGTCGTGAAAACAACGGGTAGCTCCGGAACGATTTTATAGTTGAAGCGGCTGCCACAGAAGCATTTTTAAGACAATACAAACATTCATGGTCACAGCGTGACTCGAACCAACGCTCCGCTAACTTAGAGATAAACTGTCATCTCTCACTGAGCCACCCAATGTCCTAAATAGCTGAGTCATTCACCATTACGGTACCCTTAGACTTCATTCCCTTGTCCGCATATCATATTTTGGTGTCCATCGTGGGGGTTTTTGGTAATTTTCTGTCCTTATACCAATTTGGTCTCCCCCCCCCCAAATTGGTCATCATTTTAGGGGAAAGTCAAGTTTCTTTTAGGGGGAAGTCAAATGGCCTATCTGGCAACACTGCTAAAATCTATGAAAGCATTTTTTTATGTTTTCCGATTTAGGGGCCCCTCTGGCTTGGGGGCCCGTGTTCCGCCGAACACATGGAACACCGTGCGTTACGCCACTGAATGCTACCTAAGTAGACAAATCAGTATCTGTTCTGCAGGTTGTCCATTGGTACGTGTGGGACCCCCAGGGGGCTTAGGTCCTTGTGACATCAGTCAAAAAGGCTGTGCAGTGGGACAGAGATCTTTGGTGAGCTGCGACACCACGTACCTAGCGGCGCAGGGAGGCCCCTGGTATGGTTGATACGCCATGGCGTGGATCTGTACAAAGACCATTCGGGCGATGACGTTCCCGAGCTCCCTAGTCATGTACGGGTAGCTCTTTGCGTGACCGACCTCCTCCCATGACTTACGGGAGGGAAGTCACTAAAGGCCGAGCACGATAAACGGTGTTCCCTGGTGGGTGGTTCACCATACGGTTAATCGTGTGTGCTTCGGAGCTGGCGGCTTCGCATAACCCGAGCCTCGAAGGGGCTAGTTAGGGAGAACGGCCTTGGTGGAAGATGCCTACGCGCCTATATCTAACACGGCCCGAATCGCATTGCTGACTAGTATACTGAAGGGGCCGCCCGGATGTGAAAAGCAGCGCTACGAGTCTGCTTTAAGCAGACAGGTCCAACGAGCCTGGGATGTGCACATCTGAATTTGTACGTGAGGTTTAACCAATAGGCGGCCTAAGGAGGATCACACCTGCTATAGAGAAGTCTTTTGCGAATAGTGTACCTCGGGGATGGGTGTGCCCAGGGGACCATGGTCCTTGCCCATCAAGGTGTTGGCCTGGAGGTGGCTGTAGGTTGTTACCCTAGTCATCGAGCTGGTGATGCAACCCCGGGGTTGGGTTTCTGAAGGTGTGTGCATTCACCGGATGGAGAAATCCCCGTCTGACAAGAAGACCTTGTCAGTAAACGCCGAAGGTCCAAACCACCCGAAGGACCGGGAGATAAAGGCCGAAAGGCTAGGTGCTCCCCTGACGCTAAACCTCGTAGATGGTAATCTTGGTACGTATGGGAAGAGCGGAATTTTCAGTCAGACTAAGAAATTTGGTCTTATTTGTGTTAATCTTTAGCCTGGCACTATTTACCTCCCTCTCGAGATCCATCGCCATTTCGCTCAGATCCACGCTCTTATGCGAGAGCAGGCAAATGTCATCAGGGTAGTACAGGTGTTGTAGGTAGGTGAGACTTCAGAGTCCATTGAATGCCGCGGTGCTGGCGTTCCGCACGTATAGCCCTATTGAGTACTCGCACCAATCACTATAAGAAATAGGATTGGCGAGAGAATGCAACCCTGCTTGACTACGCTAAGAACTTCAAAGTCCTCCGAATCCTTACCTTTGTGGAGTACGCGAAAATTTGGCACTGAAGTAAGAAAAACCAGATCGAAATCCAGCCTGTTCCTTATAAAATTGTAAGGACTGGTGCTGCTTGGTAAAGTTCGACAGGAACACCGTTGAGCCCAGCAGCCTTACCACGTTTTAGTGCAATAATTGCATTGATTATTTCGCTTTTGTTTGGGGCAGTTGACCGTATATCTACGTTTCGTTGGGCAATAAGATCAAAAAAATATAAGGATAGAGTCATGGACGAAAAAATGGGTAACTATTTGCTATCTCATTCATAATGGCAGTGGCGTGGACCTTACTATATTGGGAGTCAGTGTAATTTACTATTAATTAGTATTTATATTTTAAATCGCTTTAATAGCACGTGACAGTCATATATCCAATATTCTTCGAAAAAAATTGCTTTTACGCAATCTTTGTACTGAACTAACGATTTCATGTTCATAATTTCATACAAATGAGCTCCCTCAATCATACTTTTACCCTACTCCTTTGTGCGAGACTAAAATGCAACACAACCAATGTATACTGGTATGACAACCAGACTAGAAAACATATGCTCGGATCGAGAGAGAAGGAGAACCGCGAGAGTTTACCTTTTCGACAGTCCATTTGTACGTTAGTATCATCAAATGCTCTATCCTGGTATTTTCTTGATCTTAGGTTGGGCAGCTACGTTATTCACATGGAGGGGAACCTCGCCATTTGACATACGGTTTAAACCCGCAGCGAAGTATTCTTTCCAACGCCTCATCTGGTCTTCTTCATGGATAAGTAGCCTTCCTTCCACTGGATGTTGATAGGAGTTTCGACCACCTTTAAACTTCTTGATTACACTATATACGGTATTTAAGTCCCTGTTCTGATGTGAGATGCACCCTGAGCTCTTTCCGCTCGACAATCCGTTGCCATGTTGCGTCAGACATCCAAGGCTTTTACCGACAAGCCGGGCTTGAGCCAAGGATGGTCTTAGCGCTTTCTACATACGTCACTAACCGGCAGTCTAATGATCTCAGCTGTTTTCTGCGCAAGATGGTTACAAAATTGTTGTGCAACAGCTGGATTATTTAGCTTGACGGTGTCGACGTTACAGCGCGCGTCTTGATAACCTGTCTCGGCGAGATTGCACAGCTGCAATCCGCATTCGAACAGTAGCAACCATCAAATGGCGATCCCTACCCATACCCATGTCGGCGCCTCTACTGTTATGAACATCCAGAAGGCAACTTCTGAATCTACTGCTAATGGCAAAATGGTCGATTTGGTTCTCAGTCCACAGTTACCCAGACCGTGTGTTCCCATCACGTGTCTCAGTCTATCGTTTTCCGCAACAACCTTTTCATTCAAATCTCCCATTACCATAACCATAACGCCTTTAGGTATTTTGCACTGGACAGTGGTAAGTTGTTTGTTAAAGGAATCCTTAGCTTCGACGGCCCCACACTGTCCGGAGTTTGCCAACCCGTGCGGTACAAAGATTAAAGTTGTGGACAACACACACTTGGAAGAGACGATGGGGGAATTCAACAAACAAATAACGTTTGTTGAATTTCCCCATTGCCCCTGTCTCTATGCCAGGCGGAGGGCCGGATTTACCCTCTGTACCGCCCCTGGGCAGTAGTCGAGTTGCCGGCCTCCGTCACTCGTTTAAGCTGAAAGTAGATCAGTCGCAGTCATGTGAGGTGTACAATTTTTGGTTTGGTTTCTGGCGAACTACAGTGAAAATTACAGTTAATTATCTTCTTAGAAAGGTATTTGGGCTGGACTTCCAATCAAAGTCAATGTTCATAAGTATAGGTACTCCATTGAAGGTGAAACCCTGGACAGTGTGGTTTCGGTTTTACACTGTATTATTTAATGTTTATCATTCTTTTGCGAAACCTGGCGGTCACAATTCTATATGAAACGGGTTCCCAGCTAATCAGGCAGCTATGCACCGCTTTGGTTAAAAGAAGCCCAACTCTGGATTCGCGGACACTACCAAAAGCTAAAAGAATATCGTGTTGGAAATATATTCCCCAGGATGTTTAGCTTGTACCGCTCGAATTCACTCTCCACTCCAATCGCAGAAATCTTATACGTTTTGTGGGCCTTCTGAATCGTTGTCCAGTACGGTGCGAACATTCCACAATCCAATCTTTGTCATTGTACGATAGCCAAAAGTTGTAACCGGTAAGTCAGTTCTAATCCGAGCCCTAGTTTCGTTAAAAATAATAAATAACAGGTGCGACAATCTAGCATTGGACTAAGGCCTCAGGATATGTTAGTGACATCCTATTTGCAAGATCTGCTTTTTGTTGAGGTAATGAGATCAGCATCACGCTCAGCAGTGTTATTTATCCCCAAAAATGGGTACTCGTTTAACATCTAAGTGAGATCATAGTCCGTCACAAGCTCGTGAGTTCGAAAAACACCATGATCCACGGTGAGATTTGAACTCATGACCCTATGCACCGAAGGTGCGCGCACTAACCGCTAGACCAGCCAGACTACCCTAGTTTCGTTAGCATAATTTCAGATGCGCAAGTTTCGGGCATACACATAATATCCCTTTAGTTGTATTATACAACAACTTATTCCGATAATGCGGGAAAGTAACATCCGAAGCCGATTCAGCCTATAAGGCTCCTCCTGCATAGCTAAGGGTCCGCAGTGTTGCCACAACTGAAAAAGGTATAGTAATCGGCCAGAGCGTTTCAACCTAAATCTTCACCCTTATGGGAATTCTATGTAATTGATGGATTTATTATTAAAGATCGTCTCGGCTATTTAAATACCTACCTCTACCAAATATTATATCTAGCCCAAAAGGATGCATTATTCGTTAAATATAACTTCGCGAAAACAATCATCAGTTTCACTTTCACATTCCGCTGCATGCACTTTATAAAATATTCATATTTCCATAATGAACCATCCACCACCACAACCACTATCCACCATAGAAAAAGAGACAAAGCAACAAACAATTAAGCAAAACTTTAAATTGCATAAATTATCTGAGCGCAAGTAATTTCGCACTTGCTTCCTCTTCTTTTATTTGCGTGCAGAAAACACATCTAACACAAAAAGTCAACAAGCCAAAGCCCCCGGTTGCATTCGACCGGGCAGGAAAGGCATACAACGAGTCACCGAGGAGAAGTTGGTCTGCTGCTGAAGCGGCAAGTTTGCAGCTAACCACAACTTCATAAAGTGGTTGTGAGTGAGGGCAAAAACGGGAAAACCGTGTACTTGGTCGGCCGCAAAACTTTCCCTTTTTCCGAGTTAGTGTACTGGGAAAAATATGCCGTAACTAACGAAGTTTCACGCCAGATGCTCATTTAATTAAAAAATCTTCAAATGATGTGGCGATGGAGACAAAAAGAGAGAGCTGCAGGGATTTCTTCTTATCTTCAGCTAAGGATGTGAAGTGTACTATTCTCTTATTGCGTTTGTGAGTCTTTTTAGTCGAGTTAAATCAGTTAAATGTCAATTTACCAACGGATTGATTGACAAATATAAAAAATAATGGAAATATTGAAAGGTCGTGGGCCGACTGCAAGAATGTCCTTTACTACCTGCATGATTTGACGATCTACAAATTTAAAAAGACCTGAGAGGACCTGAGAGGTGAGGTAACGTGGGGAGAGCGGGGATCAACACAGCATAGTCGGCATATGTGTATCTATAGATTGGCTATATGTATGCACGCGGTGATGTCCTCTATGTGAAATTTCTGATTTTTGAATTAGCTATGTCTGGATAAATGTTAGGAGTTCGACCTATGTATGTCAGATGAACTTTATAGGAAGTTTTGTAAGCTTTCATTCTTGCTCAGACACTTCTTTTTCGCAGAGTGCGTGGTTTCGGAGATATTACAGCAATAGAGCTGATAAGCACACAAATGGGATGCTTTAACCCGCTCTTTCTAGATTAGCTCACACCCCACGATCGCGTGCTTTTAGTATGTTTTCCTTCACGCTCCTCCCAATTTTCCACAATGTTTGTCTTTATACTTATAAATGGGAAAAACTAAACTCGAAAGCATGGTTTAAGCTCTTGAACTTTTTACTGATTGAAGAACAGACAACGGAAATTACATAATATCAAATGAAAGTAAATTTAATACTATAGAAATTTGTAGTGCAACAGTTTTCCGAAAAACGATCCCGGAAGACACCAGAACTAAAGAACTGAGGAAAAAACGAATATTTCGACAATAAATTAAATAGACTTTAATTATACATTAATAAATTCAGTAGGATTCAAATATATCAAATTACAGGAAATTTAATACCTTCCAACTTTGCCCTGAAAGAATTTTTTGAGAAACGATCTGGGGAGACCCCAGAGCCAGTCAAATGAAAAAAAAAACATTTTCGACTATTGTTAAACTATATCGGAAGAACCGTTAGGAATTTGGTATATGAATATATGAACAAAAATGTAGGATATTTAGCTTTAACTCTTGCTTACAACTCTTTTATCTAGGATTCGCCGTTTTCGAGATAAAGCCCAAAACCCCAAAAATTGCACCTTTACATACGAGCGTGTGATTTCCTTTCGCCTACCGATAAACGATTTCATGAACTTAGCGATCGGCACGAACTCAACAAATCCTCACGCCCTACTTGAAACAAATGCGCCAATATCTACTCGTCAAAAAAAGAATCAATTTTCGTTATAAATGCTAATTCCGACTCTATTAGAACAATACTGTTGTCCATGTCCACTACATACATTTATGATCGCGGAACTGCATTTTCACTGGCCTAAAGAAAGACAATGGCAATTTGATTCCAGGGAATTTTGACGACCACAAGCACTTTTAAGAAATATGAATTCCGTCATGTTCTGGAGACACTGATTTGTGGCTTCCAGTGATTTTATCGACACTATGGCACGAAGATAAATGGGTATTTCTTCATCCAGTGAATGACTATCCATCAGAAATCTTACGCTGGGATTGCAACTCCAGCTGATTGGCTTATAGAACAACCTAACTACTTCGAGTCCAACGTCTTGCAGAGTAAGGAACATGCTTCCCTGGGCTTGCTCATCCATTAGTTTCGCGTGTTGTCGGCCTAAGCTGATGGGTAGTGCTGCTTTCCAAAAGGATCATTGCGTTTAAGGACAATACCACAGAAAAGGACATTTTTCTACAGGAAGCAGATTATGGTCATGATGGCTGTCGTTCGAAAGCGGATGTTTGGGAAATTGTATGTGATCAGTTTTAAAGGATTTTCGGCCTTCTGAAGTAACAGGATAACGGTGGATCCTTATTTTAAACGTTGTAAATATCAATATTTACTACAGTTTTTATGGGATATTCACTTGGTAGGGAATTCAAAATAGTATTTAAGTTGGCCGTAATATATGGTTAGGTTAGGTTAGGTAAAGGGGTCGCTAAGTGATCAGACACTTAGCACACTTAGACCAAAAATAGGTCCATTGTGATACCACCGATTAAAGCGACCGTAACAGTTGACACCTAAGCCGAAAACCAGCCCGTGCTGGCAATATATTTGTTGAGCAATAGTGGGCTCACATCACGCAGATCGTCTGTATCATAAAAATGCATTGAGCCAAGAAAACGTCTACGTTTCTCGGCCAGGGCCGGGCAATGACAAAGAAAATGATGTACACTTTCTTCCTCTTCTTCGTCATCGCAACTGCGACAGAAGTCGTTATGGGGAATTTTGAGCCTTCTGGCGTGCTCCCCGATAGGCCAGTGTCCCGTTATGGTCCCGACAACCTTGCCGATATGTTTCCTGTCTATTGACAGAAGAATAATAGACCTGGCTGCGTCAAGTCGTGGCCAAATCTTGTTGTAGTACATGTAGTACCGCTAGACCATCTTGCATTAGCTCTGCGCATCGCGGTTTTTTGTATTGCCAGTTTACAAAAAGCGATTGGGGCTTTCAGCTTGTTTCGGTCGGCGTCTAAGGTTATAGAAGTCGCATTACGAGCGAGACGGTCCGCATTAAATTTCCCTTCAAATCCACTGTGACTGGGTATCCAGCAGAGAACGATGTTGAAAAATTGACCCATCACTCTTAGAGCTGAGCGGCAACCAGCGCCCGCTCTAAGGGGGGGCGAGCCGGGCGGTCGCCCGGGGCGCCAAATTTTAGGGGCGGCTTTTTGGCTAGCACTCGAATAAAAAACAAGATAAAAAAAATCAATTTCAGCTTCGATTTGGTGGAAAGGTCTGCGGTTTCCTTTCTATTAAATGGGAAATATTGAGTCGAATAAACGCTGAGCAGATTAAGGCGTTCAAAACAGACTCCTTTGTGAGAAATGTTATCCACAAAGGCATTATTTTCATCAATAATTTGTTTGGAGTTGTTGTCCATAATTTCCATCGACATTTCGCTGCATAATTTAAATACAATTCGCCAAACCTTCACGTCAATGGTTTACGTTGGTCCCGATTGCATTGATTCATCTTGCATTGGAGGGCAAACTACGAAGAAGCTGGTTTGGATTTTAGCAAGATGAGGGATCGAAGCGCAGAAAACATTGCAGAGCTCCCTAATTTGTGTTCGGACAAGCTAATATCGAAATTTAGCTATTTGGCGATATAAATAGCTATGATATTATTCTCCTTAAAAATTCTCGAGATGTCACTTTTATGAAAATAAGCCATGCACATTGAAAAGCTTGAAGCAATCCGGCTAATTGAAGTTTTAAAGGAATTTATGGAAAGCAACTGCAGGAGGATAGTAATGAAAGCGAGCACAATTTTTTGGCCTCACATTTTTTAGGGCAGAGTTTTCTAAAAATGTATTGAGTGTTTTAGTGGAAAACAAAATTTCGCATTCATTTTCGATTTTTTACGTCAACCTTTAAAATTTTTAAATTCCAAACAAACTCTATAAGATAAGGCCTTGCTGAACTGTGGTGAATTGCGCTTAAGAGTAGCTGATATGATATGCATACTCCAGCGAGTTGCGGCACACAGAGTGCATTTCGACCCGGTTTCGAACTTGTATTAAATGGCGCGCTGCAATTCTCATCAGATGCCTCTATGCTGATATGATAGCTGAACGGTTGCTCCGGTGATATCATTTTTCGTGCTCGACGAAGCCATGGTGACGGCCGAACGAAATTAAATATGTACTTCTAAAAATTTCCAGTATAAATATGGGCTGCACTAACAAAATAATGTTCAAACAATTTAAAATGTGAAAAGAGACCCCGAACCTACAACTTATTTACGCAAGGGGAGCACGAACTAAAAAAGATTAGGAACCACTGATCTAGATAGTATGGATATCTACTATCAATCTGTGTGGTACAGTACCTAAGGGGCGGCAATTTGTCCTCTTGCCCGGGGCGGCGTAAATGCTAGAGCGGGCGCTGGCGGCAACTATCAACAGTTTTGGATGTAGTCAGGACAGATTCGAGTTTTCGGATTGCCGCCTGACTGTCAGTGTATATTATAACATCCCTCATCGTGATTATATGATTTTCCAATCAGGTTAGGACTTCCATAATTGCAGAAATTTCCGCTTGAAGGACACTACAGTGGCCAGGTAGACAGTGTGTCAGGTTAATGTCCAGTCCGTCCGAGTGGACTCCAATACCGACTCTTTCATCCGTCTTAGAACCATCAGTGTAAAAAACCAACGACCCCGTAGCCAGGGGTGTATTGTTATTCCAGTGATCCCTCGACGGAATCAGACAAACATAGTTTTTGTCAAAAGCATACTTGGGACTAGTGTAGTCAGTTTCAGACGGGAGGTTAAAGTTTTGTAGAATCGTTGAGTGACCGTACTCCAGGGTTTGCCACTGACTTGTTTCACGTAAGCCGAATAGATCTAGCGGTAGCAGATTGAGCACAGCGTCAAGACCAGCGGAAGGAGTAGTTCGAAGCGCTCCAGTTCCGACAATAGAAGCCATTCTTTGTACTTTCGTCAGCAAGTTATAATAAGTTGTTTTACTGAGTGCCGACCACCATACGCATACACCGTACAGTAGAATGGGTCGTACGATAGCAATGTAGATCCAATGCAATGTTTTTGGTTGCAGGCCCCAACTTTTTCCTATTGCTTTCCTGCACGAATAGAGTACTATAGTTGCTTTATTTACCCTCTCTTGAATGTTAGGTTTCCAGCTAAGCTTCCTATCAAGCAACAGTCCAAGGAATTTAGCCTTTTCAGCAAAAGTAAGTTGCCTATTCCGTAACATGGGAAGGTCAATAGAAGGAATAGTGCGTTTCCTAGAAAAGAGCACTAACTCCGTTTTAGATGGATTAATTCCAACCCCACAATAGTTTCAAGGCTCGAGGACGTCCACGATCCGTCTTCCTTTTGAAGGAAGCTGGGCATAGATGGATTTGATGCCATCAGTTCCTAAATCTAGAGGTCTCGGAGGCCCCTTCGATACTTTGACAGAAGTTTTTCCATGCATTGCGTTTAGCTGATCTTACCTCTTTTTTGAAAGAACTGAGATGTTTTTTATAGGAGGTCTAATCTGACTCCATCCTCGAAGCTTTAGCTTTGTTAAAGCTTCTTCTGCTCACGACTCTTAGCTCGGAGATCTTGCTACTCCACCATGATGGTTTTCGCTTGCCAGGAAAAGAAGTGACAGGACACGATTCAGATACAGCTGCTCTCATAGCTGCCGTAAAAGTATTTACCATTTCATCCAGCTGTTGTTCATTGTCTGGCAGGTTAGGTAGGGATGGCAACTCTTCAACGAGAGCAGTTTGAAACCTAGACCAGTCGGTCCTTCTGCGATTCACTGTGCGCGGGATCGCGTCCGGGTGCTCTGCTAGGCTAAATTGTAGATACCGGTGATCCGAGAAAGAGTGCTCCGACGAGACTCTCCAGTCTTTGATCAAATGAATTACATCCTCTGATGCTAACGTGATGTCCAAAACCTCTTGTCGGTTCTTAGTAATAAAAGTAGGCTCACAACCTACATTCCAAACTAGAAGATTGGTACCCAAAATATATACACCCCCAATACTGTTGCTTAAGTCAATCAGGACTAAATGTCCTTTTCTCGTCCTAAAAGGTACATGCAGGCAACATCGGTATCAAATTTTAGGATATTATTAAAGGAGTTCCCCACAATACTAAAAGAATTATTTTGAATCCTTCCCGAAAGTCCTTAAGTCGAAAAAGGTCACTTTTTGCGCAGAGATATGTTAAATGGTCAAGATGTGTGTTGATCCAGAGGGAATGCTGAAAATAGCACATTTGATAAATTTCGGGCAAATTTATATCTTCGCAACAAAACTATGCATTAATCCTGTAATGAAAAAAATTAGTTCTTAGCATAAATCAGCAGTCTTTGCCTGAAAACAAATTTCTACCAAATTTACAATATGTATGTAGTGGTTTCATAAAGTCCCAACAAGCGAAGCAAGATAACGTTGGATCTTTTTGGTTATGTCCTTTTTCACCCTTACAGTGGTACATAGTCAATAAGGGCATCAAGAGTCAGGATTTGTTAAAACAAGTTCCCCATAATGCTAATTTGTTTGGTAATGCGGATCGAACGAAAAAATAAGAAAAGGTAACAGTAACTGGATCGAGGAACTGAAACTTTCTGGTAACAGGAACGGTTGTAACCACTTTACACACTTGTTTACTGCGGCCTTGTTCCCACCGGCATGATGTGCACGGCTTGATAACGGCTGACGATCCTGAGGGGAAAGTCAAACATGCCGAAGCCACCCTGAATTACTCGGGTGCGCCGGGAGCGTCAACGCCTGAAGGTCGACGACATGGCGTATCAACCATTCTGGGATCAAGAGACGCGAGAGCGTCTCGCCCGCCAAAGGAAAAAGAAAAACGAAAGCGAACAAGTCTATGATTACCGGAGACAACTTGCTTTTTTGTTTGACCAGGCTACAGCCTTCCAGGCAACAGCCCCCAAAAAATTTTTTTTACCAAAATATTCCACATATCCTGTTCTAGTGCCTTTCCAAATAAAATCTTCGATCGGCACAATAACGGGTAAGATATATGCAATAAACGGTGAAATTTTCACCCTCACAGACTTAAGCGAGTAACCCAATTTCAGAATGAAGTCTAAGTTGCAGAAAGACTTGCTTCTACTGTCTCTCTTCGTGATGGGATTTTTATGAAATTTGGAACGAATGATCCTCTGGTGGTCCTTCTAAAGAATCAATATCTTCCATTTAGATAAGTGGATGGAATAACGGTAAATTAATAGGTAAAGTTAGCAAAAGATTTCCAACAATTGCGTCTATCGGCTCATCGCATTGACCATTTTTTAAAACACACTGCGGCATTGGGACATTTGGATATTGGGACACGGGGAGACTGGGAGACTAGGATCTTGGGGTAGTGGGATATTAGGAAATTGGGACATTAGGGTCTTGGGACATTAGGACATTGGGGCATTAGGCACATTGGGGAAACAGGGACGTGGGGACATCGGCATATTGGGGCATTGGGACATCGGGATATTGGGGCATTGGGACATCAGGATATTGGGACAATGGGACATTGGGATATTGGGACACTGGGAGACTGGGACATTAGGACACTGGGATATTAGGACATTGGGACATTATGACCTTGGGACAATCGGACATTGGGACACTGGTACATAGGGGCATTGGACCACTGAGACATCGGAATGTTGTGACATTGGGACATCGGGATATTCGCACATAGGGGCATTGGGATATAAGAACATGTGAACATTAGGGTCTTGGGTCATTAGGACATCAACACATTAGGACATTGGGACATTAGGTACACTGGGAAAACTGGTACGTGGGAACATTGGGGCACTGGGACATCGGGATATTAGAACATTGGGACATTGTAACATTGGGATATTGGCACATTGGGATATTGGAACATTGGGATACTGGGACATTAGGGCACTGAGATACAGGGAAATTGGGGCACTGGGATATTAGGACATTAGGCTATTGGGACCTTGGGACACTTGGTATACTGCGACATTGGGACACTGACCACTGGTACATTAGGACATTGGGCCATTGGGATATTATCACATTAGGATACTGGGACATTTGGGACATTGGGGTACTGGGATATTAGGAAATTGGGGCATTAGGACCTTGGGACATTAGGACAGTTAGACATTGGGATATTAGGACATTAGGTGGGAGACTGGGACATTGGAATATTCCGATACTGGGACATTGGGACACTAGGGTAGTGGGACATTCGGGCATTAAACCATTGGGGCACTGTGATATTTGCACATTGGGACAATAGGACCTAAATTGGGACACTGGGACATCAGGATATTGGGACATTGGCACATTAGGATATTAGGACATTGGAACACTGGGATATTAGAACATTGGGACATGAGGACACTGTGACAATGGACTTTAGGGCATTAGGACATTGGAACATTGGGACACTGTGACATTGGGACAATGTGACATTGGGACACTGGGTCAGGGGGCATTAAGACAGATCAGTAACATAACGTTAACAAAGCGTTAGCAAGGCAACAACAGAGCGTTAGCAGATCGTTAACAGAGTGTTAACAGAAAATTAACAGAGCCTTAACAGAACGTTAACAGAACGTAAATCGAGTAATAAAAGAAAGGTAACAGACCGTTTACAGAGCGTTAGCCGAATGATTAAAGAGAATTAAGAGAACATTAACAGAACGTTAACAGAGCATTAACGAAAAGATAATAGAGTGTTAAGAGAACGTTAATAGAGCATTAACAGAGTTAACAAAAAATTAACAGATTACTAACAGAATGTTAGCAGAGCCATAACACAAAGATAACACAAATCTATTTTGCACAAAATACATATTAATAAACTATACCCATTTCATCCCAAAATTATTTTTAAAAAAGCTCAGCAACAGCCATTTGTGGCGTATTTGCAATTGCGTTTGCAGTATCTATTTATTTTAAAGAAGACCCTGTGAAGTGTGAATATAACTTATGATATTAAATTTATGGAATATGCTGAACAAAAACCTATTGAAACTTTTCCCAAAACAAAAATATTAGTTGGCTATTTAAGTATGCAAAAATATATGATATCTGACCAAAAACAACAAAGTTGTAAAAGTTACCCCGCCAAAGAAAAATTCATCTGCCGCAAAAAGAATACATATCACTCCAATCCGCTGCTCATATCTAATTTTGTTTGCTGGATATACTTTTGTTTTAGGTGTAAATGCTGGAGAAGTTTAAATGTACAGGACTACTTCTTAAAGTAATTTGGAGGGAGCCGTCAAAGTGGCAATGAATAAAATGTCAAAGCTCCCACCAAATTACTTTAAGAAGTAGTCCTGTACATTTAAACTTCTCCAGCATTTACACCTAAAACAAAAGTATATCCAGCAAACAAAATTAGATATGAGCAGCGGATTGGAGTGATATGTATTCTTTTTGCGGCAGATGAATTTTTCTTTGGCGGGGTAACTTTTACAACTTTGTTGTTTTTGGTCAGATATGAAATATACGTACAGTCAAGTCAATAAGTATAAACATCTTATAAAGAATATTTTTAATTCAATTTCATTGTTCCATATAATTTAAATCATTTAAGACCATTGCCATAACATTGTTTTCTCAAATCGAAAACCCAACAAAAACTTTAACGGACATTTTTAATACGTTCCCTCCAATGTAATTTGTATTAAACGACCTATCACTTTACCCACTTAAGCTTGTCGTTTCTCTTTTTATTTTAGGTTTATCGTAAATCCTTTACGGCATTTTATACAGTTTACGATGTAACGAATGACCATCACATGCCCGTACGGTTAAAAGACTCGCCCAAGGTACAAAGGACACGCCTTCAGTATGCATCGTGGATTGGGAATACGACTGCACTTGTCATAGTGGCCGATAACGACATTTATCTGAAACAATCGCCATCGGATGGGGAGGATATCCGCGTGACGAGTACCGGATATCAAAACGTCATCTACAACGGTGTGCCAGACTGGCTATATCAAGGTACGTACCACATGAACGCTTCAATCATCCTGAAAACACGGCATGGTAGCGCTAGCTGGGTATATACGACACTCACTTCCGCCTGACTACTTTTCGAGAGCGAAATTAAAAATGGAAATGTAGAGATGAAAATATTGAAAATAAAATCCGCTTTTTCCCCCATCATATATAGGGAGCGTATGTCTGTGTCTGTATACTCAGTTTGCGCTGAAATTATGTCAGCTGAACTGAATAGAAAAGTTTATACCTTTCATATCGAGCAGCGAGTGTATGCTCCTTTTATACGTGTCTTTTAACAAAATACATATCTGCAGAGGAAATATTCACTGAACCAGAAGCGATATGGCCCTCGCCGGACGGCAGTCATTTGATGTATGCATCCTTCAACGATAGCGATGTGGGAATGATGACATATCCATGGTTGGCTTCAGGAGCAATTATAGCAGCCGGTGCTGTCGGAGGTGGTAGCTCATTTCCCGAGACCCGAAACGTTAGATATCCCACGCCCGGGACGACAAATCCCACGGTCGAGTTGTGGGTGTTGGACATCAGTAATGTCAGTGATATACAGCGTAATTTGGTGAAACCACCTCCTTCCATGGACGGACAGTAAGTGAGAACAGCGACCACGAGTATGTATGTGAAAGAGCATGTGTCATTGAATTGGTGCATATTTTTAGGGATTTCTATTTGACGTCGGTGGGGTGGGTGGCTCCAGGCAATCATCAAATATCAGCTATTTATATAACCAGGTCGCAGAATTATAGCATTATATCATCGTGTTTTGCTCCGAACTGGACGTGTGTTGAGGTATTGTATTTTTTTTAAATAATTAATTTTGTTTGCCAACAAACCGTTAATACATTCTCCTTGCAGACGCACAGCGAACGTGCACCCGAAGACGAGTGGTTGGACATGATAGAGTATCCTGTCTATTCACCGGATGGCGATAGCTTTCTCATCTTATCGAGTATCCAGGAGACCGGTACTGAACATTTCACTCATATCAAACATGTGACGATAACACAACAACGAATTTCCGTTATATCACACGGACGATACGAGGTGATCTATCAAAATAAATTTTAATTTTTCCAATCCAATTCACTGATCAATATTCATAGTTGTTGTATTCAATCGTAGATAAATTCTCTCTCAAACTCTATTTTTTGTCTAACACTTTCTCTAATCCACATTATTCTACTCCATTTCACCCTTTTTTTCAATATTTATTCGTCGTGTCGTGTCAAATCCACTCGGGACGATATTTTTGATTTTCGTTAATATATTCTTTCCAATATTAACTATTTCGTTCAAACAAATGAGTACATATTTGATTTATTCCAACTTGTTCTTTTTTAATATTAAATGTTTAAATTTCGTCAATTAATAATATTCGTTTAGTTAATTTTTTATGTTTTAATATATATGTTTTCTGCATTCTTTTCTTTCGATTTAATAAAAAAAAACATCCATAAATCGCAAACATGTTAATGTTTCAACAATAAACAAAAAACAAACATAAATATGTATTAAAAACATAAATGAATGAATTACGTAGCAAGTAGCTGTTATGACGCATGGCAGAAACCAGGTGAGGATGTTAGTTTAAACATTTTGTTTTCAGTTGTTTTTCTATGAGTTTTTCGATTTTCTTGTTTTCAAGTTTTTGGTTTTTAGATTTATGCCTTTAGTTGGTTGGCTAACCGTGATTTGACGACGCCCGCTAATTACTTAAGAAATTTTCTTTGATTTATTAATGATTTTTGAGTTTACAGTAGACTAACAATGGTTAGGAATTAGGTAGATACTTAGAAGCCTGCAATGGAGATTGTTGCAGGATAGTTTTTGAAATACTTTTTGGCATGTTTCCAATCAGTACTGGCGTTTTAGTAGACTAGAGTTTTCAAGTTAATTCAGGCATTAGTTTTGAAATCGATGCACGTTTGGTATTCCGTCTTCCATATTTCTTAGAAGTGTTTGTCTATTTTATATCGAATCCACACCTGAAGAGCACACGGTAACATAATAGAAGATAATAAAAACCATTTAAGAATTTTATTTGTTTTATATGTTTGTTTTGCTGCAATTCAAGCCATTTTGTTCAATATTTTTTTATTAATTATACATTTAACTAATTTAATTTCAATATAAACTGAATCTTGTCTTTAGGGGCGTTTTCATTAAGGTGTCATTTTGTCAACTATGGAGCATTCAAACAGATTGGAACTCTTATCTTGGTTGGTTAACATGGACAACTATGACAATAACTAAACGTAGCCAACTTGGGGCTCGCTAGGTAGTGACGGGGCTAGAAAATATTGTCGGTTATGTAATGGGCTGCTGAAGCAAAGGCAGGAGATGGCTTTTAAGGCCCACATACCAAATAAAAGGTATTAGAGTAAGACCCTATCTGGAGACCCTTAGTGACGTGCGCTGGCAGACTACCTCACCTTCCGGGATTAGTGGGGAGTTCGCGAGGATCACCAGCCTCTTCCTTTGAAAAAACATAAAGAATCGCACGCCTGCATTATTAAAGCGAAGATCTAAAAAAAGAAAAAACCGATAAAAAGGTAAAAGGTTACGACTAACGCCAAACTCCCGAGACCCGAAAACAATAAACCGTCCCGTGAAAGCGCTTACAAACAATCATCAATACGGGCTTTTGGTGGCCTACAATAGCGGACACTTTTATTTGCACACACTATTTCCCCGAGAACAAGTATAGTTCATAAATAGATGCCGGTAATAATGATTAGTCTGGCTGGTCTAGCGGTTAGTGCGCGCACCTTCGGTGCGCAGGGTCATGAATTCGAGTCTCACCATCATCCATGGTGTTTTTCGAACTCACGAGCTTGTGACGGACTATGATCTCACTCAGATGTTAAACGAGTACCCATTTATGGGGATAAATAACACTGCTGAGCGTGATGCTGATCTCATTACCTCAACAAAAAGCAGATAGGATCTTGGAAATAGGATGTCACTAACACATCCTGCGGCCTTAGTCCAATGCTGGATTGTCGCGCCTGTTATTATACCCTATACCCATAAGATGGTATAGGGTATATTGTTTTTGTTACGACGATTTATGTAACACCTCAAAGGAGCCACCGGAGGTATGGCAAAGTATATATATAAATGATCAGGGTCGGTCCCTGATTCGATTAAGCCATGTCCGTCTGTCTGTCTGTCTGTCTGTCTGTCCGTCTGTGTGTCTGTCATTTCGCACGATAACTCCCGAAATAATGAAGCTAGCGTTTTGAAATTTTGGCCAGATGATTGTTATGATAAAAGCTTGGATGGTATTGAAAATGGGCCAAATCGGACCAAGGGTTCCCCTACCTCCCGTACAAATTACCCCTCCGTGATAGTTTAATACGGCCATATTTTTCGACAGAATATCGCCAGCGACTTGAAATTTTCACCAATGCCTAATTGTGACATATGCTTGAAGTTGGTGGAAAGTGGAGAAGGTCTGACTATACATACCCCTACATCCCCTACAAAGTAATATTCTGCCATATCTTTTGATATAACGTCGCGATAAACTTCAAATTAGTACCAAATGGTTGCCGTTGGATGCCTTGATAATATAATAAAGATGTGCCAGGTCCGACCCATCTATCCCTCCCTCCCCTACAAATAATATGAAATTGATTATTTTGGGTTTCGCGTGCCTTCTAGGTCTGTACATGGGTATAGGGTATACACTCATCGTGCTATTCGCACGATTAAAACTCGGTCTCGTTTATTATACCCTTCGCACATAGAGTGAAAGGGTATATTAACTTCGTCATGAAGTTTGTAACGCATTGAAGGAAGCATCTCCGACCATATAAAAAGTATACATATATGATCAGCATGACTTGGGGAGTCGATTGGGCGATGTCCGTCTGTCCGTCTGTCTGTCTGTTGCGACGCGCTTTACTCGGCCAATTTAAAAGCTATGAAGCTGAAATTTTGCACGAATGCTTCTTTTTGCTGCAGGCAGTTTGTATGTTTGAATCGGTAAAATCGGACAATGGGGTCATGGGGCTGCCATACAAACCCAACTACCCAAATTAGGTTCTTCTAAGAAAAACTTTTTTAGTTGGGCACCAATTTCAACAAAATTGCACACAAATGTGTTTCTATTGATAACACAAAACATATGTAAGAATGGATCAAATGGGACCATGGGGTGATGGGGCTGCCATACAAACCTAACCTCCCAAATTAGGTTCTTCTAAGAAAAACTTTTTGGTTTGTGCACCAGTTTCAACCAAATTTCACACAAACGTTTTTCTCTTGATGACACAATACATATCTAAGAATTGATCAAATCTGACCATGGGATCATGGGGTGGCCATACAAACCCAACGCCCATTCTGGTTCTTCTAAGAAACATTTTTTGCACCAATTTCACAAAACCTTGAATTAATGTGTCTTTACCAAAGCAACAAAAAGTTAAAAACGAATGGAATCGTACTTTGGGATCATGCTAACGCAACCCCAATAAAATTTTCCGAGTAAATATTTTTATTTGTCCACTTATTCCAACCAAGCCCAAAACTTTTGCCAAGACGGAAGAAAAAGAATGAGGAGGGGGATCAAATACAAGTCATAGATACGCCCGAAAAAAACTTTTAGCCCAAGCGAAGGGTATCCGAATTTCGGCCGCGCCCGAAATTAGCCTCCGCCCCCGGGGGTTGGCGAGCGAAGCGAGCAGGGGGCGAAGCCCCCTAGTTTTTTTTTTAATAATGATTTAAAAAGGTGGGAAAAACATTAGCTTTTTCTGTCGTCATGTGTGAATGACCGTTACACAACTCAAGGTGCAAAAATCCATCAGCGATGCGCACACGTCCGTCTAGTCTGAACGACGAAGATCGAAGAAAATCAAACTTGTTTCGCATGTGCCGAGCATGTTGTCTACACAAGTAAAGGCCCAATCGCAATATTCCGTTCCGTTCCATCAACGTCAAACATCCAATCTGTTCTGTTTCTTGATGGACCCAAGGCCAGAGGCAGACCGAAGAACACCTGGATGTGTCAAATGAAAAAGCAACAACAACATATTGGTCTCGGCGATGACACGATCTAAGATAGAGCTGCCTGTAGAAATATGCTGAGATATTATCGCCAAAACGGGCGATGTGCCTACACCGCGGGTCGAGCAACGCGAAGCCATGGAGCGGTATAAAGAACGAGGCAAGGAAGAAGAAGAAGACTGGTTTTGATTTAGACTGACGAATTTGAACCCTTGGGCTTGAATTAGTTTTAAATTGTGTTTTAGTATTTTAAAATATCGATTTTTAAACGTAACGTAAAAAGTGTGTTTGTACATTTAATTTCTCGTGCCAAAGGAGTGATCTGTCGAGCGTGACCACACATACTAGTCTAGTACAGATAGGTCAAAACCCAAACATCCAAAATAAAAAGAATTTTTGATGCCAAATTGTTGAAAACACTGCCTAATATACGCAGTAAAAAGTTACAATAATTTTCGCCATGGGTTAAGGGGGAGGGGGTAGCAAAGGGGTGAAAATTCAGTTTCTTGAAAATATCTGGAAAACTATGAGTCTGACCTTAAAATGTCCTAAGGACGAAACAAACTACATAAAATTACCTTTGTATATTATAACAGTTAATTGTAGTCTTGTGAATGTATATTCAAAAGGTTGTACCAAGGCGTACGCTACAAGTATCAAAAAATTGGGTTTGAAGGTGAGTGATACCAGCTCTAAGACTATTTGCGAATATTTCGAGTAACGTGTACTAGCAACCTTAAAACTCGATTTTTCGTACTTCTAAGGCACGCTCTTTTACAAACTTTCGGATATACATTCAGAAGACTACAATTAACTGTCATAAGGACGTTCTAAGAGATAAATTTTTTTTTTCTATTTTAGGTAGAAAGTGAAAAAATGTAAAATTTGTTAGAAATTTGGGTCACTTTGTATGGGGGGTACCCTTAGTTTTGATCGGATGGTAATAGTTTTTAGTAAGGAGCATAATGGGGCTTAGACTAGGCACCCCACCAAATTTGATCTGCCTAGCATAATTTGAAATGGAGCTACAGGCATGCCTTTTTAAAAAATGCTAGGAGGAGTGAGGGGGGCGTCAATGGGCGGAGCACTTCAATTTTTTGTACAAATCAAACAAGTTTTGTTAACAATATATGGACAAGATCTTATGATCCTAAATCTATTTTATTAAGAGTTACAATGCAAAATGTAAAACTAAAAAAATGTAAATTCACTATAATACTTTTGGGTCTAGAGTATAATTTTCTGAGAAAATCTCTAGACTGTTATATATCATTGCAAAGGTAATTTTATGTAGTTTGTTTCGTCCTCAGGACATTTTAAGGTCAGACTCATAGTTTTCCAGATATTTGCAAGAAACTGAATTTGCACCCCTTTGCCACCCCCTCCCCCCTTAACCCATGGCGCAAATTATTGTAACTTTTTACTGCGTATATTAGGCAGTGTATTCAACAATTTGGCATCAAAAATTTCTTTTCTTTTTGGATGCTTAGGGTTGGGGCTATTTTGAACCAATTGTACTGGACTATACTGCGCCCCACATGAAGCTTGAAGATAGTACCGTTATCATTTTCCGACATACATCCATTTTTCAAGTGAAACTATCTTTTCGATTAGGGTGGCCAATGAGACCTACAAATGTTAAACGCCTATAACTTTTTTATTATAAATTTTGTGGAGCCGTGATATCTGATAGTCAAAATAGATTACAATATATAATATTAGGCAGCTAAAGCAGGAAAATTCGAGAAGAAAGACAGAGTTTTTAGCCTGAAACATTACGTTATGTAATGGAAAACAGGCTAAAACGATAATATCTGTACAATGTTAAATGGGGGATAGCTGTCTGTTTTTATTTTTCATATTAAATTTCCATAAAATGAATTTCATATATAACAAAATTTATTGAAACAATTAATAATTTCAAGAGTTTTACGCGTTTAATAGGGTTGGATACGATATCCCGCCCATCATATTCCCGTTTTTTTCAATCCCGATATTCAAAATCCCGCCATTTCAAAATCCCGCCATTTCAAAATCCCGCCATTTCAAAATCCCGCCAATTAAAAATCCCGTCTAATCAAAATCCCGCCAATCCAAAATCCCGCGATTTCAATAACCCGCTTATTCAAAATTCCGTTTTTTGTGTTGCCGGAATCGGAATTGAATTTAACTTGATGTGTTGTGTTGCCTCCTTTTTTTGATCCACATGGATAAAAAAAGGAGGCAACACAACACATCAAGTTAAATTCTAGTTAGTATTCTCTTATCAATGAGGCGGTGAGATTCAATTTCAATATTAGTGAAAATACAAAATAGCAGATTGGTTTGGAATTAATAATATCCATGGGAAAAATACCAAGTCGGGAGAGCAAGGAAAACCAAGGTTCCCGCCTAAGTTCTGGAGTATTGCTGACGCAGTTGCAGCAAATTCTCCAAGAACTCAAAATAATGTTGAGGCTTGGCACAGACGATTAAACTTTATCACAAGGAAAAGCCATATCGGTCTGTACCGGCTGGTGGAATTACTAGGTAAAGAATTGCTCCTAGCTAAAAACCGAGGTGAGCAGTCCCGATCCGAAGGTCGCATCCAAAAGCAAACTAATGTCTTTAGACGTAGCCAGCAGTTACCTTCAACTAAAGAGGACTATGAACAAACGGATTTTTTGAGAAACTTGGCGCATAAACTAATGTAAATAATTGATAAGTCGAACTATAACAATAAAAAAAAATTGGCGGTATTTTGACGTATTTTATTATTTATTAGCGGGATATTGAAATGACGGGATTTTGTAATGTGGGGATAACGTGAAGCGGGATTTTTTTGGAAAAAGCGGGATTATGAACGGGCGGCATTTTGCTTTTCGGGATTATGTACGTATCCCGTTTAATATTCACAGGTCTTCCTCAAACGTAGATTCTTCTTATACAAGTTTAGTTCTTTATGTAATCGTAACCAAACCTCACTTAAATGTCTCTATTGATGATACAAAATTATATAAAATAACGCATACATTCGTGACATTACGCCATAGGGCTGCCAGTAAACTACTAGCCCTAAAGAAAGTGAAGGGTATTGTAAAAAAACTGAACTGAAAAACGCGTTTATGTAAGTTTAACTCATTTATTTGAACTTGTAAAACTACAATGGCGGTTCAATCTATACAAAGGCGACTGTTTAACGCGATGATCCCGTCTCAACAGACCGCGTTGGTGGCTTGTCATCCGTGATCATTCTGATGGCGATGGCGTTGCCAGATCAGCTGGTATTGGCGTTGACATCCCGCCCCCCGTGAATCCTGAACGATTAGAGGATTCATTATGAAACAAAGCGGCTAGCTTGGATGCTGGTCGACGTAGTGTACCATTCGATGTTCGAACTTCGGCGCTGCGCACCTGACCATCCTTAGCTTTGAAGACATCTGTGACTAACCCTTTCTTCCACTGACTTCGTGGCTGAGTTGAATCGCAGATGATGACCAACTATCCTGGCGTTAGGGCTGGAACTTCCTGTCTCCATTTGCTGCGACGGAGAAGTTGAGGAAGGTACTCGACGGTCCATCTTTTCCAAAACCTGTCTTTCAGATTTTGAGCGATTCGCCACTGCTTCCGTAAACAAACAGGCTCATCCGAAGTGTTTGGAGTTTGAGTTGAATTGAGACAACCGACTAAGAAGTGGTTCGGCGTTAGCGGCTCGTCGTCCTCAGGCGATAAGGGTAATTCGGTCAACGGTCGGCTATTGATAATATTTTCTGCTTCGATCAGCGCGCTTCGAAACGTCTCCAACCGCGGGGCTTCCTCCTTAAAAACGCGACTAAGAAGCCGCTTGACACATTGTATTAGGCGCTCCCAACATCCACCAGCATTGGGATAGAGCGGACAGTTGAAGACCCAATCGATTCCGGCTTGGCACATGTATCGTTGAATTTCGAAAATATCGAAAAGGCGATTATCTGAAGTTAATTCCTTTTGGGCTCGTACAAAATTAGTTCCGTTATCGCTTCTCATTCTCACAGGCGTTCCACGGCGGTTCATAAAATTCCTCATACACAACAGAAAGGCATCAGTAGAGAGGTCGCTAGCAACTTCCAAATGGATTGCACGAGTTGTCATGCAAGTAAAAAGACAAATCCACCTTTTCTCCCGACGACGTCCAATGGCTACACTAAAAGGTCCGCAGTAGTCGACTCCAGAATAACTGAATGGGCGGACGTAAGGAGTCAGACGATCGGCTGGCAACTGTCCCATTAATGGTACCTTCGGCTTGGCAGATCCGATAATACAGACGGGCCAGTTCTTCCTCACAGACTGCATGAGGGCTAAAGCGTTCGGGACCCAGAATCTTTGTCGAATCTCATTGATTACTAACCTGTCATTCTGATGGTGACGGTTTTTATGATGACCTTCTAGCAGTAGGCGTGTTACGTGATGCATCCGCGGCATGATAATTGGTTGACGAGTAGAAAGTGGAAGACAGTAGGCAGCGTCCAATCGTCCTTTAACGCGAATAACTCCGTCTGATCCGAGGTGCGGCGTCAGTTGATATAGGTCGCATGACTTCGGTACTCGACCTTTTAAGGCCAGGGATTCGATTTCGGCGGAGTAAACTTCTTGCTGTACTAGGCGGCATATAACGAGTTCGGCTTCACTTAGTTCAGATGCAGTGATTTCTTCATTTTGGCGACGAATGGCATTGAGTTTACAGTTTTTGATAAATCTCTGAATCCAGGCTGTGATCCGTAAAAGTCTGGAAAATGAGGAGAATTTTGAAAAATTTATGAAGTGGTTTTTGTCGTTGGACAACAGAAATATCCGTGGCGGTACTTCCTCATCATAACAATGTTTGGAAATCATATCAATTGGTTCCTTCGGCCAATAATCTTCGCTCTGATAGAGGAATTCCGGTCCGTTCACCCATCTTGAATTATCTTCATGATCTTTGACTTTTGTAGCATCATCCGCAACATTCATGGTACCTGGCAGCCAATTCCACTGAGGCGGCGAAGATGATGATAAAATCTCGGCAATACGGCACGCAACAAACTGCTTGTACTCTCGGGCTGTCGATCTAATCCAAAGCACTACTGTCTTTGAGTCGGACCAAAAGATTACTTTGTGGACAGTGAATTCCAGGCTTTGGAGAATCATTTCCTTGAGACGACATCCTAGAACGGCGGCTTGTAATTCGAGACGAGGTATAGTCATCGTTTTAATCGGGGCGCATCGACTCTTGGCGTCAACGAGGGTGACATCGACCTTTAATTCTGACTTAACTCTCAGATAAACTACTGCGGCATAGGCGTTTGTGCTGGCATCCACAAATACATGGAGTTGTAGCTCGTCGGCAGATTGAAGTAAAGGCGAGTAACATCGTTGAATGGAAAACCTCTCAATTCGCTTCATGTCCTTCCACCATTTGTTCCAGGGCACGTACAATTGATATGGTAGCTCCTCGTCCCAGTCCACTTGAAATTTCCATACTGCTTGGAGAAGGATTTTAGACGCAATTGTGAAATTGGCGAGTAAACCAAACGGATCGAATATAGCCATGATTATTCCTAACATTTCACGTTTCGTTGGCGGCCGCTCGCATTGCATTACTCCTTCGGGAACTTTATGGAATCCGAAGTGAAATTCGAGTGTATCTGCTTTCGTGTTCCAAAAGAGCCCCAATATTTTGTCGAATGTTTTCTGACTCTCCAAGTTGACTGCATGATGTTCGGACTCCTGTCCATTAAGATGTTTCTCCAAATTCTTGCAGTTGGAAACAAAGTTTCGAAGCGTAAATCCAGCGTGCTCATTAATTTTAACTGCTTGCAGAATTACTTCCTCGGCTTCGGCTTCATTATCAAAGCTGGCAACCAGGTCATCGACATATGTGTTTTCAATTACCACCTTGCGACCCTTCGGCATTTTCCCACCATACTCATTGGCATTCAAGTTTTTGACGTACTCCGCACAGCATGGCGAACACACTGCGCCAAATATCATGGATACCATCGCGTACGTTTTAATCGGCTCGTCGGGATTACCTTCACGCCATAGAAAGCGCTGCGAATTCTGATCCGTTGGATGAATCCGCACCTGAGAAAACATTTCTCGTATGTCTCCTGCGACTGCGACAATACCTTGGCGAAATTTGAATAAAATACTAAACAGCGATTGAGCATCCTCTGGTCCTTTAAGCAAAGCCGAATTAAGTGAAATGTTAGACACGGTGGCAGCTGCGTCGAACACTATGCGTAGTTTCTCCGGTTTGTTGGGGTTAACGACCCCGAAATGAGGCAAGTACCAAGTTTTTGTTATATCGGATTCTTCTGGTGACAAGAGCCTGGCGTATCCCTTTCGTATATACTTTGACATCTCTTCTTTGTATTTCTCGGCAAACTTGACGTTCTCTTTCATTTTGGCTTCAACCTTTAATAGACGGCGTTTTGCCATTTTATATAGCTGGAGGGGAACTGAAACTCATCTTTCCGCCATAAGAGGCCAATTTCGTAACGGCCGTCCTTGTATCGAGTGGTATTCCCTAAAATCTCTCTCGCATGACGATTATCCTCCGATTCCAACAAAATATTAGAATTTTGGACTCCAAAATATTCAACCGAGAGGTATTCATCCACCAGCTGGGTTAATTTCTTGGACGGGGTACAGTCATTGATATGAAGTACGGTAGCGGCTGAGTCTGACATATTTTCAACGGGTCCGAAAACTATCCATCCTAATTTCGTCTCAACGGCAATGGGTTGACTAGCATCGCCCTCGATAACGTTGTTGTATACACCGAGAAACGAATTATCCAATCCCAGTAACATAATAGGCTTCGCATTACAATAATTGTCCACTGGTAGTGCGTTCGTGTGCGGAAAATCTGCACGATTCAATGTTTGCGTAGGCAGATTCAAATTTCGAGACTGTCCATACGTTCTTCAATGCAAAATGTGGTGCGTTGATGAAGGTGCCTCTGACGTTCAAGGCAACTCTAGATGAGCTTTCCGTCTTCTTCTCGTCGCCGTACCATTGAAGAGTAAGTTTTGTAGCTCTACCTTTCAGACCCAATATGGTTGCGATGTTCGCATCAATTAATGAGATGGACGATCCCTCGTCTAGCATTGCATATGTAGACACACTCCCAGACGGACCATTCAGTAGCACAGGCACTATCTTGAAAAGCTGGCCCGACTTGTTGTGGTAGCAATTTAAGACGTGCTCCGGTTTAGTCATTGGCACTGGGGCTTGATGTAGCAATGGGTGATGCACACGACTGCAATTATCGACTGAACAGGTTTGTTTTTTCTTTTTACATACCGTGCACAATTTTGACGGCTCAGCAACAATGGCTTCGGTGCTGTGCAAAACTCTCCGGGCGGCTGGCTTGTGTAACGGTTGACGAATTGTTGACAAGATACTTTCGTGGGATTCAGTCCGCGACATTAAACTAACAATTCTTGCCAAATCATGGATCCACTCCGCGAAAGACTCGACAGAAGGGAACGGCTGGACGGTTGCGGCCAATTTCGCCCACTCGTAACGTTTTGACAGTGGCAGCTTGGCAACTAACTGGTCTAACAATGTCGTGTTCAGCAGGTGATGTTGACAGTTGGCGGACTTAAACAATGCCACCATGTTACGAATCTGGTTCGCAAATGGCAATACCATCTCAATTTTCTCATCAGTTATGGCAGCGATTGATTTCACCTTTTCCATTTGGCTACGGATGAGTACGTCGGGTCGACCGAAATTAAATGTCAGCTCTTCGATGGCTTTGGGCACGTCGTCCGGATATATTAGTAGTGAACACACTGCTCGCTTCGCATCCCCTTGCAATGCTTTGTGTAGACGCATCAGATTCTGCTTGTTGTTGTATCCGAACTCTGTTGTGGTGTCGACGAACGATGTTAAGAAGAGGGGCCATTCCTCCGGCTTCCCGTCGAATGAAGGCAATGGATAGAATTTCGCTGCATATTCATTTGAATGTGCAACATTGTTGACGTGAGTGGCTGCGTTGACGTATCAAATCTGGTAGTTGGTGCTACGTATGTTGGCACCGAAAAGAAATTTGGATGACTGGCAGTCACATAAGTCGACCAATTCGCAAAACTCGATGATGTCGGGTGTGCCGCCGGTGTTGTTATCGTCGGCAACGATGAATATCTTGACGATGACGTAGTCGTCGGTAGCGGGCCCGATGTGGATTGCATTGGCTGATGATTTGGTATATGCGCGTGTGATGAATTCTGGTAATCGGCTAGCGGTATATCAACTACAGGAACAGGTTGTATCGGCGGTCCATACGGCACTTGGTACGGAAAATGTCCCGTTGTCGAATGCGGCACAGAAGGCAAAGATAAAGACTCCGACGGCGGGTACTGTGGCGTGGACAATTTCGCAAGATAGGATACACGATCGCTAATTTCGCGGATTGTAGTCTTCAGATCCGAAATTGTGGCACTCAAGTCAACTTCAACCGAACGCGTGTCTTTTGGCGTATTGCGAACATTATTATCGTCTTCGTGGACTCGACTTTTATTTTTTTTTATTACGCGGCTCAACAGACCGCGTTGGTGGCTTGTCATCCGTGATCATTCTGATGGCGATGGCGTTGCCAGATCAGCTGGTATTGGCGTTGACAGGTATCCTAATTTTGGCCGCGCCTGCGAAATTAGAACTCATTTAACTTTCCCAATAAATACGAATCGAAAACAGGGCATACTCGTACAAGGCTCCATCCCCGTGCTAAAGGGCTACAAACCCGTTCATTAGTACCACCCTGGTTTTCCCGGCAAAGCTCTATCACTCAAGTGTACATATTCATTACTGAAATCGGCCAATTCAGAAGTCTGCATCGAGAAAACAGGTGTTATTTTGAGAAAAAGGAAAAATCCATTCATTAGGAATCGGGACTATCCATTGCTTAAAATGGACAATTTAGAGACCAGTGGCGGGAGAACCAGTGAGCTGACATTTTATATGCTTTTTCCCCATCGATTTTTCCAGTTTTTCGTGAAACCAAAGCTCACTACGGCGGAATCTGATCTCGCTAAATTAACAAAAAAATATGACTATACTTAATTAGGTCTTAAACTTTAAATGGATATTTTGTTTGTTAATTTAGCACATGCTTTTTTCAAAATTGCTTCAGTTTTTTCTTTGATTTGATTTAGTTTTAATTTTTGTTTTAGTGGTTTTACTTCAATAAAATCCTTAAAAATAAAAATTCTCAATAGGCGGTTTCTTTGCTTTCTTTTTTTTTCAGGTTTTAAAAATTCTAGCATGGGATACTGCTAATCATCTTGTCTACTATTTGGGAACACAAGATAAGAAACCTGGACAACGACACTTATATGTAGTTAAGGATCCTGTAAATGATGATGTAAGAAGGTAAGAAATATTATTTTTGATGGATTACCCAAAGGACTATTTTTGCAATTAGACGAAGACATAAAACAATCGCAATTTAATTCTTCTTTACTGTTTCTGTTTTTTTTTCAGTTCCGAGCCACAATGCATAACATGCGATTTAGGCGATGTGTTATGGAGTAGTCGCTACTACTATGTAAATTGTACCCATTTCGATGCCTTTTTAACTCCAATGTCTTCCATAGCAACTGATATTGGTGTTGAGTTCTATATATTAGAATGCCAGGGACCCGGACTGCCGCTGTCCGGTGTCCATAAAACACATAATCATCAATTAGTTCGAATTTTATATGACACTAGGCCCCAGCTGACCGATCGTCTCGAAGAGCTTGCCTTGCCTACACGGCGTTCCTTTGAAATTCCACTACCGCATGGTAGTCGAGCGCAAGTACAACTTTTGTTGCCGCCAAGCTGGCGAGAAGAGTTGCGAGATGCAGCATATCCTGTTATCGTCGAAGTGTAAGTCGTCATACTATATTTCGTTTGAATTTGCTTATCCCTGCTAACTGCCTTTATTATGCCATCCTATCTGAAGTAGCTCATCCGAAAATCCCGTCATATTTGAGCCTGAACTACATATCATTCCCATTGCCATCCCTTCCCTAAATCCGAAATGTGAATGGGGAATTACAACCATTTATATCATTATCGTCCTTCTCTTTATAGTAATGGTCGTCCTGGGTCCGAATCAGTCTCCGATAAATTTCAAATTGACTGGGGAACGTACATGTCTTCCCGAAATGATGTTATCTATATACGTTTAGATGTAAGGGGTGCCAAGGGTCAAAGTAAACAGGCTTTGTATCGTCATTTAGGCGGTGTGGAGGTTCAGGATCAAATAGCTGTCCTCAAGTAAGTATTTTCCATCACTATAGGCTTCACGCTATAAATGGAGCGGAACAATGATTTTTGTTGTCTTATGTCTGTCCGTGTGTATAGATATCTCCTGGAGACATACCCTTTTCTCGATGAAACACGCGTGGGAATATGGGGTTGGGGCTATGGCGGTTATGTGGCTGCAATGGTGCTCGGTTCACAACAGAATGTGTTCAAATGTGGAATTTCAGTTTCACCAATTGCCGATTGGTTGTTTTACAGTAAGTTTATGACAGATGATTGTCAATTAAAGAATCCTTTTTGTACTAACCGTGTGTGTGTGTGTGTTGTCTGTTGCAGATTCTGCTTTTACGGAAAAAGTTCTCGGATTGCCGGGTGAGAATTACAAAGGATATGTAGAGGCCGATGCGACACAACGGGCGAAACATATTCCATCGTATTCATATTTTCTTATGCACGGTCTGGCCGATTCATCAGCGCCTTATATTCATGGCATACAGTTGGCGAGGTCGCTTACCGAAGCTGGAGTACTTTTTCGTTATCAGGTAATTTCGAGATAGATTTTGTGTTTTCTTTTTACATGGTCCTTGTTGAGAAATCACAGTGGCTATCGATTCGTTACTGTAATCATCCACTCGTCCGCTCTCAAAATATAATTTTTATCATCTAAAGTCGTGCTGACCTCTGAACACCACAGATGGAAATGGCGATAAACTAGACGAACTTAGACAATCCGCGCCTATCTACACCAACAAAAAGTGTAGGAGATGGAAACAACAAAGAAAAACGAAAGTCGAAATGAAAACCAAGCGACGGACACGATCTTCTAAGGTGAATTAACACTTACGACGGTTTTACGTCTATAAAGGCAAATGCCAGCTGGAGATTCCGAATGACTGATTTTTAGAGGCCACAGCCTAGGATGTACCTCTGAATGTTTAGCTGAGAAACATTTCGTGTATAGTAAAAAAAATCTACGGTTGCCGTAACTCCTTTAGGACATATCGCGTTGATTCCGTCATATTTTTGATTATGTCGGTGGAAAGCTTCAGTGGAAAATTGTGAGGTGTCCTCGCATTGTGCATTTCATATATTGAAACCAGTAGCTTGTGATTTGTCCTTAACGCAAAGGTGACTTCTTCCTCAAGATAGAGAATTGGCGCATACTAGAATAAATCGTCAAAAGTTTGAGATAATTGGAGTAGTAGCCATGTAACCTTCCGTTGATAGCAACCACTTAATAACCGTCAACAACCTTGATAACGTTAAATGCGTCTTTCGAGAAGCTGAGTAGTGGATAATGAGCGTGAGTTTTGCAGGGCTGAAATGATGAAAAATTTCATGGACTTTAATTTAGTAATCATCAATAAGCTCCAACTGACACATTTATAAGGACACATTTATAAGGACACATTTATAAGGTCAAGGCTAAGGCTGGAAAAAATTACAATATGAAGTTTTGCGTAGGAGCTTACTCTTTATTCAATCTAGGTTGCTGTGCCTCAGTAAAGAAATGATGCACCTATCAAGACTTACACAGCGACAGTGGTTGGCACCGTCACAGACATACTCCGTGACATTTAGTCAAGTAAAGCTCTGTAGTGAGCCATAAGAGCTGGAAATCAATATGCAACAAAATATGTATTCGTATATCTGGACTGATTACTTACAAATTTCAGTGAACCCATCCTTAAGAACTGTGATGTGAAGCCTGAACTTCATTCTCTCATGGTCACAGTCTTAGAGGATGAGACGTCAACCCCTATCATTGACGGACAATATCAATTAATAATGATCCTTGAGAATCCAGTGCAACACGCGTCAACATAGGCGCAGCACTTACTTTCTACTACCTAGCCGGTTGAGTGGTTTAAGCAGATCAATCATCACTAGGTTTCAAATAAAGGGATCTAGGATGGAGCCATGTCGGCAGACACGGAATGGACGCTTGTGCACAACGTGATAAGCTCCAAGACAAAGGAACGAAACTAGTGGGATAAAAAATCGATCCGTTATGTTGAGTTAACAGTCAACTGCCTCTAGCTTGAGCAGTACTGTATCCCACAGCAGGTTGGCAAATATCTCCTTGAAATCATTAAAGATTCCAATGACATATTTGAGCGAGCTGTGCGATCCTATCTCCCTTGGATGGTGGCATCATCAGTAGTGTGTCTGCCGGACCGAACGCCATACTGACAAGAATCCCTTCCAGTTCCTTCGCAAGAACCGAGGGTGTTAAAACCCCCCCTTGCATGTAGGAAAAAAATATAAAAATTTTAAGGTAAAAAGGCATAAGGAAAAATAGTTGTAAAAGGCGAGTGAGTGAACTTTTTAAACCAAGTAAAGAATATACTGAGACAAAGTTGGGTATGTAACAAGATAATAGGTAAGTTCATTTGAAACTCCTAACCACTTTTCCCACCTTAAATACATAGTTTTTTTTTTTATACACAAACTCAGAAAATGGATTACTGATTTGTTCGGAACGAGTAATAAAAATCAAAGTTTTGTGAACGAGTAAAGTAGTCTGTGGCAGTTAAAGGGTTAAAAATCGGGGGTATGCTCGTTACAACTTTTTTGCTATAAATCAAGTGAGATATCATTTTCTGGTGTGTTAATGCGGTAGTTTCCGGACACCCTGTATAATATGCAGTTGCTTTCAAAAGAGAGAAAATTCGAAAATGTATTTGAACTTGAATAGGTTTTTTTTTTCTCCAGAAAAATGTTGAGAAATTGTTTATCCTCTTTTTCAAGTAAGCACATACAATGGGTATGGTTCCGAAACGCACCGCTCGCATATGTTCCGAAAACATGTTGTCCATTCTGATCTGAACCATTTGGGTAGCTGATTGAAGTAGTGTCATTTCAATATCTCTGATGACTCCTTTGAATTATTCATTTTTATTTCTAGATCACCAATAACAAATGCGTTGCCTTACGTATAATAAGGGCTGCGATATTCTGTGGAGAGCGTGGGTTATCCCTGCGTGGTCATCAGGACTCCGGCGCTGTACTAAGAGAGAGGAACGAGATAATGCACCGAAACAGAGAGACGGGAGTTTTAGGGCACTTCTCCGCTATGCTTGCAAATCTGGTGACACTCTGCTCGAAAACCATCTGCAAACGGATCTAAGAACACTATGTATAGTAGTCCAAGAGTTCAGAATGTTATAATTAGTGCCTGTTTCTCTATAATTCCTGCTAAAATAGTTGCTAAGGTTAACAAGGCAGGAGCCTTTACAGTCCTTGCTAATGAGACAACCGACAGAAGTGGTGTTGAGCCTTATGTGTGAGATATGTTTTTGAGAATACTTTGCATGAAGAATTTTTAGCGTTTATTGATGTTAGGGATATGTCTGGGGAGAGTCTTGGTGCTGCAATTGTTAAGGGTCTCAGGGATGTAGGAATAGAAACTCGAAATATGTGCGGGCAAGGTTATGATGGTGGGAATAATATGAAAGGAAAATTCAGGGGCGCACAGTCATTCATCAAGCAACTTTCAGAAGCCCTCCTAGCTCTATACTTGCATTGTGAGTCTCATAGTTTTAGTTTAGCAGTATCCAGTGCATGTGACATCATGTCATTGCTTAATTGTGAATTCTATTCAAGTCTTCTTGAAGACCCCGAAACGAAAAGAAGCCCTCCGAAAAGCTATTGCCGAGGCTACTGATGGCGAATCTCGAGTTCGAGGACTTATCCCATATAATCCCACAAGACTTATTGAACGGCACACGTCAATTGCGCGTTTCTGGGACCAGCTCGGCTCCATCCTGACCTCTCTGTCGGTAATAAGTGAGTGGGATAATGCGGAAACTGCTGCCGATGCTAAATCCAAATATAATTCTTGTTTGTCTCCACCATTTCTCGTTGCGTTGCGGTGTATCGTTTCCATTTTCGCTCTATGTCGACCACTCGGCAGCTGCAATCGAAAACTATGGATCTCAGCAAGTCCCTGCTGATTGCAGAAGGTGCCATAAAAACCTTGTAGGGAATGCGAGCCAATGCGATCACAAGCTTCAGCCAAATTTTTAATGAAGTTCAATCTCTCTGCGCCACATATGGCTTAGAAATTACTATGCCACGAACAACCGGTCTTCAGACGCACAGAAACAATGTCCCAGCTCAGTGGCGGCTCGTGGTGGAAAATACCGGGGGTTCACAGGGAAACATAGAAATGTATTGATTATATGGCAAGAATAGTGATGTAGCTAAATTTTCCAGTTTGTATTTAAAAAAATACTGCTTTTAAATTACATATTCCGCAGACTATTTCCGACTTTTGTTAGCTGGAATGTTCGTTTTCACTCCCGCACAACAAACAGGGAAAACACACACATGGGGAATCCATGGATTTTATTAAATTTTCATTCTGTCAAAATCCAAATCGGCCTGTGGACAAGCTCATTGGACAGAACGAAAATCCATTAAAATACACACATTCCACATATTCCCATAAATCTACGTGTTTTCCGCGTAAATTGCCGCTTTAATTTCACGCCGAAATTGTTATTTTCCGTCGCTTGCACTTGCACTAAAGAAATCAAGGGTGTAGTTCTTCCGCAGTTTTTTAGTTTAATCTTATTTTCTATTAGAAGATTTTTAAAATTTGCTTTAAAAAAAATCGACCATTGCAATTTCATTCATCGCGATTTCAACAGAACAGACGGATGCGAGCATGCGACACAATCTCTCTGCTTTTAGAATTTAGTTCATACAATTTACAAGGCGCTGTGCCCTGTGCACAACCTCTTTGTGCACAAGCTCTAGTGTAAATTTAGCACTACCCCCTCGCCCCGGAAACCGCTAAGATATCCAAAATTTGAGCGTGTGCTCCTCTTTCCAGATTGTGCACCCATCGTGATTGCAGGTTGTTGGTCGCAGTGCCGTGACCATGTCGTATGTGCAGTGAGCAGTCGGCATAGTGTACATTCATACATAGATATGGGAAGGGCATAGATTCAGTAGGTAGAATGTGTATCTTGGTATAAATAGAATAAGGCCGTGTTGCGGGCTAGATGTGCAATTTGGGATACGCATTTTCGATTTGAAGAAATCAGTGAAATACGTGCCCTTACGATTTTTTTGTCAGGGCCAGGGGGTGCACGTGCACTTGTGCACATATGGGCGAGCCGCCACTGTCCCAGCTGATAATGCTGAAGATTTTTACAGACGATCAGTGTATGTATAGCAGGGGGCGAAGCCCCCTAGTTTCTAGAAAAATATGAAGATATGTTGAAGGCATCTGTGATGTGCTTGTATAATCTGTGTTCGCCGCAGGCATTTCCTAACATCAGTATGCTGTTGCAGGTGCTAGCTACTTTGCCAGTGACTTCGTGCACACCGGAAAGGTGCTTCAACACTCTAAAGCACCTAAAATCATACCTCCGTTGCACAATGTCCGAGGAGCGACTAAACGGGCTCACTCATCTCTACGTTTATGAAGGATTATGCTCCGAGAGGGAAGTGCTAGACTATATTGTCCAAAATGGCAGCCTTAAGAAGCTTGGTTATCATTTTAAGTAAAATATACTTAGGTACTTAAGAGCCGTAAACACGTTTATGCAGTGTGAGAAATGCACGCATTACACTAATAACGAGTGCTGTACAGAGTAAGTTGTTAGTGTAATGGGTGCATTTCTTACACTGCAATTCCAGATAAATGTAGTTTAAAAGATAATAACATAATTTTAAGCATATTTACAAACTGAATTACAAATGTATGTTACATTCTAAATCCGTAGTTAATAAGAACACTTAAGCAGATAATGTTTGCTTGTTTTGTTACGTTAAATGCTAAGTTAAATTTTAAGCCAATGATCAAACAAAAAAAAAATTTCGCAGGAATTAGATAGTTTAATATAAAAACAATGAAAGCAAAGCTAAATACGTATTCTAATTCGCTCTACTCTGCTTCCCGTATAAGAAAGTTCCATATCACACCCCCTTATCATACCACTGCCCTCTTATATGCATTGGCATTCCTCCCAACATGTTTAGAAATCGACCAAACCCCCCCCCCCCCCCTTGGGTGTCCTCTAGTTACGCGCCTGTGTTGATGTGATCCACGCAAGAAAACCCAGATCGAAACCCAGCCTGCTCTTCATTAATTTTACTTTCTAAGTGGAGCTTGATTCTCTCCGAGATTATCCTAGCTATTATTTTGGCAACAGCAGGAAGCACACAAATACCCCTCCAATTATTGCATTCTCTAAGACTGCCCTTTTTTGGAAGTTTGACGATCAAACCATCCTTCCATTCAGTGGGAAAAGATTCTATATCCCATGCTCTACCAATTAGAGGGTACAACAATTCCGCTGTTAAGCCCGGTGTTGCTAGGTAAAGTTCGGCTGGAATGCCGTTGTTTTTGTTGTTGTAGCGATTCAAGAGATTTTTTTTCTCTTGAATCGACGGGGGTCTTGGCAGCTCTTGGTCGTTTTAACAACGGGTAGCTCCGGGACAATTAACATCGAAGAACCGGCTGCCGTAGGAGCATTTTATGGACAACACAAACATCCAAGGGTCACAGTGGGATTCGAACCCACGCCCACGCACCGGCAACTCAGAGATAGAGTGGCATCTCTGCCACTGAGCCACCGAATGCCCCATGCTGGAATGCCGTCGAGCCCAGCGCCTTGCCACGTTTTAGTGCAATAATTGCGTACTCAATTTCTCGTTTCGTTGGGGTAATTGATCGTGTACCTGCGTTTTGACGGGAAGTAAATTATCAATATGAGAGAGGACCTTTTTGCATGCTGCATATGCGAAAATTTCCAGCACTAGGTAAAACTACAATTTGGTCAATTCAACGACAAATATAACGCACACTTACCCATTACGTAAACTTTTCGATTCAACCCTTGTATTTTGTTCTTATTTCCAATGTATAAAAATTATATCGGAACTATAATAAATCTCTACTAATCAATTTCCTCGTTTCAGACGTATGCCGACGAAGGACACGAACTTAATGGCGTTGTGGAGCATGTCTATCGTTCAATGGAGAATTTCTTAGCGCCGTGTCTTAGTTTAGACTCGGACGAAATGAATCACGATGAAATTCCACCAAGCGATTAGCCATGAAATTAAAATCAATTTAATTCGCTATAGAATTCTGTAAATTCGATTAAAATCAATTTGTTAAAAACATACGTTATTAAGTGAAACAAAACAAGGTAGAAAAAACAATTGTGTTAAAACGAAGAAAAAAAATTGAATACAAATAAGAAATCAAAGAGCAAATACGGGAAAAATCAAATTATAAACACACACACATACACATTCACAAATGTACGTCATCAAGGGAAACATGTTAACAAAAAGTGCTTTAAATAAAAATAAAAAAAATTGACAGAAAGAAAATGTAAATCTTGAATTTGAAAATGAACGGTTGCATATACAATTTAATTTTCTGCTACGAAAAGAACGAATTTTTGAATCAAAAACACAAAGTTTCATACTTTATTATTCATCGCAATTCGATATTTCAGCAAAAATCCTTTTCCTTTCTGACTTGTTTCGGTTACATTAATTAGTGTTTAAACTTTTAACCTAATCAGAATCCAATTTAAATAAAAAAAAAACATATTCTCCAGATAACATTCTGAAACCAACATTTCCTGTATGCCAAAACGCTCAAAACTAGTCACACTACCTATTCAGCCCGACATTACAGGCTATTTAAAACAAAATTTAATTTCCAAAATATCCACACTTCCAACGCCAGGACTTTCATATAAACCAAATGCAAAAAAAAGTTAAGTGAGAAAATCAAAGTGAGAAAAACTCGTTAGGTAGAATCAATTCAATGAAAACAATGCAAATAATGTAGATAAATCAAATACATAGCGATATGTATGTATAGCGTTAATCCAATGTGTACATAAAATTTAAATTTAATTTTTAGTCAATAGTAGAAATTGTTAAGATTTTAATAGAATTCACATGGTGAACGTAGTTCACGACGAAACCTATTTTATACATGAAAATGCCGAGCAAATCAAACGTAGACGGGGAAAGTAAGCAAAACGTTCGTTATAAGAAAGAGATGTACTGTACATTTAATTATTTTTGATTTTCATAGCTTCCATGTCATTTTCAATTGGCTAAACAGTTTCGTGTCAATCTATAGGATTTAAGAAAACGGTTGTGAATGAATGGAAAAAATATATATATTTAAATTAATTAGGCGAAAAAAAAATATTTAAAAAAATACAAAAAGTCAACTAAATAGATATGTAAATTGTCTTTTAGCTAGAAAACAAAATATACGAGTGTAAATGTTAAAACGAAAAAAAAATCGATAGGAAAACACTTAAATAGAAGCGACATTTCGTTGTGTTCGAAGGTTGAAGATAATTTCAATTAAATACCTAAATACAATAGTAGGGTTGCGTTATGTTTCTAGTTTCTAAAATGGCCTTTTATTTGTAGAATTGAATTTGAAATGGTTTAATAAAACATAATTTTAATAATTCGTTCTTTAATTTGATTTTATATTCGTACGCTACAGATATCAGTTGCTTGCTTTTACAAACTTTTCGTCATTGTTGACCGATTGGACTTTATTTTTTTTTTAAAGTTTAGGGCCGATAACACGCACATCTTATCTTGTGTCGGTCGGCTCGCATAACCAAGACGCACACCATCTTCCGTAAGCTTGTGCATTGTATTGAATTGAATGTTTACGTCATATTCTGCTTGGTTACACCATTGTATGAAATTGCGTAATGATTCTACTGTACATACAAACTACAAAAAAGTCATTACGCAATTTCATTCGACGGCGTAACTACGCAAAATACACAACATTTGATTCAATACAATGTACAAGCATTCGGAAAATAGTGTGCATCTGTCTATAGTCTATAAGCCTTTACCAGCTGATGGGCACCAGATAGGATGTAATCAGCGGATAGTAAAATTAATTTAAATCCATAGTTACAATCATTGAATGAACAAACCGACTAAAGGTTTAAGTTCTCAGAGACGACTCATACGATGATCAATAAGCTACCGTAGCTAGGCGATGCTAGGCTATGTGACTATCGACTACGGGTGTTTTCCTACAAGCTTCTATAGCAACCAGGACCATGACTTATGTATTCCATTGTTATCTTATTCCCGCTCCCTGAAAACCATTCCAAACAACACACCGGTCGGCCACAACTCAGCCATGTGCACGAATGACTCCTATATACAGACATGCTCGCCACTCAACCGAATGCATACGAAACGAATACGACGACTTTTACAGCACCCCAAGCAGCCGCTACCCGAACAAACAAGTAGCTTGCACCACGGTCACCACTCATCGAGGCAGCATGACCAACAATGAGTGATCGTTTCGACGATAATTTTATTTTATTCTATACACATGCCATACGACCATCGCCTCACAAGCTCATCGACTATCGTTTGGAGGAACACAGCTCCATATAAAATATATGCAAGCAGTACTCAGTTCTAGTCGTCAGGGTCAGGCGACGATCACTCAGTGATCGTCGCATGAGTCGTGTCTTGGAACACAAAACTTAATACAGCGACATTTTCCTGGTTTTCCGAATTCCTCGGATCCACAAGTAATCCTTGGTTCATGCTCATTCGGTATTGCACAACAGATTTATAATTACAGTAGAACCTCGATAATCCGGACCCCGGAAATGCGGAAGTTCGATAATTCGGATTAGGCTAAAGGCCCAAATTTTCTTTGGTTTTGATAAATATGAAAATGTTATTATTATTTTCAACTCTAGTGCGCCATATAATTATGTAAATGTATAAACTGTTATTTTCGACTGTAAGATAAATTATTATTTTCGTTGATTTTTAACAATTTTAGCACAACAACCGTCTACCAGAGTCTTTATAGGTGCATTTCGAAAATCCGAATAATTCGATAATCCGGTTGAGGTCCGGTCCCAATAAATCCGGATTATTGGAGCTCTACTGTATATAGTCACATCAGTCGGTCCCCAATGACAGAAGATTTCTCTGTATATTCTGGTTAATCTTTCATAGTTATTCAATTTTTTTAAATGTTTGCTTGCGATAGACAATCCATCAAACACATTCCTTGTTCTGCATTCAGCAATATCTTTTTATGCTATTTCTCTATATACTCCAATCAACGGGGAGATTTTACCTTGCAAAAATTGGGGACTTCTCAAATTTTTGATATGTTATAAAGACAGGTGGGGTAAGTTAAAATCCAAGTTTGCGTCACTTTCCCCCCTGTGCTCCCGCCGCTATCTTCAAAAAACCATCTAAAATCGGCTCTTTTATCATTTTGCGGTCTATAACTCCTTACCAGTCTATTTGAGCACGAAATGTGCCGAGACAATCTTGTAGAACACAGAATTTCCTATAAATTCATTCATCTGACAAGTTTTACTCTACAATCAAAATTGGCAGAGTTATAGCGCAAAGAATATGCTAAAAATTCCAAAAATCATTCCTAACAAATTTCAAAACATATTTCGAGAACTCTATACTAAAATGCAGAGGAGGCTATGAGTTATTGGTATACAATGCGTTTTTGTGAATTTGAAATTGGCATGATTTTTGATATTTTCTCCATTTTCTTGGCGCTATAACTTGTCCTCTACAAAATTGTCTTGGCAGATTTTGTGCTCAAATGGACTGTAAAGAAGTTACAGGCCAAAAACTGATGAAAGGGCCGATTTTAGATGGTTTTTTGAAGATAGCGGCGGGAGCACAGGGGGGAAAGTGACGCAAACTTGGATTTTACCTTACCCCACCTGTCTTTATAACATATCAAAAATTTGAGAAGTCCCCAATTTTTGCACGCTAGCCCCTATTATTTCGTCTCTATTGATTGGAGTAATACACAGCGGCAAAAAATCGTTTTTATGAATTGAGTTAATGCTAGAGTAGTGTACTTTCGACTGTGGTACTCTCGACGTGTGGTAGGTGCTAGTCGTACGTTTTCTTTTGAACTTTCTGTCGCTAGTAATTTAGTTTTAAACTTTTATACTTATTTGATTTTTTCTTAATTGTTTATACTATTTTCCTTTAGAATTGAAATCAGTTGCAGCTAGAATGTAATTTCAATAGTACAATTTATTCTTAGTGTAGTCACTACGTGATTTCAGATTGCAAAATGTGGTGGAGAAATGTCTTTTCATTTCTTATGTTTTTTGGGGTGCTGAGCTTTAATCCGGAACTTCCCACCAAAATTTCGTTGCGGAACACGGCCGAAATCGCACAAAAACCTCAAAATTTTCGGAATTTTTCCATTTTTTGGCTTATAACTCCGAAACTGTAGGTACATTTCTGCGAAAACCTGTCCATGAACATTTTAGAGAAAACATGATTGCGGGTCCAACACGACATTAATCGTTAAAATGCGATAAGCGGTATCGCTACAATTGATACGTAATTTTTTGGCGTTTTTTGCGATTTTGACCTTGTTTCGCAACGAATTTTTGGTGGGAAGCTACAGACTCGGACTCAGCACCCCAAAATACACAAAAACCAAGAAAAATGCAACTTTTTCGGCCAAAAATGAAAAACCGTCTAATCTCAAAATTTAATTCATAATATGGATCTAAGCTAAAAATGGCAAATTTAAATTATCGATTGTAGTAATACCGCTTAACGAATTTTTAATATTTATGTCTCTTTGAACGCGTAATCGTATGCTTTCTAGCATATTCATGAAAAGTTTTTCGCAGAAATGAATAGTTTCAGAGTTGGGGGACAAAAAACGGAAAACAGGTTTCGTGATCAGCACCCCGAAAAACATAAGAAACAAAAAAAAATTGTTTCCACCACATTTTGCAATCTGATGTACTAGGTTTATCACCTGGATACTACACTATCTCGTCTTGTTTAACCAAACTAATGAGTTACAATAGCTACAAAAAATAATATCAATCAAATAATGCCTTGATAGCTACTACCATAAAATTAATTTGATACTACATACTTAATCTAGATAACAAAAATTAATAAGATTGACCACGAAAAAAAATCCAAAATGCTGTTTTTGGCAAATTACCATTATTAGTGTCGTGATAATTTCGATTTCAGAAAATTTATTGTAAATCAATTCTTTTTGTGTTGCCAGTGGAGAACTTTTTTGCTGTATTTTTGATTATACAGAAAAAATACACCACTAAACAAAATATAATGGAACGCATCCTTTTTTGTCTGATGTACCTATACTATACCGATTGATTTCATCCGCTCCGATTACTTATTGGATTTAATAGTTTCTGAATATCTCAAAAATTAAAAAAGAAAACTCGTTCAACGTATAATCCCTGAGGAACGCCTGATGTTAGTGGAAATTGATTAGAGTTATGGTCACAATCACAAAATGGTATCATCTGTCTATTCTATTAATGAGGCGCCGGTCACCGAAGTCCACGTTTGTAGTTAAACTAATAAAAGGTCAGATTTGAATTTATTAATCGCTTATACGGGCGACAAATTTTTGAGAGACTTTAATGTGTAATTTTACTATAAGATTTGTAGTAGTAGATTTAACTCTGAAAACCGAAATTATATTAATGGTCGAACTAGATGTGTAAAGGGGTCATTCTCCAGGTGAAAAAATTTAAGGATTGACGAGGGAATGCTAGTTCTTTGATAATTCTGAGTTCTAGATCTGCCGCCATTTTTAGGGTTTTTTAGAATTTTTTTTTTTCAAAAACCCTTATGAAATTGAATTTGTCCGTCCGTCTGTTCACTTAATAACTCGCGAACGGTTCAACCGATTGTCATGAAATTTGGTAGGAATGTGTAGAATGATAACAGTCTTTGGCGAAAATACCTTAAAAGTTGGTGGGGCAAAATAACAGGTTGTCCTGAAGAGTTTACCCTTTCGACCCCAATGTTGCTTATAAGCAACTTTCACTATTTTCATCGCTTATTAACGTGTTTTTATACCCGTCACAATGTGAAAGGATATATTAACTTTGTCATGAAGTTTGAAACGCACAGAAGGTCCTGGCTTAGCCTCAGTGCATCCAGGAACAGATGGAATCGGAACACGTCATAGGGCTGCGGTAGAAATTATTAACCAAAAAGAAGCTGAAGTTTCATTCAAATGTGACGGGTATTCAAATTTCGACCGCGCCCGAAATTAGTCTCGGTCTCGTTTTTTATATTAAAATTGAAATATATTAGATTAGTTGAAGTTTTTAGAAGGGGAGAACCTCAAAATACCTGGCAGTTTGCTCGCTTAGGCCAAGTTAGGATACTTAATTGAAAGTGAGGTCATGTAAATGGGATAACAGCAATTTTTTGTTTAAAAAGAAAAAAATATTTAAAATACTTTCATGTAGCAATTCCAAAAATTAAATACACAGATTGTTAGGTAGCAATTGGAAGAATATTGACATTTTTGAATATTGGTAAAATTTATTTTTGTAACGATGCTGTAATTTTTTATTTAGTGAACTTGCTTATATAAGCAACTTTGGGCAACCGAGGCAAGGTTATGTTCTCCACATCTTTCAGTACAACACTATCGAAATTCATACAAATTTTAACTAAATGATGTGATGATAGTCACATGTTTACGCATCATTCTTCTCCGTTCACGTCTATGAGTCACATATGACTCATGAAACAATGAGAAAGCAAAAAAAAAATCCGAAGGCATACATGGTGCATGGTGGTAACATCGGCAAAAAACCGCCATCATGCTAAGAATAATAAATATTTTCTAACTTGATTGGGGCGATTCTATTGAATAAGAATCGAAGCAATAGTCGGTTATAGTAATACATACATATAGATCCGTGTATATATATGTACTTGAACATGTACATGTAGGCATGCAAGTAGTGTTCTGGAAACTTTGCTTTCACGATTATCGCGTTCTTCGCCTTGAAAAATACCGACCTATATGTACTGAATATTATTTGCATTATATTTTGGAGCATGTGTTGATTCAATCTTTAGTCCTAGTATCGACTATAGATTGAAGCAACACATGGACACAAATCCATACAAAGCATATATAGCCAAATAAGTATATAGGGCTCAGGACTCGTAAAAGAACAATGATAATCGCTTTACGGTTATCGCGTGAGTGACCCTGATTAACAGAAACCTTAAGTCTAAATCTGTTAAGGGAATCTACGTAGAATAGTGTGTAAAGCCAAAGTCAGTATGTAGGCTGACTGATACGATTGGTTTTAAACCTTCCTTATCAGTTTGGATAAGGAAGACTTCGAACCAATTGTTGCGTGTTGTCTGTCTCCTTAACCCGATTCCCACAAGGATTACGCAGCTTTATCTCGTTAAGGTGACTCCACCCATTCAAACGCTGTAAAAAATTTGACGAAACACCTACCTTGACGTGCATCAAGTTAGCGGAACAACTTTTGAAAGTCGACTCGGCGACTTTACAGTAATTTGCCGCTAATTTGTTGTGAATTAGTTGTGAAAAAATTAATTTTGTCGCTCTTCATTTTCACTGAGAAAATGGGTGTTCCGCTAACTTGACATGAAGTTAGCGGAACAACTTTCAAGGATCAAGTCGGGACTTGTACAGTTCTCATCCGCTATTTTGTTGTGAATTAGTTGTGAAAAAAAATTTTGTCGCTCTTCATTTTCACTGAGAAAATGGGTGGATCGACTTGGCGAGTATGTCATAATGCCACACGCCCCAAGTCGATCCGATCAGGAAAACTGGGTTTTCTCCCATAGTGACGTCATAATATCGAAAACCGCGTTTTCCCGCATAAGCCAAGCCGCAAATTATGACGTACTCACCAAGTCGATCCGATCAGGAAATGTGGGTTTTCTCCCAACGTGACGTCATAATATGGAAAACCGCGTTTTCTCGCCGATAGCGAAGAGCGACAAAATCATTCTTTTCACAACTAACTCGTAGTAGCCAAGCGGCAAATTATGCCATACTCGCCAAGTCGATCCGATCAGGAAAAGTAGGTTTTCTCCCATAGTGACGTCATAAAAAGGAAAACCGCGTTTTCCCGCGGATAGAAGGGAGCAACAAAATCATTCTTTGCACAACTAATTCGTATCAGCCAAGCGGCAAATTATGACATACTCGTCAAATCGATCCGATCAGGAAAAGTGGGTTTTCTCCCATAGTGACGTCATAAAATGGAAAACCGCGTTTTCTCGCCGATAGCGAAGAGCGACAAAATCATTTTTTTCACAACTAATTCGTATTATCCTTGCAGCAAATTATGACATACAGGGCCGGATTTCCCATATGGGCAACCCGGGCAACTGCCCGGGGCGGCAGATTTCAAGGGGCGCCATATTTTCAAAACATGCTATTGTTTTAAATTCTGTGAATGATGCTTTTAGAAAACTCAAAATTCATTTCATTATATTAGCCTTAATTTAGGACGCCCAATCCCTACCTCACCTAAAATTGTAATGTGATTGCTCCTTTGGATTTATCCTAGTGACGGCGAGTAATACAAATTTGATTAGAATAGGAAAAGAAAGAGTATGTTCATAAACGCTTCAATTTAAAGAAAAAGATAAGTGTGTAACATAAATATGCTTCAGTTTCCATTTTATCAGAGGCCTAATAATCAACCAACAACAACAACTCGTGAACCTACATTACATATTGGACATGTTTCTAGTACTTGGCCGCTAGCTCCTGATTTCCCGACTACAAGTTACCTAAAATACTTCAAATAGGAAAAAAAAATCAAAAATGTTTTTGTCAAAACAACACTTTGCAAAATGTAAAATGCTTCAAGCAAGGACCACTACTTCATTACCTAGTCTATTCATTACGCGATTTAAAATTGTGGGGCGGAGAATTTTTTTTCTTACTTACATTTTTTGGGGTGAGAATCACGAGCCTCAGCTTCCCTCAAAAATTTCGTTCTGAAACAGGATAAACATCGCAAAAACTGACTGTCAATTGTAGCGATACCGACTAACGCATTTTGGAAATTGATGCCATGTTCTACGGGTAATAACGATTCTCTAAAATCTGCATTAGCAGCACATTTTTCAGTAGCATGTTTAAAATTTTTTTAGTAGCATATTCCCATCGAATTAGTGTGATGTGGTGAAGAAGCGTTTAAATTGTAATTAGTCAATTTTTGTTCAGAGTAACATTTAAAATTTCCACGGCAAAAAAAATATGTAAAATAATAAAAATCAGTGAAACGTAGCAATAAGCGTAGCGCCTAATGACTTTGGATGAATAATTGCACGAATGAGTGCTTGCATTTTCGATTTTTTTCACCGTGACAAAAATTCTCTCGAAATCAGACCCTACGTTAATTGTACTTGACAATGGAAACCGTAAATGCTACTGATTAGAAAGCCCCAGGAGATCAGTGTCCTCTTCAAAATTTGGCGTTAGAAGGTTTTCACATTTACGACCTGATTACGTAATCTGTGCAAATTACTTAATTTGAGCTGTCAAATTCCATACATTTTTAAACTCACCACACCGCAGATAACGTAATCTGGCCAGATTAAATACAAGTATGAAAACCTCCTAAGCTTATGTAAAATTGAAATTCCTGATAAAAAAAAACAGAACAGGAAATCATGTTGATGTTTTTCTGTCAAATATGACACCAATAGCAGCTAGTCATTTCATCATTTTTGAAAAAAAAACTGTAGGAGTGCGGACCTGGAGCAAACATATTTTGTAAAAAAAAAAATTTCATAATCACATACGTTTCCTTACGTTCTGCCTACTATGGATATGCGACTTCTACAACTCTCAACCCTAATCAGTGGCGGAGGGCGGCAGTTTGGCTACTGCCCAGGGGCGCCATAGAGGTTAAATCCGGCCCTGATGACATACTCCGCGACTTGAATCGAGCGGGTAAAGTGGGGCTGTTCCATAGTGACGTCACAAACAGGAAACTGCAATTTCCCGCTGATGATGAAGAGCGACAAATTTTTTTCTTTCACAACTAATTTACAACAAAATAGCGGAAGGGAACGGTATAAGTTCCGACTTGATCCGTGAAAGTTGTTCCGCTAACTTGACGTCAACTTAGCGGAACACCCATTTTCTCAGTGAAATTTTTTTTTCACAACTAATTCACAACAAAATAGCGGAAGAGAACGGTACAAGTCCCGACTTGATCCTTGAAAGTTGTTCCGCTAACTTGACGTCAATTTAGCGGAACACCCATTTTCTCAGTGAAAACGAAGAGCGACAAAATTAATTTTTTCACAACTAATTCACAACAAATTAGCGGCAAATTACTGTAAAGTCGCCGAGTCGATTTTCAAAAGTTGTTCCGCTAACTTGATGCACGTCCTACCTTGAAAGAGTACACAGAAAAATGCCATACAATTGGGTATGCTCTTATAAAGCCTTGGATACTCTGAATCACTGGAACTCTCGTATCAAAAAAGATAAATGAAATACGATTTAAGTACTAGGAAAACTGCTGTTTGTATATCATACGTAATTAACTGGAAATTCGACTAAAAATAAATATTTTCTGACCTGAAGCATAAAAGCAAATAATTTTCCCTCAGTCTCACAATTGCCCGAAGTTGCTTATAAGCAACTTTATGTTCCCGGTTACCAGGTGGACATGCCACGATGAAATCTCGGAAAATAGTTTTTTTGTCAAGCTAAAAAATCACGAAAAAATAATTTTCCGATCACCGGTTTACTTTTTAGTTTTGATCGGAGACTCAAATCAAAGGACTCGAAGAGAACATTTTATATCAGTTATTTTTTTCCAGTTTCGAGTAACGGTAACGGAATTATGGGTGTTTGAAGTTACGCTTACGTTTTCAGCTCGGTTTTTCTACCGATATGAAAATTTTCACAAAGATTGGTCAGTATGAGCTCATATAGGTTAAATACTAAGATCGTTGACATTTGCTAAGAAAAAGTAAATATCAGTAAATTTGTGAAATTTATATTTGTGCGTGTGAAGTAGGGATGTCAAAAACCAGTCCGGCTAGTCCGAAAACCGGTACTTTCAGTTAACCGGTTATTTTCGTTTTTTTTCTCCTCTCGGTTTTAGCCCGGACGGTTGTTTGTCCATCCGGTTGAAACCGGGAAAAAAATTCTTTCAAAATTCATACAATTAATATTTTCTTGATTTTTTCATATGCAATTCTATTACGTGTCCCCTTTAAAAAAATTAATTTCCAAATTTCAGCCCTTAAACATATTTTCGAACACTCTCCTTATTGCTATTAGCAACGCCGTCTATATATTAAGGCCGCAATGTAGAATCATAGACGTCAAATTCGCAGTTTACATTGTCGTCATCATCTCAAGTAGTGACGTCATGGTGGCCATATGGCATTTAGCCAGTGGCTTGTTACTTTTTATTTATCTGTGCGGTTGTACGATGGCAGCACCGCCGTCGAAACGTTTTACGTACTTACTCGTTTTTTTCCTACAATATCCGTACTATCTATTCGCGATCACAAATAAACTGATTGGTTTCCCTAAATGGGGAAATCTTTCACTCTATGACACATTCTCCATGCACTACATTTTGAGTATAAAAACTTCTGCACACTGTCAATAACCCACATAACCACTATCTTTTTAATTAATTGTTTGCCGTTCAAACAACACATTTTCTAAACGAAACTCGCGAAAAAAAGTACACTCGCCCGTCTATGTGCCACTTTGTAATGTTTAGTCTCACTGCCTTGTTCTTGCTGTTGATGAAGTGCTTATGTTTGTTTCTGTTTTTTTTTGCAGCCGTCAATAAATTGAATACGGATCCATGGCGTCATTATCCAGCTGAGTTGCGGCCTTGATGTATCTAGATGGCGTTGCTATTAGTCGTAGAACCATCTTCTTATTCTCAGTACCGTATAGCCCCATGCATGGGCGTAGCCAGGATTTAGGTCAGGGGGGGGCAAGCCCGAAATTTTTTCAACACCATGATTTTCTTAGTAGTTGAAATTTCCGGTCGCAGAAATATTGTTAGCACATTTTAGAGTAGCCTGGCTTGTGGTTGGATTGGTGCACAGGGTCATGGATTCCAGACTCACCGTGAACGAATTCATTTTATGATGTTTTTCGAACTCACGACCCACGTGACGGACTATGATGTCGCTCAGTTTGTAAACAAGTATCCATTTATGGGGATAAATAACATTGCTGGGCGTGCTGTTGATCTCAACACCTCAACAAAACAGCAGTTTAGATCTTCGAAATCGGATGTCACTCACACATCTGCGGCCCTAGTTTACTGGTGGACTGCCACGCCTGTTATTTCTTTTTTTTTTCTAATTTTAGAGTCAAATTTTTAAAATGAAGATGGAGTGATTTTCTTCTGCATTCTGATTACATTCAACTGGCCTCCAATATCTGGCTTTTAGAGCGTAGTTTGTCTATTTTTAGTGCATTTTTTGCATCGCGGACTGCATATTCCACTTGCGAAATCAGTTTGTTTCGTCTGTCACTTTCATCTTAGCAAAGTAGCATCGTCAAAATATTTATAAATCCTTTATTTATTGACATATGGTTAACGGTTTTAATAAGACTTCCTCTAAATTTATCAAAGTATTAACAGTGACTAAATTTTATTGCTGGTATGATTCAACTAGAAAATCAATTTTGATTAACCTTATGCTTCGTCGAATCGACTACGCATCATCACATTCATCCCGTTTTTCTTGAGAATTTTCATTATTTTGAGCTTATTTTTCGTACAGCACTTACCGTGCCGATGTACTTGCTGGGTACCTTGCAGCTAGTCGAAGTAAGCAGGATAAGTTGGATTTTTGGAAATTGGCGTCGTCGAAACGACGAAGGATGAACTCTGTGTAACTTTTAGAACTCCAGTATTTCTTATGGATGGTTCGATTTGACGATAAGTCTGTGGCCATACAACTAACTCATATGTTTTTTTTTTAAATGTGGGACATATTTTTTCAAAAATTAAGGGAAAAATATTTCAAATAAATATAACAAGGATAAAAAAAGACAAATCGAGCAAATTTTTGTAATTATTCCGACGTTAAGTTTTTATTTATCCCATTTTTAAATTTAATGTTTTATATGCCCGGCCAAATAACATTGAATTTAGAAAATTTGATTTGTAAATCAATTTCCTTACAAAATTAGTCAAAATCGATGTTATTCCATTCTAAATAAACTAAGGATTGAAAATCTGTCATATTTTTTAATTATTATACGAAAGGGTGATTTATTTATAAACATGACCCTACAGGGTTAAATAACTTGAAAGACCCGCTCTGTGGCTCACTTGGTTGAGTCGCACTCTACGATGCTAGTAGTCTAGAGGTCCGGAGATCGAATCTCTCACTCCGAAATGATATGCAATGTAACGTTGACTCGAAATTGCCTATAAACGGCTGAGTTAACGCAACATGGCCCCACATGGGGCTATACGGTACTGAGAAGAGGAAGAAAAACTTGAAAGACTCTGAAATGTGAGACCCGTTCTTTACATGTTCCCTAACAAAGCAAAGCTGTATACCATTTGTCACCCTTTGAGATGAAAATAAGTTGAATTCCACTAACTTCCTGAAGGGGCCTAACGTGTACACCAGCTCAGAAGTTATGAAATGAAACAGGAAATATGGGATCCACGTAGCCACAGTAGCACACTCACAAGTAAAATGTGTTCGCTGGTACGCAGCCTCCGTCAGTTACAAGAGCCCACTCGCTGTCATCCTCCTGACTGCAAACTGCCCCGATCATGACTTCTCTGGCAGCACTAAGAGCGGCGAAAAAGGCACCTGCTGCGCCAGCGGCAGAAAATTTTTGAAAATGTTGTATAGTGCAGCGATTTTTTTACTACATCGATAAGGATTTTTTAACCATCTTCATCGGCCAGGGAGGGGCGACCGCCCCTCCCTGCCCCTCCTGGCTACGCCCATGGCCCCATGTGGGGCCGTGGTGCGTTAACTCAGCCGTTTATAGACAATTCAACGTCAACGTTACATTGCATATCATTTCGGAGTGTATATAATGTATCAAGCACTATATATTTACAATCCGCGCATGTGCGGAATTTTTGGACCACGTCGAGATTCAATCTTCGGACTTCTAGATTACTAGCATCGTAGAGTGCGACTCAACCAAGTGAGCCACAGAGCGTGGCCATCGCTTCGTCAAATTACTTCTCATGTATCTTTGATTTGATTTTACATACGATACGAACAATAGCAATACGAGTGTGAATGCGTGTTTCTACTAGAATTCTAAGCAAATCAATGAAAAGACTCGGTTAACCGGAAAACCGGTACTTTGAGCCTGGTTAAAACCGGACGGTCTAACCGGCTTTCCAAAAAAAAAAAACCAAAAACCTGAAAACCGGGTTATGGGCCGTTTTTTGACATCCCTAGTGTGAAGCCCCTCTTATGTCTGCAAATATGCAAATTTTTATGTTGGTTTTTGGCAAATCACATAATGGAACATGTTTGCAAATTTTCATTCGAATGCCTTTAACCAAACCGGAAATAAAGCGAATCTAATTTGGTAAGAGCGTTTCACATTACCAGGGCATCGTCCGAAGCATTTGTTCACTGCATATATCTTGTGACTGGATTAAACAATGAACATGAACTTTGGTGGCAGTGCATAGAATGATAATAGTGTTTGGTACGAATACTTTTGAAGTTTCTAGGACCAAGTTAACAGGATGTCCCGGAATAGCTGCAAAAGTCTACTTTTTCAATATGCATAAGAAAGGTACATATGTGTGTTTTCACATATCAACGGGCTCAACGAAATAATTTCATTAATATTGCGTATAATTTTTATTTATTGCCTATAAAAGATATGTTCAAAAAATATTCACTACGCATTTGAATTTAAAAAACCCTCGTATTGCGGGCGCAGGCCTCTGTACGCTCGGTATTTTTAATGGATGGGGCTGCTCTCCTTGTCCTCCCTCTGGCTACGCCCATGGAGGACTTCCATGGAATCCACGTTTACTAAAGTTGCAATTTCCTCTCTTTCAGTATAGGTTAATACACGAAAACCTAACGATTTTCAAAAAGACGTAAACAAACGAAAATTAATGCTACATATTTTTTTTCACTAAAACACTCAGGACAATTGCGGAATTTATTTGAAACTCTTTAAAAAAAATACCATACCAACAAATGGTGTCCATTTTCATCACTAAACTTATAGGGCCGTGTTCGGAAGTTGCCCTTAATTCTTTCCAACAGACTCACTTTAATTTCCATTCGGTACCGAAGACGGTCATTCAGGTCACGAATGACACACGTTACCATTACGCAAATTTGCGGATAAATCGTCAATCAATCATATATTTTCTTTTAGTAGCAAAGTTAAACAGTCAGTCAAAGAACACACAATATGAAAAAGTAAAAACTGACTGGCAGGCTGGAAGCTATGTATATATACATATTGCGAAAACATTGGTATAATAGATGTACTTCAATCAATTTCATCCTACAAATCTATTGCTTGTAACTATTTCAATTCTAAATAAAAGTTAAACGAAATTATTGCTAACAACTATAGAAATCAATCCATACGAAGTAAAAATACTTCAAACATTCAAAATGTAGGCTCGTGACTACTATTGTAAATAGAATACATTGATCGTTTATTTTTCAGTTTAGATGTAAACACTTAATAAATAGATTTAACAATGTTGAAGAATTTATAAAAATTGGCTTGAAACCCCACTGAAAGAATATAATAAATCCACCTAAAGTCCGTTTGTAAAATTCCTAGATCCATATTTATATTACCGATAAGAGTTTTCGTTCAATGATCTTCGTCATCAATACATAAAAAAGTCAATTTATAGGCATCATATCTACAGTGAATTTTACATTTGTTAAGTTTGTGTGTTACGTCTGTAAAAATGTTCGAAATTTCGCCAATTAGTTCAAAGAGTAAGTTGTTTTATCATTATTATTTTATAATTTTGTGTCTTATTGTCACATTAAAAATATTATCGAAAATTCAAAAATAGAAATATAATTAGACACTAAGTGAAAGAAAAAACAAATCGAAACACCAATTAATTCGTAATGGAAGAAATTAGTTTTAAAAAATTAAACATAGTTAATTCAAATAAGGCTCTCTATAGATTTAGTACGGTTTAATCGCGTTCTAGTGTAGCTACGTTATTAGCTAGAAAACAAAATGAATATATCCTGAAAATTAAAGTAAGAAAGCTAAAAAAATCAATAATATGGTTGTAACAAAAACAAAATCTTCAAAATTTTAAAATATCTTCATGTAAAAAAAACACCCAATCATTTACATCTTTCGATGCTTCAAGAAAAAATCAATCAAAATTATTGCAAACTACATGAAGTATTAGGACCGGACTTAACTCAATTTCGTGGAAAGTTCTTATTTAATTAACCCACAGGCCATAGTAAATAAATAAAATGCATCCTCCCGTATAGTTTCGTTACCCAAAACAACACAGGATGATAAAAAAAAAGTAGTTAATTAATTTATTGGCAGTTGTTTGTGTTGTGCTTTGTAATTGACACCGCAGCAGACAATATTTAAAGACATGCTGATGGTTAAATAAATGGAGCTTATCACAATATTGAACCCGGCCCTAAACTAATTTTCTCACTTGTCGGTAAGGTAGCTGAATTGATCAAGTATCGATAGGATACTTCAACGCTACCGTATCAACAGGAACAGGAATACATACACAATAAAAAAAAGAATACTTGAACCTTACAGTAGATTCAAAAAGGATAATAATCTTGACATAGTCGTGATCATAAGATCAAACATAATTAAGTTGCAATCATTTTGAGCAGATGTAGTGTTTTGTATATATCGTATAACAAATAGAAGAAATTGTTATGTAATACATAAACGAGTTAATAAATTTTATTTATTGTTAACATCCAATTTAAATTGATTGATTTTATGTTTGTCACGAAACAAAATATAATTACATATTGCCTAGGAAAATAAATGGATGAGTTTGTGAAATTTTACGAAACCCCCTTATGAGTTGATCGGAAAACATGCGAAATTGTATATTATAGGAAAAATAAAATGCAAAGAATCATAATATAACTGGAAGTTGTTTCATTTATTTCAAATGTAAAAAAAAGATTCTGTAGCCTAAAACCTTCTCGCGTTATCAAGGATCATAAAGACAAAGTTTAAGCCAAATCAGTTCAGTAGTTTAGAAGAAAATGTGATACGGACACTCACCCAGTGGAAATTTACATTATGTATAGGTAAAGGTAAGAATCTAAAAATATTGTGTCAAATATACCTCACAGGGAAAAGCACCCTGAAAATTTTAAAGAATTTTGAGAAATTCAAGAGTTAAATAGACGTGCTCCTCCACCTTATATTTTTGATTGACTGTGTTCGAGCATTGATTAAGCAAATTCATTTTCATTCATTATTAATTTAACAACAAAATTGTCAATTAACATTGCACTTAATTAATTTTCAATTGAATTTCTTTTCCTATCAAATTTAATCCTCATTCATTTTTCATTCATTAAATTTCACATTGAATTAAAATCCGAAAGCGGCAACATTGTTACTTATCAAAATCTAGTACATTTTACCATTACCTGTTTGCAAAACGCACAGTTAGGATGTTTGGAGTAAGTAACAATTATTGAAATAAATCAGTCTACTTCGACCTTTCAAACCGACCACTTGGTTTTTCATTACATCGCATATAAAATCAAACCATAATACATTTTTAGTTGCTGCGGTACATCGAACCGTATGCAACACTTTAACAAAACTCATTTAAAACAAATAATTAAATACGGAGTAAAGGCACTTCGTACAGACTGTATTCTTGTAAAAGCAGAATTACTTTATCATTCCACCAACTTGTAAATTTTCTGTTAGAAATAACAGTCGGGCAAACTGCAACAATGATCATGCCATAGCCTTAGCTAATTTATCATAACTTCAAGGAGCCTGATGGAGGCCATTAATAATTTGTATTCCTTAAGATATCGGAAATGAAATAGCCTCGACCGAGCGCCTACTGACGTAAATGTGATATAAATTAGGGATGTCAAAAACCGGACGGCTAATCCGAAAGCCAGTACTTTTAGAACGGTTAACCGGGTTATTTTGGTTTTTTCCCTCTTTCCGGTTTTAACCCGAACAGTTGTTTGTTCAATCGGTTAAAATCGGATTTTTTTTTACATTCGTACAATTTTTTATATTTTCTTGATTTTTCAGTTTGCAATTCTATTACTTGTCCCCTATGAAAAATTGAGATTTCAAATTTTAGCCCTTAAACATTTTTCCGAACACTCTCCTTGTTGCAATCACTTGTAGAATGATCGCTTCGTCAAATTACCTCTCCTCATATCTTATCTTTTCCAAGGCAGATATTGCCTATGTTTACATTGCATTTCACGTGTATCTTGGTTGTGCGTCGTGAATTATTATATTATTCGTGTAGGTATTCCGCGTGTCATCACGCTCTGTGACTCACTTGGTTGAGTCGCACTCTACGATGCTAGTAATCAAGAGGTCCGGAGATCGAATCTCGGCGTGGTCTTAGTTTGATTTTTTAGGTAAATTTGTGGGCTCTAATAATCGACCTATTTCGCTATTCTAGCTAGTCTAGCCTTGGAGATATTTCACATATAGTTACAGGTATAAAAACATAAACATTAGAGCTGTGACATCCTACGTAGGGGTTTTTGAGGGTTCAAACCCCGTCCGAAATTCATTATTGATATAGTGCTGAGGAATTTGATTTAGGGTGTTATTTTGACCTTTTGATTAAATACCAAAGCCCAGAACTTCAAAGAGCTCGTAGTAGAAAAAAAATCTTTTTTGTGCCGAGTAGGATTATGGGTACATAATTGTCATGTTTCTTGCAATCGTTTTGATGATCTGTTATACAGGTAGGGCTTGTGTCGCCAGATTATGTAAACCCTGGAAGGTCATCCTTCGTCGAATCGACTACGCATCATAGCATTTATCCCGTTTTTCTTGACAATTTTCATAATTTTGAGCTGAACTCGGGGAGAGGAAATTCCTAAATTTATTGTTAATAATTCTAAAATATACTCCAACAACTGGATTAGGCGAAGTGAAAGAAAACCCGTATGGGGACCCTAAAATGGATCACTGTGCCTTTTGTATATAAAAGAGCTTCTAATTCATTAAACCCAACTTTCTATTAAGTTTATAATATATATTTTCTGATTCGAGCACATTTTCTAAATTATATCAACGTTTAGTTTTTATTTATTTCATTTTTAAATTTAATGTTTTATATTTCCGCCCAAATAATATTAAATTGAGAAAATTTGATTTGTAAATCAATTTCCTTACAAAATTACTCAAAATCGATGTTTTTCAATTCTAAATAAACTAAGGATTGAAAATCAGTCAAATTTTATAAATATTTTGCGAAAGGGCAATTTGTATGAGGCCTCCAAGTTGAGCGTCGTCGATTCGACGAAGCATGACCTTTCCGTACTAAAAATAAGCATGACCTTCCAGGGTTAAAAAAGAGTAGTTATCTGATGAACTTTTAACAAGTGTAAAGTGAAGGGATTATGTCTAATTCCTATCTTACAACCATGGAAAGCACGACATTGGCAGATTGATGTAGAACAAGTGAACTGGCCGCTGATACTTGCTTTTTATCACTTAGCTTTTTTCCCGGATGTAAAGTTTCAATGTTTCCGATGACCACAAAGAACCATCTAGATCAGGCATGCCAAGCCAAACAGGCGACCTACCTAGGAGTTTTGTGTTCCCGTGACCAGGTCGAACAAACACAATGTGTATCAACACAAAAGCGTAAAAAAAAAGTGGGATCTCAAGTCGAGGAAATTGACTAAAACCAACGCCATCTATATATAAGGCCGCAATGTAGAATATCAGACGTCAAAATCAGCTCGTAATTTTTGGTTATGTTCGCCAATGTTGCACTGTTTTGTTTGTGCTTTTTAGTACGTCATATGCTTGTTTTTGTTGTTTGTCCATGTAAATCCAAAATTTAAGAGCTAAACTATGACGTCATTTTACAGCTGAGTTGCGGCTATGATATTTCTAGATGGCGTTGCTAAAACTCGTTTATTGTTCGGAGCTTAAATTATATATTTTAGAAATCTTCCTCTATGTTCGACAAATAATGTGCTGACGGTTATTTGAGGTTTGTTTTAAGGCCGCCTTTTTTTTAGCAGGAAAATATTAATCCCTTCGTGAAATTACTATTCCGAAATTCGGTTCAGAAAAAATTGTTAGACTTTGCCTGATCTGATCTGTTATCTGCCACGGTTACACATTATAATTCACGTTGGCATCTTTCTAGTTATGGGACAAGAACATCTTGGAGTGTTTATTTGAAAAGAAGGCCAAACTTTAACGACCCGCAAATCCTGTATTTGGTGAGGAAATCACCCGGATGTGAAATTTTGTAAATGTAACAATTTCAGCACATTACCTGTTTTTTTCGCTTTATGCGTTTGTGTCACACCATATCAACTTTGTCTATTTTCGCCACCTATTTAGCCTAACAATTTTGGCTCCGAAAGTTGTTTTGAGCTTCAGTGTGTTTCTGCATGACTGGCGCTATAATGTTTTGATCAGCTGTCCAGAATTCGGCGAAATATAATTCACAAACACATGTAATTGTTATTCAAATTGTTAATTTCTAAATTATTTTTTATGAACATAAAATTTCGAAAATAATTTAATTTGTGGAAGGATATAGAGGGTGTCCGGAAACTGCCGCATAAACGCACCGGATTGTGATTCCTCATGTCATTTCCAGCAAAAAAAATTTCCGAACATACCCCCTTAGCTTAACCCTTTAGCTGCCACAGGCATTTGAAGATTTTAGAAAAAATAATTTTCTTGTACGACTAAAACTTCCATATCTCAAAAGCTGGACTAGCTAGAATAGCCAAATAAGATGATTATTACAGCCAAAAAATTTACCTAAAAAATAAAACTAACGGCACTAAAATCGGAGAAGATGTTTGGTTTTACAGATCTTCAAAGTAACATTTTTGTGATTTGAACCAAAAACAAATCTGTTTTTCCATCTCAATTTTCTCCAACTTCTGCCTAGGTAAGGTGATCGTACGATTCTTTTAAAAATTGGCGCATAATCTAACCATTATTTTTTTCTTACAATATTTTATTCTAGCTTCGTTATTTCTAACAGTTTTAATGCCTTATGTGCAGAAAACTATGGAAGTTTTAGTCGTACAAGAAAATAATTTTTTCAAAAATCTTCAAATTATAACTTTTTTGCTGGAAATCATATGAGGGATCGCAATCCGGTGCGTTTATGCGGCAGTTTGCAGACACCCTGTATAGCTTAGTAGGTTAAGCTGCTGACCTTGTGACTGAAGGTCGGAGGTTCGAGTCCCGATTGGGACGAAACTTTTTTTCCATCAATTTCCTCAATTTTTGGTATTTTTTCCCAAAGCTTATTGAATTGATTTTTTTTTTGAACGATCCCTGCGACTGCGCTAATTGACCTAGCTTGATATTGGTCTCGTTTAAGAGAAAATAATTCAATCAGCAAGAACACACATTTATACAACTTGACATAGCGAAGTTTTCAGCAATCACTAAATACGCATTTAAATAGGCAATTTTCTCCATCCCCACCAATACGAAAACTCAGTTTTTGGCAAAAAATTCGTTTCTTAACATCTGCATCAAATTTGAGCCGTTAAGTTTTTTTTTTAAAGAAAATATTCATTTATTGTACTGTTTTGACCCTTGACCGGTAACTACAACGGGTCTACTTGACCTATGATATTGATTAAGGCACCGGTGGGTGAATAGATTTATTTGATTGGAAAGAAAACCTCTACCATTTTACTGTAGGGTCAACAATAAGAATGATATTAAGCAAAAACGCAAATTTAACCTATAAGTAGGCAATTTACTACAACAACCCCCTCCCATAAATACGAAAACTCAGATATAGATTTAGGACGTATCCCTTAGCATCTCCAACAAATTTCAGTCATTACGTGTTTTACTTAAGCAGAATATTTTCATTATTAGTGTTATTTTGCCCTTTAACCGGTCATTATAACGGAACTATTTGACCTACGATATGGACTTAGGTACTGTTGAATAGACAATTCGATTAGAAACAAAACTTCTGCACATCACTTTACTGTAGGAACACCAATAAAAATGATATTAAGGAAAAAACGTAAAATTCCCCTATAAGTAGGCAAATTACTATAAGTTCCCTCACTCCCACAAATACGAAAACTCAGATTTAGACTAAGGGCACGTTGCTTAGCATCTCCGCCAAATTTCGTCGAGGTCGTAATAAAATGTCGAAAATAATTTAATTTGTGAAAGGAGTTGTATATAGCCTAGGAAAGGTTTTGAGTTTGACACCAGATTGTAGCTATTCACATCTTAGAGAAACTTAGGCCTCCATTACACAGTCATATTTGTATTATAATATGTATGTCATATGCCTAAGCCTACTCGATTCATTCAGTATAAATTTTTAGACGTGCAATAAGCGAAATCAAGTAGGCTTAAGCATATTATAATAGAAATATTACCAAATATGATTGTGTACTGGAGCCCTTACACATTACATGCGTCAGCATCTACAAAAAATACCGGCGTACAGAGGGCTGCGCCCGCAATACGAGGGTTTTTTAGAATTTTAATGCATAGTGAATATTTTTTGTACATTTAGTTTATAAGCAATAAATAAGAATTGTGCACAACATTAATGAAATGCTTCCTGTAAATCTATTTTTGGATTGGTCTAAATAAACGCGTTCCAGAATGAAAGGCTAGCGCCTTTCATTCTGTTCCACCTTTAATTAGACCAATCCAAAAATAGATTTACTATTTACCCAGGATGGCTTGGCTTTATATATGAACTGAATTATTAGCTGTAAATCTACTGTTACTGTTTTTTTAATCAAGGAAAAGCAACTTATAAGAAATGATTCCATTGTGTCCCCTGACATAAGAGCCCACGCAAGCTTTCCTATGAGTATTGAACAAGAATACTTTTGCAACTACTCAGGGACACCCTGTTAACTTCAAAAATATTTGTGGCAAGTACTATTACCATTCTATGCATTTCTACCAAATTTACTGTTCATTGTTTTATAAAGTTAAAAGATATGCATTGAAGAAATGCTTAAGAGGCTTCCCTTACATTGTGAAAGGCCCTTACTAAATACTTACTTGGCTGTATTTCCGCTTTGGAGACAGTTATTCGAATGAAAATTCGTAGACATATTCCCTATGTAATTTTCTAAAAACCCTTAGCAGAATTTTTATATTTGGAAACCTAAGAGAGGCTACACACGAACAAATTTAAATTTTACAAATTTACTGTTATTTACTTTTCCTTAGCAAAAGTCAACAGTCTTAATATTTAACGTATATAAGGTCATACTGACCAATCTTTGTGCAAAGTTTCATATCGATCCCTATAACGGTTTAGAAAAACGGAGGTCGAAAAGGGAGTTTAACTTTAAACGCCAATAATTTTTTTACCGTTACTCAAAACTGGAAAATTTTAACTGATATGAGATGTACTCGTTTAGATCTTTGATTTAAATACCCATACGTTAATCTCCGATAAAAACTAAAAAAGTCGACTTTTTTTAAACGTTCGGGACACCCTGTTATCTTCTTTCTACCAACTCCTTAGGTATTTGTGCCAAAGACTGTAATCATTCTACACACTCCTACCAAATTTCATGACAATCGGTTGAGCCGTTCGCGAGTTATTTACTGAACAGACGGACGGACGGACAGACGGACGGACGGACGGACGGACGGACGGACGGACGGACAAAATCGATTTTATAAGGGTTTTTTGAAAAAATTCTAAAAAACCCTAAAAACTAATGGTACCATTTTTCCACTATCTTAATTCACACATGTATCGATACTATATGTATAACTTCACATAGGCGTAGGTAAAACATTTTTTTTCAAAGGGGCTTCACCCTGATCGTAAAATTCAATAAAAGTATGCGTGGTCAAAAAGTAATAGAATGTGGTTGTGAATATCTAATCAACACCAACAATTTTCTTTTGACATTTTTATGTCTTGACTCTGGCACATAAATCGAAAATCGTCACGAAAATTGCAACGAAAAAGCGTTACGTTTTTGGCATTACAGGTAGTACCCTGTGAATTTTGGGTGCCATTCAAGGTTTCAACGGAAGTTGGGCTAGGTGCTACCCTGTGAGTGTTGGGTGCCATTCAAGGTTCAACAGAGGTTGGGCTTGGGTTCAATTTACGTTCAACTTGAGTTCAACTTGGGTTCAACTTGGGTTTAACTTGGGTTCAACTTGGGTTCAACTTGAATTCAACTCGAATTCAACTTCAATTCAACTCGAATTCAACTCAAATTCAACTTTCAACTTAGGTTCAACTCACGTTCAACTTTCGTTCAACTTTCGTTCAACTTTCGTTCAACTTTTGTTGAACGACCCAAAAAGTGTTACTTTCAACTTAGGTTCAACTCACGTTCAACTTTCGTTCAACTTTTGTCGAACGACCCAAAAAGTGTAACTTTCAACTTAGGTTCAACCCACGTTCAACTTTTGTTGAACGACCCAAAAAGTGTTACTTTCAACTTAGGTTCAACTCACGTTCAACTTTCGTTCAACTTTTGTTGAACGACCCAAAAAGTGTTACTTTTAATTTAGGTTCAACTCACGTTCAACTTTTGTCGAACGACCCAAAAAGTGTAACTTTCAACTTACGTTCAACTCACGTTCAACTTTCGTTCAACTTTTGTTGAACGACCCAAAAAGTGTAACTTTCAACTTAGGTTCAACTCACGTTCAACTTTCGTTCAACTTTTGTCGAACGACCCAAAAAGTGTAACTTTCAGCTTAGGTTCAACTCACGTTCAACTTTCGTTCAACTTTTGTTGAACGACCCAAAAAGTGTAACTTTCAACTTAGGTTCAACTCACGTTCAACTTTCGTTCAACTTTTGTTGAACGACCCAAAAAGTGTTACTTTCAACTTAGATTCAACTCACGTTCAACTTTCGTTCAACTTTTGTTGAACGACCCAAAAAGTGTTACTTTTAATTTAGGTTCAACTCACGTTCAACTTTTGTCGAACGACCCAAAAAGTGTAACTTTCAACTTACGTTCAACTCACGTTCAACTTTCGTTCAACTTTTGTTGAACGACCCAAAAAGTGTAACTTTCAACTTAGGTTCAACTCACGTTCAACTTTCGTTCAACTTTTGTCGAACGACCCAAAAAGTGTAACTTTCAGCTTAGGTTCAACTCACGTTCAACTTTCGTTCAACTTTTGTTGAACGACCCAAAAAGTGTTACTTTTAATTTAGGTTCAACTCACGTTCAACTTTCGTTCAACTTTTGTCGAACGACCCAAAAAGTGTAACTTTCAACTTAGGTTCAACTCACGTTCAACTTTCGTTCAACTTTTGTTGAATGACCCAAAAAGTGTAACTTTTAACTTAGGTTCAACTCATTTTCAACTTTCGTTAAACTTTTGTTGAACGACCCAAAAAAAATCAAATTCGAAAAGCAAATCGTCACGAAATAATGTATAAATGATTTCGCGGTTGCATCAGTACTGTACATTAGCATGTTTTGAAAACATGAAAATGTCCCACTGAGTTGCGGACTTGTACGCAAGCTGAACTGACATTCTGTAAGTTTTTTTTCAATATTTTGTCTGTATAAGGATCAAATGCGAAAATAGATACAACAATATCAATGCAAGAAGAAGTCAGTATTAACAAGTCTAAAAAGGAATGGTACCAACATTAAAAAAAAAAAGAAAACAAAATTGCCCGATTCATTCTATTCGAACCGCACCTATTTTGGAATTTGTTTTATTTCGAATTTGTGTAAATGTTATAAAATTAAATTATCTAGTACAGAAATTTGTATTCTTGAGCAAGAAAAATGCCCCCGATATGCATATTTTACTCATTCCAATGCACTAGTTTTGTTGTCGACAATAAAATTGTTACAAATATCAAATGTTTTTTGATATGAAAGACATGAACAATCAAATCTTACATTTACTGAATTAAATTTATTCGGGAATATGGGGAGAAATACAAAATGTTCTGATATATCAGAAAATGTTAAGTTCTTGATACAACAACATGCATGTGTACCACAAAACTTAATTCAAAACTGCACGAAAATGATCAAAAATTGTTTCAGATTAGGTGTCTAATACATGGATACGCTTTAATTGGATTATCACCACATAAATTGTTTGATATTAGCGACGTTTTTTCGTATCGCGTGTAAATCTGACTCGAAAAAACGATCGCGGGTAACATCCCGGTTAAGACCAAACAGCTGACATTTGACAGTCTTTGCGCATCTTTGACTCACCTTTGTCGGCTTATTTTTTAGATGTGGTGGATTTTATCACAAAAGATGATGATTTCTTTGCAGAATCTTTTCTCGTGATGAGAAAAACTCTCACGTTTAGTTTGAAAAAACAAATTCCCTCATATTTCCCCTATGCGTCCGCCATCTACATTTGAATTATCTAAGCCCTATCCCGTGTAGGTTAGTTGCACGCGTGAGCTTTACCTGGGTAAGTGTAATTTTTTTTATATGAAGTTCTACCCAAACCTGCACGGGATAAACACAATAAAACGTGCCTATTGATGAACATTTGCGTAGGTTGCATCGCAAAAATGTCGAAAAGTGCCTCAATGAATGGACAGCTTGCAATTGTTTAACATTTAAAACAACAGGTGTGTTTTTTTGATTATCCCGTGTAGGTTTGGGTAACGAAACTCCATATAAAACAATGCCAGCTGATCCATCTGTCACTTTTTATATGAGCGACGTTTTTTTCGCATCGCGGGTAAATCTGACTCGAAAAAAAACCATCGCGGGTAACATCCCGGTTAAGACCAAACAGCTGACATTTGACAGTTTTTGCGCATCTTTGAATCGCCTTCGTCGGTTTATTTCTTAAATGTGATGGATTTTATCACAAAAGATGATTATTTCTTTGCAAAATCTTTTCTCGTGATGAGAAAAACTCTCACATTTGGTTTGAAAAAACAAATTCGCAGTTGTGTGCGGCCCGCGGCCTTGTCGGAGCAGCACAATGTGTATTAACACAAAAATGATGAAATCGGTAAGGTGAACAAACTCAGCCGTTGAACTAAAGTCTACTAAAATTACTAAAACTCGTCAGTGGCTTATGCAAGATAATTTTAGACATTTTTCTCAAATACAAACAATTTGCTGCTGGTTATTTGGTTTTATAAGACAGCTCGTCTTTTTTGTACTCGACAATACTAAGCCTTCTCATGAAACTTGAATTGCAGTTGATAAAAAATTGGTTGGCTTTACCCATGAATTGAGATTTATTTGGAAAATTGGCAAAGCCTTAAAAACTACGGAAATCTTGGACTTGGTGAGAAAATCACCTGGATGTGAAATGCCAACAAAATAATTACAGCAGTGCCTGATTTTCAGATTTTTAGATTGTGTTGGTGCATGAGTTTTGTAACCATATCACAAACAACTGTTTATCTCTTTTAGCCACCTTGCTGCTGAAATTAATTTAATCTGACTACTTTGCTTCCCAATGGTGTTGGATGGCGACCTGGATTTTTTTTGTGATCTGTCCAAAATTTGTTGCAAATCATGTAATTAGCAAAAAGTGGTTACTTGAAGATCAATCATATTTTCACGTTTTCGCTTCTTGTCTTAAGTTTTTAATGTTCTTGAAGTACATTTTCGAAAGGTGGAAGTTCTCACGGATAATCCCGGAGCCGCTATGGAGATTCAGACTTTCTGCAATATTTTAAAAGTAATATTCTGTAATCAACTTTCGTAATACGATTAAATAAAAAAAATTGCTCCTGACATTTTTTGCGCATCTTTGACTCACCTTCGTCGGTTTATTTTTTAGACGTGGTGGGTTTTATCACAAAAGATGATTATTTCTTTGCAAAATCTTTTCTCGTGATGAGAAAAACTCTCACATTTGGTTTGAAAAAGCAAATTCCCTCAAATTTCCGCTATGTGTCCGCCATCGACATTTGAGCTCTATCCCGTGTAGGGTAGTTGCACGCGCAGTGCCCGCTCTAGCACTTACGCCGCCCCGGGCAAGAGGACAAATTGCCGCCCCTTAGGTGATGTACCAGGCAGATTTACAGTAGGTAATATGTCCGTCGTTGAAATAGATGAGTATAGGTAGTTTCCCATGAGATCCTTGCAGACTGCGCAGCCGATAAAATCCAATTAGCTGGATTTCTTCAGTGTGCTACGTGCGTGGTTAATTTTCATAAATGCGACATTTTGAGAATCATAGGCATAGCCCAGGAGGTTGGGGAGGCTGGGCAGGGAGTGGCGCTTGACCCTTCTCCCTCCTGGCTGGCGGTTGACCAAGGATACATTTTTTCTTACTGCTGTACTACCTCATAAAAATTCTAAGCTCTACGTATGAAAAGTTCAGTACTACAAATCTGCGTATTGATGGTGTTCAGTTGGCGGCTGGTCTCAATCGCAATTTTAACCCATTTTGTACTGGTGTTTCGTTTTCGAACCACCATTTTCAATATTTTTTTTATATTGAACAATTTATATTTTTAACTTTATTTTGATGTTATCAGCACTGTTAGACTGTCGTCTATCGATTTGGGTCATTTGCAGGTATATATGTTATTAATAATATTATATTTTTGGAAAATAGGATGACCATCTTTTTTCGACCATTTTTCATAATTAAAAAAATTATATATAAAATCCATGAAATTTATTGAAATTATTGCATTCAATAAGTAAAAGCATGTATTTTTCTAGTGAAATTATAATTTGAAAAGAATAACAAGAAGTTTTCAGTTTATGAGCTTCTATATTTGAGTGGTTCGAAAACGAACCGCTGGTACATGGTGTATCTAAATGTTGTTACCTTAGTCAATTTTAACGACCAATAACTCCGTTATTGTTACTCGAAACTGGAAAAGGGTAACTGATATGAAATGTACTCGTCGAGTCCTTTGATTTGAGTACCCATATGTCCATCTCCGATCAAAACTAAAAAAGTACACTTTTTACATTCCTTCGGGGACACCCTGTTGTCTTCGTCCTACCAAGTTTTAAGTTATTCGTAACAAAGACTGCGACCATTCTACACATATCTAACAAATTCCATATTGATCGATTGAGAGGTTCGCGAGTTATTTAGTGAAGATTCGAACGCACTGACAGACGGACAAACGGACAGATGGATAAACGGACTGACGGACGAAAACAAAACGATTTTATAAGTGTTTTTTTTTTTAATGTTCTAAAAAACCCTTAAGCCCCAAAATAAATATAAAATTTAATAAAAACTGTATTTTATTATGTAAGCCCACGCCACACCTTCCTTATTGCATACAACACATATCATGTCGCTTACTTAGGGCTCCATGACACAGTCATATTTATAGTCATATTTCTAGTCATATAATTAAGCCTACTCGATTCATTCAGTTAATTTTTTACAGGTACACTAAACGAAATCAAGTAGGCTTAAGGATATGATAATATCTATTATAATATATATTATGAATATATGACTGTGTAATAGCGCCCTTACCAACGGTTCGTTTTCGAACCACCCCATAACACAAAAACAACAAATCGAAAAAAAAAATTTTCTTCGGAATCGTCATCAGAGTGTGTTTATAGACAATATATATCAAGGATATCGCCATAAAAAAAATATTTCTGGTACCAGTACAAAATGGGTGAAAGATTTCAGTCTGGTGGTCTCGGTTATTCCGAGACAGGGATTCTAAAAGTATATCATCCGCATAATTCTATTGAGACTGCAGTTTTAGGCATTTGATATCCGAAACTTGAACACCCGCATGTATGTAGGTGTCATCAACATCATCATATCCATATCCTATCCGCATTTGCGTAACCTAGCCTTTCGAAGCTTAAATGATGCCCTAAGTGACATTCTAAGTTCTCTTTGTGAGGATCCTAACCACCTATGTTTCCGATCATGTTGGCCAACCAACCTAATTCAAGAAAATATTTCGCCGCCAAAAAGCCCATATTGTCCGTGTTTCATCACTATACATGTAGGAATAAATTAGACGTAGTAGTAGTAGTTACTTGTTATTAATCAACGTTGTATATAAATATTGAATATCAAATAAAATAAATTAGTTAGTTGTCAAATATCAAATATAGAATAAAGGCGTATAAAATATAAAAATATCTTTATTCTTCTTATATGGGGGCCCAACCGGGATTTTAAAAACTCATACTACACGACGAGTCAAAATGCCGCACCGCAACATAAAGAACTACAGTCTAGTTCAACTGAAAAAAGAATTAAGTCTACGTGGCTTGAAAACAAATGGAAATAAAGCCGCACTTCAAGCTAGGCTGCTTCATTCACTTTCAAATGAAAGAGATTCTATAAGACGTGACGACGATAATGAAAAGGATGAAGGTGCTGATGATGGAAGAAACAACGGTGAACAACCAGATGACGGCGGTAATGGCGAACAGACTCAAGTGTACAATGACGATGAAAACGAAAACCCAAATGATGATGTACGTGAAGAATATGATCAATTAAATGATGAAGCCGAAATTTTCAATGATCCTGATTATTGTAATGGAGACGAAGATGGTTACAACACCGAAGACGAAATTTATCAATTTCGGAGAAGTAAAGGTCCTGAAAGGAGGCAGAACCGATTTGTGATGACGCATAGACTATCAACAAACGCACGACTAAATAATATAAGACCAGCTATTACATTCCATGACTTGGAGAATGCAGTAGGATATTTTTCAGCCGATTCAAAATCAATAAAAATAGATACTTGGATAGAAGACGTAGACGATTTCAATGAAATTGCAAAATGGGATGACATTGAATTGTTCATTTACGCAAAACGTTTGTTGAAAGGCGCAGCATTAAATTTTACACGAACGCAACGTCACATTCGTTCATGGCGAATTTTGAAACAACTTTTGAAGGAAGAATTTTCTAAAGAAGTTGACAGTGCTGATGTTCATCAAGCTCTACGAGAAAGAAAAAAGAAACCGACTGAAAGTTTAAAAGAATATTTATACGAAATGCACGCGATTGCTCTTCAAATAAATATGGAGCATTCTTCTGTTATTAAATACGTTCTCGACGGAATAGTTGATAATACACCGGATATATTAATACTTGAAGGTGCGCGTAATTTAAAAGAACTAAAAGAAAAGATAACAGTGTATGAAAGAATAAAATCGCGTAAAAAAACAATTCCGCAAAATCAATACACGAGTGTTAAAAAGTGTTTTAACTGTGGTGCCGACGGTCATTATTCGAAGAACTGCCCTAAAGTGCAAAAAGGACCAAAATGCTTTAAGTGTAATCAGTTCGGACATATAAGCGCACAGTGTCGAAAATCGTATTCAGTGAATTTCGTGAAACCAAACATGACGTATAAAATAAATGTGAACGGACTTAATTTAATCGGTCTCATTGATACGGGCGTGGAAGTATCGTTAATTAAACAGAGTGCTGTAAAAAAATAAAATTACCTATTTTAAAGCAATCAGTATCAAGTTTAAGCGGGTTTGGATCTAAATTCAAATCGAAAGGATCCATTGTAACAAATATAACTTTGAACGAAATACCCATACAAAATTGTGAACTACATGTTATTCCTGATTCGTTAAGTGCTTTTGATGTTATTATCGGTATAACTATTTTAAACCAGATAAATATGCTGATTGATGAGACGGGCATTCACATTTACGAAAGACCTTCTGCTAAGAAAAAATCGGAACCAAAATTCAAGAATCATACTCAAGAACCTAGTGAACAAACTTCACATTCGCTGATGCAAGGAGATATTTTGAACGAAGACCCGATTTTTGATATATCTACACCGGATGCTGAAACTAAAACTCAAGTCGAATCGTTGAATAAAAGTTATACACCAAAACGAGTGATGGAAGCTAATATAAAAAGGAAAATATTGTTAAATGATAATAAACCAATGTATCAGGCATCGAAGCGACTACCATTGTCTGAGCAAAAAATAGTGGAAAATCAAATCAAACAGCTGCATGATGAAGTGATTCAACCGTCAACATCTGATTATGCCAGTCCAATAGTTTTATTGAATAAAAGAGATGATACGAAAAAATTATGTGTTGATTGCAGAAGTATCAATCTCACAAAAACAACTCTGTTGTAAAAAGTTTCCGCCAAAGAAAAAGTTGTCAGCCGCAAAAACGATTGATATAATACAATCCCGCCAAAATGCTCGCAAGGATATGCATTCAAAAGTGATTGAATAAGTTAATAGTTTCCACCAAAACAGCGTGGTGCGGTATGCGTCAGAATTTGTGAAATAATTTCCGCCGCGATAGACCACGCTGAATTTGCCAATTCGTGTGGAGTCTGTGTTGTGTGTACCGCCTAACGCACCCGCGCTGGTTTGGTGGAAGCTAATTTCTTTCAACGCTTATTGGCGGGGAGCTGACGAGGGGTTCTATTTGCTGCTATGCTCTTTTCTTGATCAGTTTTAATCTCGAATCTTCCAGCCTTGTAAATAAAATGTGTCTTACAAACTTTTTTTGCTTTCCTTCGTTTAGACGACTTTTCCCTTTTTTATACAATAAAGTTCTTTCGTAATTTTCATAAGATTGGTTTTATCCTGCAATTACCCCTATGAAAACTCCCCGCCAAACAGCATTGCAAGAAATTAGCTTCCACCAAACCAACGCGGGTGCGTTACGCGGTACACACAACACAGACTCCACACGAATTGGCAAATTCAGCGTGGTCTATCGCGGCGGAAATTATTTCACAAATTCTGACGCATACCGCACCACGCTGTTTTGGTGGAAACTATTAACTTATTCAATCACTTTTGAATGCATATCCTTGCGAGCATTTTGGCGGGATTGTATTATATCAATCGTTTTTGCGGCTGACAACTTTTTCTTTGGCGGAAACTTTTTACAACAGAGTTGTTTTTGTGAGATATCATATTTTTTTGCAGTTTTCAATTGACAAAACCAACTTAACATAACAATAAATGAATGCGTTTATTTTCTTGAAATGAAGACGATATTCACTGCCCTTTTAACACGACCATGTTTGAGAACATAATTACAATAATAAACCTCTTGGTAACCTTTGTAACCTTAGCGTCCTTCGTAACCTCAGGTGTGTGTGTTTTGCGAACCTCTACCGTTTGCTTGAAGCTTTAGGATCATCGGGATGTTATTTGTTCATTCAATATTATAGTAATATGTACGTACTCGTATAAGAGACGAACCAAATCTGGAACTTTGAGCCCTTGCAGACGCTTTACAGGTTAAAACTTTAGAGAACATATACAAGGGATTGTTCGAAACAGTCCTGCCAAATAACAAAACTATACGATTCTTTTCTAGGCATTTTTCGGGCCAATCCCCGACTTTTGCAAAATGCTTCCTTTGAAACATATAAAAAGATTTAAGCGAGAAACTCTATGTATTTTTTCACATTTTCCGCTGTATCTTTTTTTCTACTCCACAGATCGGAGCAAACGATAGCCTATGCACACCTTCACGACAAACTCTATCAATAAGAAAAGAGACCAAATCCCGAGATGCCCTCTGCAAGGCTGTAGCCCTGTCAATGAACGACAAGAACAACGAGAACAACGAGAACAAGATTTTCGAAAAAATGCGATTTTCAAACTCTTATATCTCCAGTGTTTTTCATCGTATCTTCTTGAAATTTTCTACACTTCGTAAGACGGCGCAAACGACAACCTTTACCGAATTTGAACACTCAGGACCAACCAGAGTCCGAGCTACAGAGGTCCGAAAACCCGTACTTGTTCCGTCGTGTAAACATAGTCTTAGTCGCTTCTCACTTTTGATTTGTTCAAATTTCTTCGTTTTTCTTTGGCGTGCGGGACGCTCCCGCGTCCCTAGATAAGAAGATTTATAAAGACCGGTACCCACTACCACGAATAGAAAAACCAGATACTTGGTATCAACATACGTATACTAGCCAAGTTCAAAAAAGCCTTAACAGTACATACCAACTGAAAACTGTAAACGATATAATTAAAGACGAAAATAAAAAGCAATTAATGGATTCGCGAAATGAGTTACGTCAAGAAGCAAGAAATGTTATGATCCAAAATGAAAATAAAAATTATTATGATAAGAGAAGGATTAAAGGAACTTCTTATCGTGTGAATGACTTAGTTGCTATTGAGAGGACTCAGTTCGGAGAAAAATTGAAGACTAGATGCAAATTTTTCGGACCATATCGAGTAATAGCAATTAAAGATAATGATCGATATGAAGTTGAGAAGTCAGGAAACCATGAAGGTCCAGTTAGAACGACTACAAGCTGCGTTAAAATGAAGTATTGTAATCCGGAAGAATCATCAGGGGCCGATGACGTAAGATGGCCGAGTGTAGGAATAAATTAGACGTAGTAGTACACTGAGAAAAAAAATCCCATTAAACCAATAGGAATCCCATTAGATTTAGTCAATGGGAAAATCCCATTATTGGGTTAATAGGATACCATTAATTCAATGGGATGGAACATCATTAAAATAATTAGATCGAACTATTAAATCAATGTGATATTTTACTATTAATGTTATACGATATCCTATTAATGCAACCATGTTATCCTATTGCCTCAATAAAAGGACATCCCATTAAATTAATATGATTTTCCCATGGAAATTATAGTTTATCCTATATTAATAATGGGGCATCCTATTAAAACAATAATTTTTTCTTATTGGGACAATAGTTATTTACTATAAATTTTATAGGATGTCCCTTTGAAAATACCGTTACCTCAATAACAGGACATATTTCTTTCCATCACTGTACATATAAAATTGTATATAAATACACGGGAGTATGAATATGAAAATCATAATTAAGTCCCGAATTCGGATCTATTTCAAATTTACGAAATAGTTGCGAATTTCAGCGAAAATTGCTGTTTTAAAAAATAAATGCGAAATCCACCCATTTGTACTTTTTCCACGAAAAGTTAATTTTTTTTTTCAAAAAATCAGTTAAGACTGATAAGAGAAAATAAATTCCATCTCAGATTGATTTTTGCATTATTTTTGCAAAATTTTCAATATTCAGAAATTTTTTATGAGAAATTTCATTATTTTGCGAATTATCCGTACCTCTAATCATAATGCATAAGCATACGTTTTAAAATATTGGCAACTAACAATGTAAATCTGAATCAATCTTATTAGATAATCCCATTAGTCTAAAATGTACGTCCTATTAGAAATTCAATGGTTTTTAATCTCATTAAACTAATAGGATAAAACTATTAACTTGTATAAAATAGCCGAGGCGAAAAGTTAATAGGAGTCCCATTAACAGGTTATGGGATGTTTTTCTCTGGGTGTAGTAGTTACTTGTTATTAATCAACGTTGTATATAAATATTGAATATCAAATAAAATAAATTAGTTAGTTGTCAAATATCAAATATAGAATAAAGACGTATAAAATATAAAAATATCTTTATTCTTCTTATATACATGACTTTTGGGCTTAAATGTAGACTTTATAGAGTTTTTGCTGTCCGCCATGCGAAGATTTCTTTGGAAAGTTAATGGATTTAAAAACATTTCGTGTGCAAGGGATAAATTTTGTGAAAATGGTCATGCGATGTATTCAAGAGTAATACTCATGTAGACGCCATTAATCGTTAAAATGACAAAGGTCGCTCTGGATTTACCTTTCTCAAATTTTTAACCCGTTTTCTAAAAATATTTTTGTTGTCATATAGTTTAATGAGAATGACATACCTTCCGAACCACTCAAAAAATTCCGGCCTAAGGGCATGATGTTGACAAAATATTTGTGTTGAGGAAATCCAGCTTACGCCCATATTGAGAATTTTTATAAAGAAGCTCAGAGCTAGCTAAATCGGGGAATCAAGTCCGGATTTAGCATGTCCGAAAAAAGGAAGTACTGCTTCTGCGGCTCTGGTAGTGTGTACTGTACTTCCATCCCTCATCTCATCTTGATGAAACCCAAACAACTTTGTTCGAAAATTGTCCTTTGAAATCTAGTTGAATCAATGCAATTGGAACCAACTGGCGATCCATCCACGAGGAGATCGCGAATAGAAGTCAAATTGTCGCCAAAGGTTTATAGAAGTTTTCAAAACTCCTGCATGGATATGAAATTTCTCACAGGAGAGTTTGTTTTAATCGCTTTTATGTGTTTAGTGTTTATACGACTCATTATTTCTCAATTAATATCAATTTCTCCGGGGGTTCAATATTTTTTAGGGGACGTGCTCTCCTTCGATTCAATAGACTAAAATAAAGTTTTAGACCTTACTTCAAAGTGTGACCTTCCGCATGTAAACTCAATAATATGATCACGTTCCATAATTTCGTCCTCTATTTAAAAATTAGGTGCGGATCTTTCCTTTGGTAAGAACATGAAATCATGCATAGAAAGATCAAATAAAATCCTTAATGCTGGTCAAAAAAAGAGGTATTAAATGTTCAATTGGAGGACGAAATTAGCACATAAATCTCCAATTTCTGTTTTAAAGTAGATCTTGAATAGCGCATAACTTCGGAAGTGGGGCGGGGCTGGCATCACAGACGTACAATTTACGCAAATCTTACTCAGCATTTTAGGATTCTAAATGCAAGCAATTTCTATTTATTGTGGGCTCTTCAAAGCCTCGCAAAGACTTTGCATCTTCAAAACACAACTATATATTTCATCTGTAGGTTACGTTGCCACTTAATGGAAATTAATATTGAATTTTTCCTTCTGGCTATTATATTTTTTTTACTCGAGTGCTAGCCAAAAAGCCGCCCCTAAAATTTGGCGCCCCGGGCGACCGACCGGCTTGCCCCCCCCCCCCTTAGAGCGGGCGCTGTGCACGCGTGAACTTTACTTGGGTAAGTGTCATTTTTTTATATGAAGTTCTACCCAAACCTGCACGGGATAAACACAATAAAACGTGCCTGAGGTATTGATGTCTCCACACCAATCCCTAATTTCCTAGGGCATCGTTAATCGGGTTTTCTCGAAAACCCTTCACGAAATATTTTTCTGCGTACGCCCCTGCAATAAAGAATGAAACTTACTCGAACTACATACTCATACAATTTTCATCCAGATTGGTAAGCATGCATGTGCATGACCACTTTCTGTGCTATGGGCCAACAGGTTTAAAGAAAATGGGCGCACTTTGTGTATGATAAAGAGGGATAAAAATCACGGTTTGTAATAAATTCACCAGAACAACCTACATAAATTGCCAACATCAGGATTTCAAAAGATTTGCCTCAAAAAATCGTGCTGGACACCCTGTAAAAATGTAGAGCTTTCGTTCCACATTAATATTAAGCTTTTATCATGGACAAATGCAGTTACTGTATTGACTATGGGGGTTGGTAGCAATAATGTCATAATAACATATTGCAAGCAGAACTGTTCGCGCAAGTGCTTAAAATTATTTTTTTTCATAGGTCCTTTTCTCGAATCGAAGTGTATACAGAACAGAATGGGAGAATTCACATTGTAAGACAAAACCGGACGGGTAAACTTGCAAGACAAGAACCATCGTTCTTACAATCTGAATTGCACAATGCTTGTCTGCTGGCCACTACAAAAGCTCTCGCCGTCCGTTTATTAGCACAAACAAACACCCGGCGATAGCTTTTGTAGTGGCCAGCAGACAAGCATGGCTGTGTGAAGTTAGCCAGTCATTTTTTTGAAATTAGGTCCTTTTGCTCGGTGAACCGTTTGTTCTACAGCGGCTACGTTTGTTCTTGATTGTTAACCAATTAATATCGTTTGTGCTTCTCTAATAATTTAATTATAGCAACTTTAAAATTGTGAGTGTGAAGTTAGCCAGTCATTTTTAAATATGGGACGGAAAGGTATAGGTTTGGTATCAATCGAAAGCCAGACGTTTGTTCATTTTGTAGGGCGTTTGTTCATCCTGGAAACGGAAGGATACAGGAATTATTAAGGAAAAAGAGATTAGTTGTGACGTCATTTTCACTCAACCAACGCCATCTACTCTGCTCAGCTGTACGGGCAACCCGTGTCCCGCGAACAATTTATGCAAGATCCACACCATCATTGTACAATAATTTGATCGAAATGTATGTAAGCAAAATAAGTCTTGATTTCTAGTGTTTCTTAAAGGAACTCTTATGGAAATTCCACCGAGAATGTCTGGTGCTTCAACTACATCATTAACTAAATCGAATAAAAATATGGAGTCATTGTAATATCTTCTGGCTTTGAGAGTATTGATATTCAATAAAGCTCTGATATCTGGATAACTAATATTTAAGATATATGCTGTTTATATGCTACATATCTGAGAAATTTATGTTGGACTTTTTCAATGGTATCTTCATGAGTTTTGTAATACGGATTCCAAATGATAGACATGTATTCTAATTTGCTTCTGACAAGAGAGAAGTAAAAAGTTTTGATAGCATGTATATTATTAAAATCAGAAGAGTTTCTTATTATGAAACCAAGCATTCTACGTGCTTGTTGCGATATTACATTAATATGATTAATGAAACTTAAGGTTGTGTCAAACAAAACTCCAAGATCTTTAATAAGATCAACTTGTTTGATTGGGAAATTATTTACAGAATAACAATGTTGAAAAATTGTGCGGCTCCTGTTAAACACAATGTATTGACATTTTGACAAGTTCAATTCAAGTGTATTGCAAATGCAATAACGATGGAATTTATCCAAATTAGCCTGAAGAGTGGCTATATCACCATCACTTTTTATAGTTTTAAAAATTTTGCAATCGTCTGCAAAAAGCAAAAATTCGACGTTTTCAAAAATTAAACCCATGTCATTCACAAATATTAAGAACAGAAGTGGACCTAAATGTGAGCCCTGGGGAACACCCGAGGAGGGTACAAATTCCCGTGAGTAACTATTACCCACTTTTACCGTTAATGATCTATTCTGTAAATAATCACCCAGCCAGCAAATAAAGGGACCAAAGAATCCAAAGTTTTTTAATTTTTTTATTAGAAGTTCAATGTTTATTTTATCAAACGCTTTAGTTAGGTCAGTGTACATAGAATGAACTTGATCAGAGCTATTAAACGCTTTATAAATAATATTCTCGTAAGACAGTAGGTTTGTGGCAGACTTCCCGGAGCAGAAACCGTGTTGATTAGGTATTATAAAGGGAGAATTCACATTGTAAGACAAAACCGGACGGGTAAACTTGCAAGACAAGAACCATCGTTCTTACAATCTGAATTGCACAATGCTTGTCTGCTGGCCACTACAAAAGCTCTCGCCGTCCGTTTATTAGCACAAACAAACACCCGGCGAGAGCTTTTGTAGTGGCCAGCAGACAGGCTGTGTGAAGTTAGCCAGTCATGTTTTTGAAATTAGGTCCTTTTGCTCGGTGAACCGTTTGTTCTACAGCGGCTACGTTTGTTCTTGATTGTTAACCAATTAATATCGTTTGTGCTTCTCTAATAATTTAATTATAGCAACTTTAAAATTGTGAGTGTGAAGTTAGCCAGTCATTTTTAAATATGGGTCGGAAAGGTATAGGTTTGGTATCAATCGAAAGCCAGACGTTTGTTCATTTTGTAGGGCGTTTGTTCATCCCGGAAACGGAAGAATACAGGAATTATTAAGGAAAAAGTGATTAGTTGTGACGTCATTTTCACTCAACCAACGCCATCTACTCAGCTCAGCTGTACGGGCAACCCGTGTCCCGCGAACAATTTATGCAAGATCCACACCATCATTGTACAGCTGAGCTGAGTAGATGGCGTTGGTTGAGTGAAGATGACGTCACAACTAATCTCTTTTTCCTTAATAATTCCTGTATCCTTCCGTTTCCAGGATGAACAAACGCCCTACAAAATGAACAAACGTCTGGCTTTCGATTGATACCAAACCTATACCTTTCCGACCCATATTTAAAAATGACTGGCTAACTTCACACTCACAATTTTAAAGTTGCTATAATTAAATTATTAGAGAAGCACAAACGATATTAATTGGTTAACAATCAAGAACAAACGTAGCCGCTGTAGAACAAACGGTTCACCGAGCAAAAGGACCTAATTTCAAAAACATGACTGGCTAACTTCACATAACCCAGCAGACAAGCATTGTGCAATTCAGATTGTAAGAACGGCTGTGTGAAGTTAGCCAGTCATTTTTTTGAAATTAGGTCCTTTTGCTCGGTGAACCGTTTGTTCTACAGCGGCTACGTTTGTTCTTGATTGTTCGCCAATTAATATCGTTTGTTCTTCTCTGATTATTTAATTATAGCAACTTTAAAATTGTGAGTGTGAACTTAGCCAGTCATTTTTAAATATGGGTCGGAAAGGTATAGGTTTGGTATCAATCGAAAGCCAGACGTTTGTTCATTTTGTAGGGCGTTTGTTCATCCTGGAAACGACAGGATACAGGAATTATTAAGGAAAAAGAGATTAGTTGTGACGTCATCTTCACTCAACCAACGCCATCTACTCAGCTCAGCTGTACGATGATGGTGTGGATCTTGCATAAATTGTTCGCGGGACACGGGTTGCCCGTACAGCTGAGCTGAGTAGATGGCGTTGGTTGAGTGAAGATGACGTCACAACTAATCTCTTTTTCCTTAATAATTCCTGTATCCTTCCGTTTCCAGGATGAACAAACGCCCTACAAAATGAACAAACGTCTGGCTTTCGATTGATACCAAACCTATACCTTTCCGACCCATATTTAAAAATGACTGGCTAAGTTCACACTCACAATTTTAAAGTTGCTATAATTAAATAATCAGAGAAGAACAAACGATATTAATTGGCGAACAATCAAGAACAAACGTAGCCGCTGTAGAACAAACGGTTCACCGAGCAAAAGGACCTAATTTCAAAAAAATGACTGGCTAACTTCACACAGCCTGTAAGAACGATGGTTCTTGTCTTGCAAGTTTACCCGTCCGGTTTTGTCTTACAATTTGAATTCAGCCAAAAGGTCGTACATGAGGTGTTATAAGATCAGTGACAATGCTTTCAAAAAGTTTTGGAATGCTACACAGAATACTTATGGGGCGATCGTTTTTGATGTTAGCTTTGTCACCGGTTTTATAAATTGGTAAAATATTACTTTTTTTTCCATTGTGGGGGGAATTTCTCAGTAGCCAAAGATTTATTAAAAAGGGTAAGGAGGGGCTGAACTAAATTTATAGCACAACTTTTTAAAAATACTGGAGGAACTCCGTCGGGGCCAGCACTTTTAGAAATGTCTAATTTAAGAAGTTTATTGTAGAGAATATCATCAGTTACAGTCGAACTTCCCATAAGCGGACACCATTGGGGATTGAGATTTTGTCCGCTTATTGGAAGTGTCCGCTTATGAGAATATTTCACAAAGGTATGACATTTTATAAAACTAATTTGGATTGCGCTGCAAATCCATTCAAAACTACGATGTCTCATTTCAACTGTGTTTTTTCAATACAATTTTTTTTTCGCGATCGAGAACACTATTTTTTCGAGAATTCTATAATGACTTTTTCTTGCACTTTTTCTTCAAAAGGCAAAATTTAAAAAAAAAATTTTTTCATATTTTAAAAGAATAGAAAACTGTACGATTAAATGCAGCGACATAAATTGAACTCCTGTACCTCTAAGAAATTCTACCTACACGGAGAGATACAAGATTTGTTACAGCGATTTCCGGAAAGTAAATTTTGATTTACGCAAAAGACCGACTTTCCGGTAATTTCAAAACTTCTTTGCTCAAAATACAATTCTGTAATGCACTGTACTGAATTTCGATTTTTATTTGTGGAACTGTCCGTTTATTAGAGACTTGCTTGTTCAGAAAGGGTCAAATGTCAACTTAGCTGGATAGACGTGTTCAGAATCGCTGCGCGTAGTTTTGTCACATAAAAATACGATAAATCGCTTGTAAACTGTTGTTTTTGTGTTGTGACTCTTGCTTAAAGCCTAACGCCGCGATATTTATTAAAGTGCACGGTTTTTTTCACCCTCATAAACTTGAAAAATTGAAATATCTGTTTTGGGACGTCGCCATTCGATATTGACATTAGACATTCCTTTGTTCCCACTACCACAGTGCTCGTATACGCTTTTTGTTTGATCAAAGTGCAGATTTCTGTCAAAACATCCGAACATTCAATCATAGTGCATTCTTGTCATGAGTTCGTGTAAAGCGCTGACTTGTCTCGACAAGATCAACAAAACACCCGTCATAGCTTGTGCCGTTTGTGACAATCTTTATCACTGCAAGTGTGTTGGCTTTAAAGGCCCTATTGGCGATCTAATACGCGATAAAAAGACCGGCCTTTACTGGTTTTGTGAAAAGTGCAGATCTGTATCGATGGTAACATATGTTACAAAACTGAAAAAAGTTCAATACTTGCTAAAGACGCTAGTATGTGATTTTAAGGTCATTAACACCAAAGTGCTTTCGACTCTGGAGGACGTTAACTCTTTTACTGATGTTTCCACCCTGAACAAGCTGTCCCAGAGTTCATTAACCCATTAACGACGAGACCCTAAAATCTTACCGATTGAGCTGAAATTTTCCACGTCGGCTTAAAATGGCTAAAAACACATTTTGTAGAAAAAAATTTTTCCCCGGATGCCGGGTTCAGGCTCCCGGCACTGTTACATATATGTAACATCAGGCACTCGAAGTACTCGAGGGTGTTACATATATGTAACATCAGGCATGATACGGGGAAAGTGTATTCAAAGTATATTTTTGATTTTTTTTTCAAAAAGAAAACTTTTTAGTAAATTTTTTTTTAATAAAGCGAAAAATATATGAAAGCCAATATTTTACATGAAGTTTGGAATGTAGATAATGCAACAATAACATAGAAATAATACGAAATGTGTGCGAAAATTGAGCAGCCTTACAAAAATATTATGTGAAATATTGTATTATTTTATTTTATTATATATGTGTTTTTGTATGTGGAGTTGTTGTTGTTTTATTGAGAAATTTCTTGAACATCCACAGAACTAATAGATTTGACAGTTTGTGAATAGGAAAAAAGTTTATAGAACTACAGTAGTTAACAATACAGATTTTGAGGATTATGGAAGATTTGCCAGTAAATTATAAAATTATTGTTTAAATTATTTTGTCAATTTGTCCATCCGCCCAATTTGTCTAAAAAGGACTAAATAAAGAGCTCATAATTCCTCCTTGTCTATAATTTGGTCTACATTAGAAACCATTTCTTCTTTCGTAGCTCAAAATATATCCTTTTGAATATTATATTAGCAGAATTAAATAGAATAACTAATCCTTGGCCTCATGAAAATAAAGCCTTGACTCGTTGCTTCGGATACCCTTGAATCCGGCTATCATTTTAATCCACATAAGACAACTATTGTATCCATATTCCGGATTTCTAGAGCAATTCTAATTTCGACTCTTAATATTTTTGGTATGTTATGCCAAATATGACCGCTCAATTTGCCAGTCAAGAAGACACAAGGGTCTAGAAAATTATGTGACATGACTAATTTTAAGGAAAAACGTAAATAATAGCATTTTTTCCTTTAAATTTTAACATTTATGAAAATTATTTATGCTATTTTCCTAGATAAAAATGTCTTGTTAAAATCCGGAATTTTCGTTAATCCGGATTTTTTGAGAATCCGGACTTCTTTTTTTATAATTAATCCGGACTAACGCGTCAATAGTGTAAAAAATCCATAAAATAAAAAAAAACACTAAAAAAGTACATACTCATACACCTCGTATACGAAGAGTGCACTTTCCCCATATCAGGACGGATGTTACATATATGTAACAGTGTTATAAAAGTACTTATAAAACGTAAACTACGGACAATATTTATTTCATTTATTTTTTGTATTGTTTCACAAAGACCATGTAATGACATACGATTAATTTTTTCCCAATTTTTTTCATACAATTAAATATAAAAATAAAATTCATGTACTACTTTTGCCATCGTGACGATTTTCGTCAACATCGAAAAAACCATCAGAAAGGAACCTCTATAACTTCCACAATAGTGAATCAAATTCAGCTAAATTGATTTCTACGCATTGCTAATAGTGTCTAGTACAGGATAAAACACTTTTTAGTGCCGAATTGATATCCTATTCCTTTAGCAGCCGTTTGAAACGAAGGATGTCTTACTGTTACATATATGTAACATCAGGCATTAATGGGTTAAATGTTGTGCAGCACATGTCAGTTACTAATACGTCATCGACTTTGACTGACTATGACCAGGAACTTAATGCACTTCAAGCCAAATACTCGGGCTTCGCCGTTAACGACAACGTCGATGTTTCTATGGAAGCGGATTCGATTAGAATCCTAACTTGCTCCCGGTCACGAGCAGGATCTCACTCCGATGCGCTGGAAGATCGAGCTGTTTCAACGGAATCGATAGCTGTTCGTCTTTGCCCAAAATCAGTAGCAGTTATAGTTGACAATGGTGCAGAAAATAGTGTCGAAAGCACACCTCGCAGTCCGCTTCAACAACAAGTGCCATCCCCCGGACTTTCTGTACCTCTCTTGCCCTCTGTGTCTACGCGTCATCAACATCAGCCCCAACATTTATCGCAATCTTCTGGACCTTCTCAGCCGTCTCCGTCGCATCAGCAACGTTGCTCAACTCAACATCATGAAACTAACACGCAACCACGACAACTTTTGCTATCTGCCTGCCAGCAACAGCTATCGAGATCTCCTGGACTATCTCAACCTGCCCGGTCTTCTGCAGCGTATCAACATCTATCCGCACCTCAACAACAACTTAATGTAGAGCAGCCTGGCTCACAACACCAATGGCAGCATTTGGTATCTTCTGGACCACCTCCGTCGCTGCAGCAACAACAACAACCTGGTTCGCTACAACAACATTCACCTGTAATGAGTCAGCAACAAGAAACACTGATGGTATGTCAATCTCAGCCACAAAATTCGTTTCAGCAACTAGAAACATTGCGAATATGTATTCCACCGAAGGTCTTGTTTCTATCAAGGCTGGCGTACAACACCACAGAGAGTGAAATCAAGCACTACATAATTAATAAATTAGGTTTTGAGCCGGCTATACTTACGTGTAAAAAACTGACCAAGGATAATATCCCGAATAGAGTCGTCGCGTCTTTCAAGGTTACAGTTCCTCACGACCTGTTATTACCGTTCGAAGAATCTTTTTGGCCGCATGGAATCCTTCTGAAAGAATTTACACGGAAAAAGGATTTTCCTCGACAACGTCGCAACAACCGTGTGACCTAAAATACAACCTAACTTTGTACTATCAGAATGTTCGTGGTTTAAGGACCAAGCTCTCAGTCTTAAAACTTAATGCTTTAGCATGTTTCCACGACATTGTTTGCCTTTCAGAGACATGGTTGAACTCTTCTTTTCACAGTGGAGAGATCTTGGAGAGCTATAACGTATATCGTTGCGATAGAAATCTAGACCTTCTTAGGAAATCTACAGGGGGTGGTGTCCTTATAGCAGTAAGGAATCACATGGAATGCTCACTGGTATCCTCAACTGTTAACCAGATTTATGATTGTGTAACGGTAAAAATTGCTTTTTCCTCTACCTGCTCCTTGTTAATTACTTGTTTATATGTTCCATGTGGTTCTGCTCTGTCTATTTATGAATCTCTATTTGGTCATTTATCCGACATATGTAATATCATGAGTCCGAACTCTCCTATAATTATTTGTGGTGATTTTAATATTCCTGGGTTAATCTGGCCAAACACCCCCGGCTTTCCTGTGGATGCCGTATCGTCGTCAATTTGCTTGCCATTGACCTCATTTATGAACTTCTGTAATTTATTGCAATTCAACGTGGTTCATAATTTTATGGGCAGAGTTCTCGATCTGGTCTTTAGTAACCTTCCCATATCTTCTCTTTCATCCTCATATGCTACTTCGGGGTATGTTCCGTGCGATGCATATCACCCGGCGTTACTACATGATATTAACATCAGCACACGGCAGCCTCAGCAAATTTCAAAACCCAGTCGGTTGAATTTTCATAAAGCGAATTACGAAGGCATAAATCAGCAATTGTCAATGATTGACTGGAGTCTAACTTTTGATGGCCTTAGTTGTGAATCTTCTGTAGATAGGTTTTATACTATTCTATACAAAATTCTTCACGAATTTGTGCCTTTTTCTACTTCAAAACAACGAAAAGGCTCTATATGGTTTACCCCATTAATCTACAAATTAATTCGCCGAAAGAATCGAGCACGATCTCGATATAAGCGCTTTCGGCGGCTATATGATCTCGCATCGTTCCAGAAACTTAGAAAGCAGACTAAGCGCTTGATCAAATCTGCACGTTCTACATACCTCTTAAGTATTGAGAATAGTATAAATCAAAACGAATCGAAGCAATTCTGGTCATATGTTAATAACCTGCGTTCTTCTTCGTCCCGGCCTTCATCGATTGTTTATGAAGGAAGCACTGCAAATACGCCATCAGCAAAATCTGAGCTCTTTGCACTATTCTTTTCTAAATCCTTTAGACAGCCATCTACACATATAACTTCTCTTGATCACCCACAACTAGATGATTCTCCCCTTCCAATGATATCTTCATCGAATGTTTATCATTTGATCTCTGGCCTCAATGTTAGCTCTTCTCTCTCCCGGACCTGATATTCCCAACTCCTTTTTGAAAAACACAAACAACTTCATATCTTTTCCTCTTGCTATAATTTTTAACAAAAGTATACAAGAAGGAATCTTTCCTTTTCAATGGAAAACATCCTTTACTGATCCCATTCCTAAGACCGATGATCTAAAACTCGTCTCAAACTACAGACCTATATCCCTTCTTTCCACTTTCTCAAAACTCTTAGAACGTTTTGTACATAACTATGTGTATGATCATTTTGGACATATCATCTGCTCCAATCAACACGGCTTTTGCAAAAAAAAATCCACTGTCACCAACCTAATTGAATTAGTCAATTTCATCGCCAGATCCTTTGAAACTCACCTTGATGTCCATGTCATTTACACTGACTTTTCGAAAGCCTTTGATTCCGTTAACCACAAAATTTTGCTCGAAAAGCTAATCGCTCTCAACTTTCCTCGGCATCTGATCTCCTGGTTCTCGTCTTATATTCTCCATCGCTCATCCAATGTTGTATTCCAAAACTGTGTTTCGTCTGTTTATCATCCCTGCTCAGGCGTTCCTCAAGGATCTATTCTCGGACCCTTACTATTCTGTTTCTACATAAATGATCTACCCTCTTTACTCAATTGCCGTTGCCTTTTATATGCCGATGACTGTAAACTTATATCTTCTATTTCAGATCCTTTAGATTGCCTAGCCCTTCAATCGGATGTGAATATATTGTATTCGTGGTGCTGTTCAAATGATCTTCCATTAAATATATCTAAGTGTTCCGTTATGACTTATTCACTTAAAACTGATCCTATTCCTTTTCCATACAAGATCAATTCCACTCCTCTCAATAGAGTTACATCTACCATGGATCTAGGTGTTAAATTTGATGAAAAATTAAAATTCACTGAACATTACACTTATCTCTGTAACAAGGCCTCTAAACTAACAGGTTTTGTCCTGCGTTGCTCTGAGGAATTTCGAACTATTAGAACAGCAGTGAATCTGTATATTTCTTTGGTTCGAAGTACCCTAGAGTATGCGTCTGTGGTATGGTCCCCGCGTACTTATAACTCTCGTACCGACTTAGAGAAAGTTCAACGTAAATTTACACGCTTATTATTATATAAATTTAAAATTCCATCGATGCCTAAGCGCACAAATGTGTTAACTGCAATTTTCATGAAAATGAGTTTATTTCATTTTTTAATTCATCAACCTTATAGTCATGATTCTGCACCAACGTTTTAAGCGATTGTCCATTAGAAACGCCACAAACGTGAATGCACTTCCGTGTTAAGTGCATAGAAAGAAATTTTGTGAGTGCCACATGTACTAAGTGCACTTACACTATCTACGCTCTTTATAAAATAGTAAATGTGTGTGCACACATGTGACAAGTGCACGTACCGATGGAAGGAAGCTTCGTTTTCGTTTGCTGTTTCGCTTATTCAGCCGGTTATTCGTGGTGGCTGTTTAGTATATTACCTATGGGCTTCTTTCCAGAAAAATAGGCAAAGAATAAAATGGAATTAAGCGCCACAATTTTTATTTACTTAAAATGCAAAATGATTGCAATTTCGTAATACTTGCTATACAGCATGATCGGTTCTTCAAGAACAAATCCCAAACCATATCACGGTAAATGCCTCAATTTTAATGACTTTTATGACTTCACCTCCCTGAAAAATGAAGTGTTAAAAAATGCTTCATTTAATACACAAAATGAAAAAGTCAAATGGCTAAAAATCAATTGGCTTAGATTTGAAAAGGGAGAGCCAGACATCATTCAATACAAGTTTTGATGGCAGAAAATTTTATGTAAATAGACATCAATCGAGGCAAGAGAGGATGTAGTACGGTGCAATGGAACGCTATAACTCTGGACAAGAAAAATTGCAGAAAAATCCCTATTTTTACGGAAAACGAGACCCAAACAAATTTTGGGTGCGGCCGAAATTTGGATACGCTCTCCTCGGGCTAAAAGTTTTTTTTCCGGCGTAAGATGACTGGTATTTAATCCCTCCCTCCCATTATTTTCCTTCCGTCTTCACAAAAGTTCCGTTGCGTCGACAAAACAATATTTGTATGGGGTTTGGTTGGAATAAGTGGGCAAGAAAAAATATTTACTCAGAAAATTTTATTGGGGGATGCGAGAGCATGGCTTCATAGTACGATTCCATTTGTTTTGTTGCTTTGATAAAGTCACCTTAATTCAAGGTTTTGTGAAATTGGTGTACAAAATGTTTCGTAGAAGGGGGTTGCTTTTTATTCTTACATTTGTTTTGTGTCATCAATAGAAATACTCTCTCTCTCTCTTTGGTTCCTTTTAACCCCTAGTGGGGCATACGGCATTGACTACGCCTCTCTTCCACCTCTGCCTATTAGCAGCCATCGCCTTTAGCTGGTCCCACGATTAGCCTAAAGATTTTCCCTCTGCCTCAACAGATCTTCTCCGTGTATTTTTGGGTCATCCCACACGACGGATAGCATTGGTTCCCTGAGAAATAGAAATACATTTGCGTGAAATTTGGTTGAAATTGGTGCACAAACAAAAAAGTTTTTCTTAGAAAAACCTAATTTGGGGAGTTAGGTTTGTATAGCAGCCCCATGACCTCATGGCCCGATTTGATCTATTCTCACATATGTTTTGTGTTATCAATAGAAACACATCTTTTTTGAAATTTGGTTGAAATTGGTATACAAATAAAAAAAAGTTTTTCTTAGAATAAGCTAATTTGGGGAGTTGGGTTTGTATGGCACTCTATGAGGGAAGGGTATAAAAAAAGATCTGCTGTTCTTGTTGTCAAAAGGGGATTACAAACCATTTATTGATAATTTGCCTACTACCTCAAGAAACGCTTAAGAGAATGTTTTTTATTTGTAGTAGTGTTGTTTATTTGTAATTTTCGTTTAGTTTTTGTCTTTTCTTATTCTCGAAATTTAATTTAACAAATATAGCATCCAAATTAATTGGGTTTCTTCATCTTTTGATATGTTTACGGCTATAATCAATTAGTGATAAGTACAAAACAGTTTTAGTGCCAAATGTGGTAAGTGAACACTTAATTGAAATTTGACCAAAAACAATACTAAAAATTAAAAATTTCTATCTATTATTATACAAGATAATACATAACAGTCCCCAGAATCATTCAAAATATCTTTATGGCCCATAACGTCAGTTTCAACCAGTGAATTCACAATTAAAAAAGGGCATTTTTTGTTTTTACTCTCCTGTAAAATTTTGTTTTTTGCAGTTAGCACATATGTGCGCTTAACAATCGATATGATTCGTACCCCGAGCGTCTCTCTCTATTAAACTTAATATCTCTTGAAAAAAGGCGTATCTTTCTTGATGAATGTTTTCTGTACAAATTATGCAATGGTCTACTACGATCAGCCGTTTCAAGGGATATTGTGTTTAGATCTAACGCATATAATACTCGTAATTCCTCCGTTTTTGATCCTCCAACTGCCCAATTGTGTGTGTATAAGGATTCACCACTTCTCAGAATGATGAGTAATTACGACAAACTCGAGCTTGGTCCTTTACCATTTTCTCTAGAAATTTTTAAGAAAACCTTACTGCAAAAATTATCTACAACAGAATCCTCCATACTTTTAAATTTGATTGTTTAGATGTATTTTTTTCTCTTTTGTTTTGTATTAACTGTATATTACTGTAATTTGGGTCTAAGACCTGTTCAGTGTTCTGTAATAAATAAATAAATAAATAAAAGTACTGTCCGTGTCCGGTTATGGGAGTGTCCGGCTATTGGAAGTTATTTTTCTAGTAAAATATAAGGAAAAACGTCGGGGAAAATAAAAGTGTCCGTTTATGAGAAATGTCCGGTTATTAGAAGTGTCCGTTTAGGGAAGTTCGACTGTATATACACATGAGATAATGAAAAAGTATTATGGTGGATTCAGATGAGTATTATCCGTATTATAAACACTACAAAAATGATCAGCAAATAAATCAGCGATTATCGAATCATCAGAGCTTTTTTGATTACCTAAATACATTGTACTCGGTAGTTCGGCGTCAGCTTTTAACGAGGTTATATGTTTCCAGAAGTATTTCAGGTTGGAAACAACTGATAGCTTGCTTGGTGTGAATAGAATGGGTTCTATACAAAATCCACAAAGTCAAAATCCAAAAGTCAAAATCCAAAAGTCATAATCCATAAAGACAGAATCCATAAAGGCAAAATCCATAAAGTCCAAAATCCACAAAGTCAAAATCCATGAAGACAAAATCCATAAATTTTTGTATGAATAGAGCCATAATGCTTATTGCGTGGGCTCCAATTCGGTGATGTCAGTGCGCGTTTTGTTTTTTTTTACAAAAATAATTATGAAATGATCCAAAACGTTAATTTCCAGTGGCAGAGCTTGAGAAAGTTCAGCGTTTTTTTTAAGTTAAAAACCAGAGGTGAGAGCGAGTGGTGATGGGGAGATTCCCGGAAGGTGATTAAGATTCTTCTACTGTATACATATTTGTAGCGTTTGATCAATGATCAGCAAAAAATCTGGTCCGGACACTTGGAATATTAGTTTTATACTTAAATACCTCCAATTTAGCCAAACAAAAAACAAACGATTCAAAATATGTTGTCATTCCATGCAGAACAGGGGGAACTAAATATTGGAACTTTTTTTTTGGCTATAAAAAACACTGAATTTTTCCAAGGAACCTTTAAAGAAAAAACCTAAAGTTTTAGATTGATTTTCAGAAAAGTTGCTTAACTAGACGATTACCAAACCCCGGAGCATATGCGCTCTACCTGAAGACACGGAGAAGGATGCACCCGGAGCATTATGCGCTTTAGTTGACTTTACCTGAAGCGCTTATGGTCCGGGTACATTACTCTCCGTGTCATCGGCTAAATCGTATATGCCACGGATTAATCCTTTTCCGTGTCTTCAGCTAAAGCGCATATGCTCCGGGATTTGGTAATTGTCTAGTTAACGTAATAACGTACATAAATATTCTCAATATTCAATTGTGATACTGATAAGCAAACTGATGTAAATTTGAATTTATGGATTTCGTCTTTTTAGATTTTGACTTTGTGAATTATGACTTTATGGATTTTGTCTTTGTGGATTTTGACTTTGTGGATTTTTAAATTTTTTTGGATTTTGTATTTTTGGATTTTATATAGAACCCAATAGAATAATGTTGTCATTGAGTTGCTTCGCGGATCTTCTTTTCTCACATTTATGAGGTGAGAGGACACTGGGCCGTGGATAGAAAATCTAGGCCCGGGGGGACAATGATTCCGGGCCCTCCCCTTCCATACGATAAAAAATTATAAATCGAAGAAAAAATTTTTTTTACATTTCGGTTCTTAAAAAATTGTATTTTTATATTTTTTACGTTATAAATCACGTATGTGACGGACTATGATCTCACACAGATGTTAAACGAGTACCTATTTATGGAGATAAATAACTCTCCTGAGCCTACTGTTTGTCTTCGATGTTTAGGGGTCCGTAAGCCGTAAGAAAGATTTATCAAACCATGAATAAGTCCCGACAATGAAAAACCATTTTCTGGAAACTAAGATTTGTTTGTAGACAAGAAGAGATACACTTTTCAAAGTGTTGTAGGTATACATTATGCTTATTTTATTGTCCCTCTTTGACCATCTCCTCTACATAAGCGCTCAGTACACTCAGAAAATTAATTCTGTCCTAAAATCACTTACGCCGCCCCGGGCAAGAGGACAAATTGCCGCCCCTTAGGTGTTGTACCAGGCAAATTGATAGTATAGATAGTATGGATGGACATTGTTGTTGTAGAATCGATTCCAAGGATTGTTTCCTCTTGTCTAGGGCTTGTGGCAGATCATGGTCGTTGGAGGACGAAATTAGTACATACGAGTAATTCTCAAATTAGTGTATTTTCTTAAAGAATAACTGAATTAGCACATAACTGAGCGAATAGTCGCACTTTGTTTTTTGAAAGTAGGGCGGGTGCTAGCATCACAGACTTAAAATTTACACAGCTCTTACTTAGCCGTTTAGCATTCTAAATGCAGCACCTAGTATGTGGCGCCCTGGGCGACCGCCCGGCTTGCCCCCTCTTATAGCGGGCGCAGAATTTAAGAGACCAAAATCTCGGTGTTGGTACCTTGAAAAGAATTTAGCAGCAGCGCAGTACGTACACAAAATGATCGCCCGGAAAAGTCCTCCTAGAAATATATGTCACTCATTTTTACTTTGATTTGAACACAAATTTTTTTAAAAACGTTAGTGGATGAAGTAGTCGAATTTTCTAATTTATTTACGTAAAAAGTTATACATGCACTTTCAAAATGCGAGGCCAGATTGAATTTAGACATTTAGTAAAGAAACGATCATGTTGATTTGTTGATTGAATATGATGATTCGGGCCCCTAGTCCTAACAATTACATAATAAACTTGGGGCCACAAGCCTAGTACAGAATGTGTAATACTAAATGCTACATACAGTTCTAATAAGGTTTCTTAGTTAAGGACCTCAAAGTAGAAATTTGTGTGTAAAAAAACACTAAAGCACAACTTTTGTGTCCAATTCCGGGCCCCCCTTTGGAATCACGGGCCCGGGGGAATCACCCCATTCCCCCACCCTCTCTACAGGCCTGGAGGACACTATGCTATTCTCCAGGCTCTCTAGAAAATAAAGAAAATATTTATATACAAATCCAAACACAATTTTCATCGCAAATAAAAATCATCTTTTTTTATTATATTTCTTGTTTCATTTTTAATCACACTGCTATGTATCATACAGATCTAGATCGATTACACATTTTTCTTCTCAAGACTATTATATGTATATTGTGGCTGCTGTTTACGGATTCAGGATCTATCATGGGGAGGGAACATTCGAATTTCCTTTTATTTATGCAATTTCACCAGGTGAATTTTACTTTTATTTCAAGGGATTTTCTATCTTTGCCATTACACTTTCCGGTTTATTTCTTGATGCATATTTACGTACATATTATTCATATTATCTTCATTTTCTGTTCTTTCCTTTTGTTTGGGCTTATGGATATTTAAATGTTTGACTTAAATGTTAAGGCACTTTTTCTTCTAGGATAGATAAATTTAGGTTTTGTATTACAAAATGTATGTAGGTTTTTGGATTTTGTTCTAATATAATTACACTGTGTACTTGATACTCTTTTAAGTTCGTACTGTATTGTTTGCTGCTTTTCAATTTTCATGATTTCGTAGTTATCAGTTTCATAAATATTTTTTGATTTGAAATGCATTTTTTTCAGTTATTAATAAATAAATTTAAATAACCGAAAGAGGCTGTGAAAAAAATGAAATTCAAAAAAAATAATTAAATAAACTAAATTAAATTTTAATTTTATTTTATTTTCATATAAAACAAATAAATTATCTAAAGCTAAGTTTCACACACAAAATTATTAAAAATTAAAAGAAAAAACACACACACACTGAAAATGATTAAAATAATTCCTGAAAAAAATTAAAACAAAGAAGCAAAGAATATTTTTGTATTTTTATTAAATTTCTAATCCATCAAAAATATATTTCACTGGATCTTATGACCGACTTAAAACTGAATTTTTATAATTCTATTCAAAAGAAATTATAATTATCACTTTTTCATTCATTTTTAATTATATTTTTTATATTTTCTGCTAATAATAATTTATTACTATTATACACAAAATCGTACAGCGAGAAGAAAATGTTTTTAACTAAATGTTTTGAGGTGATGTGCCTCAGTAATATTTTTTTAGGAGAGAAATATAAAAGAAATAAACGCATAAGGAACATTTTCGAAAATAATATTAGAGAGTTTTAGCAAGTCGTATGGAATAAAACGACATAATTTGACATTCCATATAAAAATTCGCTTGCTTACCGTATACGAAACAAAATATTTTAATTTTGCATATCCTAAGTAGGCATAGGTGTAAAAAACGACATATTATTTCGCCAATTTCGACTGTTTCCAGAGAATCAAATATACGGAAATACACCCATGCCTACTTGGGACATGCAAAATTAAGATATTTCGTTTCGTATACGGTAAGCAAGCGAATTTTTATATGGAATGTCAAATTATGTCGTTTTATTCCATACGACTTGCTAAAACTCTCTATTTTTTATGGCATAAGCACACTAATTTTGTAAGTACCAAAATAAAAAAAATCATTGGAATTAATTGAATCAATATTAAAATAGTTTTTGTTTTATTCGATATAATTAAGGTCGATCCACACTTTTCGGTCATCAACGACAGCCACAGTCATTTTCCATACAAGCTGGCAGATTGTTGTTGACTGACAGTCTGTCAACTTAATGTGGAAAATGTGACTGCGACTGATGACTGAAAAGTGTCGATCGACCTGTTATTAGCACAGACAGACTCCGTCCATTTACTCGTACATTTTTCAAGTAAGCTTTAACTATATCAATTTGCAGCCGCATCACTTAATGCATGCTTTAGGCTCAATTTCCTGCTTCAGGTATGCTTTAATTGTGATGGTTCATTCCAATACTTAAAGCATACTTTAAAAATGGCCGAGTAAATGTCAGTAGACAAATTATAATTGCCATTGCGTGTCTGATTGCACCTTACAGTTTTGAATTATAAATAATTGTTAGTGATGACACATTTTAAATTTTCCTAATCTGGATCTAGGATAAAAGATAATATCATTGAAATAAGAACTGTTACAAATTCTTAACTACTCGTACATACAATATAAAATCATGATGTAATAAAATGGCAAAATAAATCTCATTGTTTTTATTATATGTAATAATATTTCGCTCTGAATAAAGTGATGCCCACACCGGCGCGTCAGCGAATGTTCGCGGCGAATTTTTCCGCGGCGTCAAAATTGTAACACACTGCGTTGTATGGAGATGCCCACACCAACGCGAATATTCGCCAGTTTTGCAGTATTTTTCCCGGTTCGAATATTTGCTACCTAATGTCATTTTATTCAAATAATTTATTTGACAGGGGCAGTGTAGTACAACTTGATGTTGGTGTACCCGAAAAAGATGTAGATTTGGAATGAGTTGTTTAGGTATTGACCGAGCATTTAAGTTTTGAATGTTTTATGGTATGGATGTAGGAGATTGATATAAATCGAAGTAATCATTAATGAAGTAGTCAATGTAGCAAATAAATAGTTTAGAATAAAAAATTAGAAGTGTCAAGATGAAATACAATAAATTGTTGAAATTATAATTATTTAAGCTTTATTTTCTTATATGGATGAGTGAAAGAAGTAACATTTTTGGAAACATGCATTCCAAGGAAGGAAGGTTTTTACTCGTTGGACTAGGTTGACAACTAACAAAATCATACATTTTGTGAATTATTGTACTTATCTCGGTTATCCGCTTGTGAGCTGCGCAGGAAAGATGCTCCGACGCCACCTTAGAGAATTTTGTTGCGAGTCCAGCGAAACCTTGTCAATGATTTTATCCTTAGAATAAGTATAGACGTGGAGAGGTAAAATGTCGAATTTCACGTTGATTTCTTCCGCTTACGCTTTTACATAATAAGTGAAGATGCCGCGATATTTTGATATAGTGTACGAAAATTGCAGCATGATTATAAATGTTAAAATAATCGTATTTGGCCAGTTCTTGCAGTTATTCTCTATCATGTCTAAGTCCCTTCCTTACATAAATCTAATGCCTTTTCTAAGGCAACAACATGATATCAGCTGTGAGTGACAGTACCCAGCGAATTATTCGCGCCGCGCCGGTGTGGGCACCAAAAAATGTGCCGCGAATTTTCCGGTGCGGATTCGCGACGGAAAATTCGTGACGCGTTGGTCTGGGCATCACTTAAATCAACTTACTTTTATTTTAAATATTAAAAACATAAACACCTCGTTATAATGCTCTTATGCTTAGTAAATACTCGTACATACATTACATGTTTATATAGATTCAAATAATACATAACGCGTGAAGATTTATTTCTTATTATCATCTTTTAGAATACATAATAGTTTTGATATGTATGAATAGTGAGTAAAATGTGTGATTTTGTTTGATTACTCTCATTCTAATTTTTTAAGCAGTAGATTTCCTGTGTGTTATGAAAGATTTAAGATTGAAGTTTCGTACAGCAAAGTGCAGTGCTTTAGTAAATGTAAATATAAAAAGTAACATTTGACTTAGTGGTATTGAAGAATTTGAATTGCATTGAAATTTAGTTAAAAAAAAAAATGCGGAAAAAAATTGTACTCAAAGCCAGGCGAACCGTGTTTGGAATTTACCAAATTTTCGTCCTAAGTAAAACATAAAACCAAGGTTAGGTTGGGTATGGGTTAGGCGTTGGGCTCCTATTAACCAGAGCAGCTCATAGCAGTCTGATTAGTTGGGAACTTAGAGAAAACATAGCAACCCATGCCATGCGTTAGTCCAGAGTGGCTAAGTGATCACACAACCCATATGTGTTTGACTCCAAATTTATTACACTACACTCCACGAAATAATTCAAATGTCAAAATATTGTCGATGCAAATATTAACCCTTCTGACGCCGCCTACGAGCTATTATGCCTAAGGTGTAGCTGAATCTTCTGTGAAATCAATCTTATTTTTTGAAGAGGTCTAATTTTGGTTCTAGAAACAGTTTACATAGTGTGTCTTACGATGATGCGCCGTTTTTTCGATTCTTTAGACATAGTCTACATTTCGCCGACCGTTTGATCGCATTTGTGGTCGTCGGTTCCTTTAAAATTTATATGGAAAGCGGTGGAAAATATTATTGAACGATATTTTTCATCAAGATATAGTAAAAATGGTCTGTCTGGATCTATACGCCAACAGAAGGGTTAAATATCACGTCGGCATTATAAGAGAGTAATGAATATTACCAACGCCATCTAGAAATATCATAGCCGCAACTCAGCTGTACAATGACGCTCTTAAATTTTGGATTTACACGAACAACAAAAACAAGCATATGACGTAATAAAAAGCAAAAACAAAACAATGCAACATTGGCGAACATAACCAAAAATTACGAGCTGATTTTTACGTCTAAGATTCTACATTGCGGCCTTAATATATAGACGGCGTTGATATTACGCGGATTTTATATTCTCCATTGTAAACAAAAAATTGACGTTTGAATAAAATTTTCACGCATACTATGAACTGCAATAGTGTGAGAACGGTGCCATTTTTATTTTCTGATACCCACTCTGGAATAACGCATGCTTTCTCTAAGGTTGGGAACCAGTTTCTGATAGAATTATGACCGCCAGGCTCCGTACTAAAATGAGAAACATTACAATAATATTACTACGCTCCAACTGAACCTGATAGCGCCGAAGCGAGGGTTTTTTTTACGAACAACTGAAGACCATCACCTGGACGTCTGTTGATCGATACCGAACCGAGAATCAAATCGACCATTTTGCCATTTGTAGCTGATTTAGAAGTTGCCTGCTGGATTTCCGTAATAAGAGAGGTGCTGACGCAGGTATGAGAAGAGATATTGCTTCCGTGCAATCTCGGCGAGATTCTTCGTCCCGGCACCGTAAGTTCGACACCGCCAAATTAAAATCCATCCAGCTGTAGCTCAACAGTTTAACGATCACCTTGCGCAGAAAACAGCTGTGATTATTAGTCACCCAGTTGATGACAATAAAAAATGCATCCCTGAAGAGCGCTGAGACTGTTCTTGGGCAAAATCCGGCCTACCGACCAAAACCTTGGATGTCGGACGCAACATGGCAGCGGATTGTCGAACGGAAAGAGCTAAGGGTGGGTCCAGCGTCAGCAACAGACGAGAATCGTAACAAAACTGAGCGCCTGTACCGGGAAGTCGGGAAGTCCTACGTAGTGTACGCCGCCGTGACAAAAGAGTCTATACCAACTCTCTTCTTGCTACAGCAGAGGAAGCTACACGGAATAATGATTTAAATACCGTTTTCAATGTCATCAAGGAGTGTAAAGGTGGCCGTAGCTCCTATTAACACCCGGTGGAAGATAGTGATGGAAGGCTACTTATCCATACCGACGATCAGTTGAGGCGATGGACAGAGCACTTCGCTGCAGTTTTAAATCGAGTGACTGATGGCGAAGTCCCCGTTCATATTGATAATTTAGCTTCCCGTCAAAACACAGGTATACGATCAACTCCCCCAACGAAACAAGAAATTGTGGACGCAATTATTGCACTGAAACGTGGCAAGGCTGCTGGGCTCGACGGAATTCCAGACGAACTTTACCAAGCAACACCGGGCTTAAAAGCGGAGCTATTGCATCCTCTTATTGGTAGAGCGTGGGATATAGAATCTTTTCCGACTGAATGGACTGATGGTTTGATTGTCAAACTTCCAAAAGAGGGCAGTCTTACAGAATGCTATAATTGGAGGAGTATTTGTGTGCTTCCTGCTGTTTCCAAAATAATAGCTAGGATAATCTTGGAGAGAATCAAGCTCTACTTAGAAAGCAAGATTGATGAAGAGCAGGCTGGGCTTCGATCTGGGTTTTCTTGAGTGGACCACATCAACACTTTGCGGATTCTTCTTTTTCTTTTAGCGGTGCAGAAAGGTGTGTAACCTCTGTGCATCTATGTGGGTACGATTTATGGTTCGTCAATGTTTGTGTCCGTGAGGTCTAAGGACAAAAACATAGCTGCTGCGATAGGGTTTTCCCACAGTGATATAGGGGTAAGATCAGTGGGCGCAGCGGGGCATTGAAACAAATGGCCCACATCATGAGGAGTGCCATTGCAGTTTGGACAGATGTTTTGGATGTCCGGGTTTATGCGAGAAAGGTACGAATTAAGGCATGAACAAAAGCCCGACCGAAGTTGAGCTAGTGTTACTCTGGTGGCTCTCGGGAGCCTAATCTCCTCAGGCGAAATTGGTGGTGGGCGCTCTGAGAGGACTCTATTCGCACCTAAACTCGCGATACACCGATTCACTTCTTCAGTGTGGATCGCTGCAATGGCGGCTCGGTATGTAACTTCATCGTAAGGGTCCCGTTTGTATCCCTGAACCTCTCTCTCAAGGTCTCGTAAACCACGCCTGACATGTCGTGGTGGAGGAATTCGGTCCATGAGATGATTATTGGGATGATCCTCACGGTAGCAACCAACAAGATACTGTTTAGAGAGTAGGAGATTGTGATCACGTATTGGCATCAATTTTGTCTCCTGATGTAAGTGATCCTGGGCAGACATCAGAAGGCAACCTGTCGCGATGCGTAGAGCGGCATTTTGGCAGACCTGAACTTTGGACCAGTTTGTGTCACATAGACTATGTGTCCAAACTGGGGCTGCATAATCAGCGGCCGCTCGACCCACCGCTTTATAAGTAGCTAGCATGGTTTCTTTATCTTTGCCCCAGGTGCTACCAGCTAGAGCTTTTAGGATGTTGTTCCTACTGCGCATTTTTTCACATACTGAAGCTGCATGATTCGCAGACGTCATCATGTTCTCTAGGTGAAGCCCGAGAATTTTGGGGTTTTTAACAGTAGGAACAGAATTGTTGCCAATACGTATATCCATCTCCCATCTGATGTCCTCCCACCAAGTGGTTAGATAAGTCGCAGAAGATTTGGACGCAGAGATGGTGAGGTTTCGGCTTTGGAAAAATGCCTGTAATCGTCCTAGATAGCGATTAATTCGGAGGCGCATTTCTTCCTTATCATTCCCTGTGGCGAGTACGGTGCAATCGTCAGCATAGGAAATCACCTCGATTCCTTCAGGTGGTGTGGGAAGGCCGGACATGTAGATGTTGAACAGAGTGGGGGAGAGTACCCCTCCCTGTGGAACACCTAATTTGATTTTCCTAAGCTTAGAACGTTTGCCTCGAAACTCGGTGAAGGAGTGCCGACCAGCTAGATAATTGGCAATCCAACGGATCTCTTGTGCAGGAAGATGCATATTCAACAGGTTTGCTAGGAGCATTGAATGATTGACCTTATCGAATGCACTTGATAGGTCTATTGCCACCAGAATAGTTCTGTGACAACGACTGCGTTGATTTAGCCCATCACGAATGCGTGTAGTAATCGCATCGAGGGCAGTGGTGGTACTATGCATCTTCCTGAAGCCATGCTGGTGAGGTTCTAGCTTCGCATGTGCAACAAGAGTGGGGTGAATAAGGGCCTCCAGCGTCTTTGCGACAGGAGAAAGTATCGTAATGGGGCGGTTGGATTCCCCGAGATTTGCGCTCTTCCCTGGCTTGAGACAGGGAACAATTCGACCTGTTTTCCAGATTTCAGGGATGGCAAGCGTGGACATCGACAAGTTAAAGGCGGCCGTGAGATACTCAATGGCTGGAAGGTCGAGATGTTTCAACATGGTCATCGAAATGCCATCTGGTCCGAGGGCCTTGGAGTTTTTATCATTCTCGATGACTTTTTTAACCTGGTCCGCTGTAAAAGATGGTATGGTGTCAACATTCCGGCTGCGAATCCGTCTTCTAATTTTGCGCTTGAGGCCGTCAGACTTGGGATGTTCAATAAATTGTTTATTGAACAGGCTAGCACACTGAAGAGGATCACAGGTTTTAGTGTTGCCAAGTTCAATGGCGTTGTTGCCCTTTTCTTTCCGAGGATTGGAAAGGGCGCGGACGGTAGACCACAGTTTGCTGACACCTTCATTGAGGTTACATTCATCGAGGTGCTGATTCCATTTCGCCCTCCTATAGTCTTTAACTTGTCGGTCAATTTCGGAGTTAAGCTCCTGAATTCTGGGATCATCAGGGTGAGCGCTTCTGATCTGATCACGTTCATCGGCTAATCTGGCGGCACTAGTGGGAAAGTTAGGCCGAACTTTCGGGATACGTCCTGCCGGAATAAAACGTGCCGCGGCTGTGGTAATGACGTTCCTAATATTTTTCTCGGCCTCATGAATGGTAATAGGTGATGTTAGCTCGGTGAACTTCGCCGACGAGTAAGCTTTGAAACCATCCCAATCGGCTTTCTTGTGATTGACAAACGTTCGCTTCTCTGACTTAGTCATGTTCGCTGGTTTGTCAATCTTTATAATGATTGGGAGGTGATCTGATTTAAGGGTGGTACGTACTTCCCATCGGGAAGCAGCAATTAGACTGGCACTGACAATAGTTATGTCAGGAGAACTACTGCAAGTGCCCACGACTCTAGTCGGCGAGTCTTCATTAAGTGAACAGAATTCTGAGGCGTCAAGTGATTCGGCGATAGCTATACCCCTGGCATTGTTGTTGAGGTCCGAATGCCAGAGCTCATGGTGCGCATTAAAGTCGCCAAGGATGACCCTGTGCTCTCCGGAAAGGAGAGGACCAATATCGAAACGATAGCCAGAAGGGCAACTAGAGTGAGGTGGTACATATATATTAAAAATTTCGATATTGATGGAACTGAGATGGCTTGAATTTCCGCCGTACCGTCAGCAACTACATCTAATACACAGTAATGTACGGACTTGTGTATTAGGAAGGCAAGTCCACCTCCAGGGTGAGGATCATCCGTGACGGCCGGTCGATCTTTCCGCAGTATAACATATTCGCTATGGACGCTTAGAGACGAGTTTGCGTGAAGCAACGTCTCTTGGATGGCGGCGATGAGAATTCTGTTGGAACTCAAGAAGTGTGTGATCTCAGCGATTTTTCGGTGAATGCCATTACAGTTAAACTGTAATATAGATAGTGCAGTGAAAACTGCTGGAGGGGGAGGGCCAGGCGTAAGACTGGGTCTGGCATTCCTTATCATATTGTTTGGCGGTGTAGGGGGCAGTGGTGGGGAAGGTGGGCTGGGAGCAGCCCTGGGTTGCCCGGAATTTATACAACCTGGCGCAACATATGCTAAGGAGTGTTGACCTTGTCTACGTAACCCTGAACACCTAAAGTGAACCCATTCCCTGCAGCAATTACACTGCACTGATCTGGCATTCGAACCGATACGTTGGTTGCAGACACTACAAATCCATACCTCTGGGCCTGGATTTGTTTCAATACCGGCGCGAATTAGTAAAATTGAGAGCAGCCGCGCTGAGATGTAATGCTCCCAATATGACGAAAAAACACATACATCGTACCCACACATATACACAGACAAACACAACCTTCCTGCATCGAACCTTCAGGGCTCCTGCCGGGGCTCTTGCCAGGAAGGCATTTTGGCAGCTTTTGGCCGTTTTGCAAAACAAAACGGGTGTGGTCCGCCCCGTAGAGGCAGTTGCCGTAAGACCACTGTTGGTTGTACCCATGTTGGTTGCTATCGTAGTCAACACCCGAATTTCGATCTTATGGACAAAACCCCACCTCCACGTCATGTTAGACGTACATTAAGGGACAAGGAAAGGGAAGTCCAGAGATTCAAAAGAGTTCCCCTCGATAACACCAACAACTAAAAGGCGGCTCTAAAGCAGTTGCATACTAGCGAGATAACAATAGCCACGATGATCTGTCATCAAACCGTGTCCTTCGAGCTCGACCGCCAGATATCTCCAATGACGAACTACAGCTACCTAGAGCCACACGTACCACCTTGGCTCAGCTTCGATCTGGATGGTGCTCCAGACTAAATTCATATTGGACCCGTATCGACAGCACCATTGCAGACACTTGTCCAGCATGTGGAGCCAGCCCGCACAACGTGGACCACCTTTTCAATTGTAATGCCGCACCAACGCATCTAACACCCATTGCGCTTTGGGAAAAACCCATTGAGGTGGCAACCTTCTTAGGCCTCGAACTTGAGGAGAGAATGCCAACCATTTACGAATGACACTAGTTCCCCCCCCCCCCCTTACTTGCGCCGCTACAACAACAACAACAAATCAGCTCACCCGACTAAGTGTGAGTAGCGAACGTTTGCCAATCACAAAAAAAAAACAATTGGGAACGTCATTGCTAACGCAGCGGCAAGACATATTCCGGAAGTTCGACCTAGTTTCCCTACTAGTGCCGCCAGATTAGCCGATGAAGGAGATAGCATCAGGTGCGTTTACTCTGGTGAACTCCGAAATCAGTCGACAGGAAGGCGAAGTAGAACGACCACTTCAATGACTATAATCTTAATGACGGTGTCAGCAAGTTATGGTCTATGGTCTGCACCCTATCCAATTCAAGAAATGGGCAATATTTTTGGCCGTAAACAAACCATCAATACTCTTCACTGTACGAGTCAGTTCAATAAGGAATTTATTGAATATCCCAAATCTGATCGGCTCAAGCGTAAAATTAGAAGACGGATTCGCAGCCATTGTACACTGCGGACCAGACTCAGAAAGTCATTGAGAATGCTGAAACTCCTAGGCCCTCGGACCTAATGGCATTTCGATGGCCATGTTGAAGCATTTCGACCTTCCGCCTTTAACTTCACGCTTAATCTAGAAAACAGGACAGATCGTTCCCTGTCTCAAGTCTGGTAAGAGCGCTAGTCTCGGCGATTCATACCGACCTATACTGTCATTTGTCGCAAAGACGCTTATGAACGTTAGGTGGTGTGGGTAGCTCGATGAACTTCGCCGACGAGTATGCTTTGAAACCCTCCCAATCGGCTTTCTTGTGATTGACAAACGTTCGCTTCTCAGACTTAGTCAGGTTTGCTGGTTTGTCAACTCTTATTATGATTGGGAGGTGATCGGACGAGAGAGCAGTGTGCGTCTCCCATCGAGTAGCACTGATTAGGCTGGCACTTACAATAGTTAAGTCAGGAGAGCTACTGCAAGTGCCTGTGACTCGAGTCGGCGAGTCTTCATTGAGTGGACAGAAATCTGAGGCGTCTAGAGATTCGGCAATAGCTATACCCCTGGCATCGTTGTTGAGGTCAGAATGCCAGAGCTCATGGTGCGCGTTAAAGTCACCAAGAATGATCCTGTGCTCTCCAGATAGGAGAGGACCAATATCGAAACGATAGCCAGAAGGACAAAGAGTGTGGTGGAACATATACATTAAAAATTTCGATATTAGTACTCCCTGATGAAACTGAGATGGCTTGCATTTCGGCCGTACCGTCGACATCTACATCTAATACACAGTAATGTACGGACTTGTGTATTAGGAAGGCAAGTCCACCTCCAGGGTGAGAATCATTCCTGGCGGCTGGTCTATCTTTGCGCAGTATAACGTAATTGCCATGGACGCTAAGAGACGAGTTCGAATGGAGCAAAGTCTCCTGGATGGCAGAAATCAGAATTCTGTTTACACTCATGAAGTGAGTGATCTCGGTGATTTTTTGGTGAATGCCGTTGCAGTTAAACTGCAATAAGGACCGTGGAGTGAAAACCGCTGGAGGAGGAGCAGGGGTTAAACTAGGCCTAGCATTCCTGATCATATTTTTTGGGGGTGCTGGGGGCTGAGGAGGAGGTGGAGGGCTAGGAGCAGCCCTTGGTCGCCCGGTATTTATGCATCCCGGTGCAACATATGATGTGAAGTGCTGACCAACCCTTCTCAGGCCAGAACACCTGAGATGTACCCATTCCAAGCAACAATTACACTGCACTGACCTGGCATTCGTACCGATTCGTTGGCCGTAAACACTACAAAACCATACCTCTGGGCCTGGATTTGTTTCAATGCCGGCGCGAATTAATAAAATTGAGAACAGCCGCGCCGAGATGTAATGCTCCCAATATGACGAAAAAACACATAACTCGAATCCACACATATACACAGACAAACACAACCTTCCTGCATCGAACCTTCAGGGCTCTTGCCAGGGAGGTATATAGGAAACTTTTGGCCGTTTCCATGTAGAAAACGGGTGCAGTCCGCCCCGTAGAGGCAGTTTCCGTAGGACCACTCGCAAAGACGCTGGAGGCCCTTACTCACCCCACTCTTGTTGCACATGCTAAGCTAGAATCTCACCAGCATGGCTTCAGGAAAATGCATAGTACAACAACTGCCCTCAACGCGATTACTACACGCATCCGTGATGGGCTAAATTAACAACGTCCGTGCCACAGAACTATCAAATGCGTTTGATAAGGTCAATCACCCGATGATTCTTGCAAACCTGTTGAATTTGCATCTTACTGCACAAGAAATACATTGGATTACCAATTATCGACATCCCTTCACTGATTTTCGTGGCAAACACAACCAGAAGGAATCGAAGTGATTTCCTAAGCGGACGATTGCACCGTACTCCCCACGGGGCAGGATAAGGACGATATAAGACTTCTCATTAATCGCTATTTAACGCGATTACAGGCCTTTTTCCAAAGCCGAAACCACTCAGGACCGGATTTCACAGATGGGCAACGTGGGCCGGAGCCTACTACGTTTGTCAATCTACCTCTTGCATCCCTGGGTAAGCGAACACGAATGGTAGAGTTGAAATTGGGAAAATTTGATTGAGAAGATTGATGGCGAGACCTCAGCAGCAGCTCTGCGGGATAATTTTCCTAAAAGGACTACTACCACACGATTGTATACAACATCCATCAAAGTGGAGTATGCAATCGATGTTGGTCATGCTTTCCCAGCTGACCTGTTATACGATGGTCAAGTTCCAGTCATCTCGACACCATCTTGGTCGTAGATCACGGTCAACAAATCCGATCGCCATGCAATTTGTCTACATCGACAACAGTTGTCCTCCTTCTTTTTTTAGCGGTGCAGAAAGGTGTGAAACCGCTGTGCATCTATGTGGATTCGAGTTATGGTTCGTCGATGCTTTCGTCCGTGATGTCAAGGGACAAAAACATAGCTGCTGCGATAGGGTTTTCCCACAGTGAGAAAGGGGTTAAGTCAGTGGGCGCAGCTGGGCATTGAAACAAGTGACCCACATCGTGTGGAGCGCCAGCGCAGTTTGGACAGATGTTTTGAATGGCCGGGTTAATGCGAAATGGGTGGAGGGCGCACTGAGAGGACTCTATTCGCACCTAATCTCGCAATAGACCGACTCACTTCTGCAGTGTGAATCTTAGCAATGGCAGCTCGGTATGCATCATCGTCGTAAAGGTCCCTCTTGTATCCCTGGACCTCTCTCTCTAGGTCTCGTAAACCACGCCTGACATGTCGTGGTTAAGGAATTCGGTCCATGAGACTATGGTTGGGATGATTCTCACGGTCAAAACCAACAAGATATTACAACCTTGGTTCCAGCACTACAATAAATATTTATTTTGGTATATACCAGTATTTCGGATGCAACTTGCACCCTTCTTCAGTACAAAGCTATAGCTATACTTATCACACTACAATATTTATTGTAGTGCTGGAACCAAGCTATTCTGTTTTTATTAACATACTTATCACACTACAAACCGTCGGACAAAACCAAAATGTCTACTTAAGATATTACAATTACTGTATTAATTCTGGTTCCCAATTTCGTGGGTGCGAGTTTTAACTAATTGTGAAAATCTTGACTTATCGTTCCATTCTATACACCAACTGCGGTGCATGTCTAGAGGTCCTGATGTAAGAATTCCAATGTGACATTTCCGAAAATTGAATAACTCGATATTTCTCCCGCTGGGGCTCTTCGACTCCAAACAGACAAAGTTCCGCGTAGTTCCCATAGAGCTGGTAAGTTGCCATGCCATAAATACTACAGACATGCACAGTTGGTGTGTAGAATGGAACGATAAGTCAAGATTTCCACAATTAGTTAACAAGATATTGTTTGGACAGTAGGAGATTGTGGTCACGTATTGGCATCAATTTTGTCTCTTGATGTAAGTGATCCTGGGCAGACATCAAGAGGCAACCTGTGGCTGTGCGTAGAGCAGCATTTTTGCAGACCTGAATTTTGGTCCAGTTTGTATCACATAGACTATGTGACCAAACTGGGGCTGCATAATCAGTAGCTGCTCGACCCACCGCTTTGTATGTGACTAGCATGGTTTCTTTATCCTTGCCCCAGGTGCTACCGGCTAGTGCTTTTAGGATTTTATTCCTACTGCGCATCTTTTCGCAAACGGATGCTGCGTGATGATCTGACGTCATCATGCTCTCTAAATGAAGCCCGAGAATTTTAGGATTAGCAACAGTAGGAATTGGACTGTTGCCAATACGTACATCAACCTCCCACCGACAAGAAATGGTGGTAAGAAATGTCGCAGAAGATTTAGACGCGGAGATGGTGAGGTTTCGGCTTTAGAAGAAAGCCTGTAATCGCCCAAGATAGCGATTAATTTGGAGGCGCATTTCATCCTTATCCTCCCCTGTGGCGAGTACGGTGCAATCGTCTGCGTAGGAAATCACCTCGATTCCTTCCGGTGGTATAGGAAGGCCGGACATGTAGATGTTGAACAGAGTGGGGGAGAGTACCCCACCCTGTGGAACTCCTAATTTGATTTTCCTCAGCTTAGAACGTTTGCCACGAAACTCAGTGAAGGTATGCCGACCAGCTAGATAGTTGGAAATCCAACGGATCTCTTGAGCAGGGATATGCATATTCAGCAAGTTCGCGAGAAGCATCGAGTGATTGACATTGTCAAATGGACTCGTTAGGTCAATTGCCACAAGAATCGATCTGTGGCAAGGACGTCGGTGGTTTAGCCCATTACGGATGCGTGTAGTGATCGCATAGAGGGCAGTGGTGGTACTATGCATTTTCCTGAAGCCATGCTGGTGAGGTTCTAGCTTAGCATGCTTAACAAGAGTGGGGTGAATAAGGGCCTCTAGCGACTTTGCGACAGGTGAAAGTATTGTTATGGGTCGGTAGGATTCACCGAGACCAGCGCTCTTTGCCGGCTTGAGACAGGGGACAATCCGTCCTGGTTTCCAGTTCCTCACCGACAGCTGTCACCAAACTTTCACCACTTTCGACCTCTGACGCGGCCAAATATAGACTTTTTCTTTTCAGTGGTTGTTCTTGGTTTGCAATTTCGGATATTCAGCTGGATCGAGTGCCTGTTCAGGGCGTACCCGGAATTTCTGGATTCTGAACCGGTTGTAATAGCCGATCGAAATCATTTTCTATAACAGGACGAAAAAAGCTTGGTAACCACCTCATGATCATTAAAAGAGATATTTTCCTGTGATGGAGCTACTTACAAAGACAATAATGACAACAACTACACTTTTAGAACGAAACTGCACTCAATATAAAAAAAATTAATCAATTCGGTAAAATGAACAGAAATTCCATAAATTTTACAATATACTGAAGTACACTCGGTGCAGTCTACAACCTATTTTATAGCGTGTAAATAAATAATTTTCACATTTTAACAATCACCATTTTTTCACCAAAATTATTCGTCGAATATGTTACCAGACAACTGACAATTATATCGTCAATATGTACTTACAATATTGTAGGAAATTTGTATGTATATATGAGTACGTTTACACGGTATTTACATTGCCTATTTATAATATTCTTTTTTCTTCTAATACATATACATTGAAAGCACTTTTCTGCATTGCTCTCTAACTTTACAGATTCAATCGTATAATCATAAAAATAATAATTGTAAAACGAAAATAAAAAACATGGAATACATACATGGCGCTATTAAAAATATTAAGTGATTTTTTTCGTACTTTTTCTTTTATACAAATATTCACAATTTCTTATATAAATTCTATTTAATAGTAGTCATATCATAATAATATATACGCTTTAAGTCTTACGGTTCAAAGATTTCTATATAAATTTCTTCCTACCTATAGTCGATAAAAAATAATGAAAAATAATTGGAAAAAGAACATTACCTACTGAGTGTGTGGTACATTATTTTTCCATTCGATTTTCGTAAAAACATTTTTTTCTGTTTTTACTTTTTTACTTAATCCTACAGTTTTGCGTTTCAATATCATTCTAGGTCACACTATGTATTTCTTTCTTCTTTTAATTGGAATCGTTTTATCTCTGATCTTCGATCGTCCAACCATTACGTGATATCATTGTATGCATGTATCTTTTTCATAGTACATACACATAGTAATATTATACAGTTAAAATGACAATAATAATACAAATAACATGTCCTATTAGCCTATGACTTCTATAGGTATTACAGCTATTGAAATTATAGTAATTCTTAGGATTATTGTTAGAATTAGAATAACTAAAAGCTATTTTCCGATAAATATCCGTTTCCTCGCAATACGAAAGAAGGGATATTTATCATAATTACTATACGGCACAGCCTTTACGTACACCGTACATTATCCTTAGTTCCGGATAGATGATTTTCTTGATGAGTTGATTGGTTTTAGCGGCTAACATAGCTCGTCGAGTATCCTTTTTGAGTACCTTTATGCCTGGCTTGTGCACCAAAAATGCATTGTCGAGTATGTGAAATTCGTAGTCGAGTGCACATAGTGCGTAGCCCTAAAATAAAAAGAAATTGTATAAATTAGATGTTAACTTGTTTTATTTAATTATAAACTTTATTAATGATGGACATTTAATACTGCTAATTCCTGATTTGGCAAAATAACAAAATATCATCACAATTATGCCTGTTCCTAACGCCGGTACATCGGTTTAAAACCGGTTTTTAACCAGTACCGGTACCAATATTTCGAAGTATCGATATCCCGGTTGTCAACCATGGTCGCGTTTTTTTCCCAACACCGGTGCACCGGTTTTTGCTCGTTTTTTTTTTCAACCGTTGGTCGGTCCCGGTTTTTTTCCAACACCGGTGCACCGGTATTTTGCCCGTTTTCTTTGATCATTATCCGGGAAAAAACTGGGTTATGGTTGAACAACCGGTACTTAAAAAACCGGGCCATGGTTGAAAAAACCGGTGCACCGGGTATGTTGTTGTTGTAGTCGCGGCGCAAGAGAGGGGGGGAACTTGTATCATCATTCATAAATCGTAGGCATCCTCTCCTCAAGGTCAAGACCTAAGAAGATCGCAACTTCGATGGGGTTCTCCCATAGTGCGATAGGTGTTAGATGCGTAGGTGCGGCAGTGCAGTCAAATATATGATCCACGTTGTGTGACCTGGTTCCACATGCTGGACAAATATTTCCAATGCTGTTGTCAATGCGTGACCAAAACGAATTTAGTCTGGAGCAAAATCCAGAACGAAGCTGAGCCAAGGTGGTACGTGTGGCTCTCGGTAGTTGTTCTTCGTCTGCTGAGATGTCGGGTGGTCGAGCGCGAAGGACGCGGTTTACGCATAGCCTGTTTGTGGCTTTGGTTACATCGCTGGTGTGCAGTTGGTTAAGGACCACCTTGTATGTGTTGGAGTTATCGATAGGAACTCGTTTAAACCTTTGGACTTCCCTTTCCATGTCCCTTAACGAACGTCTTACATGACGTGGTGGTGGGATTTTGTTCATGAGGTCATGATTTGGGTGTTGGCTTCGATAACAACCAACAAGATATTGCTTAGCCAGGAGATCATTGTGTGCCTTGAGGTCTAGCAGCTTAGTTTCTTGGTGCAGGTGGTCTTGAGATGACATGCGTACGCATCCAGTAATAGTACGCATGGCTGCATTTTGGCATGTTTGAATCCGTTTCCAGTTGGTTTTGCATAAGTTATTTGTCCATATCGGTGCTGCATAATTTACCACGGAACGACTGACGGGTTTGTAGGTGGTGAGTAAAGTCTCCTTATCTGTGCCCCATTTGCTGCCAGCAAGGGACTTCAAGATCTTGTTTCTGCCCTTCATTTTGTCACTAATGTTGTCGGCATGGGTGTTGAATAGGCCGTGATTATCAATTGTGACGCCAAGAATTTTGGGGTGACGGATAGTGGGAACTTCAGTGTCATTTACTCTGATGTGAAGCCGTTGGTTGTTTCTCTGTTGTATGTGCTAAGGAGGGTGGCCGAGGATTTGGGCGCTGATAGCATTATGTTCTTGTTGTTGAAGAAAAGGTTGAGCTCTTCCAAGTAACCGTTAATGAGATCGCACATGTCGGGAATGTCGTTGCCAGATGTCATTATGGTGCAGTCGTCAGCATAGGATACAATGTCGACTCCTTCAGGTGGGGTGGGAAGCCCTGACATGTATAGGTTGAACAAGGTGGGGGAAAGTACCCCACGTTGTGGTACGCCTTGTTTTATCCTTCTTAGTTTAGATTTTCCATTTCTAAACTCGGTGCTGGATTGACGTCCGGCAAGGTAGTTTGCGATCCATTTGACTTTATGCGGCGGTGTGGATGAATTGCGGAGATCCGTCAGTAGGAGCGAGTGGTTCACCGTATCAAACGCTTTCGACAGACCTAAAGCCACAAGAATGGTACGCTTAAACGGCGGGGGCTGGTTGATCCCATTGAAGACCTTAGACATGATTCGGTCTAGTGCAGTGGTGGTGCTGTGCCTTTTTCGGAAGCCGTGTTGGTGATTAGCGAGTTGTATATGCGTCGCAAGAGACTTGTGAATCAGCGATTCTAATATTTTTGCCACAGGGGATAGAAGCGTGATTGGTCGGTAGGATTCTCCTAAGGAGTGTTGTTTACCAGGTTTGGGTAACGGTATGATACGGCCTCTCTTCCAAATTTCTGGTATGATGAATGTTCGTAACGAAAGGTTCATCGTGGCAGTGATATACTCTAAGGCCGGTGTGCCGAGGTGTTTGAGCATGATCATTGCTATACCGTCTGGACCAAGTGCTTTAGAGTTTTTGGCATTCTTTATGGCCATTGCAACTTCTGTAGTGGTGATTTGGAGATGTTCATCAACTTTAGTGTTTCGGATGTCTCGTGTGATTTTGCGCTTGGGTTTATCCTTAGTTGGGTGTTCGACGAATTGTTTGTTGAATAGGTTTGCGCATTTGTTATCGTCGCTCACGGTAGAGTTACCAAACTTGATAGAAACCCTCCCTTGAGTTTTAGTGGGTTTTGATAGGTTTCTAACCATGCTCCAGAGTTTGCTCTCACCGGTGTTGGAATTTAGTTTTCTTAGGTGTGATTGCCATATGCCTCTCCTGTGGTCGTTGACCTGTTTGACTATGATGTCATTAAGGTCGTTGATCCGTGGGTCCAACATCTGTCCAAACTGCAATGGTACTCCTCATGATGTGGGTCACTTGTTTCAATGCCCCGCTGCGCCCACTGATCTTGCCCTTATATCGCTGTGGTAAAACCCTATCGCAGCAGCTATGTTTTTGTCCTTAGACCTCACGGACACAAACATTGACGAACCATAAATCGTACCCACATAGATGCACAGAGGTTTCACACCTTTCTGCACCGCTACAAGAAGAAGAAGAATCCGTGGGTCACTTGGGTCTGCACTTCTGAGTTGATCCCTAGTTTTTTGCCAATTTAGCCGCAGATGTTGGGAAGTTGGGTTTTAGGCTGGGAATGCGGCCTGCTGGAATGTATCTCTTAGCTGCAGTGAGAATAATTCGTCTAATTTGTTTTTCAGCCATACGTACATCACTTGAGGCGGTAAGACTAGCAAAAGCCTCGTTGGTGAACCTTTTAAAGCTCTCCCAGTCAGCTTTGTTGAAGTTGGTGTACGTCTTCTTATCGGGATGGATGAATTTCGACGGCATATCCAGAGTGAGTATAATTGGCAGGTGATCAGATGATGTTGTGAGGATTGGCTCCCATGAGATGTCATTAATAAGTCCAGGGCTGGCGATGGTAATGTCAGGTGAACTTGTGCAGGATCCAGTGGTACGGGTCGGTTTGTCGTCATTTAAAGGGCAGAAATCTGAATCATCCAGTTGGTCGGCGATGATGTTACCTCAGGTGTCGTTTTGAAGGTTGGAATGCCATAAATCGTGGTGGGCGTTGAAATCACCAAGTAGGAGGCGATATTGTCCATTCAATAGAGAGATGATATTGATTTGTAACCGGTGGGACAGCTGGAGACAGGTGGAATATATATGTTGTAGATTTCAAAGTCAATATTTCCTGATTTAACGATTATCGCTTGCTCCAAGGTGTTATCGGCGGAAGTGATATCAACGACGCTGTATGGCAAATTATTGTGGATGAGGAAAGCCAAACCTCCTCCTGCGTTCCTATTACGGTCTTGTCTGATGACGTTGTAGTTCCCATATGACGTGAGTGAGTGACTAGAGTTAAGTTTGGTTTCCTGTACTGCCGCTATTTGGATATGGTGTCTGTCCATGAGTGCTGTTAGTTCAGCGATTTTGTGCTGGAGTCCATTACAGTTTAATTGGACTATCTTCGTGCTGGTGTAATTTGCATCGACGATACGTGGAGCTGGTAGTCTTACGGCAACTGCCTCTACGGGGCGGACCACACCCGTTTTGTCATTGCAAAACGGCCAAAAGCTGCCAATATGACTCCTGGCAAGAGCCCCGGCAGGAGCCCTGAAGGTTCGATGCAGGAAGGTTGTGTTTGTCTGTGTATATGTGTGGGTACGATATATGTGTTTTTTCGTCATATTGGGAGCATTACATCTCGGCGCGGCTGCTCTCAATTTTATTAATTCGCGCCGGTGTTGAAACAAATCCAGGCCCAGAGGTATGGATTTGTAGTGTCTGCAACCAACGAATCGGTTCGAATGCCAGATCAGTGCAGTGTAATTGCTGCAGGGAATGGGTTCACTTTAGGTGTTCGGGGTTACGAAGACAGGGTCAACAACACTCCTTAGCATATGTTGCGGCAGGTTGTATGAATTCCGGGCAACCTAGGGCTGCTCCCAGCCCACCTTCTCCACCACTGCCCCCTACACCGCCAAACAATATGATAAGGAATGCCAGACCCAGTCTTACGCCTGGCCCTCCTCCTCCAGCAGTTTTCACTGCACTATCTATATTACAGTTTAACTGTAATGGCATTCACCGAAAAATCGCTGAGATCACACACTTCTTGAGTTCCAACAGAATTCTCATCGTCGCCATCCAAGAGACGTTGCTTCACGCAAACTCGTCTCTAAGCGTCCATAGCGAATATGTTATACTGCGGAAAGATCGACCGGCCGCCACGGATGATTCTCACCCTGGATGTGAACTTGCCTTCCTAATACACAAGTCCGTACATTACTGTGTATTAGATGTAGTTGCCATCTCAGTTCCATCAGGGAGTACTAATATCGAAATTTTTAATATTTATGTACCACCTCATTCTAGTTGCCCTTCAGGCTACCGTTTCGATATTGGTCCTCTCCTTTCCGGAGAGCACAGGGTCATCCTTGGCGACTTTAATGCGCACCATGAGTTCTGGCATTCGGACCTCAACAACAATGCCAGGGGTATAACTATCGCCGAATCACTTGACGCCTCAGAATTCTGTTCACTCAATGAAGACTCGCCGACTAGAGTCGTGGGCACTTGCAGTAGTTCTCCTGACATAACTATTGTCAGTGCCAGCCTAATTGCTGCTTCCCGATGGGAAGTACGTACCACCCTTAGATCAGATCACCTCCCAATCATTAAAAAAATTGACAAACCAGCGAACATGACTAAATCTGAGAAGCGAACGTTTGTCAATCACAAGAAAGCCGATTGGGATGGTTTCAAAGCTTACTCGTCGGCGAAGTTCATCGAGCTACCATCACCTACTAACATTCACAAGGCCGAGAAAAATATTAGGAACGTCATTACCACTGCCGCGGCACGTTTTATTCCGGCAGCACGTATCCCGAAAGTTCGGCCTAACTTCCCCACTAGTGCCGCCAGATTAGCCGATGAACGTGATCAGATCAGAAGCGCTCACTCTGATGATCCCAGAATTCAGGAGCTTAACTCCGAAATTGACCGACAAGTTAAAGCCTATAGGAGGGCGAAATGGAATCAGCACCTCGATGAATGTAACCTCAATGAAGGTGTCAGCAAATTATGGTCTACCGTCCGCGCCCTTTCCAATCCTCGGAAAGAAAAGGGCAACAACGCCATTGAATTTGGCAACACAAAAACCTGCGATCCTCTTCAGTGTGCTAGCCTGTTCAATAAACAATTTATTGAACATCCCAAGTCTGACGGCCTCAAGCGCAAAATTAGAAGACGGATTCGCAGCCGGAATGTTGACACCATACCATCTTTTACCGCGGACCAGGTTAAAAAAGTCATCGAGAATGCTAAAAACTCCAAGGCCCTCAGACCAGATGGCATTTCGATGACCATGTTGAAACATCTCGACCTTCCAGCCATTGAGTATCTCACGGCCGCCTTTAGCTTGCCGATGTCCACGCTTGCCATCCCTGAAATCTGGAAAACAGGTCGAATTGTTCCCTATCTCAAGCCAGGGAAGAGCGCAAATCTCGGGAATCCTACCGCCCCATTACGATACTTTCTCCTGTCGCAAAGACGCTGGAGGCCATTATTCACCCCACTTTTGTTGCACATGCGAAGCTAGAACCTCACCACCATGGCTTCAGGAAGATGTATAGTACCACCACTGCCCTCGATGCGATCACTAAACGCATTCGTGATGGGCTAAATCAACGCAGTCGTTGTCACAGAACTATTCTGGTGGCAATAGAGCTATCAAGTGCATTCGATAAGGACAATCATTCAATGCTCTTAGCAAACCTGTTGAATATGCATCTTCCTGCACAAGAGATCCGTTGGATTGCCAATTATCTAGCTGGTCGGCACTCCTTCACCGAGTTGCGAGGCAAACGTTCTAAGCTTAGGAAAATCAAATTAGGTGTTCCACAGGGAGGGGTACTCTCCCCCACTCTGTTCAACATCTACATGTCCGGCCTTCCCACACCACCTAAAGGAATCGAGATGATTTCCTATGCTGACGATTGCACCGTACTCGCCACAGGGAATGATAAGGATGAAATGCGCCTCCGAATTAATCGCTATCTAGGACGATTACAGGCATTTTTCCAAAGCCGAAACCTCACTATCTCTGCGTCCAAATCCTCTGCGACTTTTCTAACCACTTGGTGGGAGGACATCAGATGGGAGATGGATATACGTATTGGCAACAATTCTGTTCCTACTGTTAAAAACCCCAAAATTCTCGGGCTTCACCTAGAGAACATGATGACGTCTGCAAATCATGCAACTTCAGTCTGTGAAAAAATGCGCAGTAGGAACAACATCCTAAAAGCTCTAGCTGGTAGCACCTGGGGCAAAGATAAAGAAACCATGCTAGCTACTTATAAAGCGGTGGGTCGAGCGGCCGCTGATTATGCAGCCCCAGTTTGGACACATAGTATATGTGACACAAACTGGTCCAAACTTCAGGTCTGCCAAAATGCCGCTCTACGCATCGCGACAGGTTGCCTTCTGATGTCTGCCCAGGATCACTTACATCAGGAGACAAAATTGATGCCAATACGTGATCACAATCTCCTACTCTCAAAACAGTATCTTGTTGGTTGCTACCGTGAGGATCATCCCAATAATCATCTCATGGACCGAATTCCTCCACCACAATTCCTTGAGAGAGAGGTTCAGGGATACAAACGGGACCCTTACGATGAAGCTACATACCGAGCCGCCATTGCAGCGATCCACACTGAAGAAGTGAATCGGTCTATCGCGAGTTTAGGTGCGAATAGAGTCCTCTCAGAACGCCCACCACCAATTTCGCCTGAGGAGATTAGGCTCCCGAGAGCCACTAGAGTAACACTAGCTCAACTTCGGTCGGGCTTTTGTTCACGCCTTAATTCGTACCTTTCTCGCATAAACCCGGACATCCAAAACATCTGTCCAAACTGCAATGGTACTCCTCATGATGTGGGTCACTTGTTTCAATGCCCCGCTGCGCCCACTGATCTTACCCCTATATCGCTGTGGGAAAACCCTATCGCAGCAGCTATGTTTTTTGTCCTTAGACCTCACGGACACAAACATTGACGAACCATAAATCGTACCCACATAGATGCACAGAGGTTTCACACCTTTCTGCACCGCTACAAGAAGAAGAGGTTTGCCAGAAGCATGGAGTGATTGACCTTATCAAACGCATTTGATGGTCAATCGCCACCATGATGGTTCTATGGCATGGTGTACGCTGGGTTAGTCCGTCTCTTACACGTGTAGTGATCGCGTCCAGAGCGGTGGTCGTACTGTGCATGCGTCTGAATCCGTGCTGATGGGGTTCTAGCTTCGCATGTGAAACGAGAGTGGGGTGGATGAGGGCTTCCAGCGTCTTTGCTACAGGTGACAGAATCGTAATCGGTCTGTAGGAAGTTCCTAGTTTGGCACTTTTTCCTGGTTTAAGGCATGGGACTATGCGACCTTGTTGCCAGATTTCAGGGATGGCAAGCGTGGACATCGACAAGTTAAAGACTGCCGTGAGATACTCAATGGCAGGAAGGTCAAGATGTTTTAGCATGGCCATTGAAATGCCATCGGGTCCAAGAGCCTTAGAGTTTTTTGCATTCTCAATGACTGTTTTAACCTGGTCCGGGGTGTAAATTGGTACGGAGTCAACATTTCGGCTGCGAATCCGTCTTCTAATTTTTCGCTTTAGGCCATCGGACTTGGGATGTTCAACAAAATGGCTTATTGAACTGGCTCGCACACTGAAGAGGATTGCTTGTTTCTTTTTGGCCGAAGTTTATGGCTATATTGCCCTTATATTTAGTGGGGTTCGAAAGGGCACGGACTGTTGACCATAACTTACTAGCACCTTCATTAAGGTTACAGTCATTGAGGTGCTCGTTCCATTTGGCCTTCTTGTAGTCTTTAACATGTCGCTGTATTTGGATTATGAGCTCCCGAATTCTGGGGTCACCAGGGTTAGCGCGCCTAATGCTGTCACGTTCATCGGCTAACCTTGCAGCACTTGTTGGAAAATTTGGACGAACCTTTGGAATGCGCCCTGCAGGGATGAACCGTGCCGCAGCTTTGGTAATGACGCTCCTAATGTTCCGTCCGGCCTTATGTATATTGGTGGGAGGGGGAAGCGCGAAGAACTTGATGACGTGAATGTTTTGAAACCTTCCCAATCTGCTTTTTTTATGATTGACAAACGTTCGCTTCTCTGACTTGGTCAGGTCAGCTGGTTAGTCAATTCTGACTATGATAGGAAGGTGGTCAGAGGGAAAACCAGTACGTGTTTCCCAGGAGGTCTCACTAATTAGGCTGGCGCTGACAATTGTAATGTCTGGGAAGCTAATACAATTCTTTGCATCACGGGTTGGCGAGTTTTCATTGAGGGTACAGAAAGCTGATGCGTCCAGAGATTCGGCGATAGCTTGACCCCTGGTATCGTTGTGAAGCGCGGAATGCCAGAGTTCATGATGGGCATTGAAGTCGCCAAGAGTGATCCTGTGCTCTCCATTAAAAAGAGGACCAATATTGAAATGGTAGTCTGTACAGCTAGAATGTGGTGGTATGTAGATATTAAAAATTTCAATATTGGTGCTTCCTGGTGAAACTGAGATGGCTTGCAACTCCGCCGTACCGTCTGAAACTACATCTAATACACTGTAATGTACGGACCTGTGTATTAGGAAGACAAGACCACCTCCAGGGTGAGAATCATTCGTGGCGCCTTCTCTGTCCTTACGTATGATGATATATTCACCTTCAGCGTTGAATGGTGAATTCGCGTGGAGCTTAGTCTCTTGGATGGCTGCAATCAGAATTCTGTACCTCTCTCAAGAAGCTTGTGATTTCGGAAATTTTCCCTAGGATGCCATTACAGTTGAACTGCAGTATGGACACCGGTGTAAAAGTTGCTGGCGGAGGGGCAGGAGTTAAACTGTGTCTTATATTCAAGGCAACATTATTGGGGGGAGTAGGGGGCATTGGTGGTGGGGAGGGGCCTGGTATTACCCGAGGCTGCCCAGTAAACCTACAGCCTGGTGCAACAAATGTACCTTCTATGTAATGACCCATCCTTCTCAAACCGGAGCATCTGAAATGCACCCACTCCGAACAGCAACTACACTGAAGTGACCTGGCATTAGAACCGATACGTCGGTTGCAGACACTACACATCCATACCATAACTGGGCTTGGATTTGCTTCAATGCCGGCGCGTAGAAGAAGAATTGAGAGCAGCCGCGCCGAGATGTGATGCTCCCAATAAGACGAAAAAACATATATATCGAATCCATACATATACACAGCCATACACAACCTTCCTGCATCGAGACCTTCGAGGCTCTTGCCAGGTAGGAGTTTTGGCAACTCTTGGCCGTTTGTTGTAGCAAACGGGTGTGGTCCGCCCCGGAGAGGCTTGGAATTGCAATTGCAAAATGCAATATGCAATGGTTGCCAGTAGGACCACACATTATCTACTCCCGCCAGGTGTTGGATGTTGGTACTAAATTGCGACATGAAATAGAATTGCCGAGCTTCCCTGGGACATGCCTTATCGGAACGTTATGTGAAACAATACACCAGTGGTTTGTGGTCTGTTCCGAACACGAAGTTTCGATGATGTTTGAAATTTCGAGATGTTTGAAATTCTTTACGGAGAGATACATGGCTAGCGGCTCGCCGCTCCGCAGGTCGCAGTTTTTAGGAGTGAAAACTAATCGGTCGCCACTGGTTGTCTGTAAACTGTTCTAAGACAGAGCCTATCCCCGTATCGGACGCGTCTTTTGTCAAACGAATGGGTGCGCCTACTATGAGATGCGTTAGTATTGTTGTTTCGGCCAGACTGCGCTTGCATTCTTCGAAAGTAGCGACCATTTTCAGTGTCCACTTGATTGGTCGCTTGTCATTTGTCTTCGACTCTCCAAGTAGTTCATGTAAAGGAGCTTCAATTTCAGCTGTTTGTTTGATGAACGGCCGATAGAAATTAATGAGCCCCAGAAATCGTCGATGCTCGCAAACGGTCTGTGGTTGTCAAATGATTCCAATCGTTTGGACTTTAGGTGCCGACGGTGTTACACCCAATGACGATATTTTATGGCCCAGGTATTCTAATGAATCCCATCCCAATTATCACTTCGATGGATTTACGGTTAACCCTTGCTCCTTCAAACGCTGAAATACAGTTCGCACGTGCTGCAAATGCTGATTTTCGTCTTTCCAGTATATAAAATGTCATCGATATAACATTTCGCGAAGTGCAACCCCTCCAGAACCTGATTCATAAATCGCTCGAAAGTCTGCCTAGTGTTTCGCAGACCGAATGTCATTCATGGAAACTCGAAAAGACCGCAAGGGGTTGTAATGACGTTTTTTTTCAATATCCCGCTCGTTGACCGGTATTTGATGGTACGCTCCTTTCAAGTTTATGATGGTAAAGATTTTCGAACCATCTACCCACAGTGTATCATGTATTTGCGGAACGGGCGACTGGTCAGGAATTGTCGCTGCGTTCAACTGATGATAGACGCCAGACGATCGCCATTCGCCTGCGGTTTTCTTTGGAGACATATGGAACGGGCTGGCGTATTGGCTACGGGACGGTCTGCAGATCCCCTCTTTCAGCATTCTGTTGTTGTTGTTGTTATAGCGGTACAAGTAAGGGGGGGGGGGGGTGCTATCGATGCGAAACCAAAATAAGTTTAGTCTGGAGCACCATCCTGACCGAAGCTGAGCTGAGGTGGTACGTACGTGTGGCTCTATGTAGCTGTTGTTCGTCAGTAGAGATGTCAAGTTTAGCATCTACGGGTATACCGTCAGATCCCTCGACAGTTTTGGACCTTCGGCAATTTATTCACAAGTTCTTATTTTCAATTGGGGATTTCTTCATCCAGTGAATGCACTCACCGCCAGAAGCCCAACCCCGGGGTTGAAACACTGGTTGACTTGGGTAACAACCTCCAGCCACCTCGAGTCCAACACTTTGATGGGCAAGGACCATGGTCCCCTGGGCACACACTTCCCCGAGGTACACTATTCGCCAAAGACTTCTATATAGCAGGTGTGATCCTCCTTCGGCCCCGTGTTGGTTAAGCTTCACGTAAACATTCAGACGTGCATGTCCCAGGCTCGTTAAACCTGTGACTACTCGTCTGCTTAAAGCAGACTCGTAGCGCTACTTTTCACATGCGGGCGGCCCCTTCAGTTTACTAGTCAGCAATGCGATTCGGCCCGTGTGGTCATCAATCCACAAACTAGTTAGATATAGGCGCACAGGCATTCTCCACCAAGGCCGTTCTTCCTAACTAGCCCCTTTGAGGCTCGGGTTATGCGAAGCGGCGAGCACCGAAGCCGAAGCCGCGAAGCCCACGATTTGCTGACGGTGAACCTCCCCACCAAGGATCACCGCAATCGTTCTCGGCCTGTTAATGACTAACCTCCCGTAATCTATGAGAGGAGGTCAGTCATGCACAGAGTTACCCGTAAATGATTCCGGAGCACGAGAGCGTCATCGCCTGAATTGTCTTTGTACAAATCCACGCCATGGCGTCTGAACCATGCAAGGGGCCTCCCTGCGCTGCTCGGGTACGTGGTGTCGCAACTCGCCAAAAATCTGTATCCCACTACACAGCCGTCGCTGCGTCACAAGGATCCAGACCCCCCTGCGGGAAGTAGAGATGTCAGGTGGTCGAACGCGTAGGACACGAATTTCCGACAGATCATTCATGGCTTTGATTACCTCCCTAGTATGCAATTGCTTTAGAACCGCCTTGTAAGTGTTGGTGTTATCGAGGGGAACTCTTTTGAATCCTTGCACTTCCCTTTCCTTGTCCCTTACGAACGTCTTACGTTTCTGGGCGGTAGGATTTTGTCCATAAGATCGTGGTCCGGTTGTTCACTAAGATAGCAATAAACAAGATATTGCTTAGCGAGGAGCCCATTCTGACTTTTCCGATTTAGCAGCTTTGTCTCCTGGTAAAGGTGATATTGAGATGTCATGCGTACACATCCAATAATTGTACGCTGCATTCTGACACGTTTGAATCCGCTTCCAGTGGGTGTCGCAGAGATTGTTCGTCTATATAGTTGCTGCATAATTTACCACAGAACGACCGATGGCTTTATACGTGGTAAGTAACGTCTCCTTTTCTGTTTCCCATTTGCTGCCAGCAAGAGATTTCAGGATCTTGTTCCTGTTCTTCATTTTATCACTTATGTTGTTGGCGTGGCTGTTGAAAATGACATGCTTGTCGATTGTGACGCCGAGGATTTTGATTGACGAACAGTGGAGACTGATGTTATTAGCTGAACCATGTAAAAAAGAAATGTTTCTTGAGAAACAATTATGTATCTTACCTGAGTCATTTTATCACTTTTGCCCTCCCAACTTAATCGTTCGTCATAGTGCGGATCGGCATGTGTGCCAATATAAATCGGTTCCCAATGCAGAAAGTAACCAACACGTTTGCCTATGTGAAACACGCCCAATTCTTCCGTCTCGTTCGCTTGTATCCACTCTTGAGATTTCGGCACTCCGTGACAGCTGGAGCATACACGCTTATGGAACGGTATCGCCTTACCGGCCTTCAGCAGTTCTTGCAGTTCGGTTTTGTCCTTCGGCACGGGCGAAGCACTTTCCACTTCGAATATCGACAATGGATAAACCCTGAAAAATTGTTTTAAATTAACAAAATTCGTTTGGGTCAATAATATGATTGGCTTACTTTGGATTCTTTCTCTGAAAAGTGCTATCATTGCGCGCAACCATCTCTAAAAACTTCCTTACCAACCCGGGATTCGGATAGAGTTCCACGTCACTAGCTAAAATATAATGAGTCATCGACGCGTCTCGTGCAATATTTCGCCCGACATTGACAGGATACAGCAATTTCTTCTGTGTCTTGTACATTGCATTTGTCGAAACGTTCACATAGGCGGGCGTCTGTGAACAATTAAAGGCACCGTCCAGCGCCTTATCGAACTTGGGAACAGTCTTTGGGATATGTTTCGAGCTGAAATAAATATGCCACGTGACAAAGTATCGAACCAGGTGGCTTTCGGGCAAGCACGATCGCAGATATTTGATGGCATTGAGGGTGGGCGGGAAATCGGTTCCGGGTGCATGGAGGGCTATACTAATTGGTGCATTCCATCTGCAAAGAAACAATGTTTAAACGCGGCCAAGAAAAAGAAATTCAAGTGCAACTTACCTTTCGAGCAATGGAACAACATTATCTAAAAACGTATAATCAGCATGTGTGGTGTATGTAATAGTTTCGTGGCACTTGAGTTCGCCATGTTCGGCACGAATGTAATTCTTCATCACCCAAAAATCACCACGCTGGTGAGTTTCTGGTACATAGTCGCGATCATGGCATTTTAAAATTGACCTAATTCGATCGGAGAATTCCTTATCATCCGCCGTCGGTATATAGTTCTCGGTACTCGCATTATTTACAAATTGTTCGCGATCCGGTTGAGCACCGTCCGGAATTTGTGGTGAATTATTATTATCACCGCCGCCCACGCCGACAGCCGCGCCACCTCCATCTATGCCTTTCCCCACCTCGCCAGCATTATTCTCGTTCGGGTTCTCCATATTTTGCATGTCCCCACTCGGAGGAGGATTTTCGGCAGGATTTTGACTGTCTAGAACCGGTTGAGGCCCTCCGTCAATAGTCATGTCGTGCGGTTGTATGATCTGTTGCGCTAAAGCTTTTTGTGCGTTGGCCTCATCCGGAGGCGGTTCGTTGGGTTTGTTTTGCGCGTCGGCAACATCCATATTGTTGATGACGTCAATGTTGAGTTTTTCGTCTTCGAATGGCTTCTCTTCGGAGTTCTTCTTGACGGTCGGGTCTAACCGTATCGGGTCCTGAAAAAAGAAGATTAAAACAGAAAATTATTATACCAATCGCATCTTCGGGAGTCAAAAGAAAGGTATCCCTATCCCTATTCATCTTAGTGTCACAAACAGAAATTAGGAAAAATTGCGTAATTTTTCGACGTCTCGTTGCCAATGTATTATTTTGAAACCATTAACTGTTGCCCTAACACTAATGGCGTCAACTCAATTGTTTAGCTGGACTTTCCTTAAATACCATTGGAATACAACAATGACAAAAAACAACAGCAGAAGCGTTCAACTGTATAATACCGAACAAAGGCGTCATTTCTCTCTCAATCAGGGTCAGAAAAAAACGACAACAACCTCTTGTAAATGGCAGGAAAAAAAATGACAAATAGGATACACCATTGCTGGTGTTTGTGTGCCACTTAGCCTGCACTGCAAGTTAAGTGTGAACCAAGAGAAAAAAACTCTAAGAAATCGTCCATTTGCCAGCAAACGCAAACATTACTCAAACCACGCGAGTATCCGCGTCTCGTCGTACTTCAACTTTTTATTCGGACATCCTTCGACTTCATTCATTTCACTCAGTCAAACAAAATAAATGGTTTCTCATTAATCATTTCTGGCAATTTTCGAGTACATATAGTTCGCCAACGTGGTACAAAATTTGCTCTCGGGGGAGATGGGAGGTGTCTAGTAAAGCTCCAAATGGGAAAGTAAAGAGTGCAAACACTAGTAAGTACACACTGAGATTGAAGAGAAATGTAATGCAAAATCCTCATCTTTTGTTTTGTGTATAGTCAATGCTGAATTACTTTTAGGCCGCAAACCTGAATATGTAAGGTTTGCGGTTGCGAGGGCATGTAAGAGCATATTTTTAGCAAAAAATATTACAACCTGACTCGCATACAAAAATGTTTAATAGGTTTCATTTTCGATTCTAAAGAGCATCGTTATATAGCCTAAAAACATCCCTTGGGACATCGCTTTTTGTTTATGGCCATTGATCGAAGGCTTTCGGCGTTTTGCTTGAAATGCTTAAGAATAAGTGAAAGTCAATTCCCATCAATAGCTCTCCACAATGCCTACGTGAGATGCATCGCTTTTAGCGTTTTAATCCGTAGAAAAAGAAAATGTGCCTAAAGCGTTAATTTGCCGAGATTTACGGACTCAGCTGAATGGTTACTAAATTCATAATTTTGAAATTGAAATCTTGTCCTTGTTAACTAAGACGCGGTTGAAAGGGTGAATAATAATTAAGGCTAAAGTCACAGCTGCAAAATCAGAAAATGTATTGTGGAAAGATATTGGAAGTGTTGAATCATTTATCAAATACCCTTCGGGTTTAATCCTGATGACAATTCATAGCACCTATCGGGACTTGTAAATAATGTGCAGAAGTTTTAATGAATGAAGGAAGACAGCTATGTGGACATGTCTTGTTGTCGTAAAACCTTTTCTAAGTTCGATGTTGCCATCCTCCATTTTTGAGAGAAGGGTAGCGTAGAAAATTCAAAATTCAAAATTCAAAAGTCAAAACTCAAAATTCCAAATTCCAAATTCCAAATTCCAAATTCCAAATTCAAAATTCAAAATTCCAAATTCCAAATTCCAAATTCAAAATTCAAAATAATTCAAAATTCAAAATTCAAAATTCAAAATTCAAAATTCAAAATTCAAAATTCAAAATTCAAAATTCAAAATTCAAAATTCAAAATTCAAAATTCAAAATTCAAAATTCAAAATTCAAAATGAGTGTTTAACAGCATCGTTGTGCGCAGAACGTTTTTGTGAAATTTAAGTGGTCGATAAAGTTGGTTCTAGCGTTAGTTCTTCTACCGTCAGTATAGTTAACGGTAAGATCAAAGGGTCAATAGTGTCAGCAACAGGCCTTCCGAACAGCCTACTTATTCGGCTGGAGAATCAACCGGGAGAACACGATTTTCAGTTACGCCAGATGATGGAGGCAGTCTGGAGCTCGGGCCAATGCAGTAATTGCGGATATAGTGCTTGAGGAGGGTTCACCAGGTTCTTACAACTGAATCTCAACCATTGCAAAGCAGCACGGGATCTTTTGCTGCAAACGGTGAAGTAGAAAGCTGTAGATGTCGCAATAATAGAACTTGGGGGATACAAATAAGCGAGAGAGAGTACTTCTCGACGCGTTTTCACAACTAGATGTTGTTCTAATGAATTCAGGGGGTAGTAATACCTTCAGGAGGGGAAATGTGGGATCCGTTACTGATCTCACATTTGTTAGCAGTTCGCTGGCCCCGCATACGGACTGGCACGTCAGTGAGCTCTATACTCATAGCGATCACCAAGCAATTTTGCACACGGTAACAAACAGAGTATACCGGACAAGATCTAAGCACAGACCAATGGATGGTCCGCAAAAAGATTCGACGAGGCTCTCTTCAAGGAAGTCCTACTTCAAAGTGATCCAGTCGAAGGTTCTGCGGAAAGCAGGTCAGTACAGATAACAAACCATCTGATGATGGCCTGCGACGCATCTATGCCACGGAAGAAGACATTAAGTCAAAGAAACGAGAACTACTGGTGGTCTGAGGAAATTGCGGGGCTCAGGCGTAATTGTCTGAAAGCGCGACGTCTGTGCCAATGGACAACTCAAAGAAGCGCCCATGATGTCCTATTAAAGGCGTATAAAAACGCGCGAAGATTACTGAATCTCGCCATTAAAAAAAAGCAAACAAAATTGTTTTAAAAAACTTTGCGATGACGCAGACTTGAACCCGTGGGGAATAACATACAAGGTGGTGATGAAAAAATAGGGCTAAAAGCGCCACAAATAAAATGCCCAACGTTGCTCCAAAACATTGTTTCGGTCCTCTTCCTTCAACATGAGAGGATGCCCGCAGGGCAAGGCTCGTCAGAGCAGATAGTTAACATTCCTCCTATAACAGACGAGGAACTTGGCCAAGCTGCTTCATTGTTGAAGGAAGGCAAAGCTCCAGGACCGAATGGGATACCTAATAAAGTGTTGAAGGCCGAAATCCGTGCTGCCCCTCAAAAGTTCGTGGAAGTCTTCGAAACTTGCTTGGCAGAAGGCACTTTTACAATATCATGGAAGCGGCAAAAGTTGGTGCCCCTTTCCAAACCAAATAAACCGGCTGGAGAGCCAAGCTCATGTCGCCCAATCTGCTTGCTCGGCACCTTGGGAAAACTATTGGAAAGAATTATCTTTAACAGACTGTTATCGGTGGTGGACGTAAAAGGCAGCCTCTCAGATCAACAGTACGGCTTTAGACGGGCGAGGTCTACTGTGGATGCAATCGAAATGGTCACCAATTTGGCAAAAGAATCACTTCAAAAAGGTACATGCTGTTCGGTGGTAACGATCGACGTCAAGAACGCTTTTAATTCTGCAAACTGGTCCTCCATTCCTGCCGCTTTACAAAGAATGAATATTTCACACTATCTTGCAAGCCATAATAAGAAGCTACCTCTCAAAACGTATCCTTCAATACCATACCAGCGACGGACCTACGTAGTACGGGGTCACAGCGGGAGTTCCACAGGGTTCAGTGCTTGGCCCGCTGCTATGGATAATAATGTACAACGGCATTCTGGAACTTTCCATGCCTAGAGGAGGTGACTGTGGTGGGCTTTGCCGATGATATCGAAGTGGTGGTGGTGGCAAAGAGGCTGGAGTGCGTTGAAGTCTACGCAAACGAAGCAATAGCAACAATAAAGCTAAAATTCTGGTTGAGGAGACAAGCAGAGTGTATAGCGGTCGTCGTTATAACACGCCAGCGGACTTGGAAAGGTAAAAAGGTTGGAAAGACGGGAAAGCATGAGACAGTGGAAACTGCGGTGAGACGAGGCTGGAACCGGTAGATGGACTAACTTTCTCATCCCTGACATTGAAAAATGGGTTGAACGCCAACACGGCGAAGTGAACCACTATTTAACACAATTCTTAACGGGACATGGTGGATACCGACAATACGTGTACCGATTTAAGCTGAACGACTCGCCAGAGTGTCCTAGCTGCAAGGGAGTTGCAGAAGACGCAAGGCATGCAATTTTTGAATGTCTGAGATTTAGCGTGCGACGCGCGCAACTTAATACGGAGTTTGGGGAAACGTTAAGCCCACATAATGTGGTGAACCGTATGCTGGAGTGTCATAAGAATTAGGAGGCAGTGAGTGAATTTGTGTGTAGTATTCACAAGGAACTTCGAATAGAAAAAGCTAGACGAAAGTCAGCAGCACATCACGGTGGCTAATTAGCTGAAGCCGCCCCTGCGAAGTAACACCGAGAGGTGGTTCCGCAGAAGGCAGCTGATGGAGATGGTCTGGAAATCCGGCATAACTGCGTCTGCAGAAGATTTCCTCACCTCGTTACAAAAAGTTCACCAGCATTGTCATGGGGACATGACGGCTTCATAGCTACGACCTTGGACCTTTGTGTTTTGGCCTGCGTTCCTGCGCACCAATCTGCACCAGATGAGTAAGCCATCCTGGCTTTCATTTTCAGGATTGAAATAGGATCCTATGTTCTATAGGGCGGTGCTCCGCAATCAGTGTCGCCCCGCGTCGCGACGGTATAACTCCTGGTAGCGAGAGAGAAAGATAGAGTCCCTATCGATATATGCTGAGCAGAAGCGAATCTTTAGATGCTAATTATATGATTACTTCTACTTGATTGAGAGAAGGCGACTGCTCATCGGAATGGGTCCTCTTTACAGCTATCCCGTAGTGTAGGTGGGTCAATAGAAGGAAGAGTATGTCTCCTAGGGAAGAGCACAAGCTCTGTTTTAGCTGGATTAAGTCTCAAGCCACTGAGGTTGGGCGTGTTCAAGTAGTCCACTAAGGACTTCCGGTAACTTACCTGTAACAGCGATAGCTACATCGTCAGCATATGCAGTCACCTTGCATCCAGACCTCTCAAGATCCAGAAGCAATTGATTAATTGCTATGTTTCACAATAAGGGAGATAAAATACCACCCTGTGGGGTGCCTCTAGAAACGTACCTATATAAAGACGTTGGGCCCATGGTTGTAATAATGCGCCAAGATGTCAATAGCGCATTCACCAGTATGCAGATTGGCTCGTCGACATGGAGGCTCCGAAGTGCGTCGCCCTAGGTTTAATGTTATTGAAGGCGCCCTCAATGTCTAGGAACACAGCCATCGTGTATTCCTTCTGATGAATAGATTTCCACTGACCTTCCTTTCCAGTAGGCATGTTGTGCCGTTGAAAGGAGATGTGGCGGAATAGTAATTCGTAGATGTGTATCCCCAAGTCGTTCAAGTAGTTTGAACAAAGTTGAAGAGAGACTAATGGGTCTTAGGTCATTAGGACGGGCGTGTGAGCTTCTGCCCGTTTTTGGAATAAACGTAACCAGCACATCTCTCCATACGCGAGGAATATAAACTAGACGGAGACATGCTGTTAGTATGCTCTCTATCCAAGGATAGGTAATATCTAAGCATTGCTGCAAGTCTGCAGGGATAATGCCATCAGGTCCCGCAGACTTAAACGGCTTAAAACTAGATATGGCCCACAATATCTCTCCCGAGGTAAGATCGAATCACTATCACCCGGTGCTGTGTGACTCAAAGGGAATTCAGGTGGTGCAGTTACCGAGCTTCCTGGGAAATGAGAGTCAAGCAAACACTCAATCGTCTTAGTGTTCGAAGACGTCCACGATTCGTCTTCCTTTTGAAGTTGACGTCCACGATTCGTCTTCCTTTTGAAGGAAACTGGGCATCGTTGGATTCAATGCCATCATTTTCCTAAATCTTGAAGTCTCAGATGACCCTTCGATACTCTCGCAAAAGCTTTGCCACGCATTGCGTTTGGACGCTCTTACCTCTTTTTTGAAGGAACTGAGATGTTTTTTGTAGGAGATCCAATCCGACTCCGTCCTAGAAGCTTTAGCCTTATTGAAACTTCTCCCGCTCACTGATCTCAATTCGGAAATCTTGGGACTCCACCATGACGGTTTTTTTGGCAGAATATGAGATGGCAGGGCACGACTCAGAAATCGCTGCCTCAATAGACGCCGTAAAAGTATTTACCATATCATCGAGCTGTTGCTCGCTGTGGGGCAGAGTCGGTAATGCTGGAAGCCCTTCGGTAAGGGCAATACGAAATCTGGGCCAGTCGGTCCTTCTGCGATCCACAATGTGAGGAACTGCATTAGGACATTCAGCAAGGCTAAACTGTAAATAACGATGATCAGAAAAGGAGTGGTCTGACGACACCCTCCAGTCTTTGATAAGAAATATGACATTCTCTGATGCAAGAGTGATGTCCAAGACTTCTTGCCTGTTTATTGTTATAAAAGTCGGCTCACAGCCTACATTACATACGAAGAGATTAGTTCCCATTATATATTTGAGAAGCAGTTCGCCCCGTTCATTGGTGTCAGAGCTACCCCAAATGATATGGTGTGCATTAGAATCGCATCCTAGAATCATATCAGTTTCCGACGCCTTTGCTGCCGCTATGGCTTCTTTTAAATTAGAGGCAGGTAAGTGAACGGCATCATGAGGCATGTATGCCGATGCGACCCAATATACCCTACTCCGTAGTTCCAAGCAGACTAAAATACAGTCACTGTTACTGAAGTTCGGTAGTAAGAAAGCCTTGACGGTCTTACTAACAAGAATGCAGGATCGTGGTCTATCCCGTCCTGTAACGCAGAAAATTGTATAGTCAGGACACCTCAGACCCTTAACGAGGCCATCTCTTACCCATGGTTCCTGAACCAAAACAATATATTCTTTTGTCTGTGATAAACGAAGAATAAGAGCAGCCGAAGCTGCTTTTAAGTGGCGAAGATTAATTTGGAGAAATCTTAGCATGAGGCTTCTCTCTCAACCACGCTGACGTCCGTCTCCTCATCCGTGTCGGAACCAAGGGATTCTAGCATCGGAGACGGCTGAGAGGTAGTATCCAGAGCGGCCAAGTCCGAACAGAGCGATTAGCGGTCATCATCCGCGATTTGATCTGTCGACCTTAACTCTCCGAGAGCCGGATCGTCAGCCGCAACCGTCCCTTCATCCATTGATTGATTGATGACAGATTCAGGCTCGAGGGCCCTTTTGATGTCGCTTTTATACACGCGAAGTTTTAATTTGATGAAGCCGAACCTAACAGCTCCGCCTCACTAGCTTAACGGGGCCAAAGACTCCTTGTTGATAAGTAGAACCGCACAGCTAAGATTGTCTACGGCCTCCTCCAACTTGATGATTCGCCAGTTGTCGGTTCGAATATATACATTGCATGTACGGATCATTTGCAGAATTTGGTCGTTGTCGCACATAAATGGTGGCAGCAATACACGAGCCCTAGGTCGCGATGGAATTTTGTCCTTGCTCACAACTTCCAGCTTAGCACCAGGCCAAACCTCTCTCGCCTTGCCAATAGAATACTTAAACATGGAGGCTGATCTTTCATCGGCGAACTTCATCAGTTTAACGCCTTGAAACTAGTTCCATCCTCGCACACCGGTGGTGGACCTGGAAAGACCTCCATGACGCTCTGGTAGCTAACGGACAAAATTCCCTCGACAAGAATCCATTTATCGACCGAGAAGCTCCCATCGTCAGCCTTACGATCAACAACCGCCAGTTGAATCCACCCTCTCACCGCTTCCGCGTATGATGGGGCCGAACCACTGAGAGGTGAAACTTTCTGTCGTTTCTCCCCTACAGCCTGATCTTCCATTGAGCGTTGTCGCTTAACGACACGGTTTTCAACTGGAAGATTCGCAATAACGGCCAAAGCCCAAACGAGAGACTCCTTTTGCTTGTCGGTCCTTTGAGACTCCTCGACATTCCATATATAGTCACGAACCCTATAAGCATTGTTTTTGATGCGGGAGCGCACCTTTGATGGGGCAACGTATTTACGGGCCCTTTGTGGCGAAGCTCTTGACAAAACTTCCTCCGGGCTATGCGTAATCGACGAAAGAGTCCTTTGCGAGGAAGCTCTTGACGAGACTTCGTTTGGACTATGAGTAGATGTCGAAGTAGGTCCGCTCTTGTGCGAGCTAGTTCTTCCCTTTGACATCAAATCGCGAGAGGAGTCCCTTGACGGGACCTCCTTGCAGATCTTGCCAGATGCTGAAGCTCTAGACGAAACTTTCTGGCAGCGGGTGGCCCACGACGGTTCCCCACCGGAACTCATAATTTGATATAAATATGGAGGAACAAATAAAAGTAAGTATACAAAAGAAACTAGGCTTGAGGATCAAGTGTGTGATTCCGCTGCCCAACTTACCTGTTGACTACCTGTTAACAGATGGCCAAGCAGACGTTTTCGTAGACTCAAACCAGAGTGTGTTCCAATTCAAGCTATAATTGAAACTGTAGGGTACTGGCGTTCCCCGCTAGAGGCGCATCCATCGCATCGCGGAAAAACCAAACGTCATGTTAAATTCAAAATTGTACTTTTCTTCCTATTCGCGCAGCCATCTTGTTCAGACGTGTTTTAAGACCGAATAAAGTTTATATAGTTTGTTGTGATTAGAAGCGAAGTGTTTTTCTTCTGTTTGTTGTCGGACTTCGCTACCGCGAATACCCACAAACTGGTGACCCCGCACGTTGCCAACATTTGGCGAATTACGCAAGCACGTCGACAATGGCAGAAAACGAAAATACATTTTTGGATGCAGAAGGCACATCATTGCCACCATTTTGGCTGTCGCGACCGCGATTATGGTTTGCTCGAATCGAGGCAATATTTCGTGCCCATCGTGTGACGTCAGATTCCGGTAAGTTCGACAAAGTAATTTCGGAGCTGGAACCAGAATTTTTGGAGCAGATCGCCGACCTAGTGGAAACGCCACCGGCCAGCGGCAAATATTTGGTAGTGAAAGAGCAGTTGTTAAGCGCATTCGCAGTTTCCGAAGAGTCCGAGACACGGGAATTGTTGACTGGCCTCGAATTGGGGGACCAGCGTCCATCGCAGTTGCTACGCGCTTTACGCCTTAAAGCCGCGTCGCGGGTTACCGACTCGTTTTTGAAGGCTTTATGGCTTCAGCGACTTCCCGCTGACATACGCACTATACTCAGCGTTGCCGAAACGACAGACCTAACTCGCCTGGCGGAAAAGGCAGACAAAATTGGCGAGGCTCGAGGTGGCGCAGGTGTTGCCTCCGTGGAGTGTGACAGGACTCATTCGTTGGAGTCTTTAAGGAGCGAGGTCGCCGCGTTACGATCGCAAATGGAGCTACCACCAAAGAGTCGTCGTTATCCGCCCCGTCACCTTTCTCCGCCTCGTCATCGTTCTCCGTCTCGTCATCGTTCTCCTCCTGGTCATCGTTCTCCTCCTCGTCATCGTTCTCCGCCCCGTCATCGTCAATCCGGTGAAAAGCCTTTGTGCTATTACCACGCGAAATTTGGCCGACGCGCAATCAAATGTCGGCCACCATGCGGTTGGGTGGCTCAGCACTCGGCGGAAAACTAGAATCGACACTGTCAAGAGCGACGATTGACAGTGTTCAGCACCAATGTCGCCTGCACATACGAGATTGTAGTACCGGCTTATTATTCCTTATCGACACCGGTGCCGACATCTCGGTTCTTCCGCGCAAAAACAACACCAAACGGTCTAAACCTGCTGAGTTCAAGTTGTTCGCAGCCAACGGGTCCATTATCAACACTTCTGGGCAGCAACTTCTGTCGATTAACCTTGGATTGCAACGAAACCTGCCGTGGAAATTTTGTGTGGCCGACGTCTCGCGACCCATCATCGGCGCGGATTTTTTCCGCCACTTCGGGTTGGTAGTCGACATCCGCAGGTCTTCCTGAACCAACTCAAGCATTTGAGGGGGAACCGGCCAAAGCCAACCGTATACCACACCAACAGAACACCGTTGCTGCCAAATTGTTCGCACGTATTCGTCAGAGTCGATTCGGTCAAGAAGTCTCTAGCCCAGCCATTTACCGGACCTCACCGTGTAATCGAACGGTTGGCATCCGTTATTTACAAAGTCGATATTAATGGTCGACAAGTCAACGTTTCGACGGAGAGGCTAAAGCCAGCGTTTTTGGCAATCGATACCAGCAGCGCATCATCTTCTTTGAGGCGTTATGGTGAACATCCTACCGCCAGTCCAGAGGTCGATCCGACGCAGCTACAGTTGCCCGTACCACCAGCTAGCATCAGTCATTCACCGATGTTGAGGCGTGTGCCCTTTGCAACCGCTGACGATGTACGGCTGTATGATTTAGCCGATCCGCCTTCAGCGCATGACCACACGTATGCGTTCCTACCACAATCGGATACGCCACGAAGCAGCCAGCCAGCGAGTACGCCAAGGACATCGATAGCTACGTCACCCGTACTAACGTTCATTCGACCGCCCAACCTGCGAGTCTACCCGCCAGCACGTTCACGAACTCGGCCGGCTGTTGAAGATCATGGTGCTGTCATCGACCGGCGTCATCACTAGGAGGGGGATACCTGTAGGGTACTGGCGTTCCCTGCTAGAGGCGCATCCATCGCATCGCGGAAAAACCAAACGTCATGTTAAATTCAACATTGTACTTTTCTTCCCATTCGCGCAGCCATCTTGTTCAGACGTGTTTTAAGACCGAATAAAGTTTATAATAGTTTGTTGTGATTAAAAGCGAAGTGTTTTTCTTCTGTTTGTTGTCGGACTTCGCTACCGCGAATACCCACAAAACACACCCTGGTTCGAGTCTACGAAAACGTATGCTTCGCCATCTGTTGGTCATAGTCAGGACTCGGACCGAGTAGATAACCGCTAATAACAAATGAATGGCTGAATTCAAATTGTAAGACGAAACCGGACGGGTAAACTTCCAAGACAAGAACCATCGTTCTTATAATCTGAAATGCATAATGCTTGTCTGCTGGCCACTACAAAAGCTCTTGCCGTCCGTTTGTTTGTGCTAATCAACGGACGGCGAGAGCTTTTGTAGTGGCCAACAGACAAGCATTATGCATTTCAGATTATAAGAACGATGGTTCTTGTCTTGCAAGTTTACCCGTCCGGTTTCGTCTTACAATGTAAATTCTCCCAATAGTCGCGTTTTTCGTTAGCTCAATTCCAAAAAATTTATATAGCTATATCATTCCCTTTCTATTGATACCACATTTATTTATACCCATACGATCTGTTTTTAACATGCTTAGCCGACTTGATACTCCGAATGCCTTCCTTACTATAATTAAATAAATAGCATAGCTCACATTTTTTTAAGTGCCGATCAAATACGAGCTAACGATTTGCAGCCGATCAATACTATTTCGAAATGGTTTTTTCAGATAGCTGGAAGTATCGAAAATCGTGAAGCTTCAACGTCTGCAATGGGCGGGGCATGTACAACGGATGGACGACAATCGCATGCCAAAGAAAGTTATGAACGCACAACGAATTGACGGAGCGAGGTTGCGTGGACGACCGAGAGCTCGCTGGGAGAACTCCGTAGGTGAAGACGCCCACCAGCTGCTGGGCTTCCGAAACTGGAGGACAAGGTCATGTAACCGTGACAATTCAACGATTCAGGCGGCCAAGGCCCGACGTCGGGCTTTCGTGCCACATTGATGATGATGTTTTTCAGATAGTGCTTAGCTAACTTGATATAAGTTAGTAATATGGTGCCACCAAATAGCACTTCCCATTTTATTTCGATGCAGAAGGTCTAATTTCTATCCTATAAAATAACTAGCAAATCCCCTCACACTTACCTGCTGATCAGCATTGACTTTCAGCTCCAAATTTTTCTCTTTCGGTTCAAAGCTGGCAACTTGACGCATTTTTGCTACTTCATCCGCGGGAATAATAAATCCCGGACCAGTGAAATTTCCACCGCCGCCTATCATTACATGACTGCACAGATACAGTACGACCACGATATTGATTAGTATACTGCATCTAAGTAGCCAATTACGTCGGGCAAACATCTTGACAGTCTTTTATGTGAATATCGCTTTCCAGTTTACTTGCTACGATGGACGATCGATGATCCTCAACGACCCTCTCTTCCCGATATGGAGCCGCTTATTATTCCTCAATGTGGCGTTTGCAAGGAAGTCTTTACTCTGCTCAATCTTTTGTTATTTTATCACGACGCTAATGGTGAGCTTCTTGGAGTGCAGCATACAGTTGACAATATCAGGCGGTGTACCACGACGACAATTTCGATAGTACATTTATTATAAGTACACTTGGTTTATGACCTTTTCTATGTTTCGAGGAGGAGGAGGAGTAGGAGGAGGAGGTATCTTTGTGTTGCGTTTTCTGATTTCGAGACGCACACTGGTGATTTAGTATGGTGTTCAGTCAAATATTGATTTCGTTAAGGAAAACAATAGAACGTGTTTGGTTCAAGTCACTATACTCTCAGATGATGAGTGGCTGGCTCTCAGCTTTTCAATCGTTTACCGCGAATTTTGAATTTCTCGTAGATTTGTAAACGTCGAATTTTTGCACTTTTAACATGCATTTAGTATGATTTCGTGTTTAATCGATCGATCATTGCATAATTATGGAGTTCTGAAATGGAGACAAAAAAAGTAATTTAGATATGTTTGCTTATTATGTTAATTATAAAGAAAACATAAATTACACAGGGGAACAGCATTTTGTTTATTTAGATTTGATATTCATTTCTAGCTAATTTTTGGTCGTAGAATCCGGAAATGCTAACCGTTTTTCTCCTATACGTCCAGTTTTTGAGATACAGGGGGCTCAAATTTTGGCCCCCATACAAACCTTCCCTTCATTGAAATCAAAACAAACGAAACTCGCTAAAAAAAATTTGTTTGTAAATATTGATTTTATATCTTAACAACATTACCTAAGAATTAAAAAAAAAAATTATGGCAAAAATTTTCGTTTGTAGCTTTTTCTGGAGTGTTCAATTTCCGGAGTGTCCCGTTTTATGCCCCATCAATAGTCCGCCATCATATTCGCATCCCATCTACCTTGATATCGACTTTCCATGATTTTGAAATCTTGATGAAATCGCTCTCCTTGCTCATTACTCACAGCTTCAAGATTTCCGGAAATTCATCTAAATGACTGTGTAAAAAGTGAACTTTGATGCTCATGTTGCAGCTAAGCCTTTGAAAACTGTCCAATAGTTGCTCGACTACTATCGCATAATTCGATGCACTTATATTGCCTAGAAAGTTGTTGACTATATTCTCAAATGCCAGCCATGCTGTCTTTTCATTTTCTTTCATTGATTCCATAAAATTTGTATCGCTGAGAAGCTGCCGAATTTGTGGACCGTCAAATACTCCAGCCTTTATTTTCTCGTATGATAGCGCAGGAAGGGCCGACAGCATATATTTAAAATAATTTCCTTCTGTTGGTAAGGCTTTTACAAATTGTTTCGCCAGGCCTAGTTTTATATGCAACAGCGGGAAAATGTTTTTTATCGATCCACAAGCGGTTCATGCACAATATTTTGATCACTAGCCTTCAGATCAGATCTCGATGGCAAATTCCTTTGTATCCAATGTTTATCACGAGTTCTGCTACCCCACATACACAAAAAGCACGGATATTTTCTATATCCACGTTGCAAACCGAGAAGGAAGAACCATCTTGAGGTCTACACATATGATATGCCTGGTGGACAAAGGGGCCTATTTTTTGCCCTTTGACTTAGAAATGTATAACTGCCACATATATAGCAAACTGACTCCGGTTGTTGAGACACTTTCGACAAGGGATAGTAGAGGCTTCCATTACACAAGTTAAGAGCACAAAAATAGGGTTATATACTCGAACGGAGGCTTTTAAATAAATTTTTTTGATAAAAAAAGACTTAAAAATTGCCGAAGAATTTCACAACTTTTAACAAAAAATCCAGGTCGCGACAAATTACTTTAATTTTTTATTTAATTTTATTGTATACAAGTACTAGAAGGTCCTGCACAAGGATGCAACCCCGTAGCTTTTAAAAAAAGTTGTTATTTAAGGGGGCCTATTGTAATTTTCCGTAAAATTCAAAAAACCCCGTTATCTCAAAAACCTGACGTATAGGGGAAAAACGGACTGCATTTTTGGAATCAGCGAGGCCGTTTTACTATGAATTAGGTGCTAGATTCAAAAAAACAGAAAAAAGTGTTAAAATTGTTCTCCTGTGTTATTTAAAGAAAGTTCCACTTAGAATATATTAAATTGGCAAAAAATACCGAAAAATCTATTTACACAGAACACACCCGTAGAATTTGGAGCACAAAAAACGTAATCATTTCGTTATCGCTCTTGTAAATATTATCCATATAAGCACTGATTTACATTGTTATCTTGGCATATTCAATGATAATACAAATCCGTTTTATCATATTATGGCGATTTCCTAAAATCTACAACATTAAGGCCCATTCTCTCGTACATTTTATAGGCTGGTTAGTCTTATTGCCTAGAGAAGACACAAACAATATTTAGAAAGCTTTTCCATTGTACTGAATGACATTTTTGTTTATTTTGCATAGTTATGTTATCTTTTGCTTATTTACGCTGTTGCATGAAACCGTGCAATGATTTTTTTAATCTAAGATGATGGTGTAACCATCAAAATATGGCAGAACTATGCAAAATAAACAAAAATTTCATTCAATAAAATGGAAAAGCTTTCTGAATATTGTTCGTGTCTTCTCTAGGTGATAAGACTAACCAGCCTATAAGATGTACGAAAAAATGGCCCTAAGTCGCTTATCTATTCGCTAGTAGATAAAGTGGTAATAATTTAAGATGAATTATAGAATAATAGTCAATTTATGACAAGTAGAAAATAGCTGCGCGCTTATCAAACATAATTAAATTGTTATTTGACATTGCAGATTAGATATAATTCGTTATAAATCTTTTGATTTAAATATACATATTTCCGTTTTTGGTATATAATTGTTTTTATCAATAAGGTTATTGAAAATATTTCAAATATCAAAAATGTCTATAAAAAAAGGAAGGCAAATTACAAAATCAATACTTTGAAACAGAGTACCGCAATCAAAACAATAGTTAGTTAGAAACCTATTAAATTCTATCAAGAAGGAGAAAATTGGATAATGGATAATTACGAAACAGAAAATAAATCTCGTACAATTACCAGAAGTTACCAATTTTTGACGGTTACTTGATCAAAGAACGCCCACCCTTCTTAAAGCATTATTTCTTCGAAATTATCTATGTACAAGCTGGTCCGGCGAACTTCGTAGGGCGCCACCTTTTAGGAGTTATAAATTGGCGGATGGGGCAAAAATCTTAAAATTCGCATACATATTTGTTCACGAGGTGTACACAAAAGCATGAAAAAAATAAACTGCCTTGATGATTTTTTCATGGGCGATTTTCTAGATGGAAGTCAAGCAGCCGGGGGGAGGTTTGAATTTGTTGAAATCAGTTAATCCGTTCAGGAGATACGGCCAGCTACTTGAGTTTTCGGAGACCCGTCAAGCCATTCAATAAATATATAGGCCAGTCATTTTATGATTTTAGGTCGCAAAAAATAGCTCGAAGTGAAGTGTACCACCAAGTTTGCAACTTCGAAAAATCTGTGATAACCCCGTGACCCTCAAAAAACCTCAAAATTTTCGGACTTTTTCCATATTTTGGTTTGTGATTTTTAAAAGGTGCTTTATACAAGAAAGTCGTCCACTGGATTTTTAAAGCTAACAAAACCTTCATACCTCCAGCTTTGTAGGTGCAAAGGATCCTAAGTTACAGCACTTTGAACATTGTTTTTTTGTAAAAAAGTTTAAAATTGTAATTTTAGTCCTTAGAGAAAACATAGCAACCCATGCCATGGGTGGCTATGTGATCACACAACCCATATGTGTTTGACTCCAAATTTATTACACTACACTCCACGAAATAATTCAAATGTCAAAATATTGTCGATGATAGAAGAGGTCTAATTATGGTTCTAAAAACAGTTTACATAGTGTGTCTTACGATGATGCGCCGTTTTTTCGATTATTTAGACATAGTCTACATTTCGCCGAACGTTTGATCGCATTTGTGGCCGTCGGTTCCTTTGAAATTTATATGGAAAGCGGTGGAAAATATTATTGAACGATATTTTTCATCAAGATATAGTACCAATGGTCTGTCTGGATCTATACGCCAACAGAAGGGTTAAATATCACGTCGGCATTTTAAGAGAGTAATGAATATTACGCGGATTTTATATTCTCCATTGTAAACAAAAAATTGACGTTTGAATAAAATTTTCACGCATACTATGAACTGCAATAGTGTGAGAACGGTGCCATTTTTATTTTCTGTTGCCCACTCTGGACTAACGCATGCTTTCTCTAAGTTTTAGTCATCTTCCGAACTAAATATTAAATGTGCATTCTACGGAGAAAGTCATGTGACACGAAGTTATAGACCAGTTACTTAGCTGTATGTATGTCGAAACGAATGGAATCGGACCATGGGGTCATAGGGCTGCCCCTGAAAATTAGGTTCTTCTAAGAATTTTTTTTTTCTTAATGTACCAATATTAACCAAACTTCACCCAAGTGTGTTCCTGGCTAAGGCTCAAATAATATCTCGGAACGGATGAAATTGGAACACTATGTCATAGGCTCTGGAAATTAGGTTCTTCTAAGAAAAATTGTTGTCTGTATAAACCAATCTTAACTATACCTCACCCAAATGTGCTCCTAGTAAAGCCTCAAAACATATCTAGGAATGGATGGAATCGGAACATTACGTCATAGGCCTCTCATACAAACCAACCCCTAAATATTAGGTTCTAGTAAAAAAAAAACTTTTTTTCTTATTGAATCTTCACCAAAATTCATCTAAAGAGTGCCTGGATTAGCCTCAACGCATCCAGCAACAGATGGAATTAGAACACGTCATAGAGTACGTCGTATTACAATTTCGGACTTGTTTACAAAAAAAAAACATCTTTTAAAATGCCGTATCTTGGGATCCTTTGTACCTAGAAAGCTGGGATTGCACTCAAATTAAAGAAAATTTTGTTAGCTTTAAAAGTGTAGAGGACAACTTTCTTGAAGGAAGCATCTTTAAGAAATTACAAACCAAAATATGAAAGTCCGAAAATGTTGAGGTTTTTTGAGGGTCACGGGGTTAGCACAGGTTTTTCGAATTTGCAATCTTGGTGGTATACTTCTACAGGGTGGGCCATGAAAGACCTACCAATTTGAAACGCGTATATATTTTTTATTTTTATTTTTACATATTATAACTTAATTCTTGGAAATTTATAATAAGATCATACAGTACGCAACAAGGGCAACACACCAGTATCAGTTACATCCATTAAGATACACTGTTTGGTGCGGTGTTATGGCCGAAAAAATTATATATCCTAGCAATATCCCAAAAAACCAGAGCCGAGCTATTTTGTGCGACCTAACGCCTTATATTTCGGTTTATTGACTGACCTAATAGGCAAAACGAGATAAATGAGCAGACTCCCTTATTTTTTTCTCATCGCCAATTTTCAAGATGCGGCAATAGAAATTCTGTTATCGCGGTTGTAAGTGATTCAGTGGACGGAGGGCTGGGGAAGTTTACTGAAATACGCTAATGCTTCTAAGAGATGTTAAAAGTTATTCGGTTATTACGGTTAATTATCGTTCAGGAGAGAGAGAGGTGAAGTAATTTACTGAAATTCGCTGATCAAGGCGAATAAAATTAGCTGTTTCTTCTGGTCAATTTACCAGATATGGCAATAGCAATTCAGTTACTGCGGGTGGTAGTCATTCAGTTCCGGGTATAATTTTACTGAAATACGTTATTCCGTTTCCGATGGATTCAATAGTAGTCTTCTGGCCAATGTTTCAGGTCTTCACAAATCTGGTGGTTCTATTGCACCCCAGGAAGGGAGAGGGGGATATGGTTATAGGCAAAAGTAGAACTAAAGTAGAACTAAAGGATTTTCTGATATGCGCTACGGAGTCCAGGTTCTAGGAGGTATAGACAAAAGCTGGAGAAAATAAGCTGCGTTCAAAATTTTACTTCTGTCTAATTTTCCATATGTGCCTCCTAGAAGTAATTCAGGTGGGTGGTTGTAAAATTTACAGAACCTTGCTAATGCGATAAAAGGAGGAGAAAATTAACTGCAGGTATTCTATTTTTTCTCTTAGTAAAATTTGCTATTTGAGTGGTTCTCATGTTGGAGGGGAACATAATTATTGAGCTCTTTTAATCTATCTGAGATCCGCTAATCCGCCAAAGGATACAGACAAATTGGAGAAGATGAGGTACCTTTGTAGTTTCCCATATGTGTCAAGAGCTATTCTGTTACAGGGGGATAGAATTAATGAAATAGGAAAATCCGTTCAAAAGATATAGACAACTGTAGTTTTAGAAATAGTTTTTGTATTGGCAAATTTTGAAGTAATCTTCACTTATCGTTCCATTATATACACCAACTATGGTGCATTTCTGTAGTATTTTGGAAATACAACTTACCAGCTCTATTGGAACTACGCCGAACTTTGACTGTGGGAGGAGAAGAGCCCCTTGCAAGAGAAGGCAACTTACCAGCTCTATTGGAACTACGCAGAACTTTGTCTGAGGGAGACAATAGAGCTAGTAAGTTGACATGCCAAAATACTATACAGACATACATTGCAGTTGGTGTATAGAATGGAACGGTAAGTCAAGATTTCCACAATTAGTTAATGCCAGAACCAGAATTAATACAATAATTTTAAATTTTGAAGATTTTTAGAAAGCGATTCTGCAATTCAACGTAGTTATCTATTAGATGGGAAATTTACCGAAATCAGTTAATCCGATCAGGAGAAAAGAATGTGAGAAACAATTCTCCTCATAATTTTGCTCATTGTGAATTTTCAGCATGTTTCAATACTACCTATTCTTGTATTTAAGAGGGGTAACAAATTTACGGAAATCATAGGTGGCCAAACGTTTACCCAAATGTTACTCATTAGTTTTGCCTGTAAATTTCTGTAGTTTTTTGGCTATTCTAGGTGAAACCCATTAGGAGGTCCAGTTTACTGATCTACGTCAATCCGACCAAGAAATATTGACAAAAGTAGGCACAAATGCACGAATGAGTTACCATCGTCATTTTTCAATTTTCCACACGGAGAGAATTTCCTGTAGTAAATTTAATTAAAACAAGTAAAAAATAAAATTTTGTAAAAAACCTAAACGTCAAAAAAATAAAATATTTTTTGTATGATGGTGACACATGCAAGATTTTCCTAAAATTTAGCCGCATAGTCCGTGGTAAGTAAAATAATACGTATTTACCAATATACGTTTTAGGCCAGTCAATAAACCGAAAAATAAGGCGTTAAGTCGCAAAAAATTGCTCGGCTCTGTTTTTTTGGGATATTGTTAGGATAGATACCAGAAGTGTACCACCAAGTTTGCAACTTCGAAAAACCTGTGCTAACCCCATGACCCTCAAAAAACTTCAAAATTTTCGGACTTTTTCATATTTTTGTTTGTAATTTCTAAAAGGTGCTTCCTACAAGTAAGTTGTCCACTGCACTGTTAAAGCTAAAAAAAACTTCTTTAATTTAAGTGTAACCCCAGCTTTGTAGGCGCAAAGGATCCCAAGATACAGCACTTTAAACATTCTTTTTTGAAAAAAAGTTCGAAATTGTAATTTCAGTCATGTTCCGAGCTGAATGCGCATTTTACGGAGAAAGTCATGTGACATGAAGTTATAAACCAGTTCCTTAGCTGTATATATGTCGGAACGAATGGAATCAGACCATGGGGTCATAGGGCTGCCCCTGAAAATTAGGTTCTTCTAAGAAAAACTTATTAACCAAACTTCACCCAAGTATGTTGCTGGTTAAGCCTAAAAAAATATCTAGGAACCGATGAACCGATGATTAACCACCCTTCCCCCAAATGTGTTTTTTAGTAAAGTTTCAAAACATATCTAGAAACGGATGAAATCGGAACACTATGTCATAGGGCTGTCATACAAACCAACCCCTGATAATCAGGTTCTTCAAAGAAAAACTTTTTTCTTTATGAACCAATCTTAACCAAACCTCACCCAAATGTGTTCCTAGTAAAGCCTCAAAACATATCTAGGAATGGATGGAATCGGAACATTACGTCATAGGGCTGTCATACAAACCTCCTAAAATACAATTTCGGACTTTTTTACAAAAAAATCACATTTGTTAAAGTGCTGTATCTCGGGATCCTATGCACCTAAAAAGGGGGTCACGGGGTTAGCACAGGTTTTTCGAAGTTGCAAACTTAGTGGTACACTTCTGGTATCTATCCTAACAATATCCCAAAAAACCAGACCCGAGCAATTTTTTGCGACCTAAAATCGGTAATTGATTAAAATTATTATTTAAATACAGGAAATCAATTGAATCGATCAATATCTGAAGCATAACAAAAATTTAGTGTTTATCTTCAATACACATGCTCGCCGTTAGTCTGCAAACTGTTAATGAAGGCGTGATTCATTATACAAACATTAAGGTGATTCATAAATGCATATTAATAATTTGAAGTACGGTGCGTACTTTAACTTTTTTATACCAAATTTCACTTTTTTCAATTTTTTTTTCAAATTTAATTTATTGGCGATTCTTTCTAGGAAAGAACAAGAATAGAGATAGAAGGATGTAAATTCAACGAAAGTCTTCATGAAATAAAAGAGGATTATTTCTCCAAAATGTGCATAGTCTGGATCGACCATTCTTTAATTAAGTTCAGATTATCGATAATTCGATGTATATACTAAATTATAATATAATAACTGTTTCCTATTTAATGTTTTAAGGATTTCATGAATAAAAAATATTAAATTTTGTTTTTTTTTTTACTGCGGAAAATAAATATTAAGAATGCACTTGTTTTTTCACTGTAAAATGTGATGACAATTTATTATTTTGGATGATAATTATTACTACTTTCGTCGTAAAAATTTACAGTACAAATAGTGAACTTTATTAATATGTAATCAAACTCGAATTGTCATATGGTTGGCTTTAATTATTACCAACGATTAATTGTTACTACTGTGTAGTGAAATTTTACAGTAAAGGAAAGTTAACTTTATTACTTTGTAATATAATTTTTCACAGCGCGAGTAGTTAATTTTACTACAAATGCGATGGGGTCAAAATTACAATTTTGTAAAATTTACTACCGATTTGATAAAATTTGTTCCATGTTCCATAAGCTATTGGAGGTGCTGGTAATTAGAGGAGTCGGCGTAAATTTTATATTAATTGTTTTTATGCCATTGGGGGTAGTTATTTTGTTGTTCGGGATAGAGACCAATCCGGTAGGGCTTACGCTACTGAAATCCTTTTATCTATTCAGAAGATAAAGACATAAATATACGAAGATAAATTGTTTTCGCAATTTTGCTAATTGTATTTTTTTGCATGTTTCAATGAATAGTTAGATGTACTGGGTAGCGAAAAATTCGGTAATTAGTTTAGGAAATGTTCACAAAAGTTTCTGAAACACAACTGCTGTATGCATAATTTCGTTCATTGTGAATGAAGAAGTTTCCAATGCTTATTCTGCTATTCGGGGTAGAAACCAATTCTAAAGGAATAAATATTCAAAAATCCACTAATACATTCAAGAAATGCAGTCTGTGAAAAAGAAATCATTGTGAATTGGTGCTCATTGTCAGTGGCGGATTTACACATTTGCCGCTAGTAGGCTGTTGACATTTTGCCGCCCCTACCAAGCTCTATAAGATGGGTGTCAAACTCAAAGCCTGGCCTAGGCCAAATATCACTGTCTTTCAGTTTAAGCCGTAGGATCAAAAATTCGGTAACGCGTACGGAAATTAACGGATATTTTCAAAATTTTATTACACAAATATTTCTTTAAAATATGACTATAAATCACTCACGACCTAGGGATCCTGGAAAATGCATTTTTTTCGAAAATATACAAATTTTAAAGAAGAAATTAAAAGCTCAAAATTTGTTAACGTAAATTAACTTTGGACAGGAAGGTTGTTTTAAATAGGCAAAAATTAGGTTATGATGTGGTGTGAAACAAACGCATTCATCAGTAGGTAAAGCTTGATAATTGATATTGTAATTGTAAATTGTAGTGTTTCCAAAATTTACTATTTCCTCACCAAATATAGAATTTCTGGTCTTTTTTAAATAAATATTAATTCAAGATACTCTCGTCCCATAATCTGAAAAGTTGCAAACGAATTATATTGCAAACGTCGCAAATGACTATGGGGTTCAGTAGAGTCACTACCATTTTTCGGAACCGAATCATAGGACAAAACTATTCCACGAAGGAGATTAATATTTTCCTGTACAAAAAGGCATATTTTAAGCTAATATGTTCAGAGTGGTCGGAAAGCGATTCATTTCAATCAAGTTTGGGACCTGGGTTTTACACATTTTCATTTGAAAAAAAAGGTTTGAATGTTGGCCAAAATCACATGTACAAGTAACATTTTTAGACTTGAGTTCAACAACCCATTTCTTACATTTTGACGCTTTTTTGCTGATAATTTGGTTTTTGTTATTGGTAGTACAGGACAGAACAGGTCACCTTCCATAAAAAAATTGACAAACAAATTGACAAGAACAACTCAAAATGCAATTGCAAAACTTCAAATCCGGTTTTGAAATTTCGCATAAACTGTTTTTTTTTTCAATTTCAAATACTTTTCTATGAACGTCACTTCTAAAATACTGTTTTAAATTTCATGTTCATCGTTTGATCCAGTCACAAGATAATGCAGGGATCAAATGCTTCAGACGCTGCCCTGGTATTGTGAAACGCCCTTACCAGTGGCGTAACGTTTTCCGTATTTCTTGTGTTCGAAATTGGAGTGGGGGCCCCTTTACGACTTTTTAACCGCAGGAAATATTGACGGAAATCGCATTTACAGCAGTCCACAAATGAACAAGAGCAACGAAAATCTTCTGTTTGAAGAACATGTTTCAACATTTTATAATTTGAGACAAAAACATAAATTTGAATAAGATCATCATCTTGACAATATATCACTAAGCTAAATAGAAGATACTAAAAAACACCACCTGGAGAAGTGCGCCCACATGCCTGTTTCGTATATAACTGTCATTGATCCTAGACTAGAAGTTTTTACCATAAATCTGAGGATCAAGTCAGCTGTAGGAGAAACGACTGATCCGTTATCTAGACAAAAGGGTTTAGCGGCATGCATATATTTCTTGATTTTATGACTCCTAGATAAAAAAAATTGACTTGATGAACGATCTTTCGACTAGTAGATCCATAAGGATCACCTATTTTTTATGATGGGGCACTCCCTTTTCTTTCAGTATTCAAAAACTCAACGAAATGGATCACAATGGCCCAATTTTACGCATTTTAAGATAAGGACTCCTTTCTGCAAGTCGAACCTTTATATCTCTTCAAAATGTTCGTGGCCAAAACCCAGAGAGCTGATATTTAGACAAATCCCCATACTCAATACGCTTGTTAGACAATTTCTTCATAATTTAGTGATTGTTCTGTTAATTGTTTTATTGCAAAATTATGCCAATTGTTAAGTTGCGCTCTCCAGTATCCATAGTTTAATGCTTCGGAGTTCAAGCTTCCCCGTACACAAAACTAGTAGTTTTCTATTTCCGGCGATTTTTGTCTTAAGTTAAAGTTAATATTTATGCTTTAACTTAAAAGTATTGACCCAAACATGCTCCAAACTGACGAATTTCCATGACAAATTTAAAAATGATGTTGACGGATTTCCATTACAAATTGACGATTTTCCATGTCATAGTGACGAAGTTCCATGTTAAATTGACGAATTGCAAAATGTTGTGAACGAATTTCCGATTCGTCACATATTGACGAATATCTTGACAAATCAAAACTCATTTGAAATGTAAATCTGTCAATTTGATCTGGAAGTTCGTCAAAAAGATTTGACAATTCGTAAAGTTGACATGGAAATTCGTCAACATGATTTTAAAATTCGCCAATTTGTACTAGAAATTCGTCAACATTATGTTGAAGTCCAACAATTTAAAATCGAAATTCGTTAATTTGATCTTGAAATTTATTAATTTTTAATTTAAATCTAATTTAAATTCGTTAACAATTTTGAAATTCGTCAATTGAACATGCGAACTCGTAAGCTTAATTTAGGAATTCGTCAATTTGCCGTCAGAATGCCGCAGGAGCGTTTTTATAAAGACAACACAAACATTCATGGTGACAGTGGGATTTAAAATATGTTAATCAACAATTTTAATGCACAAAGAAAGGGCCCCCGCTTTAAATTCGAAAACAAAGATTTTCAAAAATATTACTCCACGGAATGTTTTGTTTCTGTGTTATATTCTGTAGCTGGTTTGCCTATTGTCTTGCAAACTAATAAAAATAAATGACTTAAAAAGAACAGTTACCTAAGGATTTATATTATACATTTTTGGCCTTGGGGGCCCCTGTGGCTTGGGAACCCTTGTTCAACTGAACACATGGAACACCGTACGTTACGCCACTGGCCCTTCCCAAATATTAGATTCGCTATTTTCCGGTTTGGATAATTTTGCACACATATTCCTGATGTCATTTCCTAAAAACCATCATAAAAATTTTCATATTTGCAGACCTAAGAGGGGCTACACACGCACAAATTGAAATTTCATAAATTTACTGTCTACTTTTTCTTAGCAAAAGTAAACAGACTTACCGTCGGTTACTCGTATATATTTATCCATAATTTAAGCTTAAAGCATACTTGTAGCATGGTCGTTTACACTGGCTGTAACATGCTTTAAGCTTGTCGATTGGATAAATGGACCTTAGTATTTAACGTATATCAGCTCAAACTAACTTTGCGGCGCAAAGTTTGCGCAAAGTTTCATATCGGTACCCATACCAGCACTGTTTAGAAAAACCGAAGTGATAACGTAAGCTTAACTTCAAACACCGTTACCGTTACTTTAAACTGGAAAAAATAACTGATGTAAAATGTTCTCCTCAAGTCCTTTGATGTGATTACTATCCATACGTCCATCTCCGATAAGAAATAACTGTTATCATTCTACACATTTCTACCAAATTTTAAGTAAACTGACGGACAGACGGACGGACAAAATAAATTTTATAAGGGTTTTTCGAAAAAAAAAATTCAAAAAACCCTACAAAAGAACTTGGTAGCGAATTTCAGCCTGCAAGCGATTGGCTATAATAGGTCTTTTCGCTTTTCGTCTGTAATAATAAATCGTTCCTAGTGTTTGAAGCTCTGAGATCTCTCTCTGTACCGTAACCCCTTGTGGAGCATTATGCGTTGACTTAGCCGTTTATAGGCTACTTCGAATCAACGTTACATTGCATATAGAGGTTCGGAGTGTATATAAAGTTGCAAGCACTAAATATTTTCTGGACCACGCCCAGATTCGATCTCCGGACCTCTAGATTACTAGCATCGTAGAGTGCGACTCAACCAAGTGAGCCACAGAGCGTGTCAAAGCAGTGAGATAACGATGACAAATAGTAGTTCTACACTTACTTGTCTCTCTGAACTACAAACACCCTTCACGAGAAGAATAAGTACTATATGACGATGGAGTTGAAATTTGTTATTTGCTCCGAATTTGCCGCCCCCGTAAAATCTGCCGCCCTAGGCTCCAGCCTACTCAGCCTACTAGTAAATCCGCCACTGCTCATTGTGGATTCCGAGGCAGTGCAGTTCAAACAAAAAATCATAAAATTATTAACCCAAGGAGACAAATCCGGTGAAGCAAATCCCCTATTCTGTTCAAAATTGCCCAAGGATAGGAAAAGAGCTGCCTTCAACATATTGCTCATCCGTTCAGTAGCTATTTCAGGGGAACCAAATTCCAAGGGGAGAATCACATAAATACCCTAATTCTTTGGAAAAGGAATGGCCAAAGTGTCATTGTGAATTTGATTATTCTGTTGTTCAGAGTAGAGGCCGATTCGGCGTGGCATATTATTCTGAATCTGCTTATCCGTTCAGGAGGTAAATGCAAAAGTGTGTGAAAAATAACTGTCTTCAGTTCATTTGTGCATTGCGATCTTGGAGCGTGCTGTTGTTTTCACATCCAGCTTTTTTTTTTCGTCCTTAGACCATTTTTCTGTATCTCTTGCCGTTTTAAAAATAATCGCTAAAATCAAAAAAGCCCCCTTTCCCCCTTTTTTGAAAGTTGCGGACCCCCAATCGGTTGGAACTTTTTTCCCATAATCTGGGAGCCATCGCCAATCATCCTGCAAAAATCCAGCGATGTAGGATTTTTGCCGACCAAATATCGTATTTCTCTTTGACTATTACTATACCGAAACCAGGACATGAAACCAATCTCAAATTGTATAAATACTTTTGTTTTAATTTTTTTTTTTAATTACATATTCGAATATAACATATGAAAAAGCTTTTCAAAATTATGAATGACTTCGGTTCCGATTTCAAGTGAATCCGATACAGAATAATTTCAATTGATGAGAATTTGAATGGCAAGGCATAGTCAAGTGACATACCCCCAAAAGACGATAGTCAAAAAATATTCTCAACCGAAGGGGTTTGTTCCGTTTCAGGGCACTTCTATGAAATTCAAGTGGGACCGTTGTTCAATTTATTATTGGGATCCTCTTTCAACAGGATACTCATATACTACCACGAGTATTATTTGAATCGTCCTTTTCGATGTTGAGTTCTATAATGAATATTCTCCTGAATCGGAACAATATTCACTCAAATGTGAGCAAATGAATTGATAAATGGAAGAACGACTTGGAGTTATTGAAATTTATTTAATTTCTTCTTTTATAATGGTAATGAAAGATATGATGTTGATCGTTGTGATTTTGAATATATAAGGGATATCGGCTTCGCGAATATTGTATTAGCATTAAATGATATAAACGTGTGGTAAAATATGAATCCACTATGGTTACTTACTGGTAAATTTGGTATGTAGGAATACAATATTCTTCAATTTCTGTATATATTGCATTAATTTCCATTTACTTTATTGACTATGAAATCGACAGAAAAGCTGGTCTTTTGTTATGCTAACCGAACAACAGGAACAAGAGTTCAATATCCTTTCGTTGTGAATGTTTACAAGGCTCCCACAATATTTACACATTCTTGAAGGAATGTTTGTGGAGATAAAGCGAAACGACGCATATTATCCTACTTTTTTGGACATTTTCCATCCCTAATTTTACAGGATTAGTGTCAGCTGAATAATCTGAGAAATCCTTTCGTGTTGTCGTGTTAATACTTTACCTTAAAGATTTTTCTTTTGATCTTGATTAGATTAGAAAAAATCAAAAATTAATTTTTTCACATGCTATTAATTAATTAGGCATATACACCTCAGGCCACTTGAATAGGGACAGTCACTTGAAGATCTTTTTGAATCAATGTCTACACTTCTAAGGGTGATTTTTTAAGAGCTTTCAGATTTGATTTAAGAAAAAAAAACACATAAAACTCAGAAAAATGTATGAAATCTTTATTTTAATCGATAGAACGATCTATATAATTTAATATTTAAAAATGGTTTCATGTAAATGTTGACCGCACAGCGCCTCCCATTGGTGCATACGCTGGGTCCAATTTTTGCATACTCTCTCCAACATATCGGCCGGTATATATCTCTCTCTCTCTTCAATATTGGCTTCCACTGCGTCAACCGTTGCGGGCTTGTCGCTATAGACATATGCCTCAACATAGCCCCACAAAAAAATTGTCTTAATGCGTTAAATCGCACGACCTATACGGCCAATTGACCGGCCCCAAACGTGAAATAAACTGTTCACCGAACTCGCCTCTCAATTGGGCCCTGGTTTCGGGTGATGTGTGGCATGTGGCACGTCTTGTTGAAACCACATGTCAGTCAAGTCTACCTCTTCCGTTTTGGGCAAAAAATAAAAAGTTCGTAATCATCGCACGGTAGTAACGTTCTGGCCTTCGTCGTCTATGAAAAAGTACGGGACAATAATGCCAGCGGCACATAATCCACACCAAACTGACTTTTCCGGAAAGCATTGGCAGTTCTTGCAATGCTTCTGGCTGATTTTCACTCCAAAAATGAGGTGTGTGAAGTTGGCGACGTCACTTTCGATTTTTTAACTTTTTTTTGCTCAGTTCGTTTGCCCATCGTTAGCCCACGTTTGCCCAGGAAAAATTTTCGTTTGCCCACCCCCTCAAAAAAAGTTATTGCAAAAACAAAAAAAATTTTGTGAAGTTGGCGACGTCACTTTTTATTTTTTTATTTTTTATTACACAGTTCGTTTGCCCATCGTTAGCCCACGTTTGCCCAGGAAAAATTTTCGTTTGCCCACCCACCCAAAAAAAGTTATTGCAAAAACAAAAAAAAAAGTGTGAAGTTGGCGACGTCACATTCGATTTTTTGATTTTTTCTTACGTCATTCGTTTGCAAATCGTTAGCCCACGTTTGCCCAGGAAAAATTTTCGTTTGCCCACCCACCCAAAAAAAGTTATGGACAAAAAACCTTTTCAATTTCACTCAATATTTGGAGTGCCTCATCTGGCCACCCTATGCACGCCTCCGAGGTCTGACTTGCACGTTTCGATTGCCCATTGGGTGCCCTCAACAACCCACTAAAAATCGTCGTTTGCCCACCCCTGCGAAAAGAGATATTCACTGAAAACCGTTACTAGTCAGGAATTTCACTCAACAAAAATATCTCATTTTGGTAAATTTGACTACTTCCCGTTCGAATTTTTAAAATGTTTTTACACACTTAATTTGCCCCTCGCCAGCGCTCATTTGCCTAGCAAAAATTTTCGTTTGCCCACCTCCTGAAAAAAAGTTATTGGCAAAAAACCTTCCTCATATAAATTTCACTCAATTATTTTGAATGCCCGATCTGGCAACCCTAATTCCGCCAGGTCAATCGGACTTAGCCACTTCAATTGCCCATGAAGGGCCCTCGTTTGCCCAGGAAAAATCATCGTTTGCCCACCCCCTGAAAAAAAGTTATTGGCATAAAACCTTCTACATAGACATTCACTCAACTATTTGAATGCCTTATCTGGCCACCCTAAACACTCCAGGGCAATCGGACTTAGCCACTTTGATTGCCCATGAGGGGCCCTCCTATGCCCCGAAAAAATCGTCGTTTGCCCACCCCCTGAAAAAAAGTTATTGGCAAAAAACCTTCCACATAGACATTTCACTCCATATATATATATTCTCAAAAAGTGTGAAGTTGGCGACGTCACATTCGATTTTTTGATTTTTTCTTACGTCATTCGTTTGCAAATCGTTAGCCCACGTTTGCCCAGGAAAAATTTTCGTTTGCCCACCCACCCAAAAAAAGTTATGGACAAAAAACCTTTTCAATTTCACTCAATATTTGGAGTGCCTCATCTGGCCACCCTATGCACGCCTCCGAGGTCTGACTTGCACGTTTCGATTGCCCATTGGGTGCCCTCAACAACCCACTAAAAATCGTCGTTTGCCCACCCCTGCGAAAAGAGATATTCACTGAAAACCGTTACTAGTCAGGAATTTCACTCAACAAAAATATCTCATTTTGGTAAATTTGACTACTTCCCGTTCGAATTTTTAAAATGTTTTTACACATTTAATTTGCCCCTCGCCAGCGCTCATTTGCCTAGCAAAAATTTTCGTTTGCCCACCCCCTGAAAAAAAGTTATTGGCAAAAAACCTTCCTCATATAAATTTCACTCAATTATTTTGAATGCCCGATCTGGCCACCCTAATTACGCCAGGTCAATCGGACTTAGCCACTTTAATTGCCCATGAAGGGCCCTCGTTTGCCCAGGAAAAATCATCGTTTGCCCACCCCCTGAAAAAAAGTTATTGGCATAAAACCTTCTACATAGACATTCACTCAACTATTTGAATGCCTTATCTGGCCACCCTAAACACTCCAGGGCAATCGGACTTAGCCACTTTGATTGCCCATGAGGGGCCCTCGTATGCCCCGAAAAAATCGTCGTTTGCCCACCCCCTGAAAAAAAGTTATTGGCAAAAAACCTTCCACATAGACATTTCACTCCATATATATATATTCTCAAAAAGTGTGAAGTTGGCGACGTCACATTCGATTTTTTGATTTTTTCTTACGTCATTCGTTTGCCCATCGTTAGCCCACGTTTGCCCAGGAAAAATTTTCGTTTGCCCACCCACCCAAAAAAAGTTATGGACAAAAAACCTTTTCAATTTCACTCAATATTTGGAGTGCCTCATCTGGCCACGCTATGCACGCCTCCGAGGTCTGACTTGCACGTTTCGATTCCCCATTGGGTGCTCTCAACAACCCACTAAAAATCGTCGTTTGCCCACCCCTGCGAAAAGAGATATTCACTGAAAACCGTTACTAGTCAGGAATTTCACTCAACAAAAATATCTCATTTTGGTAAATTTGACTACTTCCCGTTCGAATTTTTAAAATGTTTTAACACATTTAATTTGCCCCTCACCAGCGCTCATTTGCCTAGCAAAAATTTTCGTTTGCCCACCCCCTGAAAAAAAGTTATTGGCAAAAAACCCTCCTCATATAAATTTCACTCAATTATTTTGAATGCCCGATCTGGCCACCCTAATTACGCCAGGTCAATCGGACTTAGCCACTTTAATTGCCCATGAAGGGCCCTCGTTTGCCCAGGAAAAATCATCGTTTGCCCACCCCCTGAAAAAAAGTTATTGGCATAAAACCTTCTACATAGACATTCACTCAACTATTTGAATGCCTTATCTGGCCACCCTAAACACTCCAGGTCAGTCGAACTTAGCCACTTTAATTGCCCATGAGGGGCCCTCGTATGCCCCGAAAAAATCGTCGTTTGCCCACCCCCTGAAAAAAAGTTATTGGCAAAAAACCTTCCACATAGACATTTCACTCCATATATATATATTCTCAAAAAGTGTGAAGTTGGCGACGTCACATTCGATTTTTTGATTTTTTCTTACGTCATTCGTTTGCCCATCGTTAGCCCACGTTTGCCCAGGAAAAATTTTCGTTTGCCCACCCACCCAAAAAAAGTTATGGACAAAAAACCTTTTCAATTTCACTCAATATTTGGAGTGCCTCATCTGGCCACCCTATGCACGCCTCCGAGGTCTGACTTGCACGTTTCGATTGCCCATTGGGTGCCCTAAACAACCCACTAAAAATCGTCGTTTGCCCACCCCTGCGAAAAGAGATATTCACTGAAAACCGTTACTAGTCAGGAATTTCACTCAACAAAAATATCTCATTTTGGTAAATTTGACTACTTCCCGTTCGAATTTTTAAAATGTTTTTACACATTTAATTTGCCCCTCGCCAGCGCTCATTTGCCTAGCAAAAATTTTCGTTTGCCCACCCCCTGAAAAAAAGTTATTGGCAAAAAACCTTCCTCATATAAATTTCACTCAATTATTTTGAATGCCCGATATGGCCACCCTAATTACGCCAGGTCAATCGGACTTAGCCACTTTAATTGCCCATGAAGGGCCCTCGTTTGCCCAGGAAAAATCATCGTTTGCCCACCCCCTGAAAAAAAGTTATTGGCATAAAACCTTCTACATAGACATTCACTCAACTATTTGAATGCCTTATCTGGCCACCCTAAACACTCCAGGTCAGTCGAACTTAGCCACTTTGATTGCCCATGAGGGGCCCTCGTATGCCCCGAAAAAATCGTCGTTTGCCCACCCCCTGAAAAAAAGTTATTGGCAAAAAACCTTCCACATAGACATTTCACTCCATATATATATATTCTCAAAAAGTGTGAAGTTGGCGACGTCACATTCGATTTTTTGATTTTTTCTTACGTCATTCGTTTGCCCATCGTTAGCCCACGTTTGCCCAGGAAAAATTTTCGTTTGCCCACCCACCCAAAAAAAGTTATGGACAAAAAACCTTTTCAATTTCACTCAATATTTGGAGTGCCTCATCTGGCCACCCTATGCACGCCTCCGAGGTCTGACTTGCACGTTTCGATTGCCCATTGGGTGCCCTCAACAACCCACTAAAAATCGTCGTTTGCCCACCCCTGCGAAAAGAGATATTCACTGAAAACCGTTACTAGTCAGGAATTTCACTCAACAAAAATATCTCATTTTGGTAAATTTGACTACTTCCCGTTCGAATTTTTAAAATGTTTTTACACATTTAATTTGCCCCTCGCCAGCGCTCATTTGCCTAGCAAAAATTTTCGTTTGCCCACCCCCTGAAAAAAAGTTATTGGCAAAAAACCTTCCTCATATAAATTTCACTCAATTATTTTGAATGCCCGATCTGGCCACCCTAATTACGCCAGGTCAATCGGACTTAGCCACTTTAATTGCCCATGAAGGGCCCTCGTTTGCCCAGGAAAAATCATCGTTTGCCCACCCCCTGAAAAAAAGTTATTGGCATAAAACCTTCTACATAGACATTCACTCAACTATTTGAATGCCTTATCTGGCCACCCTAAACACTCCAGGTCAGTCGGACTTAGCCACTTTGATTGCCCATGAGGGGCCCTCGTATGCCCCGAAAAAATCGTCGTTTGCCCACCCCCTGAAAAAAAGTTATTGGCAAAAAACCTTCCACATAGACATTTCACTCCATATATATATATTCTCAAAAAGTGTGAAGTTGGCGACGTCACATTCGATTTTTTGATTTTTTCTTACGTCATTCGTTTGCCCATCGTTAGCCCACGTTTGCCCAGGAAAAATTTTCGTTTGCCCACCCACCCAAAAAAAGTTATGGACAAAAAACCTTTTCAATTTCACTCAATATTTGGAGTGCCTCATCTGGCCACCCTATGCACGCCTCCGAGGTCTGACTTGCACGTTTCGATTGCCCATTGGGTGCCCTCAACAACCCACTAAAAATCGTCGTTTGCCCACCCCTGCGAAAAGAGATATTCACTGAAAACCGTTACTAGTCAGGAATTTCACTCAACAAAAATATCTCATTTTGGTAAATTTGACTACTTCCCGTTCGAATTTTTAAAATGTTTTTACACATTTAATTTGCCCCTCGCCAGCGCTCATTTGCCTAGCAAAAATTTTCGTTTGCCCACCCCCTGAAAAAAAGTTATTGGCAAAAAACCTTCCTCATATAAATTTCACTCAATTATTTTGAATGCCCGATCTGGCCACCCTAATTACGCCAGGTCAATCGGACTTAGCCACTTTAATTGCCCATGAAGGGCCCTCGTTTGCCCAGGAAAAATCATCGTTTGCCCACCCCCTGAAAAAAAGTTATTGGCATAAAACCTTCTACATAGACATTCACTCAACTATTTGAATGCCTTATCTGGCCACCCTAAACACTCCAGGGCAATCGGACTTAGCCACTTTGATTGCCCATGAGGGGCCCTCGTATGCCCCGAAAAAATCGTCGTTTGCCCACCCCCTGAAAAAAAGTTATTGGCAAAAAACCTTCCACATAGACATTTCACTCCATATATATATATTCTCAAAAAGTGTGAAGTTGGCGACGTCACATTCGATTTTTTGATTTTTTCTTACGTCATTCGTTTGCAAATCGTTAGCCCACGTTTGCCCAGGAAAAATTTTCGTTTGCCCACCCACCCAAAAAAAGTTATGGACAAAAAACATTTTCAATTTCACTCAATATTTGGAGTGCCTCATCTGGCCAACCTGTGCACGCCTCCGTGATCTGACTTGCACGTTTCGATTGCCCATTGGGTGCCCTCAACAACCCACTAAAAATCGTCGTTTGCCCACCCCTGCGAAAAGAGATATTCACTGAAAACCGTTACTAGTCAGGAATTTCACTCAACAAAAATATCTCATTTTGGTAAATTTGACTACTTCCCGTTCGAATTTTTAAAATGTTTTTACACATTTAATCTGCCCCTCGCCGGCGCTCATTTGCCTAGCAAAAATCGTCGTTTGCCCACCCCCTGAAAAAAAGTTATTGGCAAAAAACCTTCCACATAGACATTTCACTCCATATATATATATTCTCAAAAAGTGTGAAGTTGGCGACGTCACATTCGATTTTTGGATTTTTTCTTACGTCATTCGTTTGCCCATCGTTAGCCCACGTTTGCCCAGGAACAATTTTCGTTTGCCCACCCACCCAAAAAAAGTTATGGACAAAAAACCTTTTCAATTTCACTCAATATTTGGAGTGCCTCATCTTGCCACCCTATGCACGCCTCCGAGGTCTGACTTGCACGTTTCGATTGCCCATTGGGTGCCCTCAACAACCCACTAAAAATCGTCGTTTGCCCACCCCTGCGAAAAGAGATATTCACTGAAAACCGTTACTAGTCAGGAATTTCACTCAACAAAAATATCTCATTTTGGTAAATTTGACTACTTCCCGTTCGAATTTTTAAAATGTTTTTACACATTTAATTTGCCCCTCGCCAGCGCTCATTTGCCTAGCAAAAATTTTCGTTTGCCCACCCCCTGAAAAAAAGTTATTGGCAAAAAACCTTCCTCATATAAATTTCACTCAATTATTTTGAATGCCCGATCTGGCCACCCTAATTACGCCAGGTCAATTGGACTTAGCCACTTTAATTGCCCACGAAGGGCCCTCGTTTGCCCAGGAAAAATCATCGTTTGCCCACCCCCTGAAAAAAAGTTATTGGCATAAAACCTTCTACATAGACATTCACTCAACTATTTGAATGCCTTATCTGGCCACCCTAAACACTCCAGGGCAATCGGACTTAGCCACTTTGATTGCCCATGAGGGGCCCTCGTATGCCCCGAAAAAATCGTCGTTTGCCCACCCCCTGAAAAAAAGTTATTGGCAAAAAACCTTCCACATAGACATTTCACTCCATATATATATATTCTCAAAAAGTGTGAAGTTGGCGACGTCACATTCGATTTTTTGATTTTTTCTTACGTCATTCGTTTGCCCATCGTTAGCCCACGTTTGCCCAGGAAAAATTTTCGTTTGCCCACCCACCCAAAAAAAGTTATGGACAAAAAACATTTTCAATTTCACTCAATATTTGGAGTGCCTCATCTGGCCACCCTATGCACGTCTCCGAGGTCTGACTTGCACGTTTCGATTGCCCATTGGGTGCCCTCAACAACCCACTAAAAATCGTCGTTTGCCCACCCCTGCGAAAAGAGATATTCACCGAAAACCGTTACTAGTCAGGAATTTCACTCAACAAAAATATCTCATTTTGGTAAATTTGACTACTTCCCGTTCGAATTTTTAAAATGTTTTTACACATTTAATTTGCCCCTCGCCAGCGCTCATTTGCCTAGCAAAAATTTTCGTTTGCCCACCCCCTGAAAAAAAGTTATTGGCAAAAAACCTTCCTCATATAAATTTCACTCAATTATTTTGAATGCCCGATCTGGCCACCCTAATTACGCCAGGTCAATCGGACTTAGCCACTTTAATTGCCCATGAAGGGCCCTCGTTTGCTCAGGAAAAATCATCGTTTGCCCACCCCCTGAAAAAAAGTTATTGGCATAAAACCTTCTACATAGACATTCACTCAACTATTTGAATGCCTTATCTGGCCACCCTAAACACTCCAGGGCAATCGGACTTAGCCACTTTGATTGCCCATGAGGGGCCCTCGTATGCCCCGAAAAAATCGTCGTTTGCCCACCCCCTGAAAAAAAGTTATTGGCAAAAAACCTTCCACATAGACATTTCACTCCATATATATATATTCTCAAAAAGTGTGAAGTTGGCGACGTCACATTCGATTTTTTGATTTTTTCTTACGTCATTCGTTTGCCCATCGTTAGCCCACGTTTGCCCAGGAAAAATTTTCGTTTGCCCACCCACCCAAAAAAAATTATGGACAAAAAACCTTTTCAATTTCACTCAATATTTGGAGTGCCTCATCTGGCCACCCTATGCACGCCTCCGAGGTCTGACTTGCACGTTTCGATTGCCCATTGGGTGCCCTCAACAACCCACTAAAAATCGTCGTTTGCCCACCCCTGCGAAAAGAGATATTCACTGAAAACCGTTACTAGTCAGGAATTTCACTCAACAAAAATATCTCATTTTGGTAAATTTGACTACTTCCCGTTCGAATTTTTAAAATGTTTTTACACATTTAATTTGACCCTCGCCAGCGCTCATTTGCCTAGCAAAAATTTTCGTTTGCCCACCCCCTGAAAAAAAGTTATTGGCAAAAAAACTTCCTCATATAAATTTCACTCAATTATTTTGAATGCCCGATCTGGCCACCCTAATTACGCCAGGTCAATCGGACTAAGCCACTTTAATTGCCCATGAAGGGCCCTCGTTTGCCCAGGAAAAATCATCGTTTGCCCACCCCCTGAAAAAAAGTTATTGGCATAAAACCTTCTACATAGACATTCACTCAACTATTTGAATGCCTTATCTGGCCACCCTAAACACTCCAGGGCAATCGGACTTAGCCACTTTGATTGCCCATGAGGGGCCCTCGTATGCCCCGAAAAAATCGTCGTTTGCCCACCCCCTGAAAAAAAGTTATTGGCAAAAAACCTTCCACATAGATATTTCACTCCATATATATATATTCTCAAAAAGTGTGAAGTTGGCGACGTCACATTCGATTTTTTGATTTTTTCTTACGTCATTCGTTTGCCCATCGTTAGCCCACGTTTGCCCAGGAAAAATTTTCGTTTGCCCACCCACCCAAAAAAAGTTATGGACAAAAAACATTTTCAATTTCACTCAATATTTGGAGTGCCTCATCTGGCCACCCTATGCACGCCTCCGGGGTCTGACTTGTACGTTTCGATTGCCCATTGGGTGCCCTCAACAACCCACTAAAAATCGTCGTTTGCCCACCCCTGCGAAAAGAGATATTCACTGAAAACCGTTACTAGTCAGGAATTTCACTCAACAAAAAAACTCCTATTTTGGTAAATTTTACGACTTTGCGTTCGATGTTTTTTAATTTGTTTACATATTTTGTTAGTCCTTGTTAGCCCACATTGTGGCGGGAAAAAATTTCGTTTGCCCACTCTCTCAAAAAAAGTTATTGGCAAAAACATTTTCCACATATAAATTTCGCTCAATTGGTAGTGTGCCTGATCTGACCACCTTATAATAATACTTCCATGTTTCAATACAAGGTGTTCGGAAACTTCAGCATATTATGTGATTCCTTCCCAAAATGATGTCTGTAGCATACTGCGAACGCTTTTTGATGCTAAAGCCTAGAACCATATCTGAAAAGTTCACATACGTTAGCTTTTCATAATACACTCGGCCGCAAAACTATCCAGAGAAAAATCGTCGTAAACATATTTATTTTACAGTCAATTTTGCAAATTTTCGTTGTTGAAATCGACCCTACAACCAATGTTGTCAAAATTAAAATGTTATCGTTGTTAAGCTGACAGCTGTTGTAAATTTGAAAGTTTTCTACTGTTACTTCGAAGGAGAATTAATCAACAATTTTATCTTTCATTTTAACATCCTTAACGTTAAGATTCACTTCAATGAATGCTACTATGCAACAAGTGGTTGTAATAATAACAACTAAATATGGTGAAATCATCAGTCTTAAATTGTAATATCGAAAACACTTTTATCACTTTGAAGGTAAAAATGGCAGTCTTTCAGTGCCAATTTTGATCGAATCGGTAACTTTCCTATTTCGAGATAATGTTCTTATTCTGAAAACTAATAAAACACAAAAATTTTTAAAAATATTTATTTGAAATAAATGAAATTTGAAATGCATTTCTTTTAGAGTTTTTTATGTTTTATTTTTTTTTTATTTTTAATCAATGAATTTAAGATAAATTTGCACTCCGCGGTTTGATTTATTGTCCATGACATCTTTCATAAGCGGTGTGGAAAATTTAGCGCGAAGTATAAATATAAGTAGAATATGCGAATTCGATTTCATGAACTTCAAAATTTTGATAGTATTTGTATGGATTTCACGTGAAATGCCGATGTCATGTCATAGTCTAAAATGACAATCTGTAATTACCATCAAGTCCTTTGAAAGAATTTGGGAAGCTACTGGGGTGAGAGAAGACGATGAACTTTCACTCGGTAGCCGGCTAAATACATTTGATGACATTGAAATTGTATAGGCCACATCAATCTAGAACTAAAATAAATTAATTTTAGTATTAACCCTCCGTCAGACACATGTTAAGATAGTCACATTCGTAACACTGGGGTCTGGCCAGACCCACTGTACCTAGTATTCTTGTAGGTAATATTTTTTGAAACTCTTAGTACCTAATTGAACTCTTATGTTATGTGGGCATATCATATTTATATATTTGAGTAATTTTCGTATTTATATGTGTGAAAAATTGTCTGAAAACCGAAATATTATGAACAAATTCTGAAATTAAATATAATTACTTGCTTTTGGTTATGATATATTTTATTGTTTTCCATGAATACAATCGAAACAAACATAGTTTACTTTCAAATGTTGCTGACAAACAGAATTTGATCATTTTTGCCAACTATTTGACAACATCTAAAGTGGTAAAACAGTTATCGGCGATAATTGTGTGACCTGTGTTACTGTAGGGTTTTACAAGTTGGAGCATTACATTTTCCCCTTGATGGACTTCTCGTTGACACTATTCTTCTTGTCGGGTGTATATTTTACCGTGCTACTAACTAAAACTAACTAACTAAATACCCGTTTAGTTTAGAATCACAAGCCTATCATATTTTTATTCCGTATTTTGATGGCTTAGAAGGAATATATGGTTTCAGGTTTTACCACGGTACGGGAAGAGTTGCTCGTCTATTGTACCAGAATAGTTCCGCCTATTGTAAATTGTTGTGGGAAACACAGGCCGATAAAAGAATGCCAACAAATGCTTCTCGCTCTGTGTCAGTCAAATCTTTCCAAACAATATGTTTATTATCTGGATTAGAAGAATTCCATTTATCTATGGAATCGCGCCCATACCGATTAGTTTCCTTGACGATAATGAAATGGATATCTTCCGTGAAAAAATGGTAAAATACCTCGACTCGAAGTGAAGTTGTGTCCTTAGGGCCGGCTCGAAAACGGATAATATTATGTTGACGGAGTCTGATTGCTGAACTTGGTTACGTTTTGCTCCATATTGTACTGTCCTTACTAGTAAAAAATTTCGATTTCCCATGCATTTTAGTTTTTAGAAATTAAGTATTTATATCTCATATGACGTCACTTAGTCACTTGACGTCATATCCTTTTTACCAGGACATTGATGTGTAGGTACCAAAATTTGCTATTGTTTACATAATATACTCCACAAATTGTATTGCATATCAACATACGATAAGAAATTAGTTGGAATTTCCCACGTATCACGAGAGGGTCTGGCCAGACCCATGTGTTACGAATGTGACATGTACATCAAAATGTCCTTGTAACTATCCTTGTGGAACACATCGCGATCTAGTTGTTGCGCAGATCTGAAGCTAACAATATTTTAGGAAGCTACCGGAAATTTCAACTTCATAGCTAAATCGGAAACATGTTAAAATTAGAATCAAATTCGAAAAAAGTCTGGCCAGACCCCAGTGTCAGTCCGAGGGTTAACGTTTGTAATGCATAATCTCAACCTCAGATTCTGTCCATCGTTTCAGCTCATATTCGAACTCCAGTTGTAAACCCAACTCTGTTGGCCGAAAAATGTTATCCGAATGATGAGGCTTTAGAAGGAGAAGACTCTTTTTGGTTAATCCATGACCTGCAATGGGAATACAAAAGAACACAAAATAATGCCGAGTTTACATTGGATTTTGAATATGGGATTGGTTCCTTACCTGATAGATACGGGATGACGGATTTCGAAACAGCGAAAGTTTCCACTATTTTGTCAACTTCGCTGTCCAGTATGTAGTCTCCTTCTGGAATTTAATCATCACACATTTTCACTAACTATACACTATGTAGAACTAAACGAGTTTCAGCTACCGAAATTAACACTATTTTACTGAACTGCCGTGTTACTGTATCGATTCCGTCCGAATGACGACAACGCGTGTGAAAATTTGCAATTTCCCGTTATTTTGTCTCAAATCATTAACATAAAGCTGCAAGCTTTCAATTGTCGCTTTCATAATGACTACCAGCGATTGTCAATTTTACATTGGAGTGTTCACAATAACAACATCGATGATTTTTCTATGTGAATTTAACAATAACATTGCAATAGGATTTACAGTAAGGAAGTTGTCAATTCTACAATATTCTTTGTGATATAGACAATGTACAAATTGGTGATAGTAATTTTATTTCAAGCTGAGAACGTTTTGTGGGAAATATTAATTGCTAAATATAATATGAAATTAAGAACTTTATAGCATTTTTTTTTTTTTGAAGAAACATATATTCAAGCTACTATTTGTTGTTGTTGCCATGAAATCTTACTTTCTTTTAATCAGAAATTCGTTGTTAATGTGATCACTAATTTTTACAACGTGGCTGTGATTTTAAAAGCCAATTCGTAATCTATTTGCTGTTATTATGACAATATAATGGTTATGTTTTACATTTTTTCGGTAATTTTGATAGTAAGTTGGATATTTTAAAGCAGAATATGCTATTTTACAGCAAATATAGAAATGACGACGACTTGTTGACAAAGTTACTGCAGCTTTTTTCTGGGTGATATCGACTCAACCTAAAAGCGCGTGTATTTGTACGTTTTTTTTCGAAAAGTATAGAAGTTATCCATAAAAATCGTATGTCATTGAAAAGCTTAAGGCCTCAACTTTATGTTGGTACCATTTTAACCAATATTTGGTGAGCACTTTTAAAATTGATGCTCTTTGAGCGAAATCGTAGCGAAAATAAGCAAATATGAAAATGGTTTTTGGTGAGGTTTTTTGCAAATAAAACAAAAACTGTTGGAAAATAAGTTAAGTATTTATTATTTTAGTATTTGGTATTGCCTCCTCTTGCTCTAATGAGAGCTTCCAGTCGATTCTGCATTGATCTGATCAAGTTGCTGATGGTATTTTGAGGAATACCGTTCCACTCCTCTAATAGGGCTGCCTTCAATTCTTCAGTGGACGAAGGGACTGGATTTCTGGCTCGGACTCTTCTCTTGAGTTCGTCCTATAAGTGTTCAATGGGATTGATGTCGGAACTGCGTGCAGGCCAGTTAAGTGACGACATATTGGCTTCATTCAAGAACTGTCAAGTGAGGCGCGATGCATGACACCGGGCATTGTCGTGCATCAAAGTGAAGTTCTCGCCAATAAATGCTGCACAGGGCACAACGTGGACACGGAGAATATCGGTAACGTATCCCTTAGCTGTCAGTCCTCCTCCTCGGCCTCCTGTGGGCACGAATACGAGATCCATTTTTCCCTCCAAGGAAATGCCAGCCCACATCATACAGGAACCGCGCGCCGCCATATGCAGCCGCTCAGTTTGACGCCAGTAGACTCGACATCTTCTGTCACTGCCATGTAGACACATTCTCGACTCGTTCGTGAACAATACTGAGCTGCATTCCGTATCGCTCCAAGTAAGATGATCTCAAGCAAATAAGAGGCGCGTTTGTCGGTGTCGTGCAGTCAATTTGGGGCCCCTGGCAGGCCGTCTTCGATTGATATTCGCTTCCTTTAATCGTCTCCTTACTGTGCAGACACTAACAGCTACTCCGCGAACACGCCTCAGGTTCCGCGGCGGAGCAACACCCGTCAGGAACCGATTTCATAACGTACTTGTAACAATGAAACGGTCGTCTCTCTCTAAAGTGGATCGAAGGCGGCCCGTTCTTGGTCTCGAATTAAAGCTAACAGTCTCTCGAAATGTTCGCTAAATCTCGAGTCAGCAGACTGACTCATTCCAAGACGGTGAGCGACGGTTCGCTGACTATGATTTTCCGACAATAGGGCTACAACTTGTGCCGCATCATCTGGCGTCGTATCCATTGATGACAAAACAGTGATTGAAATTACTTCAGATGTAAGTTACCTAACTATCCTTATGCAACTGATAGTGAGAAACCGATTACGGGCGCTTCTATAGTGGTAGTTTACCTCACCTGACCTTTACCTAAAATTTAAATTTTTCTGGGTTTTTTGTTACAAGTGGCAATAATTTAAAAAGTGCGAAGCAAATATTGATAAAAAGGGTACAAACAGGCAGCTAAGGTTTCAATCTTTTAAACGACATACGACTTTTATGAATAACTATCATACTTTCCAAAAAACACGTACAAATACACGCGCTTTCAGGTTGAGTCGATAGTTTTGCGGCCGAGTGTACATATAATAATAGGCGTGTTTTTTGTACGCCGGTCTAGGTTAGTTTAGCGTAACTACATGGGTTTACAATAAAAATATGACCCATACAGGTTATGTCTTATTCTACTTCCTTGCCTTGTTCTTTATACCTACCGCTCCATGGTTTCGTGTTGCTCGACCTGCGGTGTAGGCACATCGCCCGTTTTTGCGGTAATATCTCAGCATATTTCTACAGGCAGCTCTATCTTGGATCGTGTCATCGCCGAGACAAATGCGTAGTTGTTGCTTTTTCATTTGATATATCCTGGGTTCCTCGGTCTACCTCTGGTCTTGGGTCCATCAATTCAGGTTATGTATTATTGTAAAATAACCTACACCGGAGTACAAAAAAACACGCCTAATATTTCTGCTTGGAGACAACGAGCTGGGTACGTGGGGTATCTCCCCTTTACAAAAGATTTCAAATATATTAGTATTGATATAAGTATATACATCAGCAGTTTCAAACGTATTTTACATCAATTTCTTATATTTTCGTACATAACTCAATTCCAACTAAATTTGGGATCTGCTGATATACCATCAGGAATTAGCCAATGAAAAATAAATATTCATAGAACGACATCTTGAAGTAAACTGGTTGCAGATGTTGAAAATAAAAATCCAAAGACTTGCGCCATTTTCCTTGCAAACGTACATCTAAAGACGTGAAAGGAGACCAAACTCACAATCCTGAAAGCCCGGAAATAATTTTAGGGTCGCAGATGTGTTATCATTCAATATCCAATTCAGAATTAGAAGATTTTTTTATAATAAAGTTGTTAGTCGCTACATAAGGCCCTCCAGATGATAGGAAGTGCAACAGTGAAGGCACCTGAAGAGATGCATATCATGCCCGCCAACCAAGGTTGTTCCTAAGGTTGCCCCACAAGGGGTTACGGTGCAGAGAAGAAGAAATGGAGCCCTTAAACACAGGTTTTCATAAATTCTTATTGAATTAAAACGCTATTTTGGAAATATTACAAAAAAATGAAGGTAAAATAGGAACAACCTTAGGTTCGTTGGTTGGCGCAACAGTTTAGAGGAAAAGTTCTATAATATCAGCCCACTTTTAAGGCATTAATAAAAAGAAAAATCAAGTGATGATGACAGGCATGATGTGCATCTCTTCAGGTGCCTTCACTGTTGCACTTCCTTTCATCTAGAGCAGGGGTGTCAAACTCAAAACCTGGCAAGGGCCAAATAAGACTCTCCTCAGGTTTAGGTGGGACGCAGGAGGAAAATTTCAAAACCTTTTATGTAATCGTATTACGAAAGTTGATTACAGAATATTATTTTTAAAATATGGCAGAGAGTATGGATCACTTTAGCGGCTGCGGGATTATCCGTGAGAACTTACGCATTTCGGAAATGTACTTCAAGAACATTAAAAAATTAAGATAAGAAGCGAAATGTAAAAATATGATTGATCTTCAAGTAAACACTTTTTCTTAATTACATGATTTGCGCCAAATTTTGGACAGATGATAAAAAAATTTTAGCACCAGTCATCCAGGTTGTCAAAATAACATTTGGAGGCAAAATACATAGCCAGAATAAATTAATTTCAACAGAAAGGTGGCTAAAAGAGACAAAAGCTTGTTTTAAACAAGCTCATGCTCCAATACAGCTTGATAAGTATAGGTTAAAAAAATCAGGCACTTGGGCTGTAATTATTATGTTGGATTTTCACATCCAGGTGATTTAGTGACCAATTCCAAGATTTCCGTAGTTTTTGAGGCTTTGCCATTTTTGCTAATAAATCTCAATTCATGCTCGGTAAAGGCAAGTATTTTTTTTTTACTGCATTTTGCGACAGAACAGGTTCATGAAGAGACTTAGTATTGTCCTGTACAAAAAAGATGAGCTGTCTTATAAAATCAAATTACCAGCCTCAAATTGTTGGTAGTATTTGGAGGAAAAAATCCTAAAATAAACTTGCATAAGCCACTGGCGAGTTTTAGTAATTCTCGTAGACTTGAGTTCAATGGATGAATTTGTTCACCTTACCAATTTCACAATTTTTGTGTTGATGCTGCTTTGACATGGCCGCGGGCCGCACAGAACTACGAGGCCGTAGGCCGCGAGTTTGACACGTCTGATCTAGAGGGCCTTATGTAGCTAGGTAGCGACTAACAACTATATTATAAAAAAATCTTCCAATTCTGAATTGGATATTGAATGATAACATATCTGTGACCCTAAAATTATTTCCGGGCTTTGAGGATTGTGAGTTTGGTCTCCTTTCACGTCTTTAGATGTACGTTTGCAAGGAAAATGGCGCAAGTCTTTGGATTTTTATTTTCAACATCTGCAACCAGTTTACTTCAAGATGTCGTTCTATGAATATTTATTTTTCATTGGCTAATTCCTGTTGGTATATCAGCAGATCCCAAATTTAGTTGGAATTGAGTTATGTACGAAAATATAAGAAATTGATGTAAAAGACGTTTGAAACTGCTGATGTATATACTTATATCAATACTAATATATTTGAAATCTTTTGTAAAGGGGAGATACCCCACGTACCCAGCTCGTTGTCTCCAAGCAGAAATATTAGGCGTGTTTTTTTGTACTCCGGTGTAGGTTATTTTACAATAATACATAACCTGACTTGATGGACCCAAGGCCAGAGGTAGACCGAGGAACCCAGGATATGTCAAATGAAAAAGCAACAACTACGCATTTGTCTCGGCGATGACACGATCCAAGATAGAGCTGCCTGTAGAAATATGCTGAGATATTACCGCAAAAACGGGCGATGTGCCTACACCGCAGGTCGAGCAACACGAAACCATGGAGCGGTAGGTATAAAGAACAAGGCAAGGAAGTAGAATAAGACATAACCTGTATGGGTCATATTTTTATTGTAAACCCATGTAGTTACGCTAAACTAACCTAGACCGGCGTACAAAAAACACGCCTATTATTATATGTACACTCGGCCGCAAAACTATCGACTCAACCTGAAAGCGCGTGTATTTGTACGTGTTTTTTGGAAAGTATGATAGTTATTCATAAAAGTCGTATGTCGTTTAAAAGATTGAAACCTTAGCTGCCTGTTTGTACCCTTTTTATCAATATTTGCTTCGCACTTTTTAAATTATTGCCACTTGTAACAAAAAACCCAGAAAAATTTAAATTTTAGGTAAAGGTCAGGTGAGGTAAACTACCACTATAGAAGCGCCCGTAATCGGTTTCTCACTATCAGTTGCATAAGGATAGTTAGGTAACTTACATCTGAAGTAATTTCAATCACTGTTTTGTCATCAATGGATACGACGCCAGATGATGCGGCACAAGTTGTAGCCCTATTGTCGGAAAATCATAGTCAGCGAACCGTCGCTCACCGTCTTGGAATGAGTCAGTCTGCTGACTCGAGATTTAGCGAACATTTCGAGAGACTGTTAGCTTTAATTCGAGACCAAGAACGGGCCGCCTTCGATCCACTTTAGAGAGAGACGACCGTTTCATTGTTACAAGTACGTTATGAAATCGGTTCCTGACGGGTGTTGCTCCGCCGCGGAACCTGAGGCGTGTTCGCGGAGTAGCTGTTAGTGTCTGCACAGTAAGGAGACGATTAAAGGAAGCGAATATCAATCGAAGACGGCCTGCCAGGGGCCCCAAATTGACTGCACGACACCGACAAACGCGCCTCTTATTTGCTTGAGATCATCTTACTTGGAGCGATACGGAATGCAGCTCAGTATTGTTCACGAACGAGTCGAGAATGTGTCTACATGGCAGTGACAGAAGATGTCGAGTCTACTGGCGTCAAACTGAGCGGCTGCATATGGCGGCGCGCGGTTCCTGTATGATGTGGGCTGGCATTTCCTTGGAGGGAAAAATGGATCTCGTATTCGTGCCCACAGGAGGCCGAGGAGGAGGACTGACAGCTAAGGGATACGTTACCGATATTCTCCGTGTCCACGTTGTGCCCTGTGCAGCATTTATTGGCGAGAACTTCACTTTGATGCACGACAATGCCCGGTGTCATGCATCGCGCCTCACTTGACAGTTCTTGAATGAAGCCAATATGTCGTCACTTAACTGGCCTGCACGCAGTTCCGACATCAATCCCATTGAACACTTATAGGACGAACTCAAGAGAAGAGTCCGAGCCAGAAATCCAGTCCCTTCGTCCACTGAAGAATTGAAGGCAGCCCTATTAGAGGAGTGGAACGGTATTCCTCAAAATACCATCAGCAACTTGATCAGATCAATGCAGAATCGACTGGAAGCTCTCATTAGAGCAAGAGGAGGCAATACCAAATACTAAAATAATAAATACTTAACTTATTTTCCAACAGTTTTTGTTTTATTTGCAAAAAACCTCACCAAAAACCATTTTCATATTTGCTTATTTTCGCTACGATTTCGCTCAAAGAGCATCAATTTTAAAAGTGCTCACCAAATATTGGTTAAAATGGTACCAACATAAAGTTGAGGCCTTAAGCTTTTCAATGACATACGATTTTTATGGATAACTTCTATACTTTTCGAAAAAAAACGTACAAATACACGCGCTTTTAGGTTGAGTCGATATCACCCAGAAAAAAGCTGCAGTAACTTTGTCAACAAGTCGTCGTCATTTCTATATTTGCTGTAAAATAGCATATTCTGCTTTAAAATATCCAACTTACTATCAAAATTACCGAAAAAATGTAAAACATAACCATTATATTGTCATAATAACAGCAAATAGATTACGAATTGGCTTTTAAAATCACAGCCACGTTGTAAAAATTAGTGATCACATTAACAACGAATTTCTGATTAAAAGAAAGTAAGATTTCATGGCAACAACAACAAATAGTAGCTTGAATATATGTTTCTTCAAAAAAAAAAAAATGCTATAAAGTTCTTAATTTCATATTATATTTAGCAATTAATATTTCCCACAAAACGTTCTCAGCTTGAAATAAAATTACTATCACCAATTTGTACATTGTCTATATCACAAAGAATATTGTAGAATTGACAACTTCCTTACTGTAAATCCTATTGCAATGTTATTGTTAAATTCACATAGAAAAATCATCGATGTTGTTATTGTGAACACTCCAATGTAAAATTGACAATCGCTGGTAGTCATTATGAAAGCGACAATTGAAAGCTTGCAGCTTTATGTTAATGATTTGAGACAAAATAACGGGAAATTGCAAATTTTCACACGCGTTGTCGTCATTCGGACGGAATCGATACAGTAACACGGCAGTTCAGTAAAATAGTGTTAATTTCGGTAGCTGAAACTCGTTTAGTTCTACATAGTGTATAGTTAGTGAAAATGTGTGATGATTAAATTCCAGAAGGAGACTACATACTGGACAGCGAAGTTGACAAAATAGTGGAAACTTTCGCTGTTTCGAAATCCGTCATCCCGTATCTATCAGGTAAGGAACCAATCCCATATTCAAAATCCAATGTAAACTCGGCATTATTTTGTGTTCTTTTGTATTCCCATTGCAGGTCATGGATTAACCAAAAAGAGTCTTCTCCTTCTAAAGCCTCATCATTCGGATAACATTTTTCGGCCAACAGAGTTGGGTTTACAACTGGAGTTCGAATATGAGCTGAAACGATGGACAGAATCTGAGGTTGAGATTATGCATTACAAACGTTAATACTAAAATTAATTTATTTTAGTTCTAGATTGATGTGGCCTATACAATTTCAATGTCATCAAATGTATTTAGCCGGCTACCGAGTGAAAGTTCATCGTCTTCTCTCACCCCAGTAGCTTCCCAAATTCTTTCAAAGGACTTGATGGTAATTACAGATTGTCATTTTAGACTATGACATGACATCGGCATTTCACGTGAAATCCATACAAATACTATCAAAATTTTGAAGTTCATGAAATCGAATTCGCATATTCTACTTATATTTATACTTCGCGCTAAATTTTCCACACCGCTTATGAAAGATGTCATGGACAATAAATCAAACCGCGGAGTGCAAATTTATCTTAAATTCATTGATTAAAAATAAAAAAAAAATAAAACATAAAAAACTCTAAAAGAAATGCATTTCAAATTTCATTTATTTCAAATAAATATTTTTAAAAATTTTTGTGTTTTATTAGTTTTCAGAATAAGAACATTATCTCGAAATAGGAAAGTTACCGATTCGATCAAAATTGGCACTGAAAGACTGCCATTTTTACCTTCAAAGTGATAAAAGTGTTTTCGATATTACAATTTAAGACTGATGATTTCACCATATTTAGTTGTTATTATTACAACCACTTGTTGCATAGTAGCATTCATTGAAGTGAATCTTAACGTTAAGGATGTTAAAATGAAAGATAAAATTGTTGATTAATTCTCCTTCGAAGTAACAGTAGAAAACTTTCAAATTTACAACAGCTGTCAGCTTAACAACGATAACATTTTAATTTTGACAACATTGGTTGTAGGGTCGATTTCAACAACGAAAATTTGCAAAATTGACTGTAAAATAAATATGTTTACGACGATTTTTCTCTGGATAGTTTTGCGGCCGAGTGTATTATGAAAAGCTAACGTATGTGAACTTTTCAGATATGGTTCTAGGCTTTAGCATCAAAAAGCGTTCGCAGTATGCTACAGACATCATTTTGGGAAGGAATCACATAATATGCTGAAGTTTCCGAACACCTTGTATTGAAACATGGAAGTATTATTATAAGGTGGTCAGATCAGGCACACTACCAATTGAGCGAAATTTATATGTGGAAAATGTTTTTGCCAATAACTTTTTTTGAGAGAGTGGGCAAACGAAATTTTTTCCCGCCACAATGTGGGCTAACAAGGACTAACAAAATATGTAAACAAATTAAAAAACATCGAACGCAAAGTCGTAAAATTTACCAAAATAGGAGTTTTTTTGTTGAGTGAAATTCCTGACTAGTAACGGTTTTCAGTGAATATCTCTTTTCGCAGGGGTGGGCAAACGACGATTTTTAGTGGGTTGTTGAGGGCACCCAATGGGCAATCGAAACGTACAAGTCAGACCCCGGAGGCGTGCATAGGGTGGCCAGATGAGGCACTCCAAATATTGAGTGAAATTGAAAATGTTTTTTGTCCATAACTTTTTTTGGGTGGGTGGGCAAACGAAAATTTTTCCTGGGCAAACGTGGGCTAACGATGGGCAAACGAATGACGTAAGAAAAAATCAAAAAATCGAATGTGACGTCGCCAACTTCACACTTTTTGAGAATATATATATATGGAGAGAAATATCTATGTGGAAGGTTTTTTGCCAATAACTTTTTTTCAGGGGGTGGGCAAACGACGATTTTTTCGGGGCATACGAGGGCCCCTCATGGGCAATCAAAGTGGCTAAGTCCGATTGCCCTGGAGTGTTTAGGGTGGCCAGATAAGGCATTCAAATAGTTGAGTGAATGTCTATGTAGAAGGTTTTATGCCAATAACTTTTTTTCAGGGGGTGGGCAAACGATGATTTTTCCTGGGCAAACGAGGGCCCTTCATGGGCAATTAAAGTGGCTTAGTCCGATTGACCTGGCGTAATTAGGGTGGCCAGATCGGGCATTCAAAATAATTGAGTGAAATTTATATGAGGAAGTTTTTTTGCCAATAACTTTTTTTCAGGGGGTGGGCAAACGAAAATTTTTGCTAGGCAAATGAGCGCTGGCGAGGGTCAAATTAAATGTGTAAAAACATTTTAAAAATTCGAACGGGAAGTAGTCAAATTTACCAAAATGAGATATTTTTGTTGAGTGAAATTCCTGACTAGTAACGGTTTTCAGTGAATATCTCTTTTCGCAGGGGTGGGCAAACGACGATTTTTAGTGGGTTGTTGAGGGCACCCAATGGGCAATCGAAACGTGCAAGTCAGACCTCGGAGGCGTGCATAGGGTGGCCAGATGAGGCACTCCAAATATTGAGTGAAATTGAAAAGGTTTTTTGTCCATAATTTTTTTTGGGTGGGTGGGCAAACGAAAATTTTTCCTGGGCAAACGTGGGCTAACGATGGGCAAACGAATGACGTAAGAAAAAATCAAAAAATCGAATGTGACGTCGCCAACTTCACACTTTTTGAGAATATATATATATGGAGTGAAATGTCTATGTGGAAGGTTTTTTGCCAATAACTTTTTTTCAGGGGGTGGGCAAACGACGATTTTTTCGGGGCATACGAGGGCCCCTCATGGGCAATCAAAGTGGCTAAGTCCGATTGCCCTGGAGTGTTTAGGGTGGCCAGATAAGGCATTCAAATAGTTGAGTGAATGTCTATGTAGAAGGTTTTATGCCAATAACTTTTTTTCAGGGGGTGGGCAAACGATGATTTTTCCTGAGCAAACGAGGGCCCTTCATGGGCAATTAAAGTGGCTAAGTCCGATTGACCTGGCGTAATTAGGGTGGCCAGATCGGGCATTCAAAATAATTGAGTGAAATTTATATGAGGAAGGTTTTTTGCCAATAACTTTTTTTCAGGGGGTGGGCAAACGAAAATTTTTGCTAGGCAAATGAGCGCTGGCGAGGGGCAAATTAAATGTGTAAAAACATTTTAAAAATTCGAACGGGAAGTAGTCAAATTTACCAAAATGAGATATTTTTGTTGAGTGAAATTCCTGACTAGTAACGGTTTTCGGTGAATATCTCTTTTCGCAGGGGTGGGCAAACGACGATTTTTAGTGGGTTGTTGAGGGCACCCAATGGGCAATCGAAACGTGCAAGTCAGACCTCGGAGACGTGCATAGGGTGGCCAGATGAGGCACTCCAAATATTGAGTGAAATTGAAAATGTTTTTTGTCCATAACTTTTTTTGGGTGGGTGGGCAAACGAAAATTTTTCCTGGGCAAACGTGGGCTAACGATGGGCAAACGAATGACGTAAGAAAAAATCAAAAAATCGAATGTGACGTCGCCAACTTCACACTTTTTGAGAATATATATATATGGAGTGAAATGTCTATGTGGAAGGTTTTTTGCCAATAACTTTTTTTCAGGGGGTGGGCAAACGACGATTTTTTCGGGGCATACGAGGGCCCCTCATGGGCAATCAAAGTGGCTAAGTCCGATTGCCCTGGAGTGTTTAGGGTGGCCAGATAAGGCATTCAAATAGTTGAGTGAATGTCTATGTAGAAGGTTTTATGCCAATAACTTTTTTTCAGGGGGTGGGCAAACGATGATTTTTCCTGGGCAAACGAGGGCCCTTCGTGGGCAATTAAAGTGGCTAAGTCCAATTGACCTGGCGTAATTAGGGTGGCCAGATCGGGCATTCAAAATAATTGAGTGAAATTTATATGAGGAAGGTTTTTTGCCAATAACTTTTTTTCAGGGGGTGGGCAAACGAAAATTTTTGCTAGGCAAATGAGCGCTGGCGAGGGGCAAATTAAATGTGTAAAAACATTTTAAAAATTCGAACGGGAAGTAGTCAAATTTACCAAAATGAGATATTTTTGTTGAGTGAAATTCCTGACTAGTAACGGTTTTCAGTGAATATCTCTTTTCGCAGGGGTGGGCAAACGACGATTTTTAGTGGGTTGTTGAGGGCACCCAATGGGCAATCGAAACGTGCAAGTCAGACCTCGGAGGCGTGCATAGGGTGGCAAGATGAGGCACTCCAAATATTGAGTGAAATTGAAAAGGTTTTTTGTCCATAACTTTTTTTGGGTGGGTGGGCAAACGAAAATTGTTCCTGGGCAAACGTGGGCTAACGATGGGCAAACGAATGACGTAAGAAAAAATCCAAAAATCGAATGTGACGTCGCCAACTTCACACTTTTTGAGAATATATATATATGGAGTGAAATGTCTATGTGGAAGGTTTTTTGCCAATAACTTTTTTTCAGGGGGTGGGCAAACGACGATTTTTGCTAGGCAAATGAGCGCCGGCGAGGGGCAGATTAAATGTGTAAAAACATTTTAAAAATTCGAACGGGAAGTAGTCAAATTTACCAAAATGAGATATTTTTGTTGAGTGAAATTCCTGACTAGTAACGGTTTTCAGTGAATATCTCTTTTCGCAGGGGTGGGCAAACGACGATTTTTAGTGGGTTGTTGAGGGCACCCAATGGGCAATCGAAACGTGCAAGTCAGATCACGGAGGCGTGCACAGGTTGGCCAGATGAGGCACTCCAAATATTGAGTGAAATTGAAAATGTTTTTTGTCCATAACTTTTTTTGGGTGGGTGGGCAAACGAAAATTTTTCCTGGGCAAACGTGGGCTAACGATTTGCAAACGAATGACGTAAGAAAAAATCAAAAAATCGAATGTGACGTCGCCAACTTCACACTTTTTGAGAATATATATATATGGAGTGAAATGTCTATGTGGAAGGTTTTTTGCCAATAACTTTTTTTCAGGGGGTGGGCAAACGACGATTTTTTCGGGGCATACGAGGGCCCCTCATGGGCAATCAAAGTGGCTAAGTCCGATTGCCCTGGAGTGTTTAGGGTGGCCAGATAAGGCATTCAAATAGTTGAGTGAATGTCTATGTAGAAGGTTTTATGCCAATAACTTTTTTTCAGGGGGTGGGCAAACGATGATTTTTCCTGGGCAAACGACGGCCCTCCATGGGCAATTAAAGTGGCTAAGTCCGATTGACCTGGCGTAATTAGGGTGGCCAGATCGGGCATTCAAAATAATTGAGTGAAATTTATATGAGGAAGGTTTTTTGCCAATAACTTTTTTTCAGGGGGTGGGCAAACGAAAATTTTTGCTGGGCAAATGAGCGCTGGCGAGGGGCAAATTAAATGTGTAAAAACATTTTAAGAATTCGAACGGGAAGTAGTCAAATTTACCAAAATGAGATATTTTTGTTGAGTGAAATTCCTGACTAGTAACGGTTTTCAGTGAATATCTCTTTTCGCAGGGGTGGGCAAACGACGATTTTTAGTGGGTTGTTGAGGGCACCCAATGGGCAATCGAAACGTGTAAGTCAGACCTCGAAGGCGTGCATAGGGTGGCCAGATGAGGCACTCCAAATATTGAGTGAAATTGAAAAGGTTTTTTGTCCATAACTTTTTTTGGGTGGGTGGGCAAACGAAAATTTTTCCTGGGCAAACGTGGGCTAACGATTTGCAAACGAATGACGTAAGAAAAAATAAAAAAATCGAATGTGACGTCGCCAACTTCACACTTTTTTTTTTGTTTTTGCAATAACTTTTTTTGGGTGGGTGGGCAAACGAAAATTTTTCCTGGGCAAACGTGGGCTAACGATGGGCAAACGAACTGTGTAATAAAAAATAAAAAAAATAAAAGTGACGTCGCCAACTTCACAAAATTTTTTTTGTTTTTGCAATAACTTTTTTTGAGGGGGTGGGCAAACGAAAATTTTTCCTGGGCAAACGTGGGCTAACGATGGGCAAACGATTTGAGCAAAAAAAAGTTAAAAAATCGAATGTGACGTCGCCAACTTCACACACCTCCAAAAATGGCAATTTTGCTTGTTGACGTATCGTTTCAACCAGAAATGAGCTTCGTCGCTGAACACTGATGCACTTGCTTAACCGAGTATCAATTTTGATTATAAAATTCAATAATCTGCAAGCTTTGTTCGTTTGTAAGTCAATTCATGATTAAATTATAGACCACACTGAACATGTTTGACAGTAACGCAAAGCACGAAACCCGCGTGAGCTGCCAAAAACAGTGATGCCAAAAAGAAAGTTCCTAAAAAATCACCCTTTATTTATCTAAGAGAACCAAACTTAGTATACGTTTTGAAAGGTTGCTTTGTTGTTTATGATTTTCGAGATAAACTTTAAATAACAACTCTTAAATTTCGACAACATCTTGCTGATGAACTAATGAAATACATGCTAGAAAAATGGACCACTTGAATAGGGACATCTGAGAAATTTATAATTTTACTAAAAATAAAAGTAAAAATAGTATCCAGTTTTTGTTTTTTTAGTAATGAGTATGGCCTCCTTTATTCAAAATTACTTCAAACATTCGATTAGCTATTGAGTCATACAATGATTTTAGGTATTGTCAGGAAATTTCGTCCCATGCGACTTTGATTGCTTCCTGCAGCTGGTTTACGGTTTCAAACTGTCTTCGATCTTCATAAACTTTTCGAGTAAGCCATCCCCGGACATTTTCCATAATGTTTAAGTCAGGGGAGTACGGGGCCAAGCCATCAAATCGATATTTTGAACTTCAATCCAATTGGAGCATTATCGTGCTGGTACGTCCATCTCAAAGGGCCAAAAATGTGTTGAAACTGCGGAGAGGCTATTTCTAACACCGTCTGGTACGATTTTGCAGTCATCTTTGTGCTTTGAAAACTCAACGGCATAGCACCGTAGTACGAGACCGCTCCCCAAACCATAACGCCACCTTGTCGGCTATAATGTCTCTGAAGGAATCGCTTATCTTTTCGCAGATCATGAAAATAATATTTGAACCCATCAGGGCCTTATAGGTTGAATTTGTTTCCATCAGAAAAAACGACCCTTTGCGTCTAATGGGCTTTTTTTTCTTAATTTTTTATACCCTTCGCTCATAGAGTGAAAGGGTATATTAACTTTGTCATGAAGTTTGTAACGCATTGAAGGAAGCATCTCCGACCATATAAAAAGTATACAGATCAGCATGACTTGGGAATTCGATTGGGCGATGTCCGTCTGTCTCTCTGTCTGTTGTCTGTTGCGACGCGTTTTACTCAGCCAATTTAAAAGCTATGAAGCTGAAATTTTGCACAAATGCTTCTTTTTGCTGCAGGCAGTTTGTATGTTTGAATCGGTAAAATCGGACAATGGGGTCATGGGGCTGCCATACAAACCCAACTCCCCAAATTAGGTTCTTCTAAGAAAAACTTTTTTATTTGTGTATAAATTTTAACCAAATTTCACACAAATGTATTACTATTGACAACCCGAAACATATGTCAGAATGGATCAAATCTGATCATGGGGTCATAGGGGGGCCATACAAACCCAACCCCCATTTTGGTTCTTCTAAGAAACATTTTTTGCACCAATTTCACAAAACCTTGAATTAATGTGTCTTTACCAAAGCATCAAAAAAGTTCAAAACGAATGGAATCGTACTGTGGGGTCATGCTCCCGCAACCCCAATAAAATTTTCCGAGTAAATATTTTTATTTGCCCTCTTATTTCAACCAATCCCAAAACCTTTGCCAAGACTGAAGAAAAAGAATGAGGAGGGGGATTAAATACAAGTCATAGGTACGCCCGAAAAAACTTTTAGCCCAAGGAGAGCGAAGGGTATCAGAATTTCGGCCCAGGGGGTTGGCGAGCGTAGCGAGCAGGGGGCGAGGCCCCCTAGTTTTCTTTTAAATTTTATATGTGGACCTTTCTGAATAACGCGTTTAACTGCAGTTAAACTCGCTTTTAATCCAAGTTTAACCCGAATTTTAGCCGCTGATGTAGCCGAATTAGATGCTGCTCTCAAAATTCTTCGTTTTTCTTTAGAAGTTAGGACTTCCTGCACACGCCCGTCATATTTTTCCCATATGTTTTTTTATTTATTATAACGTTGAACACTAGGGACTTACTTTTTTTTATTATTTTAGCAATTTCCCGAATACTGTATTTCCAATCATGTAAAAACTTCAATTTTCGCCACTTCCTCGAAATTTAATTTCTTCCCTCTACCCATGATAACGAAAACTTTGGAATTGCAGTGAAATCAAAACAGCAGAAGACTAACGAACATTAAAAAAAAAAAATAACAGTAATTTTCTCGAAACTGGTTTCCCAAGAATTACCAAATTGCAACTGTCCCTATTCAAGTGGCCCAATTTCAAGAGACGAATTTATTACAGCATCGCTTCAACATTATTAAAGTAGAACTGTTATTTATCGTAGCTCTGAAGTTTTTCTGAAAAAACAAACCTTTCATCTGGGATACCAAGTCTTGCTCTCAGCCCCAGGAAAGTGAAGATTTCGGACTTTATAATCTTCAAAGCGGGTGTCACTATTCACGTGGTCCGGAGTGTTCATAGACAGAAAAATCTATAATATCGAGTAATGCAACTCACTATAGCACAACATCACCGTATGCAACGTACCTACCTACTACACACGCACAACGAGTAGTACACCCAGAGAAAAACATCCCATAACCTGTTAATGGGACTCCTATTAACTTGTTTAAAATAGCCGAGGCCGAGGCGTTTTATCCTATTAGTTTAATGAGATTATCAACCATTGAATTTCTAATAGGACCAGTGTTGCCAACTGAAAATTTAGAAAACGGCTAAATTTAGCCGGAAAACCGGCTATAGTCTTTTCAAAAACGGCTAAAAATCCGGCTAAATAAATTTAAGCGAGAAAAACGGCCAAAAAAACCGGCTAAATCATACAAAACAGTCACATTACGAAAAAATATAGTAAAAAACTGATTTTAATAAATTTATTTCTTTTCTGGAGTACTACCCGTAAACTATGCTTTAGGCAGATTTTTTAGTTTTATTACATACATATGCTCCAATCGCTGGCATTACAGTAAAAATTTACATTGTTCGGAGATAGCTCAATTAGTCCAAATTGTTGTATAGGTACAATTTCTCGGTTAAGTCTATAACCACATTAGGTTCAAAATTGTGGAACATAAAATTCGTAAGAGGAACGTCCAATGCGTAACTATGGGCAACGGCAACCGCATTTATGTATGGATATTCTGCTATCATCGCACCTGATAAATCTTATATTTTGATTGAAATTTAACCATCTTAGGCCCAAGACATATCCAAATCATCATGAAGATAATCCATCATTATGATGAAAGTTCGAAATTGGTGGGACACATATGCTTTCGTCATTGAAATTCGTTATTTTGGCGTTTGTGTAAATGGAGAAAATATCCCTCACAATTGCGATATTTTGATGAATATTCAGTTCAATAATTTGAGGACACACTTTTCTTAAAGAATTTGAATAAAAATGTGTAAAGATTGATAACAAATTTAATATTTTTGTAATCATTCTTGCTCTTGAATTTTACAACAAATGGCGTCCCCAGTCATTATTGAGCAAATGATGGTCCAAATGCGTAATTTAGAACTCGTGCTAATGATGATAAATTGGCGTCATTCGAAAATATGTGTGTCAAGCTTGTTATTCATTTTCGAATTTGAGCCTTCCAAATTTTATTTTATTTTTCATAGTTACAAAATTGACGTTCCATTGTTGATGTTCCGCAATTACGAATTTGATGCTCTAAAGATAAGAAATTGATGTTCCAAAATTATGAGCTTGGCCGGGTAATGGTATAGATTTTTGGTAAATATGCTGCTACAAACCTAACAACAAATTGTAATGCATTTACGAAAATGTGTAGTTTCTATGAATCGTCAGACGTTGTGCAAGTAGCTTGCCCAGTAAACTACAAAAATTAGATTTAAGTGAGTATATATTTCGGGGCCAACTTACCCCCTTCTTCAGCATTTAGCTTTTGTGCTGAAGAAGGGGGTAAATTGCCCCCGAAATATACACATTTAAATTTAATTAAAACTGTCTTCCATTTTGCAAATTATTCAGCATATTGGTGGTTAGTAAATTACATGCTTAGACTAGGTACTAATAGCCCTATTCGACTCACTGGATCATTTCCAGATTTATTGGAAATCCCATACAAAATGATGATCCTGGAAATTGATCCAGGGTATAACTTGGATCATCTGCCAAACTAACCCACCAGATGCCTCCGCGAACAATTTCCCTGAAATTTCCCGTATGTCATTTTGTTATTTAGTTTTTTGTCTTGTAAACCTTATTCAAAGTTAATCATTTTAATATTTCTTGAGACTTTTCCTTTTAAGTGTATCTCGAACGGTGCATAATTACATGTGCAATTTGTAATTCAGAATATCGCATTTGGGACAGATGACACGATAGTCAGCTGTTACCGATTTGGGAAATTTTGATCCGATTTCATTCGACTTGGACAGGATCAATGATCCAGTCAGTCGAATAGGGCTAATAACGTCAGTTTACGTGAAACCCATTACCCTAAATTTATTGAAAAAAGACTAGTCTCCGCGGCAAATTTGTACCAGGAGACATAAATGCAAATTTTCCTCTAGGTGGACATAGTACCCTAATACACGATAATAAGTGTATGTAGAAATAATTTCACGGCGATTAATTTTTACGTTTGTGAATATTGAAAACTTGATTCTAGTTTCAAAGTAAAACAAATTCATAAAATAATTTTAGCCGGAAAAACGGCCGAAAAAAATCAATTCCGGCTAAAAATCCGGCCGGCCGGAATTATAAGTTTCGGCTAAACCACACGGTTTCCGGCTAAATTTGGCCGGAAAACGGCTAAATTGGCAACACTGAATAGGACGTACATTTTAGACTAATGGGATTATCTAATAAGATTGATTCAGATTTATAGTTAGTTGCCAATATTTTAAAACGTATGCTTATGCATTATGATAAGAGGTACGGATATTTCGCAAAAAAATGAAATTTCGCATAAAAAATTTCTGAATATTGGAAATTTTGCAAAAATTCAATTCAAATGCAAAAATACCGGCGTACAGAGGGCTGCGCCCGCAATACGAGGGTTTTTTAGATTTTGAATACATACATAGTGAATCATTTTGCACATATATTTTATAGGTAATAAATAAGAATTATGCACAATGTTAAAGAAATGCTTCTCGTAAATCTATTTTTGGATTGGTCTAAATAAACGCGTTCCAGAATGAAAGGCTAACGCCTTTCATTCTGTAACACTTTTTAATTAGCCCAATCCAAAAATAGATTTACCATATATTATGGCTCCACATATTAACTGGATTTATTAGCTGTAACGCCGTTACTATTACTCCATACTGGAAAAAGCGACTGATATGAAATGTACCCATCGAGTTCTTTGATTTGATAAAAACTAAAAAATTCAAATTTTCAAATCTCCGGGACACCCTTTTTGCTTTGTCCTACCAACGTCTAAGTATTTCGTGCTAAAGACTGTTACGATTCTACACATTCCAACCAAATTTCATTACGATCGGTTAGTGAACAAATTTGTAAATATCCGGAACACCCTGTTATCTTAGTCCTACCAATTTTTAAGTATTTCATGCCAAAGACTGTTACCATTCTACACATTCCTACCAAATTTCATGACGATCCGTTAAGCCGTTCGCGAGTTATTTAGTGAACAAATTTTCAAATGTCCGGGACACCCTGTAATTTTTGTTCTACCAACTTTTAAGTATTTCGTGCCAAAGACTGTTACCATTCTACACATTCCTACCAAATTTCATGACGATCCGTTAAGCCGTTCGCGAGTTATTTAGTGAACAAATTTTCAAATGTCCGGGACACCCTGTAATTTTTGTTCTACCAACTTTTAAGTATTTCGTGCCAAAGACTGTTACCATTCTACACATTCCTACCAAATTTCATGACGATCGGTTAAGCCGTTCGCGAGTTATTTAGTGAACAGACGGACGGACAGACGGACAGACGGACGGACAAAATCGATTTCATAAGGGTTTTTTTGAAAAATCTAAAAAACCCTAAAAATCAATCTGAGATGGAAAAATATTTTCTCTTAACTGATTTTTTGAAAGAAAATTAACTTTTTCGTGGAAAAAGTACAAATGGGTGGATTTCGCATTTATTTTTTAAAACAGCAATTTTCGCTGAATTCGCTATTTTGTAAATTTGAAATAGTTGCGAATTCGGGACTTAATTATGATTTTCATTTTCATACTGCCGTGTATTTATATACAATTTTATATGTACAGTGATGGAAAAAAATATTGTTCACCAAAATTTTATTTCAAAAGACCGCGTATACTATTTTAAAATGGCGTAAGATTTTGTTTAACTGGTTTATTAGTTCAATTCACACATGTAGTTTATTTTTTTATTTTATTTATTTAATAATGGTCCATTTTTGAACACTGGATTCCAACTTGTTTTTACTAACGTTCAACCTTTTCCATTTTAAACCCATTTTTTCACTGAAATGAATAATCAACATCTCTCCTGTCGTGTTATTGAGGTAACGGTATTTTCAAAGGGACATCCTATAAAATTTATATGAAATAACTATTGTTTTAATAAGAAAAAAATATTGTTTTAATATGGTGCCCCATTATTCATATTATAGGATAAACTATAATTTCAATGGGAAAATCATATTAATTTAATGGGATGTCCTTTTATTGAGGCAATAGGATAACATGATTGCATTAATAGGATATCGTTTAACATTAATAGTATAATATCACTTTGATTTAATAGTTCGATCTAATTATTTTAATGATGTTCCATCTCATTGAATTAATGGTATCCTATTAACCCAATAATGGGATTTTCCCATTGACTAAGTCCAATGGGATAAAATGGCTAATTCCTATTGGTTTAATGGGATTTTTTTTCTCAGTCTAGCATGCGGTATCCCCACTCAGCAGGCTCGGAGAGTATAAAAGACGAGCCGGACAATGGATCAGTAGCATTCAGCATTCTAGTCTTGGCATCGAAGCATCAACTGAAATTCTGAAATTCAGGAATAAGATTCGAATTGCTCTTCACGTCAGCATCAAATGCGTACCAGTCTAGACTATTCGGACAGCTTGTGTTAAATAATCTAAATTTTGTATCATTGACTCTGCGAGCGAACAGTATAATTAAAACTTACAGATTGCTCCACAGTTTTCACTAAGAGGAGTCTAACGAATGAATACACTTGACCATTAAATCTAATGGTTACATTTTACTTTCCCCCGATAGAGAAGAAGGCTCTATCTACGCTGGGAATAAGTTTTTTCGTTCACCTATTTCGTTAAAAAAATGCAGTTCCTCCAATATTTGTAATTTTGTCTTTTCCAATATTTTGAATTATTGAAAGTCCTCCCAATACTCCAATAAAACGTGTATCCAATATTTTAATAAACAACTATGCGCTGTACATCATCCTTTCATATATAATTCATCGAGTCCTCGTGTTCCTTCTTCAAAAACATCTCAAGAACTGATAGAAGCATTAATTAAACATAAAAGTACAAGCGAATGCCAAACAGATGCCTCTTTTCGTTTTCCTTTCAGCTAATCCAAAGTCCTCTTAGAATGTCTCTAGGCAATGGACCTTCAGGCTTTTCTACAGACCCCAATACAGGAGGAAATCTTTTATAAACATCTAGCCAGGCAAACTGTACGTACACCATGCAAATCTATGTAGATAAAATCCAAATTCATAACTCAATTATGTCGTAAACTTCCAAGTGCCTGGAGGCAAACTTTTATACACATGTTTCGCTATGGTAACGTGTAACCCTTTCTTAGCGATTTTCGCATTGACGAATTTACACTGGGTTCGTATTATGTATATAAAATGAAAGGTTCCCCGCATTAAATTCAGGATCCTTGTCAGCTTTTCGAAAAGAAAAAAAAAACACACCAACAGGACTCGTTTGAAAACGTGTCTAGATCCTGAACTTTTTCAATTTTAATTTGTAAGCAAGGGAGTGCGGAACGGAATCTATGTGCAAAGTATGAAAACTCATTCCCGGGATAACTCTGATTGGGTAATTGCAAGTCTTCCGCGGACGACCGACGACCGTATGGATAAGAAGGGAGTAAGCGCTACTACTCATTTCCGGATATTAATTAAATCTTACATTAATTTTTAAATACACGCGATAATTGAGTCCAAGAGGACATGTTGCCAGTGTTGCTGCCCTCAAAGTGAATATTACTTCCATGACTTCATCGTTCCGCAGCGGTCGAAGGTCGATTTCGTATAGCTACGAGTAGTTTGCATATTTCATTTTGTTGAAATGGACAATATGCAGAATATATATACATACTTGCAGAAAAATGACTGAAAATGGACATGTTTGCCATTTTACTAGAATTTCAATCTCTTTTTTTCATTCGTTTGCTTCTTATATGGTTGAATTAACAAGTCCGGAGCATACGTCCCTATGGTCAATCCTGGCTGCCCTGTCATAATGGTTGGCGAAACTATACTACAATGTGGACAAAAAAAAATTCAGGTTGGGCCCAATGGAATTCATTAACTTCTCGTCCGTTCTGTGTGCTGGTCTATTTAATTTTTGCTTTCTGCCGAAGTTTAACGTTGTCCAGGACACTATTCTGCTCTGTGCTGTGCATTATGAACGTGAACGTATGACGGTATACCAATACCTGGGATGGTTTTCCTCGAAATTTTGGTTGATTAATTACAATGTCGTTGAAAAGTTTTTTTTTTTTCAACGAAAAACCGGTGAAGGCTTTTAGTGAATGAATGAAAGTTTTTTTGAGGTTCGTTTTCATCCGGTGTCCCCGACAGCGAAGCTTCGTGACCTATCAGTCATAGTTATTCATTGATAAATAAGTTGAAAGCAATTAAGCAGGATAATGACTATATGCTGGCATAATGACGTGTTTAAAAACTTGCAATCGACTATAGCATCCGATAATGTTCTTTTGGCATACTTGTTCGGCAGTTACATTACATGAATTTCGAAGGGGTAGCGGATAATTGAAAGGACGCTAGATGAGACAGTGAGGCAGTTTATGTTACCCCGTTGAATAGGATGTGATGAGTGTGCAAGATACTTCCACGAAAAAATGAATAAAAGGTCATTCAAGCATCAACCAAACCGAAAATCACCAAAAATAATAACCCAGCCCTGAATACGCCATCCTGAAATAAACTTTCATTCGGGTCCGCGTCTGGACTCCAGTAGGACTATAAGCTGGCTATGGCTATTAAAAAAAAAAACAACCAACCAACATGAACATGATGCTTGAAATAGAATGGATGCTGCAACAGCAGCAATAACGATAATGCAGTCGAATGCATTGGGCCGCTGCTGCTGTTGCTGTATCCATTCCATTTCCAGCATAACCGGTTTTTAGTGAGATTAGGAAAATTTGGTCCCAGCTGCAATTATGCAAAAACAAACTTCAAAGCTTTGCATTCACACAGAGTCAGGGTTGCGACAGGGTTGGACATTTGAGTTGATTTCTGACCATATTGAAGCCCTTGCGCGATGTCGGTATACCTCACTGGTATACCAGGCATGCGAACTGGGCACTTTATGAGGCTCGGATAGGGCAAGCATTTCAATGCATGCCACTATCCGAGTTCTCGAGTAGGAGGGTCGACGAGCAGTGTGCCTTCATCACTGAATGCCTGACGACCGTCAATGATGACATGTTCCCACCTCCTCCTATTAGGAGGCGGGAACATGTCCGGTGGTGGACCAGAGATCTAGACGTCAAGAAGAGAGTAGTAAGGAGGCTTCGGAAACGTTTCCAGCTGGCTAGAGTTGGTGGTCATCCCGATGCTGGCCAAATGCAAGGAGGACGACTGGAGGCGCTTTGTCAGCAACTCTTCAGATGACCCCTGGGGAAATGCCTATAGGCTTTGCAGAGGCAAACGTGCACGTTGTGAAGTATCGAGCCTCGTCACAGATGCTGGTACGACACATACGTGGAGGGAGACCATAGAGGTTCTTATGAACAGTTTCTTCCGGCGGATGACTCTGTCGATGCTCTGGTTTGTGAGCGGTTCACGGAAGAAATTCCCCCTCCTGGTACCGCAGAGATCGAAGCAAGCATCGCCAGACTCAGGTGCCGAAAGTCTCCTGGACTCGATGGAATGACCGGCCAGATGTGTAAAAGCATCTGGAAGGCCGTTCCTGAGAACATTGAGAATCTCTATGAGTCTTTTTTCCGTGCACGTACCTTCCCCCGGAGTTGAAAAACCGCGCGGATGGAAGTACCGCTGAAAGGCCCTGATAAGGTCCGATCCTACCCTTCCTCCTATCGGGGTATCAGTCTCCTCCCAGTACTTGGAAAAGTACTGGAAAGCATTCTGGTAGGTAGGATGGAGGATCGGATTGGAGATCGGGTGTCCGACAGACAGTACGGATTCCGCAAGGGAAGATCTGTTGAGGTTTCGCTCTTGTTCGTCCAAGGGGCGGTCAAGACCAGTGTTGCCGACCGCGTCCTTGGAATCTTTGTAGATTTCAAGGGCGCGTTCGACAACCTGTTTTGGAGTGCCGTCCTGCAAAAACTCGAGGTAGCTGGCTGTCCGGAAATAGCTCTGTGACAGAGACGCTCTGTCTCTCTCTCATCATAGGTCCGTTTGTATGGAACTATATTATGGACGACTTGCTGGTATCCCTTCAAAGCCGAGTCAAATGTTGTGCTTACGCCGACAACCTCCTCCTCTTGGTGGGGGGCACATCGCGGCGTGAGCTTGAGGAGAAGGGTGCCCTGCTCATGGAAATAGTCCATGAGTGGAGCACCCGGGTGGGAGTTGAAGTCTTAACCCGAAAATCGGCGATAATGATGCTCAAAAGCTCATTCTCGTCGAGCCGGCCCCCGATTGTTCGGCTGGGTAGAGTGGCTCTCAAATATGTGACGCAAGTCAGATATTTGGAAGTAACTTTCTGCGAAAGGTTGAGTCTTCAACCCCACTACGTGTGGCACGCATGCTGTGCGTAGTTGGTACGCTGAGGCGTGTCCTGCGTCGAGACTGGGGGCTAGGTAGACGCGCAGTCCGTGTGATCGACAACTCGCTGTTTGTAGCGTGTGCTACTTTTAGTGCTGGAGTTCTCATGGACTGGGCGTCATCTGCTCGAGGAAGCCGACAGCTGGGCACGGTTCAGCGTATCATTATCAACGCGTGTATACCTGTATGTCGTACAGTATCCACTGACGCCATGCAGGTATTGATGGGGGTTCCCTCCGCTTGATTTGGAGGTAGTCCGATGTGGGCCTACCTTCCATATTAGGAGGGGTTTGCCGTTGCCGCCGTCTGCGATGGTTGTTGGTGAGAGTGTATCTGGAAGGCCTCAGAGACTTGTCTCTGAGCTCCTGGATGACTGTGTCCTATCTAGATGGGACCAGTCCATCTGCGGTAGGGTTACATTCGAGTACCTTAGGGATGTCCGTGCGGCAGCCGGAAACCTAGACTTGGATTTTAACCTAAGTCTAGGCTTCCTGATAACCGGACATGGCTCACTGAACCAGAAACTGCGCCAGTTCAACCTGGTGAGGGATCCCTCATGTTCATGCTGTGGCGCGGTTTCTGAGGACCGGCTTCATGTCCTGGTTATCTGCCCGAGGTACTCGGATGTACGAAACCTAGACCTGTTTGGGGTCCTCCTAAACAATGGAGCCGCAGATGTCACTGGGTGTTTGGCCACAAAGGAACGTATCATTGTATGTGCTGTATGCTTCTGAAGCATTCAGACGACGTACGATGCATCTACGAAATTGAGTGGCAAAATTAGCATAGCTTATATGTCTAGTCCTCTTGGTTGCTTGTACTTATACACTGTAGGGGTGTAGTTTTAAGAGTAGGTTAGAATAGTTTTAAGAGTAGGTTAGCTTACAAGGAATAGGTGCACGGGTGTCACATGAGCACCGTAGAGCCACTGCCTCAGTGACTCTCCGCGTGACAAAGAGGTTGGCCCCCCTAGTGGGAGTATCGTGCTGGCTGTGGTTTCGCGAACAGCGTGGAGTTGCGCTTTTTCAACCGGGCGCCGGCCGGGACCCTAGAACGGCAGGGGCAGACCTCGCATCCAGCAGTATGTTAACTGTTACCTCTACAATGCTAGAGTGGGCGCTGATTGACGTCAAAAATTTCATCCGATCTGGCCAATTCGAGGCCCGTCTGATAAACCATCTCGGTAGGCGCGGACGTTTTAGCTTTCATGTATTAGCATTGGTTTTAATATTTGAAAGAAGAGAGAACCCTTAAGGTTTGTGTTCGTAAAGACGACTCACACGATGGTCATTGGACTATCGTAGCTAGGCGATGCTTGATATGTGACTATCGACTATGAGTGTTTTCCAACAAGCGAATACAGCGACCACGACCATGACTTATGTATTTCATTGTTATCTTACTCCCGCTCCCTGAAAAACATTGCAAACACGGCCGGTCACCACTCAGCCAATCACGCATGATTTCTATACAGGGTGTCCGGAAACTGCCGCATAAAGGCACCGGATTATGATTCCTCAGTTGATTTCCAGCAAAAAAGTTGTACGGAACATACCCCCTCAGCTTAACCCTTTAGCTGCCACATGCATTTAAAGATTTTTGAGAAAATCATTTTCCTGCACAACTTAAAGCCTAATATCTCCAAATTATTATTACAGCCAACAAATTTACCTATAAAATAAAACTAACCACACTAAAGTCGGATAAGAGGTTTGATTTGTACAGAGCTTCAAAGTAAAATTTGCGTGATTTGACCCAAAAACAATCTTTTTTTCCATCTCAATTTTCTCCAACTTCTGCCAAGGAGAGGTGCTTGTACGATTCTTTTAAAAATTGGCGCATAGTCTTACGATCATATCTTTCTTACATCATTTTATTCTAGCTCCATTATTTCTAACAGTTTTAGTACCTTAAGTGCAGAAAACTAGGGTTAATTTTGGCTCGATATCGACATACTTTGAATAGATTTTACCAATTGCAGATCTTTAGGTGCAGTGTGAATTGAATTGTATCGAATTCGAGCTAAAATTAACCCTGGTTTTCTACACTTAACGTATAAAAACTATTAGAAGTAATGGAGCTAGGTTAAAGTGATGTAAGAAAGATATGATTGTAAGACTATGCGCCAATTTTTGAAAGAATCGTACAAGCACCTCTCCTTGGCAGAAGCTGGAGAAAATTGAGATGGAAAAAAGATTGTTTTTGGGTTAAATCACGAAAATTTGACATTGAAGCTATGTAAAAATTAATTTATTTTATCGGTAAATTTGTTGGCTGTCATAATCATTTTATTTCACTATTCCAGCTGGTCTAGCTTTGGAGATATTAGGCTTTAAGTCGGGCAAGAAAATGAGTTTTGCAAAAATTTTTAAATGCCTGTGGCAGCTGAAGGGTTAAGCTGAGGGGGTATTACAACTTTTTTGCTGGAAATCACATGTGGAATCACAGTCCGGACACCCTGTATACAGATACGCTCGTCACTCCCACTCAACCGAATGTATACGAAACGAATACGAGCATTGCATGATTTACACCATGCAGCCGATTGATTGATTGATTGAAGATGTCGCGACGATAATTTTATCCTCCCCATGCCACACAACCGTCGCCTGACAAGCTCAACGACTATCGTTTGGAGGAACACAGCTCCATATAAAATATATGCAAGCAGTACTCAAATACAGTCGTCAGGCGACAATCACTCAGTGATCGTCATATGAGTCGTGTCTACGAACACAAATCTTTAAGCTGAGACTACGCTTCCAAGATAAAATATATTTGACTGGCTCATTGTATGTTAGCTTCGAATAATTCCTAACAGAATAAAATGAGTTTCAATCTAAACAAAACAAATATGTACAGAAAAATAAAAATACATATTCAGGGGACGTTAGAGTCTTTAGATCTCGCAATGGGGGCAGGGACTGAAAAAGGTTGGTAACTGTTTGAGACAAAAAGAAGAGAATATTAAGCTGAAAAATATCGGAATTCTCTCATGCGGCTCGCATTTGGTTCTTCGACTTGGTCCGGACAAAAACGAGACCGAGACTAATTTTGGGCGAAATTTGAATACCCGTCACATTTGAATGAAACTTAAGGTTCTTTTGTGCTAATAGTTTCAACCGCAGCCCTATGATGAGTTCCGATTCCATCTGTTCCTGGATATGCTTTCAGGCTTTACTAGGAATACACTTGGGCGAAGTTTGGTTAAGATTGGTTTGAAAGAAAAGTCTTTTTTTTTGGGCCAGCCTATACATTTAATACTCTTTTAAATATTTTGAAATTTCTTTTAACTCTTGTTTTCTTTGTATCTTAAAGATTCTTTGCATGTATATTTACGGTTCAAGAATTTCGAAACAATAATTTCATACTATTTAAGTGTCTCAATATGCTGCCTAGAACACTTGCTGACCTATACCTTTTATAACTTACTTACTGGCAACTCATACGATATGTTGTCAGTTAATTTTATCCCATAAACAAAGCGTTGCTACGTGCCCTACATTGACTTAAAAAGGAGATTTAGTACTGCGATTAGAGGGATAAAAACTTAAAGCTTTCAAGTTGACTGTACCCGTCGTCATGCGAAAGAGGACAATCTAAGGACATGCTCATGAGCAGCGATTGCTGTCATCTAACACGTCCTACGTTTAGTGAAGTTCCTATCTTCAGTTAGGGGTATCCATTTAATACATATACTTAAGATAGCACATTTATCAGCGACGACACAATGACCGAGCGATTTTCTATGTTAAGTCAATATATAGGAAAACATCATCACAGTCGCAAGCATATACTGTCGGATAAAATCCGATTTACAGGATTTTAGAGATTAAGCTAAAGTGTATTTTAATTTACATAATTAAATGTCAAGATTATAAACTTACATACTGGTAAGAGTCCTGGCTAAATACATATAAAAAAAAAATCCGTAGAGATGAATATTTTTGCTATACATACCTGGAAAGAAAAAAAAAACACTAGATTAACTATAATGACCAACAAATATTTTTATGAATCAAAAAATATATTTTTATCTATCGACTAAATAAATATATAAATTTGCAAGAAATTTGTCAATATTTGTCAAGAGCCCTGAGCTATAAGTCAACACAACACCATACTTGTGCTATGATTGAAGCAGAAGGGTTATCTAAATAAACATAAACAATTTTCAAGTACATAACACTTCTTGTGAAGTATAGTTGTAATAGAAATTAATTCCAATTACTATATGAACTTCTGTGGTAAATACATATTTGCATTAAACTGCAATCTGGAGTTGAGTTGTTGTTCAACTTTGGAGGAAAGTACATAAATGTAAAGGAAGAAATATTGATGTAGTAAACCCAACAGGGTATTTCCATCGAGGTAGAATAATTAATTTATTTATAAACTGCACAAAACCATACCCCTAAGTGCGGAATAGTACGAGGGCAGTTCAATAAGTACCCGTATTTGAAGACATAGGATGGTACTGAGGGAAGTTGGTGTCATCATCGTGTACTGCCATCTATTAAACGACGCCAAAATAAATTCCAGACTAATTTATGGGTTAGTTTTGATTTGACAGCCATTCGAGTAACGCGTGTTTCGTAATTTTCGATAAGATGGAAAGAGAGCAGTATGGTTCGGTAATTCGATTTCTGTTTTTGGATCAGAAAAAATGCGAGGAGGTAAAAGCGAAGTTGGATGCTATTTATGGGGACACTTCGCCATCTATGACCACCGTTAGATATTGGTTCAACGGTGAATCTGCTCCAAAGAAGGCCAAAACGGTTCCATCAGCCGGAAATCATGTCATGGCGGTCATAGTGACGGATCACCATATGATCGGCTTACTTGTAAACATCGGGATCAAAAAGGTCTCCAAACCTACGGATGAATCTATATTTAAAACCAAAATTGATTTTTCTAAGCTAAAAAATAAATTATTTGCTGAGTCATGGTATGGTGCTTACGAAGCGAATGATTCTTCAACGGCATATTCAGTTTTTATTAATTGTCTTTGTGGTCATATTTCGGATTGTACACTTAAATTGCCGGTGAAGAGTAACTCAAAAAGACTAAAGCCTTGGATTTCTAACAAACTTTTAAAAAGGTTAAACTTAAAAACAAGCTTAGAAATAAACTGAGCAAGCATCCTAACAATCGGACGCTACAGACTAAGGTAAAAAAATTATGCAAAGAGCTCAAAAAGTCTATACCGCAATGTCGAGATGAATATTTCAAAAACCGTCTTAATTATATGAAGGGAAATATTAGGGAGGAATGGCGAGTTATCAATAATATTTTGAATCAGCGTAGCCGGAACAATGTACCTAATAAACTCCTGATCGATGGCCGCATAATTTCGGATAAATACGGTATTGCGAATACGTTTAATGGCTACTTTACGTCCATTGGGTGTAATCTGCCCGTTGTAGCTACCTCTAGCTGCAACTCGTGTTCGAGGATAAGAAATAGCGTTAACATCCATGAATCTAGTTTTGCATTCCAACCAATAACTCCTCTAGAAATCTTGAAGACAATTGGCTCTCTAAAAAAATCTAACTCATGCGGCTTTGATAGAATTTCAAGCGTTATTTTGAAACAAATAGGTTGTTTCATTATAGATATTTTGGCGGTTATTTTCAATCGAAGCATATTTTCAGGGGATTTTCCTGATGGGCTTAAAAGAGCAGATGTACTACCATTGTACAAAAAAGGCGATACTTTGGATATGAACAGATATGAACTACAGACCGATTTCACTACTTCCAGTTGTGAGTAAAGTTTTCGAAAAAATTGTCAAGAAACGTGTAGTATCTTTCCTAAATTCTTCCAAATTCTTCAGTCCCTTACAATTTGGATTCCAACAAAGTAAATCAACTGTACACTTTTGTTCTAGAATTTTTACTAATATTGACAGAAATAAACTCACGGTTGGTTTGTTTGTGGATATTTCCAAAGCATTTGATATGGTTAACCATAACATCGTTCTGGATAAACTTGAACGAGCAGGGTTCCGTGGCTTTTTTCTCAACTGGTTTAAGTCTTATTTAGCAAATAGACCACAAAGAGTCAAGATTGATGATACCAGAAGTGAAATGAAATTCTTGCATATGGGTGTTCCGCAAGGCTCTGTTTTGGGTCCGATCTTATTTCTAGTTTATATCAATTCTTTGTTTTCCCAAAATTTTAGGGGCGCTCTAACTGCATTTGCTGATGATGTCGGCTGTACATATGCTTCTAAAAGTATGTTGAACTTAACTACCGATATAAATTGGGATCTTAATTTATTTTATTATTATTATATTTAGAATCTGGTTTGCAGAGCATGGCTTAACTATAAGTTCCAAAACCAAAATAATGTTCTTTAGTTTATCGACATTCTTTGGTTGCTCTTGTAGCTCTACTCGATGCTCATCAATGACTAACGATACCGTTACATGCAGTGATAAATGTTTTGAGCTAGAAATTGTTAATGAATAGAAATACTTGGGACTAACGCTAGACTCTAGATTATCATTTGCTAGCCATATTCATGACTTAGGTACATATTTTCGCTGCACTCTCAGGTATTTTTATTATTTGAGGCCAACTTTGTTCCGATGCGTTACTGAAGAGAATTTATTTTGGTATCTTTCATTCCAAACTGCAGTATGGTATTGGCGCTTGTTGGGGTGGAGCTTACTCAAATAAAATACAGACACTTCTAATTTTACAAAAAAATGTAATTAGAAGAAACCCAGAAGACATCCTAGTTTTGCGTTATTCCATAATCTGAATATTCTTCCTGTACGTCATTTGTACTGTTACAGTTTTACAAATTTTCTTTGCTAGATCTGGAAATCTTAATTTTAGACTTATATCTGAATACAACCTTCGTACAAACTTGGCGCATGTGGTAACAGTCCCATTTTCACGAACCACCGCATTTCGAAACTATTTCCTAGTCTCTTCCTGCAGGCTATTCAATAAACTCCCACAGTGTATTCGATCAGTTACATCATCTGGAAGGTTTCTCAAATGTTTCAAAAATTGGTTGTTTGAATATGACTATGTCAATTTAGAAACAATTTTCTCTGGCATCCTGGTGTAAAATAAGCCCTATACAGGGTGTCACGCATTGGGTGGTCAATACTGTAAGGGTTGATAGCGCAACTTGTTTCAGCATGAAAATTCCCAATACAATCGGATTTTTTTTACCGTTACCTTGTTATCGCTCTTTTTGTGAAACTCATCGAAAATCGTGACTTGTCACGCAAAATCGTAATTTGCAGCACTCCTGATGACTTAATCCAAGATTTGATTTCAGTTTCAGAGACTACATAAAATTTCACAAAATTTGAAGTTTTTCCTGTTTCCAACATTATCGCCACTATCAAGATACAGTTACTCAAACTTAACAGAAATTTTAAAATAGATGTTTAATGGAAAATTCAAACAGTAATTGCATAACGGTGCTTTATACGTACAACTCTGCAAAGTTGATAAAAGTTGCTTCAACATGTTGGCTTTCCAAGGGTATATCACTTTTCTTATTTACATTGCAGAATTTTAGGTAAACACGCACTGAATGGTAAAAATCATGACTTCAGTGGAATCGTTAACAATTTTCCCTTGACTCGAAAAAAGACATATGTATGTACAAAGGCAATCATAATTCGGGATAGAATCTCGCTACATTATTTTGACCAGAACTGTAAGATATTTGAAATTTGGTACATTGTTTGGCAAATGCAACGGTACTTATAACGGTTAAAATTTAATATTTGCTATTTATGGCAGATAGACGGGTGCCCGCTTATAATGCGAGACCTTTCAAAGAATATTTGGAAAACGAATTTCCCGGAAAGTGTATTGGCAGATTTGGGACAGTTGCGTGGCCTGCGACAAGTCCCGACCTTACTCCCCTAGATTTTTATTTATGGGGTAACTTAAAAAGCAATGTCTATTCGGAGCCGATTACCTCCCGGGAACAGCTGCTGCAGCGAATTAATGATGCTTATGACAACATTAAGGAAACCCCTCCTGAAATCCTTCGGGACGTTTCTTCCATGCGCCGAAGGTGTCGACTCTGCATACAAAATGGAGAAGGCCAATTCCAGCAGTATTATTCCAATTCATCAAACAGACCCATTTAATCATTAGTTAATATTTTTAGTTTATTGGTTCTTTCTCATATTCAAAACTTTATTTTAATTTTTATTTAACAAATTTTCAAAATTGCGATAGTAAAATATAAAAAATAAATGAATAAAATTTCAGTTTAAATAATCCGATAAGAAAATAATTACCTTGTTTTTTTTATATCCAATATATGTAATTCTAAAATCCCACAATGTGAATATGAAAAGTGATATACCGTTGGAAAGCCAACATGTTGAAGCAACTTTTATCAACTTTGCAGAGTTGTACGTATAAAGCACCGTTATGTAATTACTGTTTGAATTTTCGATGAAAAATCTATTTTAAAATTTCTATTAAGTTTGAGTAACTGTATCTTGAAAGTGCCGATAATGTTGGCAACAGGAAAAACTTCAGTTTTTGTGAAATTTTATGTAGTTTCTGAAACTGAAATCAAATCTTGGATTAAGTTATCAGGAGAGCTGCAAATTATGATTTTGCATGACAAGTCACGATTTTCGATGACTTTGACAAAAAGAGCGATAACAAGGTAACGGTAAAAAAAATCCGACTGTATTGGTAATTTTTTTGCTGAAACAAGTTGCGCTATTAACCCTTACAGTATTGACCACCCAATGCGGGACACCCTGTATATAAACTACTTATGATAAATTTGTTGTTATCTGGATTTGAACTGATAGTTCCATAATTTTATTATTTTTTGTTTTTAATTTTGTATCAACATTCAATATTGAAGATCACCCCACATTCTCAATAGTTTTTTTTACATTACGTAGTTTACCTTGAAGTGACATTTAACACTATTCTAAATACTGTATTTTGTATTAGAATATCAAATGTTCCAATATTTCATAGCATTTAAGATTTGGATTTGTGAATTTTACTGTAAATTTCTAATTAATTATGAAATAAACTTATCTATTTATCTATCTTTTTTGGGATGCGAAGGGGGTCATCCTTATGTATTTTTTAGAAAAATGAAGAACGATCACTGGACAGTGAGTTATTGGACCGCTTCGACAAAAAATTGAAGGAGACCCGATCGCATTTGGCGAAAAAGAAAGTGCTGTTTCACCACGATAACGCACCAGCGTATTCATCCGAAGTCGTCGCCGCCAAACTGCATGAATTGCGTAATGAATTGCTGCCGCATCCTCCGTATTCACCCGGTCTGGCTCCTTGCGACTTTTTCTTGTTCCCTAACATGAAGAAATGGCTCGCGGGAAAAAAATTTAGCTCAAACAAGGAAGTCATCCTCGAGACAGAGGCGTATTTTGGCGACTTCGACAAATCCTATTTTTTGGAGGAGTTAAAAAATAGCAGGAACGTTCGGAAAAGTGTGTCTTACTAAAAGAGGACTATGTTGAAAAATAAAAATAAAAATTAGAAAAAAAAAATTGTGTTTTCATTTTCAACACGGGTACTTATTGAACCACCCTCGTACATACTTGTTTTTAGCCCGTTCAATATAATGGCAAAAAAAACATAATATGAGATTTAACAGGGTAAAATTTTTGGTCGAGCGTGACATCATCGATCTTCCAGTGGTGCGATCTTAGTCAAAGTTGGTATGAACTATCCTTTTAAGGCCCTAAAAAGAATCGGGGACGGCTCTTCCCACGGACCGATTTGGATGAAACTTAGAGATGGTAGTTAAGTGGCGGGGTCCTTAATGTTTTACTATAGGCACTTATTATGTGAAAGATATAGTTGCGCACAAAATATCCTTCTTTCTGTGGGAGGTGCACTTCAGAGACAGACGACATGGATATAAAAATACAAGATTCGTTGAGACGAGTCTTCTCGAATAATAAAATGATTTTGAATAACTGCTGGATGCGACTTGCATGTAGGGTCTTGTTGGTCTAGCAACTGCTTTCGAAATTAGTATGTATTGATCAAACACCTCCCAGGGAGGTCTGTGCCCGTGTCATGGGATACTGAAATTTTGCGAGTGGCTTTATCTGCGGAGAGCGAATTGGGTTTTGTTTTGGGCAAATTCATCGAAGGACATTATGTGCCAATTCCATACACAAATGTAATGTTTCAAATGTACTATTATTTGTTTATTTCGCTGTTTTTTTTCGTTTTCAAAAAGTATTTTGTTGTCGGTAGTTCAATCCGTAATTTTTGACAAAAGTAAAAAAAAATAATAATGTTGTCAGGGATGTTCATAACCACGTAATCAATATTGGGCTAAGGACGCAGATGTGTTAGTAACATCCAATTTCCAAGATCCTGACTGCCTTTTGTTGAGGTGTTGAGGTCAACAGCACGCTCAGCTGTCCCATAAGTGGGTACTCGGTTAAAAACATCTGATAGTCCGTCACATGGGTCTTGAGTTCGAAAAACACCATACACTGAAGTGGTTCAGGGTGAGTCTCGAACCTACCACCCTGTGCACCGAAGGTGTCCGCACTAATCACAACACCAACCAGACTTTCTTTTTTTCTAAAAGTGACATAAAAAATTGTCACTTATTATGCACTCACATCTCCCACCATTGAATATTTTAGCTAGCGCAAAGTTTTCATTAGTTTAGAGAAAAATTGAACTAGGAATTCTGGCACAGATTTAAAACGATCAACCTTCTGGCATCTAATCAATTTTCCAAGTCAGTCGAGATAAAAGTGAAATAAAGCATAAAAATGAACATTTTTCCCATTGCAAATTTTATTAGTCTGTTATTTGGAGTAGGAGCTGATTCGGCGTAAAAGATTTACCGGAATCGACGTATCAGGCGATAAATGCAAAAATATGTGAAAAAAAAACCTTTTTCATAATTTTGTTCATTGTGAATTTTCTTCATGTTTTGATATTTATTATGCTATTCGGAGAAGATTCCAATCCGGTGATGCAAATTTGCTCAAATCCGCGAATTCGTTCAGAAGATATCTTCTTCTCTGTAACGTAACCCCTTGTGGGGCATGGTGCGTTCACTCAGCCGTTTATAGGCTACTTCGATTCAACGTTACATTGCAAACACTAATGTATTTCCTGGACCACGCCGAGATTCGATCTCTGGACCTCTAGATTACTAGCATCGTAGAGTGCGCCTTTACCAAGTGAGCCACAGAGCGTGATCAGGAGATATAGACAAACGTATTCTGGGTGAAAACCAATTCGGTGGAATCAATTTGCTGAAATTTGGAAAATCGTTCAAGACATACAGAAAGAAATATGTGAAATTTTGCTAATTGTGAATTTGTTTGCGAATTTCCATAGTTACTCTGTTATTATTGGAGGAGGCCAATTCGGCGGGAAAATCTTTCAATAATCCGTTGAATCTTCAAAAAATATAGGCAAAAGTATGTTAAAGATTGTCATTGTGAATTTTCTGCATAATTCAATGGTTATCTGCTGTTCCGGCCAGAGCTTTGTGTAGACCAATGCGGTGGGGTCAGCGTACTGAAATCCGGTAATTCGTTCAATAAATACATAAAGAAGTATGTGAAAAGGAATTGTCTTGATAGTTGTGCCCATTGTGAATTTTTCATATGTTTCAATAGTTATTCTGTTACATTGGGTAGAGACCAAGTCTGTGGATCAAATTTGCTGAAGTCCGCTGTACTAGAAATACACGCAGAAATAGGCGAAAAAGAACTAATTGTGAATGTTTGCTAATTGTGAATTTTTCGCATGTTGCAATAGTGATTCTGCTTGTCCAGCCAGAGTTAAATCCGGCAAACCTAAAATCATGGAAATGGGTCCAACCGTTCTTGAGTTATAAATGGTATAGCTAACAGATAGAAGATAGAAGAAAATAGATAGAAGATAGATTTTTTTCAATTTAAGAATTTGAAAATCGACATGTTCAGTGCTGGTTTACAAATAAAAATAAACTTTTGTGTGCACACTCGCATACAGCATGGGAACTCATAAAAGTGAAACTAGATTGTAGATTGCAGAGGGGCGTAAACCCGAAGGGTTTCGCAGCACTGAAGCCAGTGGGCCTATTGTGCTATGAAATTTGACTAGGTAGATTAGCTGTAGAAAAAACACGGCCTATAACATTTATAGGAGTGTGAGGTCACTTGTGTGATTGCAACGAGTCCATAATTTTACGAATCAGGATTCTATTCTGTGTGTCAAAAGTTTTAGGCATATAAAACACATTCATTAAAAAAAAAACGTTTCTCTGAAGAAAAAAAAACACATTGGTTGTCACCTTTATCCACTCACATCCTCATTTCGACAACTGAACTTGGAAATATATAACTAAGGCGGAGTTACAGTTGCTGCCTTATCATGTATGATTGTTTTCAAAGAGATGCCTAGGACCAGCATTGGAACACGGGCCCCCAATCGAAAAGTGCCTTAAACACCGGGAGCCAAATGTAAATGGTCATTAGTCCAGCGCACAAACGTTGTCAAGCCGCAGAAAAAGAAGTATTAATATAATACGAGTACCGCCGATTTATGTCATAAGTTTCAGTTAAAAGTTAGGCTTTAAGTTAAAAATATTGACACAAACACGTTCCGAATCGACAAATTTCCAAACTATCTACGCGAATTTTCATTTCCAAATTTACGCATCTTGTTGGCGAGTTTCCGTTACAAATTGACGTAATTCCATGTCCAATTGGTGAATTTCCATTACAAATTGAAGAAATTCATGTTGATAAATTTTCATTATAAATTTACGTATATCCGCAGATCAAATTGACGTATTTCAATTTCAAATTGATAAAATTCCAGATCATGTTGATGAATTTCTATTACAAATTGGTGAATTTTCAAATCATGTTGACGAGCTTCCATCACAAATTTCCATGAAAAATTGACGAATTCCAAAATATGGTGAACGGAATTCCGTTAGAATTTTCATTTTCTAACGGAATTCCGTTCACCATATTTTAGAATTCGTCAATTTGTAATGGAAATTTGTGATGGAAGTTCGTCAACATGATTTGAAAATTTAAATTGATCAAATTGACGAACCAAAACCAACTTAAAATTGAAATCCGTAAGAAAGTTCTTCAAATTTATAAATTTTAAATGTAAATCCGACAATTGAAATTCTTTAACACAATTTTGAATATCGCCAATTTATAATGGAAATCCGTCGACATGGTTTGGAGATAAGTCATTTTGATCTGGAAATAAGTCAATTTGACATGGAATTTCATCATTCCAAATGAATGGAAATTCGACAAGATGCTTTTGAACAAATTAGAGATTTTCGTCCGATGTTGTAGTCTTGAATTAATGTTTGAATAGCTGTTCCCATATAAACTACCTGTTTAATGGGTGTTTTATGGCTAAGTTTATTATTTTCGACGGGCAGTTTCCACTATCGGTGTTAAGGAGTCGGTTCGGGTTCTCGCATAGGATCTCCATACTCTCCCATGGGTCCAGGGTACTGGGTCGGCTTGTGTGGCGCAAGATTTCCAAATTTCCAAGGTTGATGGTATGGCCTTCCTCGATGATATGCGCCGCTACTGATGAACGAATCGTGGCTCTCGGGTTTCTCGTCCCACTTGCTGCCTCCCTCATGTGTTCAGCGAACCTCGTTGTTGCTAGCCTCTTTGTTTGACCGATGTAAACTTTGTCGCAGTCGCCACAGGTGATCCGATATACTCCGCTCTTCTCCTCGAGGCTCATGGGGTCCTTTACGCTTCCTAATAGCGTCCTGAGAGCTGAATTATTGCTAGAGCTCGATGTTTTCCGCGTTAAATCCATTTTTAATGGCAGTATCAAAGATGATCTCCCGTTCCCTCTTGTACCCATTGTTCGTAAGCGATACGTTACGAGTCGATGTATCCAAAAATTATAGAGAGCCATCTTTTGTGATGGCGTATGGTTTGAGGTCGCTGGGATAGTACGTTGGGCAGCTGACAATTTCCGATAGATTTCAAATTCCAACTTGCCGTTATTATTCAGAATGACAAAATCCAAGAAAGGGATTGACCCATTCTTTTCCTTCTCAACTGTAAATTCAATTCTGTGGTGAATTGAATTTATTGAGGTAAGGATATGATCTATGTCATTCTTCTTACAACGGCAAATATGTCATCCACATATCTAAACCATACCCTCGGCATCAAACACCTCTTGCCTCAATTTCGTCTTCGATGGATGACATGAACCTCTCAGTGAGCAGCGGTGAGAGAGGGATACCCATCGCTACTCCCATAATGGTTTTATAAAACTTACCCCGGAATGTGAAGTAGTTCTCGTTCATTTAGAGGCTCGCAAGCTTAGTATAAATTCGAACTTTTTTCTTCCATTCCAGGGTAGAATCAAACCGGTTCAGCCAGTTCTCGAATTCGAATATTGATTGGTTCACTGGTGTATTGGGGAACAACGATTTTACATCAAAAGATAACATATTCTCGTCGTCTTTGATGTTATCGATGCCCTGTAATCGTTGGATCAACTCTTGGGAGTTCTTCACTGAATACCTACCATTGTTTTCCCCCAATGCCTGACATTCCCGTATTATCCACTTCGCTATGTTGTAAGTCGGCGAGTGCCGATCTGCGATGATCTCTCGCATTTCGTCGCCTTCTTTATGGATTTTGGGCTGGCAACGTATTCGCGGTAGCGATGGGTTCGGCATCCGTAATCGCATAGCATTTTCGAACACTGTGCTTGCTTCCTTCAGGGCCCGATCGACTCTTTTGATGGAATTAGCAAGGGGATCTTTTCGTAGATGCTTTTGAAATTCGCCAATTGGTAATGGAAACTCGTAACACAATTTGTAATACAAATTCATCAACTTGATTTAGAATTTTATCAATTTGAAATGGAAATACGTCAATTTAATCTGGATATACGTAAATTTTTAATGAAAATTTATCAAGATGATTTTGAAATTCGTCAATTTAAAATGAAAATTCATCAATGTGTAAGGGAAATTTGTCCATTTGTAATGGAACCTCGTCAGCAATATTTTGGAATTCCTCAAGTTGACATGGAATTTCGTCAACTTGTTTTAAAAATTCGTCAATTAGATCTTTAAGAGATTTTCCTAGATTAGAAGGGGTTTTTAGCAGTTATTGACCGTTGTAACAACGGGGTAGCTTCGGGATAATTTACATCGAAAAACAGGCTACCGTAGGAGCATTTGCTTTATAAAGACAACACCAACATTCTGGGTGTCAAATTAAACCGAAAATTTGACTGTGTATAACGAAAGGGCCCCCGCTTTGAGCTCGAGCCCAAATAATGCGAAAAACGTTATGCCATTGCCTAGGACAATACATAAATGTTTGATTTTGTGATATTCTACATATAGAACGGTCTTGAGGGTTTTTGAGTTATTTTTTTTTCCTATTTTGCTTTTATTGTTTGACAAAAATATTCTTATCCACTCAAAAGACATGAGCACCACTAGTCCATTATTTTCGGATCCAATTTAGCCAGAAATTAAGTGACTTCTGTAAAAATACTCAAACAATGCCAATACGTATTCGAATTCACCCACACCCTAATACACGTTAAGTGCTACTTATCACAGTAGTCTCTATGCGAGTCTAACATTATCGTCCAGGATTCGACGATCCATGACATCAATAAACTAAATACGTTCCTGTCCCAGAGCTTATAGCTGCGCGGATTGGGCATTTTATCCTGACATGGAAAATACAAAAAAAAAAGAAAGACTCGACGAGTATAGGGTCCTTAGCAAATATAATGGGTGAATTATGGTTAGACATCGCATTATAATGGGGAGTGCCATTTTTTTTTTGTAAAGTGATATAGCAACCGAAAAGTCATTTTTCTGGATAACACCAAATGTCCGGACACGATATGTTGGTGCTGCGATGCGGTGTGACGAAACGGCCGGAAGTGATGCGTTTGTTTAGTCACTCGACTAGATTCCCTTCCGGCCGCAACATTGCCCATACTCGTCTATATTAGGGAACGGAAACGTTTTAGTCCCAAGTCCTTGTTATCGCAATTCATTTTGATGACTCCATGTAATATCCACACTAAACGATGAAAATATGCTCGTCCTGTCAATGGGTATGGTGATAAAAGTGCCCACACGCCATATAGGGCAGTCAATTACCGATTTTAGGTCGCAAAAATTGCTCGGGTCTGGTTTTTTGGGATATTGTTTGGATAGATACCAGAAGTGTACCACTAAGTTTGCAACTTCGAAAAACTTGTGCTAACCCCGTGACCCTCAAAAAACCTCAAAATGTTTGGAGTTTTTTCATATTTTTGTTTGTAATTTCTAAAAGGTGCTTCCTACAAGTAAGTCGTCCACTGCACTTTTAAAGCTAAGAAAATCTTTAATTTGAGTGTAACTCCAGCTTTGTAGGTGCAAAGGATCCCAAGATACAGCACTTTAAAAAATGTGCTTTTTTTGTAAAAAAAAAGTCCGAAATTGTATTTTAGGAGGTTTGTATGGCAGCCCTATGACGTAATGTTCCAATTGCATCCATTCCTAGATATGTTTTGAGGCTTTACTAGGAACACATTTGGGTGAGGTTTGGTTAAGATTGGTTCATAAAGAAAAAAGTTTTTCTTAGAAGAACCTCATTATCAGGGGTTGGTTTGTATGACAGCCCTATGACCTAGTGTTCCGATTTCATCCGTTTCTAGATATGTTTTGAAGCCTTACTAAAAAACACATTTGGGGGAAGGGTGGTTAAGATTGGTCCATAAAGAAAAAAGTTTTTCTTAGAAGACCCTAATTTCCAGAGGTTGGTTTGTATGACAGCCCTATAACGTAGTGTTCCGATTTCATCCGTTCCTAGATATTTTTTTAGGCTTAACCAGCAACATACTTGGGTGAAGTTTGGTTAATATTGGTACATAAAGAAAAAAGTTTTTCTTAGAAGAACCTAATTTTCACGGGCAGCCCTATGACCCCATGCTCTGATTCCATTCGTTCCGACATATATACAGCTAAGGAACTGGTTTATAACTTCATGTCACATGACTTTCTCCGTAAAATGCGCATTTAAGCCGATATTCAGCTCGGAACATGACTGAAATTACAATTTCGAACTTTTTTTCAAAAAACAATGTTTAAAGTGCTGCATCTTGGGATCCTTTGCGCCTACAAAGCTGGGGTTACACTCAAATTAAAGAAGATTTTCTTAACTTTAACAGTGCAGTGGACAACTTACTTGTAGGAAGCACCTTTTAGAAATTACAAACAAAAATATGAAAAAAGTCCGAAAATTTGAGGTTTTTCGAAGTTGCAAACTTGGTGGTACACTTCTGGTATCTATCCTAACAATATCCCAAAAAAACAGAGCCGAGCAATTTTTTGCGACCTAACGCCTTATTTTTCGGTTTATTGACTGGCCTAACACATTTGTGGATCTCCGATAGCTGATGGAATGTGTTCATTATGAAAAATAGTCCGGGAATTGGAAAGGAGTGGTATGGTGGATATATGGAATTTACTCGCCAATGGACATAGCAATTTATTTAATTTCGATCATTTTTATTACATTTCCGACTTTGTGAAAGATTCCAACGATTAATTCGACTATTTATTCGAATAGAGAGACGACCCGTTCCCTTCTCGCATCGCCACTTCGTGCTTAGTTGAATATTGTCCGATTTCCCCGGGGCGGACAATATCCCTAAGTTGCGTATATACGGATGAGAAAATTTAATGGGCCATATAATATTGTTGTCAAGCTCTATATGCGGAGTAGAAGAGTAAATTCCTATTTCTGCGATTGCAAGGACTTTGTTGGGAGGCTATTTATACATTCGAATAAACTCGGATGTTGGGTGTTGTTGTCAAAAAAAAGGGGGGAATGGAAAGAAAATAGGTGTATATCCCGTCACTTTATCTGTTCAACAGGCGAATTGTCCTGCGAATTGTTTGTCTGTTGTGTTGTTTTTTCACGGGGTGGTTTTGTTTTGTCGAGAGTCGGGTCGTAAATTTTGCGACAAAACAAATATAAATCGCGAGTATGATCATAACAAGAAAATGTCGCCCCAGGAATAATATCGGATCGAGTGAGACGTGGGTGCGAATTAAAATGTGTTCGGAGTTTTATAGACGTAATGGGCAAAGTTTAGACAATCGAATGGAATTGGGTCATGATAAACTCGTTATTTGGGTTTTAAGATTGGAAGTATTTAAGTCCTCATCTACATTTTATATCCTTATTGTGAAATTTATAGAGAGTCTCCTACTCTGCACAACATAAAAACGCAGAAGATTTTTATTTTATGACACAAGTATTGAAGCATTACACGTCTATACTTTAGCATACAATGTAATTCCAATGGATTTGTACTTTGAATATAAAATAAAATAGTATACCCACATACACTTTGTCAATTTCAGAAATTTAACAAGACGGAACCTAATTTTGTGCGCAACTTTTTTACCTCATACTTTCTCGGGGAACATTATGACTTGTGTTCTGATTCCGTTCGTTCCCACGTAAGTCTTCTTAGCTATTTTGGTAGTGGGGCTTGTATGGCAGCCCCATGGTCTGATTTCGACAGTTCTACATTTGTCTTATCATTTCTATATAAGATTAGCACATGAGCCAAAAGAGAAAATCTAAGAATAACTGAATTTTCATGATGGGGCTTCTATGGCAGCCCAAATTCATCTTTTCAAATGTATGTCTTGTATATCTTCAATAGAAATACATTTATGTGTAGTTTGGTTAAGATTGGTCTATAAAAAAAATGTTTTCCCCTAAAACATGTTTTTAGGGTGGAGTTTCTATGGCAGCCCCATTACCCCAATGTCCAATTTCTATTTACAAGAGGTTTGGTGTAAATTGTTCCATAAATCAAAACAAATATTTCTTATAAGAGTTTGCTTTTAGTGGTGGGGCTTCTATGACAGCCTCAGGGCCCTAAAATTGGATTACGTCCGTTCTCTTATTAGTTTTGTATATTTAAGATAGAAGCGCGTCAATGTATCATTTGGTGTATATTGAACCACAAATACAAGTTTTTTTTTTCATGACCCAATTTTGGAAGTGGTGATTTCTATAGCAGCCCCATTTCGCTATGATCCAACTTCGTTGATTCAAATATACAAACTGCTTTCAACAGAAATAAGCATGTTGGCACACAAGTCACCTCAAGGACTTGGAAAACACGATACAACAGACAGACTAATTGAAAGCGCCAAATCAGGCTACTGGCTCAGAACTAAGTGCCACCTACATAACTAACGGATAAACCAAGGTCGCTATTGCCTGAAGCCTCCGAAGCATCAGTGCAAGGGTATTTGCCAAACCCGAGACGAACGAATGAAGCGACCTCAGGAAAGGCTGTAACAAAATTTTACTATTGTTCCGCTAAACAATAATATCGTCATATTTCTCGTCTTTTTAGACGTTCCAGTGGGTTCGACTGATTTTCGCGTACCTACACAATAATAAATAACACACTCGCGTTACTGTAAGACTATTTATTACAACACACGGATATACACGAACATACTCGGTTTACAAATTGATTAATTACTTTACTACATAGTTATTGATCCGACATTATTCCCGCCTAAAACTATACTGACTGCTCGCCACAAGTCGACGTCCTTATATACTCTGTTCCGGAAACTTCAGTGACGCACTTTCCGGAAACTACCGGAAACTCGTTGTTGTTGTTAATTTCCATGCGTAACACTATTTCTCGTTAGCGGCACTAGCGCCCTCTGTGTAAACTAAGGATATAGAAATTGTGGTTGACGTATCCTGGACACGTTACAATATAAATAGAAGATGCTTCTTTATAACCCAGTAACTTCTCAACCAACCATGGTCATCATCCTCTGACTCAGTACTTCCCAACCGGTGGGGCGCGCCCCCCTAGTGAGGCGTGACGGTTGGTAAAGGGGGGCGTGGGATCAACTTGAGTGTAGATGTGATCGATTATATTATAACAGCCATGAGCTGGCAAAATTCTTTGATTCATGGACAAAATTTATAAATCGCTGCAAAAACAATAAAATGTATAAGCGAGGAGCCTCTGTCCAAAGTCTGTTTGATGATGATTGCTGAAATTGTTTTAGGAATAGAGACCGAGGAAAAAAAACTCGAATGAAATTAAACTCCAATAACTTCAATTTGGCGTGTTGACGCACCACTGAGCCAAAAAATGGACCTAGCCAGGGAAAATTAGTTTTCGGTCGAAAATCGGATCTTAGGCAACATTTTCAGCGTAATTACCGTCTCGTGATTTTGCGGCCTCAATTCTTGGCGTTATGTAGTGGGGGTGTAGGGCCAAATCTAGCTCTCTGGCAATTCCCAATTCCGTTGTATACTGGCTACGTTTTTCACTTCGTACCAGTCAAATTCAAACATTGCCATGGTGCAATGAATTGTCTCCTCACTGAAGCCATGTTTTATAGTTTAAGTGTGGAATCAATTCAATATTCAAATGAGCTAAATTGAATCTGCCCATAAATTTGAATTGCGAAAATATAATTCAAGCTGATTTGATTAGTTCAAAATCTCTATGAGATTGTTCCAAATGATGGCAAATTTTTTGTAATTATTTGCCAACGTGGCGAATTCTTAACAAAAGAAAAAGAATGAGCTGAAAAATGCCTTCTTCCGTTATTCAGCAAAATTTTCTTTTGGGGCGCCAGATTCTGCTAACCTTGCAAGGGGGGCATGCACTAAAAAAGGTTGGGAGCCCCTGCTCTAACTGTAAGCACCCTTTCTCAGTCAATAGCTATCCGAGTGATCCACCCATTCTTTCCAAGACGCATAGGTATCTATTTTCTTTCCCCGGGCCAAATATGCCTCAACTTACGTTGAACAAACGAAATATTAGAGATTTTTAGCGTGTCGTATACGGTAAGCAAGCGAATTTTTACATGGAATGTCAAAATATGTCGTACTATCTTCGACGACATGCTAAAACACTCTATTTAATGAAAAACTTACGCCAGAAATCGACGAATAAAGCTACGCGAAATATATGAAGGTAAACGCCGTCGAGTAAAGTTTACAAAACATTTAGGGCTTCAAGACATTAACTGTATGTGGGCATCGAAAGTATTTTGAACTGTAACTGGGTCAAGTGTGAAATCCACTCGGTAGAAATCTTATTAGGTAGTTGTATCTCGTCTGTTTCGTTGCCGTCCTTTGACAAATCGCAACTCAGGTAAGTAAAGTTGTCTACATAGGTACTCGATATTGAGGTCCCCCCACTGTGATGCTGAAATTTGGAATATAATTCGGCTCCATATATCTACTAAGCAAAGACATAAACCATCATGGATAGATCGAGGCGACATCCGGTATGCGGCGGGAGATACAGTAACAATACAATTTGCTTTACTATTTAGCTCCCGGTTGGGCCGTAAGTAAGGGTGGAATTAACGCATTGGCGGCTGTGAACCTAATGCATAAAAGGGGTTCTAAACCGAGAAGTCCTCTCCATTTTTCCAGATTTCGCGAATCGGAATGGTCGAGTTGCGAAATTGAAGGAGACCTTGAGTCAAGGATGCCGAAATTCAATAAATTAAATGTCATTTCCCATACTTTTTCATAGAAATCATTTATATTCACGAGTCAATGCATCCTTGATTTAAGGCGAAACCTTAAGTTTTCAATAGACTTGAAATATTATATTTCAAGGAAGGTGGGTAGCTACTACTTCAAGTACCTACTTGACTTCAAGTGAGGTTAACTATAGAACATTTCAAGGTCTCCTTGAGTTTCTCCTTAAATCAAGGATGCATTGACTCGTGAATATAAGTGATTTCTATGAAAAAGTATGGAAAATTACATTTAATTTATTGAATTTCGGCATCCTTGACTCAAGGTGTCCTTGAGTTAAGGAATGTTCATAAATACGGGCCTAAGTCAAGGATTTAGTGGACAAAGGACAGTCGCGACGCACGCCGCGCCGTGAGAAGGAAGTGTTGAGAAGTTGTGAGGGCGAAGACAAGGAGGTCTGTCCCCGATGCCTAGAAGCCGAATTAATTTTGTGTGGAAATTAGCCGCAGCACACGTCAGCAACGTTTGAATAAATCCGTGTGGTAAATCTAATTTCAAATTTGCGCAATATAATGTTATGACGTTTCTTACAAGAGAAAGATATATAATTCTCTAAGGTAGCAAATTGTGTTTGTGAAGCAAGGTGGGATGTCATTTGGTTTTATAGGTGCAGTGGTTTGCGAGTGCGGTGTGGAAGCTGTGTCTCCGCGTTTCGTGTTTGCTCAGGTACTCCGGCGTATCGTTCCCGGTCCATCTGTGAATTATGAAGGTACATCCACGGCATATTGTCAACATTTCCAAAAACTTTAACCATTCCATTCTATTACAATTTACAAAACAAACCAAAAACCCGTTTGGTTTATTAACTCTCGCGAGAAAACGGCATTTACTGTTCCCGGTAGGCCCTTATATCACTTTAAAGTCATGTCTTTTGGTCTCTACAATGTGCTCCTAACTAAATATGTGCATACCACATGAGCTACAAGTTTGCTGCTTGTCATAACTATGGCCGTACCATAAAACTGACTGATCCTTGATTATTGCAGGAGAACACAGTTATTCCTCATACTAAAAAATTAAGGAATATTAAACAGACAAACCATTTCAGAAAAATTATCCTTTTATTTCAAACCGTTATTCTTCTATAATGGTCCGTCATAACTATAGCAGCACTTGGAATTAGTATGGCAAAAACTGATTAAAAAACGGAAATTGAGGAAAATTAATAACGGTAAAAATACTTTCGACTCTGAGCGATTTTTTATTTCTCAATAAATAATTATAAGGGATTCTCGAGTTTTTTGCTTATTAACCTCGCAGTATCGATAACAGTTTCTTTTTAAACATAGGAAACTCTTTGAAATTGTTTTTTTTTATGAATTTCACGTAATAATGATTCTTAAAGATTCCCTGTCTAATTTCGATGACGGAGGGGACACCTCCGTAACATTTGTTACATTGAGACCTTCTTGAAGTGTAATGATTGGTTAGAGATGATGATCTCTTGCTACATAATCCGTTATGTGTCATGTCTTCTCTATTAAATCGAAAACAGTTTTTCCCCAGGATATTCCAGATAAATTTTTACTGTATGAGAGGTGGTTTCATCAACTTTTAAATACATACATACATATCTCTGCTTAATACTATCAAGGAACTCTGTCCAAAATTTGTATTGAGATCTATGAAAATCCGGAAAGTGCTCATTAAAACAACGCAACTATAGTGTTACCGAATTGAAATGTTTAGCTGCGGTGTCACCGAAAAGGGAATCAAAATGTAGTCCCAAATGCACTTTATCGAGCTCAAGCGGGCAACGTCTCAATCTTTCCGACCTTTGGAGTTCCAGAGGTTCTCTACTCCGACAACGAGAAGCAGTTCGTGTCCGGGGCATTTGAGAGATTTAAAGGAGTATGATGTGAAAAAACATCCTTACTCCTTTTTATTTTCCCCAGTCAAATGTTTCGGAACGAACTAAATAATCAACACTGGCAGCGTGCTTATGTAGGAGCCGATCATGCAGTGCATGATTCGATTGGATTTTCACCTCATTTCCTGATATTGGGATACCAACACCTTCGGTCTGCTCTCTATTGAAAAAAAAAACACGTACCCGAGCTGCACAGGGTAGCCCCTAGTATGGTTGGTACGCTATAGCGTGGATGTCTGCGAAGACGGGCGATGACACTCCTATGCTCCCGAGTTATGTACGGGTAACTCTTGGCATGGCTGACTTTCTCCCATGCTCTTGCGGAAAGCTAGTCATACAGTGATACGATGATTCCTTGGTGGGGAGGCGTCACCACAAGTAATCGTTTGAGCTTCGGAGCTCGAAGGGGCTAGTTAGGGAAAATCGCCTTGGTGGAAAATGCCTACGCGCCTACATCTAACTAATCGCATTGCTGACTAGTAAACTGAAGGGCCCGCCTGGTTGTGAAAAGCAGCGCTACGAGTCTGCTAAGCAGACGAGTAGTCACAGGTCCAACGAACCTGGGACATGTACGTCTGAATGTTTTACGTGAGGCCTAACCAATAGGAGGCCGAATGAAGATCACACCTGCTATTGGGGATGGGTATGCCCAGGGGACCATTGTCCCTGCCCAAGGAGTTAAGACTCGATGTTGTTGGTGGTTGTTAAGCTAGTGTTGCAGCTCCGGAGTTGGGTGTCTGAAGGTGAGTGCATTCACTGGATGAAGAAATCTCCATTTGACAATAAGACCTTGTCAATAAAACGCCGAAAGTCCAAAACGTTCGAAGGACCAGGAGGTAAGAGCGTAAAGCTTAGGCACTCCCCTGACGGTAGCCCCGTAGACGGCACACTTGTTTGAATGCTCTTTTAATTTCAAGCTAGTTGGCCAAAAGCTTCAAAACTTAGACTACACAGCAAAAAAAAATGCCGGGTATTCGAGCAAGAAAATCCGATAAGATAAAAAAGAAAAATTATTTCGGAGTAAACATGCTCAAAATAACACCGCCATCAGGGGTTTTATTAGAAAAGAATCCGAAACGGACGAAACTTCTAAATTGAAACCTTTTTCGGACACATTGCAAAGAATATCCCATTTGGTATTGAGTATTACACCTATCGGATCAATTCCGTAACATGTTCAATCAAGTTATTGTGCTGGGGCTAATTTCATCCGATTTGGGTATTTTGTGTATCCACCGATCGGAGAGAATTTGGCGGTCGAGCGAAGCCACATGTTGTATAAATTAGAAACTCCATCAGTTAGTCTGGTTGGCTTAGTTGGTAGGGCGTTCGTCTACAAATCATAACGTCCCGGGATCAAATCCCACTGTAGGTAGGTACATACATTTATTATGCATTTTAGAGCGTAAAGAGGTAAATGATTACCTATAGAGGGGTTGTACAAATCTCATTTATGCGTTACATGTTCCTTCCCTGTGAAAATTGTTTTTTTTTTTTATTCCAAAAATATCGAGAATCACTCCTTTTGGTATTCTTTTGAGTTCAAATTATTACACCAAAAGGATGAAATCATTACATTCGTTCGGAGTCTTTAGCAATACCTTGCTTCGAGTTTTATGCCAATATTATCCGATTCGGATGGACACTATTCGACACCGGTTCGGAGTGAAAATCACTCCGATTTTTTTGCTGTGTAGTTTGCATAGAAACAGACAGATGGAAATTGTCTAATCGACTTCTCCCGTTACCAGTGGCGGTTCCATCTTGGGGAACACCTGACTACCTAAATCCCCTACACTTATCATCACAACCTTCCTGCATCTCGAACTTTTAATAGTTCTTTCTAGGGAGGCAATTTTGGTAACTCTTGACCGTTTTTTCCCGCCGCTGAAAATTGTCATTGATAGGATAGCAATACGGGTTCTATTCGAACTACTGGTCGGTTGTTACCGAGAGGAGGATCAGTCAAATGATCATATCATGAACAATAACCCTTCTCCACAACATGTTAGGATAGGAGTGGACTTAGAGACCTCGAGAGAGAATTCCAGAGACACAAACGTAAAAAATAAGATAGTTAGATTAAAAATGGGAAAAATAGCAAAAATATGTATTGCATTATCCCCGAACAAATACAGCTGAGCCATAAGTCACAATCTCCGAGATAATTGTGTTGTAGAAATTCAGAATGCATTAATATAGTTACAATCTGGTTTTTAGTATACGGAAATAGCAGACATTAGGGGGATTCATGCTCGCGTTCGTATATTGAAACACGATGTTATATCGTATTTCGGTTGTCATTAAATTCAAAAGTCTGTTATTTCTCTCCGAATACGATACCTGAAATAACATTTTGTGCTGGGGTGTTATTTGAATATCGTATTTGGCATAGTATGATATGAGTAAAAACTATAATTGCCTATTTGTGTTCCTGTGGAAACAAAATTTATCCTTTTCGACCAGTTTTATTTATGGTGTAGGTGTTTTTATAAATTGGTGAGTTGTTTACTATTGACGGATTGGGAATTTAAGTTTCAAGTGAACTACCGTATGGTATGAGTGGAGGAGTGAAAGAAGTATCATTTGTGGAAACATGCATTCCATTCAACTCGACTCGACTTGACGGTTATTTCCGGAGAAAACTGGGTTACTTTTGGGATAGCAATCCAAATTTCTTTCTTGTTATACCCTTCGCTCATAAGGGTATATTAACTTTGTCATGAAGTTTGTAACGCATTGAAGGAAGCATCTCCGACCATATTAAAAGTATACATACTCGTATATGATCAGCATGATTTGAGGAGTCGATTGGACGATGTCCGTCCATCTGTCTGTCTGTCTGTTGCGACGCGTTTTACTCGGCCAATTTAAAAGCTATGAAGCTGAAATTTTGCACAAATGCTTGTTTTTCCTGCAAGCAGTTTGTATGTTTCAATCGGTAAAATCGGGGTTATGGGGTTGCCATAGAAACCTAAACCCCCCAATTAGGTTCTTCTAAGAAACATTTTTAGCATCACCAATTTCATCAAACTTTTGATTAAATTATTCCAAGCAAACCTCACTCAAATACTGTTTTATCGAAGCCACGGAACTTATGTGAAAACTGAGAAAACTGGGTTATCACTCTTGGGCTAGCCATTCAAATTTCTTTCTTGTTTTTGACCTCAAATTTGGAATCTGTGACCCAATACTACCTTAAAATTTTTGCCGTACCGATTCGACGTGTATTTCCCGAGAACAGGGGATAATTATGGGGCAGGCACAAAATATTTTCAGCATTGGTCTCATGAATCAGTGACCAAAAATTACTTTAGTGCTTCTCAGTGGCGGATTTACCAGTAGGCTGAGTAGGCTGGAGCCTAGGGCGGCAGATTTTACATAATTTTTTTTTTTTTTGAGTTTAACACATTGTAAGCATTTAATACCGTGGAAACTGAATTCCAAATACGAAATATAACGCCAGATATAGAATTTATCCTTTTCATGAGATACGCTTTGGGAGCGGTGTGTGAAGTGTGTTTGTCAACGTTGTGTGAGAGCTTCAAACACTAGGAACGTTTTATTATTGAAGACGAATCTGCGAAAAGACCTCTTTTAGTCAATTGCTTATGCAGACTGAAATTCAAAGCCAAGCACTTTTTTGCTTTATTTTTATTTATTTGACATCTTTTTTTAATAAAAAAAAAACATCGATCCTATCAGTATTTCCAGTCACGGATTACCCATGAGCAACCTGGGCAAGTGCCCATGGCGGAAGATTTTTAAAGGAGGCAATTTTTGAAACTTTCCGTTGGCTTAAAATTCTGTGAATGATTAATTTTGGGAAACTCAAGGAGCAGTCATAATTAGACAACATCTTAACGCTCTTTTCCTAATCTTTTTCCTAGGCGTATTCCAGGGTGCCCAATCGCACACTTACATTGTAATGTAAATAATACTCGTTCATATAAAAATTTCAGTTATCCTATGAACTACACTTCACTGCACACACTTCACGCTAAATTCTGCTAATCTCACTCCGAATAGCCTACTGGTGGAGGGTAGTTCGCTTAAGCTAAGATTAGAAACAATTTTTGTAACGCATTGGCTTCAATTAAACAAGGGTAGAAATCTAACATATGCGAGGATGTTTTGGGTGAAGCAATCAAGGAGCTCCAGAAACTACATAAAATGCTGGACATGTTGCCAAAGGACAAATAATTCGCACAAAGAAGGGAGCAAGGGAATCGTAGTTCGATTTTCCAAAAAATGCGTAGAAGGGCGGTCTTGTCTTTCACTTTTTGCTGAATATTTATTTCATAGGGAGGAGGGACACTTTAGATGTTTAGTGGTGCAATTTCGGGATTTTTTATTAGGGACTCGTTACATGCGAGATCCGAGACGGCGGCCTAATCTAAGAACGCAACTTATCTCCCCACACACTCTCTGTTTTGATATCCCTATTGTATTGATCCTTTGAAAAATTAAAAATTGTTCTGACGTATACATAATGTTTCTTTGTATCCACATATTACTGTTCAATCCTAATTTAAAGATTTCATACAAAGTCTGAAATAGACTACATTGTCAAAAATTAGCGTTCGTTCTAAACTAGTTTCTGGGTTAGTTGATCAATTAGAATAGGCAACACTAGTAAAAGCAAGTTCATATTTTCGCGTTTTCTGTTACTATTTAGTTTTCCCCACTTGAAATTGGCTGGGATGTAACCAGCAATTGGTTTCGGGAGGGGTACTCTCGATATTATATGCTATATTGACTATCAAATTTTTAAGTAGGTAATATGTATGTATCCATCTTGTGAAAAGGTTTAAAAGAAATTTTAAAAATGTTGACGTTTAAATTGTTGAATCGGTAATTTTTTCTGCAGAGAAAAATATACAATACCTACCAACGATGCCAAAAATCATTTAAAATAATTAAACTTAGTAAGCAAGACTTTTGCTAAATAATATCACCGAGTCCTTGCATTTCGTCAAGTTGTCAATTGAAATTTTATTTTTTTTGAAACAATTTAAAAATCTTTAAATTGTCTTACCTTACAGTGACGGAGGGCTAAGCCCCGTCCTGGGAACTGCTCAATGGTGCATTAAAAGCGGGACACTATGAAGAATAAGAACCTACCCTTCAAACCGACGCTCCAACCAAGGAATTATAAGATCGTTTTTTATATTTATATATCACATCAAAATAAAAGAATACTCAGGACCCACGAAGTGGCAAGCACTAATCTATTAAAGTGTAAAGAAATTTGAGAAAAAATGAAGGTTAATCAAAGAAGTCGGTCCTGGAGTATTTATTCTCGACTCAAAAAACAATAGTGTTCCGCACATTTTTGCACCACTTGATTGGGTGGGAATGGGAAACGATAAAAAAGCTTAACGCCTTGACCCTTGATTCAAGTAACGTCCCTTCAGCAATATTATCGTAGGGGCGGCAAAATGTCAACAGCCTACTAGCGGTAAATGTGTAAATCCGCCACTGGTGCTCCTACTACGCCAATTGGATGAAGTGGGACAATTCGAGTACTTTCAGAAAAATCGGGGAACCATTCTAGGGCGGGCTACTTTCAAGTTTTACTTCTCTCTAGTACTAACCTTTTTGCGAAGTCCGAGTATGAGTATTATGCTGGAAACAGACTGGGTGCAGCAACAGCAGCAGCAACGATAATGCAGTCCAATGCAATTTAAATGGGAGACATCATGTTGTCAGCAAAATCTTTTTATAGCTGTTGCTGCCAACATGACGTCACTCATTTAAATTGCAATAACTGCATTACCATTGTTGCTGCTGTTGCTGCATCCATCCTATTTCCGGCATTAGTATTCATACGGCCTATGCAGAATGTAGGCAAACATTATACTTTTTCTGCTCTCGAGAGCAGGAGAAGTATATTTTTGACTTTTGGTGTGTACTTTCACTCAATAATTTATACTCACAACAATTAATGTCAAATACACGGCAATTCTATGTTGTATTGAATTGAAGGTTTGTTTACTTTCCATAGTTACGCCATATTTTGCTTGGTTACGCCATCATATGAAAATGCGTAATGATTTTTTTCTAGGTTGCATATACAGTAGAATTTCATACGATGGCGTAATTAAGCAAAATATGGCGTAGCTATGGAAAGTAAACAAACATTCAATTTAATACAATACACATTGCATTGAAGCACTGCCATCTAGATAGACAGGCCGGATTATCAGCTGATCTGTCAGTCGTCATGCAACACAAGTACTGCCATGGTAAGTCATGATCCGCGCTCAGTACTGCCAAAATACCGCTCAGTACAATCCACAAATTGTCCACAATCCAAATATCAGTGGCTGTCAGCCTGTCATTTCGTGTCACTTGCTATTATATACACATGCCAGTGCGTTGATTTTTTAGATAAATATGATGTTGATGTATACTATTTTACCAATTGCACATCAAAAACACACTGAAGCGCACCACAACCTTTGTTTCGTAAGAAACGCTTGGCACATTTAAACTTTTGGGTTCAGAAGCACTGGAGTTTGTGAGCTTTAGAAATGTCAACTGTCACTGGTCACGAACGCACTTTGTCCACTCGTGGACGAACAAATTTCTGCAGTTTGGCCTGTCTATCTAGATGGCAGTGATTGAAGCTATCGGACAATGGTGTGCGTCTATGATAAGACTAAACAGCCGATAGGCACTAGATAAGGGTCCATTCTCTCAAAACTCTTATCGAATGGTTAGTCTTATCGCATAGAGAAGAGACACACAATTTTCAGAAAGTTTTTCCATTATATTGAATGAATTTTTTGTTTAATTCGCATAGTTATCTTTTGCTCATTTACGCAGTTGTATGAAACTGCGCAATGATTTTTATACCCTTCGCTCATAGAGTGAAAGGGTATATGTATTAACTTTGTCATGAAGTTTGTAACGCATTGAAGGAAGCATCTCCGACCATATAAAATATGTATATATATGATCAGCGTGACGAGCTGAGTCGATTGGACGATGTCCGTCTGTCCGTCTGTCTGTCTGTTGCGACGCGTTTTGCTCGGCCAGTTTAAAAGCTATGGAGCTGAAATTTTGCACACATGCTTCTTTTTGTTGCAGGCAGTTTGTATGTTTGAATCGCTAAAATCCGACAAGGGGGTCGTGGGGCTGCCATACAAACCTACCCCCTAATTTAGGTTCTTCTTAGAAAAACTTTTTTATTTATGCACCAATTTCAATAAAATAGGCAAAACACAACATATGTAAAAATCCACCAAATCCGACAATGGGGTCGTGGGGCTGCCATACACACCTAGTCCCCCAAATTATGTTCTTCTAAGAAAAACTTTTTTAGTTTTTCATCGATTTCAATCAAATTTCGCACAAATGTGTTTCTAGTAATGCCACAAAACATATGTAAAAATAGACCAAATCGGATCATGGGGTCATGGGGCTGTCATAGAAACCTAGCTCCCCAAATTAAGTTCTTCTGAGAATTTTTTTTTATTTATACACCAATTTCAACCAAACTTCACACAAATGTGTTTCTATTGATGACACAAAATATATGTATAAATAGATGGAGTCGGACCATGTGGTCATGGGGCTACGATACAAACCTAGCCCCCCAAATCAAATTTTTCTAAGAAAAACGTTTTTATTTGCACACCAATTTAAATCAAACCTCAGAAAATTATATTCCTATTGATGCCACATAACAAACGTGAAAATAAAGAAATCGGACTATGGGGTCGTGGGGCTGCCATACAAACTTGACCCCCAAAATTAGGTTCTTCTAAAAAATACTTTTTTATTTGGACACAAATTTCAACTAAACCTCATGGAAATGTATTTTTATTGATGGTACAAAACATATGAAAAAATGAATTATATCGGACCATGGGGACAAGGGGCTGGCATATAAACTTAACCCCCAAATTAGGTTCTTCAAAGAAAACCGTTTTTATTTTTCCACCAATCTGAACCAAATGTGTTTTAATTGATGCCACAAACATACGTAAAAATTGATGGGAAGGCCATAGGGCTGCCGTACAACCCCCTTCCCCCTCTTTTTGGTTCTTATAAGAAACCCACGTCTCCGCTTCGCCGAATAAATCTTCGCCACGGCACTTATGAGAAAATTCAAAAGCATGGGAGCGGGGAGGACTGAACACTAGTCATAGGTACGCCTGAAAATACTTTTAACCCGAGGGGAGCGAAGGGTATCCAAATTTCGGCCGCGCCCGAAATTAGCCTCGGTCTCGTTTCAATCTAAGATGATGGCGTAACCAAGCAAAATATGGCGTAACAATGCAAAATAAACAAAAATTCCATTCAATACAATGGTCAGCGTTCATTTTGAGCCCATAGCATTAGAGGGATAAATCTGTTTGAGCATCTACCTCAACCGGTAATCAAGCATTTTGCACATGGTTATCTGATTGCCTGTTATTTGACTAAAAATAACATACCTAATAAAAACACGGGTTCGGGCTTGTTATCGAATAAGAGAACTAATATAGGCATACTAGGGACAAAAAATACGAAAATCGTATAAAATTTATTTTTTCTTAGTAACCAGGTTGTTTTTAATTGAGCGGAAAGAGAGACTTTCTCGCAATTCTCATTTAAAATTATAATTATGACACATAAAACGAAAATTTGTGATTTTTTGTCAAAAAATCAGCTGTTCATTGTTGTTGTTGCATAGTATATCATAGTATTTCATATACGACTAGGATATTTGGGGGCGTTCATTCAAATTTTGTTGTGTTATAATACTCAAATACGCAATAACAAGGATTTCTGATATACGAAGCGAGCATGAATCCCCCTATTGTGTTCAAATTTTTAAATTTGATGATTTTGTTAGTTGTTTGTTTCTTTTTTGTCTTCAAAGCTAACTTGGAGGATGCCTTCGAGAAATATAGGTAGTTCTCTCCCCTAAGAAAACGAAAGCATTTACGCTAAGCAACATCGCTCCTGTAGCAAAAATCCAACAGGGGCAAAAATCCAACCCGAAATCCTACTATGCATAAAGGGAACGCCTCCAAGCTAACTATCACAGACTCCGAACAGTATATGGAGGTCGCTCGGGATAAAACTATATAACTATGTTATCAAAAATCATCTTAGTCTTGTGTCAGAGCTCAGATTAAGTAGCGATATGGATATGCAGAAAGTACACCAAATTCTACATAGGATTTCAATTTCGATAGAGACTTCAGAATAAACCCATTACTTGCCAAATATAGAAACACATTACAAATTGCTACGGGCTGATTGATTGTCCCGATACAACAATTGAGACTCAATAAATGGATTAAATGGTGTTTTAAAATATTTCACAATATTTTTATTGCTCTTCTCCAGTAATGGATTAATTTTATCTCGTCTGTATTTTTTTTTCCTATACAAAAAAATATATTATCCGGGCGGTTTATGTTGCAATTAGGCAATCCGAAATCAAAGCAAAGATAAAGATAAATTACTCATACGAGCATGTGAGTGAGTACGTTCAAAAGATAATTTAAGTTTAAGCATGTACGATGTACATAGACGGCCGTTAAAATTTACTTTCATTTTCCTTTTCTGCTGGCAATTACTCAATTTTACCTGCAGTAAATTTACAGATTACATCAATGAAACGGTATCTATTGTAACACAGATACATAGATAGTGGTAGCATTTAACCTTTTGATCGTATAACAATTTTCCTATTAACATTTTTCTATTGACAGTATAGATGCATAATGCTATCTTGATGATTAGGTAATGTTTAAGTTTATTCTATGTTTTTTATTAAAATAAGTAATCAACTCTTTTGAGGATTCCTATATACATCAAGCATTTATTGTTTCATAATTTATGCAATAAGTATAAGTATCCAGCACGACTATGTACATCCATCAATATCTAAAGGGTGCTTATTACTCTGTTAGTCATTAGAATAAATATTAATTTCTATGCATATGTTTGATTGCAGTCAATGCATAAGTGTGCCACCATACATTATTGAATAAAAGATGAGTTAATGCATTATTAATAACTTTTCCATTATTGATTAGAAAAACCTGCATAAACTGAGAGGAGGTTAGTAAAATAAAAAAAAGTAACGTATTTCTTCAAATCAAATCAACATTTTTCGAAATCAAATTAACAATCTTTCGCTTCAAAATTGTAGTGGTAAATTTTAAACTTGATTTCTCTCTCGATTACCGTAGCTCCTAGTGGAGCATGGTGCGTTGATGACTACCATGTGTAGTAAAATAGAGTGGCGACCGAACCATCACGGCCACAGAGCACGACAAATTTTAAACTTGATTTAGTAAAATATTAATTTGATCTGGTAATTTGCTAAAGCTGGCGCGCCAAAATTCGGAGTATAGAGATCAATCTTGTAAACAGGGATTTGGAGCGGAGCGGAGCGACCTTGAATTTCGGAGAGAAAGAGCGGAGCGTGGAGCGGTTTTCGGCAGGCTGGAGCGGAGCGATTTTTGCTTTGAAAGTCGCTCCACTCCGCTCCGCTCCAAAGTAAAAAATCAAGAAAATTCCGAGATAAAAAATTGAATTTTTTCGACGAAATTTTTAATTTTATGGCACTATTTGATGATTTTGGACGATTTAAAGTCGAAGAATTCGTTGAGAGACTTGCAAAATTTCGGATTATTGTGAAATTCATTGTGATAAAAGAGGTTTTGTGTTTATTCATGATAATCATCACTCTTCATTATTAAAAAATTCAAGATCATCCATGACAGAAAAGTCCTGTCCTGTACTCGCTGAATGAAACGCCCGTTTTAATATAAATTAGTTATTAGGTGCATTTTATTGAATGGAGTACAGGACAGCTTCCATAACAATTTTACAGATCTCGTTCTATACGGGATGTCCGAAAACTATCGCATAAAGGCACCCAAATATGATTCCTTGCGATATTTCCAGCAAAAAGGAGTATAAAAAAAGCCCGAATTATTAGTTCTTCAGCTACCCCAGACATTTAAAGATTTTTCAAAAATTTAATACTCATATTACCTACATTTTTTCTTTCGGTCGCTGCCAGCAATTTTTCCTAAGAATAAACCCAAAAAAATCGGATAAGCAGTTTAAGCTGTATAAAAAAGCTTCAAAGACAAAATTTTGTGATCTTACTTCATATAATTTTTTTTTCGACGGAGGTCTTAGTGGTAGCATTTTTGTAAAATCTTTAAGTGCTTTTGGTAGCTAAGGATTTAAGAATTCGGGATATTCCCGGTAGGTACATTTTGCTAGAAATGACATTAAAACATATTTCAGTGCGCTTATGCGATGCGATAGTTTAGTTTCCGGACACCCTATCTAGAACAACTCAATTTTATGTCGAAATTTCTTCGAAATTGGTGCTATCCTGTTCTGTATTTGATCGAATAAAACGCACCTTGTAAGCCATATCCTATAATACGTAAGAAGATATAAGTTGAATTGATGAATTCGCGGAAAATTATAAATATTTACTAAGAACAATGAAGTTTTGTTGTATGTTTGTAATGGAGCGGAGCGAAAAAATTTTAGTCGGAGCGGAGCGCTGGAGCGGAGCGGTTTCAAATTGGACGGAGCGGGAGCGGAGCGGAGCGAAAAAAAGTGTCGCTCCAAATCCCTGCTTGTAAAGCAAATTTACTGAAGAATGACTAAAATCCGCTAAACCGTTCAAGAAAGACAGACAAAAATAGAAGACGTACTGCCTCTAAACCACTGTTTCCCAACAGGTGGTGCGCGAACCGAAGGTGGTCCGTAAGAGTTCTGTAAGTGATCCACGGAATTAATTAATTAATGAAAATTAAATGCAGAAAAGTAACAACTATATTTAACAAATCAACCGAAAAAATCTTTCTTACGAGGACGGTTGTCTAGTCCAGTGCTTCCCAAACGGGGTTCCGCGAGACCAGCCCAGGGGTTCCGCGAAAAATTGTCAAAATATGCTGTTCCGAAAATTTCAATAATACTGTAAACACAAACAAATTCTGAAATTATTTCCATCAGTTTTCGCATTAACTGTAGCAGTTTTAAGGAATTTGTGTATAAATACATGATAGACATAGTATACCGACACACTATAGAAAAACCGTTGTACATAGTTTACTTGCTTACTTTCATGGTATACTTTCAGGATGAAAGTTGGTGCTGCATTTTGGCATATTTGTCAGACATTTTTGATTTCGTCACTTCGGTCAATTCAAGTTTGCAAGGTAAAGGTATGTACTGAGTTCACCGAGCGAAAAACTTGCATATATATCTCCCGTGAAAACAGTGCCGTGGAGACTTGATTTCTATTCACTAAATGAAAGATAAATGTTAACACGCGTTCTGATTGATTGTCGATTACATCTTTTCACTTTAGTGCAACTGCATTATTTTCGCTCGCGAAATGTCAAAAACCGGTGTGGAGACTTTCATGTGAAGTGAGTACCACAAAGCGAATTCGAATTCACGATCATCAAAATTTTGACAATATTTGCAGGGATTTCACGTGAACTGACGATGTTAGTACCTACTTTAAGGACGAAAATATTTCGACGTATACTGTTAAAATAAGTGTCATGAAAGGCAAACTATTACTTTGGAAGTGGCATGTTGCAGAGGGAAACCTGGAAGTGTTTCCATCCCCCAATGCCCAGTGATAAAATCAAAAATCTAATAAAAAATATTTACCCTTGTTGAACACACAGCGGTTTGATTGGATAAGAAATTTCAATATTTCACATTTCACCTTGCCGGAAGAAGAAGAATTAACATCGCTTTCCTCTGATCGAGGTTTAAGATTAGAATTTGCAGAATGTTCGCCTGAAGAATTTTTGATATCCGGCAAGGAAAAAAAACCTCTTTTGTCAACAAAAAAAAGCTGTAAATATCCTGCTTTTGTTTTCAACTTCATATTTGTGTGAAATCGGATTTTTCAACTATGCTCAGCTATGCCTCAGGAACTTGGAGGAGGATATGCGAGTGGCTCTGTCATATATTAGGCCTAATACGTAGGCTACTAAAAAAGTTTTTAGATTAGGCATGTTATAGTACGTTTTCGTCAAATATGTTATTTCCATGAGAAAGTTTGACCTTTTTCAGCATATAGCTGCTCAGAACACTTTGATGACTCGTGTAATTTACAGTAGTTAAAAAAGTCAATTTAGCAAAAAAATGGAATTAGACGTGAACATTTCCGTGCAATGATTTTCTGCGACCTTAAAGTTGGATTTTCAAAACAACAGTGTTTCGATCGGCTTCATTTTGCATTTGCGGATGAAGCTACATATCGTCGGACAATTTATAACGGGTTTAACGAGTTCAAACGTGGGCCACCGGCCATATATTCGATGCTGCATGAGCACTTGGCCGTAAAAAAGGTTTGTTCCCGTTAGATCCCGCATAATTTGACAATAGCTCAAAAAAGGCTCGTGTTGATCGGTGCAGAAAAATGATAAAAAAATACCATAACGGTGCATCAAATGACCTGAATCAAATCTTCACCGGGGACGAGTCACGGATCTATGCCAATGAGCCGGAAACTAAACAGCAGTCGACCGTGTGGGTGTTCCAAAACGAGCCCAATCCAACAAAAGTTGTTCGTGCAAGAAGCACTGCGAGGCAAAAGGTGTCGTGTTTCTTCGGTCGAAAGCATCCTGTGGCCATTGTTCCACTTAAGGAAGGTAGTACGGTAAATTCCGGAGTGGTACACGACCATTTGCTTGCCCGAAGTCTTCGGGGAAATTCGCAAAACGAACAAGAGAAGACGAATCAATATTCATCATGACAATGTAACCTCTCACACATCAGTTCAAACTAGCGCCTATTTAAGCGGTTAAAATAAAACATTGAATTGACGGATCATCAGCCTTACAGCCATGACTATTAAAAATAAATTAGGTGGAGAACGGTTTTTTTTTCGCCCGAAGCAACTGTTGAAGCGTTTAGAAGCTATGTTTTGGAGGTTTCTCCATCGGAGTGGAAAAAATGCTTCGAAAATTGGTTTAAGCGTATGCAAAAGTGTATAAATGTTCATGGCAAATATTTTGAAAGACAATAAACCCGTTTCCGAAAAACAAAAAATTCGTTTTCATTTGTTTTCTAGAAACTTTTTTAGTAACCCTCGTATCACTGAAATATGTAAAAATCACCAGGCCTGTTTCTCATTAAATTGTTCCAATTTTGTGAATATCACATTCACGAGACTGCACAAAGTCTGACAAAATCCGTACAATTATTTTTGATGACACTGACTAAACTCGCTTCAAAAAACAGAAAAATGCTTCTTTGAGTCCCTTCTTATTGAAATGATAAAAACCTCTGAACAATAGGACTAAGACAAGGCTCAAGTTGTCGCGATTCTATAAGGAGAAAGGCATAGCATAGCGTCGCTGGACACACTTCAGAGTGTTGTCTCCAAATACTGGAATTGGTCACTTCTTAATTACGATCGACATGAATAGCCAGGCGTAGTCACAGTAAAAAGTTTATTGAATTTCCCACACAAAGTGTAGTAGAAATTACTACAAAAAAAAGCTAAAAAAAAAATTTGAAATTTAATCTTACACATTTCTTTAGCAAAAGGTTAAAATAAATGACTATTAAATTTTAAATAAAATATTGTCAAATCACATTGCTACTGTAATTTTACAAAAAAAAAAATGTAAAATTAAATCAAGTGAATGTGATTTTTCATCATTTAATGTAAAATTAAATCAAATGAATGTAATTTTTCATCATTTCATTTTTACATTTCGTAAATCCGTTGGAAAGCCAACATGTTGAAGCAACTTTTATCACCTTTGCAGAGTTGTACGTATAAAGCACCGTTATGAAATTACTGTTTGAATTTTCGATGAAAAATCTATTTTAAAATTTCTATTAAGTTTGAGTAACTGTATCTTGAAAGTGGTGATAATCTTGACAACAGGAAAAACTTCAGTTTTTGTGAAATTTTATGTAGTTTCTGAAAATGAAATCAAATCTTGGATAAAGTTATCAGGAGAGCTGCAAATTATGATTTTGCATGACAAGTCACGATTTTCGATGACTTTTACAAGAAGAGCGATAACAAGGTAACGGTAAAAAAAATTCCGATTGTATTGGCAATTTTCTTGCTGAAACAAGTTGTGCTATCAACCCTTACAGTATTGACCACCTAATGCGGGACACTCTGTATACAAAAGCTGGGGAAACTGAACTGCCTTCACCATTTCCTTCTGCGTAATTTTTGAAATGTTTCTATTCGGAACGGTGGTCATTCAATTAATGACGGAGAGGAGGGTAGGTGATGATAATTTTACTGAAGTACGAAACAACAGAAAATGAAATGCCTTCACAATTTTTCTCCTGGTTGCAATGTTGCAAATGCTTTAATAGGTATGCTGCTATTGAGCGTGGAAGTCATTCAGCTGCTGATGAGAGATGGAATTCACTAAGATCCGCTAATCCTAATCTTTCGACATGTTACTATAGTTATTCTGCTGTGCGGCATAGAGACCAAATTAGTGGGGTTAAATGAAATCCGCTTATCTGTTCAGGATATAAAGATAAATGTGTGTGAAAAACAACTGTTTCCAGAATTTAGCTCATTGTGAATTTTTCACATGTTGCAATGGATAGTTATTCAACTATTTTGGGTAGAAACCAATGATGTAGGTTCCGTTTGATGAAATCCAGTAATTCGATTAAGAAATGCAGAGCGTATTATTTGAAATAAAATTAGCAACCAACATAATTTTTCTCATTGTGAATTTGCCGCAGTTTTTGATCTGCTATTCGTGGTCGAAGCCAATTGGAAACGAAAACACCTTCAAGACATGTAAGCCAGTAATATATGAAAAATAACTCATTGAATGTGTGAATTTTTCACATTTTCAATAGTTTTTTCTGCTATTCCGACCAAGATATGAAATGATGTAAACTGCTCGGGAACTGTTTTTTTTAAAGAAATAAGTAGTCGCGCTCATTTTAGGCAAATGTAATTATGTAATTTCCCCGATATTTCTTCGAGGTAGAGAAATTCAAACAAAAAATCATAAAAATATGAATCCCTTAACGACCCCAGTTTCTACAGTGATATGATTTAGTTTTATTAAAGAAAAATGCGAAAAAATACTTTTATCAAAATTTTCTTCCCAATTTTCCGAAGTTTCTAAGGATCATTGTGAATGTTATGCATATATTAATAGTTATTCCGGTGTATTGACAAAAATATGTGAAAAATAGCTGCCTTCAAATCTTCCTTATTTAGAATTACGTAGCTATTTAACTATTCGGGGTAGAGACCAATCTGGGAGTGTAAATTAACCAACATCCACTAAACCGTTTCAAAATAGTGGCGAAAGGATCAGAAAACTAGGTGTCTAACGTTTTTCGTTTGTGAATTTTATTATTCTGTTATTTGGAGTAGAGATTAATTCGGTGAAGCAAATTTACTGGACTCCACTCAGCCGATAAATGCAAATGTATGTGAAAAAACTGTTTTCAATTTTTTTTCTATTGTGAATTTTATGCATGTTTCATAATTTGTTCTACTATTGGGGATGGACTCCAATCCGGTGATGTAAATTTACACAAATCAGCGAAATTCTATAGTAAAAAGTATTTGAAAAAGAATTGGTTTCATAATTTTGCTCATTGTGAATATTTCTCAGTAGTTTCAGTAGTTATTCGGAGTGTAAACCAATCCGGTGGAATCAATTTACTGAAATCCGACAATTCGTTCGAAAAATAGTGAAAGAAATACGTGAAAGAGAACGCGGTCTTTGTAATTTTGCTTATTATGAATTGTTTTGCATTTTTCAATAGTTATTCTGCCATTTAGGTATGGAGTAGGCTAGTTCGACCGGAAAGTCTTCCAAAATCTGCCTAAATTTATACAACGAAATTCCGAAACTTGTTCTAGCCTTTAATTTTTAAAACTAAAACTAAAAAAACAATCGAAAATCCTGAAGCTTCAACGTTTGCAATGGGCGAAGCATGTACAACGAACGGACGATAATCGCATGCCAAAGAAGGTGATGAACATACAACGAATTGCGTGGACGACCGAGACCTCGCCGGGAGAACTTTGTAGGTGAAGACGCCCATCAGCTGCTGGGCTTCCGAAACTAAGGGACAAGGTCACGTAACCGCAACAATTGGAGGTCAACGATTCAGGAGGCCAAAGCCCGACGTCGGGCTATCGTGCCACATGATACTGAAAAAAAAAATTATTGAAAATAAATTGTAATTCTACAATCAAAGAAAGTCATGTTAGTTACACCATTTATAACTCAAGACCGACTGGACCGATTTCCATGACATGGTTTGTTGGATTAGGTGTTGCGGGAGTAGCAGAACTCCTAGTGAAACAAGCGGAAAATTTCACAAGGAATTCTTGTTCGCCTACTTCTGCCTGTATTTCATTACTGCATCAGCGAATTTCAGTAAATTTTCCCCTACCAGTCTCAACTATCGAAACATACGACACATTCGCAATGAGCAAAAAAAGAAATATAGGCAAAAATATGCGAAAAAGGTCATTGTGATTTGTTAATTTTCAGTATGTTTCAACGCTCAGATTGCTATTCCGGCCGGAGCCTTGTTTAGGCTAATCCGGTGGGATCAATTTACTGAAATCCGATCATTCGTTCAAGAAATATGTGAAAAAGAACTATCTTCATAGTTTTGACCATTGTGAATGTTTCATATGTTTCAATAGTTGAGACCGGGAAAATTTTGTGAAATTCGCTAATATCCGTACGTTCAAGAAATACAGGCAGAAGTAGGCGAACAAGAATTCATTGTGAATTGTTGCTCATTGTAAATTTTTCGCGTGTTTCAGTAGGTGTTCTGCTATTCCCGCAGCACCTAATCCAATAAACCTAAAATCATGGAAATCAGTCCAGCCGTTCTTGAGTTATAAATGGTGTAACTAACACGACTCTTTTATCATAGAAATTACAATATATTTTCAATTGTATTTTTGTTTTATAGTTTCAAAAATGAACGGCTGGTTCATACCCTACCAACATTTCGTTTTTGTAAGTTAAGACTGCCAGAAGAGTCATTGGCCACGCACCTTGACCTTCACATCGTTGTTGATACCAACACTATGGATAAACTTTTTACACTCGCCCCACCTATAGCATGCGGCAATATAACGCTCCCAACCATTTCATGGCTATTAATTTCAATAGCATGCAATATCTTACAGACTCTTGGCAAGTTATCCAGATCTTTTTCTATAATTAAAAACCTTGATCCGTGCAAGAAGGAATACGAGTACATACATGAAATCGACAAGAAGATAGCAAGATAGGTACAATGTACTTTTGCCTGATAGTATGGAGAAACATCTAAGCACTCAGCTCATTTTATATTTCCGTCACTGAACACGTGAAATTAATGATTCGACAAGGACGCCACAGCACTAGCCTCATCCATATAATATGGTACGGAATATGTGACTTCATTTTCAAGATCTAACACTAACAGTCATGGTCGTGGTCTTTGGTCGATGTCATCGCGCTCGTAAACCGTCTGGCTGTATTCAGACGCGTCTTTTGATTAAAGAAGCATCCATAGATTCACTCGACGTAGACAACATTATACTAAGGAGCAGATTGAAGAAGAAACCAACAAAACAAAACAAAAATTGGTGCTATTGATGGAAGTCCATTTGGCATTAGATTTACCACAATAAATCGAGAAGAATCTTTTGCAGAAGAGAAAAGATACGTGTGCAGTGCACACTTTATAAATTGTAGATACAAAGTATGCTTAATTGTGGCGGCCACGTATGGCATTGCCGTCGTAATGAAGATAATACCTGCAACTCGGCACATAGTGTGGTTAATTTGTGGAATATATCCAGCCAAAGATATATACATAAGATCTCATGTAGGAGCAAAATAGTAAAACATCTAAATGGTTGCTCACTAAACTAACGAGACGTGCATTAGAGGAATTCGAAAGGAAATGTTTTGTGTTCAAAATGGAAAAGTGTATATAGTTGGTCTTGGTTTATTTATATTTAGTAGTTATGTGAAGGTACTCCAGCAAGGAGTTATAAGGACGGGAATAATCTTTTTATTTCAGCTTTCATTGTGTGGAATAGAACTCGGCAATGGGATAAAGTCTTCAATTAAATTATTCTAAAAAAAAAATCCACAAAAACGAAATCCAAATGAATCTCCAACTTCAATTTATGAAATGAAAAACGATTCGTAGTGCAGTCAAAATATCCCATTTCAGGCCTCCAAATAGAAAAAAATAGAGTAAGGCTATTTTTTGTGGTTTTTGAATCAGCGAGGAATCTAAGATTAATTTTGCTAAAAAAAAATTGATCGGAAAGGGCCCAAAAAGGACAAAAAAGGATACTCTTTAATCCTTGACCGGAGGTCAGCATGTGGGGTATCAAATCAAAGGGGACGTCGAGTACATTACATATCCGGTGTTTGTTTCCTGTTTCAAGGACACTAAATGGAATAATTGTTTGATTTGATACCCCACATGCTGACCTTCAGTCAAGGATTAAAGAGTATCCTTTTTTGTCCTTTTTGGGACCTTTCCGATCAAAATTTTTTTTAGCAAAATGAATTTTAGATTCTTGGGTGCCCACTGATTCAAAAACAACAAAAATTAGCCTTACTCTATTTTTTTTCTATTTGAAATGCTAATATGACTGCACTATCGGAAATATAATGAAATAAGTTAAATAAAAATCCCTAAGTTTCATTTCAAAAAATCAATTTGATTTGGAAAAATATTAAAATTACATAATATTAACATGAAATGTAACTTTCCCTGAAACTGACGAGCTTGTGATTGCGTCTTTGGGTCTGGGAGGAAATCCGCTTTAATAAAAATCGGCCTGGTCAAAGTCCACCCATTGGCAGCGCCCGCTCTAGCACTTACACCGCACCGGTCAATAGGACAATTTGCCGCCCCTTCGGTGTACTGCAGGCATATTCAGAGTAGATAGTAGCGCAATTACCACAGTTTGTTTGGTATTTAATAAAGCTTAGTATTGAATTCCATGAGCAAAATTTGTGCCAGGAAATTTGAACAAAAATTTGGCCAAACTTAGGAAAAATTAAGGGAAAGCTGGATTTTTGCATGAGCCTTCCTTTCAAGGTCCTAAACAAGACCCTAAAAGTCCCCGTCTCTACGAGTGCCGCTAGCGGTGCTACAGAGGCTCAAAGACCCTCGAAAGCAGGTTTTTCTGAATATCTCGATAACGGTAGTACACACAAAAAAGTCGTGTATGGCAAATTTGAAGCTCTTGTGCTTTTTCAATAAACGATGGAAATACCGAATACGTTCGGGTACTCCTAACGGTGCCAGGAGGTCTAACGGTATTTTTAACAATTTTTCAAGAAAATCTCTATAACGGTAACTCGTACTAAAAGCTTTTGTGTGGAAAATTTGTAGCCTATAGAGTCTTGAAGAAAGCCGTTAAATTGCATATCAATATGTGCAGCCTTAAGGGCGCTATGGGGGTTCAAACCTTAAAAAAGGCGTTTTTAGGGTTTTTCGTGAATGGCGCTAAGACGGAGAGTGTGCTCTCTGGTCTTCTGGGAGAAGTTTGTAGCTTATGTGGCTGTTAGTAAGACGCCAAAAGTCCCCAAAGATGGGGGCCCCCTAACGAAGTTATGAGGGTCCAAAGATTCAATTAAGCAGTTTTTGGGGAATATCTCTATAACGGTAACGTCCACGGAAAACTGTTATATGGCAAATTTGTAGCTTATACAACGCTCAACCAAATATCCGAATTTCAGATCGATGCGTGCAATGCTAAGGGCGCTATGAGGGTCTGAACCGTACAATAACGGTATTTTTCGGTTTTTCGTGAATTTCTACAAAACGGGAACGCATTCGGGAGGGAGGCCTATAACAATTTAATGCTTCTGTAACCTCAACTTAAAATGCTAAAACAACTCATCTATGCGAGCACCCCCAACGAAGATATGAGGGGCCAAAGTTAAACAAAAAACCACTTCTCGGAATTTTTTTAATAACGGTAATCTCTTGAGAGACCAATCTTAGATAAATTTGTAGCTCATTAGGCTGTTAGTAATGTGCACCGAAAACTGTTATATGGCGAATTTGTAGCTTATACAACGCTTAATTAAATACTCGAATTTCAGATTGATGCGCGCAATGCTAAGGGCGCTATGAAGGTCCGAACCATACAATATCGGTATTTTAGGTTATTTCCCTGAAATTCTCTGTAACGGTAACGTATAACAGAGGCAGTCTGTAAAAATTTGTTGCTTCTATGGTTCCAAATAAAATGCTCCACTGATTTGAATGCGCCTGAGACAACCATACGTGCATTACAACGTTTAAACTAACTAACTTTTGAGGAAGGTATGTGTAGTATGTAGTGTATGTGTGCACGTATGGTTGCCTCAGGTGCATTCATATCGCTGGAGCATTTTATTTGGAACCATACAAACATCAAATTTTTACAAACTGCGTCCGGTATACGTTACCGTTAAGGAGATTTTCACGAAAATAACCAAAAATATCGAAATTGTAAGGTTTGGAGCCTCATAGCGCCCTTAGCACTGCACGTATTGATCTGAAATTTGAAAATTTACTTAAGAGCTGTAAAAGCTTCTAATTCGCCATATAACCGTTTCCGGTGCACATTACCGTTATAGATATATTTCCGAAAAACTGCTTATTTGGATGTTTGGCCCTCATAACTTTGCTAGGGGGGCTCCCATCGTTGGGGACTTTTGACGTCATACTAACAACCACACGAGCTACAAATTTGCCTCAGACGGTTTCCCTCTAGAGGTTACCGTTATTAAAAATTTTCCAAGAAGCGGCTTTTTGTTTAACTTTGACCCGTCATAACTTCCTTGGCGGTTTACGGGTAAATGAGTTGTTTCGGCATATTAGTTTGAAACTACAGAAGCAACAAATTAATACATTACGAATGCGTTCCCGTTATAAAGCAATTCACGAAAATAACGAAACATACCGTTATTGTGCGTTTCGGACCCTCATAGCGCCCTTAGTGTTACAGGCATCAATCTAAAATTCGGATATTTAAATAAGCGTTGCATAAGCTAAAAACTCCCCATATAACAGTTTTCGGTGCACATGACCGTTATAGAGATATACCCAAAAAACTGCATTTTTTGATGTTTGGACCCTAATAACTTCCCTAGGGGGGCTTCCATCGTTGGGGACTTTTGGCCCGTTACTAACAGCCACATGAGCTACAAATTTATTTCAGATTGGTTCTCTCAAGAGGCTACCGTTATTAAAAAATTTCGGAGAAGCGGTTTTTTGTTATCTCTTTGACCCCTCATAGCTTCGTTGGGGGTGCCCGCATAGATGAGTTATTTTGGCATTTTAAGTTGAGGTTACAGAAGCAACAAATTGGTACAGGCCTCCCTCCCGAACGCGGTCCCGTTATGAAGATATTCACGGAAAACCAAGAAGTACCGTTATTGTACAGTTCTGAACATCAGAGCGCCCTTAGCATTGCACGCATCGATCTGAAATTCAGATATTTACTTAAGCGTTCTATAAGCTACAAATTCGCCATATAACAGTTTTCGGTACACGTTACCGTTATAGAGATATTCCCCAAAAACAGTTTAATTGAATCTTTGGACCCTCATAACTTCGTTAGGGGGGGCTCTCATCTTTGGGGACTTTTGGCGTCTTACTAACAGCCACAGAAGCTACAAATTTCTCCGAGAAGACCATAGAGTACACTCCCCCGTCTTAGCGCCATTCACGAAAAACACCTTTTTTTTAAGGTTTGAATCCCCATAGCGCCCTTAAGGCTACACGTATTGATATGAAATTTGACCGCTTTATTCAAAACTACATAGACTATAAATTTTCCATACAAAAGCTTTTAGTACGAGTTACCGTTATAGAGATTTTTGTGAAACATTGTTAAAAATACCGTTAGACCTCTTGGCACCGTTAGGCGTACCCGAACGTATTCGGTATTTCCATTGTTTATTGAAAAAGCACAAGAGCTTCAAATTTGCCAAACACAAATTTTCTGTATATGCTACCGTTATCGAGTTATTCAGAAAAACCTGTTTTCGAGGGTCTTTGGCCCTCTGTAGCACCGCTAGCGGCACTCGTAGAGACGGGGACTTTTAGGGTCTTGTTTAGGACCTCGAAAGGAAGGCTCATGCAAAAATCCAGTTTTCCCTTAATTTTTCCGAAGTGAAATGCCAATTTTCCTGTGGTATAAACACATTTAAGAAAATAAAGATTAACTTCAAATATTCGTAAAGATATGTAAACTACACTTCCAATCAATAGGATAGTTCCACTTGAAAATTCGCTGTATCTGGGTAAGTCATAACGGTATTTTCTTCAAATTTGGTGGCAATATTTCCAATCCGGTCTCGTTAGGATTTTATTACGAGAATTCTTAAAATCAGTACAAATGTAGAATAGTTCCAGAGGAAATAAAACCCAAAATAACGGCATAAATCGATAATTTTATTTTGAAAAGTGTGGATAGTAATGAGCTCAACTTCCGTTAAATGAAAGCAGCTCAAAGATCATATCCGAAATTGGAATGTGTAGGTTTTGAAGGTAATTATACCCTATACCGATAAGATGGTATAGGATATATTGTTTTTGTTACGCCGATATTATGTAACACCTCAAAGGAGCCACCGGAGGTATGGCAAAGTATATATATAAATGATCAGGGTCGGTCCCTGAATCGAATAAGCCATGTCTGTCTGTCTGTCCATGTGTCTGTCTGTTAGCACGATAACTCCCGAAATAATGCAAGCTAGTGGTTTGAAATTTTGGTCGAATGTTTGTTTTGCTAAAATCTTGGACGGTATTGAAAATGGGCGAAATCGGACCACGGGTTCCCCTACCTCCCATACAAACTACCCCTCCTTGATATTTTAATTCGGCAATAACTTTCGGTAGAATATCGCTATCGACTTGAAATTTTCATCAATGTCTCATTCTGACATATACTTTAAGTTGATGGAAAGTGGAGTAGGTCCGACTACCCCTAACACCACTTCCCCTACAAAGTTATATTCAGCCATATCTTTTGATAGAATGTCACGAAAAACTTCAAATTAGTATCAAATGGTAGCCGTTGGATGCCTTGCCTTATTACCTTATAAAGATGTGTCAGGTCCGACCCATCTACCCCTCCTTCCCCCACAAAAAATATGAAATTGAATATTTTGGGTTTTGCATGCCTTCTAGGTCTGTACATGGGTATAGGGTATACACTCATGCTATTCGCACGATTAGAACTCGGTCTCGTTTAAATTAATTTCGTCCAAAGTTCCTCTAATCGCTTACATAAGTTCTTCAGTGTTGTTAAACTATCGTCTAATGGTATAGATCTTTCTTATCATCCACCCCTAAACATTTTTAGATATGATATTTACATCTACGAAGTATGGAGGTCTTTCCATAAATCAAGATTATGGAATTGGAATTGGTCTTGAAACCAATATTTTATGAGCCTTGCTCCATGATTTGGGCCATTATCTTGTTAAAATCTTAAAGAAGTTGCATGAAAAATGTCGTTAATTTTAGGAATTACATAACGCAAAATATTTTTGTAAGCGTGGAAACTGTGCATGCCACTACTTTCCACAAGCTCAATAGTTCCACAACGAGATATTTAACCCCATACTTCGACATTTCTTACTCTGAGTGTTGCGTCTACAAAATTAATTCCTTCTTGCTCAAATCGTGAAAATAATACTTAAATCAATTTGGACCGACGAGATTTAATGTTTTTCGACAGTAAAAATAACTCTCTTCCACAATTTTTTTCAATCTTAACCTTACATTGGCGTTGAATTTCTTGGTATGGAACTATTGAGCTTTTTGAAATCAGAGGCTTTCAGAGGTAGGTGCTCTTAAAAATATTCTTCCTGATGTAATGCCTAAGATTACCGACATTTTCCATGCGACTCATAAAACATTGGGACATTGGGATGTTGGCACATTGGGATATTGGAACATTTGGATACTGGGTCATTAGAGCACTGAGATACAGGGACATTGGGATATTATGACCTTGGGACAATAGGACAATCGGACATTGGGACACTGGCACATAGGGACATTGGGCCACTGAGACATCGGGATATTGGGACATTGGGACACCGGTATATTGAAACATTGGGGCATTAGGACATTGGAACATTGGGATATTGGGACATTAGGACATTGGAACATTGAGAAATTGGGACAGTGGGACATTTTTACATTTGGACATTAGGATATTAGGCACACTGAGGAAACTGGCACATCGGGATATTGGGACATTGGGGCATCAGGATATTAGGACATGGAAACATTAGGATATTGGGACATGGGAACATTTGGATATTGGGACATTAGGACACTGGGAGACTGGGACGTTGGGGCATTGGTATACTAGGACATTGGGACATTATGACCTTGGAACAATAGGACAATCGGACATTGGGTACATAGGGAAATTGGTACATAGGGAAATTGGGCCACTGAGATATAGGGATATTGGGCCATTGGGATATTGGGTCATTTGGACATTGGGGCACTGCGATATTAGGACATTGGAACATTGGGATATTGCGATATTGGAATATTGGCACATAGGGACATTGGGACATTAGGATATTGGCACACTGGGACATTAGGACATTGTGACGCTGGGACATAAGGTACACTGGGGAAATTGGGACATGGGGACATTGAGACAGTGGTACATTCGGACATTCTGATATTAGGCTATTGGGATCTTGAGACACTTGGTATACTGCGACATTGGCACAATGACCACTGGGACATTGGGATATTGGGACATCGGGATATTAGGGCATTTGGATGTTGGGATATTGGGACGTTTGTACATTGGGACACTGGTACATTAGGACATTGGGCCATAGGGGTATTATCACATTAGGATACTGGGACATTTGGGACATTGGGGAACTGGGATATTAGGAAATTGGGACATTAGGACAATTGGACATTGGGATATTAGGACATTAGGTGGGAGACTTGGACACTGGGACATTGGGATATTGCTATACTGGGACATAGGGTAGTGGGACATTCGGACATTAGGCCATTGGGACACTGGGACATCAGGATCCCAAAACAAAAATATTAGTTGGCTATTTAAGTATGCAAAAATATATGATATTTGACCAAAAACAACAAAGTTTTAAAAGTTACCCCGCCAAAGAAAAATTAATCTGCCGCAAAAAGAATACATTTCACTCCAATCCGCCGCTCATATGTAATTTTGTTTTAGGTGTAAATGCTGGAGAAGTTGCAATGTACAGGACTACTTATTCAGTGCCACTTTGACAGCTCCCACCAAATTACTTTAGGAAATAGTCCTGTACATTTAAACTTCTCCAGCATTTACACCTAAAACAAAATTACATATGAGCGGCGGATTGGAGTGATATGTATTCTTTTTGCGGCAGATAATTTTTTTTTGGCGGGGTAACTTTTACAACTTTGTTCTTTTTGGTCAGATAAAATTTTCGAAAGAGAAAATAATGATACAGTCGATGAATAAACCCCCCCCCCCCCCTTAGGGCGGGCGCTGCCCAATCGCAGTCCATTCATTGAAAACCCAAACTATAAATATAAGATGGAAGAACCGCTTTAAGAATTGGCATTTGAAAATGATTAAAAGTAATTATTCCACTACTCCATTACATACTTCCTTAGAAATTAAAAATATTTCTTAGTTTAAGTGATTCAGAAAGAGGACAAAAAAAATATTTAATAAACCACATAGCACAATTAGTATTCATTTATTTCAAGTTTTTCATACTTTGCAAGTCGTGCTTATTTATGAATAAAATTAAGATACATCTAAGAAAATGGTAACAAAATAAACAAGAATGTCCATACATAAATAGAGATACCGCGAGTATTCATTCACCCCGTCTTATCGTGGAAGAATGTTGTGTATTTAAAATGCAATTGAGAAGTGCATTAAACATTTCAGTTTGTTTTAAGTATCTCATTATTCCAGTTCCAAATACAATTTGAAAGACACTGAGTACTGCACAGTGGAATGTTATTGTTGCCGAACAAGTGCTAAATAAAATCTTTGGTGAATTGTATGTTAATTTTTGGGGTGAACGATTTATTTTGCATTGACGAAACATTGTTGTTCCGAGGGTTCAATGGCAAGACAGGAGAGAACTGCTTGAGGATTGAAATTTGCAATTTTGGCTTTCTGCCTATACGTTATCTTGGTGCTTTAGACTTTAGTCTGAGGAAGATGATTTATTGAAAATTAGATTCCGCTTCCATCACTTCGAAAGCACAGTCCACAAACTACCGATGCAACCGACTTCCATTAGGCTTGAATTTTTAAACTAACGCCATCTTGTTAGAAAGCCTGATTTAAGATTTGCCCTGTTTGCCTGGTTGAGAGAAGTGAGAAAAATTGTTTTGTACGCGCCAACACTTGCCTCACCAGCTGGGATTATTCTCGCACAGGAATTTGCGACTTCTGGTCGGGAAGAGCTAACTCCAATAGAAAGTTATCCAGTAAACGTTAAAGCTCAGTCTAAACTCGGATTTGGTACAATGTTTAACGCGAAAAACTCTTCGATTTTTTGCAGTCTGAATCCAATTTTGATAATAAGTTTGAATAGTTTCGGAATTGGGATATAAGCAATGAACCTAAGCAACCAATTTTACCTTCCCATAATAACAGGCCTAGTATGTAGTATTGCAAAGTATTTACTGGATAATCTGTTACTTGATGATGAGATCGGTTGTTTGGCATGTGACTTTAATTAGTCATAAGAAAACACAACTTTGTTGTAAGAAGTTTTTAGAGTCTCCCTGCGGAACACCTAGAGGTCTCACCCCGGACCACCTGTTGGGGGTGTTTTAGATATTATCATTTGCGGGTAGGGTAAAACTGCAGAAATCCGCAAATTTGTTCAGGAGGTATCGACAAAAGCATAAGAAATGAGTTGCCATGATGATTTTTTCTTGGCCCATTTTATTGAAATACGCTAATCCTTTTAAGAGTTGACTTCATAATTTGGTGGCTGGCAATTTTTCCGATGCGTCAAGAGTTATTTTTATGGCTATGGTTGGAAGCCATTCAGAGGAGAGAGGTGAAAAAATAGGCAAAAACTGCTGATAAAAAGAGCTTCTGGTCAATTTCGCAGATATGGAAATAGCAATTCAGTTATTGCAGGATGCAGCGTTTCAGTTGCGGGTGGAAGTGAAATACGCTATTCTGTTGAAGGGATGGCTTCAATTGCAGTATGCTGGCCAATTTTCAAGGTTTGTGAAGATTTGTTCTGCTGGGTGGAAGGGGAAGGAGGATGTGTTCAGTTCATATACACAGCAAAAAAAATGCCGGGTATTCGAGCAAGAAAATCCGATAGGATAAAAAAGAACAATTATTTCGGAGTGAACATGCTCAAAATAACACCGCCATCAGGAGTTTTATTAGAAAAGAATCCGAAACGGACGAAACTCCTAAATTAAAACCTTTTTCGGACAAATTGCAAAGAATATCCCATTTGGTATTGAGTAATACACCTATCGGATCAATTCCGTAACACGTTCAATCAAGTTATTGTGCTGGGGCTAATTTCATGCTTTTGAATTTGGCGAGATTTTTATAAATATTAACCCTTCTGTCGGCACGAAGGTCTGGCCAGACCTTTGGCACTATATTTTGGTGTAAAAAGCATAGAAGATGAAATTGCAGCGACTTCATATTTCACGATATCCTAGAATAATATGTTTGGAAGCATTTTGCAAAAATTTGAAAAAATCGGTTGCAGTTTTGAGTATGTTTTTGATGATTTTCAATTTATAGTGCTTTTTGATACCCAATAGGTCTGGCCAGACCTATAGTTATTCCCCCCATTTTTCTCTTGAAGTACCTACACTGAAAGAAATTCCTATTTTTATATTAAAAATTCGTATGTTTGAATTAAAAATATGGTGAAGCAAATACAAATCTGTTCTATCTGAATAGATTTTAGTTGACACGAACATAAAAAATTTAATTTAACAATATTTGCTAGAAACATGAGTCATGTTTATTGTTGATAATTTCGTTTGAAACAACTTTGGATATATTGTTAATAGAACAAAAATTTCTGTTTGATTTGAAGATTTTAATAATTGCTCTGAGACTTTGTCAGTTTAAATCGAAATAGAGCAAGTTTATACCAAACGACTTTTGTAAGAATAATTTATTTGTTGTTTCGAACAGTGTAGTTTCAAATCAAACTACAAGTATTTTTAAAACAAATGTATTTTAATTTGAAATAAACGAATTAAATTTTCTTATGAAAACGAGGTTGTTTGAAATAAAATTTGTATTGTCAAGTCATGATTGTACAGTTGTCATCAAATGGTGCGAACAGTTGAGTGTGCAAGTCGAATAAAAATTGTGAAAAAATTCAGCGATAGTGATTATAGTGATTGGAATGACCGTAGAGCATCCGGAAAGTGATATGCCATCAAGACATTTATTTAAACAATTGGATAAGTGCAATACGTATTTCCCACATTAAATATTGTAAGTATGAGTCAATTTCATTATATGCATTCCCTACTAGTTACCGTAACCCCTGTAGTTTGTAGTGCGTCGACTAAGCCATGTTTTGTAGCTTTAGATACCGACTGTATAATTTATCTCAAACCTTTCTCCCTTACTTCAGGTGCTAACATTTCTACGAGTATCTTCCGGAGCGTCCGACAAAATTTTCAAAATAACAGAGCGTCCGGAAACAAAACGGAGCTGTCACCGACGATATTGAATACCAAAATCTTACTGGAATCATCAGATAAGTTACTTTTCCCATTCCACTAGTTTTTGTGATTTCTGAATTTTTTTTTTCTTCAGAAATTTCAGGTTTACTAAGACGATTGGGATTCGGAGGACGTCATGCTCTGATATTGGATGGATTGGATTGATTTCCTAAGGATGAAAGACTGGATAGCATTAGGATTGGACGCCATTGGATTAATATACCTTTACGATAAAATAAGTTTAGGAAAAATGTAATTTAATTCACTTAAAATATATTACTTTTCACATTAACCACTATTACTTTGGAACTGACTGATTTTATATTTAAAAGAAACAATAAAATGGTTTAAAATGAATGATTTTGTGTTACTTTAAATATCTACAAGATCATTTAGAGTAAGTTAATGTTTGCCTTAAATATATAAGCGTGTTTGAAATAACAAAGTTATATTTGACTCAAATGCAAGTTCGAACATATTGTCGTTTCGTTCAAGAAACTAAAATTGTTGAATATTCTTTTTAAATCAACAATATGTGTACGTTTAAATCAAACATAATTATGATGGACGCATTTTCAAAGATAAATCTATTTGAACTAAAGTGCGTTTTATTTAATCTAACCTGTACTTTTCTTTGAGTGTAAGAAGTGCAAATATTAAATTCCGTTATTTATGATGTAATAATGTCATTTAAACTCAATTTGAACTATAAACGATAAAAATTTCTGAGATTTTTCTATAAAAAGCCGTGAAGTTCGGAAAATGGATATGCCTAATTTTGTCACATTTTATAACACCACCTAATCAACTGAGATTTGATACTAGGAAATTCAACTCAGTTTTATTTCCTTTGTAATAGTAAGGACTAAGTATGAGTGACTTGCAAACGTTTTTCTAAATAGATTTGATCAAAAAATTTACGAAAAATTTAGAATTATATGATTTTTGCCTTGAAAATTCCCGATTTCTTCCCACTTATTTCCCTAAACCTGCAGACTAATATCGAGGTAAAATCTGCCAACAAAGTGCTTAATATTTCCCCAAAGATATTGGAATTAGAAAATTCGATCGAAATATCTACTAGATAAACACAATGCAAATAGCGAAGCAAAAAAAGAAGAAAATAAGGGAGAAACACTTTTGTACTAATACCACCTCAAAATATATCTACTTAAGAACGATTCCAGTATGTCTACAAAAATTATTTTGATGCTTTTATTGTTGAAAAATTGCAGTAAAGAACGGATAGAATGATTTTACCGATAAAAATTTTACTTTTTCTAAAAAATTAAATTTTTTTCTCAGTAGGTCCAGCCAGACCTATTGGGAATATGCATATTGTAGTAGGTGCCGACAGAAGGGTTAATCATTTGAAATAATTCAAATTGTTAATATTTGCAAAAATTAAGAAAATTCAAAAACATACATGCATGGGGCAAAATCGGTTCGTTACAATGGGTCTAAAAAAGTTGGAAGGGTTGGGGAAAAAAACTGTAAAACCACAATTTGGCAATTTGCAATCTTCTCCATTTATGCCCTCATCGGTACTTATAATGTTCTCCCAAATTTCTTATTTCCGAAATATAATTTAAACAAAATTCAGAAGCAGCTATTCGATTCCATTCATTTGTTTGTCACACAAGGACGTATACGATTGTCGTATACCATTTAAAAAGTGGACCACCGTAAGTTTAGACCACGAACTGAAACGGAGTTTGATTTTACATTGCAATAACCGCTATTACGACGACATGATGTTATTTTATATAACGACGGTGGTCGTTATAAGCGATATGAACTGATATAACGACGATCGGCTATAACGATCTACTGTATATGAAAAATAATTGTCTTCATATTTGTGCCAATTGTGAATTGTTCATATGTCTCAATAGTTGTTCTGTTACTTGGTGTAGAAACCAATCCTCAGGAGCAAATTTACTGAAATCTGCTGTTACGTATATGTTCAAGAAATACACGCCGAAATAGGCGAAAAAGAACCCACTGTGAATTTTTCGCATGTTGCAATATTTATTCTGCTATTCCAGCCAGAGCTTAATACGACAAACCTAAAATCATGGAAATCGGTCCAGCCGTTCTCGAGTTATAAGTGGTATAACTAACACGACTTTCTTTTATATTTCTTTTTAAATAGATTATCTACTCAGAAACTCAATTCGGCACATAAATAAATAAATAACAGACGCGACAGTCCAATATTGGACTAAGGCCGCAGATGTGTTAGTGACATCTAATTTCCAAGATCTTTACTGCGTTTTTGTTGGGGTGTTGATATCAACAGCACGCTCAGCAGTGTGATCCCCATAAATGGGTACTCGTTTAACATCTGAATGAGATCATAGCCCGTCACATGGGTCGTGAGGTCGAAAAACACTATATAAACTAAATTGTTTCACGGTGAGATTCGAACCCACGACCCTGTGCACATAAGTTGTGCGCACTAACCGCAGTACCAACCAAACAACTATTCGGCACATGATTTCGCACAAATATCTTGCCAGTCATCACTCGTCAGACCTATCGTGAATTCAGGGGTGTAAGATTAAAACTAAATAAATTGAAAAAGTCAAAAGGCCTACCACAGGGTTGAGTTCAATCTGTCTTTTCCGTGCTTTGCATAAGCTACATGTACATAAAAACAAACCCTTTTTGCTTCTTATTGAATTTATAAAGCGAACAGCCAAAACATAGTACCATCACAAAAATATCTTCTGACTAATTTAGTTTCAGTGGCATCATCGCAGTTCAACGACTTTCCAAGTATTGAGCCGATGAATCAACTTTAAATCGTTGTCCAAAATCAAATCAAATACCTTGGCGAATCCGTATCCGCGTTCCGCAGAAAAAATAATTGATGGATTCTAAGTACATACAATTTTAATTTCCACCCAATCATCAGCGTGTTATTCATCATTTGAAACGGCCGGCGACACATGACAGCGCCAAAACGCGCCGCAGATGGTTAAGTTTTTTTGCCAATTTAAGTCTGTACCTGAATACGTGCTTTTCGTCTTCAATCTACATACTCCATTTAAGATGAGTTCAGTCCGCAAAGATTAACAACTAAAAGTGATTTTTCACTAGTCATGCTGTTAATTGAATGAACTGACACGATTATGTTTACAAGGATTTTTTTCTCTCGCAAATGAATCAGAACATTGTTACAGATGGTGTTAATCAAAGTCTTCTAGATATAGCAATTTGAACACGATTTAAATAACATACAAGGGCGAGAATGCTATGTACGCATGTACGACTTTAAGCTAATAGACGTTTAGAGGCTTAGACAACGGGTCCGAAAAAACATTAATTTATTTCATGGACACAAAAAAAATCGAATAAAAGCATTTAGGTAAACGTAGCCTACAACTTTCGAGAAGGATTGCCTCAGTGTTGGGAGGATAATGAACTACAGTGGAACCTCTCAAGTTGACCACCTCTCTAACATGACCGCCTCTTTAAGGTGACCACTTTTTTTCCGCCCTTGCACCTTTAACATTATTTTCAAAGAAATAAACCTCTATATATTGACCACCTCCTTATTCTGCAAGTTGACCACTTTTTATAAAACTAAAGAATATTTTCAACCTCTTTAAGTTGACCAGGCGCCAGATGTACATATTGATGAACCGTTGGTTTTTTATATACTCATTCGTGTCATGTCAATACTGGTCAGTTTGAATGCTAGCCTTGCAAATAAATGCAAGTTTAGTCGTGTAAGATGTCTAGAACACAGTGAACAAGTAGTGAAGGAAAGATTAGGAAAATAATAATAATTTCTGTTATTTGTTGGGCAATTTTATAGATAAACTTCACATTTACGTGGTATGTATACTTGAATTGTATCAGCATTTTGTACAAAAATTTGCATGTTTACGTGATTTTGTGAAAAGAAACTCCTTTACGAAAACTTCTGAAATGCTTCTATAACTTTCGCTCTCATTATTTAGACCGGGTGAAACATCAAACATATCCTTCCATATCATGTCATATGTTTCAATCGATAAAAAAAGAGAGCAAAAATTATGGAACCAGTAAGCAGTCGAGTAACCTTAATAATACATGAAGAGTCTAATGAACATGCTTTCTGATCTTTAAATGATAGGGAAAAAATATTTTCCTTGTAATCGAATACTTTTTGTTCGTAAAAAATATGACAATCCTTAGTATATATTTTACGGAAATAAGAAGCAGATTTTTTTTAAAGAAAAATTAGCATTTAAATTTGTTTAAAATTTTAAAAACGCAATTTTTACAAGATGTTGCTAATGTAAGTTTTTAAGAGCCGTTTGGTGAATGTTTTTGTTGTGGTTATAGACAATGGCTTCAAAAAAGAAAAGTACTGAACTCTGCCTGCAAAAAATCGAAGTGTTGAAGTTCTTAGAACATTCTTCCGAAAGGAAAGCTGCTGAAAAGTTTGGTGTCAGCAAGACAACAATTAATAATATCAAAAAAAGAAAGGACGAATACTACAACTTAAATTTCGGCAATAAAAATTTATCTAGAGTTGTCAAGAGCTCAAAGGCCCATGAGGTGAATGAAGCCACATTCATTTGGTTTAAAAGAATGCGTTCTATTAATGCTAAAATTTCAGGGCCAATGTTGCAGGAAGCAGCCCATCAATTTGCTGTGAAATAAAACGTGACAAATCTAAAGCCTAAGTGGTTGGCTTGAAAAATTCAAAAACAGGCATGAGATATCACAAAAAGTTCTTTGTGGAGACTGGAATGAAGTTTCGCCAGAAACCGTGACTGATTTTCACAAAAATTCTAAGATCCTTGTCGAAGCATACAGTTTAAACGATGTTTTTAATGCAGACGAGTGTGGGTTTTTTTTTACAGAACATTACCAAATCGTAGTTTAGTGGCAAAGAGCGGTGAGTGTAAAAGCGGAAAACTTTCAAAAGAAAGATTGACCGTATTGCTACCTATGCCAGCGGTGAAAAACTGGCTCCACTGGTAATAGGAAAATCTAAATCACCAAGAGCCTTCAAATCCGTTTCACTTGATAGAGGCATTCCTCGAAAAATTCGCCAGTCACCCTAGCCTTTTTATTGTATTTGCAGAGATTTTCCAACGCCTTTACGTCGACGGATTTGAAGGCTCTTGGCGATTTCGATTTTCCTATTACCAGTGGAGCCAGTTTTTCACCGCTGGCACTAGCATCTGGCAATACGGTCAATCTTTCTTTTGAAAGTTTTCCGCTTTTACACACATCGCCCTTTGCCACTTAACTACGATTTGGTAATGTTCTGTAAAAAAGCCACACTCGTCTGCATTAAAAACATCGTTTAAACTGTATCCTTTGACAACGATCTTAACATTTTTGCGAAAATCAGTCACAGTTTCTGGCGAAACTTCATTCGAGTCTCCACAAAGAACTTTTTGTGATATCTCATGCCTGTTTTTGAATTTTTCAAGCCAACCACTTGAGGCTTTAGATCTGTCACGTTTTATTTTGCAGCAAATTGAAGGGCTGCTTCCTGCAACATTGGCCCTGAAATTTTAGCATTAATAGAACGCATTCTTTTAAACCAAATGAATGTAGCTTCATTCACCTCATGGATCTTTGAACTCTTGACAACTCTAGATAAATTTTTATTGCCGAAATTTAAGTTGTAGTACACAAGCGAAACTTTTTATTGTTTGTTGATAATTGCCCGGCACACCCGCATGTAAAAGGCCTCTCAAATGCCAAATGCCACGTCTATCCTTCAACCACTTGACCAAGGCGTGATAAAACTGTTTATAACCATCTATCACAAGACATTATTGGAAGCATTCATATTCAAAAATGTTGAAGCCCCAGTTCCTAACAAAATGTCTATCAACGTTTTGGATGCTGTATTATGGATAAGTTCTGCTCGTGCTCTGTGGCCGTGGTCGTTCGGTCGCCACTCTGTGAAATAGACACTCATAGAGAAACGAGTTTCCAAACTCGGCACGACTCGTCGCAAGTTTATTATTTAGAAGAACATGATAAGAAATATTCTTATCGTAGAATAATAGACTAACAATGCGACTAGGAAGTGGTATGGCTGACAACCGTATCACACTCCGAATTCAGATGTATTTGTAACGTTGATGGACTACACACGGTAGTCATCAACGCATCCACTAGGAGTTACGGTAATCGAGAGAGATTATGGATAAGTTCTGCTTGGAAAAAGGTGTCTGAGATTTCCATTCAACAATGTTTCAGAAAAGCAGGATTTGTTTTGGACGCAGACACAACAAAAATTTACGAAAACGACGAAGATGCCTCAGATGTTGTGCTTCCTGGCCTCCCTAATAATACTTATGACATGACAACTTTTATCGAATTTATTGTTTGAATGTATTTTTATGTTGAGACGAATTATGCACGAGAAGATATATATGTTACTTGACTTTTTCATACATAGTATGTTTTGTTTACCCAAAATCTCTATTCCAAACAAACTCCTTAAGTTGACCACCTCTCTATCTTGACCAAAATTTGTCCGCCCTAGAGTGGTCAACTTAGGGAGGTTCCACTATTTCAATATTTTATGTTTTTACACAATTTGTATAGATTTCGTTACTGGAACTTTAACGTTGATGTTTTTTTATTCTGGAAATCCACCTAAATTTAGTATCAAGCAATGCAACTAGGCTTTATGTCGTTTTTATCACAATTTCAAACATATTTATCCTTTCACTACTACTATGAATATAGGACTAGGGTGTAAACTGTAAAGGCTTAATGTTATCGTTTCTTGTTGGTGATATTACATAATATGATATGAAAGCGCCGTATCCCTATAATATCCGCACAGTATCACGCTTGGATTTTAGACAACACTACACAGGTATATCCTCTCTGGTCCTTATTTTAATTAATTACAAAATAGGGAAGCACATTGAATAGATTTTAATTAAATCAGATGGGTTATTTCCCGCAATTTCATTTGGGCACATATGACTTTATTACTATATAAAATCTGGATTAGACCAGGTTTCACCATACATATGATAGGGATTTACATGAATAGAACAATGTCCTTTGTTTGGTTTCAATGAGCCCTTTGATGGTAATAATAGTGAATCACGCATACATTATTTGAAAACTAGATTACGTTGGGGGGATCGAGACACCGAATCTATAGTGATTTAGACATAATCTCTTAATTCCCAGGAAATAAGCTATTGACTATGAGATTCTAGTATATCAAAAGCACAATTACATACTTGCCTATTTGAGGTTTTTCCTTTTGTAAATCAGATTTTATAATCAGTATGAAACGTACCTGAAAATAAATAGAAATTGATTTTAAAGACAGAATAAAATACATATGTAAAATACAATTAAATAAAAAAATACATTTTGCAGTTAAACATTTACTTCAGGGACTTTTTTCTCAAACATGCTATCATCTACTGCATCTCATACCACATAACCATCTTAAATTGCATGCTGAAAATTATGCATCATTCAATGACGCACTATAGCGGATGCATTTTACGACCGTCGTCGTCTAAACGTTGCAGACGATATAAACGTCATAATTGGACCTTTTATGCTATATGAGGTTCAATTAAGGCATATACAAAGTTAAAATAACGATCGCTTGACTTCACATGCATTGCATGGTGACTCAGAATAATTAAGAAATATTATTGCAATCAGCTTCGCTCCATCACGTAAGGGCAGTAATTTTAAGGATATTGCGACATTGAAATGAAATCGCTCCCTATTATGTTTCCCATGCATGAGATTGCGAAATTAAAATTTCATAATTAATTTATATGCATTTTAAAATCAACGCGTGGATTTTAAAATCTCCTAAAGACAGAAAGCAACATCCGTTTTCAGATTTGATTTTCAAAAGAGCCCTTAATCGGTTGATTTAGCATAAAAATATCATTTTTTAGAAACGAATGCAGCTTAATTCCGGGTCTCAAGATTATTAAACAAAAGAAATGAATTTTATTTTTACTAAAATTAAATAATGTCCTCTAAACAAGTCGTGGTCTGTAGCCCTGATTTTTCGGTCGCCACTCTGTGATATAGAGATTCATAGAGAAACGAATTTCCCAACTCGGCATGACCCGTCGCAAGGTTATTATTCAGAAGATGATAAGAAATATTCTTATCGCGTAGTATTAACTTACAATGTGACTAGGAAGTGGTATGGCTGACAACCGTATCACACTCTGAATTCAGTTGTCGTTAAAACGTTGCCTACACATGGTAGTCGTCAGCACACCATGCTTCACTACGAGCTAGGGCAAATCAAGAGAACAAGTGAGTCGTCCAGTTGCAAAACTCGTTAAGCGCCATGTAGTTTATTTTGTGGAAATTGCAAAAAACCGCTGGTAGGTTTCTAAAAAACTTTTATGATTACTTTTCATTAAATTTCGTTTAGGATTGTGCTTCAAGTAAAACTAGATACAGCTTCAAAATCCCAGATTCATATTTTCCTGGTTAGAGAAAGAAGAAGATTGGATTTAACACCTTTTACAACTGGAAAGGGTTTTTAACGACTTTTGCAACTCAAAATTTTAGCTGAATGAGGATAGGGTATGAAAATAATGTTTCTCAACATAAAATTCAATGTTTTCAATTTTTCGCAAACATTTTTTGTTTCGAACTATAGGGAAAATAATTTAGAAAATGTAAAAATGTCTTAATAACAGGGTTGTCAAGTTGCAAGACTCGTTAAGCGTAATTTATTTAGAGAAAATCGCAAAAACAGGTGAAAAGTTTATTGTGCACATAATGTATTTTTTTTTCTCGAAATATATTTAGGATGACCATCTAAATAAATTGCTGCAATATGGCATAATAATCCTACATTCGTAGTTTTCTGAATAAACCAGAAAATTCTTTGGATTTAAAGAGGTTCGCACCTGGAGATGGGGTTTAACGAGTTTTGCAACACAAAATGTAGCCTAGAAAATATGCATTCATTGGCGGCAATAGTGTATATTTTAAACTTGACAGGATTGTTGGGGATTGCCCTCTACATATGCGGGAAAAATCCTGTTGAACAGGGAGTATATAAGAAGGTGAAATAGGGGAGAAAAAGTGACATTTTTCAGTTTTTTTATGTCTATTTCAAAAATGGTCAAATCTATATGAAAATATTCCGAGTATGTCCTAAACTAAATAAAATTTCCTTGGCAGTAGTAAAATTTATTACTCGACCTGTTTTTGGAAAATATCCTGCTGGGTATTTTTTAGATAGGTATGTACATTTTGCATCATTACTCCTCAAAATACGAAAGTTAAGCCATGTACATAATTGTGCAATGTGTGTAAATGTATGAAGCTCCAGTATTTTTTTACTAAAAATTATCTTGATCCTGTGGCCCTTGTTTCATCCTTATTTAAAATCAAAAAACAAATATGCACACGCCCGTAACTCTTCCAAATTACATTAAGGAGGAAAATTTCGGTTTGTCTTTAAGGCAAAGCTTCATTACACTTATCATACCAAATATCAACTCAATCAAATCAAAATTAATTGTAGCTTCCGTACAAAGTTACCTACAGTGATCTACTTTACTTTTTCTCCGTCTCCTTATACTGCCCTACGGTCTCGCGTTGCTTGCGGTGACATGTAGACACATCGCCCTTACTGGTGGTACCTAATACCAGCCTATTTCTCCTCTATCTTGATCGTGTCATCGCAGAGAGCAATGTGTTGCTGGCTTTTCATTTGACACATCCAAGTGTTGATCAGTTTGCCTTTAACCTTCGTCAAGTTTAACATCCATTTATATCGCCTGGTTTGAGGGTTTCTCAGACGGAAGGTTTCTCTGCTGCCCTGTTTTGGTTGAAATAAAGGAAGGCGCTAAATGTTCGAGAAATGCTTCTTGATGAAGCCGCATACCCCGAATTCGATTTGCTCATAAGCCCGTATCGTTAACGGAAAATAAAGTTGGATGATGTGGACTCGATCTGATTTAATTCCAGGATTATCTAATTAAGAGTTCTTCATAAGGGCGTATCTATTTTGTCAATCTGGCGGACATGTTGTTTTGGGTGCGACTGCTTCGTTCGATTTTTGTTACTCAATTACTCTTACAGTATAGATACGCGATCGCCCGACAAAATCGAATTTCCAACGACAGGATCGGTAAACAAAACAAATGCTAAATCGATCGATATTTTTTTTCCACAGGCTAATTTCATTAACCGGCAACTTAACATTTTTGAAAACCTAATGCGAAACTTGTGCGAATACGAAATTACGCTGTTGGAGGCCAGCAAAAACATGCTTATCTCATATGGCAGGCACACTTAGCATTTGCGATCATATCTTCAGGGCCGTGGTACCTTTCGAACCTTCGACGATAGCGCAAACTTCAACCTTCAACTTTGCGGAATACAGCCAATACTGGAACTATCATTCAGCACCCGATTGAATTTAACGCTCAAAAGTTTTCGTAAAAATCACGCCATTCCGTATTATAAAAAAGCCCAGGGATATTATTGCGATCCTAGCAATGTGCTCGATGAAGCAGTCGTGAAAACCGTACAGCAGATTTAAATGAGACAATCAGAATCAGAACAATCGAGTGGCCTTAGCAGTCCTTGACTAATTTCGGCCGAAGAAACCAGGCTGCAAGCTTCCGAAAGCCTTCTGTTGAAACCTGAACCTATTTCGATCTGGCTGGAATTTGCGAATCAATTTCAGGATATGCATAAATAAAGGATATCTCTATTTCATATAGTTACTGGCATTACACACTCCAAAAGAGTAGTATATTGTGTGTACCCCAACTCTGCGTTCCAAAATATACCTCTTAACGAGACCCGCGAGTTCTAATCGTACGAGCACCACGATGAATGTATACCTATGCTTGTACCAACCTAGAAGAGGTGTAAACCTCAAAATATTCAATTTCAATTTTTTTTTGTATGGGGTAGGGAGGTAGGGGTAGATGGGTCAGATCTGGTTTCCCCTTGATATTTTATAAAGGCATCTAACAGGACACCGAATTGAAATCTTTGGTGACATTCCATATAAAGTTAGAGCTGGATATAGTTTTGTAGGGAAGGTAGGGTATCCTTTCGCTGGACCTATTCTACTACGGATATGTCAAAATTAGGCATGGATCAACATTTTAGGTCGCTAGTGATAATCTGTCGACAGTTATGGCCGAGGGATCGATGGGTTTATTTGAATGGGAGATAGGCTTGGTCGGATTGGCCAATTTTCAATACTGTTTGAGATTTCATAAAATACAACATAATGACTAATATTTCAAACCGCCAGCTTAATTACTTTGGCAGTTATCGTGTGAACAGACGCACGGCATTTTTCAAAACCATGACTTCAAAGCATATGTTCCGAAATGAATTCGTTTTATTACATAAATCCATGAATTTAGCGTTTTCAGCTCATCGTACAATTCATTTTAAATACTTTCAGCAAAAATATCTCGAAGAAACCGGCAAAAATAATTTGGATTTGACGTATTTTGCACCTGTTTTGATGGATTTAACGAGTTTTGAAACCAAAATATTGTGGTTGGATTTAACGTATTTTGCAACTATACAGCTATTTAATTTAACGAGTTTTGCAACTGTTTGCAGTTTTTATCGCCTTATTACGCCGTAATTATTAAAATCAGTCAGAATATTTTTAATCCTACCTATAGAGCATCAAAAGCGGAATAAAATGGCTTCATTAACTAAATTTTTCACAATTTTGGATTTAACGAGTTTTGCAAATGGCTGACTCAAGTAACGTTTATGGCTATTCGTCAAAATTACTTCACTTCTTGCAGTCTTCGATTAACCTTTTGTAAAGATACGATATTTTCAATATCTTCCGCAAAAAGCGTCGATAATGCAAATGGAGCTTTTTTTCATACGCGGGTAAACATTTTTAATTTAAATCTAATCTTATTTCGGCTACATATATGACCACGACAAAATTGTGTTAAATTCTAAACTTTAAAAACTAAACTAAAAAATACACTTAAAACGAGACCGAGGCTAATTTCGGGCGCGGCCGAAATTTGGATACCCGTCACATTTGAATGCAACTTAAGCTTCTTTTGCGTTAACAATTTCTATCGCAGTTCTATGTCGTGTTCCGATTCCATCTGTTCCTAGATGCGTTGAGGCTAGTCAAGGATGAATTTTGGTTAAGATTCAAAAAGAAAAAAAGTTTCTCTTACATGAACCAAGTTTCGTAACGTACGGTGTTTCATGTGTACGCTCGAACACGGCTTCCCGACCACCAGGCATCCCAGCATAGTGACAAGAAGTGGGGAACTTTTTTACTGTGATCAAAAAATAACTTTTGTAGATTTCTAGGTCATTGCGCCAAAGAAATGCATCCCTGTTGCCAGGGAGGGCTATACGTAAGCCAATGATTGCACCTTTTTATGTCATAGATTTTTATCAGTTGCTCATTTGTACTAAAGACTGAGGGTAATTGCAAAAGCTCGAAATTTCATATAAAACCGTAGAACCCTAGCCTACCACCTAAGTTTTTATCGAAAGCCGTTCAATCGGTGCAATAAGAATGACTCCTTGTTCCTACTGTTATTTTGTATTGTCACCAAGTTTTAGTTTTTTTTGTCATCTCTACGGCCTGGACCCGCCCCGTTTCAACATAATATTTAACCCTTCGGTCGGCACAAGTTCTGGCCAGACCTTGGGCACTATATTTCGGTCAAAAAAGTATAGAAGATGAAATCGCAACGACTTCATACTACATGATATCCTAAAATATGTTTAAAAGCATTTCGCAGAAATTTGGAAAAATCGTTTAAAGTTTTGAGCGTGTTTTGGAAGAATTTCAATTTATAGTGCCAATAGGTCTGGCTAGACCTATAGTTTTTCATCCTATTTTTCTCTGCCAGGAAAAAGTATGCAAACATGAAATTCTCTTAAAAATATGTTATTTATGATGTAATAATCTTATTAAAATACAATTTGTTCAATAAACGATAAGAATTTCAGAGATTTTTCTTCGAGCAGCAGTGAAGTTCGGAAAATTTATATTTCTCATTTAACATGTTTTATAACATGACTTAATCAACTAAGATTTGACGCTAGAAAACTCAAATGAGTTGCAATTCGTCTATAATAGTAAGAATTAAGTATGAGTGTCTTGTGAACGTTTCATAAATAGATAGATAATAGAAAATTCCCTATTTCTGTCCACCTATTTCCTTAAATCTGCAGACTAATATTGGGGTAAAATCTACCAACACAGTGCCAAATATTTCCCCAGAGACCTTGGAATTGGAAAATGCGATCAAACTTTCTGCCAGATATGCACCATGAAAATAAAAAACCAAAAAAGGAGAAAACAAAGAAAAAACGTGTTTGTGCTAATACCACCTCAAAATATGTGACCTTAAAATCGTTTCCAGTATGTCTACGAAAATTGTAAAAAGATTTAATTGTTTAAAAATGCTGGTTCAGAATTGGCAGAATGAGTCTACGGATCAAAATTTAACTTTTTCAAAAAAAAAAAAATTATTTTCTCAGTAGGTCCAGCCAGACCTATGCGGAATAGAATATGTATGTAGTAGGTCCCGACAGAAGGGTTAGTACTGTTACAAATGCAGCGTTGGAAATTTTAAATAATTCCGCACAACAAAAAATGAAAATCATTTTGGAAATTGTTGAAATAAAGCGAACAGATGAAAAGAAAGATGCACCCATTAACAGAAGTAACAAGAAATGGCTTTGGTGCAAAAGTTAAAATCCAATCAACAGAGCAAAATCCGCAGCGAAATCTTCAACCAAAATCCCAAACTGAATCGTGGTAAATCGTGGTGAGCTCCACTTGAGTGCATGCAATACACATCTTTGAAAACAAATGTCACGTAGAAGGCCGTCTAACCTACAATCAGCTCGTTTATCCGTTCTGTCCACGTTATCAACCTTTTAGGAGTTTTTCTTCAAACTTTGTCTTTGGCATCGATTTTTAGATTTAGAAGTTAGACTGCACTTCTTGCTTCAAAGAAAACCGTTTCAGTAATGCATCAAATGGTCAGAGTGGAAATTTAAAGTATGGATTTTAACAGCAGGATTTGTAATTTAATAATAAAGCTAGATTTCGTTGTCAATCGCATATTAGACCTTAAGAGCCTATTTGAACTAACTAAAATAACTTAAACCCGTTTACTCGATTGAATTGTGAGGTTTTAGTAAATCCTGTCGATAGTGTGAGTCCAACTTCTCCTATAATTATAGTCCTGGATTTACTTAAAATTTCATAATTTACAGCATCTACTAATCAGGCAAAAATAGTGGTATCAATAATTTTGTTTATGATGAATGACATTGTGTGGGACCCCCATTTGGATCTCGAACACAAGATATTTCACATAGAAACGTTACGCCACTACATGAACCGTATATTTGGGGGTTGGTTTGTATGATAGCCCTATTACATAATGTTCATATTCCATCCATTCCTAGATATGTTTTAAAGATTTGCTTAGGAGCACATTTGGGTGAAGTTTCATTAAGATTGGATCATAAAGAAAAAAATGCAGTTTTTTGCAAATATCTGGAAAATTATGAGTTTGACCTGAGGACGAAACAAACTACACAAACTTACCTTTGCAATGATATATAACACTCTAGACATTTTCTCAGAAAATTATACCCTAGACCCAAAAGTATTATCTAGGGACGCGGAAGCGTCCCGCCCGCCAAAAAAAAAACGAAGAAATTTGAGCAATCAATCAGTGAGAAGCGACTAAGACTATGTTTACACGACGGAACAAGTACGGGTTTTCGAACCTCTGTAGCTCGGACCCTGGTTGGTTCTGAGTGTTCAAATTTGATAGAGGTTGTCGCTCGAGTTATGAACACACCGATAACGTACATTTATCTACCTATATTTATAATTAATATCACACTACATTATAATATTACTCAAAACTAGTTATTATTTAAATATCATAAAATCATATTCCATAATAAGAAATTACTATCAATTTATCATCAATCATTTTCAAATATAATACGTATCGGCAACACTGCCAAAATCTTTGATATTACCACTAGTGATAAGAATCATAATTTTGTACTTTCTGTTCTAATCGGATTGTGATCCAAGCCTGACTTAAGAATAAAGTCATTTCTAAGAAAATCAGTTGTTTGCAATATAACTTGCGCAGTCAGAGACTTTTCGTCTAATACATGTTAGAAGTACATATTATGTACATTATTAAACACGATAGCGAGAAGAGAACCTACGTTAACTGGACAACTGGATCTAGTCGAATTGGAACACGTCGATTTTTGACCGAAGAACACGGTCTTGGAAAGGATTTTGCAATATTTCAAGGAATAGTCGAGGATATTTGCAAAAAATTATTCGTAAGTCATTTTTCCAAATAAATCTCAAATCTCTCATGGTCGGTAAAGCTTACCAATTTTTTATTAACTGCATTTTGGGACAGAACAGTTTCACGATGAGGCTTAGTATTTTCCTGTACAAAAATGGAGCTGTCTTTTAACACTAGAAGGGTCAGGAATTTTGTATACCTAAAAGGGTCACAGCCGTCAATTTGACGGCAAGGTGTTTATAGCTGAATTGGTACTCCCACAAATATAAAATGCTTAAGTAAACTAAGAAATAAGACAATCTTATTATCTTATTATTAATTGGAAATTAATGTAATTCTGAAAATTTTTTGAGTGAAACATGTAAAAATATTTATTTTTTAATGTGATGACCGATCGCACATTTTTCTCCCAAAGTCTAAAGTACATGGCTAAAAAGTAATAGTTTAATGCTTTTTGAGTCATCCTGAAATGCACATTTACACTGATATCCTCCGGCGATCCTTTTTTCTTGTTGCTTTAGCTGTAGCCACTTTTGTTAGATATAGGTGCTCGGCAATAAATACAAACTGCCCTGTACCTAAGAGCGTACCCAAGCCCTGCTCAAACCGAAACATATTCTGCTTTTGGTAATACATATACTATTTTATAGCTGAGTTAGTGACATTTACTTCCCAGACCACTGCATAAGTTGAAATAAGAATGGTAAGGGTCCGTGTTGGCTACGAGAGACACAGTCAATGATCATAAAGCGATCGCAGCTCAACGACAAGAACGAACCATATTGCTTGACGCTACTGTATTTCAACCATGAAGAGGAAAACAACTCCGGATAGCTAAATAAGGATCGCTTCGCAAGAACTGCTCGGAAGAATTTCGACCTAAATGCATTCCTCTTGAGATTCAATAAAGGTATCGTTATTTTATTTATTACAATATTGAACAGGATTAAAATCGCAATAATACAATACAGCGGATCTTTATTGAAACTCTACCCATACCACGAAAGGATGTAATACTTTCCTCAGCTAAAAATCAGAACTACGATCATTATACATATGGTAGCCCTAATCTTGGCGCTAGTTTGGTGTGGTTGTTAGTCTTACTGCTTCGCAGGGATCTCTGGTCTGGTAGTTCTCAATGTATTTTAGAAATCTTAGTATTTTACTTTAGTTTATTTACTCACTAACACAATTTTTCAGCATAAGTGACCTCATGTTTTCCGGTGTCCGTACCCTCGTTGTCTTCAAAGCTTCAAGAAACACCTATTTCCTCTCTTAGTTCCTGACGAGCACTAATTTTGGGGAAAGTATCAGTACTGATGCTGGACAACCCAAAACTAATGTTTTTAGCGTTTATTACATCACAAGAAATAATAACTGGGCAAACAAGCACGACAACAACCGTGAAAATGACTCAAGGCCGTAGTCTAGGCTAAGCTAAACAGACGTACAGCATTTTGACCTGTCGTACAGCATTGAGAAATGTACAGCAAAATGTACAGCATTCCTTATGCCATACAATGAAACCTAATTCACTACATAATAAGTTAATTTCAATAGATCCCTCCCCAATAGAACCCTTTCCGATCTTTCTGAAATTTGGCACACTTGCATCGAGCTACTTGGCGCTCACATTACCTCCAAATTACATGGTCACCTATACGGGTTTGGAAGTTACGGCTGCCCAAATTACAATTTTGAGTTTTCTAATTGAAAATTGTTCATCACTCGGAAATTTGTGAGCGAACAATTTTGAAATTTAGAAAGCTTGTTGACCGCTTTTATTTCATTTGGTGAAAATTTTTTTTTTTATGTTTGCCAATCTCTCATTTTTGATAAGTCGGAACCCGACCGAAATTTCTGAAATTTGGCAGACCTGTAGACCTACTTGGCGCTCATTTCCTCCAAGTTTGAAGGTCCTCCCTATCTGCGTTCGGAAGTTACAGCTGCCCAATCCGCACTTTTGTGTTTGGTAATCGAAAATTTTCTTGCTCCTTACCATTGCTAATACATATGTAGATTAATTGATATATCTGGCATGTTTTTTGCGTACTAAGTAAAAAAATATTGCGGGAAGAAAGTGACTTCGCTATCCAAATAATGCCGGGAAATTGATTTGGAAAAGGTTTCAAAATACGACTAAATCCGAGCAATATGACTCACATTGAGTAACAGCAATCGGAGAGAGATTTCTGGCTTGTATTACAGTTTCTGTTAAAATACTGCCCAGAAAGTCATATGAGTAAATCATCAAACTTTTGCTAAAATCGTCAACTTAGTTTATTTGGAAGTTGAGAGTTAATGAAAAATGGTGTATTACGCTACCAGATATACGTTGATTTTCACGCTCCTTTCGTATGGAAACCTAAGTGCCAGTATCAAGCGTAAATAATGAAATTGCCGTGTCATGGTAGTATGGCTGAAGATTTGCCAGATAACCAAATTCCGCAAGAATGTGTACAGCATTCTGCCTGCGGGAGTCTGGTCACCTTAGTCTAGGCTAGTGCATGCGAGCGCTCCAAAAGCGCACATTATCACAAAACGTTCAAGTATAAAACCTCTGTAAACGATTGTTTCCTTTTACACAGGCATTCTAACAAAAAACGCAAATTTAAAACTACGACTTTATGGATTTTTTTGGAAAGATAAGCCTTGACCGGCAATTTGACGGTTCTGACCAAAGTCATCTATATTTCAAAGCCCGGACCCAGAACCCGCACATATACTTTTGATCAGATCATAGGCTCGATTAGTTGGAAAATTGACATTGCGGTAAAGGCACATCGGGTTGGGTCGCGGAAAACTTTACACGAAAAGTATTGGTTCCCGGTCGATTTCCGTCGCGAAAATTGCAATGTGTCGTGAATTGAAGTGTCTATAATGCAGTGAAAGAAAAAAATCCCGATAAAAAGTGAGTTTTCCACGTGTTTTCGCGATTTTTATCAGAGCAGACACGTTTTTTTTACATGCGCTGTGCTTGTGTTAGTGCATCGTGCAACGTATATACGATGTTCATATAGGCTCGATTTGTGCGCATGTGTTGTTGGTTTCCGGCTTTCTGATATAGGTGCAGTGGCGTGCGGTCCATAGATGCGGTGGATGCGCCGCATCCCTCTAAATTTTATCTCTGTAACAATTAAAAACATTTTTCCTCTTTCCTCTTTCTAGAATTTTTTCGGCTTTTGCTTTCAGCATAATTATATATTAAAACGACCCAAATTTTAAACTAACCAATAGCTTTAAAAAATTTAATTCAATTTGAAAAATATTACTTTCGACATGATTCATTGTGCTCGCATTTCAATTTGTAATCAATCATCTTCAATGGTTCTCAGCTCTCAAGCAATAAAAAGATCCCATGGATGCGTTTATCATTTTTCGCCCATAGCGATTCCGATTCGCACTCAGAGAATGTTCAAGGTCACGTGATACACTTTAGATAGCCGAGACACATTGGATTCATTTTGTTCTCACCAGAGCTTGCGCTTCCCTCGGGTGATATGTGGTGCGTTGCGGTGTGATGTTTCTCACCTCATCAGAGTCACGTGAATTATATTGTTGTGCTATCGCTATATGGTTTGCGCAATGGGTTTGGTGAATAGACGTGTTTTGTGAAAATTTTGTAATAGGGGATTCACACTTCCAACAGGGGAACTACTATCTGGATTTGATTAACGATAACGATTATACCATATTGTACTGTAATCTAAATAATGTAAGTAATGCATACGATGCATTTTGAATTTAGTGAAATACGATTCGATCTCATATCCAAAGTTTTGACTGGATTAACCCTCGGATGGTTCAGTGGGGTCTGTCAGACCCCAGAGAACTTTAAATCTTAAAATTTTCATAGAAAAACTTGTTGAATAGTAATTTGATGCATATGTAATTTAAGTATGTGTCACATACGTTCATTTAAGCATGAATTTGTTTGAATTCGTGATTTTGTTAATAAGTTATAGCACTTTGAAAGTGCTCTGGGGTCTGTCAGACCCCACGAACCATTTACGTATGTCTTTTTTACAAAAGTACATTTTTCGTTTTGTGGGAAATTTTCAAAGTATGTTATTTGGAAAACGGTAAAATGTAATAATAATAGTCGGGAAGGGTTGAAACTTTGTAATTAGAGTACATTTGGGAAATTAGATATGTTAATTTTGAAAGAAATGGAAAATTTAGGGTGTTTTGAATTAAGGGTTTTTAATTTTTTTACTTAATTCATTCAAAATTATGCCGTTTTTTACCTGGTTTTCATTTATGAGGATCTCCTTTCACTATTGTGTCATTACCTTATGTTTTTTAAGTCAAGACATCAATTAATGACTTTTATGAGCGTAATAATTAGGTGGGTATTTTACATAATGCATAAAGCTTCCTCAGCGAACTTGGCTATACACTTGTCGAACCTCTTCTAAGAAGGAGGAAATCAACGGGCAATATTCGCCGAAGCACAGTGCAAAATATTGAAGACATTTTGTGCATATTTCAGCTTGCCCCCTCCCCCTTTGGGGGCTGATGCCCCAGGTCCCCCAATGTGGTCAGATGGTCCCCCAAAGTGACAAAAATGTTTTATATGCCCACGAGCAAATGATCGGAAGACAAAATACAATTGCAACGAGTGCAAAAAGCCAATCTGCGAAGACTATCGAGGAACAAGCTGTGAAGAAGAATAATCTAAATATTGACTAACTTTGGATCCCGTTTTAAGAAAAAATATTAACCTTAGCTAAAAAATGTTGATGAACTTATCTTTGTTAATTAGTATTAAATACGTTTCGACTAATAAAAATAAAATTTTGTTAAAATTTTAGTTTTTATATTGATTTATTTGTGATAAGTTCAAATTACCCTCAAATTTGACACCACCTAATTTTCTCTTCCACATACTAAAAGCTACTGTCCGAATTCGACTTTTTTTATATACCACTTTATCAAAAGGCTTCACAGTTACTTCTATTTCAAACAAATGAGCCAAAAAAGCAAAAATGTAAGCTTTAGAGCGATTTTTGCCTTGGGGTCTGTCAGACCCCACTGAACCATTTACGTATGTAAAATTTACCTGAACCATCCGAGGGTTAATTTTAAGCAACTCCAGGATATACAAATTTGTATGAAATAGTTTCATATACAGGGTGGTATGGGAATATGTTTTTCTGTTTTATGTAAGTTTTTAAATAGAACATTTTTGAAAATATCTAAATATATATTATCGCATAGTATTAAGCTGAACGAGACAATATTGTTGTCACCAATTTAGAATACATTGCGCTGCTTTCGTCCGCTATTATGCTGCTTTAGTTCTATTTCAAAGAAAAACATTCTTTCAATTGATTCAGTGTCTGTAAAATATTATTTATTAGATAGTATCTACATTACATAGCTTTTAAAAAACGGAATTGGGTACTCTTTCTGATTTTTTCAAACGCATCCCTATTGTTAAATTTCACCGCACGCCACTGTATAGGTGGCTTTGGTTCTGACCCTAATAGGTATAACAAGAAATATCACATAAACTAAATTTTTTTATTTTTATTTCTATCCAAATATATGATCAAATACATATTTTAGGAAAATTCAATAAATATGAAACCTGAAAACATTGTAGTTTAGAAAATATAGATGATTTAAACTAAAAAACCGTCAAATTGACGGCTCTGACCCTTCTAGTGTTAAAACCAAATAACCAGCAGCTGTGCTGTTTCGACATGGGCCACAAGTTTGACATGTCTGGTCTACATGAACCAATTAATCTTAAAGCCTTCCTAGTTAAGGCAACGTTGTCATATATGTACATAAATCGAAAAAGAAAAAAATGCAAAGGCAAGAAAAATGTTTATTTTTAAAATAACTGCATACATACATACATGCATGCAAACAAACAACGATTGTCGCTGTTGAACAGTAATACGATTTGTTTATTATTAATTATGGTGATCGTGCCTCTTTGTTTTGTCTACGGTTGCATTGAATCACTGATGGTGTGAAATTTGTACAACCATAACAACCAGAGAATTAATAATAAACACTGAATGGCGCTAAAACCGCGCGCACTGATTGATGTACGCGAACGCTTTGGATAAATGCGCGACCATAAAAAGATAACACACGGCGATTACGTATTACGTCTATTGCTAATTATATGAAAGCCTGAGTAATACTCAATAATTCATAGAGTCAAGTGTAGCCGGAGTTAGTTTGATAAAGCATATTACTTCTTGGTTTAACTGGTTTTATGTAGAGATAAAGATTCTCTAGGCAGCAGTTGTAACATAAAAGTTAGCATTAGTGTCAAATAAATCATAAGATTCCTTTGAATTATTGCCCGGATGATCGTCTATGGTTGCAAGACTGCTGAACATTCTGAGTCAGAGCTTAGCATAATAAAAATTACATTAATACCTATTTGCTGAGATGTTTTTCTTTGGAAGTGCAGGTGTTGCAGGTTCCTATCCAAGGATGTGGCCGTTTATTATGAATATTTTATTATTAATTAATTATAATGTGAATTACTAATGTCGTCCGTGAGCTAGATAGGTATGTAGATAGATTTACTTGCTATCCTGACATTGTGAAGCCTTTAAGTCCAATTAGTATGGTGCATCAATAGATATCGCCTGCTTGGTAAGATGTTTACGGTTTCTAAATTCATTCAATTCGACCGTTTTCAAATCTCAGTATTTGAGTGATATAAGTGTTACACTTCATCTACCCTTGTTAGTCTAAGAAAAATGGCATATTTGGTCGGCAAAAATCCTACATCGGAAATTTTTTTGGATTATGGTTGGGAATGGTCCCCAGATTATGGCATTAAAAGTCCCAAACGATTGGGGGTCCGCAAACTTAAAAAAAGAGGGGAAAGGGGAGCATTTTTTCGGTTTTTTTTTTCGACTATTTTAAAAACAGTAAGAGATACAGAAAAATGGTCTGAGTACGAAAAAAACTACATAAAATTACCTTTGCAATGATTATAACACATTAGAGTTTTATTGAATATTTCGGCGTAAGACTAGAACATAAATTAGAATATTTTAATTTTAGACCTTTTTTAAAAGCTCCATAACTTTTGAAAGAATGCTAGTTCAGCCGCAAAATTTTGTGTAAGTATTCACAATAAGTTCAAGATCATTTTAAGGTAAACATTGAGTCGCTCCGGTCAAGGACCCCCATTATCCCCCATTTAAATTTGTCAAAACGGCATGTCCATAACTCCCCCCCCCCCCAAATTGGAGCATAGTGCTAAATTTTGGTTTGTTGCGATTGGAGGTCATAGTCACCCCAGCCACCAAAAATCAGCTCATTCGGATAAAAACTAAGGGTACCTCTTGGCGTTATCTTTGATAAGAAACTAAAATGGAAGCCCAACATCGAAGAAAGGATGAATAAAGCTACTGTAACACTATATTCGTGTAGGAAAGCTATCGGAAAAACCTGGGGCTTGCAGCCAAAAGTTGTGCATTGGATGTATACCGCTATTGTGCGGCCAGTTTTGCTGTATGGAGTTAGTGTCTGGTGGATAGCACTCAGAACAGCTACCTATTATAAATTACTCACTAAAGTTCAAAGGTTGGCTTCTCTTCTTATTACAGGAACATTTCGAACTAGTCCTACATTCGGATTAGATATGGTCCGGGGACTGATCCCATTAGACATTTTCGGCCAACGAATGGCTGCTAACGTGGCCTCACGCCTACGTGAAACTGGTGTGTGGCGAGCGCTGGACTATGGGCATTCAGCGATACTTCGTAAGTTTAACCTGCCCCAGCTACTGACTACACTGTTCCCAATTACTTCTTTGGTAGGAACCATTGTAGCTTGATCCCCTCAAGGGAATCTTGGGATAGTAACAGGTACTTGGTCAGTGGATCCATTTCAATCTATACTGATGGTTCCAAGACAGATGCAGGAGTTGGTATAGGAATACACTCGGATGAATTGAATATTAATTTGTCTTTCGGCCTCCCTAGGTATTGTAGCGTCCTCCAAGCGGAGATCTCCCCGATTTCGGAAGCCCCAACTTGGTTGGGCTGTCACGTCATCACTGGTAGGGAAGTCTTTTTATTCACAGATAGTCAGGCTGCAATTCGATCAATTGATTCAGTGCTGACCACATCAATAACTATTGAGAAGTGTCGTTCAGTACTGAGAGAGATGGGTCGCTTCTTCAACATTACGCTATGCTGGATACCGGGCCATAGTGGCTTTCCAGGTAATCGCAATGAAGATGACTTGGCCCGGCATGCGTCGGCAGGTAGAGTTGAAGACGGTTACGCCACCTTGAAAACACCTATTGCGGCTTGCGCATTGATACTAGACACCGCTACAGAACGTAGAACCAACACAAGATGGATCCATGGCTTGACTTGCGCAACGACGAGAATGATCTGGCCAAAACTAGACAAGGTCCGCTCTACCATACTACTTTCCTTAGACAGAAAGCATATACGCAGTGTGGTGGGAGTAATAACAGGGCACTGTCCTATTGGTGAGCACGCAAGAAGCCTCCAAATTCCTCACAACGACTTTTGCAGAAGTTGTGATGACGAAGAAGAGGAAGAGAGTGTGTATCACTTACTTTGTCTGTGCCCCGCCCTGGCTGAGAAACGAATGCGTTTCCTGGGCTCTAGATATTTCTACGATACCGATGATCTTCGGGATATAAGCCCAATACTGCTCAGTAAATATATTGTGAGCACGGGCTGGTTCCTAGCTTAGGCAGTTAGTAGAGATATGATTCTCTCTGTGGTATCACAATGGACCAAATTTTGGTCTAAGTGCGCTGGGTGCAAATCTGGCGGCCCTTGTACCTAACCTAACCTAAGGGTACCTCCCATACAAAGTGACCCATCAGGAGTTTGTTCTACGTACTACTCATTTTATAGACTGTAGAACAAAGTTGTCTTGGGTCATACAGGACTAGTTTTTTTCGTATGGCAAAATTGCTATCTATTTTGCACCAAAATTTGCAAAAAAAACTGCTAATTTGAAGTGAAATACATACATACATAAATTGTTATTCTGAAATTCAACATTTGATAACCGTAAAAGAATAAATGATTTTGAAAAATGATTCCCCTCCTCCCCGAAAAGCTATCTACGCCACTGGTCGCGTGTGTCGTGGACGTTCGTACGCACGGTGAGCAGCAAAAGAAAATAAAGCGTGTCGACGACAACGACGACGTGTGTTGCAGGGACTGTGTCGCGAAATCCGTCTGTCAAAAGTGTTGGAACTCGATCAAGGAACAAGGCGATTTGCTACGAGAATTGAAAGCGGCCAAGGAACAAAAAGACCGGATCGGTGAAGAGAAGACCAGATGCCAACATCCAAGCTCTGCAACGACTTGACTATGGCAGGACGAGCGGCAAGCGAACACGTAGCAGCGGATAAGATTCATCAGATAAGTTGCTTATTTTCCAATCGTCAACTAGGTACCTTGTGGTTTCCTTTATTTGTTCTCGTTCCAGGCTCGTACAACACGTGTATACGTATGGCTGACGTAGTGAGTATGCCACCCCACCCCCCGCCCCTAATCGTTGCCAAACTACTAACTAATTCCCTACATGTACTTTTCTTTTTAGCGGAATAACCGTTATATAAGCCAGGTCAATTTAAATTCATTTTTTTTTTCATAGGACTGGCGAAATGTAATCCCTATTTTTTTAAATGTTACTTCATGCCAGGATATTATAGGATAATAAAAACGTGACGTGACAGTTACACTAATAAAACGAGACCGAGGCTAATTTCGGGCGCGGCCGAAATTTGAATACCCGTCACATTTGAATGAAACTTAAGCTCCTTTTGTGTTAAAAATTTCTACCGCAGCCCTATATGACATGTTGCGATTCCATCTGTTCCTGGATACGTGGGGGTTAATCCAGGAACACACTTGGATGTGTTTTGGTTAAGATTGAAAAAGAAAAAAGTTGTTCTTACAAGAACCTAATATTTGGGAGTTGGTTTGTATGACAGCCCTATGATGTAATGTTCCGATTCCATCCATTCCTAAATATCTTCTGAGGCTTTACTAGCCTAAGGTGACCAGATTCCCGAAGGCCCAATGCAGTACACATTCCGGAATTCGATTTTCAGGCAAAGCCTCAATCGTACTATTTTATTATTTGTTATCATTCGCTTAATGTTCTCAAAACAGCAAGGTCCCGGTGTGATCGCATTAAGCGGCGTCAACTGTATGTCACGAGGCTACCACCATGATGGATGCCATAAAACGACCACATTTGCCTAAACGGAATACAGCAAGAATAGTAGCCTTTATTCTGGGAAATGTGTGGTGAACCTTGGAAAAGCAAGGGACCTAGCCAGCGGAGGGGTCCAGGAGTCCTTAACTTCGCACAGAATTTATAATTTATTCATTCCTAAAACTCTGCCGAAATTAAGCTTGCAGTCAGATAAATTGTGACATCTGGACGAAAGTTGTGACTACATAATAAACAATTTGAAACACATAAAAATCTGGTGACCCAAAATTGGGATGGTCTTTCATAATGGAAACTTCAACAAATTTCGTAAGACCTCATACAGGCTACACAATTTGAAATAAAATATTTCCCTGTAAAGGCCTGAATAGACCTCGGGCGGAATGAAAATGAAATTTTTGTCCGATTGCGATTTTCTCAATGAAAATGTATGCTTACTGTCGTGGAACATATCGATAATGATGGGGAATTCCATAAGCTACAATCCGAATATGTTTCCAAAATTTTTCTCGGCCATTTTATGTATTATTTTTCGATTCCCCCGTCATTAGATATTTTCCACGGTGAAATGACCGGGGAACCGAAAAATAATACATAAAATGGCCGAGAAAAATGTTGGAACCATATTCGGATTGTAGCTTATGGAATTCCCCATCATTTCCGACATGTTCCACGACAGTAAGCATGCATTTTCATTGAAAAAATCGCAGCGGACAAAAATTTCATTTTCATTCCGCCCGAGGTCTATACTGCGCTTAAGAATTGAGTAATTTTTTTTGAGCTGTGCGAAGGGAGGAGCAGCACGACGCGGGCACCGAATACTCGATCGTACTTTCCATAGTTCCATAGTTGCTGCTTCGTGCATATATTTATTTATTTATTTATTTAACAAAAAAACTGAACAGGTGGTAACCTAATAATACAGTTATTATAGAAGAACGATGTAATATAAAAGAAAGTAAATATATGAAAGTAAATTCGACAGAGTATAAAAAAAAAAGAAAATAAGAAAAATTAATCCAATTGCAGATTTAGTACTGTATCGAATCAGAACATAATTTCAATTGCATTATTTTTTTCAATAAGGAGATGTTTAAAAGCTTGGAAAGATGTGGGTATAGGACCAAGCTCCAACCTGTCGTAGTTCCGCATAATACGTAAAAGAGGCCAGTTAAAATATACAGAAATAACAGCAGAGGGAGGTTTAAAAACAGCGATAGAACGTGTTCTGTAACAGGAGTCGCGAAACCTGATGTCCTCGGAAAGACTTGACGATAGCAATCCTTGGCAAAGCTTGAAGAGAAAGCATTCGTCAAGGAATATTCTTCTCTTACGCAATGACGTCATTTGAAGAAGCACTAACCTTTCAGGATAGGACTCATATGGGAGGCCAAATTTAAATAAAAGGAATTTGGTGAACTTTCGTTGGACAGTCTCCAGAGCGTCGGAGGAAGTCTGTGTAAAAGGAGATCAAACAACTGAGGCGTACTCAAGTACACTAGCGAGATGAACAGGTTAGTGCACGTACGCAAGGAACGAAAATTGACAGAACACCGCAAGACAAATCCAGAGAGCTTTTCAGCTTTTTTTATTATAAATGTGTAATGGTCAGAGAATCTTAGTTTTGTGTCGAAAACAACACCAAGATCTGTTGCAGAAGAAGCACAATCCAGTAGAATGCCATTTATTTTGTAGGCAAACAAAAGAGGGAATTCTTTTAAAGAATAACTCATAAAAGAGCATTTATCGATGTTGAGGTGAAGCTCGTTTAATGTACACCAAGAATGTAGACTGTCTAAGTCACTTTGCAAGGCCAAACAATCATCAATACCAGATACAGTGGTGAAAAGTTTCAGGTCGTCAGCATAAAGCAAGGTAGGGCATTTGAGCAACGATGGTAAATCGTTGATAAAAAAAAGGAAAAGAAGGGGACCGAGAATGGATCCCTGGGGAACTCCGGATGTTGGGGAAAACGAAGAAGACAGTAGACCTTTATATACCACTCGAGCTGAGCGTTCCGATAAATACGACCAAAGCCAAGACAGTAAGTGGGTAGAGAAGCCAAAGTGTAAAAGTTTTTCCAGCAAAATAGAGTGATTCACTCTATCAAATGCCTTGGAAAAGTCTGTGTATACCACATGAACGTCTCTATGATAATTAAATGATTTTGAGATGTAGTTCACTAATTCAACCAAGTTGGTGGTAGTTGACTTATTCTTGCAGAAACCATGTTGGTTCTGAAATATATATATACCATGGCCCACGAGCCCTTCTATAATAATTGTACAGAAAAGAAGTCTTTGGCGTTGTAGACGTGGCAGTCTCTGCTTCCGATGATAGCGGAGCAATTAAGTAACCGTGCGTGCTATCGTGCTCGTCCAGCCTCGTCAAGCAATAAAATTGAATTCGACACAGGAACAGTGGGACAGGAGGCATATTATTCATTGGGGCAACGCCGAAACTAGTGTCTACAATTAGCAACATGATTCCAGTAATGTCATAACTTCTGAAGTCCAGCTAAATCCTGGCTACGTCCTTCCAAGGTTCTGTTGGTAGTAAACAGGACCCAGAAAAGATCTCTCAACTTCTAAATGTTCTCATTGACAAAACATCATCAGCATGTGAAGTGCAAATGTATGTTCTAACACGCAAAGTCATAACAGGCATAGAAGAAGTGTAGCCAGGATCTCGTTTAAAAGGGGCAAACCCAACAATTGTTTAACACAATGAACCCGGAATTTTTTTAGGGTTAGGAATAGGTATTTAATTCAAATGTACGACAAAGATTAGGACTTTTCGGTTTAAATTGTCGCTTTTTTTAAAACCATATTTCAAGAAAGGACAATTTATAATCCAATTTGTTTCAATACGGATTCGATTTCCGCTTTCTAGACAGTCGATACTCAGTGATTTTTAAACTTTTGAATTTCAGTGTTCGAAACTGCAGTCTCAGCAGCATTGTAGGGATGATGATGGCCCTTTCGCTATCTATGACTATCCGTGACCCTGAGACAAAAATCATGAAACTGTTTATTTGAAGTACGAAAATTACACCTCCTTGTACCCACCTATTTAAAAGTTTCGTTTTGTTTATTACAATAGGTAAATTAATACCTCATTGCGCAGACAATTCTTAAGCGGATGGCGACCCTCTGGGGATTTATCGCTACTTTATTGGATTTAGTCGAAATATAGGGGAAATCCTTGCAGAGTCCTTTAGTTTGCATTTTCTTTTTCCTACAGAGGTTGTTAGGGGAATCGGATGGAGTACAGTAATTTTTCCATCGTTTTGTGAAAAATTCAAATCGCATCATTACATGGCTGTTACTTCTGAGCCTTGGCACCTATAGATGCTTGAAATTTTACCTAATACGGGCAGTGCGGTCCTCTATACATGGCTGTTCAATTTCAAAATTTTCCGCTCCAAAATTTCCGAATTAGGGACAATTTTCGATTGATACGATTGAAATCCCGAACGCTGATAGGTAGGATCTAAAATTTGGAGACAATGTGAGCGGTGAGCGCCAAGTATAGCTCTACAGCTACAAGCGTGAGGTAGAGCCTTGAAATTTTCACAAGTCTGTCAATTTTTAAATTTATTGGACAAATTTTGTAGAGTTTTCGATTAAACAAGACGAAAGTGCGATTTGGGCAGCTGTAACTGTCGAACGCAGATAGGGGGACCCTAAAATATGGAGAAATGAAAGTAAATGTAGTCCCTAGGTTGTGGAGCTACCTGGCGCTTATATTTAGGTACATTAAATTTCAGAACGATTGACCAAAGAGTTCCGAAATTATCGAAAATGAACGTTTGCCACATGAAAGTGAGATTACCGTGCTAATAACACCTAACAGACTGACTACAGGCCTCACCGAGGAAGTTATTATGCAGTCATTTATGTTTCTTTGGTGTGGCGTTGGGAATGCTGTTCATTTACTAATGCTGTACGACAAGTCAAAATGCTGTACTCTACAGCAAAAAGCTGTACGTCTGGTCAGCTTATACTAGCCACACATTGGGGTGAAGTTTGGTTAAGATTGATTCACAAAGAAAAAAGTTGTTCCTGCAAGAACCTAATTTCCAGCGGTTGGTTTGTATGACAGCCCTATGACGTAGTGTTCCGATTTCAACTGCTCCTAGATATTTTTTGAGGCTTTACTAGGAACACATTTGGATGAAGTTTGGTTACGGTCGGCTTAACAAGGAAAAAGTTTTTCCTAGAAGAATTTAATTTTCAATGGTTCGTTTGTATCGCAGCCCTATGACGTAATGTTCCAATTCCATTCGTTCCTAGATATGTTTTGGGGCTTTACTAGAAACACACTTGGGTGAAGTTTGGTTAAGATTGGTACATAAAGAAAAAAGTTTTTCTTAGAAAAACCTAATTTTCAGGGGCAGCCCCATGACCCGATGGTCCGATTCCATTCGTTCCGACATATATACAGCGTACACTAAAAAGAAACTTGTGTACAAATTTTCAGCCCGATAGCTTCAAAACTGAGGGACTAGTTTGCGTTGCAACAGGCCGACAGACAGACAGACAGACGGACAGACAGACAGACAGACAGACGGACATGGCTCAATCGATTCTCTTGTCACGCTGATCAATAATATACATATATACTTTATATAGTCGGAGGTGCTTCCTTCTGTGCGTTGCAAACTTCATGACAAAGTTAATATACCCTTTCACATAGTGACGGGTATAATTACACGTAGTCGAACCATTCTAGCACTCTGAAACTTCTGAGTTATTATCCTGTCAGCTTTGATATGGATACCCAAATGATTTAACACTATTTTCAGCCATTTCGTTTCCGCCAAAAAATTTACATTTAGAAACGATACATACATTAGAGTTCAAAATTCAATGGTGAACTCATGTCAATGTCATTTTTTTTTTCTTTTTTTGTTAGCAGACATTAGGTACATACTTTTTTATTTCTTTCATTAAGGTTAAGTCATGTTGGAATCTCTGCGTCACCTTGTGCGTTCTGACAGTCTCGACATGTCGACGGGCTAATGTCGTCATCAGAAACATTATTTCTGAATGCAAGAAAAAAAACAAATCAGAAGACAGATATCCAATTTGAATGCTGACTCTTATCTCATTAAAGATACAAAACGTAGTCATCTCATCATCATCGCACAACATATTACAATCATCAAATATTAATAGAAACACACTCTTGTTCGATTCAAAGAAGAATGGCAATATAATCTGCGCTTCGTTTATAACATCTTAGCATGTTTTTTTCGTATCAATTTTCGAATGAGCTCCGTTGATGATGATTGTATATTTTGCAATTGTTATAAACAAAACGCTATAATGAATAGTTATTTGCTAATATGTATATTGTCTGAACATCCCTGAAAAAAAGATGGATATAAAAGGAAAAAAAAAACTGAAATACCATAAGCTTACACCATACCAATAAAATCCAATCAATGTACATACATACATATAGATAGTAGTTAAGCTTTACGCGTATCTGGGATCTTTTTTCGCGAGGTTGCTTATCTATTTGCAATATTGAAGAGCAGCCAATTAAAAGATTGATTTTGTTCTCTTGATTAATTGTTACGTCTTGTTCGCTGATATTGTGGCTTTTGCATCTTTTTGCGGTTTGTAAAGTCTGCTAAAGCCAAATCAATGATGGAATCTTTATTGAGCATCGATGATGATTGGCAGTTATTTCCGTCTGATATGATCATCGACGTTCTTCCGAATTAAAAGGCTGTAAAAGCAGCGGGTGGAAAAAAATACGTGTGGATTAGTCACATGGGTTTAAATTTTATTACTAACTGACACGCTTAGTTTTTCTTTGTGATATTATTCAATCAGGCATTCTAATTTCCCACGGAAGTATTTAAAAGTTTGAGTCCCTCCATACAATCTATGCTCACACTTTATTCTATGTTGAACGTTTCTTTGTTCAAATTCATCTTTCGACAATCAATTGACCAGAACATGTTCTGTATTACATTACCTTGGTAAGACAGTAGAACAGTTCAAGTTCAAAATGTTGGTTTCTCTCAACGGAAAAATAGTTCTGGATAGCAGAACAAATTTCACAGGTATTAGAGTGTCCATACTATAGGGGCAAGTTTCATGTACCTATTTAAAAAGCAAGAGAAAAATCTAATTAATTAGCCAGTGAAACAATGTAGCCATTATTCCCACCTACTAGTTCTAGTTAATTAAACGTTTCGAGTTTTTACGACTATTTTGGCGACACTTCCGACGTACTTAACAGGCAACATCAGCGGGAGACAGCTAATATTTTCCACCCCAAGTTTTAATAGCCGCTAACTATTGTGACCGTGTAATAAGTTTCAGCCACTTAAAGTGTCCCATAAAAATCACATAAAAACATGGAATATTATTAAGTCATCAACTAGCGTAAAAATGTCTCTTAAATACGAATACCAATACCAATAGTTGTTCACTAATTTACTTCTACACCCTTGTACCTTGTACCGAAAAAAAATAAAAAAAAAAATGAAAAAATGAATTCGTTCGGTGTGGGTGGAATTTGAAATTTATGCTTCCAGAGACAACTCATGAGATACTAGCTGAGTGATAATCGCTAAGCGATGATTGCTAAGTGACTATCGCCTAGGGGTGTCTTCATTCATGGGCGTAGCCATAATTGCGGTCAAGAGGGGGACAAGCTATATACAATCCAATACATTTTCAGTATCATGTTTTTTTAGGGGTTGGGAGTAGAGATGTAACGGATGTTGTTTAGCGGATGAGGATGCGGATGCAAAATAGTATAAGATTGAGGATGCGGTTGCGGATGCGGATATTCATGGAGACATTTTTGAGGAAGCGGATGAGGGTGCGGATGAGGATAAGATCGAGTATGCAAAAAAAAAAATATTTAGGTTTCATACTTTACATTAAGAAGGAAAAAAATTAAACTCCTTTTATTAGTGTAGTTAAAAATAAAAATGTTGCATACGTCCTTACTTCGCTACACCTTAAAAAAATAACACTTCCCCCCCCCCCCCCTCAGCCCAATTCATTCAAAACAAAACCACTCAAAACCACTAGTCACAAAACTGCGAACTGCTGAGCTGACAGACAAATTGAAGTTCAGTTGTGTAAACGATACAGAATACAATTTGTCTCAATGCATGTCTTTATAGTTATGTTTGAAATACATATTACGCAGCAGCAGCAGCATCGCGAAATGTCAAGCGCAATGCATTCTATTCTATATTGCAGACAAAAATGCTGGGCAGAAAGCTCGGCATTCAGCATATTTGTCAGCTATGAAATTCTGCCCATGCTGCTGCTTCTGCGCGATATGTATTTCAAGCATTACAATGTAACGTGCACGTGAGTGGCAAATATCCGCTAATTGTCTGCATACAAAAATGAGGATTGCGGATGAGGATGCGGATGTAAATATTGCAGAGACGTAGCCAGGATTTTGTTTCGGGAGGGGTCCAATGTAATTTTCAGCCGCGCGACAGATTTAGTGTCGTATAATTGAATGCCCTGAATATTACACTGATCTGTTATGAAACGTTGAGAACAGCTGGAACCGCGTAACCTCACTTTTTAGTGTAATTATAACCATCATGAGTGAAAAGAATGTAACATTGCCTCTTGCGCAACGCATCATTATTCGTTTTTAGTCAAAGCTAATGTAAAACCCGCGAACACTTATCGAAAATTACTAGAGAAGTTCCAGGATAAACCCATGTGTATAAATGTTTTGAAAAAACCGAAAAGTTGAGGCAAAGTTGCCACATGGGGGCACCTTTGTTACCGATGAAACGTGAGCACCGTCGCCGTTGAAAAACTCATTTTGGATGACCGACGAAGTATAGTGTACGCGACATGACTGAGGAATTGGGCACCACCGTAAGTAGTATTGAGTAATGAGCGGCTATAGGTTACTCCAATCTCAGGCAGATGGGTGCTAAAACTTCTGAATATTGAGTATAAATTGAAGCACAGGGAAGTTTGAACGCATTGAACGTTTCAAAAACTATGAAGAAGTGTAATTGTTTGTGCGCGAATAGGTCCCTGAGAAGCCGCGAGGTTTTTACGAAAAAGATATCCAAAAGCTTGCTGGGAGGTGGCAAAAATGCATATAGTGTGGGGGAGACAAATTAGAAAAAAAATGTTGCTTATTTAATAATACATTTTTTGATTACTAGATTACTAAGTTGTGTTTGAATCGGCATCGTATTATCGTGCTAATCCATTTTTGTTGTGCCATTTGTATCTTTAAAATAGTTTTGCTTCGTTAAAACTTGAACGTTTTGTCATAAGCAGGCAGCAGAAGACTGCACTCTTCACAATCTTATAAGGCCACCCTTATAATGCGCTTTTCAATAGAAAATTTTTTGATTCTAGAAAAATTATAGGCTTACAACACAAAGGCTTACCTACATAACCATTATTTTCACAGCCTATCAAAGCAGTTGAATACCTCGCGTTTTCCAATAAGAGTAACATATCGCACATCCAGAAGAATAATGACGTAAGTGCAAAAATTATCGTTTTTGAGTTAAATATACCACTAAGTTTGAAATTGGCTATATTTTCAATAAAAATAATTTTGATTTTAAAATTCTGTAAAAAAAACTGTTGAAATTCAGTTAGGTCGTTATTCCATTCGCTCGTTTGGAAGCATTCACTCAGATCAATAACGACGCAACCGCAACTGCTTGTCAAAGCATCACCGGGTGAAAGTGCGTGTTGTTGGTGTCAATGGCAACGAATTATTCTTTCTAATAAGAATAAAAATAATAAATCAATTCAGTTTTGAGGGCGGAATTCATAGTCCCCACACCCCACTTATACTTAACGGAAACCTTAAGGGATTCCTTATTAATTTTACGATTCATACTACTAGATAATTTTTTGTATTTTATTTGTCAGTTACTATAATTGGGCTCCTGAATTAAATTATTTTATTGAATGCGGTAATGCCTTTATTTGTGACGTTTTGCATTCCCTTATAATAATTTTAATATCTGTACTATTTGTATATTGAAGCAAGTCTGTTTAACGTTTTATGTGAAACATAATTTCCCAGAATTTATGCAAGCTCGGTTACCGATTCCAGTGGGACAAACTTCGCCTTTTTTGATTAAATCTTTAATTTCACTGTAAGTTTTAATTAAAAACAAAATTAAAGTCGCAACGTTCATTCACTCAGAAAATTTCAAGTGTGAAATACGCCAGTAAAACTTTACAAAAAGAAGGCCTAACCTCGGAATAAATGGAATACTACCGTTCTTTCGCTTATCTGTTTTAGAGTATTACTTGCTATATAAATCCAGATTTGCAGCCCTGGGCTAATTTTTTAGCAAGCGAAAAAGAGCCATTTTTTTGCTCTTTTTTTAAATTTTCAACAATATTTTTTAAAATAATTGTCTTGTATAAAAACTGTGTTTGGCATTTTGAAAGTAGACAGAACTTCCAATCCAATAATATCCTAACAAATTTTATAGGTCAAATATTGACGGTATTACAGGTTTTTAAAAATAGGGCATTTTTGACCAAAAATTGCGAATTTCAAGTAAATGTCGTTTCGGCAAACAACGTAAGCTTAGAATTCGGCTTTTTTTGTGGAAAATACCCTATTTTTGAAAACCTATATCTCCGTCAATATTTGACCTACAAGAGTGGTTAGCATACCAATGGATTGGAAATTTTGTCTACTTTCAAAATGACGATCATCGTTTTTTCCCAAGATATTTTTTTTTAATATTGTTGGAAATGTAAAAAAGAGCAAAAAAATTGTTTCTTTTTTTGCTCGGCAAAAAATTAGCACAGGGTCCCCAGGGTTGCAAATCTGGATTTATGTAGCCTGTAATACTCTAAAACAGATAAGCGCAAGAACGGTAGTATTCCATTTATTCCGAGGTTAATGTCGATTTTGACTGGCCTAAAATTTAACTTAAAAATTATAAAATCATAACATTGAACATTTTGAAAAATCATAATGATTCATAGGGAAGATCGTTTATAAATTTGCAACGTTGTTTTAAAGTGAGTTAAAACATGGAGACCAATGGAGAAATATTTAAAACAGAACGAATTCAGTGTAATCTAGACTAACCCACTTTTAAAGTTAAATGATTTTCATGTAACAATTTAAAAAAAAGTGGATTTTTTAATAGTGAATTGAAAATACATAAACGTATATGGAGCCAAATCATATTTGAAAATTAATTATTCGTATTATTTTCTTTTATTTACCACGGTTTTTTTATTAGTATTACAATGTCCCGATAACTATTCGCCTTTTAATTAATTCGATTTACTGAACTATATCTTCATAAAATAATTTTGAAACAATATCATAACCCGATTAATGACTATTACCAAAACTTAATTGCGAAAGTCTTAATCTATCGTTCCACTCCATAAAGCAAATGCGGTGTATGTCTCTATTATCACATTGGCATGTTCAACCTACTTCATTGTATCAAACCACACAGTTTCTAAAAAATTTAAAATTTAAGGAGGTGGAATTTGATTGAATTTAAAGTTTCGCGAAACTTATTAACAAAATATACTGGTCCGGTATGAGTTCTGATTTTTGAAATAGCCTGTGAACACTCTCTCATTTTGGTTATGCTTCCTGGTAAAAAATATATTTGATAGAATTCAAATCAATGTTTGAGATTGGCAAGTTAGATGTTTGTGTCTTTTGTCTCGATGTTAATATTCGAAACCACATTGAAGAGGAAGTTAATGCAAAAATAATTGCAAAATGATTTAGTTTCAGTTTTTAATTGGCGTAACAATAAGACTTAAATAAGAATATTAAATTGCAGAATTAACGAGAGAAAAATATATGCTACATTTGGCATGATGGGAAACAGAGGGGTTAATGAGATTAGGAAGTTGTGTTTTGCAATATTTGGAAGAAGTTTCGGCAAAACATCCTGCCGATAATCTGATTTTTTTACTTAGATAATTGTCGTGGCAAACAAAGAACAGGTTAAAATATTCAATTGATGTTTGTCTGTGTCTGTTGACTATGCTTTAATTATTATTTCTTGGCAGATTTATGTTAAGCATGTATTTGTATGCTGTGAGAAAATTTGATTTAAGTTCTATCGAGCACAAATTTCTCATTAGAGGGCACTCCCAAAATGAAGGTTATAGTATTCATCAGGGTAAAAAACCCAAACTTATGTTTGATGCCAAATTGCTGAATACACTGCCCAATATACGCAGAAAAAATTTACACTGATTTGGGCAATGGGTTAAGGAGGAAGAAGGAGGGGGACAAAGGGGTTAAAATTCAGTCTTTTTTCAAATATCTGGAAAACTATGAGTCTGTCCCGAGAACAAAACAAACTACACAAAATTACCTTTGTAATGATATATAACACTCTAGCCATTTTCTCAGAAAATTATACCCTAGACCAGGGATTTGGAGCGACACTTTTTTTCGCTCCGCTCCGCTCCCGCTCCGACCGATTTGAAACCGCTCCGCTCCAGCGCTCCGCTCCGACTAAATTTTTTTACATCTCCCTCTCCCGAATCAGTCGAATCAGCTCTGCAATTAGCTCAGGCGAGCATTAAGTTTCCGTTTAATCCTGATGTATATTGATATATGTATAAGAAAAGCCCTTCTCTAGTTCATATATTCCAAAGCCTAATCTAGTACATAATCACTAGATTGTAATAGATATTAAGTTAATGTCAATCAGCCAGTTGTCATTTAGCACCGGCCCAATAAAGACACTCATCTAACAAGCATAACTGTTTCATTTCCCGTATCACACAATCCACACAGAATACTACAAATCCAACTATAGCTATACGCAAAGTATTTGCGAGCTTATCCTTCACTGGACCCAAAAAATGACAAGTCTTGATTCACACGATTGATATTAATCAAAATTTTCAAAGAAATTATTTCCTTGAAAGAAGCTCTGTTTGAAGACAATTTTTAATCGCATTCTCTATTTTTGTAGAAATGTTCAGAGCCTGCGCAGCGGAAAGTTTAAAGCTCCAAGCTCACATGAAAATACGTCCATACATCCTATAAATCAAATCAGAGCCAGACAGACAGAGACACCGGACATTCCATAGGTTTCTGCATAGATTCCGCGCAATTTATTTTGAAAGGTGTGGGTTCAGAGAATTGTGTGTTGATATTCGGATGTATCCAGTTTTGAAAAAAAAACCTTGCTTGAACCAATTGCCATATGGGATATTTTTTATTCAGCTACACAGAATCTACAGAAAAATGTGGCAAAAAGTGATTTTTTAAATATTTTTTAGTGTAATCACCAAAAATTCGGGTATTATTGAAAATATTTCGGGAGGGGTCCGGACCCCATGGACCCCTCCCCTGGTAAGATGAGGATGAGAATGCGGACGCGGAGTTTAATTTTTATGCGAATAATCCGCGATTGCGGATGCGGATGCGGACATCCTTTACATCTCTAGTTGGGAGCACAATCTAAAATCACAATCAATCACAGTAACAATTAAGATTTCCCATCAGTTTAAATTGTCGGTCACAAGAAAAACATTGTTAGGAAAATTTTAAATCCAAATTTTATGAAAATACTTTTTAGAACAGTGATTCCCAGCACTCCCTCAGCGCTCGCTCTAAGGGGGAGCAAGCCGGGCAGTCGCCCAGGGCGCCAAATTTTATAGGGGGTTTTTTTGGCTACCAATTGGAAACGCCGACAAAAAAATATCCTAATTGGAGAATTACTCATATGTGCTAATTTCGTCCTACAATCACCAGAATTAAGGAACTTAAAAAATAAAAAATAACAGGCGCGACAATCCAGCGTTGGAATAAGGCCGCAGGATGTGTTAGTGGCATCCTACACTGAAAAAATTGGGCTATCTAAAATTAAGAAACTCTTTTCTCATTTGCAAAATTCCCGAATTTAGACAAAATTTCTCAAAGGTGAAAATTTCTTGTTGAATCGATTCTATTTTCAAGACCTTCTTTTGAGAAATAGGAAGTAAATTCAAGCCTAAACCATTATTCTCAATCCAAGCAAATAAATGCTTGATAATCGATTTTTTGAAATTTTCCATGTAAAGCTCGTGGAAAAGCTTTATTTAAGCTTTAGCTTATATTGGAGCGTTGTAGTACATATGTAGATTAGTCAGAAGTGTCTCTGGTTCAGTGGATAGCGCGTTTGACTGGAAAGAATGGGGTTATGGGTTCGATGTTGGTTGGATGCAAGTTCCTTTTTTTATTTTTGCTCAGATTCTCTTGTCTTTCACATAAGAAAAGTTTGCTTGATTCAAGGTTACTTTTCCTTAAAGCGCTGCTATTGGCCTTTCACTTGGATCAGTGTCACTAATTCTCAAATGAAGAGAAATATTTCTTGGCTGTTTTTTGTTGTCTTTTTTTCTTGATTTGAGCCATATTTTCTTTACTTTAGCAGGCGATTTGGCTCAGTGTATTTCCAAGATCTTATCTGCTTTTTGTTGAGGTAATGAGATCAGCAACACGCTCAGCCGTGTTATTTATCCCCATAAATGGGTACTCGTTTAACATCTGAGTGAGATCATAGTCCGTCACAAGCTCGTGATTTCGAAAAACACCATGAACCACGGTGAGATTCGAACTCATGACCCTGTGCACCGAAGGTGTGCGCACTAGCCGCTAGACCAGCCAGACTACTACATGACCTTACATAATCTCTAATTTTTGCGTAATTTTCAAATAGTAAAAGTTTTTGTTTAGTCTGTTGAGTAACAGGAGAGCACGTTCACTTAATAAGTATTGAGCTCCCGAAGATGTCATATGAAATGACAAATAGGGAGAATCATAAACGCTGAGCACATAAAGGCGTTTAAGGAAGACTCTTCTCTGGGAAATGTGTTCCCCAAAGGCATTATTTCATCATTAATTATTTGTAGTAATTTCCCTTAATTTCCAGCGCATTTCATAAACTCGAAAACCGCTGGACTGCTTTGGATGATTCTTTCTTTGTTTAATCCGTCGTATGCTGTAAAAGGTTTAACGATAGAGAAAATTTTGAAAACCTCTAAGGAAGTGGCGAGTCACCTGTTTTAATCACATTTTCATCTCTCAACATGTTCTCCATTATAATTCTCGAGATGTCGCATTTATAAAAATAAGCCATGCAAAGAAACCTGAGGAAATCTGGCTAATTGAAGTTTTTCGGCAGTGCAGTTTTTAAGGAATTTATGGAAAATAATTGAAGCAAGCACCATTTTTTGACAATCATTTTTGATAGTAAAGTTTTCTTAAAATGTCTTGATTGTTTTGTGGAAAACAAAATTTCGCATTAATTTTCGATATTAAGGCCTGGATAGACCTCGGGCGGAATGAGAATGAAATTTTTGTCCGCTGCAATTTTTTCAATGAAAATGTCGTGGAATATATGGCAAATGCTGGGGAATTCCATAAGTCACAAACCAAAAACGGTTCCATAATTTTTCTCGGCCATTTTATGTATTATTTTTCGATTCCCCGGTCATTAGATATTTTCCACGGTGAAATGACCGGGGAGTCGAAAAATAATACATAAAATGGCCGAGAAAATTTTGGAACCATATTCGGATTGTAGCTTATGGAATTCCCAATCATTTCCGACTTGTTTCACGACAGTAAGCATGCATTTTCATTTAGAAAATCGCAGCGGACAAAAGTTTCATTTTCATTCCGCCCGAGGTCTATTCAGACCTTTACATCAAGCTTTACAAGATTTCATTTTGAAATGCCAAACAATCTTTTCAAGGCCTTGCTGAAATGTCGTAAATTGCGCTGAACGTTGGTTCCCCTGTGACCGTAAAGTTTTAAGTTGTCTCTAGAAAATGCTTCGCGTCAGCTGATTTGAATATGTTAATCGTTTCAGAGCAACTACCATGGGCTACCATGAGCAGAGGTAAAATGTAAAATGAATGTCGTCAGCACTTATGAAGCTGGATGCCTTTTTTTTAATTTATGAACTCAGTAATTATATCAATGAACAAGTTGTTAATTTTATGAATTAGTTCATAGTTTTAATGAAATGTTTGTTGGTTGTTTTGATAAAATCAGATTCATTAGACTGATGAAAGCCGTCTTCGGTGGGATATCGGTGTAAATATTCATTAGTTTAATGAACAAATTCATTGCTTCAGGGTACCTTTTTTTCAGTGTAGGGGTCGTGAAGATTGGCCAAATGGTACAGACAAAATTTGAAATTATAATATAAATTTACTGCAGTAGAAAATTGTATAATACGAGTATAATAAATAATTTTTCTTCATCATTTGTATCTTCTCCTGTGGTTTGTTTTATTCCCTAATCCAGCGAAGCTCACCCTTCAGCTTAATCTACGGTTTGCTTATAAAATGGATCTCAATCTCAGCATGTATTTAGTACGACAATGATCGCACGATCATTGCGACGTAAATTTTCATTCTAAATGTTTGCGTTCGTAGAGACGATTCATGTAATGATCGCTTAGCGATCCTAATTCTGCATCCAATCGCGACCCATGTTTGCTTATTTTTTGAGTAAGTCTAAATTCCTTATATCGACTACGACCTAAAGGAACATGTCTATATACAGAAAAGATACGCATATAGTGCGATCGCTGAGCGATCATCACATGAGTCGTCTCTACGACCACAAACCTTAAAAGTTGTTGTTGCTATAGAGACGGCTAATGCGATGAGTAGTTAAGAAACCAATTTTGAGGCCTATTGCATATTTTTTAAATGAGATTACACTCCTAGTATCGACTATCTAAAGAAGCATGTCCGTATCAAAAAATTACGCATATAGTGCTCAGATCCGGTTGTCTAACTACGATCGCTGAACGATCATCACATGAGTTGTCTCTTCGAACACAGACGTAGAGCAAGTTACATGATCATCGCCTGACAAACTCAAGCAGCAGTAGTGCAACCAATCGTTTTAGAAGGGGCTGAAACCATTTATGTTACAGGTCGCAAGGCGAGTTGTATCAGTCGGGTTATGGTGTCATTATTGCAGTGGCGGTGCGCAAGGGCACGTGAACCCCTTGAGAAAATCATAGGAGTACATAATTCAAAACTTTTTTTAAATCGAATCGAATCGTTTTTTTTTGTCTGTATTGTGTGGGTAGAGATCGCTTGGGACGTGGCCTTCGGTCATAGACTATAGGCCAGCGCAAATGCCTACACTTTCCATAGTTTAATTTTTTTTCATTTTCCATGTGTTGTGTTCGTCTTCCTCCCTAGGCATGTGATTCCCTTTAATATGTGCAGAACTAGGGGCTAGGAGTGGCTAATACCCCGCCCATCTTCTTCGTCACTATGACCTACAGTAAACACCTGCTGCTGCTTAGCTCGATTAATCTTTTTTATCTTTTAGAACTTCTGAGTGGCCTGTACGGGGAGATGAAAGTCAAAATCGCTTGTTACTATTCCCGGTTTAAAAAAAAAATCTCGCTATATTATACATGTCGTGCTCTGTGGCCGTGATCGTTCGGTCGCCACTCTGTGAAATAGACACTCATAGAGAAACGAGTTTCCAAACTCGGCACGACTCGTCGCAAGTTTATTATTCAAAAGAAGATGATAAGAAATAATCTTATCGTAGAATAATAAACTAACAATGCGACTACGAAGTGGTATGGCTGACAACCATATCACACTCCGAATTCAGTTGTCTTTGTAACACACGGTACACACGGTAGTCATCAACGCACCATGCTCCACTAGGAGTTACGGTAATGAAGAGAGAGAGATACATTATGACGACATTGCTAGACTCCGCTATTTAAAAATCCCGCCATTATAAAATCCCACCATCACAAAATCCCGTCACCTAAAAATCCCGCCAACTAAGAATCTCGCGCCGCCGATTTAAAATCTCGCTTGTGGATAATGATTGAGTCCCGCCAAAAATTTTTTTTATTGTTTACCAAAAAATAAATTCATAGCAACTAAATCCAAACTTCCACATCGAACAAATTCGTTGGAATATTTGTTTATTCCTTCGCTCACGATAATAATATTGGACCCCTAGAGAAGAAGACTGTCGCTACCTAGGTTATATTTTACCACCTTATTTCTGCCAAATTTAGATCGCCTGACCCTAGAATGTTCAAGATTTAAGTATATCTTCGTGTGAGGAGATCTAGTTTGCATTTACTTTCTATTCTATTTACTTGCATCAATATTTTAATGGTAAATGTGTTGGCCCTTTTTAATATTTCGTCATAGAAGGTTAGTATTCTGGGATACATATGGAATCCCGCAAAACAATATCCCGCCCGTTCATAATCCCGCTTTACGTTATCCCGCCAATAAAAAATCCCGCCACTATAAAATCTCGCCGTTTTAAAATCCCGCTATTGAATAGTGAAATAATCCCGTCAAAATACCGCCAAAAATTATTATATGTTAACAAGATTGTCATAAAGGAGATACTTAGATCTCGACTACCGAAAGAACAGAACGCCTTTTTTCTACGGCGGGATATTAAAAAGCGGGACATTGAAAAGCAGCATTTTGAATGAGCGGGTTATTGAAATGGCGAGATCGGGATTTCGGGAATATGATGGGTAGGATATCATATATCATGACATTTTTATGTCTTGACTCTGGCATATAAATTCGAAAAGCGTCACCCTGTGAGTGTTGGGTGCCATTCAAGGTTCAACAGAGGTTGGGCTTGGGTTCAATTTACGTTCAACTTGAGTTCAACTTGGGTTCAACTTGGGTTCAACTTGGGTTCAACTTGAATTCAACTCGAATTCAACTTGAATTCGTTCAACTTTTGTTGAACGACCCAAAAAGTGTTACTTTCAACTTATGTTCAACTCACGTTCAACTTTCGTTCAACTTTTATCGAACGACCCAAAAAGTGTTACTTTCAACTTAGGTTCAACTCACGTTCAACTTTCGTTCAACTTTTGTTGAACGACCCAAAAAGTGTTACTTTCAACTTAGGTTCAACTCACGTTCAACTTTCGTTCAACTTTTGTCGAACGACCCAAAATGTGTAACTTTCAACTTAGGTTCAACTCACGTTCAACTTTCGTTCAACTTTTGTTGAACGACCCAAAAAGTGTAACTTTCAACTTAGGTTTAACTTTTGTTGAACAACACAAAAAGAGTCAAATTCGAAAAGCAAATCGTCACGAAAAACATGAAAATGTCCCACTGAGTTGCGGACTTGTACGCAAGCTGTTTTTATGTTGTTGATGAAATATATTCAATTTTTCCCCTCTCTACAGCATCTCGAGTCATGGGGGAGTCTCATAAAAACGGTTGTTCGGAAAGGATAAAATGACGGTTTCCTACCCAAAAGCCACTTGTTACGAAGTTGTTCACACTACATGCTGAAAATCAGTTTATAGAGATTCGGAACTAGTAGCTGGCCAAACAAACGCCAAAGTACAACTGACTTTGACATGTGGAGTACAACTGCGGAGGTACCTGAAGAGATACATATAATTTGCAATAGTACTTAGCGTCCTGGGCAAATACACAATAAGTGAAGACATGAGCGAACCGCCCTTTATTGTAGATTTAAACAAAAAAATAAAATTCTTCTCTTAGTCCTTTCGTCATATTTTCTATTATAAAGGCATACGCTACCTTTTAACTTTTCTTCTATGCTTTTGTTTCTCAAACAATTACAAATTAGTGCTCCCAAAACAATACGCTGCATTGCACTTTGAAAAATAGCTTCTAATGTACGCTGCTACATGCTCTAAAAGTTTCATATTGTATGCGGAAGAACAGTTATGTTCTATTTAGGCAAAATCTTTCCTGGCCACCTACTTCGAAATAAAGAGCACTTCAACGTCTCCCAGTCAGTTTTCTATAGCTATAGTGAAAGTAGGCTGCAGTTGTCTAGTGTTTGAGGTTCGTATTTGTGCAAAACATTCAGGCCGGCATTATTTACAACTTTCATGGGGGATGTACATAAAAACATAAATACCGTTTTTGTACTTATAGTCATACGTAGTAACTTTGTTGAGGAGCTTTGAGTGCATTGTCCTTTCGCGAAGTGTACAGGTAGGAAAGAAGAAGTTAGAATAGAATTTGTTTTAACATTTGATAAGAGTTTGATTAATACAAATCCTGTAGCGTCAGAATATCCTTTTCTAATTAAAATATTTTAACAAACAAAATCCAACCATTTACAATTTTTACTAAATTTTCCAGATGATTTTCCTATTGGGGGTACAGCTCGTTCAGATGGGTGGTTGTGGAGTTTACAGATATCCGCTAATCCGACAAAAGGAGGAGCAAATAATCTAAGTTACTGAGTTCCGCTAATCCTCTAAACGGATATAGACGAATTGGAAAAAATAAATAAAATAAATAACGGGCGCGACAGTCCAACATTGGACTAAGGCTGCAGATGAGTTAGTGCCATCCAATTTCCAAGATCTTAACTGCTTTTTCGTTGAGGTGTTGAGAACAACAGGCTCAGCAGTGTTATTTATCCCCATAAATAGATACTCGTTTAGCATCTGAGTGAGATCATAGTCCGTCACATGGATCGTAAGTTCGAAAAACATCATAAACTGAATTCGTTCACGGTGAGTCTCGAACCCATGACCCTATGTGCGAAAGTGCGCGCACTAACCCTCACTAACCAAGAAGAAGGAGAAAATTTCCCCATGTTTTTTTTTTCACTCAACAGACATACACAAAAGATGGAAAAAATAAACTGCTTTCACAATTTCACTCCAGGCCAATTTGTTTAAGAAAAGTGGCCAAAAGATCATTGTGAATTTTATGCATTTTTCAATAGTTATTCTGATGTTTTCGGGCAAAATGACAAATTTATTTTTGGAGTAGCGACCGATTTGTCGTTGCATTTTTACCGGAATCCGCTTATTCGTTCAGGAGATAAATGCAAAAGTGCGTAAGAAAGAACTGTCTCCATAATTGTGTTCATTGTGAATTTTGTGCTTGTTTGCTATTGTGCTATTCGGGGTGAAGTGCAATCCTTATTCTTGCTGGCGTCGATGGCGTCGCGTTGTTTGGTCTGCAGTGTAGGCACGTTGGCCGTTCTGGCGGTAATGTCTCAGCCTATTTCTACAGGCACCTCTATTTTGGATCGTGTCATCGTTGAGACCATCATCAATCAATGCATTGATGTTGCTTTCCCATTTGATACATCCAGATGGAGTCCAATCACGTGGTGCAAATTTACTCAGATCCGCGAATTAGTTCAGGAGATATAGACAAAAGTATTTAAAAAAATAACGGTTTCTATAATTTCGCTTATTGTGAATGTTTATTTTAATAGAGTTATTCTGGTTGTAGACAAATCCGGCGTGGAATCAATTTACTGAAATCCTGCAATTCGTTTAGGAAATACAGAACAAAAATATGTGAAAAAGGACTGTTTTCCGAATTTTGCTCATTGTGAATTTTTCCGAAGTTTTCAATACTTATTCTGCTATTCGGGAAAATCCTCTAACATGTTGAACAAATTCAGACAGAAGTCTGTGAAAAATAACTCATTGTGAATGGTGCTCATTGTGAATTACAAGGCAGGGGAATTAAAAAAAAATCATAAAATAATTAACTCCTTAACGACCACGATTCCTACAGAAACATGACTTAGTTTGTTTTTTTTTTCAAGAAATGGGAAAAATCACTTTTATGAAAATGTTCTTTCCAATTTTTCCGAAGTTTCTATAATTTTAATCGTATTCGGCACACACAAAAATACGGTACAGAAAATTTACTAAAATCCCCTTAACCGTTCAAAGTGGCCAAGGGATAGGAAAAAAGTTCCCTTCAAATTTTCGCTCATCCGTTCAGTTCAGCTATTTTAGGTGAAAGAACCAAGAGAAAAATTTACAAAAATACTATAATCAAAACGAAAAGAGACCAAATTAACATTTTGAATATTATGCATATTCCAATAGTTATTCTGATGTTTTGGGGGTAGTGATCAATATGGTCGCGCAAATTTATTGAAATTAACTTATTCGCTAAGGAGATATAGGTAAAGGTGCTGTCAGAACCTTAAATATGCTCATTTTCAGTTTGTTGCAAATTTACATAGCTAAAAGGTAGAGACTAATCCGGTAGTGTAAATTTACCAAATATACTAAACCGTGGTGGAAAAATGATCAGGAAACAGCTGCCTGAACATTTTTCCCATTGTGAATTTTAAAATTCAGTTATTTTGAGTTGAGGCGTAGCAAATTTACCGGTATCCGCTTATTCGTTCAGGAAATAAATAAAATTTATTTGAAAATTAACTGTCTTCATAATTTTGTACATTGTGAATTTTGTGCATGTAATTTTTTTTTGTACATATTTTAATATTATTCTTATTTTCACGGATATAAGAGATTCAGCAGGAAAATCTTCCAAAAATGCATAAAGACGCTAAAGAAATATTGTCTAAGAATGCAATAAAAACTCATTGTGAATTGTTGCTAAATTTTCTGCATATTTCAATGGTTATACTGCTATTCCGGCCGGAGCCTTGTGTAGACCAATCCGGTGGGAAACTTACTGAAATACGGTATTTCGTTCAACAAATATTTCTAACTTAGTTTTTTTTTTCTTACCATAAAGCCTTTTTTTTAATTGTAAATACTTTGCAGAAAAAGTTCCATATACGCTTGACCCATATTTTTTTCCACTTTTATCATTATTTCAAATTGTTTGCCGAAGTGGCTGACATAAAGCGGTCGGCCATCTATCGCAAATGTCATTCATTCCATTTGTACAAAGAATCAGAAGAAAATTTTTAAAAATGTCATCTCTACCGCATCCAACATTCTCTGCAGGGCTATCAATGGAAATGCACAAAATGCATTCTGCAAACTTTCTCCAGTGCTGTCATCTGTGATTGCAATGTTGACATTTTATCTTGTTGAGAATATTATTCGAGAAAGGACTCTAGCAATGCGGACAATAATAATGATTTTAAAAGAGTAGAAACTCATAGACAGACCATAGTGCAGTCCCGCAGTCAGTGTACAGAGAAATGTTATTTTTGTTGAAAACCGCATTTCATTCGTCGATTTATCGAAGCGGAATCATCCTGGAAACTGACATCATCATCATCATCACTAACAACAGACAACAATAGCAGCCCCTATCGTTGTATCCTGTCATACTTTATTCTGGAAAATAAAAAATGTTAACCGCAACTTGCATATTGTTCAAAAACATTCATTCGCAATTGAATTTTTAAAGCATAAATAAAATAAAACAAAAAATGAGAAAAGTGTTGTCTGATTTCTAAATGAAATTATTTTTTAGGAAAATGGCGATATCGGCGCGGCGTCATCAGCTGGAATACCTTTCAAGAACGACTGAAATTGCAAAAACTTGTACTATACTACTCACGGGAATTACGGCAAAATCGAATTAATTTAAAGGATAAGTGCATTTTGATTAGAGCATGGCAACGGATCCTATATTCAACCAAAAGACGACGAAGAACACAGTCGACTGACTGGCTGACTGAGTCACAGTTTGCTCTTGAATGCACGAAAAAAAAGAGAACAAAACGATTGTACTCCATTATGCAATATAATGAGACGAACGGTTGAAAAGCAAGGACAATGTCTTGATTTTTTTATGAGTTAAGAAAGATTGTTCCGTCAATTTCGTTTGGTTAGATGATTTTTTTCTCTTTCTTAAGGACATTTCTATGTAGTTAGTGGTGCCAAGACGCGGTTTTGTAATTTGTTTGTGGTGGTGTTCTAGATTTTAATGAATTTTGTAATTTGACTTACGATTGTTGGTGCAATAATGGCGTTTTAATTACGAAAATTGTGCAAAAAAAACAAGAGATGTTGTTGATGGTGGCTCTTGAGAATTTTCTTTTTATAACAAGGTGCAATTTGTAAATTTTAAAGAGCCGAAATTCTGGTGGAAACTCTAGGATACGTGCTCATTGCCTCCCCCCATTCTTTTGTTTGATTACAAACTATTTATAATAACTATTTTATAGGAATTTGGTCATGGAAATTGGCGAAGTATATAATTTGCCCACCAAAGTACGTTTTATGACACTCCGTAGATTTTCCACGCGGTGGTCCGCAACAATTATACAATTATACCTTAGCCAGAGCTTCATGGTGGTAAACGCCTTCACGGCAAATCAAATCTCCATAGAATTTTCCAATCTTTTCTACACATGCTTGCCTTATGAATAGAATACAAAAGGAAAACACATTCTTACTTGTGATAAGGTATGTACTGTTACTGAATGCAAGCTCACATGAAAAAAAGAAAAATACGAAATTAATTTTAATATTTAATTTTTTTTAAATAATACAAAAATGGGGTCATGAGTTTTTTTTTTAAATACAGAAATAATATTCGGACGATCAAACGAACGTTACAACAACGATTTTCTAATATAAATAAATAAATAACAGGCGCGACAATCCAGCATTGGACTAAGGCCGCAGGATGTGTTAGTGACATCCTATTTCCAAGATCTTATCTGCTTTTTTTTTTTTTTGATGAGGTAATGAGATCAGCATCACGCTCAGCAGTGTTATTTATCCCCATAAATGGGTACTCGTTTAACATCTGAGCGAGATCATAGTCCGTCACAAGCTCGTGAGTTCAAAAAAACACCATGTAACACGGTGAGATTCGAACTCATGAGCCTGTGCACCGAAGGTGCGCGCATTAACCGCTAGACCAGCCAGACTACAGAGATTTTCTAATATAGAACACCAAAATTGGATTATTGTTATTATAATTATAATAAATAACAATTAATTATTTAATCACAAACATTTTTACGTTTATAATATGAATTGCAAATCTATTTTTCAATGTTCTTTTAACACGGACTTTTTATAAATCAAAATTTATTCAAATTTTTCAAAGCTAGCTTAATTTGCTTGAACCACCAAAATCGGGGTTGTGGAACTGCAATAGAAACACAGCGTTCCCAAATGCAGCTGTAGAAGAATAGTGAAACAACACAACGCCATCTATTAGTATAAGTATATTGTAACAAAATATAAGATGTGTAACCTGGCAAGGCCGTAGCACCGGGCCATGTCATGGAACGGGGGAAAAAAAGAGGCAGTCTAAAAAGTAGGATCGTCAAGACTATCGGTTCGCGAGTGTGATAGGACTATTACAAGACAGAAGTGGTCAAATTCACGTGATGGACACAAATATCGGAAACCTGACCATCAACACACTGAAAGAGTGGTTGACGACACTGGGGATGTCGGTGAAAGGCAGCAAAGCCGAACTGGTCGCACGGCTCGAGGCCATACTACAGGAGCAGCGCGGTCTCACCCCGGCACAAGAAAGTGAAAAAGCTTGCTCGCTTCCAACCACCAACATCCCTCATGAGCAGCAATTGCAGACTTTAAGCAGAGAATTACAGGAAACAATTCTGTCTCAACAAGAACAAATACAAAATGGCGCCGAAATGCTCCAGCAGCTACGCCGTGAAATGGAAGCGAAAGCTTGGTTACAAGGAGTGACAAAGGGAACGGCTGGTGGAGAACAACAAGAGGACGAGGCAACAAGTGAGAAAAACTGCGACCCCGGCAACGAGAGCGACGACAACATCGCAACAGTAGCTAGTGCAAGAGCGACGAGCCCGACAGCATGTCATGCACATCAACAGTCAACGAAGAAACTCGAAGTCTCATCGGCAGCTCTGTCATTAGCGAAAGAGATACTCGCCGAGTTTAATGGCGACGCGAATCTCAACAACTGGGCAACACAGCTCGACAACGTAGCAGTCGTGTACGAGCTTGACGACACACATCGACATTTGCTATGTTTAAGCAAGTTAAAGGGTGCAGCTCTACAGTGGCTGCATACGGACGGACCCACGGCGAATAACGAAACCAGTCGGGGAACTACTTGAAGAGCTAATAATGGCTTTTGGCGGCAAGAAATCGAAGGCGGAATTAAGGCGCAGATTCGAAAAACGAGCGTGGCAGGCCGAGGAAAGGTTTGCCACATATTTTGAAAGCAAAATGTTACTAGCGAGGGAAATCAACATCGAGCAAGATGAATTGCTTGACCACATCATAGTGGGAATTCCAGCGGATAATTTGCGAACACAAGCACGCATTCAGTGTTTTGAGGAGCCAACACAAATACTCCGAGCATTCTCCGACGTGCGATTGCCAGTAAGACGTGCCGCATATGAAAACTCGAAGAGCAAAGTAGCGAACATTACCGGGGAGTCCAGATGCTTCAACTGTAACTCCAAAGGGCCCTGGGCAAAGGAATGCAGGAAGCCCAAGAGGGAACAGGGATCATGTTACGCGTGTGGCAAAATGGGCCACCTAGTAGCCCAATGCCCAGAAAAAAAGTCGGCGGCGAACAACAATTATGTAAGGTATTTTAAGCTCTATTTCGATGTGAACAATAACGAACCTGTAATTTCAGCGTGTCTCATAGACTCAGGTAGCCCGATATCATTCTTAAAGTTACAAATGGTGCCAAAAGGAGTGACGTTGCAACCTATAAATACGGCGTATTTTGGATTAAATAAGAGTCAGTTAAATTTTTTTGGAAAAACATTATGTTATGTTAAAAATGATTCAATAAAGATTTATTTTGAGTTGTTAATTGTGGCTGACGAGTCTATGAGTTACGATGGAATTCTGGGCAGAAATTTTATGGATGCATGCAAATTAAATATAGACTTTAGCACACTGCAGATGGTTACGGTCGAGGCAATTGAAAGTGAGGACATAAACATGATCACAAAAAACAGAACGGGAGTAAAGTCAATCGATTATAACAAAGATGGGAGCGAAAACAGCCAAATAGTTAGGATCAAAGAAGAAAGGAAAATAGACAAAAACATGAAGCATCTGATATGAAAAATAGTAATGCACAATTAGCAGAGTTACAGAGAAACAGTTAGTGAAAATGATAGCAACAGCAAACAGTTAGGGGATGATTTTGAAAAAGTGATGTTAGGAATAAACTGAGTAGGCAACGGAGACGACGACATAAAAATTAATATTGGAGGAAACGTTGAGTATAAGACACGACACAGGGTGAAACAGATTCTATTAAACAACTACATTAATGCAAAAAGACCTGATCAAGCGTCGATTAGATCTGAGGTGAAGATTGACTTGGAAAATCTGAAACCATTTAGCTGTTCACCTAGACGACTATGATACAATGAAAAGGAACAATTACAAGTACTGTTGGATGATTATCTAGAACAAAAAATAATCCAACCAAGCTGCTCAAGAATGCGTCACCAATAGTGCTAGTGAAAAAGGAAACAGGAGATTTAAGATATGTATTGATTTCAAAAAACTGAACAAATTAAATGTTAAAGACAATTACCCTTTGCCACTGATCGACGATTTATTGGACAAACTGGAAGGCAAAAAGATATTTTCGAAGCTAGATTTAAAGAACGGGTATTTCCATGTATTTGTTAACCCATTCCCCGCCAATGATGCCATATGGCATCAGTAAAAGCCTCATATTTGGGAGCAACATCCTCAACATTGTTTTTTTTCTTTGTTACACTAAGTAATGTTTCTTCTATCTATTCCAATGTTCCTGGCTAGTATTTAGTTAGATTTGTGCCATTGGGAGCAGAAAGAAAAAGTGTCGTGAAATTTTTTTTAAGAAAATGCGATTTTTGCGGGTAATAATATGTTCACAGTGAACGAAATCATATGATTTGGGGCTATTTTCATGTTTTCGTATGAAAACAGCCCCAAAACATTTCAATTCCCATACAAATTGACACATTGAAAACACCCTATTTTGCGTGTTTTCTATGAAACCTTGATTTTTTTCAAATGAAAACGTGTGAGCACCCAGGTCTCAAACCTAAATTCTCCTCTTCAGCACATTTCGGCTCACTCCAATATTTTAACTGACACCCGAAAAAATTGTTCAGTTTCGTGTGTTTGCCAATGTTCTTAATTTCTCCATGATAAGAGAATGGACGGTCAGGTTGAAGTGACGAAATATGTTGTAAATGACTATCGATGACTGCACCAGCACATTTTTAAATTTAGAGCGATTTATAGGCAAAATAATATTGTCGGTTGTCATATGAAATTACAAACAGTGCACTGCGAACACTTTTCGGTGATTTCTGAAAACGTACGGCGAAATCAATCCGTTTTCGTCCACTGTGGATAGAATATAAGACTCCACAAAATTTCAAAAATCATATACTTGCGACCTGATTTTCTCAGAACAATTTGTGTTAAACAAAAGCCAGAGTAGCATAGATTAGAATAGCAAAAAAAAAATTTGCAATAACGGTAGTTTTATAGGTACTAGCACTAAATACATTTTAGTGATGCCATATGGCATCATTGGCGGAAACCTATTAAAAAATTTATTTTTAATTTTATTTTTTTTTATATTTTTTCAATATCTTTTACTGCGTTTTTAATAATTTTCACTTTGTGAAAATTAATTTTATGCTAAAAATTCGTTTCTGAGGATTTAGAGTCCAAGTCCGATGATCGTTTTCACAATCAAATGCATCATTTTCTAAAGCACACCCACAAACACCTTTAAAATATGGACGTGTATTCCATCCAGGAGACTAACATACGATGCACTAAATAATAAACTCAGAAACGTACGAGACATCCTCAAAGAGTCAAATTACTCCTTTGACGTATTTGGTCTCAACAATGGGACTTTTTTCGGAATTATCCTTGTTGCTCTCAAGTGTGCATCATCCTTTACTCTGGGTGGTCTATATGCATGCACACTACACCCTGTAAACGCTCAAAGTTGCGTATACGCAACATTATTTTCAAGCGCTGAATCCACCGTGATAATTATTCATCTTGATTTTTTTGGAATTTCAAGGAGTTTGAAGGACATATTTGTCCACAAAAGCTTTGAGTCAGTACTTCGAAAGGCTTGTCTCGGTACAGAGCAAAAAAAAGTGTGTAAAAGTAACTTACCAAAATTCAATTTCCACAATGAGCATTTATCCGTTATTTTTTTTAAAGAAATCAATTTCAATCCATTCTTTTTCATGCATATTTCTTATGCAGAATGAAATTACATGAGGCGGTTGAATATCTTGAACCTATCATGTCGGATGATGAAAATGCTTGGATATTACAAATAAAGTCGGGGAAGTCACCCAAATGCAGTTCCGTAGGGATATTGCAACCTACTATTGTACGACTGTGGCTCATCAGATTTGGGTAGCACATACCACAGTCTTCCGAATGTTGCACGTATGATGGAATTGGCCATTATGTTGCGAAATGCAATCGAAGAAGATGTGCATATCCGCCCTGGAAAAGCCAAACTCGGACTAAATGCATCAAATGTGATACAGGATTATGTGTTAAATGCTTCTTAAAATTTCACACAAGCTCAGAATTATAATTAAAGAAAGTAAAAAGTGTTTTTCCAAAAAAATTTCAACGTTTTTATCTTAATTGAAAAAAAAAATTGTAATGGGTTCCCGCCAATGATGCCATATGGCATCGGGCCTTTGCGGGAGAACGGAGGCACGTAGGAAAAAATGGTAAACGGTTTTGGATTCAGGGTGGCTTCTTTACCGTAAATACCAATTTTCAGGATGTAATTCGAAAAAAATGTGTTGGCGGGGAATGGGTTAATGCAGAGTCCATTAAATATATACATCATTCGTTACACCATTAGATCAATATGAATTTTTGGGGATGCCAATGGGATTAAAAAACGCGTCTCACGTATTACAAAGGTTTGTAAATCGTATTTTCGCAGATTTGATCAAAGAAAATAAAGTGATAATATACATGGATGACATCATGGTTGCAAGCAGAAACCAGGAAGAACACATAAAGACTTTAGAAGAGGTATTCAAACGATTAGTGCAAAATAAGTTAGAATTAAGAATGGACAAAAGTGAATTTTTACAGGATAATATAAAGTACTTAGGATTCCTAATAGCAAAGGAGGGAATTCGAGCTGACGATAAAGGCTTAGAGGCAATAAAAAACTTCCCCATACCAAACAAAATATACAAAGTACAAAGCTTTTTAGGACAATGCTCGTATTTTCCCAGATTCATAAAGGACTTTTCAACAATAGCAAAGCCATTTGACGACTTGTTGAAGAAAGATAGATTATTTCAATTTCGGGAGAAAGAATTGAATTGCTTTCTACACCTGAAAGAAAAACTATTAGAAGCACCGGTGTTAGCAATACATATACAACTACAAGCATGACATAGAGCTGCATTGCGATGCTAGCGCATTGGGCTTCGGAGCAGTATTAATGCAGAAGAAGGAAGATAACAAGTGGCATCCAATATTTTATTTCTCAAGAAGAACGACAGACGCAGAAGCAAAATACCACAGCTTTTAATTAGAGACATTAGCTATCATTCACGCATTACGAAGATTTAGGATTTACTTGCAAGGGAAACGATTCAAAATAATAACAGACTGCAACTCGTTGACTTGACTCTAAATAAAATAGATCTTAATCCAAGAATTGCCAGGTGGGCACTAGAACTTCAGAATTATGATTATGAATTAGTGCATAGAGCCGGGAAACAAATGCAACATGTAGACGCTCTTAGTAGGTGCGCAGATATTATGGTGACAGAAACTAACAGCTGGGAGGACAACCTAATAATTGCTCAAGGGAGAGACAAAAATTGGAAAATATTAGGAAAAAGCTAGAAAAAAGCGCGGACACATTTTTCGAAATGAGAAACGGGTTAGTTTATAGAAAAACTAGCGACAATAGGTTATTATTTTATGTACCCGAGGAAATGGAAAGTCACGTGTTATATAAGTATCACAACGAATTAGGCCACATTGGAAGAGATAAAATGTTGGACGTTATGGGGAAAAGCTATTGGTTTCCAAACACGAAAGAAAAAACGGTAAATCACATTAAAAATTGTTTGAAATGCATAGCGTTCAGCCAAAAAGGCGGGGAAAGAAGAAGGTTTATTGCACAGCATCTTTGGGTATGCTGGGTGCTTTGGGTACCTTTCGAAATAATACACATTGACCATTACGGACCAATTAACGCAGGTAGATCTAAGAAATACATACTCGTTGTAGTTGACGGATTTACAAAGTTTGTCAGATTATACACAACCAAAACAACTAATACCAAGGAAGTAGTCAGGGCATTGAAAGATTATTTTAGGGCGTATAGCAGACCGAGAATAATAGTATCAGACCGTAGCAGTTGTTTCACGGCGACTGAATTTGAGGAATTCATGAAGGAATGTAATGTGAAACACATTAAGGTAGCAACAGCATCACCAGAGGCTAACGGCCAAGTGGAAAGGATAAACAGGAATCTAGGGCCTATGATCGCAAAATTATCGGAGCCAGTGAAAGGGTGTCATTGGGACATAATGGTTGAGAAAGTAGAACACGCGTTAAATAACACACAACACAGCAGTATTAGACAATATCCTAGCAAGATGTTCTTTGGAATAATGCAAAAAGGTGATGCTAGCGACGAATTAAGCGAAAAATTAGACGAGGTAAATCAGTTAGAAATTAATGGCAGGGAAAACGTAGACACAATAAGAAGAGACGCCGAACAGAATCAAAGGGAAGCGCAAGCAATTAATGAGAAATATTACAACCGCAAAAGGAGAATACCAATGAAGTATGAATTAGGAGATTATGTAATAGTTAAACATTTTTATAGTACAAAAGGAGTCTCAAGCAAGCTGATCCCCAAATTTAAAGGGCCGTATGTAATAACCAAGGTATTGAGAAACGATAGATATTTGTTGAAGGACATTGAACATTTTCAATTGTCTCGTAATCCGTACCAATGTGTGTGGAGTGTGAGGAACATGAAATTATGGCTAAAAGAAAAAACGAAAAAAGGCTTATCAAACAGTATTGTATAAACACATATACACTTTTACAAGATGCTACCAGAACAGAGATCAGGGGATCTCAGGGTCAGGACGGCCGAATTGTAGAAGAATAGTGAAACAACACAACGCCATCTATTAGGATAAGTATATTGTAACAAAATATAAGATGTGTAACCTGGCAAGGCCGTAGCACCGGGCCATGTCATGGAACGGGGGAAAAAAGACGCAGTCTAAAAAGTAGGATTGAGGTATCGAGGTGTCAAGACTATCGGTTCGCGAGTGTGATAGGACTTTTACACAGCAAAATGTTTTTTTTTACCAGAAAAACTCTTAAAAATGATTCCCAATCAAAGTTACATGATTCTTGTTGCCATAGAAGCCCAAAAATAGTTTTGTCTTAAAAAAACATTAAAAAATCGTAATCAAACATCAACATCAACATTAACCTTTTTCTTGTGTTTTTATTTCAAGCAATGGGAATTCTTCCAAGGGTAGGATTGGAAGTTTCAACCCCTTCCAAATTTAATTCCACATACGGTGAACTAGAAAACGACGCAGTAATTGCAGGACATTGATCTGACTTTGTTTCAAAACATGAGTACCAGTACTAATACTTATTCGGCCTCCTTGCGCCGAGGGAGTTTCAAAAGCTTTGTTCATCCGGATTGAAACGCGTGTAGTATGACATGCAGTAACGACTGCCGCAGATTATGTTGGTAAATTCGTTGGTTTATCCTGTGGAGTGCCATAGTGTGTCCAATCGATTGTACAATCAAACTCATTTTCTGTGGAGAAAACTCATTTTCTCTAGAGAAATCATCATCATCATCAATGTGGCCCCATAGCCAGACGTTGGACATTGGCCGCCAGAATCGTTGACCTCCAATTGTCGTGGTTACGTGAACTTGTCCTCCAGTTTCGGAAGCCCAGTAGCTGATGGGCGTCTTCACCTACGGGGTTCTCCCAGCGAGCTCTCAATCGTCCACGCACCTCGCTCCGTCAATTCGTTGTGCGTTTATCACTTTCTTTGGCATGCGATTATCGTCCATCCGTTGAACATGCCCCGTACAATTGATACAATCCATGGTTGTACCGGGTACCGGATACGCCATTGATCTCGCTCGCAAACGGCCCCGAAAATTCGCCGAAGGACCTTTCATTCGAATCTGTCTAGCAAAATTTCGGAGGTTTGGGTGAGGGTCCATGTTTCGAAGCCATAACATAGCACGGGTCGGATGATCGTTTTATACATGCGGAGTTTCGTGTTCCTGTGCACATGTTTCGAATTAATAATTGATAGGTCTTATTAGCTAGTTGTATCCGTCGCTTAATTTCGTTGGTTCCGTTGGCGTCCTTTGATAAGTTACAACCCAGGTAGTTGAAGTTGTCCACATACTCGATATTTAGGTCCCCCACTGCTTGAATTTACTGGCGTCCTTGTTTTTGATTGCAACATGGCCTTAGCTTTCAAAATTACTAATTGTTGAAACGGTTGAAAGCGGTCAATTTACTTTTAAATTGGATTATTTTGAGGTCAGTGGAACGAGAATATGAGGTCATGCGCTGATCTTTGATGTGCCTCAAACTGCTTTTATTGTAACCTACAAGCCCGCGTAACAGCCAATAAAACGCAAAAATAAAACCCATCAAACCATTTGCTCGACTTTCATCGAAAAACGCTTTCTTTGTGTCAAAAAGCCCCCCTTAGTAAATTTTTCTCACTTATGTATATGTACCTAAGTATTGACCATGCACATTTTTTGCTACAAAAAAATCACTACGTAATATGTTTATTGAGGCATGAATCAAATCAGTAAATGTATAAACCAATTTTTAAGATTTTCACCTTTTTATAAAAAAAAAATATATAGGAGACCATTTTTTTCGGAACTGTGTATTATTCCTACCAATTACTATAGTATCGTGCAGTAGTGACCGACCTGGCTGGGTCACCGAGCGTTGTTGATACAACAAATTGTTCGAAACTTATGTCTCCAATCAAAAAAAAAAACACGACAATTTCATTTCAATTATTAAAAATTAGTTTGTAATTTTTCTACTTTAAATACCTTTTGCAACACGGTTCCACAACGCTAATGCAATGAGATCTGAAAATACTATAATAGCATAGTTGCGTCTTTTCTGAATAAAGGTTCACAACCATTAACAGACTTGCGAAAACAACCTTAAATAGCAAGTACTATGGATGGTTTTACACCCTTCTGGTGCGCTACTGTATGGGAAAGTAGACAAAATTCAACCATGGGATCATTACGCTATCGTAGAAGTTCCACTCATATGTAGGGACCAATTTTCAAAAAACCCTCTTAAAAATTTGTCTCTATCGACGCTAAAAAGAGACGATGAAAAGAGAAGATGAAAATCCAACATTGTGGTAACGGGACTGCCATAGAAACCTCACACCGAAAACAAGCTAACTTTTCTATTTAATAAACAATCTTCATCCAACCAAACATAATGTGTTGCTACCATAGATTCAAGAGATGCGTGAAAAAGAATAGTCAGATCGGCCACGCTGCCATAGAAGCTCCACCCTCAAAATACAGTCCTTACAGTCCAGTCAGTCCTTACCGGATTTTACATAAATGTATTTTTATTACAGTTACAATACATATGTGGAAAAGGAGAGCCCGACCATGAGTTCGTGGGGCTGCTATAATAACTTCGTCCCTAAAACGGATTCCCCTATGGAAAACCTTATCAACCAATCGTAATCAAACCTCTTATCCGATCATGGGGCTGCCATAGAAGCTCCACCTCCAAAAGCTGGCTACGAGGCTTATGCAGCAACGACATTTGGAACACAATCCACAGAGAAACTATTAGCGCGTAAGAAAGTGAATAGTGAAGAATATCCAAATTTCCCGAAAATAAATAGTATACCAACTTGTTTTATTGACCCCGTTATACATACCGCACTTTATTTCTAGTATCTTTTATCGAAACAACATTTTGTGAGGATTGAAAAAAAACCTCTTAATCAAGTTTTCAGACTTATTCCTAAATTTCTACCGTAAGTATATTTTTCTATTTCTATTTAGTGGTTTTACCCACTACCGTTACTAGGAGGCACCCATGGAGAGGACCATGGAAGAAGACATTTGTCCTCCTATTACGCTTCTTGGTATTTTTAAATTAAATTTTATTGTCCAGAGCATGGAAGTTCTTATGTTTCTATAATCATTTGAGAATTTACAACTTCTGCAAGCGAGACAAATGAAATATTTCTGTCTGTTAAATCCACATTCGTGGTATCACATTATTATCTTTTTGATACATAAAAACAATTTCATCCTTGACTCAATCTATTTGTACAGTATCTATGCCGTAATATTGAACTAAAAATACTTGACAAATCTTTGCCACCTGAATCGTAATCCGATTATTATATGTATACGTTGTACACAAAGTTCCAATAGCAGAAATCATCATTTCGCACAAAGAAGAAAACAGATAAATCTCCTCCTAAAACCAACGCTTCATCACCTTACCACTTCGATGTCAACATTATCATTCACACTTTTCGTTAAAACGCCTGGGCGTGATGCCTTTACAGAAGGTCGAATCTGACACACACACACACACAATTCCAGCGCAGATGTCATAATTTCTCTGATTTGTCATCCGATTCCCAATGTAATTCCACTCCGTGGGTTAATCAGCAAAAAGCCTAAACACAGACAGAAAAACCACACACACCTTTTTGTTGTGATCCTTTTTAGGCATGATAGAAGATTTTATAAGATTTATTATGGTGAATATTCGATTGCGGAGAAGTACGGGAAAAAGTTGAAGGATTATAAAGAAGTGTTCTAAGGATGTTTTTCTACTGGATCCTCAGCGATACAAATGCTCGCCAATTGTCAATTGGATTCGACAAAACCTTCGTCGTGGGTCGTGGCAACCAGAGCATCCTCATATGAAAGAAGCCTTAAAGTTTCGCTATGTGATTTAAATTTATTAGGATAAGAATATACAAAAGAATACAACAACAAAAATCTGAATTAATACTCCTTAAACTGAAATGGGTTCTTCTGCATGATGTGGCAGATGTATATGACACCATGTCTCCAAAGTGAAAAACTGACCGAATTTCCTATTCCCTACGATAGATATCCTTCCTCAGTATCATTCACATGTAGATCCACATTCAACCCGACTAATTCTAATATGGGATTGTCAAATCGAAATGTCATCTTTTCGGTTTAGGGACATCGAGATATGATAATAAGAAGGAACTAAGGTTCGTTCGACTTCCTGAGAGAGAGATTATCTCCTGGGGTCAGAGTCTTTTCGAGAAGTTTATATGGAAAAGGATGAATGACCGGATTTAGATTTGCAATTGGACAAACATTGGCTAGATGCCGCTGCTTGCTCTAAATATAAGAATCCCCAAACACATCTACCGGCTATAAACTAGATGGGAAATGCCTTCCAACGAAAGATTAAACTGTCGCTCGACCAATTTCATTAAGCTGTTGAGTGATTCTTGTTAAGATATTGGAAACTCTCTTGACAATGTGAATTAAGAGTGGCTGATCCATCAGGAACGTACAGCGAACCCGAACAAAGCATCCTCTCATTCTGCTTAGCGTTTCTAAACATGTCTATCTACACACCGCACAACACATCCTTCCATCCCTCAACAGCTACGCTATATGAAATCATTGGTTGTTTTTATAGCAAATTCAGTTTTTTCTCCCCTTGTATCGATTTTATTTCATCCTCGTTGCAAGAGTTTCTATGCCATGGTGTCATATCAAATAAAGACAAAGCACTTTACGTGTAATACGCTTCTCAGTATTTCAGTATATTCCTCTATACGGTCTATGAGATAGAGAAAGAGTATCGCCAGGTCTCCGGAGAGAAGAGAGAGAGAGAGAGAGAAGGCGGAGGCATCAGGGAATTTCCGCGAAAGTTAGACGAAACTTGAAATTTACGGCAAGACAACACACCAGAGAAGAGATCACATCTCGTGCAGAACACGATGTGCATTACACAGAGACGAGACGAATGAAACGCACCTCCACAAGGATATCAGCTTGGCAAGAAGTTTCAACACAGAGGATGGTGTAAATTGAATTTTTCGGAGAACCTTATAAACTGAAACCAACGCTTTGTCTTATCTATCCAGTATCCGTTGAATTATCGGATTATCCAATGTTCGTGTTTATGAAAATGGATTAGATTTATTCAGTTATTCACGAGCATTTTTTTTTTTTTTTTGTAATAACACATCTCAGTCGGTTATGTTTTGATAGAGAAGAAATAAAAAGAAAACAGGTTTAGAAAAAAAATAAAAAGTTGTTCGTCAAAGTATAAATTTAATTTTAAATTTCTTGAATCCTGAATTTCCGGAATTTTGGATTTTCCTGAATTTTGGAATTTCTTGAATTTTGAATTTATTTAATTTTGAATTTTTTGAACTTTTAATTTCTTGAATTTATAGAGTTTTGAGTTTTCTGGAATTTTGGATTTCTGGAATTGGGAAATTCTGGAATTGTGCATTTGTGGAATTTTAAATTTCTGAATTTCCGGAATTTTAAATTTCTGGAATTGCGAATTTCTAATATTCCGGAATTGAGCATTTGTGGAATTTTGGATTTCTGGAATTTTGAATTTGTGGAATTGCGAATTTCTGAAATAGTGAAATTCTGGAATTGTGCATATGTGGAATTTTGAATTTCTAGAATTTTGAATTTCTGGAATGTTGCATTTTTGTAATGTTGTATTTCTGGCATTTTGAATTTTTAATTTTTGGAATTTAGAATTTCTTGAATTATGAATTATTTTCTTGAATTTCTGGAACTGTGAATTTGTGTTGTGGAATTGTGAATTTCTAGAATTGTGAATTTGTGGATTTCGAGAATGTTGAATTTCTGGAATTTTTAATTTTGGATTGTCCGGAATTTTCTTGAACTTTTAATTTCTGGAATTTCTGGAGTTTTCTGGAATTTTGGATTTCTGGAATTGTGAATTTTGAATTTCTGGAATTTTGAGTTTTCTGGAATTTAAAATTTCTGGAATTTTGAATTTCTTGAATTTTGAATTTTCTGGAATTTTGAGTTTTCTGGAATTTTGGATTTCTGGACTTGGGAATTTGTGGAATTGCGAATTTCTGAAATTATGAAATTCTGGAATTGTGCATTTGTGGAATTTTGAATTTCCGGAATGTTGAATTTCTTGAATTTTAAATTTCTTGAATTTTTAATTTTTTTAATTTAAAATTTTTTGAATTTTTTTGAATTATGAATTTTTGGAACTTTTAATTTTCTTGAATTTCTGGAATTGTGAATTTGTGGAATTGTGAATTTCTAAAATTGTGAATTTGTGGAATATTGAATTTTTGTAATTTCAAATTTCCGGAATTTTTAATTTTAACAATTTCCCGGACACAACGTCTATAGACGTCCAATTTTGAGCATTTGACCATACAAATCGTGTCAAATTTTGGCGTTGTGTCCGGCAATGAGTTAAATTGTCCTGAATTTTGAATTTTCTTGAACTTTTAATTTCTCGAATTTCTGGAGTTTTGATTTTTGAGTTTTATGGAACTTTGTATTCTGGAATTTTGAATTTAGGATATTCCTGAATTTTGGAATTTCTTGAATTTTGAATTCCTTGATTTTGAATTTTCTTGAAATTTTAATTTCTAAAATTTGAATTTTCTTGATTTTCGAGTTTTCTGGAATTTTGGATTTCTGGACTTGTGAATTTGTGGAATTTAGAGTTTTCTGGAATTTTGGATTTCTGGAATTGCGTATTCCTGGAATTGTGAATTTCTGAAATTGTGCATTTGGGGAATTTCGAATTTCTTGAATATTCAATTTTCTTGAACTTTTAATTTCTTAAATTTCTGGAGTTTTGAGTTTTCTGGAATTTTGGATTTCTAGAATTCTGAATTTCTGGAATTTTGAATTTTCTTGAATTTCTAAAATTGTGATTTTTGGAATTGTGAATTTTTAAAATTGTATATTTCTAGAATTGTAAATTTGTGGAATTTTGAATTTCCAGAATCTTGAATTTCTGGAATTTTGAATTTTCCTGAATTTTGGATTTTCTTGAATTTTGAATTTTCCTGAATTCTTCAATTTCTTGAATTTTGAATTCCTTGGATTTTGAATTTTCTTGAACTTTGAATTTTTAGAATTTCTGGAGTTTTGAGTTTTCTGGAATCCAAAATTTCTGGAATTGTGAATTTGTGGAATTGTAAATTTTTGCAATTCTGGAATTTTGAATTTCTTAAATTTTCAATTTCTTGAATTTTAAATTTTCTTGAATTTTGATTTTTCTGAAATTTTGGATTTCTGGACTTGTAAATTTGTGAAATTTTGAGTTTTCTGGAATTTTCGATTCCTGGTTTTGTGAATTTGTAGAATTGTGAATTTCTGGAATTTTGAATATGGGATTTTCCAGAATTTTGGAATTTCTTGAATTTTGAATTTTTTAAATTTTCAATTTCTTTAATTTTGAATTTTTTTAACTTTTAATTTCTGGAGTTTTGAGTTTTCTTGAATTTTGGATTTATGGAATTGAAAATTTTTGGAATTGTGAATTTCTCAAATTGTTAAATTCTGGAATTGTGCATTTGGGGAATTTTGAATTTCTAGAATTTTGAATTTTCTTGAACTTTTAATTTCTTAAATTTCTGGAGTTTTGAGTTTTCTGGAATTATGGATTTTTAGAATTGTGAATTTCTGGAATTTAGGATTTTTGGAATTTTTAATTTTGGATTGTCCTGACGTTTGAATTTTCTTGAACTTTTCATTTCTCGAATTTTTGAGTTTTTATTTTTATTTGTTTTATGGAATTTTGGATTTCTGGAATTTTGAATTTTGGATTTTCCAGAATTTTGGAAATTTGTTGAATTGTGACTTCCTTGATTTTGAATTTTCTTTAACTTTTAATTTTTAGAATTTGAATTTTCTTGAATTTTGAGTTTTCTGGGATTTTGGATTTGTGGACTTGTGAATTTGTGGAATTTTGTGTTTTCTCGAATTTTCGATTCCTGGAATTGCGAATTTGTGGAATTTCTTGAATTTGGAATTTGAGATTTTCCAGAATTTAGGATTTTTTTGGATTCTACAAAGATGGAGAGAACACTTTTTAGAGGTCCTGAATAACACTTTCGGGCCTCCAAGTGTATCTTCGTTGCCAGCAGAAGACGTCCCTCAAATAGACGGCATTAGTTCCGGTCCACCATCCAAAAAGGAACTAACAGACACTATCAAATCAATGGACGCCGGTAAAGCCCCGGGGATTGATGGAATTCCGACAGAATTTTTAAAAGCGGATATTAACGCTACAACGGATATTCTTCTTCCCTTAATCCGAGAGTGTTGGGAAACTGAAACTCTTCCCAGTGAGTGGAAAAAGGGCCTAATTATTAAAATTCCGAAGAAAGGTGACTTGAAGAATTGTAATAATTGGCGTGGGATCTGTCTACTTCCTGCTATTTCCAAGTTGATGGCTAAGATTGTTTTAGGACGAATCAAGGAAAAAGTCGATAGCACATTGAACGATGAACAGGCTGGCTTTCGCGAAGGGTTCTCCTGTAGCGACCACATTAACACCCTCCGTATTATCATCGAGGAATCCGCGGAGTGGAGATCCCCATTACATCTCATGTTCATCGACTTTGAAAAAGCCTTCGATAGTGTTGATCGTCAGTACATCTGGGATGCCTTACGAAGACGAAATATTCCAGATAAGATAATCTCCATCATTAAGGAATCCTACAATGGAGCCCAATGTCACGTCTGGCATAAGGGCAAGCTTTCAGATCCTTTTGAGGTGCACAGTGGAGTGAGACAATGCTGCATTTTGTCACCTATTCTCTTCCTTATTGTCATTAGTGATGTACTCGGCTCGGCACTTCAATTACATCGTAACAAAGGTATCAGATGGAAATTGTTTGATCACCTTCAACATCTTGACTACGCTGACGACATTTGTCTTCTATCAACTAATACGGATGATGTCGCTCAAATGACAGAAGCTTTAAATTGCGCAAGTCGTAATGCGGGGCTGAAAATCAATGCTGCCAAGACTAAGTTCTTGAGCACATATCCAGGGGGCAAAGCGGAATTTGTATTTCGGGACAGGCAGTCGAAAAAGTTGATGAATTCTGCTATCTCGGGAGCGTAGTTACAGCAGATGGTGGAGCGGATGCTGATGTAAAATCACGGATAAACAAGGCTAGGGCGGCTTTCTTCAATTTGACTCCTTTCTGGCTAAACAACAATATTTCCAGACGCACCAAACTTCGAGTCTTCAATTCCAATGTGAAATGCGTACTGCTATATGGCTGTTCAGCCTGGAAGGTGACTAAAGAGATTACTGATAAGTTGCAAACTTTTATAAATCAGTGTCTACGGCGCATCCTACATATTCGTTGGCCGGAGATCATTTCGAACGAGGATCTCCTCACTATAACTGGCCAAGAAAGGATAGGCACTTCGATCAAAAGACTTAAGTGGCAATGGATAGGTCACACCTTCCGAAGAGGGCCCAATAACATCGCAAAAAAGGCCCTGAACTGGAATCCACAGGATTCCGGAGCAAGACGCCGCACAGTGCGTCGTTCCATAGGCAAAAATAAAAAAATTGACTATTTTTCTTCGGAATCAAAGTTAGCCAATATCAAAGAGAACATGTTGGAGTATCCGAATATGTAAAAGAAAATTTTTTATTTTTTCGTTTTTTTAGTAATTTTATGGACTAAAGTTGAAAAATATAAAAAATGCAAAAAAATAGGTTGTACTTTAACTTCGATTTCCGATCTTTTCGCAAGTTTTTGGCAACCATAATGATATTTTTTAGAATAAGTATGTTCCACTAAAACTTTTCAGATAATTTTTTTTTCTGAAAATCTTTTAATTGAATAAAAAATGTAAAAAAATCATTAAAATATGAAAAAAAAACTTCAAATTGAGATTAAAAAAAAACGTCACAAAACGTTTTGGGTGGTTGATATTTTCCGAAAGATACAAGTGTCTACTTTAATTTAAACTAGTATTGGTTTGCCTTTTTTTGCCTTTCTTTACGCAATTGGCATTTTTACTGAACTAGTTCCTTGACAAATGGCAACTGGGCTATTTCTAAAGTCACTAAAAGTGATCATTTTACCATAATATTAAGCTTTTACACACTTTTGCGATAGAGGAGATAATAAATTTCAAGCACGAACAAAAAAAATATTATAAATAATTTTAATTAATTAATTAAATCAAAAATTCAATTAATTCAAAAATACCTAAAAAATAGAAATATAAATAGACAATGCATATGGTTTTCTATGGAATTTGATTTCTGAAGTCCAGTGTAAACCATATCATGTAAAAAATATTTATAATAATATAACAATAAATTGTTATTAATTGAAAAAATCGTTAAAAATCTATAAAATACGAACAAACTTTCAAAGTGAGATTTCAAAAATACGCATCGAAAGATTTAGCTTAGCTACAATTATTTTTGCTTTTTTAATGTAATTTGTATTTTTATTCAGCCAAATTTATTAAAATTTTTCGATAATTTTAAGGGTACTAGCGAGTGGTCAAAGCATCAATAAAGAAAAAATTGGGGACCTTCTAGGTCACACCAAAGGGTTATATTTAGAACTATACCCGTGCTCAATAGTTTGCTCAAGGTTCTAGTGCACGGAGTTGAGGTAATTGATTCTTTCCATTTGCTGATTGGAAATTTATCTGAGGATGCCTAGGAGGCACTGCATAAGTAAGTTACAAGGAATCGATTGTCTCACACTTCTAAGTTTTCCAGAACCAGATCCAATAAGGATTTAATGCGAATGCTCCTCTTAACCTCGGACCCTTTCCTAGCGTCCTGCGGACTCCAATAATTAAGAAACAACATCATATAGACGCAGAAGCCAATTCATATATAAACCAATTAGATTATACTTCCCATTGCCAATTTTGATGTAAGTTTGCTGGATTTGGAAAGCAACGATGAGTCAGAATAAATTATAAGCATGTATTTTGTTAATATTATTGTTATTCTATAAAATAAAAAAAAATAAAAAAAACGAAAAAAAATATTTTAGCGAAACACTTCTTCGGAGGATGCGTATCACTGAATTATTTAATTTTTTGAACCACTATATCTCCAAATCGCAAAACTCCGTTTCTTTGAAATTTGTATATTTTAAATAGTGACACTTGAGCAATTTCAGAGTGACAAAATATTAAGTTTAAATTTGGGTTCCTGAAAGATATTAGGCATTTTATAAAGCCCCCAAAAATGGGTAAAATTCATAGATTTCTCTCTTAAATATCTCAGAGCTCAGTTGTTCCCGGATAATAATTTTTTTACCAACTAATGTTTATTCTTTACTTTAAATAATAGCCAAGTTTCAAGAAAATTGGTTAACCGGTTACCAAGTTACGATTTTTTATATTATAGCCTATCTTTATACCATTTATCTTCCTCACATTTTTATCAATATCTCGAAAATCCATCATTTATTCATCTTGAATTTTATACAGAATTGAGAACCTAACTAGCTAAACACAGCCACGAAATTTCATAAAAATCGGTAAACGCGTTCTTAAGATATTGATTTTTGACCACCCACTCCATACATTCGACGCACTGTGCGCCGTGTTGGACGGCCAAGGAACACATGGAGAAGATCGGTAACAAGTCAGGCGAAAACGCTAAATCTTACATGGTCGCAGCTAGCGCCGTTGGCGCAAAACAGAACGAGGTGGAGAGTAGGCGTAGTTAATGCCCTATGCCCCACAAGGGGTTGACCGGAACTAGAGAGAGGATTTTCTTGAATTTTTAATTTTTGTAATTTTCAATTTCCTTAAGTTTGAATTTTTTGAACTTTTAATTTCTGGAGTGTTGAGTTTTCATGAATTTTGGATTTATGGAATTGAACATTTTTGGAATTGTGAATTTCTGAAATTGTGAAATTCTGGAATTGTGCATTTTGGGAATTTCGAATTTCTTGAATTATGAATTTTCTTGAAATTTTAATTTCTTAAATTTCTGGAGTTTTGAGTTTTCTGGAATTTTAGATTTCTATAATTCTGAATTTCTGGAATTTTGAATTTTTGAGTTTTCTGGAATTTTGGATTTCTGGACTTGTGAATTTGTGGAATTTTGAGTTTTCTGGAATCTTGAATTTCTAAAATTGTGAATTTGTGGAAAAAATTGTGTATTTCTAGAATTGTGAATTTTTAGAATCTTGAATTTCTGGAATTTTTATTTTTCCCGAATTTTGGAATTTCTAGAATTTGCCTGAATTTTGGAATTTCTTGAATTTTGAATTCCTTGGTTTTTGAATTTTCTTGAACTTCTGATTTCTGGAGTTTTGAGTTTTCTGCAATTGTGAATTTATGGAATTGTGAATTTTTGAAATTCTGGAAATTTTAATTTCTTGAATTTTTAATTTTCTTGAATTTTGAGTTTTCTGAAATTTTGGATTTCGGGACTTGTGAATTTGTGGAATTTTAAGTTTTCTAAAATTTTAGATTTCTGGAATTGTGAATTTGTGGAATTGTGAATTTGTGGAATTGTGAATTTCTGAAATTGTGTATTTCTGGAGTTGTGAATTTGTGGGATTTTGATTTTCTGGAATTGTTCATTTCTGGAATTTTGATTTTATGGAATTTTGAATATTTGGAATTTTGAATTTGAGTTTTATATTTCTGGCAATTTGAAATTCTGGACTTTTAAATTTGTAGAATTTTCGATGTCCCATATTTTATATTTCTGGAAAGTTGGTTTTCTAGACTTTTGCATTTCTGAATTTTTGAATGTCTAGAATTTTGAATTTCTTCAAAGCATCCTGGAAACAATTTCTAATGACATACCTGTATTCTCCGAACTTAACTAAACAACAAACATTCCATTTATAATTTCAAGGCGATAAACCTTACCGACATCCTCAGGGTAACCGCGCTAATGAATTTTATTTTATCACTGTTCCCAATAAAAACAGGAACTTAAATGGTCGCCGTCTATTTATTCCTGTCCATGTCATCGGAAACATAATTTATTGCATACACCCTTTCAATCTAAAGGCACATCTTCGCGCGAATATTCAACATCAATATTATAAGTCGGCTTGTATGTACATTCATAAAAGTTCGCGCTAAAAATAGCACAAAAAACTTAGCATGTCATGTTAATGTTAAGCCGGCCCCACACCGACCGGAGTGTGGCAAACCCCGTGCAAAAGATTGATACGAAAGTCGTGCAGCAGCAGTGCAGCAGTGTGGTTGAGCGAATCAAAAGTATCTTTCTTGGACCGGTCTTTTGCGCGGTGTTTGCCACACTCCGGTCGGTGTGGGGCCGGCTTTATACTCGTAAATTTATATATGTACATTGGCGCTGTCTTGCGTTGCAGCAGTCCTTCTTAAGATGACTGCTACGGATGCGATGAGGACCTGTTTCATATGGTCTTCTCTAGAAAACCGATTAAAGACGGCGCGCGGGCTTTAAGGTGTTTTCTGATCACCATGTCCAGACGTGAGATAATTTATGTCAGAATAATAAAATATGCACTTGGGAGGTAGAACCGTGAAATTACGAAAAATTAAGCTGATCATGTCATAACAGCAGGCGGTTTGTGGTAAGGGGTTTGGAATTTGGCGGATAGCGTGATATAGGGGACTGAATTTATTGCCTTGAAAGTTTTTGTCGTTTTATGAATATGCTGCAGACGAAGTTTTTTATGCTATAAACTCGAAAAGTATGAGCTTAATGAAATCGGTTTAGTGCACATATGTATAATTTCAACATACATTGCGCCAATGCCATGTATAAAAATACTCTGCGTTAGGATCAGAATAGCTTTCCATTATTGTAACGCGCAAAGGATGCAGTCTTATAATAAGAACTCCATTTGATGCCTGGTTGGTTGTGGTTAGCATTTTACAAAGCACAGGGTGGTGGATTCTAAACTAGGATGTTAAGTGAGTATCCATTTTTCGGCAGAGCTTGATGTTGATCACACCATTTCTACAAAAAAGTGTATATAGCCCGTGCAATGCGATTCGATAAGCTTTTCGGGTACGCGTATGCTACAAACAGGCTTGCATTGCACTGCAAGTTTCCACAAGGGTTATACATCTTTCATCCATTCATCATTCGACAATTCAATCTAGAATCACAAATCAAGATAATATTTGCCCTTGTCAGTAGCGACCAGCACGAATCAGCATTGTATAAAATCGCCTTAAAAAAGCAGGTGTCTTTTGCCGTTGAAACAAATCATATAGCATCGCATCGTCCGGCCCCGTATTATATGTTACATATACACATCGCATCGTATCGCTCGGCTCGAAAAAGCTGGGCTTTGCATGTATGTGTAAGCGATCTGAGTAATATTTAGATGTCGCTAAATGTTCGATCGAAGGCGTGTTTAACGATGGATAGTTGCGTAAGTTATTTATTATTGTATTTTATGTGTGGAAAATACAGTAAATCCCGCTATACAAAGGATAAACTCCGAACTCACAAAAAATCAGAGTTTTCAGCTCGTATACACTATAATGGAATCCTGTTGTATTGAAATTACTTTGGTATTATTTCTTACTCTTTTCTCGTACCACTCTTGACACTCAAACACAATAGACGCATATGTTCTGAAATTCAAATCACTATTCAAAAAATACTCTGGCCCAAGCGTATCTCTACTGATACAAAGATATCATCAATGTTTGCGCATACTACAGATATTCGAATTCGACTCTTTATTCCGGATGGAATTTCATCGTTTCTAATGAATACAAAAATCCTTTTGTACGCCAAAAGAAAGGATACACGTACTATATGCAACACATTACTCGTCGACTGTGTATGTTTACTAAACGATAGATTCAAAGGAAAAGATTCTATACTCCTTGTGGATTTGGTGACTTTGTGTTTAGCATACTCTTTTGATCAGAAATCTTATCGATGACTCTACAAAAGGATGACTGACACGAATGGCGCAAGATAGGAATATAAAAAGGCGGTAGAGGATACTAGGAATAAGAGTATGTAAATGGTATTGTTTCTGTTTTTAACAGATTCAGAAAGTTACTATTTTTTTCAGTATAGAAGTAGCTTCTCGAAAATATACTTCGATTTCATTTGTCAGGACACAAACGCATTGTAGTCTATGACATTTGTACATAAATTTGTCCAAAATTTAGAAAATTTAAGTGTTTAGCATTAAACCTTCTTTCTGAAGCTCTAACTAGAGACTTTTGGAATTTTATTCAAAACCGCAGAAGCTACGAATTTGTTATTGACGACTCTTTAGTACACATTACCGTCATACCGATTTTCCCGAAAATCCCCCAAAAAAAAGCTTTTCGAGTGTTTGAATCCATGTGGTATCCTTAGGGGTGTTCCTATCCGTGAGAAATTTGCCACAAACGACTTTTTAGTGAAACTTACCGTTATAGAGATTCAAAAAAAGTGTTAAAAACACTTTTTTTCCCCTTTGGTAACGTTGGGACCTCGCGAATTTTCGAGATCCTTTTGACACTTTCCTTCATACACCAGTTTTCTGTATATATTACCGTTATCAAGATTTTCGAATAAAAAAATGTTTTTACATGTATTTGACCAACCACCGCGCCAGCGTCACATGTTACATACTGTAGGGACTATTAAGGTCTTATTTAGGAGTTCAAAGAAAATGCTTTGTAGGTATCCAGTTTTCAAACCAATTTTTCAATAAGCCCGGAAATTTAGCATTTCGCTAAAAAAATATTAATTAGAGTATGATGACATGTCTTATATATTCTTCCAGGAAGTATGTAACGTGCGTTAATTTCATATGACTTCAGCTCCCGAGCCCATGTCGCAACTAATTTGCGCCTTGGGTTAAGGGGGGAGGGGGTTGCAAAGGGGTCAAATTCAAATTGCAAATATCTGGAAAACTATGAGTGTGTCCGCAAAATGTCCTAAGGACGAAACAAACTACACGAAATTACCTTTGTAATGGTATATAACACTCTAGACATTTTCTCAGAAAATTATACCCTAGACCATGCATTCTCGCATTCTTCTCGAACGGTGAAGCTTCACAAGAACAAGGGTAACCGAGACTTCGAGCCTTTCCTGAATTTCATTGCGAGTTTGCCATTGATGATCATCAAATATTTATCTAACTGCAAAATCTTTCTGCATAAATAAGGAAATTTCTTATTTACTCTAACATAACATTCTGCTGCTAATCAATGCAGACATTTTGCTTAAAGGAATGTGAAGAAAATGACGATGAGTCTTCGTCACGTTTGCACACGCATATAATAACCATCTCGGTGGTCACCTCAACGTCAGGAGTGTTATGACACAAATTACCACTCAGCTAATCATATGGCCTTCATCAATTCTGCACCATAACATGATACTGCATCATTTTGTGTGTGTAGAGATGTATCCTCAACTTATTTCATTTATGCGGACACACTCTAATGGACGCATAGCAACAATTACGATACTAAAACCTCGTCCGTCCACAAAAGCATCATAGTCGTCTATAGCTTAGCTTAGCCCAAGTCTATCTCTCTATGTTCATGGTCGTCCCAACCTAGGCCTTTATAATATCAAATGGACTTCTCTTCTTGTTTCTTGATGGGCATGGGGCTTTAATATAGAAGGTTGGGTGGATGTTGCTGCCACCGCCTGATGATGATCATCCACATACAGTGCGAGTGCTAGACCGGAGATTCTCGCAGCAATATACGCCAAAACGGCAAAAGTCTGCAAAGAAAAGCCAAAGAGACGAACGAAAAAAAAGATCCATTGCGGAAATCTTGAAAATGTTGACGAGTGTCAAGTGCAAAAGCATAGAAGGAAGGAGGTGACCGGCTAGAGAAGATACAGCTGTGCTGTACGTTTTTGTACTACAACTGTACACACGAATATGAAGGCTACTGACGGAAAGATTGAGAAGCTTCCAAAGTCAAGGTGAAAGATGGGTATTTAGTGGCTTCTTTCAATTTTTTTTCTTCTAGCTCTGAGATGATTTGCTTGTTGTTTCCCGCCTGAATGCTTTTTGAAGCTATTGTGTTTTTTTCCACTCTTAAAAGTTTCGAGAATAAAAAAGAATATGCCAAGATATATGTATCTCTACATCGTTGTCGTGTCTGACAAACAAGAGAAGCCTCTTTTTTTTTTATGCAACACTTGTGTGTCAGTAAATTGAATGCAAGCGCTCGGATGCTGAAATGGTTGAGGAGAAGCACACACACTTAAAACTCATACGAGCCGGATGAGGAAGTTTGTTTGTGCGCTTTAAACGAAAAATATTTGAATGAGAATTTGCTGAAAATTTTCTTTGCATAGTCGCCCATTTAGAAACGCACTCATGCATTTTTAATGGACGCCTATTGTGTAATGTGTGCGAAATGGAATTTGTCGCCTTGGTTAGGAGAAAAAATATATAAAGCCAGTTAAAAGTTGGAGGAAGGATAATATGTATTTGTCTTTTTTTAAGGATATTTTGGGAACTTCATTCAGTACGAGTATTATGCGTTAATTAGGCAATCGATTTATTTGTGTGATGAATAATTGTATTCGCTTCAAGATCTTATTGGTCATGATTAGTGGCAGAAATCTCCAGCTGGGCTGTGATGTCAATGCGCTTCATGTTTTTAGGAAGCAAAACAGGGCAACGCCAAGGTCAGTGGTATCAGTTCTAAGGCTATTGGCGAATATATCGAGTACCGTGTACTAGCAACCTTCAAACTAAATTTTTCGTACTTGTATGGCACGCTCTGGTACAAACTTTTAGATATACATTCAGAAGAAGTGAACAAAATTGAAATTTGTTAGAATTTTGGTTTACTTTGTATGGGTGGTACCCTTAGATTTGATCGGATGGTAATCATTTTTAGTGGGGAACAGAATAGGGCTTAGAATAGGCACCCCACCAAATTTGATTTGCCTGGCTCAATTTGAGAAGAAGTTATAAGCACGCTTTTTTGAAAAATGTTAGGAGGCGTGAGGGGGGTGTCAATGGTCAGAGCACTTCAATTTTTGGTACAAATTAAATAAATTAAAAATTAACTCTAGGTCAATTCTATCAAGAGTTTCAGTGCGAAATGTTAACCTCAAAAAATGTAAATTCACTATAATACTTTTGAGTGTAGGGCAGTTATTCTCAAACTTAGGGACCCCCGACTGAATTCCAAGCCTTGAATGTATAAATTGTTTAAATATTTAAAAATTAGTACACAATAAAAATAGTTTTGATGTTTTAAAAAAATGTTTACGGTGCATAATATTATTAGTAGTAATACTTTTATCATATCCAAAAATATAACAAAACGTTCCATCATAATGTTCAGTGGGATTGGTGCACTTGATGGGAGGATGTCGGATTCCATGTTTGTTAATAAAAACCTTAAGTCCCCAGGAGCACTTATGATGTCTTATCGGTTTCTGTTTTTAGTTACAAGCCTCATAACGGTGCTAAATAACTAAATATGATAAGGGAAAAGCGATCAAAAGGAACTCAACCGTGGGCCACAATTCATATTGAGTTTAAGAATATCTTTGAACCTTCTTTTAAAATCCGAATGAAATTCATCAAGGAGCTCGCAGTTAACCAAAAGACCTTCATTTGCAAGATTTGGAAACTGAGAGCATTTGCCTCTCTCCATCTTCTGCTTGAGCAACACAAGCTTCGTCATAAACGGGGATATAGTACTTTTAGTTTGAATTAAATTTAACTTATCACCCTGCAGGGTGTCATCCCCGACCATCCTGCATCGGTCCACGGGGAGAGCCAGGAGAACCAATTCATCATCGATGTGGCACGATAGCCCGACGTCGGGCTTTGGCCGCCTGAATCGTTGACCTCCAATTGTCGCGGTTACGTGACCTTGTCCTCCAGTTTCGGAAGCCCAGCAGCTGGTAGGCGTCCTCACCTACGGAGTTCTCCCAGCGAGCACTCGGCCGTTCACGCAACCTCGCTCCGTCGATTCGTTGTGCGTTCATCACTTTCTTTGACATGCGATTATCGTCCATTCGTTGAACATGCCCCGCCCATTGAAAACGTTGAAGCTTCACGATTTTCGATACTTCCAGCTTATCTTACAATAAATTGATACAACTCATGGTTGTACCGGATATGCCATTGTTCATGCTCGCGAACAGCCCCGAAAATTCGCCGGAGCACCTTTCGTTCGAATCGGTCTAGCAAAATTTCGGAGGCTTGGGTGAGGGTCCATGTTTCGCAGCTATAGCATCGCACGGGTTGGATGATCGTTTTGTACACGCGGAGCTTCGTGTTCCTGTGCGCAGAAGGCTTTCTGCATCACCCATCACCCATCTTCGAGACATGATGTTGATATCGTCGGCGTACGCTACTAATTGAGTCGACTTGAGTAGCGTTCCGTTGCTGTCCATATTCATGGCTGGAATTACATACTCCAAAGCCAGGTTGAAGAGCGTCGGCGCCAGTTCATCGCCCTGTTTGAGTCCCGTACGATTCATCGCCCTGTTTGAGTCCAGTACGAGTTTCAAATAGGTCAATGAGTCGGTTCATGATGAAAGCTACTCCAAACTCCTTGTTGCCCTCCTCTTTACCACTTGTAGAAATAGTGTGTGAATTGAGGTCGTTAATCTCACTTTTGAGCCATTTAGTTTCCTGGATTGCAACTATGCTCAGCTTGCATTGTTCTACCTGATCCAGGAGGGCCCTTAAGGCCCCCGGTCTATTCAGGGAGCGTACATTCCAGGATTCCAATTGTTCGTTTGCGGGGTCGTGATAGTCGATTCTGAGTCAGAGCGATCAAAGGAAATGTATACCAAATTTGGTGAATATCGAACTACGGGAAGGTCGATTTAAAACGTTAAACGTATTTCTCAGGTAGACTCCGCAAAGACATATACATGTCAAAATTGTCGTTTTTCTAAGGTTTGAACCCCCGGTAGCACGCTTAAGGGTGTACAAAACATATTGATGAGAAATTTGGCCACTTTCTTCAGTACCATATTTGTTACGAATTAGGCATACATCTTATAGCCAGAGTTACCGTTATAGTGATTTTCGTGGAGCTTTTTAAAAAAACCGTTTGACCTGCTGGCACCGTTACACGGTTTTCACACTACTGACAGGATTTATTAAAACCACTTAATTAATCGAACCAAAACCCGCCTACTAGATTTTTATAACCTTCGCTCATACATACGCTCACCTTGAATTAATAGAGAGTTTTAGCATGTCGTTGGAAATAGTACGACATAATTTGACATTCCATATAAAAATTCGCATGCTTACCGTATACAAAACAGAATATCATAATTTTGCATGTCCTGAGTGGGCATGGGTGTATAATCACGACAAATAATTTTGCCAATTTCGACTGTTTTCAGAATATCAAATATACGGAAAACATCCATGCCTACTTGGGACATGCAAAATTATGATATACTGTTTCGTATACGGTAAGCAAGCAAATTTTTATATGGAATGTCAAATTATGTCGTACTATTTCCAAAGATATGCTCAAACTCTCTAATGTATCTTAATCAAAGCAACAAAACATAAATGGGATCGTACTATGGGGCCATGCCCCCACATCCCCCAATAAAATTTTCCGAGTAAATATTTTTATTTGCCCACTTATTTCAACCAAACCCCACACAAATATTGTTTTGTCGACGCAATGGAACGTTTGTGAAGACGGATGGAAAATAATGGGAGGGGGGATTAAATACAAGTCGTATAGGTACGCCCGAAGAAAACTTTTAGCCCGGAGGAGAGCGAAGAAGCAGGCCCTTTACATGCGGTTGCTTCCCAGCACGATTCGCCCGACTTGGACACGCCTACGTACAAAAACACAGCCTATGGCCGCGCCCGAACTAGTGGGCGGACCACGCGATACGGGCACTCAGGCCACTAACTCGACCCATTGTACACTTCCGTTGCGCTTAGGCGCTGCTTTGTCTGCGATTGATGCAGGATTCCGCGAAGCGTAGCACATTCGCAAGAGGTAGTGAGAACGCCTCGCTCTCGTCGATGAAGTAATCGCCAAGATACCTCATCCTTGACATTGAAAAGGCATGACAGCTGCATATGAAATGCAATGCTGTTTCTTCCTCTTCCTCACACTGGCCACACATAGCCGATAGTACCACCTTAATTTTCTGTAGGTGGTAATTTGGAGAGCAATGGCCTGTCACTAGATCTGTGAGGCTCTTTAAGTCTCCTTTCATGAGATTGAGCAAGAGCATGTCGCATGGGTGTGGCGATGAAGGCTTAAGTCTGTCGGGAGGAATCTATGTTCTCCCAGATTCCGGCATGGATCGCAGCCGACTCCCTTTTTCGGGTAAGCTTGATCACGGATGATGGTATGCTAAAAGCTGGCTCCCGACCTAACATGTGTAAGCTAGAGCCTTGTCGGGCGAGTTCATCTGCCATCTCGTTCCCAGTGATGATTGAGTGTCAGGGCACCCACATCAACTGTAGCCCGTTTAGTCTCCCCAGCCTTAGAAGCGCTTGATGACAATTCCATACCAGCTGGCTTGATATTTCTGAAGAGTCCGATTAAGGAATTTTCTTGTAGCCCTTCTCTTCTGCACCAAGTCCGGATTCCACCAAGGTGTACTTGTAAAGACTATTTTAAATTTATATTTATTTATTTCTTTTACATTTTTATCGTATACCACTTTGATGAAGTGGATTTTAAAATACTAAAATCCACGACATACTTTCCTTCTTTGGTAGGCGCATCGGGCAGCTTTGCTCGTAGGCTCGTCTACTGCCCGATTTGTTAGCAAAAGTGTCGCCTCCTCAGCCGGCTGAACAGGTAGTCTGCAAAATTTCATTATATTGCGACCAGTTCGTTCTGCGGGGATTTCGAAAAGGTTCCCTAGGTGTATAACCTAGGTTCAGTTCGAAGTCAATGCGACGATGGTCCGATCGTATGATATGATGTCCCTGGAGACCTCCAATTTGTGAACCAGGTTTCTCAGACCTTTAGAAGCTAATGTGATATCAATCACTCCTTGCAGTTGTGATGTAGGCTTATTGCCCTTGTTGGGAATCTCGAAATTAGTCGTAACTAGATACTCGGCGAGTTCGAATCCTCTTGAATTGATGCCTATCCCCAACCTACATGATGCGCGTTAGCATCGCACCCGGCGATTATACCTATATGCCCTTCCGTTTGGCGTTGTCTACCGCTTTGATGAAGCTCACTGTTGGAACTTCGGTGCTGTCATATGGAAAGTATGCCGAAATCACAAGGATTTCTTTGATAGTTCCCTGACCCTGTACGTCTACTTTAACCACAGTGGTGTCGCCATCACTTAGATCGTTCATCAGTGATGCCTTTAGGTCACGGTTGACCTCAATGCAAGAGCGAGGTTTATCGTCCCCTGCAGCATAGAAAAATTCAGCATGCCGGAAATTTAGACCTCTGGTTTTTTTTACCAATAGCATCAATCCAAGTTTCTTGGATAAGGCAAAGTATTGTCTTGCAAGCATTGATCCGATTACTGATGAGTGCAGTGGCCGTTATACAATGTTGCAAATTTAATTGAGAGAGGGAACATGAATAATTGGGCATTATTATGTTTCCCTGTTCGCGCCTCCCTTCAGATTATTTGGATCTGAGACCTTTACGGTCACTGCTCCCAATTCGAAGTAGAGTCGGCTCCTCGTTGTTGAATCAGAGTCACCTCTGATTCAGGGATGCCGATTGTCAGGAACATACCTGGCAAGTCGGCGCGTTGTCCTGGTTTGCTTTGAAAAATGATATTGATATTGTGAAAAATGAGTGTGAAAGCATTGTAAAATTAAGCAACAGTGCAAAAATTACACATTCTTTGTGTATCGCAATATTTTTGAGCATTATTACATGTTTTAAAGTAAACTTACACAAATATGAGTGTTTATATACTTTTACATCAAATTCTGTGTAAAATTTACGACGAAATATTCACATTCAGCCGCTGCACTAAAATTCTGTTGAACAAGACACAGATTAATGACGATTTTCGAATTTTACACCAAAATCACTGCAAATCCTAAGTTAATTCCGCACGATTGTTACGGGTTACTCGTGTAGCGGACTCAACTCTGCTACGTTGCGGCACTGGGAGAATATCCGAAGGTAGGCCGGCTCAACGGAGACGGGCGTGGGCGCTACACGAAACGCGAAAATGCCGCCACGGATATACTCCTCGCGACACAACGAATCGATTGCTGTATGATCACACCACGATTCTTAGTGCTGTGAAATTAAATTGCGCGAACACACCAAAACTCCACTTCCTTCACAAATAAAAGATGGTTAATGAAAATGATATACAGGTCTTATATTTTTATATGATTTCAAATTACATATAGGTACCTTTTTGCCACACCCGGTCGGACGTTGGGGGCCCCACTCATGGAGTTCGACTTCCGATGATTCGGCAGGACGTGGCTCGTAGAGTGGAGGATGTCTTCGAATGGTGTGATCCGTGGAAATTGGGGCTCGCAAGCGCAAGGCGAATATTCGGGAATTCGGGCTCGTAAATGCCAGGCGCCAGGTTGTACGATTCGCAGACTTCGGGCTCTCAAAACGCAGGGCGGTTTCCAATGTTCTCGGCACGATTCGTAAAATTCTCGTTTGAAGACGCAGGACGACTCGAATCTTTAGCGGCCGCAGGACGATCCGTTCCCTTGTCGTTGCTCAGTACCAACCTCCCTCGACCCTGACCAAGAGAAAAAGAGGCCGATTCCCCGTTCGCCGGTTCCCTTTTTGGCTTCGTTCCACGTGTTGTTGCGAACGCGACCACGATCGAGTAGTTCTCTCCTCTACTGTGGTGGCGCTCGTCATCCGCCATTATCGTTGACGTAAAAAAATATGCGGACCGGGTGGCAATATGAATTTAAATGCAGTAGCAAATACAATACATGGTGTTACATAACATTTCTTGATATTCAAACAAATTTAATTATTACGATAATTGAGAACAGTGTCGTGGAGATTGGTAACACGATGTGCCAGGTAATAATAATCTCACAAAAACAACTCTGTTGTAAAAAGTTTCCGCCAAAGAAAAAGTTGTCAGCCGCAAAAAGGATTGATATAATACAATCCCGCCAAAATGCTCGCAAGGATATGCATTCAAAAGTGATTGAATAAGTTAATAGTTTCCACCAAAACAGCGTGGTGCGGTATGCGTCAGAATTTGTGAAATAATTTCCGCCGCGATAGACCACGCTGAATTTGCCAATTCGTGTGGAGTCTGTGTTGTGTGTACCGCGTAACGCACCCGCGCTGGTTTGGTGGAAGCTAATTTCTTTCAACGCTTATTGGCGGGGAGCTGACGAGGGTGCTATTTGCTGCTATGCTCTTTTCTTGATCAGTTTTAATCTCGAATCTTCCAGCCTTGTAAATAAAATGTGTTTTATAAACTTTTTTTTGCTTTCCTTCGTTTAGACGACTTTTCCCTTTTTTATACAATAAAGTTCTTTCGTAATTTTCATAAGATTGGTTTTATCCTGCAATTACCCCTATGAAAGCTCCCCGCCAAACAGCATTGCAAGAAATTAGCTTCCACCAAACCAGCGCGGGTGCGTTACGCGGTACACACAACACAGACTCCACACGAATTGGCAAATTCAGCGTCGTCTATCGCGGCGGAAATTATTTCACAAATTCTGACGCATACCGCACCACGCTGTTTTGGTGGAAACTATTAACTTATTCAATCACTTTTGAATGCATATCCTTGCGAGCATTTTGGCGGGATTGTATTATATCAATCCTTTTTGCGGCTGACAACTTTTTCTTTGGCGGAAACTTTTTACAACAGAGTTGTTTTTGTGAGATATCATATTTTTTTGCAGTTTTCAATTGACAAAACCAACTTAACATAACAATAAATGAATGCGTTTATTTTCTTGAAATGAAGACGATATTCACTGTTCTTTTATCACGACCATGTTTGAGAACATAATAACAATAATAACCCTTTTGGTAACCTTTGTAACCTTAGCGTCCTTCGTAATCTGAGGTGTGTGTGTTTTGCGAACCTCTACCGTTTGCTGGAAGCTTTAGGATCATCGGGATGTTATTTGTTCATTCAATATTATAGTAATATGTACGTACTCGTATAAGAGACGAACCAAATCTGGAACTTTGAGCCCTTGCCGCCGCTCTTGCAGACGTTTTACAACTTAAAACTTTAGAGAACATATACAAGGGATTGTTCGAAACAGTCCTGCCAAATAACAAAACTATACGATTCTTTTTTAGGCATTTTTCGGGCCAATCCCCGACTTTTGCAAAATGCTTCCTTTGAAACATATAAAAAGATTTAAGCGAGAAACTCTATGTATTTTTTCACATTTTCCGCTGTATCTTTTTTTCTACTCCACGGATCGGAGCAAACAATAGCCTATGCACACCTTCACGGCAGACTCTATCAATGGGAAAAGAGACCAAATCCCGAGATGCTCTCTGCAAGGCTGTAGCCCTGTCAATGAACGACAAGAACAACGAGAACAACGAGAACAAGATTTTCGAAAAAATGCGATTTTCAAACTCTTATATCTCCAGTGTTTTTCATCGTATCTTCTTGAAATTTTCTACACTTCGTAAGAGGGCGCGAACGACAACCTCTACCGAATTTGAACACTCAGGACCAACCAGAGTCCGAGCTACAGAGGTCCGAAAACCCGTACTTGTTCCGTCGTGTAAACATAGTCTTAGTCGCTTCTCACTTTTGATTTGTTCAAATTTCTTCGTTTTTCTTTGGCGTGCGGGACGCTCCCGCGTCCCTAGATATAATATGGTGTAAGTTAGAAACGTCATCCCGTATAGTCTGTGTGGTGTAGTGAGTAGGGCGTTAGTCTTCAAATCATAGGATCGCGGGATCGAATCCCACTGTAGGCAGGTAATTTATAATGCATTTTAGAACGTAAATAGGTAAGGGAAATGTCGCCGACACGTATAGAGAGGTAAATGCTAGTTATACAAAACTCATTTATGAGTTATATGTATGTGAAAATTGGTGTAATTGGAAGTACTCTTTTGTGCTCATCCCCCCAAAAAGTGTGATTTTACACTTCTTATTTGTAATAATTACACAGAGTATAGCACGATTATGAGTCAGATTTGAAAGATAAATACTTCTATAAATACGCGAAATTACAACAATTTGGAAGTAGTATTTTACAACATTTGCTATGTAATCTTTTAAAATACACTTCGTTGTAATTTTACCCTGTAGACAGATGGTTTTCATGTGCCATTTATAATCAGGGTAAATTTACATGAAATTTTTTTAGAGTGTAGTTCGTTTTGGACTCCCAACTGTTGAAGTACTTTAGGGCCTCTTTTCTCCTCCTTTGGGAACCAGATGAAGCACTTCTTGCCTACTAGATTAAATCGTATGTCATTGAATTCAAATTGCATCGTAGAATATACTTGCATTATTCAAATTGCCGTACAATATGATATAACTGTTAACTAAATCTATAGGATTTAGTAAATCTTGTCGATAGTCTGAGTCCCCTTTTAGGAATGAATCAAAATCGAATTTTGACATTTTATTCTGCAACCACAAGAGCTACAAATTTGCCATTAACCACTTTTCAACACATATTACCGTTATCGAGATATTCTTTGACTCTCTGTAGCACCGCTCGCGGCACTCGTACCGCCAAGGAATTTCGCGATCTTGTGTAGAACCTCGAAAGGAAGGCTCATGCAAAAATACAGCTTTCCCCTAATTTTTCCGAAGTTCCTAGTTTTTAATCCTGGGGTAATAGTGTCATTTGTAAAGTTTAATTTGAAATGGAATACAAATGGCAAGTAAATATTTAATTTTATCGAAATCTTTCGCGGACCCTCTAATCGGCTTCACGGACCTCCAAATTTTCTCACAACTCCCGCGGACTCCCAGCACGGCTTCGCGGACCCCAAGGGGTCCGTAGCGACCACTTTGGTTTGGTTTCCGAGCTACCTTCACCCACCGCTGGAATTGCTCAACCGCAAGTCCCTAGTATAGTTCTAAAGCGCGGTTTACATGCTTTAGAGTAGACCAGTTGTTCCCAATATTTTTCAGCACGTTCCCCAGTGCCACGTCCGCTGATCCTGGCGCCAATTTACTGCCAATCAAACACTCAGGACAGCTGCGAAATTTAGATGCCACCCTTAAAAAATGCCGGCGTACAGAGGGCTGCGCCCGCAATACGAGGGTTTTTTAGATTTTGGATACATATAGTGAACAATTTTGCACATATATTTTATAGGCAAGAAATAAGAATTATGTACAATATTAATGAAATACTTCTTCCAGAATGAAATAGATTTACTATATATCATGGCTACACATATTAACTGAATTTATTAGCTGTATTTTCTTTTGCTTAGCAAAAGTCAACAGTTTTAGCATTTAATCCATGCTAACCAATATTTGTGCAATGCTCCATATCGGTACTTATAGCGGTTTAGAAGAACGGAGGTGAAAAAAAGCTTAGCGCCCATAACGTTACCGTTACTCCCAACTGGAAAAAAAGCAACTGATATGAAATGTGCCCATCGAGTTCTTTGACTTCAGTACCCATACGTCTATATCCGATAAAAATGTCAAAAGTCGACTTTTTCAAATCACCGGGACACCCTGTTATATTTGCCCTGCCAAAGTCTAAGTATTTCGTGCTAAAGACCGTTACGATTCTACACATTCCTACCAAATTTCATAACGATCCGTTAAGCCGTTCGCGAGTTATTTAGTGAACAAATTTTCAAATCTCCGGGACACCCTGTTATCTTTGCCGTGCCGTTACAATTCTACAGATTCCTACCAAATTTCATGACGATCGGTTAAGCTTTTCGCGAGTTATTTAGTGAACACATTTTCAAATGTCCGGGACACCTTGTTATCTTTGCCATACCAACTTTTAAGTATTTCGTGCCAAACACTGTTACAATTCTACACATTCCTACCAGATTTCATGAAGATCGGTTAAGCCGTCCGCGAGTTATTTAGTGAACAAATTTTCAAATATCAGGACACCCTGATATCTTTGCCCCACCAACTTTTAAGTATTTCGTGCCAAAGACTGTTACCATTCTACACATTCTTACGAAATTGCATGACTATCGGTTGAGCCGTTCGAGAGTTATTTAATGAACAAACGGACGGACAGACAGAGAGACGAACGGACAAAATCGATTTCATAACCCTAAAAAAAGCATTTATGCCAAGAATTGGTGCCCATTTTCATTACTAAACTATTGGGATCGTTTTCGGAAGTTGCCCTACATCTTCCCAGCAGATCCACTTCAATTTCTGTTCGGTACCAACGAAAGTCATCCCAGGAAGGCTAGCTATTCAGAGCCAGCAAATCGGGAACATCGACGCAACTGCAATACTGCCACTAACCACATCTACTATATGTCTTTAGACTTGGCTCTAGGATGATAGATTCGTCCTAAAACCCCGAGGTGTTAAGCGACTTGTGCCCATCGCGGGAAGATGTCCAGGAACATAAATGGACATCTCTAACGGAGCAGCCGGCGACCTACGGTGCTACCTAGCCTTACCACATCAAGCGGGGCTCCGGTTTGGCGAACTCTCTTTTCCCTAGCTACTCGTGAGAATCACATGAGCAAATACATATACCCCAGGAAAATTGGCATTTCACTTCGGAAAAATTAGGGGAAAGCTGGATTTATGCATGAGCCTTTCTTTCGAGGTCCTAAACAAGACCCTAAAAGTCCCTGTATCTACAAATGCCCTAGCGGTGCTACAGAGGGTCAAAGACCCTCCGAAACAGGTTTTTCTGAATTTTTCGATAACGGTAGCATATAAAAAAAAGTATGGCAAATTTGAAGCTCTTGTGCTTTCTCAAAAAACGATGGAAAGAACGAATACGTTCGGGAAATATATGTATGGAAAATTTGTAGCCTATGAAGTACTCAAGAAAGTGGCCAAATTTCATTTCAATTCATAGATGAGTTGTTTTGGCACTTTAAGTTGAGGTTACAGAAGCAACAAATTGTTACAAGGTTCCCTCCCGAATGTGTTCCCGTTATGAAGAAATTCACGAAATAACGAAAAATACCGTTATGGTACGATTCGGAACCACATAGCGCCCTTAGAATTGCACGCATAAATCTAAAATTTAGATATTTAATTAGGCGTTGTATAAGCTACAAATTCGCCAAATAACAGTTTTGGGTGCACGTTACCGTTATAGAGATATTCTCCAAAACCTGCTTAATTGAATGTTTTGGTCCCTTATAACTTCGTTGCGGGAGCTCCCATCTTTGACGACTTTTGGCGTCTTACTAACAGCCACAGAAGCTACAAATTTCTCCTACAATACCATCGAGCACACTCCCCTGTCTTAGCGCCATTCACGAAAAACCAAAAAAAAACACCTTTTTTAAGGTTTGAACCCCCCTAGCGCCCTCAGGGCTGCACGTATTGATATGAAAATGCCACTTTCTTCAGTACTTCATAGGCTACAAATTTCCCTTACAAAAGTTTCTAGTACGAGTAACCGTTACATATATTTTCGTGAAACCTTGTTAAAAATACCGTTAGACCTCCTGGCACTGTTAGGAGTGCCCGAACGTTTTCGGCCTTCCCATCGTTTATTGAGAAAGCCCTAGAGCTTCAAATTGGCCATGCAATACTTTTTTGTATATGCTACCGTTATTGAAATATTCAGAATAACGTGTTTTCGAGGGTCTTTAACCCTCTGTAGCGCTAGCGGCACTCGTAGAGACGGTGACTTTTGGGGTCTTGTTTAGGACCTCGAAAGGAAGGCTCATGCAACAATCCAGCTAATTTTTCTGAAGTTTGGCCAAATTTTTGTTAAACTTTACTTTACTTGTCGGATGTAGAAGAGCCGCTCCGATCAAAACGGAATACTTTCTGCCCGCAAACCGTACCGGGCTCTAGCGACCGTCCGCTAAAAAAGGAAAGCAGAAAGCTGGACTTCCACCGAAATATTCACTCGGAGGCCTTCGGGATCCTCTACGAAAAGGACTTGGAGGGGAAACAGAAAGCTGGACTTCCACCGAAATATTCCCTCGGAGGCCTTCGGGATCCCCTACGAAAAGGACTTGGAGGGGAAGCAGAAAGCTGGAATTCCACCGAAATATTCACTGGGAGGCCTTCGCGATACTCTACGAAGAAGACTTGGAGAGGTCTGTAAGAGATACGTCCGTTTCCTCGCCCAAGGAATTGTTCCTGAAAATGCTAGGGCACTTGCGGTTAACTCCAATCGCAATGCCTCCACTCCCAAACGACAATGATCGAAGTATGACGGTGCTCCCAATTCCGGGAAACAAGTCGCTTCCACCAAGAAACAAAGGACGACAGAGGTTCCTATGCGGAACGCCGAGCCAAGGACCAGCACATCAGCGGCCTGCAGGTTCAGGGCACCTCAGGGTGGCCTCAGCTGGTCCATCTGGATCACTATCGTGGACAGGAACAGGAGCGACCACAATGGACCCCCTGTAGCATTAAGTGTCACCCCTTAGCAGGTGAACCCAGCCACAAATAGCTGACCCAACACATGACCGAAATCTACACGTGGTGACATCGGCAGGTCCTTCAAGACCAGCTGTCACCCCTCTGGCATCAACCAGGAGCAACAAGGGTACGTACTCACAGCATCAGTGAAGGTCTCGCAATAATGGCGTGAAGCTACCCAGACGGCCTGCTAGCTCCAGAGCAAATCTCGATGGTGCAAGACGCTATTATTGATAAGATTGTGAGCAACCCGCCCACCAACGTTTTCCCGGAGTGCGGTAGCATTCGATTTCGCTCCGAGTGGCTAAGCAATATTACCCCCACTCTCAACCCTTGGGAAGGACCCACGCTGCGCGCTGCTACTAGATACGATAGGGACGATCTACCTGCCTCAAAGTACCGATGTCACGAAAGCGATTACACTTTTTGGCAGGCAAAACGAGTGCCTGCGTACCAGCGAGTGGAGGCTAATCAACGTGACGACAGAGGGAGATGGTCTCACATTGATTGTGGCTGTTGACCCGATGGCCATGGAGAGCAGGCGCATGAAATCTGCACCACGCCATATGAGCCTCGGATGTAGATTCGGTGCGGTTTATCAGTGAGGGTCTCAGCATAGCTCTGATCCAGGAACCGTGGCAGAATGACGGGATCGTCAAAGGACTGAGCGTAAATAATGCGAATGTGTTGTATGACAAGGGCTCTACTCGCTCTAGCGCCTGTGTCGTAGTTAGCAAACGCATTGATTATCTTTGTCCCTCAGAATTCACCAACAGCGATCTAGTGGCCATCGAAATCTGCACCACAAGGCGCTGGACGTAATAGCAGTATAAACAAAGATATATTCAAAAAATTCACAATGAGCAACAATTCACAATGAGTTTTTTTCTTTTGTTTTAGTGGATTTTGATAAATTACCACTGTTAAAGCACAATTCTTCATGGATTTCTCTTCACCCGAAATAGCCGGAAAACTACTGATACATGGAGAATCAAATCAAGCAAATTAAAATTTTGAAGGGAGCTCTTTTCCCACCCTTGGGCATTTTGAACGGATTAGGGTATTTCAGTAATAATTTAATAATTTGCTTCACCGTATTTGGCTCTTTGCAGAATTGATTTTTCATTTGAAGAACCCGCACTCGCAATTCACAATGAGCAACAATTCACAGTGAGTTCTTTTTCACATACTTCTGTCTGCATTTATTGATCGTGTATTTCAATAAGCTTAACCTGCATTATTAGTCTCTAGGCAGGAGAGAGTAGATGACTATCCCCGTAGTAGAATAATTGTCCACTAAGGCATTAACAAATTGTGGTGAAAACAGTTATTTTTCACATACGTTTGTGATAAGTGGATTTCAGTAGCCTAAACAGATTTGTCTCTAACCCAAAGAGCATAATAACTATTGAAACACGCATACAATTCGCAATGAGCAAAATTATGAAAACAAATCTATTGCGCATACTTATGAATGGCACAATCACTATTCAAACAGACTTCCAAAATCATAACTTTTGCTCCACCGGATTGGTCTCCACCGACACTCTTTATATCGTGTCAGTTGCACCATTTACGTCTCAAGAACGGATGGACTGATTTCCATGATTTTAGCTTTTTGTATTAGACTCCTGCCGGAATAGCAGAATAACTATTGAAACATTCAAAATATTCACAATGAACAAAAATTCACAATGGATTGTTTTTCGGCTACTTCAGCATGTATTCCTTGAACGTATTAGCGGATCTCTGTAAATGTTGTGTCTAACAGGTGTAACAGGACAACTATTGAAACATACGAGACCTTCACAATGAGCAAAATTATGAAGATATAGTTGATTTTCACATATTTCATTCTGTGTTTCTTGAACGAATTATCGGATTGCCGGACTGCAGATTGGTATACAGCCAGAATAACTATTGAAACACGCTAAAAATTCACAATAAGCAATTTTTTTTTAAACAGTGCCTTTTCTGAATGAATTCGCGGAAATAAGTAAATTTTCCGCACCGGATTGGTATCTTAAGGCACCAGAATAACTATTGTTTTTTTGTTTTCACATATTTCTTTCTGTGTTTCTTGATCGTATTTTTCGAAAATTTTCCGTTCCGTATTGCGGTCTGCACCCCAAACAGCGGAATGCGTATTAAAATCTTCGAAAAATTCACAATAAGCAAAAATGAAGTATGCAAATTAACAATGAGCAAAACATTTAAACATTTAATTTCCGTTCCGAGGTTTGCGCCCCGAACAGCGGAGTACGTATTAATAACTTTTAAAAATTCACAATGGGCAAAACTAAAATATGCAAAAAAATACAATAAGCAAAAAACAGTCCTTTTTCACATACTTTTGTCTTTCTCTCCTGGATAGATAAGTGAATTTCAATAAGCCGCATCAGATTGATCTCTACCCCGACCAACCGAATATTAAAACACGCATAAAATTCGCAATAAGCTAAATTATGAGTACTGATCTTCTTCACATAGGTACTTGTGCCCACAAATCCTGAACGAATAGGCGCATCCATCCATATTGGTTTCCTCCCCGAACTACCAAACAACTATTCAAACGTACGAAAAATTCACAATGAGTAAACTTATGGTGACAGTTTTTTACCATACTTCTGAGCAGATTAGCGAAGTTTAGTGAATTTCAACTCTCGCCTGAATGTCTTCCGACTTCATAAGCAGCTGAATGATTTACACACTTAACAGCAAAATACTTATTGAAACATCAGTATCATTAACCAGGAGAAAAATTGTGAGTAAATAACAAAAAAATAAAACCAATGACCAGTCATATGCATAGATACCAATATAACACATTCTGCTCGTCGCCATTTTTCTCCCATAAATACTCGGTTCATAGTTACCTACTAAGCAACGAGACCTTCCAAGTAAATCTCAGTAAACGGCAAAGTACATACAAACATCAGGACAAACGAGTCCTTATGGCTGGCACACAAACATCATACGTCCATCAAATATAAAAGTCAACCACTTGACGACATAATACCTACAGCCTGCAATTTTTGTAATGGCCATCCCATCGTCTTCCCCGCGAAAGGCAACAGCACTAGCATCAGGCCTATGGCTGAATTGCGTAATCATATTGCGGTTATGACTCTTTTTGTATAGCTATAATTATTATGGGAAACTTTCAGGACCAGGGTTGCAACAGCCGTCGCGTCGTTGCCATTGTCCTTTCTTCTCTCTGGTTTGACGGTGCCGCGCAAGGGTCTTCGAACGTTCAAGTTTCACTAACAAATCGAAAACTTTTATCCGAACTCTCCATAAGCTTCCATATTTGCACTTGACTTTCTTTGTTCGTGCACTCACAGCGCGTATTCTTCCTATTTTTTCCTGTTGACGTAAAAGTTTTTTCCTACTTGAGTGGAGCACAAGGAAAAAAATTTCGGTTTGAAAGAAATCATAATGAAGTCATGATTCACCCTACCTCACGCGCCTCGTAGTACATTATCCTGCGGCCCGTGTTATTGCGGCCATGCGAAATTAACTATGACTGGGTGGGAGACGGGAGTATGATGGCAGATGGCAGCATAGTGAATGTGTATGATATGGCGTCAGCGTCAGCCCACATCCTAACTACTTGACTTTCACAAATACACATCGTACAAGTTGCAGAGGTCCTCCGCATTTATGAACCCTCGCACCCGCAGCATTGCATGATTTCAAGAAGAAGGACAAGTTACCTGGAGAACAGGTTGCTCTGATAGGGATTCGGGTAGCAATTTGCCGCGTGTACGGATGTGTTATGCATGTAATGACTACCAATGATGATGGTTATGACAACGCATAGTACCTACCTACGATTCCCAGCAAAAGTTTGAATCTACTTGCGGAATTAGAGAAGAACACACACTACTCGTAATATCAGTACCTTCAGGAGCACAGGTGGTCGCAATCACTGCTTCAATATCAGAATTAAGACACCCCCGCACCACTAAACACTAAACTAGATCAGAACTAGGCATAAGGAAAATGATGAGTTGAGTGGTTGGTTGCCTCAGTTGACTCACTAATTAGGCACACAGTACTGAAACTGCTGCAGAGTTATTAAGCGAGTCAAAATGACGAGTTGATGATTACAATGATGACTAACTACGGCTGTGATAACACTAATGAAAACGATCCCTTCACGAACTTACCTTTCTGTGTTGCTATAGTTTTGATGCGCTTTTCTAATTGTTAGTAGCTCATTACTTTTGTGTAGACACACGGTGTTACGCGGTCGTTGTCGGGATAGAGTTCTCGTCGTCCTCATCTAGTCATTCTGTAAGGGAAGAGAAGGAAAAACAAAATTAGTTGAAATTGGGGTTAATGTGAAGTGGGCAATGATGAAAAGTTTTGCGGGACGTAATTAAACGAATGCAATTAAAAAGGAAGCGAAGGAGTCGAGCGAAAGGAGGCCAGGCCAAAGTGTATTTTTGCAATTTGCTATAAAGTGTGTCAGGGATGATGATGAAATGCATTTCAGATTGAAAAGGATCTGTAAGGAAATTACAAATTTTGGGTCTGACTATATCGTAGACAGATAGACGAAGAAGTCACCGTTAAGGAGAAAGCCGGTCATTCAACGCGGTATCGACTGATTTGATTTTTTGGCATCAGATACGATTGGATTACCGAGTGCGTGGCACTTCAAGCAAACAAGGGAGAATTGCTTGAGAATTTAATTGAGAAACAATTTTTTAATTAACCGAGTCACCTAATAAAAAAAATACGTCGTAGTCGATAACCAGGCACGAAACTTTACCGCAGCTTTTACTAAACCTCGGAAAACCTCCAGTAACCTATATCGAACTCTAAAAAAGATTCACCATTATAAACCATTCATTAAAATGCAAAAATTACATCTGTCGGGCACGCTAAAATGAATATTGCAGACATCTCTTCGGTTTGTGGATCCGACCAGGGACGTAGCCACGGGTGGGGTTCCATGGGGTGCGGACAAAATTTTCAAATTTCCGGACAAAAAAACCTTGAACCTTGAATTGGGAATGGGAATTTGTTGAGTTGTTTTGTTTTTATACCCGTCACTATGTGAAAGGGTATATTAACTTTGTCATGAAGTTTGCAACGCACTGAAGGAAACATCTTCGACTATATAAAGTATATATATTTATTGATCAGTGTGACGAGAGAAATCAATTGAGCGATGTCCGTCTGTCTGTCTGTCCGTCTGTTGCAACGCAAACTAGTCCCTCAGTTTTGAAGCTATCGGGCTCAAATTTTGTATACAAGTTTCTTTTTAGTGTACGCTATATATATGTCGGAACGAATGGAATCGGTAATCGGACAATGGGGTCATGGGACTACCATAGAAACCAACCTCTGAAAATAAGGTTCTTCTAAGAAAACCTTTTTTATTTATGTAACAATCTAAACCAAACTTCACCCATGTGTGTTCCTAGTAACAGTGGCGTAGATAGGGGGGGGGGTCAAGGGGATCAATCCCCTCCCCCCAACCCTTCGGTCACAATTTTTTTATTATTACTTTAGATACGAATAACAAAGCAAAAGTAAGCTTTTAGCTGGAGTTATTCAACGTGTGTAGTGTTTCATAAAAACCTGCACTTCCTCAACTTTCAATTCAATTGTTTCAATTGTAAAATAGAAGCGTATCTAGAAGTGCTGGTAGTACATACGATTATAAAGATTTTTTCAGGAGAGTGGAAAACTAATGCGAATAAAAAGAAAACGCTGCAAAACGGCTTCAAATTTTTCAGCATTCTTTATTGTTTATCAACATTTTTTTTTTCTCTTTTATAAGTTAAAATTTGTCGAAAGGTTTTATAGTATATAGCAGGGCAATGAAACTTTTGACTTTCTCTAGTTGTTCGCAATTTTATTGAATTTAATACGAAAAACTCTCAAAGCTGAAACCAAGATTATTTATTTTTAACTAAATCGTTTATAAAATTCCCAAAATTGAAAGACAAACCTAGTCAAAAGTATTTACACAAAGTGCATTTTTGTGCATGCTTCACAAACGGCGGCTTCTGCAGAGAGTATGGCGAGGTGAAATGCAAAACAGCTTTTGTTTTCGCAAAGTTTAGCATATGCGAAGCCAGATGAAAGAAGAATTTAAAAAATAACTGTTCTTGTTCTAAAAATAGACGCAAATGAACTGATGCTTATCAGTTGTCAAAAGTATTTACACACGATTTCTTTGCGTCAAAAGTATTTTCACAACGGACGTTTGCCATTAATATTTGGTTTGCAGGGACAAGTGCAGGTTCGTTTGTTCTAATAATTGTAATCCATTTACAGATAATTTAATTTAATCATTTAACTAATTACAGTTATTTAATAAAATGCCGAAAACAAAGGAGTTAACCGTTGAGCGCCGAGCTGAAATTGTTACTAGGTTTAAGACCGGTACCTCCGCAGTCGAAATAGCTGAATTGTATCAAATCTCACGAAAAACTGAGTACAACTTAGCAAAAAATCAAAGTGCGATACAGTTGGAAGCTTGGAAAATCAAAAAAGATCAGGCCGAAAACCTGTGTTGGACCCAAGACAATGCAGGCACATACTAGGAGTTGTAGCAAATAATCCAAGTGCAAGTCCTGTCCAAATTGCCGCACAGTCAAAAAAAAATAATTGGCAAACAAATTAGTGATGCTACACTGCGACGCAGGCTAAAGGAAGATGATTTTAATACCTATGTTGTCCGTAAAGTGATTGACATCACACCAACCAACCAGACAAAACGTCTTAAATTTGCGTTGGAATACATAAAGAAGCCTCTTGACTTCTGGTTTAACATTTTATGGACAGATGAGGCTGCATTTCAGTACCAGCAAGCATTTTATGCATTTAAAAGAAAAAAAAGCATTTGGCAGCGCAGCCAATCAATAGGTTTGGTGACGGCACAGTCATGTTCTGGGGATGCCTTTCCTACTATGGCTTCGGAGACCTGGTACCGATAGAAGGGACTTTAAACCAGATCGGATACCTCCATATCATAAATAACCATGCTTTCACATCAGGAAACAGACTTTTTTCAACGTGTGACTGGATTCTGCAGCAGGACAATGCTCCATGCCATAAGGGTAGGATACCCACAAAATTTTTGAATGACCTTAATTAGGCGGTTCTTCCTTGGCCCCGAATGAATGAGTATTTCCCCGAGAATAGAGGTACCATTCTGGGCGGCCAACCCCAATGTTTTTTTTTTTGATACCTACATAATCTCGAAAAACAAAATCCCACCCGGTGATAATCCCGCTTTATACAAAAAAAAACCCGTTGAACATTATCCAAACATTACTAAATCCCGCCATTACAAAATATCCCCCTACTAAAAACCCCGCTGTTTTAGAATCCCGTTAGTGGGTAGAGAAACAAACAAAAAACACGGCCAAAATTTTTTTTTAGCTTACAAAAAAAATAATAGTTATGTAATGTGATTCCTAGCAGGTAATGCGATATTTCCTCTTAGAATAAATCCGTCGGAATATTTGTTTATTTCTTCAATAAAGATGACAATTTAGCCCCTAGAGAACAAGGTTGTTATACAGGGGATACTTAAGTGTCGACTACCGACAGACTAGTCGGGGTCTGCGAGGAGACCGATTATTTTAACGGCAAATGTGGTGGCGCTTTTTAATATCCCGTCATAAAAGGTAAGTATTCTTTCAAAAATCGCGCGCGCGATACTTACCTTTTATGACGGGATATTAAAAAGCGGGATATTGAAAAGCTGTATTTTGAATTAGCGGGTTATTGAAATGGCGGGATATTAAATTGGCGGGATTTTGACTAGACGGGATTCCAATTGAGCGGGACTTTAAACTGGCGGGATATTGAAATGGCGGTATAATGAATGTCAGGAATTTGAAAAACGGGAATATGAAGGCCGGATTTCGTAGCAAATCGGTTTTTTTTTATCTGGAATTTGGATTCAGCGACCCAGCAGCGTTTCAACCGCACTGAGTATTTCCCTAGAAAACTACAAATTTCTGAATGAATGAAGTCAGGTACCTGCCTATGGTTAAAAAAACCGGTACTTAAAAATATTGATACCGGTGTTAGGAACAGGCCTAGTTAGAGGTGAGAGCTTCCGTCCCCTCTGGTTAAGCCCATAAAATTATAACTGTGCTAAGGACGTCTATATGGTGCACATGTTGTCGTATCATGCCATATTGCTATAGTAAATTCTTAGCGATCGGCCGTGGGATGAAATATATTTGGGAATTGAAGTAGCCGCAAGGATCAGGTTTTGTTGAACGCCTTTATCCCCAGAGATTATGTTAATTACGGACTCCGGCTTATTTCTAGGTGCCAATAATAATATTCACGTCTCATATGACGAAAATTGCGTTCTCGAAGATCTCCCGAGTATCCTTAGGAGATAGGGTGTTATCTTACAAGAGGTTTTCTACCCCTAAATCGAAGCTGGATAACGGAAAACTCGGCATGTTCCTAGTTCAATTTGTGCCTGATATGGATGGTAAAGGTGTTTTGAGTGTTAGTTATGTCCTGAATGAAAAGGTACAATGGAAAAGGCTTCAGAAACATAAGATAGGACAATGTTTTAAGTGGCAGCGTTTCGGTCATGTTTCCTCCAACTGTTGCCTCGAGATTAGGTGTGCTCGCTGTGGAAAGAGCCATACGGTGGAGGAGTGTCAAGTTGCAAACGACTCGGACAATGTTTTCTGCATCAATTGCAATAGCTCAGGTCACCCAGCTAGCTATTGTGTATGCCTCCCGGTAGCGAAAATGGCAAAGGCACCCCGTAAGCCCTCGCAGCAGTCGAGAAAGCTTTTGTTACTAAATCGTTAAAAGCCAAAGTTGAAAAAGGTATTTCCTTTGCTTCTGGGATGCAACTCTCTCTTCAAGTGCGACATGCTCACACTGATGAACCCAGTAACGAGCTTTGTTCCTCACCTAAAAACCTTTAAAACAATCAACGAGCGCATATTGACATATTTTGAGTTAATTTTCAAATTATGCGGTTACCAAGGGATCAAATAAAATGTATATCCTCAATTCTTGTTTTTTTTTTGTTCATACTTATAAAAGGAACGCTCTGCAGGAATTTCTTTACGCAGAATTTTCAGATTTTTTGTTTCTGTCAGAAACAAAATTAAAGGAATCTCATAGAGTTTCTACCGTTGTTATAACTCGGATGGACTTAGAAACCACGGTACTGCAATAATGCACAAATCCTACATTGCAACCAGGCGTTTTCTCTACCACCTCTTGTTTGTATTGAAGCGCACAGCATCTCATGCCAAATTAATGGCAAATCACTGGCTTTTATTGGCATCATAATTCTAATGACCTTATAAGGGACCTACAGACAATATTATCCGTCACAGATAGCTACGAATACTTAATTATCGGTGGCGACTTTAATGCCCGAGGTCAGACATAGGGATTGTGGGAACCCTTCTGATAATAGCTATGGCATATCATTGAACTCATGGCTAACCATGTTTGGTAGACCTTTAAAAGCCTTTTGCAAGTGTCTGGAATAATGGTTTCATCTATAAGATGCTATAATGGAACTTCCCGGTGCACATTATAAAAATTGTCAAAAGCTTTCCTTCCGATAGATATGCTGTGGTTACTGTCAATTGAGCATCAAATCTGGCGTTCCACAGGGTTCCGTGTTAGGGCCCGCTCTCTTTTATATCTGTACTTCTGATATTCCGAAAGTTAAAAAGAGACTCACGGCGAACTTTGGGGTTAACCTATTTGCGGATGATTTGAATGCCTGGTGCTCTAACCACAACGCCCGTACTGCTATCTTTCAACTTCAAAAAGCGTATTTTTTGGTATCTACACTTTTTTTCTTATCTTAGAAATTGTTGTATTCGGGATTTAGTTTAGGCTTCTAGGTCAGCTCTCTTCAATATTAATGTGTTATCCAGTCAATCTAGGTAACCCTCAGAGTCAGCAGGATTCAGCATTCTAGTCTTGGCATCGAAGCATCCACAACTGTAACTCAGGAACAAGCCTCGAATGACCGTCCAAGTTAGCATCGAGTGCGAACAAAACTGGAACATTCCGACAGCGTGTGTTGAACATTATAATTTTTGTATTATTGAATTGAATAATTTAAGAATAAAAATCAAACCTAAAAGATTGCTCCATAGCTTTCACTTAACGACTTCACGAAAGAATCCACTTGACCCTTAAATCTATTGGTTACATCGGGGAACAGTTCGCAGAAAAGTGACCAAACCACTCACCGATATGTGTACTTCAAGAGCACTACGTTAATTCGCGCCGCACAAGAATGAATATGGTTATAACGGTAACTTAAACTGAAAAAGTCTATGACAAACATGTAGCTAGGACTTTTTCTAACACCGGTGTATCGGTTCTAAGCCGTTGTTAAATTAGTACTGACGTCAAAAAATTAAGGCATCCGACACCGCAAAACTATGTAGGCTTTGTAAGGGATGAACCCCTGAAATAGCCAAATTGAAATAACACCAGAATTTATTCTAACGTAGTTATTAGCGAAATTTTAGAACCGGTCCGTTCAACAAAGCAATGACAACATAACTATCGCGAGAAAAAGCGGCGCAAATCAGCGTCCCCTCAGAGAATACTCGAAGGAGCAAAAAGCTTGTGGGTCATGCTCCTCCTGAAAGCAAAAGCTCTTCCAAGCATCTTGTGAATTGCTCTCTTCGAAACAAGTGTGTACCGTCAAGGTACACTTCAGACGAAACTGCATCATGCAAAAGGGAGCATAGATCATATAGTGCATGACTTTCAATGCTGAGATAGAACTGATTAAAGAAACATGGGAACCTTCAGGCCATATTTGTATATAGCAGTAAGAAGCTTCATGACTATTTAATATTAAAAAAAACAGTGGCTGTAAGCGAATCCTTGCTATCACGACAAGAGAAGAGACGATTGAACTCACTCTTGACAGTAGAATAACACTCTCCGAGTGGCACGTTTCCACTGAGCAATCTGTGTCAGATGATAAACACATCAGATTCAACCTTGCAGTTAGCTGAGCGTTCAGAATGCACCCATGTGCCCCAGAGAAACCTTCTTTGTTCAAGAACTTGGTATTTTCGCTGCTTCTGGACGTCAGCTAGCAATATGAATCGGGAGTATTAGCCATTCTTCCTTCCTATCCTCCTCGTGGCTGGGGTTATGCGAAACTGTCAGCTTTGAGGCTTTACACGCTTGTTTACCGCGAGCTTCCTAACTCCTAACTGCGAAACATGCTCAGATAACGGATAACGACTGAATTTTAGTGGCGCCAGTCAGTCTTACCGGAGCGACCCTGAATGGCCCGAAGGCAAGCTATACGCTAGGGATTAGCTCACTTCCGTGTCATATTAGACATTTACAAATGTCAAGTCAACAAACAAACTCCTACATGTCCATGAAGGAGATTAGGCTCTCCTTTCTCTTCAAAACAATGGAGTGGTTAGTGGACTTACACATAAGAGACTTGATACCAACGAATTACATTACGCGGGGCTCGATCCGACCGGCGAAGTTCTTCAAAAGAAAAAATAAGTATCATAAGGCAACGCAAAATTAATAACGCGGAGGCAGCTGTTCATAACGGTAATAGATCTTAGCTGTTTCTATTATCGGGATCGGGGCTTCTTTTTATTCGCTAGAAAAGAAGCAGCCTCTCGTGTTAACGACACAACTTACATTTTGAAGAAGGGGTTCTTCGCCTATTCCACCGTCTAAAACAGATAAATACACTGCGCTTCAATGAAACCGGGCCACACGGTAAGCGCGAACTCTAATCAAAACAGGCATTGTGTTTGTTGTGTGAGTTACCGGTACTTCAGATAAAAATCATAGTTATTTGAATTGCCATTAAATGCACTTTCTGTAGATATAACTTTCATAGTTGTAAGTTTCATACTTTTTGAGAAAATTGAATTTGAGTTCGAAAGTGGCGAGTGGCCCGATTTTTGTGAATCCGAGTGTATGTTCCGTTCTTCATTCCGCGCGACACATCCCGAACAAAAAAGGCCCAGTCAACTTGGGCGTACAGAATTGCTGGAACGAAGGTTTGGGTGGAATCAAACCATGTTGAAAGTTAGTGGGGGAAACACTCCTCGCTAGGTGGTCACATCATGGGTTACCCCAGGCTTGCCAGATGCCGCGATTTTTCGCGAATTGGGCTACTTTTTTTCAATTTTGCGACAGAAAATTTCATTTTGCGATGGGCGCCTTCCGTGGGCTACTTCTGAAGCTGAAATTGCGACTATTGCGATTTTCAAATACGCAAATATTGCGATTTTTTCAAAACCACTTTTTACAAAGTTCAAGATATTAAATACGTATTGTGAACCCTCCCCATCGGAATTGAACGAATTACATGTCATTCACGACCATAACTTCACAGTAGGATTAACAGCTGAGTGATATGATCCTGCTTGAATTGCCATATAGCGAAATTTTCACCAGGTTTCATGCTTCCGTCTTCTTCTCAGTACCGTATAGCCCCATGTGGGGCCATGGTGCGTTAACTCAGCCGTCTATAGGAAACTTCGAGTCAAAGTTACATTGCATATCATTTCGGAGTGTATATAATGTTGCAAGTACTATATATTTCCTATCCGCACATGTACGCAAATTTTTACCACGCCGAGATTCGATCCCTGAGAGTGCGACTCAACCAAGTGAGCCACGGAGCGTGAATGCTTCCGTCGCCGTAGGTAAATTTTTAAACTGTTCAACCTTGTGATAATCACATCATTTTAATAATTTTAAAAATTTATATCTTCGTGATTTTACTGGGATCGTCATAGCGTAAGCACAGGTAAATAAGGGAACTGTTTCCAGCATTTTTTAAATTAATTTTCATGCTCCAAAACTCTAGCTGGATGTTACCGGCATCTATTATTTTGATTCTTTGGCCGACTGCACATGACGCAACTTTTCTGATAATCATGTTTCAAACCCGCATGAAACTTCTTGATTTGTAACCTTTCCCATGCATGCCAGAGGATGAACTAATTGCAAACGGGTGTGAAACTACCTTCCAATGCGTACTTAATTTGTTTTCCCATTTCTGCATATGACGAAAGACACAAATCAAAAAGTTTCATACGGGTTTGAAACGTGATTCTCATAAAAGTTGCATCGTGTGCAGTCGGCCTAAGAAAGAAACTAATTGATATTTTGTGTTTTTTTTTTGCAAAGATTTTTCTGGGACCCTTACTCTGTTCTAGAATTTTTTAATTATCAGATTTGCTGTGTACATAAAATCTGCTTTGATAGGGCACTCCATTTGATACAGGCACTCCACGTGCCAAGAAAATTTGATTGTTTTTTTGTTTTTATACCCTTCGCTCGTAGAGTGAAAGGGTGAAGGGTATTCAAATTTCGGCTGCGCTCGAAATTAGCCTGGTTCTCGTTTTTTTCAATTCTGTCTGGTGAAAATTATTTGAAACAAATTAATTTTCGGAGTCAGGGAACACTATAGGTTTTAATAAATGAAAAATAGACGTATGCTATTTATTTCTATTTAAAATCTCAATTGATCCAGCCGTAGCATCCAGATAAGTACTTGTTTGCCGTTTTTGCATCTTATTTGCCGGGACCACCACGCGTATTTTCTCTCGTGTATGGAAGTGTTTTTGTTTTTCTTATTGGAATATACACTGAGCTTAAATGAAACCGGGCCACACGGTAAGCGCGAACTCTAATCAAAAAAAGCAAATCGTTTGTAATGTAAGTTAACGGTACTTCAGATAAAAATCATAGTCATTTGAATTGCCATTAAATGCACTTTCTGTAGATATAACTTTCATATTTGTAAGTTTCATACTTTTTGAGAAAATTGAATTTGAGTCGAAAGTGGCGAGTGGCCCGATTTTTGTGAAGCCGAGTGTAGATTACCTTAGTGACAACCAATTTATGCATCCATGTGAGCTTTTTTGCTACGCATTTACACCATGTGTATGTTGCGCGATTTTGGGCTACTTTTTTAGCTCAAACTTGCGATTTGAGTTTTTCAAAATCTGGCAAGCCTGGGTTACCCACAAGGCGATGTACTCTCACCACCTTTGCTATAGTCTCCGGTTGATAGACGAACAACACTCGCTACTTGAAGCGAGCGTTTTTTTTTCTTTCTTCAATGGCTACGCTCACAACATCAATTAGTGGCAAGACTCACGCTCAGGATGACGCAGTGGTCATATTGTAACGATTGTACGGCCTATAATAATTTTGTAAATGCTTCGCTGGTATGGTGTCCCTAAACAAACTGCAGTGCAAGGCCACGAAAAGCTGTATAAACGCCAACGACTTGCTTGTCTGGCTAATACGGGTTTATAGTACCAGCTGTATCCTAGGCCTGGAGTTTTCTGAAAAATTAGCCACTGAGAATAAATGCAGCCTTCAGCACCCTCAAAATCTGTCTATCTTTTTATTTTGCCCTTCACATCCCGGATCGGATGCAATGGTCAAATAACAGCCGGTTCATTGATCCTACGAGCATCGTGAGGTTCACAGATGGCACTAATACTGACACGGCGTAGATGCTGGTTACAGTGGGTGTTTGGCCTAGTGTGGTCCAAACTGACATTCAGACTATTAAAACATGCACCAGGGAGATCCTGAGTTGCGGCGGGGTTTCAGTGACGTCCGTATCGCTACATTATTTACTGATGGCCAGTATACAATCAAAGCACTGGCTTCACACAAGTTGTGACCGTCTCTCGTAACTCCGTGGTAACTTTTAGGTACCAAGGTACATTTATCGAGGGAAATTAAAGAACATTTCAACTATTTAAGGGAACTCATCCTTTCTATTCATTGCCGCTGTCTATGGCTACCTAAGGAGCTGGTCTTCGCCTTAAAAAATTCAACTTATTTGATAATGATGACATTCTAATATAGCACCATGCATCATTTTAGATTGGCCTATAAAAGGTGAATATGGAATTTCAATTTTGATTTTTGAATTTCTGGAATCTTGAATTTCTGGAATTTTGAATTTCTGTAATTTTGAATTTCTGTAATTTTGAATTTCTGTAATTTTGAATTTCTGTAATTTTGAATTTCTGTAATTTTGAATTTCTGTAATTATGAATTTCTGTAATTTTGAATTTCTGTAATTTTGAATTCCTGGAATCTTGAATTTCGGGAATTTTGAATTTCTGTAATTTTGAAATTCTGTAATTTTGAATTTCCGTAATTTTGAATTTTGAATTTCTGTAATTTTGAATTTTGTATTTGAATATTGAATTCTGAATTTTGAGTGTGAATTGTGAATTTTGAATTTCTGGAATCTTGAATTTCTGGAATTTTGAATTTCTGTAATTTTGAATTTCTGTAATTTTGAATTTCTGTAATTTTGAATTACTGTAATTTTGAATTTCTGTAATTTTGAATTCCTGGAATCTTGAATTTCGGGAATTTTAAATTTCTGTAATTTTGAAATTCTGTAATTTTGAATTTCTGTAATTTTGAATTTTGAATTTCTGTAATTTTGAATTTCTGTAATTTTGAATTTCTGTAATTTTGAATTTCTGTAATTTTGAATTTCTGTAATTTTGAATTTCTGTAATTTTGAATTCCTGGAATCTTGAATTTCTGGAATTTTGAATTTCTGTAATTTTGAACTTCTGTAATTTTGAATTTCTGTAATTTTGAATTTCTGTAATTTTGAATTTCTGTAATTTTGAATTTCTGTAATTTTGAATTTCTGTAATTTTGAATTTCTGTAATTTTGAATTTCTGTAATTTTGAATTCCTGGAATCTTGAATTTCGGGAATTTTAAATTTCTGTAATTTTGAAATTCTGTAATTTTGAATTTCTGTAATTTTGAATTTTGAATTTCTGTAATTTTGAATTTTGTATTTGAATATTGAATTCTGAATTTTGAGTGTGAATTGTGAATTTTGAATTTCTGTAATTTTGAATTTCTGTAATTTTGAATTTCTGTAATTTTGAATTTCTGTAATTTTGAATTTCTGTAATTTTGAATTTCTATAATTTTGAATTTCTGTAATTTTGAATTCCTGGAATCTTGAATTTCGGGAATTTTGAATTTCTGTAATTTTGAAATTCTGTAATTTTGAATTTCTGTAATTTTGAATTTTGAATTTCTGTAATTTTGAATTTTGTATTTGAATATTGAATTCTGAATTTTGAGTGTGAATTGTGAATTTTGAATTTCTGGAATCTTGAATTTCTGGAATTTTGAATTTCTGTAATTTTGAACTTCTGTAATTTTGAATTTCTGTAATTTTGAATTTCTGTAATTTTGAATTTCTGTAATTTTGAATTTCTGTAATTTTGAATTTCTGTAATTTTGAATTTCTGTAATTTTGAATTTCTGTAATTTTGAATTCCTGGAATCTTGAATTTCGGGAATTTTGAATTTCTGTAATTTTGAAATTCTGTAATTTTGAATTTCCGTAATTTTGAATTTTGAATTTCTGTAATTTTGAATTTTGTATTTGAATATTGAATTCTGAATTTTGAGTGTGAATTGTGAATTTTGAATTTCTGGAATCTTGAATTTCTGGAATTTTGAATTTCTGTAATTTTGAATTTCTGTAATTTTGAATTTCTGTAATTTTGAATTTCTGTAATTTTGAATTTCTGTAATTTTGAATTTCTGTAATTTTGAATTTCTGTAATTTTGAATTTCTGTAATTTTGAATTTCTGTAATTTTCAATTCCTGGAATCTTGAATTTCGGGAATTTTGAATTTCTGTAATTTTGAAATTCTGTAATTTTGAATTTCTGTCATTTTGAATTTTGAATTTCTGTAATTTTGAATTTTGTATTTGAATATTGAATTCTGAATTTTGAATTTTGAATTTTGAGTGTGAATTGTGAATTTTGAATTTCTGTAATTTTGAATTTCTGAGTTTTGAATTTTGAATTTTGTATTTTGAATTTTGAATTTTGAATTTTGAATTTTGAATTTTGAATTTTGAATTTTGAATTATGAATTTTGAATTTTGAATTTTGAATTTTGCATTTTGAATTTTGAATTTTGAATTTTGAATTTTGAATTTTGAATTTTGAATTTTGAATTTTGAATTTTGAATTTTGAATTTTGAATTTTGAATTTTGAATTTTGAATTTTGAATTTTGAATTTTGAATTTTGAATTTTGAATTTTGAATTTTGAATTTTGAATTTTGAATTTTGAATTTTGAATTTTGAATTTTGAATTTTGAATTTTGAATTTTGAATTTTGAATTTTGAATTTTGAATTTTGAATTTTGAATTTTGAATTTTGAATTTTGAATTTTGAATTTTGAATTTTGAATTTTGAATTTTGAATTTTGAATTTTGAATTTTGAATTTTGAATTTTGAATTTTGAATTTTGAATTTTGAATTTTGAATTTTGAATTTTGAATTTTGAATTTTGAATTTTGAATTTTGAATTTTGAATTTTGAATTTTGAATTTTGAATTTTGAATTTTGAATTTTGAATTTTGAATTTTGAATTTTGAATTTTGAATTTTGAATTTTGAATTTTGAATTTTGAATTTTGAATTTTGAATTTTGAATTTTGAATTTTGAATTTTGAATTTTGAATTTTGAATTTTGAATTTTGAATTTTGAATTTTGAATTTTGAATTTTGAATTTTGAATTTTGAATTTTGAATTTCTGGAAATTTGATTTTCTATTAACGGAACTTTCGGCATTAGTTCGAATAATCGACGCTCTACTGTACGAACAGACGTGCGACAGGAAGGCTTAATTCAATGACTCCACTTTCTGTCATACTAAAAAGGTTAAAGTTCGGGACAACTTTAAAGAGCACAAAATGCCTTTGAACCAAAGTAAAGCCTTGTCTGTGCAGAGCGCTGCACTTCACATTTAGTTTGAACAAAGCCAAGGACGAACCTACCATGACAGGTACTTACACCACAAAAAAAAACAGCAGAATGAAAAATGGAAATCATCTATATTAGTTGGAGATTCCCAGCAGTACACTCTCTCATGGTGTTCCCATTTCCAATTAGTGTGCCTCTCGTTCTTTGCAGCAAATTCCATTTAAGTCATACATATGTATTGCAGAAATACAGAAAAAAAAATTCGCATATTGTCTGTATATCATATACACACTAAATCGTCTACATGCAGGGATGTACATACTCGTATTTATGGAAGTGAATAGAAGCGGCAAAATAATAAAGTCCTGCTCCTCGAGTTGAGAGGTTAAGATGCTAGAAAGAAGGATATGGGATCCGTAGAAGCATATGCACGAGTACTTATTGAATTTATATATGTACATATGAACATAGATGTGCATGTACTCGTTAATCAGAAATTGAGAAGCGTAAATAAGAGTGCTTGAACGTGCCCAGCACTGGGGCACAAAAGGAATGGATGTACCCTACATATACGTGGAGCAAAGAAAAATTTCCAAGCCTCCGAGCGTAGTTTTATAGTGACTTTGCGCTTTTTTTGAACAACGGACGAGCTTATTTTGCTGCCAGCAAAATATGTCGTCGTTCATCGCTATCGTCTCTAGAAGACTCAACGTCTGGAAACTTTCCGTACATAAAGCGGAATCAAAAAAAGGGGTGAGAAGTATCCGGTCGCTTCAAAGAATTCTTTTCTTCGCGGACGAAGCCTCAGCAAGACGAGGATCTCGGTCGTCTTCGTCGTGCGTACAATAGGGCACTAGACTATTAGGTGGTGCGGATTGACTGATTGATGATGGTAACAATAATGCCACGCAGCCAGCAGGAATCAGGACGGAAGGACGATTTTTTTGTATGCGCGCTTATTGTTATGTTGTATTGTAACGATGTACCTGCTCCCTGGTAACTACTATGTATGAGGTGTAGATAATAATAATCTGTTGGGAAAATAACTCAGCCGTATTGTGTCCAAAGTCCTCTCTGAAAAAATCTCGTGGACATACTAAAGCCCCACATTTATGTGGGAGTAATAGGGTGTCCACATACACCTATAGAATTGTGTTCACTTAGCATTGTGTAATGTACGCCCTAGATATGTGCGGTATGGCATGTCAATCGAATAGCGCCAGGATACTCTGATGGATTTCGACATATAAGTAGGAACGTGTTACTATGACGCTGCCAATCTATGTGTGGATGATACTGCAACATTTGCTGGAATGATGGGTTTTACATGACGAATGTGTTTGTTGTGCTTTTGTTGACGCAAGATGGTGTCGGCGAAGGGTGAAAAATGTAGGTCAAAGATAAAAACTGCTGCGGGTAAAGTATTCAGGACATAGGCATAGTTGAAATTGTCATATCTTTATTATGCGTTTTTTATGTGGAATCATAGGGAATGCAAATGAAAAGTGAATAATATGGGAAGGGGAAGAATGGAATTTTGCGTTAAAAAAAACATAGGGAAGATGCATAACTTCAAACTTATTTTTATTCTACGAATGTTCTTAGGATTTGAATTTCAAATTACGGTTTCTCTTCCGTAAGGCCCAGATTAAAGTGTTCGATCCGCTGAAGAGCAGCGAGAGCAACGGAATCAGGAGAAGGAAATACGCATCGGCGCAAATAAGCCCGAGGGCTGGGAGAGTCTGTCTATTTCTAAGAGATGAAGACATTGATATCGGCTTTGTTAAGGAACCTTCGGATGCACAATGTATCTACGAAACTGCTCATGGATAAGACAAAAGTACATATACCAAAAACTAGCATTTTATCCAAAAGCTTCTCTGCTCTCACTTCGGCTCATCCGATCTAACGGATATTAGAATGGAGGTTTCAGATACGGGAGGGAGGTACATATATCTCCTCCGCCTGTAATCTTCCTCGAATTCAACCCTTGTGATAGGATGCGATGCCATCGCACGACAGCACGGAAATACAGAGGAAACTCGATCACCCGATATTCCATTACTCGAAAAACCATTGTCCCCCAGGACGTTGGACATCCAGAGATGCCCTAGGGGATGGAGCCAATGCCTCTGCAACCGTGCAGGTTAGGCCAACGAAACAGCTCCTCAACGAGTCATCAGCGGCATGTGCTTGCTGTAGATCAGAGGAGAGTATTGGGCGGGGTTTGTGTTGCCCGTGACCCCTTGCCCTCTACATCCAAAGGTGATCTCGCATGTCTGGGGTTAACAGCAACAAACAAAGGGGTAAAAATGGTGATGGCGAGAGTAGAATCCTGAGGTTTGCTGAGGCAATGAGACACGCTCTCCGTTGTAAATGCTCTTTTTCCACAGACGACAGCACTGTAGTAGGGTACATTTAACTATTACTTTTATGTATACAAAACGCATATGAAACGTTTCATACCACAAGCTCTTCCTTCAAACCGTGCGCATATCCAAGAGTTCTGGTGGCCTTTTCTGTCACTCCGCTTCGACAGGTTTTTACCAGAGAAGTTTGCTATCAAGTGTGACACCTAGATTTTTGACCTGACTGGTAATCGGAAAAAAGAGTTTGTAATTGTACATAAAGTATCTAAATTTATTCAGAATTTCAGTTTTTCGAAGAAGGGCGTGAGCTCTTTGATAGATAATCTCCGGAAATTTGGCACACTTATAGAGCTTCTTGGCATTTCCTCCAAATTTCAAGATCATACCTCTCCGCGTTCGCATGTTACAGCTTCCTAAATCGCACTTCTGTGTTCTAATTGAAAATTGTCGATAGCTTGAAAATTCGTATGTGGAAAATTTTGTAATTTAGGAAATTTGTAGAGCACCCCAAAAATCAAATCAAGTCTCTAGCTGTCAAGGTATAGAAGTTATAGCCGTCGAAAGATGCGATTTATGGTATACATTTTGATTCCTGTACGATCGATATTTAGCGAAGTAATGTTCTCTGTTTTCCACTTGAGACTGCTTGTTTCCCAGGATGAGACGCACCATCTTACTCTGATCTATATCTTTAGGGATAGAACCCGCTTATACTTCAATACGATCAATGTGTTCTGCACCGTGTGGATTATCCACCTCCGGCATATGAAGTTTCGCTGGAACCTAAGTAGTGGCAGGGGCTCTTTGCTCTGAAAGCTAGGCTGAATCCTTGATCAGATCGGTTTAGATTGTACTCGTTTTGTTATATTTACGGATTATCTTTCAACTAGCTATATCCACAAGACCTTAGTCCCGCATCCAGCAGGTTAGAAAATACTATAAGGCGTTAGGTACTCAAAAAACCTAATTTGTCAAAATTTGTGCCTTGGATGGGTTGACTTGAAGCCGTCACACAATTTTGTAGCGCTGATTCCGTGTATACCCCTGAATGGAGTTACTTGTATAGGTAAATGCAAGCTTTCACAAAAGGCTGTCGTCAGCCAGGCGTATAAAGGGGTTATAGCACTCCTTCTTCTTCGTAGCTGTGCGCCACCTGACTTGCTCTGCTTTCAGGTTTTTGGATTTTATATGATGCTGCTGAATTTATAGTCGAGGCTGAACTCTGCTTTGATGATTTCGGTGAAGGAAACAGCATCGAACAGAGTTATGTGCCTCGCGTAACACCCTTCAGTCCTCAATTTGAAACCTTATCCTAAAAATACCTTGAGTCCAGAAAACGTCTCCGTTTCTCGGCCAGGGCGGGACAGTGGTAAAGTAAGTGTCTCTTCCTCTTCTTTGTCATCACAAATTCTGTAAAAGTCGTTGCGAGGAGTTCGTAGTTTTCTAGCGTTCTCCCCAATAGGACAATACCCTGTTATTACCCTCACCATATTGCGAATATGATTTCAGCTCAAGGATAGTAGCATGGCGTTACGCAAGTTCAGTCATAGGTCCATCATGCGTTGGTCCAGTGTTCTGCAGCGGCTTCTATTTATCAATGCACAAGCGGCCGACTGCAACGCTACCTGCTGACGCATTCCGGGCCAAGTCATCTGCGTACCGATTGCCTAGTCCCTAGTATAGTGTTGAAGAAACGACCCATCAAAGTACTGAGACTCACTTCTCTATATTTCTTGATGTATGGGCAGCGCTAAAGACAAGTGATTAAAATGCAGCCTGCCTTTAAGTACATAAAGTGACGGAGTTTGGTTTGACAGTTCGCTAGAGTCAACACTAAGTCATATTCGCGCGAAAATAATATTTGATTTCTGAAACATTTAGCGACCAAAACTGAGTCAAAGAGTATTCGGAGTGTCGGTTTGTGACTGAATATTGTGCAGAATTCAAGAACCAGTAAATACACACGGAATAATTCTGATAATTACATTAGAATTCACTGCAAGGTAAATGTCAAAACGCCCGTTAGATCAAACGTCACCCGAAGACTTCTCTATCAGCAAAAAGAATCCCAGCAAAATGACATCAGCTGATAAAAGGGAGCTCGTCCTGATGTTTTCAGACATAATAGATGAAAAATTAAGTGATTTCGCAAGGAAGAGCGATATTCAAGAGATGTTTTCAAGAATGACGAATATAGAAAAGCAATACGAACGAATGGCAACCGAATTTGATCAAATGCGTAAATTATGCGAAAATCAGGCGAACCAAATAGAAAAGCTCCAGAAAAACTTATTGTCAAATAACTTGATCATCAAGGTCCCAGCAACTACAAGTAGCACAATAACGTCAATCAAAGATGTCTGCATAACTACCTTACAGTGTTGCACCAGTCTATCCGACGATCAAATCCAGCAATTACCATCGTCTGCGGGATCTTCGACGAATTTCCGGGTAGTCTTACATGACAGGCAGCAGGTCATGAAAGCCCTACGAAATAAGAAACAACTAAATAAAACTGGAATTATAGTTCAAAAGGACTTACCATTTGAAATTAGGCAAAAGCGAAATTGTTTACTCCAGCTTCGAAAACGAATCATCGCGAAGCAACCAAACACCAAAATATTTGTGAAGGACGATATAATGTGGGTAAACGACAAGAGATTTACTTGGGATTGCAATGCCAACAAATTGCAATACAACGGCGAAGACGGAGAAACAGAGCTAAATGCGATTTTAGGAACTGATTTACAAACGCTATTGATAAACAATCCACCACGCAATCAAAACGTCAACATGAGAGATAACCTAACCGGTACAAGTAGCTCGAGCACGACATGTCAAAACATAGCATAGGACAGGGTTGCCGTCTGCGTAAATAATAATAATAATAATGTTAATAATCAAAACATCGAACTAACAATTCTAGCCTATAATATTTCTGGTCTAAAAAATAAAAACATTTTTAATAATTTTTTTGAGTTTATAAATACATTTCAAATAATAATATTACTGGAAACTTTTACTACTGATAAATTTGAACTATATGAAAACAAATTAAAAAATTTTGAATTAAAATGGATCGCTGCTGAACGAATATACGAAAGAGGGAGACCAAGCGGAGGACTCCTCTTTGGATTCAGAAAGGATCTCGAATCTATTGATATCAAATGCACAATTGAAACCATCGATAACTGGAACTATTTCTTGTTGCATTTTCGAGAGAAAAAGCTGTTATTAATGCCAACATATCTAAACTGTAATAAATGGAATCATGATTTCACCAAGCTGTCCGACATACTAATTCAATTAGAAAACGAAAATTTACTGGTAATGGGCGACTTCAATGCCAGGATCGGAGACGAGATGCCATTGGCCAACCAAATGGGAAATGCAACCAGAAGGTCTAAGGATAATACAGTCAATGCTTGCGGGAGAAAATTGTTGGATCTTATTGACTCTTTTGGACTGAAGATTTTCAACGGGTGTTCGAATAGCGATGCTGATGGAGAATGCACTTTTGTGGGACGTCAAGGTCATTCTGTTATCGACCTATGCCTGGCCGGAGGGGACTGGATTCCCCTCATTACGGATTTCATGGTAGGAAATCGTATGTTCTCCGATCATCTCCCAATTATTGCAACGATTGGGCTAGAATGTATCGGCAGAACGAATACAACGAAAATGAATTTACTCCCCAAAATTCAATGGAAGAAAGAGCTGGCGACCCAATATAAAGAAAAACTTCAGCAAAATTTATCACATAATTCCGATGTAACCATCACGAAACTGGCAGAAATAATCAAAGAGAGCTCACATACGGTACGCGTACGACCGAAGAGTTTCTCCAAAAATCCTTGGTTCGACCGCCAATGCGAAAAAAGTAGGAATCGCTCTTTCGCTTGGCTAAGATTATTCCGAAAGTATAACAATACATACACAAGGCAGATGTATCATCAAGCAAATCAGCAGTTCAAAATACTATGCAGACAAAAGAAGCGATATTTTTACCAGGAACAGGCCAGAATACTAAGTACATGCACCACATCAAAGGACTTTTGGAGAACTGCAAAGCGACTAAACGGAGCTGATAGCTACATAATTGGGCAAGGAATTGATATTATCAGGCTGAGAAATCATTTCGAAGAAATCCTTCATGCAACCGATTGTAACGGCACTATACAATTTGCAAGACCAAACTGAGCCAATGAAATACTGGATGCAACGATTACTAGGGAAGAAGTTAATGCAGCCCTGGAAACTTGCAACGATAATAAGGCACCTGGAAGTGACCGAATTCCGGTGGAGCATTACAAATACGGAGGCGAAATCCTTCAGGATATTCTCACAGCAGAATATAATCGCATAATGGATAGCGGAGAAGTACCCAACGATTTCCGGGACTCAATAATATTTCCAATACACAAAAAGGGAAATGTAAATGATCCGTCGTGTTACCGTGCCATTTCCTTCCTTAACTCGTCAGGAAAAATTTTTGCGACGCTTCTCCAGGAAAGATTTGTCAAATGGCTGAATGCCGAGAATATTATATCAGTCAACCAGGCAGGATTTAGGAAAGGATATTCCACTAACGACCATATATTTGTACTACACACCTTCGCTCGGCATTACCTAAACACAAAGAGGAAACTATACGTCTTTTTCGTGGATTTTAAGGCAGCTTTCGACACCGTGGATCGCATGGCACTATTTTATAAACTGTATAATAATGGCATGTCATCCAAATTCGGCCATATAATGGAAAAGATGTACGAAAATACGACTGCAATGATCTGGAATGGGGAACAGCTGTCGGAGTCATTCAATACGAATATCGGAGTACGCCAAGGATGTAAACTTAGCCCGGACGCCTTCGCAGTCTACGTTAATGATATCCTAGATGGCATACCTGGTGGTGCGGAAGCCTTTGGTTTTAGCTTGAAGGGCTTACTTTATGCTGATGATATGGTTTTCTTTGCCCGATCACCACGAGAACTACAAAAAATGATCAATCATATAGAATCCTACTGCAAGCAATGGAAACTTACCCTTAATCTGCAAAAATCAAAGATCATGATCTTTAAAAAACGCTTCCGACTAGCGAGAACTGAGAAATGGACATACAACGGACACGACATTGAAGTGGTTAGAGAATACCCGTATCTGGGAATGCTAATAACAAGTAATCTCTCTATGGAAGCGCATCTTAATCAGAAGGTAAAGGAAGCGAAATGGGCAATATGCACAGTATGGAAAAATTGCTTCAACAACGCAGACCTTTCTCATACCGCGAAGTACAAAATATTTCAAGCTGCAGCCAAGTCAGTACTTTTATACGGTGCCCAAGTATGGGGCGGAGAGCAATACGAAGAGGCAGAAAAACTGCTGCGGTTTTATTTAAAACGTATGTTCCAACTTCCAGTAACCACACCCAACTATATGCTGCTCCAGGAAACAGGGCTTAGACCATTGTTCGTCGATACTCTAAAACTACACATAAATTATCTAATTAAAATATCTGCAATGAGCGATGAACGACTCCCGAAAAGGATTTTGATGCACGAAGTAGAGACAAGGACTGGAACATATGCGAATTTGCTGGAACTGGCGAGTCAAAATGGGACGCTTATGGATTGGGACGGAAAAGAAGAATCGGCATACAAACTCAGGAAACTCCTAAGCGACGTCGAACAAGCAATAAAATCTTCAACTGCGGACCATGTCACAGCATCGCGAATCATACCCCGGCCTAAACCACAACCTGGGCAATAGCACATATTTTAGAAATGAATATTCAAGAAGGAAAATATCCCTTATATTCCAAGCGCGCGGAGAGTTGCTTCCATTGAATTACAGGCCACACCGCCCGGACTTACCCGTCTACTGCAGTCTATGTAATTGGAGAGCAAGAGAAGATACACGACATTTCCTGGGTAAATGTCCAGTTCTGAAGGAAGTTAGAAGATCGTGTTTTGGAATGGACCTATTGAACGACGAGGAAATCGAGGCTTCTTTGAACGGTCGTGATTGGGATAAGCTTTATGAATTCTGTAATATAGCACTAAGCTATAGACAGCGAATTATTAATGTAAGCATCTAAAAATAAAAAAATAAAAAATAATAAAAAGAACTGAATTAAACAAATCGTCTAATGTTAAGGGGAGATCTGGGTAGGTGAACACGCAGAATCTGGAGTTGTGTGAACATCACCACCCAGCTCTCTCCAAACACTAATATGAGAATGCGGTTAACAGGCTAAAAACATAAAAATATATAAAAGTACTAACTAAAATATAAAACTTAATAAACTAATTTATATAATTTAATTGAAAATTAAAACTCGCGAAACAAATCTATATAAATTGAATTTAATGTAATATAATGTAGAAGAAAATCAACCAATTTCGGGCAGACGGCTTTAAGCCACGCCAATTTCTGTTTTTTTTCACACTATGTATACTGCATTGTAATTTTTATAATGAAATATTAATAAAACATCTATCTATCTATCTATCTATCTAAAGTGACGTCCCTACCATCAACGACGTGACAACCCATACAGACGGAATTAGGCCTGTTCCAAAAAACGGGATCCCGGTACAAAACCGGTGTCCGATATCCCGTTTTTTTTGGTACCGAGTTAAAAAAAAACCGACCGACGAGTCGGTTTTTTGGTACCGAGTTAAAAAGAACGATTCATTTCAACAATGAGCCGGTTTTTTCAGGTTTTTTGGTACCGGTTTTTAACCCGGTACTCAAAAAACCGGCATGTGGTTAAAAAAAACCGTAGGTACTGAAAAAAAAACCTGATTCAGGGAAACCGCTTGTGGTACCGGGTATTGAAAAAACCGAAACCCGGTACTGAAATCTCGGTACCGAACAGGCCTAGACGGAATGACAAATTAAAGGTTTGTGCTTGTAGAGACGACTAATGTAATGATCACTCAGCGATCGAAGTTCAACCACCGGTTCTGAGCACTATATGCGTATATTTTCTATATAGACATAGTCGGGCATAGGGCATAGTCGGCAAGCCCCAGATCCTACCCGGAAGCTTTATACTACACAACTACCTATACAGTGTTACAGTTTATTCACCTTATGTCGGGCTTCCAGTTTAGTTCCTCACCCAAGATAAGAACAAGAAATTTCGCAATGTTAGAAAAGACAAATTGTAGAGCCTGCTAGTCTAGTATAGGAATCGTACGCCATCTTGTAAAGAGGACTAATTCCGTTTTAGATGGATCAATTCCGACCCCACAGAGATTTGCCCAATCCGTTCAAAAGTTCAAAAGCTATTGATTTATCACTATACTCCAAAGTAGAGGAGATAGAACCTCTCCTTGTGGGGTAATCTACAAACAGACGAAGTAACCCAAATTACTGTGAACACGTCTAGAGGTAAGCATGGGTGCACATTGGACCTTCAACCTGTATATTAAGAAGAGCATCCGTAATCACTCTGAGTTCTGAAAGCCCATAAGCGTGCATGTGGTGACATGAATAATAGTTTTGGCGAAATGGTGCTCCGTAGATGAATACCGATTATCTCGATCTCCTACCTCTATGTCTGAGATGTTATCACGGACACGAAAGATATTTCTCATAACTCGCGATGGAGCCTTTGTGTGGCGGGTTTTCGATGTATGACTACTCCTGTCAGAGCTACTCGTATTTGCGCGGATGCATACTGCTTTTAGAGAGAAAGCCCTTAGCCCCAGCACTAGCAATTTGCTGCGATTCGAAAAACTATGGTTGCACAATGAGGATTTCACTTTAAATTGTCACAATTTCAGGTCTTGTGCAAATTTCGCAAGACGAACAAAACTATAGTCGCACGAATTATTGTTACCTAATAAAGTGGATTTATCGCGAAAAACGGATAAAGACGTTAACAAAACCGCCTTGAGAGGTTGGTAGTTCCTGAGGTAGTTTCATTCGTCGAGGCCTACGCTTTTTTTCGGACATCTCACCACCTATGAAACCGCATTCCTGTTTGCGTAATGACCGAAAGAAGTTCAAAGAGATCCTTCTCCCAGCTTGGGCCAGGAACGTAAGATGAGTCCTTTTTCATGGAATCTTCGGGCTCGAAAAGATACTTCTTCTCACGCTCCTTTCAGCTTTCGAACGGGTCGAACTCTTTTGGGGACCCTTCGTTGGTGGGCTTGATAGTTGCCATCTCTTGGCTTTTCGCGGAGGTGATAGCGGCAGAAGGTGTTTTCGCCATGGCCATGAAAAATTTATCAATGCAGAAAATGCCTATAATCTGTTATGTTGGCTTTTGTTATCATTCAAATTAATTTTTAGTCCAACGAGTAGCTGGGGAAAGTTTCGTCCCCTAAAGCATTGTTTCGCACTGCTGCGATAAGGCTATCTAGTCGCTACCCTTGGAAATTACGACAGGCGCGACAGTTAAACATTGAATTTAGGTCGTGCTAGTGACATCCAATTTCCAAGATCTTTACTGCTTTTTTGGTGGAGGTGGATCAACGGCACGCTCAAAAGTGTAATTTATCCCTATAAATGGGTACTCGTTTAACATCTGAGTGAGATCATAACCATAAAAGCAACTACAGTAGATATCGTTTATAACGACATTGGCTATAACGACGCATCGGCTATAACGACGGAAATTCCAGGTCCCGAGATCTAAGAGGCTCGCTCGGTACAATCTTTGATGGATATAGCGACCATCGCTATAACGACTGATCGGTTATAACGACTGCATTTTTCCGACTCGAGAGGCAAAATGATCGGATATAACAACGAACGCTCGTCACATGTCATTTTTTTGTATGCGAAATTATTGCTTTTTGGGCATGCAAAGATCATGTTTGAGTTGAAAATTAAATTCAGTGCGAAAATTCACTCATATCTATGTAAAAAAAAAAGTTCTAAAATTCTTGTTTTCGGAAGGCCGGAATGATAAGACATCGCATCGCAATCGCTACTGAAGGTTGTTAAAACGTCGTAAGAAATTGAAAATTCATGTTACGAAATGTCATTTGCAATAAAACAATCAACACAGTAGAGGATTTGAGACAAATCCCCTCGTGAAAAACAGCACGCCGAAATATCGTGCCCGTATTCATCACATCGTTTTCGGAATCTGCCCTAAGCTTTATTTAGCGGATCCACATCAATTCGGTACCAACGATCGTTCAATATAGGGGAGCAGTTATCAAACTACACAATTAGCGCCTCAAAATTAGTTTTCTGCGAATTGCTTTGCGACAGGGACATATCGAGATACAAAATTCGACGACGTCCCAGTCGGCTTCGTGATTTACTAGCTCTGGCTTTATTCTTTTAAGCCCTTGAAATCAAGAATTTATTAAAAGAAACCATTTTGGAAAAATAAAGGAGTCAACCGAAGAAATTAAGTTTATCTGCTGTGAAAAGTAGAGTGAAGTTGCCGTAAATGACTCCAAAAGTTTAATAATGAAAAAGTGCAAAATTCTTTGAATTTCTTTAATTTTTACAACATTTTAAGAACCGTCTGGTTCCCGTGTGCAACCCTGTAGAGACTACGACAAATACAGGTCCTGCTTCAGGTTTTATTGCCGAAAAGATCAAATTCTAATTGAGAATTTGTTGATTTGTTTAAAAGATTAACGATGATGTAAGGACATTGCCAAGATGCCCATGGGGCGGAGCCAATACCTCTATAACCGGGCAGGTTAGGCAAAGACGATAGGGCTCCTCAACGAGCGAGCAGCGGCATGAGCTTGCTGTAGCTCAGTAGCGGGAGAATTGGGCGGGGTCTTTGTCGCTCGTTACGCCTGTCCTTTTACAAAAAGGGATATCGCATGCCTGAGGTAGACGATACACACAAGGGGGTTAAAATGGGGAAAACTAACGCGAATTATAGCCAGCGAGCACTGGTGGGATATTTTGGATGCTCTGTAGACCCGGATGGCGTCGGATCTCGCCCGTACTAAACCCACACAATTGCAAAATTAAACCCGTCCTGAGACGCCGGAGGCCAATCAAAGAAATGTGGTGCGCCTCCCTTTTCGATCAAAATTCTCCCCTGGAATGGGAGGGGGTTAGTTTATGTCGGGAGACTATTCATTTAAGGCCATATTTTTTTACACTTCATTGTAGGGCACAAATTACAAATTGGAGACGGGCACATATCACGAAATATGAACATGCATATGCCAGACAAAACTTATCACAAAAAACTTAGCTGTGCGTTCTTGCTGCCGACTCGGAGTGTTTTTCCTCCCTTCATGGCTCAAATATAATTTTTTTTTTTTTTCGTTTGCCAACAGCCAAAATCCCGCGTTTCACCGTCGTGACATCTCGCACCCAACTCCCCGAAGTTGGTGGCTTGATCAGTCGGCCCAGCTGTTCCGAGCGATTCCGACACAAAGATGTCTGCCTTTGAATTTGGCGGGATTTTTACAAATATTAATCATTTGAAATAATTCAAATTATTGATATTTTCATTCATTTCATTTCATTTTGCTGTAATTCCTTAATTTTCCTGTATTTCTTATTTCCGAAAAATAATTTAAACAAAATTCAGAAGCAATTCCATTCATTTTTGTGTCACACAAGGACGTATACCCTTGTCCTATACCACCGTAAGTTCGTGGTCTAAAACGGGTTTTGACTTTACATTGCAATGACCGCTTATAACGACGACAGGACGCTATAAAAAATATGATCGTATATAACGACAGTGGTCGTTATAAACGATATGAGCGGATATAACGACGATCGGCTATAACGACGTAAAATAGTCGGTCCCTTCGATGTCGTTATAAACGATATCTACTGTAGACTGCCCTATACCAACTTGCTCCGTTATTGGTGATCATTTAGGCCCGACTCACCTTCTCTAGATATGGGCACGAGTCGTATGACACCACTGGATTTTTGACAGATCTAACACCGTCCACGTCGTTAAGTAGAGTATGATGACTGAGCCTTATGAATAAACAGTGGCTCACAGGTCACAGTTTAGCCGTCACAAAGTGAAGTCGCCAGCGGCCACTACGTGGAGGTGATAACATTTAGTCCCATCGTCTTGCAGAATGACCATCAATGCGAAAATACCTGAATTTAAGGTCCTGTACAGCGTCCCACTTTTTTAATGTGTGATTAACGACACTGCCGAACCCAATTTGCGAAGAACAATTTCCAGGAAAAAGTTTTTTTTAAGTTTAACCGGTCGGTTGTGTCAACAATGTTACAGGCCACCTTTCCGTATACGTTACCGTTACAAAGATATTCACGAAATTAACAGAAAATACCGTTATTGCATAGTTTGAGCCCTCATAGCGTCGTTAGTACTGCAGACATCGATCTGAAATTTTTGACATTTATTTAGATGTTGTATACCAGCTAGAAATTCGTTATATAATGCTTTTCAGGGAACATTACCGTTATGGGCGTGCCGCAAGCTAACCTGCATCACAGCCTCTAATACCTTAGTGGCCAGGTTCGTCAGGGAGGGCCTGGCCTGGGATTAGCTTTAATCCAGGAACCCTGGTAAATACGTCGAGGTATAAAAGGACTCAAGGTAAGCGGGTCCTCAGTTATATATGATACCAGTTCCAGCAGACCTCGAGCTTGAATACAGTAGACCTCGAGCTTGAATACCAATTAGAAACAGCATAAACTTTATATATCTTTCAGAGTTCAGCAACAGTCTGCATCACAATTAATGATGACACCAAAACGAAGCTCGTTGTGGCGTCAGCCTACTTCCCTGGTGATGGGGAGGTACCAGCCTCACAACTCAAAAGGCTGGCGAACTTTTGTGGCAAAAGCAAGGCGATTCTACTCGTCGGATATAACGCTAATGCACATCACACGGTCTGGGGAAGTACACACATCAACACAAGGGGTGAGTACTTATTAGATGTATTCTCTACCTTAAACTTTAGCATCTTCAATATAGGCAGCAAACCTCCCTTTGCCACTAGATCGAGGCGGGAAGTACTCGATCAACCAACGGGCTTATAACTGGGTAAGAAACTGGCATGTACCTGACGAAACATCAATGTCATACCACATGTACATCAGGTTTCAGCTTTCAGTGCCCACACCAGGTTTGCGAGAAAGGCGAATACCACAGCTCACCGAGTGGGACAACTACGAAATCTCTCTACGAGAGAGGCTATCCACCATCGTCAGGACTGCCTCCAGCTGGCTACGTCTGGATAGCTTGGTCTCCAACGTCACCGGGGCCATAGTGACCTCTTTCGAGGAAAACTGCCCCGTCAGAAGGACGAAGGATAACAAAGGAGTATCCTGGTGGACTCCAGAACTATCGAGATTAAGGAGCCTAACAAGACGACTCTTTAACAGAGCTAAAAGGACAGGGGAGTGGGAAGGGTATCGCTCCCAACTTAATGAATACAACAGGAAAATCAGGTCTGCCAAATTGAACTCGTGGGGCAAATTCTGTGAAGTGGCGAATGCACTAACACAGCGGCTCGACTTCAACGAGTTATGGCGAAAAAGGACACTGAACACCTCAGTACCATACAGCACCCTGATGGGCGCCACACAACTGATGCCTTGACTAAGGGTGAGTTACTCCTTAGCACCTACTTTCCGGGATGCCAAATACTGAGAAGTTAAGGGACTTCAAATGAGGATAGTCTGCACAGAGCTAATTCTTTAGACTGGATAACAGCTACACTAATCTTTACACAAGATAAAATATAGGTTATAGGCTCGTTCGAGCCTTTTAAATCCGCTAGCACCGACGGGATTTTCCCAGCTCTCCTTCAAAAGAGTCTGGAGCTCCTAAATCCATATCTCTTGGGTATTTTTAGAAGTAGCTTTGCGCTGCGCTACATCCTGCGCTCATTGAGACTTCCGAAAGTAGTCTTTATTCCTAAAATGGAAAATCGGCCCAAGGACGATCCCAAATCTTACAGATTAATCAGTTTTACTTCATTCATGCACAAATCAATGTAACAAATCATTGATGAACACATCAGAAAAACCACACTGATTAGAAACCCGCTATAGAAAAGGCAGTTCGTTTATCGCAGCCTTGCACGAGAGATCGAAACGACCTTTGAGGCCAAAAATACCGCGCGCTTGCTGCTTTCTTGGATATTGAAGGGCATTCGGCAATAATGCCTTCGATGCAATTGAACGCTGAGAAATTAGATAGTAGGAAATACGACTATAGGATGGATTAGCAGCAGGCTTTCCTCCAGAAAAGTCGTTTGCCAAATTAACGAGCTAACTCTCCGTGCTGCGGTTACGTGCCCCTCCTGTGGTGCCTGGTTGCTGACAAACTTTTGTGGAAGCTCACAACTAATCGCTTCTCCGTGCAGGGATATGCCGACGATGTGGTTATAGTGGTAAAGGGTTTCTTTGAGGAAACACTACCTGACTTACTCGAACCAGCATTAAAAATAGGTCCAAGAATGGTGTGATGGGAGCGGACTTCGAGTAAACCCATCCAAGGCGCTCATCATACTCTTCTCCAGGAACAGAAATCAGGCTGAAATCAGGCGTCCGATAATGTACAACACCCAAGTACCGATTGGGAATAAAGTCAAATATCTCAGGGTAATCTTCGACAGTAAACTCTACTGGCAAAAGTATGTCGAAGCAGCTGCTGAAAAAGGCACCAAGGTCCTTTGGATATGCAAAAAAATTGTGGGAAAAACTTGGGATATGAAACCAACCATTATGCTCTGGATCTACAGCATAAACTGCCAATAGTTTAACCAACTCTAGACTACGGTGCTGTGGTCTGGTGGAAGAGAGCCCTGACTACGGAGGTAAAGTCTATGTTAGGCAAGGTACAGAGACTAACATGTCTCATTACCACCGGTGTGATCCGATCATGCCCTAGCAGCGCTCTAGAGGTGCTACTTCACCTATATCCTGTCGACATACACCTCGAAACCGAAGCCAAACTAGCATTGGTACGACTTATCGCGAGCGATGGCAATGTGGAGCTTACCAAGGGGCAGCTAAAATCTCTTTTAATAACATCACTATCGCGAACATGTCCTCCGATCACCTTCCAAAGGAGATCTCATGCGGCCGCCTTTTTCGGGCCGAAACATGAAGCAGAGAGAAGTGGCACTCTAATCTCGCTGAAGGTTCAGGAGCAAGTGTGGTTGGCCCAGCGCATAGAATATCTATCTAGTTCACGCAATAGCAACCTGCGCTGATCTCTGTTTACGTGCTAACTATGTTAACAAAATAATACCCCAGGAAAACTGGCATTTCACTTCGGAAAAATTAAGGGAAAGCTGGATTTTTGCATGAGCCTTCCTTTCGAGGTCCTAAACAACACCCTAAAAGTCCCCGTCTCTACGAGTGCCGCTAGCGGTGCTACAGAGGGTCAAAGACCCTCGAAAACAGGTTTTTCTGAATAACTCGATAACGGTAGCATATACAGAAAAGTCGTGTATGGCAAATTTGAAGCTCTTGTGCTTTTTCAATAAACAATGGAAATACGAATACGTTCGGGTACTCCTAACGGTGCCAGGAGGTCTAACGGTATTTTTAACAATGTTTCACAAAAATCTCTATAACGGTAACTCGTACTAAAAGCTTTTGTATGGAAAATTTGTAGTCTATGTAGTTTTGAATAAAGCGGTCAAATTTCATATCAATACGTGCAGCCTTAAGGGCGCTATGGGGGTTCAAACCATAAAAAAGGAGTTTTTGGGGTTTTCGTGAAAGGCGCTAAGACGGGGGAGTGTACTCTATGGTCTTCTCGGAGAAATTTGTAGCTTCTGTGGCTGTTAGTAAGACTCCAAAAGTCCCCAAAGATGGGAGCCCCCTAACGAAGTTATTAGGGTCCAAAGATTCAATTAAACTGTTTTTGGGGAATATCTCTATAACGGTAACGTCCACGGAAAACTGTTATATGGCATTTGTAGCTTATACAACGCTCAACTAAATATCCGAATTTCAGATCGATGCGTGCAATGCTAAGGGCACTATGAGGGTCTGAACCGTACAATAACGGTATTTTTCGATTTTTCGTGAATTTCTTCAAAACGGGAACGCATTCGGGAGGGAGGCCTATAACAATTTGTTGCTTCTGTAACCTCAACTTAAAATGCCAAGACAACTCATCTATGCGAGCACCCCCAACGAAGCTATGAGGGGTCAAAGAGATAACAAAAAACCGCTTCTCGGAAATTTTTTAATAACGGTAACCTCTTGAGAGAGCCAATCTGAAATAAATTTGTAGCTCATGTGGCTGTTAGTTACGGGCCAAAAGTCCCCAACGATGGAAGCCCCCCTAGGGAAGCTATGAGGCTCCAAACATCCAAAAATGCAGTTTTTTGGGTATATCTCTATAACGGTCATGTGCACCGAACACTGTTATATGGCGAGTTTGTAGCTTATACAACGCTTATTTAAATATCCGAATTTCAGATTGATGCCTGCAATACTAAGGGCGCTATGAGGTATGAGGGTCCGAAACGCACAATAACGGTATTTTTAGTTATTTTCGTGAATTGCTTTATAACGGGAACGCATTCGGGATGGATGCCTGCAATAATTTGTTGCATCTGTGACTTCAAATTAATATGCCAAAACAACTCATTTACCCGTAAACCGCCAACGAAGTTATGAGGGGTCAAAGTTAAACAAAAAGCCGCTTCTCGGAAAATTCTTAATAACGGTAACCTCTAGAGACAACCGTCTGAGGCAAATTTCTAGCTCGTGTGGCTGTTAGTATGACGTCAAAAGTCCCCAACAATGGGAGCCCCCCTAGCAAAGTTATGAGGGGCCAAACTTCCAAATAAGCAGTTTTTTGGAAATACATATATCTATAACGGTAATGTGCACCGAAAAGTGTTATATGGCGAATTAGAAGTTTTTACAACTCTTAAGTAAATGTTGAAATTTCAGATCAATACGTGCAGTACTAAGGGCGCTATGTGGCTCCAAACCTTACAATTTCGGTATTTTTGCTTATTTTCGTGAAAATCTCCTTAACGGTAACGTATACCGGAGGCAGTCTGTAAAAATTTGTTGTTTGTATGGTCCCAAATAAAATGCTTCAGCGATATGAATGCACCTAAGGCAACAATACGTGCACACATACACTACATACTACACATACCTTCCAAAAAAATTAGTTAGTTTAAACGTTGTAATGCACGTATGGTTGCCTCAGGCGCATTCAAATCGGTGGAGCATTTTATTTGGAACCATACAAACAACAAATTTTTACAGACTGCCTCTGTTATACGTTACCGTTACAGATAATTTCAGGAAAATAACCAAAAATACCGAAATTGAATGGTTCGGACCCTCACAGCGCACTTAACATTGCGCGCATTAATCTGAAACTCGAATATTTAATTAAGCGTTGTATAAGCTACAAATTCGCTATATCACAGTTATCGGTGCACATTACCGTTATAGAGATATTCCCAAAAAACTGAATTTTTGGATGTTTGGACCCTCATAACTTCCCTACGGAGACTGTCATCGTTGGGGACTTTTGGCATTTCACTAACATCCACAGGAGCTACAAATTTACCTCAGATGGGTTCTCTTAAAAGGTTACCGTTATTAAAAAAATTCCGAGAAGCGGTTTTTTGTTTAAGTTTGACCCCTCATAGCTTCGTTGGGGGTGCTCGCATAGATGAGTTGTTTTGGCATTTTAAGTTGAGGTTACAGAAGCAACAAATTGTTATAGGCCTCCCTCCCGAATGCGTTCCCGTTTTGAAGAAATTCACGAAAAATCGAAAAATACCGTTATTGTACGGTTCAGACCCTCATAGTGCCCTTAGCATTGCACGCATCGATCTGAAATTCGGATATTTAGTTGAGCGTTGTATAAGCTACAAATTTGCCATATAACAGTTTTCCGTGGACGTTACCGTTATAGAGATATTCCCCAAAAACTGCTTAATTGAATCTTTGGACCCTCATAACTTCGTTAGGGGGGACCCCATCTTTGGGCACTTTTGGTATCTTACTAACAGTTACATAAGCTACAAACTTCTCCCAGAAGACCAGAGAGCACCCTCCCCCGTCTTAGCACCATTCACGAAAAACCCCAAAAAACACCTTTTTCTAAGGTTTGAACCCCCATAGCGGCCTTAAGGCTGCACGTATTGATATGAAATTTGACCGCTTTCTTCAAAACTCTATAGGCTACAAATTTTCCACACAAAAGCTTTTAGTACGAGTTACCGTTATAGAGATTTTCTTGAATTTTTTTTTTAAAATACCGTTAGACCTCATGGCACCGTTAGGAGTCCCCGAACGTATTCGGTATTTCCATCGTTTATTGAAAAAGCACAAGAGCTTCAAATTTGCCATACACGTCTTTTTTGTGTATACTACCGTTATCGAGATATTCAGAAAAACCTGTTTTCGAGGGTCTGTAGCACCGCTAACGGCACTCGTAGAGACGGGGACTTTTAGGGTGTTGTTTAGGACCTTGAAAGGAAGGCTCATGCAAAAATCCAGCTTTCCCTTAATTTTTCCGAAGTTTGGCCAAATTTTTGTTCAAATTTCCTGGCGTATAATAGCAATCTTCTCAGACAGCCAAGTGGCTATTGAGACACTCACTAAGTACACCATCACGTCAAGACTCGTTCAGTGTTGCCTGAATGATCTGAACAAACTAGGATCAAATAACAGATTAACACTCTTCTGGGTCCCAGGTCATACATGCATCACAGGGAACGAACAGGGGGATGAGTTGGCACGCATAGCCGCAGCTACCCACTTCTACGAACCAGAACCCTTTTGTAGCATCTCGAATTTGCCATAACATTTTTTTCAGCGAGAATTACCGTTATAGAGATTTTCATGAAAACTTGTTCATTGTTTATTGTTTAACCTCCCAGCACTGTTAGGGAGTGTGCGAATTATGTTACCTTTATCGGGATGTAAAAAACAAAAACTGTTTGTTTGAGGATGTTTGACTTGACCAGCTGTAGTACCGCTAGCGGTGACTTTTGAGGTCTTGTTAAGGACATTGAAAGGAAGGCTAATGGAAAAATTCAGCTTTCTCCTAACTTTTCGGAAGGGAAATGCCTATTTTCCTGGGAATGAATTCTTCTGATTTTTAGTAGATTTCTAAGCCGAAGCCGAGAACCATTTGCGTGAATGATGAGTGTTGCTTAATTTTTGCTTTTTAGTATTTTAAGTTGATCTGAAATGGAAGGTGTTAATTTGAACATCACTTCGTTGTCACAACAATTGTGTGTCAGAAATGTGAATTAATTCAGTTCACCAAACTCAGAGACAGTTTCTAGTTTTGGTAGCAGTGTAGGCATGTAAGACAAACTTCATCCCCTGAAACTTATTACGTACATTCTTCAGTTTCAATAATGAAATTCCTTCCACTAGTACACGCTCTTGCTATAATCCTCTTGAGATCCATCTCGAATCAGCATAATTATGCATAATTAATGCTCATATATATCTAATCAAATCAAATGTGTAATTAAATTACTGAAAATCATTTAAGTGTAATTTCTCCGTAACAATATAATGTTGGGAATAGAAGGGAGAAGATTCCGGAATGCTGGAATTTGCGGTAAAGAAAATCTCCGAGATATTCTCTCCGTTTAATCTGCAATGATGATGGTCCATAATAATTAATTTTCCGAAATCAAGCAAACGTGTCTGATTGAAAAGATAAATCTGTCAAAGTGGCAGACAACATCCTTGAAAGTTTAGACCGAGTTCTGAGAATATGTTCTATTATTGATTTCACTCTAGAGAATTTTCGTAAACGTTGTTGAGTACATATTTCGGGCAATAATGGCGGAAAGTCGCGCGTTCATCGCGTCAAATGTTCCTGAGTAGATATTAATAGAGGGCATACACAATTTTAAAGAGTCCTATCGAAACACTCTTGGAAATTTCTACGCAAAATCGGCTTAATAATTCCCGACTCTTAGCACGTGACATTAATCTGTTTCTATTTTTGGTAATGTATTTAAAATTCTTTTGTCGATGTTCAACATAAGAGGATTTCACCGTTTTTTGGAACTTCAGATCTCATTAATGAATGTGTCCATTGTATGTCATCCAACTTCGAGCATGTGTCCTAGAACGTTAGACGAGACTTTATCAAGAAGTTGCATGTATTTTCAATGGTTCAGGACTAAAAAGCTTATTAGGCTTTAATTGTTTTGACATTTGGAAAATGCTTCGTGACAAGAAAATTAAGGAGGCAAGTTGAAATTACTACAAATTTCAAAGAATTCATGGGAATGTGTAATTAAGTCCTTTCCAATTCTGTAAATTGTAGATGTTTACCTATTGGCATATTGCGAAAATGCTTTGACTTTTCTTCTTCTAGCGGTGGAGAAAGGTGGGACAACGCTGTTAAGCTATACAGAGCGTCCTGGAACTACCACATAAACCCACCGGAAAATGATTCCCCACGTGATTTCCAGGAAAAAAAGCTGTCCGGAACATCCCCCAATTCTTAACCTTTTAGTTGCCATAGGCGTTTGAAGATTTTTTGAAAAAATCATTTTCTTACACGACTTAAACCTCAGGGATGTTTCACGCTTGCCGCTAACCTGCACGGAATAGAGTTTAGTGGAGTCACATGTAGAGCACAGCTGTTTGGTTTTAACCGGGAAGTTTAACGCGATCCTTTTTTTGAGTCAGATTTAACCTCGATAGCAGTAAAACGCTACTAATATAATAAATAGGCACGGCGAGATCGTAACCATAGTCGATTATTCAGAGGCGATACACACGGCGAAAGCGACGAGCGAGAGTGCAACGTTGTAATTTAACAAAGAGCCAAGAAGAAAACTAGTGTGCCTTTCAATCACGAGTTTTACTGATCCACGAATCCCCTCGAGCCTCCAACAAATTGGAGTGAGAAGCGGGATCAGTGTGCGAGTGAACACACTAGAACAATGTAGACAGGGTTGCTAATTCGGTTTTGGCTGGTATTTGTGTGACCGAAGTATGACGCGGTACATTAACGATCTGAAGGTCAAGGAACTGAAGATTGAGCTCTGTGCCCGTGGTGTACCGACAACAAGGCCCAGCTACGGTTGCGACTTCGGGATTTGCTTCAACGGAAGGGACATGATCCTGATACCTACGGATTCATCACTAGTGACGACGGCGAGGCAGTTGAGAAAAAGAGAGATAGCTGTGAGCAGCCCGGTTTGGCGTCCGTCAAAACAAGTTCCAGAAAATGGACAATAAACTCGTGCAGATAGATGCTCTCGAATTAAAACAGAGCGAGCAGTCGGCAGACATAACCAGTTGCAGTCGGTCGAGGAAAAAAATTGGAAAAACGCTTTGGAGAACAGGCGACACGTGTATTGATCAGGTCGACTCGAAGATTGGAGAACATTCGTCGCTACTGTAGGATTATTCTTCGAAATTTAGGGAAATCGACATCCGAATGCAGAACATCCGAGAAGAGTTCACGAGTCAAGTCGCTGCGGCACTGAATGGTCGACCTATGCGTTCGGGAACCACAAGATTACCATCTACGAGGTTTGCCGTCAGGGGAGCCTTTCGGCCTTTATCTCCCGATCCTTCGGGCGGTTTAGACCTTCGGCGTTTTACTGACATAGTCTTATTGTCAGATGGGGATTTCTCCATCCGGTGAATGCACTCACCTTCAGACACCCAACCCCGGGGCTGCATCACCAGCTCGATGACTCGGGTAACAACCTACAGCCACCTCGAGGCCACCACCTTGATGGGCAAGGACCATGGTCCCCTGGGCACACCCATCCCCGAGGTACACTATTCGCTAAAGACTTCTCTATAGCAGGTGTGACCCTCCTTCGGCCCCTATGGGTTAAGCCTCACGTAAGAATTCAGATGTGCACTTCCCAGGCTCGTTGGACCTGTGACTACTCGTCTGCTTAAAGCAGACTCGTAGCGCTGCTTTTCACATCCGGGCGGCCCCTTCAGTATACTAGTCAGCAATGCGATTCGGGCCGTGTGGTCCTCAATCCACAAACTAGTGCTCTGTGGCCGTGATCGTTCGGTCGCCACACTTGATGACTACACACGGTAGTCATCAACGCACCATGCTCCACTAGGAGTTACGGTAATCGGGAGAGAGAGGCATCTTCCACCAAGGCCGTTCTGCCTAACTAGCCCCTTCGAGGCTCGGGTTATGCGAAGCCGCCAGCTCCGAAGCTCACACGATTAACCGTATGGTGAACCCCCCCCCCCCCACCACGGAATACCGTTTATCGTGCTTGTCCTTTATATGACTTCCCTCCCGTAAGTCATGGGAGAGCTACCCGTACGTAACTAGGGAGCTCGGGAACGTTATCGCCCGAATGGTATATGTACAGATCCACGCCATGGCGTATCAACCATACCAGGGGCCTCCCTGCGCTGCTAGGTACGTGGTGTCGCAACTCCTCAAAGATCTCTGTCCCACTACACAGCCTTTTTTACTGATGTCACAAGGACCTAGACCCCCCTGCGGGGTTGGGTATACGACACATGGATCCACGAAATGTCTGAGAGCAACAGTATTCGATGAGCAAGTTCCATGGGCGGTTTACAAGACGTTGTTCGAGGCAGCCGTCAAACATAACCGCTGGATGGAGAGCGAATGAGCTACAGCACTGGTACTGGCTCTAAAAGGACCACTCGCTAGTATCCTGCAAAGGGTAAGTGCTGAGGAGCAACAGTCCATTGCAGCCTTAACTACTCTTTGGATAAGCGATATGGCAGGGACTCGAACCAACAGTCACTGTATCAGGCACAACTACGAGCAAGAGTTCAGAAGCACGGCGAAGACTTGAAGGAACTGGCTGCGGACATCGAGCGATTGGCAATCCTGGCCTATCCGGACAATCCAGCAGTACGTGATTTCAACTCAGCCCAAGCATTTGTGAATGCGCTGAGAGATTCGGAGCTAAAGAGCCAAGTCCAACTATGGGATCAGCACAAAGCAGTACAGGCGGCTCTAACCTTCGTACGAAGCTCAGCCATTCAAGAAGCGAGCCGAGTCGGCAACAAAGTACGCTCCAGCAGCAAGGCTTGTGAATGTCGGCGAATCGAAACATACAATCCGACAAATACAGGAGCTCCCCGTTGTTGCAATTGTGACGAAGAAGGTCATCTTTTGCCGGGACTGTAAGAAGCCACTACGAGAATGTTGAAGTTGCAAGGCAAGGAAGAATAGATACAAGAAGCCCCAGCCTACAACCGCTCCTTACCAGGAGGGAGCGGGAAACAAGTAATGGGCAATTTTAAGGAGCAGAAATTGGCTGACCGAATTCGTGGCCCCAGTAACATCATCGTTTCAAAAATTCACCACGATGAAAATGATCTCTGCGTCAGCAGGAGAATCGATAGGCAATGGCGAACAATAGTTATCGACACGGGAGCCTCCAGGTCCATTATCCAATCCGATACAACTAACCAGCGGTGGATATATGTCGACCCGAAGAAGCTACTCAAGACAGCGACGGGCGAGACGATGCCGATCAGAGGATAAGTCAAGAGATTCCTGATTCCGATTCCTTATTCCGGACATAACGAATGCATTTTGGGTATGGATTTCCTGCGACAATATCGATTTACTCTGGATTTGGGAAGGCGAATATTAAGATGGCGAAATAACGAAGTTCCAATAGACATCTTTCACAAGGAAGCTTCCCCAGTACGAATCATCGCCACATCTAACATCACGATACCAAAGGCATCCGAAACCGTGGTATGGGCCAGAATCGATAAGGATACTGGGTGCTGGATAGTAATTTCGTGGTCGAGCCAACAAAGCTTTGAAGAACCTAATGCTGGCCCGAATATTGGCGAAAACGTGTGACAACAACCTAGTATCGGTACGAATAATGATCGCGTCTGAAAGGGACACCAAGGTGAACGCAGGAGAGGTAATAGGAGAGGATGAACCAGCTATAGCCGTTACAGAATTGAGCGATGCCGCAGTAAGCCAAATTTAGCGACATATTCGCTCGAAACGAAGACGATTATGAAACAACGAAACTTGTCACCTATAAAATCAATACCCAAGGATCTCAACCATTACGGCAGGCCCCAAAGCGATTCTTCTTCTTCTTCCTCGCTTCGTTCTTTATACCGCTCCATGGTTTCGCGTTGCTCGACCTGCGGTGTAGGCACATCGCCCGTTTTGGCGGTATCTCAGCATATTTCTACAGGCAGCTCTATCTTGGATCGTGTCATCGCCGAGACCAATGCGTTGTTGTTGCTTTTTCATTTGACACATCCAGGTGTTCTTCGGTCTGCTTCTGGCCTTGGGTCCATCAAGTGGAACTTCCATTGATATCGCTTTCTTTGCTGGGTTCTCAGGCGGACGCCGTTGAACATGGCAATACCAATCCATTTGTCGGTCTTCGAGCTTTCCGGTGATTGGTTGATCTATGGACAAGCTGCCTCGGATGTACCTACTCTTGAAGTGGTCCCCGAGACGATTGCCTTTGGCAAAACAACCAGAAGTGGAAGAATGATTGCAACGATGAAAAAACAAGGAATAATCCAACCATCGCACAGCCCCTGGATGTCACCGGTTGTTGTTGTCAAAAAAAAGGATGGCACTTCACGATTATGTCGTATCGGTTTCTCAACGATGTGACGAAGAAAGACAACTACCGGCTGCCGCGAATCGACGATATAATGGACATGCTAAGAGGAGCTGTCTGGTTTTCCACCATTGATTTGAAAAGCGGTTACTGGAAGGTGGACATCGAGAAACGTGATCGAGACAAGATGGCTTTCTCTATTGGCTCAGGACCTTGGGAGTTCGTGAAAATACCATTTGGCCTATGCAAGGCACCAGCTACCTTCGAACGATTAATGGAACAAGTTCCACGAGGACTCCGTTGACAAACTTGCTTGATATATCTCGACGACATTATTGTCATTGGCAAGAACTTCGAAGACCATCTGAAGAACGAGAGAACTCAGCGAATCTTAAGCTGAGTACTAAGAAATGTTCACTCTTTGCGATAGAAGTGAAGTACTTAGGCCATGTGGTAACAGTCGAAGGAGTGAAGACCGATCCTGAGAAAATAGAAGCCATCAAGTCCTGACCTGCCCCGAAAAATAAACGCCAGATGCGAAGTCTCTTGGGTCTAGCCACGCTTTATCGTCGATTTGTCAAAGACTTTGCCAAGATTGCAAAATGCTTGCACCAACTGACGCAGAAAAACCATCCCTTTAAATGGGACGAGCAGCTTCAATGGGCGTTCGAGACGCTGAAAAGTAAGCTGAGCGAAGCTCCTGTACTGGAATACCCGCAAGCCCTTCATATTGTATACGAATGCGAGCGATACGGAAATGGTCCTTTCATAGGAGGTCGATGGAGAAGAAAGAGTTTCGTACTTCCACAGTCGAGTTTGGTCAAAAAGCGAACAAAATTACTGTGTAGCGAGAAAAGATCTGCTGTCCGTAATCGAAGAAATCGAACGCCTGTCATTCCATGCAACCCAAGCGACTTCCTGCTTCTCAACTTAGCAACGCAATCCGTGCATTCATTGGATTAGAAATTGAACAATCAACATTGGAAACAACGGGTCTTCAGGGTCTAATTTGCCCTCCACCATAGTTTCGAGTTCGCATTGCTCGAATTTGGCACTGGCGACCAGCTTTGCCTCTCCGAGATGGAGGGCATCCGGATCGTCATCTCACCATTTCTCAAGTGGTTGACCCCATATGGACCCTAACACTCACAGTTTTACCAAGCTCCTTGACTATCGACTCCACCAATTCGTTGGCGGTCGAAGATTTATTTTTGCTACGAACCTTCATCAGCAATGCGTCAAACGGATTAGCACGTTCACTATGTCTATGAGTTACAATGGCACACACCGTTCCTCCCCGATCACGTGCATGAGTCATATGTGACTCATAAATGTATGAATTTTCGGGTTCCAGATGTGGTGGTAACGCCGGTGAAAACCGGTCAGACAGTGAACGTGTTAGCAGCAGGCACATGTCAACTCCGAGGCAGGTGGCTTCCGACTGACAGCAGTCCGTACAATACCCGGAGAGTTCGTTGACGTTTTTAGAGCCTGTCTCGCGGAACAGACTTTTCCTGATCGGTGGAAAAAAACAGAAGCTGGTTCCATTACCGAAAGCAAATAAGCACCCCCGGAAAAGCAAGTTCGTACCGTCCAATTTGTGTACTGGACACCACCGGCAAATAATTTGAACGGATTATTTTTAATCGACTGTCTGAGGTAGTCGAAACAAAGGCGAGTATATCCGACCAACAGAATGTTCTTCAGACGGTCACGCCTCACGGTAGATGCAATAATGACAGTGAAGAGCCTGGCACGGGAACAAATTGATAAGGGTAGGTGCTGCGCTGTGGTGACGCTAGACGTTAAAAACACCTTTAACTTTGCGACCTGGGGTTCCATTCATGCGGCCCTACGAGGGATCGATTTACCAAACTATCTGATAGGTATAATCAAAAGCTATTTATCGTGCAGAGTTCTACAGTATAATACTGACGAAGGAATGAAAGAATACATGGTTACAGCGGGCGTTCCACAGGGTTCAGTAATGGGTCCTTTGTTGTGGATAATAATGTACAACGCAATCCTCAGCCTCCCGGTACCTAAGGGTGTTACTATTAGTCGTTACAGCGAAAAGTCCGTCTAATATCGAAACGCATGCCAACGAGGCAATCACAACCATCAAGCTGTGGCTGGAGGAAGTCGGACTAGAGTTGGCTGCTCACAAGACGGAGGCCGTTCTCATAACCAAACGCAGAAAGAGGAATACTCTGAAGATCAGAGTCGAGAGCGCCTATATCACTTCCAAACTCGCAATTAAGTACTTGGGAATGATGATTGACGCGAAGCTTAACTTTAGAGCGCACATTGACTATGTGTTTGAGAAGGCGGAGAAATCCACAGTTGCTTTGGCAAGGATAATGCCAAATATTGGAGGTTCGAAAACGGGGAGAAGGCTGTTGCTGTCAAGGTTGATTACCTCCACCCTTTTGTACGCCTCTCCAGTGTAGGGCACAGCACTACTCTGTTCTTCGAACATTAGAAGTATCCGTTCGATATATCAAGGCAGCGCCTTGAGGGTGTGCTGTGCGTACAGAACAACATTTCACGAAACAACGTACGTTGTGTCAGAAATGCTGCCAATTGACATTCTAGTGGAAGAAAGTGTAAGGCCTTATACTGGACGGCAAGTAGAAACACAGGCAGAGCGCGAACACGGAAAATGCAGAGAAGAAGGGGAGTCGATGAGGAAATGGCAGGAGTGCTGGGACCGGGCATCACAGATCGTTGGACCTATACCCTCATACCTAAGATTGAGAGGTGGTTCCACCGCGGCACGGGGAGTTAAACCATCATTTGACTCAGTTCCTCACGAGTCATGGGGGATACAGACAGTACGTTTATAGATTCAAGTTGGACGATTCGCCCTACTGCTCAACCTGTAAAGAGGCTGAAGAGAGTGCAGAGCACGTTCTGTTTGAGTGTCCACGGTTCGCATAATACCGAGAGCAGCTGGGAGCAGAACTTGGTGCTGCCGCATTGGCCCGGAGAATCTGGTGGATTGCATGCTTGAGTCACCCAGCAGTTAGCCAGGCAATATGCAACATTCATCGAGAGTTGCGAAAAGAGGAGCAGAGGCGAAAGACAGAGCGCCGTAATTGACGGCTGAGTAGGCAAAATCGAAGTAGCCAATGGGCAAGAGCAAGGTATTTCCTGCCATAAAAAAAAACAGGTGGCCCCCGACTGGGTCATATAAAAAAAAGTGGGCAGAGCCTCACCTGCTTCTTGGATAGATGCATTTGCTGTCCCGAACCCTGCAAAGATTTCGTCAACTGGTTCAATACCGCCTTGGTAGCATCCACCTGCCTGATGACGACCTCCTACGCTTTTTTCATCACTGCGGATCGTGACTGCGGAACAACCTTTACTAGGAAGAATATCCCTAATCTCCTCATTCATCTGTTATAAGATGTTGATGGTATCTCTTGGTGGCTTCAGCCTGGTTGATTACACAATACATGTTCCAACGAAGCAATATGGAAAGCCCACCCCACAGTGGTAGACGGTATGTTTTAGGTTTAGTCCGAATCGGCCGCCGAACTCAACATTCTTCATATTCCCATCTCCCCTCCCATAAAATATCAGGTGATTCGCCGAAGGTTCAATTCTAAACTCATTCATACGACACCTTCGCTAATGCCTAATTCAATATGCAACAGCACTACGGCATGAGCCAAACTTATTTTTCCGGCACCATACAATATGGACAACTTCACCCCAAAAAAAAACATTCAAAAAGTCAACTTCGCGTCGTCGTGCCAAAATGCCACTAAGAACGGCCGAGCGCGAAACGGGTGCGGTGCAGTCAAAATTCATAAATCACCTGCCAAATTGCTGCATCCTGACATAAAACCGACAAAAGATAATCCTTATTGCGCCCGGTAGTACCTACTCATCGCATAACAAGTACATTGTAGAGTGTTCGCCGAATAATTTGCACAATCTGTTCTGTTTTTTTTTCGCTGCTCATGCAAAATGTCTAGTTGAGTCCTGTACAAGTATGTCTGCCGCGTTGCTGTCTGTTCGACGAAAATCCTAATGCGGCAGTTACGACACGAGATTTTGGCAAACACACAACCAGCCGAACGACCATATAGCCAGCGCGAGATTATGCTTCCAGACTAGACTAGAGAACCCTAGAAGTGTGCATGTAGAGTGTATGGACACCACAGCGGTAAGGCAAAAAGGATATTCCGCAAATAGGTAGATAATTATCTACTTGCCAATGAAATGAAGCTTATAGAACCATTGAAAAGTTGGCGACCAAGTTTTTATTATCTATGCACGTCTGCCTGCCTGCCTGCCATACCGTTAGTGGTTGGACGGTGTATGCGCCTTACGGGCGGACCACTCCGGGAAGGATTACAAACGTTTGTGGAGCCATTTTGAATGAATATGTGCATTATAATGGGATTACAGTGGATCAAGTGCATACGGAGATATCTCTCTGGCTAATTTACAAAATCCTCCACAATCCTCTTTTATCCTGTGTGCATTATCCTTGGCTATATGCACCGGCAAACCGGGTCAGAGAAAGTCTCATGTGTGACTGTGTGCTCGATAATATGCAGCTTAGTCGTCCTAGTTGTCGGGTTGACTTTTTCCATCAAATGTATGTGAACCGTTGCGATAAGTACATATACGAAGTGAATTTATACGACGTGTCCCGGTTTATTGATTTAACATTGAACTACTGCGAGCGCCAGCATGAAATGTGCAGAAGAGTCACACTGTCTTGCAGGGCAGGTGGTGCAGAATTGCATTATGAACGTTCTTGGGGTGCAGCAGACCGTGTCGTTCCGACATACTGTTGTATAGCCTAGACATCAAGGTATGCCCTGATTTTAGTAGCAGTAGGGCGTACACTAATTGAGTTTACACAGCACACCGGTGCACATTTATTTTCCAAGTGCAGCTAAAACCATACACACACTCGTCACATGTGGGTGGTTCCAACTCTTCATTACTTGGGTTGGTTTCAACCGGAGTTTTTCATGTATGTATACATTGCAGGGACACTCACGAAGCCAAGAGTCACATATTCTCAGCGGGAATATGCCAAATGAACCGGCAAATGTTGAACATTTCTCTCACACGGTATGGCTGTTGTCCTTGTTCCTGTGGATGGTAATTATTAATGAGACTGCTATTTCGTTAATGATAGTGTCTTTTGGGACTATGTATGCTGAATTCGTTATGTCTGTCATGAGAAATAAGCGTCACACACACCGGCCGTATTCTGACATTCTGATATCGTGTCACAGTGGCGTTTTTTTTTCGAGTTCAAAGCGTTTGATGGAACGGTTGATACGCGTTCATGTTTGTTGTTTCGATTGCTGTCTGGTTGTCCTCGACATTATTACGAAAGAAAATCAATAATAATCTCTCTTGAACTGAAATAACGCGATACACATTCTGTTTCTGTTATTTTGCCCCAAGCAGACGCGGTAAAGCATACTTTAAGTCGATGCGTATATCGTAGGTATATGTCTGTAATTACATATTATATTTGAACCTATTTCGGTCTGACCAACCCCTATTTTGCGTGTCGCTTTCACAACAACTCGACGCGTTTCCATACCAATTTTCAACGTTCAACGACTTGTGCTCGAATTCCGGCAAACCGCATCAAACCAGCTTTCTCAACGTCAATAAAAATAATAATAATCATTATCCAATTTCGGCTACATTAAAACCTATTTTTAGCCTGTCCCGGCAGCATACCAATATCGACAGAGAAAAGCAATCGGGGTATGGATATTTGGTTCCTTTTTTTTTGTTGTTGCTTACTTCTCTGCCTCATTTCAAGTCACCGGACATCATCCGGGGCCCAACAACATGATGTCAGGACGACGGGCCGGCCCGACCCAACACGGTCTGCTCTTTCAATATATCGACAGGAAAAATATTTATGACAAACGAAACGAGTTGACAGAATATACATTCATACTCGTATATGCACAAGAACAACTAAGGAAAATGTTATTATAGAAAAGCAAATCAGATCGGGTGGACAACCCAGGACTGGACGACCGACAGCGCGACGGAAGGATATTGTAATCTTGTGAGGCAAATAAGGGAGAAAAATGTCTCAGTTATTTGATTGAAGGACATAGACAGGAATTCAACTTTCGTGGGAGATGATGTTGATGCATACTACTATACGAAATGACGGATCGAGAATTTCATATAATGCGGAGATATATTTGCATATTTTAGGGTTGTTCCTATAAGCTAGTCTTGTCCTAGCTCAGATTCAGTTTGGCAGAAAAACAATGTAATTTTGTGAATGACCATCAGGAGATGCACGGACGAGGGAAGGATAATATGGGCTGGGAGAAAAATATCTCGTAAGGACGTAGAATGCATGTTTGTAACTTTCCTAAAACGAATTTAACGAAAATTTGATTTTGGAAAACTTAAAGTACATAATACGTACATATATTACGAACTCTTTGGACCATATTCAAGGCTTTGAGTGGATATTGATATTACCGAAATGATAATATAGGCCAGTCATTTAACGATTTTAGGTCGCAAAAACTTGCTCGGCTCTGTTGTTTTGAGATGTTGTTAGGATAGATACCAGAAGTGTACCACCAAGTTTGCAACTTCGAAAAACCTGTGCTAACCCCGTAACCCAAAAAAAACCTCAAAATTTTCGGACTTTTTTCATATTTTGGTTTGTAATTTCTAAAAGGTGCTTCCTACAAGTAAGTTGTCCGCTGCACTTTTAACGTTAAGAAAATCTTCTTTAATTTGAGTGTAACTTCAGCTTTGTAGGTGCAAAGGATCCCAAGATACAGCACTTTAAAAAATGTGTTTTTTTGTAAAGAAGTCCGAAATTTTATTTTAGGAGGTTTGTATGACAGCCCCATGACGTAATGTTCCGATTCCATCCATTCCTAGATATGTTTTGAGGCTTTACTACGAACACATTTGGGTGAGGTTTGGTTAAGATTGGCTCATAAAGAAAAAAGTTTTTCTTAGAAGAACCTGATTATCAAGGGTTGGTTTGTATGACAGCCCTATGACTTAGTGCTCCGATTTCATCCGTTTCTAGATATGTTTTGAAGCTTTACTAACAAACTCATTTGGGGGAAGGGTGGTTAAGATTGGTTCATAAAGAAAAATTTTTTTCTTAGAAGAACCTAATTTCCAGAGGTTGGTTTGTATGACAGCCCTATAACGTAGTGTTCCGATTTCATCCGTTCCTAGATATTTTTTGAGGCTTAACCAGCAACATACTTGCGTGAAGTTTGGTTAATATTGGTACATCAAGAAAAAAGTTTTTCTTAGAAGAACCTAATTTTCAGGGGCAGCCCTATGACCCTATGGTCTGATTCCATTCGTTCCGACATATATACAGCTAATGCCTTGATTACACAGTGCGAGCTATCGTGCGAGTTGGCCTAGACAGCTACTGCAGAGTAGCTACTTGCACCATGTGACCGCATCACGTATGATGCGCTCACATGGTGCATCATACGTGATGCGGTCACATGGTGCAAGTAGCTACTCTGCAGTAGCTGTCTAGGCCAACTCGCACGATAGCTCGCACTGTGTAATCTAGGCATAAGGGACTGGTTTATAGCTTCATGTCACATGACTCTCTCCGTAAAATGCGCATTTAAGCCGATATTCAGCTCGGAACATGACTGAAATTACAATTTCAAAAAACAATGTTTAAAGTGCTGTATCTGGGGATCCTTTGCGCCTACAAAGCTGGAGTTACACTCAAATTAAAGAAGATTTTCTTAGCTTTAACAGTGCAGTGGACAACTTACTTGTAGGAAGCACCTTTTAGAAATTACAAACAAAAATATGAAAAAAGTCCGAAAATTTTGAGGGTCACGGGGTTAGCACAGGTGTTTCGAAGTTTCAAACTTGGTGGTACACTTCTGGTATCTATCCTAACAGTATCCCAAAAAACCAGAGCCGAGCAATTTTTTGCGACCTAACGCCTTATTTTTGGTTTATTGACTGGCCTAAATAATAATATTGTGTAATTGAGCTATCGGTTGTCGACCGAAAGGCTGCCGATGGGAGCTTCACGGTCGACAACTGGATTCTTGTCCAGGGACTTTTGTCCGTCAGCTGCCAGAGTGTTATGGAGGCCTTTCCAGGTCCAGCTCCGGTGTGCGAGGATGGAAGCTGGTTTCAAGGCGTTAAACTAATGCAGTTCGCCGAAAAAAGATCAGCCTTCATGATAAAGTATGCTATTGGCAAGGCGGGAGAGATTTGACCTGATGCTAAGCAGGAAGTCGCGACCAAGGACAAAACTCCATCGCGACCTATAGACCTCGTGCATGGCTGTCATGATTTGTGTCCGACAAGGACCGCTCTTCAATCTTGCTTTAGAGTATGTAATTCGAGCCAAGAATATTGACAGCAACGGAACGCTACTCATTAAGTCGACTCAACTAGTAGCGTACGCCGGCGACATCAACATCATGTCTCGAAGATTGGGCGATGCAGAAATCCTTCTGCATAACCTCAATAATGCCGCCAAGGAAGTTGGACTACATATCAACGAAAGCAACACAAAGGCCATGATGCAATCGAAAACAAGGACGCCAGCAAATTCAAGCATCACAGTGGGGGACCTTAATATCGAGTATGTAGACAACTTCAACTATCTTGGTTGTAACTTATCGAAGGACGCCAACGAAACCGACGAAATTAAGCGACGGATACAACTAGCCAATAAGACATATTTCTCGGTCCTCCCTATAATTAATTCGAAACTTGCGCACAGGAGCACGAAGCTCCGAGTGTACAAAACGAACATGCGATCCGTGCTATGTTATGACTGCGAAACATGGACCCTCACCTATGCCTCCGAAATTTTGCCAGACCGATTCGAACGAAAGGTCCTTCGGGGAATTTTCGGGGCCGTTCGCGAGCCAGATCAATGCCGTATCCGGTACAACCATGAGTTGTATCAATTGTACGATGAGCTGCAAGTATCGAAAATGGTGAAGCTTCAACATTTGCAATGGGCGGATGGACGACAATCGCATGCCAAAGAAAGTGATGAACGCACAACGAATTGACGGAGCGAGGTTGCGTGGACGACCGAGAGCTCGCTGGGAGAACTTCGTAAGTGAAGACGCCCACAAGCTGCTGGGCTTTCGAAACTGGAGGACAAGGTCACGTAATCGCGACAATTGGAATTCAACGATTCAGGCGGCCGAGGCCCGACGGCGACGTGCCACATTGATTATGAAAATAACATAACGTTAACATAATATCAATATAGCATTAAATAATATTAACATAGCGCTACCATATATTCTTAATATTCTTAGCAGTGTTAATTGTCTATTTCATAAGAAAGGTAGCATTAACATTAACAGTTTGACAGAGTGTTAAAAGAACGTTAGCAGAGTATTATAGATCATTAACATATCGTTAACAGAACATTAATAGCGTATTAAGAGAACGTTACAAGAATGCTAACAGAATGTTCACAGACCGTTAATATTATATTAACTAGTCATTAACAGAGCATTCACAGTGGGTTAACAGAACGTGAACATACCGTTAAAAGAGTGTCAGCAGGCCAATAAACGATCGTTAACAGAGTATTACCAGACGGTTAACGGAGAATTAACAGAGTATTAACCGATCGTTACCCTTTCGGGACGGAGTTTTATTTCGAAAACCGGGACTAGTTTTGGCAAAGTTTACGTATATTCTGAAAGGTTGCGCTAAAAAATTATGTTCTGCATACTCAGAAATCCTGAAATCCTTTTTTTTATCCTAGGACATATAATCCCAATACTTTGGGATAAATAATCCCAACCCTGTTTTGCTGTAAAAAATGCAAAAATTCAGAAAAAGCCTTTTATTTTGTGAAATATGTTGGTATGTTCATAATACATATTAATTCTTGTGAAAAGGTGCAAAGCACTTGTAGCACAAGGCATTGTTACATCCAGAACAAATCATTTTTGTCCGCGTTTCGATGCTGCAACGGACACATCGGCAACGTTTCTCTTGTTGTATTGGCAAGTGATCGGCAATGTTAAGTCCGCTTAGAGGTTCTCCCGCCTTGGCGGCGTGGCATCATTTCTCGCTTTTTATTTCCTTCAAAAATCAAAACCTCAGCAAGAGGGGCCAAAAAATCTTTCAAAGATAATTTGTTTTTTGTGTGATCAGTATAAATTATCCACGCATTTACTACACTGACCATCAGCAGGTTGAAGAACACTTTCTTCCACCATTTCTGGGACTTACGGTTCAAATCGTAAACTGTGGTTTTTTGGTCAGCCAAGTTGACACCTCCCATAATTTTGTTGTAGTCGCTGATACATGTAGGGCAATCAATGTTCTTTTTTGAACCATCCTTTTGCTTTCTTTCAACCTCTACAGAAGATGGCGAATGGCAATTGGAGCCCAAGAGCGCATCTTTGGAGTCCATGCAACGTGCAGCTTCAATACCAGTGGAGTTAGTTTGATGTTGGCTTTCACCTCTGGCTAGTTTTCCAACAAATTTAGGTGTATTCTTCCTATTCTGCATGAAAGTTCCAAGTGCGGGATAGTTAATTGAGCTCAGTAAATGTATTGACGTGAAGAATCGATCGAATGCCAAACATACATAACTTTGACGAATTGAGGATGCCAAGACTGGCAGATTGTATCGCATTTGCTTCTATTCCAGTATAAACATTGAAGTCATAAGTGTATCCCGTCTTCGCGTCACATCGCATCCATACCTTAATTCCCCGTTTGATAGGTTTCTTAGGCATATATTGCTTCATGCTAGATCGGCCTTTAAATTTCACCATGCACTCGTCAATAGATTGGAAGGGGCTCTCATCTCGAGCAGCTGCAAGTGTATACTTTAGGCACTCTACAACTTCTGAGATATAATAGTCCAGCATCTCTTGGCTTCTCGCAGTCGTTGAAATATAGCTTCGATGACAATAACAAAAAACCATCCCGGGACAAGGAATTCTGAATAACAGAATTAGCCATAGAAGGATTCTTACTCCAATAATCCTTCAGTGATGTTAAGCGATTGTAGTACATAATCATGGAAACTCCTAGATAGACGAAGATTTCATTCGGATCTGTCGGGTTTCGTTTTGATTGTGAACGACGATTCAGTGCTGCGAGCCGTTGGATTGTGCATTCGGCGATTCGTATCCACAAGCTGTGGGGGAACATCTTCTTGAATACTTCAATAGGAGAACATTCATCAGCCAAATCAACAAGGACATTGCATTCCTGTTCATCTGGAAGTTGGTATATCGGCTGGAACTCCTGAACGTTGTTGGTGGTAGCATTCACCCACATAGCAGTTGCACCTTCACTTTCGGCCTCATCGATTGACGGCGGTGCATCACGTTCCTCCTCAGGCTCTGGGTCAAGTTCTGGTTCAGGCTCTAGATCAGAATCTGTTTCATCGTCAGTTTCCGGCAAATATTCGCTCCCAGAATCCTCAAAATCGATTTCTGAATTCGTCACTTCCAATAATATGCGTTCAACATCCTCCAATGTAAGTGGTCTTTTCGGTATCTATGTAGAAAGTAGATTGGGACAATTATTAATCCTAAGTAAAAAACGTATTAGGACTATATGTCCCACTTTCACTAAATTACTTATAATTTACCTTTCCTTCGCTTGATCAACCACAAAACAAATTTAATCACTGCACTGGACGTTACTCTAACGAAAAAAAGTATAATGCATACTACTAACGCAATTTTCCACTGTTTTTGCAACTTTTTCCACAGCTCACTGGCTAAATTATCCCGACCTTGTGAAATTCTTTTGCGTCTGGCGCAAATCTGCGGGGACATATTATCCCAGTAGTCCCGAAAGGGTTAACAGAACGTTAGCCGAAAGTTGGTAGTGTTAACAGAACGTTCACAGACGGTTAACAGAGTGTCAACATAACGGTAATATACCATTGACAGAGCAAAAGCAGAACATTAATAGACTACTAACAGAGTAATTACATAATTTTAGCAGATGATTAACAGAGTTAAAAAATTTCAAAATGAAAGTATTGACCATGCGCCTAATTAATATAATTTTGAATAATGTTAATTTTACTAAGAATTAATGTGAAAACCATAGCCATAGTCATATCTCTATCTCGTTTCTCTATGAATCTTTATATAACAGAGAGGCGATTGAATGATCACGGCCACAGAGACTAGAGAGAGGAGACTAAATCGAAAGTTATATTTTACTCAATCCCGAATCCAAATTATTCGAACCCCGGCAATTCAGAGCTCAGTGAGTGGTTCTCACTCAGGTACCGAATGCCCACACAGCACAAGCACACACCATTCAATTTGAACTTTTTTACTAATCTCCGTTACCGACCGGATCAGTCGTCTAATCTTGATCAACTAAAAATTAATTTCATAGTACATAACGTCGGACGGCGCCAAATGAAGTTGCTATGAAATTTGCATCCGATTATCAAATTGGTCAAACCATGCCTTTCCTTCTGGAGATGAATTAGCAGGTATGGAATATCCCTTTTGTATTGAAGAAGGACAGGGGCAACGAGTGGCACAACCCCCACTCGTCACTCCCGATACTGAGCTACAGCAAGTGTATGCCGCTGATCGCTCGTTGAGGAGCCCTAATCTTCGTTGCCTAACCTTTACGATTATAGAGGCATAAGCTCCGTCCCCTGGACATCTTCGGATGACTGAAGCTCGTTTTTTATACATCCAAGAAAGAAAGCTATGACGGAATTAGGTTGAGACATTACCGCCGGAATGGGCTATGGGCTAAATTGCGTAAATCGAACTTACGTAAGTCAATATGTTTACCTATATTAACATTAGGGCAACATAACCGTCCCGTATCCTGCGGGACAGCTCTACATCTTACAAGTCTGTCCTGCATTGACAATCCTTCCAAAATTGTCCCACAAAACATCCAGTGTCCGACAAGTTTCGCAATTTTGCAAACACCCGCCTGCGCTTCTTCGAAAGAATGTATCTGTTCTACGCAGACAGCTAGGACTCTGAAGTTTTCAGCAAAATGTGCGCTACAATAAGCTTTACATGGACCCCTGATGCTACTCTATCCAATTTTTTTTTGTAATTTGATTTGTGCTTGGTTCCCTCTTTTACAATTTTATTATCGTTTAGTTGCATTTTTGAACGGCTGTAATTTTTGAATGCAGACAAACTCTGAAGTTTTCAGTAAAATGTGACAATAAGCTATTCTACATCGGCTTCGGATCCTTCTCTATCCATTTTTTTTTTTAATTGACCCCGTTGGCACCTGGTCTGCCCGTTGCGATTTTTGTGTCCTTGTGTCGCATGAAAAATTTACCTCATTTTCAATTTTTTTTTTGCTCTTTGTAGTCATGTGCGCCACAATATGCTCTAAATCGGCCTTCTGATCATATTGATTAAAAATGTTTGAAGCATTGACCTCGTTTGCGCTTTGTCTAAATAGCCTCTAAATCGGCATTGAAAGTTTATCTTTCATTCTTTTTTAAACTCCCAGTATTCTTGCATAAATTCCAGGTTTTACACAGCAACTAGAAGATTCGGCCTGTTAATCCTTACACGAGGAGATATTCATGTCGCAGACATCAAAGATTCGGATACTGCGAGACTGCATAACTCAACTGATACACTTTTGGTGATCCTGCTTAATATCAACGAAATGATCGGTTCGGATCGGATTTGAACGTTAACAAAGTTCGCCGTAGAAGTTCAAAAGCATGTATCGTAGTATACATATCTCGGATACTCAGAGACTGAAATACATATTATCATATTAGGATTAAGTTTCCTTTGAGCTCATTGCTGATTAATTGAATTTTCGTGCCTTTTAAACACGCATCATTGTGATTTTGGGCCCTCAGAAAATTAAACACTTTTGCGTTACTTTAGCCGCAAAACTATCCATGCAGCATGGCTATCCATCCAAGATACTGCAGTCTTGCAATCATTTTCCATTCCATCACATTCAACAACATCTGCAGATGCAGCCAACTAAAATACAACATTAACAACGACACTCTTATCAACCACTCGTCGTACAACTAGAAGCATTCCGAGTGAAAACAAGAACTTTTAACAAAACCAAAAACAGCAGATGCATCCGGAGCCAAACACAAAAATACTAGCCAGATACGAGTATAAAGAATAAAGGATTTCAGCTTCCGTTTGGTTTGCTGCATGATTTTAGATTATAGGATTCGTGTTATCAGAATGACGTGGTCGTTGCAGGAAGCGTAGCAGCGTACGAGTATGCATCGTTAAATTCAAAATGGGAAAAACATTTTCAGACACGGAGAGTTCAGTGGGAATGGATAAATTTATTATGTCAAATTTAATTGATTTGTGCGATTATTAAAATAAATGGCACAACAGATATGATTGAAAATGTTCCTCTTACCGAAAAATCTTGTGGATGATTTTGGGAATAGTACACACCTGAAAAAAGGAAAAAGGAAAAATACATAAATAAGTTAAATATGAATAAATACGTGTTAAAATTAATAATAATAATAAAATTTCTTTATTTGGTTTCAATTCAATGTGTATGATACAATTTAACATCGTTTAGGGTTTAGATATAAGTATTTACAGCTACATTAGTAAATAGTTAGTTTAACACAATAAGTACGTACTTTGCAATTATGCAGATAATATTTTGAGGAAAAATTTTCTAAAAAAAACCTAAAATAAATAACAGGCGCGACAATCCAACATTGGACTAAGGCCGCAGGATGTGTTAGTGACATCCTATTTCCAAGATCTTATCTGCTTTTTTGTTGAGGTAATGAGATCAGCATCACGCTCAGCAGTGTTATTTATCCCCACAAATGGGTACTCGTTTAACATCTGAGTGAGATCATAGTCCGTCACAAGCTCGTGAGTTCGAAAAACACCATGGAACACGGTGAGATTCGAACTCATGACCCTGTGCACTGAAGGTGCGCGCACTAACCGCTAGACCAGCCAGACTACTAAAACCTACTTGAACTTAAATACTACCTTAATCTAAATTAAAGTAATGCTAAAACTAGCCTAACCTATCATTAGCGATTGACGCAAGTGCAGTAAACAATTTATCCGGATATTAGTGGGTTGCTTAACAATGAGCATTTGGTTGAAAATCTACTGTACTGTATATCGTGGGATTTAATCGTAATCAATTTTATTTTTGTCAGTGCATGAAGTTTCCTAGTAGAAAAATAAAATGGCTTGTTCATTACTATTTTCAGGCATTTATTTTGAACGACTTGCAATCTTTTCTTGTGGGTATTTGCACAACGATACCAGACAGGACAACTGTATAGAATTACAGGTTACATGACTGTTTTATATAACAGAATCTTGTTTTCAGGGGAAAGTCTGGACTTTCTATTTATAAAGGGGTACAGAATACGGATCCGATTATTCATCTTGGATACAGTTTCGTCCACATGACATTTAAAAGTCATTTTCTTGTCCAAATGAAGTCCTAGGTAATTAATACTATCTGATTTGTACAAGTTGTAAAGGGTGGGGCTATGTACGGACCCTTGTGGCACTCCAGCATTAGAACTCCGTTTAGAAGAAGTGGCTTTAGTTTTCACTTGAAACGATCTGGAACTTAGGAACGAATACACAATTTTCGTAAGGTATGTGGGGAATGAATACTCCATTAATTTATATATGAGACCCTGGTGCCACACTGAATCAAATGCTTTCTCTATATCTAGAGCAATAAAGCCAGTTGATTCTTTGTTTTTAAAACCAGCAGATATGTGATTTACTACTCTTCGAAGTTGGTGAGTTGCGGAAAGACCAGATCTAAAGCCAAATTGCCAGTTTGGAATAATACGATCAGCCTCCGATTTTTGCTGTATCCGTTTAAGATAAGTATAATATTTTCTAGAATTTTACTTAATGATGGCAGAAGACTTATAGGACGATAGTTCGAGCTCATATTTGGGGCTTTGCCAGACTTAAGGATGGGAACAACAACCGCATTTTTCCAAGTAATCGGAAAATAGCTCAGTTTCATGCAGCAGTTGAAAATGAATGTAAGCATAACAACTGCTCGCCTAGGTAAATTTTTAATAAAGAGATTCATAATTCGATCTTCACCAGCCGCCTTTTTGGCCTTTAACGCATTGACTATCGTCCTTACCTCAGAAGGGTTGCAGAAGTGTTCCGGTGAAAAATCATTGGGAGCTTCACTCAGGGAGCTAACAGCCGGATCGACCTCATGGATTGTGTATGAATCACTGAGTTCCTCGGTTAAGGTATGCGATTCGGCAAAGCTTTTAGCCAATAGTTCGGCTTTATCTCTTTCGTTACTAATTTTAGTTCCAACTGGTGATATTAATGGTGGTATATATCGAGTTTTATTTTTAGTTGCTCTGAGCAGTGTCCATAGTTTCCGCGAAGATTTTTATTGTTTTGATAGTACATAATTCATTCCATTTCATATTTCTAATCTCAATGAGAGTCGTGGATATTTTGTTATTTAAATTACAGACGTGTTTGCGTAATATTGGATTTCGCGTACGTTGCCACATTCGACGAATATTATTGCGGTATTTAATTAGGGCGACACAAGAGCTATCTATGTGCGTTATATAGGGTTTGTCACGCGATCGACCTGTGGATTCCTTGGATGCAGTGCGCAATATTTCTGAAAAATTTTCAATCAGACTATCAATATGATCTGTATGATTGACTTGAGAGAAGTCTAAAGTGCAGAGATCGATTGCATTCGTTAATAAGGATCGATATCGGTTCCATGAAACTTTAGAGTAATGAGGGCGTATAATAGATACACGGTCTCATCAAGGTATTTCTTTTTTTCCACTTTGAGGTTAAATTTCTTCACATCCAAAACATCCAGATTATGCACTTCACAAAAAACTTTTTAAGAACTGAACACTCCATGTCGTGGAGACTTTTCAGTACGAATTTCAATGGTCGTTGATCGTTAGGGGCAAAAGTGTAATAGTGCACTTTATTTGTTTTGAGATGATTGATGAAAAGATCGTATGTATCCTCGTTTGGAAGGAAAACTTTCTACCTACCTACGCCCAAGTGTTTAATTTCAAACTTTGTCAGACTCAAAGCATCCATAATCGCATTGATTTCTTCTCTATTCAATTGGGGAATGATTACTGGCGGCATCTTGTTTTTCGCGGTGTTCTTCTCGGCGTTGCTGTTTCCATCGTGGGTAATGTTATTCGTACCATCGCAGTCGTTCGGCAGGTTTGCTAGTGCAGGGACGTAGTCAGGGGAGGGGTCCAGGGGGTCCGGACCCCTCCCGAAATGATTTCAGTGGACTTTGAAATTTTACTGACATATAATTATTTCTTTTACAGAAAAAAATGAATAAATCCTTTTGCGACAACTTTGGACAAATCATTTAATAAATCTAATGTCCAATGATCACGGTACAGTTTTAGATTGAAAAGTTGGTGGATTAATAAGGCTTTATATAAGCTCCAAACGGAAATTGGATTTATTATTCTAGTAAGTAGCGAGGGAGCTTATTTAAAAGGGCACCGAAGTAAACAGTTTATATTCAGATTGCGGCTAACTAGGTAAGCTATCGGGCTTCTTATGGGAAATTAAATCGGGATCGCCGCATCCTGCAATATGGTAATGATTAATTGAGGGGTTATAGTTTTACTTTGGGCATTGTGTTAGGTGGCGGTAAACGTGGTGCATGGGACCACCGTGAGACAAGCATTATGTGAGCCATGTTATGTCCGTGTCTCAGCTGTTTTGACTGAGATTTATATCTCAATGTTCCTGTAACCAATAGAAAGTATCTGCAGCATCTACACAGCAAAAACATGCCGGGTATTCGAGCAAGAAAATCCGATAGGATAAAAAAGAAAAATTATTTCGGAGTAAACATGCTCAAAATAAGACCGCCATAAGGGGTTTTCTTAGAAAAGAATCCGAAACGGACGAAACTTCTAAATTAAAACCTTTTTCGGACACATTGCAAAGAATATCCCATTTGGTATTGAGTATTACACCTATCGGATCAATTCCGTAACATGTTCAATCAAGTTATTGTGCTGGGGCTAATTTCATCAGATTTTGGTATTTTGTGTATCCACCGATCGGAGTGAATTTGGTGGTAGAGCGAAGCCACATGTTGTATAAATTACAAACTCCATCAGTTAGTCTGGTTGGCTTAGTAGGTAGGGCGTTCGTCTACAAATCATAAGGTCCCGGGATCGAATCCCACTGTAGGTAGGTATTATGCATTTTAGAGCGTAAAGAGGTAAATGATTACCTGGATAAAGGTTGAACAAATCTCATTTATGCGTCACATGTTCCTTCCCTGTGAAAATTGTTTTTTTTTATTCCAAAAATATCGAGAATCACTCCTTTTGGTGATAATGAAAGTATTCTTTTGAGTTCAAATTATTACACCAAAAGGATAAAATCATTACATTCGTTCGGAGTGTTTAGCAATACCTTGCTTCGAGTTTTATGCCAATATTATCCGATTCGGATGGACACTATTCGACACAGATTCGGAGTGAAAATCACTTCGATTTTTTGCTGTGTACCAAACTAATGCCGCTGATTCATGCCTAAGATAAAATTAAAAATTATGCTTGCTTTGATACGAACACGTTCCAAATTCCCGATTTTCAATATCATTTTGTCGAATTTCCACTCCTAATTGACGAATTTCTATACCAAATTGACAAATATCAAAAGTTCCGCGTAGTTTCCATAGAGCTGGTAAGTTACCACGCCAAAAATACTACAGACATGCACCGCAGTTGGTGTATAGAATGGAACGATAAGTCCAGATTTCCACAATTAGTTCAAAATCATGCCCACGAATTTCCAAAACACGTTGGCGGAATTCAAATTTATGAAACTCCATTTCAAATTGATGAGATTCCACAACACGTTAATGAATTTTTTATTAATGAATTTCCCGATCAAATTGACGAATTTCTAAATCAAGTTAACATGAAATACATCAAACCATGTTGACGAATTTTCATTTGTAACTAGTTAATTTCCATGCCAAATTCGCGAATTTCTAAATTTCAAATTATCTTGGCGATTTTTCTAATTGATTTCCGAATTAAATTAACGAATTTCATTGCAAATTGGAGGATTTAAGATCTGGTCTACCAATTTCTGTTACCAATTGGGCAATTTCAAAAGCATGTTGTACAATTTCCAATTCAGTTTTTGTTTTCAAAATTTTATGACGAAATTTCATGTGGAATTGACAAATTTGAAAATTATGTTAACGAATTTCAGTTTCAAATTGTGAATGTTCATGTCTATTTAACACATTTTTCAAATCATTTTGACGAATTTCCGCAGAACAAATCGACGAATTTCCTTTTAAAATAAATTAGTGTTCATTTGTCGCGGTTATTACTCTAAAAATTGATCAATATCGGTACACACAATGCCACAAAATAAGAAATATTGAATTAAAATCAAAAATCAAGTACCTACAGCTAGAAATAGGCGATTAGGCAGTTCCTTGTCGTGTAGCGATTCAACAGAAATTTTTCGTTGAAATGATAACAAAATACAACTGTGAGGATTGCTCACCAAAATTTGATTTGAGAAGTAAATATTTCATTTCGAAAAATATTTAAAATGAAAAAACGATTGAGAAACAGAGAATAGCTCTTTATATGTATATTAAAAAAAAAGAAAATTCGATTGTATAAAAAAGAGGGCCCCCGCTTTGAATTTGAATACAACAAATTTGAAAAACGTTACGCCACCGTTATGTAACCACCTAAATTGAAACTGAAGTGGTGCTAGTCACTTAACATTATCGGTGGAATATATAGGTACTTTACGCCGCAAATAGCTTTCTTAGGTATCTGCACCCATGAGGTGAAAAAGGAATATAATAACGTCTACATAAGAGAATCCTTTGTCTTTCACAAATATTTTTGAGGGGGCGTTTCTGCATGTTTTGGCTCAAAATCAAACTTTTCTCACGGCTCTGGCTATCTTGTACCCTCGGATATAATGCTGCCCACAATCAACAACAAAATTATACTTTTATATAATGTCTAGCGCAATTTCAGAGATCGAGGGTTGGACCCCTCCCGAAACAAAATCCTGGCTACGTCCCCGTGCTAGTGGCGAAAATTTGTTGCGGAAAGCCATTTCCAATGAAAATTCATGCGCGTTTTCGGGAGTTTGATTCTATCCCTAAGAAGCAGTCCTGTGGGAGATGACTCCCTTGGCCGTTTTCCACCACTAGTGGCCAGTACGGATGGATTTTCCAATGCAAGTTGAGATAACAATGCACAAATTGAAATATATAGGTAGCAGTAATCGGTAAAACTGTATAGAGCATCAACAAACTTCTACTGCAATCCAACAGAGCTGGTATTCTATAAGACGATAGGCCACAGGCGACAGTCACTTCAATTTTTTGGGTATCGTCTAGGTCTATCGACCCGGAATAGCGTATCATCGAGGATAGTTGATTGCGGTTTGAATGAATCCCATATTCATTACATGGACAGCAACAAAAAAAAACTAGAAGGAACTACAAAAATTAAAGTGACTGTCACCTGTCACCTATCGCCTCAGACTTAACGTGTGGACCTTCCAATCGCGATGTGACAGAACACAAGAATCTAAAAATTGCTGCATAAAAAAACACAACTATCCATCAGTGATTGATTCGGCCATATCTTCCAAGAAGATACAACCAACCTTGTCACTTAATCACGATTTTCCATCAAACCATCATAAACACTTTTTCTGATGTTTGTTTTATTCTACCACACCAAAAGCACAATCAACCTTGTCTTAAACCAATTCGAATTGTTCCATTACCCCTGCATCACGTTTCAGAATATAATAAATCGCGTCAAGGTTTCCCGCCAGTCCAGTTCAATGTCATCTAACAATAATAATTATCATTACTATTATTTAAAGAATTCTATCTAATATGAGCACGATTCCGTGCTCTGAAGATTTGTCGTCGTCTTTTCAATTTTCATTCATACCAAGTTAGGAAGCAAAAAAAAGACATATTATAAATAAAAATAAATATTATGAATGTATGTATTTCTAATGAAAGTAAAATCACACTATAATCAAGAACCGTGAAATATTTCTATTTGCATTTATGTAGTTTTTACTAAAAAGCGTCAACAGAATAATAACACGAACAGATAATGCATCAAATGTGTAAATGACGAATAAATATGGGATTACGATAGCATAGCAGTTTTACGGTTTGCTGATTCATTGGGGACTTGCGAGCATATAGAAAAAAAGATGGATTCATACCTTAACTGAATGATATACGTTTGAAAACAAAAACAGACTGAGTGATTATGGCTGGCTGATTTAATATTAGTAGAGTCATCATCGGTTTTATGGATGAGTAATCCGTGGAAGAAGCCTATAGCCTTCTAATCATCTGGGTCCCTCTTCCTCTTCATATCTGCAACAATATATGAATATGAATTCAATCCCGTTGCAGAATTATAATTACTCCACGGTCTGTGCATCACGAATCAATCGCGGTAAATCTTTAAATGTTTGCTAATGGGAATCATAGTGAAAGTGATACATTATGTATGCATTAGTTATCATATCATATGTATCTGAATATTGTATTTTTGTATCTATTTGATCTATATTTGCATGTTGATCGAATCAATACTTTCTATGAAGAAAAAAGTTCGTTGGACTCATCACATCACCACCCAACTCTTCACACAGACAGCGCAACACAAAAAAATTGCAGATGAGGCAGATATGATGCTTCGAGATAAAGAAAAAGTTGAGACAAGCAAAATTACTGTATGATTGAAAATCATATTTTTTTTTGGCTATACTGAATTTCATTTTCGGAAATAGCAGACGGAATTCAAAATATTAAATCAATAAAAATAAACGCTACAACAAGTTGTTGGTGAGGTCAGTACTACACGGGCGGGAATACGAGCGTCTGGCGATGCAAACAAGAAATGAGAGAATTTATTACATTTACCATAAACTAAGCTGACCAGACGTACAGCATTTTGTTGTACAGTACAGCATTTTGACCTGCCGTTCAGCATTGGGAAATGTACAGCAAAATGTAGAGCAAAATGTACAGCCTTCCCCATGTCACACAATGAAACCTAAATCACTACATAATAACCTCTTCGATGAGGCCTGTGAATAGTCATGTCTGCTTTTAATATGAAAAGTTTGACCCCTGTACCCTGTGCGATCGATATTTAGCGAGATAATCGCACTTTCATGTTCGACAACCGGGAGCCCTTCTCGATCTCTCTGAAAAATTTGCAATTGTAGAGCTACTTGGCGCTCATATTTCCTCCAAATTTTACGGTCCAAACTATCCGCGTTCGGAAGCTTCAGCAGCCTAAATTGCACTTCTGTGTTTCCTAATCGAAAATTGTTCATAACTTGGAAATCATTTAGCGGAATTTTGGAATTTGGGGAACTTATTTGGTGAACATTTCAAGGCTGTAGCTGCCAAGGTTACAACCGTCAAATAATGAGATTTTAATTTATTTTCCCTATGACAAAACGATTGAAAAATCAACCACTGTATTCTATCCGATTCTTTATCACCTTCTATAGGAAAATGTATACTAAAGAAAGGATTCGACATGGGTGTTAGATACAGTTTTTTCACATTTCCTTAGAGTCAATTTAAAACGGCGTTAAGAGCCTAGGGACTCGGCATGGCATCAACCATGGAGAAATGCATACTCTGCTTCAGAAATATTGCCACCAGGTTTAGATCAGATTTACACCTCTGGGTCGTCGACCTCGCAGTGACTGTCGCGCATTAGAGAATTCGCCAACATTTTTGCGACGCAGTGCTGTTGCGAAAAGGATATGGCAAATTGCAAGCGCAGCGAGCGGTGAGCCATGTAAGGCACTTAGTTAGATTTATATCACTGGCTCGTCCATACATTTACTCAGATCCTGTGGCTCGCCCTTGGTTTCGTTCAGAACTCACTCTGTCTGTCGCGCTTTTCATAATTCGCCAACATCCTTGCGACCAGCGCTGGTAGGCAGTGGATAAGGAGAAGTGCGATCGCAGTGAGGGGTGAGCCAATAGATGGCAATTGGTAAAATTTAAACCTTTGGCTCATCCTTAGGATTTCTCAGATCCTCGAGCTCGCCCTTCGCTCCGATTAGACAGCGTCTGTCGCGCTTTTCAGAATTCGCAAACATTTTTGATACGTAGCACTGCTGAGAAATAGGATAAGGTGAGCGAAGTGAGCGATGAGTCATGGAAGGCAATTTGTAGAAAGTAGACCTCAGGCGCGTCCATACGTACACTCAGATCCTGTACCTCGCCCTACTCTGCGCTCAGACTTCTCTCTGCATGTCGCGAATCGGAGAATTTCTTAGCATTTTTGCGACGTAGACCTCGGACCTGGAACCTGGAAGTATGACTGACGATTTGCTTGAAAACCGAATTCCGCAAGTATGTGTACAGCATTGGGCCTTCGGGAGTCTGGTCACCTTACCATAAACCATATAGTTTTATTGGAAATTGAATAACAAGCAAAGCTATTCGTTAATTATTATTATTATTCATAATTTTACTGTCCGCATATTATACAAGAAATATTTTAAACCGAGTCGCAATTTTTTGAAATCAATTACATACTACGTTATAGAAAGTCTGGGAATTTCTGGAATATAATGCATTCAGGTTGTTTTGTATTGGATTGCTTGCGGTTTCCAATCTAGGGCCAGTTTTGTTGGCAATAGTTTTAATTCACGATATTTTGAAAAACAAACTCTCTACTAAGACCCACCTTAATCCAGCCTATCTCATCATCAATGTGGCACGATAGCCCGACGTCGGGCCTTGGCCGCCTGAATCGTTGACCTCCAATTGTCGCGGTTACGTGACCTTGTCCTCCAGATTCGGAAGCCCAGCAGCTGGTGGGCGTCTTCACCTCTCCCAGCGAGCTCTCGGTCGTCCACGCAACCTCGCTCCGTCAATTCGTTGTGCGTTCATAACTTTCTTTGGCATGCGATTATCGTCCATCTGTTGTACATGCCCCGCCCATTGCAGACGTTGAAGCTTGACGATCTTCCATACTTCCAGCCCAGGTCATCGTACAATTGATACAACTCATGATTGTACCGGATACGCCATTGGTCTCGCTCGCGAACGGCCCCGAAAATTCGCCGAAGGACCTTTCGTTCGAATCGGTCTAGCTAAATTTCGGAGGCTTGGGTAAGGGTCCATGTTTCGCAGCCATAACATAGCACGGGTCGGATGATCGTTTTGTACACGCGGAGCTTCGTGTTCCTGTGCGCAAGTTTCGAATTAATTATAGGGAGGACCGAGAAATATGTCTTATTGGCTAGTTGTATCCGTCGCTTAATTTCGTCGGTTTCGTTGGCGTCCTTTGATAAGCTACAACCCAGATAGTTGAAGTTGTCTACAAACTCGATATTAAGGTCCCACACTGTGATGCTTGAATTTGCTGGCGTCCTTGTTTTCGATTGCATCATGGCCTTTGTTTTGCTTTCGTTGATATGTAGTCCAACTTCCTTTGCGGCGTTATTGAGGTTATGCAGGAGGCTTTCTGCATCACCCAACCTTCGAGACATGATGTTGATATCGTCGGCGTACGCTACTAATTGAGTCGACTTGATGAGTAGCGTTCCGCTGCTGTCCATATTCATGGCTCGAATTACATACTCCAAAGCCAGGTTGAAGAGCGTCGGCGCCAGCCCATCGCCCTGCTTGAGTCCAGTACGCGTTTCAAATAGGTCAGTGAGTCGGTTCTGCACTTTGACCTGCGAGACGGTATTAGTCATCGTCATCCTTGTGAGTCGCACTAACTTTGCCGGTATACCAAAATTCAGCATAATGTTGCACAGTACACTTCGGTCGATACTGTCGTATGCCTGATTGAAGTCGACAAAGATCTGGTATACGTCGATGTTATATTCCCAGCACTTTTGGAGTAGTAGCTTCACTGTGAAAAGCTGATCGGTCCGTTCCCAGGTCTGAAGCCGCCCTGATACTCGCCAATGATTCGTTCTGCGTACGGATTAATTCTCTTTTCAAGCATTTTCGATAATATCTTATAGGCCGTACAAACTAATGATATGCCTCTGTAATTCTCACACTTCAGCTTGTCACCCTTTTTGTGGATTGGGCAGATTATGCTTTTGCGCCAATCTTCGGGGATTACCTCGTCGTTCCATATTTTCAGCAGTAGCACTTGTATAGCGTTGGTCAGGCACGTTCCACCATGCTTCAGTAGTTCTGCTGGGATCTCGTCAGCGCCGGGCGCTTTATTATTTTGAAGCGACTGTATGGCAAGACTCACCTCCTCTACTGTTGGGGGTAGAACGGGAGGCCCTGGTTCAGCTAACTGCTCAAGAGCTGGCTCCGCGGGGTATGTTCATGGTGCATTGAGGAGCTCTGCGAAATGCGAGGCCCATCGTTTGTTGACGCTTTCGATGTCGCTGATGATGTTACCAACCTTGTCCTTACATAGGCTTGTCCTGGGTTGATGTCCGTTCTTGATATTATTTATAAGTTTGTACGCCTGTCCAATGTTCTTACTGGCTAATCTTTGGTTTATTTGCTGTAACTGCTCGTCAAAATGTTTGCGTTTCTTACGTCTAAATAACCTATTAGATACTCGCCGAAGTTCGTTGAATCTTTTTTCCTTGGCTCGGGATGCGCGTTGTGTGCATTGGCGATAGGCTTCATTTTTCGCCTCAATCGAGGCCCTGCATTCGTCGTCGAACCAGTCTGCTCGTCTGCGCCGGCCTTTATAGCCCACGACCTCTTCTGCGACCCCCTTGATGCTGTCTTTGAGCTCCTCCCAGAACTCATGGATGCCTAGATTATTGATGTTATCAAGCATGGACGACAGTTTTTCCTCAAGTGCTGTAGTATACGCAGCCTCCGTGGCATCATCAATCAAATTGTCAACCTCGAAGATCTTGGCAAGGTTGATTCTCGTTAGGTGCACCGAAGAGATTCTGCACCTGTAGGTCGTCTCCACCAAATAGTGATCGGTGTCGCAGTTGGCTCCTCGATAGGATCGAACATTTAGGACATTAGAAGCCCATCTCTTGCTGATCAGTACGTGGTCGATCTGTTTCACGGTGTATTCATCTGGAGACTTCCAGGTCTGCTTATGAATTCGTCGATGAGGGAAGCATGTAGAGCTTATGACCAAGTTTCTGCCGCTCGCGAAGTCGATAAGTCGCTGACCGTTGTTGTTGTTTTCGTCGTGGAGGCTATGACCTCCAGTAGTTCCCCTATGCCAGCTTCCGTTTCCGACTTTGGCCTTAAAGTCTCCTAGCAGCAGCTTGACGTCGTTTGATGGAAGTGAGTCGAAGAGTGTTTCCAGGTCGTTGTAGAACTCGTCCTTAATCGCGTCTTCTTTTACTTCTGTAGGGGCATGCGCATTAATGAGCCAGAGATTAGCGAAACGGGTCTTAATGCGGATCGCACATAGCCGCTCATTGATGGGTTTGAAGCCGATAACGTGGTCCTTGAGCTGCTTATTCACGATGAAAGCTAGTCCAAACTCCTTGTTGCCGTCCTCTTTACCACTTGTAAAAATAGTGTGCGAATTGAGGTCGTTAATCTTGCTTTTGAGCCATTTAGTTTCCTGGATTGCAACTATGCTCAGCTTGTATTGTTCCACCTGATCCAGGAGGGCCCGTAAGGCCCCCCGGTCTATTCAGGGAGCGTACATTCCAGGATCCGAAAGAGTAATCAGTTGTTCGTTTGCGGGGTCGTCGTTGATTTGTATCCGTCCAATCCGAGGCTTTTGTTTCAGGTTTCTTGACTTGAAGTTTTTCTTAGGATGAGTTGTCGGCACATCGCTAAACCATGATAGGGTTTAATCGTTGAGTAAAGGCCATCATGGGCATGCCTCGAAGATGCTGCTTTAGTGGTTGAGTTAGACGTTTTCTGTCACCTATCACGTTAAGTAACCTGAGACGCTGCAGATGTAAATACATCACTCAGGCGCAGCGGTGCTTCTTCCAAATGTCGCATCAGATGATTTGACTTAGCCGTTTTTTTTTTTTTTTTTTTTTTTATTTAGAGGTTTTACCCACTACCGTTACCAGGCCCGCGCGGAGGACACATGGAGAAGTCTTTTTCCAGCCTATCTCAATAATGATATATTTTTGGTCTAACACATATCTCCTTGTGTCTAGCTTATTGTTTTAAAATTTCACAAATATTGAGAGTCAAAAAGTTATGCATAGGTTACACTGAATCAATTAAAATAGCCCACCCGGTATACTTTCTACTAACACTGATGTTGGACCAAAAAGTTACATGATTAATATAACTTTGTCTGACGTCTCTATAAAGAGTTGACAGTACAAAAGCAAAAACAAAAACTAGGGAGTCGGATTTTTATAATAATTGGTTAAAGACCTTGCGTAGGATTTTTATAGGCAACATATTGTTTTTGTTACGACGATTTATGTAACACCTTAAAGGAGCCACCGGAGGTATGGCAAAGTGTATATATAAATGATCAGGGTCGGTCCCTGATTCGAATAAGCCATGTCCGTCTGTCTGTCTGTCCCATGTCGGTCTGTCTGTCTGTCGGTCTGTCTGTCCGTCCGTGTGTCTGTCAGTTTGCACGATAACTCCCGAAATAATAAAGCTATCGTTTTGAAATTTCGGTCAGATGATTGCTTTGATGAAAGCTTAGATGGTATTGAAAATGGGCCAAATCGGACCAAGGGTTCCCCTACCTCCCATACAAATGACCCCTCCGTGATTGTGTAATTCGGCCAAATTTTTCGACAGAATATCGCTAGTGACCTGAAATTTTCATCAATGCCTAATTGTGACATATGCTTGAAGTTAGTGGAAAGTGGAGAAGATCTGACTACCCCTACCCCTACATCCCCTACAAATCAATATTCCACCATATCTTTTGATAGAATGTCCCGAAAAACTTGAAATTTATAGCAAATGATAGCTATTGGATGCCGTTATAAGATACTAAAGATGTGCGAGATTCAGCCCATCTACCCCTCCCCCTTTTAAAAAAAGATTAAATTGAATATTTTCGGTTTTACACGCATTCTAGTTTTGTACATGGGTATAGGGTATACACTCATCGTGCTATTCGCACGATTAGAACTCGGTCTCGTTTTTTTAAATACGGGATTGAGGTTTCGCAGATATTTAAAATAATTTCGGTGAACAGAAATAACTTAAACATGACTTCAAATTTGACACGGAGATATTTAATTCTGAGGATATTTTATTTATAGTGTCTTCCCAGCCCCTGCCACTCCTCACTAGCTTTACACTTTATTAAATAGCCGTCATCGATAGACAAGGAACGACGCCTAATTTTCGAAATCCTGGTCTAAGCACCTAACCAGTTTGAGTTTGAAGCTTTGTAGAAATTGAATCGCTTAGTCTATTTTGAGATACTTTATTAAAGTTTAAAAAAACGTTGGCTTTGACAATTTTTTTTGTTTTCTAGCTAGAGTGTAGTTTTAGTGCAGGTTTTAGTAGTCCAAGAATATGCATTTATTGAAAAATCTTTAAATGCTTGTGGTAGCTAAAGGGTTAAGAATTCGAAGTATGCCTTGTACAACTTTTTTGCTGAAAGTAACAAGAATTCAGTGCGTTTTTGCGATAGTTTCCGATAGTTTGCCGTAAAAATTTCTTTGTATTGCTTAAAGATCTTTAATCTTTGATGGCATGTATCTCGGAGCCTGTTAACCCTTCAGAGCTGAAAATTTTGGGAAATTTTATGTTTTTCATAAAATCTTCGGAGACATTAACTGTAAAGTGTAAAGTTTTTGAGATATTATTGAAAAATACAAAAAATACCGAGGTTATTAAGGTATATATAGGAAAAAGGATAGAGTCGTTTTTGAAACGGTAATTTAGTGGTTTTTGGCGGCCGTTTCGGTATATTTCACAGTTGCAATTTAACTTATCATTAACAAAAAAAATAGAATTCATTTTCACGACACTATGTATTTATTCATGGTACAATTACTGGCGCTAGGAATTCGGAATTGCCATTTCATAATATTAGCACTTGTTTAAAGCAAAATTAAATCAATTATTTCCAAAGGTGATGAATGCTTGCTTCACTTGGGCCAATTTAAAAAATAGAATAATCAGTGTAACCGAAAAGACGAGAAATTGAAAATAAAAATATTTTTTTATGTATCTAATTGATGTGTTAAAACCAAACCTTGCACTTCTCATGTCAAGGCTGGATTAAAATTCAAATGAAAACTTTCTCCATTTTCAATTAAAAATCTCAATTTCAAACATCATTCAAGGACTAAGAGAGTAATACTCCCATTAAGCACGTATCCTGAGTTATAAACGGACTCACATTTAATGTATATTGTCAAAATTCGGCATTCATTCTTCTGTTGAAAGGTCCTTAAAGTATATCTACAGAAAGACTGGCTACTTATATTCAGAATCAAATATGTTTATCTTTATATCTACGTAAGTACGATTGTATAAGAATACAGTATAAAGGACAAAATTCATTAAACAGGACCATGTACATACATATAAAATACACACCAGATGATCCAGCTAGCATCGTAGACAGCTTGCCATCCGTACATAATATGCAAAAAACGCCCCCGAACCTTATTCTGTTTTGGTTGTTTCGTTCAATTTCTTCGATTCCGAGTTTCGTTTCGGTGCGACGTGGTGCAAAATGTCCCACCGGACAGTGAATACAAATTCGCCCAAGAGAAATGTGTTAAATCAACATGACACCATTGGGATGAAGGATATGTACTACTAAAGGGTTGCTCTTGCCCGCTTCAATATGGCTGTACGACGAGTAGATGGATTGAAAGAAAAGCGAATACCATACCATGGATACACTCACGCTTCATAGGGTTGTTAGAGGCTTAGCTGGGGGTTTGTTGATTCTGCTTTATTCATCGGGTATGATGGCAGTTTTAAATAAAAAAAAATCTCATCACACATGTTCGGTTCATCCGACACGGACCAAAGTCTCTGCTGCGTATGCATGAGGTGTTTTGCCTGGAGGCGACTCCTACTGGCTCTACATTTTGATAAATCTATATTGTGACACGTTTCGGGTGAGAGTTGCAGGGAAAATAGATGATGTGTGGAAGAGTGTGTTGTTGATTTTTTCATTACATGTAAATTGATGTGCGAAGCGTGTGCATTTGTTTGTATGGATTGATGATGTTGTGTTTTTTGTTTTTTGCTTCTAGGGAAATATAACACAAGCTTGAAGAAATCTATAACAATTCAGTACTAAAATTCAGTGTTAAAATTTTCAACTGAATGAGACCACACACCTCCCTCTTCCTCTAATGGACCACCTCTTCAATTTGGCCAACTGCCTAATTTGACCGATTTTTGCTGGATCATTACGTCTCCCATAGAAATTCACCCTCATAACTTGGCCACCTGGCTCTTGTAACTTGACCGCCCAATAGCAGAACGCTTCAAGTAAATGTACCCTTCTAACATGGCCACTTAGGAATATCCGTCGAAGAAGTTCTCTGAGAATTCACAGATAAAAACTGCAATTCGGTTGTTGTTAATTTGCGATTTTGTTCTTGTTCTATTGAGGTTAAAACAAAATAGGGTGAACAAATATTTAATGAAATGAAAAAAGGACATTTTTTTAGGGATTGGAAAAGTATGGTCAACGGTTGTTAATGCACTTTTTTTGGAAATGTATAAGGCCGCACTTACACGGCAATTTATGGATTTCATTGTATTAAAATGGATTTCAGTCAAAGAGTTCAGTCAAATGAAACCACTGGCGGATTGGGATATTGATCCAACTAAATCCATGTTGAATTCATGGGTTCGTCATATATATGTGCGGTTCTATTTTTTTTAATTAAATGGATTTTTCAAAAACAATGGGTGCGTTTTGCTGACCTGGAGTAGGGCAAAATGCTTTTTATTAAGGACCATCCAGACTGACTGCCAGATGGTACCACGCACTGCCAACTGACAGTTGTCATTGCATCCAAACTGACAGCCATTTGGTTGGCCGTCCACTTTTAATATTCAATATGGCAACTGAATCATATGTCTGACTCTTTGACAACCGCTTGTCGAATTCAAAGCGACAATTTTTCAACTTTTGTTGTTTTATGTGTGACATTGAATAATTCTCCAATGGCCAAATAATAATTTAAACGCGCAGAGTCCGAGTTTGATAATAATTAAATAAAAAATCTCCAAAATGAATTTTTGGTTATGTCATTTTAGCCTCCATTTGGTAGCTAGGGTAAGTAGCTGCCAAATGGCAATTCGCGATGCCAGGTTTTTTGACGAGTCTCCATTTAGCAGCCAGTTTAGATACAGCTTTAAGTTTATCGCATAAGTTTTAGTGAGCTAATGCCAATGAATTAAAAAATCTAAAAAGGAAATGCAAATAACCGCAAAATACACTAGATATGCAACTTTTTTTCGGGACCAAAATATTTCCTATGGTAACTAGATTTTGTAACTTCGATGACATTTCTCATACGAATTTTATATGGAAAATTTATTGTAAACAAAATCATGCACATGCGCAGATTAATGCTGTAACTTCGTAGTAGGGGCGTCGGAAAAATGGGGGCAATGAATACGAAATTTCAAAATTAATAGATGCTTAAAATTAATTAATCAGCAACGTTCCTGTTGCATAACTGTATACCAACAGCATCAAAATTTACACTAGAGCGAAATGTACATTTAAATGGGACTGCAAAACGTTGCGTGGTAAAAATTTGTTTAAATAAAAAATTTTAAATAATGTGTATTCCGGTGCATTGCGGTTGAATACTCCAACCAATGAAAAAGCCAAAAACTATTAAACCATACCAGCCCCAAACACTAAATTTCCTACGCCACTGCTAGCTATAAAAAAATCAAATTATCCCCTTTATTTTCAGATATTTCGTTTCCTTCTTTTTTTTTTCTTCATTAGCCAATGCATCGCAATAGGCTCATGTACCTACTCAGTTGCCCAGTAGTCGAGTTAATTGTTGTTTTGCAAGTATACATTATGTACTTACCCTAAACTACGCGATATAGGTACATGTCCAAGGAAAAACCAAACGAACAATTTTGTTTGATTCGCTATACACCCTAAAAATCAAGTATGTATTCAAGAGATGTCAAATATTTCTCATCCATATATTCAATACCAGCTGATATTTTAATGGTATTTTGTTGTACCCCTTCATAAGTTGGCCACCTGTCTATGTTAACCATTTAAAGCAGGAACCGGCGGTGGTCAACATACACAGGTTTTACTGTACTATGTTGGCTTTCCTGTTTGGCCGTGACACACGGGGAATCCGTGGATTCCTAATCTAACGAAACTCTTTATAAAAAATGACAGCTATTGACAAATTGTATTTTTTATATGAAGTTTCGTTTGATTCATTGACATACTTGGTAGATATAACATTACATCCATTTTAACATTTTATAAAAAAAAAAAAATCAAAAAAATCAGCTATTTAAATTGACTAGCCCCCTACAAACAAACAAAAATTGTTACGCCCATTGATATATAGTGTGTCTCAAACCCCAACGATAACCCGGTAACCGGTGATAGTGCATTTATTGTCCGTTGCGGGAAAAACGTTTAAAAAAAATCAGTCGCGTTTTTTTTACAGTTATTTGTAATTAAAGAAAAATGAAAAAAAAACCAGATCTTACGTCATTTTCATCCACTGTAACTTCTTCTTCTCAGTACCGTATAGCCCAGAGGTGGGCAAACTTTCTAAGGGGAGGGCCAGAAAATATTACAAATTATCTAGGCGGGCCGAAAAAATTTGAAAAAACATATTTTCATAAACGAGGAGCCTAACTGCAAGACTCACATTCCCCATATAAATAAATGGCATAGCTGCTTAGCCTCAACGTATCTAGGAACAGGTGGAATCGGAAAACGTCATTAGTATGCGGTAGAAAATATGAACACAAACAAACATGAGTTTCATTTAGGAGGCACCCGAAATAAACCTCGGTCTGGTTTTTTTTTTCAATGTAATTTTTTTTTCCTTTTTAAGCAAACATGAATTATGGAGTTAATTATTTTTCCATTTGATATTAAAAATTTCTTGCCAATCTCTAATTTTTGTATGAAAATAAAATGATAAACGTTGTTTCCAATTTTTACATAAGTCAGTCTTATACAGTGTATGACTTCTTCTTCCATGCCTCGTTCTTTATACCGCTCCATGGTTTCGCGTTGCTCGACATCGCCCGTTTTGGCGATAATATCTCAGCATATTTCTACAGGCAGCTCTATCTTGGATCGTGTCATCGCCGAGACCAATGCGTTGTTGTTGCTTTTTCATTTGACACATCCAGGTGTTCTTCGGTCTGCCTCTGGCCTTGGGTCCATCAAGTGGAACATACAGTGTATAAGACTAAGATTCTAAAAGTTGTTCGTAATCTGGCTCAAACGATGATGAGCTGATTCGCAGTAGGGAAGCCAAATGATCGTCAGACAATCGGTTTCTAAAGCTGTTCTATCGAAGCTTTATGGAAGAGAACACCTGTTCACAAATATAGGAAGAAGCAAACGTTGCAATTATCTTCTGAGCGTGAGCTTTCAGGTTCGGGAAGCTTGAGTATGACGGGGCCTTGTTGAACTCAACTTTAGAAGCATTAGGAAAAGGGTTGCTTCAATTCAGTGTTAGGCTGGAAATAGAATGCCGGCAGCAACACGGGATACCTACATAATCCCGAAAAACCCCGCCCGTTCATAATCCCGCTTTTTCCAAAAAATCCCGCTTTACATTATCCCGACATTACAAAATCCCGCCATATCAAAATCCCGCCATTCCAAAATCCCGCCATATCAAAATCCCGCCATTCCAAAATCCCGTTATTAAATAATAAAAAAATCCCGCCAAAATACCGCCAATTTTTTTTATTGTTAACAAAACATATAGATATGCGTTCGACTTATCAATTATTTACATTAGTTTATGCGTCAAGTTTTTCAAAAAATCCGTTTTTTCATAGTCCTCTTTAGATGCAAGTATATTCCTTAACTGCTGGTTACGTCTAAAGACCTTTTGGATGCGACCTTCGGATCGGGACGGCTCAACTTGGTTTTTAGCTAGTAGCAATTCTTTACCTAGTAATTCCACCAGCCGGTACAGACCGATATGGTTTTTCCTTGTGATAAAGTTAAATCGTCTGTGGCAAGCCTCAACAATATTTTGAGTTCTTCGAAAATTTGATGCAACTGCGTCAGCAATACTCCAGAACTTAGGCGGGTACCTTGGTTTTCCTGGCTTTCCCGACTTTCCCGCGTTTATTGAAAAGCGGGATTTTGAATAAGCGGGTTATTGAAATGGCGAGATTTTAGATTGGCGGGATTTTGATTTGACGGGATTCTAATTGAGCGGGATCTTTAATTGGCGGGATTTTGAAATGACGGGATATAGAACGCGGGATTTAAAAAAACGGGAATATGATGGGCGGGATATCGTACCCAACCCCAGCAACAGCACGAAATGTCAAGCACAATGCATTTTACATTGCTGACAAAAGTTCTAAACAGCATTTTTGCTGTTAAGCATATCTGTCAGCCACGCAATGCTGCTGCTGTTGCTGCCGGTATTATATTTGAATCCTTACTTTGCAACTATGTACTTGATTCATAATTAAATGGCATTCTATAAATGTCGAGGTTTCTTTCAACAACTTTGAAAGGTTCCTTTTAACAACTTTCGTAACTCTTAAGTTTGTCGTCCCTATGTGCAATAGTTTTTAGTCTTCTGAAATGAGTAAGGTCTTTCTTGAATAGTTGTTTGAGAAGTAAATTCAATCGCATTAAATTGATTAATTGACTTCTTCCCTGGAGTTTAAAGTTCAATTTGTTGATGTGACTGAGAAGATCTATAAAAAAGTCTTAACCCTTCTGTCGGCACAAAGGTCTGGCCAGACCTTTGGAACTATATTTTGGTCATAAAAATATAGAAGATGAAATCGCAGCGACTTCATATTTCATGATATCCTAGAATAATATGTTTAGAACCATTTTGCAAAAAAATGAAAAAATCGGTTGAAGTTTTGAGTATGTTTTCGATGATTTTCAATTTATAGTGCTTTTTGATACCCAATAGGTCTGGCCAGACCCACAGTTTTTCCCCCCATTCTTCTCTTGATGTAAAAGTTGCAAATATGAAATTCTCTTAAAATTCTCCTATTTATGATGTAAGAATGTCATAAAAATTCAATTTGTACTATAAACGATAAAAATTTCTGAGATTGTTCTTTGAAAAGCCGTGAAGCTCGGGTAATAAATATGCCTAATTTCATCACGTTTTATAACATCACCTAATCAACTGAGATTTGATTCAAGGAAATTCAAACCCATTTTTTTTCCTTTGTAATAGTTAGGACTATGAGTTAGGTGTATGAGAGACTTACGAACGTCTTTCTAAATAGATTTGATCAAGAAATTTACGAAAACATTAGAATGAAATGATTTTCGTGCTTGAAAATTCCCTATTTCTTTCCACCTACTTCCCTAAATCTGCAGACTAATATCGAGGTAAAATCTACTAACAAAGGGCCAAACATTGCCCAAAGATATTGATATTGAAAAATGCGAACAAACTTACTACTAGATATATGCCATGAAAATAGAGAAGCAAAAAGATATGAAAATAAGGGAAAAACATGTTTATAATAATACCACCTCAAAGTATGTCCACTTAAACACGTTGCTAGTGTATCTACAAAAATAATTTTAATACTTTTATTGTTTAAAAATGGCAGTAAGGAATTGATAGAATGATTCTACAGATAAAAATTTCACCTTTTCTAAAAAATAAAATTTTTTTCTAAGTAGGTCCAGCCAGACCTATTGGGTATAGAATATGCATATTGTAGTAGGTGCCGACAGAAGGGTTAAGGCCGTACACTACTACTACTCCTCTGATGTTTGTGATGTTGCGTGCAAACTTAGTTAATATATTACATGCGACAATGCCATACTTAAGACGCAATGAGTAGGAAAATGTTATCCTGTTCTAGCTTGACTGTATAGCCCCATGTGGGGCCATGGTGCGTCAACTCAGCTGTTTATAGGCAATTTCGAGTCAACGTTACTTTGCATATAATTTCGGAGTGTATACAGGGTGTCTCGCATTAGGTGGTCACATGGGCGTAGCCAGGTTTTCGGTCAGGGGGGGGGGGGGCAAGCCGAAAATTTTTCCAACATCATGATTTTCTTAGGAGTTGAAATTTCCGGTCGCAGAAATATTCTTAGCAAATTTTAGAGTAGCCTGGCTTGTAGTTGGATTGGTGCACAGGGTCTCGGATTCGAGACTCACCGTGAACGAATTCATTTTATCAGACTCACGACCTACGTGACGGACTATGATGTCGCTCAGATTGTAAACAAGTATCCATTTATGGGGATAAATAACATTGCTGGGCGTGCTGTTGATCTCAACACCTTAACAAAACAGCAGTTTGGATCTTGGAAATTGGATGTCACTCACACATCTGCAGCCCTAGTTTACTGGTGGACTGCCACGCATGTTATTTCTTTTTTTTTTCTAATTTTAGAGTCAAATTTTTAAAATGGAGATGGGAATGATTTTCTTCTGCATTCTGATTACATTCAACCAGCCTCCAATATCTGCCTTTTAGAGCGTAGTTTGTCTATTTTCAGTGCATTTTTTGCATCTCGGACTGCATCTTCCACTTGCGAAATCAATTTGTTTCGTCTGACACTTTCATCTTAGCAAAGTAGCATCGTCAGAATATTTATAAATCCTTTATTGATTGAAATATGGTTAACGGTTTTAATAAGATCCTCTAAATTTATCAAAGTATTAACAGTGGCTAAATTTTATTGCTGATATGATTCAGCTAGAAAATAAATGTTGATTTAATGGCTTGAAAGACCCGCTCTGTGCCTCGCTTGGTTGAGTCGCACTCTACGATGCTAGTAATTTAGAGTTCCGGAGATCGAATCTCGGCGTGGTCCAAAATTTCCGTACATGTGAATGGAAATATATAGTGCTTGCAACATTATATACACTCCGAAATGATAATGTAACGTTTACTCGAAATTGCCTATAAACGGCTAAGTTAATGCACCATGGCCCCAAGGGGCTATACGGTACTGAGAAGAAAAAGAAGAACTTGACAGACACTGAAATATGAGACCCGTTTTTTACAAGGTCCTTAACCCTGGAAGGTCATGCTTATTTTTAGTACGGAAAGGTCATGCTTCGTCGATTCGGCGACGCTCTACTTTGACGCCTCATAAAAATCACCCTTTCTCAAAATATTTAAAAAATCTTACAGATTTTCAATCGTTAGATTTTGGAGCCGATTTTTATGAGTTCGAAATGCAATCTTCGTAAAATGAGGAAGAATTTTGAGCCATTTTCCTGATTTATCCTATTTTTGTCCTAGTAAATATTTTTCCCATAATTTTTTAAAAAATAGGTCCCACATTTCAGACTTATCGTCGAATCGACATCCAGCCATAAGAAATACTGGAGTTCTAAAAGTTACACAAAGTTCATCCTTCGTCGTTTCGACGACGCCAATTTCCAAAAATCCAACTTACCCTGCTTACTTCGTCTAGCCGCAATGTACTCGGCAATTACATCGGCACGGTAAGTGCTGTACGAAATCTTAGCTCCAACTAATGAGAATTGTCACGAAAAATGGGATAAATTTGATGATGCGTAGTCAATTCACCAGGGCTAACAAAGCAAAGCTGTATACCATTTGTCACCCTTTCAGATGAAAATAAGTTGAATTCCACTAACTTCCCGAAGGGACCTTCCGGTTGAAATTGTGTACTCCAGCTCAAAATCAAATCACAAGTGAAATGTGTGTGCCGTCAGTTACGAGAGGCCACTCGCTGTCATCTGCGCCTCCTGACTGCAAACTGTCCCAAACGTGGCTTCTCCGGAAGCACTTGGAGTGTTGAAGAAGGCATTTAAAAATTTTTTTTTAAATGTTGAATAGTGCAGCGAATTTTTCACTACATCGATAAGAATTTTTTTACCATCTTCATCGACCAGGGGGGGCGACCGCCCCTTCCTTCCCCCCCCCCCCCTGGCTACGCCCATGGGTGGTCAATACTGTAAGGGTTGATAGCGCAACTTGTTTCAGCAAGAAAATTGCCAATACAATCGGATTTTTTTTTACATCATCGAAAATCGTGACTTGTCATGCAAAATCATAATTTGCCGCCCTCCTGATAACTTAATCCAAGATTTGATTTCAGTTTCAGAAACTACATAAAATTTCACAAAAACTGAAGTTGTTCCTGTTGTCAAGATTATCGCCACTTTCAAGATACAGTTACTCAAACTTAATATAAATATTAAAATAGATTTTTCATCGAAAATTCAAATAATAATTTCATAACGGTGCTTTATACCTACAACTCTGCAAAGTTGACAAAAGTTGCAATTTTAAAAGCTGCCACATAGTCTTGTTTTCATAACGGTATGCCGCTACCGTCATTATTCTCGATTGAAAGACCTGAAACCATGGTATACAAGAAAATTGCTCTGGAGGCCTCCAGACGTGTTTTGATATTTTGAGTGTTGCAATTTTTGGGTAAAAAATGCCATGGAGATGAACTTACATTGAAAGGCCTTTAGTGCGCTTAAAGCATAAGACATAAGCAGTTTACCTAGTATGTTGAGACATACGATATTCCTGCTATACGTTATTGTACGAATACATTCCATAATGCCTGTAATCTTCAATTAAGTTGTTTACTCTTAAATTAAACATTTTGTCTATTTTTAGCATTGTTTGCATACTTCCTTGAACTTCGTACATATACAACACTTTACATGCTTGCGAAAAATTCTTGAAAAATTCTCTAATCTTAAAAAAAAAACTCAATAAAAATGTTGAGTGAATTTCAACACATGTTCAGCATTAGTGTATCTATTATTTATATTAAATAAGCCAAAGCTCTGAACCGATAAGTATTCTGCTCTGCTTTTATCGGGATATGACTGGTAAAAACTTTACACCAACAGATGAAACAAAAACAAATCGAAGTATAGAGTACCAGAAAAATTTTAAAATCCTTAAGTACGAGTACAATACGTAACAGTATGCATGCCCACTATGTATATCATGGGGAAAATTGCTTTCCAACTAGGAAATACATATATTTAAAAAAAACTTCTACCTCTCCAACGACTTAATATTTCATCTACTTTCAAATTAAAAATTCTCAATAGCTAGCACGAAGTGTAGTTAATACAATGCAAAACTTTTCTTGAAAATCCAAACTATTTTATTGGAAGGAAGAAAATGCAGAGATAAAAAAAAACGCAGAAAAAAATCAAGAGATAAAAATGAAATCAAGTACTCAAGAAGGAAACACTATTATCAAGAGTAGTCTGTATAGAAGCGGATGTCAAGTAATAGGATATGTATGGCAGGAGAAGAATTACTTCCGAATAGAAAAATGTATTTATAGCTACAGTATGGATGTATCTGCATTGTACTATGGAAAATCTGAAAAATACGCAAATTAAACTGAAACAGAGTTCGATCGTAAGTATGGCACGTAATATGACGACATGAAAAGATGAGAGAGAAGTAATAGTTCTTCGATTTTAATTGGTACAATTGCGTTGAGTATCGTGAAAGATGGATAACAAAACAAGTGGAGGTTTTTCTTTATTCGCATTTCAAGCTTTTAATTTAAATAATTGGAAGATTATTTTTTATTTCCATTCCACGTAAAAAATAAAGGATACCGCCGCCAAGGCGTACATGCCAGACTTACTTTTATCGTTGCGACAAAAAAAAACGTCTGAAGCTGTAATTTGCTCAGCAATATCCAGATTTGTTCTCCTGAAATTGTCTCTTTTTATACCCTTCGCTCATAGAGTGAAAGGGTATATTAACTTTGTCGTGAAGTTTGTAACGCATTAAAGGAAGCATCTCCGACCATATAAAAAGTATACATATATGATCAGCATGACTTGGGGAGTGGATTGGGCGATGTCTGTCTGTCTGTCTGTCCGTCTGTCCGTCTGCCCGTCTGTCTGTCTGTCTGTTGCGACGCGTTTTACTCGGCCAATTTAAAAGCTATGAAGCTAAAATTTTGCACAAATGCTTGTTTTTGCTGCAGACAGTTTGTATGTTTGAATCGGTAAAATCGGACAAGGGGGTCATGGGGCTGCCCTACAAACCCAACCCCCCAATACACCAATTTCACTAAACCTTGAATTAATGTGTCTTAATTAAAGCAACAAAAAATGTCAAAATGAATGGGATCGTACTATGGGGCCATGCTCCCCCATCCCCCAATACAATTTTCTAAGTAAATATTTTTATTAGCCCACTTATTCCAATCAAACCCCACACAAATATTGTTTTGTCGACGCAACGGAACTTTTGTGAAGACGGAAGGAAAATAATGGGGGGGGGGGTTTAAATACAACTCGTAGGTACACCCGAAAAAAACTTTTAGCCCGGAGGAGAGCGAAGGGTATCGAAATTTCAGCCGCGCCCGAAATTAGCCTCGTTTATATGTTACTATATGTTATTGCTAAACGCAATGCATGGAAAAACTTCTGTCAAAGTATCGAAGGGGCCTCCGAGACCTCTACATTTAGGAAAATGATGGCATCAAATCCATCTATGCCCAGCTTCCTTCAAAAGGAAGACGGATCGTGGACGTCCTCGAGCCTTGAAACTATTGAGTGTCTGCTGGACGCTCATTTCCCGGGAAGTTCGATAACATCACCACTTGAAGATCCCTCGAGTATCACAATGCCGTGTGATAGTGAATCTATTCTATCTCGCGAGAAGATATTATGGGCTATTTCTAGTTTTGAGCCCTTTAAATCGGCTGGACCTGATGGAATCATTCCTGCGGACTTGCAGTAATGCTTATAGAGATAACCTATCCATGGTTAGAAAACATACTTACAGCCTGCCTTGGTTTAGTATATATTCCCCGCATATGGAGAGAGGTGCGAGTCACGTTTATTCCGAAGACAGGCAGAAGCTCGCACGCACGACCTAACGATTTTAGGACAATTAGTCTCACTTCAACTATGCTTAAGCTACTGGAGCGACTCGTTGATATTCATGTACGAACTATCGTCTCACCACATCTTATTTCAATGGCTCAATATGCTTACGGGAAGGGGAAATCAGTGGATACAGCTCTGCACTCGTTAGTCAGCTACATTGAAAAATCTCTTTATCGAAAGGAATACACAATGGCTGTATTCTTAGACATTGAAGGCGTCTTTAATAATATCAGACCCAGGGCGATTACCGAAGCACTTCGGCGTGTCCATGTCGATGGGTCCATTTGCACACTCGTAAATACGCTATTAACGTCTAGACGCGTGCATACCCCACTGGGCTCGTCGTCTGCAAGTAGGTATGTGTGTAGAGTGTAGGGGTACTCCACAAGGAGGTATTCTATCTCCCCTACTCTGGAATATAGCAATTAATCAGTTGCTTGTGGATCTTGAGAAGACTGGTTGCAAAGTCATTGCATACGCTGACCATGTCGTAATTGCTGTTACAGGTAAGTTCCCGGAAGTGCTCAGTGGGCTTCTGGAGAACAGCCTGTCTATTTTAACGAACTGGGCAAATCTCAGTGGGGTTGGAATTAATTCATCTAAAACGGAGTTAATGCTCTTTACTAGGAAACGCACTATTCCTTCTATTGACCCTCCCATGATACGGGATAGGCAACTTACTTTTGCTGAAAAGGCTAAATTCCTTGGACTGTTGCTCGATAGGAAGCTTAGCTGGAAACCTTACATTCAAGAGAGGGTAAATAAAGCAACTATAGCACTCTATTCGTGCAGGAAAGCAATAGGAAAAAGTTGGGGCCTGCAACCAAAAACATTGCATTGGATCTACATTGCTATCGTACGACCCATTCTACTGTACGGTGTATGCGTATGGTAATCGGCACTCAGTAAAACAACTTATTATAAATTGCTGACGAAAGTACAAAGAATGGCTTCTATTGTCATAACAGGAGCGCTTCGAACTACTCCTTCCGCTGGCCTTGACACTGTGCTCAATTTTTTACCGCTAGATCTATTCGGCCAACAAATGGCTGCTAACACGGCACTACGCTTACGTGAAACAAGTCAGTGGCAAACCGTGGAGTACGGTCACTCAACGATTCTACAAAACTTAAACCTCCCGTCTGAGACTGACTACACTAGTCCCAAGTATGCTTTTGACAAAAACTATGTTTGTCTGATTCCGTCGAGGGACCACTGGAATAACAATACACCCCTAGCTACGGGGTCGTTGGTTTTTTACACTGATGGTTCTAAGACGGATGAAAGAGTCGGTATTGGAGTCCACTCGGACGGACTGGACATTAACCTGCAACAATGTCTACCTGGCCACTGTAGTGTCCTTCAAGCTTAAATTTTTGCAATTATGGAAGTCCTAACCTGGTTGGAAAATCATATAATCACGATGAGGGATGTTATCATATACACTGACAGTCAGGCGGCAATCCGATCACTCGAATCTGTCCTGACTACATCCAAAACTGTTGATAGTTGCCGCTCAGCTCTATGAGTGATGGGTCAATTTTTCAACATCGTTCTCTGCTGGATACCCAGCCACAATGGATTTGAAGAGAACTTTAATGCTGACCGTCTCGCTCCTAATGCGAGTACTATAACCTTAGACGCCGACCGAAACAAGCTGAAAGCCCCAATCGCTTTTTGTAAACTGGCAATACAAAAAACCGCGATGCGCAGAGCTAATGCAAGATGGTCTAGCGGTACTACATGTACTACAACAAGATTGATTTGGCCACGACTTGACGCAGCCAGGTCTATTATTCTTCTGTCAATAGACAGGAAACATATCAGCAAGGTTGTCGGGACCATAACGGGACACTGGCCTATCGTGGAGCAGGCCAGGAGGCTCAAAATTCCCCATAACAACTTCTGTCGCAGTTGCGATGACGAAGAAGAGGAAGAAAGTGTACATCATTTTCTCTGTCATTGCCCGGCCTTGGCCGAGAAACGTAGACGTTTTCTTGGCTCAATGTATTTTTATGATACAGATGATCTGCGTGATGTGAGCCCACTATTGCTCAACAAATATATTGCCAGCACAGGCTGGTTCTCGGCTTAGGTGTCAACTGTTACGGTCGTTTCAATCGAGGGTATCACAATGGATGGACCTATTTTTGGTCTAAGTGTGCTAAGTATTTGATCACTTAGCGACCCCTTTACCTAACCTAACCTAACCTAAGGAAGTATGTATTTTGTAAAATTCAGGGATAGACCTGAAAAATGCCTAGAAAAGAATCGTATAGTTTTGTGATTTGGCAGGATTGTTTAATCCCTTGTATATGTGCTCCAATGTTTTCAATTGTAGAGCGTCTGGAAGATTAGGGGCAAGGGATCAAAATGCCTGTTTTGGTTCGTGTCATATACGAGTACGTACGTACATAGACTAAACTAACGGTGCATTCGGTTGTATTCAAACCAGAGTTACATGATTAAGAAATTTGGGAAATGAACTCTGATGAGTCAATTTTAACAATGTTTAGCATGTAGGTTTAATCTCTTAAGTACCACTCGTCTTGATCCTGCTGTGGTATAGAATCGAGGCAAAAGGGCAATTTTAGTTATAAAGTAATTGAAACAGAGACCGATCCTATGAGATCCGATTCCTGGTCATGATACCACTTTATCATTGTAAAAGCAATGCTTGGTAAAGTCGTTTAGCCGGAACTGGACAGATTTTCGGGACCTCTGTTTGTATAAGTATTTTCTCTGGGGTCTGGTATACATTTTTGGAACGTAACTAACGAGCGTAACGTAACGTAACGACGGTGAAGCTCAAGAAGCCAAAGGTAGTAGATATGGCTATTTTAAAAGGGAGAACGATGGAACCTGCATTTAAGAACAGTTTTGAGTCTGCAGTAACGGGAATCGTATGGTAACCGTTTGGTGTTGAATTAGGTCCAATTTGGAACTTAGCAATTATGGATGACACGCTCTGTGGCTCACTTCGTTGAGTCGCACTCTACGATGCTAGTAATCTAGAGGTCCGGAGATCGAATCTCGACGTGGTCCAAAATTTCCGTACATGTGCGGATAGGAAATATATAGTGCTTGCAACATTAGGTATATACGCTCCGAAATGATATATGCAATGTAATGTTGACTCGAAATTGCCTATAAACGGCTGAGTTAACGCCCCATGACCCCACATGGATTATGGATGTATAGGTTATTGAAATCAGATATTTAGTACACAGTGAGGTTTAATGATTACATGAAAAAATTAGGATTAAGATTAGGGGGAATTTTGGGGTTCGATGGAGTAAAGGTTTAGGCTCAAGTTAGCGCTAAGGTTAAAGTCAAAATGATGTTTAGGGTAATGGATAGGTCGCATGTTAGGTCGCAGTTGATGTTATTATTAGGGTTAAATTTAAGGATATGGTTTGCATTAAGGTTGAAGTTGAGGCTTAGGCTAAGGTTAAGGTTAAAGTTAGGGTTAACATTCAGTTTAATATGATGTATAAAGATACCAAGGTTTCCAAGGATACTAGGGCTGACAAGGCTATCAAGGCTACCACGGTTACTAAGGACTTCCAAGGTCAACAAGGTTATAAAGTTTACTATGGTTAATAAGGTTGCCAAGGGAACCACGGTTACTGAGGTTACCAAGGGGCCAAAGTTACTAAGTTTACCAAGGGGGTAATTAATACTCGCATCTTGTCTCAAGGATATACAAATTCAAAAGTGATAGAAGCGAAGCTGTTTTTGGCCTCTGGTCAGCTTGGAGTTCAGACTCTCCTGCATTTTCCCGAATCTGCTCGAATTTATTCCCCTGAATTACCATCCTCCCTCCTCTTCCTGCGGTATTCGTCACATATTGCGATAAAAATATTTTTTTAATAAACGGAATCTAATTGATTCTATCTATGACAAATAAAGCTACACATTCTCTGGTAAACAAATTAAACACTTCAATCAAATGTGTTTAAATCCTTTGCAGAATTTTCCATTAAATTCCTTTCGTAGAAAATTCAATTTTAACACTGTGCTCTGTGGAGGTATACAATTTTTATGCATACATCATACAATATTTATTTATTGCCGCAGCTGCGTAAGCTCACGTAGAAAAAAAATTAAATGGATGAAATGCCATCCTGGCGTTTTTTGAATATTTCTCTTTTACTCATTTTTATTTGGCCAACATGGTTGGATACAGAATTAATATTTTATTTTCAGAGTTATGTAATTATAATTGTATACACACTCTTTATTTCAGTTTAGCACTCGATGTCAAAAGTATCGGGCCACCCCACCCGCAACTTTCGAACTCTAACCTAATTTTCTCAAAAAGTATGAAACTTACAACTATGAAAGCTATATCCACAGAAAGTGCGTTTAATGGCAATCTAAATGACTATCAATTTTATTTAAAGTACCGTAATCTCACATTGCACTCAAGCAACAAACACAATGCTAACGATTTGCTCTGTTTTGACTAAAGCTTGCGAGCTTACCGTTATTTTCTTCTACAGTGAGGATAGGATATAGGATATTTTTTATAATTTCTTTAGTTTTTTTTCATTGCTTTTTAGACGCGTGTATTTTCGCTACTTTTGGCAGCCAATAATGAATACGACACCGGAGTAAGCAGCTCAAGCTGAAGCACTACTTCAAGCAGGCTTTGGGCAACGTGGGGTCGCTCGAAGACTTCGAATCGACCTATCATTGGTGCAAAGAGTTTAGAGACGATACTTAGAGACTGGATTATTCGATTGCCGTCTACGAGCTGACCTAGGGCTCCATCAGCAGCAGATGATCGTTATATCCAACTCGCTTTTCTGCGAAATCGCAGCTTCAACGCAGTTGAAGTCCAACAAAACCTGCGTAAAGGTACGTTGTCCTCGACGCGGCTGCAGCGACTCTAGCGACTCCAGCGGCTCTAGAGCAAGTTCCCTACCCCAAGCAGCCGTCGCCCGAAGCCCCACAAAGAAGCAAGTGCACCACGTTTACCATTCGTGCATGCATTATGTACAACAAGAGCCGCGCGACTGCTTTCTATATACAGTCGAACTTCCCTAAACGGACACTTCTAATAACCGGACATTTCTCATAAACGGACACTTTTATTTTCCCCGACGTTTTTCCTTATATTTTACTAGAAAAATAACTTCCAATAGCCGGACACTCTCATAACCGGACACGGACAGTACTTTTATACCCTTTTTGAACAAGCAAGTCTCTAATAAACGGACAGTTACACAAATAAAAATCGAAATTCTTGCATAACAGAATTGTATTTCGAGCAAAGAAGTTTTGAAATTAGAGATTCAGGAGTTCAATTTATGTCGCGGCATTTAATTGTGAAGTTTTCTATTCTTTGAAAATATGAAAAAAAAATTAAAAAATGTTTGCCTTTTCACGAAAAGTGCAAGAACAAGTCGTTTTAGAATTCACGAATAAATAGTGTTCTCGATCTCGAAAAAAATTGTTTTGGAAACACACACTTGAGATCAGACAACGTACTTTTGAATGGATTCGCAGCGCAGTCCAAATTAGTTTAATAAAATGTTATACCTTTGTGAAATATTCTCATAAGCGGACACTTCCAATAAGCGGAGAAAATCTCAGTCCCCAATGGTGTCCGCTTATGGGAAGTTCCACTGTACATGATATTCGTATATCGGCCGAAAGACCGTTGTGCGAAACAACTACCATACCCAGTGGTGGGCAGTTACTCCATTCGGAGTAGATCTACTCCCTTTTTTTGGTTTTGCTCCGCTACTCCGGAGTATATCGTTTCTGAATTGTAATGTTGAGTACGCTCCCTAAACATTACAATTCATACTGGTGGAACTGAGATAGACCTGCATACTGCATTTGTCTGCATTTTTGGTGGAACAATGAACATTCTTTTCTTCTGGGTGGCTGGAGTGAAGCTGATGGAGTTTCTAGTGCATTCTTATTGCATGTCGGTTTTAATGCTGCCTGTATTGCATTTTTGTTTGTGGAACCTGGAGCATTCTTCTCGGTGGCTGGAGTGTCTATCTAGTGTGTTCTGGAGAGATTTTAATCAAAAAACCAAAGCGATAAGTTTTACTATGAAAATACTGAGAAATAAGTTCGTAATTACGTATAACTAAATATTTCCACATTCAGTGGTTGCAAAAAAAAGTATTGGTCACTTTGTCATCCTTTTATGCTAAATTTTTTTTTTATTATTGATAGTGTGGGTAGTTTTTTGTTTTGGGAAATAAGCTGAGGAGTGTCCACTTCCATAAATAGTGAAATGTAGTAAGTTGATTATCCATTTCTGTGTAGAAATGGGTTTAAAAAGGAAAAGATCGAAAGTTGGCAAAAACAAGTGGGAATCCAGTGTTCAAAAAAGGATCATTATTCATTAATCATGAAAGTGCCAAAACAATACCAAATATAGAAAAAATAACTTGCATCCAAGAAAGAAATGTGGGGGAGTCTCGAAGAATTAAGCTTTATGAGGGTTTTGTTGTAGCGAACAATTTTCCTTCCCAAATCCCAAAACACAATGTCACACTTTAAAAATTGAAAGTTTTGAGTTCACGTAAATAACCTCTATTCAGATTTGCATGATTTGCGACCTCAGGTTTTTCCGAATATACTATGAGAAGGGAACACGGTCGTATGAAAGTGTGACTGGGGTATCTCACACCCCAGTGTGTCCTTTATGTTATGTTTTGTGTTCACTATCGAGGAAATTCTAGAAATGAAAACCGGCCTAAAAACGGTAAGACTTTGTCAAAAATATCATAAATGCTCATATTGTGTAAGGAAAAAGGAAAAAAAGGAAAAATTGACTTTGGTTCGTGCAAAACTGCAATTTGAAGTTATGGGCAATAATTGTATGAATTTCACGGTGTAATTCACGCTTCTCACAAACCGTTAAGAATTTAATTTTTACTTCAGTTTTATTTTTTATAAGCGTGTTTGGTTAGTATTACTCATGTGTGATGAAAAAAAATGTTTAGTTTAGGTAACTTTTTTTATTTATATTTTTACCAAAAACTCGACAATTTGTTATTTTTTCATTGAAGCATTTTGTAATATTTTCTGTTTCTCGAGCAAAATAAATTATTTTTACTTTAAATGTATGTTCCCACTTTCTAAACTCTTTTTAAAATACTAAAAATAAAAATGCAAATTATTTCGATACACACATACATTTTTATTGAGAAAAGTTTAGCTGGGGTATGTCATGGTGGAAATACATTTCCCGCGTCAGCATCAGCATCGGCATCAGCAGAAAAATTGCAATTTAGAACACACGCATTTGCCTTTGATGACCCACAATGACAGCAGCGGCAGAAGCAGAAAAATGCTGATGCTGACGCGGGAAATGTATTTCAACCATCACACTCCAGTGTGACTTAAATGCCACAAAAATGTAAGTGCGTCGTTTGAGGGTTAAGTCCATGTTATAACACCGACACTGATGACACACTTACAAAAACGTCTATCAATCGTAGGGCTCAGTCAGTCAGTTTCCTCTGGATCTATGTACTCCCTTTTTCGTCCAAAATCCACTCCCCTTTTTTTTCCTCAATGCCCATCTCTGACCATACCCCAAGCAGCCGTCGCCCGAAGCCTTCAAACAAGCGAGTGCACCACGTTCACCCCTCATGCGGGCATTATATACAATAAGAGCCGCGCGATTCATTCATTATTGAGCTATGCCATGCGATTATCAACTAAAAACGAGTTTTTGTATGCAATGACCAATGGGCGAGCTGCAGTCGCTAGAGCCGCTGGGGCCGTGCCGAGGAAAACGTACTTTAACGAATGCCAAGTGGTCATAAGTTCTTGCACCGTCAGAAGGAGACTTGCTGAACGCTGATCTGCAGGACGTCGGCATCCGTACGATGGACTCAGCTCGAAGACGGGATTTGAATCCAATAGAACACTTATGGGATAAGCTAAAACGTTGGATTCGAGCCCACGTTCCTGCTCCAACAAGGCTTCCGCAGAGCTGCGAATTGCAATTGAAGAGGAGTGGAATGCAATTCCCCAAGATTTCATCATCAGGAATTCATCATGAATAGGAGGATGCTAGCAGTTATTCGAGCAAGGGGAGGAAACACTGAATACTGACCAAACACTTTTTTTCTAATTTTTTCTTTTTTTTCAGCTGCTTTTCACTTGGTGCTTACAACACCGGAAAACGACTGAAAACGACTCTTAGGTGTAAAATCTTTAATAAACCCTTAATAAATTGAAAAATCCCAATGTGTTTCCATTCATTTTAATTGCCGTGAAATGTACTTCCTGTAGATATAACTTTCATAGTTTTGACTTTTATACATTTTTAAAAAAATGGGTAAGAGTTCGACAGTGGCGAGTGGCGCTTTATTTGACGTCGAATGTACGAGTATAGGCAACAATATTTGCAGAGCTTACAAATTATTGCTCTCTCAAATCATGTTACAAGTTAACCGACGTTCGTCTACGGTCGTCCGAATAACCACAGGACAATGGGATGGGTCGTGGGAGCCACGTACTTTAATTTTAATCGGCCGCCAGTGATGTGATCGTTGCCCGCGGAAAGTACGAACCAATGGGCCTGATCTTTTTAACTACAATGGGCCTGATCCTTTTAACTTACGAAACCGCCACCTGTTTCACAAACTATTCTTCAAAATAGATCATCGTTGCGTCGTCGCCTCAAACTTGCTCCGTATGCGTCTTGGCTTTCTTGGGACATGCACATCAATATCCTTCAACGTCCTCACCACAGAATTCTTCTGTCTTCGCTGTTAGAACTTTCCATTTTCATAAGCCGGGGATAATAAAAGAAAGAGATTAAACCACCAGCAAATATATAATTTTAAAAATGTGAAAAACGGCCTCTTTTCCGCGCATTTATTCTCTCGGCACAATTTTATCCGTTACCTTTTTTTCAACATAATCACCAGAATACTTCTTCGATTTGACTTATCTGTCAGTATTTATCTGTCACGTGTCATATCGCCGATGACGTTCGCCGGGATAAACGAAAAGAAGAATCAACGACGAGAAGTATTCGTGTTTGATTTTTTTTAAATACTTTGTGTAGATTTTTTACGTATTTCAGGTTGTTATTGTACTTCGCTTTCAAATAGCCCGGAGGAGCCAACGACGAAAGAGCGATGGAGCATCTCGTCGATACCGGGAGGAGTTCACCGCCACTTCCTAATGCCGGCCGCCGTAACTATGCCTAGCTAATTTAATTTCCAAATTTATTTACATTGCGTTTCATTCAGGACGGAACCCATTACAATCAATTGCCTTAGATTAGCTAAAATTCATCCTAGAGCTGGTGCATTCCTCGGGAGTTGAAATTGAATATCGTATCTGACCAACGAAACAAAAAAGACACTTCACTCAAATCAAATGGTAATCTTTTCCATCTTCCTTTGAAAAAAGAAAAATATTTATTTACGGAACCTTTTAAGAAAAACAATTGAATGTGAGAAACCATGGAAATGGCCGCTTGCAGCTCTAATGGATGATAATGTCTAAAGATTTACTGAAGTGACCTCTGCCCCCTTAACTTTGTTTACGGACACTAATCGTTCATCTGGCGCTTCCGATTTGTCTCAAGTCAAAATAATGAAAAAGTCTTGTAGTGTGGATGGAATATGCGACTGCATGATCAAGCTTTTCTCAAAAGCAAAGCTTCCTTGTGAGTGTTTCTAAAGCCAAGAAAATGGTGAAAATATCTTCAGGAATTCCACAGGGTTCTGTTTTGGCATTTCTGTTTCTAGAGAATTCCACAGGGTTCTGTTTTGACATTTCTGTTTCTAGAGAATTATCCCCAGTAAAAGTCATGCAATATGCCGACGGTCTACGCATATTGAATGGTTCCGAAAAAGGCTGCAAAGCCTATCAGTTCTTATCTGGTTGCACTATAGGTGTTTCAAAAAAAGGGGCATTCAAATAAACGGAGAAAAGACCGAAGCCTGTGTTTTCCGAAGAGCTGGTAGCTTTACCACTATGCGAAGAGCATCAGGATACTACGATACGAGATACGTGTCGGCTCAAGAGGAATAACACATGCAGTTGCAGAGCAAACTAAAATTAGCCAAAATGTCAATCAGGAAGGCTATGACGGCTTTCATGGGAACTCGCAACCTTTTATGGCGATCGGTCAGTTTCTCTAGCAAAATTTAAGTCATGCTTTATAAGATCTTGATCAGGCCCCGATCCTTACTTACACCGACTTAGCTGACCTGTACAAAATCCGTTATGAATAAGGCTGACATTTTAGAACGCAAGATACTCCAAAGTATCCAAAATTCTTGTTTCTGGAAGGCCGGAATGACACGACATCGCATCGCAAACACTACTGAAGGTTGTTAAAACGTCGTAAGAAATCGAAAATTCATGTTACGAAATGTCGTTTGCAATAAAACAATCAACACAGTAGAGGATTTGAGACAAATCCCCTCGTTAAAAACAGCACGCCAGAAAATCGTGTCCGTATTCATCACATCGTTTTCGGAATCTGCCCTAAAACTTTATTTAGCGGATCCACATCAATTCGCTTCCAACGATCGTTCAAGATAGGGGAGCAGTTATTCTACACAATAAGCGCCTCGAAATTAGTTTTCTGCGAATTGCTTCGCGACAGGGACATATCGAGATACAAGATTCGACGACGTCCCAGTCGGCTTCCTGATTTACTAAATCTGGCTTTATTCTTATAAGCTCTTGAAATCAAGAATTTATTAAAAGAAACCATTTTGGAAAAATAAAGGAGTCAACCGAAGAAATTAAGTTTATCTGCTGTGAAAAGTAGAGTGAAGTTGCCGTAAATTACTCCAAAAGTTTAATGATGAAAAAGTGCAAAATTCTTTGGCATTCTTTAAAAAAAAACATTCTGAAACTTGAATTTCTTTAATTTTTACAACATTTTAAGAACCGTCTGCGGTTCCCGTGTGCAACCCTGTAGAGACTACAACAAATACAGGTCCTGCTTCAGGTTTTATTGACGAAAAAATCAAATTCTAATTGAGAATTTGTTGATTTGCGCATGTCGCTGCTCCTCAACGAGCGAGCAGCGACATGCGCTTGCTGTAGCTCAGTAGCGGGAGAATTGCCGGGGTCTTTGTCGCTCGTTGCGCCTGTCCTTTTACAAAAAGGGATATCGCATGCCTGAAATAGACGATACACACAAGGGGGTTAAAATGGGGAAAACTTTCGCGAATTGTAGCCAGCACTGGTGCCATCTTTTGGATGATCTGTAGACCCGCATGGCGTCGGATCTGGCCCGTACTAAACCCACACAATTGCAAAATTAAACCCGTCCTGAGACTCCCGGGGCCAATCAAAGAAATGTAGTGCGCCTCCCTTTCCGATCAAAATTCTCCCCTAGAATGGGGGGGGGGGGGTAGTTTATGTCGGGAGACTATTCATTTAAGGCCATACTTTTTACACTCAATTGTAGGGCATAAATTACAAATTGGAGACGGGCAAATATCACGAAATATGAACAGGCATATGCCAGACAAAACTTCTCACAAAAAACTTAGCTGTACGTCCTTGCTGCCGACTCAGGGAGGGTTTTTCCTCCCTTCAGGGCTCAAATATATTTTTTTTTTTTATTTTTTTTTTTCGTCCGCCAACAGCCAAAATCCCGCGTTTCACCGTCGTGACATTTCGCACCCAACTCCCCGAAGTTGGTGGCTTGATCAGTCGGCCCAGCTGTTCCGAGCGATTCCGACACATAGATATCTGCTTTTGAATTTGGCGGGATTTTTACAAATATTAATCATTTGAAATTATTCAAATTATTGATATTTTCATTCATTTCATTTTGCTGTAATTCCTTCATTTTCCTGTATTTCTTATTTCCGAGAAATAATTTAAACAAAATTGAGAAGCAATTCCATTCATTTTTGTGTCACACAAGGACGTATACCCTTGTCGTATCCCACGTAAGTTCGTGGTCTAAAACGGGTTTGGACTTTACTTTGCAATGACCGCTTATTACGACGACAGGACGCTATAAAAAATATGATCCTTTATAACGACTGTGGTCGTTATAAACGCTATGAGCGGATGTAACGACGATCGGCTATAGCGACGTAAAATAGTCGGTCCCTTCGATGTCGTTATAAGCGATATCTACTGTATGTATAATATAAAAACTACATATCTAATTAAATCCTATAAACTTCAATTAAGTAGACGTGCTTGCAAAAAACAGCCTTTTATCCAATTTAAAGCGAATCAAATTAATGTCAATGTATTTAAATCCTTTGCCGAATTTTCCATTAAATTCCTTTCGTAGAAAATTCAATTTAAATGTGCGAGCTATTCACGGTAGCCATACGATATTTATGCATACAATATTTATTTATTGCCGCAGCTGCGTAACCTCACGTAGAAAAAAAATTAAATGGATGAAATGCCAAACGGATTTATATCCAAAAGTAAATTTTATTATCCTGGCGTTTATTGAATATATTTTTCTCTTTTATACATTTTTATTTGGCCAACATGGTTGGATACAGAATTAATATTTTATTTTCAGAGTTATGTAATTACAATTGTTTACACACTTTTTAATTCAGATTAATTTCAAAGGATACACAATTATCGGATATTTGTAAGCCGTTTTCTTGTACGTCATCACTCATTTAAATTATGACCATCGTGTACGAAAAAAATATATTGGGATGGTAAAGTATTGAATACAAATTGAATGCGTACGAGTTGGAATAATTCGACCAATTGGCGTACAAACAAAGAATCTTCTATTAATTCTCTCACGAAACTTGCGTATGTCCTATTTTTGTCCAAGGGCATGTGATTGTACCTATATCAGTCGCAGGACTTCTCTGAGATTGTTATAATTGAAATTAAATTTCATGATTTTGAGTTGAAGTTAAGTCGGAAAGAAAACTGGTCGCATTAACATGGAAAAAATGTTTTTTTTTTGTCTTCTAATCAAACACTAGTCTAATGCACGAAAATTGATAGTAAATGGATCGGATCGAATAAAGAACATGCACCCTGTATGTCCCCCATGACACCTTAATGCACATTCTCTCATATTGATATTAATTTCGACCCATTTTCCATAGTACAAAGACTTCAATTAACGACAATCTAGATTAGAATGTGTACTATGAATACAAAATACGTAAATTACCATACAATGTAGAGGATATTTTCAAATGTCGCATTAGTGTCCAACGATGACATAAGTTAATTATATTCCATAATTTCATAAGAATAAATGGTCGCAAACATTTTTACCTTAATCTTCGTTAATGCAAATGGTATAGAAATGGGTTCTTTCTAATCTTCCACCGGAAATCAGATTTATGTACATTGTCCATACATTGTTTGTATACAATTCGCCTATAATGCCTGATAGTAATTTAGCTGCGATATTGGATATTTGCTTAAAAGCTACCGAATTTCAGATAAAAATATCCCAAAGACGATAGTGTTTACCAAATAAAAACATTTCTATGAAATGTTTAAAATAAATTTTTCATTTATATGAATTACTCGTATGGAGTGCATTTAGTGGTCTATCTATACATACAGAATGACGCCAGTAAGTATTACGCACCCATGAGCTTATGTGCTCTTAAAGAAGCGAAATAGCTTTATTTGCTTGTTGCTAGAAAATGGCTTTGGCCGTCAATTTGTCCATTACCATATGTGTACGTGAATTTGCAATTTTAGGTGCGACTGTATTTGCTTTGATTGATTTCCGGAAATTGAAGCCGTTCATCAGAATAGTCAAGGTCAATTGTTAAATACCTGCGGTGTTTGAAAGATCGGACTTCTGATTCGGTAATTTAGATCGTGGGGGTTAATAATAATCAGTAGTGGCGTAATGTACGGTGTTCCATGTGTTCAATGGAATATGGGCACCCATTACATATATGAACACAATGAGGGAACCATCACAATGGGTGCGGTTCTGAAACGCACCGGTCGCATATGTTCCCACAACATGTTGTCCATTGTGATCCTATAACTGCGATTTTGCGGATCAGCAATAACTTTGTTTTCCGTATGTCTGCGTATTAGTCTAGTACAGATAACTCAAAACCCAAACATAAAAAAAAAATTGTTGATGCCAAATTGTTGAATACATGCATATATGCATAGAAGAAAGTTACACTAATTTGCGCCTGGTGATAAGGGGGGAGCGGGTGGCAAAGGGAACAAAATTCAGTTTTTTGCAAATATCTGGAAAACTATGAATCTGACCTTAAAATGTCCTGAGAAAGAAACAATATATAAAATATAAAACTCTAGACGTTTTCTCGGAAAAGTAGACCCAAAAGTATTATAGAGAATTTCCATTCTTTGAGTTTTACATTTCGCACTGTAACTCTTGATAGAATAGACCTAGGGTGAGGAAATTTTGTTCATTCTATTACCAGCAGAATTTATTTGGTTTGTACCAAAAATTGAAGTGCTCCGACCATTGACGCCCCCCACAGTGGTGCCGTAGAGGCAAAAATTCAAAAAATTGATACTATTGTAGAGCTTTTGTGAATAGTTTATCTTATAGTAAACATTATGAAGATTCTTTCTGCAAAAAAAAATGGACCGATATCTTTCATAGATAAAAGTCAGCGGCTCTCAAAGTGTAGAGAATTGATTTTGCAGTTTTTGCACATCTTTCCATAATCAAGTTTCAATGAAAACCCTGACTATAAATTAGGATAAAACTTTGTTTTATGATTTTATTTTCAATATTTAGACTATAATTAATATGTTTGCATAAAAAAAGTAAAAAAAAAATTTGGAAAAAAAAAATTATTTAATTTGAATCATTGATGGTCAAATTGACACTAACTGGATTTTTCACATTGAGTTTTAACAACTACCTCCACGTGCCTCCAAGCGTCTGTTTATGCTACATTATTCCAGAAAGTCTCAAGATTACTAATATGTAAGAATCATAACCCCACAGGACCCCAGGCTACTTTTATAACCCATTGTGTTATGTCATGTTGGCTGTTTTAGACACGATTTTTGAATATCTACTGTAAAATATGTTGGGTCCTTTGAACCGGAGATAACCGTAGTTTTCATCCTATTGAACTAGTTTTTGGTGGAGAGTATAAAGGGACTCTGTCTTGACGCTCAGCCAAAATTTACCACCTCCCTTCCCCCTGGAGAGGAGCTATGGACGTTTTGACTTGAACAAGTTTTAGTAGGCGAATCAGGCGTGTCCCTGGTCGGAGCAACTCAATTTTTGGCAAGCATCAACTTCATTTTATTAAGAATATTTCCCTAAATTATGCTGGCTCAACTAGCAATTCTTGCAGAGTTACAGTAAAAAATGTAAATGTCAAAAAATGATAAAATCCAATTTTATTTTTTGGTCTAGGGTATAATTTCTCAAAATAAGTCAATTGTATTATATGTCATTGCAAAGGTAATTTTGAGTAGTTTAATAAGTCCTCGAACCATTTTGCAGTAACTTTTATAGTTTTTCAAATAATTAGGAAAAACTGAAAAATTATCCCCTCTCCCCCCTTAAAATCGAAATAACTTCAAAACGGCTGATCCTATCTGCGTGAAACCAATTCCATTCGATTTAGAATCGCCAAATACATTAAGATTGACCTGTTTTTATATTTTTTTCCAAAATTCGGGTTTTTCGCCCCACTGTGCCCCCCTCACTCCTCCTAACATTTTTCAAAAAGGCATGCCCGTAGCTTCTTTTCAAATTGAGCCAGGCAGATCAAGTTTGGTGAGGTGCCTAGTCTAAGCCCCATTATGCTCGTTATCAAAAATTATTACCATCCGATCAAAACTAAGGGTACTCCTACTCCCCATACAAAATCAACCAAAGTTCTAAAAATTTTCACATTTTTCCACTTCTAAATTCTATCCAAAATGAAAAAATAAAATTTACCTCTGAGAACGCAATTTGAACAGTTAATTGTAGTCTTCTAAATGTATATTCAAAAGTTTGTACCAGAGCGTGCCTTACAAGTACGAAAAATCGGGTTTGAACGATGCTAGTACACGTTACTCCATATACACTGCGCGACAAATGCATAGGTTCACACATATTTCCTTCCAGGAAACGGTAAAAAAAAGTTTACCGGTTCAAGAAATGTTATTTTCGAAACTATTCAATATCAGAAATAAAATGGATGGACTGCGGCCCTACAGGACATTCTCCTTAAATTACAGTAATTGATTTCATTCAAAGAGTCTTTTTCAACTGCGAAAATTGCTTAGGTTCAGGGACGATTTTACCGTTATACTTAATGTTTTCGCTGAAAAATATTTCAGAAAAGTGTCAAGCAGGAGAAATACAAAAAAAAACAAGAGATTTTTTTGTTATTAAATAGGGTGTATTTCCGCCATTTTTATTTATAATTTTATAAAGCCTTCAAGGTAGGGAATTGTGTAAAGAATGCAGCACGGATAGCGGTATTTTAGACCGAGCTGTCTTAATTCCATGAATTAACTCTTCTTTAGGGTTTTACTGTTTACCACTACTGTAAACCTCCCGAACAAGCCACCCTCAAATGTTTTCTAATGTGTTAATGTCAGGGGAGTTGGGCAACCGGTCTAACAAAGTCACATTTTCCTCCAAAATAAACGATTTAACTACCCTCGCTGTATGAATTGGGGCAAGATCATGTTGCAAAATCCAAGGGTCGCCTTCGTCCATGACATTTATCTTAGGGATATCCTCTTCTAAGAGCGTAGGATAACCAAGACGATAGTTCCATGATATGATATGGCTCCCCATACCATAACGGAACCTATTCGGGAGTGATGGCGTGACAGGTACATAGGTTCCTTCCTAATATCATGATAATAGTAAGAGAACCGATCTGGAACGTCCACACAAAACCGTTTTTCATCCGTAAATATTACCTCTCCATTGCGATGTCCAGTTCATGAATCTTGAGGCGAATTCCAGGCGCTGTAGGCGATGCTGCGGGGTTAAGGCTGGTTTTTTCTTTAACCATAAACGTTTCAAACAAGAAGAAGATCTAAGAACTCGTTGGATGGTCCTCACAATTGTTGATAACCCCAAATTCTCCCCAAGCTTACGCGCAGTAAGGTGCGAATTCGAGGCTTCTCTTAAGAGACGTCGCCGTGATGCACCGGAAATCGCTTTTTTTCTGCCTCCTGCGTATCGTCAGCCATAATTTTCACTATCTCGTATAAAATTATTAACAACGTTCGAAATCCGCTGAATCCGTATTGCCATTTGTCGGTATGAATATCCTTCTTGCTTTAATATAGAAATTGGCGCCTTTTCCTCGGCAGAAAGTTGCTTTCCTTTTGACATTATCCACTATACGACTCACAGAGTATAACGCGAAAAAAATGTTTACAGAAACACTTCTCACCAGGACGAGATAACTCTAAGTAACTGAACCTATACAATTGTCGCAGTGGAAATTGTACGCTTTGATGCAAACTTTTGAACATACACTAAAAAGACTACAATTAACTGTTATAATTACGTTCTAAGAGATAAATTTTATTTTTCCATTTTAGATAGAATTTAGAAGTGAAAAAATGTGAAATTTGGTAAAATTTTGGTTGACTTTGTATGGGGGGTACTCTTAGTTTTGATCGGGTGGTAATAATTTTTAGTGGGGAGCATAATCCTTGCTCAATTTGGAAAGAAGCTACAGGCCTTTTTGAAAAATGTTAGGAGGAGCACTTAAATTTTTGGTTCAAATCAAATAAATTTTGTTAGCAATATATGGACAAGATCTTATGACCCTAAGTCTATTTATATATCACTGAAATTATTTAAAAGTTATCTGAGTCAGAGATTTCAAGCTGTACACATAGACAACTTCAGAAGCTCTCAACTCAGCATAAACATAGGTGTTCCTCAAGGTACTGTTTTAGGACCAATTTTATTCTTAATTTATATTAATGAATGATTTGCTAAGAATAAATTTGACAAATGGTACAACGTTTGCGTATGCTGATGATACGGTTGCAATATTTCATGGTAGTGATTGGGTAGAAACCTATGAAGAAGCTAATTATGGAATTAGAATTTTGCAATTCTGGTTACGTAAAAACGCAGTTAGCATCAATGTTGGGAAAACTGTTGTAGTCCTATATAATAATAAGGATAGTACCACATACTTCGGTGTAAAAATTGATCAAAATTTGCGCTGGGGAGAGCATGTGGCAGATGTATGCAAACAATTGAGAAAGATTATTATATAAGTTCTTACAATTAAGTAACATATTGTAAAAAAGTATAATACGCTTAGTATTTCTATCCTTGGTGCAGTCAGTTATAGAATATGAGATTATTGGCCGGGGGATGAATAGCTTCCTCTAATTTACTCCCTTTAACAATACTACACAAAAAAAAATTATCAAAATCTGCTTGAGGAAACCTGTTCATTATCACACTGCTCTTATTTACCGTGAATTTAATGTAGCAACTATCAAAAACTTATATGAGATGAAAATCTTAAAATTTATCTTTAAATAAAAATAAAAAAATAACAGGCGCGACAATCCAACATTGGACTAAGGCCGCAGGATGTATTAGTGACATCCTATTTCCAAGATCTTATCTGCTTTTTTTGATGAGGTAATGAGATCAGCATCACGCTCAGCAGTGTTATTTATCCCCATAAATGGGTACTCGTTGAACATCTGAGTGAGATCATAGTCCGTCACAAGCTCGTGAGTTCGAAAAACACCATGGAACACGGTGAGATTCGAACTCATGACCCTGTGCACCGAAGGTGCGCGCACTAACCGCTCGACCAGCCAGACTATTAAAATTTGTCTTTACCCACCGGCATATTTTTAAAACTATTACTGATGCTAGTTATGTAACACGTAGGCGAGCTCGTGGGGCACTATGTGAACCAAGATTTTATACATCAGCAGCAGCGGTACATGCGTTTTATTCTGCTCCAAGGATGTATAACAAGCTTCCTCCAAATATTAGTAATTTAACAAATTAGAACATATTTAAAAGTTCATTAAAAAGATATTATTTGCAGAACGAGGATAGCTAATAATAAGTTTTATGCCATTACGGAATATAATAGTATACTCAAAATTTATAAATTATTACTCTCTTTTATCCATTCAAATTAATCTCTTTGCATTTTTAAGTAAATTCAATTTTGCATAAATTATGTTTTAAAATTAGCCATATGAAAATATTGAATGCCGTTAAATCGATCCGTTGCACAACTCGAGATTTGCTCATAGTGTAACGGCCAATAAACTAAATAATAATGAATTATAACTAGAGCCCGGATTCTCTTGCAATTGCACGTTAATGCACGAAATTGCATTTTTCAGGGATATTGCACGAAATTTTCACATTTTAGGGTTTTTAATATAAACGTACATTTCCATTTTTTAGCCTCTTTTATGAATTTTTTCCCAGAAAAATGGTAATGTGCACAATTTTTCGATTGACAGAGAAGAGAATAAAAGTAATGAGAAAGAAACAACAAGTGAAAAACAATAAAACTATACAAAATCCATCGCCATATGGAAATTTATTAAAACGCCAGTTGATATTTATAAAATCTTGCAGCTGTTGTTGTGAATGCATGTGAATTAACTGGTGGTTAACTAAACTTAAATACAAATAGGAACATTTCCTCCTTAGAAAACGATTTAGGCTTGTTCTGCTATCCGTTCGCATAGGGAGAACTTTTGTGTTTCCGATATTTTCCGCTATGTGTCCGCTATATGGTGGACGGTAAGATAAGTGTCGCTAGTGTCGAAAAGAAGAACAAGAAAATTCTTCTTACGAGAGCTGATAGCGTAATGTTCCACGATTTATTCACGAATTAGATAAAGACAAAGGCTGTCCGATGGATACTAGACTAATAAACCGGATTGAAGTGAGCTAATCTATAGAGCGTTTTATGGAAGAATCTTACGTTAGGTTAAAATTTTGAGTGTTCCGCATTTTTACTGCACGTTTTTCAATTTTTTACTGCACGAAAATCCGGGCTCTAATTATAACTAATAAAAACTATTTTTAAGCTTTACTCAAAATATTGAAAATTGTATATAAAAAGTCTGAATTGGCGATAAATAAATAATAATAATAATATATAATTACAAAGGTAATTTTGTGTAGTTTGTTGCGTTCTTAAGGTCAGATTCATAGTTTTCCAGATATTTGCAAAAAGCTGAATTTTCTCCCCTTTGCCACCGCCTCCTCCCTTAACCCATGGCGCAAATTGGTTCAACTTTTTACTGCGTATATTGGGCAGTGTATTCAACAATTTGGCATCAAAAATTTCTTTTTTTTTATGTTTGGGTTTGGGGCTATTTTGAACCTATTCTACTAGCTAGACTTTATGTGGAATATGTAAACGAAAAGTTCCGGAGATCATTTCTGATTCGTAAAATCGCAGTTATAGCATCAGAATGGACAACATGTTGTCCGAACATATGCGACCGGTGCGTTTCGGAACCGTACCCAATGTCGAATACAGAAAAAGAGTTCCCAAAGACTAAGCATATGGACATCAAGTTTACATTTTTGCGAGATTATATACAAAGGAGTAATTAAAGTCGAGTACATTTCCACGAAGGATCAACAAGCTGATATAATGACGAAAGCATTGTCTAAATTATCAAGTGCCTATACGTTTGTATGTAGTTAGAAAGAGGCGATTAAAAACTTCCTTCTCGTGTAGAGATTCAACAGATTTTTTTTCATTGCACTGACACAAAAAAAAACAGATGTGAATTAAGCTCGGTTCCGAGCTTTTTCAAAGCACTCGCAATCTTTAGCGCGAATTAGTAAACTAGGGCCCTATGGCTGAATTCAAATTGTAAGACGAAACCGGACGGGTAAACTTGCAAGACAAGAGCCATCGTTCTTACAATCTGAAATGCATAATGCTTGTCTGCTGGCCACTGCTCTCGGTTTCGTCTTACAATTTGAATTCAGCCTATGGACTTGAAATCTGGATTCGTTTTGATTCAAGTCATTTTTACTTTGATTTTTTTTAGAATCGGAACTAAGGAAGAAAAAAATAGAAAAATAGATTAAATTTTGTTTTCCTTTTTGTACTTTTTGTGTAACAGCACAAAATCAATTATGCGAATTATGAATGGCGACGGATATAATGTTATTATTACCTTGCGATAAGCCCGCAACAAATCAATATTTTGAAATACATTCACCCTTGTTATGCAATAAATGCATAGTTTATCACCTCCCACCCACCGCAACTTTTAAACTCAATTGTGACCTCAACATTCAATTGTACATAGTACGATAACATAATCGGATCAAAGCTTGAATTTAAACTACATACATGTATGCAAATGCTGAATATGTACATGAGTACTAATAGTAGGTATTGCATACGCATATTCGTCAAATATATCGTTAGTTGAAATTGTGTAATAATAGAAATAATTTGTAGTCATCTATACAGGGTGTCCCACGACTCATGGTACATACGAGATACGATAATGGGTGATAGTACAGCTCATTTGGGTACAATTAATGTTCTTCATGACCCCTCTATCTTTAACCGTTATAAAGTTATAGTATTTTTTGTTAATAGTGTCAGAAACCTCGACTTGCCGAGCAAAATCACTATTTGCCACACTCCCAAATATTTGTTCTGAGGTTTGACTTTACCTTCTGAAACTGCACAAAATTCAACATAAAATAACTGTTTTGCCAATTAAATAATTTAAAACCTTCCCAGATACAACCATTCAAACTTTAAAGAAATTCGAAAATTTATATTTTGTTGAAAATTCAAATTGTAAGGTCGTAACGGTACTTTAAACTGACAAATGTGTAAAGTTTACAAAAGTTGCGTCATTATGTTAGCTTTCGAACGACATTATAAAAATTAGGGTCTAAGGATTCGAAAAATTGCATATCTTACGTGTTGAAGAGAAAAAAAACGTAGTTCCAAGGGAAAACAAAAAAAACAACGTTTGCACAATTTTTAGGCGAGTTTTATTTAGTTAACGAGTTTTATTTAGTTGCTCGGCAAGTCGAGGTTTCTGACACTATTTACAAAAAATGCTATAACTTTATAACTGTTAAAGATAGCGGGGTAATGCAGAACCTTAATTGTACCCAAATGAGCTGAATATGACCCACTGTTGTATGTACCATGAGTCGTGGGACACCCTGTATAGTAGCAGCTATAGTGCACAAACCACAAATACATAATGCCACAATTTACACAATTCTGTAAATTTAGTTAAGTGCTAGTCGTACTTAAAGTTCAGAGTAAAGCAAGTAAGTAAAACTTGAAAACTATAAACGCCACCTTCAGTTTGAATACGCGACGAATGCAATGTGGAGCATATGCAGGCAAAATAGGTTTTTTCTAATCCAATTATCGAGACACTGGACTGGGCAAATTGAAGGGTCATATAAATAATTCCAATAAATAACATAAATAAACCATCTGCAAAACTCAACACAAAACGAAAGTGGAATCAATAAATTAGATGTATGACACTCTGCTATAAGCTGATTTAGTGTTAGAACATCTGTGCGTATGATTTAAAGGAGATATTGGATTTAACTCTTTAAGAGCAAACCTTAGAATATTCGAAATATATACAGTAGAGCGTCGATTATCCGAACACTCGATTAACCGAACCGGGCCCTCAGCTTCATTTCTTGTGAAAGACGTCGAATAAAATGAAAAATCAAGGGCCTGACGCAGTGGCGGAGCAACTTGACTCGGGGCCCTCCCGCCAACTTCTTGAGTGCCCCCCCCCCTACACTGAGAGAAAAACAGAGTGCAATCAATCCAAACACACTCAAATCAACTATTTTTTTTTCAAACATGTTTTTGTCTTTACAGTGTTTTTACTAAAATTTAGAATGTCGTACTTAAAATAACTTTCCTAAGAGTTATTTTGACTCTTCGCATTCTTATATTAAGAATGGCGTTCTTGTTGTTACGTTTATTAAATTAATGATTACTTTCATCAATCGTTGCTCGTCGTAGTCGATGATTTGAAAACAAGCCGCCTACCTAGGAATCGCCACAGACCTTCCGATCGATCGCTAGATATGTGGCGCCCTTAATACACCAACCACACTATACGTGATGAAGTCTGTAACTTGCTAAGCAATTGAAAAATAACGACACGTTAATTTAAATCCTTCAATTTTTAGAACGTTTGTTCTGAATTTGTTCCACTAATTCGTTGAAGGCCTCAGTGTCATACAATTTTTGTACAAACTACCACATGACGTTCGTGCCGGTTCCTAGCCAGTTCGATAATAATTTCTACACGATATTAGTGGGTCTCAATCCAGATGTTAGCACCGTAGTACAGCCTGAAACCCCAATAGCTAGGCGTTGACTTGGAAAGAATTAATTCAAACCAAAGCACCATAGCCCTCATGACCGTTTATATAATTGTGTGTCGGGTAATTTAACATTTGGGCTATTTTCTAATTTTTCTATGGAATCTCGATTAACCGAACTTTCGTTCACCCGAACAAACCCCTGTCAACATTAGTTCGGATAATTGACGCTCTACTGTACATACCTACATAGACAAATAGATTTATTTGTACGTTTTGTGGTTTATCGCGAAAACAATTTCAAATATTCATAGACTACAAAAATAACGTTTTAAGCGTCAAGTAACTCGCTTTATTTGGATTCTTCATTTACATGCTCTAAAGGCAAACATACTATGTGTAATCCAACCACAAGAAAGTAGACATAATGGGAGTATACTAGCATACGTACTACGTTTGTATGTTTAATAATTTCATTAGCATATCCATAAAATTCGATTAAATCAATTCGAATGACTTCAAAGACAGTAACGGTCTTACACATTAAACAGTTTTCTTATACCAAAAATTGGTGTGAGTTACCTAACATAGCTATGTAATAAATGTAAGTAGATGATCAATTCGGGGGGGGGGGGGGGGGGGGGGGGGGGGGGATGAAATTACATGCTGAAATCGGAAAATACGTTTAAGAGATATAGACAAAAGCTAGAGAAATAATTTTTGTATTGTAATCCATTCAGGTGAAATAGGCAAAAGAATGTGAGGAAGAATTATCTTGATAATTTCGCTCATTGTGAATTTTCTGCATGTTACAATACTGTTACTTATTCCGGTATTTAGGGCAGAGAGACCAATAAGGTGAAGCGAATTCATTGAAATCCGATAGTAAATTCAAGTGACATTGGAGGGGAAAATTCACTTAACTGCAATTGTGAATTTTCCACATGTTTAAATGGTTATTCAGCTACTAACGAAATATTCCAATCATGTGGCGAAAATTAATATTCCGTTTAAGAGATGTCGCCAAAAATGGGGAAAGCAGCTGCTTTAAAAATTTTGTTTGGAGGGTTTGGAGTATAAATTTACTGAAATCACAGGATAAGGCCAAAGGTCGTGCCAACATTTTGCTCATTTGGCTATCCTTTCAGGAGTGTCTGTAAATTTCAATGACTTTCCAGCTATTCCAAGTGAAAACCAAACCATTACGGGGGTAAAATTTGCCGAACTACGAAAATCCGATCAAGAGATATTGACAAAAGTAGGTGCAAGTGAATTATGCCATTGAGGATCAAGTTCATTCAGCACAGGAGAGGGTGGAATGTAACGTATGGGAGAAAATGATCTATTTGTTCTCTTCGTCAATTTTCGTTCAATATTTATTCTTCCATCAAAGGTCGAAGTCCTGCAGGATGAGGAGGCGGGGGAAGAATTTCGTGAAATATGTTAAGCCGATCAAAAAATATACGCACAAGTTGAGGAAATTGACCCGCCTTCACATTATTTCCGGCCAATCTACAAATATGGTGAATCAAATTTACTGAAGTCTCCTAAACCGTTTAAAGTGGCTAAAGAATAGGAATTTAGCTGCCTTCAACATTTTGCTCTTCCATTAAGGTGATTCTGCGTATTTCAGTAGTTTTTCAGTTTTCGGGGGAAGAAAATTTCAAGGGGAAAACAAAAACAAAAACACGTGAGTTTTATGCATATTTCAAGACTTATTCCGGTGTTTTGGATGAACACCTAATTACCTAAGGAGATTCATATAGCCAACGGGTACATATGTGCAAAAAAAAAGCTACCTTCCTTCCTTCCAAATTTGGTCATTTAATTTTTTTTGCAAATTTACGTAGCTATTTGACTATTCAGTATAGAGACCAATCCGGTGGTGTAACTTTAACAAAATCTACCAAACCATTCCAAAAGGGTCGCCAGCCAAATGATCAGAAAAGCATTATTCCCATTGTGAATTTCATTATTATGTTATTTACAGTAGAAACCGATTTGGCGTGACAAATTTACCGAAATACATTTATCTGTTGAGGGAATAAATGTTAAAGTATGTGAAAACGAACTGTCTTTATAATTTTATTCTTTGCGAATTTTCTGAATGTTTCAATACTTATTCTGCCTTTTATGCGGTGATGCAAATTTACTTAAATCTGAGATTTCGTTCAGTATAGACAACAATATTTGAAAAAGAACTGTTTTCATCATGTTGATCATTGTGAATTTTTCGCATGCTTGAATAGTATTCTGGGTGTAGGCCATCCCGGTGGAATCAAATTTACTAAAATCCAGCAATTCGTTTAAGAACTATACGAAAAGAAGCTGTTCATTGTGAATTTTTTTTTTAGTTACTCTGCTATTCGTGGAGGAGCCCTATTCGGTTCGATTTCTTTTCGCTAGACGTTCAAAAATAAAGACAAAACTATGCGAAAAAAAGTCAATATGAATTGTTGCTCATTGTGAATTTTCTGAATAAACATATACAGTGGATATCATTTATAACGACATCGGTTATAACGACGCATCGGCTTTAACGACGCAAATTGCAAGTCCCGAGACCTAAGAGGCTCGTGCGGTACAATTTTTGATGGATATAGCGACCATTGCTATAACGACCGATCGGTTATAACGACTGAATTTTTCCGACTCGAGGGAAAAAATGAACGGATATAACGACGAACGCTCAACAAAAGTCATTTTTTGTATGTGAAATGATTGCTTCTTCGGCATGCAAAGATCAAGTTCGAGTTGAAAATAAAATTCAGTGTGCGGAAGTTCACTCATACGTAAAAAAAAAGAAAAATGGTACCGCATCCCATCGCAATCGCACTCAACCTGAATGTTTTTAAAACGTCGTAAGAAATTGTAAATTCATGTTACGAAATTTTGTTTGCAATAAAACAATCAACACAGTAGAGGATTTGATACAATTTTTCACAGGGGAAAGAAGAATTGCACGCCAGAAAATCGTGCCCTTTTTCATCACTAAACATATTTTTGGGAGCCTGCTCTAAACTTTATGTAGCGGATCCATATCAATTCGGTTACCAACGAACGGACGTTGCAGTTATTATTCCATATGATTAGTGCCTCAAAATTAGTTTTCTGCAATTTGCTTTGTGACAGGGACATATCGTGATACAAGATTCGACGACGTCCTAGTCGGTTTCCTGATTTACCAGCTCTGATATTATTCTTTTAAGCCTTTGCAATCAAGCAGTTATAAAAATAAACTACGTACGTTGAGAAAAATTAAGGGGTCAACCGAAGAATTTAAGTTTATCCGCTGTGAAAAGTGGATTGAAGTTGCCGAAAATGACTCCAAAAGTTTAATGATGAAAAAGTACGAAATTCTTTGGCACGCTTAAAAACCAATCTGAAACTTGATTTTTTTTTAATTTTTACAACATTTTAAGAACCGTCTGGTTCCTGTGTGTAACCCTGTAGAGACTACAACAAAACAGGTCCAGCTTCAGGTTCCATCGACGAGAAAATCAAATCCTATTTGAGAATTTGTTGATTTGTTTAAAAGATTAACGATTGGTCTTAAGGTCCTTCTAGATTGATCGCCAAATGGTTGCACGTTCAAAAACTGGCATCACGAACATTTGGTTGCAACTTAGCATCTACACTAGCATCTAAATGGAGACAGAAAATGACGTAACCAAAATTTCATTTTGGTGATTTTTTTAGATTTACGCATAATTATTAAAAAGGACTCTGCGCGTTTGCATTATCACACGGCCATTCAAGAATTATTCAATTTCACACAAAGGAACCAACAAAAGTTGAAAACTTGTCTCTTTGAATTTGACAAGCGGTTGTCAAAGCGGTAGGTTGAGTTGCCATATTGAATATCAACGCACACTCAAATGGCGATCAGTTTAGATGCAATGACGACAGCCATTTGGTTGCACGTGACACCATTTGGCGATCAATCTAGATGGACCTTAAGAAAAGTCCTCGCAATTGGGTTGGGAAAAAAGACTACAAAGCCAAAATTTGGCAATTTGCAAACTTTTCCATTTATGCCCTTATTGGTATTTCTAACGTTCTCCTGTATTTCTTATTTCTGAAAAATAATTTAAACAAAATTCAGAAGCAGCTATTCCGTCCATTTGTGTGTCACACAAGAACGTATATCCATTTTGGCAAACGTATATACATTTAAAAAGTGGACCACCGTAAGTTCGTGGTCTAAAACGGTGTTTGACTTTACATTGCTATAATCGCTTATTACGACGACAGGACGCTATAAACAATATGATCGTATATATCGACGGTGGTCGTTATAAACGATATGAGCGGATATAACGACGATTGGCTATAACGACATAAAATAGTCGGTCCCTTCGATGTCGTTATAAACGATATCTACGCTATTCCGGCTGGAGCCTTCTTTAGACCAATCTGGTGGAGTAAAATTACTGAAAACCGACAATTCGCTCAAGAAATACTAAAAAAGGTATGTGAAAAAGAACTGTCTTCATATTTCTGATCATTGTGAATTCCTCATATTTGTCAATAGTTGTTCTGTTTATTGTGGTAGAGAACAATCCTGTGGAGCAAATTGACTGAAATCCGTTGATATGTCCAAGAAATACACGCTGAAGTAGGCGAAAAAGTACCCATTGTGAATGTTTGCTCATTGTGAATTTTTCCTATATTTCAATAGTTATTCTGCTATTCCAGTTGGAGCCTAATCCAACAAACCGAAAATCATGGAAATCGGTACCTAACCTAACACGACTTTATTGTTTATACATATACAAATAAATGCTTTTTGTATTGAACCAACTTCTTCATGTAAAATCGTCAATAAACTTCCCATATCTGTCATTCAATAATTCTCTGTATTCATAAACTAAAGCATACAGAAATTGTATGCATTTCATAACATATATCAACATCTATTCATTCGACATAATCGAATCTACACTAATTGCTCTAAATCGAAATGGCCAGCACTGAAACGTACAATAGAAATAAAAGTTAACAGGTCCTGATCCCCTATAACGACAAACATCAACGCATAAAATGCTTCACTCGTACCACCGAACATTATTATAACGACGACAACACATTATCGTCATAATGGAGCTCTTTTATGGTAAAATTCGGTAACGCTATATAATGACCACGACAAGCTTCTATGTTAATTGTTTCCACAAAAAAAAAACCTGCAATTGTAACGTCCACCAATCGTACAATTAATGTATGTAATTTAGTACACCTGTACACTCGCCATCTGCAAGCATTACGGCCAAAGGCCAACTCATTTCTGGCAACGCTATTGCAATTGTGATATAATAGAAATTACATACATATGACATATCAGTACCAATTTATCGATGAACTTTGTCGACCCGTTATGGATATGGCACAAACCACAGGCATTAAATAATCGTCCTGGTATACATAGACACACAGAAGCAGGCAGCATAGAGTCCCGCTGCTGACCTCTTCTCTATATTGTTCATGTAAGTTCACTAGTCGCTTCCATACACCCCAATGGGAGGCGAGTAAGTAGCATAAGTGCCAAAACCGTACAGCGCACCCACCCCCTGCCTAGGCTTGTGGCTTCGAGAAAGCTCTAGGCAATGTTATGATTCGCCAACCGACAAGGATATAGGGCAATATTCAAGAAATAATTACCTCTTTTCACCGTCTACTGTATTCAGTATCTTAACTTCCATTCCTATACATTACGAGCACAATATTCACTTGCGCTCTACTTACATACTTTACCAAAGGACTCTTCTGGGAAAACACATTTTCTGTGAAATATTCGTAACATTCCTATATGCGTACTTCCCTACTTGTCTATATGTGTGTACTATCTCATTCATTTTCTAGCACAACGACTTTGCATGCTTTTCCGTAAGACGAGCCGAGCCGCCCATATCTAGATAAGAAAGTGCATAGACCAGCAGCTGCGTAACCTATACAATTTTACTTCATGGACAATTTTCTCAGGGAATATGTTACAATCTATATGAATAGAGGCTAATATCTCCTAAGGATATTGGATACATCTGAACGTCAGTCACAAGGTAAGAATTTTCATTGAAAGTCCAGTGTTAGGTTGGCATGATGTGCTCGTATAGGAATAGGTAGATGCGGAAGCCCAAAGGTGCTACAAGACCATATTGCCTTTAATTTAATAGAAAGACTTAATTGAATAAATTTCACATGATATCTACATAAAATGGTAAAGTGTCTGACTCGTTAGGGGTGGATTAAAATTACATTGAATGTCGGAGATTTTGATAATTCATGCGTTCAGGGAGAGAATAGAATCTTTGGATGTGTTTAAAGTGTTTTCATCTATGTTAGTTGGTAGTAGCATGTGGTTAAGATGGGATGAGGTCCGAGTGAATAATGTTTAATAGACGAACTACTGTTGATGCTGTTACGACGATGAGTATCCTCGTCGTTATTTTTGTTTTGGGATTTCATTGAATAATCCGTGAAAAAACCCAAAACGAGTTTGGTACCCTTCGCATTTGAAAAAATTTCTACTTTACAGCTCTCCATATTCCATTCGTTTCTAAATATGTTTTTGGCTGGTCGTGATACGCATTTGTGTAAAGCTATGAAAGTGTTTATTAGAATATTCAACCATAGGGTTGGCTTGAAAAATATGAGCCTGGAGCTAAAGTTTTAAGGGAGGCTCTCAAGACAGTGTGAATGTAGGATTTATATATAAAACGAGACGAATTTATTGAAACGAAATCTACACTTTTTATAAAAATGGTAAGCTCCGTTGTGCTCATACAAAAATATGTTACATGCGAAAAATCAGGGAAAGGAATATTCCGTGAAGAAACTAATGAATAGCCTACATATTCAGCGCGTGACATCAAACGTTGACATGTACTGACAGGACATGCGAGGATTTTGTCGGAGTGCACATACAATGCGATGCAATGCAAAAAAAAGACACAATCACGAAAAAATTCTTAGCATTTAAAGGGGATTCCGCTTGGACTGCTAGCGATGCGATGCTGAGTTGTGCGATTAGAAACTTGCATTTGCTTCTTAAACGAATGACATGCGCATGTTCCGCGCTGATCTGTGATGAGGTCGACCTCGAAGGTGCTGACAGATATTGACGTTGTTTGAGTTCAAATCTTTGTCGTGGCATGGTGTCTTACGATTCAGAATTTCCGCACGTGTCGGATAAATATAGAAATCGTTGAATGCACAGGTGAAAAGGGGCAAATTGGTGGAAACAAACCAGAGTGCATGTGCTGTACAATTCGTAGATGCCATATTCAGAAAAGAATTGCGGTCAGCATTTGGAATTTATTATTAGTGTTACAGGTATCGACAGAAGAAGGGTAAGTACGAGTATTTACCCGAGAAAAAGGTGTTAGCATTTAAACATTTTTCCTAGATCTTCACGCACAATTTCTTTTTCATGGGTCCAACTAGCTGGCTTACTTACGTGCTGAATGTTGTGTCTTTCGTTGTACACGACGTGATTCGATATTCGATACTTTCGGTTTTAAAGTGGCGAGTTTTTCTTCTTTCCCAAACGACGCGTTGTTTTCTAGCCCTATCGCAATCGAAGGCCATGTGTGATTTCGCAATTAACTAGTTAATAATAAACCACCGCCATTAAGTCGCCGAGAAAAAAAACCCAGTCCAGCAGCTTAAAGAAAAATCGTTTTTCTTATATGCAGAATGGATAAGGGCAATAACCTATAGTTATTGTCTCTAAGAGAATCAAACTTAGGAATGGGTACTTCTTCAAGCTGCAGTGCAGACGAATCTACTTGCTAAGTCCATAAAACGAGTCAACCAAGCACTGAAAAAAGGCAACTACCTTCAAAGTCGAAATTGTCAAAGGAAGTTATTCATAGGCGATACGTAGCACTTACATATACAGTGCTGGAAGAAAAAAGTTGCTCAAGCCTTTTAATGGCAATTTTTCCTAATATTCTTAAAAGTTATTGGAATTACAACTTTCAGTGAGGCAGATAAAAACAAAGGACATATAAACGGTCTACTAATAGGTTGAATTTTATGAATGAGGTTGATTCACTTGGTGAAATTAGGGGGTTTTCACAAAGAGGCTGAATTTAATGGAAAAATGAGACACGTTAGTCCAGAAATAATAATAATATTTTGTTTTTGGCGAAAGAAAATCTAATCACTCGTTAAATATGTCAAAGGATGGATATTCCTCAATGCATTGTGGCATGGAATTTTAAAAAATTGGGGGAGGGGGGCATCTCTAAACCGAAAAGGCTCCGGACGACCTAAGAAAACTGAGCCTTTGGAAAATCGCTTCATCATTTTACTAAGCTGTCGAAATCGATTTAAGACATAGTCGGACATTAGGAATAATCTAGATTAAGCAACTAGGAGTCGAATTTCGGCGAGGCTGATAAGTAATAGGCTCGTAAGAGCTAGATTACTTGCGCTTAAACCTTTGCATAAACCAGAATTTCAATTAAAAGTCAAGCGAAAACGTTTACGGTGGGCCAAGAAGCACATTCAATGGACTCGGGAGATATGGGATGGAGCCATTTTTTTCAGACGAGTCCAAATTTAAGCTTTATTTAGGCGACGGGAGAATTCTAGTTCAGCGGGATCCTCGGGAAAAGCTTGTGATGAATACATGGAGGCGCTAACTGTCAAGTTAGAAGGAGTTATAATGTGGGGCTGTTTTTCGGGAGACAAGAGGGATCGAATATGCTTTATTCATTCAAAAGTAACAGCTTCGGTGAACCTAAACGTCCTATAAGGCGAGCTGGAGCCTTGCGTGTAAAAGCTATTTGGTGATACCGGAAGATTTGTGTTCCAGCAGGATAATGCGCCATGTCACACTGCTAAAGAAGTAAGTATTAAATACAAAAAAATCAAAACTTTAATAACCATGTCATAAAATATTACAAAATTTAATTTTTTATTTTTTTTTTATATTTTAAGCTCAAGGGGTACTTTGAAGAAAGGAATGTTGACGTTTTAGATCGGCCCCCGTGTAGGCCCGACTTGAATCTCATCGAAAATACGGGTCCAGCATAAGACTTGAAGTGGCCAAGAAGCGCCCGGACTCCATTTAGACCTTGAAAGGTTAATAATAGTCACTTGGCAAGCGATTCTCAGAAAAAAACCGAGAAAAACTTATTGGGAGTCGATGAATCGGAGGTGAGGGGCAGTAATCGACGCCAGAAGTGGTCCAACAAAATATTAATGTTAAACTATTATGTCTTAAGAACCAATAAAAATATAAAAACACACCAACAAAAATTTACTTTATTATTACGAAACAATCTTTTTATAGGTAAAAAAAATCCCTATTTCCACTTTTTCTAATTTCTCTCTCGGAATCACAAATATAATTATTTTTTAGCAAAAATTTGTCTTAATATTGTTTCAACTGACACAATAAATCAAATAACACAAAATACCTACCAACTTTTATCATTAACTGTCTTTTATGGCTAAAAAAGGGCTTGAGCAACTTTTTTTTTCCAGCACTGTACATACATTATTTCGCCAGTATTAGAGTAAGAAGGTGCCAAAAATATGAAAGTGACTGTCGCCTATGGCCTTACAGAATGACGGCTGTGGTGTCGTTCGATTAGGAAGCATGGTTGCCTTCAAAATGTAACAGCTGTGATAGCATTTCCGAATGGAAGAAAAAAGTAAAAGTGTACGCAAAGCTTATTCATAGGTGTACATTACTGATAACACACACACACATTTCGAGAGATTTACTAAAAAAACACCCTCGGAGAGCGATGGGCAATACGCTCTCTCCACTTCTGACGGGCATTTGTATTATCTCAATAGAAGAACAGAGTTAGTCCAAGTGGTAATACATACCAAGTGTATGGTGGAGATACAAAAGTCGACGATGTATTTGCCATTGTCAAAAGTGTTGGGGTTGACCAGATCCTTTCGCCAATCAATGCGATTTTTCCAAATACTGCAATAAATGCCGAAAGAGAGAAGCATGGTACCATACTCTTTCTGGACCTTTGCAGCACTTAGCAATAATGGTAGGCTTGAATTCGATATATACCAAAAACCAACAAGTCAATGGGAAAGCCTGCGTGAAAACCCACGAAAACTTTTAAACTTTGATGAAGGAAACTGCCAATAAAAAAAGTATTTTTAGTTTGCTATTCGTAAAATGGATAGGTAACTTCCTTCCAGGATTATATAACAAGCTAGAAACACGGACACAATGTTACGGGTTACTCGTGTAGCGAGTTCAACTCGACTACGTTGCGACACGTGGAGAATATCCGAAAGTGGGCCGGCTCAACGGAGACGGGCGTGAGCGCCACACGTTTCTAATTTCGTACACCGCGGCCAGAAACGCGAAAATGCCGCCACGGATATACTCCTCGCGACACAACAAGTAAATTGCTGGATGACCCCACCACGATTACCGAACTTAGTATTGCGAAATTAAACGGCGCGAACACATCAAAACTCCAATTCCTTCACAAATAAAAGATGGTTAATTAAAAAAATCTACAGGTCTCGTATTTTCGATTTTAAAATAGGTACCTTTTGCCACACCCGGTCAGACGTTGGGAGCCTCAATTGTAGAGTTCGACTTTTAGATGATCCTGCAGGACTCGTGGCTCGTAGGGTGGAGGACGACTTTAATATTTCCAGTACGATTCGCGGGAATTATGACTCGTGAACGCGATGCGACTTCAACTATTCCCAGCACGAATTGCGGGAATTGTGGCTCGTAGGGTGAAGGACGACTTCGAATGGTCTCATCCGTGGGGATTGGGGCTCGCAAAGCACAAGGCGACTTCCACTATTCGCGGAATTCGGGCTCGTAAATGCAAGGCGACTACGAGTATTCCCAGTCCGATTCGCGGGAATTGTGGCTCGTAACGCACGACGACTTCGAATCTTTTCAGGCCGCAGGACGATCCGTACCACCTTGCCGTCGTTCAGGGCGAACCTTTCTCGATCCTGCCAAAGAGAAAAAAGAGGCTTATTCCCCGTTCGCCGGTTCCCTTGGTTTTCACGTGTTATTGCGAACGCGACCACGATCGAGTAGTTCTCTCCTCTACTGTGGTGGCGCTTGTCCTCCGCCTTTATTTTTTATTTTAAAAAATATGCGGACCGTGTGGCAATATAAATTCAAATGCAATGGCAAATACAATACAGGGTGTTACTTAGCATTTCATAATATTCAACAAAATTTAATTATCGGAATTGCAAATAGTGTCGTGGAGATTGGTAACAACACTAAGCATTAAGTATATAAAATAAATAACTGACGCGACAGTCCAACACTGGACTAAAGGTTAATGTTCCAAGAGACGACTCAAGTGACGATCGCTCAGCGACCGCACTTAAACCACCGGTTCCGAGCACAATATGCGTATATTTTCTATAGAGACGTGTCTTTTCAGGTCATAGTCAATATATGGAATGTAGCCTCTTTAAAAGAATATGCAAATAGGTCGAGGAATTGGATGTTACATTACGATCGCTGAGCGATCATTCCATAAGTCGTCTCTACGAACACAAACCTTAAGGCCGCAGATGTGCCAGTGAAATCCGACTTCCAAGATCTTGACTTTTGTAGAGATGTCGAGATCAACAGCACGCTCAGTATGCACGGATACTCGTTTAATATTTGAATGCGATCATTATAGTCATGGATCATGGATCGTAAGTTCGAAAAATACCATTAACTGATTTCGCTCACGATGTGACTCGAATCCACGACCCTGTGCACCAAAAGCAACAGAATTGTTTTTGAAAAAAAAAGTTAGAAACTAAAACTAAACTATCATACCCCTAACCCCACCACCAAGGGTCCAATATACAATATCAGATGGATACGAGCGGTCCTAAGGTGTCTAAAAGGGTTCAAAACATACAATAACGGTATTCGTTATGCAACTGCTCCTAAGAAATGGTAACGAAAAATTCATGAAAAATTCTTTCATGTGTTGCGAGACCCACAAGAGTTAGCTCATCAGAGAAGACTACGGGTTGGACATCACATTTGCAATTTTGTTCTCGCAATAAAATGTGACAGACAACTTTTTCGTAAAATGAACTGTAGACATTCCCAAAAAAGTCATCCCGGAAATCTAAAAAAAAAAATTCACTGACCTAGCCACCTAGCACCGCATCGATAGGTACTTGAGCATTTTTTTTTTTAAGAATCATTAACAAAATACAAACTAAAAACAAAGTTGGAGAATTACATTTTGTTTAGAATATTTTTGAGATTACCTACGACACCGTTATGAAGATATTCACGATAATTGCAGGAAAAAATACTCTGTACGGTGTGAAATATCATGGCTCTTTGAGGTGCGCACGGATCGCTATGCAGTTTTGTTTTTATTTTGGAATTTGATTAATTTCGTCAGAACTCTAAGTTTACCGTTATGGGACAATTCCACTTACAACCTGGTGCCGTTAGAAGAGTGCCAATCAATGTTGACCTGGTGACAATTTCCATCAAATCGCTTCAACCGTAATCGAGTTTTTATATAAGCCTGCGGTGCAAATGTGGATTTTAGAGTTGGTTTTGTTTAGATTTTGGAACCTAGAACGGGAACGCTTTTGCAACTTTTCAGATTTTCAAAAGTGAAACGATTTATCCTAAAAATGAAGGATGGAGCCAGAGAGGAGTTTATGTACTTTTTTTATTGTTATTATGGTAGCGCTATGAGATAGTGTTGTGTTTATGAGGAAATAAAGGGAAAAAAAGTTTCGTCCCAATCGAGACTCGAACCTTCGCCCTTCATGGCACAAGGTCAGCACTTTATCTACTGAGCTATAGACGCTTAGCGGTCTCAATGCAAATATTCCAATGTGACATTGCGAAATTGAATAACTCGATATTTCTTCTCCTACAACAGACAAAGTTCCGCATAGTTCCATAGAAGAACTGGTTGCAGTTGGCGTATACAGGGTGTCCGGAAACTGCCGCATAAACGCACAGAATTGTGATTTCCAGCAAAAAAGTTGTACGGAACATACCCCCAATTCTTAACCCTTCAGCTGCCACAGGCATTTAAAGATTTTCGAAAAAATCATTTTCTTGTACGACTTAGACCTCAATATCTGGAAAGCTTAAATAGTTCGAATAGCAAAATAAGATGATTATTAGTCAACAAATTTACCCGAAAAAATAAACTAACCGCACTAACTAATAAAATAAGAGGTTCGGTTTTTACAGAGCTTCAAAGTCAAATTTTCGTGATTTGACTCATAAACAATCTTTTTTTCCATCTCAATTTTCTCCAACTTCTACCAAGGTGAGGTGCTCGTACGATTCTTACGATCATATCTTTCTTATATCATTTTATTCTAGCTCCATTATTTCTAACAGTGTCAATGCCTTGTCAAGTGCAGAAAACTAGGGTTAATTTTGGCTGGATTTTGACATCATTTGAATAAATTGAAATTGAATGGAAATCGAGCTAAAATGAACCCTAGTTTTCTACACTTAACATATTAAAAATGTTAGAATAAAATGATGTAAGAAAGATATGATCGTAAGACTATGCGCCAATTTTTAAAAGAATCGTACAAGCACCTCACCTTGGCAGAAATTGGAGAAAATTTAGACGGAAAAAAGATTGTTTTGTTCAGTGTATGTGTGTGTGTGAAACGCCTTCCATGGAAGGGGAACGAAGATCGAATCTTGTGCCTGTTGATGGAGTTCTACACCTAATTGAATGACGAAGATGTAAAATTAATTCCAGAAACATTTAAACACGCAAAACCATTCAAATCTATATTCTGATTCATAAAACTCATATACGGATTTATCCGCAACTGGGGAATACCACCAGAATTAACTTTTAATTTTCAATCTTCGAAACGTAGAAACGTGCGTCATAGAAGCCACTACGTTATACATAATTTATACACATGAATGTATCTGTCTACCTAGGCCTGTTCCAAAAACCGGAATCCCGGTACAAAACCGGTGTTCACTTGGTACCGGACCCGAAATTCTAAAGTACCGATATCCCGGTTTTTTTTTATAACGAGTTAAAAAAACCGACCGATGAGTCGGTTTTTTGGTACCGAGTTAAAAAGAACGATTCATTTCAACCATGAGCCGGTTTTTTCAGGTTTTTTGGTACCGGTTTTAAACCCGGTACTCAAAAAAACCGGCTTATGGTTAAAAACCATCGGTACTGAAAAAAAACCTGAGTCGGTTTTTAACCCGGTACTCAAAAAAACCGGCTTAAGGTTAAAAAAAAACCGTCGGTACTGAAAAAAAAACCTGAGTCAGGGAAACCGCTTGTGGTACCGGGTATTGAAAAAAACCGAAACCCGCTACTGAAATCTCCGTTCCGAACAGGCCTATGTCTACCTATGTTCAAGTTGTCAAACACGTATCGCATTATATTCTTCATTTCATTCTTATATCTCATTTGCATTCAAAGTGGATATTAATGCACACAGATTTACGTATTTGGATTTGGTATAGCATCTGACCCACTAAGAGTAAAAACTTTCGGCTTGGAATGCATTTTTGTTAAAACCGCGTGACGACATTGACTTTGAAATACAGAGTGAAAATGGATTTCAATTTATTTTCGTGGTCATTGGCCTTTTGAAAAAGTTGTAAAGGATAAGAGTGCAGGGGAGCGTAACGAAATACATATTGAGCTAAATAAGAGTTCTCTATGATATGTCCTTGTAATCTTTTGTTGTAACTTTTTGTAGTATGTACTAAATCATTGAACGCACCCATGTAATAGACGTAAGTGACAGTTGTAACAATAAATGACTTCCAATTTAACATTTTGGCGACGAGGATGACGGGAACTTCGCTGTGTAAAAATTAAACTGCAATTTTCGAGCTTTCGACTTAAGAAGGATGTCCACCACTGCCAAAGCAAGTAAGGCGGGAGCCTGTACATCAACTGCATCGTCCAAAAACCCCTCTACATTACCTGGATCATGCAACAATACAATACAAGGTAATTTCAACTTCGAGTTTTTCGATGGAGTGAGATGCCCATGGTCGCGATGGGTCGAGCGATTGGAGACCGTTTTTACCATTGTGGGAACGCCCTAAAATTTACAAGCGCCGTTTCTTCTACATTATATGGGGCAAGAGACTTATAACAAGTTGTGCGATAAGTTAACCCACGAGAAGCCTTCTTCGAAATCGTATAAGCAATTGGTGGAAATTCTAACGGCACATTTTGAGCCGAAGCCATTAGAGATTGTGGAGAATTACCGTTTTCACCTGAAAAAGCAGAGTGATTCCGAGAATGTTGAACAATATTTAGTCAGTTTACGGAAGTTGTCCATTAATTGCAACTTTGGGGCATATCTGGAAACGGCTTTGCGCAACCAATTTGTTTTCGGGTTGAAAAATGCAAAAATTAGAGGCCGTTTGCTAGAGACGCAAAACCTAACCTTACAATCGGCATTCGATAAGGCCCAGGCAATGGAATTGTCAGAAAAGGGAAGTGCCGAGATCGAGACGACTGTACCGCATCCAGTCAATACAATCCAGCGGAAAGATCCACGTACAAAGGCGGCGAAGCCCGAGCGTAATTGTTATCGCTGTGGGTCGAAAGATCATTTGGCAAATTCTTGCCGCCACATTAAGTCCAAATGTAGATTGTGCGGAAAAGTAGGACATTTATCTACAGTTTATCTTCGAAGTTAAGAAAGCCTGGTTTTAAAAATAAAAGTGCAAATAATGAAACTAATTACACGGAATTATGTAACAATTTTGAAGAAATTTTAAATATTAATCTCGAAAATCAAAGTACTCATAATACTAGAGAGAAAATTGTTGTAGACATTAATGTTAGCGGTAAATTGTTAAAATTTGAAGTTGATAGTGATCTATTATAAATGGTGAGACCCGAAATAGGTTTTTTACATATTTTCAATTGCATTCGACTAACCTAAATCTCGTAAGCTATTGTAATAATAACATTACACTGCTGGGTTATATTGTAGTACGCGTTGAAAATGACTCAAGTCCTTACAAGCTTTACGTTGCTAAATCTAATCGATTGCCACTTTTAGGTCGCGAATGGCTTAGAAATTTGAGTCTTAATTGGAACAAATTACTTAGTTTGCATCACGTTTCTATTTCAAGTCACACAAAAATCAGTGACCAGTTAAAAGCACTTAAAAATAATTATAAATCATTATTTTCAGAATCGTTATGGAGAATTCAGGGTGTTCAAGCCAGATTTAAATTAAAAAGTACAACCAATCCGGTTTTTATTAAAGCGAAGAATGTTCCTTTTGCCATAAAAGATTTGGTGGAGAAAGAGTTAGATGAATGGGAGAGAGACGGTATCATTACTAAAGTTAATCATAGTCGTTAGGCTACGCCTATAGTACCCGTTTCGAAAGCTTCTGGAAAGATCAGAATTTGTGCTGACTATAAGGTAACTGTCAATTCTCAATTAATCATTGATAGACATCCGATTCCAACCATTGAGGAATTGTTTGCTTCAATGTCCGGTGGTGATAAGTTTACTAAAATAGACTTATCAAAAGCTTACTTGCAGCTCGAGGTGCATCCCGGTGACCGTGAAATGTTAACTATTAACACTCACAAGGGCTTGTACCAGCCAAATCGACTTATGTACGGTGTTGCTTCTGCACCAGCAATATGGCAAAGAATAATTGAGCAAATTCTTCAAGGCATTGAAGGCGTGTCCGTCTTCTTTGACGATATTAAGATCACAGCACCAAATGATGCTTTGCATTTAGAACGATTGGTTGCAGACAATAAGGCTATTACACAAATATTTTCGCCAGATAAGCAGTTACCGATACTTTCAGCACATCGAATGCAGCACTACGCAGTGTATTTAGCAGCATTTGATTATGAAATACGGCATCGCGTATCGAAATTGCATTCTAACGCTGATGGATTATCGCGTTTACCTTGTTTACAAACCAATAATATTTTGGAGGAAAGCGATGTTGTCATAATGAATAGCATTGATTTGTTACCTGTTACAGCTGAACAAATCGGTAATGCAACTTTACAAGAAAAACAAGTTAAGAATCTGATACATGGTTTACGTAATGGGCGAACAGTTGATCCTACCGATAGATTTAATATAGATCAACATGATTTCAGTTTAAGGAATAGTTGTATTATGCGCGGTATCAGAGTGTACATACCTGAAGTATATAGGAAGGCGATTCTTAATGAATTGCACATATGTAGGTCATTTTGGAGTAACTAGAATGAAAGCATTAGCTAGGAGCTATTGCTGGTGGCCTAATATCGATAAAGATATTGAGGTACTAGCTCGTGATTGCCGGGATTGCCAGAGTATCAAGGCAAACCCTCGGAAAGTTATTCACTGTTGGGAAGATCCGAAAGAACCATTTCAGCGAGTTCATGCCGACTTCGCTGGTCCTTTTCACGGAGTTTATTTCTATATAATGGTAGATGCGTATACAAGGTGGCCTGAAGTTTTTGTTGTTAACGATATTTCCACATGCACTACTATAGAAAAGACTCGCGAATATTTTAGTAGATTTGGTATCCCTTCAGTATTTGTCAGTGACAATGGTACGCAATTTACAGCATTAGAATTTGAAGAATTCCTACAGAATAATGGCGTCAAACACAAAAAGACTGCTCCTTATAATCCCGCTACAAATGGGCTGGCTGAACGCTACGTAAGGACGGTTAAGGAGAAATTGAAAGCCATAAAATGCAGAAAACCCGATTTAAAAAAAGAATTAGCAAATATCCTTCTTTTATACAGGAAGACTATTCACCCTTCTACCGGTAAGTCTCCTGCAATGCTGGTTTTTAATCGACAAATTCGAACAAGGCTCGATTTAATAGTGCCGGGACAAGAGGAACGTTCGGGGAAATATGTTCCACAGAAAGTTCGACAATTGGAGGTGGGAGATCGAGTTGCTGTTAGGCATTACTTGTCACAAAATAAATGGGAATATGGTAATGTAGTAGATCGTTTGGTGATATCCATTATACAACAAAACTTGATGATGGTAGGATGTGGAAGAGACACATTAACCAAATGCGCAAGGTGGGACTATCTGCCCAAGATGCCGCTGATATCCCAAAGGTAACCCAAGTTACCACTGATATCCCAATCATCAATCCTGTTCTCGAAAGGGATATTCCACGTAATTTGTTTGATAACATAACTAATGATGGAAAATATGAATTCACCCAATGCTGAAAATAATGAAAATCATTCTAAGGAATGCAGTGATGTTTCTAAGTATAACGTTCCAAATAATTCGAATTCAGAAAACCTTTCAATTCCAAATAATACTGTGGAAAAGCCTAGTTCGGAGAACATTATTTTAAGAAGATCTGCTAGAATAAGAAAACCTCCTGAAAGATTTCGTCCAAATGAGAATAAAAATTTCAAATGATTTTAATATTTTTGATAATTGCTTATAATAAGAATGAAATATACATTATTTGAATCATATATTTGAATTGCTGTTAAATATTAATCTAAGTCTTAAAAAACACACAACAATGAATTATATAATTTGCATTTATACATGAAATGTTATGAATTTGTTATACTTATATAATATGTTTATTATTAAGAGCGGGAGAGATGTTGTAACTTCTTGTAGTATGTACTAAATCATTGAACGCACCCATGACCAATAGACGTAAGTGACAGTTGTCAAAATAAATGACTTCCAATTTAACATCTTCCTTATACACTGAGAGAAAAAAACGCACATTCATATTAAAAGCTCCACATTTAAATTGAACGCAGTATTCGTTTGAAAAATGTCGTTTGATTTGAACGAGTTCTCATTTACGCTAAAAGAGTTTCTTTTAAAACAAAAGAGTAGCTAAGCCCCAAACGGCGGTCGTTTAAATGAAAAGATTCCGCATTACATAGTAATGTGTATGCATTCCTTTACGTAACAAATACACATACATAAAGGACGCGATGCCAAAATATCATTTGTTTCAACGTAGCACAACAGGTAGTTAATACTTCTGGCCGGTCCGATGAGTCTCACGTGTTCATGTTCATTGTGTATAAATGTGTAGTGTCTAACAACAAACGTGTATGTCATTAGTTAGAATCTTCGTCGATGTTAAGAGTGTTTTCGAGAATGTACTTTTGCATTCATCTGGAGGAATGGACGCTTCCACACGTGCAATTTAAGTTTAGCGGGTGTTAAAATAAAAGTGTTATGTATTAACCCTCCGTCAGACACATGTTAAGATAGTCACATTCGTAACACTGGGGTCTGGCCAGACCCACTGTACCTAATACTCTTGTAGGCAATATTTTTTGAAACTCTTGTCACCTAATTGAACACTTATGTTATGTTGGCATATAATATTTATATATTTGAGTAATTTTTGTGTATATATGTGTGGAAAATGTCTGAAAAGCGAAATATTATGAACAAATTCTGAAATTTAATACAATTTCTTGCTTCCGGTTATCATAATATTTTATTTTTTTCCATGAATACAATCGAAACAATCATAGTTCACTTTCGAATGTTACTGACAAACAGGATTTGATCATTTTAGATAACTTTTACCCCATCTAAAGTGGTAAAAAAATTATCGGCGATACTCCGCGGCCTGTGTTACTGTATGGTTTTGCAAGTTGGAGCATTACATTTTCCCCTTGATTGATTTCTGTTTGACACCCTTCTTCTCGTCCGGTGTATGTTTTGCCGTGCGAAAATAGTGGAATGTTATCGTCTTCCTCTCCTGCGTTACAACATAAAAAAAATGGTTTTCGTTTTCCCATGCACTTTAGTTTTTAAAAATTCAGTATTTATATCTCATATGACGTCATGTAGTCACTCATCATATCCTTTTTACCAGGACATTCATGTGTAGGTACCAAAATTTGCTATTGTTTCTATAATATACTACACAAATTGTATTGTATGTCAACATATGATAAGAAATTTGTTGGTATTTCACACATATTACGAGTGGGTCTGGCCAGACCCATGTGTTACGAATGTGACATGTACATCAAAATGTCCTTATAACTATCCTTGTGGAACTCACCGCGATCTAGTTGTTGCGCAGATCTGTAGCTAACAATATTTTAGGAAGCTACCGGGAATTTAAACTTAATAGCTAAATCAGAAACATGTTAAAATTAGGATCAAATACGAAAAAGGTCTGGCCAGACCCCAGTGTCAGTCCGAGGGTTAATCATATTAAAATTAGACATAAATAAAAAATAAAGTGTTTTCCTGAAGTTTTCATAAGTTTTATTATTTATTGATTTGTCAACCCAGGTAACAGTGAGTATCTAATCGAATGGAGAATGGACAATCAATGTATTATTTTATTTCAGCAGAGTTTGCTTTTAATTCCAAACTCAATTATTTTGAATGGGGTAATTTCTATGAAATGAAAACGGGATATGTTACTTTCGAAATACATATCGTTTCATTAAAAAGAATGCTTCGTTTAATTTAAATAACAAAAATGTTCAATATAAAAACGAAGACGTTTGATACAATTGCCTTTCATTTATTCAAAATGCGTTACCTGTTTACAATCAAAGAATAAGTGTTTATTTCAATGAAGAATACGTTTAAATCGACTGGCTCCTTCTTTTCTGGTAAACGCAAATTCTTTTAATTCAAACGCCTTTTTACAACTCATTATGCTTTTGAAAGAAACGCCACTCGTTAGAATTAAACGCATTTGCTTGTGGAGCCAAATCAAAAGCGCAAATCGTTTGAATTAAATATATTTCGTTCAATATGAGTGAATATTTCTCTGAGTGTAGCAATTCCCATTGTGACCTGTAACGTAATCAGTAAATACTCTGCTGTGTACATTCAGAATAAATTATGCACCAATCTTTAGACTAGCAGGAAATAAAAATGCCAAAAAATCGTGGGAAAATCTAGAACTTTTTTGTTATAACAAAATATGAAAATCTTACTTTCTGTTAACAGGAAGCAATTTTGCTTCTTATGTCATTGTTTTATCTTCCTTCGAACAACAAACTCAACAAACAAAAAACATAGGTTTTCATGGCCATATTATCGCTTTCTGTTTTTTTTATCAGAACATAATTCGTTTATGTACGAGTAGTTCATGCTAGCCTCAGTGGTAGCAGCGATGTTATCGAATTGTGTAAACCAAATTTGATATCGTTCAACAACACAGTAACAAGTATAAACGACCAAAAATTAAACTGAACATGTTCCTGCCTTGATGATGATTTACCCAGCTATACCAAATCAGTCCTATTCCTCTCTACATAATTTTATCCCCATTCTAAGTATAACAATTTCTGAAAAATTATATCTTTTCTCAATTCTTTTTTCTACTAACAAAACGCTGCGCTGGACATAGCCATCATTAGTCGTATATTTCGGACAAATCAAAGAAAAGAATGTTCGTGTTAAATTCGCAAAGAGCATCCTCTTACAAGATGGACGGGCATAAATGGCAACAAGTAGTCAACAAATTCAAGACAATAGGAAGCCAATAGCCGTCAGCATGACTTACGTAGATGCCTTGAAATCTGTAAATACACATGTTTCAATGAACCCACTGCCACTATACACCATCCACACCATCGTGCCGCTCTGGGGCAGTAATAACAAATACAGTAAAACTTCGTTATAACGCTCCCGGATATAGCGCTTTCCCGGCTATAACGCTCTTTTTTCTCGGTCCCGGTCCCAATAGCATTTATTACAGGGAATTTCGATTCGTTATAGCGTTACTACTTCCCGGTTATAACGCTCTATATTTGAAGATCTCGTAATTGCATCAGCATCCGTCGACACCGAAGAGAACTAGAAAGAGGCGTCAAGCATGCCAAAAACATTTGCAGTCTTAGTTGCAATAAAGAAGATTCGAGCAATTTTTGCCTATAGCATGGACATAGAGAAAGGATCTTTCAATAAATTGAAAACTTCTGTATTACTGAAGTCTTTTGCCAGTCTAAAACAACAACAAATATCTATTCTTTTAAACCAGTAATAATTTCCATACTATTTCCGTGTATATGCGTCTATTGAGTATATTTTTTGGACTTCCCGGCTATAGCGTTTTCCCGGTTACAGCGCTTTTTTAGCTTAGACCCCAGAAGAGCGTTATAACGAAGTTTTACTGTAATTGGGCGTCTTCTTGTCAGACTTTTTTTTTTTTTCCTTCTTGTGCTCACCAAAGAATGGCGTCTTAAATATCGCTTTGGGGTATCGGCATCGCATCGACTGGAAAGCGCCAACAGATTTGTTTTTTATCTCCATTTTTGTTGAAGATAAGTTTCAGAATTCTTGTAAAATTTCGTAAGACGTTTCTATGGAAATGCGCTTAATGATTCAATACATATATGGTTTCTTGTTCGTAATTATCACGGTAATAATATAGTTAAAGATAAAGTTACTACGCAAATCTGCATAGCTATAAGATAAGGCAAGATTGTAATTAGTATGTAATGGCATTATTAGTGAAATTATGTAGATTCTCCTCAAAGGGAGAGACTATAATATCCTCGTTCGGCGGCGAACCAAGGATAGCTTATGGCTTCTTTTATGTACATAAGTTTATTAAAAACTTTAAAATTTTCTGAAGTTTACCTTACAATATTAATGAATACATAGCATCGGGTGGTCGTTAGAAATCTCTTTCCATCATAGATACGTTACCTGAAAATAAACAAATTCCAATTTAATACGTTATATTAAAAATTTTCTAAATTATATGAAATAATGATTTAGGGCGGAATTCATAGTCCTCACTTATACTTACAAGGGAACCGCTGAGGGTGTAACGCTATTCATAGTAACTCAATAAGCAAATGCTTAATACCCCAGGAAAATTGACATTTCACTTCGGAAATATTAGGGGAAAGCTGGATTTTCGAGCATTCCTTTCGAAGTCCTAAACGAGGGTTCAACCTGGAAACGATGCATGAAAGACATGGTTTTAAGACTATAGGAAAATTTTTAAAAGAATCATACATACATACATTTACCATTCTGGCTAGTCCAGTTTTGGAAATATTAAGGCTTAAGTCGTGTAAAAAATCAAAAATCTTCAAATGCATGAGTCAACTAAATGGTTAAGAATTGGGATATGTCCATTGCACCTTTTTTGCTGGCAATCACATGAGGAATAATTTTCCGGTGCGTTTATGCGGTAGTTTCCGTACACTATGCGTACATGCTACCCTTATGCATAGAACAATTCCCGGGAAAACATTTTTTTTTTAAGTTTGACCCCACGTAGCTCCCATTGGGGAGCAAATACGGATCGGGCGGTTTGGCATTTTATTTATATCTAATGAAGAAAAATATTCATTGCAGACCACTTTCCCGCATAAGCTTAGGGAAAGGAAGGCACATGCAAAAATCCAGCAGTGCCCCTTTGCGGCTCTGCGTGACTTTGGCGGAAGCTCCTTTTTCTGTCGTGAACCGCGACGATAGGTAAACTGGCCAGTGGCGTCAACACTCCACGGGCCTAGTTTTTTTTCTTCCTTTTCAATTAACTTCACTGTATTTGCACGGTCGTTGCAATGATATCGAATACTGAATTTAAATGGGCTGCAGCCTGCCGGGAGATCTCGCCCACAGCCTCATCTACTGGTAGTGTTGGCAGTCGTCGCTAAGTCAAACAATTCAGCTTCATCGTACGCGGATGCCGCAACTAGCTGTTATCGACCGCAATGAAGCCGATGGTGGCATTCGGTGGCTCAGTGATAAAGATTACACTCTAAACCCGAGTTGCTGGAGCATGGGTCCGAATCCCACTTTAACAATGGATGTTTGTGTTGTCTTTAAAAACGTCCCTATGGCAGCCGGTTCTACGATAAAATCGTCCCGGAGCTACCCCGTTGTTAATACAACGGCCATAAGCTGCCAACTCCCGTCGATTGAAGAGAAAAAATAAAACAAACTCTTGAATCGCTACTGCAATAACATGGTGGCAACATGGGTTATGAACGAGGGAAGCCTCACCAATAATTTTCAGCGTGCCAGGGAAGCTTTCCCTGGTCCGCCTGCTTTCAGAGTCGTGTGAAGCTGATGAAGTTCGCCGACCTGTCATGTCATCTTTTGTGAATTATTGTACTTATCTGGGTTATCCCCTTGTAAGCTTCGCAGGAAAGATGCTCCGACGCCACCTTAGAGAATTTTGTTGCGAGTCCAGCGAAACCTTGATCGTTTCGTTGGACTCAAGGATTCCAAAGATATTGACGGATTATCGAAGTAGTACGAAGATGATTGTGAAATTGCTGTGGCCAACATCCGCGTTGACCGTTATCTCTGACCACCCTGTGCACTGACCGGAAAAATAAAGAGGATCCGATGACCCTTTCGGCAATTTTATGGTGAGTCTAGCGCCACACCAAAGGATTGCAGAGATATCGACGGATTGCCGAAAGAACACAAGGTCAATCGTTTCATTCATGAATAGTATACGATAGGAAATAAGGATCCTGGTGGTTCGGTACTTGCGTTTGTCCCTAAGTAGTTACATACACGCTTGAATATTCTATTGAATTGAATATTTACTTTGCATAGTTACGCCATATTTTGCTTGGTTACGCCATCGTAAGGAATCACGTAAGGATTCTACTAAAAATTATTATGCAATTTCATACGATGGCGTAACCAAGCAAAATATGGCGTAACTGTGCAAAGTAAACATTCAGTTCAATAGAGTATTCAAGCTTGTATGTAACTACGTATTTTGCGTAGCCCATGCTAAGTAAACAGATACATCTATTCAATTCAAAACAGCCACAAAACAATGTTCAAGCTTTGTGTCTTTTCTATACGATAAGACTAACCATTCGACGGGCACAAGATAAGATGTAAGTGCTTTCGGTTACGCGATAGTCAATTCAAACAATCAAATCGAACACTCCCGCAACTTTTTTTTAGGGTACGGTTTAACAAGGTTGTACTGCACTGCATACGATTAATTTTCCGGCGCGGATTCGCGACGGAAAATTCGTGACGCGTTGGTCTGGGCATCACTTAATGCTGATTTTTGATGTTTTTGAATCACTGGGCTCCCAGCAATCTAAAACTCATTTTGCAAAAAAAAAATTGGTTCGGAAAGGTCCCGAAAACGACAAAAAAGGATACTCTTTAATCCTTGACCGGAGGTCGGCATGCGGGGAATCATATCAAAGGGGACGTCGAGTACATTACATATCTGGTGTTTGTTTTCTGTTTCAAGGACCCTCAAAGGAATAAATCGAGCTTAAATGGAAAATTTTCGTGTTTTCCGTGTATCTTTCCAAAGCCATAGCTATACGAGAATAATTCAAGTTACCACTACTTTTCTAACTTTTCAGAATTTTTAATAGCAGAAGATTATATACGATTAAATTTGCTAAGAAAAAATTGATCGAAAAGCTCTGAAAAAAGACACAAAAGAACACTAATTACACACCAGAGCTTTCCGATCAAATTTTTTCTTAGCAAATTTAATTGTAGAATCTTCTGTTATTTATAGATTCTGAAAAGTGAGAAAAGTAGTGACAACTTGAATTATTCTCGTATTTATGGCTTAGGAAAGATACACGAGAAACACGAAAATTTTCGATTTAAGCTCGATTTACTCCGTTGAGGGTCCTTGAAACAGTAAACAAACACCGGATATGTGGGGACGCCGAGTACATTGCATTGATATGATCCTGCATGCCAACCTCCGCTCAAGGATTAAAGAGTAACCTTTTTTGTCCTTTTTAGGACCTTTTCGATCAAATGTTTTTTTTTAGCAAAATGAGTTTTAGATCCCTGGGAGCCCACTGATTCAAAAACAATAAAAAAATGCTTTACTCTATTTTTTCCTCTATTTAGAGGTCCCAATTTTGACTGGACTACAAATTATAAAACAACCTTTTTAAGATTTCATTAACCGCAGTAGCATGCCCATGATCTCTGCGTCGAAAATCTTCAATCATCGATAGGTAAGATTTGCATAAGACCTGCATAGACTCGGCCAGGCGCGGTATCATATCAGATCAACACTCGTTCATCATTTCCAAACATTGCGCTCGCGCTTCTTTCTATCTGCGGGCGTGAAAATAATTTAAATTTTAAATTACAAATCATGTGCCAAGGAAGCGCGATACTGATCTATTTTTGCTCACGTCTTCGGCAGTAGACTGTGACTGAGGTGAATGCGTTGATGATTACCGCCTCTTGGTGTTGATATACGATGATAGCCATGGTTTCTGCGGCTACTGGACACATCACCCATAACCTATATGACATCCAATCTCTAGCTAATATTATGATTCTCTTCACGGAGATAGTGCGAGAGTGTTTCCCATTGGCACAACAAAATATACGCAAAATTAATGGATTTTCAATAACGGACTTTCATACATTGATGATGATGATTGACCACCGTTGTTGCCGCGGAGCCATCATGTTGTAATCGTGACCATGTAATAATATATCTTGTATCTGAGAGGAATTTGATGATACTAGCTGCTTATGATTATTTTTATACTTTCCATACTGTTTTATTTTCGCTACGCGCGAAATCTTCGGCCTAGTCTCACAATGTTTGTATGGATGGTACGGACGGATGCTGATGGTTCTGCAAGAATGTATAAATTATTATTGGCTGCCAAGTTACCGCTTCTTGCCCGGTGTATATATATGAGCTGTAAAATGGAATGATCTATTTCGTAAATTTAAGTACGCGTGCGTACTCGTTTATTAACATCGGTTATTCGCTCTTTTTATTAATGGAATTCTGAATTTTATGTAAAAATTTGAATTTGGAAGTTTTTTTTTTCAACTGGTTTGTGAATAGGTCACAGACGTTCGGCAATTCCGCGATTATATCGAACTAAACAATGTGCCTAATTTTAGGGCAATTTTTATTGAAATCTTGGTAATTTTACTTTTTGTAGAATCTTCGTATATTAAGCAAGCCTCTTTTAAGGTTTGTGTTCGTAGAGACGACTCATGGGATCATCGCTCAGCGATCGAAGTTAAACCACCGGTTTTGAGCACTATATGGGTATATTTTCCATACAGACATGTTCCTTTGGTCCATAGTCGATACTAAGAAAGTAGAACCATTCAAAAAATATTTAAATACGGCTCGAAATTGGATGCAAAATTACGATCGCTGAGCGATCATCACATGAATTGTCTCTACGAACACGTACCTTTAGTTACGGTTAACTTGGATAATGTCTTGCTCTCTGGATGTCAGGCAACTATGGTTTGCTCCAGTCATGGTGGCATTACTCAACGTTGGTTAAGTGTGTTTAAAAATAACATCACGAGAAGACTACAAACAATTATTTACGATCCGCAAAATTTATCTGCACAAGTCGTCGGATTGAATTCATGCCGGCTTCGATTTTTACTATTACTTTCACACCCATTTTGCATGACATAAGATGAACCGCACACACTGATTGCACACATTGTGCAAGATTTGCAATCCAATTTTCGAGGCTTTCCTACTAAATTAAATTCGAAACCACAACACACAGAAATTCAATCACTGGCACTAGGTCAATTCAATTCCAATTAAAAAATTAGTTGAAATCATTTCATTAAAAATTGATGGTTTCATAATAGACTTGTCTTGTATGTATGTACCTCGTACCAAAGTGCAGTCAAATATCGATAAAACGAAGAGCGTTTAGTTCTTTGAGAGACACAAATTAACCATTGAGTTAAACACCACTGTACCACTAACAGACTCTTGTCCGCGGTACTTGAATTCCGAAATAGTTCCACGTGAATTACGATTGTTCAAAACCATCGCCACAATTGTTATAATTCAAACAAAATGGATTGCTAGTTTGATGGATAGGCTATAGGCATCATATAGGCGTTTCGTCAGCTTTTGACCATACGGAAAAAATGCACATCATCACGTTGGGCAACACAATATGCCTTTGTAGACATTAGAGACACGTGAAGCATATGGGAAAAGGAGCATCTTCACCTCACATTTCTTATGAATGATGAATTGAATGGTAGCCGCCGCGTTTATCTGTCCGCAATGTCTGTCAGACTTTTTGGATAACTTATTCAACACCGGTCGTCGCGGCATTTAACCATTGTACGCTTCAATAAAGGTTTTTTATTCGGCGCGGGATTCCTTCATCTTAATTATCGCGTACATATGGTTTGACGGTTTTCAATAATCATGAGATGTTTGTTGTATGTACATCGCACATTTATGTGGAAATATATGAATGAGTTTTTATTTTAGTTTCTTTTTGTCGTGTTTAATGCATTCCTGAATGGTCAGAATTGCACTACTGTGGAAAAACACAAAAATAATCCTCAATAAGAAACTCTAAACTAATGTAAACTTAGAATCTCTCTCTCTCTCTGGTTCCTTTTAACCCCTAGTGGGGCATAGGGCATTAACTACGCCTCTTTTCCACCTCTGCCTATTAGCAGCCATCGCCTTTAGCTGGTCACACGATTTGCCTATAGATATTTTCCCTCTGCCTCAACCGATCTTCTCCGCATGTATTTTTGGGTCGTCTCACACGACGGCTAGCATTGGTTCCCTGAGGATTCCAATCTAGAGCCTGTTTAGCAATGTTTTTTGGCTCTTTTCGAAGTGTGTGACCTATCCACTGCCACTTTCGCCTTTTGATGTCGATGCCTATCCTATTTTGGCGAGTAATTTTGAGGAGGTCGTCGTTAGAAATAACCTCAGGCCAGCGAATTTGTAGGATGCGTTCTAGGCACTGATTCACGAAAGTTTGCAGTTTGGTGGTAATGTTACTGGTCACCTTCCACGTGGAACACCCATATAAAAGCACAGATTTTACATTGCTTTCGAAGATCCGGAGTTTGGTATTTCTGGAGATGTTGTGGTTTTGCCAGAGAGGAGTCAAACTGAAAAATACTGTTTGGGCTTTATTTATACGCGACTCTACATCGGCATCAGCCCCACCATCCGCTGTTACTACGCTTCCAAGGTAAGTAAAGTCCTCGACTTTTTCTATCGGTTGTCCGGAGATAGAAATGGTGTTTTGCCCTCCAGATGACAAGCTCATGTATTTAGTCTTAGCGGCATTAATTTTTAAGGCAGCACTTCGACTTTCACGATGCAAAGCATCCGTCATTTGAGCCAGATTATCTGGTGTGTTTGAGAGAAGGCAAATGTCGTCGGCGTAGTCCAGGTGCTGAAGGTAATCGAATAACTTCCACCTGATACCCTTACTTTTATGGTCGCGTAGAGAATCGCAGATTACGTCGTTGATGGTAATTAGGAGCAGCATTGGTGATAAAATACAGCCTTGTCTGACTCCATTATTCACCTCAAAAGGACTGGATAATTCAGTCCATTGGACTCCATTATAGGACTCCTTTATGATGGCAATAAGTTTCTCTGGTATGCCTCTCCTACGTAAGGCTGTCCAGATATAAGCCCGGTCAACGCTGTCTCGAAGTCAATGAACATAAGATGTGTTACATCCAGATAGACTTTTATAATTACTGAGGCTATTGAAAATGCGGGAACTTCTGCTTTCAATGAGTGTATTGTAACAACTAACTCAACAAATTGACAATTCACTTAACCTAACTTATTTCTAAGAATCATGTACTAAATGTACTAGATTAAAGATATGAGATGTACTTGATCTATTTATAACATCTCCCCTTTCAAATTCTTTATAATATTTATTCCATTTATTTATATTTATTTATAATTTTCCATTTTGCTTTTTTTCTTCTCTTTTCAGCTTTCTTCATTACATTGTTCATTACATTGTTTCTTTACCTTAATAATATATTAATATTGTTAATTTAATTTTTTTTTTTCTTATTTCAATTTAATTCATTATGTTTACATTACTTCAATAATTTTATTTTATTTAATTATGGAAAATCTTTTAATTATTTGACATTTTGATAACATTTAATTCATTATGTTTACATCGCTTCAATAAATTTATTTAATTTTAATATGGAAAATCTTTTAATTATTTCACATTTTGATAACGTTCTACAGGCTTAACTAACCTACCTGACCTTGTGTACAATTCTTTATTTGAACTATTTTCAACTTTTTCTCTATTTCCAACCATATTGCTCGGCCTTAGATTTGAATCATCTATTATTGATGTTTGTCTATCCGAATTTAAATACTGAGCCTTTTGGTCATTGAAATTTGAGAACTGCGAATCCGTCATTTTAAAACTAGGCTGTACAGATTTTCTCAAGTTTATAGTGTTTCGTCTTAATACCCGCTCATTCTCATTTTGAATTATCCACGATCTAGGTGCTGAATGTCTTTCTATAATTTTAGCTGGTTCCCATACCCCCTTATTTTGATACACTACGTTATCCCCTTCATTAAATCCTTTTTCTTTGATGTTCTTTACAATCCTATCATGGTATCCCTTGTAAGTGTTCTGATTGGCTTTAAGTTTTTCATAAGTACCTTCAATCACTTTTGGTTTCAATAATTCTTCTCTCACTGCAAATTTAGGACGAAGCACGCGACTCATTAATACTTGTGCTGGCGATGCGGATAAGTTTGAAATTGGAGCATTTCTATATGCCAATAATCCACTTTCTATGTCTCTCCCTTCTTCGCTACATTTACGAAGTAATTTTTTGGCTATACCAACGCCTTTTTCAGCTAATCCATTACTCCTTGGATAATGTGGGCTGGACGTGATCAAAGAAATATTCCATTTATTAGTGAATTCTTTAAATTTGAACGAATTAAAAGGCATATTATCTGCTATTATTATTTTTGGGACTCCTAATTGAGAAAATATTTCCCTAAGCTTTTTCGAAATTTCTTCAGCCGTTTTGTTTCTTAATAGTTTTACTTCTAGCCATTTAGAAAAATAGTCCACTAGAACTAAGAATGAGTTCGCTTGAAAGTCTAAAATATCACACGCCACTTTGCTAAATGGAAGATTTGGTATTTCATGTGGAAGCAGCGGTGACTTATATTTTGAATTTTGAAATTTCTCGCAAGTCCTACAATTTCCCACAAAGTTTTCTATTTGCCTATTTATTCCTGGCCAATATACTGTCAGCTTTGCTAATTCTTTTGTTTTTGTTATGCCTAAGTGTCCTTCATGGAGGCTTTTCAATATTTCAGTTCGAATAGTATTTGGAACTATAATTCTATTTTCATAAAAAAGTAAACCGCTTTCATAATAAATTGCATTTCTTATTTCCCAAAACTTTTTCAAGCTATCCTTAAGTTTAGTTTTATCTTTCGGCCAACCTTTTTGTACTAACTCTATAATTGATTGTGACTCTTCATCATTGAGAATGGATTTACGGATTTCTTCTGTTCTTCTGTCACTTACATTGACACTATGAACAACTATGTTAAGGGTCGAATCAACTGGTGTCGAATCATTTTCTGCGATACTTCTTGAGAGTGTGTCCGCTATATGCATTTCTTTGCCGGGCAGATATCTCACCTCAATATCGTATTTCAACAATTTAAGCTTCATTCGCTGCAATCTACTGGAATGAACTTGGGACATCAATTTATTGAAAATCGTCACTAGCGGTTTATGATCCGATAAAACTATAACCTTCCTACCATATATGTAGTCATGAAACTTTTCACACGCGAAAAGGATAGCCAACATTTCTTTTTCAATTTGTGCATATTGCTGTTCTGCATTTGTTAAACATTTGGAAGCAAAACAGACTGGTCTATTGTCTTGCATCAGACAGCTGCCTATTCCGAACTGTGAAGCATCAGTCTGAATGTAGATCGGAATGTTTTCATTAAACGTTTGTAAAACTGGAGATCTAGACACAATAGATTTCAGATTCTCTACTACTTTAGTGTGTGCTTCCGACCATACAAACAAACAATTCTTTTTTAATAGCTCTCTCAGAGGCACAGTTAGTTGTGAAAGATTTGGAATGAAACTTCTCACAAAATTAATTAATCCCAGAAATCTTTGGAGTTCAACCTTATTTTTAGGTGTTTCAATGTTTTGAATAGCCCTTATTCGATCATCATCAATTTTCATACCCTGTTTCGAAAAAACAAACCCCAAGTACCTAACTTCCTTTTGGCAATATTGAACTTTTTTCTCATTAAATTTTATGTTCAACTTTTTTGCCCTATTAATAACATTAGCAAGATTCCTATCATGTTCAGCTTTATCTTTACCGAACACCAAAATATCGTCAAAATAGACGAACACACCCGGTATATGACCAAAATATTTTGTGTTCAGTTTTTGAAATAATTCAGGTGCTTAGTTTAGCCCAAAAGGCAATCTTAAAAATTTATAACTGCCAAACGGGGTACTAAAAACACAAAAATCGCTACTTTCTTCTTCCAGTGGCACTTGCCAAAACCCATCTTTTAGGTCTAAGACAGTGTAGCAATCCATATTTTCTAACTGTGAGGATAAATCTGCTAAACGTGGTATTTGAAATGGCTCTCTTATTACGTTTTTGTTTAGTTCCCTGGGATCTAGGCAAAGTCTAACTGACTTATCTGGTTTCTCTATGACTACCAGATTGTGAACCCACTCAGTGGGATGATTAACCCTTTGTATGATACCAGCTTTTTCCATGTCTTCTAATTTGCTTTTTACTTTATTTTTAAGGCTACTAGCTATCCGACGAGGAGGGTATATGACCGGCTTAGCATCATCTTTTAAGTATATTTTACATCTATCAGGAAATGTTCCCAATCCCTCGAATAGAGAATGGTTTGACCGTATGAATTCCTCCTTGTCATTCGATGTTAAATCTACGTTATCTAAGCGTTTAATTAACTTCAGTTTAACGCTAGTTTCCAATCCAAGTATTGCGGACGAATCCAAATCAACTATAAGAAAATCCTCAATTATTTCTTCTGACTTGTATCTGATTCTCAGTTTCACTGACGCAAGGACATTCAACTTAGAACCACCATAAGCAACTAACTTCAAATCAACAGGCTTTGCAACATTGTTTTCGTTTTCAATGATTTTGTAAACAGAATATGGAATAATATTAACCTCTGCACCTGAATCTATTTTGAATTTAATTTCACTACCATTTATGGATAATTCTACATGCCACGAATTTTTTGACCTAACTTCATTAACTGTAACACTATCTATTACCAATGTATTCAAATCTACTTCGTTCACGTTATTGACTTCCTTTACTCTACATCGATTTGCAAAATGATTTGGCTTATTACAACGAAGACATATTTTGCCAAATGCCGGACACTTCTTCAACGGATGATTAAAAGAGCATTTTTTACAATTTTGTACAGAATTTGTTTCTGATGAACTAGTATAACTCCTATTTTTGCTTTTATCTTTATTATTGTTACTGTATTTTTGATTAAATGGTTGCTTGCTTTTATTGTTTTTATTTTGGTTATATGTTTTTATTTGATTAACTTTTGATTCGTGCATTCGTTGGACATCTTTTGCCTGCCTATGTGTAACCTCAGCAACTCTACATAGCTCAATAACTTTCTTCAACGTGAGACCCTCTGTCCTCAGAAGCTTCTCTTGGAGGTCGGAATTGCTAATTCCAAGAACAAGACGATCTCTGACCATCTGATCCTCAATAGTTTCGTGTGTATCATCAAAATTACACTTTTGAACTTGTTTCGAGACTTCTGTCAAAAAACTGTCGAAGGGTTCCCCTGGTTGTTGCTGCCTCGTATAAAATTTGAACCGCTCATAAATTACATACGATTTCGGATCACAATATTCATCAAAGGATTTCACTATATTTTGAAAAACTTTTCTCCTGTCGTCTGGAAGTTTAAATGTTTCAAATATTTCCACACCTTTTTCGCCCATGAGATTTAACAACATGGCGATTTTCACTTCATCGGTAGGTGCTTTTGTTCTCGATGCTTGAACAAAGATTTCGAATGCCCGTTTAAATTTCCGCCATTCTGCACTTAAATTGCTTTCGAAACTCATAGGCCCGGGCGGTCTGAATCCCCCGTCCATTTTTCGTTTGTTGTTATAATATTACGTATTGTTACCTGTTGTGATACTAATATTCGTTGTTTTTAGCGTTTCGATTCTTTTCTCGGCTGCGCCATGTTACATCCAGATAGACTTTTATAATTACTGAGGCTATTGAAAATGCGGGAACTTCTGCTTTCAATGAGTGTATTGTAACAACTAACTCAACAAATTGACAATTCACTTAACCTAACTTATTTCTAAGAATCATGTACTAAATGTACTAGATTAAAGATATGAGATGTACTTGATCTATTTATAACAAGATGTAACGGGGATCTCCATTCAGCGGATTGTTCAATTATAATTCGGAGGGTGTTGATATGATCGCTACATGAAAAACCCCCACGAAAACCAGCTTGTTCATTGTTCAGAGTGCGGTCGATCGTTGTCTTGATCCGGTCCAAGATTATTTTGGCCATCAGTTTAGAGACTGCAGGGAGGAGACAGATTCCACGCCAATTATTGCAATCCTTGAGATATCCTTTCTTAGGGATTTTAACAATGACGCCCTTCTTCCATCCTTGAGGGAGAGTCTCGGTTGTCCAGCACTCTTGGATCAGGGGTAGAAGAATATCCGCTGTAGCGTTGATATCCGCTTTCAAAAGTTCCATGGGGATACCGTCTACCCCTGGGGCTTTACCAGCTTCCAATGATTTAAGGGCCTTAATTATTTCCAGCTTGGATGGTACACCTGTATTAATTCTGGCCATTTGCGGAAGACTTGCCGCTTCCGGTGGAGGTGGGCTTGAAGGGTTGAAGTTGTTGTTAAGTACCTTCATGAAATGCTCTCTCCAACGGCGCAGTTGTTGTTCGTCTGTGACTAGCAGAGACCCGTCTTTATCTTTTACAGGATGCTCATGGGTAAAATATTTGCCAGTCAATGGCTTAATGAGCTTGTAAAGGGTCCCACTGTCACCACGGTAAGCCGCATCTTCTGCCTCCACCGCTAACGCGTTGATGTTGTTGCGTTTATCACGTCTTACGCTTCTCTGCACTCTTTTTTGAAGAGAATTGTACTCGGTCCTTAGTTGTTGCTTGACTATAGTGTCAGTAGCCGAGTTTAATTGCTCTTTAATTCTCCTCCGTGCAGTTATCAGAGACCATGTATCGTCGCTGATAAATGCTCTCCTACCTCGCTGAAGTCTGCCCACAAATGTTTCGCCACACGATATAAAAGCGTCCTTCACAATGCTCCAGCTATCATCAATTGATGAAGGAGTATCCGGCGTTTGCGCATTAGCTATCTCGTGCAATGCACTAGAAACTGCACGTTTTGTTGATGGATCTTTAAGTTTTTGCACATTGAATCGTGGCGATACACGCTCGTTTTGTGTGCGACGAATAGCAGCGGTCCGCAAGCGAATTTTTGCGATGACAAGTTGGTGATCGCTACGCTTAGCCCTGGCGTCCATGAGACAATTCCTCCATGTTTTGGAGATGGCTATATGTCCAATCTGGTTCTCTGTTCGGCCATCTGGAGATATCCAGGTTGCTAAATGGCAAGGTTTGTGTTTGAACAAGGTGCCGCCAATGACAAGCTGACGAGAGTTACGGAACTCTACGAACAACTCACCATTGTCGTTCCTAACACTCAGACCGTGATTGCCCATTAGATGTTCCAATCCAACATTGTCACACCCAATTTTAGCATTGAGATCCCCCATAATAATTTTTATGTCACCTCTGGGAGCCTTGTCAAAGGTGTCGCCAAGCAGATGGTAAAAGGCGTCCTTAGCATGCTGATCGACTGACTCAGTCGGGGCGTAGCACTGAATTATAGTAATGTTCCTTAGTCTGGACTTGAATCTGGCAGTTATTATTCGGTCGGAAATAGGCCTCCAATCTATAAGAGATTGGCGAGCTTCCTTGTTCAAAAGGATGCCGACTCCAGCCATTCTAGGTGTGGCTTCAAGTTCACTACCAGAGTAAAGCAGCACAGTTTGGGAACTAGGTGATAAGGTCGTTCCCGATCCGGTCCATCTTGTTTCTCTCAGTCCTAATATGAAATTCTATATGCGGTCATTTCCCGTTCGACTTCCGTGAGTCTTGTACTACTGCACTCGCCCCACATCGTTCGAACGCTCAAAAAACCAATCGTAGTCCGTTGTTTGTAGCCAAAGGTCGTTACCGGTAAATCAGTCCGTGGTATCTGAGGCTTGTTCAATGTTTCGAGTGTAGTTTAGTTTCAGGTATGCAAGTTACAAGCCTACACACCCTATCCCTCAAGTCGCCTTCTACGACAAGCCGGGAAAGCTGTGGCATAATTATAACCCCAACACCACAGGGGTCAATTTATATTGCTTCGTTCATATCCACACAATTTAGCACAAACAACGTCGCGCGCAATTGTGGTGATTTGTACGAAACCCAGGACAGTTTTATTCTCCCCTGCCCCATTAGTCGCCTTCTACGACACGCCGGAGGAAGCGGAGGCATTATTCTTGACCCATGTCACAGGGCAAAACTTAGAATAGCGAAACAAAATAGTATGAAAATTGCAATTTTTGTAATTCACAAATATTCGCAATATAAGTGATGCCCATACACCACCGGCGCGAATTTTTCCGCGGCGTCAAAATTGTAACACACTGCGTTGTATGGAGATGCCTATACCAACGCGAATATTCGCCAGTTTTGCAGTATTTTTTCCGGTTCGAATTAGGTAGCAAATCCTAATGTCATTTTATTCAAATAATTCATTTGACAGGTGCAGTGTAGTACACATTGATGTTGGTGTACCCGAAAAAGATGTAGATTTGGAATGAGTTGTTTAGGTTGACTAAGCATTTAAGTTTTGAATGTTTTATCGTATCAGTGGATGAGTAAAAGAAGTAACTTTTTTGGAAACATGAATTCCAAGGAAAGAAGAATTTTACTCGTTGTTGTTACACAAATATATTGCCCTATTGTGGCAAGCCCGGCAACACCCCGATCGTATCGCTCGGCCGAAGAATTGCAGAGATATTGACGATTTTCCAAAGTGGTGGTCCTATCGGCGACCATTTCAAGCCTCTTCGGGGCGGACCACACCCGTTTCACCCAACGAAACGGCCAAGAGCTGCCAAAAGACCTCTCCATGGCAAGAACCATGAAGGTTCGATGCAGGAGGGATGTGTATGTCGGTGTATGTGTGTGGATGTGTTCTATGTTTTTTTTTTCGTCAAATTGGGAGCATTTCATCTCAGCGCGGTCGCTTTCAATTCTCCTAATCCGCGCCGGCATCGAGACCAATCCAGGTCCCGAAATCTACATCTACTGTGTATGCAACCGACGAATCTTCGGGAATGCCAGGTCCTTGAGGTGTATCTGCTGCAGAGAGTGGTGTCATTTCTACTGCTCAGGCCTAAGAAAAAAGAGACATTATGACGAGTTGTCCTTTGTTGCTCCAGGGTGTCTGCACGCGGGTCGGCCCCCAGCCACCCCAGGCCCTAGGTCACAAGCTAATGGCCCACCACCGTCTCCGGCCATTCCTGGCCCCAGTTCTCCACCACCGCCACCCGCAGTCAACAATACAACAAGACATAATCGCTCAAGTTTAACACCTGCCGTTAAATCCGGAAATACCAATATCGAACTTATAAACATCTATGTTTCACCAGCATCCAGCTGTGGCTCTGGCTATAAGTTCGATATTAGTCCACTCCTCACAGGACAACATAGGATCCTACTTGGCGACCATAACGCCCTTCACGAACTCTGGCACTCTTTTCTCGCAATTGATGCCAGAGGTATAGATATCGCGACCAAATTAGACCCATCAGACTTCTGCGCACTCAATGGAATTTAGTCTACACGCGTCGCTGGCGCCTGCCATAGTTCTCCTGACATAGCTATAGTGAGCGCCAGTTTGATAAGTGAAACCGGATGGGAGACAGCCAGGTCTCTTCAATCCGATCACCTCCCCATACTTATCAATATTGATAAACCAGCCGAACTGACGACGTCAGAACGGCGTACGTTTATCAACCACAGAAAGGCAAATTGGGAGGCTTTCACTGCGTTCACTTCGACGAAGTTGGCAGCGATACCTACTCCAACGAACGCTAGGGAAGCCAAAAAGAATATAAGGAACGTCATTGTCCAAGCGGCAGCTCAATTCATTCCGGCAGGGCGTATCCCCAAAGTTCGGCCATATTTCCCAACTACTGCCGCAAGGTTAGCCGACGAACGGGACGATTTAAGACGCGCAAATCCGGCAGGCCCCAGAATTCAGGAGCTAAACTCAGAAATTAATCGACTAGTTAACACCTATAAAAAAGAGAAATGGCACGAGAATCTGGATAGCTGCGACCTCTCACAAGGTGTCAGCAAAATATGGGCTACGGTCCACGCCCTGTCTCACCCAACCAAAGACAAGGACAAGTGTAGCCATAAGATTCGGTAAGCAAACCACCGCAAAACCAAAACTCTGCGCGAGCTTGTTCAATAAGCAATTTATTGAACACCTTAAGACCAAGATGCTCAACTGCAAGATAAAAAGAAGGATTCACAACCGAACGGTTGACATCATCCCTACCAATACAGCGGACCAAGTTTCAGCAGCAATCAAGAATGCGAAAAAATCAAAGGTCATTGGACCAGATGGCATTTCAATGGTCATGCTGAAACACCTAGATCTTCTGGCCATCGAATATCTAACGATGGCTTTCAATTCAACTTGTCGATATCCACGCTTGTCATCCCTGAATTCTGGAAAAAAGGGCGAATTATCCCCCTTGTCAAACCCGGTAAAAGCGCGAAACTCGCCGAATCCTGCCGTCCAATCACAATCCTAACACCCGGTGCAAAGACGCTCGAATCACTCATCCACCCCACCCTTGTATCGCATGCTGAGCTAGCTTCTCACCAGCATGGCTTCAGGAAGATGCATCATCACATCCACAATGGCCTCAACCAGAAACAGCCCTGTGACAGAACCGTCCTAGTGGCCCTTGACTTGTCGAAAGCCTTCGACACGTCTTCTTCACTCTGCGTTGTTGGCCGATCTCCTAAATATGCATATTCCTGCACAAGAGGTTAGTTGGATTGCCAACTCTGTATCTAGCTGGGAGGCAATCCTTCACAGAGTTTCGGGGCAGTTGTTCAAAACATAGAAAAATTAAGCAGGGAGTTCCACAGGGTAGCGTACTCTCTCCTACATTGTTAAACATCTACTTGTCGAGCCTTCCAACACCACCGGAAGGTATCGAACTAATTTCCTATGCAGACGATTGCACTGTACTCCCTTCGGGGAATGATTTAAATGGCATGTGTGCTCGACTGAATGACTATATTGAAAAACTGGTGGAGTTCTTCAACCTAGTCATTTCGCCGTCTAAATGTAATGCAACTCATCTCACCACCTGGACGCAGGAATTTTTGGAGGTGCTAGGGATCCGTACTGGTAAGCATGCTGAAGACGTTGTTCCTACTATTACAAACCCCAAGATCCTTGGTGTCTACTTGCTGTGGCCAACATCCAGGTTGAACATCTGTGCACTGACCGGAAAAAAGAGGATCCGATGACCCTTTCGGCAATTTTGTGGTGAGTCTAGCGCCACCTCGGTCGTTCTGCCACACCAAAGGATTGCAGAGATATTGACGGATTTCCAAAGAATACAAGGTCAATCGTTTCATTCATGAATAGTATACGATAGGAAATGAGGATCCTGGTGATTCGGTGCTTGCGTTTGTCCCTAAGTAGTTACATATAAGCGTGAATATTCGATTGAATTGAATGTTTACTTTGCATAGTTACGCCATATTTTGCTTAGTTACGCCATCGTAAGGAATCACGTAAGGATTCTATTGAAAAATATTACGCAATTTCATCAGCAGCATGATTATAAATGTTAAAATAATTGTATTTGGCCAATTCATGCAGTTATTCGCTATCATGTATAAATCCCTTCCTTACATAAATCTAATACCTTTTCTAAGGCAACAACATGATATCAGCTGTTAGTGACAGTAACCAGCGAATTATTTGCGCCGCGCCGATGTGGGCACCAAAAAATGTGTCGCGAATTTTCCGGCGCGGATTCGCGACGGAAAATTCGTGACGCATTGGTGTGGGCATCACTTAAATCGGTTTGTTCTTTAAGCATTTCATATATATATACATAATTAGCAGGCAAATTATCTAGCAAAATTATGATGATCCATGTGTTCCCAATCTTTTTTTTTTTTTTTTTTTATATAATACCAAAGTTATAGGGGACAACCCTTTAGTGCAATAGCACAACTTTGGCAAGGAAGGAATTTAAGGTAGGGGAATATGGGAGTTTTGGGAGATACGCAGGTGTTCGTTGATATTTCGTTTGAATTTCGAGGGTTCATAAGTATTAGGAAAAACAGTTGCAGGCAAAGAGTTCCACATACGTATTGTTCGTGTTAAGAACGACTCATAAAATTTTACAGTGCGGCAGGTTGAGACCACAAGAGTATGAGGATGCGCGCGACTAGTTTGCCGAGTATGGCGAATAGGTTGAGCAAGTTCAGGTATCAGACTATGAATCTCGTTAGAGCAACGGTTATAATAATAACGATAAAGGAGTGACAGGGAGCCCACATTTCGTCTATGTTCAAGAGAATCAATATTAGCAGTTATTGAGCTATCACCTATGATTTCAAAGGCTCTACGTTGTACTTTGTCCAACATAGACAATGCGGTGCGACCTGCCCCAGCCCAAACATGGGAGTTATATTCCAGTCTAGGCCTTATATGGCTCTTGTAAATATGAGATAAGTCAAGAGGTGAAAAATATTTAACGCATCGATTTAGAAATCCTAGATACTGCATGGCATTTTTGGCAATGGCGAAGATATGGTCGGTCCATTTCAGTTTACTTGATATGCTGATACCCAGAATATCGAGCGAAGGTGAATCAGGGACTGATACACCATCAATCAATACAGAATGGGATGCTGGTGGAATGTCCAATTTGTTAGAAATTAGACAGCATTGCGTTTTTATAGCATTAAAAACTACTCTATTACGATTACCCCAATCGATGATATTAGAAATGTCATCATTTAAAGAAGAAAACATTTGGTTCCTGCTGATGGATGTAGCGTTTCCACGAGAGTCCAAAGCTGACTCAAAGGAGTACGTGAAGTCAAGCGTGCTGTCATCAGCAAAACTGTGAATTGGGTTATTGGTAATCTGTAAGAGATCGTTGATGAATAAAAGAAATAACGTAGGTGACAGAACAGTACCCTGGGGGACCCCCGCATTGATCTTATGGCAAGAAGATTTAACACCATCTAGAATAACGACAATTGAGCGGTCGAAAAGAAAACTCTCAATCCACTTAATTAAGTTACCATCAATACCAAATGCGTTAAGTTTTGAGAATAGAGCTGGGTGCCATACTCTATCGAAAGCTTTTGAAATATCTAGCGCCACAATTTTGGCTTCGCCAAAGTTATGAAGACAACGATTCCACCTTTCGGTTAGATATGTCATGAGATCACCGGTGGAACGTGCAGCGCGAAATCCATATTGTTTGTCATCTAGGATATTATAATAATCGAGGTAGTTAATAAGTTGGACATTAACAAGTGTTTCGAAAACTTTTGATAATATTGATGTTAATGCAATTGGCCTATAGTTATGAGGGTCGCACGGACCTCTGCGTCTAATTGCTTGTTTTAACTCGCGCATCAAAAACGCTTCGTTTTAAACTGAAGTATGTAGTAAAAAGAGTAAAATCCTATCAATCAAAATTTTATTTGAACTATTCCCCTTCCGCGTCGATACAGTTTATCTAAATCAAATCAACTTTCGATTAGCAGTGCGGCGGCGACTCACTTTCGAATGCGGTCACTTTATACTTCAATAGCCATTCACATATGTATGTATCTCGCTTAAAGATTATAAGAATTAAATTCAATTGAATAGTTCCGCCGAGAAGCACTTTCTATAAGTACCCATCAATATGTGAATGATTTGGCTATTTGCGCTTGTCAATAAATTTCAAGTTTGACGTTTACAAGAGCTACTCTAGGTATTGCGTGTATGTGCTGTAAAGAAACCAGACCGCACGTGATTGCGCTTTGTTAAGTCGCCGCGATCGTTTTGAAAAGCGTTAAGCTTATTGATTCTCATATGACAATTAAACTAAGATTACTACTAATAGTAAAAAAGTGGACCATAAAAACAAAGTGGATGTACAGATTTCTGTTCTGACAATTTCAGGGTATTGTAGAGTACGATTTTCTGGAAAAAAAAAGACATAACCTCTTTACTGTATTTTTTGTCTATTGTCAGGCAATAACTTTCACACTTTTATGAACCAACATTTTTCTTTCAAGATCCATTTAATTTTATAGTGGACCAAATCAAACCGAAGGTTTCCCTATCACCCGTACTCCGGGCCCCCCGGCCCCTACACTGAGAAAAAAGCAGAGTAAAATAAATCGAAAGCACTCTTGAGGGTTGATCCACACTTTTCAGTCATAAGGCACAGTTATTTTCCATACAAGTTGACAGATTGTTAGTTAATTTATTGACTTACTATCTGGTGACTAAAAAGTGTGAATCGACCTTAAACTAACTTTTTTGAAACATGATTTTGATGTTACAGTGTTTTTACTAAAATTAAGAACGTCGCACTTAAAATAGCTTTCCTAAGAACTACTTTCACAATTTGCAGTCTTATATTAAGAATAGCATTCTTGTTTTAACGTTTATTAAATTAATGAGTTCGTCAATCGTTATTATTTTAAAATAAAAACACTCACGCAGTACAGTATTGACCCCTATCGATGTTGGTAAGCATAGTAAATTACCTGCGCCTACAATGAGATTCGATCCCGCGAACCTATGATTTAAAGACGATCGCCCTATCTACCCTAATGCTGCATACACATGGTCAATCCGAATAATTTATTATACCCTTCGCTTATTAAGCGTAAAGGGTATATTAACTTTGTCATGAAGTTTGTAACGCATTGAAGGAAGCATCTCCGACCATATAAAATATGTATATATATGATCAGCGTGACGAGCTGAGTCGATTGGACGATGTCCGTCTGTCCGTCTGTCTGTCTGTCTGTCTGTTGCGACGCGTTTTGCTCGGCCAGTTTAAAAGCTATGGAGCTGAAATTTTGCACACATGCTTCTTTTTGTTGCAGGCAGTTTGTATGTTTGAATCGCTACAATTCGACAAGGGGGTCGTGGGGCTGCCATACAAACCTACCCCCCAAATTTAGGTTCTTCTTAGAAAAACTTTTTTATTTATACACCAATTTCAATCAAATTTCACACAAATGTGTCTTAATTGGGAACACACAATATATGTAAAAATCGGCCAAATCGGACAATGGGGTCGTGGGGCTGTCATAGAAACCTAGCTCCCCAAATTAAGTTCTTCTAAGAAATTTTTTTTATTTATACACCAATTTCAACCAAACTTCACACAAATGTGTTTCTATTGATGACACAAAACATATGTATAAATAGATGGAGTCGAACTATGTGGTCATGGGGCTACCATACAAACCTAGCCCCCTAAATCAAAGTTTTCTAAGAAAAACTTTTTTATTTGCACACCAATTTCAATGAAACCTCAGAAAACTATATTTCTATTGATTCCACATAACAAACGTGAAATCGGACTATGGAGTCGTGGGGCTGCCATACAAACTTGACCCCCAAAATTAGGTTCTTCTAAAAAATACTTTTTTATTTGGACACAAATTTCAACTAAACCTCATGGAAATGTATTTTTAGTGATAGTACAAGACATATGCAAAAATGAATTATATCGGACCATGGGGTCATGGGGCTGGCATATAAACCCAACCCCCAAATTAGGTTCTTCGAAGAAAAACTTTTTGATTTGTCCACCAATCTGAACCAAATATGTTTTAATTTATGCCACAAACATACGTAAAAATTGATGGGAAGGCCATAGGGCTGCCCTACAATCCCCTTCCCCCTCTTTTTGGTTCTTATAAGAAATCCACGTCCCGCTTCGCCCATTAAATCTTCGCCACGGCACTTATGAGAAAATTCAAAAGCATGGAAGCGGGAAGGACTGAACACTAGTTATAGGTAAGCCCAAAAAAACTTTTTAGACCGATAGGAGCGAAGGGTATCCAAATTTCGGCCGCGCCCGAAATTAGCCTCGGTCTCGTTTTTTTTTATTTTTGTCAAAATCGAAGAATATGCATGAATTTGACAGAACGATGAATCCAAAAAATAGATTAACTCCTCCTTGTTTCAGCTTTAAATTTAAGCGTGCTCTAATTTAAATCTTTCAATTTTAAGAACGTTTGTACATAATACAGAAATCTTGGCAAGACTCCTTTCAACCCAAATGTGGCCTCCGCACCACAGCCCTAATGACCGTGTGTATACCGCAAGCAAGATAAAATATTTTAGACTTCGACGACATATACAGGCCGTACTAACTAGTTTGAACTAAGTTTAGTACCACTCTCAAACTAATTTGCTCGTGTTTAACAGTTCATGACAAAATGGATTAGAATTTAGTCCCAAAGTTTAGAAAAGGTACTATCACCAAAAATGTTTTTAAGATAGTTTATTGGCAGAGCAACCTAAAGAATCTTTTTGGGCATATCGTGCCTGGCAAGGAAAAGGGTGGGTCGGATTACAAACAGTAAATAGCGCACCCATGCAAAGCAAATTTGAGGATACGGAGTGTCTCACGAACTTTTGAAAGATTTTCGGACAATATTAAATTTGTTTATCTAAGGGACCTGATGAGAGAGGAACAACAAATTTAGCATTTGTTTATCTTGTATATCTTTTCTTGTCTACCAAAAATATCTACGTCGAATTATTGTTTTTTTTTTTTGCAGACGTTTTATGGTTCCACAAATTCTTCATGTGGCTTTGGGCCCCTAAATCCCGTGCCCCACCACGCGGGCCCTGCGGATCCTATGCGCCGCCCCTGACCCGTACGAACGAAATCTTCTTGCCCAAGATTATGGGAAAAAAGTCCTGACCGATAGTCGATAGTCTGCAACTTGAATAAAGAGGAAAAAGCGTATTTTTCAGTTTTTGACGAATATTTTAAAAACGTTAAAGAGTTACAGGAAAATAGAAGACGAAATAAGCTACATAAAATTTCATTTCCATTGAGATATTATATAACTTAGGCGCTAGAATAAAAATTAAGGTATTTTCATTTTGGACCGTTTTAAAACGAGCTATGATTCTTGGCAAAATAGAAGCTATGCAATTTTGTAGGAGTAATCATATTATGTTAAAGATAATTTCTCCCGAAAATGGAATTGCTCCATTCAGAGACCCCCATTATTCCCCAATCTGAATTTGACAAAATCGCATATCCAGATAGTTCTTCTTATTTGATTCCTGACACAATGGAAATCGCTATCACAACTCACAAGACGCCGCTTTGTGACCGTATTTGCCACATTTGGGAGCTATCGTGCTTACAGCTGCAGTTCTTCGCAAAGTGTCCAAATGCACCACCTTCAGTTTGCCGTCTTCCAGGACGCGTATTCACATTCCCCCAACTCAACCATCAAAAATTGTATTTACCCCAATTTGGTTTTATGATTTTTTTTAGAAAATTTGCAAGATTTGTTTACTGGATTTTTCAGCAGAAAGTCACCTTCTTGTCAAGCCAAGAGTTTCGTCGCTACACTTAAACTGGCGAATCAGGAGCTACTACATACTGACGAGCTCGATTGAAGCCAGAGATTCGATTATAAATTTGTTTCTCATTTTCTTCTTTTCTACAAGTTTGTAGCTGTCACTCAACTGGTTGCTGTTGACGTCAGGTAGCGCTTGTGTTGAAAAGGGAGAATCGATGAGAAACGATGCGCTATCATCACCATCTGTTTTAATGCTCAGACTCATTCCTCTTGAACACGAATGAACACGCAATAAAGTTTTCTTTAAATTTTAATACCGAGTTTGAGTTATTTCATTTGCCCACAAAAAATGGTAACTCCGACGTTCATGATTATCACCGAGGCGAAGCGATTTTGTGGAATGGCGACAGTGGAAGAAAAGTTTTTAGATGCAAAAGACGAGGGCGCCGCGGAAAACCTTTGCCCAATGTCGTTTTTCAAGATGCCGGAATTTTGGTGTTCACAATCTGTGATTGTTTGGTTTTCTCGAATCGAAACTCAATAGTAAGTGCATACAGTTGTTGGAGACGAGGCAAAAATTGATCGAGTTTAATGCGGAGGTTCCAACGCAGGTAGCCGATATTTTCGAGAATCCACCTGAGTCAAATAAATACGACAAATCGGCCTCTGGAATGTTGCGGAGACATTCCAGCGTTTTATGGGCGCAGTTTTGCGGGGTCTGGACTGTTACGTGGATGACATTTTGGTCGCATCGGAGTCGCTAGATCAAAACCTAAAACATTTGCGATTGGTGTTCGAGAGACTAAACAGCTTCGGCGAAGTTATCAACGTCGCCAATTGTTCTTTTGGAGTTGATCAGGTCGAGTACTTGGGTCACCAGATCAACGAACATGGAATTTCGCCACCCATTTCTCGAGTGCAAGCCATCAAGGACTACATGCGGCCTGCCTAAAGATCTTAGACGTTTTTTAGGCACTTTAAACTATTATCGCCGATTCGTTGCGGACACTAGTGAAGTTCATTGGTGGCAAACGCACGCGTTGCTGACCGTATCATCCTGCGTCAAACGGGGCGCTGGAACGTTGGCACCCATCTTTTAAGGCTTCTATCATGTTTCATGAGAACAGCGAGAATTGGCTCGACATTTTGCACCACCGTATTGCTGGGGCTTGGCAACTGCTTCGAGGAGAATTTCGACGCCCCCCCCCCCCCCCCCCGCCGGAAATGGTATACACTCCCCGGAGAATGGTTTCTGGCCGACAGCAGCGGAATAGAAGCTCGTATCTTCATCAGTAAATTACGCGAATTCACTCATTTAAGTTAAAACTTTTTTTAGCACCTTCCAGTACCGGTATTTTTCAGTTTCATTGGCATCTTTTCAGTATCGGGTTTTGTTGAGGTTTTCTTAGCACCTATTCAACACTGAATGAATTGGTTCTTTCGTACCGCATTTTAGCACGGTTTTGCTATATTTAAGCCACTAAAAAAATACAAAAAAAAAAAGTGGGTCGCTGATTCCAAATTTCAGGTCAAAAAGAAGAAAATAAATTGTTGAGGTTGCAGCCCGAGAATGGTATCCCTGGGGAAATACTCGTCCAATAGGCGTGCGAAAAAAAAAAACACTAAAATAATTTTGGATCGCTGATTCCAAATTTGATGCCAAAACAAGAAAAAAAATGTTTGGGGCTGCTCGCTCCAGAATGGCATCCCGATTTTCTAAGAGAAACACTCGTTGAATAGGTGCGACAATAATAATAAAAACATGCAGACACAACGCGATCTGCGTCCATGTCTAATGTAACTCAATGTATCGCACGGGTTCTCGGCGATTTGTCACATGAATTCGTTCGCGTAATACAGTGTGCGCGGTGAAACATATTTAGGATCGCGGACGTAGATCGCATTGTGTGCGATGGAGCCTTAAGGTAATTTTGGGTCGCTGATTCCAAATTAGGGTTCCCGATTACCATCAGCGGAATCAGGACCAAAAATTACCTCCGGTGTTTCTATCGCGCCGATTCGATGAGATTTTCTCGAGAAAACAGATTAATCATTCTGGAGCAGGCACCCAAAAATTGTTTTTAGTTTTAGTGTCAAATTCCAAATCAGCGGTCTAAAATGACCTTAGTGTTACTACGCCGATGGATTGAGTATTTCCCTGAGAAAATCTGGGTACCTTTCAGAATGAATTAAGTCTTCAAACCTGGCTTAAGTTAGGAAAAACCATGAAAAAACTGTGCTAAAATGCGATACAAAATAACCCAGTATCGTTTCATTCGGTGTTGAACAGGTGCAAAAAAAAACTGAAAAAAATACCGATACTGAACATGTGCTAAAAAACCCGAAAAAGACCGGTACTGAACTGGTGCTAAAAAAACCTGAAAAAGACCGGTACTGAACATGTGCTAGAAAAACCTGAAAGAACCGGTACTGGACAGGTGCTAAAAAAACGGTATCTAAAAAAACCGGCTCATGGTTGACAAAACCGGTACCTACTTACTGAAAAAAACCGGAGTTGTTGCAAAAAAAAAACTGCGGGTGCCAGTGCACCGGGTGTGGTACCGGCTATTGAAGAAAACCGATATCCGGTACTGAAATTTGAGGGAATGTAAGTACTCTTCCAGGACCATATGTTCGCTTCATCTGTAGGAATGTTTAAGTCTGTGAACTGAGTGTTTTTGATACCTGTTCAAGGTCCATCCCGTTTTTCATTGCCGAGCCAAAAACCGATCGACACGAATCCGTGTTTTAGTACCAGGTTAGAAACAAACAATTTGTCGATGTTTCAGACAATTCAATACCGAGTTAAAACCCACGCTGACTCGGTTTTTCAGTATCGATTCAATTCGGTATTTTAGGGGTTTTAGAAGAGAAGCATCTAAGGGTCGCCATACACAGTGCGATCGATCCAAAGAAAGTGACCATTTATCGTACGATTAATCGGATGGTGTATGACAATTCTTGGGCTGCGCGCAGACTAAAGGCGTATTGGAGCGTAGCGTAAAACCGGTCGCCCAATACAAGCGTTGTATTGGGTGACAGGCTTTACGATACGCTACGCTAGATTTACTATTTACCCAGTTTGTATAAAAGTACTTCAAGGCATATCTACAGGCATTATTCGATTTAAGATTTCTGATGGCCTTTGAGAAAAAAGAAGCTCAGGCAAACGTAAGGATGGCTTGGCATTATATATGAACTGAATTATTAGCTGTGAATCTACTGTTACTGTTGTTTAAATCAAGGAAAACCAACTTATATGAAATGATTCCATTGTGTCCCCTGACATTAGAGCCCACGCAACCTTTCCTATGAGTATTGAACAAAGTATACTTTTGCAGCTTTTCCGGGACACCCTGTTAACTTGGTCCTACAAACTTCAAAAATATTTGTGGCAAACACTATTACCATTCTATGCATTTCCACCAAATTTCATGTACATTGTTTCATCAAGTTAAAAGATATGCATTGAAGAAATGCTTAAGAGGCTTCCCTTGTATTGTGAAAGCCCCTTACTAAATACTTACTTGGCTATATTTCCAGTTTGGATACAGTTATTCGAATGAAAATTCGTAGACATATTCCCTGTGTAATTTTCTAAAAACCCTTAGTAGAATTTTCATATTTGGAAACCTAACAGGGGCTACACACGAACAAATTGAAATTTTACAAATTTACTGTTATTTACTTTTCTTTAGCAAAAGTCAACAGTCTTAATATTTAACGTATATAAGGCCATACTGACCAATCTTTGTGCAAAGTTTTATATCGATCCCTATAACGGTTTAGAAAAACGGAGCTCGAAAAGGAAGTTTAACTTTAAACGCCAATAACTTTTTTCCCGTTACTCGAAACTGGAAAATTTTAACTGATATGAGATGTACTCGTCTAGATCTTTGATTTAAATACCCATATGTTAATCTCCGATAAAAACTAAAAAAGTCAACTTTTTTCAAACGTTCGGGACACCCTGTTAACTTCTTTCTACCAACTTCTAAGGTATTTGTGCCAAAGACTGTAACCATTCTACACATTCCTACCGAATTTCATGACAATCGGTTGAGCCGTTCGCGAGTTATTTAGTGAACAGACGGACGGACGGACGGACGGACGGACAGACGGACGGACAAAATCGATTTCATAAGGGTTTTTTGAAAAAATTCTAAAAAACCCTAAAAAGCATAAAAATTGCTATTGAGAAACACTTTAACTGAATTGTTTGAGTAAAGCTGCATGCCTCGTTTTTATCTTAAAAAGTTGTGACCTTCGGAATGTATATACATATATATATGTGAATTGGGGATTACCCGAAGCAGACCACTACTATTTGGGTCCATTTTCGTCCCCTTACAGTCCTCAGTGATTTCCAGAAGTCGACTTATAATTATCGACTTCTTCCTTCATCACTTAGTCACGTGTGATGAGTAGCATATCTTTGAAACTAAGTTCCCTCATGGATTCCACACTTATTGTGGATTTACCTAGTATCCTTAGCCTACCTACCATGCAATGTGTGCTGCCGTCTCAGCCTCTTCCAGACATAGTCTGCATACATCCTCTTTCACAATTTTCATCTTAAATAGATGAGCTTTAAAATTACCATGTCCTGTTACTAAGGCAGTTATCCAACTTAAGCTGCTCCGTGTGTAACTGAGTACTTGTTTGGCTTTCCTCCCTAGTGGACTGGTAATTGCGTTACGAGCCTGTCTACAAGTGGATAGGCTTCGCCATCGTTGCCAATGGATGGAATCAATCCAGCCATGTATCCTGGCTTCAATCATGCCGTTTCCCAAAGCAATTTTGGGTTCCGGTCCTTGGAACTTTTCTGCTGATCCCTCTTTTGCTAAGGTATCGGCAATTTCACTCCCCAATGTACCTACGTGTCCTTTAACCCACATCTTCTCATACCATCCAAAGTCTCCCTGACATTATCATGAACAATATCAAGGATCCTCTTATGACCTCGGTTGCTACCAAAGTGATGCCAAGTGCTATCTCTTACCATTCTAATTGCTGTGAGCGCCGCACTTTGTTTTATAAAGAGATCCAGTGGCGGTAATCCCAGTATAACCTCCACAGCATGTGTTGGCGTAGTTCTCATTGCACCACATATGCTTATACATGCTATGCGTAGAATTCCATCCAGCCGTTGCGTAGTAGTTTTCTAACTACCCTTGGGCCACCAGACCACTGCTGCATAGGATAGAACGGGCCTAACCATCATTGTATAGATCCAATGTGCCGCTTTTGGTGACATACCCCACCTACGTGCACACATTCTCTTACACTGATGCAAAATCCTCGCTGCTTTTTGTGCCTTTTCGTTAACATGAGAGTTCCAAGTAAGTTTGGGATCTAAGGTTACCCCTAGATACTTCACCTCCTTGGACTCTTTTATCTCCGAACCAAAAAGCAGCATGGGAGTGGTTTCTACATCTTTCCTTTTCAGAGTAAAGAATATAGTGCTTGACTTGCTTGCGTTTATAGTTAGCTCTTGTTCATTACACCATTCTTCAGTTGCTTTGAGATAACGTCCATGAATTTGCCACTGATCATAATTGCTAAGTCATCAGCGTATCCTACTGTATGTGCACCCATTGAGTCCAGTTTCCAGAGAAGAGAGTCTACGGTGATGTTCCACAGTATAGGGGAAAGTACCCCTCCTTGTGGACAGCTCCTGACTACCCTTCCCCTTATTCTGGCACATCCATTACTAAGATTTACTGCCCTCCCACTAAGCATCGAATGGATCCATGTTATTATCAGGGGCTCGATCTCCCGCTCAGCTAGGGCATTTCTTAGTTTGCTGTATGATATCTTATCAAAAGCACCCTCTATGTCCATAAAGGTTGACATAGCAATACCGCTGTTGTTAATCTCTCTTTCTGCTACCCGCACTATTTCATGCAGAGCGGACTCAGTAGATCTACCTGCTCTGTAAGCATGTTAACATCTACTCAAAGGTCTATACATCAGCGAGGTATTCTCTAGATGGTCCACCAATACTCGCTCCATTGTCTTCAATAGAAAAGAGGTTAGGCTAACCGGCCTAAATGACTTGGCTTCCGTATAATCCTTTTTTCCCGGTTTTGGTAGAACAACAACAACAACAACAACTTTAGTCTCTCTCCAAGACATCGGGATATATCCTGTCGATAAATAAGCAACGAATATGTTCCGGATCTTCTCCAGCAGAGCTGCCATTCCCCATTGTAGCAGTGCCGGAAATATTCCGTCCATTCCAGCCGTCTTATATGGCTCAAAAGTATTGATAGCACTCCTGACACCATTTGAAGTTATTATCCTCTCAGCTTCTTGTCGTCCGGTCGCCCCTACCAATTTACAGGTCTGAGTCCACGGATTATTTGACTTGAAGCTTCCTGGACAATGGACCTTCATAAGCGACTGCAATGTCTCCTCCATTGTTTCCGTCATAGTCCCATCCGCCTTTCGGATTAGTCCCATTTTGGAAACGCTGTCTTTCGAAATCATCTTCTGTAATCTGCATACATCGGATGTATTCCTCATATTCTTCTTCAGCTCTCTCTTTTTATCCTTATATAAATCCCAAGAGCGAGGGGTCCTCTCTCTCATGTACCTATTAAACGCTTTCCTTGTCTCTTTCTTCATAGATTCCAATTCAGTGCACCACCAGGGTGTTGGATCCTTTTCATCTATGATTGCAGTGGGACAAGCCAGTTTGAAAGAGTAAGTTATCGCAGAATTCATTTGTTCCACCGATCGCTCTATCTCAGTCTCAGTCGTGTTATTAGGTATTTCCCCTGAAATTTCCTCGATTTGTTCCAATAAACACATTTCATACTTAGTACGGTCCGTATTCCTTGGCACTCTAATACGTTTGTTTCCGCTACTCGGTTTCGTGCCATACAGAATTCCAAACTGAATAGCCCTGTGATCAGACATGGTTACCATTGAATTCGACGTAAGGCTTAACCAATAGGGGGCCGAAGGAGGATCACACCTGCTATGGAGAAGTCCATAGCGAATAGTGTACTACGGGGATGGGTGTGCCCAGGGGACCATGGTCCTTGCCCATCAAGGTGTTGGACTCGTAGTGGCTGGAGGTTGTTACCCAAGTCATCCAGCTAGTGATGCAATCCCGGGGTTGGATTCCGGATGGTGTGTGCATGCGCCTGATGGAGAAATCTCCGTCTGACAACAACACCTTGTCAGTAAAAAGCCGAAGGTCCAAACTTTTTAGCGGGACCGGGAGATAAAGGCCGAAAGGCTAGGTGCTCCCCTGACGGTATACCTGTAGATGGTTTGCTTGTTCACCACTCTCCAGTTCTGAATTCTGTGCAGCATGTTGACAGAGTCTTTCAACAAATTCCATCAGCTGCTGTCCTCTGATGTATTGTGAATGTAACTTCTTTTTTTTCAAAGAACCTGTAATACTGTTTCCGCTTCGAGTGCGTTTGAACATCAAGTTCTCCACGAACAAGCGCTTTTAAACTAAGGCCTTAAAATCGGATAATCGAGTCCCTCTGAACAGGTTAAGAAACTCTCGGAGAAATTTGTGGAAAGTTTAGCTTTGACAAGGTTTTCTAAAGAGGTTCACAAACACACATTCGTTAGGTCAATCGTCGAATAACAGCCCAACTCGATTGAACCCCGAATAAATCATTTCAAACAAACTAAATTGCCCAACTACTAAACCGGATACCCAAGTTCCATTAAATTTACTTGTATGGTATTTATTGTTTCTCCTCGTCTGCACGCATTTATTTTAAAATTTTCTCCAGACATTAAATTAAAGAAACCTCCAAGACCAAATGTCTAGCGACTGACTTGAGCACAAATGATTGAAATTGACGAGCCTCTTGCAGAGTCAGTTTTGCTTGTTAGTGCGACACTTGATGATCTCGCACGACTTTGACCAAACGAACAAAATTTTGCAGTTTTCGTCGCAACAACCAAACCAGGCCGGTCTAACGAACTGCCTGAATTACATATGTATTGTGATCTGCGAACTCGTTAGTAAGTGCAGCATATTTTATATTTTTATAATGTGGACCATATTGGTCAAGGCTCATTTTGTTCATTATAATTGGTTCTGATTGTCTTGAGAAGATGCGCGCGCTCAAATTCAAATTGTGGCTTTAACGAAACCAATTGAATGACGAGCGGCAAGGCAAAGTGAATCTATGTGTATGCATGGAAGGGCAAAGATCATTATGAAAAATGTCTGTAGGGCAAACGCGCAGATTTAATTGGGTTCAGAGTTTAATTGACAAATGCAAAATAAGAGATGAAATATAGTTTTGATGTAGACTGAAACTAATAAAATTTAATTGAAAAGTGAATGATGAGCTTCATAAAGAAATCAAATGAGTGGCATAGGTCAGAAAGACTTGAACTCGCGTGGACTATTTGACGACCCACAACCAACATGGCACTAATGCGAAAGTTTAATTGCACAAACAAAAAAACAAAATCACTTATCCCTTCTGTCGGCACCTACTACAATATGCATATTCTATACCCAATAGGTCTGGCTGGACCTACTGAGAATTTTTTTTTATATTTTAGAAAAAGTTTAATTTTTATCGGTAGAATCATTCTACTCATTCTTTACAGCCATTTATAAATAATAAAAGCATTAAAATCGTTTTTGGAGATATACTGGAAGCGTTTTTAACAATTTCGCTCCCAATGATGCCATATGGCATCATGAAATTTAATGATTTTTCATAGAAAATGTAAGAAATAAATTTTAACTTTTTGTGTGACATTAGACTCTCCCAATAGTGTAATACCTAGTTGATTTTTTTTCAGAGTGAAATTTTTGGTTTTGGGATGTTATTTTTAAAGAAATTTTAGAGAAGGTTTGACGATTGTCGTAAAGCCGAAAAACTGATTTATCCACTTCCCCATATTTCCTAATACTAATCATTTTATGCAAATCATTTTAATGGTTTTATTTTGTAAAGAGGTTGTTGTAAGAGAAAATCAAAAGATTTTTCAATTTTTTTTTAGGAAAACCCTATAAAGTGGGCGTGAAAGGAAAATCAGCAAGTCCCCTATTCATATAAATGCTAGTTGCTTGCTGTATGGAAGGTACCCTTAGTTTTTATCCGGATGAGCTAATTTTTGGTGGGTGGGGTGATTATGAGCTCCAATCGCAATAAACCAAAATTTAGCACTCTGCTCTAATTTTGGGGGGATTTATGGACATGTCCTTTCGCCAAATTCAAATGGGGGGATAAGGGGGGTCGTTGATCGGAGCGACTCAATGTTTCTCCCAAAATAATATTGAACTTATTGTGAATACTTGTACGAAGTTTTACGGCTGACCTAAATTTTTTTCAAGAGTTAGGGGGCTTTTAAAAAATGTATAAAATGTAAAAGTTCTAATTTAATTTTAAGCTAGCGCCGAATCATTGGATATATCTCTAATGTGTTTTATATCATTGCAAAGACAATTTTATGTGGTTTTTTTCGTTCTCAGACTATTTTTCTATATCTTTTGTCGTTTTTGAAATACTCACAAAAAAACGAAAAATGACCCCCATTTTCCCCTTTCCCCCTTTTTTGAGGATGCGGACCCCCAATCGGTTGGGCCTTTTTTTCCCATAATCTGGGGGTCGTCACCAACTATTCTGCAAAAAAATTCCGATGTAGGATTTTTGCCGACCAAATATCTCATTTTTCACACGGAATTTGCTAAGTGCCCTTTCAGTCCCAATGATGCCATATGGCATCATGCTCTAATTTGTTAACTATAGCGCTTAAAATTTTTTTTTTCAAGAAAATATCATAAAAGATGCCTACTGAACGACATAATGTTGTTAGAAAAATTCTCCGCTTGAAATCCATAATTTGGGCATGAAAGGGTTAAGTAGACATATTTTGAGGTGGTATTAGTACAAACATGTTTCTCCCTGATTTTCTTCATTTTTTTGCTTCTCTTCTTTCATTGCGTATCCGTACAGTAAGTTTAATCGAGTTTTCCGATTCCAATATCTTAGGGGAAATATTTGGTGCTTTGTTGGTAGATTCTACCCCGATATTAGTCTGCAGATTTGGGGAAATAGATAGAAAGAAATAGGGAATTTTCAGGCGCAAAGATCTTTTCATTCTAAATTTTCCGTGAATATCTCAATTAAATCTATTTAGAAACATGTTCGTAAGTCACTAATACTTAGTTCTTACTATTACAAAGGAAATAAAACTCATTTCAATTTCCTAGAATTAAATCTCAGTTGATTAGGTGATGTTATAAGATGTGATAAAATTAGGCATATCCAATTTGCGAACTTCAGGGCTTTGTAAAGCAAAATATCAGAAAAGTTTACCGTTTGTCGTATAAATTGAATTTTAATAACATTACTACATCATAAATAAGAGAATTTTAAGAGAATATAATATTTTCACTTTTTACCTCAAGACAAAAATAGGGGGAAAAACTATAGGTCTGGCCAGACCTATTGGGTATCAAAAAGCACTATAAATTTAAAATCATCAAAAACTTACTCAAAACTTCAAAAGATTTTTTCAAATTTTTGCAATAATGCTTCTAAACATATTATTCTAGGATATCATGAAATATGAAATCACTGCGATTGCATCTTCTATATTTTTTTCACCAAAATATAGTGCCAAAGGTCTGGCCAGACCTTTGTGCCGACAGAAGGGTTAATCAAAACCATAATTAACCATGAAAACGTAATCAACAAACTAATCAAAATGAAATTACAACCTGAAATCCGAAAAAAATCTAAAATTGCCCTTGGAATTGAAGAAATTCCATGCACACATTGAGCGAAAGGTCATCGCGTTGCATGCAATTACTTCGGGCGTCCGCAATGATAATAATTGCGTGATGACACCATTATCATGTAATTGTCCATTACATGCTCGATATACCGTGCCCGACACTTGAAACTCGAGCCGCGTGCACAACAATAGAAGTTAAGTGAGCAAAGACAAACCATTAATGGATGAGCGTGAAGTCGCGTTTCGCTTTTGCCATACCACGGCAAATATCGTTATGTATGACACATTTCAGTTTTCACCATTTATCAAGCGTTAGCGCGATGACAGATGCGAATAAAGTGGGTCAATCATAGGAATATGGAATCGCCTATTACTTCCTACCACGTACTTTGTTCTATTCTTCTACGCCCGTGAGTGGTCATCGTCATCATCATCATCTTCTTCAATGAGGGGCAACATCATCAAAATCACTTGACCATTTCGATAAACATCGAATTATTTCAAGAGGACGCTTGAACTTTATACATATTCAAGTGGTCGTGCAAATAATAAATTTGCACATAATAAGCGCAAAAGAGGGTCCATTTTCGATTCAAGTGCTTCGAAAGTTCGTATTATTGAGCCAAACAGCTTGAAAAGTTTGGTGGTTTGGTTTTGATGATGGTAGTCGCAACCGAAGCGACAAGATACACTGCTACGAGGCTTGGGAAATTTCACCACTCGTTGTCATAGTTGCCACTGGTTGGTAAGGATAGTCCAGAAATTCATTTTTTTTTCAATTTGCGATTAAAATTGAGCGTCATCATGATTGGAATTTATGCATTCAAGCGTAGCCCACGACGACAGTGCCACTTGAATGGGCAAATTGAGTGCGTAGCGGAAGTCGATAAGAGATTGACGAATGTAACAATGTCAATTTTGATTTTGAACGTTCGATCACTTCAAAATTTAGAATAATTGGATAGATTTTTTTATATTGGTGTTTGTTACCTCCACGACACTATTTGCAATTGCAAAATTATGAAAAGCTATGTGACACCCTGTATTCTATTTGCCACTGGATTTGAATTTCTATTGTCACCCGGTCCGCATATTTTTTACGTCAACGATAATGGCGGATGACGAGCGCCACCACAGTACAGGAGAGAACTACTCGATCGGGGTCGCGTTCGCAACACGTGAACAAATCTAAAAAAGGAACCGGCGAACGGGGAATCGACCTCTTTTTTCTCTTTGGCAGGATCGAGGAAGGTTCGCCCTGAGCGACGGCAAGGTGGCACGGATGGTCCTACGTCCTGTAAATATTCGAAGTCGTCTTTCACCCTACGAGCAACAATTCCCGCAGATCCAGATCCACATCGCAGACTGGAGAGTGTTTCGTGAAGCACGGGAGGGCGAAGGCATATCAGCTACGCTGTCGATTGACCCGGTATCCTTCGCGGCTATAATTAAGGCTGAATTCAGCCTGAATTACAAATTTGGCAGGGTCACCCTCCACCCTAAAGCTTGGAACCGGGTCAAGACAAGCAATAAAACAGCTGCAAAACCTCCAGTCGTAACGGAGAGCTCAGCTACATCAAGCAGTCTACGGACTACCCCCAGTGAGCTGGAGATTGCTGCAGCACCAGCGGTTGACGAGCTGGGCTGCGTTGAGGACGACGACGTTCAATCCCCTCTCTCAGAAACCGTGATACACATGGAGACTGAGGAAGGGGATCCAGCACCAGAGGGTCTCGATACGTTGACGAGTCCGATGAACCCGACGACTAGCGTACCCCTGGGCGTGCTGCAGGCCAACCTGCATCTAGGCCAGTCAATAAACCGAAAAATAAGGCGTTAGGTCGCAAAAAATTGCTCGGCTCTGGTTTTTTGGGATATTGTTAGGATAGATACCAGAAGTGTACCACCAAGTTTGCAACTTCGAAAAACCTGTGCTAACCCCATGACCCTCAAAAAACCTCAAAATTTTCGGACTTTTTTCATATTTTTGTTTGTAATTTCTAAAAGGTGCTTCCTACAAGTAAGTTGTCCACTGCACTGTTAAAGCTAAGAAAATCTTCTTTAATTTGAGTGTAACCCCAGCTTTGTAGGCGCAAAGGATCCCAAGATATAACACTTTAAACATTGTTTTTTGAAAAAAAGTTCGAAATTGTAATTTCAGTCATGTTCCGAGCTGAATATCGGCTTAAATGCGCATTTTACAGAGAAAGTCATGTGACATGAAGTTATAAACCAGTTCCTTAGCTGTATATATGTCGGAACGAATGGAATCAGACCATGGGGTCATAGGGCTGCCCCTGAAAATTAGGTTCTTCTAAGAAAAACTTTTTTCTTTATGTACCAATATTAACCAAACTTCACCCAAGTATGTTGCTGGTTAAGCCTAAAAAAATATCTAGGAACGGGTGAAATCGGAACACTACGTTATAGGGCTGTCACACAAACCAACCTCTGGAAATTAGGTTCTTCTAAGAAAAACTTTTTTCTTTATGGACCAATCTTAACCACCCTTCCCCCAAATGTGTTTTTTAGTAAAGCTTCAAAACATATCTAGAAACGGATGAAATCGGGACACTAGGTCATAGGGCTGTCATACAAACCAACCCCTGATAATCAGGTTCTTCTAAGTGTAACGAATATGATGCTGAATAATAAGACTGTTGGCTTTACTGACTAGTGACTTTATTCAGTGACTATCTTAGACTGACTAACTGCTCTTACAAGTGCTAGTAGGTATGTATTATATACTATGTACTAATATAAATATGTACTAATATTTTAATACAATCATATAACATCTCCTTTCTTTTAGATGACTTCAAAACCATTTCAATTCATATTAAATTTAATTCTGTTTTAATTCTGTGGGTAAAACCAAATTTATATATACAAACTTCAGTACGAAAATTACTTAATAATAATTACACTAATAAAAGAAAAAATATAAAAAAATATTTGAAGGTGAAACCATTTATTATTGGTAGGTTAATCTAGATGGAGGTAAAATCTTTCTTCCATATCTGGTCGTGATACTCTTCTCAGAAGATGTAGGAACAGGGTCATCTATTGGACGAGGAGGCGAGGGATCATTATCTGGAGATAGCGAAGCTGGAGACTTAGAGGGTTTCTTAGAAGTTGGTACTAGGATGTGTTGTCTATTGCGCCTGTATAGATTTCCTTGCGCGTCTTTAACTACATACGATCTTGGTTCTTTACAAACAGATACAATATTCCCAGGAGTCCAATAGGATGATGGATTACGTTTGTAATATACCTGTTCTCCTTTCTTCAAGGGATCTAAATGTTTAGCGTTTTTGTTGTAATAGTTTTCATTTTTACGATTTTGAATTTTAATTGATTTCTTTAGTTTTCTTAAATCAATTTTTTGGGGATACAAATTTTTATTTATTGATGGGATTTTGGTTCTTAGTTTTCGAGACATTAGCATTTCTGCTGGAGATGGCATATTATTTTTAGCAATAGCGCGATAATGCAGGAGAGCGACATATGGATCCGAATTAGTTTCGTAGCATTTCACAAAAAGTTTTTTAATCGTTTGAACTGATCTTTCAACCAGTCCATTCGACCGTGAAAGATATGGGCTAGATGTTATGTGCTCAATATTCCACTCAGTACAAAATTTTCGAAACTCATCAGAGTTAAATGGAGGACCATTGTCAGAAATTAACTGTTGTGGTATCCCGTGTCTCGCAAAGATGGATTTGAATTTTGCAATGACAAATTTGCTGCTAAATCCTGAATTAAGACATTCTACTTCAATGTATTTGGACCAATAGTCCACCGCTATTAAGAAATGTTTTTTATTTAGTTCAAAGAGATCCACTCCAATTTTATACCAGGGTATTGGTTTGATTTCATGACTTAATAATGGTTCTCTTGGTTGGGCATTGCGATGGCGAATACAAGTCTCGCAATTGTTGACAATGTTACAAATATCATTATTGATATTCGGCCAGAAGACAACATCTCTAGCATAGTTTTGGCAACGTTGAATGCCTAAGTGACCTTCATGTAACAAATTTAAGATTTCATTCCGCATTTTATGTGGAACTACTATTCTATTTGACATGAAAATAATGTCGTTTACTATATGTAGGCAATCTTTTACAGAAAAATAGGACATGCATTCTTGTTCGACTAATTTTTTGTGTTTTGGCCAACCGGATTTTATGTATCGTTTGAGAATACTTAGGACTTTATCTGAATTTGTTTCTATTTGAATAGTTTTAATTTTTTCTTCTGAAACTGACAGACTTGTTATTAATAAATTGCAATGCAAATCTAGCTCTTTATCAAAGCCTTCAAGTACATTTTCCGATAGAGGGGCTCTGGACAAAGTATCAGCGACAAACATGTATTTCCCAGGCTTGTACGAAACATCTAAATCATAAGTCTGTAAGCGAAGCATAAATCTTTGTAAGCGAGCAGGTACTTTGAATAGAGGCTTGCTAAAAATCGACACAAGGGGCTTATGATCTGTTTCTACCTTGACATTTCTACCATAAATATAATGGTGAAACTTCGTACACCCAAAGAGAATTGCAAATAGCTCTTTCTCAATTTGAGCATAATTTTGCTGGCTTTTAGTTAACGTTGCCGAAGCATACGCAATCAATTTCTCGTTATGTGCTATAAAGGCACCAACTGCTTCCTTTGAGGCGTCAACTGAAAGCGTTAATGGCTTATTAGGATCAAAATAGGTTAAAATAGGAGCTGAAGATATTAATTCTTTAAGTTTTTGAAATTCTTTTTCGTGATGATCATACCAATGCCAATCTATATCTTTCTTAAGTAAATTTCTAAGATTAGTGGTTTCCATTGATAGATCTTTAACAAAATTCCCTAAATAAGTAATCATACCTAAGAATCGTTGCAGATCAGGTACTGATAATGGACGAGGCAAGTCGCAGATGGCACGTATTTTTGATTCGTCCGGCTTGATACCATTTTCCATGAAAATGTGACCTAAAAAGTTTACTTGAGATAAGCAAAGTTTAGTTTTATCTTGATTGAATTTCAAACCTACTTTTTCAGCGCGTTCTAAGACCTTTTCTAAAACTTCATTGTGTTTTTCAATAGTCGAACCGTATATTAGAAAGTCGTCGATGTAAATAACAAGACCATCAATATCGCCAAAATATTCTAACATTTTTGCGTGGAAAATTTCAGGCGCCGCATTTATGCCAAATGGCAATCTTAAAAATCGGTATCTACCGAATGGCGTGATAAAAGTTGTTAATTTAGATGAATACTCATCTAAAGGAATTGCCCAAAATCCGGAATTGGCATCTAATACGCTAAATACTTTAGCGCCACTTAGCTTTGAACGGACCTCATCAAATGTTGGGAATTGAAAATGGGGCCTTAAAATTGCCTTGTTTAAATTAAAGGGATTTAAGCACAATCGTAACGCGCCATTACGTTTTTTCACTAGTGCAATAGAGTTGACCCATTCTGTTGGTTCTTTTATTTTAGTAATGACATTTAATTTTTCTAACCTATCCAGCTCATTTTTTAGAGGAGCACGCAATGCATAAGGAATTCGTCGAGGGGTATCTACGACTGGAATGGCATCTTCCCGAACTTGTAACTTACACTTTTCTTTAATAAGGCCTATACCTTCAAAAATTTTGTTATATTTGACAATGATTTCTGAACATTTATTATTATTTAAATTTTTAAAATTATCGATATTTTTAGTACATACTTTCATAGATTGGACTTTGACTTCGTCGCTTTTGCAAATTATTTTCAATTCAATGCAAGTTTTTAACCCCAAGACTGTTTGACAATTATTTTTTAGAATGAAGAATTTAATTTTATATTGCGAATTTCGAAACGTAATATCAAAAATATAGAATCCTAAAACTGTCAATGATTCACCGGAGAAACTTAAAATATTTGTCGATGTTGATACTAGCGAATTTGCATTGAAACCGAGTTGCCGAAATTTGTGTAATGGCATTACATTAGCTTGCGCGCCCGTGTCAACTTGACAATCGATCAACTGGTTTCCAAAATCAAGCGAAACAAGCCACGAACTAGCATTTCGTGTACTCGCACTATGTTTCTCTTCTAGAGCACTGATAAAAAACTCGTCAGAGTCCGAATCATGTTCAGCTTCTACATTTCTCACATACACAGGCTTCTGCGCTGATGTTTGTTGAGACCGACACATTTTGGCAAAATGATTATGTTTTTTGCATTTCATACATATAGCTCCATGAGCTGGACATCTGTATCGATGCACTTGACCACACCGTTTACACTCTTTTGTGGACGATGAGCTATATTGACTACCTTTTGACTGACTCTTTTTATCTCTTGCGTTTTTCAATGTATTGTTATTAAATTTCCGTATTACGTTTATTTCACTATTTGTTGTTAAGGTTTGTGTGTGTGACTTTGCTATTGTTATCGACTTAGCTATTTCTATCGCTTTTTCCATTTTTATGGCACCCTCACTAAGAAGCCTTTCTTTTATGTGATTGTATTTGTGCGATAAACCACAAACAAATATGTCGCGGATTAACTCATCTTTTAATGTGCCAAAATCACACGAAACACTTAAATTTTTTAATGCCGTCACAAAATCATCTATTGATTCATTTTCACTTTGATGCCGAGTAAAAAATGTATGGCGCTCAATGGCTATATTTACCTTAGGTAGGAAATAATTTTCAAACTTCAGCACCAATTCTTTGAAGACGACTGTATCCAGGTCTACGTTGAAGGATTTGAAAATCTCTAGCGAATGTGGACCCATATGGTGGAGCAACAGTGCCACTTTCCTCGTGTTGGGTTGTCCCTCCAAACCAGAAGCTCGTAGAAAAATTATGAATTGCGTTTTCCACATCTTCCATTCGACGGCCATGTTTGAAGTCATCCGAAGATGAGGAACTGTTGCAAAAAATCCAGGAAGCGACGTATCCTCAGGGACTTTAGTGTTGACTGGACGCTGGACTGGTTGCGCTTGCTGCGGTACTTCCTTCGTATCCTTTGTATCCAACGACATTTTTATATTTTAGACTAGCCACCTGACACCATGTAACGAATATGATGCTGAATAATAAGACTGTTGGCTTTACTGACTAGTGACTTTATTCAGTGACTATCTTAGACTGACTAACTGCTCTTACAAGTGCTAGTAGGTATGTATTATATACTATGTACTAATATAAATATGTACTAATATTTTAATACAATCATATAACAACCATGAACCAATCTTAACCAAACCTCACCCAAATGTGTTCCTAGTAAAGCCTCAAAACATATCTAGGAATGGATGGAATCGGAACATTACGTCATAGGGCTGTCATACAAACCTCCTAAAATACAATTTCGGACTTTTTTACAAAAAAATCACATTTTTTAAAGTACTGTATCTTGGGATCCTTTGCACCTACAAAGCTGGAGTTACATACACTCAAATTAAAGAAGATTTTCTTAGCTTTAAAAGTGCAGTGGACTTGTAGGAAGCACCTTTTAGAAATTACAAACAAAAATATGAAAAAAGTCCGAAAATTTTGAGGTTTTTTGAGGGTCACGGAGTTAGCACAGGTTTTTCGAAGTTGCAAACTTAGTGGTACACTTCTGGTATCTATCCTAACAATATCCGAAAAAACCAGACCCGAGCAATTTTTTGCGACCTAAAATCGGTAATTGACTGGCCTAATACGGTAGTGGCCAGGTTCACCAGAGAGAGCCTGGGAGTGGCGCTCATTCAGGAACCCTGGCAATTACGCGGAGAAATTAAAGGACTCAAGGTGAGCGGGTCCTCAGTCATATGAGATACAAGCTCGAGCAGACCTTGAGCATGTATACTAATCAGAAATAGCATAAAGTTTATTTATCTTACAGAATTCAGCGATGGAGATCTAACAGCAATCTGCGTTACTCTCAATGACGACACCAACACGAAGCTCACCACCCCGAGCTTACTTCCCAGGCGATGAGGAAGTTCCAGCAACACAACGGATTTTTGTTGTAAGAACCAATGATGATGTCAATGCACACCACACGGTCTGGGGAAGCACTGACATAAACTCAAGAGGTGAGTACATATTAGAAACTTTTTCCTCCTTGAACTTCAGCATCTTCAACAGAGGTAGTAAAACTACTTTCGTAACTAAGTCTAGGCGGGAAGTACTCGACCTAACCTTTGGTAACCAAAGGACAGAAAACTGGATCAGGAACTGGCATGTATCTGATGAAACCTCACTGTCAGACCACATGACCATCAGGTTCGAAGTAACAGCGCCCATACCCAGATTCCGGGAAAGGCGAATTCCCCACCTAACTGAGTGGGGCGACTACTGTATCTCCCTTCGACAGAGGCTATCTACCATCGACAGGACAGCCTCCAGCTGGCTGCGTCTGGACGGCTTGGTCTCCAACGTGACCAGGGCTATAGTGGCCTCATTTGAGGAAAACTGCCGCCTCAGAAGAACGAACGATAACAAAGGAGTATCCTGGTGGACTCCGGAGCTATCGAGACTAAGGAGGTCAACAAGAAGACTCTTTAATAGAGCCAAAAGGACAGGAGAGTGGGAAACGTACCGCTCCAAACTTCATGAGTACAACAAAAAGATCAGGTCTGCCAAAATGAGCTCGTGGGTCAGGTTCTACGAAGGTGTTGAATGCACCAACACGGCTGCCAGACTCCACAAAATTCTGGCCAAAAATGACACCGAGTACCTAAGTACCATGAAGCATCCTGATGGGCGCCACACAATTGACGCCTTAACGACGGGCGAACTACTCCTCAGCACCCACTTTCCCGGGATGCCAAATACTGAGGAACGGGGTCCCCTCAAATGATAACAGTCTGCATAGAACTAATTCCTCAGACTGGAGATTAGCAAGATCAATCTTCACTCACGATAAAATAAGATGGGCAATATGCTCATTTGAGCCATTTAAATCCGCCAGTACTGACGGGATTTTTCCAGCTTTACTACAAAAGGGTCTGGAGCCCCTAACTCCATACCTCGTAGGTATCTTCAGAAGCAGCTTTGCGCAAGGCTACATTCCGCAACCATGGAGACTTGCGCGAGTTGTATTTATTCCTAAGCTGGGAAACCGACCTAAGAGGATCCCAAAGCATACAGACCAATCAGTCTTACATCATTCATGCTCAAATCAATGGAAAAAATCATTGATGAGCACATCAGAAATACCACACTGATCAGAAACCCGCTTCACAAGAGATAGTTTGCTTACCAACCAGGTAAATCAACATAATCGGCGCTACATAGCCTTGCAGGAGAAATTGAAAAAGCCTTTGAGGCTAAAAACACCGTGCTCGCTGCTTTCCTGGACATCGAAGGGGCATTCGATAATACTACCTTCGATGCAATTCAAAGAGCGCTAGGATATAGGATGGTAGAAAATACGACTGTTGGATGGATAAGCATCACGGCTGAAAATTTTGGTGTAATTTAAGGGTTTGTTTGAGGAAATTCTTCCAGATTTACTCGAACCAGCACTAAATACAGTACAAGAATGGTGTGATGGAAACGGGCTCCGAGTGAACCCATCCAAAGCGATCATCATACCCTTCTCCAGAAACAGAGATCTGCCTGAGCTCAGAAGCCCGATTATGTACAACATTCCTCTACCAATTGGGAGTCAAGTCAAATATCTTGGAGTTATCATCATCATCATCATCATCATCTTATCGTAGAATAATAAACTAACAATGCGACTAGGAAGTGGTATGGCTGACAACCGTATCACACTCCGAATTCAGTTGTCTTTGTAACGTTGAAGACTACACACGGTAGGCATCAACGCACCATGCTCCACTAGCAGTTACGGTAATGAAGAGATACAAAGCAATAGTTCGACCAACTCTAAACTATGGTGCTGTGGTCTGGTGGAAAAGAGCCCTAACTACGGAGGGCAAGTCCGTTCTAGGTAAGGTACAGAGACTAGCGTGTCTGATTACCACCGGTGCTCTCCGATCTTGCCCTAGCAGTGCTCTAGAAGTTCTACTAGATCTACACCCGTTTGAAATCCACCTCGAGACCCAGGCAAAACTAGCAATGATACGACTCATTGCTAATGATGCCAGTCTGGAGCTGTCTAAGGGGCAGCTCAGATGCCTCAAAAACAATACTATAGCGAACATGCCCTCCCGACCACCTTGCAAAAGAGCTCTCATTCGGACGCTGCTTCCGGGCTGTAACATGGAGCAGGGAGGAGTGGCACCCTAACTTCGCTAGGCTGCATCCAAAAACCATCAAATGGTTCACTGACGGCTCCAAGACAACTGAAGGCTCAGGAGCGCGTGTGGTTGGCCCAGGACACAGGATATCTGTACCTATGGGTCTCCACATCACTGTTTTCCAGGTAGAAATACACGCAATAAAAACATGCGCTGATCTCTGCCTACGAGAGAACTAAGTAAATAAACGTATAGCCATCTTCTCAGACAGCCAAGCGGCTATTAAATCCCTTACTAAGTACACCGTCACGTCAGGACTTGTTCAATGCTGCCTGAAGGCGCTGAATAAACTAGGCGAAAACATCAGACTAACACTTTTCTGGGTTCTAGGTCATTTGGGCATCGCAGGGAACGAACAGGCTGATGAGCTAGCACGCACAGCTGCATCATCCCCTTTCTGCGGACCTGAACCCTTTTGCAACATCTCTTCATGTTTAGTAAAGAGAGCTTTCAGAGACCAGGAACGACTCAAGGCAATTAAGCACTGGGATAAACTACCAGGGCTCAGACAATCGAAAATGTTTATAGCAGGGTATTCCCACAGAAGAACGGCTGAGCTGCTGCAGTTAAGCAGAGCTAAAGTACGCATCATCTGTGGCATTCTCACAGGTCACTCCTGCCTGAGATCACATTTACACACAATAAGAATTGTGCAAGATGCGAGCTGTCGATTCTGTGAAGAAGATGACGAAACCTCCTTCCACGTCTTATGCGAGTGCGATTCACCGGCCCAGCGTCGCTGGTCTCACCTCGGAGTGGCCTTTCCAGATACGGACGACATAGCGACATCTATAAACGACCTCAACTCGTTTCTCAGCACGATCAACCTTGATCGTCAGGCGTAGTCCTGCTCATCTGCGACTAGGGCGATAGCACAATAGGCCCACTGGCTTCAATGCTGCGAAACCCTTTGGTTTCACGCCCCTCTACAATCTACACAATTCCCGCGAATCGCCCTGGGAATATTTAAAGTCGCCTTGCGTTTACGACCGACAATCCCCGCGAATCATACTGGGAATACTCGTGGTCGCCTTGCGATTTGCGAGCCACAATTCCCACGAATCGTGCTGGGAATATTTGAAGTCGTCTTGCATTTTGCGAGCCACAATCTCCGCGAATCGTGTTGGGAATATTCGAATTCGCTTTGCATTTTGCGAGCCACATTGCCCGCGATTCGTACTGGAAATTTTCGAAGTCGTCCTCTAACCTACGAGCCACGAGTCCTGCGGAATCGTCGAAAAGTCGAACTCTACAATTGGGGCCCCCAACGTCCGACCGGGTGTGGTAAAAGGTGTACCTAATTTTAAATTTAGTAGTCTGGCTGGTCTAGCGGTTAGTGCGCGCACCTTCGGTGCACAGGGTCATGAGTTCGAATCTCACCGTGTTCCATGGTGTTTTTCGAACTCACGAGCTTGCGACGGACTATGATCTCACTCAGATGTTAAACGAGTACCCATTTTATGGGGATAAATAACACTGCTGAGCGTGATGCTGATTTCATTACCTCAACAAAAAGCAGATAAGATCTTGGAAATAGGATGTCACTAACACATCCTGCGGCCTTAGTCCAATGCTGGATTGTCGCGCCTGTTATTTATTTTAATTTTAAATTGAAATATAAGACCTGCACATTTTTAGCTTAAAATTTTATTTGTGAAGGAAGTGGAGTTTTGATGTTTTTACGCCGTTTAATTTCGCAGTACATACTACTCGTAAGTGCGGTAATCGTGGTGGTTACTCGTTGTGTCGCGTGCAGTATATCCGTGGCGGCATTTTCGCCTTTCTGGCCGCGGTGCACGAAATTAGAAACGTGTGGCGCCCACGCCCGTCTCCGTTGAGCCGGTCTACTTTCGGATATTCTCCACGTGCCGCAACGTAGTTGAACCGGCTACACGAGTAACCCGTAACATGTTATATGACCGAAAGCCCGAGTCGAAAAATATAACATTGTTGCTAAGTATTACATTGTACCTAATGCTATACTAAGGCGTAAGTCTTCTCGGCGATGTAGTCGTAGTAAGCACTATTTTGATTCGCATATATGGTTGACCATTAAAATTTTATATGTAACACTTGTGTAAACACAAAAGAAGTCGAAGAACTAGACGTTGGAGTTGAAAAGAAGGCATGCTAGTATTGACCGGAAGAGCGTGCACATCGCCGAGTTGAAGTAAAATTAAATTGTCTTTAATATTGGTCATAGCCCTGTCTCCCAGCTGTTGTTTCGCGACTCCCAGGGGGTCACCGTGACTTTTCGTGGGATTCGCAAAATATCTCTATCTAACCGATCACTCAAACATAAGAATTTAGATGGAGTATGGCTAATCGGTCCAATAACGAATTTCTAGGGGTGTATACATATTAGAAATATGTACCTATATGCAAAGCTTTGCAGGTCGGTCGCTTTTTTAGCTGGGAAGTACATACAAGTCACTTAAAAACATTGAATCCAGATTCCCTGCAGAATGAAGCGATAGACAAACCGACCTCTGAGAGACATTTCCGAAATGTAGTGCCGCTGTTAGTCTTAAAAACTGGATGGACCTCCAGTGATATTTACGAGGGGAGCCTTTTCGGGATTAGAGAATCATCGAAAATCGCTTTATTGTTTTTCAAAATATTCCCAGATCTGCTACACTAGTTCCCGAAATATAAAAGGTACCCCCTCGGAATTTTCACCTCTTCAATTTTTTAAAGGAAAATTTACTTACTATCGTGGGAATTCCATTAATCCCATTTGCTTTTCTCTGAAAGTTTTGAAGGGACCGATTTTCATGATTTAGGTTTGTTAAATTAGGCTCCGACAGGAATTGAAACAAAACTATTGAAATACGCGAAAAATTCCCAATGAGCAAACATTCACAATGGGTTCTTTTTCGCCTATACTTCCGCGTGTATTTCTTGGTCTCTACCCCAATTAACAGAACAACTATTGACAAATATGAGGCATTCACAATGAGCAAAATTATGAAGACAGTTCTTTTTCATACACCTTTGTCTGTATTTCTTATGCGAATGACCGGTTTTCAGTAAGTTTGCTCCACCGGATTGGTCTACACTATACAAAGCTCCAGCCAGAATAGCAGTATATTTTCCACAATGAGCAAAAATTCACAATGATTTTTTTTTCGAAAAGAAAGCCAACCGGATAGGTTTCCTCCACGAATAGTAGAGTAACTATTGAAACACACAAAAAATTCACAATGAGCAAAACAGCTCTCTTTCGTATAGTTCTTAAACGAATTGCTTGATTTTAGTAAATTGGTTCCACCGGATTGGCCTACAACCAGAATAATGATGAAAAAGTTCTATTTCAAATACTTTTGTCTATATCTCCTGAACGAATTGTCAGATTTGAGTAAATTTGCATCACCGCATAAATGGCAGAAACATTCAGAAAATTCACAATGCATAAAACAGTTCGTTTTCACATACTTTAACATTTATTCCCACAACATATAAACGGATTTCGGTAAATTTCTCACGCCAAATCTATTTCTACTCGAAATTGCAGAATAATAAAATTCACAATGGGAATAATGTTCAAGACAGCTGTTTTTCTGATCCTCGGAAATACAGTTTTGATGAAAGTGATTTTTCTCATTTCACATTTTTTTTTCCTTGATCAAATTAGGTAGTAACTGTGGTCGTTAAGGGCTTAATAATTGTATTATTTTTGTTTGAATTGCGCTGTCTTCAAAATAGAATGAGCAACAGTTCACAATGAGTTGTTTTCCACATATTTTTGTCTGCATATCTTAACGTCTTAGCTGATTTCGTCCGAAGTTCCGAGTATGTGTCAACCGCGAATAGTAGCAGAATAAGTGTTGAAAACTTCGAAATATTCACAATGTTAGTTGTTTTTCACAAGAAATTTCTTAACACATACACATAAACGAATTACGGAATGTCAGTACGGTTAACCTAAATGATTGGCCTCTATCACTACTATCTGTCAAGCACTACATATATATTTACTATTGCACATGTACAGAAATTTTGGACCACGCCGAGATTCGATCCCCGGACCTCTAGATTACTAGCATCGTCGTAGAGTGCGACTCAACCAAGTGAGCCGCAGAGCGTGGTAGGGTAGATGGTTACCCATACCAAAATACCTATCCATTGAAACGTACTAAAAATTACAATTACCAAAATTGTGAAAATACTTCTTTCTCGCATACTTTTGTCTTTATCTTCCGAACAGATAAGTAGATTTCAGTAGCATAAGTCCCATCAGATATGTTTGAACTATTGGAACACGAATAAAATTCGCAATGGGCAAAATTATGAAAACAAATATTTTGCACGTATTTCTGAATATCGCATGACTATTGAAACAGAATAACTATTGGAACAGATTAGCGGCTTTCAGTAAATTTGCTTCACCGGATTGGTCTGTATGCCGAACAACAGAAAATTATGGAGAAACGTTTTCTCCACATACATTCGTCCACATATCCTGAACAAACTAGAATTTGAGTCAATTGGACCCTCCAGATTGGTTTCCACCTCGAACTGTCAAAAAATTATTGCAACATGCGAAGAATTTACAACGAGTTAATTTATGGAGACAGTATTTGAACAGATTAGCAGATTTTAGTGAATTCTATCTCTCACCTGATTTATTTCCTCTCTGATAGCAGCTGAATGATTTCCACACTCAATAGCAGAGTACCTGCTTCCGTAAATATTATCGCTGCCCTTCTACTTGCTACTTCCATGAGCTCATGTAACATTCGAAAAATTGAAAAATTGGCCGGAAATAATGTGAAGGCTATTTAATTTTCCCCGCTTTTGCGTATAATTTTTGATCGGCTTAGCATATTTCAGAAAATTCATCCCCCGCCTTCTCATCCTGAAGGGTTTCGACCTTTGATGGAAAAATAAGTATTGAACGAAAGTTGACGAAGAGAACAGACAGATAATTTCCTCTCATACGTTTCACTCAGCCCTTTCCTGTACTGAATGAACTTGATCATCAATGGCATAATTCACTTGCGCCTACTTTTGTCATTATTTCTTGATCAGATTTACGTAGTTCGGTGTATTGAGCGAAATTATGAAGACAATTCCTTTTCACATTCTTTTGCCTATTTCACCTGAATGGATTAGCGAAAATCGGTAAATTCCACCTCTCCCACCAAATTGACCAACCACGTCGAATTCCTGTCGAAAAATTTACCAATACAACGGATTTTCCGATTTCAGTATTTAAAAGATAAAGAAGAGTTGCTGCTTGTTACCGATGAACAGCAGCTGCAGAGATGTAAAGAGCACTTTTCAGAGGTCCTAAACAACTGCTTTGGGCCTTCAAATGCATCGGCAGAGGAAGACATCACTCAAATAGCCGATATTGATTCTAGACCACCATCTATGAATTAAAGGGGGTGTTATCGAATCTATGGACGCCGGTCCTAAACAACTGCTTTGGGCCTTCAAATGCATCGGCAGAGGAAGACATCGCTCAAATAGCCGATATTGATTCCAGACCACCATCTATGAATTAAAGGGGGTGTTATCGAATCTATGGACGCCGGTAATGCCCCGGGGATAGATGGAATTCCGGTTAAATTATGTAAAGCGGATTCAAATGCTACAGCGGATATTCTGCTTCACCTCATCAGAGAGGTTTCGGAAACCAAAACGCTTCCAGGCAAATGGAACATTATTGAAATTCCAAAAAAAAAGGTTAGCCTTAAAGAATGTAATAAAATAAATGTTGTTGGATTTTCTACTTCCAGCTGTCTCCAAGCTGATTCCCACAGGGGGTCTGGGTTCCTGTGACACACCGCGGCTGTGTAGTGGGACAGAGATCTTTGGTGAGTTGCGTCACCACGTACCTGAGCAGCAGGTAGGCCGCCCCTGGTATGGTTGATACGCCATGGCGTGGATCTGTACAAAGACCATTCGGCCGATAACATTGCCGAGCTCCCTAGTTATGTACGGGTGGCTCACGGCATGGCTGACGACGCAGTGTTTCCTCGTAGGGGAGGAATCCGCTATAAGCGATCGTGTATAGCCTCAGAGCTGCCACCTTCGCATAACCCGAGCCACGGAGGGGCTAGTCAGGGAGAATGGCCTTGGTTCCTATATCTAACTAGTTTGTGGGTTGATGACCACACGGCCTGAGATAAAACTCCATTCCGACTTTAAGTCGGATAAAACCCGCCGCCCGCAAAGGGGCAGGTACGGCCTATGGCTAAGGTACTCCCAATGGCAAGTGAAGTAGACACACATCATTGTCTCCAAGCTAATGGCTAAAATTATTTTGAACCGTATCAAGGATGAAGTTGATCGCACTTTAGCTAATGAACTGGCTGGCTTTCATGAGGATTTTACATTTTACTCTCAGTACCGTATATAGACCCATGTGGGGTCATGATGCGTTCACTCAGCTGTTTATAGGCAATTTCGAGTCAGCGTTGCATATCATTTCGGAGGGTATCCACATATGTACGGAAAGTTTGGACCACGCCGAGATTCGATCTCCGGACCTCTAGAATACTAGAGGTGAGTGAGCCACAGAGCGGGGAAATCTCTCCGAATTATTTTTGGACAATCCGCTGATAGGACAGTCATTTTATGATTTTAGGCCGCAAAAAATAGCTCGGCTCTGGTTTTTTGGGATATTGTTAGGGTAGAAACCAGAAGTGTTCCACCAAGTTTGCAACTTCGAAAAACCTGTGCTAACCCCGTGACCCTCAAAAAACCTCAAAATGTTCGGCCTTTTTACATATTTTGGTTTGTAATTTCCAAAAAGTGCTTCTTACAAGAAAGTCGCCTACTGGCTTTTTAAAGCTAACAAAACCTTCTTTAATTTGGGTCCAGCTTCAGCTTTGTAGGTGCAAAGGATCCCAAGAGAGAGCACTTTACACATTGTTTTTTTGTAAAAGTGTTCCGAACTAAATAGCTGCTAAAATGCGCATTCTACGGAGAAAGTCATGTGACAGGAAGTTATAATTCAGTTACTTAGCTGTATATATGTCGGAACGAATGGAATCGGACCCTGGGGTCATAGGCCTGCCCCTGAAAATTAGGTTCTTCTACGAAAATGTTTTTTCTTTATGTACCAATATTAACCAAACTTCATCCAAGTGTGTTCCTGGTTAAGCCTCAAAAAATATTTTAGAACGGATGAAATCGGAACACTACGTCATAGGGCTGTCATACAAACCAACCCTTGGAAATTAGGTTCTTCTAAGAAAAACTTTTTTCTTTTTGAACCAATCTTAACTAAACCTCACCCAAATGTGTTCCTATTAAAGCCTCAAAACATATCTAGGAACGGATTGAATCGGAACATTACGTCATAGGGCACAAACCAACCCCTAAATATTAGGTTCTTGTAAGAAAAACATTTTTTCTTTCTGAATCTTAATCAAAATTCATCCAACTGTGTTCCTGGATTAGCCTCAACGCATCCAGGAACAGATGGAATCGGAACACATCGTATTACAATTTCGGACTTATTTTGCAAAAAAAAAAACATCTTTTGAAATGCTGTATCTTTGATCCTTTGTACCTACAAAGCTAAGGTTGCACTCAAATTTAAGAAGATTTTGTTAGCTTTAAAAGTGCAATGGACGACTTTCTTGTAGGAGGCACCTTTTAAAAATTACAAACCAAAATATGAAACCAGAGAAAGGGTGTCAGATAGAAAATGTTTGATCGCTTGCAACACCTATAGAGTAATGCTGGTCTCAAAATAAACGCCATCGACCAAGTGCATGAGCTTTGACCCAGGATGGCAAAGCGAAATTTATGTTTCGGGCCAGGCAGTCGAAAAAGTTGACGAATTCTGCTGCTTTGGAAGCATAGTCACATCAGATGGCGGCGCGGACGCTGATATGCAATCTCGTATCATCAAGACTAGGGCAGCCGTCTTCTTTTTGACTCCTTTCTGGCAAAATAACAAAATTTCCAGGCGCACCAAAATCCGAATCTTCTATGCAATTGTGAAATCAGTGCTTCTATACGGCTGTTCAACGTGGAAGGTGACTACTAAGCTTCAAACTTTCGTAAACCAGTGTCTACGGCGCATCCTACAAATCCGCTAGCCGGAGATTATTTCGAATGAAGATCTCCTTATTGGCACAGGCCTGCGTTGGATAGACACTTCGGTCAAAAGGCAAAAGTGGCCAGGGATAGGCCACATCTTCCTAAGAGGGCCAAAAAATATTGCTAAGCCGGTCAAATTTCCAATGCAAGACGCTGTGTTGGACGTCCAAGAAACACGTAGAGAAGATCGGCTGGTACCGAGGTAGCGTCATTTAACAAGAGGTGGTCCGAAGTAAAGACGATGGCACAGAACAGAACCAGGTGGAAAAGAGGCGTGCCCCACAAGAAGTTAACAAGAACAATATGGAGAGAGAGAGGCAGAGATCTTACATACTTAAAGCTTAGCGATCAAAAAGGTCAATAACTGATTCTGATTCATTTGCTGAAAAAATGTTCTAGATCCAGGAAACTGTAGCAATGGTGACTTACAAGTTTACTGCATTTCAACATTTAACAATGAATACCTACAGAGGACGGAAGTCATATTCCTATAGTATTTTTCCGAACAGAGATCTAATTGTTTAGCTTCCAACTAAAAAAAACCTTCCATTTCGTGACTTTATTCCATTCTCCAGTTTGGATCAACGTCCGATGATGCACGTGTATACATACATACGAACGTACTTGAGTACACATTCATCTTCCGATCAACCGTAGATAGTCCATTCGTCCGTACGGTGGATGCAATTTGATTAGTAAATCGATTGACTGCCGATGGATGCTTTTCGCAAAATTACACGACTGCTTGCTTGATCATACAATTTCCTGCGACCGACACGACGAACGATAACTGCCGCTCTTCCATCCATTTCTAATCATACAGAGACTCTCTCGCCGTAATGGTCAAACTCCATTTCGTATATAGCCAGGAAGACAATTATCTAGGGAAATCTCTAAAAGGTCATTCATCATAGCATCCGATAATAATCTTACGGGAGTGGATATACTCGAGTGCAGATATATATTTATCGGGGGATTTGCGCTATTTTTGCATTCGATGATGATTGAGTAATTCATAAGGCATACCTGTGTACACGATGGTTGGCCATAGGAATTCATTCGACTGGGAATCGATTGGAACGATTGACGAGCATAGGCAATTGGTACACATAGAGTGTACTGCGTCCCCGTGGTTGGTCATCAAACATCCATTGCAATGGAGATGGAGCCGTGTTGTCGTTGACGCGTCGCATTATTCTATATAGTAGTGACCATCCTCATCGTCACGAATACGATCCCTCAGAGGCATTGACTTGAATTGCGAAGTAGTACTAGCGCTAGCGTGATGATTGAATGTCGAGTTGTCGGAAAAGAAGCAGAAGAAGTAGTCTCCACTGTCGACGGCTAGCATGTTTCATTATTCCTGAGTTGTGTCTTCTCTGAAGTCTGTTGGCTTATGTAATGGCCATGCACTACACGAACCCAGAACGAATAAACGTAACAGATCGAACGTGACTGACTTGATGTCTTCGCGCTCTCTGTGTGGCGACAATGTGAGGAATTCGAAGTTTGCCTTGTAGTGTCAAGCGAATTTACTTCACATTACGGTAGTTACAACCTTGCATATCGAGTAGGTGGAAAGGTGACATTCAGGCGGAGATTGTATTGAAAAGCTGTCAACTTGATAGGCATATGGATCTATTGGATTGGTCCGTTCTTGAGATTTTTGATGACCCAACCCCCTGGCGAGTACAATCCACATAAATTACGGATTCAAGGCAAAACTTACATGGTAATTTGGAGTCACCGCAAATCAAAGGTTTGGTGAGTGTTTTGTTGAATCGAGTCGCCCAGCCTTTGGGTTGCAGAAACTACAAGTATCCCCGCGTGACGATAGCCAAGGGGTTCTTCTGCGATAAACCGAAATTCTGCAGGTATCCGATTTCAATACGTTTATCCTCTGACCGCACGAGGAAACCGGACGAAATACAAAACGAATTTACCAGGACATTAGCACTTTAATGGCTGTTCCGATTTGTAACACTTCCCCCGAAACGGTCGTCATAGATATCAACAGATGTCATTGTGCCGTGTCGGTTACCTTCCTTAACTTTACATGTCAGACATGAAAACGCGGTGGCAATTTCTCTGTATATCCACCTCCAAACGACGAACAATGTTACTACCCATAAAAGTGACATCGTCGAGCCCCAGCCCGTGTTCGCGCTCAACATAAAATCAATGAAGAACGATATATGGCTTTTTATTTTGCAAAAGGGTCATGTTACACTTTTCATTTTAAATATAATATGTTGTTAGTGAATGTATGACCTAATGGCGAAATGACACGGAACCCTGTCGGGCAATCAATAAAAGTGAATTGACTGGGTGGAATAATTCCACGGCACTTCATGTCGGTTTCATTAGAAAAGAGTACAAAAAAAAAGAAAAACGCAAAAGAGACATGGAGCCACGAAGTGGCCTTGAATGGGCGCGAATTATGACTGTAAACGACCCCATGGCTAATAACTGTTTTGCCTAGAAATTGCGCCAATATGGTACTACGTTACACGCTTGGGAATTGTTAAGTAGACTGTTAACGATGGACAGTGAATTTAATGATGTAGTATACTTATACATACGTCTAAAGGCACGTTGTCCTCGACGCGGCCGCACGACAGCGACTCGCTCATTCCATATAAAAACTTGTTTTCCTCTCATTTTAAAAACGAGTTTTTATATGGAATGAGCGAGTCGCTGTCGTGCAGTCGTGTCGAGGAAAATGTACCTTAAGGTACGTTGTCCTCGACGCGGCCGCAGCGACAGCGACTCGCTCATTCCATATAAAAACTCGTTCTCTCTCATTTTAAAAACGAGTTTTTATATGGAATGAGCCAGTCGCAGTCGTGCAGTCGTGTCGAGGAAAATGTACCTTTAATTGGGAAATATTAAGCAACGAGATTTGCAGCGTAAAAATGTCCTTAAGTAATGACGATAGTAGTCTGGTTAGTCCGCTGACCTTCGAAGTACATGGTTAAGAATTTGAATTCCACTGCGAAGACGGATACAAGTTTATGATGATTTTCGAATTCGTGACACATCCCAGATCTGACTCAGATCTTAACTGAGTACTCATCAGTGAGGATAAATAGACTGGCAGAGTGCGCTGTTGATTTCAACACCTATTCCAAAAGTCGTCAAGATCGTTTTTTTTTGCGACATAAGCATAGGCCTAGAAGAAGTAATATATGCGCTATCTTCTACTTCTTCTCAGTACCGTATAGTATAGCCCCATGTGGGGCCATGGTGCGTTAACTCAGCCGTTTATACGCAACAAGCTGGCCCGACGAACTTCGTACCGCCCCACCTTTTAAATGTGATCAATTTGTAGGTGACAAAATTACTGAACTCCGCGAATGTGTTGAGGAGATACAGACAAAATTGCTAATTTCTTTTGGTCGATTTTCCAGATGTGTCTCCTACTGAGGATACAACTTATTCAGATGTTTGTTTAGGGAATACTGAAAAATCCGCTAATCCACGAAAATCATTTTGACATTGACACTTTTCTTTTCTTGGGCAATTTTGCAGATATTTTAGTATAAGCTGACCACACCTACAGCATTTCGCTGTACAGTACAGCATTTTGACCTGTCGTACAGCATTGGGAAATGTACAGCATTCTCCATGCCACACAATGAAGCACAATTCACTACATAATAAGGTCCTCGATGAGATCTATGACCAGCCTTGTCTGCCTTTAAGGGTAAAGTTGGACTATATTTTAGCCTGTAAAATCGATATTTAGCAAGATAATATTGAAGCTTAACTTGGGACGGATGCTTTAGTGCTCTACAGCGAAACGTTTTCTTGCTACGAAGCAATTTGAAGCTTTTGCGAGGCCCCGATCTGATTGTTAATTGATTGTCTAATTGGACTCTCTCATTCCGCAAAAGTTACACCAACTTTCAAAATAATACCAGAAAAATGTAATCCAATTATGGCACCTTTTTTATTTTATTGATTTTTAAGTTGTCAATTTCCACTAAAGACAGAGTGGTTTAAAAAACACGAAATTTCAGGTTTTTTTTTTTTGAATTTGAACTGATTGAACTTCGTTATTTTTTACAACGAGTTAAAGCTTATAATTCTGAAAAAGTATGGCATTTGCTAAAACCAAGAAAAAAATACAATAAAAAACAGCCAAGGAAGAATTTTTCCTGATCTAAGATATATTTTCTTTTTCCAAGAAAAGTCTTTGCTTAAAATAAATAAATAAGCATTATTTTAAGCGAAAACTTTTCTTGGAACATGCAAATACATCTTAAATCAGAGAAACTTTTCTTGGAACAAGAAAATACATCTTAAAGCAGGAAAAAATATTTCTTGGCTGTTTTTTATTGTATTTTTTCTTGTTTTTAGCAAATGATTTTTTTCAGTGTATTTTATTTGTCATCTGTGGTGTGGTGTCCAGGGGCCGCTCCCGTTCTGTACCCTCTAAATATTGTTACAAATACAGTGTTGAACATTTTAAATGATTTTTCACAATAAATTAAAATGAAGGTCATTTCGGAAAGATGAACAGAAGAATTGGATTCACCTATTACCAAAAGGAATAGCTTCGCTCATTAACAAACTGCTCTGGTACTAAAGTTTAAATCCAATCAGCAGAAAAAAATTCACCCGGTTAAATCCACCAAGTAAAGCGGATTTTCCATACATTTTCAATGAAATGAATGCGATTTCAACCAAAATCTAAAAACCAAATCTATACGAAATCATGGTAAAGTGTGGTGGACTCCACCTGAAAGTATGCAATACTCATTTTTGAAAGTTAATGTCACGTTTACAGTAGAGGCCGTCGATTGCTCATTCGGCTCATTCAATTCTTTGACAAAGATTTTTATAAGTTAGATTGCAGTGCTTGTTGCAAGAAAAACGTTTTAATCATATATCGAATGGTCAGAATATATATAAGAACTCCACTGTACTGTCAAATTGTGTAACAAAATTAGGACGATAGCGCCAACAGGACTCGAGGTTTAATAATAAAACCAGATTTCGTTGTCAAGTGTGAATAGCCTTTTACCATACCCTACTGCTTGAAAAAGATGCAGCATCATCAATGCATGTTAAATGGGTGACGTCATTTTGCTGTCGCTTTTAAACAGAAAAACATGGTGCCAACATTACGTCACCCGTTTAAAACGCATTGTGCTGCTTCCGTTGTTGTTCTGGTGCATCATATCTATTTCAAGCATACGAGCCCTTTACAAACAAATCCTCGTTTTGAACTAAATAATTTTAGTCAAACTCGTTTACTCATTTGAATCGTTTGAGGTTTTAGTAAATCGGGAAAAATTGTGTTTTGAAAACTTTTGTTTATGGCCTCCATTTCGAACACAACATATTTTAGAAACGTTACGCCACTTCTAGACCTAGTTGGTGCTCACATTTACCCAAATTATACGGTCCTACCTATCCTCGCTCGGAAGTTAGGCTGCCCAAATCGCAATTGTCAGTTTTCTAATTGAAAACTGATTGATTCGTAAGCGAACAACTTTGAAATTTAGATAACTGATAGAGCACCGTACTGTTCTTATTTGATAAAAATGTCAAGGCTCTAGCTGTCAAGCGATTTATTTTCCATAACTCGGACTCGACGGAAATTTCTGAAATTATGCACACTTTGAGAGATATTTGACGAATATTTCATCCAAGATTCAAGGTCCTTTCTATCCGCGTTCGGAAGTTACAGTTGCCAAAATCGTTCATTTATGTTTTCTAAGCTTTTAAATCAGTAGTCATGATTGTGATTTTATTCTGATTTTATTCGAGTAGTAGTAGTAGTCATGATTGTGATTTTATTCTGATTTTATTCGAGAAAAATCGGGTATGATGCAGCATTGTTCAATCAAATTAGTTGTGCATGTGCCGTGATTTCGCTCAATTAGAAGCTGATTGTATCACTGGATATTCCACAAAACAGATTTCCCTTAAAATGCCAATTTTTTCAGTAAATTACACCACCACCATCCAAAACTCATATACGCCAGTATACGCGAGGAATTATCAAAATTCTAGCCAATGCAGTAACAATTAAATACATACTATAAAAATGGTTAATTCTGAAATCCCCCTGTGGATGGCATTTCGATATATTGTTACGAAATGTACCCAATTAACTAAATTATAATTTAGTATACAAAAAATCACGGAGATCAATCTCCCCCTTATCTACGCCACTGAGTTCTCTTCAGAAAGATATCACTTATGAAAAGAAGAATCATTGTGAGGTATTATTCTTTCTCCAAATCGGCGTGAAGGGTAGAGAGGTACCTACTGTCCAATTTTGCAGACTTTTCGACAGGTATTCGACGTGGTTGTTCAATTAGGTAGGAGAGGTGTAGAGCGGAATTTACCAATTTTCGCTTATCAATTTAGGTGAAATATGCAAAATAATGTGAGAAGAAATTGCCCCCAAAATTTTGGTCTTTCTGCATATTCTGCATTCTGCAATTCTACTTATTCCGATTTTTAGGGCAGAAAGAGCAATAAGATGAAGCCAATTCACTGGAATTCTCTAATTCGCTCAGGTTATTTTCGAGACTAACTTGTTGGGGAAAATTCACTAAACTGCACTGCTTGTAAATTTTCAACATGTTTGAATGGTTATTTAGCTATTACCGTAATATTCTAATGATGTGGCGAAAATCAATTAATTCGCTATTGGGCTCAAGAGATGTCGCCGAAATGCTGCAGGTACCTTCAAATTTCTGTTTCGGGGGTTTACGGGTATGAGAACAAACAACAGGTAGGTTTTCAGCTATTCTAAGCGAACACCATTAAGGGGTCCAATTTACGGAACCACTTAAATCCGTTCAAGAGATATTGACAAAAGTAGGCCCAAATGAATTATGCCATTGAGGATGAAGGTCATTAAGCACAGAAAAAGGCGGAGTGGAATGTATGAGAGAAAATGGTATGCCATTTACTTTTCGACAATTTAGGATGAAGAGGCTGTTCGGGTTATAGACTTATACGATAGATAAAAACAAAGGTATGAGAAATAATTATTTTCACAATTTTGGTTAGTAATCGTAATTTCTACCACGTTTCAATGGATAGGTATTAGGTAGTATATGGGTAGCAACATACCCTTTTTCCAGTACCAGTCTTTCCAATTTTTTCGATGCATCTACATCTCCAAATACGGTGTATCAAATTTACTGAAATCTCCTAATCCGTTCAAAGTGGATAAAGAACTGCTTTAAACATTTTTCTCGTCCGTTTAGGTTTAGGAGATTCAGCATATTTCAGTGGTTTTTCGGAGGTAGAAAAACCATGGGGAAAACTTAAAAAAAAAAGTGATACAGATTAGCAATGTGAGTTTTATGCATATGTATTTCAATAACTGGAGTTTTGGATACTATCCAGTGGAAGGTATACATATAGCCAAAGGAACATATGTTCAAAAAAAGTTTTCTTCAAAATTGGCTCATTTAACATTTTTGTTGCAAATTTACGTAGCTATTCAACTATTTGGTGTAGGATCCAATTCGGTGGTGTAACTTAAAAAGCAGCTGTCTTGAACATTTTTTCCATTGTACATTTTTTTATTCTGTTGTTTGGAGTAGAGACAGATTCTACGTTACAAATTTACCGAAATCCGCTTATCTGTTCTGTTTTTAGAATTCAGTTTATTGTGAATTTTGTTGTTTTGATACCTTGTGGTAGAGATTTGCTTTAATCTTACAGTTCGTTCAGGATATATAGACAAAAGTATTTAAAAAGTATTTATTTTTATATTTGTGAATTTTTCACATGCTTCAATATAGTATAGTATGGGTGTTGGTCAATCCGGTGGAATCAATTTACTAAAATCCAGTAATTCATTTATGAGCTGTACAAAAAAAAACTGTTTTTATAATTTGGTCATTGTGAATATTTTCGTGTTTCAATAACTACTCCGCTATTCGGTTGCAACTCTGTTCGCTAAACGATCGAAAAATAAAGACAAAACTAAAAAAAAAAAATTGTGAATTGTTGCCCAGTGTGAATTTCCTGAATATACATATGCTGCTATTTGGACTGGAACCTCGCGTAGACCATAATGTTGATGTTGTAAGTAAACTTACTAAAAATCCGAAATTCGCGCAAGAAATATAGGAAAAGGTGTGTTTGTCTTCAAACTTCCGTTCATTGTGAATTTCTCATATGCATCGACAGTTGTTCCTTCAATTGGAGCAAATTCTCTGAAATCCACTGAATTTTGCTCATTGTGAATTTTGCGCATGTTTCAATAATTATTATGTTATTCCGAACCGAGCCAAATCCAACGAATCTAAAATCATGAAAATCGGTTCAGCCGTTCTCGAGTTATAAATGGTGTAACTAACACGACTTTATTTTATATACCTACTATGAATCTAGAATATAGATTTCGAGTCAACGTTACATTGCATATCATTTCGGAGTGTATATAATGTTGCAAGCACTATATATTTCCTATCCGCACATGTACGGAAGTTTTTGGACCACGCCGAGATTCGATCTCCGGACCTCTAGATTACTAGCATCGTAGAGTGCGACTCAACCAAGTGAGCCACAGAGCGGGTCTGCTATCTGCTTCCTGATAATTTCGAGACAATAGGCTCTTCAATGAGGAGCTTTAACCGAACCAAGACTGTCATCAAATATCGATGCATTTTTAAATTTCCAACTTGTATTCAACATCTTGACCTTCTCGGGAGAAACTTCCACACTCACATATATATGTATACGTTTTTTGTACGTTTCTCTCAACCAATAAAATAAGTATTAAATTTCAAAACACCATTCGTCTTCTAGACGAATGAATAAACCACCACCATAAAGCCGGAAAATCAATCAACTCAATGGCAGAATTTCACTATACAAAAGAATAAACATGCACTCATACTACACACTGACATTGCTCAGAATACAACTGACTGAATTACAAATTACGGTCTGGTGAGTATCTGACCACCTTGATATGACAATTGCACCTATTAGTCCAATCATATCGTATTTTCGTCAGGAAAAAAATACAGAAGTTTATTTCTCAATTTTGTTATATGTATTTTGGGACGCTGATTCCGAATATCAACTTTGCACCCTAAAAAACGTGCCACAACCTTTAAAAAAAGGGGGGAAAGGGGGGCATTTTTTCGGTTTTTTGCAATTATTTCAAAAACGGTAAGAGATACAGAAAAATGGTCTGAGGACGAAAAAAACTACATAAAATTATCTTTGCAATGACATATAACACATTAGAGATTAATTGCATATTTCGGCGTTAGAATAGAACATAAATTAGAATATTTTCATTTTAGAGCTTTTTTAAAAGCTCCATAACTTTTCAAAGAATGTTAGTTCAGCCGTAAAATTTTGTACAAGTATTAACAGCAAGTTTAAGATAATTTTAACGTAAACGCTGAGTCACTCCGGTCAAGGACCCCCATTATCCCCCCATTTAAATTTGTCAAAGCGGCATGTCCATAACTCCCCCCAAAATTGGAGCAGAGTGCTAAATTTTGGTTCGTTGCGATTGGAGGTCATAGTCACCCCACCCACCAAAAATCAGCCCATTTGGATAAAAACTAAGGGTACCTCCCATACAAAGTGACCCATGACAACTTTGTTCTACAGTAGTTTATAAAATGAGTAGTACGTTGTACGTAGAACAAACTCTTGATGGGTCACTTTGTATGGGAGATACCCTTAGTTTTTATCGGAATGAGCTGATTTTTGGTGGGTGGGGTGACTATGACCTCCAATCGCAACAAACCAAAATTTAGCACTCTGCTCCAATTTTGGGGGGAGTTATGGACATGCCGCTTTGACCAATTTAAATGGGGGGATAATGGGGGTCCTTGACCGGAGTGACTCAGCGTTTACGTTAAAATTATCCTAAACTTGCTGTTAATACTTGTACAAAATTTTACGGCTGAACTAACATTCTTTGAAAAGTTATGGAGCTTTTAAAAAAGCTCTAAAATGAAAATATTCTAATTTATGTTCTATTCTAACGCCGAAATATGCAATTAAACTCTAATGTGTTAGATATCATTGCAAAGATAATTTTATGAGTTTTTTTCGTCCTCAGACCATTTTTCTGTATCTCTTACCGTTTTTGAAATAATCGCAAAAAACCGAAAAAATGCCCCCTTTCCCCCCTTTTTTTAAAGGTTGCGGCACTTTTTTTAGGGTGCAAAGTTCATAATCGGAATCAGCGCCCCATAATACATAAAGAAAGAGTGAGAAAAAAACTTCTGTATTTTTTTCACGGATTGGTACTAAATCGACACGATATTACTGAACTATATATATGTAGTTATGTAGCAAGAAACCTATAGGCGGCCTAGAGAGATATGTGATGCTTGGAAGAATTATTCTCGGTAAATGTAGAGACACGAGTACTTATCTGACGGCCTGGAGTTGACATTGCCCTTCGCGGTTCATCTCAAATATCATCAATTTCATGTGCGCAGTGTAATTTGAGAAAAATTATGTTCGATTCAATAAAATTATAAATACAATATGACCAAAACAGGAAGGATTTCGATTCGAGAGATGTTTAACTTTCGTTACATTTTAGTTATGTATGTTAGCTCCTGACATGTAACATGTAATGTGATAGACTGAGACATTACCGCCAGAATATGGCGTCCATCGCTATAACGACCGATCGGTTACACAACGACGGAATTTTTCCGGCCCGGGAGGCAAAAATATCGCATATAACGACGAACGCTCGTCTCATGTCGTTTTTATACCCTTCCCTCATAGAGTGAAAGGGTATATTAACTTTGTCATGAAGTTTGCAAGTTATTGCATTGAAGGAAGCATCTCCGACCATATAAAAAGTATACATATAATGATCAGCATGACGAAATGAATCGATTGGGCGATGTCCGTCTGTCTGTCCGTCAGTCCGTCTGTATCAGCGCGTTTTTCTCGTCCACTATAAAAGCTACGGAGCTGAAATTTTGCACACATGCTTCTTATTGTTGCAGGCTGTTTGTATGTTTGATTCACCCAAATTGGATCACTGGGTCATGGGGCTGCCATACAAACCTAGCTCCCCAATTTGAGTTCTTCTAAGAAAAACTTTTTTATTTGTGTACCAATTTCAACCAAATTTCACACAAATGTGTTTCTATAGATAAGTATGTATATGCTATATATGCAATAATGGATCAAATCGGACCATGGGGTCATGGGGCTGCCATACAAAGTTAACCCCCCAAATTAGGTTCTTCTAAGAAAAACTTGTTTATTTGTTCACCAATTTCAACCAAATTTCACACAAATGTATTTCTATTGTTGACACAAAACATATGTAAGAATGGATAAAATCGGAGCATGGGGTCATGGGGCTGCAAGACAAATCCAACCCCCCAAATTACACGAAGCCCCCTAGTCGTATATGAAATTATTGCTTTTCCGGCATGCAAAGATCGAATTCGAGTTTAAAATAAAATTCGGGATGCAGTTAGTTAATTTGCTCTAATGTAAAAACAAAACAAGTATTGTTTTTGGAAGGCCAACGGCCTGACATGAAATCCATCGCACTCAACCTGACGGTTTTTAAAACATAAAAAATTGAAAATTGATGCTACCAATGTTTGTTTGCTTGCAATAAAACAACAGCAGTCGAGCGAGGATTGGAAATAACTCCCATATGGGAGGTTTGTTATTGTGTTTTTACCATTGCTTACTTATAGTTCTTTGAACATACATATTGCCTTTTGGCCGATAGTATAATTGAGGTAAGTCTATTCCGATACTTGTTTCTCAGGCTGGTGTTGAAGGGTTGGTTATCAACCTTCTTTTTCAACGAATCTCTTTTTCTTATAGATTTAACTTTGCCCTCTGTCAACCATGGCTTTATTGGTCGAAAGTGGCGCGGGGGAATGAACGTTGTTTGGCAGTCTAAGAGCAATTCATTTATTTTATCTACAAAAATTTTGGAAGACACTTCGGCATTGCAATCTTGCCTCTTGCCTATTCCAATCAATAAGCTGCAGTTTTTGTTTTAGCTGGACTGATTTCAGTTTAGTTTTGTTAACTACTTGAGTATTTTGAACAGAGAGTAAGACGGTGTTATGATCTGTGATGGAATTTTGAAGAACGATCGGCGTACATTCTGCATACTGTTTTGGCGAATAAAAATGTGGTCAATACAGGTCGATGTAGCTTCGTTTACTCGTGTAGGTTTATTGATCATTGCAGCAAACCCCAGGCCTGCTAGGCAGGTTAACTAATCATTAGATAGTAAGGTGTCATCTAAGATATTGATATCACCCACTAATATATCTGCTCAGTTGGTATTGTTTGCAAATATTTGGGGTAAGCTTTCTATAAAAGAAATGACATCGAGAGATGGAGATCGATACAATGTACCTACTAAGGAAAGTTTAGAGTTCCCATTGAGACCAATATTAAATTAAATTCCGGTTAGGTGTTCGTTCGATATTTCATTATATGTGTAATTCAAATAGTTTTTGATATATATTATTACGCCATCGTTTTTCGTTTTGTTGAACTTGGTAAAGACTATATTATAACCGCTTATTTTAAAATTACTCATAATTTCTTCGAAATTCGCGAGAAAACTATCGTGATGTGTTTCTGATAAAATCATAACATCAAAATATATATACATATCTAAGTCATGTATTAATATTACTAAATCATCGAAATTTTTTTGTATACTTCTTATATTGAGGTGCAATATTTTGAATTTTCCTTCGCTCTTTACAGTGAGATACAGCGTTGTGATATTTTCGGTATCTATCAAATCGATAATTGTAGAGAACATGGATGTATTTATAAACTAGATTGATTTAAGTTAAATTAATATCTAAGCTAATTAGTATAGTGATTTTAGCTGAAAAAATGATGAAACCCAAACATCCAAAAAAAGAGCTGACTTTTGATGCCAAATTGTTCTATGGCCTGACCGCATTACGCAGTAAATAGTTAGACTTTTTTGCGCGTCACATTTAGTGGGGAGGGGGTGACAAAGGGGTGAAATTATGATTTTTCGCCAATATCTTGTTAACTGTAATATTTACAGCAAAATGTTCTGAGGACGATTTAAACTACACAAAATTTCCTTTCTAATGATATATTATATCATACACATTCTCTTGGCAGATTGTATACTAGTCCTCAAAACATTCGGTGTAATTTAGATTTTTTGATAGTTACATTTGGCGCTCTAGCTCCTGAAGTAATTTAATTGGAGCCATGGTAATTGGGATAACTATTCCTAACAATATATAGCTGTCTGACACGGAGACTCAGGCTGCCCCGACAAAGCATTCCCCTATACTCCCTATTACCATTTAAAAAAAAAAGACATGCCTGTAACTTTTCGCGGAATCACAGCAGGCGGGAAAAATTTTGGTAAACGTTAAGGCGAAGTCCCATTAGACCCTCCACCAAATATTACTTTGATCTGATTAAAACAAAGGGTACCTTCCATACAAAATGACCGGAAAATTGCCTACGAGCAAAACTTCAATTTTGGTTGACTTGTTCCCTTATTTCTTAATAAACTAGTGGCATTGAATTTTAATAAAGGTGAGTTTTTTATCCAAATGTACTCCTAGGTATTTTAGCCTCGTGAACCAATCAACTCTTGCTCCTAAAACATTTAATTGTGGGTCGGGCATAAACCTCATGGCTCGTCTCTTCGTAAAAAACACGGCTTGAGTTTTTTTTTGCATTGATTTGGATCTTCCATTTGCGGAAGAACTCATTTAAAACAGTCAGTTGTTGCTGGAGGCACGAAATGATTTCTATGGGAATCCTACAATAAATAGCAGTGTCATCAGCGTACATGGCTATTTCACAATTTGGTACCTTATGAATAACGGATGTGTATATATTGTACGAGGTCGGACTTAACACTGACCCCTGTGGGACACCGGCGGGAATAATTCTTTTTGAAGATACTACTTTGGTTTTGACTGAAAACGTTCTCAAATTAAGGAAAGAATGCACTAATTTTGTCAGGTATTTCGGAAACGAATAATTTAACATTTTGTGTATTAATCCATTATGCCAGACCGAGTCAAAGGCTTTTTGGATGTCGAAAGCGATTAACCCTGTAGACTGTTTGTTTTCAAATCCTCGATTTATATGACCAACGACTCTTCGTAACTGGTGATTTGTAGATAACCCGGGTCTAAAACCGTATTGCCAGTCGGGAATAGTGTAGTGGTCGTCTAGTTTGCGATGGAGGCGGGTGAGTATGATTTTCTCAAAAACCTTACTCAGTGATGGCAGAAGGCTTATTGGGCGGTAGTTAGTAGCGACGCTTGGATTTTTTCCTGGTTAACAAATGGGGATGACAATCGCATTTTTTCACAGATTTGGAAAATATCCCAGTTTCATACAGCTCTTGAAAATGTGAGTGAGTGCTACAATCGCCTTACGTGTAAGATTTTTAATTAAAATGTTTCCAATACGATCATCTCCTACTGCTTTCTTAACTTTTAGACTATTAATTACCTTCTTCAGTTCGGAGGGGTTGTAGAATTCAGTGGCACAAAAATCCGTTGGAGCTACAGATGCATTAACATTATTATTGATCGTGTCGATATCACTCAGTTGCTCCGTCAAGGTGTGTGCTTTTTCAAAACTGTCGGCTAACTTTTCCACCTTACCTTCTTCATTAAATTTTTTAGATCCATCTTCCGAATTGATAGGTGGAATATAACGACATTTGTGTTTAGTAACTTTATAGAGATTCCAGAGTTTCTGCGATCCTTGTTTTGAAAGCAATTTATTCCAGTTGCAGTTTCTATCTTCAAGAAGGGTAGATCCTATTTGTTTAGTTAGGCTTGTGGCAAGTTGCCTTAAATAAGGAATACGTGTGCGTTGCCATTCTCTACGAATAATATTGCGTTGTTTTATTAAACTGAGGCAAAAATTGGTGGGGGAGAAATTGTGCGATATAAGTGTAGATTTTGGTGTAGAATTTCGCTTGGCATTATTTATGATCATGATGAAGTTTTTAATTAATGAGTCAATCTGTTCAATGTTTACAATTAAGGACAAATCGAGAGTTCCTAAATTTGTCTCGTTTGAAATTATGCTTCGATATATCCTCCAAGAGGTTTTTGAGCAGTTAAAATAAGTGCGGGGAGTGTTAATAATGTTACTTTCAATATAGAATATAACAGGTAGGTGCGGTGAAGACAATTCGTTTTCTTCTATAGGATGCGTTATGGGTAAGAGACCATTAGTTATCGCCAGATCCAGTGTGGATGGGTTACCTCTCGGGGGGGTAGCATGTTGGGTATGAAGGAGTGTGGACTAGGAATCGGTTGGCAGATAGAAAATCATAAAGAATGTTTCCCGCTTTATTTGCTCTGGAACAGTTCCAAAAGCGGTGACGCGAATTAAAATCGCCAATAAAAGGTATTTGCCTCTTATAGAAGTTAAAATATTAATGTCATATTTGAAGTCATCTAATTTGGCATTATTTAATTTTGTACCGTGGAAGTAAGCAGCGATTAGAACAGTAGCTATGTCTGTCCGCTTAATTGCAATGAACTCAATAATTTTTGTTTGGAAACAACTAAGTATACTAAAATGAATACCTTTCTTAACAAGAATTGCGACCCTGCCACCTCAAGTGTTTTCTCTGTCTTTTCTAAAAATTTCATAATTTGTATTATACAATGTTTCTCCGACCGTTAACCAAGTCTCAGTCAAGAACATTATATCGATCTGGCTGTTATCGAAGAAATTGAATGTTTCAATTGTCTTGTTTCGAATGCTTTGGGCATTCCATAGGACACATTTTAGCGGGTTAGTTACTATTATAAACAAATTTTACGACTAGCTCGGTGAGAACACAAAATTAATCGTATTTACAACTACAACTAGACAGTCTCGAGATTAGTTCTTGAGCAAGATTGATCATTTGGCTTGGAATGAATAGTAAGCTATTTGACATTGTACTTTGATTAGGTTGTTGTTTTAACACAGTACTTCCCAACCGGTGGGGCGCGCCCCCCAAGTGGGGCGTGACGGTCAGGAAAGGGGAGCGCGGGATCAACACAAGTGTTGACGTTTAGGATTATATTTCAACGGCCATGAGCTTTTAAATTTCTTCGATTCATGAACAAAATTTCTAAATCGCTGCAACCACAATATTAGCGAGGAGCCTCTGTCCAAAGTATATTTGATGATGATCGCTGAAATTGATAAATAGAGACCGAGGGAAAAACCAGTAGTGCACCTTAAACTGGAAATGACTTTAATATTGCTTGTTGCTGCAACGCGGAGCCAGAAAATTAAACTCACCATAAAAAATTAGATCTTGGTGTAAAACCCGATCTCCAGGCAACATTTTCAGCGCGCTATATCCGTCCTATGATCATGCGGCATCAATTCTCGACCAAATTTGGTAGGGATGTAGGGCCAAATCTAACCCTCCGACAATGCTCCAGCTGTATAGTGGCCACTACGGCTGCTACGTTTTCTTTACTTCGTTCGTAAGTACCAGTCAAATTCAAACATTGCCACGACGCGACGAATTTTCTCACTGAACCCATGATTTATAGTTTAAGTGTGGAATCAATTTAATATTATCGTTCTTGAACAAAATTTTCTATGGGGGCGCCAGATTCTGCTAACCTTGCAAGGGGGGCATGCCCTGAAAAAGGTTGGGAACCCCTGTTTTAACATATTACTGTACATTTCGTGGGGTTTAAAATTATGATTAGATGTCGAGTTTAAATTAGGTGCTGCTCCTGGGAGTGGTGGAAATAAATCTGAAGTGGTGCTAGTAAATGGAACTTTAGCCATCGGGTGATATTGTTCGCGTTTTCGAGATGTTCGCAAGGATACGCGCTTTCTCATTTGAATGTATTCATCCCGTTTCGTGCAGTGAATATTGTTGGCCGTGTGATCATTGCCACAATTGGCGCATTTAATTTCGGATGTTTCTTTAGTGGTGCATGAGTCTTTGTTGTGATTTTGTCCGCAAAGGAAGCACCTTGGTGGAAGGTGGCAGTGGGACGAGCCGTGTCCATAGGCTTGACAGTTTCTGCACTGTGTTACATTGTGAAACAATTGTGTTCATTACTGAACGAATATTTTTTAGTTCTGCCAATTTAACAGCGTCACTTTTAAAATAGAGGAGATAGATAGTTTCGTCGGAGAATCTCTTCCTGTTAGGATTTGAGTCGTCCAGTTGCAAAACTCGTTAAGCGCCATGTAGTTTATTTTGTGGAAATTGCAAAAAACCGCTGGTAGGTTTCGAATGAACATTTATGATGACTTTTTCAATAAATTTTGTTTAGGATTGTGCTTCTAGTAAAACTAGATACAGCTTCAAAATCATAGATTAATATTTTCCTGAATAGAGAAACGAGAAGTTTGGATTTAACGCCTTTTGCAACTGGAAAGGGTTTTTAACGACTTTTGCAACTCAAAATGTGTTTAGCTGAATGAGACTAGGATATGAAAATAATTTTTCACGAAATAAAATTCAATTTTTTGAAATTTTTGCAAACATTTTTTATTTTGAACAATAGGGAAATAATTTAAAAAAATGTCAAAGTGTCTTAATAAGAGGGTTTCCAATTTGCAAAACTCGTTAAGCGCAATTTAATTACAGAAAATCGAAAAAAAAAACGGTGAAAAGTTTATTGTGTACTTATTGTATTTTCTTCTTCTGGAAATATATTTAGGATGACCATCTAAATAAATTACTGCTATATGGCATAATAATCCTACATTCGTAGTTTTCTAAATAAACTAGAAAATTGTTTCGATGTAAAGAGTTTCGCACCTGGAGATGGGTTTTAACGAGTTTTGCAACTCAAAATGTAGCCTAAAAAATATGCATTATTAGACTGGCGATGGTGTATATTTTAAACTTGACAGGATTATTGTGGGGAAAAGTCCTGTTAGACAGGGGGTATATACGAAGGAGAAAATGGTTGTTTTTGGAAAATATATTGCTGGGTATTTTAAGATAGGTACATTTTGCATCATTACTCTTGGAAATACGAAAGTTAAGCCATGTAATTGTGCAATATGAAGCTCCAGTATTTTATAACTAAAAATGTAAAAGGCCCTTCTTGCTTCATCATCATCACATTTTTTCCGTTTTTCTTGACAATTTTCATTATTTTGAGCTGATTTTTCGTACAGCACTTACCCTGCGATATACTTGCCGGCTATATTGTGGCTAGTCGAAGTAAGCAGGGTAAGTTGAATTTTTAGAAATTGGCGTCGTCGAAACTTTGTATATTTTTTTAGAACTTTAGTATTTCTTATTTCTGGTTATCGATTCGACTGTGTCTGTCGGTGTCAATGCAACTCGAGCATGACCTTTCCGTACTAAAAATAAGCAGGGTTCCAGGGTTATACTGCCCTTTCTGGTGGTAATGTCTCAGCCGATTTCACCTCTATCTTGGATCGTGTCATCACCGAGAGCAATGTGTTGCTGACTTTTCATTTGACACATCCAAGTGTTGATCAGTCTGCCTTTGGCCTTGGGTCCGTCAAGTGTAACATTCATTTATATCGCCTGGCTTGAGGGTTTCTCAGGCGGAAGGTTTCTATGCTGCCCTGTTTTGGTTGAAATAAAGGAAGGCGCTCAAGGTTCGAGAAATGCTTCTTAATGAAGCCGCATAACTCGAATTCGATTTGCTGATAAGTCCGTCGATAACGGAAAATAAAGTTAGATGATGTGGTCTCCAACGACAGGTTCTAAAGCTCGAGACGATCAGTAAACAAATGCTAAATCGATCGAGAATTTCTTTTCCAGACGCTAATTTCAATAAAAGTCAACATAACATTTTTGAAAACTTAATGCGAAACTTGTGCTAATACGAAGTTACGCTGTTGGAGACCAACAAGGGCATGCTTATCTCGTATGACAGGCACACTTAACATTTCCGATCATGTCTTCTGGGCCGTAGTACCTTTCGAACCTTCGCCGATAGCGCAAACTTCAACTTTCAACTTCCCGGAATACAGCCAGTATTGGATCTATCATTCAACACCTGATTGAATTTAACGCTCAAAAGTTTCGTAAAAATCACGCCACTCCGTATTATAAAAAAATAAATAGGGATATAAATGCGATCCTAACAATGTGCTCGATGAAACAGCATAGGAAGCAGCCGTGAAAAGCGTCCAGCATACTTAAATCAGAAAATCAGAATCAAAACAATCGAGTGGTCTTAGCACTCCTTGACTAATTTCGGCCGAAGAAAACAGGCTGCAGGCTCTCGAAAGCCATCTGATCGAACCTGAAACTATTTCGATCTGGCTTAAATTTGCGTATCAATTCCAGGATATGCATAGAGTTTATAATGTTTAAGTCGTGCTCTGTGGCCGTGATCGTTCGGTCGCCACTCTGTGAAATAAACACTCATAGGCTTCATGCACACGACGCAAAAATGGCTCGCAAGCTCGACACATCGAAATGCATTGGCTCTTAAGGTACGTTGTGCTAGACGCGGCCGCACGACTGCGACTCGCTCATTCCATATAAAAACTCGTTTCTCTCTCATTTTAAAAACGAGTTTTTATATGGAATGAGCGAGTCGCAGTCGTGCGGCCGCGTCTAGCACAACGTACCTTAATGGGAAGCTCACGACAGCGAGAGCCGTGCCGCTGTCAAATCACAACTAGCGAGACGTGTTTTCACATATCGTGCACCACAATCCGCAAATTCACGGCTCGCGAGCCGTGTTTTGACTGTGCACGGCTCTCGCTTGCTGTCGCTCGTCATGAGATTCCCATAAGAGCCAATGCATTTCGATGTGTCGAGCTTGCGAGCTGTTTTCGCGTCGTGTGCATGAAGCCATAGAGAAACGAGTTTCCAAACTCGGCACGACTCGCCGCAAGTTTATTATTCAGAAGAAGATGATATGATAAGAAATATTCTTATCGTAGAATAATAAACTAACTATGCGACTAGGAAGTGGTATGGCTGACAACCACATCACACTCGTTGATGACTACACATGGTAGTCATCAACGCACCATGCTCCACTAGGAGTTACGGTAATGAAGAGAGAGAAGTCTAATATCACTAAGATCTTTGTCCATACAGGTAATAAATCAAAGGATATCTCTATTTTAGTTAGTAGCATTACACACTTCACAAACAGTAGTATATTGTGTATACCCAAACTCAGCATTCCAAAATATAACTCTTAACGAGACCCGCGAATACCACGATGAATGTATACCCTACGCATGTACCGACCTAGAAGGTACATAAACCTCAAAATATTCCATTTCATTTTTTTTTTATTGGAGGTAGTGGTAGATGAGTCAGATCTGGTTCCCCCTTGATATTTTCAAAGGACATCCATCAAAGAGCCTCAATGTGAAACCGAATTGAAGTTTTTCGTGACATTCCATAGAAAGATAGAGCTGGATATAGCTTTGTAGGGGAGGTAGGGTATCCTTACGCTGGAGCTATTCCACTTTCCATCAATTCTACGGGTATGCCAAAATTAGGCATGGATCAACATTTCAGGTCGCTAGCGATAAATGTGTCGACAGTTATGGCCGGTTCCTATCGCGGCCGGGTCTATGTCCCGGAACCACCCATGCAATTATGCATGGCCAAGAGCCGCAAACCCCCCTCGACACATTCGGGGAAACAAGAAAGTTGCACACAACATCTTTTTTATACTAATGGAGCAACCCGAGCCGGCCCAGTTGCTCCAAATTCTACTACTACGTGCCGGCATCGAAATTAATCCTGGTCCTTGGACATGCTGCGTATGTGGTAAGAGGATCTACTCCAACGTTCAAACCTCAGTGCGTTGCTCGTGCTGCAGAGAATGGTGCCACTTTAAGAATTGTTCTGGGCTAAACAATTCAGACCTACGTTCAACAACCACAATTAACACCTTTCTAGCACCAAACTGCAGAATCTGTGGACAGCAGTCATCATCGACTTCCCAACATCACAACAACCAGGGCCAACAACCATCACCAGTCACCCCCACAGTTTCTACCCAACACAATGCACCACGACATACCCTAACACCAGCACCACCACAGCCAGTTGTGAACTACTCTACCACCAAGATTGTCCAAATAAACTGCAATGGTCTTCAACACAAAGTCATCGAGCTCACTGACTTCATGGACAGACATCACATCAAAGTCGCTGCGGTTCAGGAAACTAAGCTAAAAGATGACTCAACGCTTAACTCATACGGAGGCTTCAACATCATCCGAAAAGATCGACCCACCGGCGCAGGTGGAGGCTTAGCTTTCCTGATCCATAACACGTTGCCTTACTCAGAAATTGACATCACCGCCGCCGATAACACCACCGAACTCCAAGCGATTTCCATCAAAGCGGGAAATGTTGATATAGATATTCTAAATATCTATATACCACCAGCCTCAAGTTGTCCCACTGGTTTTCAGGCCAACATTTCTCCACTACTCACTGGACAATACCGCTTAATACTTGGTGATTTCAATGCACATCACGATCTATGGCATTCGAATCTCGACAACGACACCAGAGGCAACCTCATCGCTAGCCAAATAGATGACTCCGATTTCTGTCCCATGAACGATGACTCACCAACGCGCGTTACGGGATCATGCAGGAGCTCCCCTGATATATCTATTGCCAGTCCCGGGCTCATCAACAACACCACATGGGAGCCTTTCATCACCTTCTCGTCAGACCACCTACCAATAGTCCTCACGATCGACAAACCGTCCCAATTCGCGTACACTGAGAAGAAAACGTACACAAATTTCAGCAAAGCAGACTGGATCGGCTTTCAAGCCTATACCAACGAAATGTTTTCTGCCTTACAAATTCCCACCGACGTACGTACCGCTGAAAAAAATCTGAGACGGATTATCGTAGATGCTGCTAACAGACACATTCCTTCCGGCCGCATACCAATCATGAGACCACATTTTCCATCAAGTGCCGTAGAACTGGCAAAAATGAGGGATGAATTCAGAACAATAGACCCCAGTGATCCTCGTATCAGCGACCTAAATAATGTGATAACCCAGCAAGTAAATGACCACAGAAGACAACAATGGAACAAGCATTTAAAATCCTGCCACATAAAATCCGGTGTAAGCAACCTTTGGAAAACGGTACGTGCGTTATCTAACCCCACAAAACCCAAAGGTAAGGTAGCCATTAAGTTCGGTGATAAGTCCTATAATAACGACGACAAATGCGCACACAAATTTAATCAGCAATTCGTCGAACATCCTGATAAAGATAGGCTCAAGCGCACTATCACAAGAGCTATCCGCAATAGTACCACCGATCAACACCTTCAAGTTACCTCAAACCAAGTAAGACTTGCAATCAAAAATGCCAACAATTCCAAAGCGTTCGGCCCTGACGGCATTGCTATGATCATGCTGAAACATCTAGATTCACCGGCCATTGATTATATCACTGCCACGATGAATCTATCGTTAAAATCATTCATCATTCCTGAGTTATGGAAGAAAGGCCGCATAAACCCAATACCCAAACCAGGTAAAGACCACACTCTAGCTGAATCATACCGTCCGATAACGCTCCTGTCTCCTGTGGCCAAAATACTGGAAGCACTTGTATTGCCGAAACTTTTAGAGCACATACAGCTTGCAAATCATCAACATGGTTTTCGTAAAATGCATAGCACCACCACCGCTCTCGATACGATCACGTCCAACATATTTAATGGACTCAACCAACCGAAACCATGCAAGCGTACCGTCCTGGTTGCTCTCGATCTGTCAAAAGCATTTGACACTGTCAACCACACCCTATTGCTAACAGATCTCCGCAATACAACACCACCGTACATCCATAAATGGATCGCTAACTACCTTGCCGGTCGTCAATCCTGCACAGAGTTTAGAAACGGGAAGTCTAAACTCAGGAAAATCAAGCAAGGCGTTCCCCAGGGTGGAGTCTTATCCCCCACTCTTTTCAACCTATACATGGCAGGATTACCCACACCACCAACGGGATTACAAATCATCTCATACGCAGACGACTGCACCATCATGGCAACTGGTAATGACATTCCCGAAATGTGCGATCTAATCAACGAATACCTGCAGGTTCTTAACGCTTTCTTCGCCAGTAAAAATCTGAAGCTATCTGCGCCCAAGTCCTCCGCCACATTATTCACAAGCTTCAACCAAGAATACAACACACAACTGCCCATCTACGTTGACACCCACATCATCCCAACAACCAGGACTCCCAAAATCCTTGGTGTCACGCTTGACAACTCCGGCAAATTCAACACCCACGCTGAAAATATATGTTCCAAACTCAGGAGCAGGAATAAAATATTAAAAGCACTTGTCGGAAGTACATGGGGCACAGACAAAGAAACCCTCTTGGCTACGTATAAAGCGATTGGTCGCCCCCTGGTCAATTACGCAGCACCAACGTGGACAAATGGTCTCTGCAAGACAAACTGGAGCCACATTCAAACCTGCCAAAACACAGCACTACGTACCATCACCGGCTGTGTTAAGATGTCTTCACAAGATCATCTACACCAGGAGACAAAATTAATGACTTTAAGGAGCCATAATGAACTTCTCACTAAGCAATATTTAGTCGGATGTTATCGAACAAACCACCCGAATAACCCAGTCATGGACAAAACACCACCGCCACGTCGTATCAGACGTTCAATCAGGGACAAAGAGCGTGAAGTCCAGCGATACAAAAAAGTTCCTTTCGATGACTCCGACTACAAGGCGGCCATTGCAGACTTACACACATCTGAAGTTCATAAAGCTACTCAAAGTCTCACGAACAACCGTGTACTTGGCATCAAACCTCCTGCCATATCTCCAGACGAAGAATCACTACCAAGAGCAACTCGTACCACCCTAGCTCAACTTCGATCCGGCTGGTGCCCGCGACTAAACTCCTATTTGTCACGAATAAACAATGAAGTCGCCAACACCTGCCCAGCCTGCGGAACCAGTCCACATGACGTGGACCATATTTTCGATTGTTCAGCTGCTCCCACGCACCTCACACCACTTGCGTTATGGACACAACCCATCGAAGCAGCTTTTTTCCTAAATCTCGACCTCGAGGATGGAATGCCCACCATCTTCGAATGATAAATGTGCAACTTTACTGAATGTTTCCTCATTTGTGCCGCTACTACAACAACAACAACAGTTATGGCCGAGGAATTGGAGGGTTTAATTGAATGGGAGGTAGGGGAACCCTTTGTCGGATTGGCCAATTTTCAATACTGTTTAAGATTTTATAAAATACAACATATGACCAATATTTCAAACCGCCAGCTTAATTACTTCGGCAATTATCGTGCCAACAGAAAGACACACGGAGACGCACTGCTTTTTTCAAAGCCAATGACTTCAAAGCATATTTTCCGAAATGAATTCGTCTTTTTACATAAATCCACGAATCTAGCGTTTTCAGCTCCTCGTACAATTCATTTTAAATACATACTTTAAAAAAAAACATAGCGAAGAAACCGGAAAAAATAATTTGGATTTGACGTATTTTGCACCTGTTTTGATGGATTTAACGAGTTTTGAAACCAAAATATTGTTGTTGTTGTTGTATTAGCGGCACAGACAGGAAACGTTTAATTTGTTGCATCATATTTATTCGAAGATGGTGGGCATTCCATCCTCGAGGTCGAGGTTTAGATTGTGGTTGGACATAACGTATTTTGCAACTGTACAACTAGTGGATTTAACGAGTTTTGCAACTGTGTGCAGTTTTTAACGCCTTATTACGCCGTTATTATTAAAATTAGTAAGAATATTTTTAATCCTGCCTATAGAGCATCAAAAGTGGAATAAAATGGCATCATTAACTCAATTTCTCACAATTTTGGATTTAACGAGTTTTGCAAATGGCCGACTCATTTAGAATAAACTTTTTAACATCTTCGCACGGTAATTTGTGCACCTCGGTGAGATGCTTTTAAAGATCCTGTTCTTCAACGGCGAGCTGAATAGAGTGCTGCACCAACCACTGTTAAGCTCTGTTAAAATCCAATTTGCGTGTATTTAGGACGATCGTGGATTTCCGGTTGCTATAAATACAAGTTCATTGTTTGGTGACCCCTGTTTCAGCCAGCACGACACAGAGCTTCCACACATTTTATGTGGACAAAGTAAGAAATTCTTGGCCCTAAAATAATTTTTATTTTTTCCGAGTTTGGTTTTATTCAAATGCAAGGTGGCATTTGGTACAAACCCCAAACCCCTATGTTAAGGAGGTTTCCTTTTGTGGAGAAAATAGACAATCCAAACGAAACAATGTGATTCAATGGCTTTGGCCACCAGTCATCATTTGATCCTTTGTATCGGAGGTATACGATTCTTCAGTGGGCTTTTGCCCATTTCAAAACCACTTAAAAAAATGCCAAAATTGCAAAAAAAAATCATCCCATCTAGAGTTATCGTGCGATCCAGTAGACGAACCCGTCTTATTCTAATCAGGAAGCAACCTAGGTTATTTATTTTACGACTATGGTATTAATTCGTTTTAAGGCAGTTATTACCACAAATTTAACTGTGCCTAATTGTTGCAAGTATGGACTTAGCACAAAAGAGCACTACAACTGGACTTAGCACTTTTGTGCAAATTATTTTGGATCAACCTAGGACATAGCACTTCTTGATTTAAAATCTCAAAATCGAAAAAAATTGACTTAGCACTTTTGTGCTTTAATTGGATTGGTACTACAGAGTGTCTTTTTAGCCCTTCAGACCCGTCTGGGAATCAATGCAGATATTGGGGAAAACCTCTAAATGAGATTGTGAAGACAGATTCTGTGAAAAAATTAAAGTAGTTCCTAATTGATGATATAAAAAGTCTCACCAAAAATAAAAGATCAAACAATAAGCTAACTGAACTTACCTTAATAATCCAACTGTTTCGCAGGTAATCCAGTATCGTTCATATGCAGCACTTGGGAACAATTTCCGCTCTCCAGATGGGATTCACCACGTACACCGAAACGGGACTTTATAATTTATACGAACACTTGCCACTGGACATCATACAACAAAAAAACGAAACACTGACCACCACTAAGGGTACTATCGGTATCTTCACAATTTCCGGCCGCAAAGAACCATTGACGCGCGGATTGCGTAGGCTTTTCCCAGCACAGCCGCGAGCAGCACACAAATCGGACACACTCAATTGCACGACAAGAATTCCGCGGATCGAAGTCGAAGTCTGGTCGTAGCCAGTTTACTTGAGTTTCGCGTTTTCTAGGACAGAAAATTGTTCGCTTGCTGGGTCTGGCATGTAAACACCTCTCGCCTGAATGCCCACGTCGCCAGTGGTTAATGCACCATCACCTCGAGTCACGCAATTAACTCTCGCTAATTTCACGATACGCGCCACTAACGACCGACTTTCTCAACATCACATACTTCCATAGGCCACAAAAATGCAATTTCCTTAGCACAAACCGACAACTTCCGCCGCACGGTTCAAGCGAGAGGAAAAGTAGCAAACGAAAGGTGGAAACCGCGAGATTTATCACTTTTTTTTCCTTCTGTGACTGCACCAAGCTGGTGTGTCGAAGCTCTGCGTGGACGACAGACAGGGGACAGAGCACCTGGTCAATTGTGATGACCCCAAACAGACGATGTCCTTACACCACCCGATGGGCGTGCTATTGAACGAGAAATATGCACCTGCAGCTGTTTTCTCGTCTACACTGACCTGTTCCAATTAGGACTTTTCCCGAAATCCATTTGACACTTGTTTGTTGCCCCGGGAATCGGCCCACTCCACACGTATGGGTCGGGTGTCACGACACAAAAAGGATTTCCCGAAACTCACTGACACAATTTGACGGAAAAAGCAAACGCGCCCCCGAACACCGGACGACGACAAATGCAATGCGAAACACAAACGCCTACAGGATTGCTCTGTTTCTTATCAACACACAAATTTTCCGCCGCAACACACTCGTCTTATCGGAAAACACTTGTCCAACAAGAGACGAAGACGATTTCTTGTTGTAATCAAATGTCAAATGCTTGCTGCTGCTATTGCTGGTACGAATGTGCACAGCGCGAATGCACATACAGAGAAGACACCACGCACCACTCGCGAAGACCGTTCGAAAACGACTGAAACGTTTGGGAAGGCGGAGAGTTGTCAAGACAAGAAGAAACTTCGCGTTTCGAATTCCGGACGTTCGCCGGCGTTTGATGGTTTGTCGAGGAATCGTGGAAATGAAGAATGTGGATGTTAGTGAAAGAGTGGATTCTTTTTGTGGATGATGATGGTTATGGGGCTACCAAGAGATATGAAAATAAGCTTCTTGGAGATTAAGATTATTATTTCTTTTTATCAAAATTAAATCAAGCTTGCAGTGTATGCAAACAAAAATTGATTACAGCCAATTGAACAGTACGAAAAATGGGCGTTGTTGAGAATAGAAATGTATTTTAAGCAAAACATTTAAATGTAAAAGACCAAAGGATCATTATGTATAGGAATATTGAACGGTTTTTGGTTTTTGTTATCCATTGGAGTCGGAACACAAAATTGTTTAGGTTTTACGATATTCTGCTTAAATAAATTCTTTAAATTCATCAAATCATTTTGCACGCTCTGTATTTAAAGATATTCACGCTTCGTTATTAGAGAGTTTTGGCATATCGTTCAGAATATTACGATAGGACGAATAGGCTTTGATATTTTCTATGAAAAATTCGCTTGCCTATCGTACGCAAACAAAAACCATAGACAACTAGATCATGCATTGCACAGGAATGTTATTCCATCCGATACGAATTTGACAGTCGGCTATCGTGTTGTGACGTCACACTAGACCAAAGATACAAAATTCTGATTCATTCGCAAAGGGGTGAAAATTCAGTTTTTTTCGTAAATATCTCGAAAACTGTGTGTCTGGCCGCAAAACGTCTTGAGTACGAAATGAAATACATCAAATTACCCCTTTGTAATGATATAGAATACTCTATACATTTCCTCAGAAAATTATACGCTAGACCCAAAAGTATAATAGTGAATTTACATTTGAGTGTTACATTTCGCACTGTAACACTTGATAGAATATACCTAGAGTCATAAAGTTTGGTCCACATATTGCTAACAAAATGCATAAGATTTGAACCAAAAGTTGAATGGCTCCGACCATTGACACTTCCCTCCACTCCTCCTCCTCCATTTTTCAAAAAGGCATGCTTGTAGCTTCTTTTTAAATTGAGCCAGGCAGATCAAATTTGGTGTGGTATCTAGTCCAAGCTCAATCATGGTCAACACCAAAAAATTATTACCATCAGATCAAAACAAAGGGTACCCCCCATTCAAAGTGAGCAAAAAATCTGACAAATTTTACATTTTTTCACTTCTAAATTCTATCGAAAATAGAAAAAACCGATTTATCTCTTAAAACGTGCTTATAACAGTTAATTGCAGTTATGTGAATGTATATCCAGCATTTTGTACCGGAGCGTGTCTTACAAGTACGAAAAAATGGGGTTTAAAGGTTGCTAGTATATACACGTTACTCAATATAGATATTTGGAAATAGCCTAAGAACTGGCACCATTAAGCTTCCAAGCCAATTTTTTGACACTTGTAGAGTACACTTTCGTACAAACTTTTGAACATACGTGAAGAAGACTACAATTAGCTGTTATAATGACGTTCTAAAGGATAAATATTTTTATACCAAAAATATGGTATAGGGTATATTGTTTTTGTTACGACGATTTATGTAACACCTCAAGGAGCCACCGGAGGTATGACAATGTATATAAATAAATGATCAGGGTCAGTTCCTGATTCGAATAAGCCATGTCCGTCTGTCTATCCGTCCGTGTGTCTGTCAGCTCGCACGATAACTCCTAAAATAATGAAGTTAGTGTTTTTAAAATTTTGCCAGATGATTGTTTTGGTAAAAGCTTCCCAAGCAACAATTCGTTTGCTTTAAAGAAGCACTTCACACTGTAGCAACCATATAGTACCACGGAATTCATTTATCGTGTGACATCGCTTAAAGTAATATTTTGATCCGATAAACCATCCTTAAAGTATTTTCCGGAAAGCTTCTGTCATCATTATGGAATAAATTCAAAGATTGTGGTATAAAACTTCGATAAAACTGTCTCTAAACGTCAACCTAAAAAAGACACTCCTTTAAATACTCCACTCTTGTGTTTATTGGATGATACAGCACACACATGCAATAGTCTCTCTAAGTTAACTCTCACACATGCATATATTCTTCTATAGCACAGTCGGTGTCATTTTTATCGTGTGACATTCGTATGGTCATCCAATAAATTGTTCAGCGTAGTTTTATAGAAGGATGGACTTTGTGATTTTTTAAGAATTGACACTTATGAAGTGCTCTGGAATACCACGTTTCTTGAATTGAATTCATTGAAATATTGCATGAAACTAACATTTCCTCACTCCTTGTTAACTTATGAATCAATTAAGATAATCTCAGCGCAGAAAATGTCTGCATTTTATTGATGAATGTGTGGATTTATTCAACTTCAATTGATTGACATATAAAGAAGAAGGTGCAATGGAGAAGAGTCGATAAAGAAGTGTTGAGCACTTGTAGTGTTTACGAGCAATGTTAACTATATGTGAGGTTGGCCGAGTGGTTAGGGCGTCGGACTGGCGTACGACAGTCGCTGGTTCGACGCTGGCTGGGGGAATTATTATTTTTTTCTTTTTTTTCACGAGAAAATGACGGAAAATGATGACATAACACATTGATGTATCTCTTTTTCAAAGCTTAGTTCAGTGCTACAATAAGGTGCAATTGGATCAAAAAACGGCGCCAAACGCCATTATTGGACTATTATTAAGAGTTTATACCCTGTAAAGTGTCCCTATTATCGTTAGAAGAAAATATTCTAAGAAATATTATAGGGATGAAATTGTTACTTGGGTTGGATGGTATTGAAAATGGGCTTAATCGGTCCAAGGTTTCCCCTACCTCCCATACAAATGACCCCTCCGGTGTAGTTTAATTCGGCCATATTTTTCGACAGAATATCGCTTGCGACCTGAAATTTTCATCAATGCCTAATTGTGACATATGCTTGACGGACGTTGTGGAAAGTGGAGAAGGTCTGACTACCCCTACCCCTACAAAGCAATATTTCGTCATATCTTTTGATAGAATGTCGCGAAAAACTTCAAATTTATAGCAAATAATAGCTGCTGGATGCCTTTATAAGATATTAAATATGTATGCGAATTCGACCCATCTACCCCTTCCCCCCATTGAAAAAGTGAAATTGAATATTTTCGGTTTTACGCGCATTTTAGGTCTGTACATGGGTATAGGGTATACACTCATAGTGCTATAATTTTATGTACTTAATTTCGTGCTCAAGACGTTTTGCGGTCAGACTCACAGTTTTCCAGATATTTGCAAAAACCTGAATTTTTACGCCTTTGCCACCCTTTCCCCCTTAACCCATGACGCAATTTAGTGTAACTTTTTACTGTGTATACTTGGAAGTGTATTGAACAATTTGGCATCAAAAATTTCTTTTTATTTTGAATGTTTGGGTTTGGGTCTTTTTTGAGCCAATTGTACTATACTACTATAAAAGGACCAATCTACCCATATTTATTGTAATATTAAGGTTAAAAAATTGTTCTTTCGAGCGACAATGTTTTTTTTAAATCAGGAAACTAAATAAAGAAATAGAAGAAAGCACCTACAAAAAGATATGAAAACCCCATTAAATTACGTCGTAATCCATTATTTTAGATTATAAATTTAAAATAGCAATTCATTTGAGAGGGTTGACCAATATGTTTTGTTTTTTGCATTGAGCACTCTGTCCCCGTTAAATGATTCAAAAGCAATAACAAAGAAATATGTAAAAGCAGCTTTAAAGAAGCACTTCATCCTGTAGCAATCATATAGTAACACCAAATCCGTTTATCGTGTGACATCACTTATGGAAGTATTTTGATCCGATAAAAACTCCTTAAAACACTTTTCGAAAAGTTTACCCAAGCAACAATATGTTTTGTTTTTTGCATTGAGCACTCTGTCCCCGTTAAATGATTCAAAAGCAATAACAAAGAAATATGTAAAAGCAGCTTTAAAGAAGCACTTCATCCTGTAGCAATCATATAGTAACACCAAATCCGTTTATCGTGTGACATCACTTATGGAAGTATTTTGATCCGATAAAAACTCCTTAAAACACTTTTCGAAAAGTTTACCCAAGCAACAATTCGTTTGCTTTAAAGAAGCACTCCATACTGTAGCAATCAAATAGTACCACGAAATTCATTTATCGTGTGACATCGATTAAAGTAATATTTTGATCCGATAAAACATCCTTAAAGTATTTTCCGGAAAGCTTATATCATCATTATGGAATAAACTTAATGATGGTGGTATAAAACTTCGATAAAACTGTCTCTAAACATTAACCAAAAACGTACTCCTTTAAATACTCCACTCTTGTGTTTATAGGATGATACAGCACACACATGCAATGGTCTCTCTAAGTTAACTCGCACACATGCATTATACTCGTCTATAGCACAGTCGGTGTCATTTTTATAGTGTGACATTCGTATGGTCATTCAATAAATTGTTCACCGTAGTTTTATAGAAGGATGGACTTTGTGATTTACTGATTGACACTTTTGAAGTGCTCTGGAATACCACGTTTCTTGAATTGAATTCATTGAAATATTGCTTGAAACCAACATTTCCTCACTCCTTGTTAGCTTATGAATCAATTAAGATAATCTCAGCGCAGAAAATGTCTGTATTTTATTGAAGAATGTGTGAATTTAATAAGCTTCAACTGATTGACATATAAAGAAGAAGGTGCATAGGAGAAGGGTCGATAAAGAAGTGTCGAGCACTTGTAGTGTTTACGAGCAATGTTATCTATATGTGAGGTTGGCCGAGTGGTTAGGACGTCGGACTGGCGTTCGACAGTCGCTGGTTCGACGCTGGCCGCGGGAATTATTTTTTTTTCTCTTTTTTTTGCAATCGCGAGAAAATGACAGAAAATGATGACATAACACATGATGTGTGTCTTTCTCGAAGCGTAATTCAGTGCTACAATGAGGTTCTATTGGATCAAAAAACGGCGCCAGATGCCAATTTTGGACTATTATTCAGTGTTTATACCCTGTAAAGTGCCCCTATTGTCAATAGAAGAGAATATTTCACGAAGTATTATAGGGATGAAATTGTTACTTGGGTATAAAGTTATTATATAATCAATTCACGACTACATCCAATAAGGCTTCGATAACACTTCTCTAAACGTTAACCTAAAAAGATCCCAAGCAACAATTCGTTTCCTTTAAAGAAGCACTTCACACTGTAGCAATCATATAGTACCACGAAATTCATTTATCGTGTGAAATCTCTTAAAGTAATATTTTGATCCGATAAAACATCCTTAAAGTATTTTCCGGAAAGCTTCTATCATCATTATGGAATGTGATTTTTTAATGAATTGACACTTATGAAGTTTTCTGAAATACACAATTTCTGGATTAGAAATCCTTGAAATCTTGCATGAAACCCACACGTATGCACTCATTGTTATCTTCGAAACTAATTAAGGTGATCTCTGCGCAGAAATTCACTCTATTTTATTGATAAATGATAGGGTGCGTTGCAGAAGAGTCGATAAAGAATTGTCAAGCATTTCTATAGTAGCAACAACCATTTGTAGTGTTTCCGAGCCTTCCGAGCAATGCCGACCATATGTGAGGTTAGCTGATTGGTAGCGTGTAGGACGGGCAATCAACAGACATTGGTTCGATGCTAGCTGCGGAAATTTTGTTTTTCTATTTTTTTTTTTTGCAAATTCGTTCAATGACAGAAAATGATGATATAAAGCAAATGACGTACGTCTTTTTTGAAGCATAATTTAGTGCTACAATAAGGTTCTATTTGATTAAAAACGGCGCCAAATTCCATTATTGGACTATTATTCAGTGGTTATACCCTGTAAAGTGACCCTATTATTGTTAGAAGAGAGTATTTTACTAAGTTTAGTGCATCGACGAAATTTCCGGAGGGCATCGACTTGTGGCGTAGAAAGAGTCCAGTTTGATCAGTTTTAGCCGTAAGTGATATCAGATCAGTAAGTAGTAAAGTTCAATATAATAATAAATAGTGATACAGTAACGCAAGTGCTATCATATTGTTATATTTTTCTCGTCTTTTCTAGACGTTCCAGTAGGTTCGACCGATTTTCGCGTACACAATAATGAACAACACTCGCTTTACTGTAACACTATTTATTACAACACACACGGATATATACACGATTTACAATTTCACTAATTACTGACTAGTTATTGATCCGACATAATCCACGAGTAAAACTATACTGACTCGTCGACACTATAGTCGACGCACTTATATACTCGTTTCCACTGTTACGGAAACTTCGGTGACGCACTTTCTGGAAACTTCCGGAAAGTCGTTGTTGTTGTCTAATAGGTTAAGCTTATTTCTCGCTAGTGGCACAAGCGACATCTGGTGCCAAGTACGAAAATACAATTTGGGTTGGCATATAGACTAGATACATTGCAATATGTATATTGCACTGGTGCGTCTAGAAAAGACGGAAATATTACAGAACTTTAAAGTCCCCCAAAAATACGTAGTATCCCAAGTAACAATTTCATCCCTATAATATTTCATAGAATATTTTCTTCTAACGATAATAGGGGCACTTTACAGGGTATAAACTCTGAATAATAGTCCAATAATGGCGTTTGGCGCCGTTTTTTGATCCAATTGCACCTTATTGTAGCACTGAACTCAGCTTTGAAAAAGACATACATCATGTGTTATGTCATCATTTTCTGTCATTTTCTCGTGAAAAAAAGAAAAAAAAATAATTCCCCCAGCCAGCGTCGAACCAGCGACTGTCGTACGCCAGTCCGACGCCCTAACCACTCGGCCAACCTCACATATAGTTAACGTTGCTCGTAAACACTACAAGTGCCCAACACTTCTTTATCGACTCTTCTCCATTGCACCTTCTTCTTTATATGTCAATCAGTTGAAGTTGAATAAATCCACACATTCATCAATAAAATGCAGACATTTTCTGCGCTGAGATTATCTTAATTGATTCAATGAGTGAGGAAATGTTGGTTTCATGCAATATTTCAATGAATTCAATTCAAGAAACGTGATATTCCAGAGCACTTCATAAGTGTCAATTCTTAAAAAATCATAAAGTCCATTCCTCTTTAAAACTACGCTGAACAATTTATTGGATGATGACACGAATTTCACACTATCAAAATGAAACCGACTGTGTTATAGAAGATTATATGCATGTGTGTGTGTTGATTTCGAGTCAGACTATTGCATGTGTGTAAATGTCATTCAATAAAGACTACGAAGAAGTATTTAATGGAGCATCTTTTTAGGTTAACGTTTAGAGAAGTGTTATCGAAGTCTTATTGGATATAGTCGTGAATTGATTATATAAGAACTTTATAAACTTTTCGAAAAGTGTTTTAAGGCGTTTTTTTCGGATCAAAATACTTATATAAGCGATGTCACACGATAAACGGATTTGGTGTTACTTTATGATTGCTACTGGATGAAGTGCTTCTTTAAAGCATACGAATTGTTACTTGGGATACTCAATATTTGGAATCTATGTAAGTTGCACTAATAAAATAGGTAAAGTGCCTAGTATGGGACACCTATTGTAGCTATTCGTCTGTAAGATCAAGATGTGGTGCTGCTTGGTATATTTCGATAGGAAACGCGATCCCGTCGAACCATACAAAGCAGCACTAGATCTTACAACCATCGATCTGAGCAAACTTTAATTGGGGAATTTGTATGCATGTGGGTTTTATTGGACAATTAAGTTATCCATATGGAAACAGACTTCGACTGCCATACAATGTAACCGCCTCAACTGCTATTCGCCTTGTATGAGTACCCTTCAGTTATTATCTTCCACCGAGTGTAGTAGGTTTACATTCATTGATGCCAAGATTAGATTAGATTTGAAATGGGCTGTTGCTGTATGGTAGCCCTGGGCACTGCGACCGTTGGTCTATTGTGCCATTGCCCAAACTATGGGTTAGACGAAATCATCTAGCCGACTTATTTCGATAAACCGATTAAGCTGGCCCATGTTCAAGGAGGTGATATCCTCCTCTAAAGGGAACATAATGCCGAAGCATTCCAAGCGGCGCATTGCTAGCCTCTCACATTCACAAAGAATGTGCGCAGCCGTTTCGTCGTCAGCCTCGCAGAAGCGACAGCTCGCGTCGGTAACAATGCGCATGGTCTTTAAGTGTCTATTCAGACGGCAGTGCCCCGTGAGGAGCCCGCAAATTATCCTAACCCTGTTTCTACTCATGTTTATTAGACTTAAGGTACGTTTAGATGAGTAGTTGGCAACGAAAAGTTTTGACTGCCGAAGCCCGGGAAGAGTTTCCCAGTGTTAGGTGGCTTTGGCTTTTTCCCACTCACTTATTACATTTCTGTATGTACAATGGTATCCTACAATAGTGTTCTGATCCAATGAGGGGAGTGGCGGATGCTCTCCTTGCAAGCTCATCGGCCTGCTCATTGTCTTCGACACCCGAATGCCCAGGTACCCAGAAAAGGGTAAGACTGTTACAGGAGCCTACCTGTTGGAGGATTTCCTGACAACAACCCGCTTGGCTGTCAGTAAATATTGCTATTTTCTTGTTTATGTAGCCCTTTTCAATGCATTTTCTTGCGCACAGCTCGATTGCGTGTACTTCTGCCTGAAACACGATCGGTCGGCATCCCATTGGAATAGAAAGACTAATACCTGGGCCGCTAATTCCTGCGCCAGAACCTGTATATGTTTTTGAGCCGTCCGTGTGAAATTTGATGGTACCGGGGTGGAGTGCTCTGAACTTGTCAGTCCAGTCCTCCCTCGCCCCCGTCACTGAGTCGAATGTGCTGTCGAAACGTAACGTTTTAACCAGATAGTCTGATGACATACTAAGTAGGTTGTCATTACTTATCCATACTAACTGCACCCAGTTCAGTGGGCATGCCGTATCACATGCCTTAAGCCTGACAACGGCCAGTCTTGCCACTGCCTCAATGTGTATCTGTAGTGGTGGGAGGTTCAGCAGAACCTCCAAGGCGGCGGTGGGGCTGGTGATGAAGGCTCCAAGGACAGCTAGACAGGCCAGCCTTTGAACTTTGTCCAGATTCAGCCTACCGTCAGTAGTGGGTGCCCTTCTTCACCATACCACCGCCCCGTATTCCACAATTGGTCTAACAATTGTCTTATAGATCCACAGAATTATATCTGGTTTGACACCCCATGCTTTGCACGCATAGCTCCTGCAGATCCATAAGGCCTTAGTTGCTTTCTCTGTTACCACACTGAGGTGCTCTTTCCAGAGTAATTTCTTGTTCAGAGTGCAGAGAGCATGGCCAACTGTGACTTATACATTGAGGGACACTTCAGAGCTCTTAGCGTCCCCCTCCTACTGAATGGCATCACTGCGGCTTTTGTCGGATTGACACGTAGCCCGTTAACAGTGCACCATTCCTGTACTATTTGCAGAGCGTTCTGTAAAATATCCGGTAGGACCTCCTCGAATTTGCCTTTAACCGTGATGACCAAATCGTCCGCATACCCCTGGGTGGAGAACCTAGCTGAGTTAACTCTCCACATTAATCCATCAACTACCAAACACCACAGGAGGGGGATAGTACACCGCATTGGGGGCAGCCACGTGTGCCTTGGGCAGTGAGAGTGGTATTGCCTATACTGGTAAATATAATTCTGGACGACAGCACGCGTTGCACCCACATTCTGGTGGTATTGTCGGCCCTCTTGGATCTTAATGCCGTTCCTTTGGAATCAAATGACGTATTGTCAAAGGCGCCCTCTATATCTAGAAATGCACATAGTGCCATTTCTTTATTAGACATGGCCGCACCTCGATCTCTTCCACTAAGCTTTGTAGTGCCGATTCGGTCGATTTGCCCGGTTGATAGGCATATTGTTTTGGGTGCAGCGGCCGCGTCTTCAGAAGTGTACTCCTAATGTGAGCGTCCAGTAACTTCTCCATAGTTTTCATGAGGAAAGACGTTAGGCTAATAGGGCGATACGACTTGGGGTCGTCCGCCGGTCTTTTACCCACTTTCGGGATAAAGACTACCCTCACTGATCTCCAGGCTGTTGAGATATATCCCAAAGCAAAGCTACTTCTATAGATGCTAACCATGTGAAGGGAATCAGCTCCTTTTGTCCTCTTTGTATGAGTGCTGGAAAGATTCCATCCATGCTGGGCGATCAAACGTCCCGATTGCCCATCTTATCCTGTCATACGTGAAGATACCTCTTGCTGCTGCCCAGTCAGCTCTGTTTGCTCTGTTGGGCGGATTCATACAACTGTGGCTATCATGCACGTTATAGTCTAGTCTGCAGCCGGGGAAATGGCTTGCTAGGAGTAGCATGCCCGTACTTACGGCATCCCTCGTGATGTCCCCGTTTTCTCCTTTCAGAGTGTTAATCGAACTGCAACTGTTTTTGGCTAGTACTTTGTGCAGTCTTGCCGCTCTGGTAGTACACTTGATACTGTCGCAAAAGTTTGACCAGCTACGCATTTTGGCGTCTCTGATCTTTATGTTATATTCCGTGAGGGTGGAGCGGTACAGGACCCAGTCCCCGTTGCGCTTGGCCCTGTTAAAAAGCGGCTTCACCTTTTTCCTGAGACGAGCTAGCTCCCTATTCCACCACGGAACACACTTATATGAGGACACAATTGCCCCGGTAGTTTCGTCTACGAGTCTTTCGAGACCGAGCCACCCAGTGACTTTCTTGTCGATCTGCTGCAGATGTTCCTTCAGTATCTCGATATATCCGGACCAGTTGGTGTTTTGTGGAACTCTGCGCTCAACTGTTGCAGAATCTGCAAAGATTGGATGGAATCCTATATGCACGTGGTCGGAGAACGAGGGTTCGTCCGATACGTCATCATCATCAATGTGGCACGATAGCCCGACGTCGGGCCTTGGCCGCCTGAATCGTTGACCCCCAATTGTCGCGGTTACGTGACCTTGTCCTCCAGTTTCGGAAACCCAGCAGCTCGTGGGCGTCTTCACCTACGGAGTTCTCCCAGCGAGCTCTCGGTCGTCCACGCAACCTCGCTCCGTCAATTCGTTGTGCGTTCATAACTTTCTTTGGCATGCGATTGTCGTCCATCCATTATGTATCGTATCGTATCGTCCGATACGTGCCAACTGCGAATTCGTTCCGCTATTAGGCTGTTACACAGAGTCAAATCAAGTACTTCCTGCCATACTCAGGTTATGAAAGTGGGTTGACATCCCCTATTAAGGATGTTGAGATCTAGAGACATTATAAGTTCTAAAAGGTACTCACCTCTTCTGTTTATGTCGGTGCTGCCCCAAATCACGTGATGAGCATTAGCATCGCATTCCAGCAGTATGCGATTGTGATTTGCAGTGGAAGGCCAGTCTCTGTAGCTCTCCTGCCGGTATCTCCGTATCGCCAGGTAGGTAGGCAGATGCTACGACCAGATTATGGTTGCCATCTCGGGTGGTACAAATTTCGATGGCCACTAGGTCACTGTTAGTAAATTCTGAAAGACAAAGGTAATTAATGTGTTTGCTAACTACGATAGAGGCTCTCATTGATGCCAAGCAAAGAGAGCGTGGACTGCAGGCATAGCATATTTTCAAAATAAGCTCAAAGAAGACGTTTCATTGTTCCATTGTCCTAAAAAAACTCACGGGTGAACTAATGCACTAGCGATACAACTTTGCATATACCAGACCGAACTAAGGGAACTCCAGCCACTTCCCATTCCTTTTTGATTCTACTCAATGTGAATAACACAGACTGATTCCCTATTAAAATCTGCAACAAAACTACCGAATCAAAGGGAAATCCTATAACCAGTAGTTCTGAAAAGCTTACCAAATATGCTTCTTTTATGGATGCATATTAATTGATTAATTGATGTCTTGGGACAGTCTTCCAGATTTCATAACTCATGGAGGTCTGTCACTTGCACCAAACCACATACGAAGGTTTTTGTATCTGCAGATCCTGTACCGCCTCGTATAAAGTTTAAATCATATAAATAGTGGAGAGTCTTGCGATCGTAGGTTGAGGAATTTCCATTCACTGCTTCCGGCAGGTATAGTCTGGTAGTGTTCTTCATATGCAAATAAAAGGTAGTGCTTGTGGCTCACTTGGTTGAGTCGCACTCTAGGATGCTAGTAATCTAGAGAACCAGAAGTCGAAACTCGGCGTGGTCCCAAATTTCCGTACATGTGCAGATAAGAATTAGTATATAGTGCTTGCAACATTATATACATGATTTGCTATGTAACGTTGACTCGAAATTGCCTATAAACGGCTGAGTTAACGCACCATGGCCCCACATGGGGCTATCTAGGCTGACCAGACGTACAGCATTTTGCTGTACAGTACAGCATTTCGACCCGTCGTACAGCACTGAGAAATGTACAGCCAAATGTACAGCATTCCGAATGTCACTACAGAATAGGCCTGTGATCAGACTTGCCTGCTTTCAAGGTGTAAAAATTGACCTCTGTACCCCTTACGATTGATATTTAGCGAGATAAACGCACGTTAATGTTTGGCACCGTTCATTTCCGATACCTCGTGAGCCCTTCCCAATCTTTCTGAAATTTTGCACACACTTGTAGAGCGCCAAGTAGCTCATATTTTCTCCAAATTTCAGGGCCCGCCTATCCGTACTGCCCATATGTGGTGAACACTTCAAAGCTCTAGCTGCCAAGGATGAGAAGTTCAGCCGCCGAACGATGCGAAATTGTCCCTTTCACAAAACGATGGAAAAATCAGCCACTGTACTCCATTCGATTCCTTTATCACATCAGCCTCCATAGGAAAATGTATATTCAAGAAAGAACTCGACATGAGTTTTAGACGAAGTTTTTTTAGAATCCATTTAAAACGGTGTTAAGAGCCCAAGGGACCGGGATTGCATCATTAATATAACGACGGAGAAATGCATCCTCTCCTCCAGGAATAATGCTACCAGATTTAGGTAAGATTTTGACCTGTGGCTCCTCCATCGGTTCACTTTAATCCTGTGGCTCGCCCTTCGCTCCACTCAGATCTTGCATTGTTTGTCGTGCATTAGAGAATTCGCCAACTTTTTTGACGCTGTGCTGTTGCGAAGTAGGTGCGGGCGTAGAGAGCGCTGAGCCTATGGAAACCAGTTAGTAAGATTTAAACATCTGCTTCATTCATACGTTTATTCAGATCCTGTAGCTCGCTCTTCGCTTCGTTCAGACCCCGTTCTGTCGCGCTTTTCATAATTAGCCAACGTTCTTGCGACCAGCACTGGTGGGAAGCGGATAAGGCGAGGTGCGATCGCAGCTGAGTCGGTTGAAGGCAATTCGTAAGATTTAGACCTCTGGCTCGTCCTTACGTTTACTTAAATGCTGTAGCTAACCTTGCAATTGGTAAGATTTAGCCCTCTGGCTGATGCTTAGGTTTACTTAAATGTTGTCTGTCACTCTTTTCAGAACTCACCCACATTTTTGCAACGAAACGCTGCTGGGAAATAGGATAAGACGAGCGCAGTGAGCGGTGAGGCAATGGAAGGCAATTCACAAAACTTAAACCTCTGGCTCGTCCATGCGTTTACTCAGATCCTGTCACCCTTCGCTTCGCTCATACCTCGCTCTGTCTGTCACGCTTTTCATAATTCTGACGCTGATGGGAACCGGATAAGGCGAGGTGGGAGCGAAGCGAGCGGTGAGTTGATGGAAGGCAATTCTTAAGATTTTTTTTTAGTTCGTCCATAAGTTTACTCAGATCTACGCACTTCGCTTCGTTCAGACCTTACCCTGTCTGTCTGTCGCGCATTTTAGAATTTTTCAACATTTTTACGACGCAGTGCTGCTGCGAAGAGTGGTAGGGCGTGGAATTTAAACCGATGACTCCTCCGTTTGATTACTTAGATCTTGTAGCTTGCCCTTCGCTTAGCTTAGACCTTGCTCTGCCAGTCGCGCATTCCACAATTTTTGCCTACGCAAATCTTGGGCCTAGAAATATGACTGAGAATTTGCGTGAAACCCGAATTGCCTAAGTATTTGTACAGCATTGGGCCTTCGGGAGTCTGGTCACCTTAGGCTATACGGTACTGAGAAGAATAAGATTGTAGAGACTTCTTCACCGAACAGAAAAGTCGCTTTAATTACATACTCTTCACTTATAAAATCATCAAAATCAGGATTTTAGTGGATAATGGGGATTCTTGTCAAATTTGGACGCCCAAGTAACAATTTCATCCCTATAATACTTCGTAAAATATTCTCTTCTAACGAAAATAGGGGCACTTTACAGGGTATAAACACTGAATAATAGTCCAATAATGGCATTTGGAGCCGTTTTTTGATCCAATAGAACCTCATTGTAGCACTGAATTACGCTTCGAGAAAGACATACATAATGTGTTATGTCATCATTTTCTGTAATTTTCTCGCCATTGCAAAAAAAAAAGAGAAAAAAAAATAATTCCCGCAGCCAGCGTCGAACCAGTGACTGTCGTACGCCAGTCCGACGCCCTAACCACTCGGCCAACCTCACATATAGATAACATTGCTCGTAAACACTACAAGTGCTCGACACTTCTTTATCGACCCTTCTCCTATGCACCTTCTTCTTTATATGTCAATCAGTTGAAGCTAATTAAATTCGCACATTCTTCAATAAAATACAGACATTTTCTGCGCTGAGATTATCTTAATTGATTCATAAGCTTACAAGGAGTGAGGAAATGTTGGTTTCAAGCAATATTTCAATGAATTCAATTCAAGAAAGGTGGTATTCCAGAGCACTTCATAAGTGTCAATTCAGTAAATCACAAAGTCCATCCTTCTATAAAACTACGGTGAACAATTTATTGGATGACCATACGAATGTCACACTATAAAAATGACACCGACTGTGCTATAGAAGAAAATAATGCATGTGTGTGAGTTAACTTAGAGAGACCATTGCATGTGTGTGCTGTATCATCCAATAAACACAAGAGTGGAGTATTTAAAGGAGTACGTTTTTAGGTTAACGTTTAGAGACAGTTTTATCGAAGTTTTATACCACCATCTTTAAATTTATTCCATAATGATGATATAAGCTTTCCGGAAAATACTTTAAGGATGCTTTATCGGATCAAAATATTACTTTAAGCGATATCACACGATAAATGAATTTCGTGGTACTATATGATTGCTACAGTATGGAGTGCTTCTTTAAAGCAAACGAATTGTTGCTTGGGCGGCTCAAAACTAATGAATCCAATGCCTAAAATCAAAATTACCAACGAAACCTTTGCGGTCCCATTAAAGTACAAACAATCGATTGAAGACACTTTGCCAAAAAACATGATCTAATTAACTGGAACACACAACACAAATGTTTAAACAATTGCTTAATTAGTCTGTAGAGGTTGGCTTAGGTAAATTCGCATTTTATCAACTAAACCGGCAGTTACTTAGAAAATTGAATTCAAAAATAAAAATTGCTTAAATGGCTCAAATACACGGTCATAAATATGTAAACAGCTGTATTTGCGCAAACACACTAGACGCATATAAGTATATGTACATACATAGTAAACTTTATGAGTTATTGTCTTGTTTTTAGCATGGATAAAATGTACTCGTATTTAACTAAGACGCTGATGGTTCGCAAGTGTTAAAATATTTGCACACTTTGAATTAGACTGCACTTCCTCTAGAATATTTTCACCTCTTATCGTCATTTACCTACATTTTATTTGTATTTTTCAAGATTGTCCTCACAAAACAACTTATCCAGTAGAAAGGTGTCTTGAAAACACTTGGTAGATAAATATTATAAAGTACACAATAATTCATATTATGGCTATGAGTTATGATAGGTGTTTTTTTTTACGTAAGGTAAAATAGTAAATTCACTCATATTTACCCCCATGACATAATTTGCCGGTGTATGACGATGTCTCTGCGTAGAAAATTATCTACGGAAAATACATATTGTTGAAGAAAACAGACATTCCTTTATGCAGATCTTAATTCTAGTGGACCTGAAAAAAAATTGGAAAAGGAATGTAATCGCGGCTCCTTTGATATGATACTCGTCTCGTCCTCCTCAAGGACGACCGGTCTCGAATACAAAATTTTGCAAATTTGATCGGCCTGATTCAACTGTCAGTAATTTGCACTTAACATTTTTATTAAAATTTTAAAATACTCGTAATTTAAGGGCATTTTTCCTAATTTAGAATTAATACTTGACCCACTCACTGGCTCACTTGGTTGAGTAGCACTCTACGATGCTAGTAATCTAAAGGTCCGGAGATCGAATCTCGGCGTGGACCAGGAAATATATAATGCTTGCAACATTATATACACTCCGAAACTCTATTATGCAATGTACTGTTATAGTTTTCTCGTCTTTTCTAGACGTTTCATTGGGTTCGACAGATTTTCGCGTACACTATAATGAATAACACTCGCTTTACTGTAACACTATTTATTATAACTACACGGATATACACGGTTTACAATTTCTACTAATTACTTCACTAATTATTGACTCGACATTATTCATGGCTAAAACTAGACTGACTCACCGACACTAGTCGACGCCCTTATATACTAGTTTCCACTATTCCAGAAACTTCGGTTACGTACTTTCCGGAAACTTCCAGAAAGTCGTTGTTGTTGTCTTGTCGGTCAACCCTATTCTCGCTAGCGACACTAGCGCCATCTGATGCCAAGTACGAAAATACAATTTGGATTGGCGTATAGTCTAGACACATCACATTACCCCCTCCTTAAACCTGTTCGTCCCGAACAGAACACGCTTCGGTCTCCTCCGTATCGTCGCCTCGATAGAGTGCCAGTCGATCCACATGTATGATCTTCATTTTCGCTCTCGGCTTCCGATGCTCGTCCTTTAACAGCTGCACAACTCGTACACCGACGGCACCACTCCTCAACGTCACCTCCAACATCCACCCAGTAGCATCGTTTGTTTCCCGATTCACAGACAACGGGAGCAGGTTGTTTCGCACTTCGCACGAGCCAGCCGTTCAATATCTTGCGCCAATTGCTGAAGAGTATCTCCTGGCTTCTGTGTCCGGTTACGAAGCTGCGATCGATAAATTTGCTTCATGTGCTCGTCACCGTATCGCCCATCCAACGCCTTCACAAGTTCCACATAAGATGTCTGCAGTGGAGCAGGAATCGATTGCAGGATTTCAGCAGCAGGTCCTCTCAATGCTAGAACAAGAGCCGTGGCACGCTCACTGTCCGACCAACCATTTACCACTGCAGCAGCCTCAAATTGTGTCTTGTAGATGTTCCAAGACATTTGTCCATCGAAAGTCGGCGCTTTTAGACTTTTAATATTCGAGTCGGCTTTAAATATTTCACTTTCTCTCGATGCTTTGAGGTCACTATTAGAATTCTGGATATTTCCGACTACTGCTGCATTCTGCGGGTATTGGTTGACATTCGTTGTTTTCAAACGTTCCAGATCGTTCTTTAACATCTGGACTTCTGCCGCCACTGACTTGATTTTATCAGAATTTTCTCGCGATTTCTCGTCGATTATCTTCAGCACTTCCGTTTGCTGCTTTTCAAATTGTTGTTCAAGACTGGTCTTTAGATGGCTGAACGCTTCTTCCTGCTTGTTCGCTATCGACCTTTCCGAACCCGCAATTTGTTGTTTCAGTTCGGACTTTATCGATTCTTCCATCTTGCGCATTGCCTCCTCGGACTTGGCTGACCGTTCATTTTGTTCTGCTGCTCGCTGGTTCAGCTCCGCCTTCATTGATATTAGAAATTGCATCATAGGGTCCATGACTTATTCTGCACTTGGCTCGCAGATGTCTTGCTCCTCCAGAAACTCTACCGTATCGGGATCCTGTCCTTCCTCTCTTAGTGCGTCCATCAGCCGAGCAAGCAACGCGCTTTTATTTCCTGAAGTCGACAAATTCCTTTTCGCCAGCTCACGCTTCAATTCGGCCGTTGTTAATTGCGAGATATTACGCGGCATTTTGTTTCTCGACTATAAACTGTCCACAGTTTAATTTTACACGAATCTAACTTTCTAGAATGTTTTCGAATGTTTGACGTAACGACACTTATTCACTTTCGAGAAGTTTTTCTGTCCACAGTAGTCCAACCCGAAGTTCGCAAGTTCACTTTCCAGAACTTTCCGTCGTGAATTTTCCAGAAAATTCTAGTCGAGTTCTCGAAGGTTCACAAACACACGCAATTTCACGTTTACCGGATCTCGTCACACTAGTCCGACACGATTGCGTTCACTTTCCAGAATTTTCTGTCGCGAATTTTCCAGAAAATTCTCGTCACCTTCTCGAATGTTCACTAGGCACACGCAATTTCATGTTTACCGGATCTCTTCACACTAGTCCGACACGATTGCGTTCAATTTCCAGAATTTTCTGTCGCAAAATTTCCCGAAAATTCTCGTAGAATTCTCAAATATTCCCGAATACATTCATCACACAGTTTCACGCACTGAATCTGTCCACACTAGTTCAACACGACCGCGTAAGTTCACAATCCAGAACTAGTCGACGCCCTTATATAAAGGGTTTTCCAATAGGGACGCTTGATCTTTGAAATGAAAAAAAAAATACATGTAGGAGAGATATTTGCGAATTTTTTTTTTTATTTGAAAGGTCCATCGACCCCATTACATATGGAATATGACATCATTCAAATGACCGCCACGGCTTCGGTTGGTGGCGCGCACACGAAAGGTCCAATTTTCGATGACTCTGGCGCACAAATCACCGTCAATGGTGAGCGATACCGGTCGATGATAACCAACTTCTTTTGGCCTGAAATCGAGAATATGGATCTGCACAACATGTGGTTTCAACAGGACGGCGCTACGTGCCACACAGCACACGCTACGATGGATGTTCTGCACGAGCAATTTACGGGCATGGTCATCTCGCGCGGAGGCGACGTGAACTGGCCACCGAGATCGTGCGATTTGACCCCGCTGGACTTTTTCTTGTGGGGTTTTCTTAAGTCGCAGGTCTATGCCAACAAACCGCAAACCACCGATGCCCTCAAAGTTAACATACGCCACGCCATCGATCAAATACAGCCCGATTTGTGCGCCAGAGTCATCGAAAATTGGACCTTTCGTGTGCGCGCCACCAACCGAAGCCGTGGCGGTCATTTGAATGATGTCATATTCCATATGTAATGGGGTCGATGGACCTTTCAAATAAAAAAAAAATTCGCAAATATCTCTCCTACATGTATTTTTTTTTTCATTTCAAAGATCAAGCGTCCCTATTGGAAAACCCTTTACTAGTTTCCACTATTCCAGAAACTTCGGTGACGTACTTTCCGGAAACTTTCAGAAAGTCGTTGTTGTTGTCTTATCGGTCAACCCTATTCTCGCTAGCGACACTAGCGCCATCTGGTGCCAAGTACGAAAATACAATTTGGGTTGACGTATAGTCTAGACACATCACAGTACCGTTGACTCGAAGTAGCCTATAAACGGCTGAGTTAACGCACCATGCCCCAAGCGGTTACGGTACAGAGAAGAATTAATACGTACACATTTAAATTTATCGTTTATAGATTTTAGATTGGAAAAAAAAAATTGGATTGGATTGGGAGTCCGAAATTGGCAAATTGCTCTTATATTTTCTTTACCATATACGTTTCAAGATTTAACATGGGCGTAGCCAGAGGGGGGCAGGGAGGGCCCCCCCGGTCTATGAAGATGGTAAAGAAATCCTTATCGATGTAGTAAAAAATCGCTACACTATATAACATTTAAAAAAATTTTCCCTTTTACCACTCAAAGTGCTGCTTGTAAAGAACGGGTTTCATATTTCAGTGTCTTTCAAGTTCTTCTTTTTCTTCTCAGTACCGTATAGCCCCTTGTGGGGACATGGGCCTTAAGTCAGCCGTTTATAGGCAATTTCGGTCAACGTTACATTGCATATCATTTTGGAGTGTATATAATAGGTGTGTTTTTTGGTTATCCCGTGTAGGTTTGGGTAACAAAACCCCGTATAAAAAAAATGCCAGCTGACCCACCTGTCATTTTTTTTATATGAAGTTTCGTTACCCAAACCTACACGGGATAACCAAAAAAGCATACCTAATGTTGTAATCACTTTATATTTCCATTTACATGAACGGAAATTTTGGACCACGCCGAGAATCGATCTCCGAACCTCTAGATTAGTAGCTTCGTAGAGTGCGACTCAACCAAGTGAGGCACAGAGCAGGTCTTTCAAGCTATTAAATCAAAATTTATTTTCTACCTGATTTATACCAGCAATAAAATTTAGCTACTGTTAATACTTTGATAAATTTAGAGGTAATCTTATTAAAACCGTGAACCATATTTCAATCAATAAAGGATTTATAAATATTCTGACGATGCTTCTTTGCTAAGATGAAAGTGGCAGACAGTGGCGCAATCACGGGAGGGGCTAAGGGGGCTCAAGCCCCTCCCAGGCCCAGAAATTGTGAAATGAAAAATTGCAAAATTTAATATGAAGAAATGATTTTAATTGCAGATTTTATAAAAAAAAGAATTACTGTTCTCAGAGAATAGATTATTACCTGTTTCGATGGTCTATGCAAGTAGCAACATCCTTACCACTTGAAAAAAACATTACAATATTTGATCGACGAAAATCATGCATCTCTGAATTTTAACAGGTTTATTTGGCGATAGGCGGTCCGTAACTCAGTGAAAAAAAGGGAAACGCAGACAGCTGATCCTGCGGGTTTAACCCTGGCATAAATATGAAATACATGTTCTCAGAATGCAGTCTTGAAGACTACAATATTCGTAATTTTCAGGACTTACATTATTATACATATCTGGGACGGAGAACTCACGTGGGATTGTCGTTAATCAATAACATAATCAGATCCTGCAATCTCTCGATTCTTGGTCTTTGGAAAATTTTAAACCCACTGCAAGCGTAGTAACTAATCAAATAAAATTGCATGAAAACTTTTTCATGATGACTTTGAACCACGTTTTCCTGGCCTAGATTTTTCCCAATCCTTGAAATTCTCTAGCAATAAGTACAGAGCTAGTGGTCTAAAAAAAATGTAGGCGAGTTGCATGTAACCAGAAGTAAAAGTCAAAACACGAGCAAGTGCAACTTATCCTTAAAAGACGAACAAGGTTATTCTCAATGGTATTTTCTTAAAACTTGAATCTAAAATTACAATGCTTGAATAGTGATTCGAAATTGGCTTTTCATGAAAACAACAGAAAGAACGAGCCGATTACGAGTATGACATTTGACTCGCGTTTTCAAGACCATATAAGTTACGAAAAAATGTACATCGAAAGTAAGGTTGAAACAGCATCATTACTGATTTAGAAGCACCACCACCTAGCTTGTGGAGGCATGCTCTAATCTCCAGTAATGTGGATAAACTTAACCCCCTCCAGGACAAGATTCTGGTTGCGCCACTGGAAACAAACTGATTTCGCAAGTGGAATATGCAGACCGAGATACAAAAAATGCACTGAAAATAGACAAACTACGCTAAAAAAGGCAGATATTCGAGGCCAGTTGAGGTCGTGAGTTCGAAAAACACCATAAAATGAATTCGTTCACGGGGAATCTGGAATCCATGACCCTGTGCACCAATCCAACCACAAGCCAGGCTACTCTAAAATTTGCTAACAATATTTCTGTGACCGGAAATTTCAACTCCTAAAAAAATAATGATTTTGAAAACATTTTGGGCTTGCCCCCCCCCTGACCGAAATCCTGCCTACGCCCATGTAACAAACATTATTGTAACAGACACTCTATAATGACGGGAAAACATAAAGTCAATGACCAAAATTCAGATCAATTTAGACAAGAAACATGATAAATGTTTTTAGAAATATATATATATTTATTCATATGTATTTACATCAAAAATTGGAATATACAAGTTTTTACGTACATTAATTTTCCAGAAAAATATATGTTTTTACATAATGAAATATGTTTGTTATGTACGTATTTATGTATCTATAGTTGATGATGATCTACTTGAATGATAGTGATAGTAAATTTACATATGATTTAAATGGTGATTACTTTGAGATGATAAAAATTTTTATAGTTTGATTGCTTCAATTATTTTATTTTACGTTTTTATGACTACTGTTAGCTGTGTATTTATTGAATTAGTAATTTAATTTATATTGCAATACAATGCAATTTATTTTACTTCTTTTTATAATACACTTTCACTTTATTAAAGAAAATAGGCGAATAATTGTGCTACTTGTTACTTTCTTTATAAAAATAATTACATGCATATAAAAATATTCAGATTTTACTCACACCATTTTTTTATTATTATTAGTTTTGTTCAAGATTGTTTATTAGTGATTAATTCAATTTACATCTTGTTTTATATGTATTTATGAGTTTTGCATCTTTACAAGAATATATAAATCAAAAATATATATTTTTGTCGTTTTCCGTTTCTATACATACGATTTATGCTCATTTTTTAAAATACAAAATTGTAATTGTAATTTCTTCAATTGCAACTTTTAACGTTGTTTTTTTTTCAATTGTATGGCTACTTTGGGAGAAAAGTCGTTCTTTTCTTATGCCGAATAGACACGGTGGAAGGTCTTATTTGACAGAAATAAGATCCATTTTAATCCAATTGAATCCATGAATTCGTCGTGGAAGTGCGGCCTTAAAGAAACACGTTGTATCCACCAGTTCAATCAATCCATTCGAATATTAACTGATTCATTATTGGAAAATCAATGCGAATCAAATGATATCATCCCCAACATGCAAGAACCGTGAAACTACCAAATTAGCGATTTTGAGATAATCAGATTTTTTTTTACCTTATTCAATGAAGAATCTATTTCTATGCCAACAAAAACTAAAATCATTTTCTCCATTGAGAAAATGCAAACACGTTTTCCCGAATGTCTAAATATATGCACAGACAAGATGCTATGATCATGAATCTCTATACAAATCCAACAAAAAAAAAAACAAAGCACAACTTGACATTAACCTCGGAATAAATGGATTACTACCGCTCTTTTTCTTATCTGTTTTAGATCAATACTGGCTATATAAATCCTGATTTGAAGCCCTGAGGACCCTGTGCTAACTTTTTGCCGAGCGCGAAAGGGTTATTTTTTCTCCCTTTTTTACATTTTCAAAATATTTTCAAAACTGGTTATCTTCGAGGAAAATAGTGCGGGCCCACGTAACAATTTCATCCCTATAATACTTCGTAGAATATTTTCTTCTAACGATAATAGGGGCACTTTACAGGGAATAACGAGACCCAGTTCTAATCGTGCGAATAGCACGATGAGTGTATACCCTATATCCATGTACAGACTAGGGATGTCAAAAACCGGCCCATAACCCGGTTGTCGGTTTTTTTCGTTTTTTTTGCAAAGCCGGTTAAACCGTCCGGTTTTAACCGGACTCCAAGTACCGGTTTTCCGGTTAACCGGTTCTTTTCATTGATTTGCCTAGAATTTTTCTAAAAAAAATGCTTACACACTTTGCAATTGCTGGTGTTCGTATCGTATGCAAAATTAACTTAAAATTCACGTACATGATGTACTAAGACAGCTAATTTAAAAGAAAAACATATTGAACCAAAAAGACAATCAAATAAAATTGTCAGATGTGATTTAATTATTTTATCAAGTTTTGAAAAAAAAAATTTCAAACATTTACAACAGGGGCCATCCTAATTTCTCTTGCGGAATACGAAATCTTTTAGGGACACGATCATACGCGAAATGCACTGATATATTATACACCTTCGAGCAGGTATTAATAGAAGGAGGGGCAACATCGCTTAAAAAGTGTGCCGAAAGCGCAAATTCATGGGAGAGAAAAATACAATAACACACTGTTGAAGCAAAGCGATTTGACACAAGTAAAGTAACAGTACATCTCGATTCAAACAAAGTTCCATGCTTTGACAACCCACTTTTAAAGACAAAGAGAATGAAGAAGAAGAACAATTCAACCAAGCGCGCACGAATTTTTGACACAATTACTACTTTACTGTTAGATGCTTGCTCTCCCATGTATTAGATTCTCGGCACATTTTTGAGCTGTCACTTTGTATGGAATTCGTGACTTTCGCCCTCTCCTTCTATTAATACCTGCTCAAAGTTATACACGAATATTAATTTACTTTCACCAGTGGCGGAACAACTTCACTCGGGGCCCTCCCGCCAACTTCTTGAGTGGGCCCCCTTACACTGAGAAAAAAGGGTGAAATCAATCAAAAACACTCTTGATGGTCGATCTTCACTTTTCAGTCATAAGTCACAGTCATTTTCCATACAAGTTGACATATTTTCAGTTAATTGATTGACTGACATTCTGTCAAATTGTATGGGAAATAGCTGTGACTGAAAAGTGTGGATCGATCTTAAACCAACTCTTTTGAAACATGATTTTGACGTTACAGTGTTTCTACAAAAATTAAAAACGTCGTACTTAAAATTAACTTTACTGAGACTGAGACCAACTTTGACTATTTGCATTCTTATTTTGAGAATATCGTTCTTGTTGCAACGTTTATTAAATTATTGATTTCACCAATGGTTTGTTTTTAATAAAAACGAATTCGATCCGCGAACCTATGATTTTAAGACGGAGCGCGCTACCTATCCTAATGCCGCACACACACGGTCAATCCTAATCCTTTTTTTCTTATTTTTCGTCCTGTTAAAATCGAAGAATGTGTATGAATTTGACCGAACGAATAATCCAAAAAATGGATTCGGACGCTTCGTGTGTGGGCGGCCTAAGTTTGTAACTTGCTAGACAATTGAAAAAAGCGACACGTTATTAATTTAACTCTATTTCTTGTCTCAGCTTTAAATTGAAGTGTGCTCTAATTTAAATCCTTCAATTTTAAGAACGATTGTACTTAATCTAAAATTCAACCAAATGTGGCTTTTGCACCACAGCCCTAATGACCGTGTATATACCGCAAGCAAGATAAACTAGGCCGTACTTACTAGTTTGAACTAAGTTTAGTACCATTCTCAAACTATTTTGTTCGTGTTTGACAGTTCATGACAAAGTGGATTGGAAATTCGCCCAAAAGTTACAAAAAGAAAAGAAAAAAGTTTTAAGATAGTTTATTTGCCGAGGTGCATGAAGAATCATTTTGCCCATATGGTACTTGGCAAGGAAAAGGGTGGGTCGCATTACAAACCGCGTTACAGCAAATAGCGCAGCCATTTAAAGTAAATTGTTTGGTGAAAATTTGAGGATCCGGATTGTCTCATGAACTTCCAAAGATTTTAGGACAATATTACATTTGTTTATCTAAGGAATCTGGACCTGTCGTGCACTGTGGCTCAGATCGTTCAGTCGCCACTCTGTGGTATAAAGATTTATAGAGAAACGAGTTTCCAAACTCGTCATGACCCGCCGCAAGTCTATTCAGAAGATTATAATAAGAAATATTCTTATCATAGAATAATAAACTAACAATCAAACTCCGAATTCAGTTGTCTTTGAATCGTTGACGACAATACACTGTAGTCGTCAACGCACCATGTTCCAGTAGGAGTTAGGGTAAATCAAGAAGGGGACCTGGTGAAAGAGGAACTAAATTTAGCATTTATTTTTACTTCGATAAGTGTATATCTCTTCTTGTCTACAAAAAATATCTATGTCGGAGTGTTGTTTTTCGCAGTCGTGTGGTTCGAGAAATCTTTCATGTGACTTTTGGGCCCCTAAATCTCGTGCCCCCCCCCCCCGCCACGCGGGCCCTGCGGGCCCTTATGCGCCGCCCCTGACTTTCACGTTGTACAACCAAGATACATATGAAACTAATGAAACGCTGTGCTAACATAAACAATATCTGCCTTGGAAGAGATAGGATACAAGAGGTAATTTGAAGAAGCGATTGTTCTACGAGCAATAGCAAAAAAAGAGCGTTCGACCATTGTTAAAGGGCTGAAAACGATTTTTTTCCATAAGGGATAAGTAATAGAATTGCAGGCTGTAAAATCAAGAAAACATAAAAAATTGTATGAATTTTGAAATAATTTTTTTCCGGTTTTAACCGGATGGACCAACAACCGTCCGGGTTAAGACCGGGAGGAGAAAAAAACCGAAAAAAACCGGTTAATTGTTCTGAAAGTACCGGTTTTCGGACTAACCGTCCGGTTTTTGACATCCCTAGTACAGACCTAGAAGGCACGCAAAACCCAAAAATTCAATTTCATCTTTTTTGTAGGGGAGGGAGGCGGGTAGATGGTTTGGACCTGGCACATATTTAATATTATATGAAGGCATCCAATAGCTACCGTTTGTAACTTATTTGAAGTTTTTCGCGACATTCTAGCAAAAGATATGGCTGAATATAACTTTGTAGGGGAGGTAGGGGTAGGGGTAGTCGGACGTTCTCCACTTTCCGCCAACTTCAAGCATATGTCACAATTAGGCATTCATGAAAATTTCAGGTCGCTAGCGATATTCTGTTGGAAAATATGGGCAAATTAAACTAACGGAGGGGTAATTTGTATGGGAGGTAGGGGAACCCTTGGTCCGATTTGGCCCATTTTCAACACCATCCAAGCTTTTATCAAAGCAATCATCTGACCTAAATTTCAAAACGCTAGCTTCATTATTTCGGGAGTTATCGTGCGATCATGTGTTATGTCATCATTTTCTGTCATTTTCTCGCGATTGCAAAAAAAAAGAGAAACAAAAAATAATTCCCGTAGCCAGCGTCGAACCAGCGACTGTCGTACCCCAGTCCGACGCCCTAACCACTCGGCCAACTTCACATATAGATAACATTGCTCCTAAACACTGCAAGTGCTCGGCACTTCTTTATCGACCCTTCTCCTATGCACCTTCTTCTTTATATGTCAATCAGTTGAAGCTAATTAAATTCACACATTCTTCAATAAAATACAGACATTTTCTGCGCTGAAATTATCTTAATTGATTCATAAGCTAACAAGGAGTGAGGAAATGTTGGTTTCAAGCAATATTTCAATGAATTCAATTCAAGAAACGTGGTATTCCAGAGCACTTCATAAGTGTAATTAAATCACAAAGTCCATCCTTCTATAAAACTACGGTGAACAATTTATTGGATGACCATACGAATGTCACACTATAAAAATGACACCGACTGTGCTATAAAAGAATACAATGCATGTGTGTGAGTTAACTTAGAGAGACCATTGCATGTGTGTACTGTATCATCCAATAAACACAAGAGTGGAGTATTTAAAGGAGTACGTTTTTAGGTTAACGTTTAGAGACAGTTTTATCGAAGTTTTACACCACCATCTTTAAATTTATTACATAATGATGATATAAGCTTTCCGGAAAATACTTTAAGGATGTTTTATCGGATCAAAATATTACTTTAAGCGATGTTACACGATAAATGAATTTCGTGGTACTATATGATTGCTACAGTATGGAGTGCTTCTTTAAAGCAAACGAATTGTTGCTTGGGAAGTGCCAGGTCTCGATGCAGGAAGGTTGTGTAGGCATGTGTACTATATTTATGGATTCAATTAATGTTTATTGTGTATCGTCGGCTTGTTTGCGTTGACCATTCTAAAATGTCGAAATACGTATTCGGAAGTGGAAAAAAAATAATCGGAGACCAAAAAGGAAAAAAGAGGAAAAATAACACCCACATTTCAATTAATGTGTTTCTTCGTCTTAAAGGTCTGGATAGACATCGGGCGGAATGAAAATGAAATTTTTGTCCGCTGCGATTTTTTCTATGAAAATGCATGCTTACTGTCGTGGAACATGTCGGAAATGATGGGGAATTCCATAAGCTACAATCCGATTATGGTTCCAAAATTTGTCTCTGCCATTTTATGTGTTATTTTTCGATTCCCCGGTCATTAGATAATTTCCGCGATGAACTCGTCGTGGACAGTGAATCGGTTTGACGTTTGCAAAATTCACCACGCCCGACGGAGAATATGCTACAGAGTCGACTCATTTTCACGTTGAAAATGCATTCGGACTAGGGGGAAATTTTTTTTTTTAGTTATTTTTAAGATGATTTAGGACGTAAAACGCATTTGCAGCAATTTTCGAAGCTAAAATTTTAAATTCACCACGGTTTTTATGCCGGTTCATTACCGTTTCATTTTCATTCCGCTCGAACTCTATCCGGGGCTTTATTAGGAGCATTTCATCTCGGCGCGGCTGCTCTCAACTCTTCTTACATGCACTGGTGTTAAAATAAAAATCTTGGCCCAGTAAAGGTCCATCCAGACTGATCTCCAAATGGTTGCACGTGCAACCAACTGGCAGTTGTCACTGCGTCCAAACTGATCGCCATTTGGTTTGGGTGTGCGTCCAGTTTTGATATTCAATATGGCAACTCAACCAACCGCTTGTCAAATTCAAAGTGACAATTTTGCAACTATTGTTCGTTCTTTTGTGTGAAATAAATTCATTAAGCCAAAAGCCAAGTAGCACACTTAAAGTTTCCGAAGGTACAGCCAACAGTTTTGAGTATTTGTGTAACAATTTTAAAGGTGCATCTAAATTGACTTCTAAATGAATGCGCGTCCAAAAACTGGCATCACGTTCGGGCTACCAAATGGAGACAGAAAATGACAACCAAAATTTCATTTTGGAGATTTTTTAAAATTTAATTATCAAAATCGGACTCTGCGTGTTTGAATTATTACACGGCCATTCAAGAATTTTTCAATTTCACACAAAAAAACGAACAAAAGTTGCAAAATTGTCACTTTGAATTCGACAAGCGGACGTCCAAGCGTCAGCTGGCATATGATTGAGTTACCATATTGAATATTAAAACCGGACGCCCAACCAAATGGCAGTCAGTTTGAATGCAATGACAACTGCTAGTTGGCAGCACGTGGTGCCACTTGGTAGTCAGTCCGGATGGACTTTTATACCTAATATACTGTATTGTATTGTACTGACCTGGTTACTTGAAACCCTACTCCTGAATTAGGACCATGCCTGCCGTCTCTTTTACTCATCAAACGTATAATCGCCGCGGATATACCCGTATCAGGTTGGAGTTTCGTCGCCTGTTTTGTCGATATTCTGTAATTGACGATCTTCAGACGAATGCCATTGCATTCAACTTCAAGATAGGGAGTGGGGTTAAAGCTGATGCAGGGAGTGCATGTGTTGGCAGACCTGCATTCCGACACCTGGCACCAAAAAAGACAAGTTTTCATACTGGCCAATTTTGCTCCCTGTGTGGCAGGGTACACAGATTTTTGGTGAGTTGCGACACCACGGACCCGAGTAGCGCACGCGGCCGTGAGTGGTTCACAGTGAGATTAGAGCCCACGGCCTTGTGCACCGAAGGTGTGCAAAATAACCACAACACCAGCTAGACTGGGTCCCCATCCGGATGTGAAAAGCAGGACTACATATAGCCTTAAGCTGATGGGTAGTCATAGTTCAAACGAACCTGGAATATGCACGTCTGAATTCCGCGTGTGGCATAACCTTTAAGGGGCCGAAGGGGGATCACACCTGCTACTGAGAAGTCTTTAGCAAATAGTGCATCTCAGGGATGGGTTTGCCCAGGGTATCATGGTCCCTTCCCACCATGTCGGTTGAACTCGAGGTGGTTGGAGGTTGTTACCCAAGTCAACCAGCTGGAGTCGCGACCCTGGGGTTGGGAAGGAAGAAATCCCCATTTGACAATTAGATCCTGTCAACAAAATGCCAAAGGTTCAAACAGTCCGATGGACTTAGGCACCCCCTGAAGGAATACTCCCATAAACGACACTTTATGACCAATTTGGCTCAGACTTGGGCAATAGAAGTGACCCTATTTTCTACATAGCACACAGCTGGAATTTTCGAAGTCGGTTGCACTAACAGCAAATAAAGATATCAGGACTGAGATAAAAATCCTACCAATTGAACCAGAAAAAATAAACACATAGAACACAATACAATACAATTCACAAACAAACACAACATTCTTGCATCGAACATTCATGGCTCTTGCCAGGGAAGCAGTTGGGTATTTTACGGGAAGAAATGGGCGTGGTCCGCCCGAAGAGGCTGAAAATAGGACCACGATTTATTTTGGTATTGGTACCTGGCGTGGGTTGGCTACTTAAAGGATGGAGGTTACAGGAAATATAATTTCGAGTGTGGAGACGAACCTATAGCCATTTAGACAGATATAGGAAGTGAAGTAGCTCCCCTATTTCCGCTTCCGATGCATCCGCTAGGCGCTGTAATCGGAATGTCCACGTGCTGCGCATGAGAGCTGTCCAGAGTTGCCCCCAGTTTGGCCAACTCATCTGCAACTCTTTTCCCTGTATGTTACTATGTCCCGGCACCCAAAGTAGGGTGACTGTGTGCCTTCCTCCAAGGTTGTTCAGTGTTTCTTTACAGGTTTTCACAAGCTTGGCGGATATCCCTATGAATTACAGTGCCATGATAGCAGCCTGACTATCTGAACAGATAGCTATGTTGTTGTTGTCTTGTATGTTCCCGAGTGCATGATATGCTTTCATGATTGCAAAAAATGTAGCCTGGAAATTGCTGGCATGATCAGGGAGACGGTATGATTCAGAGATATTGAGTGTGGCACAGAAGACTCCTGCACCCACCCCACAGTCCATTTTCGATCCATCTGTGAAAAGGGAGAGATCGTATTCCCCTTATTCAACTGTTAACTCAAACACCATCCATTCGCACCTGGTCGGAAGCCCGACATCGAAGTTATTCCCGAAACTTGGTGTAGTCACAGTGGCCATATGGATTGGCAGTCCAGCGACCCGACTCTTTCACCCTGACCGCACTACATGCCGCTAGTTCTTTAATAAAAAGATTGATAGGCAGAGGATGTAGGATTACAATCAACGCATCCCTCGGGCATGTTCGCATATTCCCTGTGATGCTGTTCAGAATGCAAGCATTCTGTGTGACTGGGTGCATACCAGCTGGCAATATTGCGCTTGCCTAGCTGGCTATGCGCACCAGTCAGTCTGTTTTTAGACTGCAGCAAGGCAAGTTTGTTTTTTAATTGCAAGAGTTACAAGTTACAATAAAAGTTGGTTTTTTTGATATTTTTCCAACTATAAACAGGCGTTTAATTTCACAATCATTTTCAGTTTCCTTTTGGTCGAAAACAGATGCCAAGACATGTCGACCTTTGCACCCTGTCTAGCTTCGTTACATTATAAGCTCTACTGGTCACCAGACCAGTGCCCCATAAGTTAAGATGGAGCGTACAATCGCGGTGTAGAGCCAGAGTATCACATTTGGCTTAATGCCCCACCTTCTAGTCAATATTGTCTTGCAGGTTTAGAAAGCTACGCAGGCTTTCTTAACACGCTTTTCTATGTTTAGCTTCCAGCTAAGCTTTCGGCCGAAAACGGCTCCCAGATACTTTAAGCTGAGTGATAGTGTGAGTTGTTGTCCATTTAGTTTTGGAAAGAAAAAAGGTAGTAACTTGATTTTTGCAGTAAACAGCACCAGTTTTGATTTGCTTGGGTTTACACCAAGGCCATAGCTTCTGGCCTAGTTGCTAACCAGCCCCACCCAAGTAACAATTTCATCCCTATAATACTTCGTAAAATATTCTCTTCTATCGACAATAGGGGCACTTTACAGGGTATAAACACTGAATAATAGTCCAATAATGGCATCTGGCGCGGTTTTTTGATCCAATAGAACTTCATTGTAGCACTGAATTACGCTTCGAGAAAGACATACATCATGTGTTATGTCATCATTTTCTGTCATTTTCTCGCGATTGCAAAAAAAAAGAGAAAAAAAATAATTCCCGCAGCCAGCGTCGAACCAGCGACTGTCATACGCCAGTCCGACGCCCTAACCACTCGGCCAACCTCACATATAGATAACATTGCTCGTAAACACTACAAGTGCTCGACACTTCCTTATCGACTTTTCTCCTATGCACCTTCTTCTTTATATGTCAATCAGTTGAAGCTAATTAAATTCACACATTCTTCAATAAAATACAGACATTTTTTACGCTGAGATTATCTTAATTGATTCATAAGTTAACAAGGAGTGAGGAAATGTTGGTTTCAAGCAATATTTCAATGAATTCAATTCAAGAAACGTGGTATTCCAGAGCACTTTATAAGTGTCAATTCATTAAATCACAAAGTCCATCCTTCTATAAAACTATGGTGAAAAATTTATTGGATGACCATACGAATGTCACACTATAAAAATGACACCGACTGTGCTATAGAAGAAAATAATGCATGTGTGTGAGTTAACTTAGAGAGACCATTGCATGTGTGTGCTGTATCATCCAATAAACACAAGAGTGGAGTATTTAAAGGAGTACGTTTTTAGGTTAACGTTTAGAGACAGTTTTATCGAAGTTTTATACCACCATCTTTAAATTTATTCCATAATGATGATAAAAGCTTTCCGGAAAGTACTTTAAGGATGTTTTATCGGATAAAAATATTACTTTAAGCGATGACATCGACGATAAATGAATTTCGTGGTACTATATGGTTGCTACAGTATGGAGTACTTCTTTAAAGCAAACGAATTGTTGCTTGGGCCAGGCCTCTCCCCATGATCTGACTGATCACGGAAAGACACATTCCTGAAACTACATTATCTGCATACGCGACCATCTTTATACCCTCTTCATCAAGTTTAGTTAAGATTTTGTTAATTACTATTAGCCATAGTAACGGAGAGATGACACCACCCTGAGGTGTGCCTCTGCAAACGAATTTAGTCAACTGGCTGTTTCCCAAGTTCACATGGATTAATCTAGTCCTCAGTAGAGTCACTATCAATTTGCCGAGCCTCGTCTCAACTCCTGAGTCCATGAGGGCATCGTAAATGGATTCTATACGAACATTCTTGAAAGCTCCCTTTATGTCGAGGAAAGCGGCCTACGTGTATTGTTTGTATTGAAGTCTGTACTCGATGCTACGCACCACCTCATAGAGGGCCGTTTCTGTGGATCGACCCCTGACTTATGCGTGCTGCGACCTAGATAGTGCTGAGTTCTCCAGCCTTTGCCGGATATGGTGGTCAACGATACTCTCCAATGTTTTTAATACAAAGAAGGATGAACTAATATGCCTGAAATCCTCCGCGGTTTCATGCCCACGTTTACCTGTTTCCGGTATGAAAACGACTCGAACTTGTCGCCAAGACTGGGGAACGTATTTGAGGATCAGAAATCTCTTGAATAGTGGTCAAAGCATTGGATATACAAGATCCTGCATTTTCTGCATCATGATCGGAAGTATGCCGTCTGCTCCAGGAGATTTAAATGGGGAAAAGCTATTAATTGCCCAAAAAACCTTCTCCTTCGTAATGGCAGAGTCTACACCTAGTCTAATGTCAGCATTATGCAGTGTTGGTGTGGGCCTGCAAACGCTTTTTACCCAGGGAAGTGCGAATTCAGAAGAAGCACGAGAGATTCATCCGTGGATTCCGTCTAGGTTCCATCTTCTCTCTTTATTAATGACGGACATAAATGTGCTTCTGACAGTGAGTGACGTGATCTAAGGATTGGCAGAGCTCGTCACAGGCTTGGGTTTTTGCAGTTCTGATGGCTTTTTTGTAGATTTTCAAACAGTCTTTATATGACTTCCATAACTTGTGTTTGTTACAGATATTAAAAATGTCGCGAGTAAGTTTCCTGAGCTTGGATAGGTCCTCATTCCACCATGGAGGAACGGTTAAGGTAGCTGGCGTAGTTTTGAATATATGTATTGAAGTTTAAGTTGTGAAAATGATTTTTCATAAGTTATCTTAAATGACTGTGGCAGCTATAGGGTCAATAATTCGATGTATGTATGTCTCTTATATTTTTTTGCGCTGGAAATCGCATGAGAAGTCATTTTCAGGTGGGTTTAATAGTAGTCTACAGACTCCCTGTATAGGAGCCATACAAGCAATTTTATTCGAGTTTTTGCATTGGATTGCAGCGAATAAAAGGTCCCATTTAGTATGGTTATCAAGCCTAGTGCAGTCGTCGTTAATCGCAACACAATGGCCCATTCTCTCGTAGATCTTATAGAATGGTTAGTCTTATCGCCCAGAGAAGACACACACAATATTCAAAAAGCTTCTCCATTATATTGAATTGATTTTTTGTTACTTGCATAGTTATGTTATCTTTTGCTTATTTACGCTGTTGGATGAAAGTGCGCAATGATTTTCTCAATCTAAGATGATGGCTTAAACAAGCAAAATATGGCGTAGCTATGCAAAATAAACAAAAACTCCATTCAATACAATGGAAAAGCTTTCTAAATATGGTGTGTGTCTTCTCTACGCGATAAGACTAATCAGCTGACAGGTACTGAATAAGAGCTATTAGAAACCCGGCCAATATATTTTTGGTATTCTGCAACGTTTCGCCAAATACACAGCTGATTCACAGAACAAAGAATGAATGTATGTTCAATGCAGTAATGTAAGCTAACCAGATCCTTAAGCGACCAATGCTGTACAATTTTGACCAAAACTCACAGCATTCGTAATTACGAAAATCGCTTTGATTTCCAAATCATCGCCGCTGGTTGTTGATCCTCAAGGATTAAAGGCAATGCAACAGTGTCGAGTTTCATGGACGCCCTATATATGGAAAAGTGAGTATATTATTTTCCTGTGTTCCACAATAAAGGGTGTCCCAAAAAGAACGCATCGTATAGCACACAGAATAGTAAAGAGTAAAGAGTAGTATTATCTAATTTAGGTAGAAAAACTTGCGCTAGGATGTCCTGATGTTGTTCACAAAATTAAACGAAAAATCACAGAACATAGCCGAATTAAAATAAATTAGTAATGTAAAAATACATCAAACGAAGGCGTATAAAAAATGTACAAACCCCTACTACCCGTCCTTTATTCTTTAATAAAAATGTCCTTAATAAAAATTAACGTCACTATTTTTTTTTAATTAAATTGCAGCGTTATTTTTGGCACACCTCTTCTAAGTTATGCTGCACATAACATAATAACAATTATCTTTGAACAGTCATCCTTACTGGTGCTTACTGCGATCAAGGACCTATTGTGCCATTTGCTCGTACAGTTTCCTTTTTTCTACAAAATTCAAATCATCTTTATAGTAGTGTTTCCCTGCTCGTAGCTTTCTGCGGACCAGTCTGAAATTGAGTTACTACGGGTCACAACCAAAAAAAATTGTGGTTAAAAAAAGGTTTGGCAAAAATACGATTTATAACCACAAGGTGGTGGCCGATTTTTTAGAATTAAGTATGAAATAGACAATGAAAGGCAAGGCGCCAGATTTGAATACTGAGTTATGTCAGCAGGGTCTTTAGAATGAAAGGATTCTGTTCACGCTTTTTCAGATTTTGTGTCTCGCTGTCTCCGCACTCAATGGTCAATAGCGATCAAATTTGCTTTTAATGATATTTAAGTCAATGCGTTTTTACACTAAATTTGGCATGTAATAGTACCTCCAGCCACACGCTCTGTGCCTCACTTGGTTGAGTCACACTCTACGATGCTAGTAATCTAGATGTCCGGAGATCGAATCTCGGCGTGGTCCAAAATGTCCGTACATGTGCGTATAGCATATACACTGCGCGACAAATCCTTAGGTTCACACATATTTCCTTCCAGGAAACGGTAAAAAAAAGCTTATCGGTTCAACAAATTTTATTTTCGAAACTATTAAATAACACAAATAAAATGGATGGACTGAGTCCCCACAGGACATCTTCCTTACATTACAGTAATTGATTTCATTGACAGAGTCGATTTCCAGTGCGACAATTGTTTAGGTTCAGGGACGATTTTACCGTTTTACATAATGTTTTCGCTGAAAAATATTTCAGAAAAGTATGAAAGAGGATAAATACGAAAAACAAGAGCATTTTTTGTTATTTAATAGTGTGTATTTCCGCCATTTTTATTTATGATTTCATAAAGCCTTTGAGGCCGAGAATCATATAAGGAATGCAGCATGGATATCGGTATTTTAGACCAAACTGTCTTAATTCCAAGAATTAGCTATTCTTTAGTGTTGTACTGTTGACCACTACTGTAAACCTCCCGAACAAGCCACCCCCAAATGTTTAATGTCAGGGGAGTTGGGCACCCAGTCTAACAAAGTACCATTTTCCTCCTCAATAAACGATTTACCTCCCCTTGCTGTATTAATTGGGGCAAGATCATGTTGCAATATCCAAGGGTCGCCTTCGTCCATGACATTTATCTTAGAGATTTCCTCTTCTAAGAGCTGTTTATAAGATGAACCCGTTTGGCGACCTCGTAGGATGACCAAGACGATAGTTCCATGATATGATATGGCTTCCCATACCATAACGGAACCTATTCGCGAGTGATGGCGTTACAGGTACATATCTTTTATCGAGGTAACGAAACTATGTGAAAACGAAAGTGAAAGAATGGGGGGGATTAAAATAAGTCATAAGTACGCCGGAAAAAAAAAATTAGCCCGAAAAGAGTGAAGGGTATCAAAATTTCGGCCGCGCCTGAAATTAACCTTGGTATCGTGTTTTTTCGTTTTTTATTAAAAAAAAATCTTGTTTACGAAATAAAACTCGTACAAAAATTGCGGAAGCGTTTACTTTGGTTTTCTCTTGGAACCACATTTTTTTCTCTTTAACATATAAGATATGCAAATTTTTAAATCCTAAGACCCTAATTTTTATATGTCGTTCGAAAGCTAACATTATGAGGCAACTTTTATCAACTTTGCACATTTGTCAGTTCAAAGTACCGTTACGATTTTACAATTTAAATTTTCAATGAAAAATCAATTTTCGAATTTCTTAAAAGTTTGAATGGTTGTATCTGGGTAGGGTTTTAAATTATTTAATTGGCAAAACAGTTATTTTATGTAGAATTTTGTGGAGTTTCAGAAAGTAAAGTCAAATCTCGGATCAAATATTTGGGAGTGTGGCAAATAGTGATTTTGCTCTGCAGGTCGAGGTTTCTGAGACGATTAACAAAAAATGCTATAACTTTATAACGGTTAAAGATAGAGGGGTCATGTAGAACATTAATTGTACCCAAATGAGCTGTACTATCACCCATTATCGTATGTACCAAGAGTCGCGGGACACCCTGTATATAAATGATCAGTGTCGGTCCCTGAATCGAGTAAGTCATGTCTGCCTGTCTGTCTGTTAGCACGATAACTCCCGAAATAATGAAGCTAGCGCTTTGAAATTTTTGTCAAATGTTTGTTTTGCTAAAATCTTGGACGGTATTGAAAATGGGCCAAATCGGACCACGGGTTCCCCTACCTCCCAAACAAACTACCCCTCCTTGATATTTTAATTCGGCCATAACTTTCGGTAGAATATCGCTATCGACTTGAAATTTTGATCAATGTCTCATTCTGACATATACTTTGAGTTGATGGAAAGTGGAGTAGGTCCGACTACCCGTATCCCTACTTCCCCTACAAAGTTATATTCAGCCATATCTTTTGATAGAATATCACGAAAAACTTCAAATTAGTATCAAATGGTAGCCGGTTGGATGCCTTGACAAGGTAATAAAGATGTGTCAGGTCCGACCCATCTACCCCTCCCTCCTCCACATAAAATATGAAATTGAATATTTTGGGTTTTGTGTGCCTTCTAGGTCTGTACATGGGTATAGGGTATATACTCATCGTGCTATTCGCACGATTAAAACTAGGTCTCGTTTTTTTTTATACCTTCAGACCCCATTCACTCCCACAACATTACGATAAAAATAATTCATAGACACTCGATCTTATCGCACTTGTGAATTTTCTTTGAATGAATCCCTTTCTAAAATTGCAGCTCAACGTGAAAACTGGGATTGTCGAGGCGCTATAAAAGTTGATTTTCTCAAATTAGTTGATTATAATTCAGACCCCGGTTTAAACCCAATTTCAAATTTGGTAATATTGGAAATAAAAAAATCATCTATTAACGTCGCATACCCTGAAATGCACATCATACTTAAAATGTCCCGGATTGGCATTTCTAAAAGTTGGTCGCCTTAGGTAACCTACTTAATCGAAGTTGGACTAGAGACCTAAATGATACGCAGGAGCTTGATCCTGTCAGGTGACAAAGCATCTTAGAAAGAACTGAGAAATGTATAAAAATAACAGGCGCGACAATCCAGCATTGGACTAAGGCCGCAGGATGTGTTAGTGACATCCTATTTCCAAGATCTTATCTGCTTTTTGTTGAGGTAATGAGATCAGCATCACGCTCAGCAGTGTTATTTATCCCCATAAATGGGTACTCGTTTAACATCTGAGTGAGATCATAGTCCGTCACAAGCTCGTGAGTTCGAAAAACACCATGGAACACGGTGAGATTTGAACTCATGACCCTGTGCACCGAAGGTGCGCGCACTAACCGCTCGACCAGCCAGACTACTAGAGAAATGTATAGTATCGCCTAAAATTATCAGCAAGCAGAATACGGTTTAAGCTTAACAGTTCGATCCTGGAAGATTATGGGTGAACTTAAAATTGAAGGTTCGTCTGCAATACCGGGCGCAAATGTTAAGAATCGTTCCCGCACTGCAGTTAGATGCGGTAAAAATAGGCCTCAGTGAGTGGTTTGTCTGCAGCATACAATAATGTTCTGCAGAACGAGGAAGTAAGCAGGACGTAAAGACGGTGAGGCCGCCCGTGTGAAGTAATACCGAAATATGGTATGGCGAATGAGTGATCGAGATGGTTGTGATTTTATTCGAGAAAATGTTTACATAACTGCATACCTAGTAGCATGATGCAGTAGTGGTCAAGCAAGTTAGTACAATATGAACATATGCCGTAATGCCGCTCAATAAGAACCCTATTGTATCACTAGATTATCTCACAATACTTATTTTAGCTATAATGTTTAGTTAACTTAGTAAATTCCAGCTGATCAGTTATTGTGGCAGTCGCACTTTCATCCGAACATGCCTTCCCAAGGTTCTTCATTTTACCCTAGTAAAATATTATTCTTTCTCCAAATCATCGTGAAAGCGAGGGGCTGAGGCATTGTCTGAAAACCGAATTCCGCAAGTATGTGTACAGTATTGGGTCTTTTGGAGTCTGGTCAGCTTATTCTAAGGTATTACATTTTCTTTCCCCGAATTTCTCAGTTAAGGGGGAGAAAATTAAACTGAGAAACTAGGACTGAAAACTCCCATTAATTTCAAAAAACCGCAATTTTCTCCTAAAGCATGAATTAAAATAAACATGTAATGCAAACAAAATAAAACATTATGATTCCTGTTTAATAAAAAATATGTAATATTTTCTTAAAAAAAGAAACAATAATTTATTAAAAAAGAGCAATTGTGTGTTTCACCTTATTTTTGTTTTTTTTTTCTCATATTTTGATTCTGTATATAGTAATGTATGTAAAAGTGTGTATACATACTTTTTTTTTCACAAGTGTTTATTTATAATTTATATTTTATATATATATAGTCTCATCCAAAATATATATTCATTTTTCGTGTATTCTTAGATTTTTGCTTACGATAGATATACACTAAAAATTAATATCTGATTCTTTTTTTTCAATTATTTCCATCAATTTTTATTTAGTTTTTCTTTTCCAATTTAATATGTATTCATATCTTATTCGTTTCAATAAAATTTCAGCTTTATTTCGTCACAAAGAAATATATGTGTAATAATAGCATAATAAAATCGTTTTCTTATTTTACAATTTTTTCAATTTTTAAAAGAAGTATAAAAGAACAATACTTAAAAACAAAAACACTTAACACAATCGGCGTTTCGATTCACATATTAAAATTAAATGTATAAAAAAAGGCATAGTAAACTGGGAGGGGAAAATATATATATATATATGTATAAATTTTTAAGGAGGGATAAAAAATACTTGTTCTTATATAACTAAGAAAAAATATAGAATGAAAATGAAAGAAAGAATTTCTTTTTGTTTTTCCTTCAGTTCTGCTTTGCCACATACAATAAAAATATATATATATTTGTATCTCTAAGAAATTTGTGTATTTACAATAGAAAATTGCGCAATATTAAGTTTCTTATACAAACTACATACATACTTGCTACATGATACTCTTTCATTTTTAGTTTTTTCTTTTCTATGAAAATTCCATTCAAGCACATTAAGTTTCTTCTCATTTAAGAACATCACATTGGAAAATTTAAATTTACTTGCTTCAGTTTCTGTCCGTTTTTTTTACTGCTTGCACTGTGAGGGCATGTAAAAAAATATTGTTCCAATATTTAGGATTTTTGTCATTTGTATAGAGTTCACTCTTGCCCCTAGTGAACTTGTCGTGTGGCGCTTTGCCACACGACTACTTTCCTCTTAATTTACTGCTAGACAATATATGTATATATAAATGTTGCATGCAACTTGGCCGGCTTGGTTGCCCGCCCGTCGTCCACGTCTTCTTTATAAGAATAATTTAGGCACTTCTTTGATTTTTTTTTTACTTTAAATTTATCTCTCAGGCATACGATCGTCTGTGTAGTCGATGAATGAAGGAGCGCACACACATGAATGTCTGTGTCTGTCTGCTTAGCACTGGAAAGGATAATAACACAATTGACGACGTCCATACGAATATGATGTGACCGCCCGCTTCATGATGACCGACAATAGTATTTTCAAATATTTCTGAATGAGAAACAATAGCATTTGTCAATGTTCTCCGCGCAACAATTCCATGAGCAAATTGAATTCGTCGACTTCCTTGGACTTGATAGTGAGTGTTTCTTTGCCAAGCTGAAATGATAGATGGGATGTGAAAATTGTTTTAAATGTGAGGTTTCGCTTGTTTTGTGGAATATATCAATGAGATGTAGGATTTAATAGAATTCGTTTATGTAAAGTGTGGAAAATACGTACCTGACAAGTTTTCTGTAATTCCGGAATTCTTAGTAGTAGTTCTCCGAATTTGGCCGGTGATTCGGGATAGTGTGCTAGAGTGTACGCCTGAAGAGCTTGCAATGCTTTTTCTTGACTCTCGCGTACTTTCACTGGATCTCGCAGTTCGGATGTATCTAAAATATATGAACAAAGTCATGAAAAATTTTGGGTTTTTGTGCTATAAAGATGTTTTGACTTACCGGACTGCAATAGCACTATGACTTTCATGGCAACGTATTCATACTGATCAACTCGCAATCGTCTTAAATGTTCTGTCAGGTTAAGCATTCTTTCAATGCATGCCTACAAGAAATAAAAAATGGTTTTTATGAATAATTGTGCAAACAAATTTTAGTTTGGTATTTTTAAAGAAGAGAAATAATTTTATAAAAATTGATTTATAACTTTGCCGCCATCTACGGTAGTGAATGTGGGGGGTTAGGAGTCCAATTCAAATTGCTCACTCATAGTATTTTGTTTTCTCTTTCAGGGGGAGGGGAGTAAAGCAGCGTTGGGCAGCAGTAACAATGTTTATCTCCGAACAACTCACTTCGAAGAACCGGCTTTCCCGTAGGATCTTTCTTCGGAAATCTTCAAAGCTGAGGGCGAGTATAGTGATGGAGATTTCGATCAACCACCGGGAAGTTAATTGGGATCACACTGAAAGCCTACGAATGCCACGGCTAACACCACCAAATCGTCTGCGACTTTCCTTACCACCTGGTCAGGTGATTGTCGGTGGCCGGTTGGGGTACGTATTGGCAACAAACCAGTTCCTATTGTTGCAAATCCAAAAATTCTCGGGCTTCACTTTCGAGAAAATGATGACTTCAGCTCATCACGCGGTAGCGGTATGTGAGAAGATGCGCAGTAGGAACAAAATTCTTAAAGCACTGGCTGGCAGCACCTGGGGCAAAGATAAAGAGACTATGCTAGCCACTTACAAAGCAGTAGGTCGAGCAGCGGCTGATTTTGCGGCGGCAGTTTGGTCGCAAGGTCTTTGTAACACAAACTGGAATAAAATCCAAGTCTGCCAAAATGCTGCTCTACGCACAGACACAGGGTGCCTTCTGATGTCTGCCCAGGATCACCTACATCAGAAGACACATTTGATGCCAATACGTGACCACAATCGACTACTCCCAAAACAGTATTTAGTAGGTTGTTATCGAGAGGATCATCCTAACCGTGACCTTATGGACAAAATTCCCCCTGCACGCAACATCAAACGTAGCCCTTGTGACCTTGAGAGAGAGCTGCACCCACTAATCTCACCCCCTCTCACTATGGGAAAACCCAATTGCAGCTGCCACGTTTTTGTCCCTGGATATTACGGACGAAAACGACGACAAACTATAAATCGAATCCATATAGATACACAGCGGTTCACACCTTCCTGTACCGCTAAAAGAAGAAGAAGAAGAAGAACACCACCTCCGTCGCCTTGCTCCCTGCGGGACAACCTCTCGGTATTACCTTGCAGGGGCGACCATCATTCCGTCTTGCTGACCTGCGTCTAACTTATTCATTTCGAAGTTCCTTGTGAATGCTGCACTGCCTCCCAATTCGGTTGGCACTCAAGCATACGGTTCACCAAATTCTGTGGGCTTAACGTTTCCCCGAAATCCACATTCAGTTGCGCGTGGCGTCGCACGCTAAACCTTTCACACTCAAAAAATACGTGCCTTGCGTTTTCTACGATTCCCTTGCAGATGGGACACTGGCGAGTCATCCAGCTTGAATCGGTACAAGTAATTGTCGGTATTCACAATACCTGCTAGGAATTGAGTTTAAAAATTTTTCACTTCGCCGTGTTGGCGTTTAACCCATTTTACAATATCAGGAATGAGGGAGTGCATCCATGTACCAGTTACAGCGTGGTCCTATCGGCGACCATTCCCGATGGCAGCTTGCTGCCATACGGGTTTTTCAAGCCTCTACGGGCGGACCACACCCGTTTCATCACCAACGAAACGGCCAAGAGTTGCCAAAAGACCCCTCCATGGCAAGAACCATGAAGGTTCGATGCAGGAGGGATGTGTATGTCTGTGTATGTGTGTGGATGTGTTCTATGTGTTTTTTCGTCAAATTGGGAGCATTTCATCTCAGCGCGGTTGCTCTCAATTCTTCTAATCCGCGCCGGCATCGAGACCAATCAAGGTCCCGAAATCTCCTTTGTCCTTTGTTGCTCCAGGGTGTCTGCACGCGGGTCGGCCCCCAGCCACCCCAGGCCCAAGCTCACAAGCTAATGGCCCACCACCGTCTCCGGCCATTCCTGGCCCAAGCTCTCCACCACCGCCACTCGCAGTAAACAATACAACAAGACATAATCGCTCTAGTTTAACACCTGCACCCCCTGCAGCAGTGTACACCCCACTCACCATATTGCAGTTTAACTGCAATGGTATCCGTCAGAAGATCGGTGAGATAGTCCGTTTCATGAGTATGCGCAGAATTCTGATAGCGGGATTCCAGGAGACAAAGCTCAAACCATCAACTCCCGAATTTAACATCCGCGGCGATTACATACTTTTGAGGCGCGATAGAGTCGGCAGGCAGGGTCCTAATCCAGGAGGAGGGCTCGCATTCCTAATACACAGAACCGTGCAATACAGTGTATTAAATCTTCGTTTCAACGACGGCACGGCGGAAATGCAAGCCGACGAACGGGACGATTTAAGACGCGCAAATCCGGCAGACCCCAGAATTCAGGAGCTAAACTCCGAAATAAATTGACTAGTTAACAGCTACAAAAAAAGAAATGGAACGAGCATCTAGATAGCTGCAACCTCTCACAAGGTGTCAGCAAACTATGGGCTACGGTCCGCGCCCTGTCTCACCCAACGAAAGACAAAGGCAGTGTAGCCATCAGATTCGGTAAGAAAACCACCGCAAATCCAAAACTCTGCGCAAGCTTGTTCAATAAGCAATTTATTGAACACCCCAAGACCAAGATGCTCAACTGCAAGATAAAAAGAAGGATTCACCACCGAACGGTTGACGTAATCCCTACCTATACAGCGGACCAAGTTTCAGCAGCAATAGAGAATGCTAAAAAATCTAAGGCCATTGGACCAGATGGCATTTCAATGACCATGATGAAACACCTAGATCTTCCGGCCATCGAATGTCTAACGATGGCTTTCAACTTGTCGATATCCACGCTTGTCATCTCTGAATTCTGGAAAAAGGGACGAATCATCCCCCTTCTCAAACCCGGTAAAAGCGCGAAACTCGCCGAATCCTACCGTCCAATCACAATTTTATCACCCGTTGCAAAGACGCTCGAAGCACTCATCCACCCCACCCTTGTATCGCATGCTGAGCTAGCTTCTCACCAGCATGGCTTCAGGAAGATGCATAGCACCACAACAGCCCTGGATATGATCACCCATCACATCCACAATGGCCTCAACCAGAAACAGCCCTGTGACAGAACCGTCCTAGTGGCCCTTGACTTGTCGAAAGCCTTCGACACGGTCATTCACTCTGCGTTGTTGGCCGATCTCCTAAATATGCATATTCCTGCACAAGAGGTTAGGTGGATTGCCAACTATCTAGCTGGGAGGCAATCCTTCACAGAGTTTTGAGGCAGTTGTTCAAAGCATAGAAAAATTAAGCAGGGAGTTCCACAGGGTAGCGTACTCTCTCCTACATTGTTTAACATCTACCTGTCGAGCCTTCCAACACCACCGGAAGGTATCGAACTAATTTCCTATGCGGATGATTGCACCGTACTCACCTCGGGGAATGATTTAAACGGCATGTGTGCTCGACTAAATGACTATACAGGGTGTCCGGAAACTGCCGCATAAACGCGCGGATTATGATTCCTCAGTTGATTTCCAGCAAAAAAGTTGTACGGAACATACCCCCTCAGCTAAACCCTTTAGCTGCCACAGGCATTTAAAGATTTTTGATAAAATCATTTTCTTGCACGGCTTAAAGCCTAATATCTCCGAAGCTAGACCAGCTAGAATAGTGAAATGATTATTACAGCCAACAAATTTACCTATAAAATAAAACTAACCACACTAAAATCGGATAAGAGGTTTGGTTTTTACAGAGCTTCAAAGTCAAATTTGCGTGATTTGACCCAAAAACAATCTTTTTTCCCATCTCAATTATCTCCAACTTCAGCCAAGGTGAGGTGCTTGTACGATTCTTTTAAAAATTGGCGCATAGTCTTACGATCATATCTTTCTTACATCATTTTATTCTAGCTCCATTATTTCTAACAGTTTTAGTACCTTAAGTGCAGAAAACTAGGGTTAGTTTTGGCTCGATTTCGACATACTTTGAATAGATTTTATACCAATTGCAGATCTTTAGGGGCAGTGTGAATTGAATTGTATTGAATTCGAGCTAAAATTAACCCTAGTGTTCTACACTTAACGTATAAAAACTGTTAAAAGTAATGAAGCTAGATTAAAATGATGTCAGAAAGATATGATTGTAAGACTATGCGCCAATTTTTAAAAGAATCGTACAAGCACCTCACCTTGGCAGAAGTTGGAGAAAATTGAGATGGAAAAAACGATTTTTTTGGGTCAAATCACGCAAATTTGACTTTAGAGCTCTGTAAAAACCAAACCTCTTATCCGATTTTAATGTGGCTAGTTTTATTTTACAGGTAAATTTGTTGGCTGTCATAATAATTTTACTTCACTATTCTAGCTAGTCTAGCTTTGGAGATATTAGGGTTTAAGTCGTGCAAGAAACTGATTTTTTCAAAAATCTTTAAATATCTGTGGCAGCTAAAGGGTTAAGCTGAGGGGGTATGTTCAGTACAACTTTTTTGCTGGAAATCGCATGAGCAATCACAATCCGGTGCGTTTATGCGGCAGTTTCCGGACACCCTGTATTGTAAAACTGGTGGAGTTTTTCAGTATCCGCAACCTAGTCATTTCACCGTCTAAATGCACTGCAACACTTCTTACCACCTGGACGCAGGAATTTTCGGAGGAGCTTAGAATCCGTACTGGCAAGCATGCTGACGACGTTGTTCCTACTCTTTCTAACCCCAAAATCCTTGGTGTCTATCTAGAAACCATGATGAAGTCGAAAAATCATGTCGAAGACGTAGTCGACAAAATGCACAGTAGAAACAACGTCCTAAAGGCACTAGCCGGGAGTTCCTGGGGCAAGGACAAGGAAACTATGTTGGTCACCTACAAAGCGATAGGTAGAGCAATTCCCAGCTACGCAGCACCGGTATGGTCACAAACCGTTTGTGAAACAAACTGGAACAAAATCCAGACATGCTAAAACGCTGCTCTACTTATCGCTACAGGTTGTCACCTAATGTCGTCCCAGGATCATCTTCTCAAGAAACCAGCATGTTGCCAATACGTGATCATAATCTTCTTCTGTCTTTACAATATCTGGTCGGTTGCTATCGAGAGAATAACACAAACCATCATCTCATGGACAATACTCCCCCTCCACGACATGTCAGGAGTGGAATCAGAGACCTCGAGAGGACGTCCAGGGATACAAACGGGTACCTCCCGATATATTTGATGACACAGCATACCATGCGGCCATCGCAGATATTCACACAACCGTTGTGAATCGGTCAATAGGCAGATTAAGTATGAAAAGAGTCCTTTCAGCGCCCCCAACACCTATATCACCTGAGGAGACTAGGCTCCCGAGAGCCACAAGAGCGACACTAGCCCAGATTAGGTCGGGTTTTTGCTCGCGCCTCAATTCATACTTATCTCGAATAGACCCGGACATTCAGAACATTTGTCCGAGCTGCGGTGGTGCGCCCCATGATGTGGACCACCTGTTCCGATGCCCCGCTGCACCCACTAACATCACTCCGAGGTCGCTATGGGACAACCCTATTGCAGCTGCTACGTTCTTGTCGCTTGAAACAATAGGCGAGAACGACGACGAAACATGGAGTACTTCCACAGACATGCACAGCGGTTCACGCCTTTCTGCACCGTTACTACAACAACAACATCAGCGATGCAAAAAACCATGCAACCACTCATCATATTAGTGGATCTATTTCATGGCTCGTCGCGGGTTTTGTCTGTAACATCCAAGGACAAAAACGTTGCTGCCGCGATAGGTTCTTCTCCCAATGATGTCGGTGAAAGGTCAGTGAGCGCAGCTGGTCATTGAAACGAATGGACGAATCATGAGGCGCACCAGCGCAATTCGGACAGATGTTTTGAATGTCCGGATTTATTCGAGATATGTATGAATTTCTCTCGGGTGCCTAATTTTCTTAGGCGAAATAGTCTATGCAGCGCTAGTCTCGAACGAGCCTCTATCTGCCTCTAATGATCTCGAAGCCCGTGCCTGCTATTTATTCATACTGCGCATTTTACCACAGACCGCCGGCCGCCGAAGGTATCATGAAAATGAGACGGACGCCAAGAATTTTGGGCTTATGCACAAAAGGAACTTTGGAGACTTTGGAGCACCTATAACGTTTGGCTGTCAGCTACATAGTTGGAAATCCAAAGAATTCTTTGTGCAGAAATATGCGTAGGAAGTATGTCAGCTAACAGCATAGAATGAGTGACCTTATCAAAAGCATTTGACAGATCAATAGCCACCAGAATTGATCTGCGGCAAAGTTGTAACTGATTCAGTCCAGATGCGGTTCGTGATTGCGTTCAGAGATGTAGTTGAGCCAATGACCCTAACCCTTAGTATATTGAGCAGGTGCTCTAATCAGCTTAAAGGGATACACTGCGGTCTTACGGCAGTTTTAGCAACTATTTCCAATGTGGTTTATATAGGTTTCGGGTATTTTCTTGGCCGTAGGTTTCAGGTGTCTCGTGGCAACGGAACAAGGACTACACAGTCACTTCCCGGGCACTTATAAGACTTATATAAAGACTCGCCTCATAAATGAAGTTAAGTTTGATATTTATCGACGAAATCACAGCGATGTGGTCTTACGGCAACTGCCTCTACGGGGCGGACCACACCCGTTTTGTATTGCAAAACGGCCAAAAGCTGCCAATATGAAGGTTCGATGCAGGAAGGTTGTGTTTGTCTGTGTATATGTGTGGGTACGATATATGTGTTTTTTCGTCATATTGGGAGCATTACATCTCGGCGCGGCTGCTCTCAATTTTACTAATTCGCGCCGGTGTTGAAACAAATCCAGGCCCAGAGGTATGGATTTGTAGTGTCTGCAACCAACGTATCGGTTCGAATGCCAGATCAGTGCAGTGTAATTGCTGCAGGGAATGGGTTCACTTTAGGTGTTCAGAGTTACGAAGACAAGGTCAACACTCCTTAGCATATGTTGCGCCAGGTTGTATGAATTCCGGGCAACCCAGGGCTGCTCCCAGCCCACCTTCCCCACCACTGCCCCTACACCGCCAAACAATATGATAAGGAATGCCAGACCCAGTCTTACGCCTGGCCCTCCTCCTCCAGCAGTTTTCACTGCACTATCTATATTACAGTTTAACTGTAATGGCATTCACCGAAAAATCGCTGAGATCACACACTTCTTGAGTTCCAACAGAATTCTCATCGCCGCCATCCAAGAGACGTTGCTTCATGCAAACTCGTCTCTAAGCGTCCACAGCGAATATGTTATACTGCGGAAAGATCGACCGGCCACCACGGATGATTCTCACCCTGGAGGTGGACTTGCCTTCCTAATACACAAGTCCGTACATTACTGTGTATTAGATGTAGTTGCTGACGGTACGGCGGAAATTCAAGCCATCTCAGTTCCATCAGGAAGTACTAATATCGAAATTTTTAATATATACGTACCACCTCATTCTAGTTGCCCTTCTGGCTATCGTTTCGATATTGGTCCTCTCCTTTCCGGAGAGCACAGGGTCATCCTTGGCGACTTTAATGCGCACCATGAGCTCTGGCATTCGGACCTCAACAACAATGCCAGGGGTATGACTATCGCCGAATCACTTGACGCCTCAGAATTCTGTCCACTTAATGAAGACTCGCCGACTAGAGTCGTGGGCACTTGCAGTAGTTCTCCTGACATAACTATTGTCAGTGCCAGCCTAATTGCTGCTTCCCGATGGGAAGTACGTACCACCTTTAGATCAGATCACCTCCCAATCATTATAAAAATTGACAAACCAGCGAACATGACTAAGTCTGAGAAGCGAACGTTTGTCAATCACAAGAAAGCCGATTGGGATGGTTTCAAAGCTTACTCATCGGCGAAGTTCATCGAGCTAACATCACCTATCAACATTCATGAGGCCGAGAAAAATATTAAGAACGTCATTACCACAGCCGCGGCACGTTTTATTCCGGCAGGACGTATACCGAAAGTTCGGCCTAACTTCCCCACTAGTGCCGCCAGATTAGCCGATGAACGTGATCAGATCAGAAGCGCTCACCCTGATGATCCGAGAATTCAGGAGCTTAACTCCGAAATTGACCGACAAGTTAAAGACTATAGGAGGGCGAAATGGAATCAGCACCTCGATGAATGTAACCTCAATGAAGGTGTCAGCAAATTATGGTCTACCGTCCGCGCCCTTTCCAATCCTCGGAAAGAAAAGGGCAACAACGCCATTGAATTTGGCAACACTAAAACCTGCGATCCTCTTCAGTGTGCTAGCCTGTTCAATAAACAATTTATTGAACATCCCAAGTCTGACGGCCTCAAGCGCAAAATTAGAAGACGGATTCGCAGCCGGAATGTTGACACCATACCATCTTTTACAGCGGACCAGGTTAAAAAAGTCATCGAGAATGCTAAAAACTCCAAGGCCCTCGGACCAGATGGCATTTCGATGACCATGTTGAAACATCTCGACCTTCCAGCCATTGAGTATCTCACGGCCGCCTTTAACTTGTCGATGTCCACGCTTGCCATCCCTGAAATCTGGAAAACAGGTCGAATTGTTCCCTGTCTCAAGCCAGGGAAGAGCGCAAATCTCGGGGAATCCTACCGCCCCATTACGATACTTTCTCCTGTCGCAAAGACGCTGGAGGGCCTTATTCACCCCACTCTTGTTGCACATGCGAAGCTAGAACCTCACCAGCATGGCTTCAGGAAGATGCATAGTACCACCACCCTCGATGCGATCACTACACGCATTCGTCATGGGCTAAATCAACGCAGTCGTTGTTCTTCTTCTTTTAGCGGTGCAGAAAGGTGTGCAACCGCTGTGCATCTATGTGGATTCGAGTTATGGTTCGTCGATGCTTTCGTCCGTTATGTCAAGGGACAAAAACATAGCTGCTGCGATAGGGTTTTCCCACAGTGAGATAGGGGTTAAGTCAGTGGGCGCAGCTGGGCATTGAAACAAGTGACCCACATCGTGTGGAGCGCCAGCGCAGTTTGGACAGATGTTTTGAATGTCCGGGTTAATGCGAGAAAGGTACGAATTGAGGCGTGAACAAAAGCCCGACCGAAGTTGAGCTAATGTCACTCTGGTGGCTCTCGGGAGCCTAATCTCCTCAGGCGAAATGGGTGGAGGGCGCACTGAGAGGACTCTGTTCGCACCTAATCTCGCAATAGACCGACTCACTTCTGCAGTGTGAATCTCAGCGATGGCAGCTCGGTATGCATCATCGTCGTAAGGGTCCCTCTTGTATCCCTGGACCTCTCTCTCTAGGTCTCGCAAATCACGCCTGACATGTCGTGGTGGAGGAATTCGGTCCATGAGACTGTTGTTGGGATGATTCTCACGGTAGCAACCAACAAGATATTGTTTGGACAGTAGGAGATTGTGGTCACGTATTGGCATCAATTTTGTCTCTTGATGTAAGTGATCCTGGGCAGACATCAAGAGGCAACCTGTGGCTGTGCGTAGAGCAGCATTTTGGCAGACCTGAATTTTGGTCCAGTTTGTATCACATAGACTATGTGACCAAACTGGGGCTGCATAATCAGCAACTGCTCGACCCACCGCTTTGTATGTGACTAGCATGGTTTCTTTATCCTTGCCCCAGGTGCTACCAGCTAGTGCTTTTAGGATTTTATTCCTACTGCGCATTTTTTCACAAACGGATGCTGCGTGATGAGCTGACGTCATCATGTTCTCTAAATGGAGCCCGAGAATTTTAGGATTTGCAACAGTAGGAATTGGATTGTTGCCAATACGTACATCAACCTCCCACCGACAATCCACCGACCAGGTGGTAAGAAATGTCGCAGAAGATTTAGACGCGGAGATGGTGAGGTTTCGGCTTTGGAAGAAAGCCTGTAATCGTCCGAGATAGCGATTAATTTGGAGGCGCATTTCATCCTTATCCTCCCCAGTGGCGAGTACGGTGCAATCGTCTGCGTAGGAAATCACCTCGATTCCTTCCGGTGGTGTAGGAAGGCCGGACATGTAGATGTTGAACAGAGTGGGGGAGAGTACCCCACCCTGTGGAACACCTAATTTGATTTTCCTAAGCTTAGAACGTTTGCCACGAAACTCAGTGAAGGAATGCCGACCAGCTAGATAGTTTGCAATCCAACGGATCTCTTGAGCAGGGATATGCATATTCAGTAAGTTAGCGAGAAGCATCGAGTGATTGACATTGTCAAAAGCACTCGTTAGGTCAATTGCCACAAGAATCGTTCTGTGGCAAGGACGTCTGTGGTTTAGCCCATTACGGATGCGTGTAGTGATCGCATCGAGGGCTGTGGTGGTACTATGCATTTTCCTGAAGCCGTGCTGGTGAGGTTCTAGCTTAGCATGCTTAACAAGAGTGGGGTGAATAAGGGCCTCTAGCGTCTTTGCGACAGGTGAAAGTATTGTTATGGGTCGGTAGGATTCACCGAGACCAGCGCTTTTACCCGGTTTGAGACAGGGGACAATCCGTCCTGTTTTCCAGATTTCAGGGATGGCAAGCGTGGACATCGACAAGTTAAAGGCTGCCGTGAGATACTCAATGGCTGGAAGGTCGAGATGTTTCAACATGGCCATCGAAATGCCATCGGGTCCGAGGGCCTTTGAATTTTTAGCATTCTCAATGACTTTTTTAACCTGGTCCGCAGTATACGATGGTATAGTGTCAACATTTCTGCTGCGAATCCGTCTTCTAATTTTACGCTTTAAGCCATCGGACTTGGGATGTTCAATAAATTGCTTATTGAACAGGCTTGCGCACTGAAGGGGTTCGCTGGTGCTCTTATGGCCAAATTTGATGGCATTATTGCCCTTTCCTTTCCTAGGATTGGATAGGGCGCGGACAGTAGACCATAGTTTACTGACACCTTCATTGAGGTTGCAGTCATTTAGGTGCTCGTTCCATTTCGCCTTCCGATAGTCTTTTACTTGTCGGTTGATTTCGGAGTTAAGCTCCTGAATTCTGGGATCACCTGGGTGAGCGCGTCTGATGTTATCTCGTTCATCGGCTAATCTGGCGGCACTGGTAGGGAAATTAGGTCGAACTTTCGGGATACGTCCAGCAGGAATAAAACGTGCCGCTGCTTTTGCAATGACGTTCCTAATATTTCTTTCGGCCTTATGAACGTTAGTTGGTGTGGGTAGCTCGATGAACTTCGCCGACGAGTATGCTTTGAAACCCTCCCAATCGGCTTTCTTGTGATTGACAAACGTTCGCTTCTCAGACTTAGTCAGGTTTGCTGGTTTGTCAACTCTTATTATGATTGGGAGGTGATCGGACGAGAGAGCAGTGTGCGTCTCCCATCGAGTAGCACTGATTAGGCTGGCACTTACAATAGTTAAGTCAGGAGAGCTACTGCAAGTGCCTGTGACTCGAGTCGGCGAGTCTTCATTGAGTGGACAGAAATCTGAGGCGTCTAGAGATTCGGCAATAGCTATACCCCTGGCATCGTTGTTGAGGTCAGAATGCCAGAGCTCATGGTGCGCGTTAAAGTCACCAAGAATGATCCTGTGCTCTCCGGATAGGAGAGGACCAATATCGAAACGATAGCCAGAAGGGCAACTAGAGTGTGGTGGAACATATACATTAAAAATTTCGATATTAGTACTCCCTGATGAAACTGAGATGGCTTGCATTTCCGCCGTACCGTCGACATCTACATCTAATACACAGTAATGTACGGACTTGTGTATTAGGAAGGCAAGTCCACCTCCAGGGTGAGAATCATTCCTGGCGGCTGGTCTATCTTTGCGCAGTATAACGTAATTGCCATGGACGCTGAGAGACGAGTTCGAATGGAGCAAAGTCTCCTGGATAGCAGAAATCAGAATTCTGTTTACACTCATGAAGTGAGTGATCTCGGTGATTTTTTGGTGAATGCCGTTGCAGTTAAACTGCAATAAGGACAGTGGAGTGAAAACCGCTGGAGGAGGAGCAGGGGTTAAACTAGGCCTAGCATTCCTGATCATATTGTTTGGGGGTGCTGGGGGCTGAGGAGGAGGTGGAGGGCTAGGAGCAGCCCTTGGTCGCCCTGTATTTATGCATCCCGGTGCAACATATGCTGTGGAGTGCTGACCAACCCTTCTCAGGCCAGAACACCTGAGATGTACCCATTCCAAGCAACAATTACACTGCACTGACCTGGCATTCGTACCGATTCGTTGGCCGCAAACACTACAAAACCATACCTCTGGGCCTGGATTTGTTTCAATGCCGGCGCGAATTAATAAAATTGAGAGCAGCCGCGCCGAGATGTAATGCTCCCAATATGACGAAAAAACACATAACTCGAATCCACACATATACACAGACAAACACAACCTTCCTGCATCGAACCTTCAGGGCTCTTGCCAGGGAGGTATGTTGGAAACTTTTGGCCGTTTCCATGTAGAAAACGGGTGTAGTCCGCCCCGTAGAGGCAGTTTCCGTAGGACCACGCAGTCGTTGTCACAGAACTATTCGGGTGGCAATAGACCTATCAAGCGCATTCGATAAGGTCAATCATTCAATGCTTCTAGCAAACCTGTTGAATATGCATCTTGCTGCACAAGAGATCCGTTGGATTGCCAATTATCTAGCTGGTCGGCACTCCTTCACCGAGTTTCGAGGCAAACGTTCTAAGCTTAGGAAAATCAAATTAGGTGTTCCACAGGGAGGGGTACTCTCCCCCACTCTGTTCAACATCTACATGTCCGGCCTTCCCACACCACCTGAAGGAATCGAGGTGATTTCCTATGCTGACGATTGCACCGTACTCGCCACAGGGAATGATAAGGATGAAATGCGCCTCCGAATTAATCGATATCTAGGACGATTACAGGCATTTTTCCAAAGCCGAAACCTCACCATCTCTGCGTCCAAATCCTCTGCGACTTTTCTAACCTTTTGGTGGGAGGACATCAGATGGGAGATGGATATACGTATTGGCAACTATTCTGTTCCTACTGTTAAAAACCCCAAAATTCTCGGGCTTCACCTAGAGAACATGATGACGTCTGCGAATCATGCAGCTTCAGTCTGTGAAAAAATGCGCAGTAGGAACAACATCCTAAAAGCTCTAGCTGGTAGCACCTGGGGCAAAGATAAAGAAACCATGCTAGCTACTTACAAAGCGGTGGGTCGAGCGGCCGCTGATTATGCAGCCCCAGTTTGGACACATAGCCTATGTGACACAAACTGGTCCAAAGTTCAGGTCTGCCAAAATGCCGCTCTACGCATCGCGACAGGTTGCCTTCTGATGTCTGCCCAGGATCACTTACATCAGGAGACAAAATTGATGCCAATACGTGACCACAATCTCCAACTCTCAAAACAGTATCTTGTTGGTTGCTACCGTGAGGATCATCCCAATAATCATCTCATGGATCGAATTTCTCCACCACGACATGTCAGGCGTGGTTTACGAGAGAGAGGTTCAGGGATACAAACGGGACCCTTACGATGAAGTTACATATCGAGCCGCCATTGCAGCGATCCACACTGAAGAAGTGAATCGGTCTATTGCGAGTTTAGGTGCGAATAGAGTCCTCTCAGAGCGCCCACCACCAATTTCGCCTGAGGAGATTAGGCTTCGGTCGGGCTTTTGTTCACGCCTTAATTCGTACCTTTCTCGCATAAACCCGGACATCCAAAACATCTGTCCAAACTGCAAGGGTACTCCTCATGATGTGGGTCACTTGTTTCAATGCCCCGCTGCGCCCACTGATCTTACCCTATATCGCTGTGGGAAAACCCTATCGCAGCAGCTATGTTTTTGTCCTTAGACCTCACGGACACAAACATTGACGACCCATAAATCGTACCCACATACATAGATGTACAGAGTTTTCACACCTTTCTGCACCGCAAGAAGAAGAAGAAGAGTATGATTAAATTTTCCCAAGCATGGTTTTACTTGCAACCTTCAACGATATGGGTGTAATCCTTACTTGCAGTCTACCTTTGATGCCAAAGAACAACTACAACAAAGTAAGATTGATAATAAATCCAACATGGTTCTTTGTAAAAGCATTGCAGCCCTTCAATTCTAAATCTGTCTTTGGACCTCAATTCCTTCTAAACATAACTTTCAGAGCCCTTTCCTTGGATGCAACCTCGTTAATATCTTTACTCCTATAAGCTGGTAACGGTAGGCTTCCCTTCCTTCAACGAGTTTGCAATTTAATTTGAACATGAGTTCCGAAATGGAAAATTACCTATTGGGTCGGGTCTTGTTCTCAGAACATTTTTGAATTTTTTAGTCACTTTAGGCTTCGTTCAAACGGCGAGCCGTACGGCTCGCAAGCTCGAGATATTAAAATGAATTGACTTATATGGGAAAAATACGGCGAGCAGGAACTGTGGCGCCGAAACTTATTTTTACATCTCGTACACCACGTGCCGCAAATTCACGGCTCTTGCCTGTCGTGTGCTTCCCATATAAGCTTGTCGTTTGAACTAAGCCTTAGGGAGCGGCATTTTGTATGGCACTTCTGGGCTATTTCTTCGGAGACTACTCTTTTCTCTTTTTCTAAATAACGAGAAGCAGGTCTCCGCTAAGTCGAGTACGGGTCCTACGTTGTCACTGGACATAGCGGCCGAGATAAAAAAAAAAAACAAGTTTTCTGTCTGATTTTAGATGACCTCCAGTTTCGGAAGCCCAGCAGCTGGTGGGCGTCTTCATCTACAGAGTTTTCCCAGCGAGCTCTCGGTCGTCCACCCAAATTAAGCAACGGCAATTTTCCGTCGTTGTGCTACACAATGATCTCAGTCGGCCTTAAAAACTTACCTGCAAACCACTGGACTTTCCCTGTGCGATTGTTATAGACTTTCCTTGCGATATTTTAATTTCGCCAGGTGTCGAAATCGATCGAAAACAGCACGAGAACAACAACAATTCACACCAGGAATTAATCAGCAAACAAATTTGATCGTCGATCTGCAACAAAGACAAAATTTTAGATTAGCCATGAAGTCCACACATACCACAAAAGCACTGTTTTACCGAAATGTTTTTAAAAAGCGGCAAACTCTTACACCACTTGACAATCTTGTACAGTCGATGATCGGCCACATTGCACAAATTCGCGATCAGATCCGGATTTGTATTCTCGCCATTTATGCCGGCACTACCCAACAATGGATTCGATGCCAGCGATTTGGCCGCCGCGTCAGCCGTTGTATGTGATCCGACCGCGCCAGAAGTGACTGACTGACTGAGTCGGGCGATTTCGCCTTCGTTGTACTGCCATAGATGTTCAACATCCATGATTTCCTAAAATTGTACAAACGGAAAAAATTGTCAATAAATTTTCGATATAAAAACGAGATTCTGGTACGATGAAAATCCAGTCGGGAAAATCTACCCAAAGAGAAAATCCAGTCGGTCAAAATCCACCAAGCCAAACTTTTTTTTTTTTAATTAAGTGAAGAGAAAATTGACTCAGAAAATAGGTAAGAGTAGTAGCTGAAAATATGGATTTGGATAGGCTGGATTTTTACCAGCTGGATTTCGTACCAGACCTGCAAAGCATCTCTCTTACCTGTAGTAAAATGGGGACATTATTATTACGATAACTATTGGCCGTTGAGTGAACACTACCATTACTCAAGTCCGAATGTTCGGTCTTGACCAAACAACCATTCATCATATTGGATCGAACCGATCCGTTGCTGTCCTGGTTGCTATTCATAATCGGACTCAGCATCGAATTGGGCAAAGTGTACGAACATTGATACGTTGATCGTCCGCCCCGGGTTCGATCCTCTCGAATCGCCTCCAACTTCATTCCCTTCTGTAAACACTTCTCAAAACGACAGGCTGGACATTTTTTACGCGTGGAAATCGTCACTGGACACGGACCGCCTCGTACACAAACATAATTCTTTCTATTCTGCACAGTTCGCTTGAAGAAGCCCTTACACGACTCACACGAGAATATACCATAATGGAATCCAGAGATCTTATCGCCACAAATCGGGCAAGGACTATTGATAAGCTGTTGTCTCGAAATTCCCGGCGATGGAATGGAATCACTTTCAGGCGAGGCAATCATCTCATCCGGCCGACGAGGCGTTGCACCGGGAGCCGTGCCAGTATTCAACGAATGCAAGGAAGGATCTTGACCGTCGACAATGGGCCTGTACAGTACGGAATGATGTAGAGATCCATTAAAGTTGCCGTAAATGTTGTGACGTGCCTGGATCGGCGAATGGGTGGGACTGAATTCGGAACTATACGAATAGCAACTACTGTGCGATGCATCGCTATTGTTGCGACTCAACGATGGGGTGTAGGGGGCATGTCGCGATGTTAGTGGCGATTGGCTGGGCGAGCTGTGCGTATAAACGGAATGAATGGCAGAATCAGGACTGGGATTGGCCGGAAGCAAATTGGATTTGGATCGAGCCAATAACGGTGAGTTCAAACCACTTGCCGTGGCGTCCGAAAGTCCCGGTTCATATTTCAGACTTATACAGTCGGATTGGAATTTTTTCGCACTGAAATTGACCGGACCGCCTGGGTCGACGGGTGTCTGCTCATAGTCGGCTTTCATAATCGCACTCTGTCGCGAATCCTCCTTCGTTGTGGACATTTGAGAATCGTAGTCTTTGTCGTTGCTCACCGAATTTTCGGTGTCCATCATGCCGTCTTCGGGCTCGGACAGTTCACCCTCCCACGACATTGGTCTGGGACCATTCTTATTTGCACTTCCCGCTCGCCTATTGACATTCGATGAATGTTCAATGTTGGCCAGTTCGGATTCGGATTCGTCAGAATCCTCGACTTTTGGAACTTGGATTCGTACGGCACCGCTATTAGTGCTACTGCTGCTGGCAGCGCTCGCGGGTGAACATCCGTTTCCGTTTATGTAGGTGTTACAATTGGGCGATGGAGGTGTGAGATGAATGCCATTGTGGTGCTGATGATCGATTTCAGATGGTTCACACTTGATATTGGTCGGAATCGTGGCATCCTGTTCGCATTTGATGTTGGTCACGGAGACGTTATTTGTGCGATTCGATGATGAAAGCGAGGATGTGTTGGCATTTATGACACTCATTGTGGCGGAGTGAGGCGAATGATTGGGCGAACAATTCGCCCCCGTGGATGTGTGCATGTTAACCATGTTTGTAAATGTTTTATGAAGACGACAATGATGATGATGGACGGTAGACGTTTTGTAGTTGATTCGAAGCAGCAATCATTTCTGAAAGTAAAAGAAGAGGGAAAAGGTTAGAGCTGGTTACTTGAAAGTTGAAAATATTTTAAAATGTGGAAACGGAGAGACTCTTTTTGATTTTCTAAGATTACAGAATGCCGTGAAACCGTCGACTGAAAAACATGACCCACACGGGACGTGAAATACAAGCACTAGGCGATGTCCTAGCAAGATAACAATTTATGGACCTAACTCTTGCCGATGCCCTCTAAAAGTTCCTCTCTAAGGGGCATTTGTGAAAGGAGGATCTCATATATCTAGGAACATGAGGTACGACCTTGTAGGGACAAAGCTCAGCCAAACTTGATTTCGTGACTTTGTCGTTTCATACTGTTCAGTGCGAGGCCTTTCCACCACCTCTGGTAGTGCAATCGAGTGCCGGGATCGAACGTCGGCACTCGGTTGATGCGCAGCTCCAACTCACTCCACCTCATTGTCGGGCCAGAGAACTACAGCCTTCCGAAGGGGGATCAACATCTGTGGCTACCGCGAAGGTTTACCAGACAGTCCTTGAATAGGACAAACGGATTGATTTTGGGACGTCAATCAGGGCCCCTGGGCGGTGTGAGGTAACAATTATTCTTACCTTAAGGCTTGTCGCTTATATACTGCTGGATGCGAGGTCTATCGACTACCTCTGCTGTTTTACGGGTCCCGGGCACCCGATTATAGCGCAACTCCAAGCGATTGTGAAACCACAGCCCGTATGATACTCCCTCCATGGGGGCCTACCTCATATGTCGGATGAGGCGAGTTACCGCCCTTGGCCCTTGGCTTTTCTCCCGATATGCCGTGCTAACAGATATAGGAACTCCGCTCTAGATTCGCAGTAGACCTGAAACAACTGCAGTGCAACACTCACATAGGACTGGTCACCAAGCTATTCGAGGGAGCGGTATAATCATTTCTCTAAGGTCCCACTGGAATCGACAACAATAAAGATTTGCTAATATCGCTCCTCAATGACGTACCTACAGCGTTCAACGTTGAAATGCCTCAAGACCATATACGTTGAGAGCCCTAACACTTTCCTTTCTGGTTCAGCAGTGACATCCGCGACTCCATTATTTAGAAGGACTCTAAAGTGGTCTAGGCCCCTTACATCCAAATACCGTGGACCAGTGATAACCAGGACATGAAACCAGTCCTGGAAAACTACGCCACAACACGGACACGAAGGTTCGTTAACCAGGTTAAACTGGTGCAGTTTCTGGTTCAGAGAACCATGACCATGGTTATCAAGAAACCCAGACTTAGATTAAAGTCTAAGTTAAGGTTTCCAGCTGCCTCACGGACATCTCTAAGATATTCGAATGAAACCCTACCGCGGGTGGACTTTTCCAGACATGACACAGGAGTCTCTGAGGTCTCCCGGATACCCTATCCCCATCCACTAGCTCACGCTGAGGCAAGGGCATAGGGAATGCAGTTCTTTTATGGACTACCTCCATATCACGAGGGCGAACCATGTTTAACTGCTGGCACAGACTGCGCGTCTACCTAACCTTCAGTCTCTGCGCAAAACACGCTTCACCATACCAACCACACAGAGCATGCGTGCCTTTAACCACACATAGTACAGTTGACGACTCAACCGTTTACCGAAAGTCACTCGCAAGTATCACGCCGCCAGTCGCCTTCCTCCAGGAGGAGGAGGTCATCGGAAGCGTAGCATTTCATTTCATTTCAATATATATGTAGTTCCACACAAACGGTCCTACAATGCAGCCTTGCGGGCATCCCTCTATTGCCGTTTTTCTGACGACGTCATTTACCCCCGCAACCACAATTGCCAAATGGGGATTTCTTCGTCTAGAGCATGCATTCTCCTTCCGAACCCAAACCCGGAACCGCCATTCCAGCTGGTTGACTTGAGTAACAACCTCCAGACACCTCGAGTTCAACACCGAGATGATAAGGGCCCATGGTCCCCTGAGCACAGCCATCCCCGAGGTTCACTATTCGCAAAAAATTTTCCATAGCATATGAGATTCTCCTTCGCCCCCCCCTTAATGTTGGGCCTCACACTGAATTCAGACGTACATATCCCAGTTTCGTCTGATCTGTGATTAAAACCAATGGATAGCGCTGCTTTTTACATCCGGGTCCTTCAGTTTACTAGTCAGCAATTTAACTCGGAACGAATGCCGAATACACATCAGTCCATACAGTAGACAGGTATACACGCATTGGCCATTCTCACTACCTATCCCCTTCGTGGCGCAGATTATGCAAAGCCGCCAGCTTCGAGGCTTTAGTGGAGGCTTATGGTGGATTCTCTCCAGGAAAATCACTAAGAAACGTGCTCGGTTTGATAACAACTGAATTCTGTGAAAGTCAGTCATACCGTAGACACCTTGCATGAATCATGTGAATAGGAAACGTCATGTCCCGAAGGTCTTTGTACAGATCCACGTCATGGCGTATCAATCATATCAGGGGTCCTCTTGTGTAGCTTGGGTATGTAGTGACGCCGCTCACCGAAAACCCACACACCGCGAAAGGCTCACGTTCACCTAAGGCAGAGAATTACAGCGAGCATAGCCGTCTGAGTAGCGTACAGATATATGACTTCTGCTCGGGTCCCGTAGAAAACTACTACCACCTAAGGACCAGTGGCCTCACTCTTCGGGAAACTGAGGTAGATAAATAGGTTTACACTTATACGTTATCTACGGGAGCACCGGCCAAGTAGTTACTAATCAGATGCATTTCACCTCGAGTCCAACGCCTTGGTCCCCTGGGAATCCCCGAGGTTTACATTTCACTACTGAGTTCTCGATAGTACTTGTGATCCTCCTGTGACTTCCTATTTGCTAGTTCATACGCATTTCGACGTTTACATCGCACACTAAATTGGGCTCTGACTACCAGCCGGGTAACGCAGCTTCTCTCACCCAGATGGTCCTTTCGGATTACTAGTAAGCAATGCGACTCGGTTCGTGCCGACATCAAACGGCCAAACTAGCTAGGCCCTGGCTTTGAGTACCATTTAAACCTTAGCCCAGAAGAATATCTGGGGTGTGATCAGATAACATGACCACGGAACTAGGCTTTGGCATGAAAATCACCATTCGCTTCTCTGATCGCTTGGAATGAATGAATGGCAACCCTTGTATTGATCACGGTGTAGGTGCTGGAGTGTAGACCTAATATCAGGATTTCGCTTTGCAATGGGAAACACTGGGGACAGGTCTACGTGCAATCAACCCAATTTGTTTGAAAGGGTTCTCATCGAAATTGGTCTGCGATTGTTTTCACTTTCTGCAGAATTTCTCTCGTAACTCTGTGCTCATCTATTGGGTGCCTAGTCAGGGTCACACGGGTGTCGAGGGAAACGAACAAGCACATCAGCTAGCTAGAGTGGTCTCTTTGTCTCGTCCTCTCCGTTCCGAGCCTATCTGTGGGCTGAACTGGAAGGCTTCTAGGGACACATTTTGTAACTGGTCTTCACAACTCAGGTTGAGCTACTGAAGGCAGCACCTCGGTCTACGACTTGTGAAAGAACTGACCAGCCCCTTCAGTTATTTCAGCATCAAGTTTCTGCGCAGGATAGATTTAAAAACCACTTGCTGGCTTCCTTACTGGAGATTTCAGCGCTTACCTGGAGACAACGAAGGCTCCTGTGACCCTCCATTGACTTGATATATAAGTGCCCAGTTAGCGCCAGGTCCAGAAGATCGATCCTCGGTATAAACGTTCTAAGCTGCACAATAATCAGAAGCCGTAGGGCCGAGGCAGTCAATTTAGCTGCTCATGTTTTGAATATTTCGGAAACTAGCACGGTCCCAGACAAGACGCCGAATGTGATGTGGAATGGGAAGCGGCTCAATTTTAATGACTTGTGGTTTTTTCGGCTCAAATATTTTAGTGCACGTGCCAAAAGAAAAGCGGCAAAAATTGGACCCGAAGTCCCTTTGACGGACTTCGTTGGCTATGATAGAAGTTCTACTAAATATCGAATTTTGAATCCGGAATCGAGAAAGGTTGAAATCGCACGCAATGGCATCTTCCTGTTAGAAGAGTCGACGGTTGTTCTCGACGTCGATAACACAGATATCCGAGATAAAGGAAGATATGCTACGGGTGGTAATGTCGATGATTTGCTGCTTACAAGTTACGATAGCGATGGCGATGATGGCAACTCTTCTCCGTCTGGTGCTGTTAGCAGCATCGATCAGCGTACCATCCTATACCAGCGATTCCGTAACCGCGCCTGAAATTAGATAGTTCAGTCGCTTATCATATCGCTATGCTGGCAATCAACAAAGAACTACAGACACACGGTTTACATCAGTGGTTTCCAACTCAGAAACGTCTGCGGACCACTTAGCATGAAAATGGATCTCGACGGACCACCATCCAATAATAATGAAACGAAATAAGGTTTCGGTTTTTTTGTCGAGGTATTGTATTCAAAAGCTCACGCTCTATCTCCCATCACAAATTGCCCTTATTATTTTTTTGCCATTTTGTATACTTAAAAATAAAGTGGAAAAGCACTGATCATGTAAAAATCCTTCGCATAACACATACATACGTTATCTTGGTGCTTTAGTCTGAGGAAGATGATTTTTTCAAAAAGTTGGTTCGACTTCCATTTCGTCGAAGGTGCAACCGACTGTCATTAGGCTCGTATTTTTATACTAACACCATCTTGCAGGAAGCATAATTTAAGATTTACATGTTTGCCAGGGGAGAAAAACTGTTCTCGCCAACTTGGTTTTTCTCGCACAGGAATAGGTGTCTTCTGGTCTGGAAGAGCTAACTTCGATTAAAAATTATTCAGTAAACGGTATAGCTCGTTCTTTAGACTCGAATTGGTGACAATGTTTAGCGTGAAAATCGTTTGAATTTTTGCAATCGCGTTCGAATTTTGATAATTAGTTTAAATAATTTCGGAATTGAGCACATAAGCATCACCTTCCCATAATCACATACCTACATAGTAGAAAATAATTTACTGAATAATCTGTTACATGGTAATGAGAGCGCCTGTTTGGCATGTCAATTTAATTAGTCACAAGAAAATATAATTTTTGTGTCCCGAGTCTCCCCGCGGACCACCTACGGGTCTCTCACGGACCACCTCCGGTTCGCGGACCACCTGTTGGGAAACAGTGGTTTACATGATTCATACTGATTTCCATGATTCCCATGATTCCTTCCTACGATTCCTACTAATTCCTTCGACTCTCACGATACCTTCTGATTCGTACGATTTCCATGATTCTTACGATTCCCGTAATTCCTACTGATTTCCACGATTCCTATACTGATTCCTACAGCTCCTATTGATTCCCATGGCTCCCACGATTTCTACTGAATCCTACGATTCCCTTGATTACTACGATTCCTACTGAATTCTACGTTTTCAACAATTCCTACATTACAACCACAGACACACTGCTTCCATGGTTCCTACTGATTTCCACGATTCCTACTGATTCCTATGATTCCCATGATTCCTACTGATTTTTACGATTCTTACTGCGATTTCTACAATTCTCACGATTCCTATGATTCCTACTAATTGCTACAACTCCTACTGATTCCTATGATTCCCACGATTCCTACTGTATCCTACGATTCCCGCGATTACTATGATTCCTACTGAATTCTACGATTCCCACAATGACTCCCACGATTCCTACGACTCTTACGATTCCCACAATTGCCACGCTTCCTACGATTCCCATTATTCCTATACGATTCCCACGATTCCTACTGATTCTTACGATTCCTGCTGACTCTTACGATTCCCACGATTCCTACGATTTCTACTGATTCATACGATTCCAACTTGGTACTGTTAAAGTAAACGAGTGCATGTATCTGGCGGTTACTTGGTGGAACCATGATAGAAAACGTTTAACGGTATGATTGGTAAGGCGTATCGTAATCATGTGTTTGACCTAACCTCACTTAGGTTGGGCTCCAGGGGACTTTTATTGGGTAGGTAGATACCTATGGTCACACACAGGTATTTTAATGAGCTCGAAATAGCACATTAAGTTGCAGTGGATGTCTACCGATGTTAGGTGCAGGAGGAAGTTAATCAAATAAAAGCTGCCAAATTCCGCTATGAAAGGGAATCTTTGGCTCACAACACCTTTTAGGCCGAAGTGCTCGCCTATGGGGAAAGGCTCCATCGTGTATTACTTTTCTCTAACACACAGTCAGAAATTTCACAGAAAGAACTACTACAACTACAGGCCCACTTGATGAACCTCTGTAGTTTTTTGTTTTTCAGGCTTCACCTCTTCTGAATGAAACAACCTGCTCATTCATCTTGCAATTAATTGCATCCTTGATAACTTCCGACTATTTTTCAAAACCTGCTCTTTTGACCTAAAATCACACTTCATCCACGGTCCACCTACTCATTAAATTGTTTTGATTGCGGCAACCATGAAAGTGCAATACTACGTAGGTACGTGCCATTCATCTTTTATATTTATTTCATTATTTCCATATAGACTACCGCATGAATTGTACCTTCACCTCTGTTCTCATCACACAGTCAGTCAAATTCTTGTGCCTTCACTTATGTACATCTCATTCAAAAAGTCACTAAAGATCAATGCAATCGCATAGTGTACCGCATAATTTTGAGGGCTCACATTTAAAAAATGACATTCAGCAAAATCTTTCGAATTTTGTAGCTTCTTTAACGATCTGCCTCTTACATATTTTTTGTCCATAGTATCGGATACATAAATGTTCTCTGGACAAAATCATCTTCATAGCATTTTATTGGTTCTTTTGCAAAAACTGATGGCTTTTAGCTTGCCTCGCTTGACCTTTATCTGTTGTTTTGCGTTTTTCTTTCAGTTAATTTTTCCCTATTTTTTTTTTGCGCTTAGTTTCTCATATCGTTAATGCACCGGTTCGTATCGAGCTGCTGACTTCCTTCAGATTTTTACAATACTTTTGCAATTTTGTTGCAAAATTACTCCTCGCTGTTTTGATGATTTCGGTTCTGGTTTTTTGCCCGGTTGGCATGTGGTATCATTAACAATATTTATCGCGTGGAATTTCACGATTTTTGAATTGAACTTGTTTATGGTATGGTTGGAAATTGGAGAGTGTGTGTAGTGCACGATGCTTGCCTTGAATGGACAAATAGGGAAATAAAAATGTAACCAATTAAGCGTTTTTGTTTTTGTAATTAAAATGAGAGATATATTGCATAATGCAGAATTGTGAATTTATGTTTAATAAATTTGTTGTTCAGGGCTAATTGTTTAAATTGAGTATGTATGTAGAAGAAAACAGGTCAGATTTCGATTTCTTCGTTATATCCATTCCATGTTCATATTTATAAACCTATGAACATAAAGTCTGGCTGGTCTAGCGGTTAGTGCGCGCACCTTCGGTGCACACGGTCATGAGTTCGAATCTGACCGTGGATCATAGTGTTTTTCGAACTCACGAGCTTGTGACGGACTATGATCTCACTCAGATGTTAAACGAGTACCCATTTTTGGCGATAAATAACACTGCTGAGCGTGATGCTGATAAAAAGCAGATAAGATCTTGGAAGGATGTCACTAACACATCCTGCGGCCTTCCCTTAGTCCAATGTTGGATTGTCGCACCTTTTATTTATTATAACATAAAGCTTGAAAAAAATTAAACAAAAATGTTTTTTTTTTCTGGATTCTGTAGTATCACGTTTATTTTGATTTTATTTTGATGATGCACATACACTGATTTTGTTAGGTGGTATACAAACAACGTCTAATCTCGTCAGTGTCTTGCTTGATAAGAAGGAAATGTTTTTTCCTCTGCTGTTCGTTCACAATTGGATTGTGAACAAAATTCCACGGGCCCATTCACAATAAACTTTAAATTCAAATTTTCAAATTACATTACATATACTACAATTCTTAATTTGTTGTTTTAATAAAAACTCCAAAAATACCCATCGATACCGATATGTCCGTCACCGCGAATTGATCGGAGGAAATTCGATTAATCCGAGTTGGAGAGATTTTCGGAATTTAATTGCAGATTTGGCCCGATCACAGGCTAGTTCAATAAAACAATTAATAATGCAGGCGTAGTGTGTACCATGAGTTTTTGCTTTCTTATGATAACACTACATATTCATCTATATATATCTATCTATAAAAGTCGTGTTAGTTACACTATTACACTAGTTACACTATTTATAACTCAAGAACGGCTAGACCGATTTCCATGATTTTGGGTTAGTTGGATTAGGGTCTGGTCGGAATAGCAAAATAACTATTAAAACAGGCGAAAAATTCACAATGAACAAACATTCACAATGGGTTCTTTTTTTCTTATTTATGTGTTTCTTTAACATATCAGCCGATTACAGTAAATTTGCCACACAGGATTGGTCTCTACCCAAAGTAACAGGACAATATTGAGACATATGCAAAATTCACAATGGGCACAATTATGAAGACAATTCTTCTTCACATACTTCTTTCTGTCTATCTTGAACGAATTGCCTGTTTTCAGAAAGTTTACACAAGGCTCCAGCCGGAATAGGATTATATGTATATTCTGAAAATTCACAATGAGCAACAGTTCACAATATTTTTTTTTTCGCAAAGTTTCGTCTTTTTTTTTCGAACGACTAACGAAAACAAATCCAACAAAATTTGAGCGGTAACTAAAAAAGAAAACTAATTATATTAGTTAATAAATGTAGTTACATATTACAAATAGTAATTTCCAGGCAACTGGTTCCTGCTAACCCCTTGTGGGGATAAGGCATTAACTACGCCTGTTTTCTGTTCTGTGCCATCGACTGACCTCCATCCACAAAGACATTTAACTGACAGTTCTCCATGCCAAAATGACATTTCTTAACACATCTTTACGCGCAGCCATTTGATTGTTGTCAACTGTACATCACTGTAACCGTTTATCGAATACATAATTCAATTCAATTAGCTAATTGAATTTGAATTCGTTAATTAATTTTAAGAAAATTAAATTTTGATGACGTCCCCGACGCTATTTAGCTGTCCGTGTGGATGTAACTTTAGGTCTCACCATCTAATGTTTAATGATTCATCAACCTTACTAACAACCGATCATCTCAGCCCCCTAGTATCTTTCATAATTGTTACATAGAATTTGCGTATATTATTATGTTGGTCATTTATTATTTTCTTAATATTGGTTCTTATTTCTTTCTTCTACGGTGATATAACTATAGAACTGTTTCACGAAATTTTAAACTTAGATCTAATTTTACGTCACCTTCCAAGTTTAACAGCTATAAATAAGCATCGATTTAACAATTACAAAGATTCGGAGTTTTTTGCTCCTGGAAATATTATTTTGCCCTGGTCTTCTTGCTACGAGATAATATCTGTGCGCCTGTGTATGGCCATCTACATGTAAGACTAGGTAGGCTGGGCACTCCAAAAAGTTCTGAGAGCTCATACAAAGACGTGGCATTATGGGCTTGAAGAAGACAGATGCAATCCTAAGAACCCTTAAGATCGCTTTTTTATGGAGTTCATGATTTTTAGTAAAACATTTGCTCTTGAACGATGTAATATGTCATATGCGCGGGGGATTAACTCGAACTATACAAACGTTTCGCCACAAGCAAGTGAAAAACCCTTGGCAACTTCAATTGTGGAATTCTCAATAAGTTGGGATCGTTAGATCGCTCCCGTTGGTGAGCACATTTTTGTGATGGCAGGACGGTGATCGCTGATAATAACAGCACTTTGCTTCGAGCTGACGTAGAAAAGTATGTTTCTTCATGTCTTAAAAACAGAACGGCCAATCGGCTTTCCTTTTTGGCCATCCGATATAGAGATCTAGGGTCTCACTTTCCTGGATCAACCATAACATCGGAACGCACAGACCAGTTGGATGACAACTCCCTTTTTCTCAGGGCTAACAAAGACGACTGGCGGATTGCGAACCAAATAGTAACCTATAATAGGGTGGAATGGGCAATCAACTCTTTCGAACCCTACAAATCACCACCAGACGGTGTCTACCCAGCCTGCTTCAGCAGGGTCTTACGTCTCTGGCTCCGCTTTTACTAAGACTATTTAGAGCCAGCATAGCCTTAGGATACAGACCAATAATTCTAACCTCCTTCCTACTTAAGTCATTGGAAAAGCTCGTCGATAAACACATCAGGGACAGGTGCCTGTCGCTTTTCCCGTTGCACCCAAACCAACATGCCTATCAGACAGGGAAATCATGTGAATCAGTACTACACCATTTAGTTGGGAAGATTAAGACCACACTAGAAATCAAAGAAATAGGGCTCGCGGCCTTCCTAGATATAGAGGGGGCCTTCGACAACACTTCCTTTGAATCTCTTGTACACGGCGCCTCGAGTCATGGAGTTCAAAACACCCTATGTCGGTGGATAAAATCAATGCTTCAAGGACTTGAACTTTGTAGTGGACAGCCTACTGGTCCAGCTAAATAACACTGGCTTCTATACCCTAGGATACGCCGATGACATCAGTATCCTGATAGGGGGAACATCTCCAGGAGTTCTTTCTAAACTCATGCAACAAGCTCTGATCCAAGTGGAGGATTGGTGTAGGAGGATAGGCCTATCGGTCAATCCCGCCAAAACATCACTAATAGCCTTCAGTCGCAAAACACAATTTGGAAGGGCTCAACGCTCCAACATTATTCAACCAACAACTGCAGTTTACCACGGAGGTAAAATATCTGGGAATCACCCTTGATAACAAACTCACGTGGAACAAGCAGCTGCAAAACACAATTGCCAAAGGCAAACAGACCCTATATGCAACAGAAGGAGCAATAGGGAAAACGTGGGGGTTAAAACCACGAATGATACACTGGATCTACGAAGCTGTGGTCAAACCCCGTCTGACCTATGGCTCGATAGTCTAGTGGACTAAAATCAAGCAAAAAACAGCAGCAGCGAAGTTGCGATCAGTACAGACACTGGCCTGCTAAAGCATAACCGGCGCCATGCGCAGTGCACCAACTTTAACTCTAGAGAAACTACTAGACCTGCCACCACTGGACCTCACAATCACAGAAGAGGCAAGACTCGCAGCGTACAGACTCCAATCATCGAACATGTGGACACCACAAAGGGTAGGACACTGTACGATTACAGAAACCATTGTAAACCCAATCCTAGATATGGGCAGCGAAGAGGGTGAAGTCGGAACCACGACTGAAAGAAATGGGAGATAGCGTTTCACGAATCCGTCGAACAAGAAACGGGGACTCTTGTTCCAACTGAAAACCCGCGGCGGTGATTCAGTGGATGGATACAAGGCAATTGTAACGGATCTGTTGGGATTGAACGCATCTAGCGTCAGAGCCTTGCGGCAGGAGACGAGGATAGAGGTTCTTGATCTCGATGAGGTCACAACAAGGGATGACGTACGGGCGGCGTTCGTAGAGAAATTGGAAGTGGAGATTCCTCTCGACACCGTGAAGTCCTTGAGGAAGGCATACGGTGGCACGCAAATAGCAACTATAAGCTTGCCTACAGATGAGGCCAACAAAGTTGTAGAAGTGGGCAAATTGAAGGTGGGATGGACGATCTGTAGGGTAAAATGGCAAATCTCTCCGAAGAGATGCTTTAAGTGTCTGGCATTTGGCCACGTTGCGAGGGACTGTAATAGCCAGCAAGATCGGTCGAACATGTGCTTCAAGTGTGGTGAGGATGGCCACAAAGCGGCATCTTTCGACAAGGAGCCCAAATGCATTTTCTGCAAAGAGGCAGCTAGGGCCAACTACAAGCACCAAACTGGATGCGTCAAATGCCCAGTATATCAGGAGGCCATCAAAATGATCCCTAAATGAGGTTCTTGCAGCTGAACTTGAATCACTGCCAGGCAGCTCAAGACCTGTTGTCACAGACGGTAAAAGAAAAGGAGGTAGACGTTGCAATTATCTGCGACCAATATAAAAATCTACGTAGCTCGATCTGGATCGCAGACAAGGACAACGAGGTAGCAATTTGGACTTGTGGACGTTATGCGTTCCAGCAGGGTGTATCGGGAGAGTTAAATGGGGTGATCACAGCTAGGATCAACGGCGTTTACGTGTATAGCTGCTATGCTCCGCCACGGTGGAGTGACACAGAGTTCGAGTGTTTTTTGGACGCACTTGTGCACGACGCAAGTACTCTCACACCCGTGATAATTGCGGGAGACTTTAACGCGTGGGATCGGGAATGGGGCAGCCGCCAAACAAATAAGCGGGGACGGACACTTTTAGACGCTTTCTCCCGGCTCGATATCGTTCTAATGAACTCGGGGAACGTTAACACCTTTAGGAGGGGAAATACGGGGTCCATTATCGACCTTACATTCGTTAGCAGTTCTTTAGTCACAACCACGGAGTGGCAAGTTAGTGAGCACTATACGCACAGCGACCACCAGGCAATTCTATTCTCGATAGCGGATAGATCACACATGAGTACAACGACAGCTCCAACTGAGGGATGGTCTACCAGACGCTTCGATGAAGATTCGTTCATAGAAACCCTATCCAGCTTAGGTGCAACTAACGGTTCAGCAGAAGAGAAGGCATTGCAATTGATCGACCAACTATCAACAGCATGCGATGCCTCCATGCCAAGAAAAAGTTCGATCACTAATCGCCGAGAGAACTACTGGTGGACCGAGGAGATTGCCAATAAGAGACGTGAATGCTTTAAAGCTTGACGCCTTTGTCAACGCTCCATCAGATCAACGACGTACAATGTTCTACTCGAGGCTTATAAAGCAGTCCGTAGATCACTCAAAAAGGCTATTAAAACTAGCAAACAAAATTGCTTCAGACAGCTTTGTGAGGACGCCGACGCAAATCCTTGGGGAACGGCGTATAGAGTGGTCATGAAGAAGATTGGAAAGAGAGCTCCCAAACTCAAATGTCCGGTTCTGCTCGAAGATATTGACTCCACTTTGTTTCCGCAACATGATTTGGAAAAGAAAGCAGCATCAAGGCTTGAGGACGGTAAAGCACCAGGTCCTGATGGTGTCCCTAATAGGGCGTTGAAGGCGGCCATTCTGACGACGCCAGCAAAGTTTATCGACGTCTTTGGAAAATGCCTAGAAGAACGGACCTTCCCACAACCATGGAAAAGACAAAAATTGGTGCTTATTCCAAAGCCCAATAAGTCTGCTGGTGAGCCTAACTCCTACCGCCCTGTTTGTTTGATAGACACAACGGGAAAAGTGCTCGAGCGAATAATATATAACCGATTATCGGATGTAGTGGAAGCACAGGGGCGTTTATCGGACCGCCAATACGGTTTCAGACGAGCACGATCTACAGTGGACGCAATTACCATGGAAACTGCTATTGCAAGGGAGTCATTACGTAACAGCACTTGTTGCGCTGTTGTAACTCTAGACATTAAAAATGCATTCAATTCTGCGAGCTGGGTTTGTATCCATGCAGCTCTACAATAAGAATGTTTGTTCCCGACTATGTAGCTATTATAATTAGGAGCTACCTCTCGCAACGCGTCTTAAGGTATGACACTAGTGCGGGACGCAAGGAATACGTGGTCTCAGCAGGGGTGCCACAGGGATCCGTTCTTGGTCCACTTCTGTGGAACATAATGTATAATGCTATTTTTGAGCTTGCTATGCCAAAAGGTGTGACAGTGGTAGGCTTTGCTGACGACATAGCTGTCGTTTCGGTCGCAAAAGACCCGGTGTTGGTCGAGATATACACGGGCGAGGCGATTACAACTATCAAGCTGTGGCTTCAAACCGTTGGATTAGAGCTCGCTGATCAGAAAAAGGAAGCAGTTCTAATTAGCAAGCGGAGAAAAAAGTGTTCCCTCAAGATCCGAGTCGGAGAGTATGACATAGCCTCTAAGCAAGCCGTTATGTATTTGGGAATCATGATTGACTCGAGGCTAAGCTTTGGAGAGCACATAAGGTATGTAGGTGACAAGGCGGCGACTGCCACCGCAGCACTAGCACGAATGATGCCAAACATAGGTGGTCCGAAAACAAGGAGGAGGCTGCTACTGTCAAGAGTGGTAACATCTATCATTATATATGCCTCACCAGTTTGGGCCAGTGCATTACGTTTCGCATGCAATGCAAAACCTCTAAACGCGATATATCGTAGGTGTGCTTTGAGAGTGTGTTGTGCGTACCGTACCACATCGCATGAAGCGGCCTACGTGGTGGCTGGAATGATGCCTTTGCCGATCCTTGTAGACGAGATCAGCAGACTGTATAGCGATCGCCAAGGCGAATCACAGGAGATGCACCCAGGGCGAAGAAACAATGAAATGGTGGAATCTATGAGAAGATGGCAGGTTCGATGGGATGAGGCATCTACTGGCCGATGGACACATACCCTTTTTCCGGACATAGCCATATGGGTTAATCGAAAACACGGAGATGTGAATTTTTATATGACCCAATTTTTAACAGGTCACGGAGGGTACCGACAGTATTTGCATCGGTTTAAGCTGGACGATTCGCCAGAATGCCCGAGTTGCAAGGGAGTTGCGAAAGATGCCAAACACGTTGTGTTTGATTGCTCCAGATTTGGACATATCCGCAGCCAACTAGAAGCCGAACTGGGAGACAACATAAGCCCCCAGAATCTAGTGGCTCTAATGCTACTATCGGCTGATAACTGGGATTCAGTATGCAGGGCTGTTAGTGCCATTCACATGGAGCTACAGAGAGAGGAACGCAGACGGAAGTCTGGTACCCGGTGATGGCTGATTAGCCGGAATTGGCCCTGTGAAGTAATGCTGAAAGGTTGTCCCGCGGGGTCAAGCGGTGAAAAAGAGGTGTAGGTTTAGTCGGTAGAAATCCGACATAATTGCATGCCGGAGGTTTTCTGCTACGCGGCATGCAGTATCTAAGAAGATTCCCCATCTCTACCCAGAAAAAAAAAAGATATGGGCAGCGACTATACCCCGGCCATGTACACCTTCGACTCCAGCATCCAAACCTCAACGGTTAGGGAAGACTGGAGTAAATGGAACGACAACCATCTATCAAATCACATCGTGTGGTACACGGATGGGTCGAAGACAGACGAAGAAACAGGGGCAGGAGTTTATAATAAAACCAACAACTATAGTATCTCCAAGCCCCTAGGTCAATATACAACTGTCTTCCAGGCAGATCTTATAGCCATTAACCTTGCAGCAGGGGAGAGTACTCGAAAGGGATATACCAATTAGACCATATATATTCTCTCCGACAGTCAAGCTGCTATAAAAGCCATTGCAAGTCCCAAAACAACCTCTAAATTGGTTTGGGAATACCAACAACATCTCAAAAACCTAGCTAACCGAAACAACGTAACTCTGAAATGGGTGAAAGGACATAAGGGGATCGAAGGAAATGAGAAAGCGGATGCCCTTGCAAGAGAGGGTTCCGAACTACCCTACGGGGCATTCGGTAGCTCAGTGGCAGAGATGTCTATCTCTGAGTTGCCGGTGCGTGGGTTCGAATCCCACTGTGACCCATGGATGTTTGTGTTGTCCGTAAAATGCTCCTACGGCAGCCGGTTCTTCGATGTAAATCGTCCCGGAGCTACCCGTTGCTAAAAAAAACGGCCAAGATCTGCCAAGACCCCCTTCGATTCAAGAGAAAAAAATCTCTTGAATCGCTACAACAACATCCATCCATCCAGCACCCGTGTGAGATTCATTAGGTTTTTTAGTTTCCAGCACAACTGACTTTAGGACAACATTTTTTACGAAATGACAAGACACGGTTATAAAGGATTCTGTAGAGGTAGAAGTCCAAATGTCGGTTGTCACGGATACTTCAGACTGGCTGAGACTCTTCTTCGATCGATGGATCTCTAGGAGGAGCAGCACACGTAACCATCGAGTGCTTTCGCTTCAAGTATTCGTTTAAGTTTGATGTACATATTCCCGGAATATTGAAATTCTCGCTTGCAAAATTTACACAAGAACCGTCTTGTTTCTCTCTACTCTTACTGCTCATTTTAATCGAGTGTTACTTTCTCATAAGTTTTTTTTTTATATTCTGTGATGAGTTATACATATTTACATAAAAAAAAGTCAGTCTCATATCTTTACGAATATTACATTATTTGTCAGCAATTAAACATTTATCGTCGAGTCATAATTTATTACAACGTAAATCAAGCCGTCAAACAAAGAAATTGCCTGGAAAGCTGAAAAAACTATTTCAATTTCTTCATCAACCGCTAACAGCTAACTTCAATCTTCAAACTCCCAATAAACAAAGAAGTAAGAAGAGCCATCAGCAAAAAAAAAAGAACAAACAGCAACACCCGTTAGATTGAAGAAGAAAAGAATTTATCCAAGCGTGCCGTGTTTGACCAGAACAACAACGACGACGACGCCGATGGTGAATACTATGAGCGAAGCCTTTATCAAAGTTTCGAGGTCGTTTCTTGTCCCCGGCCAACAATAAGAACAGAACAATGGTTCAATGAATCTCACACGAAACCCAGAAACCGGTTTGTTTCTATTGCTCGTACAAAGAGTACAACAAAAACACGGCGTCCACATGAGAGCATCTTTCTCATCAAACACGTAACACCACAAACCATCTGCAAAAATCCTAAAAAGATACACCTACCTCACAACCTAAACTCCGGCCCTGATTGGATTCAAACACTTGCGAAAGAGAAAGACGACAAGAAAACAAATAAACGTGTTGTTGCCGTGTTGCACCGTGTCCAATTGGAATACTATCGCCATCTTCGTCTTATACGTTGCAAGATGGCATCTCTTTTCCCAAGAATGACCTGTCGTTGTTTTGGAAACGCTTGTCTACATGTATTTGTGTTAATCGCGCGGCGAGAAAAAGACAGCGATAAGAAATTGCGTTGAAAGGAATGAGACAGATATATGTTGCCCTCCGGTGCTAAATACAAAATGCTAAAAGGTCACGTGATCGCAATGAACGACCTTCAGATTGTCGTTGGATTTGTATACAACGACCTTGCTGTGCGTCATCAACCGCAACACGCATACAATAAAAATCTTTTTCGTGTACACACGCACACATGGAAGACGATATTCTGTAAGAGTATTTTGCGGCGAGAAATGCTTATTTGTTGAGCGAAAAGGCGCCCGCGGATGATGCAAAGTGGATTGTAAATGGAGCGGGTGCAAGAGTACGCGGGAGGGAATTGTACAGTGTACACACAAAACGAATGAATGCATTGGGCATTGCTGTTGTATGGCGTTCTAATTGGCGATAGAATTTGTTGGCGTGATATTTGATACTATTGGAATACCGCGAGTGGCCAATTTGTGGGGCTGACGCGACATGCAAAAAATACTTTTGACCAACAACAGGCTACTAAGCAGAAAATCACGAATCATCGGAACTACGCAATATGCGTGTATGGGGAGATAGGGGAGGCTAATAAATGTGTGGTGCGAATTCAATGAGCCGGGGAGACACGAAACGCCAATTTCGCGATTATAGAGAGGATTTGCATATGAAAATGTAATTTGAAGTGCGCGTCTCGGCTGATAAGCTGTGTAAGCAAATATGCGGGTGTTTCCCGGGTGAAGGTCGTCTAAAGTGAGGCGTCATTGAAAGTTCATTAAATGTTACGAAGAAGATTTTTTTTTGCGTAAGTGATAAACAAGCGCATAGGAGGAGAGTTCTGGTCAAAAAATCGTACAATACTGGAACTTTTTTTTAACGTGTAAGGCAAGAGCAGTTCTTACATCAAAACAAAATCAACTTGTGGAAGTTACCTTTAACACACATGGTACACTCCGCGACACTTTAATAAATAAAAAATAAATAACAGGCGCGACAATCCAACATTGGACTAAGGCCGCAGGATGTGTTAGTGACATCCCATTTCCAAGATCTTATCTGCTTTTTGTTGAGGTAATGAGATCAGCATCACGCTCAGCAGTGTTATTTATCCCCATAAATGGGTACTCGTTTAACATCTGAGTGAGATCATAGTCCGTCACAAGCTCGTGAGTTCGAAAAACACCATGATCTACGGTGAGATTCGAACTCATGACCCTGTGCACCGAAGGTGCGCGCACTAACCGCTAGACCAGCCAGACTACTCGACACTTTAATAGGTCACTGTAAAAATCTTTTTTTAAGTTCTGTTATATGACCGAAATCACGGGTCGAAAAGTACGTATGTAGCACCTTATTGCTTTTGCACTATATGGTAAGACTAAGTCTTCTTGGTGGCGTGGTCCGATATGCTCAGATAGCATTGAATGATTGTTTACACAAGTGGCTGATACTGTTTAAGTGCTTGGCCAGTAACAATGTGTTTTGCTTTGGTTCTAATAAAAATGCGTTGGTACGCAATAATTTAATTGCCTGACAGATACGCAATATTTTAATTAGAGATGGAACTCCATTGAGCCGTTCTATTTGAAAGTGGTACAAGTCCATTGAGTAATGTTTTGAGATATTGAATATTGAAGGGTTTGTGTTTTGATCAAATATAAAGTCATAGTAGAAATTTATTAACCCTTAGATGACCAACAAGGTCCCTGGGGTCTATGGCGTTTTCAACTTTGAGCGATTTGAATATGGTTCAATTGAAGCGGCTCAGCTCCCTTGACTTCTCCAATTAATATGTTTAGAAGCAAATGCAATGTGTTTCGAATTATTTCCTTAAAATTTTCTGTCATAACCAACCGGCTAGAGTGGTATATGGCGGTGAAGCCCAACTAGGTCCGCTGGGACCTTCATGTATTAGGAGCAATTGTAAACACGTTATTTTCCATTTCACTACAAATGAGAACGATAAGAAGTTTTTCATTTCAATTTTATTCGTAAAAACCATTAGGTTCTGGCAAATTCAATTAAAAAAGGTAATTAAAACAAAAATCATCGCTAGATTTTCTTGTAATCTGTGGCAACGTTTGTTATTAGTGTGTTCGTAATGGGTACACATAGGATTCAGTTCAGTTCGCATCTTAGCGCATAAAGCTCGCTCAATACCAAAGCCGTTGTGAGAAAGTAATAACCATCGAAAAAAAATGGTGCTTGGGATAAAATAGAGCTGCTTATAAACCGGCGAACGCGTTTTCAATGCCTGAGTGCGAGTGACCCAGATGCAGCCGTGGAGAATTTAGCCAGATGCTTGGAGCAGGATGATAAAGATGATCCCATTGCCGACGAGAACAGTGATGATGAGTTTATTCCGGATGAAAACGCGTCTGATGCCGAAATCGAAGTGAAGGTTGAAGTGCCAGATTCATCGGACGATGAAGACCTGTTTGAAAACCCTACAGCCTTTGCAGCAGCAATTCCTAATGAAAGGCCTCATTTTATTTCCCAAAGTGGTACGCTAATCCACCAGCTAGTGGACGCATTCGAACTCATAACGTCGTAAACTATACCCAACGTCGTCCAGGGCCTGCTGCTGGAACTGTTGCGGATCCTTTAGGAATCTTCAAGTTAGTCATCATTGAGGAGATCGCTTACATCATTATCCGCGAGACAATTAGGAAGGGGAATGAAAGCACAGCAAAGTGGAATTCCAAAAACTCAAATGCAAAACCAAGCCAATGGACTTGACCCTTAACGATTTTCACGCTTATATAGGGATTTTGCTGTATTCGGCTGGCTATCAGTTGAATTATGACGACTATATAAAGCAGCCATGGCCAAAAATCGCTTCAAAGCTATAAACAGAATGATGCGATTTGATAATAGCAATACTCGGGAGCCGAGGCTTCAGTAAAGCAAGACTGCTGCAACAGACGACAGACGATGGTAATGACCAATTTGGAGAAGGCCTATACACCACACGAGTCCATGACTGTAGACGAGCAATTGTTCCCCTTTCGAGGCCGAACTCACTTCACGCGGTACACACTGTCAAAACCAGCAAAATACGGTATCAAAATATGGTGGCTTTGCGATGTATAATCGTATTACCCCTTAAAATGGATGATTTACAGTGGAAACAGCCTGGTGGAGGCCGGCAAACCAACCAGGGAGAAAAAGTGGTCTTATAGTTGGTTCAGCGCTATGAAAGAAGTGGACGAACTATATACGCCGATATTTTTTCACGACATTGGAGTTGGCATTGCAGCTTAAGTCCAAAGAACAAGCCTTTGTTGAGACAGTTCGAAGCAACAAAACGTTTGTGCCACGTAATTTCTTAAAGGACCGGTCTCGGGAAGCGCTTAGCACTTTCCTCACATATATAACAATATATAAAAAAGAAAATAATTTTTTTTTCTTTAATTCAAACTGCTTACTATATTTTATACTACTAAACATTTAACATTCAACCCAAAAAACATGATAATTCAATTATTATTCACATATGAAACTTGTATAAACATCATTGTATAGTGTAGGTCCCTGGGGACCTTGTTGGGCTTTAACCGTTGGAAAAGTTGTCGGTCATCTGAGGGTTAATGAAATTGTGTTTCAAACATGAGAAAACACTTTGAACTTTATCTATATAAATTTGTTTGTGAAAATAGTTTGCCAGGGAGTATAGGGGAGAAGGGGTAACAGGCCTATTTTGCATTTCTTGAATTATTTTGCAAACGATAAAAGTTACAGCAAAATCATGTAAGGGTGAATTAAAGCACAGATAATTTTCTTCATAATGGGGTATAAAAACCATGCAAAATTATACCCTAGCCCGAGAAAAAAAAACATTTTAGGAAGTTTTCAATTTTCATCTTTTTGGCTGCAAAAATGGCAATAACGTAACTAATTTACTCAAAAATAGTATTTAGAGAGTTTTAGCAAGCGGTTGTGGTGGAGGAATTGACCTTGTACGTCTCGGAATAGGTAGTATTAAGGGTATGATTAGAGGTACGGAAATTTCGATTTAGAAATAGATGCGAATTTCGGCGAAAATTGATCATTTTTTAGAATAGAGCAAAATGTTCTGTCCTTTTTTGCGAAAAGTTAATTTTTCTCCAAAATAATTCAATTCTGGAAGATATTTGTCATCTGAGATTGATTATTGAGAATAGAGATATTCCTAAATGCAGGAAGTTCGCAGAACCACGAGCACGTCGGAGGTTTGATGAATGAACTTTGTTTTCTGCAATGCGATTTTTGTAGCAAAACATTATATCGTTGTTCGGTGAGCCCCGAAGTTTAAATGAAAAATACTTAAAAAACGAAAAAAAAAACGCAACAATAATTGCGTTTCCCTTTTTATTGCAAAGCCTTGAGAAGTGTTGTTGTGTTGTCACTCATACTACTCCCTAGTTGATTCTTTGCTTATTATTATCGATATTTTTTTTTGTAGTTGCGAATATGCAGATCTTTTTAGTAAAAGAAACTAAAACAACACTGTAACGTAAAAAAATACGTTTATATGAGAATTTTAGCGAAATTTTTAATGTTTAAAATTAGTTTAAATACTATCTATATTTTAAAACACATTAAATCCGGCAGTTTCCTCAATTTTCGAAAGATATTAAACTATATTATAAGTAAATATATTATTTGATTTTTAATTGTTCCATATTTTAGTTAAACGATGAATTATTTCTTTAAATTTGTTGAATAAACATATTATTTTATTTAATACATTATTCACTTGGAACGGAAAGAAATCTTGCCGATTAGCATAATGTTGCAGATATGCAACATAGCAAATTTTGCCCCTTACACAACAAATCCTTAAGCAAGATTTTTTTTACTATTTTTCCATCACTCTATCTGACATGATTCGTCGATTTTCAACCATAAAATTAATTTTCGTGATTTTGAGCCGTAAAGGGTTAAGCGAAATTCTTATTTTTTATTTGCGAAATTTCCGTAACTTACGTTAAGATTTATTATTAGATCGATTTCTTTTGCCTTAAATTGTTCTTGGATACGCCGCCAAACAAATATGTATTTCGATTTATTTTGCATTTAGCGCTTGTATGGCTTGCTAAAACTCTGTACTAATTAAGATGTAAGTTCTTCCGAAAAGGGATTGCTGCGACAAAGAATAATAACGTTCCCCTACTACTATTCAGAAAAACCCCCTTTACAGTAGGTTTAGCGTTAAGGCACTATACTCTGCTTTGATATTTAATTCAAGGTTTTTGGAAACCATTACATATTTATTTATATCCGATTGAAATAATTTTATTACCGAGTGTTATGTGGCTGTCAGTTAACGTTATCTCTTATTGTAACGTAGGAATATGTTAATTTCAAAAATTCATTCCTCATTTCCCAACACATTTGGATAAAACATTAGGTAATTTTCGAAAACTACACTTTTGAATTACCACTTCTTTCTTTTTCTGTAAATAATAAAAGAATGAAAGTAATTTTGGGCATTGAGAAATATATTCTTCCCGAGAAAATTCCTTTCATTCTTTTTTTTTTACAGAAAAAGAAATGAAAACTCAAAAGTGAAGTATTCTGAAATTAAATAATACCTATATTTTATCCTAAAGTGTCGGATAATTGGGTATGTGGAAATGTATCTATACAGGGTGTCCGGAAACTGCCGCACAAACGCATCTGATTGTGATTTCTCATGTGATTTCCAGCAAAAAAGTTGTACGAACATACCTCCTTAGCTTAACCCTTTAGCTGCCACAGGCATTTGAAGATTTTTGAAAAAACCATTTTCTTGTACAACTAAAACTTCAATATCTCAAAAGCTAGGCTAGCTAGAATAGCGAAATAAGATGGTTATTACAGCCAACAATTTATGATGACGATAATTTATTTCTTGCATAATTTTATTCTAGCTCCATTATTTCTAACAGTTTTAAGTGCAAAAAACTAGGGTTAATTTTGGCTCGATTTCGACATACTTTGAATAGATTTTACCAATTGCAGATCTTTAGGAGCAGTGTGAATTGAATTGTATTGGTGTAAGAAAGATATGATCGTAAGACTATGCGCCAATTTAAAAAAAAATCGTACAAGCACCTCTCCTTGGCAGAAGTTGGAGAAAATTGAGATGAAAAAAACGAATTGTTTTTGGGTCAAATGACAAAAATTTGACTTTGAAGTTTTGTAAAAACCAAACCTCTTACCCGATTTTAGTGCCGTTAGTTTTATTTTTTAGGTAAAATTGTTGGGTGTAATAACCATCTTATTTCGCTATTCTAGCTAGTCTAGCTTTTGAGATATTGAAGTTTTAGTTGTACAAGAAAATGATTTTTTCAAAAATCTTCAAATGCCTGTGGCAGCTAAAGGGTTAAGCTAAGGGGGTATGTTCGGTACAACTTTTTTGCTGGAAATCAGATGAGGAATCACAATCCGGTGCGTTTATGCGGCAGTTTTCGGACACCCTGTATACATTTTAAAAGAAAGACCCAAAACTGGAGTCATTCTCAACAAACGTGTTTAAAAGAAGATAATTCCTAGATAAACGCATAAAATTCATTGGAATCACTACAATTGGTATAGCTTTATCGTTATATATCGATAATAAAAAAGTTGGGGCATACCCTTTTTTTAAATGGACACTACATATTTTCAATCCTGGCGCAACCCACATCGATCTGAGTTCTAAGAAAATTCTTTTTGGTTTTTAAGTGTCTAAGCTCCTACGTTAAATGCAACATGTCCTAGACTGTCAAAAAACAATGCCTTAGAAATTAATGGTTAAGGGTCGATCCACACTTTTCAGTCATCAGTCGCAGCCACAGTAATTTTCCATTCAAATTGATAAATTTGAAATTGGCATGATTTTTGATATTTTCTCCATTTTCTTGGCGCTATAACTCTGTTAATTTTGATTGTAGAGTACAACTTCTTAGATTGTTTGTAGGAAATTTTGTCCTCGACAAAATTGTCTCGGCAGATTTTGTGCTCAAATGGACTGTAAAGAAGTTACAGACCAAAAATTGATGAAAGGGCCGATTTTAGATGGTTTTTTGAAGGTAGCGGCGGGAGCACAAGGGGGAAAGTGACGCAAACTTGGATTTTAACTTACCCCACCTGTCTTACAACATATCAAAAATTTTAGACATCCCCAATTTTTGCACGCTAACCCCAATTATTTCGTCTCTATTGATTGGAGTAACACCACTACGCTCCAATAAAAGCTAAGGCTAAAATTTAATTTGAAATATAGGTATATGCTTAAATCTTTTAACTGTTTCTCAAAAAAAAATCTTGTAAATAGGATAGTTTTAAGCGTTTTTATAGCCTTCGCTTAATAAGTGAAAAGGGTATATTAACTTTGTCATGAAGCTTGTAACGCATTGAAGGAAGCATCTCCGACCATATCAAATATGTATATGTATACACATATGGCCAAAAAAATAAGTACACGGCCTTGTTACGATTTCAGACTCAATTTTCATTGCATTTTAACGATGTAAAACTCTTACTTCTATTTTATTTTGATAATTCAGATTTGGCAAAGCCAACAAATACAAAAAACAAAATGGCGCTTTTAGTCTTTGTTTAGTACGTGCCAATATCATTATATAGTCGTTATTCCGCCTGGCCAAAAAAAAATAAGTACGTTGGTTTTTTTTCACTTTTATATCAATAGTGAACGGTTTTTCCTAACGGTAGGGTTTTCATTTATTTTTGTGTGCAATTAACGATAAATTAAAAGAAAATTTACAATTACACATTTTACAGATGGGCCGAAAAACGCATTGCACTCCCGAAGAAAGAAGTTTAATAGTGAGACTTCGAAGTGACGGCCAAAGTCTTTGTTTAATTGCAAAATATATTTACCGCTCAGTGTGTTTTGTCCAAAATGCATTGAAAATATTAGAAAATATACCTGATTGTCGGAGAAGACGCCAAGAAGAACGACCATCGTATTCTTTCTTTGGAAAAAATACCCTTTCGCATCTTCACGCGTTATTGCGGGGAAAATTGGAAATATGTATTGTATCTTCCCGAACCATTCGCCGAAGACTACAGGGAGCACAGTTGTTTGGACGAAAAGCCAGAAAAGTTCCTTTATTACGACCGAAAAATTTGAAAGCCCGAATAAATTTTGCAAAGCGTCATAGCAGTTAGTCTGAACCATGCACAAAAAATACACAAAAAAGACAATTTCCCACGGAGGAGGAAACATCATAAGGGGGTGTTTTTCGTGGAATGGCGTCGTCGGTCCAATTTATCAAATTAACGATACCATGAGAAAATTTCAAAACAAAGAAATCTTGGAAAATACTATGGTTCCCTATGCTGATGGATCGATCTTTCAGCAGGATAATGATCCAAAGCATGCATCGAAGCTGGTCACGGATTGGTGTAGCCAGAATAGAGTGACGTTACTTGATTGGCCGACTCAGTCACCGGACTTGAACCCAATTGAAAATCTTGGGGAGATCTAAAAAGAAAAATTTGGAAGCATCATTACAAAATAAGGATCAATTAAGAAGTTTTGTTGAAAAGTCCTGGTATGAGATTCCATTAGAGACATGTCGGAATCTAATTTCCAGTGTGCCTAGGAGAATCAACAAAATATTACAAAATAATGGTCAACATACTGGATATTAATTTAAAAAACATAATCCTTCTCGAATTTAAGGTTTAAACGTGAATTAATTGTATTTATGAAATCTTTGAAATGATGAAAATCTGTTCCGCAACGAAATGTTGGTGGGAAGATCCTGATTTGTGCTCAGCCCCCAAAAAACATAAGAAACAAAAACAAAATTGTCTCTACCACATTTTGCAACCTGATGTACAAGGTTTATCACCTGGATACTACACTATAAGTTAAAGGAAGAAAATTTGAAGTTCAATATCGCATTGATTACTTTAATAAATACTTGCCTACAAGGCTTTACAAATAGCATTTGTGGGTGTACTAATTTTTTTGGCCACATTTGTACATACATATATGACGAGCTGAGTTGATTGGGCGATGTTCGTCTGTCTGTCCGTCTGATACTACGCGTTGATGATACAAAACATACGCATGGATAGATGCGGAGTTGGACCATGGGGTCATGGGGTTGCCATACAAACCTAGCCCCCCAAATCAAGTTCTTCTAAGAAAAACTTTTTCATTTGAGCGCCAATTTACACCAAACCTCATGAAAATGTATTTCTATTGTATTGATGTCACAAAACATTACGCAAAAATTAATAAAATCGGATCATGGGGCTGTCATACATACACAACACTCAAAAATTAGTAATGTAAATGCATGTTGGGACGCAGCCTCCGCATCACACGAAACAGCCGTGGAGCCCTCCGCTGCCGTCCCTGTTCCCATTTAGTGCGGGTACACAAATTATACATACGTACAATATTTTTTAGAATGAAGCTCTCCGAGCGATTTCCTGATTTACAGGCATATCGACTCGGAGAGTGCAAAAAATGACATTCGACCGGTTTCGATCGAATGCATATGACACAGCACTCTCATCAGGTGCCGTCGCTAGTGCTGTGTCATATGCATTCGAGGACGGCACGACCAGGAATGCACCGGCTGTTTCGTGTGATGCGGAGGCTGCGTCCCAACATGCATTTACATTACTATGTGTGACCATTGGCGTTATAGCCAAAAAGTGGGATGTTGGACGGATCACAGTAATAGCAAGTTGCTATTCGACTAAAATGTGATCCGTAGCAACGAATGATTTTTGTTGGTTTATATACGGCTGAGTAACAGCTTGCCGGTGCATTCCTGGTCGTGCCGTCCTCGAATGCATATGACACAGCACTAGCGACGGCACCTGATGAGAGTGCTGTGTCATATGCATTCGATCGAAACCGGTCGAATGTCATTTTTTGCACTCTCCGAGTCGATATGCCTGTAAATCAGGAAATCGCTCGGAGAGCTTCATTCTAAAAAATATTGTACGTATGCTCAAAAATTAGGTTCTTCAAAGTAAAACTTATTTATTTATACACCAAATTCAACCAAACCTCATACAAATGTGTTTCTATTGACGGCACAAAACATACGTGAAAATTGATGGCGGTCATGGGGCCGCCTTCTCCCCATTTTGGTTCGTATAAGAAACATTTTTTTGCTAATCAATTTTACCGAACTTTTTATTAATGTGTTTATCGAAGCAACAACAAACGTTAAAACCAATGGAATTGTACTATGGGACCGTCCGCCGCACAGTGGGGCGAAAAAACCCGAATTTTGGAAACAATTATAAAACATGTCAATTTTAATGTATTTGGCCATTCTAAATCGAATGGGATAGGTTTCACGCAGATAGGATCACCCGTTTTGAAGTTATTTTGATTTTAAGGGGGGAGGGGGGGATCATTTTTCAGTTTTTCTTAATTATTTCAAAAACTGTAAAAGTTACAGCAAAATGATTCGAGGACGCATGAAACTACACAAAATTACCTTTGCAACGACATATAATACAATTGACTTATTTTGATAAATTATACCGTAGACCAAAAAATAAAATGGGACACTATCACTTTTTGACATTTACATTTTTTACTTTAACTCTGAAAGAAATGCTAGTTGAGCCAGGATAATTTAGGGAAATATTCTTAATAAAATAAAGTTGACTTTTGCCAAAAATTGAGTTGCTCCTACCAACAACACGCCTGATTTGCCTATTAGAACTTTTCATACCGACACGTCCATATCTCCTCCGCCGGGGAAAGGGAGGGGGTAAATTGTGGCTGAACGCCAAGACAAAGTCCCTTTATACTCAATACTAAAAACTAGTTCAATAGGATAAAAACTACGGCTATCTCCGGTTCAAATGATCCCAACATATTTTACAGTAGATATTCAAAAATCGTGTCTAAAACAGCCAACATGACCTAACAAAATCGGCCATAAAAGTAGCCTGGGGTTCTATGGGGTTATGATTGTTACATATTAGTAATCTTGAGATTTTCGGCAATAATGTAGCATAAACAGACCCTTGGAGGCACGTGGAGGTAGTAGTTAAAACTCAATGTGAAAAATTCAGTTTGAGTCAATTTGACCTTCAATAATTAAAATTAAATTTATTTTTTTTACATTTTTTTTTTTACTTTTTTTTTATGCTAAAATATTTATTACAATTTAAAAATTGAAAATAAAATCACAAAGCAAAGTTTTATGAGAATTTATCGTCAGCGTTTTCATTGAAACTTGATTATGGAAAAATGTGCAAAAACTGCATAATCAATTCTCTACACTTTGAGAGCCGCTGATTTCTTACTGTGACAGATATCCTCCCGCAGGGGGAGTGTGTTCATGTGACACACATATTTGGTGCGTTGCGACACCTTGACTTTTTCCCTATTCCTTCAAAAAGTCAGCCATACAAGCTTACACGACGCAGTGCTTCCTCGTAGGGGAGAAACCACATATAAGCGTACGTGTCCAGTCTCGGAGTTGGCGGCTTCGCATAACCCAAGCCTCGAAGGGGCCAGTTAGGGAGAATGGCCTTTGCGCCTATACCTAACTGGTTTGTGGATTGATGACCACACGGCCCGAATCAAATCCCTGCTTAGTAAACGGATGGGGGCCAGACCAATGTGAACGGTAGCGCTACGAGTCTGCTTTAAGCCGACAAGTAGTGAACAGGCATAACGATCCTGCGGCTGGCAAGCCTAATTCGTTAGGTCTAACCAAAAGGGGGCCAAAGGAGGATCACACCTGCTATTGAGAAATCTTTAGCGAATAGTGTACCTCGGGGATGGGCGTGCCCAAGGGACCATGGTCTCTACCCATCTAGGCGTTGGACTCGAGGGGGTTGTGGTTGTTAGACAAGTCGGCCAGCTAGAGTCGCATCCCAAGGTGGGGTTCCAAAGGGAGGCATCCCGGGGGAGAACACCCTTCCGGCTATTGGTCGGATAAATCTCGTCGTCCCGCAAGGGAGGGAGGTTATGGCCATTAGGCTCAGGTACTTCTAATGACGAATGCGAGGTAGACGCAGGATGAATGTGACAGATATCGGTCCGAAATTTTTTGTAGAAAGAAACTTGAAAATGTTTACTATCAGATAAATCATTCACAAAAGCTCTCCAATAGTATACATTTTTTGAACTTTTGCCTCTACCGCCCCACTGTGCGCCGCTTCCCCCTAATAAAGTGAATTTTGTTTATTTACACAATTATTCCAAGCAAACCTCGCTCAAATATTGTTTAATCGGCGCCACGCAACGTATGTGAAAATGGAAGGGAGAGGATCAAACGCAAGTCATAGGTACGCCCGAAAAAAAACTTTTAGCCCGAGGAGAGCGAAGGGTATCCAAATTTCAGCCGCGCCCGAGATTAGCTTCGGTCTCACTTTTTTTCATATTTTGTCTGAATTTGAGATTTTTGAAAATCAGATAGGAATTATTTTTTTCCGTTATAGAAAACCTTTAAAATGTGTTTTTTCTAAAAACATTATTTCTTCTTTACAAACCAATATTAACCAAAACTAAACTTGACCCAAATGTGTTCCTAGTAACGCTTCAAAATAATACGTCACAGGGCTACAATTGGAATTATAAACACAAAAGAAGCTTCAGTTTGCTTCAAATGGGAAAGGGTATTCAATTTTCGGCCGCGCACAAAATTTCCCTCTGTCTCGTTGTTCCCCTTGTCTACCCAAAGCAAAAAAAATCAAATATGTTTATGTAAACTAACAATAAGAAAATAATAAACCAAAGACTGTGAGAAAATGGGTCACGTACAAAAAAAAAACGTCCCAAAACTAAGCCCACACACGCCAGATTTTGACGAAAAAGTATCAAAGGTTGTCCGTTAAAGAAAGATGTGTTTCTAGAAATGCTATTAGAATAAGAAAACAAAAATACAAATTGAAGAAAGCGTGTCACATGGAAATTTTCAAATCAATCTAGTCAATAAATTGGTTATAAAGATACATGCCGTCGTCGTCGTTTACACCTTGATAGCGGGCGATGACAGATGTATATTTAGATTAGGAACATCATTAAACATTTTATGAGAGCGTTGAAGTTGATTGTCATGAAATCAATGGAGAAAAGTAATATACCACCAAACCTAGTAAAATAAAGAAAATTACAAATGGAGAAATGATTATGTCATGGAAATCGAACAAGTACATCTGTTCGATCTTAATAATTTCTTTGTCGGATAACATGAAGATAGCGCATAATGGGAAACTGGTTTACCAAACGAAATGGAAGAAATTGAAAACCAAATTTAATGAGTTCGATAAGGGTCGCTGGAGAAAAATATTGCAACCATCTTTTACGTTTAAAATAAAATAAATGAATTGCTTGAATGATAAAATGCTATGAACAGATTGAAAACTAACTGCATGATATGATGCAATCATGTTGAATTTGATATGAAAATCAACTTATTCGTATGTTGACTGCACAAAAAAGAACGAGTTAGCATAATTTAAAGGAGCATGCTCCACAACAATCAGAAATGCAACAATATCATCCAGTATGCATAACCGCGCGGTAATCGTGCGAAATGCAACAAGTTATATCTTACACAATGCGAATTCAACGTTTTTCTGTTTTTTTTTTCATCAATTTTTCTTCATCTTGTCTTGAAAGTCGTTCGTTGTGCCTGTCATCGACTTTGAGCTGCTTTTTCTTGTTTTCATGTTATATTATTGCATTACTTTTTCACTGTTACTGCTGCCATAAATTGTTGCATTGCATGCATGCTATATTTATTTGGCTGCTTGCCGATTACATGTGGCTGTATGGCAAAATAAGTCGCGACGAAATCAGCTTCAGCTGAAACCTGAAAGCCAGCCAGCGCATATACCGAGGAGTCTAGTCGAGATAGTCAGTCAATCAGACAGCTTACCAGATAACTAGCCAAGCTTGCTTACCACTGCCAGCCAGGCCAGCTGTAAAGCGCCCCAACCAACGTCATACCGTACTTACCTAGCCAGCCTTGGTAGAGTTGCAATTTTTGCAATATGCAACTTTTTTGTGTTTTCACTTTGTTTTTGTTTTCTTCTTGTTGCATTGGGGTCTCGAATTCAATTCTCAATCGATTCGCGTAAATTTTATAATTTTGTGTGTGTGTGTCGTTGACTCGTTGTTATTGGTCTTGACGATTTTGCTTTCATTAATCGCGAAACCTAAATAAATATTTAAATGGAATCAGAGTAGATGGAAAACGTTTATGCGCCCGACAATAAGAAGACAACAACGGCGCAAAAAACAAAACTGGTCAAAACGTTTAAGTGTTTCAAAACAAAAAGTCTTGAATGATTTTCAAATAACATATAGACAAGAAAAACACACAAACTGCGCGCTGTGCACTAAATGCAATTAAATTTTTATGAAAGTACTTCAAGGAGACCCAATTATTGGAACGATGTAAAAAAAAATGTTTTATTGCAGGAGAGTATAATTGAAATTGAGGTGTTTGACGAATTAAATTAAATGTAGAGTGTAATACGAGTATAGTTAAGCTAATTATAGTAAAGCGCTAGTAGATTCAATTTTATTTGCCGTTCTGGAAAGTGTTCAGTCTCAGTCTTCTTTTCAAGTTGAGCCAGGGAGATTAAATTTGGTGGGATGCCTAGTCTAAGCGCCATTATACTCCTCACCAAAAATTACCACAAGTTCGCCTACCACCTGTACAAATGGCGCCACCCTGATGCTATGACAGAATATAATGAAATTTTGGTCGATGTTGAATTGGGACATATTCTTCATATTGCTTGAGTATGTCTGGCCAAAGGATCCGGTACCTCCCCTTGAAAGCTATAATAAGACCAATAGACGGCAAAGGTACATGTTGCGGTATGGTTACGCTTGACGTGAAAAATGCGTTCAACTCTGCGAGCTGGGAGTGCATCCACGCTGCGCTGCAGAACATGGGTGTGCCCGACTACCTGACTGGTATAATTAAGAGTTATCTTTCATGTCGCATTTTGAAATATAACACTAGCGAAGGAGCGAAGGAATACACGGTTACCGCGGGTGTTCCACAGGGATCCGTATTTGGTCCTCTTCTGTGGAACATAATGTACAATGCTATCCTGGAACTCTCAATGCCAAGAGGAGTTACTGTGGTTGGCTTTGCGGACGATATTGCGGTGGTTTCCATCGCCCAAGATCCGGAGTACGTTGAATTGTTCACCGGCGAGGCCATAACAACCATTAAACTGTGGCTGGAAACTGGCGGAACAAAAAACGGAAGCCGTTCTGATAAGCAAACGTAGAAAAAAGTCCACCCTAAAAATCAGAGTTGGAAAAACAGTCATAACATCCAAGTCTGCCGTTAGGTACTTGGGGGTTATGATTGACTCGAGGCTGAGCTTTGGCGAGCACGTGAAGCACGTATGTGAGAAGTCAGCGTCTGCAACAGCGGCACTATCGAGAATTATGCCGAATATAGGTGGTCCTAGGCCCAGTAGAAGACTTTTATTGTCTAGGGTTGTTACATCCATATTGCTGTACGCTTCACCAGTTTGGGCCGGTGCTCTACAGTACGCCTGTTATACTAAACAGATTAATTCGGTTTATAGAAGGTGCGCATTAAGAGTAAGCTCTGCGTATCGCACTACTTCACACGAAGCTGCCTACGTTAATTCTGGAATGATGCCATGTTACGCTTTTCCACTGTGAAAAGTCGTACGCGTTGCAAAATATACGGCCGGCCGACCACCTCAATGAAGAAGGGGTCGTGGGCGCCACGTACTTGAATTCGGCCGTCCGCGACCGTTTCCCGCAAGTACGAATCGGAAAAACGGTTTTCACTAAACGCGAAATATGAAACGATTAGAATTCCGATAGATAAAATTTTATTATAACGAATCACTTTCCGTAAGGGATTATGTTAATCTACACATACACTTCGTACCGCGAATTTAATTTAAATTGATTTCATCAAACAAATAAATTATCAAACGAGCTTTTAACTTATGTCTACGAGTATATCTTAAAACTAACCCCTACCTAGATGGCGACTCACTCTTCTTATTAAATTCCAGCTTTTCTTCGTTCTTTCGTCTTGCTTTCGCCGAAACACGTATCGTAGACCGCCACCGATGTGCGTCTCTTGAAATTTCCTTTTATGTAGACAATTATCCCAAAGTGTACTCGAACTTTGTCTCTCGCACAAGTCGCTCTTTAAGACACTTCTATCCTGGACATCCACCGCCTTTTGAAGAATTTCACTCGTCTTATTTAGAATCGCACTCCTCTCGTTCCGTCTTTGAAGTCGATAAAAAATTGAACAAAGAGCCAATTAGAAATTATCCACAATTTGAAAAATATAAATCGGGAACCCACCTTTGAAGTCGATGAAAAATTGAACAAAGAGGGTTCCCGTTGTTTTTCACCCGCTTTTATAAGTTGATGAGAACGGGGAAATTTTGCCAGTTATTTCAGCAAACTTGTTATGTGAATCCGTCTACGTCGGTTATACAGTTTTACGTGATTCGCAAATTTTGACATTTCTTTAACAAACTTCATTTTGACAAATGTCATTGTCAAAATTATTTAAATTGTGTTATTTTGTTCAACCACAGAGTGTGATCCAATGTTCGTGTCTCGGAGCTAGAATGCAAGTTTCGTCGTCCGATGCGTCCGAGCAATTCGGTTAGAGCCGCAGCGCAGACGGTAGAAGTTACAATGGACAGCCAAGATGTTTTCAGATAAGTATATTTGAGGTCCATTGTCTTAGAGTGCGTTACTTTGTGGAAACTTATATATTTTCAGGATGGCCGATGAAGTACATTCGAAGTCGAGTCGCGGATAAGCAGATGCTTAAAAGGTGAGTACGTCATTTCCTAATCGTCGCCTAGCTACCCTAGCTAATTGTACATTGTCTTTCTTATTCTTTTAGAAACAAACGCGATGGAGAAAGCATCAGTGTAACAGCCAATGGAGATACTTGTGGACGAGACAAACAGGCTGTACCGCGGGCGCAATGATGAAACGACGGTCGATTCGGTTGAACGGAGAAATTTAAATAGACTGGAGTCCCTGAGAATGTGGCAACTCAGATGGGACGACGCTTCTACAGGTCGATGGACGTACACATTCATTCCCGACATAGCATTGTGGTTAAACAGGAAACATGGCCAGGTAAATCACTACCTGACCCAATTCCTTACAGGCCACGGAGGTTATCGACAGTATCTCCACATATTTAAGCTGGACGACTCGCCGGAGTGCCCTAGCTGCAAGGGGGTGGTTGAGGATACGAAGCACGTGCTTTTCAATTGCCCAAGGTTCGCAGAGACTCGCAACCAACTGGAGTTCGACCTGGGAGATAGCATTAGTCCCCAAAACTTGGTAGGTGTTATGCTGCAATCGAACGTAAATTGGGAGGCAGTGAGCCAGGCACGTAGCCAGGGGAGGGGTCCATGGGGTCCGGACCCCTCCCGAAATGTTTGCAGAAATAATCGGAGTCAGCGTTTTGATAACATAATTTTGAAAAAGATTGAGGTCTGCTTAGCTCCGCTATTTTTTCAGACATCATAACTTATTCACCTAAATAGCAGTCGATTTCAGAGTTTAATCAATATTTTCAAATTGTTTGCTTAGTTGCAAGTGCTGCTAGCAGTGATGCGGCTGAACACTACTAATTATGTGTAGAAAATTACTATTAGAATTCGGTACAGAATGCTCGTTATTATTTATCCTAATTTGCCTAAGAGTTTGGTGTTTTGAACTTTCCGCTGCTCAGGTCCTAAATTCTGCTAAGAAATCATTTCAGAACGCGATGAAGAATAGCTTACACATATGGCTAAATTAATATATAATTTTGACGGTGGTGTATTATAGATCAATCGACGAACTATATGCTCTTGGAAAGTATCAAGGCCTTACATGCGAGCCAAATACAACTTTATACCACATTGGTGTCAGGGAAACTCGGCATTTAAATCATGCTGATGACCAACATTGTGAAACATGCAGCCACAATCAATAATTTGCCCTATTATTAGTTGGAGTAAGTGGCGCAACAACGGGAGGGGTGGACCGAGAAATTGTGAAAGGAAAATATGAAAATAAGAACCACACAAGTTTGAGTTCTGGCTGCCGGTGATCCCAATGTTTTTTTTTTTACCTGGGAAGTTATTAGCGCAACATCAGCCCAGTTTTTGTTTGTGCATAAATTCCTTTTTTGCATTTTCCATGCCTTTTTTCTAAAATCCGGCTGCGCGCCTTGATCCAGCTTGTAGACCGTTGTGAAATACATTTAAACCCTCCCTCATCAACCACAATGCTGAAAAGAGTGATTCAAAATTGGGGTTCTATGAAAACAAAAGAAAGCCCCAATGCGGATTTCCAGGATAACATTACACTCGTGTTCTTACGACGCTAAAATACGCAAAAGTTTGTGAATGCAACGGCAGCAATTTCCAGGATAAGATCCATAAGTTGCTGGTTGGAGCTCTAATATATTTTTTTTCCTAACGATGGACCCTAGTGAAATAACTATAAATATAAATCTTCCTTTCGGTGCTCCTAACAAACCCCGAAAAAGCCTTTCCCTTCTCTTTAATTTAGAATCTTTGCTATTAAATACTGTACCGTTCTAGCAAAAGAACTCCAGTAACACATATTTTACAAAATCACACTATTCATTTTGAAAAGGACTCCCCCTTAATTTCTTTCGGGACATATGAAATCTTGTAGTAATTCTTGGTGTACTACCCTGTTAAAATTAACCTAATAACACATACCATAATTTAAATTTAAAGGTTTTTAACCTTTTCATCAAATTTATAGAAAAAAAAAATTTACGGGGGGGCAATATTTGGACCCCTCCCGACATAAAATCCTGGCTACGTCCCTGCAGTGAGCAGAGCGGTCTGCAAAATCCACAAGGAGTTGCGCAAGGAGGAAGCGAGGCGCAAGTCTAGCATGCAAAGTGTCGGCTAATTAGCCACAGCCGTCCCTGCGAAGTAATGCCGAAAGGTAGTTCCGCAGGGGCCCACGGCACGGAAGAGCTGTTTTGGGGTTTAGTCAGTAAAAATCTCGACATATCTCTGGGTCCTAGTGACGGCTAAACAGAGAATCTTATGAAGATTCCCCTCACTCTCTATAAAAAAAAACCAATAGACGGCAGAATATAGCGAAAAAAAATCAAGTTCAACTGGTTGCAACGACAGTAACAACCGTGCCGATGGCTGAGAGGTCACAGGCGCCCCAAAGTTTAAACTAGCCTTGTCCTGGTAAAAGGGACTCGGCAAGGATTGACTGTTTTTCCCCTTACACTAAACAGGCCATAGGAGCCAACAATGGACAATCTAAAAAAAAAAACAAAGCAAAATTCCGATCATTTAGATTACCCCCAGTGCGAAAGGGCAACCTTAAGCACAGCTATGGAGAATCTAAGCCGCAATCAGGCCTCGGACTCTCCTACAACCGATTCCACTCCCAAGAGTAGTGGAACCCAGCCCTCCACGGGCGTCGCGCAGCAGGCCCATTCTGCCAGCATTCCTGGCACCAAGCTCCCTTCGAAGTAGCCTGCTGGGCGTAAACTACTTGTGGGCAATACCTCCGGACAAAAAAAAACGCCTTCGAGCAAACCGACCTCGGGCAATTCGGGGACCGGTTCTAGCCAGAGCTCTACAGTCAAGGGTAAACCGAAACGACAGCGCTCAGGAAACGAACCAGAATCCGAAAAAATGGCCAATAAGAAGCGCAGGACGACGAAGGGCGTTTCCTTTGCGGCCACAGCTCTCGAAACCGAGGGGTACGCCTCACATGACGACGCCCACCCTGCAGGCGACGGAAGCGAACGGACTGAACAGCTTCGGAAGGGCCTTTAAGCGGCTATGAGGTGCGCATAAATGCAGGGTGTCAAACTCTGCTTCCAGTCGATAGGTGTATACCGGGGCATGCTCCGGTTAATCTTTTCCGACGAACCCACGGCTACCTGGCTAAGAAACAAATGTGCCGACCTGGAAAGGCGCAAATCTAATCCTTCAAAAGATTAGTGACTTGCCGGTGGTCAAGAAGAGGTTTATCTGGTTTCCGCAGAAAGAGAGAGAAGGCGGCCTGAAGTACTTCCAACAGTTGGGGAGTCCGAGATGAACTCCGGACTGAGTCGTGGTTGCTGTATGACAGAAAACCAGGACAACGCGCCAACTTGCCAAGGTATGTCCCTGACAATCGGCATCCCTGAATCATAGGTGACTTTGATTCAACAACGAGGAGGCCGACTCTACTACGGATTGGCATCAGTGACCGTGAACGTCTCAGATCCACTAATCTGAAGGGAGGCACCTACAAGGAAACATAGTAAAGTCCAATTCTGCCTGTTCCCTCTCTCAATTAAATTTGCAACATTGTATAACGGCCACTGCGCTCATCAGTAATCGGATCAATGATTGCATGACATTACTTTGCCTAATCCAAGAACGTTGGATTGATGCTCCTGGCGAAAAAATTAGCTCTTGCATTGTGGCCAACCGTTACCTAAAGGCAACACTGATAACCGATCTAAGTGATGGTGACACCACTGTGATTAAAGTAGTCGTACAGGGTTAGGGAACTATGAAAGAAATCCTTTTGATGTCGGCATACTTTCCATATGACAGCACCGAAGTTCCATCAGCGAGCTTCATCAAAGCGGTAGACTACAGCAAACGGAAAGGCATAGCCATAATCGCCCGGTTCGATGCCAACGCGCATCATGTAGGTTGGGGATGCACCATAAATTCAAGAGGATCCGAACTCGCCGAGTATCTAGTTACGACTGATATCGAGATTCTCAGCAAGGGCAATGAATCTATAATTGTCACAACTGCAAGGAGAGAAGTGATTGATATCACATTTAGTCTAGTACAGATAGCTCAAAACCCAAACATCCAAAAGAAAAAGAAGTTTTTGATGCCAAATTGTTGAATACACTGCCCAATATACGCAATAAAAAGTTACACCAATTTGCGCCATGGGTTAAGGGGGGAGGGGGTCCCAAAGGGGTGAAAATTTACTTTTTTACAAATAACTGGAAAACTATGAATCTGACCTTAAAATCTTCTGAGGACGAAACAAACTACACAAAATTGCCTTTGTAATGATATATAACACTCTAGACGTTTTTTCGGAAAATTATACCCTAGACCCAATAGTATTATAGAGAATTTACATTTTTTGAGTTTTACATTTCGGACTGTAACTCTAGATAGAAAGAACCTAGGGTGACGAGATCTTGTTCATTCTATTACAAACAAAATTTAATTGTTGTGTACAAAAAATTGGGGTGCTCCGACAATTGACGCCTCCCTCACTCCTCCTAACATTTTTCAAAAAGGCATGCCTGTAGCTACTTTTCAAATTGAGCCAGGCAGATAAAATTTGGTGAGGTGCCTAGTCTAAGCCCCATTATGCTCCTCACCAAAAATTGTTACCATCCGATCAAAACTAAGGGTACTCCCCATACAAAGTAAACCAAAATTCTAAAAAAATCACATTTTTTCACTTCTAAATTCTATCTAAAATGAAAAAATAAAATTTATTTCTTAGAACGTCATTATAACAGTTAATTGTAGTCTTGTAAATGTATATTCAAAAGTTTGTACCAGAGCGTTCCTTACAAGTACGAAAAATGTGGTTTGAAGGTTGCTAGTACACGTTACTCGATTTATTCGGAACTAGCCTTTGAACTAGTACCAATGACTTTCAAACACAATTTGTTGATACTTGTAGTAGACGCTTTGATGCAAAATGTTGAACATACATTCAGAGGACTACAATTAACTGTTATAATGACGTTCTAAGAGATAAATTTTATTTTTCCGTTTTAGATAGAATTTAGAAATGAAAAAATGTGAAATTTGTTAGAATTTTCGTTCACTTTGTATGGGGGGTACCCTTAGTTTTGATCGGATGGTAATAATTTTTGGTGGGGAGCATAATGAAGCTTAGACTAGGCACCCCACCAAATTTGATCTGCCTGGCTCAGTTTAAAAAGAAGCTACAGGCATGCCTTTTTGAAAAATGTTAAGAGGAGTGAGGGGGGCGTCAATGGTCGGAGCACTCCAATTTTTGGTACGAATCAAATAAATTTTGTTATCAATATATGGACAAGATCTTATGACAGTAGGTCTATTCTATCAAGAGTTACAGTGCGAAATGTAAAACACGAAAAATCCAAATTCACTATAATACTTTTGGGTCTAGGGTATAATTTTCTGAGAAAATGTCTAGAGTGTTACATATCATTACAAAGGTAATTTTATGTTGTTTGTTTTGTCCTCAGCTCATTCTAAGGTCAGACTCATAGTTTTCCAGATATTTGCAAGAAACTGAATTTTCACCCCTTTGCCACCCCCTCCCCCCTTAACCCATGGCGCAAATTAGTGTAACTTTTTACTGCGTATATTAGGCAGTGTATTCAACAATTTGGCATCAAAAATTTCTTTTCTTTTTGGATGTTTAAGTTTGGGGCTATTTTGAACCAATTGTACTGGACTAATTAGCTTCTAAGGGCCTGACAAACCTGGTCCACAAATGGGAGGTCTCCAGGGACATCACGCTATCGGACCATCGTCGCATTGATTTTGAACTGAACTTAGGTCACACACCGAGGGAACCTTTTCGAAATAACCACAGAACCAATTGGTTGCAATATAAAGAAATTTTTCCAGACCATTTCGCCGTCGCAAAGCCGCCGATAGTAGACGCCTACGAACATAGCTAGACGCAGAAGAGAAGGGCTACAAGGAAACTTCTTAATAGGGCTCTAAAGACAAATTTGTTCACGAATTGGACTAATTGCCAACAGGCCCAAAGAATCCTCAAAAAGGACATAAGAACCGCAAAAAGATCATCGTGGAGACACTTCTGTAAAGAGACCAACTCCAAACAAGCTACGGCCAAACTTAAGCGAATCCTCGTTAAAGATAGTAGCCAAATGCTGGGTAATCTAAGGCTACCGGACGGAACGTTTACGGAGAGTGAAGAGGAAACCATCAATCTTCCACTTGACGTGCACTTTCCAGGAAGCAGACAGGGCGAAACTCTAAGGGAGACCATTAACAGTCCCCCCCCCCCCCAAGAGACTGGTCTCTGGTTTACAGAATAGTTATGTTAGAACGAGTTAAGTGGGCAATAAACTTGTTCGACAGCTTCAAATCCGCCGGGGACCTGACGGAATTTTTCCTGCTCTCCTAAAAGAGGGAATGGAATTTCTTGGCCTAGATTTAAGGAATATATAGGACATGCCTCGTGTATGCTTATATTCTAACAACCTGGCGGAACGTGAAGGTGGTGTTTATCCCTAAGCCAGGTAAGCCCTCCTATGCTGAAGCTAAGAGTTTTCGGCCTATCAGTCTGACATCATTCCTCCTAAAGGTATATAAGGGCCTTCCTAGACAGCAGGCAACATGCTTACCATAAAGGTAAATCGACAGAAACTGCCATTCATTAACTCGTCAGTGAGCTCGAAAGAGTTTGTCTCAGAAAGAGTTTGCACTGGGTGCATTCATCGACATCCAAGGGGTATTCGATAACACCTCATATACCAGCATCTGTGATCGGCAAACGAGCATGGAATCGACCCTTTGCTGATAGGGTGGATGGGTAACATGCTCACTTCAAGGAATTCTCTTATATCAGTTGGATCAAGGGCCATCGAATCAGGGTGTTCTCTCTCCTCTGATGTGGCTCCTTGTGATGGACACCCACAGAGTGGGAGAAAGCTTATGCAGAAGACCTTGTTGTAACAGTCAAAGGCAAATTTGTGGACACATTCTGTGACCAAATGCAATCGACACTACGGCTAATCGACAGATGGAGTAGGCAAAATGGGCTATCAGTAAACGCCGAGAAGACTGTCTTGGTTATGTTTACCAGAAACCGACATTGGGGAAATTTCACCTTACCCAGGCTACACAGTGTCGAACTTCATCTATCTCCAGTCAAATAGCTCGGGGAGCACATGGACCCCAAACTTACGTGGAAACTCCATATTCAAGAACAATGTCATAAAGCCTGCAGGCTGCTCTGGTGCTGCAGAAGTGCAATAGGTAAGTGAAAGTCTTGGGGGCATTCACCAAAACGGGTACACTCGATGTATATTTCCATCATATTACCCATCCTCTTATACGCGTGCATTGTTTGGTGGCGTAGAGTCAGCGTAGGCGGCAGCAAGAAGCTGCTGACGCATGTGCAGAGTCTGGGCTGCCTAAGCATCACTGGGGCAATGAAAACCACCTCGTCTGCGGCACCAGAGGCCCTCTTAAACTTACCACCACTTGATGTGGAAGTGAAGAGGAGGGCAATAGTCCAATAGGCAATAGTCTTGTAAACATGGGCACCTGGAGGATAACAACATTCCACGGTCGTGCGTCAATAATGAAAGCACTTCAAAAACATCCACAGGCGCTGATGCCTTCGGACAGGATAATTTCAAAATACGTCTTCGATAAGTCATACCAAGTAATCCCCGCTGACATGGGGGAAGGCCACTCTGACTTCGTTGGATATGACATAATTATCTACACTGATGGATCAGTGATGGATGGAATTGAGCTGTACCAGTCTCTTGGGACCATCACATCGATCTTTCAAGCTAAAATTTACGACATTATAGTGGCAACCCATGAATGTATGCGGTACAACTGGCGAGGCCGCAACATTCGAAGCTGCCTTAAAGGCGCTGGACTCTTCAGAAATATCAAGCGCTTCTAAGGCTGGGGAGACTAAACGGGCTACAGCTGGTGTGGGTGCCCGGACACTCAAACATCACTGGGAACGAGATGGCAGATGAACTTTCCTGACAAGGCTCTAGCTCACTGCTCACACATGCTAGGTCCGGAGCCAGCTTTCGGCATACCATCATCCGTGATCAAGCTTACCCTAAAAAGGGAGTCGATCCATGCCGGAATCTGGGAGAACATAGATGTCTGCCGACAGACTAAAGCCTTCATCGCCACACCCATGCGACACATGGCGTTCTTCGTGTTCAATCTCAGGAAAGGAGACATAAAGACCCTCACAGATCTTGTGCTCTCTAAATTACCACCAAAACTAAATTAAGATGGTACTATCGGCTATGTGTGGCCAGTGTGAGGGAGAGGAAGAAACAGCATTGCATTTCATGTGCAGCTGTCCTGCCTTTTTAATGTCAAGGATGAGTAATCTTGGCGATTACTTCATCGAAGAGAGCCAGGCTTTTTCACTACCTTTTGGGAATGTGCTACGCTTCGGGAAATCCTACATCAATCGCCTAAGCGCAACCGAAGGATACAATGTGTCGAGTTAGTGGCCTGAGTGCCCGTATCGCGTGGACCACCTACTAGTTTGGGCGTGGCCTTGGGCTGAGTTTTAGTACGTATGCGTGTCCAAGTCGGGCGAATCGTGCTGGGAAGGAACCGCATGAAATTGGCCTACTTACTTCTTTTAAAGATTTCACAGCCCCGGTCCAACCGAAAAAAAAAACATCCACAAGCAGCTGTTCCAACAAGCGACCAAAAAGCACACTCGGTCACATCGGCAGGTCCTTCAAGACCGGCTGTCACCCCTCTGGCAAACAGGGAACAGGTGTACGTACTCACAGGTGGAATTATCAGTGAGGTTCGCATTTATGGCGTCAAGCTACCCAGACTGACTGCTAACTCCAGAGAAAATGTCCATGTTGCAAGATGCCATAATTGATCACATTATGAGCTTCTCCGGAATTCGGAAGCTTCGCTTCCGGCTCCGAATTCTTCTTGTTGAATGCGACAACGAGGCCACTGCCGAATGGCTAAGCAACACTGCTCCCCACTCTCAACCCTTGGGAAGGAGCCACTCTGCAAAGAGGGCAAGAGGAGCTGATTCCCTTCATGGTTACCATCTATAGAAGTAGTTTGACTTTGGCTGTTGGGATATCAGCCTGGAGATCAGTGAGGGTAGTCTTTATCCCCAAAGTGGGTAAAAGACCGGCGGACGACCCAAGCCGCATCGCCCCATCAGCCTTACATCTTTCCTTATGAAAACTATGGAAAAGTTACTGGACCCTCATATTACAAGTACACTTCTGAAGACACGGCCGCTGCACCCAAAACAGTATGCCTATCAACCGGCCAAATCAACGGAATCGGCACTACAAAGTTTAGTGGAAGAGATCAAGGAGGCCATGTCTAATAAAGAAATGACACTATGTGCATTTCTAGACTAGAGGGCGCCTTTGACAATACATCATTCGATTCCTTTGGAACGGCATTAAGAGCCAAAGGGGCCGACAATACTACTACAATGTGGGTGCAACGCATGCTTTAGTCGAGAATCATATTCACCAGTATAGCCAAGACTACTCTCACTGGTCACGCCACAGGTGGCTGCCCCCAAGGAGGTGTACTATCCCCCTCCTTTGGTGTTTGGTAGTTGATGGATTGATGTGGAGACCTAACTCAGCTAGGTTCTCCACTCAGGGGTAGGCAGATGCCTTGGTAATAGCGGCAAATTCGAGGAGGTCCTACCGGATGTCTTACAAAACGCAAATAGTACACTGCACTGCTAATGGGCTACGTGTCAATCCAACAAAAGCTGCAGTGATGCCATTTAGTCGGAAGGGGACACTACGAGCATTGAAGTGTCCCTCAATGCATAATTCACAATTAACCATGCCAGAAACTGTCAAGTATCTGGGGGTCACTCTAGACAAGAAATTACTCTGGAAAGAGCACCTCAGGGTGATAACAGAGAAGGCAACTAAGGCCTTATGGATTTGCAGAAGCTATGCGGGTAAAGCATGGGGTATTAAACCAGATATAATTCTGTGGATCTATACGACAATTGTTGACCTATTGTGGAAATCGGGGGCGGTAGTTTGGTTCGATAAGGGCATCCACTACAGACGATAGGCTGAATCTAGACAAAGTTCAGAGGCTGGCATGTCTAGCTGGAGATGAAGGATCTCCAGTCCCACCGCCGCCTTGGAGGTTCTGCTGAACCTATCAACACTACAAATAGACCATCAGGCTTAAGGCATGTGATACGACATGCCCACTGAGCTCAGTGCAGCTAAGATGGATAAGTAAAAAAAAATCAAAGCTCGTGTGGGTTTGTCAGGAAATCCTCCAACAGGTAGGCTCCCTTAACAGTCTTACTCTTTTTTGGGTACCTGGGCATTCGGGCGTCGAAGGCAACGAGCTTGCAAAAAGAACGTCCGCCACACCCCTTTTTGGGCCAGAACCCTACTTTGGGACACCACTCTGTACATGCAGAAATGAAATAAGTAAGGGGGGAAAAGGTCAAAGCCACTTTACACTGGAAAACTGTCCCAGGGCTTCAGCAGGCAAAAGTTTTCGTTGACCTAAACGTACTCTTAGTGTAATGAACATGAGGAGAAACAGGGTTAGGATAATTTGCGGGCTCCTCACGGGGCACTGCCGTCTGAATGACCATTTAAAGACCATGCGCACTGTTAACGACGGGAGCTGTCGCTTTTGCGAGGCTGGCGACAAAACGGCTGCGCACATTCTTTGTGAATGTGAGAGGCATTGCTAGCTTGAAATGCTTCGCCATTGCGTTCACTTTAGAGGAGGATATCGCCTCTTTGAATATGGGCCAGCTTAATCGATTTATCGAAAGAAGTCGGTTAGATGAGTTCATCTAGCTTGGGCAATGGCACAATAGACCACCGGTCGCAGTGCCTAGGGCTAAAAAATATAATCTAATCTATGGATTAGAATAGCAGAACAGTCATTTCTCCCATCACAGAAGTTCCGTCACGAAAATTCCGCCTTGGTGTAGACATAACGCTTTATGCCTATCGAATTTCGATATGGATGAGCAAAAGTTACCGTTTGTATCTTAAATTCAAATTCACTGTTTTCTTCGAAAGTGCGAATGCTGCGTGTAGCAACAGAGAACTAGCTACAACCTGCACATTGTTCACTGTACATGAGTCATATGTGCACACAGGGTTCCTCTCCATTAACGTCAATGAGTCACATGTGACTCATGAAATAAAGCGAAAAAAAAAAGATTTTCAAAAGGCGCACGGTAAAGTCAGCGAAAGAGACTCAAGCAGTAAACGTGTTTATTAAGAAAAGCAAATATATAGTACGAATGAATTTGAATAATTACATAAGTGAGTGCTATCGTTTTCCATTCGTTTTCCAATATACATTTTTCTAGTTTTTTCGCCACATTGGTTTTTGTTGCGGAAATAAATGGAATTTTCGGAGTTTATTGGCCAAAATAAGGTGGAAAAATTTGCTCTGAATATTTTGTATTGGTAAAAATTAGACGGTATTGAAAATGAACCAAAAGAGACCACAAGTTTTCCTACCTCCTGTACATATGCTGCTTTTTTGTTGTCACATGGGTCGCGAGTTCGAAAAACACCATAAACTGAGTTGGTTCACGGTAAGATTCGAACCCACGACCCTGTGCACCGAAGGTGTGCGTACTAACCACAACACGAGCCAGACTACATTCAGCATAACCTTATAGTAAAAAATGCGACGCAATATCAATGTTTTCCTCAAGACAAAGTTCTTTATGAACAATGACCAATCGGAATGGCAATTAGAAAACTGCGCGAATTGCCATGAACCCATTTGTGAGCGAGACTCTAGTCAATGCGCTAGAAATAATAAGAATAATCTTTGAATGCTATTTAGAAATAGCAAATTCAAGAATTTTGCCATCAGAACCAGTTCTTCAACTTGCAAATACATAATATTATAAAGTTGCTGTCGACGGACTCAAGAATGTTGTGGACACACACAGGTTGCTCCTATATATGCTGAGACAACTATAATGGAACCACCTTCAAAACGTAATCTTGAACATATTAAAATCTTGTTAAAAACTAGTAGAGGAAAAAAATCGTTTTACAGTCAATAAAATATGTTGGGTGCTTATAAAACTAGTTACATCGAGCCTGGAGGGAATTTTAATGCAACATTTTACCTATTCGACATTATTATTCAACAGGTCGCAACTCATGTATGCAACACAGGACGAAGTCTTCGCTAATACACATCGGATTGCATGTTTGTCATTATATGGTTACGGGCGAAAAGTTCTTACCGAATACTTTAAAATGTTAGGGAGCTGCTAGTTGGCGTACTACAGGTGTATCCGCCGAGATGAAAAAGCCTGGTTCGTCTAGCTAGCGCATGGGAGTATCGCAGCAATTTGCAATTATATTCAGAGGACACTGTATGTACATATGTAGGCGAATTTAAAGAACATACATTTTGCTATTATATAATATGGCGTGTTTCGTATATGTTAGAAGCCATTAATCAGAAAAATTACCATTTTAAGTGAACTAGAAGTATGCGTGTGTACAGTTGGATATTAAAGATAAGCAGCCTGGAACTTAGGATCTATGCGCGCAGTTTAGAGATCATAAAATTTAATATGGGAGGAGATTATGGACATGAAGGAATGTCGAGATGGTTTATTTCAGTACTTTTTTTTTTTTTTTTTGCAAAATGTAGTTATCGGCCATATTTCAATAAAACTAAATTAATGGGAAAATAAAAAAAAAATGGCACTTGTTACTCGTAACTATGTATATGTGCACAGAAGCTGCGAGGTAGTTTAAGTACCAGGAATTTCAAATTAAGTGACTGTTAATTTTAACGAGCTATAATTTAGCATTTGATAATAATATATGATAATGGTCCTATGATTGAAATAAATTTAATCGGATGCTTGCAAAAAAATGCTCATCATTTTACACGAGGGACGACCATCAAAAGATTTCTTAATGATTGAGAACTACTAAAAGGGGGGGACGGAAAAGTTTCCGTAGGTTGCAAAAAAATACAATATAGTTGACAGCGTTTTTGTTTTATTTTTTCCAAACAAGTCGAAACTAAGGTAAGCGTTCATGTTTTCCGTAGCACATCTTTATGAAGGTTTTAAATAATCTAATATTCGTGTACATTCAAGTAGTGAGTAAATTGCGAAAAACAGAAACCGACAAATAACCCTTCATAATGACGACGAAATATGGAAGAGAATAAAAACTGAAGCGTTTCGTAAAATGCTTATTTCACTCTCAATGTTGCATTCGACAACCCGAAAATCCTGCTATTTCGATGAGTTAGCAAATCTTAGTTTACCAAATGTCACACCAATCTTCTATTATTTAGAAGAAAGTCATGTTAGTTACACCATTTATAGCTCGAGAACGGCTGGACCGATTTCCAATATTTTAGGTTTGTCGGATTAAGCAGAATAACTATTGCAACATGCGAAAAATTCACAATGAGCAAATATTTACAAGGAGTTATTTTTCGCCTATTTCTGCGTGTATTTCTTGAACTTAACAGCGGATTTCAATAAATTTGCTCCACGAGATTGGCCTCTACCCCAAGTACCACAACAACTATTGAGACATTATGAAAAATTCACAATGGGTACAAATATGAAGACAGCGGATTTCAATAAATTTGCTCCACGCGATTGGCCTCTACCCCAAGTAACAGAACAACTATTGAGACATTATGAAAAATTCACAATGGGTACAAATATGAAGGCAGCGGATTTCAATAAATTTGCTCCACGGGATTGGCCTCTACCCCAAGTAACAGAACAACTATTGAGACATTATGAAAAATTCACAATGGGTACAAATATGAAGACAAGTCTTTTTCACATACTTCTTTATGTATTTCTTGAACGAATACCGGATTTCAGCAAGTTGACCCCACCGGATTTGTCTACACAAGGCTCCCGCCGTAACAGCAGTATGTACATTGAGGCGGAAAATTTCCAATGAGCAACAATTCACAATGATTTTTTCGAATGCTTCTGCATATATTTCTTTAACGTCCAATCGGATTTTTAAAGATTTTTCGGCGGATTGGTCTCTTTCATGAATAACTGTTGAAACTTTGGCAACAAAATCACAATGAGCAAAATTCTAATGGCAGTTCCCTTTCACATATAATGTCTTTCTGTATTTCTTGAAATAATTGCCGGATTTCCGTAAGACGTGGTGGCAATGGCGGCGAAAACCAGGCAGTGAACGTGTTAAGAAAAGTGGCCAAAGGATCTTTTTGAATTTTATGCATATTTCAATAGTTATTCTGGTGTTTTTGTAATACATACATACATTGCTGAAAATTTTTCGATATCAAGATATGTATGTATAGGAAAAAATATGTGTAAAATGGTTGCCTTTCAAATTTGCTCATTTTGAATTACGTCGCCATGTACGGATAAGCGTATTTTTGTAAATTTTCCACTTGTATTTTTCTTGGACAGAAATACTCGTATAGCTACTTTAAAATATAGAATCACCTGCACGGATGAGCAAAATTTTGAAAGCAGGTCTTTTTTCTATCTCTTGAACACTTTGAACGGATTACGGATTTTAAAATTTGCTCCATTGTATTTGGAATAAAATTTTGTTAAAAGCCATTTTTCCCCCATTTCACATCTTTCTTTAATAAAAGTAAGTCATATTTCTGTAGTAACTGTGGTCCTTAAAGAGTTAATTATTGTGTGATTTTTTGTTTGAATTTCCCTGCCTCGAAGAAATATCGGCAAAATTCAAAAGAACATAAGTACATTTGCCTAAAATGAGCGCGACTACATATTTTTTTTTCAAAAACCAGTTTTCGAGCAAATTTGCAATTTCTACTGTACGCAATGTATGTACTAAAATATATGAAGACAAATAGTGTCAGTTACACCATTTCATATCTCGGCCGAATATATATATATTGAAAAATGTGCAAAGCGAAAAATTCACAATAAGCAAGAATTCACAATGAGCCGCAAAGTGGTAGATTAAGTGTTAAAAACTGCGATAAATTCGGAATTAGCAAAATTATGCAGATAGTGTTTTTTCAAATACCACGCCATGCACTTCCTTAACGAATTACTGGATTTCAGCGAACAGAAGCTACATCATCGGTCTCTGCCCAGAAGAGTAGAATAACTATCGATTGAAACACGTAAAAAATTCACAATGAGCGCAATTGTGATTAGATGGTGGAATAGTAGAGATTTGTGATGGGAGATTTGAACACTAAGGTTTGTGCCGACAACGATAGACTTAGGCACGTGATGGGGAGACACGGTATGGGTATCAGGAACGATAACGGGGAGAGGTTTGTATAAAGTTTTGCAACTTCCACCGCCTCGTCATCCAGGAACATGTTTAAGCATAAGAATTGCCATAAGATCACCTGGACGTCTGTTGATCGGTACCGAACCGAGAATCAAATCGACCATTTTGCCATTCCCAGCAAATTTCGAAGTTGCCTTCTGGATGTCCGTAATAAGAGAGGTGCTGACGCAGGTATGGGAAGAGACCATTATCTGATGGTTGCAAATGTTCGTTTGCGGGTTGCTTCCGTGCATTCTCAGCGAGATGCTCCGTCCCGGCGCCGTAAGTTCAACCCCTCCAAACTTAAGTATCCAGTTGTACCCCAACAATTTAAGAAAGAGCTTATGGTGGGTCTAGTGTCTGCAACAGACGGTAATCGTCACAAAATTGAACTCGCTCTTGTACCGTTCTAAAGCTCGGGAACTCCGACATTGTGTACGCCGTGACAAAATGGTGTATGTCAACTCTCTTCTTGCCACGGCAGAGGAAGCTGCACAAAATTATGATTTATAAATAACAGGCGCGACAATCCAACATTGGACTAAGGCCGCAGAATGTGTTAGTGACATCCTATTTCCAAGATCTTATCTGCTTTTTGTTGAGGTAATGAGATCAGCATCACGCTCAGCAGTGCTATTTATCCCCATAAATGGGTACTCGTTTAACATCTGAGTGAGATCATAGTCCGTCACAAGCTCGTAAGTTCGAAAAACACAATGAACCACGGTGAGATTCGAACTCATGACCCTGTGCACCGAAGGTGTGCGCACTAACCGCTAGACCAGCCAGACTACTATGATGTAATAATGTCATTTAAATTCAATTTGTACTAAAAACGATACAAATTTCTGAGATTTTTCTATAAAAAGGCGTGAAGTTCGGAAATGGGTATGTCTAATTTCCTCACGTCTTATAACATCACCTAATCAACTGAGATTTGATCCTAGGAAATTTAAACCAATTTTATTTCCTTTGTAATAGTAAGGACTAAGTATGAGTGACTTGCAAACGTCTTTCTAAATAGATTTAATCAAGAAATTTACGAAAAGTTTAGAATTAAATGATTTTTGCACATGAAAATTCCCTATTTCTTCCCACCTATTTCCCTAAATCTGCAGACTAATATCGAGGTAAAATCTGCCAACAAAGTGGTAAATATTTCCCCAAAGATATTGGAATTAGAAAATTCGATCGAACTATCTACTAGATTGTACGCAATGCAAATTGCCAAGCAAAAAAGAAGCAAATAAGGGAGAAACATGTTTGTACTAATACCACCTCAAAATATATCTACTTAAAAACGTTTCCGTGTATCTACAAAAATTATTTTTATAATTTTATTGTTGAAAAATTGCAGTAAAGAATTGATTGAATGATTGTACCGCTAAAAATTTTACTTTTTCTAAAAAATGCAATTTTTTTCTCAGTAGGTCCAGCCAGACCTATTGGGTATAGAATATGCATAGTAGCGGTAGGTGCCGACAGAAGGGTTAAAGTTCCCTTCAAATCCACTGTGACTGGGTATCCAGCAGAGAACGATGTTGAAAAATTGACCAATCACTCTTAGAGCTGAGCGGCAATTATCAACAGTTTTGGATGTAGTCAGGACAGATTCGAGTGATCGGATTGCCGCCTGACTGTCAGTGTATATGATAACATCCCTCATCGTGATTATACGATTTTCCAACCAGGTTAGGATTTCCATAATTGCAGAAATTTCCGCTTGAAGGACACTACAGTGGCCAGGTAGACAGTGTGTCAGGTTAATGTCCAGTCCGTCCGAGTGGACTCCAATGTCGACTCTTTCATCCGTCTTAGAACCATCAGTGTAAAAAACCAACGACCCCGTAGCCAGGGGTGTATTGTTATTCTAGTGATCCCTCGACGGAATCAGACAAACATAGTTTTTGTCAAAAGCATACTTGGGACTAGTGTAGTCAGTCTCAGACGGTAGGTTAAAGTTTTGTAGAATCGTTGAGTGACCGTACTCCAGGGTTTGCCACTGACTTGTTTCACGTAAGCGTAATGCCGTGTTAGCAGCCATTTGTTGGCCGAATAGATCTAGCGGTAGCAGATTGAGCACAGCGTCAAGGCCAGCGGAAGGAGATATCTTACTATCCTCTTAGCGGATTGCCAGTGGGCTTCACCATTGTAATTATGGAATTAGCTTAGCATGGCCATTGCATGAACATAAATGCTCCGATAAGCTCTCGATAAGGATAACGTGTTTCGTTTCCTTCAGCGTTTGTGACTCGTTCTTCTCTGATGTATCCATATCCACTTTGACAAATGGAAATCTGATTTTCCTTCCGTTCGACTTCCCAAGACAGTAATAGGGATACCTACATAATCCAGAAAAACAAAATACCGCCTGTTTATAATCCCGCTTTTTACAGTATCCCGACATAACTAAATCCCGCCACTTAAAAATCCCGCCAAAAATTATTTTCATTATTGAAAAAAAATCAATGGTAATGTTATGTGTCGCAGTTAATGCGATAGTTTCTCTTAGCATAAATGGCGGTATAATGAATGTCATGAAACAAGGACGCCAGCAAATTCAAGCATCACAGTGGGGGACCTTAATATCGAGTATGTAGACAACTTCAACTATCTGGGTTGTAACTTATCAAAGGACGCCAACGAAACCGACGAAATTAAGCGACGGATACAACTAGCCAATAAGACATATTTCTCGGTCCTCCCTATAATTAATTCGAAACTTGCGCACAGGAACACGAAGCTCCGCGTGTACAAAACGATCATCCGACCCGTGCTATGTTATGGCTGCGAAACATGGACCCTCACCCAAGCCTCCGAAATTTTGCTAGACCGATTCGAACGAAAGTTCCTTCGGCGAATTTTCGGGGCCGTTCGCGAGCGAGACCAATGGCGTATCCGGTACAACCATGAGTTGTATCAATTGTACGATGAGCTGGAAGTATCGAAAATCGTGAAGCTTCAACGTTTGCAATGGGCGGGGCATGTACAACGGATGGACGATAATCGCATGCCAAAGAAAGTGATGAACGCACAACGAATTGACGGAGCGAGGTTGCGTGGACGACCGAGAGCTCGCTGGGAGAACTCCGTAGGTGAAGACGCCCAACAGCTGCTGGGCTTCCGAAACTGGAGGACGAGGTCACGTAACCGTGACAATCGGAGGTCAACGATTCAGGCGGCCAAGGCCCGACGTCGGGCTATCGTGCCACATTGATGATGATAATGAATGTCGCGGTTTTGAAAAACGGGAATATGATGGGCGGAATATCGTATACAACCCATTTAATATTACCAAGGCCTTTCACCTGGTATTCGGACGAGAGCTTACGCTTAATTTCGTCGACCCGTTTCGGGTTGTTAGACGCGATTAGGATGTATCGACGTATATAAGTACAAAAGTGCTTCCCCTGGAATCATGATCCACATAACGACGTCGACAATCCTCTACAGGGAATCCTCCAGTAGTATCGACTGCTTCATATACAAGAATATCCATTGCTTCGTTAAGATACGCTGTGGTGATATCCAGCTGTGTCACTTGAAGTCCGTATTTAGTAGACAGTGCCATTAACAGTCGAAATGAATCCAGGCAGGCCACTGGTGCAAAAGTGTTGGTAAAGTCGATACTGGGCTGTTGGGAAAATCCGCGAGCATCAATTCGGGCCTTACGTCCGGATTAAATTTGTCGTACAGTACGATACCACATATGTATCGTACAGAGTACTAGCTTTAAGGTTTAGTACTAGTCTTTTGAATATTGTTATACCGACGAGAGAGAATCTCGTCAGTCATGTTCTGACAGAGCAAGGTGCAAGGCGCAAGTAGTGCCAGAGACCAGAGCATGGGCAAGTATTCAAATAAAAGGTTTTTTATAAATTTACCCCAACTATAAAAATATTGTGCGTTTCCTTTTTTGAGTAATTATTTTCAGTGCAAGCGAGCTAATAACTGGTAAGTCGACGAAACAACATGATTGTCGGGTCTTTTGACCATCTTCCAGGTATCGTTTGCCAGCAGGCACTTTGTTTCGGTGTAGATTGCTTCAAACCACTCTTCGTTTTCTTCACTCTTCAGGGCGTCGTTAAGCAGGGCCGGATTTCCCATATGGGCAATCTGGGCAACTGCCCGGAGCGGCAAATTTTGAAGGGCGGCATATTTCTGAAAGTTTCTTCCTTCCATTGTTCTGTGAAATATACACATTTCGATATTTTAGAAGGCAGTTTAAATAGATTAGAAAAATACCGGCGTACAGAGGGCTGCGCCCGCAATACGAGGGTTTTTTTTAGATTTTGGATACACACATAGTGAATAATTTTGCACATATATTTTATAGGTAATAAATAAGAATTATGCACAATATTAATGAAACGCTTCTCGTAAATCTATTTTTGGATTGTTCTAAATAAACGCGTTCCAGAAAACACTTTTTAATTAGACCAATCCAAAAATAGATTTAGCCCCCAAAATTAGCCTCGTTTTTAGGGTTTTTTAGATTTTTCAATGAATTTTTTTATGAAATCGATTTTGTCCGTCCGTCTGTCCGTCTGTTCACTAAATAACTCGCGAACGGCTTAACCGATCATCATGAAATTTGGTAGGAATGTGTAGAATGGTAACAGTCTGTGGCACGAAATACTTAAAAGTTGGTAGGACAAAAAAAAACAGGGTGTCCCGGACATTTGAAAATTTGTTCACTAAATAACTCGCGAACGGCTTAACCAATCCTCATGTATTTTAGTAGGAATGTGTAGAATAGTAACAGTCTTTGGCACGAAATACTTAGAAGTTAGTAGGGCAAAGATAACAGGGTGTCCCGGAGATTTAAAAATTTGTTCACTAACTGATCGTTATGAAATTTGGTAGGAATGTGTAGAATCGAAAGAGTCTTTAGCACGAAATACTTAGACGTTGGTAGGAAAAAGCTAACAGGGTGTACCGGAGATTTTAAAAAGTCGAGTTTTTTAGTTTTTATCGGACATGGACGTATGGGTACTCAAATCAAAGAACTCGATGGGTACATTTCATATCAGTCGCTTTTTTCCAGTTTGGAGTAATGGTAACATAGTTACAGCTAATAAATCCAGTTAATATATGTAGCCATGATACATAGTAAATCTATTTTTGGATTGGTCTAATTAAAAAGTGTTTTCTGGAACGCGTTTATTTAGAACAATCCAAAAATAGATTTACGAGAAGCGTTTCATTAATATTGTGCATAATTCTTATTTATTACCTATAAAATATATGTGCAAAATTATTCACTATGTGTGTATCCAAAATCTAAAAAAACCCTCGTATTGCGGGCGCAGCCCTCTGTACGCCGGTATTTTTCTAATCTATTTAAACTGCCTTCTAAAATATCGAAATGTGTATATTTCACAGAACAATGGAAGGAAGAAACTTTCAGAAATATGCCGCCCTTCAAAATTTGCCGCTCCGGGCAGTTGCCCAGATTGCCCATATGGGAAATCCGGCCCTGCTTAACGACGCCCTGAAGAGTGAAGAAAACGAAGAGTGGTTTGAAGCAATCTACACCGAAACAAAGTGCCTGCTGGCAAACGATACCTGGAAGATGGTCAAAAGACCCGACAATCATGTTGTTTCGTCGACTTACCAGTTATTAGCTCGCTTGCACTGAAAATAATTACTCAAAAAAGGAAACGCACAATATTTTTATAGTTGGGGTAAATTTATAAAAAACCTTTTATTTGAATACTTGCCCATGCTCTGGTCTCTGGCACTACTTGCGCCTTGCACCTTGCTCTGTCAGAACATGACTGACGAGATTCTCTCTCGTCGGTATAACAATATTCAAAAGACTAGTACTAAACCTTAAAGCTAGTACTCTGTACGATACATATGTGGTATCGTACTGTACGACAAATTTAATCCGGACGTAAGGCCCGAATTGATGCTCGCGGATTTTCCCAACAGCCCAGTATCGACTTTACCAACACTTTTGCACCAGTGGCCTGCCTGGATTCATTTCGACTGTTAATGGCACTGTCTACTAAATACGGACTTCAAGTGACACAGCTGGATATCACCACAGCGTATCTTAACGAAGCAATGGATATTCTTGTATATGAAGCAGTCGATACTACTGGAGGATTCCCTGTAGAGGATTGTCGACGTCGTTATGTGGATCATGATTCCAGGGGAAGCACTTTTGTACTTATATACGTCGATACATCCTAATCGCGTCTAACAACCCGAAACGGGTCGACGAAATTAAGCGTAAGCTCTCGTCCGAATACCAGGTGAAAGGCCTTGGTAATATTAAATGGGTTGTATACGATATTCCGCCCATCATATTCCCGTTTTTCAAAACCGCGACATTCATTATCATCATCAATGTGGCACGATAGCCCGACGTCGGGCCTTGGCCGCCTGAATCGTTGACCTCCGATTGTCACGGTTACGTGACCTCGTCCTCCAGTTTCGGAAGCCCAGCAGCTGTTGGGCGTCTTCACCTACGGAGTTCTCCCAGCGAGCTCTCGGTCGTCCACGCAACCTCGCTCCGTCAATTCGTTGTGCGTTCATCACTTTCTTTGGCATGCGATTATCGTCCATCCGTTGTACATGCCCCGCCCATTGCAAACGTTGAAGCTTCACGATTTTCGATACTTCCAGCTCATCGTACAATTGATACAACTCATGGTTGTACCGGATACGCCATTGGTCTCGCTCGCGAACGGCCCCGAAAATTCGCCGAAGGAACTTTCGTTCGAATCGGTCTAGCAAAATTTCGGAGGCTTGGGTGAGGGTCCATGTTTCGCAGCCATAACATAGCACGGGTCGGATGATCGTTTTGTACACGCGGAGCTTCGTGTTCCTGTGCGCAAGTTTCGAATTAATTATAGGGAGGACCGAGAAATATGTCTTATTGGCTAGTTGTATCCGTCGCTTAATTTCGTCGGTTTCGTTGGCGTCCTTTGATAAGTTACAACCCAGATAGTTGAAGTTGTCTACATACTCGATATTAAGGTCCCCCACTGTGATGCTTGAATTTGCTGGCGTCCTTGTTTCATGACATTCATTATACCGCCATTTATGCTAAGAGAAACTATCGCATTAACTGCGACACATAACATTACCATTGATTTTTTTTCAATAATGAAAATAATTTTTGGCGGGATTTTTAAGTGGCGGGATTTAGTTATGTCGGGATACTGTAAAAAGCGGGATTATAAACAGGCGGTATTTTGTTTTTCTGGATTATGTAGGTATCCCTATTACTGTCTTGGGAAGTCGAACGGAAGGAAAATCAGATTTCCATTTGTCAAAGTGGATATGGATACATCAGAGAAGAACGAGTCACAAACGCTGAAGGAAACGAAACACGTTATCCTTATCGAGAGCTTATCGGAGCATTTATGTTCATGCAATGGCCATGCTAAGCTAATTCCATAATTACAATGGTGAAGCCCACTGGCAATCCGCTAAGAGGATAGTAAGATATCTCCTTCCGCTGGCCTTGACGCTGTGCTCAATCTGCTACCGCTAGATCTATTCGGCCAACAAATGGCTGCTAACACGGCATTACGCTTACGTGAAACAAGTCAGTGGCAAACCCTGGAGTACGGTCACTCAACGATTCTACAAAACTTTAACCTACCGTCTGAGACTGACTACACTAGTCCCAAGTATGCTTTTGACAAAAACTATGTTTGTCTGATTCCGTCGAGGGATCACTAGAATAACAATACACCCCTGGCTACGGGGTCGTTGGTTTTTTACACTGATGGTTCTAAGACGGATGAAAGAGTCGACATTGGAGTCCACTCGGACGGACTGGACATTAACCTGACACACTGTCTACCTGGCCACTGTAGTGTCCTTCAAGCGGAAATTTCTGCAATTATGGAAATCCTAACCTGGTTGGAAAATCGTATAATCACGATGAGGGATGTTATCATATACACTGACAGTCAGGCGGCAATCCGATCACTCGAATCTGTCCTGACTACATCCAAAACTGTTGATAATTGCCGCTCAGCTCTAAGAGTGATTGGTCAATTTTTCAACATCGTTCTCTGCTGGATACCCAGTCACAGTGGATTTGAAGGGAACTTTAACCCTTCTGTCGGCACCTACCGCTACTATGCATATTCTATACCCAATAGGTCTGGCTGGACCTACTGAGAAAAAAATTGCATTTTTTAGAAAAAGTAAAATTTTTAGCGGTACAATCATTCAATCAATTCTTTACTGCAATTTTTCAACAATAAAATTATAAAAATAATTTTTGTAGATACACGGAAACGTTTTTAAGTAGATATATTTTGAGGTGGTATTAGTACAAACATGTTTCTCCCTTATTTGCTTCTTTTTTGCTTGGCAATTTGCATTGCGTACAATCTAGTAGATAGTTCGATCGAATTTTCTAATTCCAATATCTTTGGGGAAATATTTACCACTTTGTTGGCAGATTTTACCTCGATATTAGTCTGCAGATTTAGGGAAATAGGTGGGAAGAAATAGGGAATTTTCATGTGCAAAAATCATTTAATTCTAAACTTTTCGTAAATTTCTTGATTAAATCTATTTAGAAAGACGTTTGCAAGTCACTCATACTTAGTCCTTACTATTACAAAGGAAATAAAATTGGTTTAAATTTCCTAGGATCAAATCTCAGTTGATTAGGTGATGTTATAAGACGTGAGGAAATTAGACATACCCATTTCCGAACTTCACGCCTTTTTATAGAAAAATCTCAGAAATTTGTATCGTTTTTAGTACAAATTGAATTTAAATGACATTATTACATCATAGTAGTCTGGCTGGTCTAGCGGTTAGTGCGCACACCTTCGGTGCACAGGGTCATGAGTTCGAATCTCACCGTGGTTCATTGTGTTTTTCGAACTTACGAGCTTGTGACGGACTATGATCTCACTCAGATGTTAAACGAGTACCCATTTATGGGGATAAATAGCACTGCTGAGCGTGATGCTGATCTCATTACCTCAACAAAAAGCAGATAAGATCTTGGAAATAGGATGTCACTAACACATTCTGCGGCCTTAGTCCAATGTTGGATTGTCGCGCCTGTTATTTATAAATCATAATTTTGTGCAGCTTCCTCTGCCGTGGCAAGAAGAGAGTTGACATACACCATTTTGTCACGGCGTACACAATGTCGGAGTTCCCGAGCTTTAGAACGGTACAAGAGCGAGTTCAATTTTGTGACGATTACCGTCTGTTGCAGACACTAGACCCACCATAAGCTCTTTCTTAAATTGTTGGGGTACAACTGGATACTTAAGTTTGGAGGGGTTGAACTTACGGCGCCGGGACGGAGCATCTCGCTGAGAATGCACGGAAGCAACCCGCAAACGAACATTTGCAACCATCAGATAATGGTCTCTTCCCATACCTGCGTCAGCACCTCTCTTATTACGGACATCCAGAAGGCAACTTCGAAATTTGCTGGGAATGGCAAAATGGTCGATTTGATTCTCGGTTCGGTACCGATCAACAGACGTCCAGGTGATCTTATGGCAATTCTTATGCTTAAACATGTTCCTGGATGACGAGGCGGTGGAAGTTGCAAAACTTTATACAAACCTCTCCCCGTTATCGTTCCTGATACCCATACCGTGTCTCCCCATCACGTGCCTAAGTCTATCGTTGTCGGCACAAACCTTAGTGTTCAAATCTCCCATCACAAATCTCTACTATTCCACCATCTAATCACAATTGCGCTCATTGTGAATTTTTTACGTGTTTCAATCGATAGTTATTCTACTCTTCTGGGCAGAGACCGATGATGTAGCTTCTGTTCGCTGAAATCCAGTAATTCGTTAAGGAAGTGCATGGCGTGGTATTTGAAAAAACACTATCTGCATAATTTTGCTAATTCCGAATTTATCGCAGTTTTTAACACTTAATCTACCACTTTGCGGCTCATTGTGAATTCTTGCTTATTGTGAATTTTTCGCTTTGCACATTTTTCAATATATATATATTCGGCCGAGATATGAAATGGTGTAACTGACACTATTTGTCTTCATATATTTTAGTACATACATTGCGTACAGTAGAAATTGCAAATTTGCTCGAAAACTGGTTTTTGAAAAAAAAATATGTAGTCGCGCTCATTTTAGGCAAATGTACTTATGTTCTTTTGAATTTTGCCGATATTTCTTCGAGGCAGGGAAATTCAAACAAAAAATCACACAATAATTAACTCTTTAAGGACCACAGTTACTACAGAAATATGACTTACTTTTATTAAAGAAAGATGTGAAATGGGGGAAAAATGGCTTTTAACAAAATTTTATTCCAAATACAATGGAGCAAATTTTAAAATCCGTAATCCGTTCAAAGTGTTCAAGAGATAGAAAAAAGACCTGCTTTCAAAATTTTGCTCATCCGTGCAGGTGATTCTATATTTTAAAGTAGCTATACGAGTATTTCTGTCCAAGAAAAATACAAGTGGAAAATTTACAAAAATACGCTTATCCGTACATGGCGACGTAATTCAAAATGAGCAAATTTGAAAGGCAACCATTTTACACATATTTTTTCCTATACATACATATCTTGATATCGAAAAATTTTCAGCAATGTATGTATGTATTACAAAAACACCAGAATAACTATTGAAATATGCATAAAATTCAAAAAGATCCTTTGGCCACTTTTCTTAACACGTTCACTGCCTGGTTTTCGCCGCCATTGCCACCACGTCTTACGGAAATCCGGCAATTATTTCAAGAAATACAGAAAGACATTATATGTGAAAGGGAACTGCCATTAGAATTTTGCTCATTGTGATTTTGTTGCCAAAGTTTCAACAGTTATTCATGAAAGAGACCAAACAAATTTTTAAATCTCCGGGACACCCTGTTATCTTTGCCCTACTAACTTCTAAGTATTTCGTGCCAAAGACTGTTACTATTCTACACATTCCTACTAAAATACATGAGGATTGGTTAAGCCGTTCGCGAGTTATTTAGTGAACAAATTTTCAAATGTCCGGGACACCCTGTTTTTTTTGTCCTACCAACTTTTAAGTATTTCGTGCCACAGACTGTTACCATTCTACACATTCCTACCAAATTTCATGATGATCGGTTAAGCCGTTCGCGAGTTATTTAGTGAACAGACGGACAGACGGACGGACAAAATCGATTTCATAAAAAAATTCATTGAAAAATCTAAAAAACCCTAAAAACGAGGCTAATTTTGGGGGCGCCCGAAATTTGGATACTATTCGCTCTCCTCGGGCTAAAAGTTTTTTCGGGCGTACCTACGACTTGTATTTAGCCCCCCCCCCCATTCTTTTCCTTCCGTTTTCACAAAATATTTGTACGGGGTTTGGTTGCAATAAGTGGGCAAATAAAACTATTTACTCAGAAAATTTTATTGGGGGGTGCGGGAGCATGGCCCCATAGTACGATTCCATTTTGTTTTGTTTTTTGAGAAACACATTTGTGTGAAACTTGGTTGAAATTGGTATAGCGGCCGAGAAAAACGCGCTGCAAAAGACGGACAGACAGACAGACAAACGGACATCGTCCAATGTATATAATGTATAAACATGTATACTTTTTATATGGTCATGACAAAGTTAATATATCCTTTCACTCTATGAGCGAAGGGTATAATAAAAGAAACTCTGCAAAAGTCGTTCCTTTGGTCAGCGGTGGACTTATATACCTGAAGTCAGTAGGCGTTTCGACTTTTGCCGCCCTACCGACCTGGCCCCTTATTTTCACAGTCGATTGAGCCTTGACTCCCAAATTGTCTCAATATGGCTGGCTAACGAAATAAGTGAGCACTTCTAAAATTGGAATAAAGTCTGCTCACTGAAAAATTTTTTTTTCTGCGCCCCGTGCGGCGTTAAAAATGCAGCCGTAGGCTTCAGCCTGCCAGTTCACTACAACTTTGGGAATCGCGCGTGGGAGAAGTAACATACACAGAGAACCAAGGTAACCGTACACTTTGACGTTTTTTTACTTCTACCCTATTATAACGAAAGGTCTTGACCACTAACGAACGAATCTGTTCCCTGGATCCACTTTCTTTCTCCTGGTATAGCATACATACCCCACCTTCTCCTCCCGGAAACTGCAATATCGGTTACGAAATAGCGTAAACTAAGAGTCTGCATACATTATCCAATCGACTGAACAATCAAAGTTCATTTCTGTGGAGAAAGCTCATTTTCTGTATAGAAAGCTCATTTCTCTAGCGAATTCGGTAGTGGAACCTAAAAAATTAGCTTTCTTCACAGAAATGAGCTTTGATTGTTCAAACGGATGGAATGCCGACACTAACTTATTGGTCCGTAGCTATCTGTAGTTGGTTTTGACCTAATAGGTTGAAAAACACAAATGACAAAAGGGTTTTTCTAAGCTTTGGGGAAATAAGAAAGCTTTTACACAGGCGTTAAAAACGTTGCAAAGTTAAATAATGGTTTTCTTATGCATAAATATTTTTAATGAAGGCCACAGAGATACCATCTGGGCCTGGCGCTTTGCTGATCAAGGCAGTCAAGCTTTATAACATTCCTAACAACAGACAGTGGAAAAAGGGTAATTCGAGAATGGTGGCATCATTGACATGATTCATTGCCACATCTACTGCATTTTTAGTTTCAGAACTCGAACAAATGGAATATTTGACCGACGTTTTTTCAAAGCTTTTGTCACGCTTCAAAAAGGTTTGCCGCCCTTATCCAAAGCTTTTAATTTTTTGTCCCAGTACAAGTTTCTTATTAATACTAATTCAGCAACAATTTGTGCTTTGAGACAATTTCCTATTTGATTATATAAATGTTTCCCAACAGGTGGTCCGCGGACCGAAGGTGGTCCATAAGGGACCCGTAAGTGGTGCCTGTCCTGTTCTAAAGAACCCAAAGAAATGCGTATGTTAATTTTAATTTTGGTAGTTACTATGGTAACACCCACATACATTCTGTCATAGGTATAAGAGTCTACACTGGTAAAAAAATCATCATAATATTAATGAACTAGGAGTATAGACTTTTTTTCATTACCATAATGAATTAGTTCATAGTAAATAAACCTTCTCTCCCTTAAAATAATACAGAGTTCATCTATTTTTCGAAACACTGGTCACGAAAACAAAATTTCAACTTAATGAAAAGCGGTCATGAACACAATAAACCTCCAAGTTGAATCTTATACATTGTACATTCCGGCTATGAGCCGGCCCGATAGTAACTAAAAAAAAATAATTGATGATATTCTTCATTAATTACATGACATCAATCATAGTAATACATATTGATCTCACTATCACTTTAAGTATATTTTATAAACCTTTATCACGTATAGTATGCGTGGTGTAGTAGGTAGGGCGTATGTCTTCAAATCATAGGGTCCAGGGATCGATTCCCACTGCAGGTAGGTAGGTAATTTTTGATGGCTTTTCAGAGCAGAGGTAAAATGTAAAATGAATGCCGTCAACACTTATGAAGCTGGATGCCGGCCTGCGTCAGTTTTTTTTTTTATGAACTTAGTAATTATATCAATGAACAAGTTGTTAATTTTATGAATTAGTTCATAATTTTAATGAAATTTTTGTTCGTTGTTTTGATAAATTCAGATTCAGACTAATGAAAGCCGTCTTCGGTGGGATATCGGTGTAAATATTCATTACTTTAATGAACAATTTCATTGCTTCAGGGCACCTTTTTTTCAGTGTAGTCATCAAAAATGGACAAAAGTCGGTACTTGACGTTACTTGACGATCTGTTGTAGGTTTTGAGTTTTTCTAAAGTAGGCGCAACTAGCGCGGTGTTACTGTACCACGCTAAAGAAATCCAGGGAAATTGAATATTAGGGTCATTGGCGTGGTTCAGTAAATTCAATTCGTTCGTTGATCTTTTGAGCGTAGTTCGACTGAACTGTTGCGCACGGTTAGGCGGAAGTTTTTTGTGCGTATTTCGACAATGCCTATGTAAAGTATGTTTAAAATATTTCAAAACGAGGAGTCAGTCACAGAGGAGGAACGTGGGGTTTTCTTCTGCGGTTTCCAGCCATTTTTGTCATAAGTTGTCCACTTTGCTGTCGTTAAAAATAGAATAAAAATGTCTTAAGCCTTGTAAAATTGCTAAATTCCCTCCATTAAAAAATAGGGTGGCCTGTGGTGATTCAGGTTCAAGCAAAGTGGTCCGAATCTATGAAACTCGAACAGACAGTAAGACATGTTTCCTATGACTTTCGGTAGGGCTTCTTCCACAATTTATATAGTGGATTATACAAATCAATTGAAAAACCGCTTACTGGTAAGATTTGTGCTTACGTCCCGGCCCTTGATTGCTCACGAAAAGCAACAGCTTTTTTGTATGGAACACAATTAGTAAGCATGTGTACGACTCGTCGTGAAATCCAGATCATCCAGATAATGGTTAGGGAAAACACCGCCCACTGCGTGGTGCATTTATCTTCGGTGGAGTTCTATGGCATTTTGTTTTAATCAATGTAATTCCCCCTGTCCATTGACACTTCACAGGCTACTGGCCGTCAAAAGGTGGATTCGTTTTGGTGATATACTATACAAGTTCGAACGTTATCATTAGTTTTTTTTTTGTTTAAAGTTTAAACAAATAGAAAAACTAGGGGGCTTCGCCCCCTGCTCGCTTCGCTCGCCAACCCCGGGGCCGAGGCTAATTTCGGCCGCGCCCGAAATTTGGATACCCTTCGCTTGGGCTAAAAGTTTTTTCGGGCGTACCTATGACTTGTATTAAATCCCTCCTCATTCTTTTTCTTCCGTCTTGAGAAAAGTTTTGGGCTTGGTTGAAATAAGTGGGCAAATAAAATTTTTACTCGGAAATTTTATTGGGGTTGCGGGAGCATGACCCCACAGTACGATTCCATTCGTTTTTAACTTTTTTGTTGCTTTGGTATACACATTAATTCAAGGTTTTGTGAAATTGGTGCAACAAATATTTCTTAGAAGAACCAAAATGGGGGTTGGGTTTGTATGGCCACCCCATGACCCCATGGTTAGATTTGATTAATTCTTAGATATCTTTTTTTTTTTTTTTTTATATAATACCAAAGTTATAGGGGACAACCCTTTTGTGCAATAGCACAACTTTGGAAAGGAAGGAATTTAAGGTAGGGGAATATGGGAGTTTTGGGTGATACGCAGGTGTTCGTTGATATTTCGTTTGAATTTCGAGGGTTCATAGGTATTAGGAAAAACAGTTGCAGGCAAAGAGTTCCACATACGTATTGTTCGTGTTAAAAACGACTCATAAAATTTTACAGTGCGGCAGGTTGAGACCACAAGAGTATGAGGATGCGCGCGACTAGTTTGCCGAGTATGGCGAATAGGTTGTGCAAGTTCAGGTATCAGACTATGAATCTCGTTAGAGCAACGGTTATAATAATAACGATAAAGGAGTGACAGGGAGCCCACATTTCGTCTATGTTCAAGAGAATCAATATTAGCAGTTATTGAGCTATCACCTATGATTTCAAAGGCTCTACGTTGTACTTTGTCCAACATAGACAATGCGGTGCGACCTGCCCCAGCCCAAACATGGGAGTTATATTCCAGTCTAGGCCTTATATGGCTCTTGTAAATATGAGATAAGTCAAGAGGTGAAAAATATTTAACGCATCGATTTAGAAATCCTAGATACTGCATGGCATTTTTGGCAATGGCGAAGATATGGTCAGTCCATTTCAGTTTACTTGATATGCTGATACCCAGAATATCGAGCGAAGGTGAATCAGGGACTGATACACCATCAATCAATACAGAATGGGATGCTGGTGGAATGTCCAATTTGTTAGAAATTAGACAGCATTGCGTTTTCATAGCATTAAAAACTACTCTATTACGATTACCCCAATCGATGATATTAGAAATGTCATCATTTAACCCTTTATATCCCAATTTATGAATTCGGGCGAAAAAAAATATTTGGTTTGTAATTTTGTCTTAAAAATACCTTAGATTGACGAGTATGGTGATTTTTTGCACCTCCCTATATCCTTTTTGTGTACAGGACTTTTTTGTTTAAAAACAACAGTGGGACGTAATGGGTGTTATTTGTGGTTCGCATAGAGTAGGTACTACCTACAGTTAGAAATTATATGTAAGAAAGTATGTAAAAATGAACAAAATTAAATTCTTTTAATTAATAAGAATATTATTGTAATTGTAATATTATGGAAGTCGTGTTAAAGGTCCTTTTTGTCCTTACAGGATAACCCTATACCAATATGTATACACCCCGTAATTATACTAAAAGATCTAAATAATGATTAGGCAAAATTAAATATTTGGGCTAACTCAGACGAGAGATGATGCCTCAATTAGTGGTGATACTGTATTATCCTTAGTAGAGGTGAACTTGAGGTCAAATCGTCTATTTCCAAGTAGTCAGCTTTCTTTTCTTGTAAGTTACCGACAGATTTGAAAATGAATACATTTCTAGTACAGTTATCGGATCCTTTTGAATAATCAGGGTAATTTAATTTCTCATTCAAGGACATGTTGATACAAATACTTGCCCAAAATCCTTGCTAGTTACCTTCAGAATATTGTTGTAGTAACTGTCGAAAGGCGTGAGCGGATCAGCATGTCTGCGGATGTGTTTTATGCGTCGTTGTCGTTCTTGTCTCTCGTCGAAAAGCTAAAAAAGCTGCATTAGAGTTGTCTTATAATGCCCTCGAAATGGGGCTTTTAGAGGCATGGGGTCAGGGGGATACCGAAGCACGTTATCCTCTTCGAAAGGGCACCACTACCGTCCGGGCCTATTCGAGATTGATAGGAATTCAGGCGCGAAATTCAACCCGACTAATTTAGGAGTAGTCGCGTTGTAGTAACCCTCAGGTGCCTTTTCGGCTGAGGAAAAATTAGTGGTGGGAGCAGCTACAGGATTATATTACATACTATGACCCCAAGTCCGTTGAAATTGAAATTGAAATAAATAAATATATCCCATATCTGCTCCTAATTCATAATATTAACACCGGATCAAATGGAAATTGACAAAATTGCAATAAAATGCATACAAAGGACACAAGCTGACATTCTTATTGTTCATTCATAATTCTTATGGAACAAAGCGTGTCGATTCATTAATGTATGACCATTCTAAATAACGTTAAAATGCATAATAAATGTTTAATTTCAAATTGTATTGTGTGGTGGTTTTCGATTCCTCAATAATATGAATCTTATTACTGATTATTGACGAATCGAAACCCCCCCTCCCCCCATTATAAAAAAAAGGTTCAACGGGGTGAAATCGATGAAATGTTTCATCTACGGATATTACTACATTTTTAAATAAATGCCATACATATTTACTGTGTACAATGCATTATTGGCGTGGATTTTTGATATACGTCTTTCACAAAAGTATCACGGAATCGACACCCTCAAGTCCCACTGTTGTTTAAAAACCACAAAGACATGTTCATGCATATTACTATCAAAAACACTTTTTTTCAGTTAAAATTTTTTTTACTAAACAGAAAACACTTCAGTGAATGGCATTATATTTTTTTCATCCCTGAAATTCGTAAAAATCTATTTTTGTTATTTAAACGAAAAATGCGAAATTTGTTACTGAGCAGTATCTCATACCTTAATTTACAAAAAATTACCAATTTACGGTATAAAAGCAAATTATGAATACACCAATAAATATTACTAAACAGAACACTAGTCGCTACCAAGTAACGCCAATTTTGTTTAGCAAAATTGTACATTTAGCCATTAGTAATAGTATTTGTAACGTGTTGTAAATTTACAACATTGGGATATAAAGGGTTAAAGAAGAAAACATTTGGTTCCTGCTGATGGATGTAGCGTTTCCACGAGAGTCCAAAGCTGACTCAAAGGAGTACTTGAAGTCAAGCGTGCTGTCATCAGCAAAACTGTGAATTGGGTTATTGGTAATCTGTAAGAGATCGTTGATGAATAAAAGAAATAACGTAGGTGACAGAACAGTACCCTGGGGGACCCCCGCATTGATCTTATGGCAAGAAGATTTAACACCATCTAGAATAACGACAATTGAGCGGTCGAAAAGAAAACTCTCAATCCACTTAATTAAGTTACCATCAATACCAAATGCGTTAAGTTTTGAGAATAGAGCTGGGTGCCATACTCTATCGAAAGCTTTTGAAATATCTAGCGCCACAATTTTGGCTTCGCCAAAGTTATGAAGACAACGATTCCACCTTTCGGTTAGATATGTCATCAGATCACCGGTGGAACGTGCAGCGCGAAATCCATATTGTTTGTCATCTAGGATATTATAATAATCGAGGTAGTTAATAAGTTGGACATTAACAAGTGTTTCGAAAACTTTTGATAATATTGATGTTAATGCAATTGGCCTATAGTTATGAGGGTCGCACGGATCACCTTTCTTGATGATAGGTTGAACGTACGCCAACTTCCAAGCAGATGGATAGATGCCCGAAGAATAAGACAAGTGGAATAATTTTCGCAGGGGTTTCGCAAGGGAAGATGCGCAGTTCTTAAGAACAGTAGGTGAAATGCCATCAGGTCCGGCGGATTTCGTAATGTCAAGACCAACCAATGCTTTAAACACTTCTCTGGTACGGAAATGTAATGCTGTCGACAGGTGTAACAAGGGATAGTGGGAGGACTTTGCTGAGTTCCTGGTAAACTGGAATTGTTAGCAAACAATTCAGCAAATATATTTGCCTTTTCTATGGGGTTATTATAGGTTATATTGCCATGAAGTAAAGGTGGAATCGATGTTGACGAAAAATTACTTTTCACCTCTTTAACTAGAGACCAAAAGCCTTTACCTCCCTTCTTTTGGATAAATACTTTTTGCCTGATATCACGATCGAACATATATTTAGATTTATTGATGACAGACTTACAGTTATTACGGGCTGATTGGTAAATGCGATATGATTCCATAGTAGCATTGAGCTTGTATGTTTTGAAAGCTTTCTCCTTATTTTGTATAGCTCTCCTACACTCACTATTAAACCAGGATGTGTTCTTAGGCTTTGGACTTTTAAAGCTGTGAGGTACAAAGGAGAACATACCGTACCAAAGGATGTTGGTAATGGTATCCGAAATAAAATCAACGTTCCTGGAGCGAAAACAATCAGTCCAATCCAAACTTCGTAGAAAATCATTAAACAAGTTCCAGTCAGCCTTACCATAATGCCACAATAATCTTTTAGGTGACGGCACGTCATTAGAAATCAGAGAGCTGGTAGGGAAATTCAAGGATATCACGAGGTGATCTGAGCTACCCAGAGGAGCTGAGAGAGAGACCGAGTATTTATTCGGGTGGGAAGTGATAAAGAGATCAAGGAGGTTAGCGTTTTGGCCAAAAATATCTGGTATACGAGATGGAGCGTCGACTAATTGGCTAAGGTTGAAAGACTCACAGAAAAGTTCCAAATCTCTACCAATAGAATCAGTTCTGGAAGAGTACTTAAGCCACTGAACATTGTGCACGTTGAAATCGCCTGCGAGTGCAATTTCAGATGTAGGATAAGTAGCTAATAGTTCATTTATATTAGACGATAGGTCAACAAGCACTCGCTCAGTTGCCACGTCAGATATATTTGGGCTTCGGTACACAAAGCATACAAAAATGATGTGCCTATTCACATTGAGTCGAATCCACACGTAATTAAATTCGGGATTAGTTGATGAAAAATGATGAGGAAGTAATGAAAAGGATACATCATTTCTAATATATAAAGCTATTCCTCTTTGCAAGGAGAAGTAAGGTAAGAACCGATATCCATCGACATGAAAACATACAGGATCAAAATCTGAACCCACCTTCGTTTCACTTAATGCAAAAACAGATGGTTTACAAGACATAAGATGGCAGTATACCGAAAATAGGTTAGAGTTAATGCCCCGGATATTGCAAAAAGAAAAAGTAAAATTATCCATTTTTCATGAACCCCAGAAAGCTGTACGCGAAAAAAGAAAATCAAATTCGAGGCGCATGAAACAAGCCCAGCCGACAGTAGTGTTATGCCTACTATGCCGGTTCAGGACTATTACACGCTTCTATAGATTTTCAGCGATCTTTGATAACTTGTCTGTATGCCTAGGGGTGTCAAATATAATAATTGGAACGTGCTCACCAAGAATGAATAGAAGTTGATAAATTTCCATCCGATTATGACAAACACAATCACTATCAGCGCGCGAAAAGGTGATATTCAAGTAATGCAACGGTGAAGTTAGAACTATAGTTGCACTATGCACACTGAACACGCATTGGATTTGATTAGAGATACAATTATTCAACAAAAATTGATAAATTGGTGATTTATTTATGATGACTATAGAAAATTCCGTTTATTAGTAAGTAATTACTATAACTTTCACATCAAACTATAACTTTCACATCAAATACGGCACAATGAAACAAAATTATTCAAAAACAACGCGATAGCAAAACTGATGCTAGACGAGATTGTGACCGTACGCGTCGACAGCTATGATATCACTTGTGTCATCAAGAGAAACACGTTTGTGTGTAATTTTGTTGAAATTGGTGCACAAATAAAAAAGTTTTTCTTAGAAGAACCTAATTTGGGGGGTTGGATTTGTATGGCAGCCCCATGACCCCATGCTCCGATTTTATCCATTCTTACATATGTTTTGTGTCAACAATAGAAATACATTTTTGTGAAATTTGGTTGAAATTGGTGAACAAATCAAAAAGTTTTTCTTAGAAGAACCTAATTTGGGGGGTTAAGTTTGTATGGCAGCCCCATGACCCCATGGTCCGATTTGATCCATTCTTGCATATATTTTGTGTTATCTATAGAAACACATTTGTGTGAAATTTGGTTGAAATTGGTACACAAATAAAAAAGTTTTTCTTAGAAGAACTCAAATTGGGGAGCTAGGTTTGTATGGCAGCCCCATGACGCAGTGATCCAATTTGGGTGAATCAAACATACAAACAGCCTGCAGCAATAAGAAGCACGTGTGCAAAATTTCAGCTCCGTAGCTTTTATAGTGGCCGAGAAAAACGCACTGCAACAGACGGACAGACGGACAGACGGACAGACGGACAGACAGACAGACAGACGGACATCGCCCAATGGATTCATCTCGTCATGCTGATCATAATGTATACTTTTTATATGGTCGGAGATGCTTCCTTCAATGCGTTACAAACTTCATGACAAAGTTAATATACCCTTTCACTCTATGAGCGAAGGGTATAAAAACCTTTAGACCATGCTGATAAAATATAAGTTTTTCAATGCTGTTAAGTATTTTTGGACCGCTTTAAAATGTAAAGTTTAAAAGTGGGTTTCGTTAAAATTCATAAGTTCAAATCACACGAAATTTGGTAAAAGTTACGATACTGGCTTTTTCCCAATTGCAGAAATATTATTAACTCAAATATATATATTAAACATTCACTTCCATCCATTTTGTGATATGAATTTATTCTTTTCTTTGATTGCATTAGATGCAATAGAATGTTTGCTAAGACATTTGACTTCAACATTTTATCGATAGTGACCATCGAAAAAAAAAACGATTTGAAAACTACCGTTTCAACGTTCCACGCCTCGCACCGTCATCAGCACTATAATAATAATTTTCTCTAGTAATTACCATTAATTCTTAGAGACAAAGACTTGAAATACCATCACCCAAAAATAGAATTCAATAATAATTTTATATTGAAAAAAAAGAAGAAAGAAAAAGAAATTTTATTGCGGATTACAATTAGCTTGACCGTGCGTGGTGTGCACTCACCATACTTAGCTTGGAACCAAGATTGCATCAAACCAATGGTTCTTAATAGCATTTTACCAACAATTTCATCGAAATCGCGTAACCATCATCGTCATCATCATTATTGTGGTGGTCACTGGTCACCTATTCGAAAATGTACATACTCGTACATACTACGCGCTCAAATCTTCTCTTTTTCGTGTGCACACCGGGCACACAAATAATATGGAATACGAAAGACGCAATTTTTTTCGGGACAAGGTCATTACAGAGACGATGTCAACAACCTCCGGTAACCTCATCGATCGCTGCCGGCCGTGCAGAAGAAGCAGTTGCTCTCCGAACCCCGCGGGGCTAGTTAAGTATGTAGTCATTTCAGATTTATAGATTCTTCATCTTTGTCTGGCCTTCGATAGATCTGTATTGAGGTAGAATAGAACCTGAACAGTTTCAACAAGCCCAATCGCTGGTTACTCCTTCATTTCACCTTGTTACTTCTTTGGCTCACCTTGTTGGTGCGTCTCTAGGTTGGTTTCAATCGCCGTCGACGACGACAGCGTCGATACGAACAAAAAGACCTGCGAAAAAGATGGCTGGCTGGTTCTGGGCAATAGGAAAATGGCGCTTCAACCATTGCGAAGCATATTAAACGGACATTAAGTCTACAACGCAGAGAAAATGAAGAAGTGCTGATGAAGAAGTAAACGAATTAGAGCTCGGTTTGGTGCGCGGCGAGTTAATGCGCGTTGCCTCATCATTAGGCTTATAAATACGCGGTATGATGGTGGAATTAGTATGGTAAAGCATGAGTATGTGGTCACAAAGTTGAAGAAAGGTTTCTTGAAGCAGCCATCGTTTGGACGGTATCGGAGAGTAAACTTGCTGCGAATGGTGTTAGCAGACGTGTACGCCGAGATAGTGGTGAAGATAACAGGCCCAAGATATTGGTGTCAACGATCGAAACAAGGTGGAAACGGGAGAAAGATGAAATATAGATAACGCGCGAAAAACTGGCTACGCGCAGATGTCTTTAGGTTCCCATTAGATTGGTTGCTTATTGCGATGGTGTATGGTTTTGAAGCATAGGTAAACCCACAGAGTTACTCGTAAAACATTTATTAAATAAAAAAATTGGTTTGGTTTTGTAATGCCGGTAATTAGGAAACAAAATCGTCACAGTTTATGATGTAACCATTCTTCAGTAAGTTTAGATAAAAAACCACCAGTCAAGATCTACGCGAGGATGATCCCTAATTCGAGGTCTGAGCATTAAAATAAATAAAAAACTGCACTGATAGACAACAGACAAGACCTGATGAGTGTGTCTATCTCTACAAAACCACAAAGTTTTGGGAAAAATGCGAAAAATTGAGGAAATTGATAGAAAAAAGTTTCGTCCCAATCGAGACTCGAACCTCAGACCTTCATGTCACAATGTCAGCACTCAACCCACTGAGCTATATACGCTTAGAGGTCTCAATGCAAATATTCCGATGTGACATTTCCGAAATTGAATAACTCGATATTTCTCCCGCTGGGGGCTCTTCTCCTCCAACAGGCAAAGTTCCGCGCAGTTCCAATAGAGCTGGTAAGTTGCCATGTCAAATACTACAGACATGCACCGCAGTTGGTATATAGAATGGAATGGAATGGAATGGATAAGTCAAGGTGTCAACAATTAAATAAAAAACTGTCGCGACAGTCCGCAGAAGTGTTACTGCCGTCAATTTTTCAAGATCTTAACTGATTTCATCTAGAGGTTGAGATTACCAGCACGCCCTGCAGAATAATTTTTCCTCATGCATGCGAGTATGCGAAATATTTGAGTGAGATCATAGTCCGTTGCCGTAAGGGAGAATATATGGATTAAGGCTCCAGCCGATTCATAGATCCTCTTCAGTTGTGGCCAAACTCCGGACCCTAAGCTATATGCTAGAGGAGTTTCATAGGTTGAACGGTTCCGGCGAATTCCTATCTTCTCTATGGGAAAGTTTCGAGTATACGGTGTGGGGATAACATAAACCACAATGTTCTTGGTTTGTCGCATAAGGCGACTTCCAGTTTAATAATTGTCCCCCATACGGAGATATTCTAGTCTTCACGCCCAATGGCTAGATAACTTGAGCCTTGAATGTTTCCGTATAAGGGAGAAATTAGACGGACACGAGAGTAAACTCTGCTCGGTGTCATACACATTCCGTTCATGCATACATGATCAAATGGCACTCAAAAAATCCTCCTAAATCCATGTGCCCATTGGGAAATAGAAGATGTTCAGGGGCGCAAATGGACATCACTAACGCAGCAGCCGAATACCAGGCTAACTCTGACAGAAGCCAGCCTTGCTGCACTATGCGGGGCTCTGATGTAGTGGACCTTTATTTACCTAGCTGCTCGTGGCAAGCAAGTAAAAATAAACACAAGACCTATCCGAAAGAAACAGCCCTCCACTCCCCCACTCAGATGTCGATGTAGACGAGGTGTTGAGTACTCCGACAGGAGCAAACGCTTTTAGGAGGAGCTCTAAACTTCTAAACTTCCGAGGTCCCCACTCGGATGTCGATGTAGATGAGGTGGTGGGTATTCCGACAGGAGCAAACGCTTCTAAGAGGAGCTCTAAACTTCCCAGGTCTCCACCACAACAACAGTTCTAGTCGTTACGAAAAAAAAAACCTCGAAGAAGAGACGCCAGTAGTCGAAAGAGACATATTCGCTAAACTAGACGAGTTGATTATCGACGTGATGGAATTCGGTCGAGTCCAAACCCTATATACATGGTGCAGTAAAAAAGAGGCTCGCGTCATGTATAACGGAGGCAAGGACTAGATATACAGAAAAAGCAAAAAAAGCTTCAGAAAAACAAGTAGGCCCAGACTTGACCAAGAGCTCCAAGAGTGCCGAGCCCGATCAGTTAAAACGTAGGCGGGACGTGGAGAAGACCGCATCTTTTCGGACCTCAAAAAGAAAGAAACCGTGGTCTCCAAAAAAAAGCCGGAGGATTTTCAGGAAGGGGCGGTGTAAAATTCCCTACTCGCAGAGGACCCGAATCCCTGAATCCCCAGGATTGAACCAAAATGGGAGAACAAAAAAAACGCTAAATTGAAGTAGTTAAGAGCAATGCCTTAGTAGTCTGGCTGGTCTAGCGGTTAGTGCGCGCACCTTCGGTGCACAGGCTCATAAGTTTAAATCTCACCGTGGATCATGATGTTTTTCGAACTCACGAGCTTGTGACGGACTATGACCTCACTCTAATGTTGAACGAGTACCCATTTATGGGGATAAATAACACTGCTGAGCGTGATGCTGATCTCATTACCTCAACAAAAAGCATATAAGATCTTGGAAATAGGATGTCACTAACACATCCTGCGGCCTTAGTCCAATGCTGGATTGTCGCGCCTGTTATTTTTTTTAAGGGCAATGCCTAACGTGAAGATTTATCAGAAGGCCTCGAATAGTCAGACGGATTGATTTTGTGGCGTCAATATTCGAGTGGTGTGAGATAACAGGTTTTCTTACCAAGTGTTAAGGATTGACGTTTACATCCTGCTAGATGCGAGGGCTTTCTACTACCTGAGCACCACGCATAATTTATACTAGGGAAGCAACGATAATCGTAACAGTAACAACGAATCTGGGCCATCCGTAAAGTCGAACCCCGCCTTCACATTGGATGACATCTACATAGGTTCAACAACTACCTATAGGAGTTCTGCTAGTGGAGATATGCGTTGATTAAAACTGGTGCTGAAAACGACTCTGTAAAGAAAAAAAATAAGTGCTATCAACGCCTATGTCATTTCTTCACTGACGTATTCATTTGGAGTAGTATCAGTAGTAACAGTATTGAAAGGAGTCCAAAGACGAGTTCGTGTAACAACAACCGCGTTCCGAATGTTGGAACCGCTAATCTGCAATAAAGCGAATGTACCTCGGAACATCGGAGGCAGAGGCTTAATCGACACCGCTTTACATCAAAAGCAAAACAACATTCAGTTCTCTGCATAACACTGTCTGTAAGGCGCCCCGCAGTGGGGTTTGGTTCCCTGTGACACAGCGCGACTGTGTAGTGAGACAGAGATATGTGGTGAGTTGCGTTACCACGTACCTGAGCAGCGCAGGGAGGCCCTGGTATGGTTGATACGCCATGGCGTGAATCTGTACAAAGACCATTCGGGCGATAACGTTCCCGAGCTCCCTAGTTATGTACTGGTGGGTCACGGCATGGGTGATTTTTTCCCTATTCCTTCGGAATTGCATTCAAACAAGTTGAACACGACGCAGTGGTTCCTCGTAGGGGAGGAATCCTTTATAAGCGATCGTGTAGAGCTTCGCATAACACGAGTACGAAGCGGCTAGTTAGGGAGAATGGCCTTGGTGGAAAATGCATACGCGCCTATATCTAATTATCTAAGCGGATGGGGCCACTCTGAAGTGAACAGGCACAACGATCCTGCGGCTGACAGGCCGAATTGGTTAGGTCTAACCGAAAGGGGGCCAAAAGATGATCGCACCTGCTATTGAGAAATATTTAGCGAATAGTGTACCTCGGGGATGGATATGCTTAAGGGACCATGGTCCCTAAAGGTTTGTTTTCGTAGAGACGACTCATGGGATCATCGCTCAGCGATCGAAGTTAAACCACCGGTTTTGAGCACTATATGCGGATATTTTCTATACATACATGTTCCGGTAGGTCATAGTCAACACAAGAAAAGTACCACTATTAAAAAAATATTCAAATATGGCCCGGAATTGGATGCAAAACAACGATCGCTGAGCGATCATCACGTGAGTCGTCTCTACGAACACGTACCTTAACCATCTTGGAGTTGGTCTTGAGGGAGTTTGTGGTGTTAGACAAGTCGACTAGCTAGAGTCGCAGTCTAAGGTGAGGTTCCAAAGGGTGGGATCCCGGCGGTAAAACTCCATTCTGACTTTAAGTCGGATAAAACCCGCCGCCCGCAAGGGGGAAGGTATGGCCTATGGCTAAGGTACTCCCAATGGCAAGTGAAGTAGACACACATCATTGTCTCTAAGGCGCACGGCAGCCTTACTCCACTAAAGTTGACGGATCATTCATTTGCACCTTAAAGTTTAGTAAAGACCAAGTGGAGGAATGACGGATAGAAGGCGAAGACAATTTATGGTAAGCACGTGGGTTGCCTTTTGTTGATCTTCATCTGTCGAACATATGGCCTAGTGCAGCGTTTTTTCTCTTTGCTGAAACTGAAGTCTCTATGATTGCCATTCAGGATGTCGTGGTCCCTTCAGCAAGTATAGGTACATAGTTGCTGCAATATTGTCGGCTACCGCGGGTAAAACCTAAGACCCTCCTGCCTTCCTTTGACTACTGCAAACGTGCGCATTAGTCCGAAAAGTATATACTTAGCAGCCTGCCCGAATAGTTGACTGGATGTAAGGCGTAATGTCAGCTGAATACCTAGTATTTTGACATTTGCGTCCGTTGCAGGTTAGATTCCACTATTAAAGCCTCATTTGATTAATACCTATGTGAGTGAGATCATAGTCCGTGAAGTGAGTCGTTACATAGGCTTCCCTATTAGTAGAAAGTTTACTATTCTACATATATAACAGAAAGTCGTGTTAGTTACACCATTTATAACTCAAGAACGGCTGCATCGATTTCCCTAATTTTGGGTTTGTTGGATTATGCTCTGACCGGAATAGCAGAAAACTATTGAAACACGCGAAAAATTCACAATGAGCAAAAATTCTTTTTCGCCTATTTCTGCTTGTATTTCTTTCAACATATTTCAGTAAATTTGCTCCACAGGATTGGTCTCTACCCAAAGTAACAGGACAACTATTGTGACATATGAAAAATTCACAATGGGCACATTTATGAAGACAATTCTTTTTTACATACTTCTTTCTGTCTTTCTTGAACGAATTACAGGATTTCAATAAGTTGACCTCACCCGATAGGTCTGTACAAGACTCCGGCCGAAATAGCAGTATAACCATTGAAATAATCAGAAAATTCACAATGAGTTTTTTTTTCGCATATTTTTGTTTATATTTCTTCAACGTCTTTGCGGATTTTTGGAAGATTTCTCCGTCGAATTGGTCCTCTCCCTGAATATCAGAATAATATTGAAACATGCGAAAAAATTCACAATGAACAAAATTATAAAGATTTGTTTTTCGTATATTTCTTTCTGTATTCCTTGAACAAATTGCCAGATTTTAGTCAACTGATTCCAGCGGATTGGTCTACACACGGAGTAACATGTGAAAAATTTACAATAGGCAAAATTATGAAAACAGTTTTTTTTTCAAATAATTTTGTTTATATCTCCTGAATAAAGTAGCGGATTTGAGTAAACATGCACCACCAGAATGGACCGCTCTTCGGATAGCGGAATAAGTATTACAACATGTACGAAATTCACAATGTACAAAATTATGAAGACAGTTCTTTTTCATATAATTTGTATCTATCTCCTGAACGGATAAGCGGATGCCGTTAAATTTGCTACGCAAGCCGCCGCATTGGTCTTATAAATACAAGTTTCTTAAGAACAATACAAATCTGATAATTCACAATTTCTTCATAATCACGCTGAGTGTGTTCATATTTAATGAGTTGAGCGAATGACATTGGTTTTTCATTTTCACTTTATTCCATCCATAACTTCTTCAGTAAAATCTCAATATTCATCCTTGACTGCGTAAACAACAAGTTATACCTAATTCCATTTTAAAATTGTCTTATTCAAGAAACAAAACAACTATGCAAATCGAACATATTAAAAAAACAGATACAAACTTTATAATGTATGCATTTTCTGTGGAAATTTTTATTTATTTCCATTGATAAACATTTCGCAACAGAAAATGTGTATTTTTAACAAAAGAGAAAAGTAAACAACGCGCCACAGTATGTTTGTGCGAAAAATAAGAAGAAGTCATCAGTCTCAATTGTTGACACATATGGAATGGAATGGATGTCTTATTCTTCACTCGCTGGTCGGTTCACTATTTTTGCATACATTCATCAACTATGCAATAATGTACTTACTTATGTATTGAAAAGAGGATAGTGAGAAGATGGATAAGTGACGTGCTAATCCTTCCATGGAGCGGGTAAATCACACAAAGTGGCTCCCCATTCGACATTTTTGTTGCTCGCAATTTGGAACGACCTTAACAAGATCGAGCATTTATTTTTGTCTGAAGAGGCGCGTATTGCAAGCATGAACTGTCCATATGCATGTAAAACGATCCCGCGACAGACGACGAATGTGGTTGTACAATTGGGGATATGTCTTAAGATGGAGATGTTGTCTTCGATGAATTGGAAAATCATTACTGCAAGATTTTTTTTGTACGTATTTATCTGTTTGCTCTGATTTAAGAATTACTGCAGTATTTTAAAAAGGAATTCGGATTGTATGTACATATTCTGTGTCGGTTCTAGAATCTTCGGAACAGCTTAATAGAATTTCATTAGAAATAGTTTCCCATTTCGACGTCCTGATGGGTTTAACTTACCATAAAAATAACATATCGTATCCGTAAGTCGGTGATCTGAAATAAAAAAAAAACAATTCGTAATTTTAAAAAAATCTTAAAATCGATAATATGTAATTGCTAAAACAGTTTGTAACGAAATATAGGTGCGAGTACCTGTCCTATATGCAAACTTAACAATTTCAATTAGAGAAATTAGTACAATTATATCCCTAACTAAATCAATACTACAGTCGAATTATCCCTTGGTCTACACAAGGCTCCGGCCGGAATAGAAGTATAACCATTGAAATATGTAGAAAATTCACAATGAGCAACAATTCACAATTACTTTTTTTTTAACCATACTCCATCCTCCCCGAATAACATAATCCAAACATGCAGAAAATTCACAATGAACAAAATTATGAAGAGTGTTTGTTTCACATATTTTTGCATTTATCCCCTGATAAGCGGATTCCGGTAAATTTGTTACGACGAATCGGCCCCAACTCCAAACCACAGAATAATCAAATTCACAATAGGAAAAATGTTCAAAGCACCTGCTTTCCTGATCCTTTGGCCAACATTTTTGAAATGGTTTAGTGGATTTCGGCAAATTTCCTCCACGGGATTGTTTTCTACACAGAATAGTTAAATAGCTACGTAAACTTGCAAAACATTTAAAATGAGCAATTTTGTCAAAGGACGCTAACGAAACAGCTGAGATAAAGCAACGGATACAACTAGCTAATAAGTGTTATTTTTCGGTCCTCCCAATTATGAAATCGAAGCTGGCGCACAGGAACACAAAGCTCCACGTGTATAAAACCATCATCCGACCTGTGCTATGCTATGACTGCGAAGCATGGCCAGATTGTGTGGACGACCGAGAGCTCGATGGGAGCAATCAGATGTTGGGCTTCCGGAACTGGAGGACAAGATCGCGTGACCGCGACAATTGGAGGTCAACAATCCAGGCGGCCAAGGCCCAAGACACTTTTGCTAATATCTTCTGACCGACTTGGCCTATTTCAGTAAATTCCTACCCATCCCGTTATCTTGAAGGAATTCCGCCTCCGATGGAAGAAAAAGAATTGAAGAAAAATTGAACAAGATGACATTTTCAAGGCAGATCATTTTCTTTCATACCTTCCACTCCGCCCTCTCCTGCTTAATGACCCTCAATGGCATAAAAACAATTGATAGGAAATTGACCCTGACCCCTCTAATGACCACCACCTCCAATAGCTTATGTAACATCTGGAAAATTGGCCATGAGAAACAATACGATGGCAATTCACTTGCGCCTACTTTTGTCAATATCTCTTGATCGGATTGCCGCAGTTCAGTACCTTGGCCCCTTAATGGATTGGTTTTCACCTGGAATAGCTGGAAATCTACTGAAATTTGCAAACACTCCTGAATGAATAACCAAATGAGATTTTTTTGGCAAAGCTCTTCTCTCCTTTGATTTCAGCAAATTTGCAGGCAACTGTTTTTCACATATCTTTCTCTATATCTCCTGACCGCGGATAAGCGGATTCCAATAAATTTGCCGTTCCAGATTAGAACAGAACATCTATTGAAACATGGGGAAAATTTACAAGGTATGTACCTCTTTTTCTAATCCTCCGGATACCTCTGAACATGATTAGCGGATTAACGAAGAGCAGAAGATGCATACGGAAAATTTACAGTGAGCAAAATTTTGTCGTGCTCTGTGGCCGTGATCGTTCGGTCGCCACTCTGTGAAAAAGAGACTCATAGAAAAACTAGTTTCCAAACTCGACACGACTCGTCGCAAGTTTATTATTTAGAAGAAGATGATAAGAAATATTCTTATCGTAGAATAATAAACTAACAATGCGACTAGGAAGTGGTATGGCTGACAACCGTATCACACTCCGAATTCATTTGTCTTTGTAACGTTGATGACTACACACGGTATAGTTCAGTAATATCGTGTCGATTTAGTACCATTCCGTGAAAAAAATACAGAAGTTTTTTTCTCACTGTTTCTTTATGTATTATGGGGCGCTGATTCCGAATATGAACTTTGCACCCTTAAAAAAGTGCCGCAACCTTTAAAAAAGGGGGGAAAGGGGGGCATTTTTTCGGTTTTTTGCGATTATTTCAAAAACGGTAAGAGATACAGAAAAATGGTCTGAGGACGAAAAAAACTACATAAAATTATCTTTGCAATGATATATAACACATTAGAGTTTAATTGAATATTTCGGCGTTAGAATAGAACATAAATTAGAATATTTTCATTTTAGACCTTTTTTAAAAGCTCCATAACTTTTGAAAGAATGTTAGTTCAGCCGTTAAATTTTGTATAAGTACTCATAATAAGTTCAAGATCATTTTAAGATAAACATTGAGTCGCTCCGGTCAAGGACCCCCATTATCCCCCCATTTAAATTTTTCAAAACGGCATGTCCATAACTCCCCCCAAAATTGGAGCAGAGTGGTAAATTTTGGTTTGCTGCGATTGGAGGTCATAGTCACCCCACCCACCAAAAATCAGCTCATTCGGATGAAAACTAACGGTACCTCCCATACAAAGTGACCCAAGACAACTTTGTTCTACAGTTTATAAAATGAGTAGTACCTACTCGTACGTAGAACAAATTCCTGATGGGTCACTTTGTATGGGAGGTACCCTTAGTTTTCATCCGAATGAGCTGATTTTTGGTGGGTGGGGTGACTATGACCTCCAATCGCAGCAAACCAAAATTTAGCACTCTGCTCCAATTTTGGGGGGAGTTATGGATATGCCGTTTTGAAAAATTTAAATGGGGGGATACTGGGGGTCCTTGATCGGTGCGACTCAATGTTTACGTTAAAATTATCTTTAACTTGTTGTGAATACTTATACAAAACTTTACGGCTGAACTAACATTCTTTGAAAAGTTATGGAGCTTTTAAAAAAGGTCTAAAATGAAAATATTCTAATTTATGTGCTATTCTAACGCCGAAATATCCAATTAAACTCTAATGTGTTATATATCATTGCAAAGATAATTTTATGTAGTTTTTTCCGTTCTCAGACCATTTTTCTGTATCTTTTACCGTTTTGGAAATAATCGCAAAAAACCGAAAAAATGCCCCCCTTTCCCCCCCTTTTTTAAAGGTTGCGGCACGTTTTTTAGGGTGCAAAGTTGATATTCGGAATCAGCGCCCCAAAATACATATAACAAAATTGAGAAATAAACTTCTGTATTTTTTTCCTGACGAAAATACGATATTATTGGACTAGTAGTCATCAGCACACTATGCTCCACAATGAAAGAAGAAGAAGAAAATTTTGAAAGCAGCTGCCATTTTTTGGTGACTTCTCTTGACCGAAAAAGCAAGCATAAATGTTCACCATATAATTGGAATTTGCTCTAAATAGCGAAATAAACCATCGAACATGTGAAAAATTCACAATGAGTGCAATTTGGTGAATTTTCTCAACCAGATTGTGTCTCTAACATCATCTGAAGGAATTAGCTGGGTGAATTCGCTCCACCTTGTTACTCTTTACTCTAAATACCGGAATAAGTAACATTGACATATGCTAAAAATTCACAATGAGCAAAATTATGAGGACAATTGCTCCTCACGTTCTTTTGCCTATTTCTGCTAAACGGTTTAGTATATTTCGGTAAATTCCACCCTATAGCAATATATATGTTGATTGGATTACCGTATCTCGGTAAATGACAACGATATCACAGTCCAGTTGCTTATATTCCCGGAACGGATTTCAGAAACCCCTGCTTTTAATGGCTTACCGTACACCCTCAATAACAAGCAGTGGCGTAACGTACGGTGTTCCATGTGTTCAGTGGAACACGGGCCCCCAAGCCCCAGGGGCCCCCAAAGCAGCGAATATAAAGTGTTTTTTTACGCATTTTTTTTGCTCTTTCCAGCCACAGATTCAGATTCTAAGATGGAGACAAAAAAATCCGAAAATACCAATTTTGTGTACGGAGAAGAAGCTTGAACTTTGTAGTATTGAACAACTTTATTGGCTTCTCCAATGAAACAATCAACAGATCATAATCGCAAGGATAACGTCTTCCAGTGGAGTGGGGATTTGTTTTCGTCTGAATATCAGTTTCTACTGAGTTATTGTTTACAAGAATATTGAAGATATATAAAGGTTCAACTTGCAGGAAGGAGTGCCTCTCTCAGAGCCGTACTTGCCACGGGCCGGAAAAAAGGACAAAATTCTTGTTCAAACAAATTTTCTATATTTTTTTTTAAATAGAATTTGTATTTAAAAAGAAATTTCCAACCACTATAAAGAAATATGTAGCAAAAAAATACTGTGTTCGCACTGTACCAGCTCTTTGGCATTTCTGCAAGCTTGTCCCTTGCAGAAATGCCAAAGAGCTGGTACAGTGCAAACACAGTATTCGGCCCTACGCTGCATATTTGAACAACGTGGTGGGAGCAGTTGAGTTTTTATCGTTTCAGGCATATATTGCGGTTTCTGCTATGAGACCAACCTTGGCTTTTTTGCAAATTTAATCATCGCGATTTCCAACGAGTTTGGTGTTTTCTGCATTCCTAACTTTCATTCCTTTTACGCTCAAAGATCCCAAGCGTCACACTGATTTTTAAAAAAAAATTATTCCCAAGGATTTACATTTTTGAGTAAAATTTACAACAGACTAACGGTACATCTCATTTTTCAGCGAAGGGGCTCCTTAACAAATACAATTTTGGTTGTTGGCTCATGCCAGCTCCGCTGTTGGACACTCAAAATCGTCTTGAATCTTTCACTCATCCAGAGAATATAATAAATTCTCCAAGCATCCGCGATTTTTTAAGTCAGGGTTAGGCTTAAAATTTCTTTCGCTTTCTTTCAGGAGAACTTTTTGTAACTATGAAATGAAGAAACAAATGCCTTCCGATATACCCTCCCGGTCATATAATGGATCCACCATTTTCCCTGCATGACGCATTTATCTTTGGTGAAGCTCCACTACGAATTTGATTTCAGTCGATGTGATGCGCCAAAAACTGGCTTTAGTTTTACTTGCCCATAGGCTGAAGCTCCACATAGGGGCTCTCTATGTATGACCCTCCGATTTGGGATGAATACTTCTACTCTAAAATCAGCGACTTGTTACGAGACTGGCATCTAGGGGAGTTCCTCCAGATATGGTGTTCTTTTGCCGCTTCTCTTGAATAAGTCTAAGTAGAAGATCTAACAAGTTTTCTCGTATAATTATTGAAATTTCAATTTTCATTTAAAAAAAAATGGAACATGTTGCTCGAACATAAAATTTTTGTTGCCCTTGCTTATTGGTGGACTGCTTTACATGCGGGTTTTTTAAATATTTTCTGGTTTAAAAATCGAAGATATGGGGGCCCCTTGCTTCTAATTTCGGACACAATAAATTTAGGAAACGTTACGCCACTGATAACAAGGTAGCTCTTGACACATCTGGGAAATTACAAGGGTACCATAGTTTCTCGAATTCTTCTATATCTCTCGAGCGAATTAGCAGTTTACAGTAATTCTGTTCTCTACCAGCACAAGGACCACCCGAATAGCTATCTATTCTATCTATCACTGCAAAATTTACCAAAAGAAATTATCAATGCAGCTCATTTTCTAATCGTTTTGCCGGCGAGTTTCTATAAATTCCAACCACCCATCTGAATGAGTTCTACACCCAATAAAAGAGACTCATCGGGAAATTTGGGGAGGAGTCAAATGATAAAAAGCAGTCTATTTCCCCCAGTTTTTGTCTATACCTCCTGTATTCGCATTTAGCGCATTTTAAAAAATTATCATTTTCTCCTGTTTTTGCCTATATCTTTTGAAAGGAAAGCCCGCCTCCTCCTTCCCGGAATTGACTTCCACTCTCAATAGCAGAAAAAACTTTACGAACCTAGAAAATTGGCCAGCAATTGAAGCCATCCCTGGAACGGAAAACCGTATTTCAGTAAACTTCCACCCGGAACTGAAAGACTTTAGGCCGCGTACACATACAGTGCGACGCCGAGCTTTTCCGGGCCATGCGATGCGATTTGTTGCGAGCCGACGCTATTTCTTTCTATGACAAGGGGATTTCATACAGCGCTGGCTCGTACGATTTGCTGCTGATATGGCTATGATTTCAGATCGACTTCGTGACATAGCACTTCGAGTGTTCTACCATTGATATTCATGTAGTGTCGGTATATTTATGTAGTGTTGTAGATAAATTGTAGGTAGGTAATGTAATGATGAATGACTGAAAGAGGTAGGTAATCTTTCTGGAAATTTGCAGTGTTAGCTTACGCGTTTGAAAACAGTTTTCGGACGGCATTTAGATTTGGTGTCAATTTTTGTTCAAATATGAATGAATGGGTGAAATAGGTAATTTTCGGAAACATGCAGTGCAATGAAACTAGCGTACGCGCACTCTTATGAGTCCGCCGGCCACAAAATGACATCCCCGTTTCTCGGGAAAATACACGTCCAATCGGCGTGGCAGAAACACTAAGGTCAATTTGGGTCGCTGATTCCGAATTTGAGGTCAACAGGAGAAAAAAATTTGGGGTTGCCCGCCCCCAAAATTGTACCCCGGTTTTCTCGGGGAAATACTCGTCCAATCGGGGTGGCAGAAACACTAAGGTAAATTTGGGTCGCTGATTCCGAATTTGAGGTCAAAAACAAGAAAAAAAATTTGGGGTTGCACAACCCCAAAATTGTACCCCTGTTTTCTCGGGGAAATACTCGTCCAATCGGTGTGGCAGAAACACTAAGGTAAATTTGGGTCGCTGATTCTGAATTTGAGGTTACAAAAAAAAAAAATTGGGGTTGCCCGCCCCCAAAATGGTACTCCTGTTTTCTCGGGGAAATACTCGTCCAATCGGCGTGGCAGAAACACTAAGGTAAATTTGGGTCGATAATTCCAAATTCCCTTTTTGGGGGTACGGGTACGCTACGATCTGGGTTTGACAGCACTGTAAATTTCCACAAAGGATATTTAGTAGACCAATCCATTATTACATCACCTGCATACGGCTATCCCTTCATTTAATATCTACAAATCTATAACACTATACAACACGACACGTATGTATGTATATATAAATATTCCCAATGGTAATGCAACCCGATCTGCACAAAGCATGCCTCTCATGTCGATATTTCCCTGTCAGCATCAAACAGCACGAAACCAGCCTCTCTATGTACGATTCCATACATACAATACACCATGCCACTACGAAACCGATCCAAACACAAATCGTATCCTCCATGCCGCTCCCATCGGCGACAAGGCACCTCGCAGCACGTGCTGAAAGCACGATGATTCGACATGGAAAAATTCTCCATCTTACAACCACATGCCACTAGGAACCCGATCCAAGCAAAAATCGCATTATCCATGTCGCTCCCATCGGCGACAAGGCACCTTGCAGCAGCTGCTGAAAGCACGATGATTCGACATGGAAAAGTTCTCCATCGTGCGACCCGACGTCGCATAGCAAGCAGTCTGAATAGTGCAAGCAGATTTGTGCTGGTTCCTATTTAAATGCTAAGAAATTTTTTTTCTTGCGATGGGAAGCTTTTCGCTTCTCATCGCATCGCATCGCCCGCGGTGTGAACGGGCTGATACTCTGCAATAACTGAATTCCATATTTTGCGGAATTGACCAGAAACAGCGCTTTTTATCAGCCGTTTTTGCCTATTTTCACCTCTTCCCCTGAATGATTTCCAACCATAGCAATAACAATAACTTTTGACGCATCTGAAAAATCGGCCAAGAAAAAATCATCAAGGCCCTTGAAAGGGTTTAAATTTACAACGCACAGAAGGAAGCAGTATATATATTATCGATCAGTGTGACGAGAGAAATCGATTGAGCGATGTCCGTCTGTCTCTCTGTCTGTCCGTCTGGCAGTCTGTTGTAATGCAAACTAGCCCCTCAGTTTTGAAACTATCGGGCTGAAATTTTGTAAACAAGTTTTTTTTAGTGTACGCTGTATATATGTATGTCGGATCGAATGGAATCGGACCATGGTTCTTCTAAGAAAACCTTTTTCTTTATATACCAATCCTAACCAAACTTCACCCAAGTGTGTTCCTAGTAAAGCCTCAAAACATATACAGTAAAACTTCGTTATAACGCTCTTCTGGAGTCTTAGCCAAAAAAGCGCTATAACCGGGAAAACGCTATAGCCGGGATGTCCAAGAAATGTACTTCATAGACGCATACAACTTTTAGGTAACAAAATTTATTATTCGATTGATACATGGAATGAAATAGTAAGGAAATGGCAATCAATTGATTATTGGTTAAAAAAAAACATATATTTGTTTTAGACTGGCAACAGACTTCAGGTTTTCAATTTATTGAAAGATCCTTCCTCTATGTCCATGCTATAGGCAAAAATTGCTCGAATCTTCTTTATTGCAACTAAAGCCTAGTACTGACCTCGAGAGTGAAATTTTTCGCCGCTGAGATTTTTTCAATGAAAATGTATTCTTACTGTCGTGGAATATGTGGGGAATGCTGGGGAATTCCATAAGTTACAATCCGAAAACTGTTCCATAATTTTTCTCGGCCATTTTATGTATTTTTTTCCGATTCCCCGGTTATTTCATCGTGAAATGTCAAATGACCGGGGAATCGAAAAATAATACATAAAATGGCCGAGGAGAATTATGGAACCGGTCTCGGATTGAAGCTTATGAAATTCCCCACCGTTTGTGACATATTCCACGACAGTAAGTAATCCATTTTTATGGATAAAATCCCTGGGCGAGATATTTCACTGTCGATCTTAATTCAGCCCTTAAGACTGCAAATATTTTTGGCATGCTTGACGCCTCTTTCTTGTTCTCTTCGGTGTCGACGGGTGCTGATCCAATTACGAGATATTTAATTATACATTCAATTGTTGTTATGTCTTTCCCTTTTCCAGGAAATTTGACCTTGATGTGAATTAACGGAACAACTTGTGCATCATGGTTTTGTTTGTGATTATCACAATGTAAAGAAAGACTACGTGCTCAATGAATTTGTAAAAAAATTTTTTTTTAAGAAAATGAGACTGAGAAAAGAGCATTATAACCGGGAAATAGTAACGTAATAACGAATCGAAATTCCCTGTAATAAATGCTAATGGGACCGGGACCGAGAAAAAAGAGCGTTATAGCCGGGATAGCGTTATAACGAAGTTTTACTGTATACGAACGGATGCAATCGGAACATTACATCATAGGGCTGCCATTCAAGCCAATCCCTGAAAATTAAGTTCTCATAAGAAAATCTTTTTCTATTTTAATCCGACCTTAACCCAACTTTACAGAAATGTGTTCCTAGTAAAGCCTCAAATTCTATCTAGGAACGGATGAAATCGGAACACTACGTAATGGGGCTGCCATACAAATCAACCTTTGCATATTAGGTTCTTCTAAGAAAAACTTTTTTCTTTATTAACCAATCTTAACCAAACTTCACCCAAATGTGTTAGTAAAGTCTCAAAACATATCTAGGAATGGATGGAATCGGAACATTACATCATAGGGCTGTCATACAAACCAATCCCCCTAAATATTAGGTTTTTGTAAGAAAAACTTTTCTTCTTTTTCAATCTTAACCAAAATTCATCCAAGTGCGTTCCTGGCTTAGCCTCAACGCATCCACAAACAGATGGAATCGGAACACGTCATAGGACTGCAGTAGAAAATGTTAACGCAAAAGAAGCTTAAGTTTCATTCAAATGTGACGGTTATTCAAATTTCGGCCGCGCCCGAAATTAGCCTCGGTTTCGTTTTCTCATGCTTTTGTCTATACCTCCTGAACAAATTTGCAGATTTCAGCAGTGACCCGCCCGCAAACGATAATATCTAAACGGTGGGGCGATACGAAGTTCGCCGGGTCAGCTTGTGAGGAAATAAATAATATGGCTCCTAACAAAAGTCCATGAAATAATGAAATCTTTTAATTCATTTCTGAATAAATCAAAGAATCGCACTCCAATAAGAACTCAAGCCCAAATAATTTACTGTAAATTCAAAGGCTTGCTAAGTGATTTCAACATTCTCTTATATACAGAGTGTCCCGCATTAGGTGGTCAATACTGTAAGGGATGATACTTGTTTCAGCAAGAAAATTACCAATACAATCGGAATTTTTTTTTACCGTTACCTTGTTATCGCTGTTTTTGTGAAAGTCATCGAATATCGTGACTTACCATGCAAAATCATAATTTGCAACCCTCCCGATGACTTAATCCAAGATTTGATTTCAGTTTCAGAAACTTCATAAAATTACACAAAAACTGAAGTTTTTCCTGTTGGCAACATTATTGCCACTTTCAAGATACAGTTACTCAAACTTAATAGAAATTTTAAAATAGATTTTTCATCGAAAATTCAAACAGTAATTTCATAACGGTGCTTTATACGTACAAATCTGCAAAGTTGATAAAAGTTGCTTCAACATGTTGCCTTTTCAACGGTATATCGTTTTTCATATTTACATCGGGATTTTGGAATTACACATAGTGGATATAAAAAAACAATGTAATTATTTTCTTATCTTTTCTTTCTTATTATTCAAACTGAAATTTTATTGATTTATTTTTTATATTTTACTATCGCAATTTTGAAAATTTGTTAAATAAAAATGAAAATAAAGTTTGGAATATAAGAAAGAACCAATAAACTAAAAATATTAACTAATGATTAAATGGGTCTGTTTGATGAATTGGAATAATGCTGCTGGAATTGACCTCCTCCATTTTGTATGCGGACTCGACACCTTCGGCGCAGAAACGGTCCGAAGGATTTCAGAGGGGTTTTTCTTCATGTTGTCACAAGCATTGACTCGAAACTCATATTGAAATCGAGATTGCCGAGTTTCATGGGGATTGCTTTGAGCCCAGATGTGATTATTCCGGGTGTCGAAAATGCCACTGCGTGTAAACGTGGCTTTATCCTTCCACACTATTTTAGATTGAAAATCACGGTCTTTCCTGGATTTTTCGAAGAAACCAATTGCAAAATGTTATCCTCCTCTGACTGTCGCTCGGTAGTAATTCCTGAACTTGCGTAAGGAAAGGTGGTACGGATACCGGTTGCCCGACTGAAGAGTCCTTTCGACCATCATCCGGGGAATATCCAGCTGAAGTGCTGCTCTATACGCGTGCTCAATTTTGGGTTAGTATCGAAGAGATTAAGAATCTCTTCTTCTCTTTGTTTGTCTTTTTTCGAGTAAAGGGAAAATTGTTAGCGATTCCACTGAAGCCTTTATTCTTACCATTCAATGCCTGTTTCCCTAAAATTCTGCAATGTAAATATAAAAACTGATAGAAAGCCAACATATTGAAGCAACTTTTATCAACTTTGCAGAGTTGTAGGTATAAAGCACCGTTATAAAATTTCTGTTTGAATTTTCGATGAAATATCTATTTTAAAATTTCTATTAAGTTTGAGTAACTGTATCTTGAAAGTGGCGATAATGTTGGCAACAGGAAAAATTCAGTTTTTGTGAAATTTTATGTAGTTTCTGAAACTGAAATCAAATCTTGGATTAAGTCATCAGGAGGGCTGCAAATTTCGATGACTTTCACAAAAAGAGCGATAGCAAGGTAACGGTAAAAAAAATTCCGACTGTATTGGTAATTTTTCTTGCTGAAACAAGTTGTGCTATCAACCCTTACAGTATTGACCACCGAATGCGGGACACCCTGTATATGTGAATTTACGTTGGTACATATTCACAAAAGATCTAAAACTTTTCTTTATTTTTCTCCCGAAAAAAAGCTTGTTCATACTCTTAACCACAAAGATACGAGACACTTTGTATACATAATTCCTTTGTTGACAAAGTCATTGTTCCCCAAGCTATTTCGTCAATACACAACATACATATTCCTACTCCCATCTTTGTGTCCCATTTTATTTAGCTTTTAAGACTTGTTGCGTTCACCTGTTCATATAAATGTTTGCACTTTGTAAGAACGTCTTAAAGTGATTGGATTTTCCTAAAACATGTTTCTTAGATAATTTCCTGTTTATTTGACAAGCGATTAAGACGCCAACTTCAAAATGTTAATATCAAGGCAATAAAATTCTATCTATTCAATTCATGGCGCTTTGCGTGTATGCAAATGTAAAATATATATTATTTTCTGTTAGTCTGGAATTAATAAAATCTTTTGCTTCAAATATGTCCAAGTACCATTGTTCAAGCTGATGTTGTCACAATCGAAAATGTTGCCACCAATCGACAATCTTTACGCTATATGTACACGGAAGTTTAAGTATAGAAACGTATGAATACTCCGTACAGATACAGTACCTGTTACTTTTCTTCGCCCGCGAGTTCACCGTTTCGTTTCGTTTGTTTGTCGTTTGACAAAAGCAGTTGATCTTGTTTCAACAATCGTGCAACAAATTTACTGTCATTGAATCGGAGAGCCTCTTAAAGCCAGTCGGATTTTTGCCTCATATTATACATTGTTTTGATATTTGCTTAAAATATTTATTTTATCTTTATTCCGGGTAGAGTATAGCGGCCGGCCATATTGTTTTGGTTCGCGCGAAATTGTGGGGGCGGTTAAGAAAAGAAATAAAAAAAATATTTAAACCGGGAGAGAAGAAATGGGTATCAAGGTCGATGTAGTGATATATGTCTTTTTAGCAAGCAATTTACATTTTGCTGGCGTCTAAATAAACCGCTACATTTGTTTGTTTTTTATTGGAATCTTTTAATAGTCTAGTGTCCGCCTGGTGACACATTAATATTTTTATATTGTTGCACGACAAAATATAATATTGTATTGGAAGGCTTCCGTGTTTATGTTTGCAATTAGTTCATATTTTTTTAAAATAGAAATGACAATGATGATAAGTGAAAAAAAAACATATTTTTAGGGAAGCATCTCATCGGTATAAATACATTTACATGGCGGATGAACAAGAACGCACATATGTAAATGTTAATAAGCTAGGAAATGCATCAAATTGCATAGTTACAGCTGACGAGCGTATGACGTTTTTAAACTTGTGTTTCGGTCAGTTTGTATCAAGATCAGTGGTTCCCAATCTTTTTCAGTCCGCACCCCCTTTGCGAAGTCTGCTGAGGCTGGCGCCACCGGAGAAAATTTTGGCCAAAAACCGAAAATAGGCATAATCAAATTTTTATTTCCGCCATTGTTTACTTCGTGGGGACTTTAATTATATATTTGCGTTCTTCGGTTAATTGCTTTATTTTATTTAAAACTTCCTTATAATATCTCAAAGCTGTAAAATACCGAGACATGATTTGCAAAACATTTAAGCCATCACACACTAATTTTGGACAGAAGTCTAGACTTTTTTTTATATTGGACTTGGTTGTTGTTGTTGTTGTAGAGATTTTCTTTTTCTCTCTTGAATCGAAGGGGGTTTTGGCAGCTCTTGACCGTTTTTTTTTTAACAACGGGTAGCTCCGGGACGATTTACATCGAAGAACCGGCTGCCGTAGGAGCATTTTTATGGACAACACAAACATCCATGGGTCACAGTGGGATTCGAACCCACGCACCGGCAACTCAGAGATAGACATCTCTGCCACTGAGCCACCGAATTGTCATAGTCCAATGCAGAGAATTACCTGTTAACAATGCAAATACTCGTATGCAAACACGTTACCCACTCTTGCATAGAAAAAGCACAATTGTTTCTTATTGGAGCCCAAGTTTTGGAACATTTTGGACATTTTTGAAAAGCACTTAACGTGAGTTTCTTCGGAAGTTTGGCAGTAGCAAGCAGTTTTATTTATGGTGGGGATTTGTACAGCCAAAAGCAAGTGGAAATGTTTACTTAAAATCGTTTTTTGACAAAAAAAAGTCATCATAACACAAAAAAAAAAACTATTTTTGGCTTAATGATGAGATAAGTAAAGCAGTGCTATTACTGGAGCTATAAGAGTCCGAAGGTGTTCTAATTAATCAAAAGATTTTTTTTTTTCATCACGAGCCTAGACGTCAATGTAAAGCGATTTCGACCTAAAATATTTTCAACGATCTTTTGGCCAGAGGCTCTTAGCTAGTATGAAAATAAATTTATTGTTACAGCAATATATAAGTGGTACTCACTCCCCCCTTTCCAAGCCGTCACGCCTCCCTAGGGGGGCGCGCCCCAATCACTGATCTAGATTGATGTTGTTGGTGACCAGTGTTGCCAACTCATTTATTCGATGAGTAGGTAGTTTTTTCGGAAAAGTAAGTAGAAAGGTATAAAAGTAAGTACAGTAAAACTTCGTTTTAAAGCGCTATAACCGGGAAAACGCTATAGCTGGGAAGTCCAAGAAATGTACTTCATAGACGCATACTCCTTTTAGGTGACAAAATTTATTATTCGATTGATACATGGAATGAAATAGTAAAGGTACGTTTTCCGCGGCTCTAGCGACTGCGGCTCGCCCATTGGCCATTGCATATAAAAACTTGTTTTTAGTTGATAATCGCTTGACATAGCTCCACAATGAATGAGCCGCGCGCCTCTTGTTGTATATAATGCCCGCATGAGTGGTGAACGTGGTGCACTCGCTTGTTTGTAGGTTTCGGGCGACGGCTGCTTGGGGTAGGGTAGTTGTTTCGCACAACGGTCGTATTCGTTCGGCCGATATACGAATAGCATGTATATAGAAAGCAGTCGCGCGGCTCTTGTTGTACATAATGCATGCACGAATGGTGAACGTGGTGAACTTGCTTGTTTGTAGGCTTCGGGCGACGGCTGCTTGGGGTAGGGTAGTTGTTTCACACAATAGTCGTACTGATTCGGCTGATACACGAATCTGTCTGTATATAGATAGCAGTCGCGGGACTCTTGTTGTACATAATGCATGCACGAATGGTGAACGTGGTGCACTTGATTGTTTGTGGGGCTTCGGGCAACGGCTGCTTGGGGTAGGGAACTTGCTCTAGAGCCGCTGGAGTCGCTAGACTCGTTGCGGCCGCGTCTAGGACAACGTACCTTAAAGAAATGGCAATCAATTGATTACTGCGGTTAAAAAAAAAACAGATATTTGTTTTTGTTTTAGACTGGCAACAGACCTCAGTAATACTGAGGTTTTCAATTTATTGAAAGACCATGCTATAGGCAAAAATTGCTCGAATCTTCTTTATTGCAACTAAGACTGCTAATGTTTTTGCATGCTTGACGCCTCTTTCTTGTTCTCTTCGATGTCGACGGATGCTGATGCAATTACTAGATTTTCAATTATACGAAGGTGGTTCAAATATGATCGAGACAAAAGCTGCAGATGGCGCGCATGTATGTTTTGAAGGTCGTGGCTGGAGTATATGATAGCTGGGTCCCTTACGAACAGAGTGGCATAGTTTTTATTGCGAAGGGATATTTTAAGCTCGTGCTACGACCATGAGTGAACATCAAGTACCGACCGCCATTGCGCAACGTATTGTAATTCGTTTTTTAGTGAGGGAAGGCGTTAAGAATACTGAAATTTTTCTGCGTTTACACAATCCGTTCGGTAGTAAGTGCCTGAGCAAGACTGCTGTGTTTAAATGGCCCGAAGCGGGCAAGGATGGCATTACACCAGACGACGTTCGCCGCGTAGAACAACTCATTTCGGAGGACCGTAGGATGGATGTTCGAGACAACTCGGCTCTATCATTGGTAGTGTAGAGTCTCTCATCCGCGAACACCTTCAATATCGCAAAATAACGGTGCGATGGATTCTCAAACTGTTGAACTTCTCCAGGACTACGCGCGTCTTCATACCGCGCGTCTTACGCACGATACAATATCGGAATTGGGGTGGGAGGTACTGGAGCACTCCCCCTACAGTCCGGATTATTATTATATTATCCTGCGATTACCATATGTTTGGACCTCTGAAAGAAGTCCTCGGAGGTCAAAAAATTCAACACCGACGATGAAGCAGAGGAGTTTGTGCACACACGGATGTCCGAGTTGTCCAAGGAATTTTTCGATTACGGAATCAAAAAGCTTCCGGAGAGGTGGAAAATATGTGTAACTAGTGAAAAACTGTAAATTTTTGTATTTTTTTCTATAATAAATAAACGTGTCAGAGCATTTGTATCGATCATATTTGAACCGCCCTCGTACTTTCAATTGTTGTTATGTCTTTCCCTTTTCGAGGAAATTTGACCTTCATGTGAATTAACGGAACAACTTGTGCATCATGGTTTTGTTTGTGATTTTTACAATGTAAAGATAGACTACGTGCTCAATGAATTTGTCAATATCAATTGTTTTAAGAAAATGATACTGAGAAAAGAGCGTTATAACCGGGAAGCAGTAACGTTATAAAGAATCGAAATTCCCTGTAATAAATGCTAATGGGACCGGGACACAGAAAAAGAGCGTTATAGCCGGGAGCGTTATAATGAAGTTTTACTGTAGATTAGAAAAAGCACGCATTAATGCAATCTACTAAAACAAATATTGCGCTACAACGTTTCATTTAAAAAAGAAAATTGCAAAAATCCTAAGAAAGATAGGAAAAGCCAAACCATTACTTCCAAACCCAACTGACAATTTTTATACTTTAAAACTTCTTCAAAAAACGAGTCTTAATATGGTGTTAGTCGAATTGACTAACATTGGTTAAAATATAGAAAGAATAACGTTGGTTATCTAGGGTTAAAGAGTAGGGTCGCTGGATTGCCAAGCCACTCTGATATTCTCAACCAACTGCCACAAAATGCGATCGAAGCTACAACAGACTATTCCGTGACTATACTAAGTATCGGGAATAACTTCGATGTCAGATTCCCCACCACGAGCCAATGGATAGGGAGTGAGCTAACAGGGGAATACCATATCTCCCTTTTCACAGATGAATCCAAAATGGACTGGGGTGTGGGTGCAAGAGTCTTCTGTGGCACACTCAATATCTCTGAATCTTACCGTCTCCCTGATCTCATGCCAGCATTTTCCAGTTTGCAAGCATGTCTCGAACTCGGAAACATACAAGACAACAAAAACATAGCCATCTGTACAGATGGTCAGACTGCTATTATGGCACTGAAATCCGTAGGAATAGCATCCAAGTTTCTAAAAACCTGTAGAGAAACACTGAAGATAATTGGAGGAAGGCACACAGTCACCCTTCTTTGGATGCCGGGCCACAGGAAGATACAGGGAAATCAGCTTGCAGATGAGTTGGCCAAACTCGGGGCAACTCTATGGACAGCTCTCATGCGAAGCGCGTGGACATTCCGATGGCAGCGGTCAGAAGAAAAAACTCCTCTCATTACTCAATCGCTATTGGCGGAACCTTAGAACTTTATAATATCAACGAAACTATATCCATCCTATGACCGGAAAAGAACGTCTGGAATTCTCATCAGACCGCGTAAAAATATTGCTATCTACCCTTACAGCGGAAATTACTCGACAGGCTGCGTATTCCCCATGCGTTCCGAGGCGAAAATATGAGAGCTGCTTCACTACCTAAATCTCTCTTAAATGGTTCTAGGTGCGTCTCCACACTCAAAACTATATCTCCTGTAAGCTCCATCCTTTAAGTAGGTTAACGGAGTTCTAGTGGTCTCATAACGGCGCTTTTCATGCTAATTGGGCTCTTGGCATATCTCACCTTTAGCCACCACTTTTACCAACTAACCAGATTTCATAGAACATTCTCCCCAATAGTAATTGGAGGACACTCCTTGCTATAAACGCGAAATAATAATCCAATAAGGGCATTTGCCGCTGATTTTAAATCTTATTGAACCTTATTGTAGCATTAGATAACACTTCCGAACGAAAATGTGTGGATAAAGTTGCAAAACCATCTACATACATACAAAGCCATGAAGTAGAAAATCTGCATTGCCAGCTGGCCGCCATGCCAGGGGTATTGCGCTTCGTACTAGTGGTAAGAGTGCCATAAATTTGCTATTTCATTCAAACCAATTAAATTCGTTATATCGCTGGCGGCCGAGTAAAAATGGAGATTTTCAACTTCAGGACTTTAGATAAAGAAGGCTTTGCAATTGCAATTTGAATCGTATTTACATTGAAAGAATGCAATACAAATATCGGTTCGGAATTTTTATCAGAAGTAAGTAGAATTGTGTGACCAGTAAGTAGGTAAGTAGCAATGCGAAAAAGTAAGTAGATCTACTTAGTTGGCAAGCCTGGTGGTGACACGCTATAAACGGAAATGCGATTCGCATTGCAATTAGGATTCGCCTATTGTACATTTCCAACAATTCGTTTCATTTAGCAAAATAATAATTAACTGTTTGGCATTATAATAGATTTTTTTTTAGGGTTAAGGATTGCAGATAGCGCTTAAAAACATGCAAAGTCGGACAGATCTTATTTGTGTATTTGCATCTAGGCCTGTTCGGTACTCAGATTTCAGTATCGGATACCGGTTTTCTTCAACAACCCAACCCATACTACACCCGGTGCACCGACACTCACTATTTTTTTTTCAACCATGAGCCGGTTTTTTTCAGTACCGGTTTTTTTTACCATGACCAAGTTTTTTCCAAGTACCAGTGCACCGGTGTTTGTAAAAAAAAAACGTTGCACCGGTGTTGGAAAAAACCCGGCCCATGGTTGAAAAAACCGGTACACCGGTGGTGGAAATACTGGTGCACCGGTGTTGCGAAAAAAAAACCTGGGACCGGCCCACGGTTAAAAAAAAATGGTGCACCGGTGTTAGGTTAAAAAAAAACGGGATATCGGTACTTCGAAATATTTGTACCGGTGCTGATTAATCACCGGTTTTAAACCGATGTACCGGTGTTAGGAACAGACCTATTTGCATCAAATTGTTGACCATATTTGATTATATTATCGTTTATTATTGGTTTATCGTTAAGACTGGGTCCCATTATACTTCCCATCAAAAAATAGTTCAATCGTATTAAAACTAAGAATATCTCCCGTACAAAGTGACTTAACACGAATTCAATCTACATGAATAGGTCAGTTTGTACGAGACGAGACGCTTAATTTTCAATTCGATTGAATTGAGTCTTTTTGCAGAATATTATTTTTTACTTATTTGTAAATTTGCATGACGTTTCGGTCGGCTTGTCTATCACGTAAGCGCGTAAGCCATTCTCCCTAAATAGCCCCTTCGTGGCTTGGGTTATGCGAAGCCGCCAGCTCCGAGACTGGACACGTACGCTTATATATGTTTCTCCCCTACGAGGAAGCACTGCGTCGTGTAAGCTGGTATGGCTGACTTTTCGGAGGAATAGGGAAAAAGTCAGCCATGCTGTGTCACCCATACATGACTAGGGAGCTTGGGAACGTCATCGCCCGAAGGTCTTTGTACAGATCCACGCCATGGCGTATCAACCATACCAGGGGCCTCCCTGCGCTGCTCAGGTACGTGGTGTCGCAACCCACCAAAGGCCTGTGCCACAAGGACACTGACTCCCTTGTGGGATATGAAATGTTAACAGTGCGTTAGCATTACATGAGTAAAATTTCATGCGAAAAGTATATTTAATGCCGGTCCCAGACTGTCTGGGGTTTTCCAAACTGCGCGGTACAACAATGAAAGTTGTGGACAACACACGCTTGGGATGGGCAGAGATGATGACGGATATTCAACGCACAAATAACGTTTGTTGAATTTCCCCATCGCCTCTGGTCCTCTCTGGTGTGTGTTGTCTAAAATTGTCATGTTTGGTACCGCGCGGTTTGGCAAACATTACCAAATAGTTAACAAAAACGACCATTAATAGAACAAGTAAACAAACTGTTAACACACCATTAAAAGACCGTTAATATACCATTAAGAGAACGTTAACATAATATTAAAACACTATTAACAGAACGTTAACAGACCGTTCAACCGAACATTAACAGAACGTTAAAAGAGCATTAAGAGTGTTAACAGAAAGTTAAAGACAAATAATAATGCATTAGCCGAGGGTTAACAGAACGTTAAGAAAAATAAGTATTAACAGAGCCGTAACCGAACGTTAACACACCTTTCTCCAAAAGGTGTAAAAGAATGGAAGGCCTTATGGAAATTCACGCAAATATAAGCACTACCCCGCTGGGCACTACTTCTGCTATGCGGTTGAGTGATCCCGGGGCGAACCTAGTTCGCGCCAGACCTCGACGGTTTCCGGGGGCGAGCAATATAAGGCAGTCCAATTACATTGTGGATAAGCTGAGGGTTGCAAGCTAGAATGTCGGTTCCATGACGTCAAAGAGCGAGGAGATTGAGGATATCATGAAGGGGAGGGGGATAGACATTATGTGCGTGCAAGAGACGAAGTGGCGAAATACCCATATCGACAGAGCCCGGTTTCTTACGAATTCCATGAAGTACAAATTGTACTACTATGGAGTTACAAACCAAAGAAACGGAGTTGGCATTATTCTGGCGTCGTCTTTACTTGGCAGCATAATAAGTGTCGCGAAGAGAAGTGATCGCTTGATCAGCATCAAATTGGTTATCTGCGGAAGGGTGTGGAACGTAATAAGTGCCTACGCTCCCCAAGTGGGACTGCCACCAGAAGAAAAAGAGGCATTTTGGAACGACGTTGACACCCTGATTCAGACCATTCCAGATACCGAATTGGTGTTCTTGGGAGGAAATTTAAATGGCCATGTGGGTGAATCAAATAATGATTACGAGGATTGCCATGGTGGAAAGGGTAGCCCTTCAACGGTCAGAAATGACGAAGGTGAAGCTATTCTGACCATGTGCAGATCGCATGGTTTGGTCATCCTAAATACATGGTTTGTGAAAAACGACAGACACCTGATCACCTACAGTAGTGGACACGGAGATAGGAAGCACGAAACGCAGATCGATTACCACCTCTGCTTCGATTTTATGAGAAGGTGGGTAAAAGACTGCAAGTGATCTTGGGTGAATCTGTCGTTAGCCAACATCGTTTGCTCCTGTCAGAATTTATTTTGAAAGTAGGAGGAGCAAGAAATAGAAGAACTCCCAAGCCAGTCGAAAAAATCAAGTGGCACAATCTCACAAACGACAACTTTGAACCTGTAGTAACTCCATTCATTGATAAAATGGCGAAGTGGTTTCAAAACAACACCAACTGCACCGATCACAGTCCAACACAAATGTGGAAAAATTTCGCTGAAATGTCAGTAGGTGAGGCGGAAAAGGCACTTGGAGTTTCGAAAGGTCCACTCCACACGAAGAAAGGTGGTGGTGGAACACCGAAACTAAGGAAGCAGTGCAAGCTAAATCGAACGCATTTAAGGCATGGACGAAATGTGAGTCAAGCAGCGAAACCGAACGGGTTCAACTTCGCGAAAATTATATGCAATGCTGGAAGAACGTAAAGCGCTTGGTAGCTCAAGCAAAGGCGAAGGCAGCTGAGAAATTCAACCAAGAATAAGAAACCCAGACTGCGACCGAAGGGCCGTCTTTGCGCGAGAGACCTAAGCACGACGCCAGGATATTTAGGGTCGCAGCCCAAAGGAGAAGGAACGCTCGGGAAATACAGGCGCAAAAGTACGTGGAGGACGCGCAAGGAATGTTGCTGATTGACGATACGGCAATTTGTAGCAGGATGCGAGAGTATTTTGACGAACTTCTAAATGAAGAATTTCCTCGAGCAGCTTTTCGAGATGTTGAGCCGAATACCACAATATTGAAGATATCTCAGAGGAAGAGGTGATGGAGGCAATGCATCAGATGAAACGCGGAAAGGCAGTGGGACCGGACAAAATCCCCGCGGAATTTTGGTAGAAAATGGAAAATGTCGGCTTAGTTGGCTCACAGTTCTGTTCAACAAAATCAAAGGCGGGCAACCGATGCCTGATGCCTTCAGGGAAAGTTTTCTTCTTCCTTTCTATAAGAACAAGAGAGACTCACGCAAACTCAACAACTATAGGGCTATAAAGTTAACACCATATACATACACTGAAGATCTACGAGCGAGTTGTCTGCAACCGATTGAGAAAGATTGTGCGGTTGAATGACAATCAATGCGGCTTTGTTGAAGGTCGATCTACAGTCGATGCGATTCAGTGCATTCGTATTGCAATGGAAAAGTATAGAGCAGCACGAAAGGACTTGCACTTTGTGTTCATCGATTTGGAAAAGGCATTCGATAGAGTACCTCGTGATCTGATATGGTTGGCCTTCAGAGCACTTAATGTCCCTGAGGCATATGTCAGGATGATACGAGACATGTATGATGGAGCTCCGACTAAGGTTAGATGCACAGCCGGTGAATCAGAAGAATTTCCGGTGAATGTCGGAGTACACCAGGGCAGTGTATTGAGTCCGTTGCTCTTCAACATCATCATGTGCTACTTATTAACACGTATCTCCGACGGCCTAGAAATATCTCTTCTTTTTGCCGATGATATAGTCCTCAGTAGCCCAAACATCGTTGCCTTGCAAGCTGCACTTACAAAATAGTGTGGCATTCTGGAGGAGCATAGACTGAGGGTAAGTATAACAAAGACTGAGTTCTTATGCTGCCCATTCTCAGACCCAGATGCACCGATACCAGAAATGTACGTCAAAGGAGAGCAGCTTAAGTCTTGTACCAAGTTCAAGTACCTTGGCTCGATGGTGAACAACGGAGCTACATGCGATGATGACATCAAACATCGCACAAAGGTTGGGTGGATGACCTGGCGAGAAAACTCTGGAGTTTTATGCGATAAGAAAATGCCACTGAAGCTAAAGGGCAAGTTGTACAAAACGGTTGTACGTCCCGCACTCATGTATGGATCAGAATGCTGGACCATGTATGAAGGTTACGCGAAACAAATGACAGCGACTGAAATGAAAATGTTACGCATGTCAGTTGGTGTAACCAAAAGAGACCACATCAAGAGTAGCTACATCCGAGGCAGCTTGTCCATAGACCAACCAATCACCGAAAAGCTCGAAGACCGACAAATGGATTGGTATTGCCATGTTCAACGGCGTCCGCCTGAGAACCCAGCAAAGAAAGCGATATCAATGGAAGTTCCACTTGATGGACCCAAGGCCAGAGGCAGACCGAAGAACACCTGGATGTGTCAAATGAAAAAGCAACAACAACGCATTGATCTCGGCGATGACACGATCCAAGATAGAGCTGCGTGTAGAAATATGCTGAGATATTATCGCCAAAACGGGCGATGTGCCTACACTGCAGGTCGAGCAACGCGAAACCATGGAGCGGTATAAAGAACGAGGCAAGGAAGAAGAACCGAACGTTAACAGAGCATAAGCAGGGTCTTAACATAATGGTGACATTAACAGAACACTAACAGAACGTTAACAGAGCATTAACAGAACCTCAACAGAACCTTAACAGAGTTGTCTTTTGATTTAAATAAATCAAACAATTTCATGGTGGAGGAGATTGCGAACTCCTGCTGGCATCCCTGCAGCCGGTGGAGGGTGAAACACGGCATGCGCTGGAGGAGAAGGGCTTCCAACTCATGGACATTGTCCATGCGTCCGTCAAATCTACGGCTCGCGGCTTGTTGCGGGTGCAACTTTCTGTGGAGGAGTTCTGATGGACTGGGCGTCATCTGCTCGTGCTTGCAGCTTAACACGCATCAGTGTATCATGAAATGCATGTATACCTCTGTGTCGGACAGTTTCTACTGCCGCCATGCAGGTATTGATGAGTGTTCCCCTTCTTGATCTGGAGGTTTTTCGTCGTGGAACAGCCTTCCACATCAGGAGGACGTTGTCTGAGTGTTCACTAGTGAATGAGCAAAGTGTGTCTGGGAGATCTCAGCGGTTTGTCGCTGAGCTCCTGGATGACTGTGTCCTGCCTAGATGGCAATCTAGATAGGAACAGTCCGTCGTCGCTAGGGTGATATTCGGGTACATCAAGGATGTCCGTGCTGCCTAAGGAAACATGGACTTAGACTTTAATCTAAGTCTAGGTTTCCTGATTACGGGACACGCCTCCTTGAATTGGAAGCGTGCCTAGCTTGGGTTGGCCAGCGATGCCTCCTGTCCGTGCTGCGGTACGGATCAGGGGGACTGGCTGCACGTACTGGTGTTCTGCCCAAGGTACTCGGATGTCCGAGACCTAGACTCCTTTGGGGTTCTCCTCAATGATGGAGCCATCGATGTCACGGAGTGTGTGATGGGAGGAGAATGAGTGCGATGGCTGAACGCCTTCGCTAAGGAGGCGTTCAGTCGTCGGACCGCCGACGGTTGGATTGAGTGATATTTCATACTGATGTCATGCACTAGCGGTTAAATTAGGTAGGTAGGCGCAAGGGAGTCGCAAGAAGCCGCGGAGAGTTACTGCTGCGACTATGGGGTAGGCCCCCCAGTGGCATTATCGTTCTGGCTATCGAGAGCGTGGAGTTGCGCACTCAACCGGGCTCCGGGACCCATAGAACGGCAGAGGTGTTAGAAAGGCCGCACATCCAGCAGTATGATTCCCAAGCTTGGAGCGCCAACTTGGTATAGACTATGCTACCTTCAGGAGGTGACGTCACAAAAATCAATCCGATCGGCCAAATCGAGGCCCGTCTGGTATGTCTCCACGACAGGAACGGACGTTAAACCCCGGACTATTCTGTATACATTCGACAGTAGTTCAGGTTTTTTTTTATAACTGAACGCTGCCGAACGCTAAATCGGATTACTCGCTTAAATCTGTCAGCCAAAAATTTGCTAGAATTTCGTGTCTTCGGCGTCTTTTGATGAATGGAAAAGATTTGCGGAGAATAATGGTATCCCTTAAAAATGGACGAGGTGGGTTTACGAAATATTCTGGTAGGTCCTGGATATGCTTCCACGAAATCGATTTTCAAAAAAAGTATTAATTTGCACAGATGTCAATACACTGATGAAACTATAATCAATGAATGATGTTTCGTGAAATCGATCATGAAAGGCAGACGATAAATCCTTTTCATCATAAAAATCAGCGTGACATTTAAAACCAATGACACAGTCTAAAAGCCGCATGCATTGCTGCATTCGACAACAACAATAATCAACAACAAAATAACTTGTTCGTCGGTTGCATCAAAGTGCATCACCACTGACAACCAACAAAAACAACATAACTCTGCATAAAAACAGCAATTTTTCAGTCCCCATTTTGTCAACTCAAAAAACAAAAAAAAAAACGAAAATTCGTGAAGGACATTCCAATTCAGATTGCTTGAGGCGCATCTTTCTATCTCGCTCTACCGCATCTTGGCTCGCGAGATCAGTACAATCACCCGTTATGTGCTCTTCTTATAAATTCTATGCACGATCACACAAGGTGCTTCAGATAATGTGTATCTTCTGCATGTACATATTTTAGTAGAAGACACCAAAGAGCGCGACTAAATAGCAACTTTTCACCAGCACCAAGAACAGCAACCGCAGCACCAGCACCACCACCAACAACAATATGAGCAATAGCAAGTTTTTCGCCAATTAGATTGCAACTCTTACCTAAGATTGCACGATTGTGCTGATTGTGTCATGGCGTTCCGCTCGCATTGTTGTGCTGAATTAGCTGCGCTATGTCGAGAATTATTGTGTACAAGGTTCGCGAACGCTTTCAAAAACCTTCCATTCCATCTAGAACATGACCCGTGTGTGCGGCACACTTCCAAAGAGAGAGATTTTTTTCTAGTTTGACACAAAATAACATAAGGAGCTGTTGGACTGTGAGTGTCCTTGTAGAACAACAAAGCACACGAGAGAATACAAAAAAAAAAGTGTCACACTAGCACACTACTCGTATCGATCGATCGCGATAGCCACAAGAACTACGCGGACAAACAGCTCACGGGGCACAATCAAAATTCAAATTAAATGAGATCACCTCGCGGTTTTGCGTTTTGAACTTATATCTTTTCTTTTTTGTTGTTTTTCACTGAAACACACACTTTTTGTTTGCGCAGAGATTGGAATTGAGATCCAATCAATATAAATACACGGCGACCAAAGATCTATCGCCACCGAAGCAACAAACAACGTTCGGTTCGTTCGTTGTCACCTTGGATGCAAAAGAGGTTAGCTGCTGCTGATGGGGCTTAGCACACGGTACACACTATAGGAGCCACGATATTCGTATCTTTTCGACGCGCAGACTTATTTAGTATTCAGAACGATCGTAAAAATTGATGGGAAATCTCGCCGAAATGAATCGTTCAGACTGAACATATTGGATATCCATCAAACATCAAACAATTCCACCGTCAAATTTCCCGTGAATAGCAATAACTCGGTCATCTTTAATTTTTTGAAAGATGCATGCAAACACACACATGCGAAATTAATGGTCGGTCAGAGCACAAAAGCTGCGGTTTTTCTTTTTGCTGAGGAAAAAAAAGAACAACGAACGGTTCTGTGCGGTGCGATGGATGTCAGACAACCGAGAAGATGACGGTGAATTCAAACTGGACCACCGCTAAACACTAAACGGATATATGGATGACAACGACACAAAACCACCAACGTTTCCACGGACCAGCAAGACACAAACTGCGAGGCCAGAGACAAGACGGCAAGAATCGAGCCAACTCTTTTTCAACACTGGTTTGGTTTGCTGCTGCACCTTTTTACCATCATTCTCCGCGCGTTCCAATTCAACGTGGAAAAGAGCATAACGTCGTCGTGTGCTATGGCTGAGGAACACAAGCTCTAAAGCCATCCAAACTAACTAAATTTTAAATCTATACAGCATACATGCTAACTATACACATATGACCAAGAGCCTTGCTAATGGAGAGCCGCGCAGTATTCAGAATAGCTCACATCTGAATCTGAAGTTGGAAAAAGACAAAGTTTCGAAAGGTAGCAGCAGCTAGTACAGCTAGAAACAAAGCAAACAAGACAAACAAAGAGCTGAGAGAATCTGAACTGAAGAATTGTAGATTTTACTATTGAAGACACGAAACCATCTTCTGTAACATTGGCTTAACAGTCACAAAGTGTTGAACTGTTGGCTTAATGGTATATGGACAAAGCTTTGCACATGCAACTATGTAGTCAACAAAGTCTGCGGAGTTCAGCACAAATTGGCAGATTCTCTACAGCGACAATTGCTGAACACTTTGTACATCAGTTGGCAAAGAATATCTTTGGTATGGTGAGGTGAGTGCCATTGCTGGGTTGCTCTTCAACCACAAAAGAATGAATGTGTGCCGATATGTATGTTAGCTGCAAATGTTGATGAGAATTGAGAAAGGTAGTCGAGTCTGAATGATGAAAAATGTTTCAATCGATTGAATATGCCACATTTTGATGACGCAACAATTTACTTTGTACTAAATTTGTCAAAGTTGAAATTATTTCTAGCAATGTCTAGTGCACTCGTTTTCGAAGCACAGAGTCATGGGTTCAAATCTCACTGTAAGCGGATAGAGGTTGTGATGATTTTCGAATTTCGAAGTTCTGATTTATGCAGATATAAGTAACACGGTTGGGAGGCAAAAGACTGTGGTCCTCCACGTGGGCGCACCTTGGTAACGGTAGTGGGTAAAATCTCTAACGACTAAGTCAAATCACTAGATGCGACATTGGGAAGAAGCACCGCTGCACCTGAGTGCTGTATTAACATTTTCAGCGTCTCAGGCTAACGTGATAGTGACAGGAAACATTTAAATCAACCACCAAAGCAGCATCTTCGAGGCATCCCCATGATGGCCTTCCTTCAGCGGTTAAGCCCTATCATGGGTTAGCGATGTGCCGGCAACTCATCCTAATAAAAAAGCTTCAAGTCGAGAAACCCGAAACAAAAGCCACGGTCAGGCGGCCAAAACCCTACGTCGGGCTATCATGCCACATTGACGATGATGAAGTAACTCGGTAGAGCATGCTGTTGTTCGGCGGTCAGATCGTATGGGCGTAGGTCTAGTAGTGCCATTATGGCAAGTGCACCTTTGTGAAGGCTGAACTGTGAGGGCCGGTTGCTGTGGGGTTCTTCATTCAAGGCTGTGCTGGTGAATCGAGAACCGTGTAGCAAAAAATGTTTACATCCAGGCCCGGATTAACCTGATATGGCGCCTCTTGGCAGTTGTGAAATAGCCGTTCCGTCACTAATTAAACTTTGAAGTAGAAAAGTCTTCTCATATGATAAGTTTAACAAATAGTAGGGTTTACCACGCATTGTTTTTTAATAAATACGTTTACTGTCGGCCGATTCAAGGTAGGAAAAATGGTAGCAACAGTCAACAGATTAATTCAGAAATTTATAACGGTAAAAACGACAATCTGAAAATTGAAATTACATTTTTATTTTGTCGGAGAGCTGATAAATTTTCGGAAGAGATTTACGTTCGCTAGTGCCAAATATTTTACCTCACACTGGGCCTACTGTCCCACCACTGGGACACCAGAATCCATTTTCCCAAATTCTCTGACTCTTACCACTTTCCAGATGCAAAACAAGTCTCAGGGACTTTGAACTAGACCTGTAGCTACAAGCTTCGAAAATTATGAATGAAAAATCGACAAGCTCCGAAAAAAAAGAATAAAAGCTTTTTTGCTGTTTTCGTTTTAAAGTGACAAAATTTGAGTGAAAATTGCAGTTAATTTATTCTTAGGATTTCGATACAAACCAACTTAATGTTATTTTTTGCTCTATTTATGGTAAAATTCGATGCCTAATTGTGGAAGTCTTGCCTTATCGTACCATTCTATACACCAACTGCAGTGCATCTCTGTAGTAGCTCTATTGGAATTATGCGGAACTTTGTTTGTTGGTGAAGAATGACCTCCAGCGGGAAAAATATCGAGTTATTCAGTTTCGGAAATGTAATATTGGAATATATGCATTAAGCCCTCTAAGCGTCTATAGTTCAGTAGGTAAGGTGCTGACCGTGTGACATCAAGGTCGAAGGTTCGAGTCCCGATTGGGACGAAACTATTTTCCCTCAATTACTGTATTAATTCTAATTCCCAAATTTCGTGGGTGTGAATTTTAACTAATTGTGAGTTATCGTTCCATTCTATACACACCAACTGCGGTGCATGTCTGTAGTATTTATGGCATGGCAACTTACTTAGCTCTATGGGAACTACGCGGAACTTTTGTCTGTTTGGAGGAGAAGAGCCCCAGCGGGAGAAATATCGAGTTATTCAATTTCGGAAATGTCACATTGGAATCTTTGCACTGAGACCTCTAAGCGTCTATAGCTCAGTAGGTAGAGTTGCTGACCTTGTGACTGAAGGTCGGAGGTTCGAGTCCCGATTGGGACGAAACTATTTTCCCTCAATTTCAGGAATTTTTTTCACTTGAATTTTAGTGGGAGAATTCTATGGAGATTGGATTTGCCGTGAAGGCGTTTACCACAATGAAGCAGATCGGGACCGGTGTTGAATGTTCACTTTGGTAGTTGTGATGGTAGTTAGATATTTGTTCCCCCTCAAATTTACAATTATTGTTTTAAATCTGTTCCCAACATCGTGGATACGAATTTTAACTAATTGTGAAAATCTTGACTTATCCTTTCATTCTATACAGCAACTGCGGTGCATGTCTGTAGTATTATAGCATGGCAACCTACCAGCTAACAATGAGTTAAAATTCGCACCTACGATGTTGGGAACAGATTTAATACAATAATGGAAAATTCGATGCTTTCTGGAGATGTGCGGATTTTGAGACTTAAATAACAATATCGAAAAAAAAAAAATAAATAACAGGCGCGACAATCCAACATTGGACTAAGGCCGCAGGATGTGTTAGTGACATCCCATTTCCAAGATCTTATCTGCTTTTTGTTGAGGTAATGAGATCAGCATCACGCTCAGCAGTGTTATTTATCCCCATAAATGGGTACTCGTTTAACATCTGAGTGAGATCATAGTCCGTCACAAGCTCGTGGGTTCGAAAAACACCATGATCCACGGTGAGATTCGAACTCATGAACCTGTGCACCGAAGGTGCGCGCACTAACCGCTCGACCAGCCAGACTAACAATATCGAAGAAAGAAATTAATTTAAGGCTTAGTTGCATAAGCAAAACCTAAAATTGTCCAGTGATGGTCACATAATTTTCAGCCCTATAACGTGTTCTGATTCCATCTGTTCCTGGATGCTTTCAGGTCAAGTACTTTGGTATAACTATGGGGGAGAGGATGAACTTCAGGTTCCACTTCACAGCTGTAACCGAAAAGTTTGTGGATATATGTAAGTGGTTGACACGCGTTGTTAGGATGGATTGGGGTTTCGGTAGAGGCGCAATCCAGAGGATCTACGAATCCTTGTTCGTTGGCTGTGCAGCGTATGGATCCGCAGCTTTTATGGATTACGCCTCTACCGTTGGTGGTAGGGATTTGAGTGAAACGTGTCAACGTGTCACACTCACTAAATGTCTCCGAGTATGTAAGACGGTTTCTACAGTGGCTCTCCCAGTCCTGATGGGTGTAACCCTCTTTTGCCTTGGAGATCTTGCGTCGTGGAACGGCGTTTTACATACGGAGAGGGCTTTCGTTACCCCATAGTAGCTTGTTGTCCCCTAAGAGTGTCGCTGGTAGAGGCCGACGAGAAATCGCCGTCCTCCTGGAGGAGTGTGTCCTGCCTAGATGGCAATCTAGATGGGAAACAGCGTTGCATGGGAGAACTACCTACGAATACGTTAGGCAGGTTAGTGACGTGAGAGGTAATGCTGACTTACACAGACTTCAATCTAGGATTCCTCATCACCGTTCACGGATCGCTCAATGCATGGCTTCATTCCCGCAATTTAGCTGCTGATGCTGCATGGCCCATGTGTGATCATCTCGGCGAAGATTGGACGCATGTCCTATGACATTGCCCGGCGTACGCGGATATCCGAAATTTTGAAGCATTCGGCGTCACTATCGAGGATGGTTCTCTGAATGTCTCTCGCTGTCTCTTTAGAAGAGAATATGTCCTGGCCCTAAATGCCTTCGCTAAGGAGGCATTTAGTCGCCGCCACAGGCGCTTACATCCGGACGTTGACTAACAGTCCAGCAACAGTCTGTTTGGCAATGTCGTGTTTTTATGGCCATACTGTCTGGCCTCTTTTCGGCTTCACGCCGGCATGAGCAGGGGGGACCCCCCACTGGGAGAAAAACTATACGTCGATACCAGTGGGGACCCACGGGAAATGACTATCCCGCTCTACCCGAATAGTTAGGCCACCAGTCCTACGCGCCCACACTGCAGCGGTGGCGTAAGGCCACTGCGAGTCCGGAGCAGAGGTCCCATATCTGTTAGCTCGGAGTGTCGAGATATCAGCCAAGGGACACCGATGGGCAGCAATTCCCCTATCCGACACACAGAAGGTAGGCCCCCATGAGGAGAGTATCGTGCGGGCTGTGGTTTCACAACGGCGTGGAGTTGCGCTACAACCGGGTGCCGGGACCCATAGAACGGCAGAGGTAGTAGAAAGGCCTCGCATCAAGCCGTATGTAAACGCCAAGCGTTATCACTTGGTAAGAAAAACTGTTGCCTTTATGGGACGCTGATTGACGTTATCAATCCGTTCGCCTATTCGAGGCCGTCTGTTAAACCTTTAAGGTAGGCACGGACGTTAAACCCCCTTCATGGCATTTATTGTTCCTGGATGCTTTGATGCTAATCCAGGAACACACTTGGATGAATTTTGATTAAGATTCAAAACGAAAAAAAAAGTTTTTCTTACAAGAACCTAATATTTCGGGGTAGGTTTGTATTACAACCCTTTGACGTAATGTTCCGATTCCATCCGTTCCTAGATATGTTTTGAGGCCTAACTCCCATGGGTGGGTTTGTATGACAGCCCTATGACGTAATATTCCGATTCCATCCGTTCCTAGATATGTTTTGAGGCCTAATTTCCATGGGTTGGTTTGTATGACAGCCCTATGAGGTAGTTTTCCGCTTTCATCCGTTCCCATATATGTTTTGATATTTGTACTAGGAACACATTTTGGTGAATAGAAATCAAAATTATTCACTTAAAAACGCAATATAAAAAAAAATATTTATTTCTTTTTTTCGAAAACGACACAAAAAATATTCACCTTAAAGGCTATCCTTTTTTTCTTTAAACCTTGTTTCGTCCACCGAATGGCCTACTCTTCAGGAGCTACCATTAACCATTCGGGGAGGTAGCTCGACAAAGGAGATGTGTGTTCAGCCTGCTATAGTTCCTGCTGCCTGCTATAGGCGGCGAATTGTCCTGTTGCCCGGGGCGGCGTATAGGTGCTAGAGCGGACGCTAGTGGCGGACGATTCTTTCCCTAGCTACTCCTGGGATTCCAATGAGACTTTAAAAACAAAAGACCGATCTGAATGAGGCGGCCTTACACTCAGATAAAGAGGTATTTGCCTTCGTTCCATTTGAACTATATCAGTCGGATGTGGATGAACTGCACAGAAAGCAACATTCGCCTTACTGAAGCAGAAGCTGACACTAACGGCTACATCACAAAAGAGGGGAAGGTCAAACCTGGTCTTCAACCCAAATATTCAACGAAATGTTATTGGGATAATATTTGTAGTGGACTTGGAGGGGGTCCCCACAAGGAAATGCTCCCGAAAAGGCACGGGTATTCGCGATTAACCCTAATCACAAAGCCCCAACTATCAAAAGACAACGTTCAGAGGATGATGATGCTGCAAATCCCAGGAAACAAGCAACCTCCACTAAAAAGTCTAGGAACACAAACTTTACCAAACCTAGTAGGGACGTCAAACCAAAGCCTAGCACTTCTGCAGAGTGTGGCTTTATAGCTGGGCCACCTGGATCAGGGAAAACACCCCCAAATAACAGCCAAGGCGAAACAACCACAAGCCTCTCTGGTGGCTTCAACTGTCATCATCGGGCACCAGATGGTAGCAGCAGGAATGCCTGCCTTGCACCTGGAGACAATAGTCAATCACAATGTACCCCTGGGGGCATCGGAAACGACGCGAAAACGAGGCGACTGTAGATTGGCTCAGCAACGTAACCCCTTGAGAAGATGTCACATTGCGTACCGCCACTGGTGACAACATACCTCGCTCCATAATAACGACGATTTACCAGTCGCGAAGCCCATACGCCACCAGTTGTACAAACAAATTTCTTTCCTTCCGCATAGTAAATAAGCTTCTTCCAAAACATTGACTGTCTTCATTGCTTCATCTTTGTGCGAGGCCTTAGCGGTTTTTCGGATAGACCTTAATCTGGCTGAAATGTTAAGACACCTGGAAGTTGCACCTGACAATGGCCTCCATACCCATGTCTATGGAGGCCATTGCCAACGATTAAGGAGAGTCCATCTTCCTTCGCCGAAGTGTTAATCACCCTCCTCTCGCTGGCACGCAGTCCCTCATTTTATTTGCACATTGGTACAAATCGTTGCGGTAGATCCCATGTCGATGGAGGCGCAGTCAATGTTTCGGAAGAAGCTAATGTACTTTGCGGAAGGAAAGAAATTTGTTGATACAACACACTGCATTGCAGTTTTCTTGATGCAATTCAGTAAATTTTAATTTCCTAATCTCATATCTTTGAAAATTATTTCTGAAAAACGAAACTTACCTTAATCCTAGATGTTTCGGGGCTGCAACATTAAATTCTAGAATAAAAAGAAAACAAAGATCAATAAAGTTAATTTAAAATCTTTTTTGACATTTTAGGCGAATAGCAAAGGGAAATGGGAGCTCCAATCTTTATATGGGGCAAAGTCAAATTAAATTTGGACACAAATAAGAGACCTCAGCAGTAAAACGTGAGAGGAACGGATTAAAAGTTTTGCTAAAGCGACTTTTTACTTAATTTCAGTCATTGATCTTTATAAATAGAAGAAAGTCATATATGTACCATTTTTGTGAAAACAAAGAAAATTAAACTTATCTTAAATTTAAATAAAGTTTAAAAAGGTGCATTCAGACGAGTCTATTCGATTAGAAATGTCGGTTTTGAAAGCATAGAGAATACTGTCTAATAACACCTAATTTTTATTCATCTCACAATCCATTGCACTTTAACCTATACGGCCGCCCCCAATATCAATTTCAACAAGCACATTCTCACAATAACAACGTGTTGATAATAATCTCTTTAATTTATTTATTTCTTGCCTTCAATTCGCGACATTCCTCAAGGTGCCTTTACTAAAATCCGCCGTCATAATTTTAAATGTTAAATAGCAATGAATCATGTTGATCTGTTTTCGTCTTATATACACACCCCCTCCCCCAAATCAACGAATGATTATTGTAAAAAGAAGGACTAACTAACAAGCAACGCAGCCGGCTTTTAAAATTCGCCGAAATACAATGCGGGGGATGGTTAGTTTTGATGCACGTACATTACCTTAAAATAATGCTAATGATCAGATGATGATCTTCATCAAAATGTTGGCGCCAATCTATATTTGAAGGTTGACAATCGAATCATATTGGCGGTGGCAAGCTATGACGAGTTTCGCTTCTGCTTTTATTTAGCAGATTAGTCGTTTTACTCGTACAATATGGGAAATTAGAAAAAATAAGAAAAAAAAAAGATCTTTTGAAACATATCGGTCTGAATGGCTTGGATTGGTAGAACGTAATACGTTAAAAAAATTTACCAATAGAGCCCGGATTTTCGTGCACTATAAATTAAATGACCAAAAAGTGCACTTTTTGATTAATATTTAAAAAAAGATCAATTAGATAGGCCTCTTGCAGCTCAGGCATTAAAATGCATAAATTTTCTCGAATGGGACTGACTACATAAAATTCAATTGGACGAGCACTCGGGCTATACAGGGTGTCCCGCATTAGGTGGTCTATACTGTAAGGGTTGATATTGATACCACAACTTGTTTCAGCAAGAAAATTACCCATACAATCGGATTTTTTTTTACAGTTACCTTGTTATCGCTCTTTCTGTGAAAGTCATAGAAAATCGTGACTTGTCATCAGTGGCGTATTTACAGGGGGGGGGGGGCACGCCCCCCCCCCCCTGTCAGCACATCAAACTTTTTTCGCACCATACTAAAAATTGCAGTACCAAATGTTCCCTTTTTATTTTGAGCGTTTCTATTACTAAACTTTGTAAATCTTTTTCGAAACATCATCACATCTTCTTCTTGTAGCGGTGCAGAAAGGTTGAAACCTCTGTGCATCTATGTGGGTACGATTTATGGTTCGTCAATGTTTGTGTCCGTGAGGTCTAAGGACAAAAACATAGCTGCTGCGATAGGGTTTTCCCACAGCGATATAGGGGTAAGATCAGTGGGCGCAGCGGGGCATTAAAACAAGTGACCCACATCATGAGGAGTACCATTGCAGTTTGGACAGATGTTTTGGATGTCCGGGTTTATGCGGGAAAGGTACGAATTAAGGCGTGAACAAAAGCCCGACCGAAGTTGAGCTAGTGTTACTCTAGTGGCTCTCGGGAGCCTAATCTCCTCAGGCGAAACTGGTGGTGGGCGCTCTGAGAGGACTCTATTCGCACCTACACTCGCGATAGACCGATTCACTTCTTCAGTGTGGATCGCTGCAATGGCGGCTCGGTATGTAACTTCATCGTAAGGGTCCCGTTTGTATCCCTGAACCTCTCTCTCAAGGTCTCGTAAACCACGCCTGATATGTCGTGGTGGAGGAATTCGGTCCATGAGATGATTATTGGGATGATCCTCACGGTAGCAACCAACAAGATACTGTTTTGAGAGTAGGAGATTGTGATCACGTATTGGCATCAATTTTCCCCTGATGTAAGTGATCCTGGGCAGACATCAGAAGGCAACCTGTCGCGATGCGTAGAGCGGCATTTTGGCAGACCTGAACTTTGGACCAGTTTGTGTCACATAGACTATGTGTCCAAACTGGGGCTGCATAATCAGCGGCCGCTCGACCCACCGCTTTATAAGTAGCTAGCATGGTTTCTTTATCTTTGCCCCAGGTACTACCAGCTAGAGCTTTTAGGATGTTGTTCCTACTGCGCATTTTTTCACAGACTGAAGCTGCATGATTCGCAGACGCCATCATGTTCTCTAGGTGAAGCCCGAGAATTTTGGGGTTTTTAACAGTAGGAACAGAATTGTTGCCAATACGTATATCCATCTCCCATCTGATGTCCTCCCACCAAGTGGTTAGAAAAGTCGCAGAGGATTTGGACGCAGAGATGGTGAGGTTTCGGCTTTGGAAAAATGCCTGTAATCGTCCTATATAGCGATTAATTCGGAGGCGCATTTCATCCTTATCGTTCCCTGTGGCGAGTACGGTGCAATCGTCAGCATAGGAAATCACCTCGATTCCTTCAGGTGGTGTGGGAAGGTCGGACATGTAGATGTTGAACAGAGTGGGGGAACACCTAATTTGATTTTCCTAAGCTTAGAACGTTTGCCTCGAAACTCGGTGAAGGAGTGCCGACCAGCTAGATAATTGGCAATCCATCGGATCTCTTGTGCAGGAAGATGCATATTCAACAAGTTTGCTAAGAGCATTGAATGATTGACCTTATCAAATGCACTTGATAGGTCTATTGCCACCAGAATAGTTCTGTGACAACGACTGCGTTGATTTAGCCCATCACGAATGCGTGTAGTGATCGCATCGAGGGCAGTGGTGGTACTATGCATCTTCCTGAAGCCATGCTGGTGAGGTTCTAGCTTCGCATGTGCAACAAGAGTGGGGTGAATAAGGGCCTCCAGCGTCTTTGCGACAGGTGAAAGTATCGTAATGGGGCGGTAGGATTCCCCGAGATTTGCGCTCTTCCCTGGCTTGAGACAGGGAACAATTCGACCTGTTTTCCAGATTTCAGGGATGGCAAGCGTGGACATCAACAAGTTAAAGGCGGCCGTGAGATACTCAATGGCTGGAAGGTCGAGATGTTTCAACATGGTCATCGAAATGCCATCTGGTTCGAGGGCCTTGGAGTTTTTAGCATTCTCGATGACTTTTTTAACCTGGTCCGCTGTAAAAGATGGTATGGTGTCAACATTTCGGCTGCGAATCCGTCTTCTAATTTTGCGCTTGAAGCCGTCAGACTTGGGATGTTCAATAAACTGTTTATTGAACAGGCTAGCACACTGAAGAGGATCGCAGGTTTTTGTGTTGCCAAATGCAATGGCGTTGTTGCCCTTTTCTTTCCGAGGATTGGAAAGGGCGCGGACGGTAGACCATAATTTGCTGACACCTTCATTGAGGTTACATTCATCGAGGTGCTGATTCCATTTCGCCTTCCTAGTCTTTAACTTGTCGGTCAATTTCGGAGTTAAGCTCCTGAATTCTGGGATCATCAGGGTGAGCGCTTCTGCTCTGATCACGTTCATCGGCTAATCTGGCGGCACTAGTGGGGAAGTTAGGCCGAACTTTCGGGATACGTCCTGCCGGAATAAAACGTGCCGCGGCTGTGGTAATGACGTTCCTAATATTTTTCTCGGCCTTATGAATGTTGGTAGGTGATGGTAGCTCGATGAACTTCGCCGACGAGTAAGCTTTGAAACTATCCTAATCGGCCTTCTTGTGATTGACAAACGTTCGCTTCTCAGACTTTGTCATGTTCGCTGGTTTGTCAATTTTTATAATGATTGGGAGGTGATCTGATCTGAGGGTGGTACGTACTTCCCATCGGGAAGCCGCGATTAGGCTGGCACTGACAATAGTTATGTCAGGAGAACTACTGCAAGTGCCCACGACTCTAGTCGGCGAGTCTTCATTGAGTGAACATAATTCTGAGGCGTCAAGTGATTCGGCGATAGTTATACCCCTGGCATTGTTGTTGAGGTCCGAATGCCAGAGCTCATGGTGCGCATTAAAGTCGCCAAGGATGACCCTGTGCTCTCCGGAAAGGAGAGGACCAATATCGAATCGGTAGCCTGAAGGGCAACTGGAATGAGGTGGTACATATATATTAAAAATTTCGATATTAGTACTCCCTGATGGAACTGAGATGGCTTGAATTTCCGCCGTACCGTCAGCATCTACATCTAATACACAGTAATGTACGGACTTGTGTATTAGGAAGGCAAGTCCACCTCCAGGGTGAGAATCATCCGTGGCGGCCGGTCGATCTTTCCGCAGTATAACATATTCGCTATGGACGCTTAGAGACGAGTTTGCGTGAAGCAACGTCTCTTGGATGGCGGCGATGAGAATTCTGTTGGAACTCAAGAAGTGTGTGATCTCAGCGATTTTCCGGTGGATGCCATTACAGTTAAACTGTAATATAGATAGTGCAGTGAAAACCGCTGGAGCGGGAGGGCCAGGCGTAAGACTGGGTCTGGCATTCCTTATCATATTGTTTGGCGGTGTAGGGGGCAGTGGTGGAGAAGGTGGGCTGTGAGCAGCCCTGGGTTGCCCGGAATTTATACAACCTGCCGCAACATATGCCAAGGAGTGTTGACCTTGTCTTCGTAACCCCGAACACCTAAAGTGAACCCATTCCCAATTACACTGCACTGATCTGGCATTCGCACCGATTCGTTGGTTGCAGACACTACAAATCCATACCTCTGGGCCTGGATTTGTTTCAACACCGGCGCGAATTAGTAAAATTGAGAGCAGCCGCGCCGAGATGTAATGCTCCCAATATGACGAAAAAACACATATATCGTACCCACACGCCACACATATACACAGACAAACACAACCTTCCTGCATCGAACCTTCAGGGCTCCTGCCGGGGCTCTTGCCAGGAAGGCATATTGGCAGCTTTTGGCCGTTTTGAAATGACAAAACGGGTGTGGTCCGCCCCGTAGAGGCAGTTGCCGTAAGACCACAAACATCATCATATCATCTTCTTAATTCGCCAGATCTCCTCGTTGATGAACCCTTTCCGTTTTTCGAACGAGTTGAGTTTATTTTCATAGACGCGTGGTTACAAGAAGAAGAACTCTCATAGAATAAGTACAAGCTATGATTATGTCGAGGCAACGAGGTGGTCATGAAACGTTGCCCAATCTCGACATGAATCTGTTCGGAAACAAGGACTGCTATTGAAAGTCTCGTCATGTGTGAAGTGACCCCATCTTATGTTGATATAAGTTGAGGAGATTTTGTTGCGGTATCGATGTCTTAGAAGCCGCTGAATTGATAAATATTTGAAACAATCGGTCTGATTTTTCGATCGGGCTTGTGTATTTTAATTTGGCCGTAAATTCGTGTTGGGCTGCTGTAAAGGTCTTTAAACCAGATGCTTCTCTTTCTGTTAAAATGCTAAAAATTGAAGTGTTTTCGTGGGAAAGCATTTTTAGCATATATTTTCGAATTCCTACGGTTCGGTGTCTGTGGTGCCCTGCCTGGACTTTTTCAGTAAATCCTAATTTTGCATTCAAATTCGCCTAAACTTGCGAATGCCAAACTTTGTTGTATCAGCTTTTCATCTGTGTTTCTTTCAAAAGTAAGCAGAACCACTTTTTGGCGGAATTTGGCAGAAATTTGGCAGAATTTAGGACGATGTATGAAATTTCTCTTCCAAAGAAAAGTGTTCCGTCTGGAATCCGTTTTGTCATATGGAAACAGTCTCTCTGGTCATTGCATTAATTCCATAACCAATTAAGTACATATTCGTAAAATTCCTTTTCGGCTTCAGGCTCCTTCGAACTACACTACGCAAACTTTTTTAAGGCCTCCGTATTTTGGTTCAGGAAAAGCCAAAAGCAGTTAGTGAGTGTTATTCTAAGATCTGTCAGGAAAACTAAACTTTTGGTGTAATAAACCTGAAATGGAAAGGACTCTCAGGCCCGTATTTATAAACATACCTTAACTCAAGGAGACCTTGAGTCAAGGATGCCGAAATTAAAATAAATGTCATTTTCCATACTTTTCCATAGAAATCACTTAAATTCACGAGTCAATGCATCCTTGATTTAAGGAGAAACTCAAGGAGACCTTGAAATGTTCTATAGTCAACCTCACTTGGAGTCAAGATAGCTTCCCACCTACCTTGAAATATTATATTTGAAGTCTACTGAAAGCTTAAGGTCTCCTTGAGTTTCGCCTTAAATCAAGGATCAACTATCCCTGTCTTGCCAATATTTTCCTATGTAGCTGCTCTCGGGTATCCCCACACCAAAACTTTATGTAACAAATTAGCCCCGTAGTCTGTGCCCCCCCTTTGAGAATTTTCTAAATACGCCACTGCTTGTCATGCAAAATCAAAATTTGCAGCCCTCCTGATGACTTAATCCAAGATTTGATTTCAGTTTCAGTAACTACATAAAATTTCACAAAAACTGAAATTTTTCCTGTTGCCAACATTATCGCCACTTTCAAGATACAGTAACTCAAACTAGAAATTTTAAAATAGATTTTTCTTCGAAAATTCAAACAGTAATTTCATAACGGTGCTTTATACGTACAACTCTGCAAAGTTGACAAAAGTTGCTTCAACATGTTGGCTTTACATACAACGGTATATCACTTTCCATATTTACATTGCGGGATTTTGGAATTACACATATTGGATGTAAAAAAACGAGGTAATTATTTTCTTATCGGATTATTATGTAACTTGAAAGTGTCGATAATGTTGGTAACAGGAAAATCTTCAGTTTTTGTGAAATTTTATGTAGTTTCTGAAACTGAAATCAAACCCTGGGATAAGTCATCAGTAGGTTTGCAAATTATGATTTTGCATGACAAGTCACGATTTTCGATGACTTTCACAAAAAGGGCGATAACAAGGTAACGGTAAGGTAAATTCCAAATGTATTGGTAATTTTCTTGCTGAAACAAGTAGCGCTTTTAACCCTTACAGTATTGACCACCTAATGCGGGACACCCTGTATAGTTATCATATCAATAATATTCCCTACGAATGATCTTCATTTTAAATAATAAACAATAATACATATTTACCTGGAATGACCGTCCAAAATTGAACCTAAGCGGCATCCCATTAACATGAAAGTTTTTTTGTAGAGGTGTTGAGATTAAAGGCAGGCTCTACCGAGTTTTTTTTAATTTAACATCTAAATGAGATCATAATCCGTCACATGGACCATAAATTCCAAAAGTATCAGAATAGGTATTCGCCTATAGTGAGTTTTGAATCTACGACACTGTGCTTCGAAGGCGAGCGCGCTGAGGACAACACCAAACAGATAAATTTTTACAAGTAATGATATACGTATAGCAATTTTTCGATACTTCTTCGTTGCTAGACGAGCGTCCTCTTTTTTCTAGGAAAAAGTCTAAAGGTTTGTGTTCGTAGACACGACTCATACGACGATCACTGAGTGATTGTCGCCTGACGACTGGAATTGAGTACTGCTTGCATATATTTTATATGGAGCTGTGTTCCTCCAAACGATAGTCGTTGACGGTCGTGTGGCATATGAAGAATTAAATTATCGTCGCGACGATCGCGCTCATTGTTGTACATGCTGCCTCGATGAGTGGTGACCGTGGTGCAAGCCACTTGTTTGTAGCCTTTCGGGGAGCGGCTGCTTGGGGTGCTACGCGCGTTGCACATAAAATTTCGTGCAATGCTCGTACATATCCGGATGAGTGACGACTGTGGCTCTTGTGGATGTATATAGAAAAGAGTCGCGCGATTATAGTCGTGCATGCAGCTTCTCTGTGTGGTGACCGTGGTGCAAGCCACTTGTTTGTGGGCTTCGGGGAGCGGCTGCTTGGGGTGCTACACACGGTGTATATAAAAATCGTGCAATGGTCGTATTCGTTTCGTAGACATTCGGTTGAGTGGCGAGCGTATCTGTATATAGAAATCATCCGTGCACATGCTGATTGGCTGAGTGATGGCCGGCCGATGCGTTGTTTGGAATGGTTTTCAGGGAGCGGGAGTAAGATAAGGATGAAATACATAAGTCATGGTCGTGGTCGCTGTAGTCGCTTGTAGGAAAACACCCGTAGTCGATAGTCACATAGCAAGCATCGCCTAGCTACGACAGCTCAGTGATCATCTTGTGAGTCGTCTCTACGAACACAAACCTTAATTGCTGCCACGATGATGCTTTGCAAATCACCAATTCGGGTTTTCAGCCTTCTCAATTTCATAACTTAGCTCCTTCGCATATTCAAAGTTAAAACTATAACTCCTGTAAGGAGTTTGTATTCACCTGAATTGGAAATATTGTAAATTAACAAAAAAATCTACAATTCAATTGCTTAGTAAAAACTTGTTCAACAGAAGCTTGCAAAGATCCAAACCACCAATTTTGTATATACAGATCGCCGACTCATCCTGTCTTGTTCAATACGGCCACTCTGTCCCTATAAACTATAAGGCGGCAATGATCACGATTTTCAAATTACAATACATAATAAATTGAATCCGGAAATGTTTATGGAGTGATTCAAGTAGTATAGTCAGCGAGCTCATATGCCGATCATCTAGTCTAGATCTTCTACACTTAATTTTTGACATATTGGCTAGTAAAATTAATGGCTTTTTGCCCGACATGGTCGGCGTATTTGTTTATGGTATATAATGTAAGCCTCTTAAAGTGTCATGATGAGATATGTATAGTCATCATAAAGTGTGTATGCAAAAAGATTCAATTCGAAGGCGACAAAATGAGTACAAACCGCAGATACAAAACATATTCATTGAGCCGTTCGTTTCTAGATGGTTTTCTGTGCAGATATTTATATGTGTGCAGAGATATTGTTGCGGTTCGGCTGATAGAATATGGAAGCAAATCGTATCATATGAGTATAGTAGAGCTGTAGAGCTATGGCTGGTTCAATTGTTTGGTCACCAATAAAAATAATTGTTTTCGATGCATTCAAGGTCGGAAGTTGGTAATGTTTATTCTAGTCATTATGGTGTTTGACTTATAAACGAGGTCAGCGTGATCGTATTATTATGTATGAATTGTTTTCAAATTGAATCATATTGTTGGGTATGTATAGGCCAGATGGATTTATCACCTGCGGTTGGGGTCACTGCAATATTTGGACAATTATGGTGTTGTGATATAGAATTGTGGCTGTCCTGTCTGTATGAAAATTCACCGCATCCCTAGACAAGGATCTTTCTACGTTGGGCGAATATTTTTTTTGTTGTCGAAATTGCTTAGCATCTCCTGACAAGGGGATGTTTATGTAAGTCTCGGCAACCTAAAGATCCGGCGTGCGGGGCGACCCAATTTTGACTCTAAATAGTGGCGGTCCTACGTAGGGGTTTTCGGGTTCAAATTCCATTTGAAATTTGTTGATGTATGTCATGGTGTTTAAATCACTTCATGTTGTGATTACAAGACCAGGGGAGAGGTCCAAGGAGTTGATGTTAATGATTTTAAAAAATCGATAATTACTTGAAATATGAAATAATAAGCACTCATTCAATAAATGAATTTTTTTTAGCATTTCTGTATTGGCTTCGTTGAACGGTGGTGGCTGCGATCTCACAAAGTCAATAATCGAATATTTATAAAACAAAACAGACACTCAGAACCAAATAACACAAATTTTCGCGAAACATTTTACGATTTTCACGCATGTGAGCTTGAAGCTTCGTTCTTTTATCTGAATCGGTCCGGGTTGTTTTGAAGAATTATTGAGGAATGTGATGAAAAATGCCTTAGCTGCAGTAAACTTGATGTTAACCTAAGCTGATCAGACATACAGCATTTTGCTGTACAATACAGCATTTTGACCTGTGCCTGTGGTACAGCATTAGTAAATGTACAGTAAAATGTACAGCATTCCCAATGCCACACAAAGAAACCTAATAAAACCTCTTCGGTAAGGCCTGTGATCAGTCTTGTCTGTTTAGCAAGATAATTGCACTTGTAGAGGTACTTGCCGCTCTCATTTCCTTCATAATTTAAAGTCCTACTTATTCGCGTTCAAAAGTTGCAGCTGCCCAAATCGCACTTTTGTCCTTTCTAATCGTAAATTGTCCATAAAATTTGTCTGGCAAACTTGTGGAGCACCGAACTGTCCATATTTGGTGAAAATGTCAATACTCTAGCTGTCAGTGTTCAAAAGTTAAGGTGTGAACTTAGACTCCTGTACAATCGATATTTAGCAAGATAGTCGCGGTTGTATGTTTGGCAATCGTTCATTTTCGACAACTCGGTAACACTTTGACCGATCTTTCCGAATTGGCATTTTGTAGTTTGTAGACCTACTTGGCGCTCACATTTCCTCCAAATTTCACGGTCCTACCTATCCGCACTTTTGTGTTTTCTTCTCGAAGCGGAAAATTTTGAAACATGCCAGATTTGTATAGAGTACTGAAGTGCCTGTGTTAGATAAAAATGTCAAGTCTCTACAGCTGCCGAGGTTAAGAAGTTAGTCGTGGAGTAAAAAATGATAATTTTTGACAAAACGATGGAAAAATCACTGTACTCTATCTAATTCCTCTATCATACGAAAATGCATACTAAAGGACTCTCTCCGTTAGTCTTTTAGCCGAACCCGGATTAATGCAGACAGCAGACAGGAAAGGAAGGAACAAATGAGCTAGATAAGGGTCACTGACAAGGGACAACAGCGTTGAAACAACGTTCAAAATCTACGCTGAACAGTCCTACCAACAGTTTGAATCTTTCACCTTAGCAGAACAGATATAAGGTTGCGTGTAGTCCTCTTCAGGACTATTCTTGAAAAAATCTAGTAAATAATATGTTTAGAAAAATATTCGTAATGAAATAAGAAACAACAGAAAACTGTTGCTGAAATAATGTTCTGAAAACATATTCATTGGCGGTGATACGGAAGAGCTGCAATGAATTATCTAAAGAACCGCATGCCGCTCGCGAGCCGCACTTTGGCGACCACTGTCCTGAAATCCTACATCCAAGATCTTAACTGCTTTTTTGTTGAGGTGATGAGATCAACAGCACGCTCACCTGTGTTATTTATCCCCTATCTAGTAAATGGGTACTCGTTTAACATCTGAGTGAGATCAGAGTCCGTCACATGGGTCATGAGTTCAAAAAACATCAGAAACTCAATTGGATCACGGTAACACTTGAACCCGCGACCCTGTGCACTAACCAGAGCACCATTTTCAATACCAACCAGGAAAAAGCACACATTCCACAGGAGAAATCGAAAAGTCCATTGAGGTTTCAAATACGGCACTGGCGGCTTTTCGTTACAACTGTTGAAAATATCGTTAGAAGAAGAGTTATCTGCCGGATTACAGAACCAACTCACCACAGGGTGTCATGAAGTCAAACTTCTCTGGCAAAATTATATTGAAGCAGTGACAGAAAAAGCCAACAGCAGTTTTTGGATATACAGACAGTGTATAGGGACAACTCCTACCATTATGCTTTGGATATATTAAGCGATAGCTACAGCTACTTTAGGCTATGCACCTGTGGTCTGATGGAAGAGAGCATTTACAACAAAGAAAAAATCCGATCTAGACAAATTACATGCATAGAGACTGGCGCACCTCAATACTACCGGTGCTTTTCGCTCCTGTCCCAGCAGTGTCCTGGATGTTCTACCAGACCCGGCTGAAATATGCAGCAGAGGAGTGGGACTCTAATTTCAATAAACTACAGCCACACAGACCTTCAAATAATTTTTCGATGGTTTAACAAGGAGGAAACAGGAGCTGGTATGGGGTAGGTCCAGGGCAGAGGTTGTCTATGATGGGTAACCTTAACACTCACTATACATACATATATTTCACGCAGAAGTCAATGTTAAAGAAACTTGCGCTGAGTTCTGCCTGACGTATTACTAACTACACCATTATGTCCAGAATTGTTCATTACCGCCTAAAAAGTACTGAACAAAATGGACTCCAAGGCAAAGTAATGCTGTTTTTAGGTTCCATGTCATATGGTCATCATAGGTAGTCCTGCATTATCCCACTCCTGTGGACCAGAATGTTTCTGCGGTATTCCTATCTGCATAATAAAGAGACAAATCGAAGACCAAAAACAATTAGCAGCCTCTGAGAATTGGAAAAACTTCCCTAGGCTTAGAGAATCTTAACTACATATTCATAGCACGATATACTTCCTTAACAAAAAGATGCATCTCCATCAACCAAACTCAAGCAAATTCCAAAACATTTGTGGTCTTGCGTCGGGCACCGCCTTTGTGTAAGTGGTGTAATCTACAAGGCCGACCGTCTAAGCGCAGGGATGCCCAACTTAATTTTTATTTAAAATCCCACCCCACACTTTAGGGCAATTTAGATATAGAATGTTGTCTCTGTACCGATTGACCATGATGGGAGGCCATTGTGAAGATTGCTGACCAGTCCACAATAACAGCTATCGATCAGGATAGAAGAAAATCCGGTGAGGTGTGTTTTCTGTTCTGGAAGTCTCTTGACAACGGAACGATTTTTCAATTATGGCTGCAAAAAAGATTTACAAGATTAACACACGATGAACTCTGCTCGAAATTCTGTAGTTTGCTGTCCCGCCGTTATTGCTTTGCTGAGTTTTGTTTCATTTTGTAGTGGTGTATTGAAAAAGCCGAAAAAATCAAGCAATAAATAAAAAAACTGCATCATAACTTCTTGATGAGCGTGCTGCAGGTCGCCTTAAGTCGTATGCTATCGTATGGTGGCACCCTGACCAACCAAAAAAGGGGCAATCAGGTGCATTTAATTGAAAGACGTTTTTCGACGCGCGCCGCACTATCAGTCCGTAGCGAGGAAATTTGTTTTTCATCAGCGAAGTTCGCGGAGCGGCTGAAAGGATCACCATTTTGTTTACGCCACCACCAATTTTTACACTCAGAATTTCTCAACTTCAATCCTGATTAGTCGATTAGTGTTATCCGGACATGCGATATCTGTTTTGGACACCAAGGAAAAAGCACAACGGGCAGCTTAAGAACAACCCAGCAATACCACACGCAGGCCGGAATGTGGTCCGCGGGCGTGTGTTGGACAAGCCTGAAGCGAGTACCTATCATATTAGCTCTTACCTCCAGGCCTTTCGGAGTGTTTGGGCCTCCATTGATTCTATCGACACAATGTTACAAAGTCGAATGGTTGGCGTCAGGGACGTACCGAGCACACATTTGTTAGGGGGGTGAAAAGTAAAATTTGCCGACTACTTTTTTGAAAATTCACCAATTATAATTAGAGGTACGGAAATTTCGTTTTTACGAAATAACGAGATGCGAATTTCGGCAAACATTGCTCATTTATGCGAATAAATGCGAAATGATCTAATTTGGACTTTTATTTGTGTTCAAAAATGTCAATTATTGGAGATAATTTTTCATCTCAGATTTTTTTTCTGACGTTTTCCGTTAATAAGAATAGAGAAATTGGGTGCAGTTCTGAAACGCACCGGTCGCATATGTTCCCACAACATGTGGAATATGTAAACGAAAAGTTCCGGAGATCATTTCTTATTCGTAAAATCGCAGTTAGAAGATCAGAATGGACAACTTGTTGTGGGAACATATGGGAACCGTACCCATTGTCAAATGCAGAGAATTCGCTGAATCATGAGCAAGATGGCTTGCCGAACACCGAAAAACCTCTTTAGTTGTAGGTTTGATGAATGAACTTTGTTTTCTGCAATGCGTTTTTTTTTTCAGAGAGAGTTTTTCTCTTGGTTCGGCGGGCCCCGAAATCGCAATGAACTTTACATAAAGATAAAAGCGTAACGATATTAGCGGCATATGCCGCAGTTTCTAGTTTTGCCGTTACTGTAACTCCTTGAGGAGTGGTCTTGTCGACTAGTATCTACGTGTGTTGCCTGAATTCATTGATGCAGTTGGCAGACGTTTTGTTGCGCAACGCGAGTCTTGTTTAACTGTTGTTTAACTGTGAATCTACATAATTTCTATAGAGTTATAGAAAATTAAAATAACTACAAGTAAAATTTACAAAACTAGGTGTTTATGCGAATTTCAGCGAAATTTCTAATATCCAAAATTAGTTTATGTGAAATTCCTGTTTTTTATTTGCGAAATTTCCGTACCTCTAATCATGATATATTTTTTGAGCGTTCAAACATCGAAAAATACAAAGACAAAAACACGAAATTTGATTCAACCAGTTAAGTTGTGACCCGCCATAACTTAATTTTGGACCATCGCTCCACAATTCGATGTAAATCCATTTTATCGACAATATCCTTTGCAGAAAACATTAGCAGCGAATTGTTGTTAGTCATAATTTACTAAATGATCGCTCACTCGAAGCTAAGGTCACTGGACATGTCAAAATAAGCTGAATAACCTTGTAAGCTTTCAGTCCTTAGTTTGAAAGCCTCTCTCGCTATCATCCTAAAATTTTGACACTCGAAGCAATTATCAAGAAGAATTTGAATTTCAGCATGAATGCATTCCTGTCGGCCGAAATTTGAAATATGTCTTGAAATGGTTGGAGCAGTTTAGCTGTTTTTTACAATTCTTCTGTGGACTTCGAGATAAAAACGTCAAAAAGGATTTTGGACTCTTTTCGGTAAAATGTTGCAAAGTCTAATTCGGCTGTAGTTTGAGATGATTCGTCTCCATTTTTTTCGGAGCACGACGAGTCATCAGTGAGCCTTGAACTAACGCATTGATTTCGCTGTCGTTGTTAATGTCTTTAAAAGACTTTATTGTACTGCGGATGAGTTTCACTTCCAAATTTTCAGTCAAATTTTTCAATTTAAACATGAGTTTTATGTTTTCATGCCAAATACCTCTGTTAATAAGGTACTTACACTCTTTTAGTATTGTAACTTTCAAATGTTTATATCCTTAAACATCGACAGGTATTCTTTTGTAAATTTATTAATGCCGAAAATCGCAATCCTACATATTCCCACTGAGGTCAAATTTGCCGACTGCGGATGAAAATTGAAAATGTTAGGGGGGTGAGACACCCCCCCATACCCCCCCTTAGCTACGTCCCTGGTTGGCGTATATAACCAACAACCACCTAATGCCTTGATGGGTAGGGCCATGATCTTTTGGGCATACCCAATCCACATTTTGCTAAAGACTACTCAATAACAAGTGTCCTCCTGGCACAGGAGAATGACCCCAAATGATGTCTCGTGTTAATATGCTTAGTCCTAGAATAATATGCTTCATTCGCGCTTAAAACGCGACGAATTGTTCTCGCCAAGTAGAATAAACATCGCGATTTTTAATTATTGATTTGGTCCTTGGATCATATAACCGACAACCCTTTGAATCTGAGCAATAACCAACGACCGGTTTGCTCTTCGACTCTAGTTTTAAAATTTACAAACGGTTCAACAATATATTTTGTTCGGAGAAAATACGTAAACGTCATATGAAAATAGTCCACCATTACGAACGCATAGCGAGCTCCACCAAATGAAGTAGTCTCCATAGGACCAGACATGTCCGTGTGGATGATTTTTAGCAAATCGTTTGCTCTATTACCGGTTTTATTGAACGTCGTCCGACTTTGTTTGCCCTCTAAACAAACTTGACAATTTTCTAAGCGCTTTGCCGATTCACTTTTAATTTTAATACCGTCTACGTCACAATTTTTCATTTTGATCAAGTCGGAATTATTAATATGCGCGAGACTCCTATGCTATGCACTGGGTGAACAGATGAAAGAAAAGATACCAAATGACAAACCGCATTAACTCTGAACAAATTGTTGAATGCCACGGCATCAGTAATTACTCAGCAAGCATTGGCGTCATATATCGTCAAAATGATAAAAAATAAACTTCACTTCATGCATCACGAGTCGACGTGTTGTAAATATAGAATGCATTGAAAGTGAAACAAATGATGGTCAGCTGAAGGAAATGCCATTAATCAGTATGGGTACTTGCATATGGAAAATACAATGGTTCTTTTCTGCTCAAAAATAATTCGTACACTTGACGAATTCCGAATCATCAAAAGTTTAAGCGTCCCAAATAGGCTTCGGTGTTTTTTTGACTCTTGAACGTGGACATACACTTCTTTTCCTATCAAGAGAATTCATGTCGTGCGGGCTGGAGATAACTTTTTGTGTCCTTCTCCTCGCCAATTATGCAGTCCGCCAGGTCCTTATGCTCCAGATATAGTTATTGTTCAATCTTTTGTATCGCCATTGATCCGAGTCGTACTTGACGAAAAGCTTTTGACTGGCGTAGTAGCTGACCGAGCGAGTGACTGGGCGTCTCTTTCCGCATTCGTCTCTTAGACCTCGTTAAGATCGAAAGACATTGTATTTTGTGTATGTAAAATCCAATCGAAATAAATCTAATACAATGAAGGCAAATCATAAAGTTTAATTGTCTTTTCATGATGGTCCGTCGAGCCGGATCTTTCCGGCATTAAAATATAGTTCAAGTGATTTTCGGGACAATTCCTTTACGCGGCAAATATCCAAAGTGTTAAAACAATTTTCGGGACATTTCCTCACACGCCGCAACCATCCTAAGCGGTAAAAATGGACTCACTAAAGTTGAAAAGAGAACGGGACATCAAGAAACGATGTATCGAGCGGGCTCTTAATCACGAAAATATCAGTGAAATGTCTGACGCGGAGCTAACCATACGATTGGATCGGCTTGAAGTTCTTTTCGCGAAATCAATCGGAAATTGAGCACGCGGTAGGCAGCACCAATTCGGACAGCGAAGCGCTACTAGCGGAAGAGGAGCACAGAGCAAATCAAGAATATATTTTCATCAAAGGCAAAACTGTTCTAGTTAATGAATTAGAACAGCGAAATAACACGCAGCAAGTTAAAACCAGCTCGTCAGAACAGATTGCAGAGGTGATGAAGACAGTGAGCGACGCGGCCAGCGTCGAATCAGTCACATGATGGAAGAATTTTCTAAGACCGAAGCGTCATGCAGTACGATTAACAAAGTTAAACTGCCAACCATAAATATTCCTAAATTCAGTGGAAACTATGAAGAGTGGACATATTTTCACGACACTTTTCAAACGTTGGTAGACGACCATCCATCACTGTCTGCGGTGCAACAAATGCACTACCTCAAGGACGCATTAGTCGGCGAGGCCGCGTCCACCATCCGGCATATGGCGGTCTCTGAATCGAATTATAAAGCAGCCTGGGAACACCTCAAAGCAAGGTACAATCGAAGCAAGTACATACATAACAGATGCACACCTTAAACGAATAATGGAATATCCGAGAATAGTCAAACCTAGTGCATTAGAAACACGAATTTTCATCAACACCTTCGAAGAAGCAACGAGAGCGTTATCTGCCCTTGGCCACGCAACTGAGACATGGGATTGCTGCAACTTCAAAGTTAGATGATACGTCCAGACAACTATGGGCCAGATACTCGGCAGCAGTGTGGACAACGATCAGCGGTGGACTCAGTCTGACTAACCGACACAGCGGCTACATACATCCTCCCAACAGCGGTCGCCCAATACATCACCATGAACCACGACAAAATACACATTCGGATCCTACTCCTACTTTCAGCGGCGGAAAGTCACATTAATTAGAACCAATCTCACTCGGAAATTAGGCTTACCATGCACCCACATCACGATTCCTATTTCAGGAATAGCAAACCAGCGGCAGATCACAACCTACGGAACAACCTCGATTCGATTACAATCCATGTACGGTCCAGACTCAATTACTGTTTTAGCATTCGTCGTCGATAAAATCTTTTACAGTATTCCATCGGGGGAAATTCGACAACGCGCCAACATTCTTCAAACGCTACCACTTGCTGATCCAAGTTTTGCTAAACCAGCTCCTATAGAGGTCTTATTAGGAGCTGATCCAACGATGAGAATATTTCTAAACAACCCAACAATCGCTGACGGCTCGTTGACGGCTCGAAACACTATATTTGGATGGATCGTATCGGGTCACGTGCTTGAGCGAGCCACCACAGCAGCTGTGATCTCAGCAGCCACGACAACAATAGCGGATCCTTCCTCAGAAACTACCATAAAAACGGTCGATGCTGATTCAGACAGCCTCGTCACAGTGGACAAATTACTTCGACGGTTTTGGGAACTTGAAACTATCGTCAGCAACGAATCATCTCCGGAAGACAAAGTCTGTGAGCAACACTTCGTCGACAACACGGTTAAAACAGCAACCGGCAGGTACATGACAACATTACCCTTCAAGGCAGAAAACAAGAACTTAGGTGAGAGTCGCAGCTCAGACTACGTCAGTTTTACCGGCTAGAAAAACGTATGCATTACGACGCCTCCTTTCGTGAGCACTATCACGAATTTATGAAAGCTTATCTGAATCTGGGACATATGATTTCATTGACATCGCACGACCCGTTCTCCGGCCAGACAATAAAAAGACCAAATTACGAGTGGTTTTCAATGCGTCATCGAAACCCTCAACTGGAATATCATTAAACGATAATCTTATGGTCGGTCCAACCATTCAAGCAGACATGTTCACGATTTTGTGCAGATTCCGATCATTTCCAGTAGCAATGACAGCTGACATCACAAAAATGTATCGTCAGATCCTGGTGGATAGGGACAGTACTAACTTCCAGCGAATTGTGTGGAGATTTGACACCAATGAACCGATTACAGATTACAAACTCACCACTGTAACCTACGGAACTGCATCCGCACCTTTTCAAGCTATTCGGACACTGTTCCAACTGGCCAAGGATTATGCTAGCTCCGCACCATTAGCAGCCCAAGCAATCGAAAACAATTTCTACGTGGACGACTACCTTGGCGGTGCATCCAATGTCGAGGAAGCCAGTCAACTCAAGGCAAAATTAACCACATTACTGCGCAATGGCGAAATGGAGTTGCGCGGATGGATGTCACATGTTCCGGACCTGAAGGATCCACAAGAAATCGAAAATCGTCTTCAATCCTTCGATGATTCAGAATACAGCTCCGTTCTTGGACTTCAATGGGACACAACCGCAGACAACTTCTGTTTCAAAATACAAAACCCAACTTTGCGACAATTGACCAAAAGATCGTTTTTAGCCACTACGGCGAAGATCTATGATCCGCTGGGTTTTCTGTCTCCAGTTACTATCGCGTCCAAAATTCGACTTCAAAGTTTATGGACCACCGGTAGTGGGTGGGATGACCCAAAACCTCCTAATATCTAGAGCCAATGGGAGACGAATGCGTCCCAACTTTCATCAATCAGGCATCTCCAAATACCACGATACATTGGAGCAGAACGGATTACAATAAACTTAATCGGGTTCGCTGACGCTTCTCAACAGCTGTCGTTTACGCCCAATCGCGATGTCGGGATCAAGCTGGAAGATTGGAAATAGCTCTTGTGGCTGCGCGGACCAAGGTAGCACCCATCAAACAAGTCAGTCTACCTAGACTTAAATTATGTGCGGCTGATCTTCTGGCAAAACGTATGCTCAAACGAGCCTCAACATACAGCTGGAACACTGCCATGCTTTCTTGGACTCCAAAATTGTACTGGCCTGGCTGTCGGATACTCCTAGGAGATGGGTCACATTTGTTGCGAATCGCACGTCAAACATCATGTCAGTCATACCACCGGAGCGCTGGCACTTTGTTGACTCAATAAACAACCCCGCAGACTGTGCCTCCCGTGGATTAAGTCCCAACCAGCTTATAACCCATTCGTTGTGGTGGCAGGGCCCAGAATTGATGCAAGAAGAGTTTAACACATCAACGGAGCCTTTGGCAACCAGCGAAATGCCCGACTCAAGAAGAATAAATGCAATTACAGTGGCCTTCCAAAAACACCTGGCTTGCGAAAATTATTCCGATCTGGTCCATCTTTTACGCATCATTGCGTTGTGTCAGCGATTCATTTCAAACACTCGAACAAGCGACATAGTTCAGAAAAGGAGTGGACCCATTACAACGGCTGAATTAAGCACAGCAATGGCAGTCTGGATTCGTGACGCTCAGCAGGAAGTATTTAAGGAAGAAATCCACGCGCTTCAACGTAAGCGATATCTACGAAGGTCAAGTCCTCTACGATCATTGGAACCTTTCATCGACGAAGACGGTCTTTTAAGAACCAATGGAAGACTTGGCAACTCACACCTTCCCTACGACCAGCGTCATCCCATTGTACTTCATCGAAAGAGTCATTTGAGCACTCTCATAGCACGATAGGAACACGTTCGCAACCTCCATGCAGGGTACCGCCTGCTGAACACAACACTATTGAAAAGGTTTTGGTTCATTGGAGCCAGAATACTCATCAAGCAAACAGTCCATCAATGTGTTACTTGCATTAGGCACAAGGCAGCAACAGCGCATCAGAAAATGGGTTCACTTTCAGAGGCACGGGTCGTCCCATCAAGACCATTTTCAAATTGCGGAGTGGACTATGCTAGACCAATCATGGTTAAATCATGGACCGGACGGTTCGCAAAAACACATAAGGCCTACATTGCGATCTGATGCAACCAACCTGGTGAAGCGATGGAAGTACGTGCAAGGGCTAACCAGGGACCTGTGGAGAAGATGGCAAGATGAGTATCTCCGTGAATTACAGCAACGTTACAAGTGGACAAACACAACATCCAACATTTCAGTCGGCGACGTTGTTTTACTGAAAAATGAACAAACTCCACCAGCAACCTGGCCACTCGGAAGAGTCACGGCAATCAACCCTGGACGAGACAACTTGGTACGCGTTATCACTGTGAAGACACGAAGCGGCGAGTTCAAGAGGCCAATCGTCAAAGTCATCCCAATTCCAAATATGCAAACATCTGTTGACAGCTGATGGTCACCTGTCAAGGCGGGCGGTAGGTTCAATCTTTTGTATCGCCATTGACCCGAGTCGTACTTGACGAAAAGCTTTTGACTGGCGTACTTGCTGACCGAGCGAGTGACTGGGCGAGGTTCTTCTCTTAGACTTCGTTAAGATCGAAAGACATTGTATTTTGTGTATGTAAAATCCAATCGAAATAAATCTAATACAATAAAGGCAAATCATAAAGTTTAATTGCCTTTTCAGTTATGAAGGGAACGAATTAAAATTCCAACAACCCCTTTGAGGCTCGGGTTATGCGGAGCCACCAACTCCGACACTTGCTTGCAGACGCTGCAATACCTGAAGCCTTTCTGTGCCGCTCAGGTCTGTGATACGGCTATCCACCAAAAGCCATCGCACCCGTGCAAAGAACGTACAATAGGATTCAGACACGAACCAAGCTGTCGTATTTGCAAGGAAAACGAGATATCAATCTTTTTGAGTGTGCTGCGCAGGCATAACGCCGCTGGATCCACCTCGAAGTGGCCTAGCCTGACACTGATGACATTTCTTTGGCTTCAATTAGCCTTTTATAAATACGATCAATTTTGATTGCCAAGCATATAGTTCCTCCTTTGGAGTAGGTCTATAGCCCATGGCTGCGGTGTTGGAGACCCCTTCACAATCTACATGTCCAAGATAGATCTTCTAAATTATGGTAGAATGCTTGTCTCAATCTCTAAAACTTTCTCTATTGGGACATATTATGATATGATTCTGAACAGGTGAATATTTTTTCTTTGGCGTATGGAGTTCGTATTTGTAGTAAAACCCGCTGTGGCCACGCTTTTAAAACCGGGCTTAAAAATAGGATACTGACACGGTCTATGGACGTTGATCGTTCAAATTGTTTTGAGATGACGCATTCGGTAAATGATTGCATCCAAACCAGATAATGCCCAAATAAAATTAAAAAAATATATATTAAATTTACTGCCATATCAAGTTTGTTCATTTTTGACTATTTTTTTTTCAATCTTTCCCGTTCTCAACATAAAGCATAAAGCAAGCCTTTGCTTAGTGTATGCTTTTTGTTGATAAGAAATGAAATCGCTGTACACTAAATAAAAACAAAATTACGCTTCTATGCCCAAATGTGCATACGCATATAGACGCTTCAGTACTACATATTAAAAAAAAGAAAGACGGTTGATAACGCGTCCAACAATTTGATAAGTTACCATTTCTGATGGAAATTTATACCTTCTTATAGCAAAACATTAAAACTCATATACTCGTCCGCAACAAAACAAACAGAGCATTTTTTTTGTTGTCCAGATTGATTTGACTGTTTTCGCGCAAAATGAAGTGAGCCAAAAATTTCCGCGATAGCAAGTTGCAAGTTGATATGAAAATTATTATTATGTATAGTCAAGTTAAAAGCAGTTAAAATTACTTTTCTAGGTCATCGGCTTTGCTGTGATAAGATTTCGTACGAGAATCGAATATGTGTACTTCGTTCGATAAAGATGTATATTCAATTCGATGAAATTCATTGAAGCTACACAAAACTTTTGTTTTAAATAGCCACGAACCTTTAATTTACATATCCAAGTTTCAAAATACAACGAGAAGGCCCCCGAAGAGATGCACATTGTTTGCAATGTTGTAGGCTCGGGGGGTTCTTCTTCACTTGCTTCTCGCTTCGCTCGTTCTCCAATCCTCGCCTCCTGGCGCTCAAAGCTAAACTTCCCTTCGCTCCTCCTGGTCGTTTTCTGTTTTCCTTATATACTTAAGGAAATTCAATGAGAGTGCGAATCACAAATACATACATCATGCAAACACACGAATTCACAGTTTACGGTGATCGACGTCTCTAACACTGCCTAAGCAGATTCGGCCCGAATCAATCGTCGTTATCGAAGAAGGGGGCTAGTCGATCCGAGTGAACCACCTTCATCTTTGCTCGCGGTTTTTGGTGTTGCTGTATCCGGAATACCACATCATGTATTCGGTTGACGATCCGGTATGGGCCTTCCCATAATCGCGTCGTAGTTTCGGTGAGAGTCCTTTTCGCTATCGAGGATTGTAGAACCATACAAGGTCATTTTCTGCGAATTGTGTTGCATTAGCACGCAAGTCATACCGTGTCTTCATTCGGCCAGTCGATATATTGATCCGATTCCGCACTTGTTGATGTACTTGATTCATTCTCTCTGTCAGGTGGTTTACATGCTCGGTGACGGTTCGTGGCTGCAGTAGGAAGCTGATAATGTCTGACGAATGTCCTTCAGGGTTACGGCTTACTGCGGCATCGTTCAATTCGGTAACGAATATAGCTGGTTCACCCTGGCCTATTACGTCTCCTGCTTTTATCTTTGTGTCCCTCTCAGATACATTCAATATTACCGGTACTAGGTTGTTGTTACTCGTTTTCACCAATGTTCGGGCCATCAGCATCAAATTCTTCAAAGCTGGCGTTTTTGTTGGCTCGACCAAGAAACTATTATGGCACTTAATATCCTTATCGATTCTGGCGCATCCACGCTTTCGGACGCCTTTGGTATCGTGATGTCAGATGAGGCGACGATTCGTACTGGGGAAGCATCCTGGTGAAAGATGTCCGTTGAAACTTCGTTATTTCGCCATCTTAGTATTCGCTTTCCCAAATCCAGAGTGAAACGATTTTGTCGCAGGAAATCCATTCCTAAAATGCATTCATCTGTTATGTCCGCAATGTGGAATCGGTGTCGGAAACGTAGGTCGCTCAATTGGATTTCTTGCTCGACTTCTTCTCGGATTGGCATCGTCTCGCCCGTCGCTGCCTTCAGTAGCTTCTTCGGGTTGACATCTATCCGCCGGTTAGTTATATCGGATCGAATAATGGACCTGGAGGCTCCCGTGTCGATAACTATTGTTCGCCATTGCGTGTCGATTCTCCCGCTGAGGAACATATCATTTTCATCGTAGTGAACTCTTGAAACAATGATATTACTGGGGCCACGGATTCGGTCAGCCTTGCTAATGGACCGTACTTTGTTGCCGACTCGATTGGCTTCTTGAATGGCTGAGCTTCGGAGACAGAAGGTAAGAGCCGCCTGCACTGTTTTGAGCTGATCCCATAATTTGACTTGGCTCTTCAGCTCCGAATCTCTCAACGCATCCACAAATGCTTGGGCTGCGTTGAAATCACGTACTGCTAAATTATCCGGATAGGCAAGGATCGCCAATCGCTCGATGCCCGCAGCCAGTTCCTTCAAGTTTTCGCCGTGCACTCTTGCTCGTAGTTGTGGTTCGAGTCTCCGCCATATCGCGTATCCAAAGCAGTCATTAAGGCTGTAATGGCCTGTTGTTCTTCAGCATTTAGCGTTTGCAGGATACATGCGGGTGGTCCTTTGAGAGCCAGTACCAGTGATGTAGCTCGTTCGCTGTCTGTCCAGCAGTTATGTTTGGCGGCTGCCTCCAGCTGCGTTTTGTAAACCGCCCATGGAACTTGTTCATCGAATACTGGTGCTTTCAGACTTTTCATGGATATACAATTCATCTACGATGTACCTGAATCCATAGGTCGACCATTCAGAGCCACAGCGACTTGACTTGTGAACTCTTCTCGGATGTTCTCCATTCGGGTGTCGATTTCACTAAATTTCGAAGAATGTTCCTTCAGTATCGATGAATGTTCTCCAATCTTCGAGTCGAGCTGATCAATTCGATGCCTCTTCTCCAAAGCGTTGTTCCAATTTTTCCTCGACCGACTGGAACTGTTTGGTTATGTCTTCCGACTGCTCGCTCAGTTTTTATTCGAGAGCATCTATCTTCACAAGCTTATTGACTATTTTTTCGAGATTGTTGTCCATGTTTGCGGTTATATTTTGCAGTACGGCCATGACGTCCGGGCCTCACAGCTATCTCTCTTTTCTTCGACAGCTCTGTCGTCGTCACTGACCGACACAAAACCAGGTTGCTCACAGCTATATCTCTTCTCCTCAACAGTTCCGCTGTCGTCACTAGTGGTGAAAACGTAGGTACCGAGACCATGTCCCTCTCGGTGAAGCAAGTCCCGAAGTCCCAACCGTAGCTGATCCTTATTGCCCGTTATCGATACACCACGGGCGCCGAGCTCAATCTTCAGCTCCTTGACCGTTCCGCGCCATACTTTGATTCCACTTCTGACACTAATTTGTTGTAGCCTCGGGGGGTTCTTCTTCACTTGCTTCTCGCTTCGCTCGTTCTCCAATCCTCGCCTCCTGGCCCTCAAAGCTAAACTTCCCTTCGCTCCTCCTGGTCGTTTTCTGTTTTCCTTATATACTTAAGGAAATTCAATGAGAGTGCGAATCACAAATACATATATCATACAAACACACGAATTCACAGTTTACTGTGATTCGACGTTTCAAACAGTACTATTTGTCGAAACCGGTTAATGACTTGTTTTCTGCAGCGCATAGTCCCTTGAAACGGCGTAAAATGTTTATGGATTCAATGATTGTTATTCCGGCACCACACTGTGCGGAGTTTGCCAAACCCAGCGCGAAACATTACCACCTTTGGATTCCACCAACCATACAGTAATCATTTGCCGAATACCGAACAAATATCACAACAAAATCGGATTACCCCGTCACCTCTGTCCCTCCCAAGCGTGTGTTGTCCGCACAACTTTGATCTTTGTACCGATTTTTTTTGCGCGCGGTTTTAAAAACCCCGATCAACGCGGTTTCGGCTTTAGGCAAACAAACGTTGTTTGTTGAATTGCATCCCCCCCATCGTCTCTGCCTCTCCCTAGTGTATGTTGTCCACAATTTTTATCTTTCCTACCGCGCGGTTTGGCAAACCCCGGACAGTGCGGTTGCAGCCTTAAATTGGAGGGTTTTTGTTCATGGTTCCGCAAGCTCCGATTACCTATCATATCAAATGCAACTTTTAAAAATAATACACATAAGGCACGTAAAACATTAAAATAAAAATAAATAAACATAGAATAAAACATTCTTCTTCTTTATGGCACGATAGCCCGACGTCGGGCCTTGGCCGCCTGGATTGAAAACCTCCAATTGTCGCGGTCACGCGACCTTGTCCTCCAGTTCCGAAAGCCTAGCATCTGGTGGGCGTCCTCACATACAGAATGCCCCCATCGGGCTCTCGGTCGTCCACGCAATCTGGCTCCGTCCACTCGTTGCGCGTTCATCACCTTTTTGGGCATGCGATTGTCGTTCATCCTTTGTACATGTCCTGCCCATTGCAGTCGCTGCAATTTCACGATCTTCGACACCTGTAGCTCATCATACAGCTGATACAACTCAAGATTGTACCGGATGCGCCATTCACCTCGTTCACGAACGGCCACGAAGATTCTTCGGAGAACCTTTCGCTCGAATGTGTCCAACAGGTGTTCAGAGTTGCGGATTAGGGTTCATGCCTCGCAGCCATAGCATAGCACAGGTCGGATTATGGTTTTATACACGTGGAGCTTCGTCTTCCTGTGCACCAGCTTCGAGTTCGTAATTTGGAGGACCGCAAAGTAACACTTATTAGCTAGTTGTATCCGTCGCATTATCTCATCTGTTTCGTTGGCGTCCTTTGACAAATTGCAACCCAGGTAAGTGAAGTTGTCTACATATTCAATATTGAGGTCCCCCACTGTGATGCTTGAATTGACTGGCGTTCTAGTTTTTGATTGCATCATGACCTTGGTTTTAGATTCGTTGATATGTAGCCCAACTTCTTTGGCGGCGTTATTGAGATTATGCAGAAGGCTTTCTGCATCACCCAATCTTCGAGACATGATGTTGATGTCGTCGGCGTAGGCTACTAGTTGAGTCGATTTAATGAGTAGCGTTCCGCTGCTGTCCAAATTCCTGGCTCGAATCACATACTCCAGAGAATAAAACATTAGAAACACAAAAAAACTTGAGACACCCGTCCTCCAACGTTAAATTTGCATTCCGTCTACCGCAATACGCATAAATCATACCTTCATAACATTGTTTTTCACATACTTCTCACAATCAAGCGATATACGATCTATAAGCTTAGCGCCTCAAGAACCATAATTTAAATTGAATTATTTCGAGTACAATACCTTCAACCGTGTGGCGTTTGTCAACCTACATATGCAACACAACATATTATGCCCACTTGAGACAGTTCAATGCAACCAGCCGCTCTCTTTAAATTTTAATTAAGTTGCAACAACTGCAAACTGCATTCCACGCTGCCACCAACTGCAACACCGCTGCCTGCACCTTCTGTCCACGGAGAACAATATATTTTCAATGAATAGTATGGTGAAGTGATCGTGTAATGAATTAGCAAAGACAACATTCTTGACCTCCTACCTATAATACCGAATCAAGCTAGAGTGCCAGGCCCGCGTCGACATCGACACCAAACAAAGAATCCACCTTAACACTTGAGCAAATCACTTAGCGCATTTAAAGCATAGTTGACATGACCAATGCGAGTCACCACCGCACTATTAGCGAAAAGGTGAGGTGTTAATGGAAAACTTTACAAGGCTATTCACTTGATCATACATTACCTAGGTCTAGTGAAGTGATTGATTAAAGTCCAAATTGCCCTGCTCATTACAGAGCGGTGAAATATGTTTGTTTAGTGTTTTCAAAGTGGGCGACAAGTGTTTATGCGGAAGCTTTAGAATGTTTTTTTGTTTTAGATAAAAATTATGAAAACTGAACGCAGGCAAAAACAGTAAAGATCGGGTGAAAACATATAATTTTGATGTGACCACCGTTAGACTCTTTTGTCAAAAGAAAGCTGCATCAGCAGGAGTCAAGAATACTGAGCTTCTTACATATCTGAGCAATCACCTTAGTTGCGCACACTTGGGTGTTCAGATGTATAAGAAACTAAACAGAAAATTGACCTCTGCGGCTAGGTTAACTGAAGACTGAAGGTTTTATGTTAGTTAACGAAACGTCAGCGATGTCTGGTATCAGGACTGACTCAACGACCTTAGGATATCGTATACAAAGATTGAGATCTATGCTTCTGGACAACGAATTTGAGGGTCCTCATAACGGTCTTCAACTGCCTTGGATGTCCGACCCTTAATGTGAGCTGATTGACATATTGAATCTAAAGGTTCATTTCAGTGTTTTGGGGTAGTCATTAAGAATCTCCTACTGAAAACGGAAATCGGTGAATACAACTCTGCACTCTCGTGTCACCTACATTGAAAAATTTATTTATCAGAAGGAATACACGAATACACGATGGCTGTGTTCCTGGACATTGAAGGCGATTACCGAAGCACTTCGCACTCTCCACGTTGACTAGTCAATCTGGATACTAGTGAATACACTATCCCTCGATTTACACGGAAGGTTGGTTCCTGAAAAAACTGTGCAAATCGAGATTCTCTATTTTATATGGGAAATCCGTGTAAATCGAAAACATGGAGTAATACGTGTAAACATAGCTTTATTTTAAGAAATGTAGGCAAATATAACAAAAGTAAACATAAATCATTCACAAGAAAATATATCATATAAATTGACAGTAGTAATTCAGTTTTGAAGGCGTGAACCGCTGTGCATATCTGTGGATGTGTTCTAAGTTTCGTCGTTGTTCTCGCCTATTGTCTCAAGCGACAAGAACGTAGCAGCTGCTAGAGTGAAGTTAGTGGGTGAAGCGGGACATCGGAACAGGTGGTACACATCGTGAGGCGCACCACCGCAGCTCGGACAAATGTTCTAGATGTCCGGGTCTATTCGAGAATTAAGGCGCGAACAAAAGCTCGGCCTAAGCTGCGCTAGTGTCGCTCTTTTGGCTCTCGGGAGCCTAGTCTCCTCAGGCGATATAGCTGGTGGGGGCGCTGAGAGGACTCTATTCGTACCTTATCTCCCTATTGATCGATTCACAACGGTTGTGTGAATATCTGCGATGGCTGCATGGTATGTTTTGTCATAAAATATATCGGGAGGTACCCGTTTGTATTTGTGGACATTTCTCCCGAAATCTCTTACTCCACTCCTGAAATGTCGTGGAGGGGGAGTTTTGTCCATGAGATGATGGTCTGGGTGATCTTCTCGACAGCAACCGACCAGCTATTGTAGAGACAGGAGAAGATTATGATCACGCACTGGTAACATGCTGGTTTCCTGATGAAGATGATCTTAGGAACATGGGCGTAGCCATGATTTCGGTCAGGAAGGGCAAGCCCGAAATTTTTTCTTTCTTCTTCCTTGCCTCGTTCTTTATACCGCTCCATGGTTTCGCGTTGCTCGACCTGCAGTGTAGGCACATCGCCCGTTTTGGCGATAATATCTCAGCATATTTCTACAGGCAGCTCTATCTTGGATCGTGTCATCGCCGAGACCAATGCGTTGTTGTTGCTTTTTCATTTGACGCATCCAGGTGTTCTTCGGTCTGCCTCTGGCCTTGGGTCCATCAAGTGGAACTTCCATTGATATCGCTTTCTTTGCTGGGTTCTCAGGCGGACGCCGTTGAACATGGCAATACCAATCCATTTGTCGGTCTTCGAGCTTTTCGGTGATTGGTTGGTCTATGGAGAAGCTGCCTCGGATATAGCTACTCTTGATGTGGTCCCTTTTCGTTACACCAACTGACATGCGTAACATTTTCATTTCAGTCGCTGTCATTTCTTTCGCGTAACCTTCATACATGGTCCAGCATTCTGATCCATACATGAGTGCGGGACGTACAACCGTTTTGTACAACTTGCCCTTTAGCTTCAGTGGCATTTTCTTATCGCAGAAAACTCCAGAGTTTTCTCGCCACGTCATCCACCCAACCTTTGTGCGATGTTTGATGTCATCATCGCATGTAGCTCCGTTGTTCACCATCGAGCCAAGGTACTTGAACTTGGTACATGACTTAAGCTGCTCTCCTTTGACGTACATTTCTGGTATCGGTGCATCTGGGTCTGAGAATGGGCAGCATAAGAACTCAGTCTTTGTTATACTTACCCTCAGTCCATGCTCCTCCAGAATGTCACACCATTTTGTAAGTGCAGCTTGCAAGGCAACGATGTTTGGGCTACTGAGGACTATATCATCGGCAAAAAGAAGAGATATTTCTAGGCCGTCGGAGATACGTGTTAATAAGTAGCACATGATGATGTTGAAGAGCAACGGACTCAATACACTGCCCTGGTGTACTCCGACATTCATTCAAAATTTTTTCAACGTCATGATTTTCTTTGGAGTTGAAATTGCCGGTCGCGAAAATATTGTTAGGCAAATTTTAGAGCCACATTTTAAGAAAGGACAGTCGAGAATGATTTTCTACACCACTTAACGAAAAATGGCCCCTGCACGTGTTTAGACTTTTACTGGTGATTATGATTACATTCCACTGGCCTCCAATTTCAGCTTTTTAGAATGTAGCTCGTCTATATTTAGTGCTATTTTTGTCTTCGGACTACATATTCCCCCCCCCCCCCCTTGTAATTTAAAAGAAATAGACAAAGCGATCAGTTTGTGTCTGTCACTGTTTTTCTTCTGACCAAAATTTATAAATCTTTTTTTTTTTTTATAGAAGTACGGTCTAAGATTTTGATAAGATTTTCTCCAAATTTAACAAAATATTGACTGTGGTTAAATTTAGCTGCAAAATGAATCTTGATCAAAGAACTTGAAAGACACGGAAATATGAGACTCGTTATTTACAAGGTCCTTAACCCTTTCCCGGACAGAACGTCTATAGACGTCCAATTTTGAGCATTTGACATACAAATCGTGTCAAATTTTGGCGTTGTGTCATACATATTTTAGTTTTCTAGACTACAGTTTCAGCAGCAGAAAATTTTACGTAGTGCCTGGAATCAAACTCGCATTTTTACGCATTCAAGCATTGTAAAATTCAGCGATTTTTTTTATTACATCATCGGCCAGGGGGAGGGGGCAACCGCTCCTACCTGCCCCTCTCTGCCTACGCCCATGCCTAGGACGACATCAGGTGGGAACACGCAGAGCAGCGTTCTGGCATGCCTGGATCTTATTCCGATTTGTGTCACAAACGGTTTGTAACTAATTTTGTCACAATTTTATTTTATTAAAGCTTTGTAGCTCCGTCTTGTCTTCATCAGTGTCATTAGCAAAAACACCACTTCAACATAAAATTGGCAAAACAACACTTTTAATCAAATACCACTTCAACGTTGTCGTACTGAATGTGGGCGCATTGTCAATCAACAGTAGAGCTTTAAATGGCAGGCATTTCTTAGTTAAATACCGTTTGACGTCAGGTATGAATATTTTGTTGAACCACTCAGTAAAGAGCGTTGCAGTAACCCATGCCTTTTTGTTAGCCCTCCAAGAAACAGGGAGATGATTTATATTTAACCCCTTAAATACTTTAGATTTGTTGATCATTATTAAAGGCTTCATTAAAAAATAGTCTCCCGAAGCGTTGCTGCAAAACAATACTGTGAATCGACTTTTCATTTAGAAAAACCGTGCAAAAGTGAATTTTGCATCGGCAATATCGTTTAAATCGAGAAAATTGTTTTTTTTTTTTTTTGTAAAACCCATGTAAAACTGAAATCGTGCAAAAAAAGTGCCGTGTAAATCGAGGGATAGGTGTACGCTGCTGACATCTAGACGCACTGGGCTCAACGTTTGTATAGGTATGTTTGTAGAGGTACCCCACAAGGTGGTATTTTATCTCCCCTACTCTGGAACACAACAATCAATCAACTGGTTGTGGATATCAAAAGGATTGGATGCAAGGTCACTGCATATGCTGACGATGTGGCCATAGCTGTTAAAGGTTAGTTCACGGAAGCCCTCAGTGGACTGCTTGAACACGCACTATCTTTTTAACAAACTGAGCTGACCTCAGTGGCGTTGGACTTAATCCAGCTAAAGCGCTTCCGTTTGGTGTATTTTTTAAATTTTTCAGTCTGATTGTAAAGTGGCTATTCCAAGTTTAGAACTTGTATGCGACTCATAGTTAACCAAACCCAAAAATTCCACAAAGGTAGTTTTTCTCCACCTTATCGTCTGTTATTAACTCGACACTTTTTTCAGAGTATGCGCCCTAGAGTGCAGCTCCTACAATATACCTGTTTTGTGGTCGGTCTGGCACTGGTATTAATTATTGTCAATGATCAACTAAACCAATATCAGGCACATTCAAGTTGTGAGAAATTGCGAAACAGAGACTCACCTAATAGCTTTCAAAATTATCAAGTAAATCTGAAAGAGAATGACAACTGATCTGTTTCGTAAAGTTATTGCGCATTTTACTCTAAATTTTGCGTTTGGCAACACGACAATTCTGCTATTTCGGGTTGTTGACAACGCTAAATTTAGCAAATGTCACACCACTAGATCTATAAAAGCGAGCTTAGCTATACCAATACATACCCAAAGATGGGCTAATCAGCTGGTTTTAAAATTGCTTCGTCCTACTCTGTCCATTGGAATTTTGCGTTCAAAAAATGTTAAATATTTGTGCGGCTGAGGTTCATGAATCGCTTTCTACAGAAAATTGTTTGTACACGAAACATGAAATCAGTTTCAAAATCACATTCATGACTAATGTACATAAGTTCGAAGCCCACATTACCTATCACATACAAGATTTGCGCCTCATTTATTTGTGCTGCAGTTTCCCCCGTCCACCTAATTTGAATTCGACTGTAGTCACATCTCAGTATGATATTACAAATGTGTGACTTCGCTGCGGTCAGAGCCTCACTTGGAGTTTCTGAAAATAATCGTCAATACACATTTCATAGGCCGTTCAGTTTTCGGCAGATCTACATCGCTCCATAGTGTCGCATTGCTCGGCCTGCGACATAGCACGTCGCCCGTTCTGATAGTTCTCAGCCTATTTCTATAGAGGCAGCTCTATTTGAGATCGTGTCATCGCCAAGACCAAAGCGTTCTTGTTGTTGTCGAGGACATTGGTAAACTATAAAAATGCAATAGAGGCTGCAGGCTGGTAAGCACAAGATAAATTTATTTTCTGTTTGAATTTACTGGAGACACTCTCTCGTGTAACGGTAATTATTCAAAAACTTCCAGTTGTATCGATGTTTTCTTCGCCTGTAAAACAAATTTAAAAAAAAGGAGTGGTGTTACATCGGCGTTTAGGCCGGAATAGGTAGGCACCAAGGAGACCATTCGGAAGGAAGTGGAGGCAGCGGTACCAACACATCAAACGACGTCGAGGCTAGCAGCAGCACAGACGAAGACCGTGAAGGAGCTCAAGCAGCAAGGAGTCTTCTACCTTCGAACGGACAAGGGAAATGCCGTCGTGGTGGTGGACAAGGAGGATTACGATTCAGCGATGTTCGAAAAACTCAATTCAGGGGGTTACTTCGAGCTGCGCAAAGATCCTCTTCATGAGTCTATCAAGAGAGTTGAAAAGGTGTTGAAAGAGCGCTCTTCCATCATCGATCAACCCTCCAAACTACGAATGCGGAACCCTGCCCGGTCGAGGATAAAGGGCCAACCTTAACGTAAAGTGCATAAGCCCGGTAACGAGTTCAGGGAAATCGTCGCAGCCACTAACTCCCCGACGCTGAACATCGCGAAATAGCTACTCCAGAGATTCAACAATCTAGGCGGCAGCGGAACCATAAGAAGTTTGTCGAGCAGGAAGGACCTCATCGCCAAAATCAACAACGTGCGCTCAATTTCACCAGAAGAGCAGCTGGTATCGTTTGACGTTAAGGCGCTCTTTCCCAGCATCCCGGTAATGGATGCTGTCACCCACCTGGAAGAATGGCTGCCATCGAAGGGCCCTTTGTCGCCTGCCTGGAGGAGATAAGTTAATCTACTCATCAGACTCGCCAAGGTGTGCATGACAGAGAACTCACTCACTTTCCGGGGCTGGTTCTACAAGGGTACCAAAGGGGTAGCTAAATGAGATATTTATGAACAGTGTAGAGGGACAACTGGAGGAGAGGAAACAATTACCGAGATTCTGGGTAAGATACGTGGACGACTTGCTGGCAATCATCGACAAGGAGCAAGAACATCCAATTCACGATGGAAACAGAGGACAATGGTGAGCTTCCATTCCTGAACCTTATGATCATCAGGAATAACGGCGGTATCGAGTTTGATATCTATCCGAAACCAACACATATACACAGCGCACTATCCCCTCAAATTCCAACCATTCCTTCCCACAGAAGATGGCGCCGTTCCACTGCATGATTCACCGCATATACACAGTCCCGCTGAGCAAGGAGCGAATCGAAAAGGAGGAAGCACATATTATGGAAACCGGCCGGAAGAACGGATATGAACTACGGGTTATATCAAATCTCATTAGGAAGAAAAAGGCTAGGATATATATGATTTGGGAATTTATCGAAGCAGACCACTACTATTTGGGTCCATTTTCGTCCCCTCAATGATTTCCAGAAATCGACTGATAATTATCGACTTCTTCCTTCATAACTGAGTCCTGTGTGATGCATAGCATATCTTTGAAGCTAAGTTCCCTCATGGGTTCCACACTTATTGTGGACTTACCTAGTATCCTTAGCCTCCTACTACCTAGTGCTGGGCACTCATATACAATGTGTGCTGCCGTCTCAGCCTCTTCCAGACATAGTCTGCATATATCATCCTCCGCGATTTTCATCTTAGATAGATGCGCTTTAAAATTACCGTGCCCTGTTACTAAGGCAGTTATCCAACTTAGGCTACTCCGTGTGTAGCTGGGCACTTATTTGGCTTTCCTCCCTAGTGGACTGGTAATTGCGTTACGACTTACGAGCCTGTCTACAAGTGGATAACCTTCGCCATCGTTGCCGATGGATGAAATCAATCCAGCCTTTCCCAAAGCAATTTTTCCGGTCCTTGGAACTTTTCTGCTAATCCCTCTTTTGCTAAGGTATCGGCAATTTCGTTCCCCAATGTACCTATACGTGTCCTTTAACCCACATTAGCGTAACTTCGTTGATTGCAGCACACTCATTGTCTTTCTGGACACACTCCAGTACCAATTTTGAATTGATGTTGGATTGCTGCTCACTACCACAGGTAGTAGGCATTACTACTCTTAAATCAAAGGTATATAAATCCAGTCAACACCAAATGGAAACTAGTGGATCTGTACCGAAGAAGGGCACAACTGGTGCTCGAAAGCTTTTGAAATTCTTATTAATAGTCAATTACCTCAATAGCTAAACTCGCATAACCTTATCAGTGACAGTAAATGCGGTTTTTATGATTCTCTTTCAAACGGTGGCCCGATAACATATCTCCCCAGAGAGATGGAATAGTTGTCTCCACAACTTTGGTGAAGCTAACGTGGTTGCTTTGAATATATCAAAGGATTTCGAACGTGTTTGGCATCCAACTCTACTATCAAAACTATTTGCTTTTGGTGTCCATCCCCCATTATTAAGTTGGGTTAGAAGTTTCCTAACTGACCGGTCAATTGCCGTTGTACTAGACGGCGTAAAATCTTCTGTTCATCCAATTATCGCTGGAGTGCCACAGGGCACTGTCCTGTCGCCAACTCTTTTTCCAATCTTCATCGATGACCTCTTGGCCTTAACATCCAGTGCTATTCATAGTTTTGCTGACGAGATGGGTCAACTTTTCTAGCAAGTAAACCGCCTAAGACCTTTATTCATCCCCGACCTTTAATGATGATTATGGTCTCGCTATTTTGAGGCATTGAGATATTTGGAAAGAAATTTCGCTATTTTCACGTGGACGAGATGCCAAAGGTTTCACTGGTATTTTATACGAAAAATGTAAAACCCTAGCTAGGACGAGATAGAGAAGGCATTTTCGCGGTTTAGGCGATAGGAAATTCAATTGATAATCACCTGTTGGTGGATGAGTTGAACAAGTCATTATCGATGCTTTTAATGAAAATTGCTCTTGAAATAGAGTGGCAACCCTTTTTCTTTAAGTGATTCGATTGAAAAGTGTTCTGGTATTCTAAAGCCACTATAGAAAAGCTAAGTGATTCGGTCACCTGCATAAGGACCAGCTTTATGCCAGTGACTTGCGCCATATTCGAAGCTTATAAGTCCCTCGAACCAAATCATCGAACACTTACTCAATTGTCCGAACCACACCGGTACGCCGGACGGTGCGGTACAAAAGATAAAAGTTGTGGACGACACACGCCTGGAAGCGACAGAGCCAATTGGGGAATTCAACGAACAAACAACGTTCGTTGCACCGATCGTCAGCGCTGGGTTTGGCAAACTCGGTGCAGTGTGGGATCGCGATAAAGTTGACATTAAAACCATGGTAGATCAGCCTTCGCTGACAGGTTCAAGAGATACAGAGATAAGATCTTAGGTCATGTCACGATGTCGAAGTTTTAAGATATGCTCAAATCCAGGTTTACACAGAACGAATATGAGGATCAGAATCGCCAATGACTTAGCGACCTTATTCACAGCGGATTAATATGAGCACAATTCATATTTTTCTATAGCGAGTAAAACTCAGATGCACGGTTAAATATGCTGGTGTATTTTTTATACCAACTGATGGTATAAAGCTCATTCATACATTTTTTAGTATAAATTTTAATAAACAGCGATGTATAAATTTTGTTTATATTAATTTTTATAAAATTTATCCGAAGCTTGTATTAAAATATTGAATTCGAGATGTTCGTATAAAAATTATACGAAGCTGTTACAAAATTAATCCAAAAATACTATTGAAAACTATGCAGCATTTATCTGAATCTTTTATCAGAACGTGTTATTGATTTTATACTATAAATTACAACTTGCATACCAATCGAGAATTCGTTTAATAATATTGAACTGATAGAAAAATTTTATACCAAAGTGAGGTAAAGTTTATCCTAAATTGTACATTTCTGAAAAAATTCATTGCATTCGCATTTGGAAAGGTGGACTTCGTGCGTCGCTGTGGCGCACCTGGTTGAGAGTGCATGCTAGTAATCTAGAGGTGCGGAGATCGAATCTCGGCGTGGTCAAAAATTTCTGTATGTGCGGATAGAAAATATACGAGTACAGTGCCTGCAACAGTATGTCCCAGAAGGGGTTTTCTGCAGGCATACATTATCCTTCAGATCTAAATGAATGTCCTTTTTTTTTAAATTTTGAATAAAAAAATTGTATAGTTTTTATCATATATCTGGATAAATACTATTTACACCTTATTCGGATTATTTTTATATTGTTAGCTTATAAAAACATTTATACACAATTAGCATGAACTGTATAGCTTCTACTGATAACTTCGATTAATAAAGAAGCTTGGTAAAATTTTTATACAGAAAAGTCTATGGAACTACATATATGTATACCAAAATTTATAAAGTTTATACCATTTTTTTTAACCGTGTGCCAAGTTATTAGTCTCGATAAAGGTACGTTGTCCTCGACACGACTGCACGTTTTTAGAATGAGAGCAAAATGAGTTTTTATATGAAATGAGCGAGTCGCTGCTGCTAGAGCCGATACAGTCGTGTCGAGAACAACGTACCTTTAAGGTGTATTTTCCTCGGCACGACCCCGGCGGCGGCTCTAGCGACAAGCTAACCATCTACAGGTATACCGTCAGGGGGGCACTTAGCCTTTCGGCCTTTATCTCCCGGTCCCTCGAAGTTTTTTTTCATTTCATTTCATTTTTATTTAAAATATTCAACAGGTTTTATAAATACATATACTCTTAAAATTAACATAGATAATTCAATTCCCGTGTAAAGCGCCTCCAAAAAGCAAAGCTTGTAGTAGGAGACGTTATATAATATAATTTACAATCTGCCAAATTTTCTTAAAGATAACATTTTTTCAATTCAACATTTTCTTCGTACATTTGGTTTACATTCTTATTTAGTTTTTCATCTAATTTTTGATAGAAACATATCTAGTATGTACATTCCAAGTAACCGATATAAAAGTCAATTTAAGAACTTAAATCTGTTTGTGAATTCTGCATTGGACAAATTAAGAAGCCAGTATCTAATTCTGTATTTAAAAACTAATAAATGAATGCTTTGTCTAATTGCCAGTGGAATTTCATTAAATGATCTGGGGCCAGTATAATTCAAATATCTTTGACTATGTGTTTTAGTACAGAGTGGTACTGCCATTCTGATTTGATTGTACCTTGTATTACGAGAATGGTTTGAAGGCGTATGAGTCCCGTGATTAAATGTGCGACACAACACTGATTTTAGGTATAGCCTCCTCACTCCTAATACTCTAGTTATCTCAAATAGTTGTGTTGATGGAAATAGTCGAGGTAGGTAAAATATAACTTTAAGGATGTATTTTTGTGTCACTTTAAGTTTTTCAATGTGAGTCTCAAAAGTCCCTCCCCATGCCGCAATGCAATATATTGCATTACCGATTGCACCAATGCATAATAAATTGTTTTTAGTTGGATTGTGTTAAGTACTCCACGCATCGAATAAAATACGCTTATGTACTTGCGTAATTTTAAATTTACATGATCCACGTGTTTGTCCCATCTTAAATTCACTGCGTGACACCAAAAAACCGTCAAAAAAACTGAATGCTATTTTGGTTAGCTATTGGTTCCCATATGACAAAAGTGCAATTAATTTTTTTCCTGACCCTCAGGTTTTCGAGTTACACGCCGAAATCTTTTTTAATGGTCCTCATATGGTATCTGCTACTCAATTACTGCAAATTGCAATAAAATAAGTAAATTTCTTATCAGTATCCTTAAGAGGACTCTTGGCAATAAAAATCACTGAAAATAAATATAATTTGCTCGGTAATTTTATTTTTTTGCCCTTTTATTGTGACTTAAAACCGTGAAAAACCATATTTTTTATCTTTTGGCGGCTACATATCTTTACGTAACTTTTATATTTATTATATTTTTACCTGATATACTCGTTTTTTATTATCCCTATATTATCCCTTTTGTTTTTACCTGTCATATTCTTTTTTTATTATCCTTATAATGCCCCTTAAAGCGCAAAAACCGTCAGGTACAAAAATTCAAAAAAAAAATTAAAAAAGATATTGTTATGGTATAAATAGCACGTGTTGTAATAGTTTTACTTTAATTGGTTTACAATATGGATTCTGAAAGAAGTATTCGCAACCTGTGCAAAAATTTCCCAAATAAATTTTGCTACGTGTGCGGCAAATATATTTTTAAATCGCTAGAGAGAAAAGTAACACAAAAATTAAGGGATGCTTATTTCGAATGTTTTGGCCGCGTTGTGTGTCAGGATAAGCCTTGGATATCCGATTTTTTTTAAATATCGTGCGTATGTCACTGCACTCTCAAAAAACTGGAAAACGAGAAATGCCTTTCGTGGTTCCAGCACTTTGGAGCGAGCCTAGCAATCATCACGACGATTGCTATTTTTGTGTGTTCGATTTGCGGGCAGCTACGAAAAAGCATAAGTATAAAGTGGAGTACCCTATAGTGAGATCTGTCACGAAACCTGTGCCTCATAGTGTAAACAGCACTATTCGCCCTCCTCACAGTGATAAAAGTAACGACCCTCAGGATACACAGTTTTTCCCCTCTCCTACATCAAGCGATCAGCGAAAACCACACCTAATTCGCCAAGAGGAATTGAATGATTTGGTACATGGACTTCATTAAAAGCTGTTATAAAAGGATTCTTAGGAAATCACGAAGCCGAAAACGCAGAACTTTTAGTACCAAATATGTTTAGACGCATATAAAGAGATGGGGTGCAGAATGTCTATGAAAATTCATTTTCTTCACTCCTATTTCTCTTTCCTTCCTGAGAACCTTGGAGCCGTAAGTGATGAACAAGGTGAGCGGTTTCATCAGGACATAAAAAGGTTTGAGGAACGTTTTCAAGGTCATTGGGATGCAGCGATGTTAAGAGATTATTTTTGGCGCTTACAGCGAGAAGACAATTCTAAACATAAGAGAAAAAGTTGATTTTTTTTAATTTTTCCCTTAAAATAAATGTGTTTAACAATTAAGTTTATAATTTTAAGTATTTAGATATGTTTATTATATTGTTTTATTTCCGTTGTACCAAAAAAAAAATTAATAAATAATAACCGATTTGTTTGGAACTTTATTTTGTATTATTTTCTGGGAATATCAATATCTTTCCATATCTCTGAAACTGGGGGGTCAAGGGAAAAAGTAAATATGAGGTTTTAGTAAGGATTAGATAAGAATTAAAAAGAAAAAAAAATTGGAGATGACGGTTATTTTTTTTTTAATTTGTCACACAGTGTTATTATCAATATTATTACTCCTAAGTAGTTAGTTGAATCTGTTAGCATTAATTCTTCACAGCGATTGGAGCATTTCTCAACATCTTCATTTTTGCAATTAGTGGCATGCACTATAAGTTTGCTAAATGAGGGTTGACCAGCAGCTGTTATAGGAAACGCCATTATCTTGGTTTTTACTATACATATTCAACTTAAGCTTATGGGTATACAACCATTTTTGGATTTGTATTAAATGATTGATACTAATTCTTTTACTTTCAACCCAGTGCGGTGTAGATGTAAGTAAGACGGTATCGTCGGCGTAAGCAACTATTTGACACGCCCCACAGTGCGTCGAATGTATGGAGTGGGTGGTCAAAAATCAATATCTTAAGAACGCGTTTACCGATTTTTATGAAATTTGGTGGATGTGTTTAGCTAGTTAGGTTCTCAATTCTGTATAAAATTCAAGATGAATAAATGATGGATTTTTGAGATATTGATAAAAATGTGAGGGAGATAAATGGTATAAAGATAGGCTATAATATAAAAATTCGTAACTTGGTAACCGGTTAACCAATTTTCCTGAGACTTGGCTATTATTTAAAGTAAAGAATATACATTAGTTGGTAAAAAAATTATTATCCGGGAACAACTGAGATATTTAAGAGAGAAATCTATGAATTTTACCCATTTTTGGGGGCTTTATAAAATGCCTAATATCTTTCAAGAACACAAATTTAAACTTATTATTTTGTCACTCTGACATTGCTCAAGTGTCACTATTTAAAATATACAAATTTCAAAGAAACGGAGTTTAGCGATTTGGAGATATAGTGGTTCAAAAAATTAAATAATTCAGTGATAAGCATCCTCCGAAGTCGTGTTTCGCTAAAATATTTTTTTTCTTTTTTTATTTTTTTTTTATTTTATAGAATAACAATAATATTAACAAAATACATGCTTATAATTTATTCTGACTCATCGTTGCATTCCAAATACAGCAAACTTACATCAAAATTGGCAATGGGAAGTATAATCTAATTGGCTTATATATGAATTGACTTCTGCGTCTATATGATGTTGTTTCTTAATTTTTGGAGTCCGCAGGACGCTAGGAAATGGTCCGAGGTTAAGAGGAGCATTCGCATTAAATCCTTATTGGATCTGGTTCTGGAAAACTTACAAGTGTGAGACAATCGATTCCTTGTAACTTTCTTATGCAGTGCCTCCTAGGCATCCTCAGATAAATTTCCAATCGGCAAATAATTTATTCTGACTCATCGTTGCATTCCAAATACAGCAAACTTACATCAAAATTGGCAATGGGAAGTATAATCTAATTGGCTTATATATGAATTGACTTCTGCGTCTATATGATGTTGTTTCTTAATTTTTGGAGTCCGCAGGACGCTAGGAAATGGTCCGAGGTTAAGAGGAGCATTCGCATTAAATCCTTATTGGATCTGGTTCTGGAAAACTTACAAGTGTGAGACAATCGATTCCTTGTAACTTTCTTATGCAGTGCCTCCTAGGCATCCTCAGATAAATTTCCAATCGGCAAATGGAAAGAATCAATTACCTCAACTCCGTGCACTAAAACCTTGAGCAAACTATTGAACACGGGTATAATTCTAAATATAACCCTTTGGTGTGACCTAGAAGGTCCCCAATTTTTTCTTTATTGATGCTTTGACCACTCGCTGGTACCCTTAAAATTATTCAAAAATTTTCATAAATTTGGCTGAATAAAAATACAAATTACATTAAAAAAGCAAAAATAATTGTAGCTACGCTAAATCTTTCGATGCGTATTTTTTAAATCTCACTTTGAAAGTTTGTTCGTATTTTATAGATTTTTAACGATTTTTTCAATTAATAACAATTTATTGTTATATTATTATAAATATTTTTTACATGATATGGTTTACACTGGACTTCAGAAATCAAATTCCATAGAAAACCATATCCATTGTCTATTTATATTTATATTTTTTAGGTATTTTTGAATTAATTGAATTTTTGATTTAATTAACTAATTAAAATTATTTATAATATTTTTTTTGTTCGTGCTTGAAATTTATTATCTCCTCTATCGCAAAAGTGTGTAAAATCTTAATATTATGGTAAAATGATCACTTTTAGTGACTTTAGAAATAGCCCAGTTGCCATTTTTCAAGGAACTAGTTCAGTAAAAATGCCAATTGCGTAAAAAAAGGCAAAAAAAGGCAAACCAATACTAGTTTAAATTAAAGTAGACACTTGTATCTTTCGGAAAATATCAACCACCCAAAACGTTTTGTGACGTTTTTTTTAATCTCAATTTGAAGTTTTTTTTTCATATTTTAATGATTTTTTTACATTTTTTATTCAATTAAAAGATTTTCAGAAAAAAAAATTATCTGAAGAGTTTTAGTGGAACATACTTATTCTAAAAAATATCATTATGGTTGCCAAAAACTTGCGAAAAGATCGGAAATCGAAGTTAAAGTACAACCTATTTTTTTGCATTTTTTATATTTTCCAACTTTAGTCCATAAAATTACTAAAAAAAGAAAAAATAAAAAAATTTCTTTGACATATTCGGATACTCCAACATGTTCTCTTTGATATTGGCTAACTTTGATTCCGAAGAAAAATAGTCAATTTTTTTATTTTTGCCTATGGAACGACGCACTGTGCGCCCTATCGACTTTTAAGTTGCAAAGCTCATTTACATATATCAGATAGAGTATTGGAGACAGAACAGTTCCTTGCGGCAGACCGAATTCTTTGTTTTGCTGCCAGTCGCCAAACTCGCTATTAACTTTGGTTTTTTGTTGCCTGGAGGTTAGGTATGATTTATATAAGGCTAAGGGCGTGTTGCATATGCCTATTTTTTCTAACTTTTCGAAAAGTAATGAGTGAGAGATCGTGTCAAACGCTTTCGAAATGTCCATAAATATAGCTAATGGTTTGTTACCGTTTTCAGTTTCTTTATAAAGGAAGTTAGTGACTGACAAAACTGCGTGTTCAGTACTTATTCCATTACGAAAACCATACTGATTTGGCGATTAAATTTGGTTCTCTTCTAGGTATTTTATCAATCGCTTTTTTATGCTTTTTTAGAAAATTTTTGAAAGAGTAGTTAAAAGCGATATAGGACTATAGTTTCCCAAATCAGTTTTAGTCCCTCCTTTATGAATAGGAACAACAATCGCCTTCTTAAAGCTGTTTGGAAAAGTGCCTTCCTTTAAACATTTATTAAGTAGCCTGGTTAGTGGTTTACTTATCTCAATTTTAATTTCCTTAAAAATGGAGGCAGTAAGCTGGTCCCACCCGCAGGCTGCGTTTGTTTTAAGCTGTGATATTACTTGCACGATTTCATTCTCTGGGATCTTATAAAAATGAAGGTTATGGGTTGTAGTGATTATTTCGCTACAGTTTGTATTATTCTTTTCGAATGAGTCTGCAATTTGTATTCCTACGTTTATAACATAATCATTGAAAAGATTGGCCAGATTTTTATTAAATTCATTTGGGTTTATATTATTTTTTGGGAGAATCACCTTTGCTGTTTCATCAGAAATGCTTTCTTTATTTATGTTATTATTGATTGTTTTATTTACAAGTCCCCAAAGCTTTTTTGTACTATTTTCGGCATTCGCGATTTGAGTTTGATAGTATTTGCGTTTGACTATGCTTTTAAGTAAATTAAGTTTATTCCTGTAACTTTTGTAGTATGACAATAGCCTTTTATTGAAAGGCTCAGAATTAAGCCTCTTTTTCAGTTTATCCCTGGTACGGATTGAGGATAAAATTCCTTGTGTTACCCATGGTCTTATTGATACTTGTTTACTTATAACGCATTTAGTGTATGTGGACATTGTGTCTGCTATTTTAGTATCTTGTAGGTGTAAGTTTTGGATATAAAAGTCAGAAAACATTATTATAATAATTAATTATTAATACAATATATTATATTTAAAATGTTAATTATTTAGGCATATTTGAAAGTCGGATTCACATTTGATTTTGAATATTTTTTCATTTTCCGCTTTTCGAATAAAAATAGAGCCATTCTTAGCCCAAACATATTTGAAATTATTTTGCTTTGCGAATACTTTGGATTTGGATAAAAGCGATTTGTTAAAAACAGTCAAATGGGCGTTTAGGTAGATCTTATCGTTTTTGAAGCTTTTGTGGATCTTATCCGCAGTTAATTTTGTTTTATTCTTCTTGCTCTGCTCCATCCACACGTTTTGTTCTCCAATTGAGCTAAATTTTACAATTATTGCTCTGGGCTTATCATCTCGAGCTTTCTGTAGACGTCTTGAAATTGATATGGATGTAATGCTGTGAGAAATATCGAGAGCTTTCTCAACTTCTGAGAATATCACATACAAGTCTTCATTTTTCGTCTCTGGGAGACCGGTTATTTCTACTTCTGCATCGAGTTTCTGTTGTTCCATTTGATTGACGTGTGCTGTCAGAGATTTGATTTGCGTTTTCAAAAGTTGGTTTTCCCGAGAAAGATTTTCGCAAATCTTTGATAAGGTGTCGATTTTACTGCCATAGCTATTGATATTGATATCAAAATCGTCGACTTTAGAGCAGCAGTAGTCCAGTGATTTTCGGTATTCGGACAGTTCGGATTTCAGCGTCTTCCTCATTTCAGCTATTACGGTTTGCACGCTATTCTTCACATCATTTATAAGTGCAATTAATTCGCCATAATTGTGATTATCTTCTTCAGATGTTATTGTGCTGCCTCGGCAATTTTGACAAGACCACGACTTCTTCCGCTCCTTCGACAATGTTCGGAAAATTGCTTCCCGGAATCCCGCGCAATCAAAATAGTAGGAATGCTTACATTTTGAACAGTTGATTGCATTCCCTTTTTCCAGGGATTCATCGTTGCATTTGTTACACTTCAGAGATACAGTTGGCATGCTTATGCTTACCCGTGTTGTCCTGCTTGCGTGAAACAATTCGTGCGATGTTCGATATGAACGCTGAGGATGCGGTGCGGTGTTGGATCTGTCGATACGACTACGGTCTTAAGTGCTTGGTAGCTACAGGTTATTGGCCAGATCAGCCTTTTCCTTGCGGCGGACGAGAAACCTTCTGCTTTCCGATAGACTTTATGAGGAGATTGATACGTCTCCAGAAAAATATTGTCGCAAAAACGATTTGGTAATCTATTTTTTTATGTTTAACTAGGAGCTATGTTGAATTCGCTGTTGACAGTTTTTTTGACAGTGTTTGGACCTTCGGCTTTTTACTGACACGATGTTGTTGCCAGACGGGGATTTCTCCATCCGGCGAATGCACTCACCTTCAGGAACCTTCAGGAACCCAACCCCGGGGTTGCATCACTAGCTGGATGACTTGGGTAACAACCTCCAGCCACTACGAGGCCAACACCTTGATGGGTAAGGACCATGGTCCCTTGGGCACACCCATCCCCGTAGTTCACTATTCGCTATAGACTTCTCTATAGCAGTGATCCTCCTTCGGCTCCCTATTGGTTAAGCCTCACGTAAGAATTCAGATGTGCACATCCCAGGCTCGTTGGACCTGTGACTACGAGCCTGTGCATGAGCCACCCGTACATAACTCAGGAGCTCGGGAACGTTACCGCCGAATGGACCGAATGGTCTTTGTACAGATCCTCACCATGGCGTATCAACTGTACCAGGGGCCCCCTTGCGCTGCTAGGTCCGTGGTGGCGCAACTCACCAAAGATCTTTGTCCCACTACATACAGCCATTTCTGGCTGATGTCACAAGGACACCGACCCCCCTGCGGGGGGCTATAGCGACAGCAACCCGCTCATTCCATATAAAAACTCATTTTTAGAATGAGAGAAAAATGAGTTTTTATATGGAATGAGAATGTCGCTAGAGTCGCTGGAGTCGTGCCGAGAAAAATGTACCTTAAAGGTAAATTTTCCTCGACACGACTGGACGACAGCGACTCGCTCATTCCATATTTTGAAAATGAGAGAAAAACGAGTTTTTATATGGAATGAGAGAGTCGCTGTCGTGCGGTCGCGTCGAGGACAACGTACCTGTAAAGTTTGAAGAGAATCTGCTCGCTGAATTTACTAAGCACATAAACAAAGTAAAATTCAGGTGCCGGATCACTAACAAGCGCATAAACTTGTTAGAACGTAGAAATGCTTGTCGTTTCCAAAATAAACGCCAGGCGTGTTCTTGATAGACTGTCATTTATTGTAAATTGTTCTGACTTATATAGTAACAAAATTAACGGTGTTTATATTTTCTCTCATTACAAACAATTAATATTTTCTCTTAATGTCAACTAATTCAATAGAAATGCAAAATATACTAGTAAATAATATTTGAGAGAAAGGAAAAAATGTAAATAAGTAATATTTGTATATAAATGTACACTGTTAAAAATTACTTTCCAAAAGGGAAAATTATATTATTGTTAATCAATAATATACAAATGAACATCCTCCCCCCGCCATGGAACGGTAGGTAGAAGTCGTTGGCATTGCTGGTTCAATCGAACAATCGTCGATGCTTTGGATGTTGGCTGGCTTCACAGTTATCGGCTGCCTTGGAATCGAACCTGATTCTTTTCGACGCTTCACGTTGATTCGGTTGCATAGTGTCGTCAATAACTTCGATAGGTAGTGGAGCCACCTTATGTATTGGTCGCTCAATTACTTGAGATGCTGTTTTAATTTTGATGACTCGAACACGGCCGTCCTTACCCTTTATTGTGTCCACTACTCGTCCAAGAGGCCACTTTAGTGAGGGAGCGTTATCTTCGTGTATCATAACCAGTGTATTTGGTTCTATATTTGCGTGGCTGGTCTTCCACTTTTGCCGTTCTTGTAGCCCATGTAGATATTCAATAGTCCACTTTTCCCAGAAATCATTCTTGAGTTGCCGGACAAGTTGCCATCGCGCGTCGAGGCTGATATTCCTTCCTTGAGCTTGTGCATCCACATTGCTAGTGAGGGGCTCTCCAATAAGAAAATGCCCGGGAGTAAGCGCGGTGAGGTCACTGGGATCTGCAGACATCGGCGTAATGGGTCTCGAATTCAGTATAGCTTCGATCTCTATTATTAATGTCTCCAACTCTTCATAAGTTAAACTTGCTGAGCTGATCTGTAGTTGCATAAGCCGTTTTGTGGACTTTACCGCGGCTTCCCACAAGCCGCCGAAGTGAGGAGCTCGTGGAGGAATAAAATGGAATGTTATCCCTTTATTTGCACAGACGGATGAAATTTCACTCTGGGCGTTTTTTGAATATATTGCGTCGTATATTTCGTTGAGTTGGTTACTGGCCCCAACAAAGTTTGTGGCGTTGTCTGAATAAATGTTTAGACAGTGCCCGCGACGACTGATGAATCTTCTTAACCCTTTAACGACTATAGGCAAATATATTTGCCCGGAAGTTTTTGACATTTAAAATTGTTCACGTTAAAAATATAACAAAATACTCCGAAGGAAATTCATAAATGAGAGTTGGGGCAACAACATTATTATGGGTATAATTTCCTATCTGACCCGCTTTGCTCCCAGGGGCCCCCAAAGTTAAGTAAAAAGTAGTCACAGTTCAAGGGGCTGTAATGTAACGGTAAAATCGAAAAAATGGATGAGCCTCAAATTGTGCATTTAGTCTATCCCTTCTCTTTGTAAAATTGCAACGTTCCAGATTTTTCGGAGTTCAGTGAACTCGTACAGGCATAAAATAAGTTGGGCAAATATATTTGCCTATGGTCTGAAACGGAACAAACAATGTCTTTTTTTATTACATTTGCAACATTTGGAGTTAGAGTCGCGAAAATGAATAGTGTAAGAAGGTTTTCGCACTTGCACTTAATTGTGGTGAGTTCATCGAATTTGTAATGGGGTAAATTTAAAATTTTATGAATCTGAAAGGTCAAATAATTTGCGGTATATAGCGTTCATAAATGTAAAAACCTTCTACCTCACGACAGCTTTTTTTTTCAGCAACCAAACGAAATATATAAACTACTTCTTTACGAATCTAGAGATTATGGCAAGAAAACGTTGTCAAATTCTATTACTACATTTGGTCTTTTCTGGAAATAATATTTAACAAATCAAGGCTAAGTATAAAAATTGTCATTGATTTAGAAAAATCTGCTGTATCTCCAAAACGCCTCATCTACTCCTAATACAGACAGTTTCAAAAAGAAGCTCAGCTTTATTTACTCCCCCAATGCAATTCGGCGCCTCTATGTGTCTGAAACTGGCTACACAACTTTCACGTCTACACTGAAAAAAAAAAACATTTATAACCTCGGTGAGTTTGTTGTATTACATATTAATGCCCATCGACATCAAAGAAAAGGGTTGAAATTTATGTTGACAGTTTTTTGTAAGGGTCGATCAATTGGCCATTCTCTAGCAACATTATAATATGGCTGTTGGACAATTTCCGGCAGATAATGAAGCAAGGGTACATCGGTTTCTATGCAGTGGGGAGCATATCTGCATATTTGGGCATTCGGCGGCTTAGTTGAAGAAAAGTCACTCTATCTCTTAGTTTCCGAAGCGTGGGTTCGAGTCACAATGTGACCATGGATGTTTGTGGTGCCCCCCTTTAGATCCTCTGCCCTAATTACCCTAATTTCCCTTCCACCAAGACTATGCTTGAATTAAAGGGTTATCCCGTAAAGCCTTGACATCGACATAAAAAAAATAAAACATAACATCTTCATCTGACCGACTGATACAATTCAACTTAAACGGGCGCGGTTTGTCGCTACATAATTTACCAAAATATACGTAATGTGCCTGTTTGCTGTCAGCTATTACATACAAAAAGGAAAGTTTGCTCTTCGATATTTTTCGAATTACGTAAGCATATACAATACTCTACTGTTACCCATAGCTATTCTACAAAAATCCGCACCGAATATCGAGCCGGTTTGCCGGAGGAACACATCTACTTTAGTAGACCACGAGTCCACCCTTTTCCAGAGATGATCAGGATTGGCCTTTTCAGGAAATAACTCTTCATAAAATGGGAAACCGAGAGATTTTGAAAGTTTGTCCTTGTGGTACTTTTATGGATGAATATGACTGCACAGATGTACTTTGTACCCAACGTAATGTGTCCTTTTGCTCCACAACATCTCGCGATTGCTTCAATATTTACCACACATAACATTAATTGTTTTCAATAAGGATCTTTACTTTTAAAATACATGAATTGCACGTCACAACGCCGTTATTATGATCAGTCGTTTTTAGGTGATTAAATTCCCTTTCAACCCACAGGCAAATATATTTGCCAAGTGAAATGAGGGGTAAAATCGGGGGCTAGGGGCACAATTTTTGGTGACATAACTACTATTGACCTAGTGATCACGAAAATAAAGCAAAAAATAAAATCGCTTCGGCCAAAAATGTATGGTCCTCAAAGGGTTAAAGCACCTAGAAACGCAATTGTGCTAAGGTCCGACACAAGCTCAAGGTGAAGAGCCTTGGTAGCAAAACAGCAAAATATTGCCACATAGGATTTAACGGGTTTCTTCCCTCTGATCTTGAAGTGCGTCCAGAAAGGTCCACAATAGTCGACTCCAGTATTGATGAATGGACGGGCGGGTTGAACCCTTGGCGCAGGTAAATTGCCCATCATCTGATTCAACATTTTTGGTGCTAATCTAGTACAGTGAATGCAGTGGTGTACTATTGATCGTGCGATGATTTTGCCTTTAATTGGCCAGAAACTTTGGCGCGTTATAGATAATAGAGTCTGTGGAGGAGCATGCTTATGTCTCAGGTGAATGTCCGTCATCAACAATTTTGTGAACGGGTGCCGGTACGGAAGAAGCATAGGATGTTTTGCATTGTATGATACATTAGCTTCCTGTAGTCTGCCTCCCACGCGAACAATGCCGTATTCATCGATAAACGGAGCCAATCCGTTCAATGGGCTGCCTTTTGGAACTTCGTCGTGCTGATTAAGACAGACAATATCATCGGAAAATTCTTCTTGCTGCATATATCTTATCAATGAGTGTAGAGCATCATTCATTTCTTCAGCTGTCAAATATTCGTGATGATTATGTATTCCTTGTATACGTTTTGTAAATCGCAGAATATACGCCATAATTCTCTGAAGCCTTTTGAATGAATTATGATGGTCAATCTGTCTAATGGTCTCGCGCAGACTTTCAGACAGAGTTATTGAAAGTGCGGTCGTCGATTCTAATTCATATCTGGGTGGGAAAAGTTCTTCCGATCCGTGCAGAAATAAAGGTCCATAAAACCAAATTGACAAAGATTTAAGCCTCTGTGGCGTTGTTCCTCTGGAGATAATATCTGCTGGATTGTCTTCGGATGTGACGTGTCTCCAATTGGAGATGGCGGTTTTGCGCTGAATAGCGGCTACTCGATTTGCGACGAAGGACCTTTTCGAAGAAGATGGTCTATTCAGCCAAGCGAGGACAATACTAGAATCCGTCCAATAAAACTCCTTACAAATACTCAGGTCGATACTGGATTTAACTTTGTGACATAGATCAGCTGCCAGCTTCGCAGCACACAATTCCAATTTGGGGATGGTCTCCTTCTGTGTTGGTGCTACTCTCGATTTGGCGCAGAGTAATCGAACTGTAAGAGTGTCGTTGAAAGTGGCTCTAACATAGACGGCTGCACCATAAGCCTTTTCTGACGCGTCCGCAAATGTATGGAGTTGTATTTCATTCGGGGTTTTGTGGTCAAATAGATGTCTCGGGAATGTCAACTCTTTCAGACCGCTAAGGTTTTCCCTAAACTTGACCCAATCTGCTTTCAGTGGAAGTGGTAGTTCTTCATCCCAATGTGACTTGAGCTTCCACATATCTTGTACGAGTATCTTTCCAGATACCACAATAGGCGAGTATATTCCCAAAGGGTCAAAAATACGCGCTAAATCTGAATAGGCAGATCTTTTGTTGATTGTTTTTCTTTCTGGGCAAGAAGATTGTACGGAAAATACATCCTGTTTTGGGCACCATGTTAGGCCTAACGTTTTTATACGATCCTCGGAATCAGTGTCGAAGTCTAAATCGATTTCCATATCTTGGGACGAAAATCCTTTCAATAGACGTGGATGATTGGAGCACCATTTTCTCAAATAGAACCCTCCTTCACTCGCCAAGGCAATCAGTTCTGTTTGCGTACGAACAGCTTCTGATAGACTGTTGGTGCCAGTAATTATATCGTCGACGTAAGCATCGTTCCTTAATACCGAAGATCCCCGAGGATATTGTTCTGAACGCTCGTCGGCTAATGTCTGTAGACACTTTGTGGCTAGGTACGGAGCTGATTTCGTTCCGTAGGTTACTGTTGTCAACTGGTAAGCCTTCAGCTCTTCGTGCGGATTATTTCGCCAAAAGATCAGGAGATATCTCTGGTCATCTTCATGAATGCCTATCTGCCGGAACATTTGCTTTATATCAGTTATAAAGACATAGGAGTGCGTTCTAAATCGAAGTAAAATCGAGAAAAGTTCATCTTGAACGACGGGGCCTTTCGCGAGTACGTCGTTGAGTGATATGTTATTCGAGGTTAGTGCCGATGCATCGAAAACAACTCTCAATTTTGTAGTGCTACTGTCAGGCTTACACACGTAGTGGTGCGGCAAAAAGTAATAGGGGTGTTTCAATTGCTTAACATCAATTGGTTTCATATGACCGAGGTCAATATATTCCTCGATGAATTCGGTATATTGTCGTTTTATTTCTGGGTTTCCAGCAAGTCTTCGCTCTAGAGCAAAGAAGCGTCTTGAAGCAGTGTCCGCCGATTCGCCTAAGTCCGTAGGCGGCCTTACAAAAGGTAGCCGCACGGTAAAGCGTCCGCTCGGATCTCGCATTGTATTCTTTTTAAAATCCCGTTCACATTGTTCTTCTTCCTCAGTAAAGGAATTTGTATTTGAATAGTCTTCAAGCTTCCAAAGGCGTTCTATCAGTTGATCGATTTGAGCTGCTTCATCAGTTTGTGTTCCAACACCACATAGTGACCAATCGTTTGATTGTGGTTGTGATTCCATATTTGGCAATTCTTCCATCTTACAGAAGCGTTCCAGCGATTGAGCAAGATCGGCTCCTTCATCACCGTGTGTTGCAACACTACATATTGGTCGATTGTTTGGTTGTAAGTCCGCTATCATTCCCGCCAGAATCCATCCAAATGACGAATTTTGTAGAAGTGGTAAGTTTGGTCCCATTGAATATTGCTCAGGTTGCAATAAGCGATAGTAATACTCAGCTCCTATCAACAGGTCAATACGACTAGGCTCATTGAACTGCGGATCAGCTAATGTGAAATGTTGTGGAATCGGCCATGCCTTGGTATTGAAAGATCTGATAGGTTGATCTCCGGTTATCTTTGGCAAAACAAAAGCATCCATTCGAATAGAAAATTCGGTGTTGATGGATTTCAAAAATATGTTGACTCGATGTGTTGCGGAGCTTACTGAGTTCCCTATGCCTTCGATAGTCATATTTGAGCGCTTGTACTTGCTTCCAAGTTGCTTAGCCACTCGTTCGCTTATGACGTTAATTTGTGAGCCGGAATCCAATAACGCTCTGCACAAGATCTCGTTACCATCAGAAGTTTGAATTCGTACTCCAACAGTTCCGAGTAGTACGAAACCTGATTTTGGGTGCTCCGTGTGTATGCTTAGTGAAGCTGTTACGTCGTTTGATGATAGCGACGATGATAACGGCTGAATAGTTTTTGATTCTTGTCCATGAATCAGCGTGTTGTGTCTCTTGTTACACTTCAAGCACGCTCTTGAAGTGCACTGACTAGCAAAATGGCCAGGTTTCATGCAATTCAGACATCGAGATTCTTTTTTCAAAAATTGGGCTCTTTGATCGGGTTGCCATGACAAGAAAACTGTGCACTTGTACAGCTGATGATGCACTTGAGAATCGCATGGACATAAGCGTGAGGAAATGGCTGGAAAACTCTTGGATTTCAATGCGTTGCTGTGATCATATTTTTTGAAAGAGCCTCGTTGAACAGCTTCAAGTGTGAGGAATCGGCTTTCCAGAAATTCCATAAATTGGCTCATAGTTCCGAATTCCTTTGGGTTCTCTAATCCTTGTTCATATAATGTGAGTGTAGAGCGATCCAACTTCTTAAGTAAAACATGTAACAGAATTGGATCCCAGTGATCAACTCCAATGTCGAGGTTTTTCAGGCTAAGAAGACACTCATTAGTCACATCGTGCATCAGCTTGATAGGAGCGGCTGTTTCCGACGTTATGTTGGGCTGACTTAAGAGTCTCGTCAATACGGCTGTCACTATAATCCGCTTGTTATTATACCGGCTGACGACAACATCCCAAGCCGTATCATAGTTATCGCTTCTTGGTGATAAGTGCTTGATGAGTGCTTTAGCTTCACCGGATAAATTGCTAATCAGGTAGAACATTTTCTCTGTCTTGCTTAGTTGTTGTTGTGAATGTATTAGCTGCACATAAAGATCATGGAAATTAGTCCATTGCAAATAATCGCCACTGAAAGTGGGCAATGTTATTTTTGGCAAATTCACTTTGGAATTGTTTTTAGACACCGTCTCGTTTTTCACAGGTATTGAATACGAGTGCAAACGCTGTTGCAGTTTGATAATAGCATCTTCCAATACATATTGTACATGGAAAGAGACTTCAGCTTCGGACGAGAGATCATCCAAATTCTCTTCCCATATAAGATTTTGGATCTCTTTGAGCTCTTTTTCGTATGATAAGAGCCGGTTAATTTTCAATTGATAATATTGCGGACTTTGTGATTGCTCATTGTCTTTAGCAATATTCTCAAGATAATGTGTCACCGCTTGTTGTAATGACTTTCTCTTACGCTGGAGTCGGAGAAGGCTATCCGCTAACGGTTGTGTAATTTGTGTTGGTAGTTGATTTGGACTCTTAGATGGCGTTTGTTGTTGGGACTTTTGCGCCAAGCCATCTGCACTTTTGGATGGGACTGTACTTGATGGACGAATTGTAACTGTACCGATTAATTCGTTCAATCGCGAAAGAAACTCCTTATGCATATTGAACACAGCGTCGTAATAATTGTCCTTGAAGTATGGTTCCTCATCGCTTTTTTCCTCGTCTTTCAGTAGTTTTTCGTGATTGCGGTTAAATTCCTCCCACAATGTGCTGAGGCAGGAAAGACGTTTAGAAGCATAATCTGCCGTTTTCAGCGATGATGCGTCCGTTTTGAAGGTAGCGAGCATTTGCTGTATACGCGTGCCCAGCTCATGTTGCCGTGCAAAAATTGTAGCTGCCGCCATGGCGATGTTGACTCGATTTCTGATATCGAACACGGCTTTGAATCAATGATAATAAGTCGGACTTGTTGACTGCAGGTCCTGTCACGGTCGCCAAAAATGTAAAGTTTGAAGAGAATCTGCTCGCTGAATTTACTAAGCACATAAACAAAGTAAAATTCAGGTGCCGGATCACTAACAAGCGCATAAACTTGTTAGAACGTCGTTTCCAAAATAAACGCCAGGCGTGTTCTTGATAGACTGTCATTTATTGTAAATTGTTCTGACTTATATAGTAACAAAATTAACGGTGTTTATATTTTCTCTCATTACAAACAATTAATATTTTCTCTTAATGTCAACTAATTCAATAGAAATGCAAAATATACTAGTAAATAATATTTGAGAGAAAGGAAAAAATGTAAATAAGTAATATTTGTATATAAATGTACACTGTTAAAAATTACTTTCCAAAAGGGAAAATTATATTATTGTTAATCAATAATATACAAATGAACAGTACCTTTAAGGGGACTAGCCACAACGACTCGCTCATTTCATATAAAAACTCGTTTTTAGAATGAGAAAAAAATGAGGTTTTATATGAAATGAGCGAGTCGCTGTCGCTAGAGCCGATGCAGTCGTGTCGAGGACAATGTACCTTAACTCATGTGATTGTTACCATCATAATCTTGAGTAAAACATTTCGCCGTGCGATTTTTTTATTTATGGAAAGTCATTTGCACAATACACTTTTTTATCACATCTGGTAACATACCACTATACGATTCCTTCGAAAGCCCTGCCAGACATTCGCTCCCGTTCTAATCATCCCAACTATACAACGACCTTCACACTCAATATATCCACAAGTCCACAACATCTGCGGGAGAATGTTGCCCTTTCTATACCGTGACCTTTCCCACCAACAAACATTGTCGTGAACGCGCAATAGCGGAACTGGGAACTTTTCCGTACACTATCACAAGTTGCCAATTTTCCGGGACTCGAATATACGACGACCACCTTGCCGTATATAGCTATGACGTCGTTTGGAACGCAGGTTGCGCTTCCTCCACATCACCGAGTTCCCGACAGAGAAAAGCCATTCACCCCTGTGTGCTCGTGTAACGTGATAACTTTAAAACATTTTCAATGCCACCCACAATTTATTTTTGTTTGAGCAAATCCCTTTCTCTCAGGCGAGGACCAGAACGGGAACGGGACGTGGCATACAACGCCAGACCAGGAACCAAAGGGAGAGCTGGTGCTGTAGATGCAGGTCACATTGCAGTCTACCAACCACATCATCATGTTTCACGTTGAGGACGACGACGACGATGCTTGTGTGTTGTACACGGAAGACGACTTAACCATTTTGTATGTTGGCTGGTTGGCTCTATGCCTGCAAAATAAAGAAAAGGGGATCAACTGCATTTGGGTTGATGCAGCAAGTTGGCACAAAGCAGCCGTAACGAGAGAAAATGCCAAGAAGCAAAAAGAAAGACTGGATCTGGACTTGATGGAAAATGATGCTCGAGCGAGTTGTGGCTGATTTCATCAATGTTCTTTTTGCGCGACGTGTGGTGGGGTACTTTGGCACCAACCAAAGACAGCACCACCACTGGCTATGCAGCAACGTCTTCAATAACGGTTCTTGCGATTTCAAGAGCATTAACATTGATAGGAAGCGAAATGGATGTGCACGACACGGGAGTTGTAATTGCACCGGTTGCAACGTATATCAAGCGAGCAACCTGCCTTCAACCAGCGTACGCCGAACTTAATCAATACTTTGCGATGCCTGCTTCGCCGAATATGGAGTGGATAGTGATGTTGCGCTGTTCAAGAATTATGACTGTATCTTCTTCGCTCCCCCCTTGGGGAGCGAGATTCAGTTGAATGCAATTGGGTTAGATGCCACATAATATACAATGATGAGTACTAGTGCACGTAAATTAGCGAGACACGCTAGTATAGTGAGTAAAACATAACTTGACCCAAACATTGTATGTGAACAAAAAATATCGAAAGGATCAAAGAACCGTCTCAAAATTATTTTCAACCTCGACTGTATACTCGTACGTATATATGTACACTCAAACGTCCTTAACATATCCTTGCCAATGTCCTTGAATTAGTAACGCTTGTTTTGAATGTGTTGCGACCTTTTCTTTTTTTCTTTCGTATCCTGTCTGCCAGATGCCTTTGACATTGACTTGTCCCGACAAAATCGTGGGTCTTTCATGTATTTGTGTGTGTGCTACGAGAGGGTGACATGCCTATATCACATGTTTTCGGGGATGTGTTGTAATGTCATGCATTTTGTTTCGAAATGCGAAGTTTCCCGCTGTGTATGTCTTCGTCGTCGTCGTTTCTGTCGCGTCATTTTGAGGGTAAGGATGAATACGAATACGAACGTATAAGCGGACAGGCTTCGAAAAAGAAAAAAAAATCGTTGGGCACCAAAGAAGAAAACAAAAACGCACAATTGGAATTAATTCAAAATTATGTAATTAAATTGTTGGGTAATTAAAATAATATGACTACACATATTTTTTGCGCTGGTGTGTTGGTGCAGTAAAGTCTGAAAATTTCGCCCTTTAAACAGGAAATGAATTTTTTTCCTGTTAAGCATTAATTTTATGAAAGCCGAAGTTTGGGACTGAGAGGCGGATTAGGAGGACTACGAATTGCGCCGGAAACATCTAGAAAACAAGTGGGTGAGGCTCCAAGCGAACCACATCATCCTGCAGGTCGCAAGTCGTTTGTTTGTACTAGAACGAAGGGTATTTCCAAAACAAATACTTCAAAGAAGTCATGATAATTGGATCATGCCTTTGTCAGGATCGAGGCGTGATTGCTGGAAATCGCCGACCATAAAGGAGAGGGATCTGGAGAGATGCAGGAGGCTCATGACGACCAATGGAAACCAGCGGTACACGATGATGGCTTCCAATGTGGACACGCAAGCCCACCGGTACACTATGTCGATCCTCGGCACAAAAACTCCAATCCACGAGCAGGCGATGATGGCGTACAGAAAAGGCAAGCAAATCCATATCGCTTGTCAACGCCGCTCAAGCGGATTAATCCATTTATCCACTCCCAAGAAGTGATGTTGAACACACAGGATCAGTTGTTACGACGAACTGCGACTAGGTTGAAAAGCTACCATCCCAAGCGCAGCTGAAGGCGTGGAATAAGCAAAAGAATCAGCAACCTTCCTCGGAGTCTCTAAAGACAAGTACTTGACTCTGTGTAACAGCCTAATCTTCTACTTCCTTGCCTCGTTCTTTAATACCGCTCCATGGTTTCGCGTTGCTCGACCTGCGGTGTAGGCACATCGCCCGTTTTAGCGGTAATATCTCAGCATATTTCTACAGGCAGCTATATCTTGGATCGTGTCATCGCCGAGACCAATGCGTTGTTGTTGCTTTTTCATTTGACACATCCACGTGTTCTTCGGTCCGCATCTAGCTTTGGGTCCTTCAAGTGGAACTTCCATTGATATCGCTTTCTTTGCGGGGTTCTCAGGCGGACGCCGTTGAACATGGCAATACCAATCCATTTGTCGGTCTTCGAGCTTTTCGGTGATTGGTTGGTTTATGGACAAGCTGCCTCGGATGTCGCTACTCTGTGGTCCCTTTTCGTTACACCAACTGACATGCGTAACATTTTCATTTCAATCGCTGTCATTTGTTTCGCGTAACCTTCATACATGGTCCAGCATTCTGATCCATACATGAGTGCGGGACGTACAACTTGCCATTTAGCTTCAGTGGCATTTTCTTATCGCAGAAAATTCCAGAGTTTTCTCGCCACGTCATCCACCCACCCACTTTGTGCGATGTTTGATGTCATCATCGCTTGTAGCTCCGTTGTTCACCATCGAGCCAAGGTACTTGAACTTGGTGCAAGACTTAAGCTGCTCTCCTTTGACGTACGTATCTGGTATCGGTGCATCTGGGTCTGAGAATGGGCAGCAGATATGTGTAACAGCCTATATATATATGTGATTTGGGGATTACCCGAAGCAGACCACTACTATTTGGGTCCATTTTCGTCCCCTTAGTCATCAGTGATTTCCAGAAGTCGACTGATAATTATCGACTTCTTCCTTCATCACTGAGTCCCGTGTGATGAGTAGCATATCTTTGAAGCTAAGTTCCCTCATGGATTCCACACCGATTGTGGATTTGCCTAGTATCCTTAGCCTCCTACTACCTAGTGCTGGGCATTCACATACAATGTGTGCTGCCGTCTCAGCCTCTTCCAGACATAGTCTGCATACATCATCTTCCACGATTTTCATCTTAGATAGATGAGCTTTAAAATTACCATGTCCTGTTACTAAGGCAGTTATCCAACTTAAGCTGCTCCGTGTGTAACTGAGTACTTGTTTGGCTTTCCTCCCTAGTGGACTGTTAATTGCGTTACGAGCCTGTTTACAAGTGGATAGGCTTCGCCATCGTTGCCGATGGATGGAATCAATCCAGCCATGTATCCTGGCTTCAATCATGCCGTTTCCCAAAGCAATTTTGGGTTCCGGTCCTTGGAACTTTTCTGCTGATCCCTCTTTTGCTAAGGTATCGGCAAGTTCATTCCCCAATGTACCTACGTGTTCTTTAACCCACATTAGCGTAACTTCGTTGATTGAAGCACACTTATTGAGCTTCTGGACACACTCCAGTACCAATTTTGAATTGATGTTGGATTGCTGCATGCGCTTGATCACCGATTGGTTGTCGAGTGCTATCAGAATTTTCTTCCCCAGTATCCCGCCTTCCAGAATATGATCCAGCGCGTGCAGCAGTCCAAGCATCTCCGCCTGATATACCGATACATACTCTCCTAGACGAAGTGAGCATGCAAGGTTTAGCTCCTCGGAGTATATTCCAGCCCCCGCTCTTCCGTCCATGAGAGACCCATCAGTAAAAATAGCAACATCACGTGTATACTCCTCGTGTATCCTACCATCCTCTATGATAGTGATGTGATGTCTTTCGACTACCCTACATCTTCTCATACCATCCAAAGGCATATGAGTCTCCCTGACATTATCACGAACAATATCAAGGATCCTCTTATGACCTCCGTTGCTACCAAAGTGATGCCAAGTGCCATCTCTTACCATTCTTATTGCTGTGAGCGCCGCACTTTGTTTTATAAACAGATCCAGTGGCGGCAATCCCAGTATAACCTCCATAGCATGTGTTGGCGTAGTTCTCATTGCACCACATATGCTTATACATGCTATGCGTTGAATCCCATCCAGCCGTTGCCTAGTAGTTTTCTGGCTACCCCTGGGCCACCAGACCACTGCTGCATAGGATAGAACGGGCCTAACCATCATTATATATATCCAATGTGCCGCTTTTGGTGATATAGCCCACCAACGTGCACACACTCTCTTACACTGATGCAAAATCCTCGCTGCTTTTTGTGTCTTTTCGTTAACATGAGAGTTCCAAGTAAGTTTGGGATCTAAGGTTACCCCTAGGTACTTCACCTCCTTGGACTCTTTTATCTCCACACCAAAAAGCAGCATGGGAGTGGTTTCTACATCTTTCCTTTTCAGAGTAAAGACTATAGTGCTTGACTTGCTTGCGTTTATAGTTAGCTCTTGTTCATTACACCATTCTTCAGTTGCTTTGAGAGCTTGCCTCATGCAACCTTGAATAGTGTCCATGAATTTGCCACTGACCATAATTGCTAAGTCATCAGCGTATCCTACTGTATGTACGCCCATCGAGTCCAGTTTCCAGAGAAGAGAGTCTACGGTGATGTTCCACAGTAGAGGCGAAAGTACCCCTCCTTGTGGGCAGCCCCTGACTACCCTTCCTCTTATTCTGGCACATCCATTACTGAGATTCACTGCCCTCCCACTAAGCATCGAATCGATCCATGTTATTATCAAGGACTCGATCTCCCGCTCAGCTAGGGCATTTCTTAGTTTGCTGTATGAGATCTTATCAAAAGCACCCTCTATATCCATAAATGTTGACATAGCGATACCGGTGTTGTTAATCTCTCTTTCTGCTACCCGCACTACTTCATGCAGAGCGGACTCAGTAGATCTACCTGCTCTGTAAGCATGTTGACATCTACTCAAAGGTCTATACATCAGCGATGTATTATCTAGATGGTCCACCAATACTCGCTCCATTGTCTTCAATAGAAAAGAGGTTAGGCTAACCGGCCTGAATGACTTCGCTTCCGTATAATCCTTTTTTCCCGGTTTTGGTAGAAAGACAACTTTGGTCTCTCTCCAAGACATTGGGATATATCCTGTCGATAAACAGGCAACGAATATGTTCCGGATCTTCTCCAGCAAAGCTGCTATGCCCCATTGTAGCAGTGCCGGAAATATTCCGTCCATTCCAGCCGTCTTATATGGCTCAAAAGTATTTATAGCACTCCTGACACCATTTTAAGTTATTATCCTCTCAGCTTCTTGTCGTCCGGTCGCCCCTACCAATTTACAGGTTTGAGTCCACGGATTATTTGACTTGAAGCTTCCTGGAAAATGGACTTCCATAAGCGACTGCAATGTCTCCTCCATTGTTTCCGTCATAGTTCCATCCGCCTTTCGGATTAGGCCCATTTTGGAAACGCTGTCTTTCGAAATCATCTTCTGTAATCTGCATACATCGGATGTATTCCTCATATTCGAGCAAAATTCCCTCCACGAATTCCTTTTACGTGTAACAGCCTAATAGCGGAACGAATTCGCAGCTGGCACGTATCGGGCGAGCCCTCTTTCCCCGATCACGTACATATACGATTCAATCTGATCTTTGCAAATTCTGTAACACTTAACCGCAGAATTCCACAAAATACCAACTGGTCCGGATATATCGAGACACTGAAGGAACTTCTGCCGCAGATCGACAAGAAAGAAAGGGTGGCTCACTATCGAAAGACTCGTAGACGAAACCACCAGGGCAATTGTGTCCTCTTATGAAGAATAATTGCCATCTAAGGGTTATAAAGGAAAATAAGTGTATTCCGTGGTGGTACAAGGAGCTAGTACGCCTCAGAAAAAAGGTGAGGCAGCTTTTTAACAGGGTCAAGTGCAACGGGGACTGGGTTCTGTATCGCTCCAACCTCACGGAATGACAAAAAGATCAGAGACACCAAAAGGCTTACCTGGGTAAACTTTTGTGATAGTGTCAATAGCACTACCAAAGCGGCTAGACTGCACAAAGTACTAGCAAAAAATACCGGCGTACAAAGGGCTGCGCCAGCAATACGAGGTTTTTTTTTAGATTTTAGATACATAGATAGTGAATAATTTTGCACATATATTTTATAGGTAATAAATAAGAATTATGCACAATATTAATGAACTGCTTCTTGTAAATCTATTTTTGGATTGGTCTAAATAAACGCGTTCCAGAATGAAAATAGGTTTACTCGTATTATGGCTACTTAGCTGAATTTATTAGTTGTAAATCCGTTACCATTAGTCCAATCTGGAAAAACTGATATGAAATGTACCCATCGATTTACCCAAACGCCCATGTCCGATAAAAACTAAAAAAGTCGCCTTCTTCAAATCTCCGGGACACCCTGTCAGCTTTGTCCTACCAACCTCTAAGTATTTCGTGCTAAAGACAATTGCGATTCTACACATTCCTACCAAGTTTCATTACGATCGGTTAACCCGTTCGCGAGTGATTTAGTGAACAAATTTTCAAATGTCCCGGACACCCTGTTATCTTTGCCCTAGCAACTATTAAGTATTTCGTGCCAAAGACTGTTACTATTCTACACATTCCTACCAAAATACATGACGATTGGTTAAGCCGTTCGCGAGTTATTTAGTGAACAGACGGACGGACAAAATCGATTTCATAAGAGTTTTTTGAAAAATCTAAAAAACCCTAAAAACGGTTGCAGTTCGATCAATACACTGAAAAGAGAAAACGGGGAAATCACCAGGAATGCCGAAATTACGGGCATGCTGCTCCCAACAACTCATTTTCCCGGCTGCAGACTAGACTGTAACGTTAATGATGACCGCAGCTGCATGAATCCGCCCAACAGAGCAAATAGATCCGACTGGGCAGCAGCAAGAGGTATTTTCACGTACGACAGGATAAGGTGGGAAATCGGGACGTTTGATCCCTCCAAATCGCCCAGCATGGATGGAATTTTCCCGGCACTCCTGCAAAGAGGGCAAAAGGAGCGGATTCCCTTCATGGTTAGTATCTTTAGAAGTAGTTTAGCTTTGGGATATATCCCAACAGTCTGGAGATCAGTGAGGGTAGTCTATATCCCCAAAGTGGGTAAAAGATCAAGTCGTATCGCCCCATCAGCCTTACATCCTTCGTTATGAAGACTATGGAAAAATTACTGGACGCTCAACATAGGAGAACACTTCTGAAGACGCGGCCGCTGTTCCTAAAACAATATGCCTATCAACCGGGCAAATCGACGGAATCGGCACTACAGAGTTTAGTGGAAGAGATCGAGGAGGCCATATCTAAAAAAGATATGACACTATGTGCATTGCTAGACATAGAAGGCGCCTTTGAACGTCATTCGATTCAATAGGAACGGCATTAAGATCCAAAGGGGCCGACAAAACTACTACAATGTGCGGGTGCAACGTATGCTGTCGTCCAGCATCATATTTACCAGTATAGGCAAGACTACTCTCACAGCCCAAGCCACACGTGGCTGCCCCAAGGAGGTATACTATCCCCCCTCCTATGGTGTTTGATAGTTGATGGATTGATGTGGAGACTTTACTCAACTAGCTTCTCCACTCAGGGATATGCGGACGACTTGGTAATCACGCGGTTAAAGGCAAATTCGAAGAGGTCCTACCGGATGTTTTACAAAACGCTCTGCAAATAGTACAAGAATGGTGCACTACTAGCGGGCTACGTGTGAATCCGACAAAAACCGCAGTGATGCCATTCAGTAGAAAGGGGACGCTACGACCACTGAACTGTCCCTCGATGTATAATTCACAGTTAACCATGCCAGAAACTGTCAAGTATCTGGGGGCACTCTAGACAAGAAACTCTGGAAAGAGCACCTCAGAGGGTGGTAACAGAGAAATCAACTAAGGCATTATGGATCGGCAGAAGCTATGCGGGTAAACCATGGCGTATTAAACCATATATAATTTTGTGGATCTATAAGACAATTGTCAGACCTATTGTGGTAGTTTGATGGAGATGGGCATCCACTACAGACGGTAGGCTGAATTAAGACAAAGTTCAGAGGCTGGCCTGTCTAGCTGTCCTTGGAGCATTCATCTCCAGCCCCACCGCCGCCTTGGAGGTTCTGCTGAACCTCTCACCACTACACATACACATTGAGGCAGTGGCAAGATTGGCCGTCATCAGGCTTAAGGCATGTGATGCATCAGAGTACAGCGGGCCTCTATCTCTAGTAGTGGGGGAACCCGGTTATTATCAAAACGGAAAACGGGGGGTTGGATATTATGCCCTTTCGCCCTGAGTCTTGCTTTTTGAGACTTCTCTCTGAATTGAAGACGGGAGGGGCACTTAGAGTAACTGGCCGGGTGGCCCAGTTCACCACACCCAGCACACTTAAGGGGGGGGGGGGGGGGGTGAGATCATCGTCTGGTTGGAACGGGGATCTGGGGCAGTCTTTCGACGGGTGATCTCCCGCACAATTGACGCAAATCGGTTTAGAGGTGCAGCTAATCGCAATGTGGCCAAATTTTTGGCAATTGTAGCATTGCACGATTTCATTACGGTTAGGTTTTTCCCATGTTACTCTTTGACAAAGCAGATACGCGATGTTCGTCACTGCCAACAGTGTTTCATGATCTTCCGCGGTGACTCGATATAAGTTCAGGTCGATCTCATTAGCCCGAGACCAGGCTGTGGAGTGTTTGGACACTTTAATTTTTGCGGGAGCAATTTTCGAATTAATTTCATCAGTGTGATCTGGCCAACCTCAAAGGAGTAAAGGCCGCGAAGGATAGCAGAGAACTTTCGATTTTGTTTAAGGTAGAAGAAGTGGCCCTTCAGTTTAGCTAGGCGCCCTGCTATTTTTTGATGTCTTACCGGGTTATCTACCTTAACCCGGTGACTACCTTCCGAAAGGTTAACAATGTCAATTTTGCACTTGCTATCGAAGGAGCGGATGAGGAGCAAAAGGTCTTTAACAGAGATTTTATGAAGCGTAATAGGTGGGCAGTAGTTTATTTTAGGTGGTGTTTTTGACATTACATTTGTGTGACCAGTTTTATTCGAATCATTAGTGGCCAGCGTGGCAAAACGATTGTCATTATTTGTCTTACTGTTAATATTGCTTAGATTATTAGAGATCTTTCTTTTCTTAAAAGTAGGATGGCCTCTGGCCGGTTGGAAGCCTTGTGTCTTTACCTGTAATATCATCGATAATAGGAGAACCGGAGGATGTACCCTTGTTGAGTTGTAGAAGCAAGTTTGCCGCATCCGCGTCGGAAGCGATCTCCATATCAGAGGCGTCACAGTCACTTCTGAGCGAAGGGGTGTGAGCGTTTATGGGAGTGCTGGTCGTGGTTGGCTTGTTGACATTTGTATGACTACCGTGACAACCCGGCAGGAACGAGTCGCTCTTAGCATGGTCGTCTGATGTTGTAAAGACGGAAGCTCTTTGGCTCTTATTGTCAGCCATGTCGGGGTCCAATGCAAGATGATCGGAAAAATGGGCAACCTTATTCGCTTCCATAGAAGTCGTCAATTTGCTGCGGGGAGCGCATAGCACTTTGTTGCAACGGTGAATTGTATCCGAAGACAGATGAAACTTTGCTGAATTGGAGGCTGACGAACCGTTAACGATCGCTAAAGATGCCGCACTAGCGAGATTTTCTTTTATACAAGGAGACTTTGGCGAAGTCGGAGGGGCATGAACATTGGCGTCACTGTCGGAGGCCAAAGAGTCTGTGTCGTTGGATATCGTTGATACGACCTGTTTGTCACATATACTTTTTGTAAGACACTTTTTACCTATAGTTTTTTTTATCAACAGACCTGCATCGTTTTGCGGTTTCTGTCCATTGGTGCTGCGGACTAAACTATTGTTTTTTCCTTCGGGTAATTTTTCCACCACCGGAACCGTTATTCGCCTCGTCAGCCAATGTGCTGACTGGGGGCGACCCCCGACACACACGCGTGATGTTTAGCGAACTAACACTAGCGGCAAACATGTTGGCAACAAAAACACAGATCTGAACAATAAGTGCAGCTTTGAATAAAGTCTGGGGCTGTTAAACAGCGTAATAACAGAGATTTCGAGAGATTCCGAAATTGCGACTTAAAAGCACCGGAAAAAACTCTCGACATACTGAATGATGCAGTTTTCAACCAGATAACTTTTTTTTTTGTGATTTTATATCGATTTAGGCCAGTTTTTTCCTGTCAGTGTTTCGACATTGCTGACGTCAATTATTCAAAATTTTACAAATATAACTGTCAGACTTAGGAGTCTGGTTGGTGTTGTGGTTAGTGCGTACATCTTCGGTGCACAGGGTCGTGGGTTCGAGTCTCACCGTGAACCACTTCAGTTTATGGTGTTTTTCGAACTCACGACCCATGTGACGGACTATGATCTCACTCAGATGTTAAACGAGTACCCATTAATGGGGGTAAGTAGCTCCGCTAAGCGTGCTGTTGATCTCAACACCTCAACAAAAAAAGCAGTTAAGATCTTGAAAATTTGATGTCTCTAACACATTTGCGGCCTAAATCACTGCCATCTAGATAGACAGGCCGGATTATCAGCTGATCTGTCAGTGGTCATGCAACACTAGTAGTGCCATGGTTGGTCATGGTCCGCGCTTAGTACTGCCAAAGTACCGCTCAGTGCAATCCACAAATTGTCCACAATCCAAATATCAGTGGCTGTCAGCCTGTCATTTCGTGTGACTTGCTATGATATACCAGGGAGAATGAAGGAAAGGAGATGGCATACGTAAAATGAGACGGGCCAAGTTTGCTTGTTTAATGGGAGAGGAAAACAACGGTACATTAATTGATGAGTGAATCATAAACAACCCGTCGATAACACACTACGTTTGCATTTTATGGCATAAAACAGCTCCTAACAACCACAAATTACCCGAGCAACGTAATGTTGTAGTCAATAACGTAACTATTTCGCGCAATCGAATTAAATCAAACGAGATTCGCGGCGAGGATCGTTTACCGCGTTTACCGACTTTGACAATATAGAATGCGCGCGTGCTACAGAACTAGCGGAACCGGATGACTTTGTCGGTGTGTGTATTGATGTGAGTGGCTGAACTAGTCGATTTTGTCGCTGTGTGCGGCAAAACTGGTCGCATTTGACGTGATGATATTGTGAACCGCTGAACGAGAGAGCCCATGGACAAGATTTTTCGTCCCATGTAGTGTTGTTGTTTTTACATGCAGTTTCATCATTATGTCTACTCCATATCTATCTCTTTGTGATATACACATGCCAGTGCGTTGATTTTTGAGATAAATATGGTTAGTACGATGTTGATGTATACTATTTTACCACTTGCACATCAAAAACACATTAAAGCAAACTATAACCTTTGTTTCGTAATAAACGCTCGGCATATTTAAACTTTTGGGTTCAGAAGCACTGGAGGTTGTGGGCTTTACAAATGTCAACTGTCACTGGTCACGAACGCACTTTGTCCACTTGTAGACGAACAAATTTCTGCAGTTCGGCCTGTCTATCTAGATGGCAGTGCCTAAATCCGACGTTGGACTGACGCGCCAGTTTTTTATTATTAACTGTCAGATTTGACATATCGAAACGCCAACTTTCAGATTTGACAATTCTAAACGTCAATTACACGGGAGAACAATTTTAACACTTTTTTCTGTTTTTTTTTTTTAATCTTGCACCTAATTTATAGTAAAACGGCCTCGCTGATTCCAAAAATGCAGTCCGTTTTTCCCCTATACGTCAGGTTTTTGAGATAACCGGGTTTTTTAAATTTTACGGAAAATTACAATAGGCCCCCTTAAATAACAACTTTTTTTAAAAGCTACGGGGTTGCATCCTTGTGCAGGACCTTCTAGTACTTGTATACAATAAAATTAAATAAATAAATGAAAGTAATTTGTCGCGACCTGGATTTTTTGTTAAAAGTTGTGAAATTCTTCGGCCATTTTTAAGTCTTTTTTAATCAAAAAAATGTATTTAAAAGCCTCCGTTCGAGTATATAACCCTATTTTTGTGCTCTTAACTTGTGTAATGGAAGCCTCTACTATCCCTTGTCGAAAGTGTCTCAACACCCGGAGTCAGTTTGCTATATATGTGGCAGTTATACATTTCTAAGTCATAGGGCAAAAAATAGGCCCCTTTGTCCACCAGGCATATCATATGTGTAGACCTCAAGATGGTTCTTCCTTCTCGGTTGGCAACGTGGATATACAAAATATCCGTGCTTTTTGTGTATGTGGGATAGCAGAACTCGCGATAAACATTGGATACAAAGGAATTGGCCCCCGAGATCTAATCTGAAGGCTGGTGATCAAAATATTGTTCATGAACCGCTTGTGGATCGACAAAAAATCATTTTCCCGCCGTTGCATATAAAACTAGACCTGGCGAAACAATTTGTAAAAGCCTTACCAACAGAAGGAAGTTATTTTAAATATATGCTGTCGGCCCTTTCTGCGCTATCATACGAGAAAATAAAGGCTGGAGTATTTGACGGTCCACAAATTCGGCAGCTTCTCAGCGATATAAATTTTATGGAATCAATGAAAGAAAATGAAAAGACAGCATGGCTGGCATTTGGGAATATAGTCAACAACTTTCTAGGCAATATAAGTGCATCGAATTATGCGATAGTAGTCGAGCAACTATTGGACAGTTTTCAAAGGCTTAGCTGCAATATGAGCATCAAAGTTCACTTTTTACGCAGTCATTTAGATGCATTTCCGGAAAATCTTGGAGCTGTGAGTAATGAGAAAGGAGAGCGATTTCATCAAGATTTCAAAATCATGGAAAGTCGATATCAAGGCAGATGGGATGCGAATATGATGGCGGACTATTGATGGGGCATAAAACGGGACTGTCCGGAAATTGAACACTCCAGAAAAAGCTACAAACGAAAATTTTTGCCATAATTTTTTTTTAATTCTTAGGTAATGTTGTTAAGATATAAAATCAATATTTACAAACAAAAATTTTTTAGCGAGTTTCGTTTGTTTTGATCTCAATGAAGGGAAGGTTTGTATGGGGGCCAAAATTGGAACCCCCTGTATCTCAAAAACTGGACGTATAGGAAAAAAACGGTTAGCATTTCCGGATTCTACGACCAAAAATTAGCTAGAAATGAATATCAAATCTAGATAAACAGAATGCTGTTCCCCTGTGTTATTTAAAACACAACAAATAGAACTGTCAAATCTGACACATTGGGTTGATCAATGGAAAATAATGTATAATTTAGACCAAACAATTTTATCAGATGTTGGGACACTTTTTAATTGGTCTAAGAAGCGATTAGGCTGACATTCTCCTATCAAATTAAAATGTTCAAGAGATTCCCTCAAGGGAAGCCCAAATCACTGATCGGTTTCGACTGATTCTGGTGCTTCTGTTCAGGTGCCTTCCCGTCGATGTACACAACGCATCGTCAAAAGAGTTTCAAAAACGAAAAAAATCTCAAAAAAACTTACCAAAACTCTTAGTGATAATAAAAATCCAATTCCAACGGCTTCTGCTAAAATTAAAATCCAACAGTTGTCAAAATTTCACTCTGTTAAGTGTCTCTCAGCATCATCACCAAACGGACACAAGTTCACTTCTTCACGCGAAAGCAGCGAAGGGGGGCGGGCGCGTGCTTCCACCCTTTTTGCAGACCACGACGACACGAAAGCGACGGACGACCTGTTTCAGAGGGCTGCGTGTAGGTCGAAGAACCGCGGCGGTGGCAGTGCCGATGACACCGGCTGCTGTGGGGCCACGATTTGAAGAGGAGCCCGCAAGCTAACCAACGTAGGTACCTTCTTCTCTTCTGCTGCTGCTCTTCTTCTTCGCGTCTTGTTGGTCTTGTTCACAGCCACCAGCAGCAGGCAGCACCGTGGCGGCCAAGAAGAGCGTAACAACAAAACCGCGAGCGTAGAGTTTATTGACACTTGATCGCGATGCCCATGGGTTGGATGGAGCAGTTGGAGCCTCGAGCGCCCGAGTAAATTCACCGGCCGGGCACTACACAATTTCAAATCCGATCAGATCCAAGAAGAATTGACACGGCAAAAAGCAAAACATTCAACAACAAAAAGCGCCACGAAACCGTACACTGTCGTTGTCTTCGCACAAGAACATAAGCACAAATCGCGATTGTTGGAGGTTTGGAATTGGAGCCCGCGTCGCGACACTTGTACGTACACACTCCACCGTCGTCGTCGTCGTTCCAACTCGACTGTATCGGCGGCTGCATGCAATCCGTCGTCGTCGTGGACACGATCTACACACGTACAGGTATTTCGGTGCGGTCAGGGACGCGGACGGGTTAAAATCTATCAAAAAAGCCGGGCGCTCGCATACACTCGCGATTTGCACGACATGTGTACACGCTAGCGGACTCACTCGCACAATTCATTCACCCTAGACACGTCCCTGAACTACTGCTCGGCAAACACACAAGAAACCGTAGAAAGCGCGCAACTGACGCCGGCCCTGTTCACTCCACACACACTGTCACCTCAGCTGTCACACGATCTGAATGATACACTCCAGTCATCTCGCTCTCACACACGTGTTCGTCAAGGTCGTCTCACTCGGCACTGTAAATATTTTCGCAAGTGTCGTCCGTCTTCGCGACTCGTCCCGTACACAATCGACTGCCCTTGCACCCGCGCGCGATTTCAACTGGCTTTTACACATACACTTGTGCAACAAGCATTTTTCGCCGCAGTCGCCTATACGTACACGTTTGGAGGTCGTTGCGCTGCAATAGTAGGCGTGTGGCTCACACACTCGCGAGGTTTACGTGTACGCAGTGAGTCGCAAAATAGCACAACGCGTCATGGGGACGCGTACAAACAGAAAAAAAGAAAAACAAAAACGCGAGGCAAGGGGCAAACACACTGCGCTCGATGCTCCCGAAACCTTGAAATGAGACGACACCGTCGCGCACTTTACATGCACCGTCACCGTCAGGAAGTGTGAATCCTTGCACCTGAGCCGAGCCACCCACTCTATCGTCCTGTGTCGTCCACACTAATTGCTCCACTTGGCTGGGGCCGACTCTTCACGCACTTCCGATCGAAGAACGTTCACACGGCAGTTGACATCATTTCCGCACACAATTCCTGGTAACGAGAACGACACGGCGCGGCGGCGAGTCACATCCCCGGGATTTCTAGGGAATTCGCACGTCCAAATGACTGGACAAACTGTTGCGTAGCACGGAAATTGATTGATTTCGCGATTTTTCATACAAAAACGTTCGCGATTGGGACAAATTCGCGCGAAATTCCGTGCCCGTGCACATCAAAAGTCACCACAACTGGAAATGAGCGACGCAAGACTCGCACTGAGGCGGACGGAACGGACGACAGGTAGCAAAAGTTCGGCACGATGACAGCAACAAGCGAATGAACGACGCGGTGACAGGTTGTGCGAGAGGGAGTGCGTCGGAATGCGATCAAATGCGTGTTTAGATTGAAATGTCAAATTAGTAGACGGTGATTTGATGGGAATGGCACTGCTAACATGAGGAACGCATGAAAAAGTAGAATGTAAATGGCGGTAAAGTTGATTTGAATTTTTCGAAATGGTTGTCCAAAATTTTGATTTAATAATTGAACAGTTTTCATTGAATTTTCGTCGAATTTTTAAATTTAATTACAAGGAGAAAGGGCAGATATTGTATGTACAAGCGGTAAATAGGTGGTAAGTGGTAAAACGTTTTGCGAAATAATTAACGATGGAAATAGATGTGTTGCAGCAACAGCAGCAGCGGCCTAATGCATTAGACGGCATTATCGTTGCTGCTACTGTTGCTGCATCATATCTATTTCAAGCATAAGTGTAAGTCCTAGGTTGACTTAGCGGAAAAACTTGCATTTATGTTTCCAGTGAAAAATGTGCCGTGGAGACTTGCCTTTTATCCGCAGTCCGTTCAGCGATTTATGGATCAAGTTTTACGCGCGGTTCAGATTTTTGGTACTTCGACGATATTTTCATTGCTTCCCACTTGTCAGGAAACAGCTGGAGAACCTTCGACTAGTTTTCGAGAGGCTTTTCAAATTTGGAGTTGTCATTTATGTAGCCAGATGTCCCTAAGGTACTGCCAAGAATCCAGGCAGTTATGTCAGATTCTTACTGACTGAAAAACCATAAAGCCATAGGCTAGGTGACCCTTAGACAGTAACCTCGTAGATGGTATGCTTGACTGAAAAACCAGGCCATGCTAACGTTTTTTTCCTGAGTCAAATGATGGTTTAACTCAGAGCCCCCTCTAGTTCAATGCCAGGAACTAGAAAACTTTCATACACTTTAACAGGCTTTAATCATAGGCTTGAGAAGATTGCAAATTTACATTGCGTTAAAAGGGAAATCAGACTGTGTCGCGACAAACTTTACACGATAAATATTGGTTCCCGGTCGATTTGCGTCGCCAAAAGCTAATATGTGGCACCAAAAGGAGCTGAGAACAATGAAATAATAAAAATGCGAGAAATATTTAGTTTTAGTGAATTTTCGCGTGTTTGAAACACGGATGGCACAGTTTTCCCGGACATTTGTACACCATTTTGTCGTGTTTACAAAGGCAATCATGGACTGATCTCAGTTTCTCTCGCTGCTTCCCGGCTTTCTAATATAGGTGGCTTTGGTTTAACTTCCCGTGTCCGGAGTGGAGCCACCTCTCAATCTTAGGTATGAAGGGTATAGCAGGTCCAGCACTCCTGCCTTTTCCTCATCGACTCCCATCGTTCTCTGCATTTTCTTTGTTCGCGCTCTGCCTGTGTTTCTACCTGCCGTCCAGTATAAAGCCAAACACTGTTAGGCCTATTGGCAGCATTCCTGACACAACGTACGCTGCATCGTGAGATGTTGTTGTATACGCACAGCACACTCTTAAGGCGCTCCGTCGATATATCGAACGGATACAGTGCAGTGCCCCACACGGAGAGGCATACAAAAGGGTGGAGGTAATCACCCTTGACAGCAAAAGCCTTCGCCCCGTTTTCGGGCCTCCAATATTTGGTATCGCCCTTGCCAAAGCAACTGTCGAGTTCGCCGCCTTTTCACATACATAGTCAATGTGCGCTCTAAAGTTTAGCTTCAATCGTCACTCCCAAGTACTTAAATGCGGGTTTGGAAGTAATTAAGGCGCTCTCGACTCTGATCTTCAGACTATTCCTATTTCTGCGTTTGGTTATAAGAACGTGTCTTGTGACCAGCCAACTCTAGTCCGACTTCCTCCAGCCACAGCTTGATGGTTGTGATTGCCTCGCTGACATGCACTTCGACGTTAGACGGACTTTACGCTGTAACGACTAATGTGATATTACTTCACCACAGCGCTAGGGTCTGAATTTTTTCCCGTGTCAGGTTCTTCAGGGGACGAGTACGAGTTTGCTTTTCCGGGGGGGGGGGGGAGCTTATTTGCTTTCGGTAATAGCACCTGCTTCTGTTTTCCGCCGCTTAGGAAAAGTCTGTTCCGCGAGACAGGCTCTAAGAACTTCAACAAACATCCGGGCCTTCAGCGCCCTATTGGGTACTCTGTCGGGTCCTGGCGCTTTATACTCACCAAATCTGGCTGCTGCTTTGAAAAGCTCGTCCTCAGTTATGTCTGGTGCGATCTCGCCGTCCATCGGTGGATCCGGTTGGTTGCGTTCCACTCGTGACGGGGAAAAGAGTTGGGACGATATTTCCTAATAGATTTGGACACGTTCATTGTGGTGATTTTTGGCCTATTTTCTTTGTGACCACTATGTAGGCCGTTCCCCTAGGGTTTAAATCTGCGTCTTCGCCGAGCTGTTTGAAACTGCGTTCCTTACTCCTTTTTATTGCCTTCGAGCTCTCTTCTATGCTTCATGTAAATCGGAATATGCAGTTGTATCCGATGAAGGCTGGCTAAGGCGTCAGACTCTCAAGCATTTACAGTGTAACCCCGCAATATCCTCATTCCATCAGTAATTCTTCTTTGGTCGGTTTGATGACTTTCTTTTCGGCATTGAAGCGACACGGATGCGGAAGCCTCTTCGTGTCTTGAAATCTGCGCTGCCATTTTCTCTGCCGACCCCTCGACAGGACCCATCTCAAGGAGAATTTCTTTAAAAATTTTCTAATAGAAATTCTTAGCATCTGAGAATTCCTCTGTCCGGTACCCGATGTGCTCTAACCTTTGTTTCGAAGAAAATCGTCTGGTGATCGCTGTGTGTATATTCTTCGGTAACCTGCCAGTACGTGCTAGGCGCTAAAGAGCTGCTAACGAATGTGAGATCTATAATAGATCCGAACCTCTCTTCCTGAAGGTATAGGCACCGTCCGAGTTCATTAGAGCGACGTCTAGTTTGGTGAAAGCATTCGTCTCTGGGTTTCCCAATTCTGTTGCCCAGGCGTTCAAGCAAGTTCCCGGCAATTATAATTGGCATCGTACACCATCGATCCAGTAGCGTTTCTTCTTCAAAAGCGTGGTTACCGCATGTCCAGATTGATGCTTGTCCATCCTTGTCGGCGACCCAGATTGAGCTTCGCATATTCTTGTATTGGTCGCAAACAATAGCAACGTCCACTTGTTTTTTTTTTAATGATCTGTGAAAGCAGGTTCTGTGCCGCCCGGCAGTGATTCAGATTTATCTGAACCAACCTCATTTGCGAAGTTTCCTCAGTGCTTCCTGGTATGCTGGGCACTTCACGCTTCCGGTTGAGTGCCTGTAGTTATCTTTTTTTTTGCGTCCCTACAAAGAATGCATTTCGGTTCACTGTTACATGTTGTTATGCCCCTCGACTCCGCACTTGAAGCACATGCCCGATCTGTCCTGCGTGCTCTTACAGTCTCTTGCGAAGTGGCCGAATTCAAGGCACTTGAAACATCTATTAGGGATAGTCAGCACTTCGTCTATCCAAATTTTAATTCGCCACTCTGTAATACCTTCCTAATTGCATCCGGCCTGCTTTTTGTTATGATCCTCCTGGATTTCTTCCTTTTCCCTTGTACTTTTGTCCAAGGGCCTGTGGATTCACTTCTCGCCGTCTTTACGTCCTTGTTTTGCGCCCTTCTCCCCGAGCCAGTGTCTCCGTCCGGGTAGGAGCAGCTGGCGTAGGAGCAAACATTTTTCACTCCATTTCAACTCCAGGCAATTTAGCAGTCTTATCTTCACGGGAATGCGTCTTTTTGGTACGCTTAGATGTTTGGATAACTCCTATCTCCTCTATACGTCCCGCTCGCGCTTCAGCTTTTCCGATGCAGCTACTCGCGTTTTGGGTGTCCCGGGGTGGAACGACCTTCGCGTATTTTCCTTCCGAGGATCTGTTCTCTGGTTCCGTTGTACATAATTCGTTTGTTCATGAATTTCTCCTTCACGACTCCGTGGATGTTGGCCTTTGTATTCTTAAAGTTGCCTATATCAGCTATGAGCTCCCCTAACCTAGAAAACATATCTGTTTCCACGGCCGGGTCTTTGCTTTCACCCTTTGCACCCACTGCTGCTAAAGGCAGTTGTTTTGGGGACCTCCGATTTTTAATTCCAAGGGGGTGTAGCACTGCTTGATACCCTAGCAATGCCGTCTTTAACATCGTTTCACGAGCGGTTTCGTCTCCGGAAGTTGTTTTTATCAAGGGACACGATACCCGCCTTGGTGACCTTTTCAAGATGGGAACTACGTCTAAAGGGATCGGGTGGTTCCACTCCAGTAACACCTGTAGCATTAGATGCTAAAGCAGCCAATTGCGCCACTGCTCGAGGGATGACGACGACGACTGGGAGCCCGCTTTCTCACTCCGACTGCTGCCAGTACTGGGTTTCCGAAGCCCTGCACAGTAACCTAAATTCTTCATGCGCTCTTCCAACTTTGGTTTATTGTTCTGGGTTTCCTTCGCATAGTCTAAACTCTAAATTAAACTGGAGGTTGACACCTTTTAGAGTCAGCATGCTTGCGACCAAGCTCCCCCTTGGCCACGCATCTCTAGGCACATGCTGTTCCACCTTAAATTAGTTTGGTTGTTAATTCAGGCCAATTTGGTTCACGCGCGCGGTCGCCGCGATTTGTCCTATTTATGCCGAAAATACAAGGGGCTCGCCCATGGACTGTCAAAATCCCTTCTTCAAAATATTGTCGAGCCCCGCTTTAGCCGTAAAAAACTTTTTGGGTGTCAGCCTCCGTGCCCGTTGAGCGACTGGTGGGTCTTTGCACTATGTCGATGAATGGCACCGGTTGAAGGAACTAATTTATACTTTTTCACGGAATGAGTCACAGGCTCGGGAATTAGAGCTAAACGTATGTGCTAGGCTTCGGCGGAACGTCGGCACTCTTCCTGGTCGACCACAGGAACGGTTCGGCTTCAAATTCCATTGTTTCTCCTTCTCTCTTACATTTCTTTCTAGCGTTTGTAGATTCCTTGGAATACCTTGTTGCAGGTTACAGCATGGTTCTTACGGCCGAAAAGGCATCTGATTAAGACGTAACTACGATCGGCCGCAGCGACCAAAAGAAAAACCCCGATCCATAATACCGAACTGAGTGCCCACACGCAGATGCCGCGGTTGCAGGTGGCAAGATCCCCTCCTTCGTAAGAATAAGTCATAACCTGAGCGCCGATGAGATTGTGCTCAAGGGGATGATGGGGGGTTTTGTTACACTTATTTTGCTTCCTGGTGCGATATTGGATTTCTGCTGTGTAGCCTTGACTTCGTCAGGGAATGAATACTTCTGGGACAACAGTGTACATCGGGTTTTAGCAGCTTGAATTTTTCGTACGTCAAGGGCCCCTGTTGTTTAATGACCCCTTTCGTGGCGTTGTGCCTAAAGCGCTTCATATAAGCCATACTACTCTGAGTAATTTCGTCAATGATGAGTCTCTCTTCATTACCGTAACTCCTAGTGGAGCATGGTGCGTTGATGACTACCGTGTGTAGTCATCAACGTTACAAAGACAACTGAATTCGGAGTGTGATATGGTTGTCAGCCATGCCACTTCCTAGTCGCATTGTTAGTTTATTATTCTACGATAAGAATATTTCTTATCATCTTCTTCTGAATAATAAACTTGCGACGAGTCGTGCCGAGTTTGGAAACTCGTTTCTCTATGAGTGTCTATTTCACAGAGTGGCGACCGAACGATCACGGCCACAGAGCACGACGAGTATGATGAGTACCTTGTGACAATCCCCGGTTCTACAATTTACTCTGATGTCATCAATGTGCCTATCCACACACTTTCAATCTTCGTTCGTCTTCGTCATTTTGACAATTGAAACTTGAGATGTCTGCGCTATTGAAGAAAGGCATTCATTCTTGAACGTGATTGCAAATGTTGAATATGTCAATAACTCACCATCTATTCATACTATTAATGAAAGAATTTATCATTTGCACGTCCTGACCTAAACCGCGACACATATTTTGCGATAAATAACGAACAAATGTGGACAGAATGAGGCATTGATCTCTTCTGTTCACTTGACGCAATCAATGACAAGTTCAATGTTGAAAGTGGATATGGAGCTTGAAGACGATAGGGAAGACGAAAGCGCACATGTGTGGACATAGCCAATGATACTATCCGCATCTCGTCTAGGATAGCTTCATGATCAGTTGATGTCCGATTGTGGTGTGCAGCCTCTTCAGATGCTTTTGGCTGATGAAGTGATGATTTTTGAAGCCAATTTGAACCTTTCTTACCCAAAACGATTACCAATTAACTGCTCTGGTAACATGCCTCCAGATGCAATGCGTGTAAGTTTATCCTTTCTTGGCAAATGGTTTCATTCGTTGGGCTTTGACTGTTGTGATATGATTCCTACTCGATTGCCAACGAATAATTTCCATGAAGTTGCGGGCTTTTTTATCCAAGCGCGTAGTATTCCAGAGTCCACAATTTTCGCATTGCAATTCTTGCTAGTAACGATGCATGCATGGCTACTTCTGATAGAATTGACCGCTTGGTTGCCTCCTTGCATACTGACACTTTCACTTTGAAAGAGAAAACATCCTGGTCAGGATGTAATTGTCGACATTAACTCGATCTATTAAAATAGAGCGAATAAGTACCGTTTGATATGAGTTAAATAGAAAGCTACAGAAATATGACAAAATTTTCTTTTTGTCGTTTTTTATACTACATGAACAACTAATATACATGATTTTTTATTATTATGATAATAAAATAAAAAACAGTATCGATTCGCATCCATCCCTACATGTACATCACGTCATCCTAGTGTTTTAAACGCCATCTACATTTTCAAGTATTAATCAATTGCCGCTGACAGATTCAACTTGTTTGTTTTTTTTTCCGAACAGCTGATTTGTTCGCCGTTTCACCTGTGTCGTGACATTTCACACCACTTTGTGCGTACTTTTGTCCAACGAAAAAGTTTGTTTTCTGTTATCGTGTAATTTTGCTAATATTTACGCCAAAAACGACCACTCCTGCAATTAAAATTTAATCGTGACGATAAAAACAGTTCCTACAACCCCGTTGCCGTCGCGTACCATCGAAATGCGTAACAAGTAAACAAAGTGACGCGATAAGAAACAACACGGAAAATATCTCCAATCTCCATACAAGTGACGAAATCTTTCGCATTTCGGTGTGATAATTAACGCAATTGTGCTGTTTCAAGGTCTGGTCTGGCGACGCATCATTTCCACTCAATTAGCATAGTCGCACGTCGTACACAATGGCGAATATGCGACCGCCCAGCAAATCGACTCTCCTGAAAGTCGTCATCCTGGGCGATGGAGGTGTTGGCAAAAGTTGCCTCATGAATCGTTTCGTGTCGAATAAATTCGACGAGAACAGCTTTCATACAATTGGCGTGGAATTTATGAACAAAGACATCGAAGTGGACGGGCACAAGTACACGTTGCAGGTAAGAGTCTTCCACGTCCCAACGTTTATTAGGTCATAAGTCATAAGGCGCGGTGCTCTACTTGTTGCCAATAGGCTGGGGTGCTGCTTGAATAAATTTCTAGGCCGCGGGGCAACGCACGCTTGGTGCTGAGTCAGGGTCACATGCGAGTCTGAAGTTCAATGGTGGCCGGTAATTGGATTAAGTTTCATTGTCTTCCGCGGTGATGCGGGAATGTGTTGACTCGAGGGCTTTCAACGATTGCCTGGAGCCGGGCAAACAGACAAATCGAATTTGCTGGGGGGCTAATGGTGTGCCACACATTCATAATTGTTTGCATTTGTGATTACGCACAGGTGCACCTGTTGTTTATCAATTGTGGTACAATCTACAAAACGATTTTTGCCGATTGTTTTTTAAATTAATGCAGAAATTGTTCATATTTTGCCTTTTTATACCTTTTTATACAAAACATCGGGTCAGCTCATTTGTTTGAATTGCATTACTGGATATTTTGGATGCCGATATTTCTTCTTTAACCTTTCTTTATGCACAGTAGTCCATTTATCAAAAATAGTTTTCCACTCCAATTTCAAAATTCGTTTCTAAAAATGTTCAATGTGCATATAAAAATGCACAGCTAGGTGTATTGCCGTTGCGCTGAAAGTTTCAGAGGACTTACCTTGCTTGTAACATTGCGATTGACTAACGTCCATGTCGGCTCTTGCTCGTAAGTTCACATAAGAGTGTGCCTGCGGCGTGTGAGTGGGCACTTGTTTTATGGCTGTTTAACAGCACCAGACTTTGTACAAAGCTGCACTTATTGTGCAGATTCGTTGGTTTTGGCAAATTTTGCAGAGGCCCGACGTCGGGCTATCGTGCCACAAAGAAGAAGTGCAATAGTAGCAAAGCCAGGCTTAGATTGAAAGGACCTAATAACCCGGGTCGAAAATCAAAGGTATGTATGACCGAGTTCCACTTTATTCGGACATAGCTAAATTAAATGCTTCAGTTAAATCAACAACCCTGGCGTCTCCCAACAATCTCAACTCAATTTTCAAGGTTTTCCAAGAGGAAATCATTAAATTATTTGGCTTATCGTTTCTCGAGGTTTCCTCTAGAATATCGGCTTTCTGGAAATCCACGAGAGGACTCAGTACAGAGGATAAAAAATGTCTTCCCTTTACCTTCTTGCTTAATTTTTCCAATGGGTAGTTTTCGTCTGCTTAACATCAACGTCCATTCACTAATTTCTCATGACAAACGTCTACCACTTCAAAATATGCTCCTTCAGGACTTTTCGCACTTCGCCTTCATTGCAGAAACTAGGCTTGACGAACTTCCCTCTGGGCAGACACTCTTTTTTAAAAGTTACAAACTCATTCGCAACGACTCTGGCAGAGGTACCGTCCTCCTCTTCCTTGCCTCGTTCTTTATACCGCTCCATGGTTCCGCGTTGCTCGACCTGCGGTGTAGGCACATCGCCCGTTTTGGCGATAATTTCTCAGCATATTTCTACAGGCAGCTCTATCTTGGATCGTGTCATCGCCGAGACCAATGCGTTGTTGTTGCTTTTTCATTTGACACATCCACGTGTTCTTCGGTCCGCCTCTAGCTGGAACTTCCATTGATATCGCTTTCTTTGCGGGGTGCTCAGGCGAAGCCGTTGAACATGGCGATACCAATCCATTTGTCGGTCTTCGAGCTTTTCGGTGATTGGTTGGTCTATGGACAAGCTGCCTCGGATGTAGCTGCTCTTAATGTGGTCCCTTTTCGTTACACCAACTGACATGCGTAACATTTTCATTTCAGTCGCTGTCATTTCTTTCGCCTAACCTTCATACATGGTCCAGCATTCTGATCCATACATGAGTGCGGGACGTACAACCGTTTTGTACAACTTGCCCTTTAGCTTCAGTGGCATTTTCTTATCGCGGAAAACTCCAGAGTTTTCTCGCCACGTCATCCACCCAACCTTTGTGCGATGTTTGATGTCATCATCGCATGTAGCTCCGTTGTTCACCATCGAGCCAAGGTACTTGAACTTGGTACAAGACTTAAGCTGCTCTCCTTTGACGTACATTTCAGGTATCGGTGCATTTGGGTCTGAGAATTGGCAGCATAAGAACTCAGTCTTTGTTATACTTACCCTCAGTCCATGCTCCTCCAGAATGTCACACCACTTTGTAAGAGCAACGTGCAAGGCAACGATGTTTGGGCTACTGAGGACTATATCATCGACAAAAAGAAGAGATATTTCCAGGCCGTCGGAGATACGTGTTAATAATTAGCACATGATGATGTTGAAGAGCAACGGACTCAATACACTGCCCTGGTGTAATCCGAAATTCACCGAAAATTCTTCTGATTCACCGGCTCTAACCTTAGTCGTAGCTTCCATCATACATGTCTCGTATCATCCTGACGTATGCCTCAGGGACATTAAGTGCTCTCAAGGCCAACCATATCAGATCACGAGGTACTCTATCGAATGCATTTCCCAAATCGATGAACACAGAGTGCAAGTCCTTTCGTGCTGCTCTATACTTTTCCATCGCAATACGAATGCACTGAATCGCATCGACTGTAAATCGACCTTCAATAAAGCCGCATTGATTGTCATTCAACCGCACAATCTTTCTCAATCGGTTGCAGACAACTCGTTCGTAGATCTTCACTGTATGAGGTGTTAACTTTATAGCCCTATAGTTGTTGAGTTTGCGTGAGTTTCCCTTGTTCTTATAGAAAGGAAGAAGAAAACTTTCCCTGAAAGCAGCAGGCGTCGGTTGCCCACCTTTGATTTTGTTAAAGATAACTGTGAGCCAACTAAGCCCGACATTTTTCATTTTCAACCAAAAATTCCGCGGGGATTATGTCCGGTCCGACTGCTTTTCCGCGTTTCATCTGATGCATTGCCTCCATCACCTCTTCCTCTGAGATATCTTCAATATTTGTGGTATTCGGCTCAACATCTTGAAAAGCTGCTCGAGGAAATTCTTCATTTTGAATTTCGTCCAAATACTCTCGCATCCTGCTACAAATTGCCGTATCGTCAATCAGCAACATTCCTTGCGAGTCCTCCACGTACTTTGGCGCCTGTATTTCCCGAGCGTTATCCTTCTCCTTTGGGCTGCGACCCTAAATATCCTGGCGTCGTGCTTAGGTCTCTCGCGCAAAGACGGTCCTTCGGTCGCAGTCTGAGTTTCTAATTCTTGGTAGAATTTTCTCAGTTGCCTTCGCCTTTGCTTGAGCTACCAAGCGCTTTACTTTCTTCCGGCATTGCATATAATTTTCGCGAAGTTGAACCCGTTCGGCTTCACTGCTTGACTCACATTTCGTCCATGCCTTAAATGCGTTCGCTTTGGCTTGCACTGCTTCCTTAGTTTCGGTGTTCCACCACCATGTTTCTTTCCTCGTGTGGAGTGGACCTTTCGAAACTCCAAGTGCCTTTTCCGCCTCACCTACTGACATTTCAGCGAAATTTTTCCACATTTGTGTTGGACTGTGCTCGGTGCAGTTGGTGTTGTTTTGAAACCACTCCGTCATTTTATCAATGAATGGAGTTACTACAGGTTCAAAGTTGTCGTTTGTGAGATTGTGCCACTTGATTTTTTTGACAGGTGTCATTCTCCCTAATGGAGACTAACTATCAGTGAGACATGCTGCGCCGGCTCTTTCGGATTACTTGGCCGTGCTATTTCCCTAAATTCTGGTCCGCTTCAAACCACGTGTATCCACCCTTCCTTCCAGAAGATATAATGCTATACAGTGGGACAGGTTTGTTTAGTGCTGATCTAAAAAGAAATTTACCTAATGCTCTCTCTACCAACAACATTGTCTCCAATAGCGAGATTGACACCCAAATACGACAGATCAACGAAGCATTCAGCGTAAGAGTAGGTACTAACATCGTAATTTCACGTGAAATGTATGCAAATACTGTTAAAATTTGGATGGTCGTGAAATCGAATACGCTTGATCAATCAATCAGAGCGCGAGAACACATCATAAATTGAGTGAATAGAAGACAAATCTCCACAACATTTATCGCGGGAGACATAAATGCAAGTTTTTCGCTCGGTGAACATACCATAACGTTGGACCAACACGCTCCCTCTCTGAAAATAGACAATATTTTCAAATTCGGCTGTTAGTCAGAAATTACTATGGCACTTTTCAACGATCGGAAAAAGCTCCAGCAGAAACGGAAACGAGTTTTCCATAGAATGCTCAGCAGAACCAACGACAAATATGTCTCAAGCCAGGGAAGAGCGCAAATCTCGGGGAATCCTACCGCCCCATTACGATACTTTCTCCTGTCGCAAAGACGCTGGAGGCCCTTATTCACCCCACTCTTGTTGCACATGCGAAGCTAGAACCTCACCAGCATGGCTTCAGGAAGATGCATAGTACCACCACTGCCCTCGATGCGATCACTACACGCATTCGTGATGGGCTAAATCAACGCAGTCGTTGTCACAGAACAATTCTGGTGGCAATAGACCTATCAAGTGCATTCGATATGGTCAATAATTCAATGCTCCTAGCAAACCTGTTGAATATGCATCTTCCTGCACAAGAGATCCGTTGGATTGCCAATTATCTAGCTGGTCGGCACTCCTTCACCGAGTTTCGAGGCAAACGTTCTAAGCTTAGGAAAATCAAATTAGGTGTTCCACAGGGAGGGGTACTCTCCCCCACTCTGTTCAACATCTACATGTCCGGCCTTCCCACACCACCTGAAGGAATCGAGGTGATTTCCTATGCTGACGATTGCACCGTACTCGCCACAGGGAATGATAAGGATGAAATGCGCCTCCGAATTAATCGCTATCTAGGACGATTACAGGCATTTTTCCAAAACCGAAACCTCACCATCTCTGCGTCCAAATCCTCTGCGACTTTTCTAACCACTTGGTGGGAGGACATCAGATGGGAGATGGATATACGTATTGGCAACAATTCTGTTCCTACTGTTAAAAACCCCAAAATTCTCGGGCTTCACCTAGAGAACATGATGACGTCTGCGAATCATGCAGCTTCAGTATGTGAAAAAATGCGCAGTAGGAACAACATCCTAAAAGCTCTAGCTGGTAGCACCTGGGGCAAAGATAAAGAAACCATGCTAGCTACTTATAAAGCGGTGGGTCGAGCGGCCGCTGATTATGCAGCCCCAGTTTGGACACATAGTCTATGTGACACAAACTGGTCCAAAGTTCAGGTCTGCCAAAATGCCGCTCTACGCATCGCGACAGGTTGCCTTCTGATGTCTGCCCAGGATCACTTACATCAGGAGACAAAATTGATGCCAATGCGTGATCACAATCTCCTACTCTCTAAACAGTATCTTGTTGGTTGCTACAGTGAGGATCATCCCAATAATCATCTCATGGACCGAATTCCTCCACCACGACATGTCAGGCGTGGTTTACGAGACCTTGAGAGAGAGGTTCAGGGATACAAACGGGACCCTTACGATGAAGTTACATACCGAGCCGCCATTGCAGCGATCCACACTGAAGAAGTGAATCGGTCTATCGCGAGTTTAGGTGCGAATAGAGTCCTCTCAGAGCGCCCACTACCAATTTCGCCTGAGGAGATTAGCCTCCCGAGAGCCACCAGAGTAACACTAGCTCAACTTCGGTCGGGCTTTTGTTCACGCCTTAATTCGTACCTTTCTCAAATATGAAACTCTTTTGTCCGAAATAACCGCCGTTTCCTCCGAAACATAAAGCCAGGTCCCATTTGCTTCAAGTATATTAACAGAATTTCTAATAGAAAGAATGTCGGGTTTAATATTAACAACTCCCCTATAACAATATTGAATTTCACTGGTTGACTCAGAAGCTTGATGCTCTCTCTTCTCACTTTATAGACGTTTTCTCTGAGAAGTCTCCTGATGTTCCTGCTTGGGCCGACGAAGCCCGCGGTGTAGTCGATAACTACAAAAGGGGTCGCGAGGGGTCTTATCTCACCGAATTTTCATCAAGCAACAACGCGCAATCAACCCTTGCGCCAATAACTGCCTTCACCTCTATAGGAGAGGTGTTTGAGACGCTAGAGAGAGTTGATAATAAGAATTCAGTGGGGACAGACTCAGTATGTAACTTCGTCCTGAAAAAAATTGCGATCAGTATTGCAAAAAAGCTGACGATACTTTTCAACCATTGTATAAACAACGGGTACTTCCCAAGTTGTGGGAAATTGGCGATTATACGGCCTGCTCCAAAAAAGGGTGCTCGGGAGACGTGAACGACTTTCGACCCATATCATTACTCTCCAACCTCGGGAAGCTCCTTGAGCGAATAATACTTAAACAATTCAACACCTTCTCTGCTAACATCATTCCATCAACTCAATTTGGATTCAAAGCGAACTATTCCACGGAATGCAATGCAGTGGTCACATTGGTCGATCAGGTTATGGCGAACTTGCTCAAACAAAATTGCATAGTGGCCTGTTCACTAGACGTGTCCAATGCATTTGATTCCGTGTGGCACACTGGCCTCTTACACCTCTCTTGTCCCACTCCGGTTCCGCGACTTTTGGTAAGCTTACTCGGAAATAGACGATTTGATATTAAAATCGATAATAATTATTCGTCTGAACAAAGGGTATTCATAATGACCCAAATGAAGCAACTGTGCGAAGATTAATTAAAAAATTCAATGAAAGTGGGTCTGTTTGTGATGTAAAATCACTCATGCGTGGATGTCGAGGTCGTGGAAACGAAAATATCGCAGCTGTGCGTGATAGTGTAACTGAAAGTCAAACCACCTCAATTCGACACCATGGGCGAATTAGACATTAGAATTATTTGCTTGATCGTAAGCCTGCAGAACAAGCAAACCGAAAAGAATTCATAAATTGGTTCTTGGAAAAACATCAAGCAAATGCCGATTTTGAAGACAAAATCATACACAGACAAACACAACCTTCCGGCATCGAACTTTCAGGGCTCTTGCCAGGCATGGGAGCATTACATCGCGGCGCGGCTGTTCTCAATCTTACTAATTCGCGCCGGTGTTGAAACAAATCCAGGCCCAAGGGTATGGATTTGTAGTGTCTGCAACCAACGAATCAGTTCGAATGTCAGTTCAGTGCAGTGTAATTGCTGGTGTTCGGGGTTACGTAGATAGGTCAGCATTCCTTGGCGTATGTCGCGGCAGGTTGTATAAATTCTGGGCAACCTAGGGCTGCACCCGCTGCTCCATGCAAATTAGTCTCTTAGCGTCCATAGCGAATATGTTATATTGCGCAAAGATATACCTTGCCGCCAAGGATGATCCTCACCCTGGGGGTGGACTTGCCTTCCTAATAAACAAGTCCGTACATTACTGTGTATTAGATGTAGTTGATGACGGTACGGCGGAAATACAAGCAATCTCACTTCCATCAGGGAGCACTAATATCGAAATTTTTAATGTATATGTACCACCGCAATCTAGTTGCCCCTCTGGCTATCATTTCGATATTGGTCCTCCCCTTTCCGAAGAGCACAGGGTCATCCTTGGTGACTTTAATGCGCACCATGAGCTCTGGCATTCGGACCTCAACAACAATCCAATAACTATCGCTGAATCACTTGACACCTCAGAATTCTTTTCACTGTTCTGTCAGCCTAATCGCTGCTTCTCGATGGGAAGTACGTACCACCCTCAAATCAGATCACCTCCCAATCATTATAAAAATTGACAAATCAGCGAACCTGACTAAGTCTGAGAAGCGAACGTTTGTCAATCACAAGAAAGCCGATTGGGACGGTTTCAAAGCTTACTTGTCGGCGAAGTTCATCGAGCTACCATTACCTACCAACATACATAAAGCCGAGAAAATATTAGGAACGTCATTACAACAGCTGCGGCACGTTTTATTCCTGCAGGACGTATCCCGAAAATTCGGCCTAACTTCCCCACTAGTGCCGCTAGATTAGCCGATGAACGTGATCAGATCAGAAACGCTCACCCTGACGATCCCAGAATTCAAGAGCTTAACTCCGAAATCGACCGACAAGTTAAAGACTATAGGAGGGCGAAATGGAATCAGCACCTCGATGTATGTAACCTCAATGAAAATAAATAATAAATAACAGGCGCGACAATCCAGCATTATGGACTAAGGCCGATGGATGTGTTAGTGACATCCTATTTCCAAGATCTTATCTGCTTTTTGTTGAGGTAATGAGATCAGCATCACACTCAGCTGTGTTATTTATCCCCATAAATGGGTACTCGTTTAATATCTGAGTGAGATCATAGTCCGTCACAAGCTCGTGAGTTCGAAAAACACCATGATCCACGGTGAGATTCGAACTCATGACCCTGTGCACCGAAGGTGCGCGCACTAACCGCTAGACCAGCCAGACTAACCTCAATGAAGGTGTCAGCAAATTATGGTTTACTGTACGCGCCCTTTCCAATCCTAGGACAGAAAAGGGCAATAACGCCTTTGAATTTGGCAACATAAAAACCTGCGATCCTCTACAGTGTGCGAGCCTGGTCAATAAACAATTTATTGAACATCCCAAGTCCGACGGCCTTAAGCGCAAAATGAGAAGACGGATTCGCAGCCGGAATTTTGACACCATACAATCTTTTACCGCGGACCAGGTTAAAAAAGTCATCGAGAATGCTAAAAACTCCAAGGCCCTCGGACCAGATGGCATTTCGATGACCATGTTGAAACATCTCGACCTTCCAGTCATTGAGTATCTCACGGCCGCCTTTAACTTGTCGATATCCACGCTTGCCATCCCTGAAATCTGGAAAGCAGGTCGAATTGTTCCCTGTCTCAAGCCAGGGAAGAGCGTAAATTTCGGGGAATCCTACCACCCCTTTACGATACTATCACCTGTCGCAAAGACGCTGGAGGCCCTTATTCACCCCACCCTTGTTGCACATGCGAAACTAGAACCTCACCAGCATGGCTTCAGGAAAATGCATAGTACCACCACTGCCCTCGATGCGATCACTACACGCATTCGCGATGGGCTAAATCAATGTCGTCCTTGTCACAGAACCGTTCTGGTGGCAATTGACCTATCCAATGCTTTTGATAAGGTCAATCATTCAATGCTTTTAGCAAATCTGTTGGATATGCATCCTCCTGCACAAGAGATTCGTTGGATTGCCAACTATCTAGCTGGTCGGCACTCCTTCATCGAGTTTCGTGGCAAACGTTCTAAGCTTAGGAAAATCAAATTAGGTATTCCACAGGGAGAGGTACTCTCCCCCACTCTGTTTAACATCTACATGTCCGGCCTTCCCACACCACCTGAAGGAATCGAGGTGATTTCCTATGCTGACGATTGCACCGTACTCGCCACAGGGAGCGATAAGGATGAAATGCGTCTCCAAATTAATCGCTATCTAGGACAATTACAGGCATTTTCCCAAAGTCAAAACCTCACCATCTCTGCGTCCCAATCTTCTGCGACATTTCTAACCACTTGGTGGAAGGATAAAAGATGGGAGATTGACATACGTATTGGCAACAACTCTATTCCTACTGTAGCAAACCCCAAAATTCTCGGGCTACACCTAGAGAACATGATGACGTCTGCGAATCATGCAGATTCCGTTTGTGAGAAAATGCGCAGTAGGAATAAAATCCTAAAAGCTCTAGCTGGTAGCACCTGGGGCAAAGATAAAGAAACCATGCTTGCTACTTATAAAGCGGTGGGTCGAGCGGCCGCTGATTATGCAGCCCCAGTGCCTCCACCACGACATGTCAGGCGTGGTTTACGAGACCTTAATTAAGAGAGAGTTGCAGGGATACAAACGGGACCCTTACCATGAAGTTACATACCGAGCCGCCATCGCAGCGATCAACACTGAAGAAGTGAATCGGTCTATTGCGAGCTTAGGTGCGAATAGAGTCCTCTCAGAGTGCCCACCACCAATTTCGCCTGAGGAGGGTAGGCTCCCGAGAACCACTAGATTAACACTAGCTCAACTTCGGTCGGGCTTTTGTTCATGCCTTAATTCGTACCTTTCTCGCATAAACCCGGACATCCAAAACATCTGTCCAAACTGCAATGGTACTCCTCATGATGTGGGTCACTTGTTTCAATGCCCCGCTGCGCCCACTGATCTTACCCCTATATCGCTGTGGGAAAACCCTATCGCAGCAGCTATGTTTTTGTCCTTAGACCTCACGGACACAAACATTGACGAACCATAAATCGTACCCACATAGATGCACAGAGGTTTCACACCTTTCTGCACCGCTACAAGAAGAAGAAGATGTATGTGCACGGTATTTTGCGGCAAATGGTTCGCAAATCAATACGTATGGAACGAAAGTCATCGAATGCAGCCTAAACCCTCGTCGAAATTTTGTCTGGCGGTTCACTATTGCCGACTCAACAACTTCAATAAATTGGAGCCGATCTCCTACATGAATATGGACTACTCGTTGACGTAAGAGGGAAACAGCTGATCGACAGCCATACTGGTTTGACGTCGAGAGGAAGTGTTCGAACAATACACATTCCCAAGGTACCGCTTTTCGAGGAGTTTACAGACCTTCTAGACGACAAACCATCGTACAAGATCAAACATCATGCCAAAGTGACACATCACATTGAAACAACTGGTCCTCCGGTGACAGCTCGAGCTCGACGATTGCCTCCTAGTAAGCTTGCCGCTGCGAAGGCAGAGTTTCACGAGCTCCTGAAGCTGGGAATTTTTCGACCATCGGGAAGCAACTACTCATCGCCCCCTTCACATGATGAAAAAGTCGAATGGTGAGTGGAGACCTTTCGATGATTTTCGGTATTTAAACGCACAAACCATTCCCGACAATTATCCAGTACCTCATATATGTGATTTTCAAAACAATCTCCACGGTATGAAATATTTTTCATGTATCGATCTCCGAAAAGCATTCCACCAAATCCCTATGGAAGAAAAGGAAATACCAAAAACGGCGATTATAACTCCTTTTGGATTATGAATTGTGTATATGACCTTCGGGTTACGAAATACAGCTCAGACTTTTCAGCGGCTAATTGACGAAGTTTTACGTGGGCTGGATTTCGTATTTCCATATATTGACGACATATTCATCGCATCCCGTTCCATGGACGAACACATCCAGCGCATACGAAGTGTCTTCAAAAAATTAAGGGAGTATGGATTGCGTATCAACCCTGAAAAATGCGAGTTCACAAAAAACCAACTGCAATTTTTGGGTCATTTGGTGCTTCCTGGAGGAATCAAGCCGTTGCCAGAAAAAGTAGATGCCATCACAGATTTCCCGAAACCAACCATGGTATGCGAACTAAGAAAGCTTTTAACCATGATCAACTTTTATCGTCGATTTATGCCAAATGCAGCAAGCATTCAAAATCGATTACAATCGTTAATTCCTGGTAACAAATGAATGTCAAAACGAAGATTGTTTGGACCGCAGACGCATCTTTAGCATTTAAAGAGTATAAGCGCATGCTAGTTAATGCTACCATACTAGTTTATCCAGCCAAGAATGCCGAACTTGTTGTCTGAACGGATGGCAGCGCAACAGCCATTGGAGGTGTCGTTCATCAAATCGAAGACGGAGAATTAAGGCCACTAGGATTTTTCTCGAAAAAATTGGAATCAACCGAACAAAAGTATCCAATGACTGCGAATTATTGGCTATATACCGAACAATTCAACACTTCTCATATCTTCTCGAAGGAAGAGAATTCAAACTCCACTGTGATCATAAACCACTCTCTTATGCATTCACAAAGAAGCCGCAGAAGGAAATTCCTCGTCGAATCGAACAACTGTACTTTATAAGCCAGTATACTACGAACATTATCCACTTACCAACCTTGTAAGAGACCGTTTTGTGTGGCCAAACATAAGGAAATCTTGCCAGCAATTCGTTCAATGTTGCATCCCATGCCAAAAAACGAAAGTACACCGACATTCGAAAGCACCATTTGCGCACTACAATTCGGAGTGCGATAGGTTCGATCACATAAACATGGATATCGTTGGACCCCTGCCTGAGTCTCGTGGCTACTCGTATCTTTTGACCATTGTCGACCGGAGTACTCGTTGGCCTGAAGCGATTCCGCTAACGAACATCTCTGTTGAAACGGTCGCAAAGAGTCTCATACATGAATGGATATCTCGTTTCGGAATTCCACACCGCATCACAACTGATCGAAGCAGATAATTTGAAAGTCAACTGTCTAACCAGCTATTTGAGGACAACATCATATCACCCGCAAGCAAACGGTATGGTCGAGAGATGGCCCGCATCCTGAAAACAGCATTGAAGGCGAAATTTTCGAGCAACTGGATCGATGAGCTACTTTTAGTTCTACTGGGACTTCGTGCGACAGTGAAGGACGATATTGGCGCATCACCAGCTGAACTTACATATGGAAAGCCGCTAACATTGCCAGGTCAATTCTTCAACGAAATTTGTAAGAATTCTGTTGACACTGAATTCTTAAATAAATTGAAACAGCACATGAATGATATTCAACCACGAGAGCCAAAATATCACGACAAGCCCAAATTCTTTGTACATCCCGAATTAAAGGAGGCGAAGTATGTGTATGTGTGCGAGATGACGCTCATGAAACACCATTGCAAGCTCCGTACAAGGGATCGTATAAAGTCATTCGAAACGGAGAGAAAGTTTTCAAAATCGACATTGAAGGAAAATCGGACACAGTCAGCATAGATCGTCTGAAGCCAGCGTTTTTCCTAAGCGATGGGGCTTCAACAGCATTAAAGCCGACTCCCGAGCCTGATGTACAACCACAGCAAACAACGCGATCCGGACGAAAAGTACGCTTCCCAAAACGATTCCATCATTAGTCGTCCGCGCCACGACAGTCAAGCACGCGAATTAACTATTGTAACCTAATACCGACATAATAAATAATAATAATAATTAGTCAGTACATCTGCGTATTTAACTATAGTGGAAAAAGGAAGAATCCGATTAGATGTAAAGACAAAGCCGTGTGAATTCGATACAAATTTATTATCTACGATCCGCTTGGCTAAACAATTGAGAGGCAACTAACTGCCGATTTTGAAGACAAAATCATCCGTAGTGACGCGGCTCATTTTCATCTCGATGGCTTGGTTAACAGGCATAATTGTTGCATTTGGGGTTTAGAAAATGAGAAACAAATGCATCCACAGCGTGAGACTGCTTTGTGTGTAATTAGGGCTATCGGTCCATATTTCTTCGAAAATAAGGCAGGTCAAACACAAACCGTGAATGGTGTTCGTTATCCTGAAATGTTAAACAGCTTTTTTTGCCGAAACTAGATATTTATAGTGATGAGGAGGTAATGTGGTTGCCATATGCCATACAGCACGAGAAACAGATCAATTACTGCATCAGTCATTTCCCGGTCGTGTCCTATCGCCTTTTGGTGACCAGAATTGCCCGCCTAGATCTTGTGATCTAACGCCCTTGGACTTTTTTCTTTGGTATTGTTTTTTAAGTTACAGGTTTATGTGAATAAGCCCACGACATTTCAAGCATTGAAAGAAGAAATTAGACGCTGCGTCAATGAAATACCCCAACATTTATGCAAAAAGGTTGTGATCTTGTTGTATCATAGACGAATTTATCGAGACTAAGCCACCTGCTGACTATTCTTATCGGTTTGCTGTAGATGTTACCTCAATGTCTCAGATTTAGCCGGGTCAGTTTGTATTCTACAAAACTCTACGCTCAGTTGTTGCAAAATAGCAAAAGGTCAGATCGAATCGTATATGTACATGATCGTAGAAAGAGGGCGGGCTCGACCATTACATGCCAATTATCAATCCGTTCCGCTATTAAGCTGTTACGCAAAGTTAAATCCAGACTTCCTGTCTTGTTCTGGTTATAAAACTAGGCTCACAACATAACCTGTTGGAGGATGTACAGGTCCAGAGAAATGATTTGTTACAAAAGTTTCTTTTCTGTTGACGTCTGTGCTGCCCCAGAGTAGGTGATGGGCATTAACATCGTAGCCCAGCAATAAGCCCTTCCCTTTCGCTTTTGCCCAAAAGTGTTTTTAATAAAATGCGTTTTGTCGAGAATTAGAAATACCGAACTTAATTCAAAGAAGGTTACAACGAATTAAACGATTGTGAGTGGTATGATGATAGAGGTACATGTAAGGTGAATGCAAATTATGTGAAAAAGAACTGTCTTCATATTATTTGTTCATTGTGAAATTTGTAAATGCTTCAATACTTATTCCGGTAGTCTAAGTAGAGTCCAATCCGGTAGTGGAAATTTAGGTTTTGATCTGCAATTTTGTTCAGGAGATATAGACAAAAGTATTTGAAAAGGAACTCTTTTTAATAATTATTATTTGTGAATTTTTCGCATATTTCAACAGTTATTCTGGGTGTACAGCAATACGCTGGAATTAGCTGACTGAAATCTGGCAATTCGTTCAAGAAATACAAAAAATATATGAAAAACAAATCTTTATAATTTCGCTTATTGTGATTTTTTTCGCATGAATTGTTGCTCATTGTGAATTTCCTGCTTATTTCAATGGTTATACTGCTATTCTGGCCGGAGTCTTGTGTAAACCCATCCGGTGACGTCAATTTACTGAAATCATGTTATTCGTTCAAGAAAGACAGAAATAAGTATGTGAAAAAGAATTGTCTTCATAATTGTGCCGATTGTGAATTATTCATACGTCTCAACAGTTGTCCTGTTACTTTGTGTAGAGACCAATCCAATTTACTGCAATCCGCTGTTATGTTAAAGAAATCCACTCCGAAATAGGCGAGTTGCTTATTGTGATTTTTTCCCGTGTTTCAATAGTTGTTCTGCTATTCCGGCCAGAGCTATCCAACAAATGGAAATCGGTCCAGCCGTTCTTTACTTATAAATGGTGTAACTAACACCACTTTCTGTTATATATATATAGATAGAAGAAGAAGATTAATTGTAAACAAATTTATGCAGATGCGTAGCGCAATGCTGCAACTTTGTAGTGGGGGCGTAACAAAAATGGGGACAATGAACACGAAATTTCAAAATCAATAGGTGCTTCAAAGTAACCAATCAGCATCATTCGTGTCAGATAGGGATTCCAATGCGTTGAGTGGTATAAATTCGTTCAAATGCAAAATTTTAAATGGTGTGCGTTTCAGGACATTGCGGCTGGATACTCAAACCAATGAAAAAGCCAAAAAGTATTAAATGGAGCGCTTATTTTGAAAGTGGCGTAAGTCCAACTCTTCATGAATCGAGATATTTAAAGGTTTGCGTTTCAATCAATTTAAAAATCTGGGTGGCTTCGTTTGGTTTAATTAAATTGTATTTATATTCTTCGGATTTTAAATTTTTTATCCATGCTAAACATTTCGCATAACCATAAAAAAATTAACGGGTTTTTCATTCGGTAAACTTGGGATAACCGATAATTTGATAAAAATAGCTTATTTTTTCGCTATAATGGATCAGTTTCAGCTTCAAACAGCCGAATATTTTAAAAATCATTAATTTCACATTTTTTAATAATCATGAAGTGTAAAAAAATGTTCAGTAGTCCAGTCGAATTAGCACATTAAAAACAAAAAATACACTTCGTTTATATTTTGATGTCTTGAAATAGGCATAGCCGTAGGAAGCTAAAACTTATTTTACTAGAAAAAATATTGATGGAGAAAAGGTCAATGGCAAAAAAGACAAAAATTTAGACTAAACTGAAGATAGATATGTAGGGTAACCTTTTAAAAGGGGTGTCAAGGATATTCCAGTTCTCCAGTTTTTATTTGTTTTAAGCCTTCAGGAAGATGTTAATAGCGTATACTTTCAATTGCTATTCAGTAGGTATATAGTGTGTGTCATGCTACTTGACATCAAACTCCGCTACGAAAAAAATATTTTTAAAAATCATTAAATATAAATATATATTATAATCAAATATTTTTTTTTTTTATACCCTTCACTCGTAGAGTAAAGGGTATATTAACTTTGTCATGAAGTTTGTAACGCATTGAAGGAAGCATCTCCGACCATATAAAATATGTATATATATGATCAGCATGACGAGCTGAGTCGATTGGGCGATGTCCGTCTGTCTGTCTGTCCGTCTGTCCGTCTGTTGCTACGCGTTTTACTCGGCCAGTTTAAAAGCTATCGAGCTGAAACTTTGCACATATGCTTCTTTTTATTGCAGGCAGTTTGTATGTTCGAATCGCTAAAATCGGACCGTGGGGTCATGGGGCTGCCATACAAACCTAATCCCCCAATTTGGTTTTTCTAAGAAAAACTTTTTTATGCGTGCACCAATTTCAACCAAATTTCACACAAATGTGTTTCTATTCATAAGACAAAACATATGTAAGAATGGATCAAATCGGACTATGGGGTCATGGGGCTGCCATACAAACTTGACCCCCCAAATAAGGTTCCTCTAAGAAAAACTTTTTCATTTGTGCACCAATTTCAATCAAATTTCATACAAATATGTTCCTATTGATGCCACAAAACATATGCAAGAATGGTTGGAATAGGACTGTGGGGTCATGGGGCTGTCATACAAACCCAACCCCCAAATTGAGTTTCTCTAAGAAAAACTTTTTGATTTGTGCCCCAATTTCAATCAAACCTCATAAAAGTGCAATTCAATTGATGCCACAAAACATATGTAAAAATGAATGGAATCGACAATGGGGTCATGGGGCTGTCATACAAACCCAACCCCCCCAAATTAAGTTCTTCTACGAAAAACTTTTTTATTTGTGCAACACTTTCAACCAAAACTCGTAAAAGTGCATCTCTATTGATGCCATAAGACATGTGTAAAAATGAATGGAATCGGTCTTTGGGGTCATGGGGCTACCATACAAACCCAACCCACCATACAAACCCAACCATTTTAGATCTTCTAAGAAACATTTTTTCCACACCAATTTCAAAAAAACTTAATGCATTCTTGTCAAAAAAAAAATTAAAACGAATGGAATCATACTATGGGACCATGCTCCCGAATCCCCCCAATAGAGTTTTCTGAGTAAATATTTTGATTTTCCCACTTAACCAAAAACACACAAATATTGTGTTATCGACGCCACAAAAGGAAAAAAATGGGGATTGAACACAAGTCATATGTTCGCCCAAAAAAAACTTTTAGCCCGAGGAGAGTGAAGGGTATTCAAATTTCGGCCGCGCCCGAAATTAGCCTCGGTCTCGTTATTTTATACTTTTCACATTGACACTTCTAGCAGTGTGTAATTTAATAGTCTCTTTACTTTCGGTGAAAACTTTTAACCCAACTGGGCATCTTCAGGTATATTTAAGCTGCTAAGTACCAAAAAAAAAAAAATATTGTTTTTTTTTTCTTTCTGTGTTCCTTTTCGCACTTCTTCTATTCTATATAACAATAACCTAGGTCATAAAAATGAAGAAAAAAAATCTTATAATTAGCAACTTAAATAGAACTGAAGATAGATTTTGGGCGAAAGGCTCTGACTGAAAATAAAGAGACTACAAAATTATAAACTGCTAGTGTCAATGTGGAAAATACAAAATCAAAAAGATAATCGTTACTAGTGGAAAAACTAACAATAATAAAATATTTTTACAATTATATGCAATCAAAGAAAAATTTCAATTGGAGAAATTACGAAGACGAACGAAAATTGAAAGTGTCTAGACAGGCCCATTAACCTGCTGTGCGGTCTGATATTTCTCAAGTTTTATATTGACAAAAATTAATAACCGTTTTGATTTTAACAAAAATGCGACCTTCTTTGTTGAACCGAGAAATCAAACTCATTTTAAAGTTTAAATAAATCTAAAAAACATTGCTCAAAATTTTAAAATGTTGTCTATATTCCACAACGGTATCAAATTTACTTCAGTATTACTATTTTTAGTGGGAATATTTTTTTGAAAATAGTTCCAACACTCAAAATGTAAATACAGGTCGCTAGAAGTCCGTTAAGTTCACACTTGGTCAAGTGACTTCTTTTCTCATTCAATCTCGAACTTTAAAAATTTTATAGTAGTTACATATTTGGCAAAAGAATTAGTTTGAAAACTCGGTTCCACAAAGATAAGGTGACATTTATCACAAAACCAAAACAGTTTTATTGTAAAAACATTTTTTTTAATATTATGATTTACAGTTAGATTGCATTAATAATGTCAGCAAGTTTAGCATTTCTTTTGATCGCATGTAACTCTAAAAATACGTAAAAGATTAAATATTTTCTCAGAGCAGGAACCCTGTATAGCGTCTGGAATTCAAATTCGGATTGCACTTCAGGGAAACAAAAGAAAGAAACATCATGGCGATTGTCAAAAAAACCAAGACGAATTGCTATAAAGTCGGATAGTCTGATATCATTTTCATAGGCGGTTGAGGACTCAACGGCCCAATATGCTTCGAATTTCTTCATTATCAAATATTAGCTAAATTGTGATTTTCAATACTCGAAAAAATGGACGAAATCGGAGCGGGCAGAAATAATTTTTTTTTATTAAGGACATATTTCTCGTATAATGCTTCCAAACAATTAATTCACTCAACTCATAATTTCAGTCATTTTATTTGAAAGTTTGAAGGGTTAATCACTATATTTCAATACATTTTCTTTCATATTTCCATTTTCTTCTGATATTAAATTTAAAAAAATCAAATTTAATTTTACTGCAAAATATAGTTAAATTTTTACAAGCACATTAAAATCAATTTGCAAAAGATACATTTCTAAAATATTTTCTGATCAGAAGATAATTTATTGTTCCCCTAAGCATGTTAATTTTGAAAGTGGAGTAAGTCACACGGATGGACTTACGCCAGTTTCAAAATAAACACTTTGAAGTTGTTGTTAAGTAGCAGAATTTGTGACTATGAAAACAACAGTGCATTTTTGAAATATTTGTTTGATTTTTTTGTCATAGAAAGAAACCGCCAAAGACATGATAATGCCATCATTAACTCAATTTCCATAAAAAGTGAACTTATGCCACTTTCAAAATAGGCGGCTCAAATCATACCAGCCCGAAACACTACATTCCCTACGCCACTGGTCACTATTAACAAAAGCAAATGGTCTCCTTTATTTTCATATACATATTTCGTTTCCTTATTATTCTTCATTATTTTTACCAAACCTCATATGTGCAACAAACTCCGCAGGCTTTTCGAAGGAAAACTTTATGAACCAATCGTAATCAAACCTCTCCTACAGAAGATAGTCTTTTTTATCCTTATAAACCGCAACTCTCGAAACTGAAATAAGCACGGAAAAACGAAGTTATTTAAAAAAAAAAAAAAACGCACAAATTTCCACTTATTTCAGTAAATTTTATTCTGAATGCATTTCGGCTTCCAACTATGGAGAAGCCATCATCAGCATTAATGTTTGATGACAATGGGTATTGATTGCCCGAATCGAAACGGAAACTATATGAAAAAATACGAACATAAATATTGCAACCGGGTGGTTTGTAAGAAAATTATTATAAAATAAAATTAAAGCTATAAAATTTGTAAAACAAAAAATTAATGTAAAGAACTCTAACGACAACAAAATTGAAAAAGAATGAAAAAGTCAAGATATAGAAAAACAAAGAAGGGTATACATTAAGAAAACATTAAAATTAATAAATTAAATAAATTAAAACATCGATATAAAATTAACAAATAGGAAAAATAGTAAAATCGCGCTTAAAAAACTCAAACAACGTAACGTTTTCTACATGAAATCGGACAAGGGTAATCAAGTGGTCGCTATGGATAAAAATGATTATGACAGACGTATGCGGCAGTCTATAGACGAAGAATTTTTTACTATATGCAGAAAATCCCCTCTCAACGCGATGAAAAAAGATGCGAAGTCTGTTATCGACAGTTTACAAAAATCCACAAGCCCGGGGAAAAAATGAGGAAAATTGTTTCCTGTATTAATTCACCATTTTCTAAAATATCCAAATTCCTCGTCACTGAAATGAAACAGTTTAGCCCGTTTGAAGGGTTCGCTGTTAAAGATGCTTTGGATTTTGTAAACAAAATAAAAAGTGTTAAAATCGCCGATGACGAAGTTATGATCTCGTTCGACGTAACATCGTTGTTTCCAAATGTGCCGGTCGATGTAGCAAATGCTTGCTTTACGCCAACACCTCAACAAATATAATCTATCGGACGATAAAATCGACGTATATATGACAGCGATTGCTACTTGTATGAAGTACAACACTTTCCAATTCCGTGGAAACTTTTACTCAAACGATGTTGGTTGTAGTATGGGAAACAGCCTATCACCACTAGTGGCAGAGGCTTTCATGTGTCTTTTTGAAACGAATTTGAAGAATGACAACTTTCTACCACGTATTTGGTGGAGATACGTAGACGACACTTTTGCCATCGTAAAGAGAGACCAAATTACGAACTTTCTGAGTATCCTCAACAATCGATACGCATCCATCAAGTTTACGTATGAACTGGAGGACGAGACCAATCATACTTTAAACTTTCTCGATCTAAAACTAAAACGTATTGGTGAAAATATCGACTTTGGTGTGTTCAGAAAGTCAACAACTACTGAACGATATGTAACGTCCGATTCTTATTGTACATATGCTCATAAAATCGCTTCGCTCCGTTCGATGATCACTCGGCTAATTAGACTACCACTTTCAAATTCCGAATACATGACGGAATATAACTACATAACCAAAATAGCCGACATTAATGGTTTCAAAAAATCTTTAGTGGACAATTTGATAAAGAAAACTAGTGATAAATTCAAAAAGGAAGAACGATCAACCAGGCACGTAGCCAGGGGAGGGGTCCATGGGGTCCGGACCCCTCCCGAAATGTTTTCGATGGGCTTCGAAATTTGAAAATGGGATAATTATTTATTTATGCCATAATTTGTTTCCTGTCCATGCAGCCCGGATTCATCTCTATTCCTTGCGATTTTTTTAGATATTGCATCCAATTTTTTTTTCTGGAGAAATATAGAGGCTTTCATTTTCGAATTTGAAAGTGTGCACAGAAGACGAATGTTTTTACAGAAAATCGAAAAATCGAACAAATTTGAAAATTTCGGATTTTATAAAAATACATACAAATAAGTAATCCATCGCTGTTTTTCATTATTTAAATTTGTTTGAATCATTGCCAAAACGTTCGGTAGCTTGAAATACGTTTTTTAAGGGATTTTGGCTATAACACACGTTAGAAGTGATAGCTCCAAAAAAGTCAACATGAGTTCGAAATTAGGAATGGGCTTATTTGAGTCACTTTGCAGTTAACGTTAGATTTTGTTGTCCTAATTGGCTTTGCCAATAAATGGCCCCGTTTTGGAAAGTAACCTCTTCTCTGCACAGTTCATTTATTTTAGATAGATATGCTAAGGTTGTTCTTTCGTCGGTGATCAATTTTCATTCACTTTAACAACCTACGTTGAATTCCATTTTGCTGAAACTATTAATTTTCGAGAAATGCTTCAAGTTTTTCTCACTCAGGATGATGATTATTTGCAGAAAAAATAAGTATGTATCTACTTTCTTTGCTTATTTAACCAGTAACTCTATTCTCAAGACTGGAATTTAAGCTATGTCTTGCCTTGTGCCAATACATAAAAATGGTGACAAAACGGAGACTGAAAATTATCAACGAACTATCCCTCGCCAATTCTTAAAAATATTTGACCTGGAGGTTGACCCTCTAGTTCAACCACTAATAATAAAATATGCTTTTTCAGAGCTAAATCTACTACTACAAATCTTATAGTACAATTACACCTTAAAGTCTCTCAAGAATTAGTCGAACTTTACCAAAGCGATAAATATATTCAAATCTAGTTAAACTGAAAAACTTTGACATTGGTGGCCCTCATTAATAGAAATATGCCAACTCTAAGCCTTCCAGGGCCAATATTTAGCGAGAAAATCGCAATTTTGTGTTTTCAAATGGAAATTTTTGAAAATGGACCAGAGTCCTAGCTATCACCGTTTTTGAGATACAGCCGCCTAAAGCTGACACATGACACCGTTCCGTGATTCTGAGCATAACACTATTTCTCTCAATTTCCACCAACATCATTGTTTTTAAATTTTCTGGATATTCAGAAACTATTTAAATCCCCTATGTAATTGGAGTGGATGAATATATATCGAATAAAAAGGGGTGCATTTCAACACATTTTTTTAGCGATGTATTTTTTCTGTATCACCAAAATTACAGTAAAAAAGTTCTCCACTAGCAACACCAAAAAATGATTTACAATAAAATTTTCGAAATCGAAATTTGGACCCCTCCCGAAACAAATTCTTGGCTACGTCCCTGCGATCAACCTTATTTTCTCAAAACAAAACACAGACTAAACAAAGCGAACGTCGAGTTGCCATAACGTACGCACCCAACATCACAAATAAACTGAGAGGAAAATTTGACAAAGCAAATTTGAAACTTGTCAATACGAATCCCAATAAGCTATGCACCCTCTTAGGCTCTACGAAAGACGAGATTCCAGTTAAAGAGCGGAGTGGAATCTACGAGATCAATTGCTCAACTTGTAATGAACGATACATTGGTCAAACAAAACGAGCTGTTCAAGTTCGTTTTTCCGAACATATGCGAAGCGTACGTAATAAAGATGCACATGGCTGAGCATAGCATGTCACGTATACGATTTAAATCATACTGAGCTGCACAAGATAAATTCTTTTGAAGAGAACGTAAAAATTTTGAAAAATGTATCCAATGTACGAAAACTGGACGCGTACGAATCGCTATACATAAGCACATCGAGCAACTTAATGAATCTATGCAACGGCGACATCGAATCTCCACTTTTTAATTTGTTAAAATGAAACGTTTGTTTTTGTTTGTTTTTCAATTTTACTATTTTTCCTATTTGTTAATTTTATATCGATGTTTTAATTTATTTAATTTATTAATTTTAATGTTTTCTTAATGTATACCCTTCTTTGTTTTTCTAAGTCAAGATGACTTTTTCATTCTTTTTCAATTTTGTTGTTGTTAGAGTTCTTTACATTAATTTTTTGTTTTACAAATTTTATAGCTTTAATTTTATTTTATAATAATTTTCTTACAAACCACCCGGTTGCAATATTTATGTTCGTATTTTTTCATATAGTTTCCGTTTCGATTCGGGAAACCAATACCCATTGTCATCAAACATTAATGCTGATGATGGCTTCTCCATAGTTAGAAGCCGAAATGCATTCAGAATAAAATTTACTGAAATAAGTGGAAATTTGTGCGTTTTTTTTTCTAAATAACTTCGTTTTTCCGTGCTTATTTCAGTTTCGAGAGTTGCGGTCTATAAGGATAAAAAAGACTATCTTCTGTGCATCAAGACCCCAAAACTTTTCCTCAAAATTTAAGTGATTAAAAACTTAATTCCCCTTTTCTATAAACCTCCCCTATTTGCATTCCTATCGAAGACAAAACATATGTAGGACCGTCGTAATTATACCATGAAAGTTATGGACCTGCGATAGAGAAGGCCCATCCCCAAAAGTAAGTTAGAAGGCAAAATATAGAAATGGATGGAATCGGAACACAAGTTATAGGGTCGTCCGTGAAACTATTGAAAGAAGGTGAAGGGGGTTCACATTTCGGCCGCATCCGAAAAGTTGGTAATTTAAATGATTTGGATAAACGATAAACACACTTTGAAGGCAAACATCATAGTCTACTAACTAGGATCCTATTTTGACTTCTAGGCTAATAATCATTTTCGAGGTACATACATATGTATAACCGTAATTAATAACGCTATCGCTTTAAGTGTAAACGGACGAATCAAGGTCCTGACTATTGGTTGCTTCGTGGAGTTTGAACTCCCTAATACACTGAACACTGTTGTATAGAAGAAGTAATTACTTGGCATATGTGTGCTTTGTTGTAAAATGTTAATCTATGCTAATTGTTTCAAGCGAATTGCTTCCATACAAATATACAAATATTAATGGTTTCATGGAAGCACTTTAGCCACTGTTTGTTCCTCGCATTCTTCTTCAATTGGTACATTTCAAGGAAATAATATTCCCCAACATCATATCATGAATTGTGTTGGTTTTACTAAAGTACTCGTACATACAAGATATCAAGCTAATTCCTGGTACGCTTCCCACTAGAGTTCCGTCAGCGAAACAATATTCTGAAAACATCGCGGTTTTATCTCCTCTAAAAGCAATTCATATTGCGATGAGTACGAATGAATACATTTCTCCCGCGAGCATTACCTTTCGAGCTGAACAATCGCATTACATTCATTTAATTATCTTTACAGGCTCTCACCTCGGGTAAACACACAGTGCGCCATGAAAGAAAAACAATGTTCACTTCCCATGTCTCGTGTACTCCGCAAAACATCTCTTTCCCTGGCTCAACATCCCAAAAACATTTTGTTTGAGTTTAACTAAATGTTTTACTTGAGCCTAAGATTGTATTCCCCGAAGCTACTTTTCGTATTATTCTAGTCTAAGCGAGCTACTGTATGCCAAACTTCCAAGTTATCTCGTTGAAATTCCTTGTCTCGCATTCACCGGATACGAGAAAATCCAAATCGAATCTAATGCTGCCTTGCCACCTACTTTTCCTAACTTTGTGCCAGTGTGAGGTGAGTGTGTGTGTGTAGGCAAAATAAACGCGTTTAACATTTTCTTTATCTAGGACACGACCTTCTTTCCATTAGTAGATGGATACCTTTCATTCGTGCGATCCGTGCTCGCTCTATTGTATACAGCTAGAGCTACACGAAAATCTTAAATATCCATGCATTACCATCAGAAGAGAGATCCTAAAGAGGTTTTCGTTTACTTTTCGTCGTCTACTACTGCGATTACTACTTGTTCTTGTTCTTAGTAGTCGTCGAAATGACTTCATTTCCGACAATCGGTTTTAATTTCCCTGAAAAAGTCGTTTTCTCGTATTGTGGTGCTTTCAAGAGTGTATAGTTTAGTTGATGCAGGCATCAGGCTTGCAAGTGTACTCTTTCCGCAATATAGACAAGAAAAATGACACCCTAAACGCAGAAGACGAAGACGATGACGATGAGGATGGCGAAGGCCGGAAGTTATATAAGGAAACTATATGTCCCCAAAGTCCAACTCTTTAAATTTCGCGAACGAAAGGGCAAAGTAGAAAAGTTTCCAGGCGGAAAATGTAATTTAAACTATCGTTTGTGCATTAGTTTGTAATAGTTCAAAGAAAATTTGTAATATAATGAAAGGGACGAAAGGAGAGAGGCTGAAAGAGAGATGCTGAAAGACAGAGACTGAGAGAGAGGTTAAGTGTTTGTGTACACAGTTTTCCAGGAAGTATAAGTAGTAAGAACTCCATAAACAACCTTGTCCGTTGTTAAATTGTAAAATAATTTGCTTTTCCTTATTGTTGTGGTGAATGGATTTGTGTTCGGTTGAAATTAAGTTTTCAATGGTTGGCGTTATTTTGTAATATTATAAGAAGGGGAGATTATGAAATCCAAGAAAGATCTTTCCATAAATTTTTCATTTTCGAGAAAAATTATTAAAAAAAAACAAATTGAAAAAATATGCCTGGGTTAACTTAATTATCGTTAGAGATGTCCAATCTTTTATCACCAAACACAAAGAAGTAAAAGCACAAAATTGCGAATACAGCAAAATTATACATGAGAGCTTTTGTATGTATGCTGAGGTTTGTTTGCCCCCCTAATATTACTTATAGAGCGAAAGACGGATTGTGTTTCGGATGGATCAGAAAGCTCCGATATACACTGCGTTTCACTTGAATAGCACACTTTTTTTTAAACTTATTTTAATTAACTTTTTATGCAGTTAGGATAACTTATTAGTGTTCAGAATGCAAGTTAAGATCAATATGAATTAAAATCAGCGATTTTAGTAATGGGTTGAGCCTCCCCCGTTTGAAATAACCTCGAAGATCCTATTAGGCAAAGAATCGTACAAACTTTTGATGCAAGCAAGGGAAATGGTAGCCCATGCTCGCTTAATGGCTTCAATTAGTTCACTCTTGGTTGAAAACTGTTTACCAGACTCATAAACTTTTCTGACCAGCCATCCCCAAACGTTTTCTATTATGTTTAGATCAGGCGAGTATGGTGGCCAGTTCAACAGAGTAACATTTTTGGACTCGATAAACGACTTTACGGCACGGGCAGTGTGTATTGATGCATTGTCGTGTTGGAAAGTCCACGGCAATGGTCCAAACAGACTTCCGAATGTCGGAAAAGCCTTTTCTAAAACACCTTAATACGACTTAGCATTCATAGTGGTGTCGAAGAATTGGAGTTCACAAGTGCCATAGTAGGATATGGCTCCCAGACCATAACGCCGCCAACTCGACTGTGCAACTGATCCAACTGGTGAGTCTCCTTCCTTAAATCATGGAAATAATGATTATATCCGTCGGGCTCTTCCAAATTGAATTTCTTCTCATCGGAAAAAACAACGCGATACCACTCTTTGTTCCATGACATGTTGGAACGACAAAAAGTACACCGAGCTTGTTTACGAGCGGGGTTAAGTGGTGGTTTTTTTTAATTTTAGACGCTTAAGGTGTTTAGCTTTTGAAATAACGCGCCATACAGTTGTTTTGCTCGCACTAAAACCAACTTTTGACCGAATTTTGTCCACAGAATCATGTGAATTCGATGCTTCACGCAAAATAGACCGCTTGTCTGCATTAGATAGTACACTGCTCACTCGACCTTTCATATTTTTTCCATAATTTTCACCATTTTCAATAAAATTGCAAATCACTTTTCTGCTTTTTCCAATTTTTTTTCGGTATTTCAGTCACAAGGTCACAATCCCTGTAGGTTTTTATTTTAACTTGTTCTTCGCTTGTTAAGGCTTTACCACGACCCATAATTTCTTTAAGTCAACGAATCGTATTTAAAATACTCAAAACAACTATAAATTGTGATATTGTGACCACGTGCACCGCGTATGTGAAGTTTAAACCCAACTGTGCTATTCTAGTGAAACAAAAAATCTGCTCGCTTTTGAAGCAAATTGGTGAAAAAAAGTAACGGTAAATTGCGAGAGCACAATTTTTCTCTCGGCGAGCCCACAACAACAAGACAAAAAAGAACTACTAGCAAAATTATAAGAATATTGATGTAGTACCACGGGTGTGATTTAGAAGGTCCCCAATTTTTTCTTTATTGATGCTTTGACCACTCGCCAGCACCCTTAAAATTATCGAAACATTTTAATAAATTTGGCTGAATAAAAATACAAATTACATTAAAAAAAACAAAAATAATTGTATGCCTATTTTTTAAATCTGACTTTGAAATTTTTTTCGTATTTTATAGACTTTAACGATTTTTTCAATTAATAACAATTTACTAGTATATTATTATAAATATTTTATTCATAATATGGTTTACACTGGACTTCAGAAATCAAATTTCATAAAAAAACATATGCATCATGTATTTATATTTATATTTTTTATGCATTTTTGAATCAATCGAATTTTTAATAATATAAATTAATTAAAATTATTTATAATATTTTTTTTTGTTCGTGCTTGAAATCTATTATCTCCTCTATCGCAAAAGTGTTTAAAAGCTTAATATTATGTTAAAATTATCACTTTTAGTGACTATAGAAATAGCCCATTTGCCATTTTCCAAGGAACTATAGTTCAGTAAAAATTCCAATTGCGTAAAAAAGGCAAAAAAAGGCAAACCAATACTAGTTTAAATTAAAGTAGACACTTGTATCTTTCGGAAAATACCACCCAAAACGTTTTGTGACGTTTTTTTTTAAATCTCAATTCAAAGTTTTTTTTTTTTCATATTTTAATGATTTTTTTAAATTTTTTCTTCAATTAAAAGATTTTTAGAAAAAAAAATTATCTGAAGAGTTTTAGTTGAACATACTTACTCTAAAAAATATCATTATGGTTGCCAAAAACTTGTGAAAAGATCGGAAATCGAAGTTAAAGTACGCCCTTTTTTTTAATTTTTTATATTTCCCAACTTTCATCATCATCAATGTGGCACGATAGCCCGACGTCGGGCCTTGGCCGCCTGAATCGTTGACCTCCAATTGTCGCGGTTACGTGACCTCGTCCTCCAGTTTCGGAAGCCCAGCAGCTGTTGGGCGTCTTCACCTACGGAGTTCTCCCAGCGAGCTCTCGGTCGTTCACGCAACCTCGCTCCGTCAATTCGTTGTGCGTTCATCACTTTCTTTGGCATGCGATTATCGTCCATCCGTTGTACATGCCCCGCCCATTGCAAACGTTGAAGCTTCACGATTTTCGATACTTCCAGCTCATCGTACAATTGATACAACTCATGGTTGTACCGGATACGCCATTGGTCTCGCTCGCGAACGGTCCCGAAAATTCGCCGAAGGACCTTTCGTTCGAATCGGTCTAGCAAAATTTCGGAGGCTTGGGTGAGGGTCCATGTTTCGCAGCCATAACATAGCACGGGTCGGATGATCGTTTTGTACACGCGGAGCTTCGTGTTCCTGTGCGCAAGTTTCGAATTAATTATAGGAAGGACCGAGAAATATGTCTTATTGGATAGTTGTATCCGTCGCTTAATTTCGTCGGTTTCGTTGGCGTCCTTTGCTAAGTTACAACCCAGATAGTTGAAGTTGTCTACATACTCGATATTGAGGTCCCCTACTGTGATGCTTGAATTTGCTGGCGTCCTTGTTTTCGATTGCATCATGGCCTTTGTTTTGCTTTCGTTGATATGTAGTCCAACTTCCTTTGCGGCGTTATTGAGGTTATGCAGAAGGCTTTCTGCATCACCCAACCTTCGAGACATGATGTTGATATCGTCGGCGTACGCTACTAATTTAGTCGACTTGATGAGTAGCGTTCCGCTGTTGTCCATATTCATGGCTCGAATTACATACTCCAAAGCAAGGTTGAAGAGCGTCGGCGCCAGCCCGTCGCCCTGCTTGAGTCCAGTAAGAGTTTCAAATAGGTCAGTGAGTCGATTCTGCACTCTGACCTGCGAGACGGTATTAGTCATCGTCATCCTTGTGAGTCGCACTAACTTTGCCGGTATACCAAAATTCAGCATAATGTTGTACAGTACACTTCGATCGATACTGTCGTATACCTGCTTGAAGTCGACAAAGATTTGGTATACGTCGATGTTATATTCCCAGCACTTTTGGAGTAGTAGCTTCACTGTGAAAAGCTGATCGGTCGTTGATCGACCAGGTCTGAAGCCGCCTTGATACTCGCCAATGATTCGTTCTGCGTACGGATTAATTCTCTTTTCAAGAATTTTAGATAATATCTTATAGGCCGTACAAACTAATGATATGCCCCTGTAATTCTCACACTTCAGCTTGTCACCCTTTTTGTGGATTGGGCAGATTATGCTTTTGCGCCAATCTTCGGGGATTTCCTCGTCGTTCCATATTTTCAGCAGTAGCACATGTATTGCGTTGGTCAGGCACGTTCCACCATGCTTCAGCAGTTCTGCTGGGATCTCGTCAGCGCCGGGCGCTTTATTATTTTGAAGCGACTGTATGACAAGACTCACCTCCTCTACTGTTGGGGGTAGAACGGTAGGGCCTGGTTCGGCTAACTGCTCAAGAGCTGGCTCCGCGGGGGATGTTGATGGTGCATTGAGGATCTCTTCAAAATGCGAGGCCCATCGTTTGTTGACGCTTTCGATGTCGCTGATGATGTTACCATCCTTGTCCTTACATAGGCTTGTCCTGGGTTGATATCTGTTCTTAACATTATTTATAAGTTTGTACGCCTGTCTAATGTTCTTACTGGCTAATCTTTGGTTTATTTGCTGTAACTGCTCGTCAAAATGTTTGCGTTTCTTACGTCTAATTAACTTATTAGATACTCGCCGAAGCTCGTTATATCTTTCTTTCTTGGCTCGGGATGCGCGTTGTGTGTATTGGCGATAGGCTTCATTTTTCGCCTCAATCGAGGCCCTGCATTCTTCGTCGAACCAGTCTGCTCGTCTGCGCCGGCCTTTATAGCCCACGACCTCTTCTGCGACCCCCTTGATGCTGTCTTTGAGCTCCTCCCAGAACTCATGGATGCCTAAATTGTTGATGTCATCAAGCATGGGCGACAGTTTTTCCTCTAGTGCTGCTGTATACGCAGCCGCCGTGGCATCATCAATCAAATTGTCAACCTCGAAGATCTTGGCAGGGTTGATTCTCGTTAGGTGCACCGAAGAGATTCTGCACCTGTAGGTCGTCTTCACCAAATAGTGATCGGTGTCGCAGTTGGCTCCTCGATAGGATCGAACATCTAGGACATTAGAAGCCCATCTCTTGCTGGTCAGTACGTGGTCGATCTGGTTCACGGTGTATTCATCTGGAGACTTCCAGGTCTGCTTGTGGATTCGTCGATGAGGGAAGCATGTAGAGCTTATTACCAGGTTTCTGCCGCTCGCGAAGTCGATAAGTCGCTGACCGTTGTTGTTGTTTTCGTCGTGGAGGCTATGACCTGCAGTAGTTCCCCTATGCCAGCTTTCATTTCCGACTTTGGCGTTAAAGTCTCCTAGCAGCAGCTTGACGTCGTTTGATGGAAGTGAGTCGAAGAGTGTTTCTAGGTCGTTGTAGAACTCGTCCTTAATCGCGTCTTCTTTTACTTCTGTAGGGGCATGCGCATTAATGAGCCAGAGATTAGCGAAACGGGTCTTAATGCGGATCGCACATAACCGCTCGTTGATGGGTTTGACGCCGATAACGTGGTCCTTGAGCTGCTTATTCACGATGAAAGCTACTCCAAACTCCTCGTTGCCCTCCTCTTTACCACTCGTAAAAATAGTGTGCGAATTGAGGTCGTTAATCTCGCTTTTGAGCCATTTAGTTTCCTGGATTGCAACTATGCTCAGCTTGTATTGTTCTACCTGATCCAGGAGGGCCCTTAAGGCCCCCGGTCTATTCAGGGAGCGTACATTCCAGGATCCGAAAGAGTAATCAGTTGTTCGTTTGCGGGGTCGTCGTTGTTTTGTATCCGTCCAATCCGAGGCTTTTGTTTCAGGTTTCTTGACTTGAAGTTTTTCTTAGGATGAGTTGTCGGCACATCGCTAAACCATGATAGGGTTTAATCGTTTAGTAAAGGCCATCATGGGCATGCCTCGAAGATGCTGCTTTAGTGGTTGACTTAAATGTTTTCTGTCACCTATCACGTTAAGTAACCTGAGACGCTGCAGATGTTAATGCAGCACTCAGGCGCAGCTGTTACTCGGATAATGCGGGAAAGTAACGCCCCGTAGAGAGACATAGGAATTGGCCGAAGTCCTTTTCCTATGAAACTCCTCCTGCATTTCCCAACTTTAGCCCATAAAATTACTAACAAAACGAAATAATAAACGAGACCGAGGCCAATTTCGGGCGCGGCCGAAATTTGAATACCCGTCACATTTGAATGAAACTTGAGCTCCTTTTTTGCAAAAAATTTCTACCGCAGCCCTATATGACGTGTTGCGATTCCATCTGTTCCTGGATACGTTGGGGTTAATCCAGGATCACACTTGGATGTATTTTGGTTAAGATTCGAAAAGAAAAAAGTTGTTCTTACAAGAACCTAATATTTGGGAGTTGGTTTGTGTGACATCCTTATGATGTAATGTTCTGATTCCATCCATTCCTAAATATCTTCTGAGTCTTTACTAGCCTAAGGTGACCAGATTCCCGAAGGCCCAATGCAGTACACATTTCGGAATTCGGTTTTCAGGCAAAGCCTCAATCGTACTATTTTATTATTTGTTATCATTCGCTTAATGTTATCAAAACAGCAAGGTCCCGATGTGATCGCATTAAGCGGCGTCAACTGTATGTCACGAGGCTACCACCATGATGGATGCCATAAAACGACCACATATTCTCCATCGTTTCATAAGTGATATTTTCCTAAACGGAATACAGCAAGAATAGTAGCCTTTATTCTGGGAAATGTGTGGTGAACCTTGGGAAAGCAAGGGACGTAGCCAGCGGAGGGGTCCAGGAGTCCTTAACTTCGCACAGTATTTCTAATTTATTCATTCCTAAAACTCTGCCGAAATTAAGCTTGCAGTCAGATAAATTGTGTCATCTGGACGAAAGTTGTGACTACATAATAAACAATTTGAAACACTTAAAAATCTGGTGACCCAAAATTGGGATGGTCTTTCATAATGGAAACTTCAACATATTTCGTAAGACCTCATACATGCTACACAATTTGAAATAAAATATTTCCCTGTAAGAATTTTTTTTTGAGCTGTGCGAAGGGAAGGCAAAAGCAGCACGACGCGGGCACCGAATACTCGATCGTACTTTCCATAGTTCCATGGTTGCTGCTTCGTGCATATACCATGGCCCACGAGCCCTTCTATAATAATTGTACAGAAAAGAAGTCTTTGGCGTTGTAGACGTGGCACTGTCTGCTTCCGATGATAGCGGAGCAATTAAGTAATCGTGCGTGCTATCGTGCTCGTCCAGCCACGTCAAGCGATAAAATTGAATTCGACTAAGGAACAGTGGGACAGGAGGCATATTATTCATTGGGGCAACGCCGAAACTAGTGTCTACAATTAGCAACATGATTCTAATAAAGTCATAACTTCTGAAGCCCAGCTAAATCCTGGCTACGTCCTTGCAAGGTTCTGTTGGTACTAAACAGGACCCCGAAAAGATCTCTCAACTTCTAAATCTTCTCATTGACAAAACATCATCAGCATGTGAAGTGCAAATGTATGTTCTAACACGCAAAGTTATAACAGGCATGGAAGAAGTGTAGCCAGGATATCATTTAAAAGGGGAAAACCCAACAATTGTTTAACACAATGAACCCGGAATTTTTTAGGGTTAGGAATAGGTATTTAATTCAAATGTACGACAAAAATTAGGACTTTTTGTCAGTTTAAATTGTCGGTTTTTTTTTAAAACCATATTTCAAGAAAGGACAATTTATAATCCAATTTGTTTCAATACGGATTCGATTTCCGCTTTCTAGACAGTCGATACTCAGTGATTTTTCAACTTTTGAATTTCAGTGTTCGAAACTGCAGTCTCAGCAGCATTGTAGGGATGATGATGGCCCTTTCCCTATCTATGACTATCCGTTACCCTGAGACAAAACTCATGAAACTGTTTATTTGAAGTATACGAAAATTACACCTCCTTGTAACTACCTATTTAAAAGTTTCGTTTTGTTTATTACAATAGGTAAATTAATACCTCATTGCGCAGACAATTCTTAAGCGGATGGCGACCCTCTGGGGATTTATCGCTACTTTATTGGATTTAGTCGAAATATAGGGGAAATCCTTGCAGAGTCCTTTAGTTTGCATTTTCTTTTTCCTAAAGAGGTTGATAGGGGAATCAGATGGAGTACAGTAATTTTTCCATCGTTTTGTGAAAAATTCAAATCGCATCTTTACATGGCTGTTACTTCTGAACCTTGGCACATATAGATGCTTGAAATTTTTACCTAATACGGGCAGTGCGGTCCTCTATAAATGGCTGTTAAATTTCAAAATTTTCTGCTCCAAAATTTCCGAATTAGGGAAATTTTCGATTGATACGATTGAAATCCCGAACGCGGATAGGTAGGACCTTGAAATTTGGAGACAATATGAGCGGTGAGCGCCAAGTACAGCTACAAGTGTGAGGTAGAGCCTTGAAATTTTCAAATTTATTGGACAAATTTTATAGAGTTTTCGATTAGAAAAGATGAAAGTGCGATTTGGGCAGCTGTAACTGTCGAACGCAGATAGGGGACCCTAAAATATGGAGAATTGAAAGTAAATGTAGTCCCTAGGTTGTGGAGCTACCTGGCACTTACATTTAGGTACATTAAATTTCAGAACGATTGACCAAAGAGTTCCGAAATTATCGAAAATGAACGTTTGCCACATGAAAGTGAGATTACCGTGCTAATAACACCTAACAGACTGACTACAGGCCTCACCGAGGAAGTTATTATGCAGTCATTTAGGTTTCTTTGGTGTGGCGTTGGGAATGCTGTTCATTTACTAATGCTGTACCCAGGGCCGGCTTGGCGCCCGGGGCGACCGGGGCGGTCGCCCCGGGCGCTTTGGGGGCGCCGAAGCACGTACCTTAAATTTGATTTTTTATTACAAAATTCATTGTTGCTTACGATTTTTTTTGCTTTTTTCTTTTTTTTCTTATGAATTGAGTAAGATGTAAAAATATAAATGAAGGCTATAAAACACGAGTAAATGACCTTTCACCGCAGAAAATTTACCTTCTCCACAGAAATGAGCTTTGATTGTTCAGTTAATCGCACTGTCTATACCTTAATAAGCACAATCGGTTTTTTATACAAATTCAGGGTTATGTTTATGACTTCGGCTTTATTAGACCTCCGTTTATTGCTATACACTCCCAATCAATAGGATAGTTCCACTTGAAAAATGGCTGTATCTCGGTAAGTGATAACGGTATTTTCTTCAAACTTGATGAAAATGTTTACAGTAGCCTGCCTGTTCTTTGAATAACAGAATGTCTCAAATCCGGAGTCCCGTTAGGATTTTCTTACCAGAATTCTTAAAAACAGTACAAATTGTGAAGTCAATAGGATAGTTCCAGTGGAAATAAAACATGAAATAACGGTACGAAGGGATAATTTTACTTTGAAAAATGAAGCTCGTAATAAGAAGAACTTTAATTTAATAATTTGAGCTCAAAAGCTTAATCTGGGATAGAATTGTATAGGTTTTAACGGTAAATTAAGTTGATTTCGTCCCGAGCTCCTCTAAACGTACGCCAAAGAGCTTCAGTGTTCTTAAACTATCGTCTAACGGTGTAGATCTTCCCCGTCATTCATTCCCACACTTTTTTGATGATATTTAGATCTAGGAAGTATGTAGGTTTTTCTATAATCTTGATTAGTTGGTCTTGAAATCAATTTTTTATCAGCCTTACTTCATAATTGGGGTCATTATCGTGCTAAAATCTTATAGGAATGGCATGCAAAATGTCGGAAGTTTTAGGCAATACATTAGGAAGAATATCTTCTAAAGCATGGGTACTCTGAGTACCCCTAATTTAAGAAAGCTCAGTAGTTCCATACCAAGATATTCAACCCCAATGGAGAAACTGTATGGATTGGGCAAACGCGTTATTTTTACTGACAGAAAAGTTTAAATCTCGTCGGTTCAGATGGATTTAGGTATTATTTCCACGATTTGAATAAGAAGAAATTAATTTTGTAGACGCATCACTCAGAGTAAGAAATGTCGAAGTATGGGGTTGAATGTCTCTGTGTGGAATTATTGAGCTTGTGGAAATTAGCGGTATTCACAACGTCCAGGCTTACAAGAATATTCTGGGTAATAAAATTACCGACATTTTCCATTCAACTTCTTTGAGATTTTAACAAGATAATGGTATCAATCATGGAGCAAGACTGATAAAAGATTAGTTTCAAGACCAACGAATCAAGGTTTGGGAAAGACCTCCATACTTCCTAGATCTAAATACCATCACAAACGTGTGGGGGTGAATAACAACGAAGATCTATACCGTTAGACAATAGTTTAAGAACACTGAAGTTCTTCTGCGAACGTTTAGAAGAGTTTGGGGCGAAATTAATTTAATTTACCGTTAAAACCTATACAATTCTATTCCAGATTAACTCTTTGAGCTCTAATTACTTAAATAAAGTTCTACTTATTACCAGCTAAATTTTTCAAAATAAAATTATCCATTCTTACTGTTATTTGATGTTTTATTTCCACTGGAACTATCCTATTGACTTCATCATTGGTACTGTTTTTAAGAATTCTCGTAAGAAAATCCTAACGGGACTCCGGATTTGAGACCTGCTGCTATGCAAAGAAGAAGCAGGCTACTGAAAATATTGTCACCAAGATTGAAGAAAATACCGTTATCACTTACCGAAATACAGCCATTTTGCAAGTGGAACTATCCTATTGATTGGGAGTGTGTGTAATGTAGAAAAGTTTATGGATTTTTTTTATTATGTAGGAATGTAATATATTTTAGGATAATCGTTTTTTCTCGGTCAATTGAATTTTAAAAAACTACTTAAAAATAAAAAGTTAACGAACGTATTTGTAAAATTATAAGAGAGTTTTGTCATTTCAAATATAACGACATAGTTTGACATTTCCATAGAAAAATTTTCTTGCCGACAATGCGCAAAAGACTATACAACATTTTGCATGTTCCAATGAGGCATGGGTGTCTTTCCATATATTGGATATTCTGTAAACAGCCGAAATTATTTATCAACATCATAACCCTATGCCTACTTGGTACATGCAAAATTGTGGTTTACTGCCTTGCGTATTGTCGGCAAACGAACCCTTCTATGCAAATGTCAAAATGGCCGAAAATGCGAGGCCCTCAGTTCGTAGAAGCTGTGGTAAAATCTGGACCAACAGAAATAGAAAAAATGTCATTTCCACTCGACAGCCAAAAAAGACACTTTTCGCTAGAATTAACTAAGAGAAAACTACACTCAGAAAAATTTCAATGGGAAATCCCATTAAACTAATCATTTTGTACCATTATTTTTAGTCAATAGGAAAAATCAGATTACTTTAAAAATATAGGAACCATTACATCAACTCGATAAATATCCGTTTGTTTTAATAGTTGACTCATTTTAAAATAACCACATGGTCTAGTTATTTTCCAATAGGATATATCTTATTTAATTAATAGGATCAACCCTATGTAATAAAAAAAATTGTTTCACTCGTAATCTTATCGAACTATACTTTTTATATTTTCCCATTTTATTTTATACCTTACACGCTACGTCATTGTGGATTTTTTTAAGAAACAAGATATTTGGCCAGGCCGACCGCCGAGTATTGAACATCCGATTTGCTAGTACTCTTTAAAACTTACCAAGTCACGGGTAGGCAACCGAACGATTTCGGCTACGGAGCATGATGTTGGTTATCTTGCAAAATACATATGCTTGCAATTCAACTAAAAGGCCTATCAGATTTATGCAATAGGACGTCATATAAAACAAATGGGATCCATCCTATTATTAGTTAATCATATCAGATCTTGTAAATTTAATGAGACAAACTGATTGAAATATAATCTGATGTCCCATTGGATTTACGGGACACATTTCATTCCATACAAAATATCTCAATATGATTCTTCCAGTTATATTAATTATTGCATCTGTTTACTTTTGTGAAGAAATCTGGTAAATTGCCGTCCAATTAAAATAATGGTACAAAAACTTTTAAATTTACGGGGCCCATTTTTCTGAGTGTAGAGAATGGCAAAGAAATCAACAGGAGGTGGCTAGTTTACTCTAAAAGTACAGATAACATACATTTTGTTTTTGCTGCAGTCTATTTTCAACGGAACCAAAGTCCGCATTTTCAACAACGGGCTACCAGGACTGGAAGCATGTATCTGAACGTCTGCGAGATCACGAAAGATCAGCAGACCACATCAAAGCATGCGTTCACTGGCTTGATTGTGAAACCAGGCTGTCCTTGAACAGAGGAATAGATGCAGAGCAGCAAAAGGTAATGATGAAAGAAATTCATCACTGGAAAAGCGTCCTGGAATGGATAACAATGTATCTTGCTCGACATAATTTGGCATTTCGGGGTTCAGCGAATAGGCTTTTTACAAAGAATAATGGTAACTTTCTTGGTTTGGTGGAGTTGAAAGATAGCTGGTCAGTTTGATTTTTCTAAACCCATCGAACAGTTTGCACGAACTTTGATAAAATTATACGTATTCAGTGAACTGCCACAGCTGCAAAATGCTTAACTTCAACCCAATAAATATGTTTACATATCCTCAATATATAGTATGAATAAAATAAAGATTAATATCTTTTGATTAATTTAAACCCTTTTACGTCGGCGTAAACGTGAAATCCTTGCTAATTTGAAAATATTTTGGCTCTGATTTCCTGAACTCTAAAAATCATATTTATGTATTTGTTTGCTAAAGCTTTTTTTTAAATAATTATTTTGATAAAATAACATTGCCAGAGAGAATAAGGAATTCAAATGTAAAACAATCCGACCAAAATCTGTTCTTTTTTTGTGCATATTGCGTAACTACAATAAAGGTCTTATAAATACTATGCAGGATAACAAACGAAATTAAGCGACGGATACAACTAGCCAATAAGACATATTTCTCGGTCCTCCCTATAATTAATTCGAAACTTGCGCACAGGAACACGAAGCTCCGCGTGTACAAAACGATCATCCGACCCGTGCTATGTTATGGCTGCGAAACATGGACCCTTACCCAAGCCTCCGAAATTTTGCTAGATCGATTCAAACGAAAGGTCCTTCGGCGAATTTTCGGGGCCGTTCGCGTGCAAGAACATTGGCGTATCCGGTACAACCATGTGAGTTGTATCAATTGTAGGATCAGCTGGAAGTATCGAAAATCGTGAAGCTTCAACGTTTGCAATGGGCGGTGCATGTACAATGGATGGACGATAATCGCATGCCAAAGAAAGTGATGAACGCACAACGAATTGACGGAGCGAGGTTGCGTGGACCGCCGAGAGCTCGCTGGGAGAACTCCGTAGGTGAAGACGCCCACCAACTGCTGGGCTTCCGAAACTGGAGGACAAGGTCACGTAACCGCGACAATTGGAGGTCAACGATTCAGGCGGCCAAGGCCCCGACGTCGGGGTATCGTGCCACATTGATGATGATTAACAAACCAAATTGATTCGCAATATAACAATACAATAAAAAATATGTATTTTCCAATATAAGTGTTATGAACACATTTTATTGAATTCGAATTAATGTAACTAAAATGAGACTTTTTTTATAAGTACATAATAATAAATTTTGATTTTTTGTTTAAAGTTTCGTTTCTTCAATTTTATTACATTTTTTTCGTGTAGGTATAGAAACTATAAGGGGCGCCTACTTCAAGTTCGCCCCGGGCGCCGTTTCACCTAAAGCCGGCCCTGGCTGTACGACAAGTCAAAATGCTGTACTCTACAGCAAAATGGTGTACGTCTGGTCAGCTTATACTAGCCACACATTGGGGTGAAGTTTGGTTAAGATTGATTCACAAAGTAAAAAGTTGTTCATGCAAGAACCTAATTTCCAGCGGTTGGTTTGTATGACAGCCCTATGACCAGTGGCGTAACGTACGGTGTTCCATGTGTTCGGTCGCACACGGGCCCCCAACCCACAGGGGCCCCCTAACGTAGGGAAGGCGAGTCGACAATTTTCGACTGTGATTAAAAAAAATACTAGATTTCCTATTCATAGACACCCTAAAGCTAGATTTAAAACAAATGAACATGTTAGGAGTGCTTTTAAATGAAACATTTTGTTTTACTTCGAAGCAGTTTGATATGAGAACTTCAAGGAACATCTTATTGTTTCGCTGAAGAACTGCATTTTCGTTACCAGGGATGACCTTAAGCCAGCCCCACACCGACCGGAGTGTGGCACACACCGCACAAAAGACCGGTTCCAAGAATGATACCTTGGAGTCGCCCAACCACACTGCTGCACAGCTGCTGCACGATTTTCTGTATCAATCTTTTGTGCGGTGTTTGCCCACTCCGGTCGGTCTGGGGCCGGCTTTAGGGAACATTACGCTATCAGCTCTCGAAAGGGGAATTTCTTCTTCTTTTTGTCGACACTAGCGACAAATCAGCAGCAGCCGCCATATAGGGGATAATATTTGTAACACAGAAGTTCTTCTTATGAGAACGGATAGCAGCATGTTCTACAAAATATTCGTTTTTTTCACATAGGTATGGTATTGAGTTAAATGCAAATATTAATTTAATTTTTGTTTTTGTCATCTATGGCGTGGTGCCTTGCCCCGTCTGCTCCTATTCTCCCTAGATATTGATACAATACATTTCAAAGTAATTATTCAAAATCAATCAAAATTAAGATAATTTCAGAAAATGTGTTTGTATTCTGAATAAAGTGAAAAAAAGAAATGACTTCACCTATTAACAGCTCTGATACTAAACGTAAAATCCAATTACCAGAAAAAAATTCAACGGTTTCATAACGCGATTTAAACCAAATCCCTGACTAAATCTATAAGAAAGCTTGGTAAAATGTGGTTAATTTCGCCTATGTTGCACAAAACAGAAAAAACAGTTTTAGTCATGCATCAAATATTCGGAATGTACATTTAAACGGATTCTACTCTACTGTCAAGTTGTGTAAAAAGTTAAGACGATAGTCTGACCACGATTCGAGATTTCATAATAAAACTCTAATAACCGCCTACAAACAAATCCTAGATTTGAATTAAAAAACAAATAATTTCGACCCGCTTACTCGATTGAATCGTGAGGTTTTAGTATATACTGTCGATAGTGTAAATCCTCCCATGTCAGTTGGTGTAACCAAAAACCATATGAAAAGTACCTACATCCGAGGTAGGTATAGCTGTCTATAGAACAACCAATCACCGAAAAGCTCGAAGGCCGACAAATGGATTGGTATTGCCATGCTGAAAGGCGTCCGCCTGATAACCCCACAAAGAAAGCGATATCAATGGAAGTTCCGCTTGATGGACCCAAGGCCAGAGACCGAAGATCACCTGGATGTGTGAAATGAAAAAGCAACAACAAAGCATTGGCCTTGGCGATGACACGATCCAAGGTAGAGCTGCCTGTAGAAATATGCTGAGATGTTATCGCCAGAACAGGCGCGCGCCTACATAGCCGGTCCAGCGACGCGACGCCATGGAGCGGTATAAAGAACGAGGCAAGGAAGAAGAGGGAGTGTAAGTCCCTTTAAATATAGTCCTGGAATATTTTTCCGAATTTACAACAGCGTGTACTAATCAGCAAAAATAGTGGTTTCAGCAATTTTGTTTAATGATAAATTACACTTTGTGGGGGGCCCCCATTTCGATCTCGCACACAAGATATTTTAGAAACGGTACGCCACTGCCTATGACGTAGTGTTCCGATTTCATCTGCTCCTAGATATTTTTTGAGGCTTTACTAGGAACACATTTGGATGAAGTTTGGTTACGGTCGGCTTAACAAGGAAAAAGTTTTTCTTAGAAGAATTTAGTTTTCAATGGTTCGTTTGTATGGCAGCCCTATGACGTAATGTTCCAATTCCATTCGTTCCTAGGTAAGTTTTGGGGCTTTACTAGAAACACACTTGGGTGAAGTTTGGTTGAGATTGGTACATAAAGAAAAAAGTTTTTCTTAGAAAAACCTAATTTTCTGGGGCAGCCCCATGACCCCATGGTCCGATTCCATTCGTTCCGACATATATACAGCGTACACTAAAAAGAAACTTGTGTACAAATTTTCAGCCCGATAGCTTCAAAACTGAGGGACTAGTTTGCGTTGCAACAGACGGACAGACAGACAGCCAGACAGACAGACGGACAGACAGACAGACAGACAAAGTTAATATACCCTTTCACATAGTGACGGGTATAAAAACAATTTTTTACATATTCGGATACTCCAACATGTTCTCTTTGATATTGACTAACTTTGATTCCGGGGGAAAATAGGCACTGATCGCCGTGTCGGACAATTAAAAAACACGCCTTTCATATACTTCGAGGTTGCTCAGGAAATGCAACACATGTCGTGCTCTGTAGCCGTGATCGTTCGGTCGCAGCTCTGTGATGTAGAGATTTATAAAGAAACGATTTTCTAAACTCGGCACGACTCGTCGCAAGTTTATTATTCAGAAGAAGATGATAAGAAATATTCTAACAATACGACTAGGAAGTGGTATAGCTGACAACCGTATCACACTCAGAATTCAGTTGTCTTTGTACCGTTCGTCAACGCACCATGCTCCACTAGAAGTTAGCGAGTAATCAAGAGAATTCATGTGCTCTGGGACCAGTACAATATATGCTTCCAGCTAGTTAGAGCCTTTTGAGTTTTTGGCTAGAAGTAGAAAAGAAAAATGCTAACACAAAAATTTATACCTTTCCGCTATTTGCATTCTATACTGATAATTTCCGAGCTAGACATACATACATAACTGATGAATTTCAACTTTTTGCAGCAGTGCAATTTAATTGACCCCATTTCCTCGAAAATGGATTTCTTCGACTCTTTCAGTCATTGCTTTGATTGACTAAGCAAAGTGGTTTCAGCACGATGGGACCACAGTACACCTTGCCAGAGCCTTGCCTCAATACCAGTCCTAAAATAGAATAGAGTAGCTGAGTGGCAAAAAAAAAATCAAGCATTTTCGATGTTTTACAACTTTTTAAAAAACGTCAGGCTCTTGAGTGGTCCACCCTTTACATAATTTGTAAATCTCAAATGAAATCGGCAAACTAATTTTATTTTCTTGTACATGCATTTGCTATAAGATCAAATGAATTCAATGTTCAATTCATTTCAAAATGCAAAATTGATTAACAAGTAGTACACACACTTTGAAAGTACAGTTGAAATCGGTTATAACGAACTTCAAGAGACCAGCAATTTTTGTACGTTGTAGCCGGTGTTCTCTTTAAGCGATTTATTGGTTATAGTGAACAGTTCGTTATAAACAATTTTATGTCAGATACAGCGAATAGTTCATTACAAAAGAAATAATTCAGAGATAAATTAATTTTTATTTGCAATAATTACATAGATCTATATTATTAGGAATTCAAATGTTGCATGTTCTGGTTTCGGTGAAAGTTAAATTTAGTATGAATTGAAAAAATCAGTAATTTTTGCTTGGCGTCTTCTTTGTATTTCGCCATTAAATTTTTTTTCGATTGACGCAAACAAGGTCGAGAAGGATTCTTTAATACTCTGGGAAGTTGGGAGTTTGGCCGAATTCTTCGATATCTTGGTCTGCTTGAGACTGCTCCTCGTCAGTAGTCTGAAGGGTTGAAACAATATCAGCATCTGACAATTCTTCGCATGTAATAATATCGTCGTCCACATGTACATAATCCTCGGCAGATCATTCAGTATTGAGAATAGAAACCGCATCCCGAAGTTCGTTATTCACATGGTTATCGCTTCTGGTTAGTGCGAATCCGCAGTAAGACTGGAAGCCCGGAAACAGTTCACTATGGTTTCTCCTCGCACAGATGCCTATACTTTTGATAACATTATGATAGCATCAAGCACCGTAATTTTAGTTTCATCCTTAATTTCTGCCTTTTCAATGAGTTTATATACTAACTCTCTGCGAAACGAAGCTTTAAGACTCCGAATAACACCTTGGTCCATGGGTTGAAGTACAGACGTACAATTCGGAGGCAGGAAAACTAATTTTATTTGTTTCAGTCCGTTCACTGGGGGATGAGATGGACAATTGTAACAGAATCCTCTTCTTTTCTTTTGAGATTTCGAGGTCCCAATTTCTCAGTGTCTTTTCAAAAATAGCCGATGTCATCCAAGCCTTTGATAAAATCGTAATCCACTGGAAGAGTTTTTATATCTTTAAAGCAGCACAGTCCAAAATTTTGGTTTAAAAAGTAACCTTAGAGATATTGTATATAGGTCTACACCAAAAATTTATTACTTTTTAATAGTGGGCTTGTATTAGTTTGAAATAGCTAACACATACTATGTTAAATTTCAATATAAGATACTATTATAAAATAATAGCCATGATTATTAAATTTTAATATTATGTAACTTAAAATCAAATATATTGTTATATTGATATTAAGTACAGATATATTGAAAATTTAAAACCAATAGTCGATTGAAATATAATACCGTTGTATTATGGGTTGTAATATACTATTAGGTTAAAAACTAATACACATAAATTTAAATTTAACACATTATTTGGCAGTTATACTTACTACATTAAAATCCGAATTATCTGGGCCAATAAAATAATTTAAATGAAATTCCACTCGTTTAAGAGAAAAATATTTATTCAATAGTAAATCTTAAATAGTAAATCTTAAAAATAAACGATACATCTTATAATTTTCACATATTGCACTGCTCTTGAAATGGCCACCTTCTTGTCCCACGTAGGGTAATGTTTGTTCGTAGAAATTGGACGGCATGGGTCTGTTTTGATCGCAAATATTCTTTTCTGTATACTCATTTAAAATTGAGACGCAGTGATTGCTTATCAGGTGTGATTTTAATGACTATAAATCAGTTAAATTAATAACTTTAACCGAAAAGAATCTGTTTCATTCAAACTTACCTCGATGTTTATGCAAAGATTTGCTCCAAAAGTGTTTCGTGGTAAATCTGCATTTTTGTCTGTACTAACTTCATTTGCACCTAGAACAAAACAACTTTTAATAATTTCTTCATTTTTCTAAATAAATTCCCGCACCATCAAGCAAAATTACCTCTAACGTGAAACAACAGGAAAATTTAAATTGGTCAACAATATCAGCAAGATTTTCCAAAGGAATTGCAACCCCCTGATGATCTTTGAAAATGATCTTTGTGTCTGGAGAAAGTACAAAGCTATCGAGAACTGCGAAATAAATCAAAAAATAAAATTCAAAATTCAAAATAAATTCACTATCACTCTCAACTATAAAACTCACTTGATAGCACTATATCACTGGAAGTAATTAGCAAACTCGTATTTGACAATTTTAATGTACAAATTTTAAATCTTAAATAAAATTCACTGGAGACACAAACGACGCTTTGCTCTTGCTCCATTGTTATCGAACTAACATTTTTCAGACGCCATTATATTTTGCGAAAAAAATCGTGATTTAATATAATATGGTCTAAAAAGAAAACCCTTCTGTATTAACCACACAACAAGTTTGAACAAAACGAATCAACGCTGGATTCATATTTAATCTATTTTGGATTAATGTACCGCGAATAGTAGTACAAATAGTTTGAATAGTAATATATGTTGGTTTAATTTTCAGTGCGCATAAAAATGAGAAGAACAGTATTAATTTTAAATACATATGAATTAGTTTTCAATACAAAAACACTACAAGTTAATGTAATCTCCGTATTTAATGATACAATTTAGCTTTTAGTCTATTTTAAACTATATTTTAGGTAAAAATTATATTTAAAAGTTAATAATCTAATGGAAGTATTACTTTTTAGTTATTTTTGGATTAAAATTAAAAGTAATACAACGCATGGATTAAAAAAAATTCCAAAATTTTGGACTGTGAGCGGGCATTCTGCTTTTCCCAATAACTAACAGCTTCTTTTTTATGGTCCTCGCCATATTAGCCGCAACGAGAACCGTTATACGCTCTTTCGAAAGTTTCCCTCCAGAACATTTCTCGCCCCTAAATTTTAACGTATGATCAGGGGTTACCCGGTAGAACAACCCCATTTCCACTGGCGGCCTGTGCCTCCTTGCACAGTATGGGCACATTGACGGAATAAAAATCTTTTGGAAACATCTAAAATTAACGACTTTCCACATAAAGTTTGCATTGTTTTAAATGTAACCATCAATTTCCGCTTCAATTTCACAGTGCAACCATTTTTTAGATCCAGCTATTATTTTTTAATTTAGGATAATTTTTTTTTAAATGCAGTGTCCTAGTATATAATTATTAGACTATCAAACAGATTTGCGTGAACATACGAATTAATGTTGTGCGCCTTTAGCATTTTCAATATTTGCATTAGTGCATAGTCTAAAACAAATCAAAAATGCTAAAAGTGCACAACAATAATGTTCATGGTCCCGAAAGTTTACTTTACATTCTAATACATATTACAATGAACACTTCAAATTGATTAATCTAATAATCATCATTACACAAGAAATCCCAAATCCTTTCCTACATACCATTGGCCGATCGTTTTTTATTAGTTTTGACTAGCTCATGATTACCCCAAAAATTGTACTTTTAAATTGTCTACGTCATCATCATTCTCATTCTTATTACACTGATTCCATTCGTGCCGCTATAGGCCGGCCTACCTTGTCGGTATTGAATTCGATAACACCGCTCCCAAAAGTTTCATAAATTTCGAATGATTTGTTGTTGTAATTTGGTCACCGGCGCAAGTGGCCTACATATGGACCATTTGTTTCGTCTTTATTTCGATGGTAAGTAGATTTTCAAGAATACCTAAAGGTTTGAATATGCGAGTTGAATATTGCATAGGTACACATAGGCAGTTTCGATTTTGATTGAACAAAAATATCCTAAAAGCACCCTAATTTGTTGATTAATACAAACACCGGAAATGGTGCAGTGGCTCCCAAACAGTAATTGATAGATTTGATAGATTCGCAAGAGACTTGGTAGTACTGGGAAAAAACTATTAATATGACGGATGTTTACCTAATAGTCAAAGGTGAAATTTTGTTGTACATTTTTTTCTGATGATAAAAGATGTGAATATACAATAAGTGTATTTATTTATAGGGTGGGCCGTGCCCACCATTTGCCCACTATGACGAGCCGCCACTGCCCATTTCATCAGCGTTAAAAATCTCCTCATCGCTAAAAACATCTCTTGGTTTCGGCCATACGGAATACGTTACACGGCGGACGAGACACTGTTGGTGTTTGCAGAAGATGCGTGAAGTTGTTTGGTATTGACCGAGACACTGTAGGCGTATCTTCCAGATGGAGGTCCGAAAAAAAATCATTAAAAACGGACTCGTCGATATGTGCCATTTTATGTATAGTATTAAGAGTTCAGTAAAGTGAGAAAAAAAAACAAATAATCAAGTAAAAGAAATAAGAAGTAAGTGCGATGCAAATATAACGAGTTTGAATCTAAGTGAAAGGATAAAATTTGGAGTAATAATTTGAGTTCCTCCGTTCCTTCCAAATGGACACTTAAAGGAAATGGGACAAGGCAAAAAAAAAAGAAAGGAGGTAAAATCTCGTCACGTCACAGGGTTACAATCTCTTTTGTGAACCAATTCAATTGGATTCAAAAATTAAATCCGACAGCCTAAAGCCGGATATAGCTACAAGAGACTGTAAACACCTGCGAACACAGATGGTCAATTATCGAGTTGCCTCCTAATTCCAGCGGCCACTCAAGGGCCTATCCCACGCGGGAGATGTAGGGGAACTCTCGATAATCGGCGCATCCTACGACAAGTTTCACCTCCTGTAACAAGGAATATTGGACGCCATTGTTGCAATGACGACCGCTCGACGCGTGGCCCGCGGTAATGGACCGCAGACTTCCATTCGAAGCTGATCAACCATAATCAAACGATGGCCCATGCCATCGGAAAGAAAAGCCAATTTATTTGGGCGCCATTTGGGAACATTACGCTATCAGCTCAGTAAGAAGAATTTTCTTGTTCTTCTTATCGACACTAGCGACACTTATCTTACTGTCCGCCATATAGCGCCATATAGATACATAGCGGAAAATATCGGAAACACAAAAGTTTCCCCTATGAGAACGGATAGCAGAACAAGCCGCCATTTGTTGCGAACCACGGCTCAATGTTCGAGCCGCCGTCATTGCAACAAGTTTTTTTTTTATTTGACCAGGATGCTTAAGCTCGGTGGCACCGGTCCCGGCCAGACCAGCGGGGTCGTGGGGGTTTTGAACTAAGCACCCTGGTCCTAGATGAGCCACCTAGAAGAAAGGGTTATGGAGGGTAGGAGTAGGAAGGAGGAAGGAATGCGTCCATCCTTCGGGACACGGAAGAACTCAAACAAAAAGAGTGAATTAGTACATTATAAATGTCTATTCAACACAAAAAAATAATATAAAAAGATCATACAATAAGGAAATACGTAATTAAAAAAAATTCAGTTATTAAATTCAAAAACTCCAAGAATAAAAACAAAAAAAAATAAAACAAATCGGTAGGTGAAACAATATTAGAAAAATGAAAAAAAAAACGTACTTACGTGCCATCCGTAGCCAACGATCGATCGTAGACGACTCGTGCACAAAATAATAAAAAAAAAACTAAAATACAAAAACTGATGTGTGTTGAATTTAAGAAAAACAAATAGTCGAAAAAAAAACGAAAAAAAACCCTCAGGCTGCTCTGATGAAATCCACTCCAAAAAAAATCCAGATAATCCAAATAAACGACAAACGGCGGTGAATGAAAACGAATGAAAGGCGAGGGCGTATCCAAAATAAGTGCTCGGTTTAAAAATTATAAAATTCAAACTGTTGCAATACTGAGCAGCACTTTCATAATGCAACGGATCCTTCGAGATTTGTATATATAGTTTTTTTTTTGGGACGGTTCCACTTTCGTTTGTGAACACTATATCCGTATCAAGGCAACAAGGGACAACGAGATAGCTTTGAGATCATAGATCACATCAAAATCACTACGGTCGAAAAAAATAAGTATTTTTGTCTTCCTTCTTTTTTTCTCACTTTTGAAAAAAAAAATCCATCACACGATAATAGGCCCGCGAAACCGAAAGAAACTTTCTTTTAGCGGCACCTTATCAATTATCGGCTCGTGACTTAAAAAAAAAACAACCGAAAACGACCAAAATTTTGATTATGCTCTTTTTTTTTCGCAACGCCCAACGGCCTACCGCCAAAGTCCCGAATCGACTGCCTCCCAAAAAAATTAAACTCGACCACCGTTTTTGTTTCAGCAGTTTTTTCACCTTCAAAAATACCGGACACGCATAAAGGACCGGACCGCGAATATACAAAAAAAAACCGCTTGCTGTATGTAACTGCATAGTACATGCATAATACAAGTGCATACTTCCCACGGAACTGTACCGTACCCTTATGCATTTGAGATACATAGCATCCATCGATCGTTGCCGTCGTGATATTACAACGTAGGGATGAGCATCGAACATCGATGTTTCGAAAACATCGATGTTTTTGGTCCGATGGTCGATGTTTTTACCATCGATGGTTTTGTGTCGATGTTTTTCACCATCGATGTTTTGCGTTTCGATGGTCGATGGCTTTCACCATCGATGGTTCTGAACCATCGATGTTTCTTTCCTCACCATATTTTTTTTTACAACTGAACTTTGTCTTTATACGAGTAAGTGTAGGCGAGTACCGTATAACAGCCCAATCAGAAACAAGAAGTGGAACGTACAATCCATCTATCGTGAACACTGTACACACAAACAGAATGTCTTTGTTTATACTCCCGGTGAGGCACACTTTCCAAATGTGGTTTCGCTCTGAAATAGTTTCAACCTTTCCTCACTGTTTATGCAAAAATTTGAAATTTAAAGAGGTGCGGTAGGTATGCTACGTATAATTTCGTCGCGCATCTTTTTTTTCATGCACCGTAAAGATACAACGGACGGCCGAAGTAAGTCCGATTATAGTCTAAAAGGAATACCATAACTAATTGTGACTTATCATTCCATTCTATACACCAACTGCGGTGCATGTCTGTAGTAATTATGACATGGCAACTTAGTACCAGCTCTATGGGAACTACGCGGAACTTTGTCTGTTTGGCGGAGAAGAGCCCCCGCGGGAGAAATATCGAGTTATTCAATTTCGGAAATGTCACATTGGAATCTTTGCACTGAGGCCTCTAAGCGTCTATAGCTCAGTAGGTAGAGTTCCAAAAATACCAGAGTACCAAAAATTGAGGAAATTGAGGGAAAAAAGTTTCGTCCCAATCGGGATTCGAACCTCCGACCTTCAGTCACAAGGTCAGCAACTCTACCTACTGAGCTATAGACGCTTAGAGGCTTCAGTGCAAAGATTCCAATGTGACATTTCCGAAATTGAATAACTCGATATTTCTCCCGCTGGGGCTCTTCTCCTCCAAACAGACAAAGTTCCGCGTAGTTCCCATAGGGCTGGTAAGTTGCCATGCCATAATTACTACAAAAATGCACCAGCAGTTGGTGTAAAGAATGGAACGATAAGTCACAATTAGTTAAAATTTGCACCCACGAAATTTGGGAATCAGAATTAATACAGTAATTGTAAGAATACGATATTTGGTCAGCAAAAATCAAACACCTTTGCATTTTTTGCAGGATGGTTGGGGGTGGCCCTCTAATTATGAAAAAAAGTCCTCATCGATTTGAGGCATGCAATCTTGAAAAAAAAAAGAGGGAAAGGGGGCATTTTTTGAGTCGTCACACGGCCAGATTCCCGCTCGGTATCGCTGGTTGCTCTATGCGGTGGGTTGTGGGTACGATACGAATGCTTATTATGCAAACAAAAACGCAAGGATAAGAGTTCCATTCTGGTGAGTGGAGGAGGCAATGAATGAAAACCATAACCTAAACCATATATCTATTCAATCAGCATAATTTTTGCTATTAAGGTGATTATTTTTTATGAGTACCCAAAAAAACCAAAACATCGATGTTTTTGGTCTGATGTTTTCTTACCATCGATGGTTTCGTCTCGATGTTTTTCGATGGTAACCATCGATGTTTTTCATTCGATGCTCATCTTTAATTACAAGTCACATGCACAGCTATACATGGGATTTTTGGATGAGCCGACGGACGGGTTCATACATATCTACACTCACACTGCTATGCTGCTGTGATTGCAACTAGCATTAGATTACTATGGATGATGGATGATACGTATACAAATATATGTAGTGGGTGCAATATGCATTTGCATGGAAGGATCGATTGTATGGCAATTATGACGTGGTTCGCTACAATTTTCAACCCAATCGTTGGTTACAGTTCGGTCAACTGCAGCAGATTCGCCTGCGATTTACCCATAAATAATGTTATGTCGCGAACGGAACCGTTGAATCCACGATGCGCTGCATTTGAAGGATTCTTTTTTTTTTAAAGAACAGCAAAATCGTCCGCTTTCGCCTGAAGCATTGGTCCGCTGACAGGTATGTTATTGGCACGTTGCTGTTTGAACAAATAAAGTAACGCCTTTTCAATGTCAGCGTATTGCGAAGAACGAGCACGCTTCCCTTTTTCGTCCTTAAGCGCAGTATAGACCTCGGGCGGAATGAAAATGAAATTTTTGTCCGCTGCGATTTTTTCAATGAATATGCATGCTTACTGTCGTGGAACATGTCGGAAATGATGGGGAATTCCATAAGCTACAATCCAAATATGGTTCCAAAATTTTTCTCGGCCATTTTATGTATTATTTTTCGATTCCCCGGTCATTTCACCGTGGAAAATATCCAATGACGGGGGAATCGAAAAATAGTATATAAAATGGCCCAGAAAAATTTTGGAACTATATTCGGATTGTAGCTTATGGAATTCCCCATCATTACCGACATGTTCCACGACAGTAAGCATGCATTTTCATTGAGAAAATCGCAGCGGACAAAAATTTCATTTTCATTCCGCTCGAGGTCTATTCAGGCCTTTACTAAATTGAGCAATTATTTTTTCACGGCGCGTTATCATTCCGAAAATTGTTGACCGTGATGTGTGAAATTCGCGGGCGAGTGAACTTCCGGAATCACCTGAGTCCGCACGACATATTATTGCAAACTGTTCCTCAATTGAAAATTGTTGACAGGACATTATGCTGCTTTAAGAAACGTAAGAATCTGTAATGTTGAATTGCCTCTTGTGGCTTTAAAGCAAGAAACTCAACTGAAACAAATAAATGTAAAATTTTTGTCAACAGAAAGAAATGTTCCAGACATAATTTTTCTTTAGAATTTTAACGCCTGCTGCCTGTAACCCACATTTCAACATTTGAGTTCCTATAAATATGTTCGCTGTAAACGAAATTTTCTGCATAATCTTTATCAACAGAAAAATGGTAATGCACCGAATGTACGCTGTAACCGACATTTCAACCGTTCGGTTTCTCGAAATATGTTCGCATATAACCGACATTTTCTTTATAACCGATGTGTTCGTTAATAATATAATTTTGTATGAAGATCCAATAGATCGAGTCATTTTTGTACACTACTAGGGGGCTTCGCCCCCTGCTCGCTACGATCGTCAACGATTTTGACTGTACATAAATGTATCCTGCATACCTGACAAAATCAATGAGAATTATACATTTTATATTTGATTAAATCCTACTTGGCACATAACATATTTAATCTAAAATCTTCAAATTGGCTAAAACATTCAATTAATTGAAATCCGATTACCCTTTTACTAATAATATTGCTCCACGATAATCCTTGTTGAGTGGAATAGAAATATGCCACATGTATGCGTATTAACCTGTTCATCAATATCATCACAATACCACATGCGATTGTTGCTAAACAGCTCGAGGAGATTTAATATCGGATTAACCCAATTCGATGATATTTTGCATACACATAATGTAGAGATACAGTTCCAAATTAGTACTGTACCAAAATAATAAAAATTCAATGCATGACACTTTCAACTTTTAACATTTAAATTCCAAGCTGATAAATTTAAAAAAGTCATCAAAACTGACGACGAGGAAATCTTTTTTTTTATCGCCAACAGCGACAAACAGCCTCCATAACATCTTAAATAATATAAAATAATAAATCGAAACTTTATCCAGTCATATCGTCTGCCTGCCTAGCGTGCCTAGGCCTACGCAAAAATCCCAAAAGCATTGTTTTCTACTCTAAAATCCATTGGTCGTATCTTGGATACAATTTATCACATAGCCTGGCTATGAAAGATATTCATCAATTTTCCATTCTTCTACTTGATATTAGATGAAGAGTCCTCGGCTCAGATCGTTTGCCTTCGTTTTATTTTTTTCCACTTACATCCTTATTGCCCTTATGATGATGTCGTATATATCATCATCTGTTGCTTCCACATAAAAACCGACTGAAGATTAGCTAATACAAATCATGGGGCTCCCCCAACAGCTTTCACCATAATTCTGACTGCTTTCTTATGGAGTTGGTATCCTTAGAGAGAGAGAGGGAAATCAAGTACGACAATGGCTTACTTTGGCATTCCCTCTCCCACCACAATATCCTGTTGTATAGTCAATTCAGGACATGACATTCGATTTATAATAATATTTCATTAACATCGTCCTGATTTGCAAAGATAAAACCAGATAAACCGGCCCCCAACAGGCATTTATGCTTTTTTTGCGCTCGGTGACACGCTACAACATACCAACAACGATGTTCTGGATGTTTTCGAATGTCCTCGCGCCGAATTTATGGAAACCCCATTAAGCTTAATAATTGAACATGAAAGGACTTTTCTGTTGTATATATTTGCACGGCTGCCGGGCAGAAGTAGCCGCGATTGCTGAGTTAATTACGTGGAGCCAGGTGCTGATGAGGGTAATGGTGCAACAGACGTGGCGCGCGGTTAAGTAATTTTCACTCCTCGCCCCCTCGGTGTAATTGATATATACATTTTGATGAATGACTTTTTAATGAATTTGTTTCGAAAAGCGGATTTTTGGTATACGATGAAATTATATGTACGTGGCAGCGGAAAGGGTCTATATAGCAGAACAATCACAGCGACAGGATGACCCGCACGCACCTCTCTTGACCAGTAATGAAACAATTAGTGTTACGGATCGTAAATTTACCATTTGGGTTTTGTTGTGGTTACGGTTGTTTTTGGCTAATGTTTGCGGTAATATCTCGCGGCCAAAATTTCGGTAAAGGTAAGGGCTACTTATTATTTGCATCCGCATCCTTTGGTCCGGTGCCCTCGCCACATAATTTATGAATGTAAACATTAGTCATCATCAGGGTGGAAAAAGTTAATTAAAATTTTACTGTGTTTGCTGTTTGGGAAATTATCTCGTGAAATATTAAGTGTATTGCTTCAATTGTTTTATTGGGGTTGTAATTTGGAGTAGTCAGTTGGAATGTATGTACTCGCAAAATATTCATTCTGAATTAATCACCTATGCAAGGGTCCTGTACATTAAGACCTGCATAGTGGTTATTAATTTTAAGGATGAAAGGAATCATTACAGTGTTAATTTCTCTTTTATGTTTTCTTTCTTGCAGATATGGGACACGGCCGGCCAAGAAAGATTTCGGGCCTTACGAACACCGTTCTACAGAGGGTCAGACATATGCCTTCTGACATACGCAATAAATGATCGCGATAGCTTTAGAAGTTTAATACAGTGGCATGAGGAATTCCTGAAATATGCAGATGTCAAGTCGGATCAGTTTCCATTCATTGTTGTGGGCAGCAAGGTGAGTCTTCTTCCTTTTTATTCAAATCATTATTTAGAAGCGTTAGAGATCGACTTGGGGTAATACGTAGTTCACGACAATCGTGAGGACGACCCGACCTGACTGTATGGAACCAAGAAGAGAAACATCAAAAGTCCGTCAAGTGCGAGTGTCATGGGTTTGGAAAACTCCCAAAGATTTTCCTTGGTTGTCCTCCAATTCATAGGCGATTTGATCGATCTCACGTCGAATCGTCGCGCGAATAAAATTGGGGCGAGTTTAGCGGCTAAACGGTCCGCAGTATTACTTAGAACCCAGCGAAAACCTTATGAGCCCGGAAAAGCACCTTGGCCGACTGTCTGGTGTCTGTCCCAGGCCAATTTCTTTATAACTAAATCATACACTAGCTGCAATCAGTCGTCATTAGAGATTTCGAAAAAGTTTCTAATCGTTACTTTTTTTTTGGGGGTAGGGATGGGGAATCTTGCATAGATATACTGCATGCCGTGTAGCAGACACCGCCATCATGCAGTTATATCGGATTCTCACCGACTAAACCTAAACACCTCTTTCGTTACCGCTTGTCCCTGCGGTACCACCTTTCAGTATTACTTCACAGGGTCAATTTAGGCTAGTCACCACGGGTAGCAGACTTAAGTTTAAGCTCCTCTTCTCTGTAACTCCACGTGGATCGCACAAATTGCCTTGCTTACTGAATCCCAGTTATTTGATGATAGCAGCACACCCACTACGTTCTCGGGCCTAATGTTGTCTCCCAGTTCCGCTTCGAGTTCACGGTAGGTATCTCCAAATCTGAGACAATCAAAACAAGACATGTTTCGCATCCTCCGCCACTCTCTTGCATCTCGGGCATTCTGATGAGTCGTCTAACTTAAACCGATGCAAATATTGTCGGTACCCTCCGTGGCCCGTTAAGAACTGGGTAATGTAAAAATTCGTATCCCCGTGAGGGGATATGTGTCCATCGGCCAGTAGAGGCCTCATCCCATCGGATCTGCCACCTTCTCATTGATTCAAGCCTTTCAATGTTTCTACGCCCTGGGTGCATATCAGGTGTTTCGCTTTGGTGACTGCTGTACAGCCTCCTGCTGATCTCTTCCACTAGTATCGGCAAGGGCATCATTCCAGAAACCACGTAGGCCTCTCAAAGCACACCTACGATAGATCACGTTTATTAGTTTCGCGTTACTGACAACCAGCAGTGCACTTGTCCAAACTATATTTGACACCTATATTTGACATCATTCTTGCTAAAGCCTTATCTGCCACATACCTTAAGTGCTCTCCAAAACTTTGTTTCGAGTCAATCATAAGCCCCAAGTACCTAAAGGCACGTTTAGAGGTTATTATGACACACTCTCTGACTCTGATTTTGAGGCTACACTTTTTTTCTGTGCCTGCTTATCAAGACCGCTTCAGTTTTCTGATCGGTGAGCTCTAATCCAACGGTTTTCAGCCACAGTTTGATGATTGTCATCACCTCGCTTGTATACATTTCGACCAACTCCGGGTCTCTTGCGACGGCTACGACAGTTATGTCGTCAGCAAAACCTACCACTATCACTCCTTTCGGCATAACAAGCTCCAAGATAGCGTTGTACATATAATTCCACAAAAGTGGGCCAAAAACAGATCCCTGCGGCACTCCTGCAGTAACCACATATTCCCTTTGTCCCTCACTAGTGTCATAATTCAAGACGCGATATGAGAGGTAGCGCCTAATTATCGCCGCAAGATAGTTGGGTACGTTCATCTTTTGCAGAGCGGCGTGAATACACTCCCAGTTTGCGGAATTGCATGTCCAAAGTCACAACAGGGCAACAAGTGCTTTTACAAAGTGATTCCGTCGCTATATTAGTTACCGTCCTGGCTGCTTTATAAGCCTCGAGCAAATCATTATAGGCTGTCGTTTGTGTCGAGCGTTGGCAAAGGCGTCGAGCTTTGAAGCATTCGCGTCGCCTACTAGGGATCTCCTCTGTCCACCAGTAGTTTTCTCTCCGATTAGAGAGAGGCATAGAGGCGTCACATGCTAATGATAGTTGAGCAGTTAATTGTAAGGCCTTCTGTTCCGCTGATCCGTTAACTGTACCTATGTCAGACAGAGTGACAGACAGAATGTGAGGTCGATGATGGACCCCGATTTCATTAGAACAATGTCAAGCCGAGAGAAAGCATATAAAAGCGTTCGTTCACGCTTATTTGTTTTGTGGCTGCCCCATTCCCGTGCCCATGCGTTGAAGTCTCCCACAATTAACACGGAAGTGTGGGTATTCGCGTCGTGCACCAGTGCGTCCAAAAACCCTCAAAATATGTATCATTCCACCGTGGAGGCGCTTTGCAGCTATACACGTGTACGCCATTAATCTTCGCTCTGACCACTCCGTTTAACCCTTCCGATGTACCGTGTTGGAATGCATAACGTCCGCAGGTCGAAAGTGCTACGTCGTTGTCCTTACTCGTATCTGCTATCCAAACCGAGCTACGCTGCTGATATACTGGGCATTTAACTCCACCAGTTTGGTGCTTATAGTCGGCCCTAGCTGCTTCCTTACACAAAATGCAATTAGGCCCATTGTCGCAGGATGCCGCTTTGTGGCCATTCTTTCCGCATCTGAAGCACATATTTGATCTATCGTGCTGGCCATTGCAGTCTTTCGCAAAGTGGCCAAATTCCAAACACTTAAAACATTTCTTCGGAGACAATTGCCATTTCAACCGACAAATCGTCCACCCCACCATAACGTTGCTTACTTCCACTTACTGTAGGCAAGCTTATGGTTGCTCTTTGGGTGTCACAGTACGCCTTCCTCAACGAGTTCACGGCGTCAAGGGGAAGCTCCACTTTCAGTTTCTCAACGAATGCCGCCCGGACATCATCCCTCGTTGTGACCTCGTCGAGATCTGGAACCTCTATTCTCGTCTCCTGCCGCAAAGCTCTTACATTAGATGGATTCAGTCCTAAGAGGCTGGTAACAATTGTCTTGTGTCCATATACCGAATCTCCACCGCGGGTTTGGAACAAGAGTTCTCCATTTTTTGTTCGACGAATTCGGGAGATTTTATCACCCATCTCTTTGAGCCGTGGTTCGGACTTGACTCTCTTCAGGATGTCGGCATAAGTCATCTCTTCTGACTGAGAATTGATCATGGTGTCAGGTTATCGCCAATCGTTACTTAAGTAGTCGTTACTTTTAAATATCGGAAATAACGACTACCAAGTACAAAAAGTAGTCGTTACATATGTAATGAACATCAAACAAGCAAGATATTCTAGTGTGTGTTCACCTAGATACAAGTATCGAGCAAGCAAAATAATCCAGTATGTATGTACCCTGAGGTACAAATGGCAGACCTAGAGTTAGCAGTATTTTTTTTTAAACGATGTGGGCAAATCTTCGCTGGGTTTCTACGGGCTGAAACCAGACCACCTCCGTCGCCTTACCTCCTGCGAAACCACCTCTCGGTATTATTTTGCAGGGGCGGCTTCGGCTAAATAGCCATCAAGCCGTGTTGCTGACTTCCGTCTAGCTTCTTCTTTTAGTTCTTGTGAATACTGCTCACACATTCACTCACTGCCTCCCAAGTCTGTTGGCACTTCAGCATACGGTTCACGAGATTATGTGGGCTTAACATTTCCCCACACTCCGTATTAAGTTGCGCGCGTCGCACGCTAAATCTCATCATCATCATCATCATCAATGTGGCACGATAGCCCGACGTCGGGCCTTGGCCGCCTGAATCGTTGACCTCCAATTGTCGCGGTTACGTGACCTTGTCCTCCAGTTTCGGAAGCCCAGCAGCTGGTGGGCGTCTTCACCTACGGAGTTCTCCCAGCGAGCTCTCGGTCGTCCACGCAACCTCGCTCCGTCAATTCGTTGTGCGTTCATAACTTTCTTTGGCATGCGATTGTCGTCCATCCGTTGTACATGCCCCGCCCATTGCAGACGTTGAAGCTTCACGATTTTCGATACTTCCAGCTCATCGTACAATTGATACAACTCATGGTTGTATCGGATACGCCATTGGTCTCGCTCGCGAACGGCCCCGAAAATTCGCCGAAGGACCTTTCGTTCGAATCGGTCTAGCAAAATTTCGGAGGCTTGGGTAAGGGTCCATGTTTCGCAGCCATAACATAGCACGGGTCGGATGATCGTTTTGTACACGCGGAGCTTCGTGTTCTTGTGCGCAAGTTTCGAATTAATTATAGGGAGGACCGAGAAATATGTCTTATTGGCTAGTTGTATCCGTCGCTTAATTTCGTCGGTTTCGTTGGCGTCCTTTGATAAGTTACAACCCAGATAGTTGAAGTTGTCTACATACTCGATATTAAGGTCCCCCACTGTGATGCTTGAATTTGCTGGCGTCCTTGTTTTCGATTGCATCATGGCCTTTGTTTTGCTTTCGTTAATATGTAGTCCAACTTCCTTTGCGGCGTTATTGAGGTTATGCAGGAGGCTTTCTGCATCACCCAACCTTCGAGACATGATGTTGATATCGTCGGCGTACGCTACTAATTGAGTCGACTTGATGAGTAGCGTTCCGCTGCTGTCCATATTCATGGCTCGAATTACATACTCCAAAGCCAGGTTGAAGAGCGTCGCCGCCAGCCCGTCGCCCTGCTTGAGTCCAGTACGAGTTTCAAATAGGTCAGTGAGTCGGTTCTGCACTTTGACCTGCGAGACGGTATTAGTCATCGTCATCCTTGTGAGTCGCACTAACTTTGCCGGTATACCAAAATTCAGCATAATGTTGTACAGTACACTTCGGTCGATACTGTCGTATGCCTGCTTGAAGTCGACAAAGATTTGGTATACGTCGATGTTGTATTCCCAGCACTTTTGGAGTAGTAGCTTCACTGTGTAAAGCTGATCGGTCGTTGAACGACCAGGTCTGAAGCCGCCTTGATACTCGCCAATGATTTGTTCTGCGTACGGATTGATTCTCTTTTCAAGAATTTTTGATAAAATCTTATAGGCCGTACAAACTAATGATATGCCCCTGTAATTCTCACACTTCAGCTTGTCACCCTTTTTGTGGATTGGGCAGATTATGCTTTTGCGCCAATCTTCGGGGATTACCTCGTCGTTCCATATTTTCAGCAGTAGCACATGTACAGCGTTGGTCAGGCACGTTCCACCATGCTTCAGCAGTTCTGCTGGGATCTCGTCAGCGCCGGGCGCTTTATTATTTTGGAGCGACTGTATGGCAAGACTCACCTCCTCTACTGTTGGGGGTAGAACGGGAGGGCCTGGTTCGGCTAACTGCTCAAGAGCTGGCTCCGCGGGGGATGTTGATGGTGCATTGAGGGGGGCATTCGGTAGCTCAGTGGCAGAGATGTCTATCTCTGAGTTGCCGGTGCGTTCGAATCCCACTGTGACCCATGGATGTTTGTGTTGTCCATAAAATGCTCCTACGGCAGCCGGTTCTTCGATTTAAATCGTCCCGGAGCTACCCGTTGCTAAAAACGGCCAAGAGCTGCCAAGACCCCCTTCGATTCAAAAGAAAAAAAAAATCTCTTGAATCGCTACAACAACAACAACAACAACATGGTGCATTGAGGAGCTCTTCAAAATGCGAGGCCCATCTTTTGTTGACGCTTTCGATGTCGCTGATGATGTAACCATCCTTGTCCTTACATAGGCTTGTCATGGGTTGATATCCGTTCTTGATATTATTTATAAGTTTGTACGCCTGTCATTAGACAGGCTACTAATCTTTGGTTTACTTGCTGTAACTGCTCGTCAAAATGTTTGCGTTTCTTACGTCTAATTAACTTATTACACTCGGCGGCAAAACTATCGACTCAACCTGAAAGCGCGTGTATTTGTACGTGTTTTTTTGGAAAGTATGATAGTTATCCATAAAAGTCGTATGTCGTTTAAAAGTTTGAAACTTTAGCTAACTGTTAGTACCCTTTTTATCAATATTTGCTTGGCACTTTTTAAATTATTGGCACTTGTAACAAAAAAAAAAAACAGAAAAATTTAAATTACAGGTAAAGGTCAGGTCAGGTAAACTACCCCTATAAACGCGCCCGTAATCGGTTTCTCATTATTAGTTGCATCAGGAAAGTTAGGTAACTTACATCTGAAGTAATTTCAATCACTGTTTGGTCATCAATGGATACGACGCCAGATCAGGCGGCACAAGTTGTAGCCCTATTGTCGGAAAATCATAGTCAGCGAACCGTCGCTCGCCGTCTTGGAATGAGTCAGTCTGCTGTCTCGAGAGTTAGCAGGAGATTTCGAGAGACTGGTAGCTTTAATTCGAGACCAAGAACGGGCCGCCCTCGATCCACTTCAGAGAGAGACGACCGTTTCATTATTACAAGTACGTTACGAAATCGGTTCCTCACGGGTGTTGCTGCGCAGCGGAACCTGAGGCGTGTTCGCGAAGTAGCTGTTAGTGTCTGCACAGTAAGGGGACGATTAAGGGAAGCGAATACCAGTCCAAGATGGCCTGCCAGGAGCCCCAAATTGACTGCACGACACCAACAAGCGCGCCTCTTATTTGCTCGAGATCATCTTACTTGGAGCGATACGGAATGGAGCTCAGTATTGTTCACTGACGAGTCCAGAATGTGTCTACATGGCAGTGACAGAAGATGTCGAGTCTACAGGCGTCCAACTGAGTGATTTGCGCAGTGATGTTTCACTGAAATGGTTGCATACGGCGGCGATTCCTGTATGATGTGGGCTGGCGTTTTCTTGGAGGGAAAAACGGATCTTGCATTCGTGCCCACAGGAGGCCGAAGAGGAGGGCTGACAGCTGAGCGATACGTTACCGATATTCTCCGTGTCCACATTGTGCCCTATACAGCATTTATTGGCGAGAACTTCACTTTGATGCACGACAATGCATCACTCGACAGTTCTTGAATGAATCCAATATGTCGTCACTTAACTGGCCTGCACGAAGTCCCGACATCAATCCCATTGAACACTTATGGGACGAACTCAACAGAAGAGTCCGAGCCAGAAATCCAGTCCCTTCGTCCACTGAAGAATTGAAGGCAGCCCTATTAGAGGATTGGACCGGTATTCCTCAAGATACCATCAGCAACTTGATCAGATCAATGCAGAATCGACTGGAAGCTGTCATTAGAGCAAGAGGAGACAATACCAAATACTAAAATAATAAATCCTTAACTTATTTTCCAACAGTTTTTGTTTTATTTGCAAAAAACCTAACCAAAAACCATTTTCATATTTGCTCATTTTCGCTACGATTTCGCCCAAAGAGCATCAATTTTAAAAGTGCTCACCAAATATTGGTTAAAATGGTACCAACGTAAAGCTAAGGCCTTAAGCTTTTCAATGACATACGATTTTTATGGATAACTGCTATACTTTTCGAAAAACACGTACAAATGCACGCGCTTTTAGGTTGAGTCGATAGTTTTGCGGCCGAGTGTAGATACTTCCCGAAGTTCGTTGTATGTTTCTTTCTTGGCTCGAGATGCGCGTTGTGTGTATTGGCGATAGGCTTTATTGTTCGCCTCAATCGAGGTCCTGCATTCGTCGTCGAACCAGTTGTTCGTCTACGCCGGCCTTTAGAACTCACGACCTCTTCTGCAACTCCTTTGATGCTGTATTTGAGCTCCTCCCAGAACTCATGGATGCCTAAATTGTTGATGTTATCAAGCGTGGGCGACAGTTATTCCTCAAGTGCAGTAGTATATGCAGCCGCCGTTGCATCATCCATCAAATTGTCAACCTCGAAGATCTTGGCAGGGTTGATTCTCGTTAGGTGCACTGAAGAGATTTTGCACCTGTAGGTCGTCTTCGCCAAATAGTGATCGGAGTCGCAGGTGGCTCCTCGATATGATCGAGCATCTAAGACATTAGAAACCCATCTCTTGCTGATCAGTACGTATGGTCGATCTGGTTCACGGTGTATTCATCTGGAGACTTCCAGGTCTGCCTACGGATTCGTCGATGAGGAAACACGTAGAGCTTATGACCAGGTTTCTGCCACTCGCGAAGTCGATAAGTCGTTTTTGTTGTTTTCATCGTGGAGGCTGTGACCTCCAGTAGTTGCCCTATTCCAGCTTTCGTTTCCGACTTTGGCGTTAAAGTCTCCTAGTAGCAGCTTGACGTCGTTTGATGGAAGTGAGTCCAAGAGTGTTTCTAGGTGGTTGTACAATTCGTCCTTAATCGCGTCTTCTTTTACTTCTGTAGGAGCATGCGCATTGATGAGCCAAAGATTAGCGAAACGGGTCTTGATGCGGATCGCACATATCCGCTTGTTTATGGGTTTGAAGCCGATAACGTGGTCCTTGAGCTGCTTACTCACGATGAAAGCTACTCCAAACTCCCTATTGCACTCCTCTTTACCGCTCGTAAAAATAGTGTGCGATTTGAGGTCGTTAATCTCGCTTTTGAGCGATTTAGTTTCCTGGATTGCAACTATGCTCAGCTCAGTATTGTTCTACCTGATCCAGGAGGGCTCTTAAGGCCCCCGGGCTATTAAGGGAGCGTACATTCCAGGATCCGAAAGAGTAATCAGTTGTTCGTTTGCGGGGTCGTCGTTGTTTTGTATCCGTCCAATCCGAGGCTTTTGTTTCAGGTTTCTTGACTTGAAGTTTTTTTCTTAGGATGAGTTGTCGGCACATCGCTAAACCATCTCTCTCTCTACCCTAACCCCTTGTGGGGCATGGTGCGTTCACTAAGCCGTTTATAGATTACTAGGGGGCTTCGCCCCCTGCTCGCTACGCTCGTCAACCTCCCCCCCGCCCACCCCCCCGCCCACCCCCCCCCCCAATCCCCCGCCCCCCTCCCCGGCCCGGCCCCTGCCCTGCCACAGCCATGAGCTGACGTGCTCGCGCTGCGCGCTCGCAGCACTGACTGACTGCTTTTCGTTCTTGCATGCTATACTTATCGACATTCGGGATTCATCGTAGCCAATCAGAACATTCATCAGATTTTGCCATTTCCGAAGTTAGCATTTTTATATATAGAAGGATTTCGAGTCAACGTTACATTGCATATAATCTCGGAGTGTATATATATATAATGTTGCAAGCACTATATATTTCCTATCTGCACATGTATGGACATTTTGGACCACGCCGAGATTCGATCTCCCGATCTCTAGATTACTAGCATCGTAGAGTGCGACTCAACCAAGTGAGCCACAGAGCGTGGCTCAGATCGCTAAACCATGATAGGGTTTAATCGTTGAGTAAAGGCCATCATAGGCATGCCTCAAAGATGCTGCTTTGGTGGTTGAGTTAAACGTTTTCTGTCACCTATCACGTTAAGTAACCTGAGACGCCTCAGATGTAAATACAGCACTCAGGCGCAATGTCGCATCAGATGATTTGACTTAGCCGTTAGAGGTTTTACCCACTACCGTTACCGGGGGTGCCCGCGCGGAGGACCCATGGAAGAAGTATTTTGCCCCCCTAATTTCAAAATACATAGAGAAAAATCGGTTGTCTGTTATGGGAAGCACGTTTTGTTCATAGAAGTGCTTTTCGACTGAAACGCACAATGATCCTGTCCAAGTCGAATGAAATCGGATGAAAATTTCCCAATTCAGTAACAGCTGACTATCGTGTCATCAGTCCCCATAATGCGATACTATGAATTATAAATTGCATTTGTAATTATGCACCGTGCGAGATACAATTAAAAGGAAAAGTCTCAGTGATTAACTCTGAATAAAGTTTACAAACCAAAAATACTGAATAACAAAATGATATAGGTACTGGAAATTTCTGGGAAATTGTTCGCCGAGACATCTGGGGGATTAGTTTGGCAGATGATCCAAGTCATACCCTGGATCAATTTCCAGGATCATCATTTTGTATGGGATTTCCAATAAATCTGGAAATGATCCAGTAAGTCGAAAAGCACTTTTTCAGCGAAAAGTTGTCGGTGTCTATTTTCGACTATCTGTTAGCATATTGTACTGAATGACAGCACAAATTGAGGGAATTTCGTGGAATATGTGCTGGTTTACTACTAACGAACTGTCCGTTCATGGATGTTTCACTATACTCAAAAACGTCGATCCAGTTTTAAAAATAAGCCTGTCATCCGTAAATTAATTTGTCCATTCATTTTCAATAATTTCTCTGCGTCGCCTTCCAATTACCAATAAATTCGCAATGCACGACGTTTATTTACCATATGCACATGCTGAAATTATACTGCGATTTGTTGTCTTTCTTGCAATAAAAATATTTGAATGAATACTAGTATGAAACGTGGGAAAAAAAGGAATCGTTCAAAAAAATCGAGAAAAATATGAGAAAATCCAAATATAATAAATTTCCCATTTTTTGTAATATTCTGAGAGAAAAAAACAAGTATCATGGGAAAAGTCACATATTTGCAAACTTAAAATTATGTTTGTTCTGACTGGATATACTGACGTCGTCCCTGTATATTCATACATGCATTCGAATATGTACACACATATAAAATAAATATGCCAACATAATATTCGTTCAGATACGAGTAGGCCTGTTCGGTACTCAGATTTCCGTATCGGATACCGGTTTTCTTCAACACTCGGTACACCGGCACTGGCTTTTTAACACCCGGTTTTTTTCAACCATGAGCCGGGTTTTTTTATCATGACCCGTTTTTTCCCAAGTACCGGTGCACCGGTGTTGGAAAAAAACGGGTCATGATAAAAAAAAAAACGGGTAAAAAGCCGGTGTTCGAAAGAAAAACAGGCAAAAAACAAGTGTACTGGTGTTGGGAAAAAAATTAGGACCGCCCCACCGGTACACCGGTGTTATGAAAAAAACGGGACCGGCTCATGGTTGAACACCGGTGCACCGGTACTTGGAAAAAAACGGGTCATGATAAAAAAACGGGTAAAAAGCCGGTGTTGGAAAGAAAAACAGGCAAAAAACAAGTACACTGGCGTTGGGAAAAAAATTGGGACCGGCCCACCGGTACACCGGTGTTATGAAAAAAAACCGGGACCGGCTCATGGTTGAAAAAGCCGGGATATTAGTATCTCGAAATATTGGTACCGGTGCTGATTAAACACCGGTTTTAAACCGATGTACCGGTGTTAGGAACAGGCCTAGACACGAGTATCTACATATTTGGGACATTTTCAATTGAACTTTGTCAACCGTCAATGTCGTCTTGTAACTAAATAAAATTCTTTCTAGAAATTGACGTTTTCGAATATTTCTAAACTGAATCCTTTATGTTGTCTTCTGACGAAGACTTGTTCATTCTGGCGAACAAGGCAAATCGATTTGAATGTTTATTCATTCGCTCTTATAGTGCAGTAGCCAGGTGATAAACCTAGTACATGAGGTTGCAAAATCTGGTGGAGAATCTGTTTTTGTTTCCTATGTTTTTTGGGGTGCTAAGCCCGAATCCGTAGCTTCCCATCAAAATTTCGTGCCGAAACAGGGTCAAAATCGCAAAAAAAAAGACTGCCAATTGCAACGCATTTTAAAGATTAATATCGCAATCATGTTTTTTCTAACATGTTCATGGACAGGTTTTCGGAGAAATGTACAGTCTCCGAGTTATGTGCAAAAAAAAAACGAAAAACTCCGAAAATGTTCGGGTTTTTTGCGGTTCGGGCCCTGTTTTGCAACGAAATGTTGGTGAGAGGCTCCGGATTCCAGCTCATCACACCAAAAAAACATAAAAAACAAAACAAAATTCTCCACCACATTTTGCTATCTGAAATTACCTAGTGACTACCTACTATTAAGTGAGCTCGTAGGGACATAATTAAATGCACATGAAATAGAGGAGAAAATGACAGTGTCGCGACAGTACCCATAAGATGGTATAGGGTATATTGTGTTTGTTACGCCGTATTATGTAACACCTCTAAGGAGCCGCCGGAGGTATGGCAAAGTATATACAAATGATCAGGGTCGGTCCCTGATTCGAATAAGCCACGTCTGTCTGTCCGTGTGTCTGTCTGTTCGCACGATAACTCCCGACAAATGAAGTTAGCGGTTTGAAATTTTGATCAGATGTTTCTTTTGATAAAATCTTTTACAGTATTGAAAATGGACCAAATCGGACCAAGGGTTCCCCTACCCTCCATACAAATGACTCCTCCTTGGATTTTCATTCGGCGATAGCTTGCTACAAAATATCGCTAGCGAACTCAAATTTGGATTAATGCCTTATTATGACATTTACTTGGAGCTTATGGAAAGTGAAAAAGGCCTTACAACCCCTACACCTACCTCCCCTACAAAACTATATTTAGCCATACCTTTTGATAGAATGCCGGGAAACACTTCAAATTTGTGTCAAATGGTAGCTTTTGGAATTCCTTTTAAGATATTTAAAGTGCACCAGATCTGACTCATATACCCCCTCCTCAAAAAAAAAAAAATTAAATCGTAAATTTTTTCCGTGCCTTCTAGGGTTGTACTCATCGTGCTATTCGCACGATTAGAACTCGGTCTCGTTTTATCTGTTTTGGGTTGAAGAGCTGGCCACGCTTCGAAAGTCATCATTCCAACACAATGGCGCTCAACGCATATTCTTTTCAGGAGATAAGGCCCATATGGTGGGTCGATAGAATTAGGCAACCCAATGTTTGATCACCCGCGCACGTGGAATTTTCAGTCTCTCGCTAATCTATATCCGGCTAGTGCGTTTCTTTCTAAAACAGCTTATAATTAGCTTAAATGAGGGATAACAACTCTGCAACGAGACGGATGTCCAACCTCTTTAATTTTTTTCTCTCTATGATCTGCCTTCTCTTGTCCCCATCCTTTGTGTGCCTAATGCACTCGTCGACTGTCACGCGGGCACTTATCAGTACCATAACGATGCCAACCCGACGACATGGCGTGGACATTCTGAAGTGGGATTTCCATTTTGATGGTTTGTTTCGGGTAACGACCCTTCCTTAAACTTATGTATTACCTGACGATAGTATGGCCTGTGCACGTGCACGAGGGGCGATGCATGATCTGGGAAACCGGTTCTTGCAATCCAGGGCCTCTTTTGCCATACTACAGGATCCTTACCTGTTTTTTGGACAGCTAGGGGGCCTGCCGTATGCCATGAGAGTGTTTACGTCTAAAACTCCGGCCGACGAATACTCGTATGGTGTCTGCGCGAACATACGTGCATCCTTCCCTAAGATTTTCGTAGCCTCGTCTTCCTGTCGACGCATATCTGCACTATTTGGATAGGGTACTGCTACAGGTGAGCAGTGTACAACTTATCCTAGATGCAGATGTGAATGGAACCTCACCTTTCGGGTTCAGCAAAGTGCGTAGATACAGAGCTGCGTACCCGCGGAACCAGAGAGGTGCTGATTGGGCTGAACGGCTTCTTTATAATTGTAGAATGTAGAATCTTCCAGTTTGATTCTACCATACAGTATGAGCGATCACAGCATCATTGAAGTTAGTATGAGCTTCGATAATGCTGAGGGTCGTTTGTGTGATGGTGGTGGGGGTTTGGGTGATTCTGGTGGTGGTTCGCAGAATATGGTGAAGGGAAATCCTTTGTTTAGGCGTTGGTCCCAAGTTGGGTGTTATCGTGCAGTCTATGAACCTCGAATGAGGAAGGCGTTCGATCGCTTTCGTTCGATTCTTGCCCGGAGGATGGAGGAAAGGCTTGTCGGTCAGATGTCTGACAGTCAGTAAGGATTTTGGGGATTTTTGCGGTTTTGGCTCTGTTTCGCAACGATGTTTTGGTGGAAAGCTCCGGAATCGAATGCAGCACAAAAAAAAAAACATAAGAAAGAAAATAACAATTTTCCCCACCACATTTTGCAATCTCAAGTCACCTAGTGACTACACTATCAGTTAAAAAACCCACTTTAGCAAAAAATGTAATTAATACGTGAACATTTTCGTGCATAGTCCATTCAAACTATCCCAATTCAGGCCTCCAAATAGAAAAAAATAGAGTATGGCTAATTTTGGTTGTTATACCCTTCGCTTATTAAGCGTAAAGGGTATATTAACTTTGTCATGAAGTTTGTAACGCATTGAAGGAAGCATCTCCGACCATATAAAATATGTATATATATGATCAGCGTGACGAGCTGAGTCGATTGGACGATGTCCGTCTGTCCGTCTGTCCGTCTGTCTGTCTGTCTGTCTGTTGCGACGCGTTTTGCTCGGCCAGTTTAAAAGCTATGGAGCTGAAATTTTGCACACATGCTTCTTTTTGTTGCAGGCAGTTTGTATGTTTGAATCGGCAAAATCCGACAAGGGGGTCGTGGGGCTGCCATACAAACCTACCCCCCGAAATTAGGTTCTTCTTAGAAAAACTTTTTTATTTATGCTCCAATTTCAATCAAATTTCACACAAATGTGTTTTCATTGCTGATACACAACATATGTAAAAATCGACCAAATCGGACGACGGGGTCGTGGGGCTGCCATACAAACCTAGTCTCCCAAATTATGTTCTTCTAAGAAAAACTTTTTGATTTTCTCGTCGATTGCAATCAAATTTCGTGCAAATGTGTTTCTAGTGATACCACAAAACATACGTAAAAATGGATCAAATCGGACCATGGGGTCATGGGGCTGTCATACAAACCTAGCTCCCCAAATTAAGTTCTTCTAAGATTTTTTTTTATTTATACACCAATTTCAACCAAACTTCACATAAGTGTGTTTCTATTGATGACACAAAACATATGTATGAATAGATGGAGTCGGACCATGTGGTCATGGGGCTACCATACAAACCTATCCCCCCAAATAAATTTTTAAATTTTTTCTAAGAAAAACGTTTTTATTTGCACACAAATTTCAACCCTACCTCATGGAAATGTATTTTTATTGATGTTACAAAACATATGCAAAAATGAGTTAAATCGAACCATTGGGGTCATGGGTCTGGCATATACACCCAACCCCCAAATTAAGTTCTTTGGAGAACAACTTTTTTTATTTTTCCACCAATTTCAACCAAATCTCATAGAAATATGTTTTAATTGATTCTACAAACATATGTAAAAATTGATGAAAAGGCCATGCGATCATAGGGCTGCCGTACACCCCCTCCCCCACCCCGTTTCTGGTTTTTCTAAAAAACCCACGTCCCCCGCTTCCCCTAATAAATCTTCGCCACGGCACTTATGTGAAAATTCAAGGAAAAGCATGGAAGCAAGGAGCATTGAACACAAATCATAGGAACGCCCGAAAAAACGTTTAGCCCGCGGGGAGCGAAGGGTATCCAAATTTCGGCCGCGCCCGAAATTAGCCTCGGTCTCGTTTTCGATTCACTAGGGTGCCAGGAGTCTAAAGTTCATTTTGCTAAGAAAAATTTTAATCGGAAAGGTCCCAAAAAGGACAGTAACTAATCCTTGATCAGAGGTGGGCCCAGTGCATTATACCAGGTGTCCGGAAACTGCCGCATAAACGCACCGGATTGTGACTCCTCATGTGATTTCCAGTAAAAAAGTTGTATGGAACATACCCCCTTAGCTTAACCCTTCAGCTGCCACAGGCATTTGAAGATTTTAGAAAAAATCATTTTCTTGTACGACTAAAACTTCAATATCTCAAAAGCTAGACTAGCTAGAATAGCAAAATAAGATGATAATTACAGCCAACAAATTTACCTAAAAAATAAAACTCACCACAATAAAATCGGATAAAAGTTTGGTTTTTACAGAACTTCAAAGTCAAATTTTTGCGATTTAACCCAAAAACAATCTATTTTTCCATCTCAATTTTGTCCAACTTCTCCCAAGGTGAGGTGGTTGTGCGATTCTTTTAAAAATTGGCGCATATTCTAACGATAATTTCTTTCTAACATCATTTTATTCTAGCTTCGTTATTTCTAACAGTTTTATTGCCTTAAGTGCAGAAAACTAGGGTAACATGGATGAAGTTTGGCTAAAATTGGTACATAAAGGAAAAACAATTTCTTAGAAGAACCTAATTTTCATGGGTTGGTTTGTATGACAGCCCTATGATGTAGTGTTTCAATTTGATCCATTCCTAGATATGTTTTGAGATTTTACTAGGAACACATTTGGGTAAAGTAAAGTTAAGATTGGTACATAAAGAAAAAAGTTTTTCTTAGAAGAATCTAATTTTCAGGGATTGTTTTCTATGGCAGCCCCATGACGCCATGGTTCGATTCCATTCGTTCCGACATATATACAGCGTATTCTAAAAAGAAACTTGTATACAAAATTTCAGCCCGATAGCTTCAAAACTGAGGGACTAGTTTGCGTTGCAACACACGGACAGACAGACAGACGGACATCGCTCAATCGATTTCTCTCGTCACACTGATCAATAATACACATATATACTTTATATAGTCGGAAGTGCTTCCTTCAGTGTGTTGCAAACTTCATGATAAAGTGAATATACCCTTTAACTTAGTGACGGGTATGAACATTTTGACGGAAAAGTTTAACGCTAGAAGAAGTAGAAATTTTTCCATAACGATGTAAGCTCAAAATCAATTCTGTTTTTCATTAGGATCTTATCATAGCCTGTCTCGGTGATGTTATGATCCAAGATAGTGCTGCCTGAAGAAATATGCTGAGGCATTACCGCCAGAACGGGCGATGTGCCTATACCGCAGGCCGAGCGATTCGACGCCATGGAGCGGTATAAAATCCCGTTCACATTGAAAGCGATGCGATAAGAAGCGAATACCATCCCATCGCAAGAAAACACATATCTTAGCATTTAAATGGGAAGCACGAAGCTGCTTGTACCATTCAGACTACTTGCGATGCGACGTCGGGCTGTGCGATGAGGAACTTTTCCATCATGAGAAAGCGTGCTTTTTCAGCAGTTGGAATGCGCATTGCCGGGATGGGATATGATTTGTGTTCAGATCGGCCTCGTGACATATGACGCTTTGCATTTGTTTTACTATGGGGAATTTACTTACACATTATGTACATAGATACATACGTGTCGGATGTTCATGTATAGTGTTGTAGATTTGTAGATATTACATGAATGGAAAGTCGTAGGTACAGTAGAGCCCCGATATTCCGGATTGATTGGGGCCGAACCCTATCCTATATTATCGAATTGTCCGAATTTTCGAAATGCACTAATTTACACCTTGGTGGACAATATTGATACTCAAATCATAAAAAATATAACCATTCTAACGACAATTAATAATTTCGTATTCGAAATTTGCCTATTCTTAAGCTTGCACTAACTTTATGGAATTGTCTAATTTAAAAAAAAATTAAACAAAATGTGGCACAAACCCCAATGCGGATTATCGAACTTCCGGAATTTCGGGGTCCGGATTATCGGGGTCCCACTATAATGCAATAATGGATTGGTCTACTAAATAGCCTTTGGGAAATTTCAAGTGCTGTACAACCCAGTTTGTGGCGTACGCGTACCACAAAAAAAAGCGGGCGGCATTCGGATTTAACCAGAATTGTTATGCAAATCTTTGAATGGGTCAAAGAAGTAACATTCGCAGAAACATACAGTGCACCACAACCTGGTTTGTAGCGTACGCGTACGTATAGGGTTTTCCAATTAGGGCGGGTAGATGTTGGAATGGAAAAAAAACATGCTGTTGAGGTATAAACGTTTTTTTTATTTTATATGCCATTATGTATGGAATATAAAATTATTCGCAGCTTGTCACGGTGGCACGGATCCGAGTGGTCCAATTTTCAATGACTGCCGCTTAAATCCTGCTGAATTTGAGAAAGGGCTTGGTTGATTTTGATTTTAAGGTCATCGGTTGATTGCGGGTTATTGGTATATACCTTGGACTTGAGGAATCCCCACAAAAAAAAAGTCTAGCGCGATCTTGGTGGCCAATTCACGTCACCTCTGCGAGAAATAACCTTGCGCCATCAAATCGTTCATGCAGAATGTGCACCGTGGCACCGCTGTAACGCCGTGTAACTTGTCATGGTGATTTGGCATGAGTGACTGAATAGTAAACAACAAGGTGGCGTCAGCGCCCGCTCTAACGTTTACGCCGCCCCGGGCAAGAGGACAATTTGCCGCGCCCCTTCAGTACTATACTAGACAGATTGATAGTAGATTAGATAGAATCGAGTGATTTTGGCAGCTCTTGTTCGCAGTGGCAAATATAAGAGAGCATAAATGGGATTACCCCCCCCCCCCCTCCTTTATAGTCACACATATTTATTTTCTATTTTGTATTTTTATAATAACTTATATAAATTTAGTTCTATACTATGTATTTAATTAAACACATTTGGAAAAAAATACCAAAGCGCCGGCCTCCCCAGGGATATATCAAAATGATCCTTTTTAAAATATTCGTCTTGTGCTATGTTACTATCTTGGCTAGAATTTGGATAACTGCTAGCGTATACTGGTCTTAACACTTTCAAATGTTGGCCAGTTGAATAAGTTAATTTTACATTATAGTTAAAACCAACGTTGTGGGAAATCAAGCCATTACAAAGACATAAACATATCTTAGTGGCTTCGTGGCATTTGCTCGACTAACTCTCTTAAACCAAGAATCCGTCATAAAATTTCCAGGGAAATTAAGGTGACATTACATTTTACAAAACAATACGTTATTGGCTGCCATTGATGGTCTCCAGATTTGCTCCTTTTTTCCGGAGTTAACAGAATTACTGTGAGTAAATGAGATGAACAATTTTCACTTATCGTCAAAGGCTGCGGCCTGCCGACGAAGTTACGAGTATGTGGGATTTTTCCTAAATAAAATATGAATATCTGAGGAATATGTCATTCATTCACCGCATTCACAATTTTAACCATTCTTTTGAACCAGTGGTTCTCAACTCGCAAATGACTGCGAACCACTTTGCTTAACCATGAATCACTACGGACCACCACTTTTTTTAATGAAGGGAATTTAGCAATTTTTATTTTTCAATGTTTTAGACTTTTTTATTATTTTTTTAACGAAAACCAAATTGACAACTTATGACAAAAATGGTTGGAAATATCAGAAGAAAACAACACATTCCTTCTCTGTGCCGAGTATTGAAATAATTTTAAGCAGACTCTACATAGGCTTTGTCGAAACACGCACAAAAAAAAAGTTCGTTGAATCACGCGCAACAGTTCGTTGAGCCACGATCAAAAGATCAACGAGAGAGTTAAAGGCGCCCAACTTTGTCAGATAATAATTCAATGGATGCGGTTTCACCGGATTAATTTTAAATAAATAAATAACATTTTTAGAAAGGGCTTGATTTCCATCTACCGCCACTGCTTGGTTGTTGTAACAGCGAGGAGATTTTTTTCCAGTGAAATACAAAAATACATTTTGGAAAACTCTGCTCTGAAAAACTGCGTGTCAAAGAATGGTGCTCGTTTGGAGTAGCGCTTGGCAATTTTTGGTATAGATAAACTTAATTAGCCGAATCTTTTCACGGACGGATTTTTGTGTGTTTTCATATATGCGTCTACTTTTGTATATGCTGAGTGTTTAGTACTATTCATTAATTTCTCTGGTAACAGAATAAACAACAATTTTAGTAGTTTACTAGTTGATAACTGAGCGAATTGTCCCAGTTTTCGTTTGGAAGAAGACCGGGTGCTAGCAAAGTTAAGGCAACTTTTACTTTTTTTAGCATTTAAGGATTCCAAAATTCAGCGCCTTGTGTCAATCGTGGGTTCTTCAAAGCTAAGCAAGGACTTTGCCTCTTTAAAACACAATTTTCGGAAGCGAACAAATGATCCAGTTCATAAATTAAGTAAGCTTTAATGCGTTTTCTTTACCCAAAGAAAAGTCTCTCTAAAAAAATTGGCGTTTGCGGTTGTGAAATTCTTTTTGTGGGTGTCAATAATTTGTTTCCTGCCTTGCGGCATTTTTTTTCGCCTGTCTACGGTTTACTACAGAATGAAAATTGATATTAAATCTTTCCTTCCTGGGTTTCACATATTTTCTAGCTAGCTAAAAAGCCGCCCCAAAAATTTGGCGCCCCCTTAGAGCGGGCGCTGGGTGGCGTCTATATTTAGATTAATTATTATTAATTAAAATTATTACGATTTTATATACCTATGTGAATTTAAAACGACTAGTAAGTTTATTTTGAATTTAGAACTACCACTAAAGTACTACGTTTACACTACAAATTTATTACGTTAATTTTGATTTAAGTTCAATGTACACTTCCGCTTATTGTACTCCTATTGCACTAACATACCATACTCTTTCTCATTGTTCGATTAGCCATCATAGACATCTCCCACTCGCAGTAGTATCAAAATCCTATTTTCATTTTTATAATTATAATTTCATTTATAATAAATATAATAAATAATTGTGTTTTCTGTTAATTAATTAATAAAATTAACAAGAACAAACAGATTAGACCAGGGGTGTCAAACTCAAAACCTGCCCCGGGCCAAATAAGACTCTCGTCAGGTTTAGGTGGGCCGCAGGAGGAAAATTCCAAAAACTTTTCTATAATCGTATTACGAAAGTTGATTACAGAATATTACTTTTAAAATGTGACAGGAAGTCTGTATCACTTAAGCGCAGTGGTGATCCAGTTCGTGCTCCCCCCCTCCCCCCCTATGCCATGGGCAAGGAATGCTTTAATTTTTTACATAAGTTTCATCCAGGAATCCATTGCCGCAATTTAAATTGTTTGAACATTTGTTTGTGTGCAGCCCATATTTTGGAACTACTGAATTTTAGGAAGTATTATTTAAATTTCATGATTTCCGCATCCTGAATTTCGTAATGAGCGAAATTGATATTGATATTACTGGAGCGATCAAAATCTGTAAATTTTATTTAAAAAAAAATATTTAGACTATATCAGCCGTATCAAAAGATTTTTTTTATTTTTTCTCGATCTAAAATATTCTCAGCGGTGTTCATCAAATGGATTTTGTAGCAGCGAATTAATCGACGAAAATACAATTTTTGCCATTTTGCAAAGCTTTGCAACAACCGATGACCTCCTGGTGTACATATTTCGAAAGAAGTTCGCAAGAAAACCATAATTAATTATGGCAAGCAAGCCCTAATTTAATAATGGTATCAATATTAGAGTTGTGCCCACGCCCCCTTCCCTAGCCGCCACGCCTCCCTAGGGGGGCGCGCCCCCCGTTTGGGAATCACTATTAGCGGCTTCGGGATTATCCGTGAGAACTATGGAAAATGTACTTCAAGAACATTAAACAATTAAGACAAGAAGCGCAAACGTGAAAATATGATTGAGCTTCAAGTAACCACTTTTTGTGAATAACATGATTTGGGACAGATGATAAAAAAAATTTAGCACCAGTCATCCAGGTCACCCACAATAACCAAATAGTCAGATTAAATTAAATTGCAGAATGGTAGCATAAAGAGACAGCTTGATAAGTATAGGTTTAAAAATCAGGCATTTGGGCTGTGATTATTATGTTGTAATTTCACATCCAGGTGATTTAGTTAACAATTCCAAGATTTCTGTAGTTTTTAAAGCTTTGCCATTTTTCCAAATAAATCTCAATTTATGTTCGGTAAAGCCAACCAATTTTTTATTAACTGCATTTCGGGACAGAACAGTTTCATGAAGAGACTTAGTATTGTCCTGTACGAAAAAGATGAGCTGTCTTATAAAATCAAATAACCGACCTCAAATTGTTGGTAGTATTTGGAGAGAAAAAATCCTAAAATAATCTTGCATAAAGCATTGACGAGTTTTAGTATTTTTTGTAGACTTGAGTTCAACGGCTTAATTTGTTCACCTTACCAATTTCAATATTTTTGTATTGATACACATTGTGCTGCTTCGACATGGCCGCGGGCCGCACATAACTGCAAGGCGGGCCGCATGTGGCCCGCGGGCCGCGAGTTTGACACGTCTGGATTAGACCGACGCTACCAAAACAAACAGGCCACTACAGGCTGCAAACCTCTACTCGCATCTAATTGGCAAACCCTATATAAGAAGATTTCGGACGGCGCGCTTGGATTTGGAATGAATTATTAATGAAGGTAGTGATGGATAGGTCAGTTGTGCGAACATGCAGTGCATCACAACTGAGGATTTTCCCGAGTCGATAGTGAAACTATTTCAGGGTGGACAACCCCAAACGTTTTTTTTTCTTGACCAAAATTTACCTTAGTGTCAGTGTTCCTGCCACGCCAATTGGGCGGGTATTTCCCCGAGAAACAGGGGTGTAGTTCCGGGGTGGTCAACCCTAAAAACTTTTTTCTTGTTTTTGACCTAAAATTTACCTATTTTTTTACCACGCCGATTGGACGAGTATTTCCAGTGAACATCATTCTGGGCCCGGCATCCCCTACATTTTATTTCGCGTTTTAAACCTCGAATTTGGAATCAGCGGCCCAAAATTACGTTAGTGTTTCTGCCACTCCGAATAGAAGAGTATTTCCGGAGAAAATAAGGGGTAATCTCTGGTAGTACGAATATTTTTAACGCTACAAACCGGGTTGTACGACACTGCAGGTTTTCGCAAATACAACCGATTTTACCTACAATAATTCTTTCCAAATTCCAACGCCGCCCGGAATTATTTTTTTCTGTACAGGCAAAAGTATAAAATAATATTTGTGTAGACTCACAATAACCTTTTTCGAATTTCTCTTTCCCATTTCAGAACGACATCGAACATCAATATCGTCAGGTTAGTGCCGAAGAGGTGTCCTCGTGGGCGCAAGAATTTCACATATCCAGTTTCATTGAAACATCCGCTAAGACCTCGTCAAATGTGCACGAGGCCTTCACAATGGCCGTACGCCAATGGCAAAAATTGGAAAAGGCCACCGAAAGAGAGATGCGCGCTCACGGTGATACAATAGATTTGACACGTGGCGTCCGTTTGCCTAATCAGGGTAGAGCGTGCTGTAGCAGTGGCGGCGGTAGTGCAGCAAATAGTCAAACCAATTCACCGGCACATTATGGCTATTCAAATGATATGTAAATAAGGGGATCCCAAAAAAGATATGTATTTAATTTTAAGACTATAGAGTTTGTATATTCTTAGATTTAATTTTTTTTCGGTTTTGCTCCATCTTTTTGTTTGGAGAGAGCTTACGGAGGGAAAATTCGATTTTAGTTTATTTTTCGTGTTGTGTATAAAATAATAGAACCAACCGGCCAGCACAGATGTTAAGCAGCATCCCCGTTCATGTTCAGCAGATGATAAGAATCTATTCTTTTTGCGTTGCCTTCCTTCGGACAATATTCTTCTTTGGAATAAAATTTCCAGTAGCTCAACGTTTTCGTTCGTAATATGTATGTGCATATAACCTTTTACCTATCGACGTGGATTTTTGTTCGTTTTATTTTGTCTTGTAAGCTCTAGTGATAGAAATGTATGTAGAGAAGATTCTGCCAAAGATCTGCCGTTTTTTGTGTGCGTGATTTTTCTTCTTCTGTCGTAAATCGCCAGAAGAGAAATACGTACTCCAAACGGATAAGGCAAGGCGGAGGCGAAAATAAAAAAGGAAAGTTTCAAATAATGTTCGGAATGCTCTTTTGGCCATAAAACATGACTAAAGTCGGAACCGTTTTATATTCGGGATGTCTGAGCAGAAACGTTTGGCTGGCTATGTATGGCTATACGCGCGGATATCATTTGTTCACGTTTCATCTTTTGAACTTTTACTGTGTGAAAATGTACGAGCGATTTTTTTCCAGTCTATCGTTTATCTACAGTCGAAGTTGGAGCTTTTTTTTTGTTCAATTGTTCAGCGCTATCCTGATTTGGATCGAATTCCAAGAGCGTTTTGTACTCTATTGACTCACTTTTCAGTCGACTGAATAAAATAATCGCTTCATAGCGTGTAATTCTAGACAATATTCTGATGTCTTCGTGTTTTTATGCTATCAATATTTGCATTAAATGTCAATTAATGTATTTGTCGGAGAGCAAGGAATTACGAAAAAACAGCTCTAGCAGACTAGACAACAATAATTAAAACATCCTTGAAAATAATGTCGGACGAAACGTAAACTTTTTGTGTATCGTCGTCAACGACGAAATCGACAAAAGTCGTCTCATTAGCATTTTAAATGGCCGTAATTTGAAGCCATGACGAGCATAATGTGATTCTCTCGCCAACTTTTACAATTAGTCAAGTTTTTCCGGTCGGACGCTTTTCATAAATATATTTCTCTCTCTCCATGAATTGGATGCTGCTTAGCATTTTTATGTCGCTTCGGATTTTTTTTTTCACCGAGTACAAACAGAAACTTTGGAGCTCTAGAGCTCACAAAAGGATTAGATTTGTATATACTCGTAGGATGTACAATACATTGAAACGAGACACATATGGGCATTTTTGCAAATTCATACACTACATAGTCCAGTCATATTAGCATTTCAAACAGAAAAAAATAGAGTGAGGCTAATTTTTGTTGTTTTTAAATCAGTGGGGTTCCAATAGTCTAAAACTCATTTTGCTAAAAACAAAAATTTGAGCGGAAAGGTCGCAAAAAGGACACTATTTAATCTTCGACCGAGTGCATTACATATCCGGTATTTGTTTCCTGTTTCAGGGACCCTCAACGAAATAAGTCGCGTTTGAATTTTCGTGTCTCCGATATCCTATCATCTGTATCTTTCTGTTGTGTATTAGATACAACGATGTAGGTGATAAATGCCAGTTTTTTAAAAATATACTTTGAACTATAGTACCGACGATCTTGACAAGTCGGAAGGAAGAATACAACAGATTGTGAAGCTGGTAACAATTATTATGATAAACTAAATTGTAGTGTTCGCCGCAGGTGGCGTGGTAGATAACATTTCCTCCTGCGTTTAAGGTTTGTACCTATCGGGTGATCGATGGCTCCTGGGGCGTTGAGGTCACATCATGTGCTGGGTTTGCGGATATTAGAGGCTAATCATTTCGACTTTGATGCAAATCCTTTGGAGACACGGTTGATGTAGGCGGCGAAGTTGTCGAACCCGGAGTAACACATTGAGATCCTGGTGCTGATGCTTGTTGAGGATCATGATAGCTAATCTTTGGAGAAGCAGGAAGAATGTCCTTTGATTCGATGTCGAACTTTAAAAAACCGGCTCGTATTTGGTCCACATGACGTTTGTACTGTATGTACTGTATTGTCTTGAGAAATTAGATAATGTAAATCACCAAGTCTACTTACGATTTTACCAGGGACCCATTTGTCTGCCTTCGGATTGTTGGACATATGTAAAGTAAACAGCTTGATTTTCAGCAAACTCTCGAAATATTGAATCAAATAGAGCTCGTTGTTTTTCGGATACTTTTGTGTATGTATTGTCAGGGAGCATGAGGTCGAATTTCGTCCGGATATTTCAACCCAAAAAAAGTTTTGATGGCGATTCATTCGTGGTAGAATGTGGTGCTCTACCGTAATACTGTAAGAATATGTTTAGGTCGAATTTAAGTGTGGCTGACGTTGTTCCTAAAGACTGCAAAGCGTTTTTGACCGTGCCTACGTTGCGCTTGCGCTCGTCCTGGCCATTAGTCCAGGGATGATAAGGTGCTGTCAACTTATGGCATTTGACACCTGATGACTCCAGATAAGATCGAAATTCGTCCGAAAGCGAATTGAATACCGTGGTGCGTAACTACGGTGATCACACATCAAGTTAATACTTTAACTATGTATTTAACAAATAATTCGCTTTTTCTTGTTCGGCATTTTTCTATTTTACCGTTTGATGCGCGCGGACCAGCTTCGTGCGTTGTTCGCCGTGTTAGTGCATAGTGGTACGCAAGGCGACTCCGTTACAATCTTTTTTTTTTATATACATGCGACACGCCTGTGTAGTGCGTACTCAGTTTGTGTTTTTCGCGATTCGCATTCTTAGTTTTCAACTTCCATTCGTTTCACCACGAAAAACTAATACTATTTCTTTGGTGCATTTTTCCATATTTTTCCGAATTCTTCTTCACGATCCTCCTTCGTGCGTTTCGCCCATTAAGTTCGTGTGTGCTAGTGAACTCGGGCCAGTGTGGTATACACGTATGCATTATCACTTTGATTGGTGCGCGTGAACCACCGCCGTGCGTTCGCCCGCTAACCTCGCTAAGTTCGTGAGCGTTAACTTTCACTGCTCGCCGGCAGTGTGTTCGCGGCTGTGTGCTACACCGTGCAGTGTCTAGTGTCGTCATCGTTATATTGAGTCATCAGCTGATCGACGTCTAAGTTTAAGCGGGTCGCCTTGGCGGCTCTGCGTGACTTTGTCGAAATTTGGCAGCTTCTTTTTTTTTTGTTGTGGACCGCAACGACAGGTAAACTGGGCAGTGGCGTCATTGTCAACAATACACGGGCCCAGTTTTTCTCTTTTCTTTTTCTTTCCACCTTTCTTTTTTTTCAGCTAACTTTCACTGTATTCGCAAGGTCGTTGCAATGGCATCGAATACTGAGTTTAAATGGACTGCAGTCTGTCAGGAGGTCTCGTCAGGAGCCTCATCCGCTGGCAGCGTTGTCAGTCAGGAAGTCCCGTCAAGGGTTTCCGCTTCTATTGCGAGTTCCCGGGAGGAAATTACCTCTCACAAGAGTAATGACTCAACGGGTGGTCGTCGCACGCAGGGAGACTCGTCAAGAGCTTCCACTCTAGATACTGCATTCAAATCTGGTGCTGGTGTCAAAACGGGACCGAGTGCACAGGATGGAGCTCGTAAGCGCATCGCCCCATCAAAAGCTCATTCGCGCATGACGAACAATGCCTTTCGTGTTCGCGACTTTATCTCAAAAGTCGAGGAGTCGCAAAGGACCGATAAGCAGAAGGAGTCGCTCAAGTGGGCTCTTGGTGTAATCGCTGATCTTCCTGTCGATAAACAGGGTATTTAACGGCAAGGTTCGTCGGAAGATCAGGCGGAGGGACAGAAGCGACATAAAGTCGCTAAATCTAACAATTCGGCTCCATCTTACGCGGATGCGGCAAGAAGCTGGATCGAAGTAGCTGTTATCGACCGCAGTGACGCCGATGGTGGTATGTCGGTTGATAAATGGGTTATGGTCGAAGGCAGCATCATCAATAATTTTCAGCGTGCCATGGAGGCTTTCCCTGGTCCGCCTCCAGTGTGTGAAGATGGAGGCTGGTTTCAAAGTCGTGTGAAACTGATGAAGTTCGCAGACCTGAGATCGGTTTCTATGTTCAAATTCACTATCGGCAAAGCCGGGGAACTGTGGCCTAGCGCTAGATTGGAGGTGGTCGAAAAGAAGGATATTCCATCGCGTCTAAAGGCTCGTGTGAACCTCTCATCTTCAGTAACCGACAAGGATCAAATATTGCAAATAATTTGTACTTGCAACCCTTCCATTCCAACTGATGATTGGCGAATCGTCAAGTTGGAAGAACCGGTAAATAATCACAAGTGTGCGATTATGTTGCTAAATTCACCATCGTTAGCTCCGCTAACCAAATCAGATGGAGTCATAAACTTTGGGTTTGTTAAGTTAAAGCTCAGAGTTTATAAGGGAGACATAAAAAAGGCTTATAAGCCCGTCTCTGCACCTGCTGAGCATGCTGCTCTCCGTAACTGATTGCCAGTCTCTCGAAGCTGCTAGGTCTGCAGTTGAGATTGTTGAGGACGACAGCCTCTTACTCTGCCCTAGATACGGCGTCTCATGCGTCGTTACTGACCGACTCCGCTGAATCCCAAACGGATGAGGAGGAGAACGTTACGGTGATGGAGAAGACATAATGGTGAGGTTCCTACAAATTAATCTTCATCATTCAAAGGCAGCGTCAGCTGCCGTTCTCTATCGTTTGTCTCACAGTAATGACGATGTCGTTCTTATTCAGGAACCCTGGGTTGCCCATGAATTGGTCAAGGATCTGGGGTGTTCTGATTTCACCATGTTTTACGTTAAAGGACAGGGCAAACCGCGTTCCTGCGTTCTTGTAAGGAAAACCGTCAAGGCTTTCTTGTTACATAATCATAGTGATAAGGATATGGTCTTCGTCTGCTTGGAACTACAAGGTAAGATATATTGGGTCGCTTCTGTATACATGCCCTATGATGATACTATACCTCCTCCTAATTTAAAGAAAGCCATTGCGGCAGCAAAGGTTTCAGAAATAAGTGTTATCGTCGGATGCGACTCTAATGCGCATCATGTAGTCTGGGGCAGCTCAGATACAAACGAACGGGGTGAATTACTTCTAGAATACCTTCTGGGTACTGATCTCCTTATTTGCAATGTGGGCCTTGAACCTGCTTTCATCACAAAAAACCGGCAAGAGGTTTTGGATATCACTCTATCATCAGAGGATACGATTAATTTGATCAAAGACTGGAGAGTATCTGCGGAACATTCCTTTTCGGATCACCGATATTTACAGTTCAGTCTGACGGTGCGCCCTATTGTGAATCAGCCTACTGTCAATCGTAGAAGGACAAACTGGTCTAGATTTCAAGAGGTTCTCCTAGCAGAGTTACCTTCACTACCGGACATACCAAACAATGCACAGGAATTGGATAACATGGTTGACCTTTTCACGGAAGCTATGAGGTGTGCGACCGCTCAATCATGTCCTGTTAACTCGTTTCGAGGTAAGAAAAAACCTTCTTGGTGGACCCCTAAGATCTCTGATTTAAGGGTTACGTGTAGGAAAAGCTTTAACAAAGCTAAGTCCTCGAGACTTGAATCCGATTGGTACTTCTATAAAGAACATTTAAAGTCTTTCAAGAAAAAGTTAAGAGGAGCAAAGCGCAACGCTTGGAGAAATTTTTGTAAGACCATAGAAGGGTCTTCAGAGACATCTAGATTTAGGAAAGTCTTGGCGTCGAACCCATCCGTGCCAAGCTTTCTTCAAAAAGTGGATGGATCATGGACGTCGTCAAGTACCGAAACTATTGAGTGTCTGTTTGATACGCATTTTCCTGGAAGCTCAGCTATTGACTCATCTGACCTCCGGATTGGTCGAACAGAATCTTGTGATCTATACTCGACCGTGAGAAGATTATCTGGGCAATATCTAGCTTTGAGCCCTTCAAATCAGCTGGACCTGATGGCATCATCCCTGCGGACCTGCAGCACTGTGTAGACATCACCTACCCATGGATAGAGGACATACTAACAGTTTGCCTAAATTTGGTTTATATTCCCCGTGTCTAGAGAGATGTGAGAGTTACGTTTATTCCGAAAACTGGCAAAAGTTCACATGCTAGTCCTAAAGACCTGCGGCCCATCAGCCTCTCTCTAAGTGCGCTGGTCTCAATTCCGGCGGCCCTATTACCTAACCTAACCTAACTACAGTGATGGGGACACCATAAGTCAAAAATAATTTGTCGAGAATATCGATCGTAGCAGCGGATGCCGTTGACTTGGTAATGGCTACCTCAAGCCATTTACTGTTCGCATCGACTATTATGAGCAGCATATGACCGGCGACAGGTCCCGCATAATTCAGATGAATGCGTTTCTATGGAGACTTCGGGTACTCCCAATAATGAGTCTGAAATTTGGCCGGTGGATGTGCGGTTTTTGCGCATTGCGGACATGATTTCGCGGTTTGCTCAATATCTGCATCAATTCCTGGCCAATAGACAAACGATCGGGCGATACCTTTCATTTTGACAACTCCTAAATGGGCTGCATGTAGATCTTGTAGTATGTGACTCCGTAGTGTTTTCGGAATTACTACACGGTGTTCAAGTAGCAAGCAACCTCCTGCTAAGGCGTACTTGGTCTCGGGTGCTTTGTATCCAAATCTCTTCAGATTTTGTCCTGATTCCAGGTGTTGAACAATCTCTATACGTGACCACAATCGACTACTTACAAAACAATATCTGGTAGGTTGTTACCGAGAGGATAATCCTAACCGTGACCTTATGGACAAAATTCCCCCTCCACGCCACGTCAAACGTGGCCCTCGTGACCTTGAGAGAGAGGTCCAGGGTTACAAAAGGGATCCTTTTGATGAAAATTCATACCGGGCTGCCATTGCAATGATTCACACTGAGAAAGTGAGTCGGTCTATTGCGAGTTTAGGTACGAACAGAGTCCTCTCAGCGCTCCTACCACCTATTTCGCCTGAGGAGATTAGGCTCCCGAGAGACACCAGAGTGACTTTAGCCCAACTTCGGTCAGGCTTCTGCTCACGCCTCAATTCGTATCTATCTCGCATAGACTCAAATATACAAAACGTATGCCCACATTTGTTTCAATGCCCAGCTGCACCCACTAATCTCACTCCCTCTCACTATGGGAAAACCCCATTGCAGCTACCACGTTTTTGTCCCTGGAGATTACGGACGAAAACGACGACGAACTATAAATAGATAGACAGCGGTTCACACCTTCTTGTACCGCTAAAAGAAGAAGAAGAACTTGTTAACAGTCCATACAATGGCTAAAGCCTCTTTATCGATCTGAGGATAGCGCTGTTTTGTCGTTGTTCTTATTGATTTCGTGTGCTTTGTCGGCTTCTGGGTCCTTTTGCAGCATGTCACGTAGGGGCCGGGCCAGTGTTGAAAGATTCGGCATGAACGAATTGTCGTAGACGGCTAGGAATAATTGTAGTTCATCAAAAGTTCTGGGCTTGGGAGCATCGCGAATTGATTCAATATATTTGTCGGATTTGGGCACACCGTTGCCGTCAATCCGATGACCAAGAAATTCAATAGAAGGAGATGCGAAAGTGCACTTACCACGGTTCAGATGAAGACCATGGAGGCGCTTTAGCAGTTTCTCCAAAACAGCTAACATGTCATCGAAATCTTCGCCAAAAGCTACGATATCGCCGAAGAACACCCGTACCTTTTTTAGGCCTCGTACCACCTCCTCGATTCTTCGTTGCTAGACAGCGGGAATGTTTCCTTCATATAATCCCGAAACGAATTTTGATTCGATTTCTTTCGCGTATCTATCACGTAATGCGTACGGGATTTCACGAGCGCGTGCAAAAATTGGTTTCGCCCCGTTTTTTAAATGTACACAAATCGGCGGTCCTTTTAGCTTTTGAATTGACGGTCCGGTCCCTATTCGCGAGCACGAAATTGTGTTTGAGAGAGCGCAATGTTTCCAGACTGACGATTCCGCAAGGGGCACCGACCGGTATCCAACTCCATTTGAACCGCTTGGTTGTCGATTTTGACACAAAGATACTGCTTGTTTGTCGATGTCTTGGTACTTACATCATTGACCATGTTAAACGAGTAAATTGCATCGAGCGGCTCTGAAGAATTCGTTTTCTTCGTTGTTTGCTTGTCGGCGCGACAAACCTTAGCGATATGGCCCTTTTTATTACAGGTGTGACATCTGGATTCGAGGAATTTGCAATCCCGGCGAGAATGATTGCCTCCACAATCATTACAACAACACTTTCGTGTGGTCTTAATGGATGGTGACGATTGCCCTCGGCCACTGTGACTATTCGGCGGCGATTTATTCCTTCAGGCCCTAGATTGGAACCCACAAGCCAATGCAAGACGCCGTGTTGGACGACCAAGAAACACTTGGAGAAGATCGGATAATAGCAAGGCTGCTTTATTGAACAAACAGTGGTCATACCTAAAGACGATGGCACGGAACAGAACGAGGTGGAAAGTAGGCATAGTTGATGCCCTATGCCCCACAAGGGGTTAAAAGGAACCAGAGAGTGTCCTGGGACCCCCTATGTTTGGCATTATTCTTGCTAGAGCCGCCGTTTCAAATGCTGCCTTCTCACACACGTGTTTCAGGTGTTCCCCATGGTTCAGTCTTGAGTCAATCATAACTCTCAGGTACCGGACGACGGGCTTGCATGTTGTGATTGAACTCCCAACTCTACGTTTGCGGGACGCCTTTTTTCTCCGTTCAGTACACCTTCCGTTGTATTGTCTGCGAGGTCCAAGCCTACTGTTTCCAGCCACAGTTTAATCGTTGTTAACGCCTCGCTAACGTACATCTCCACGTAGTCCGGATCTTTGGCGATCGAGATCACCCGCGATATCGTCTGCAAAACCAACCACCGTCACTCCCTTAGGCATGGAAAGCTCCAGGATGGCATTGCACAATATGTTTCACAGCCCGGGACCTAACACTGATCCCTGGGATTCCAGCGATAATAGCATGCCAAAGAAAGTGATAAACGCACAACGAATTGACGGAGCGAGGTTGCGTGGACGACCGAGAGCTCGCTGGGAGAACTCCGTAGGTGAAGACTCCACCAGCTGCTGGGCTTCGGAAACTGGAGGACAAGGTCACGTAACCGCGACAATTGGAGGTCAACGATTCAGGCGGCCAAATGATGATGATGCCTGCGAGTTAGTTGGGCACACCCATTCTTTGCAGCGCGATGTGGATGCACCCCCAGTGAGCGGAGTTGAAAGGGTTCCTCACATCTAATGTCACCACAGCGGAGCAGTCACTCTCTCCGAAAGGGTACGCTTTCGGAGAGAGTGACTGCGTCCACTGTGGAACGCGCTCGACAACAGCCATACTGTAGACTTGAAAGTTTCCCTTCCTCCTCCAGTACCGCTGACAGCCGGTTGAAAATAGCCCACTCAAAGAGTTTGCCCGTGATATCTTGGTTGGCCAGCCGGCTGGTTCGGTTTTGGGATTAGAACCAGGTTCTGTCTTTTCTGTCGTTTCGGGAAGGTTTGCTCTTCCAGCCAGGTCTAAAAAACCTCAATGAATTTCCCGGGCAATGTTTGAACCGCAGTTTTAAGAGCTCTGTCGGGAATGCAATCTGGTCCCGGTGACCTACCATCATCCAACCTGGATGAGACCTGAAGTAGCTTTCTGTGATTGCTGGAATGTTGCTATTGGATAGAGTAGCTCCGGTTTCTGTGGCCTCCAACTCATGCCGAGGAAAAAGAGATGTGACAATTGTTTCGAGCATTACGGGATATTTAAGTGATGGCGCCCTCTGTCCGATTTTCTTCATCACCACCCTATACGCCAATCCCCACGGATTGGTGTCGGCCTCGTCGCAGAGCTGCTTCAGGCAGGCTCGTTTGCTGTTTACGATGGCAATCTTTAGCAGCTTACGCGCGGTTTTATATGACTGCAGCAGATTACTGAATGCCGGTGAGTCCACGGCTCGTTTACTAAGCCGACGGGCTCTAAAATGTTTCGTGCGCAAACCCGCAATTTCTTCTGTCCACCAGTAGTTCTCTCGCCATCCCCTCGCAAAGCCTTTCCTAGGCATGAAAGCGTCGCAAGCAATTTCTATCTGTTCCGTCAATTGCGAGCTTTTCTGCTCAGCCGATACTCCGGTAATGCTTACTTGAGGGAAGGCCGCTGCAAAAGCCTCCGCATCGAAGGGCTTAGTAGACCGCCCAGCTGGGGGATCTCTTACGATTCGACATGTTCTATCGCCCACCGTAAAGAGTATAGCTTGATGGTCGCTATGCGTGTAATGTTCACTAACATGCCAGTTCATCACAGGCGTCAAGGAGCTACTGGCGAATGTGAGATCTATGATGGATTCCGCCTTCCCTTTTCTAAAGAAGTTGCTACCTCCCGTATTTAATAAGGCGATGTCGAGCCGCGAAAGGCATCCAGCAGCGTCTGCCCACACTTATTTGTTTCCCTGCTGCCCCACTCCTGAGTCCAAGCGTTAAAGTTCCCAGCAATTATAACGGAGTTGTGTGTGCATGGGTCGTGTACCAAGCCGTCTAAATACATCGAATTCGGAGTCGTTCCAACGGGGTGGAGCATAGCAGATGTAAATGTAGATGCAATTGATTTTTGTTTTAACCACCCCACTTAGTTCTCCTGTCGTTCTTTGTTGAAGTGCGTAGGCTCCGCAGGTCCAAATCGCTGCAAGGTTGTCCTTGCCTGCGACCCATACTGTATCGCTAAGATTTTTGTATTGCTCGGAGACGATTGCAACGTCGATGGCTCTTTCTTTCACAGTTTGCGACAACAGATCATGTGCCGCCTGACAATGGTTAATTAACTGCAGGAACTTCATTTAATAATTTTCTTCAGCGACGTAGCCAAAATTAGCATTATTCAATTTTTTTCTATTTAGAGGCCTGAATAGGGATATTTTGACTGGATTAACATTCCAGTACCGTGTGCAATGAGATTCTACGAAACATGTATGTGATGTATGCATATTGATTTATGATGAGTTGCACATATAGCCGCGAGTATTTGTTATAGCTGGAAGGGGTTTGTTGTATAATCCGCATGTTTGGTAGTCCTTTTTTTGTTGCGGAATACATCATGATGTGTTTGTATGCAAAATCTCTTTACATTAAAGATTAGATGTGACTGAACCCTGTGAAAAAAGGATGTGTACGTACACACATCATAGGATGATAGAAGGACCAAAGCCGCCGCCTTTCCAATTTGCATGATATGTGCAAAAAATCACTGCGAGTGTTATGCAAATGAATACAGTTGAATGTGAAATGCTTGTTATCCTTACATGCAGATGTAGAGTGATTCTTGAGAGAGCTAAAAAAAGGACTATGATTTTTGTTCCGAGGAAATTCAATCGAATTTCTGCGTATGTGATACTTATCGATGAGAGACAGATTTTTCAGGCTGCTTGAAACACAAACAGAATCCATAATAGCTTCGTATTTGCTTCAGGAGGGTCTAATCATTTTCTAGTAGGTTGACATTGAAAGTAGCATCGCTACTACTGAAAATCGGGAGATTTATCGATTTTCTATTGAATGTAGAAATTTGTATTCCACCTCACGGATAACCCAAAATGTGTTTTTTTCTTCAAATAAAATATCCAAAATATGTAAAAACACCCCAGGAAAATTGGCATTTCACTTCTGAAAAATTAGAGGAAAGCTGAATTTTTGCATGAGCTTTTCTTTCGAGGTCCTAAACCAGACCCCAAAAGTCCGCGTCTGTACGACTGCCGCTAGAGGTGCTACAGAGGCTCAGAGACCCTCAAAAATTAAAATTGTGTTTTTTTTTTGTAATATCTCGATAACGGTACTTTGTGTTGAAAAGTGGTTTATGGTGAATTTGTAGCTCTTGTGATTTCAGAATAACATGCCAAAAGTCAATTTTGATTTGGGTATTCCTAACGGTGCCAGGAGGTGTAACGGTATTTTTAGAAAGGTTCCACGAAAATCTCTATAACGGTCTCCGGCTTAAAGATGTTGTATGGGTAAATCGTAGCAAATACGATTCTAAAGAAAGTGGCCAAATTTCTCATCAATATGTACATCCCTGAGGGTGCTAAGGGGATTCAAAACCTTAGAAAAACGAGAATTTTTGGGTTTTTCGTGAATGCCTCTGTAACGGTGGTGTATGCTGTAAAGTCACCTCTGACATATATGTAGCTACTGTGGCTGCAAATAAAACGCCAAAAGTCCCCATCGATGGGTGTTTTAATGCTTTAAGTGCACCCAAGGAAGTTATAAGGGGCCAAAAGTCACGGTGTTTGGGGAATATGTATCTCTATAACGGTAAAGTTCACTAAAAAGTGTTATATGACGAATTTGTAGCTTGTACAACGCCTAAATAAATACTAAAAATTTCAGATCAATACGTATAATCGTACGCCATGCAAAAACGCAATTTGTCGTTAATTTCATGAATATCTTAGTAACGGTAACTTATGCGGGAAAGTGGTATGCAATGAATGTGTTTTCAGGATATCTAAATACAATATCAAAACACCCGATCTGTACCGAAAAATGATTCCTCATGTGATTTACAGCAAAAAAAAATGATTCTTAACCCTTTAGCTGTCACAGGCATTTGAAGATTTTTGAAAAATTCATTTTCTTACACGAATTAAAACTTAATAATGTATCTCCAAAACTAGACTAGCAACAACAGCGAAATAAGCTGAATAAGGTGAACAAATAATTTGATTTTGGGTCAAATCACAAAAAAAAAATGACTTTAAAGCCGAGGAAAAATCAAACCACTTATTGTTTAGGTAAATTTGTTGGCAGTGAGAATGATCTTATTTCGATACTCTTGCTAGCTTCATTTAGGAGCTATTAAGGTTTAAGTCGTGTAAGAAATTTAATTTTTCAAAAATAGTCAGGTGATCTTCAGATGTTCCCCCCATAACATGGTTAGGTGCCTACCGGTCGATGAGGATTTTTGGCTATTTGCTTACAGCCCCAGGAGCTTTAAAATCGTCATAGACACTATACAGCATACTCCCTTGTTACAGAGATATTCACGAAAAACATAAAAGATTTGAGCCCCCGTAGCACCGTTGAGGGCTTACGTATTGATAATAAATTTGGCCACTTTCTTCGAAACCGCATGGGCTACAAATTCGCAATACAATTTTTTTTTAGCCGGAGTTACCGTTATAAAGATTTTCCTGAAACTTTGTAAAAAATGCCGTTAGACCCCCTGGCACCGTTAGGAGTAGTCGAATCAAATTCTACCTTTGACATTTTATTCACAAACCACAAGAGCTATAAATTTTCCCTACACCACATTTTAGTACATATTACCGTTATCGAGATATTCAGACCCGCTCTGCGGCTCACTTGGTTGAGTCGCACTCTACGATGCTAGTAATCAAGAGATCGAATCTCGGCGTGGTCCAAAATTTTCTGTAAATACACTCCCAATCAATAGGATAGTTCCACTTGAAAAATGGCTGTATCTCGGTAAGTGATAACGGTATTTTCTTCAAACTTGGTGACAATATTTTCAGTAGCCTGCTTGTTCTTTCAATAATCGAAGGTCTCGAATCCGGAGTCCCGTTAGGATTTTATTATGAGAATTCTTAAAAACAGTACAAACGGTGAAGTCAATAGGATAGTTCCAGTGGAAATAAATCTTCAAATAACGGTACGAATGGATAATTTTACTTCGAAAAATGTAGCTGGTAATAAGTAGAACTTTATTTAAGTAATTTGAGCTCAAAAAGTTAATCGGGGATAGAATTGTATTGGTTTTAACGGCAAGTTAAGCTGATTTCGTCCAAAGCTCCTCTCAACGTTCGCCAAAGAGCTTCAGTGTTCTTAAACTATCTCTAACGGTATAGATCTTCCTTATCATTCATTCCCACACATTTTTGATGATATTTAGATCTAGGAAGTATGAAGGTCTCTCCATAACCTTGATTAGTTGGTCTTGAAATCAATCCTTCATCAGCCTTGCATCATAATTGGTGTCATTATCTTGTTAAAATTTTATAGGAATGGCATGAAAAATGTCGGAAGTTTTAGGCAACACATTACGAGGAATTTCTGTAAAAGCCTGGGTACTCTGAATACCTCTAATTTAAAAAAGCTCAATACTTCCATACCAAGATATTCAACCCCAATATAAAAACTGTATGGATTGGTCAAACGCGTTATTTTTACTGACGGAAAAGATTGAATCTCGTCGGTTCAGATGGATTCAGGTATTATTACCACGATTCGAGCAAAAATAAATTAATTTTGTAGACACATCACTCAGAGTAAGAAACGTATGGGGTTGACTATCTCGGTGTGGAACTATTGAGCTTGTAGAAATTAGGGATATTCACAACGTCCATTCTTACAAAAATATTCTGGGTAATATAATTCTTAAAATTACCGACATTTTCCATGCAACATCTTTGAGATTTTAACAAGATAATGGCGTCAATCATGGAGCAAGACTGATAAATGATTGGTTTCAAGACCAACTAATCAAGGTTTTGGAAAGACCTCCCATACTTCCTAGATCTAAATACCATCAAAAGTTTGTGGGGATGAATGACAAGGAAGATCTATACCGTTAGACGATAGTTTAAGTACACTCAAGATCTTGTGATAACGTTTAGAGGAGCTTGGGGCGAAACTAACTTAATTTACCGTTAAAACCTATACAATTCTATCCCAGATTAACTTTTTGAGCTTAAATTACTTAAATTAAGTTCTGCTTATTACCAGCTACATTTTTCAAAGTAAAATTATCTTTTCGTACCGTTATTTGATGTTTTATTTCCACTGGAACTATCCTATTGACTTCACTATTTGTACTGTTTTTAAGAATTATCGTAAGAAAATCCTAACGGGACTCCGGATTTGATACCTTATGTTATGCGAAGAACAAGCAGGATACTGAAAAAATTGTCACCAAGTTTTAAGAAAATACCGTTATCACTTACCGAGATACAGCCATTTTACAAGTGGAACTATCCTATGGATTGGGAGTGTATGCGGATAGGAAATATATAGTGCTTGCAACATTATATACACTCCGAAATGATATGCAATGTATCATTGACTCGAAATTGCCTATAAACGGCTGAGTTAACGCACCATGGCCCCACATGGGGCTATACGGTACTGAGAAAAAGAAGAGATATTCAGAAAAACCTGTTTTAGAGGGTCTTCGACCCTCAGTACAACCGCTGGCGGCACTCGGACAGACGGGGACTTTTAGGGTCTTGTGTAGGACCTCGAAAGAAAGGCTCATGCAAAAATTCCGCTTTCCCCTATTTTTTCCGAAGTTTAACAAAATTTTTGTTCAAATTTATTGGGGTAAAAACCAAATCACGAAAAAATATTTAATCGAATTTTATGTTGCAATATGTAGTTAATAATCAATTATTATAAATAAAATAATTTATTTTCCAAAAATATATGTATAACATAATATTGTAAATTGCACCTAACAATAACGGTAAAATTAACTAAGATCGCAAGATGTAATTAATCAGAGCTTTTATAAATTTGAATTTTTAATCTAGCACATTTGATTATTATTACCGATAGTTATATACATGTATTGTGAATTTCACTAATTGTTTTTATACTATATACTACGTACGAGATTATGTATTACGATAAATTTAAATACAGTGCCTCTATTGTTTAAAAAAAAACAATTGTCTCAATTTGAATACATTTAGTAAAATTTTAGATATGGATTTGAGCGTTTTATGATGCAACATAAGATTCGTAATTGTTGTTGCAAATGCGGTGACACATTATGCCGTAATTCAGAATTAATTAGGAATTCCACGTGGTCGATAGATGTTGGGTGGTGTAACCCAACTGAATTGAATTACAATTAAAGCAGGTAAATTTAGCGTCAAGTGAACAATTTTAGTTTGCTATTTTTCAAATTCATTTAATTTTCATCCAACTCATTTTTGTTTTATAAATTTCACATTGGTGAATGTGTCATGGCTTTTGTTTTTAACATTTGTTATTTAAATTATTTTAACTTATTTTTAAATAATTGTTTTATTTGATGTTTTTTTTTTTATTTTACACATTTTATCACAATATCTGATTCAGTCCTTGTAATTTTCGATTTAAGTAAATTTACAATAATTTGCGCCGTGATATGTCATAAATGTCTCAAGCTGTCCTGCGTTTTATTATGCAATGGACAAAGGGCTGCGAGGTGCGAGCTAATAAGGGAGTCCAAATGTCGAGATCATATTAATCATGGGTGTCCAACATTTATACGCGGGCCCAGTGTTATCACTTGTTAGTTAGAGTAAGAGTTAAAACCTAACTAAACAACGTAGGAAAAACATTTTTGGCCATTTTCACTCTATATTTTCGACTGACACATTCTGTGTCCTAAACCTTATATTTCATATATGCTTAAGGTAGGCGCATTTCAGTGTCATATTTTCTTCTTTATGGCACGATAGCGTTGGCCGCCTGGATTGAAGACCTCCAATTGTCGCGGTCACGCGACCTTGTCCTCCAGTTCCGAAAGCCTAGCATCTCAAAGGCGTCCTCACATACAGCATGCTCCCATCGGGCTCTCGGTCGTCAACGCAATCTGGCTCTGTCCACTCGTTGCGCGTTCATCACCTTTTTGGGCATGCGATCGTCGTTCATCCTGTGCGCATGTCCCGCCCATTGCAGTCGCTGAATTTTAACGATTTTCGTCACATATAGCTCATCATACAACTGATACAACCATGGTTGTACCGGATGCGCCATTTACCTCGTTCACGAACGGCTCCGAAAATTCTTCGGCGGACCTTTCGCTCAAATGTGTCCAACAGGTGTTCAGTGTTTTAGGGTCCATGCTTCGCAGCCATAGCCTAGCACAGGTGGGATGATGGTTTTATATGTAACGATTCTGTATTTGAGCCGAAGCCCAGAAGAGGACGGAGGCGAAGATTCGGTCGTGAAGACCGAATAGTGACACAAGTGTCGAAACCTCCTCAGCAAGTGACAGATGACGCGCGCTGGTCAGCTAGCTCAGCTGCCGGTAGTAGGAGTGGGTTACTAAACGCCACTGCTGCCTCTAATCGTTATCAAATAAAACTCGCGCGTCGGCCCGAATGCCAGGAACAAACGAGCAGTCCCTCACGTACGAAATGGATTCCAAAGCAAAGTCCCTCAAAATATGATGTCACCTCTTCATCAAACGTGGGAGTCCCAGATGTGGAGGACTCTGGCTCCCTCCCCTACCGTGAACCAACGGGCCATTGTTTGTTGGTCCCCTTTTTTAACGCAAAACGCACTACACGAAGAGAGCCGTCAGCAGGTACCTATAGGGAAAACCGGGAAGCAAAACGCGGACGTTAATGGGCCATAATATTTATTAATGTGCGATTACTCATAAAAATGCTAATGGCTGCATGCCCTTTTATATTATAATTACTAAAACCGTAATACCGGAGGGGTATGTGATATTTTGCAAATAAAAAAACATAATTCTACATAGTAGAGATAGATATCTTAACCTTACACAAATTCTATTGAGAACTAAATATAACAATGAAGATGCATTGTGTTCTCAAATATCTGTTCTGATCCTGCTTAAATACACTTATAGGTCCATCGTTTTTATTTTAATTTTATTGAATTCATTAGGCGTTAGGCATCTTTTATTAATAGTGAGTGCTCGTTTACTTACGGCTTTCAAGTTATAATCATATTTTTTTTTTGTTTTCAGATTTTTTTTTTTTATCTAATTCTGTTTATCAAATTTAGTTTTGAAACGTTTTAAGCACTTTAATTGATTTCAATGAAAACAATATTACAGATTTCAATTCCAGTGTACGGTGTTCAAAGCTTTTGATACAGAGCCCATATATAGCCTTTACATACTTATTTACTCATATTAATTCATGCAATTTGGAGATATACAGATATATGTTTTGGTTTTGAATAGCTTCCAAATTAAATCGACTTTACGTACGACTTCTATCTACATCATGGTTTTACAAGTAATCTTGATTACCGAGTACCGCAAATCGATCACAATGTTATTAATAATTCTATATCATCTACGTCAAAAAAGAATAAACATTAATTCCGTAGCCGCCGTTTGTTTTTCGTGACCGTGGATAATGACAACTGAAATCGTCAATTGGATGTAGAATTATCATTAATGTCGACTGCCACACTGTCCTGCAGCAGCAGCTTGCTTATCGATTACGCGAATCGATCGCAATGTTACTAATAGTGTCCGTTTAATTACACCGCGAAAGAATTACGCATTCGATCCGCAAACGCCGTATTTTCTGGCGACCGTGAATAGTGAGTATGATGGTGAATTTAACTCGTCAAAAGAATGTAGAGTTACCTACGTGACTATGGATGGACTATCAAACGGTCCAGCAGCAGCCGCATGATTATCACGGACCTCACGCCAATATTAACCGTGTCTCGCTCACTTAACCATGAACACAGCGTAATTAGTACGACATTACACACAAACATAAGAGAAAAGCGGGTGCTCGTATGTTGGAAGGGCAAGGATCACAATCGGCTTCTGTTGTATTGCGTGCTAATAATATTGCCACTCAACACAACCTCACTTAAAGGGGTCCCAATATGTACTAATTGCTTGCGGGATGCTCGTGACGACGAGACACCCGCTCCGGCAATTCTTTATTCACAAGGCACACAGTGTATTTAGATATTAATTTCCTAAAATACTTGCGGTAATGATGCGATAACCTTGTAGAGGGCAACATGACGGAGCGCCTGCCTCGTCGTCGCGAGCATCCGATTCCGCACGCAATCTTTACTTTCGTTGATGCGAGTGGGTCCTAAACACACATGAGGATTAGTATTTTGCAGGTAGAGGTGGGGTTTCAAAAACTTACCACGGATTTTTACTACGCACGTTTTTGCGTGTTGGTCTGCCTGCTCTGCAAAATAATAATCCAAACGAATGGCCCTCATTTGGCCTACTTTTTTTGTCAAGTCATTATGCTGATTCAGGTTTTGATCACTTTGAGTAGTCACGTTTTTCTTCATTTTTACACATCTGTTTTTACAGTGTTTTATAGGATTCAAAGTACAATTTTTACTTCTTACAATTTTATATACTGCTATTATTATTATTATCATTATTATAATTACAATGTAGATTATCCAATTATAGTTTTCCTGCAAAAATTTAGGAAGTTGTTCCACAGATTTTTCCAAAAAATCATATTTTCTGCAATTACAGAGCTTAAAGGTACGTTGTGCTCGACACGACTGCATCGGCTCTAGCGACAGCGACCCGCTCATTTCATGTAAAAACTCATTTTTCTCTCATTCTAAAAACGAGTTTTTATATGAAATGAGCGAGTCGCTGTCGCTAGAGCCGATGCAGTCGTGTCGAGCACAACGTACCTTTAAGGTACGTTGTGCTCGACACCTTTAAGGTACGTTGTGCTAGACGCGGCCGCACGACTGCGACTCGCTCATTCCATATAAAAACTCGTTTCTCTCTCATTTTAAAAACGAGTTTTTATATAGAATGAGCGAGTCGCAGTCGTGCGGCCGCGTCTAGCACAACGTACCTTTAGTCTTTAATTTCATGAAGGTTGTAAGTCGAAAGTTTTGATAGCTTTGTGGAATTCCTTTTAACATTACTTAAATCGAGCAACGAACAACATTCTTCTAGTTCAATAATTCTATCTTTTTCAGTTATTACATCTCTAGTTTCTTTTTCTGGAAAATAGTGTGAAGTGAACAATATACAGTCATAGTCAAAAGTTTAGTACCAATTAGTTTAATTTTTTCTGACTTGTTACAATTAAAATCGTATATGGTTTCTTGTGAGTTGTTGATTTTATGAATGATTTCTAAGTCCAAATCTATTCGTCGAAACGAGCAGTGCTTGTCAATTTGTTTAAAATATATACTCGCAATACAGCTTGCATGCATAGAAAACTTCATAGGAAAAGGTTTACAAATTTTAACATTGCCAATAGTTTTACAATCAATTTCGTTTACATTTGTATAGTAGTCTTTATCTTTCGAGACAATTAAATATTTTTTTAAATTTTCCAGTGCAACAATACGATTATCTTTAACATATGGAAAAATTAATGTTTCATACAATTGATATTCTTGATTAGTAACAACATCTACTGTGATAATTATAAAAATTCGTTTGTCCTTTATATAGACATTGAGTTTTATGTCTTTTACTAGATCCCTATAGTTTTGTATTTCCGGAGAGATAGCCAACTCATTACGTTCTTTTAACTTATTTAATTCTTCTATCAATCTTTTGGGTTCCATTATAAAAGGATGGAGAATTCCCGATTGCAAAAACAACAAACTATCTCGCACGATTTCAATTTTTAAATCAACCATCTCAATTCTATGGAAAAATTTGCTATATAGCTCTTCATATAAAGATCAAGAATCAAATGTTTTTCACGCTCATTCGTGTTGTTAGTACTATTCTGAATTTCACTAACAATTTCATTAATTTTTGTTTTAATTTTCTCTTGTTCCGAATTAATGGTTATAGATTGTCGATTTAATTCACTCATTAACACTGAGTTTTTCAACATACCCCTCTTGATGTTGTTTTCGTTACGCTCTACCGCATCTACAATTTCCTTAATCCTATCTGCATCATTGCTATCCATAGTACCAAATAACATTTTTAATCCCGACCCAACAAAGTTTATTAAACCTCTCTTAGCTCTATTTTCCTGCTTTATGTTTTCTGATATTCCCAATAGGCCATAAGTAGTATTAACATTATGATTCAAACGATTAATCTGTGCTTCCCCATTTAACTTTAAATATTTACATTGACTTTGTTTTTCCGTACAAACATTATTTATTTCACCTGTTAGTCGTCTTATATTAGGTATGTTTTATTGTGCTCGGGTGTAGGTTAGTTTAGGGTAACTACATGGGGTTACAATAACAACATAACCCAGATAAACCCAGTAATGTATCGGGGGTACGTACTCTGACCAAAGTTAACCCGAAAGAATTGTTACAGATGTGACAACCAGAGACGCTCTAACACGAAAAGCATGAGCTAATACCAAAACCATTGGTTAAAGTTTACTGTGGGAGGTTGAGTGTTGCGATAAACCGACCGCAATGTTCATTGTTGTTTTTGTAAGACATGTTAATTTAGTGGCTATTTATTTATCACAACTTTGAAACTTCAGCCTTTTGCAAAGTTCATGGTTGGTGCAATAGATATAAACAGCTTTTAACCCAAATCGTTTTTTGTGCTTAAATACCCCAACCTGCACCTTTTTTTTACAAAAAAAAAACACGCTTATTATTAATTTGTAAATCTAGATCAGTTAAGTCTAGTAATTTGATTAAGCTAATGTCCTTTTTAATAAATCTTTTCTCAGAAATATACTTAAAATACACGCCTGGAAATGCCAAATCCTTCACTCGGGTTTCTGTGTTTGCTACTGAGATGTGGATGAGTAGAATCCACCTGAAACGAAAGGTTTTATATCGCTTTTATTAACCCATGGTTTATTTTTCTTTGCTACTTGTATGGCATGATTAGAACCCTTATGGACAAGTCCCCGATACACGTCAAAAGCGATGACGCAAACCAACCACCCAACACCAGCAGCGCCAATGGTCACGACAACAATTATTGGTCGTTTAGTTCGGAGAACGGTCGTCATATTGTGTTGTGGCGTAGCCACGAAGCTATAAATATCGATGTCAACGCACGGCGGCTCTCTTTCCGATCTTATCTTTCCAGAGGTAACAGGTAGCTGACGACGCGATTGGATTGCCGACGATACTCCGGCGAGAAGGACGTAGCAAGAGCGGACCTGGGAGGTCCCGTTATTGAAGCAACGTGGTCGAGCACTGGTTTTGTCATCGTCAGGCGTGCAAGCGAGTGGTGGTTTGGGTCGAACGCCACCGTCGCCACAACCATTGCCATCGTCAACGTCAGCCGTGCAAGCGAGTGGTGGGTTTGACCGAACGTCACCGTCGCCACAACCATCGTTGTCGTCAGTCGTGCAAGCGAGTGGTGGGTTTGACCGAACGTCACCGTCGCTACAACCATTGTTATCGTCAGCCGTGCAAGCGAGTGGGGAATCGACCGTCTGTCAGAGTCGCCACAGTCATAATCATCGTCGTCATCAGTCGCGCAAGGACGACCCGTAATAACCACGTGGTGGATGTCGCGTAAGTTGGAAAAAAGAAAATTATTGTACATCTATTTTGATTCGGTACCCTCTTGTTTTTGTGAAGTGGGGTGGGTGGGCGTACGGTGCCTCCCCGCGAAAGCAATTGCTTGGTGTTGGAGTTGTGTAAAGTAAAGTGCTGGATTGAGGCGTCGGCGAATCGCCGGACCACTTCGCGTTTCCGGTCCGTCGATACAGGGAAGCTCGAAACGCGTGGCGCCCACGCCCGTCTCGCTGAGATTAGGCCGGTCAGATCAGTCCCGCCGCGACTCGTCTCAATCCAGGACTACTGCGGTGGTGCAGGAGGAACGGAGTTTCGAACGGATACAACAGGCGTAACACGATACATCTTATAATTTTCACAGATTGCAATGCTCTTGAAATGGCCACCTTCTTGTCCCTCGCAGCGTAAATTCTGTTCGTAGAAATTGGATGGCCTGGGTCTGTTTTGATCGCAAATATTCTTCTTTTCTGTATTCTCATTTAAAACTGAGACGCAGTGATTGCTTATCAGGTGTGATTTTAATGACTATAAATCAATGAAATTAATAACTTCAACCGAAAAGAATCTGTTTCATTCAAACTTACCTCACTGTTTTTGCAAAGATTTGCTCCAAAAGTGTGTCGTGGTAAATCTGCATTTTTGTCTGCACTAAGTTCATTTGCACCTAGAACAAAACAAATTTTACAAATTTCTTCCTTTTTCTAAATCAATTCCCGCACCATCAAGCAAAATCACCTCTAACGTGAAACAACAGGAAAATTTAAATTGGTCAACAATATCAGCAAGATCTTCCAAAGGAATTGCAACTCCCTGATGATCATTGAAAATGAGCTTTTCGTCTGGAGGAAGATCAAAGTTTTCGAGAACTGCGAATTAAATTAAAAAATAACTCGTATAAATTCTATCACTCTCATGTAGGAAACTATAAAACTCACTTGATAGCACTATATCACCGGAAGTAATTAGCAAACTCGTATTTGACAATTTTAATGTATTTTGATGAACTACAACTTTTAACTCGCAAAGAAAATTCACTGGAGACACAAACGACGCTTTGCTCTTGCTTCATTGTTATCGAACTAACATTTTTCAAACGCCTTATACGCCAGGAAATTTGAACAAAAATTTGGCCAAGCTTCGGAAAAATTAAGGGAAAGCTGGATTTTTGCATGAGCCTTCCTTTCGAGGTCCTAAACAAGTCCCTAAAAGTCCCCGTCCCTACGAGTGCCGCTAGCGGTGCTACTGAGGGTCAAAGACCCTCGAAAACAGGGTTCTCTGAATATTTCGATAACGGTAGCATATACAAAAAAGTGGTGTATGGCAAATTTAAAGCTCTTGTGAATTCTCAATAAACGATGCAAAGACCGACTACTTTCGGGCACTCCTAACGGCGCCAAGAGGTCTAACGGTATTTTTAACAAGGTTTCAATAAAATCTCTATAACGGTAACTCGTACTAAAAACTTTTGTATGGAAAATTTGTAGCCTATGGGGTTTTGAAGAAAGTGGCCAAATTTCATATTAATATGTACAGCCTTAAGGGCGCTATGGGGGTTCAAACCTTAAAAAAACGTGTTTTTTGAGGTTTTTCGTAAATGGTGCTAAGACGAGGGAGTGCGCTCTAAGGTGTTCTAGGAGAAATTTGTAGCTTCTGTGGCTGTTAGTAAGACGCCAAAAGTCCCCAAAGATGGGAGCCCCCCCAAAGAAATTATGAGGGTCCAAACATTAAATTAAGCAGTTTTTGGGGAATATCTCTACATGATCAAATCGCTTTAGATATTCAATCCAAATTCCGGTTGTCGTTGATGTTGATTTCGTCCAATGATGGTTTTCCTTTTTGCTGGGTTGTCTGGATCCTTTCGATAATAAGGATGTTGAGGTACTTTTCCTCTTTTCGTTTCCTTATTATCCCACCGCTGCCACCAATTTGTTAGATTTGACACTCTCACAGCACCACTAATGAACATTCAACACACATTTCAAAGTTAACAACACAATTATATTTTATTCAATTATTATTACACGAGTCTACGAATCTATGAGTCTGAAGGTAAAATTACAATTTAACATATATTTATAATAAAAAACTGCTGATGAAGTCAACAGTGGTAATCGATAATAAAAAACAACAGTGACAATCGAAGTCAATTGTATGCAATGACCTCAATTGACTTCGATGGCAATTTTGCAATACATATTAATTTTGCAATATGTAACACTTGGCCCTAGCTTCTTTTGGAAAGCCCTTAGTAAGGACATTGTTACTTCCCGTCGGAAGTGTAAATGCCTCATTGCCGATTTTGCATTTCCTTATGTCCAAACCAGGCTGCCACGACTGCCATATTCAGAGCATTAGCGAAAAGATTCCACCACCATTTTTTACATCGTAGTCGTGGGCGATACGAAGATAGAAGTCCATCTAAAATATCGACTCCACCCATTCCGTGGTTATATTTATATGCCTATCTTTTTGTTTTCTTTTACTGATTATCTGTAACACAAAAATATCGGATGATTTACTACTTTTATAAAAATTTAACATATTACTGATTGAATTTACCGAGTAGCAGTTTGTAATGGATCGTGTCAATAATGATTTGATAACACAGTTACAACTGAATTATCGTTGCAACGGCAAGAATATACAGTTCCATCACTATGATAATCAAACTTTCCTCGTGCTGATTTTGCCATGATTTTGATATCCTGCGAAGGGCATTGTCCAGTTCTTCCTTCACAAACTGTCTCAGTAGCTTTGATGTTGTTTTCTGCCAACTGTCTCATCAAATCATATGATGAGAAAAAATTGTCGAAAAAAACGTCCACTTGCAGTGCATTATCAATTACTGATAGTATAGTTTAGTCACCACTCGTTTCCCAAGTGGTTCGTTAGTAGGACCAGATTTCCCGGCGTATATCCATTTTGTATGGGTATCCATCGGATGAACATAACATCCATATTTTAAATCCAAAACGTATCGGCTTCCCTCTAATAAACATTTGCAAGAGTGGTGACCATAATATGGCACCCTACTCTCGTCGATGCATAGGCTTTGGTGGAAAATGCAACATTTAGCCAACGAATTGTTCATGTGGTCTTAGAGAGGTTGAATTTTTCCAAGCTTGTCGCCTTGTTTCAACTTGCTATTGTCCATCAGATGATTTTTTTTTAAATTTCTTTAAATCTGTTGCGAACCACGGTTCTGCCGAGCTGTCGTCACTGCAGCAAGTTTTTTGACATGTCTTTGCCGAGGCTACCTGTTAAATACTGGGTGTCGTTCCGTGAAAAAGCGTCACGAAAAACTGTAACGAAAACGTGTAACGCTTAAAATCGACCTTCCTCTAGTTCGATCTTCACCAAATTAGGTATACATTATGTAACAACTTGTTTATTTTGATTTGACGATTCCTGGATCGTCCGAGGGCGGAGTGGCTTGGCCGTAAAGGCCTGCCAAACACCTACGTGCCGAATCTCCTCAATCCTGACCACGAAGCGTGCCGGTGACCTAGCTCAGCTACCGGGAGTGTAGGGGGGGCCAAAGTTATGGGTGGTGAGGCTCGGGAAAAGCAGACTGCGCCTGAGACACTTCGCACAAAGTTATGCGACATCACCACACTCCCATGATTGAACTTTTTGTCATTAAAATTAAGCATTCTTGAACACATCACACGATAGGGGCAATTGAAACCGGATTTCTATAAACGTTCGGCGCCTGACGCTAATTTTAAGCTTCTTCGTACGCGCACACCACCCACTCTGGGCAAAAGGATTTCACGCACCTTTGTGTTACACAACAAAAATCTAAATTTCTGCCGTCTAGAATTGCAAACGTGTCCGCACGATTTGACATTGATCGGTATTATATCGTCAAGCACAAAATATAAACTTCCGGCTGGTATGTTACCATCCACATCAGTGATAATGTTTGATTCCATCGTTCTTTCGATATAATGCGTAACAATGATAATTATTATTTACCTTATTATGTAAAAGAACACAAGACACTTCAAAAGCCTTTCACGTACCGCAATAAAACCACTTTTCACAAAACACGAACTGCAATTTAACACCAATAACTCGAAACACAAATTGACTCGCGAATGCACTGTGCCTGAATGATCCAGACAAGTCGGAATTTGCTTAAAATTCTCTCCGTGACTGATCTAGGTCAATATGCTGCTTTTCAAAAGATTTAGTTAGTTTAGTTATTTAAGCGCACCTGAACATACGCTTTGGATTTCCTGGTCTCAGGCTCCCCTTTGAAGCTGGTATGAAGTCGTTGAATAGTCTGCATAACGACTGACTGGTCTTTTAGAAGATCTTCCATTATGAAGACTGAGTTTAAATGGTACAAATTACACGATTGTTTATGTCAAGCGGCTCTGGTTTGGCTGACACAAGAACGTAATTGTTGAGGGTTTTCTCGAACAGATTCAGCAAATGATACTTTACGACACTATGTTCGAAAAGTAAGTTTGGTGAAAGTGTTTATTGCTCAAGGATTCAAAGTCTATTTTCAAGGATATGCGAAATGCTTTTAAAGTCAAGTTTCAAGGATATACACAATGTCTTAAAGTCGATTTTGCACACTGTTTTAAAAGTCAATTTTGCACAATGTTTTAAAAATCGATTTTCAAGGATACACACAATTTTGTAAAAGTTGATTTTTCACAGTTTTCTATCTCCGTTCCGAAAGTCTTATGAAATGTTCGATTGTAAACGCGATGATTTTTAAGAGTAAGTGTTCGCGTCATGGCGCAATATGATACTCGAACTCGCCACTTTCGAACTCAAATTCAATTACCTCAAAAAGTGTGAAACTTACAACTATGAAAGTTATATCTACAGAAAGTGCATTTAATGGCAATTCAAATGACTATGATTTTTATCTGAAGTACCGTTAACTCACGCAACAAACACAATGCCTGTTTTGATTAGAGTTCGCGCTTACCGTGTGGCCCGGTTTCTTTGAAGCATCATAGTTTAAGGCTAAATTAAAGAAGGCGTCTAATTCTCTGTGGATTCTTCCACCAAGACTACAAGGCACAAACATGGCACCAATTAAGACTTTTAAAGACCTACCCGAGGGAGACACAAAGTTAAAAGCGACAGCCGTAATTGAGGCGTCGGAGGAAGAGATCGAGATGGGCTTGCAGTTTAGGCTGCTACGATAACAAATAGCTGTTCCCCTGCCAGAATCGTTATGAGTGATTTTAGAGCTTTTAAAAAAGAGATTATGTCCAGAAGAGAGTTCGGCCAGTCTCGTTTTCGTGATGAGAGCGAAATGTGGGAAGTATTCAAGGAGCATATCTTGCAGTCTTAGGCGTTTTCCGTGCGAGAGAAGTGTGTTGACGTTGACGTTAAGTAAACGAAACCTACTCATTTGTGAAATTAAGTAGGAAAGAAATGTAGGCCATTTTTTTGTCCACTGGACTAAGTCCGCGCGAGGATTTCCATAAAGCTGAAATTTTTGCCGACAGTTCGAGGAAAGATAGGCTAAATAATTGGAATATTTCCTCTTGGAAATCGTTAAAAATGGAATTTGAATTGTTCGGGAGAGTTGGATTTGCCGGAAGATTTAATTTGGCTACATCAGAGTACAGCAGGCCTCTATCTCTAGTAGTGGGGGGAACCCGGTTATTATCAAAACGGAAGACGGGGAGTTGGATATTATGCCCTTTCGCCCTGAGCTTTTTGAGATTTCTCTCTGAATTGAAGACAGGAGGGGCACTTAGAGTAACTGGCCGGGTGGCCCAGTTCACCACACCCAGCACACTTAAGGGGGGGAGTAAGATCATCGTCTGGTTGGAACGGGGATCTGGGCAGTCTTTCGACGGGTGATCTCCCGCACAATTGACGCAAATCGGTTTAGAGATGCAGTTAATCGCAATGTGGCCAAATTTTTGGGCAATTGTAGCATTGCACAATTTCATTACGGTTAGGTTTCTCCCATGTAACTCTTTGACAAAGCAGATACGCGATGTTCGTCACTGCCAACAGTGTTTCATGGACTTCCGCGGTGACTCGATATAAGTTCAGGTCTATCTCATTAGCCCGAGACCAGGCTGTGGAGTGTTTGGACACTTTAATTTTTGCGGGAGCAATTTTCGAAATAATTTCATCAGTGTGATCTCGCCAACCTCAAAGGAGTAAAGGCCGCGAAGGATAGCAGAGAACTTTCGATTTTGTTTAAGGTAGAAGAAGTGGCCTTCCAGTTTAGCTATAGGCGCCCTGCCTCTATTATTTTTTTATGTCTTACCGGGTTATCTACCTTAACCCGGTGACTTCCGAAAGGTTAACAATGTCAATTTTGCACTTGCTATCGAAGGAGCGGATGAGGAGCAAAAGGTCTTTAACAGAGATTCTATGAAGCGTAGTAGGTGGGCAGTAGTTTATTTTAGGTGGTGTTTTTGACATTACATTTGTGTGACCAGTTTTATTCGAATCATTAGTGGCCAGCGTGGCAAAACGATTGTCATTACTTGTCTTACTGTTAATATTGCTTAGATTATTAGAGATCTTTCTTTTCTTAAAAGAGAGATGGCCTTTGGCCGGTTGGAAGTCTTGTGCTTTACCTGTAATACCATCTTTAATCGGAGAACCGGAGGATGTACCCTTGTTGAGTTGTAAAAGCCAGTTTGCCGCATCCGCGTCGGATGCGATCTTCATATCAGAGGCGTCACAGTCACTTCTGAGCGAAGGGGTGCGAGCGTTTATAGGAGTGCTGGTCGTGGTTGGCTTGTTGACATTTGTATGACTGCCGTGACAACCCGGCAGGAACGAGTCGCTCTTAGTGTGGTCGTCTGATGTTGTAAAGGCAGAAGCTCTTTGACTCTTATTGTCAGCCATGTTGGTGTCGAAAGCAAGATGATCGGAAAAGTGGGCAACCTTATTCGCTTCCATAGAAGTCGTCAATTTGCTGCGGGAAGCGCATAGCACTTTGTTGCAACGGTAAATTGTATCCCAAGACAGATGAAACTTTGCTGAATTGGAGGTTGATGAACCGTTAACGATCGCTAAAGATGCCGCACTAGCGTGATTTTCTTTTATACTAGCAGACTTTGGCGAAGTTGGAGGGGCATGAACATTGGCGTCACTGTCGGAGACCAAAGAGTCTGTGTCGTTGGATATCGTTGATACGACCTGTTTGTCACAAATACTTTTTGTAAGACACTTTTTACCTATAGTTTTTTTTTATCAACAGACCTGCATCGTTTTGCGGTTTCTGTCCATTGGTGCTGCGCACTAAACTATTGTATAAACTAGCGCGAGGTTTTTTCCTTCGGGTAATTTTTCCACCACCGGAACCGTTATTCGGCAAAATTTTTGGCAAAAAACCACAGATCTGCACAATAAGTGCAGCTTTGAATAAAGTCTGGGGCTGTTAAACAGCGTAATAACAGAGATTTCGAGAGATTTAAAGAGAGAGTTAAAAGCACCGAAAAAAACTTGTGTCCTCAGTCGCGGCTAATTACGCAATCTATCTCGACATACTAAATGATGGAGTTTTCAACCAATTAACTTTTTTTTGTGATTTTCTTAACGATTTAGGCCAGTTTCTTCCTGTCAGTGTTTCGACATTTCTGACGTCAATTATTCAAAATTTGACAAATATAACTGTCACACTTAAAGAGTCTGGCTGGTGTTGTGATTAGTGCATACACCTTCGATGCACAGGGTCGTGGGTTCGAATCTCACCGTGAATCACTTCAGTGTATGGTGTTTTTCGAACTCACGACCCATGTGACAGGCTCTGATCTCACGCAGATGTTAAATGAGTACCCATTAATGGGGATAAATAGCTCTGCTGAGCGTGCTGTTGATCTCAACACCTCAACAAAAAAAGCACTTATTAAGATCTTGGAAATTGGATGTCACTAACACATTTGCGGCCTAAATCCGACGTTGGACTGACGCCCCAGTTTTTTATTATTAACTGTCAGATTTGACATATCGAAACACCAAACTTTCAGATTTGACAATTCTAAACGTCAATCATTTAAAATTCAACAAATATAACTGTCAAATCTGACACATTGGGTTGATCAATGGAAAATAATGTAAAATTTAGACCAAAACATTTTATCAGATGTTGGGACACTTTTTAATTGGTCGAAGAAGCGATTAGGCTGACATTCTCCTATCAAATTAAAATGTTCAAGAGATTCCCTCAAGGGAAGCCCAAATCACTGATCGGTTTCGACTGATTCTGGTGCTTCTCTTCAGGTGCCTTCCCGTCGATGTACACAACGCATCGTCAAAAGAGGTTCAAAAACGAAAAAAAACTTACCAAAACTCTTAGTGATAAAAAAAATCCAATTCCAACGATTTCTGCTATCATCTTCTTCTGAATAATAAACTTGCGACGAGTCGTGCCGAGTTTGGAAACTCGTTTCTCTATGAGTGTCTAATTCACAGAGTGGCGACCGAACGATCACGGCCACAGAGCACGACTTTCATTTAATGTTCTTGAAATAAATGCAATTGGTTGACGATTTTGAGCCAAAACCGCGCCAATGCGAAATTACTAGCGTCTGTTGTTAAATTAAAGGGTTTAGAGAAGTCTGGTTGGAAAAGTTCAACCTGTTCTTGTAAAGAATTTTTAATTGTTTCTAGAGCTTATATTGCTGCTGTGTCCAAATGTACAATTGTCGTGGCACTTTTATTTTTTGATACCATTCCTAATTCTCCCCTTAAATGAATAGTTAATGGTTTCGTAATCTTAGCAAAATTCTTTATGAATTTTCTATAATAGCTTGCTATTTCTAGGAAAGATCTCAATTCTTTTAAAGTTTTTGGTTGTGGATAATTTTTTATAGTTTCGACTTTTTTAGGGTCAACTGTTATCCTGTTGTGCACAATATGACCTAGGTATTCAACGGAATCCTAGAAAAAATGTGACTTTTCATCAGAAATTTTCATGTTTGCATTGTGTAATGCGTTAATTATTATCTGGAGATGTTCCATGTGTTCTTCGGGTGTTGAGCATGTTAACACGTCATCAATATAAACATAAGCGAATTCGCCAATGTATGGTCTAAGAATATCGTCGATGCATCGTTGAAATATGGATTGGGCACTCTTTAGTCCGAATGGCATCCTAATAAATTCATACTTTGCACCATTGACAGAGAATGCTGTTTTTTCACGATCAGATTCTTTAATTAATATCTGATGGAAACCTGACTCCAAATCAATTGTGGAAAAAATCTTTGCCCTACTTAAGTTTTGTATAGTCATATTTACATCTGGAATAGGATATCTGTCAGTAATTGTATGAGCGTTAATTTGTTGGAAGTCAACAACCATCCCTCTTTTGGGTCTGCCATGGTAATCGGTGCCCTTTTTAGGAACAGTCCATATAGGTGAATTATATTGGCTTTTGCTTGGTTGAATTATACCGTCGTTTAACAGTTTCTCAATTTCTTTTCTGACAAAGTCGTGATCAGATATGGGATATGGACATTGTTTTGTCCATATTGGATCCTCTGATTCAGTCCTAATTGATGCTTCTATAGTGGTTGTAAAAGGCAATGTTTCACTAATATATTTATTGTAGATTGTAGAGGGGCGTGAACCCGAAGGTTTTCGCAGCACTGAAGCCAGTGGGCCTATTGTGCTATCGCCCTAGTCGCAGATGAGCAGGACTACGCCTGACGATCAAGGTTGATCGTGCTGAGAAACGAGTTGAGGTCATTTATAGATGTCGAAGCTATGTCGTCCGTATCTGGAAAGGCCACTCCAAGGTGTGCCCAGCGACGCGACGCTGGGCCAGTGCATCGCACTCACATAAGACGTGCAAGGAGGTTTCGTCATCTTCTTCACAGAATCGACAGCTCACATCTTGCACAATTCTTATTGTGCGTAAATGTGATCTCAGGCAGGAGTGACCTGTGAGAATGCCACAAATGATGCCTACTTTAGCTCTGCTTAACTGCAGCAGCTCAGCCGTTCTTCTGTGGGAATACCTGGCTATAAACATTTTCGATTGTCTGAGCCCTGGTAGTTTATCCCAGTGCTCAATTGTCTTGAGTCGTTCCTGGTCTCTGAAAGCTCTCTTTACTAAACATGAAGAGATGTTACAAAAGGGTTCAGGTTCGCAGAAAGGGGATGATGCAGCTGTGCGTGCTAGCTCATCAGCCTGTTCGTTCCCTGCGATGCCCATATAGTCTGTTGTTTTCGCCTAGTTTATTCAGCGCCTTCAAGCAGCATTGAACAAGTCCTGACGTGACGGTGTACTTAGTAAGGGATTTAATAGCCGCTTGGCTGTCTGAGAAAATGGCTATACGTTTATTTACGTAGTTCTCTCGTAGGCAGCGATCAGCGCATGTTTCTATTGCGTGTATTTTCCTCAAATGAGGCCACTATAGCCCTGGTCACGTTGGAGACCAAGCCGTCCAGACTCAGCCAGCTGGAGGCTGTCCTGTCGATGGTGGATAGCCTCTCTCGAAGGGAGATACAGTAGTCGCCCCACTCAGTTAGCTGGGGATTTCGGGTATGGGCGCTGTTACTTCGAACCTGATGTGCATGTGGTCTGACAGTGAGGTTTCATCAGATCCTGATCCAGTTTTCTGTCCTTTGGTTACCAAAGGTTAGGTCGAGTACTCCACTGTGGCTCCGTTTTCACACTCGATCAGGATGTATCCTGGCCTGAATCGTATTTAAGGCGAACTTCGGCATTACCTGTTTGGCGCTCTCGGTAAGGATTTCCGCCAGTAGCACGTTTTGAATAGACGTCTTGTTGTGTTTGTTCCTTTTTAAATTCAAAAACACTTTCATATTGCTGGTAGCTCTTTTATTTTACACATGTATCTTTTTACTTGACTGGCACTTACAATGTGTGTGCGTCTAGTCACGTACACTACTTTATATAGAAGCTACAGTCATCTATATAACATGTCTCCTTTTCAAAGTTTAAACTTGAAGTACAGTATAACACGGATATAACGCTCACGCATATAACGATTTCACGTTTGTAGCGCCATTTTTCCTAGTCCCTATAATTTAGCCATGCATTAAGTGCAAATATTTTACGGTTATAGCGCAAGTTTTATAGCGCTACCACGGTTATATCGCTCCAAATTCTAAGTCCCGAGACATTCATTTACAGTTTTATAACGCCTTACGAACAAATGAAGAAAAAATCGCCCGGGTAAATACGAAGAGCTGGAAAAGATCCTACTAGAATAATTTCGCCAAATTCGGGCATCTAATTTGCCGGTGAATGGACCAATGCGAAATTGCGAAGAATAAGAGCTAAACAATTTTGCAGCGAATACAGGATGGATCGAAAGATTTAAAAAACGTCACAGGATCGTTAGTCTAAGAAAATTGGGCCAAAATGTGGCCATCGAACGGCAAAAATCCTACATCGGAACTATCGGCGAAGCTTGGTTTGTTATTTAATCTTCAGGATCAAAGAAATCAAGGCTAATTCCAAAGTGACTAAAATAAATGTGCTATAAGCCATGTATTCTGTATCATTGGGAAGCAATCACACCGTCCACTATATCAAATTGCTTTTCAAAAGCTGCTTTCAAATCTGTAGATATAAGTGGCACAGTTCAATCCACGGAAACTGTGGAACACTCCATTGAAGTCACGGCTTATCCAGAATTGGCAGAAATCTTTAACTCTGAGGCAACATTCACTGATTTTGTTGATGCCGATGATATACTCCTCGTCTGTCATTTACAAAACTGTGATAAAATTATTCATGACATTTCCGGTACTAATGGCCAGGATAACGATGATCCTGATGATGATGAAGGAGAAGAAGATAGCGAGCGAATACGGGTAATTTCCACTCGAATACAAGTAGTATACAGTAGGTAGAAGTATCCGCAAATGTTTCATTCTAAATATGTTTATAGCGCTTTCACGTATATAACGCGCATTTCGGCCGCTCCCTTCAATAGCGTTATAACCGTGTTTTACTATTAACTTATATACTATTACTGTTAAAGTTTACTTTTTATAGGAAGCGTACAGGTTTTTTTAGTTTTGTTTTACATCTCAAATTATACTTTATATCTTTACTGGAATTGCTATTTTTATTAGTATCATAAATTTGATTACTTTTATTTTTATTATTCATTTCACAATTCTTATTTTTCTTTTGACCAAACTGATTACTATTATTTCCACTTAATTTTTTCTCATTATTTAATTTCATTATATCTTTTCTATTTCTACGAAATATTCCTTTATATTCATCTTTTAATATATATGATCTAGGAGTATTGGCAACACCCACCACATTTCCACTCAACCATTTACCTTTATGTCTGTAAAGTACTTTATCATTGCAATTAAGCACAGGTAGTTTCCTAGTACCTTTATCGTAGTTATATTTTTGAATGATTTGTGATTTGTGTAATTTCTCAAGAATTATTTTACGATCTAATAACTTTGGAATTAATTCTTCTTCTGAAATAGTTAATTTGTCCTTTAAATTTCTATTAAATAATAACTGACTCGGTGAATACCCTATTGAAGGTATCTCGGTGTTTCTATAGCTTAAAAGTAGATCATATGGATCTTGAAGTGTCATTTTAGCCTTACGAAGTATGTTTTTGCAAATTTTTTACAGCGGATTCAGCTATTGCATGTCCTCTCGGATATTTTGGACTACTGCAAATAATTTGAATATTATTTTCTTTTCCATATTTTTTGAATTCGTAACTTCCAAAAGGGCTGTTATCGCATATGATTTCATCTGGATATCCATTTGTTGCAAACATTATGTTGCAGATTTTCTTTATTTCTACAATAGTTTTTCCCTTAATTTTGTGTAACTCAATCCATTTTGAATAGAAATCTATGGTTGCTAAATAGTTCTTCCCTTCAAATTCCAGAATATCCATACTAATTTTGGACCAAGGACGAGTTGGAATAATGCTTTGAACCATAGGTTCTCTTTGATTTTGTTGTCTTGTCCTTAAACATACCTCACATCGATTTATAAGTTTTTCAATATCATTTGAAATGTTAGGCCAATAAAATGATCTACGAGCTCTGGCTTTTGTTTTATTTATACCGAGATGTGTTTCATGAAGTAATTCAAGTATTTCCTTTCGTAATTCTTGAGGAACAATTACTCTATTCTCAAACATCAGCAGACCCTCTTCATAACTCAAACTTTCACGAATTTGGAAAAAATTGTTTAAACTAGTTGGCATTTTTTTAGGCCAAACTCCAAGTACAAACTCTATAACTTGCTTTAGTTCTAAGTCCGTATTAGTTTTATCTATGAACATCTTTTTACGTTCATTTGACATGATGTTAGAAATAACTGAATGGATTACATACTTCATTTCTTCATCATCTTTAAATGGTTCATTTATTGTGGCTCTAGAAAGGGTATCTGCTATTACTACGTATTTACCTGGCAAGTAATTTAATTCGTATTTGTACTTTGTCAACTTTAATAACATCCTTTGAAGCCTATTTGGAACTTTATCCATATTTTTATTAACGATACTTATTAACGGCTTGTGATCCGTTTGGATGAGAACGTTTCTACCATAGGTGTAATAGTGAAAATGTTCCATGCCAAAACAAATCGCCAACATTTCTTTTTCTATCATGGCGTAACGTTGCTCCGTTTTTGTTAACGCCCTTGATGCATATGCTATTGGTTTTCCTTCTTGCATTAGCGTACAGCCAATAACATCTTTACTTGCATCTGTTTGAAGAACAAGTGGCTTCGCTTGATCATAATAGGACAAAACAGGACTACTAGAAATATTTTTTTTAAGATTTAAAACAGACTCCTCATGTTCGTTTGTCCATGACCATGGAGTATTTTCTCTAGTTAACATTCTTAAGGATGACGTCTTCTGAGATAAATTAGGTACAAATTTTCCAATATATTTTATCATGCCCAAGAACCGAAGTAATGACTTTTTGTCATGTGGAGATGGCATGTTAATGAACCATTAGGTTTCTCAACAATAACTAAGGGATTTAACCACTCACTAGGGCCATCTACTCGAGAAATTACACCTATCTCCACTAATTCGTTAATTTTTTTTTAATAATGGTTCTTTTAAATGATAAGCCACGCGACGAGGAGCATGCACAACGGGTTGAACATTTTCTTTTAGCCTGAAATCATAGGGTTTACCTGGAAAACAACCTAGCCCATAGAATGCTTGTTTATATTTTTTATCACATCATCTTTCTGCGAAAATTTATTATGATATGTGGTGGATGCGTTTAGTTTTATAAGATTTAAATCTGTACATGTTTTTAAACCTAAAATAGGCTTATCTTGTGTATCAATTACTAGAAAGTCTATATTGCATTCCATACGCTTTATTAAAACAGGCATATTAATTGTGCCCAATACCTTCAAAGTATTATTATTATAGGCTGATAACTTGACGTTACATTTTCTTAATTCAAGATTCTGTTTATTAATTATTTTAAAAATGCGCAAAGGTAAAATATTCATCTGACTTCCTGAATCTATTTTGAATTTAATTTTATTATCATTAATTTCACTAAAAATTGCCCAATCCTCTGAAATCTCGATTTTGTTAACGCTATCTTGAATGCAGTCTAAATTAAATGAGTTACTATCGCTGTCTGATTCAAGGTTTACAGTACTAGTTTTCTTTTTGTAATTATGATTGTCTTTATATTTATTTTTTTACAGCCTATAGCAAAATGATTAAATTTTTTGCAAATTGTGCATTTCTTTCCATAAGCAGGGCATTTTCCAGCCATATGCTCATATCCACATTTTTTACATTTATATACATTTTGTAATCTATTACTGTAATTTTCTTGTACTCTTCTATTCTTTGTCGTAATATTTTTACCAAAGTGATTACCTTTATTAATTTTATCGATACTTTTGTTTTCATCGCCGGCAATATTCTCAATCTCCGTTTTCCTCATTTCATGTATTTTACAAATTTCTGTTGTTCGCTCCAACGTTAATGCGTCACCAACGTCCAAAAGCTTGTTTAGCAAATTTTCGTCCGGGACTTGAGAAATTAACTTGTCCCTTATCATGTTATTTCTTTCTAGAAAATTGCACGATTCGGCTGCTGTTTTCAATATCGTAATGAATTCTGTCACACTTCGCCCCGTGTTCAATTTCATTTTGTTGAATTTACACCTTTCGCTGAGCACGTTTTTCTTTGGTGCAAAATATTTTTGAAAAGCACGTTCAACTTCTTCGTATTTTTTAAAAACTGTTTTTTTAATGTCCTGTTCAGTTATGGCTTTATCACTGTTTTCACAATTTTTTTTTATAATGTCGTCCTCTTTTAGAGTTTTATATATTTTTATACCCTCACTACCGAGCTGGTTTAAAAGGATCGCTATTTTAATTTCATCGGGTTCTTTGTTCTTTTTATTAGCGACCATGAACACGTGAAAATTTTGTAACCACTCACACCACTCTATTTCCATATTGTTCGCATCGTAATTAAACACACGTGGTGGACGTACTTCTGCCATTTTGCACACTTTTTGAATGCGCTGTGATTATTATTATTTCAACGACAAACTTTTCACTTTTCTTATTATTAGTCCTTAGATCACTTCTGACACCATGTAGTGTTTGTTCCTTTTTAAATTCAAAAACACTTTCATATTGCTGGTAGCTCTTTTATTTTACTGCCGTTAGTACTTCCGCTGGGTCGGTGGGTATTATGGCCACATTGGTATTTGAGGCCACCTTCGCATATGAAGCTTTCGCTTTTCCTTTGCCTCCAGAGGGGGCAGAAAAGCGATTTCTGTCGGCGGTTGTTGTGGTCTCCTTGCTCGTCGAGGGTTTCGCATCAGTCCTCTCGCTTCCAACAATGCCGCCCTCAATCACGACAGTGCTACCTTGGTCTTGGCCCACCCTTTGCCGCTTACTGTCTAGCGTAAGAGCAGGTGCGACCTCGTCCGTGGAGCGTTGTCGCTTGGCTTGAAGTGCAGGCTGATTGCTGGAGTTCAATGATGGTTTCGCGGCTAATTCCCTCGCTTTTGTCGGCTCATGTCCCTGTGCCAGGAACTTGAGATAGCGCTTGCATCCCGCGCCTCCTGGCTCGAAGAGTTTCGGATCTTTCTTTTTATACCTCGATGGCCCTGGTCTGGGCTCGTCAATGTCCGAGAGGTAAAGCTCCTCAGGGACACTACGTTGGGTGGCTTGATTGGTGCCATCCCGTGGCTGTTCGGAAGTGCCGGCCTTCCCTTTATCCATTTCGGAATCACTCGAAGCAGTGAGTGTCACCTTGGCTTCGGGTGTGCTGTGTGTTTTGGTTTTGTTGTTGTTTTTGTTCTTATTGTTATTCATGTTATTCCCACGAGTAGCTAGGGATAAACTGTCCACCGAAGAAGAGCCCCGCTTGCTCCGGTAAGGTCTTAGCTACCCTTGGATATAGACCCGGTATCCAAGTAGCTCCGTTAATGATGATCATTTACGCCCTGATCACCTTCCCCCGATGGGCACGGGTCGCCTGACACCCCGGGATTTAGGCATATCTAACACCATGGACGTTATGAGAAACTGTATAATTACAGGTCCTGAGAACATTTGGTGTATACAGTGATACTGGGAGCTCGACTCGCCGACTCACAATGCACCTAAACATATATTTACCTGCATGGCCAGTCTTGTCTGAGAGGAGGTCCCACGATCACCGGCCTCCACAGTTTGGCCTTCACCGGAGTGAAGTTTCTAGCGGCCACCGCGGAGAGGTACTGTGGACACTTCCCGTGATGATGACACCTTCAACCTGCCATCTCACGAACTGACCACCTTTATTTATTTCTTTTCATAAGCTCATCAACCTGATCTTTGAAATTCTCATTATTAATAGTATAATTAATCTTTGGTTCTGAAACAATCTTTTTCTAATATTTTAAGCTATAATCAAATAAATTTATCTCTGCCTTCATTTGGCGTAGTCCCTGTTCTCCAAGAATCATGTCGAAATCGCTAAGTTCATTAATTTCGAAAAAGGTTAGGTTATGTCCATACATTGTAATTACTTTTTTAGAATATATGACTGAATAGCCATGTAAAGTTTTAGTTCTAAAAGGTTCTATTTTAATTGAATTTCCTATTTAACACGTTGAATTTATATAATTATTAGTAGATCCTGTGTCCACTAATAGAGTAACGGGTGTGCACTTTGTTTGAATGCAAGGCAACCCGTTCAATCGCCTAAAAAAGTACTGCCTGATTCAAAATGTTCTTCATAGTTGACAAAATCTACTGACCCTAAATCTTCTTGTCTAGTCTATTTAATTCTTTGCATATTATTTTGCCATAAAGCAATATTTTGATTACTAGATACCCTGTCTCTTCTATTTGAATTTTTATAATTACGATTTACAGCACTATTATAATTTTTATTTGTTTGTACATACCGTCTGGAGTCATCTACATCCATTGGAGCAGCTGCAGGTTGCAATTGTTGAGGCTGATTATTGTAATTTCTTGGGTTCAAATTGTTCCCCTGCATCCTTATGTTTGCCTTGTACTGATGATGGTGTCTGCCGTGTCGATGTAGATTTGGTTGAGTATTCCGTATTTGATTGTAGCTACTGTTGAAACTTGATGAAGCTGCTTGAATCTCGAACTGTTGATTTACGTTGTCGTGATATATTGTAGACGCTATCGCATATGCTGCTTCCAAGCTACACGGATTGTTGCTGTATAATGTCCCGCTGGTGTATTTTGAATTTAATCCAAGGATAAATATCCTGACTGCTTCTTGATTGGCGAAAATTTTCATTGCTTCGTGGTTTTGGTCAGCACACATCTCAATTTTTGATAATACCAAATTGAGTGATTTTGATAATTCGCTATGGAACTCTGCAAGTGTTTATCTGCCTTGCACTATTGCCTTCATTTCGTCCATCAAAACGTATAAAGGACGTTGATCACCAAAAGTATAATCTAGCCGGTTGATTATTGAATAAAAATTCATTTTGGTGTTTAGATTGGTGAGAATATCAGCTGCTGGTCTTGTGATTTTAGTTCTGACGATTCCCAGGGCGCTGTAGTACCTCGGATGGCTGCTGAAGTTTTTTATTGCCTCCATGAAAGTCCATACTTGTGATCTCCATGATCTATATTGAGTTTTATCACCATCAAACTTTGGCAAGGATTTAAATACACTTACGGTCAAAAGTATCGACTCAACCTAATAGCGCGTGTATTTGTACGTGTTTTTTGGAAAGTATGATAGGTATTCATAAAAGTCGTATGTCGTTTAAAAGTTCGAAACCTTAGCTACCTGTTGGTACCCTTTTTATCAACATTTGCATTGCACTTTTTAAATTATTGCCACTTGTAACAAAAAACCCAGAAAAATTGAAGTTTCAGGTAAAGGTCAGGTAAACTACCCCTATAAAAGCGCCCGTAATCGGTTTCTCACTATCAGTTGCATCAGGAAAGTTAGGTAACTTACCTCTGAAGTAATTTCAATCACTGTTTTCTCATCAATGGATACGACGCCAGATCAGGCGGCACAAGTTGTAGCCCTATTGTCGGAGAATCATAGTCAGCGAACCGTCGCTCGCCGTCTTGGAATGAGTCAGTCTGCTGTCTCGAGAGTTAGCAGGAGATTTCGAGAGACTGGTAGCTTTAATTCGAGATCAAGAACGGGCCGCCCTCGATCCACTTCACAGAGAGACGACCGTTTCATTGTAACAAGTACGTTACGGAATCGTTTCCTCACGGGTGTTGCTGCGCAGCGGAACCTGAGGCGTGTTCGCGGAGTAGCTGTCAGTGACCGCACGGTAAGGAGACGATTAAGGGAAGCGAATATCACTCCAAGACGGCCTGCCAGGGGCCCCAAATTGACTGCACGACACCGACAAGCGCGCCTCTTATTTGCTCGTAATCATCTTACTTGGAGCGATACGGAATGGGGCTCAGTATTGTTCACTGACGAGTCGAGAATGTGTCTGCATGGCAGTGACAGAAGATGTCGAGTCTACAGGCGTCCAACTGAGCGATTTGCGCAGTGCTGTTTCACTGAAACGGTTGCATACGGCGGCGGTTCCTGTATGATGTGGGCTGGCATTTCATTGGAGGGAAAAACGGATCTCGTATTCGTGCCCGCAGGAGGCCGAGGAGGAGGGCTGACAGCTGAGCGATACGTTACCGATGTTATCCGTGTCCACGTTGTGCCCTATGCAGCATTTATTGGCGAGAACTTTACTTTGATGCACGACAATGCCCGGTGTCATGCGTCGCGCCTCACTCGGCAGTTCTTGAATGAAGCCAATATGTCGTCACTTAACTGGCCTGCGCGCAGTCCCGACATCAATCCCATTGAACACTTATGGGACGAACTCAAGAGAAGAGTCCGAGCCAGAAATCCAGTCCCTTCGTCACTGAAGAATTGAAGGCAGCCCTATTAGAGGAGTGGAACGGTATTCCTCAAGATACCATCAGCAACTTGATCAAATCAATGCAGAATCGACTGGAAGCTGTCATTAGAGCAAGAGGAGGAAATACCAAATACTAAAATAATAAACACTTAACTTATTTTCCAACAGTTTTTGTTTTATTTGCAAAAAACCTAACCAAAATCCATTTTCATATTTGCTCATTTTCGCTACGTTTTCGTTCAAAGAGCATCAATTTTAAAAGTGCTCACCAAATATTGGTTGAAATGGTACCAACGTAAAGCTGAGGCCTTAAGCTTTTCAATGACATACGATTGTTATGGATAACTGCTATACTTTTCGAAAAACACGTACAAATACACGCGCTTTTAGGTTGAGTCGATACTTTTGACCGTAAGTGTAGTTCCACATCAATTCCTTTTGCACCTTCAATGCAATATCTTCTAATTCGACAATCGTTGTTGTTTGGGGAAAGTTCCTTTCCATGAATGCTAACCTTTCGGGAAATTCTTCTTGTTGTTGTTGCATGGTTCCGATTAAAGCTGAGATTTGAGCGTGGAGGTGGGCCATTTGTTGTTCCATTTCGATAGTTGGTGTTGTATTTCGATTTCTATCAAAAATTTTGTGTTTCTTTGGAATCCGCAGGCTTCGTAATAGATTCAGTTTTTACTTTTTCGAAACTCACTGATTAGATGTGCTGTCCAATGTTTCAGGATCTGCATGATTTGACGCTGTCCGTTGTTTCTGGATCTGCTATAAATCCAGTTGAAAGTAATATCCACTATTTCAGGACCTTTACTTCGGTGTTTGCTAAATTTTCAAGCATATACTGCTGGAAGTCCTACTTCCCGTGGTATTTTTTAATTTATTTTATCTTTTTTTAATCACTGCAGGATAAAAATGGCTTTAAGACCGGTTTGACCCCAGTTAACACTAAAATTTATGATAAATACTTGTTTACTTCTTTACACTTCACTCTATATTTTTGAACTCTGTCTTACAACCTCAAAACCTATATTTATATTATAATATCTTATCATTATACATTCTTTCTAATTATGTACTATTTGCTATCAATATCTTACATACATTTTGCATATTTCAATACATTGGTCATCTCCTATCAGTTCTTATTTTGTAGTCATTAAAGATAAATTAGGCTTCTTAACATACTCTTATCTTAATGAAATGGGTTACTCATGAACATTTTTGTTTCGAAATTGCGAATTGTTTGTTCGTTTGATAACGTTCCTTAACTTGCGCGAACAACTATTGTTGGATTTGGCTCATCTTGAAACACCCATACAGTCGACTGCTGTTTACTTTCGGGTTCATACGCATAAACCCACGATTCACGTAACCTGTCACGATGTCATAGACGTATTTCGAAGCACCGCGATCGTATTTTTTGATCATTTCTTTCGACCAATCGATACGAGCCTTTTTTTGAGCGATTAACAAATTGTGTGATATCCAACGCGAACAAATTTTTGTTTGACAGTGAAATGTTCATGCAATATTGAATGTATGCCTAAGGTTGTCTCAATCTCACGATAGCTCAGATGACGATCTTGCAATATCAGTTCGCGCACAGCATCAATGGTTTCCGGAACAACAGCTGATTTTGGGCGACCTTCACGAAATTCGTCTTGGAGTGAACTACGACCTCGATTGAATTCACCATACCATCGATAAACACTGGCCCTTGATGGAGCTTCATCGCCAAAAATTGAATTCAGTTCATCCATGCACTGTTGCTGAGTTAATCTACGTCGAAAGTTGTAAAAAAAATCGCACGAAATGTTCTCGATTTAATTCCATTATTTGGCCGAGATGAATCTTTTAAGTTACTGTAAAAAAACACAAATAGCGCTCGTATGTCAAAACGTTCTGAGTACTATAACCTCAAAAATGTCAAACTTTACGATAGAGCGGTCAGTTGCCAGATTGCAACACTAGGGTTGTCCAATCCCGAAATATAATTTGACAGTTGAAAAAATTGATCAAATTATTATTATTTAATAACACTTTCCTATTATCGTAATTCTGTTTTAATTCCATGTTCGTCGCATTTTTCGCAATTGTGTGTTCCGCTAAAATTGTCTTTTTTGCTAACCAATTTCTGTCATTAATAGTGGAAGCTACGGCAAATTTTGTAAGTTTATCGATTATTGTAATGAATGTCCTCTTTCGCAAATGGAAAATATCTAAATGGATCGTATCATTTTTCTGAGTTGGTGTTTCATTTATGTGGAATTTCGGCTTTATTGGATTCCTATAATATTTTATCTCTTTGCATTTCTGACAATTATTAATAACAAGTTGTATATGTTCTTGTAACTTTGGGAAATGTACCTTAGTTTTCAACGAATAATAAGTTTCATTAATTCCACTGTGTATAGATTCTTTAGTATGATATAACGATATTTGCCTATGTGCTTCAGCTTCGGTTTCTATCTCAATGGCTCTCAAGGAACATCTGACAAATTTAACTTCTTTTTTATGTGAAAATAATGCAATTATAGCTGGCTGGACTCGATTATAATCATGATCTTCGACTTCTGGAAAATATTCCTGTTTTGCATCTAATCCGGAAATATTTTCTATTACGTTACCGTTAAAAGTATTACGCCACTGCGGGAAAAAGATGACCATCCAATTTCTTCCAATTAACGGTTTCATCTCCTTTTTTGTGTTGACCACCAATAACTCCAATTTATGGCGTTCATTGTTTCTTTTCTGGAGCAAATATGTTAATATTTATACTTACTGACACACACGTTCCACTATCCACTTCCATTTCCAAGAATTGATTCTCGATCATCATACTGCTCATTACTGGTTGAAAGCTGTTTGTTGCTTAAATTGTTGATGAACAATCCTCCGCTTTGGATTTCTTCCAGATGGTGAAACTCTCGTTCGCGATGCCTGCTTCCTGATGATATTGACTTCATAGGTTTCGGTTGCTGGATTATCCGGAAGAAATAGTTTTCTTAACACGGAATACGTGTCAGCACCCATGAAAGTAATCAAAAACGCCACTTTTTTTGTCCGTATTGACATTGTTAATGATGGAAAATTGTTCTAGCCTCTTGGTGTACTCTTCAAAATCATTCCCTATTATGAAGGGATCCATGTGACCAATCATAACGTTACTGCTAATACCGCTAGCCCTAACGTACTCTTCTTTTTTCACTTTGGGATATTCTTTAGACATTATTTTCACTTTTTATTATTTATCACTTTTTCTTTCTATCGTTGCACCACGGCTAGGGTACCCATAACTCGCGCGCCTATTACACCTATACCGTTTACACCGATTGTTGTAAGTGAATTCAAGTTATGATTCTTTGCTGCCGAGATTAAGAAAAAGATACTTCGATCGAGACACGTACTTTATTTCATCGTCGATTAGTACAAAGAATACTTATTCTAAAGTGTATAATCGTATTTATTACTATTTTTCAGTTAACTAAGCAATATTTTTGATTACTTTAATTGGCATATTTTATTTGTAAAAAGTTGCACAATTTGCATTAACTTTTATTTTGTAAGCAGTTGCACAATTTGCATTAATTTCATTTGCAATATTTTTCCTATTACACAATATGATGTTTACTTAACCTAATCTGCCTGGGTGCAATAACCGGTGGAATGAGTGTGATAACTTTCATCTTAGGTAGGTGTAATTTGTTTGCAGCCTTATGGTCAATAAATGTTAATTGCGAGCCACTATCTATTAGTGCTGGCAAGGTCGTTGTTTTACCGTTGTTATTTTTATTAGGGCAGTGGCTAGATTTATAATTGTTTTGATATTCGGTGGTAACATAAGTTGCAGTCGCGTGCTTATTAAGATGCAGCAATGTATGGTGATTACCATTGCAAGTATAGCAACTGATTTTGCTGTTGCATTTACTATTAAGGTTTGTGTTTGTAGAGACGACTCATGGGATCATCGCTCGGCGATCGAAGTTAAACCACCGTGTAGTGGATTCGGGGATGGTATTTTTCCTTGTAACACACAAAACACAGCAATCAAAGCAAAAGATGAGTTTTAAAATTCACAGCAAAACGAATAAATTTATTGATGGCAAGATGAACATTACAAAGTATGTATTACTGTACTGATTTATTGGGACTTGATTTGAACCGCACGACTGATGGTCTAACTGACTACTGACTGCACTGAAAATTACATATAAACCCGTCGCGTCGGATAGAACAAAGGAATTACAGTTTTTGATTTTTAAATTGAATCTAACTATGTATTTGAAAATTAAGAAAATGATTTATTAATTTTTAATTAAAGAAAAAAAGATGCTTTTGTCGAGTCTCGAACTCGTGACCAAGGGAGCAGCGGATCCATAGTCCAACACTCTAGGTGATGAGCCATGGCGGTTGTTGATGATGACGAGTCAGAATACTCTCATGTTCGCTCTGAACAACCGGTTTTGGGCAGTATATGGGGTATATTTTCTATACAGACATGTTCTTTTAGTCCATAGTCGATACTAGGAAAGTAGAACATATCTAATAACAAGAGTCATTTGTTCTATGCGACTAATGTCAGGAGTGCAATCTAGTATTATTGGAAAATACTTAGATCTTTTAATCTCGTCTATAATATGTGACTTCACATGGTTGTGAAGGAGTTCTATTATTTCATTTTGAATGTTTTTTCCTAAATAATGGGCTTTAGTCTGCTCTTTTTTCAGAACTCTACGAACGAACATGTTCCTGCATAACTGGATCAAACTCATCACTCAGAAAAATGGACCTAGTAAACTTAAAAGTTTTTGTACAATTATTTTAATTGGACGGCCATTTACCAGATTTCTTCACAAAAGTAAAAAGATGAAATAATTTATATAACTGGATGAATCCTATTGAGATATTTAGAACATTACGCTATCAGCTTCGCAAGAAGAATTTTCTTGTTCTTATCGACACTAGCGACACTTATCTTACCGTCCGCCATATAGCGGAAAATATCGGAAACACAAAAGTTCCCCCTATGAGAGCGGATAGCAGAACATGCCGATATTTTGTATGAAATGAAATCTGTCCAATGGCGCCGGAACAGGGGGGGGGGGGGGCAGCGGGGCAATTGCCCCCTCAATATTTTGGCTAAAGTTGAAATTAGTACTATACAGGGTGTCCCGCAACTGGTTAGCCATAGACCAATGGTAGACTCTACAGGATGTTTTAGGAAAAATGTCGCCAAAATTATTTCTCTAGCTTTTACCATTAAGGAGTAATTGCCTTTTTTGTGATTCTTTTCAAAAAGCACGACTTTTTTGTAAAAACTCCTATTTTCTAGCTTCCACTTTAGCCAAATAAATATTTTTCATATTCTTCTGAAAGTACACAAAATTTCCAATAAAAGGACATATCGAACGTTTCGAACGGTTTCGTATCTTCCGAGATACGACGTTTTGAATTTTGCAAAAATGTCAATTTCAATTTTTAATGTCAAAATTAAACCCGAATTTCGTAACGGTACATTGTAGTGGCAAATCTGCAAAGTTGACAAAAGTCGGCGTAGTATCTTAGTTTTCGAACGGCATATAAGAATAAAGCACAGAGTCATCCAGTTCCTGAATAATACGTATAAATAAAAAAAAAACATAGTCTGCAAATGTATCAAACCGACTTCAATCTTGAAAAGGAAGTAACATTTTTACATCAAGCTTAGACTTGGTTGTTAATACTTTTCGCTACTGTTGTAGATGCTACTTTACTAATTATAACGGTAAGTATAAAAAAAATGGTTTTAGGTGTTGAATTATTTGTACGAAGGTTCGCTGTGTACATAGTAATATTGTGAGGGTTTTTTTCATTTTCATCGTCTAAAGGATAAACATTTTAATTTGTCAGGTAATAATTAGTGTCCTTTTATGTCCTTTTTCAGAGTTTTCCGATCCAATTTCTCCTTAGCAAAAATTAAAAAGGAAGTGGCAACTTGAATTATTCGCGTAGTTATGGGCTTTGGAAAGATACAGATGATAAGTTACGGGAAACACAATTTTCCATTCAAACGCGATTTATTCCGTTAAGGGTCCTTGAAATAGGAATCAAACACCGGATATGTAATTTACTCGGCGTCCCCTTTGATATGATATCCCGAATGCCGACCTCCAGTCAAGGATTAAATAGTCTCCTTTCTTGTCCTTTTGGGACCTTTCCGATCAAATTTATTTTAGCAAAATGTGTTTAAGACTCCTAGAACCCCACTGATTCAAGACCAAGAAAAAAATAGCCTTACTGTATTTTTTTCTATTGGAAATGCTTATATGACTGAACTATTTCCACGTAAAAGCAAGATTTCTTCATCTTACGGACTATGTTTTTTCCCCTCTTACACATATTATTCACAAACTGGATGATTCTGTGCTTTATTCTTATATGCCGTTCGAAAGCTTAGGACTTGGGCCAACTTTTGTAAACTTTGCAGATTTGCCACTTCAATGTATCGTTACGAAATTCGGGTTTAATTTTGACATTAAAAGTTGAAATTGACATTTCTGCAAAATTCAAAACGTCGTATCTCGGAAGATACGAAACCGTTCGAAACGTTCGATATGTCCTTTTATTGGAAATTTTGTGTACTTTCAGAAGAATATGAAAAATATTGATGTGGCTAAAGTGGAAGCTAGAAAATAGGAGTTTTTAGAAAAAAGTCGTGCTTTTTGACAAGAATCACCAAAAAGCCAATTACTCCTTAACGGTAAAAGCTAGAGAAATAATTTTGACGACATTTTTCCTAAAACATCCTGTAGAGTCTAGCATTTGTCTATGGCTAACCAGTTGCGGGACACCCTGTATACAGGGTGTCCGGAAGGGTGCCGCATAAACGCACCGAACGCAGCTAGACTAGCTAGAATAGCAAGATAAGATGATTATTACAGTCAACAAATTTACCTAAAAAATAAAACTAACGGCTCTAAAATCGGATAAGAGGTTTGGTTTTTACGCACTATATGATGAATGATTTATTTTATATTTTTATACATATACAATTGTCATCAAACGTGATGACAAGGGGGGGGGGGGAAGGAAGGGCGGAAGGATTATTTTGCTCTTTGTATATAAACTATTTTGCTCTTTGTACGGTGTGGGAAGCGGTTATAGTAAACACTGGGAGACTGGGAGGAGAGAGATGTTGCTTTATTAATTGTTCAAGTCCAACTGCCTGCCGTAGTACGGTAGTACGACTAAACACATACTATGATAATCTGCTATAGTGTGTGTGACAGCTCGGCCGTCCTGCAAGAACATGTCCCGAGTTCTTTGTGGTCGTCGTTTTCGTCGCTATCATTGATAAACGGATCGATCTCTGGTCCCAATTCACACCATGGCTTCATGTTTTCCGTGGAAAATACTCCTGCGTATTGTCTTCCTGCACGTTGAGACTCCACGTTTTCGACCATGTACCTATCGTTGCGGAGCACTCGGGTGATCACATATGTTCCAGTGTATTTAGGCTCTAGTTTCCGAGGTTCGCCTGTGGCTGTGGGAACATTTCGAACGACAATCAGGTCGCCGACTTCGTATTTCGTTGGGCTTTTGTGTCGCTCGTCGAAACGCTCCTTCCACTTCCTTCGTTGTATGGTAATGTTGTCGATTGCCGCGTTCCGTTTCTCAAAAGGCTTGGCTCCGCTACCTCGACGTCGTCTGCTACCGCTTGCGCTAACCGATTACGGACTATATCTCTCATTTTAAAATCATAAATGAGCTCGTTTGGTGTAAATTTTGTGGTTGCATTCCGATGGTTGTTCATAATATTCTAAACTCGCACCGCACGATTTCGCCTGCGAAACCCTTGAACGTTTTCATCACTGGTTCTAAATCTGGACTTAGTTCGTTCGCGACTGCAGAATCTATTATTGCGTAATATTCACACCCGCGCAAATTAACCGGACACGTCACGTTTCTACCATTGTCTTTTAACTGGTGCACACGGTTCGACCGGCATTTCTCCGTGCGATGATTGGTCCTTTGACATTTTTGGCACCTGGCCCTCCGTGCTGGTTTCGGACAATTAAGCGATACGTGCCCAATTTCCGAACAGTTGAAACACTTGAGCTGGTCGTATCGTCGTCTCGAGGATTTACCTCCGGTTGGCACTCACTCAGCACCATGAGTTGTTGTGGCTGGGTTGGTGCTGCTACCGCTCGTTGCAAATGCCCCTTTTATTGGTCGGAAATGATTCAGGAATTGCCGCACCGTGAGTAACAGACCCGTCGTGGTCGTGATGGACATGCCTGCAGTGCCGTTCTGCAGGGCTGGACGCTTCACGCCGTTTCTGAAATACGTGATTATGTCAGCGTCTGACATGTTGCCACGTCGCCCAGTTGCGTTGATTCTGTGGAAGTAGTCTTCTACAGATTCGCCGTCCCGTCTGATTGACTTGCCCATCAGCAGATGGACTGCCGCACTGCTGTCGTCGGCTGGGAAGTCTCGAACTACTCGATCCGCAAAATCTGTGAACCGTGTGTAAGTAGCGTCAACACCGTCGGCCCACACCTTTGCGTTGCCTTTCATGGCCGCCCAGATGGAGCACATGAGCATCTGCTCGCTCCATCCGTATGTTTCCCATAGTTGCTGCACCCTCAAGATGAACTGCTTTGCCGTTAAGCCGAATTGCGACGATGGGTCCAACTCAGGCAAGATCGCAACGACGTCACGGCAAAGAATAGGGATACAAAGAAGACCGACTTCATACAAAATAAAATTTAGAGCAGGATGCACTAAATTTACAAACACATGCAATCCACCAACTGAGAGTTGAAATGGCATGCAATGGGCTTAAAAACTTCATTAGTGCGACAAGGTCCACTATATATCACTATCAGCTGTGGTATGTACGGCAAATGTCAAATCGATGGAATGATCCTTAGTATGAATGATCCCATTCGTGATGCACAGAAAGTTTCAATGTATGTGTGACATTTTCTATACATTTAGTGCTGCCAGATAAAGAAAATTTAAATTGTAATGGAAATGTTACCTGATGAGAATTCGACTCGTTCATATTTTTGACGAAATTGGCGCGCAATGAATTTTGAATTTTAGCATATTTCTGTCTTTGACTGAAAATAATGATATTCATTTGTGTGATTCTTTTTTTAATCCGTCTTACGCTGAAGGCTTAAAGACCGAAAATTTTTGTGACTCTCAAAGAAAGTGGCTGTAAATTGAAACTCCATTTTGTATGAGATTCACCTGTTGCAATCAAGTATTCATCGACAACATTTTGAATGTAATGGAATATTGACTTGTCACTGAATGAAATACAGTGTAATGGAAGAAATAGAATGGGTGCAGGTTTTTAAAAGGTTGGAGCATTCGTCAGGAAGGTTGTGTATGCGTTTGAATGTAGATCCTGCAGGGCAGCTGTTCAGTATGTGTGTGGTGGTCATTGTCGCTCCGTTGTTGCATAAATGACATGTGGGTTTTGGTCTTCTTTTCATTAAATGTTTATGTGTTGCTCTTGTGTGACCGAAACGTAGTCGGCTAAAAATTATGGCTTGTGAGCGACTGATTGAGCTTGGGAAGGTTATTGGAATTCTGGTAGGATTTATGCTCTTATATGGATGGTTATATGCAGACCATTTCGAGGAAGTTTTAGTGTTTATATAATTGCTGACAAGGTTACAGATGTCCTTCTTACTAGAGGTCAAAACGACATAATTTGACATTCCATATAAAAATTCGCTTGCTTACCGTATACGAAACAATAATTCTTAATTTGGCATGTCCCAACCCAGCGAACATTCTGAATTCATACTGAAATCAAAGTGAATTCATTTCATGAAAGTGAATTCACTTGAGCTTCATTTAGGCTTCAGTTTGATATCACATCGGATTCACCTACGTATGAAAATTTTTACGCCGAAATGAAATCATTTGGTGGATTTAGAATAAATTCAGTAGATGAATCCCAACTGAAACCATAGGGTTGTTTCAAAACGAATTCAGAATATGAGTCCTGAATGAAATCATTAGGTGGCTTCAGAGTGAGTTCAGTAGATCAAAGGCGAGTGAAATCATTAGGTGGTTTCAGTAAGAATTCAGTACATGAGTTCAAAGTGAAATCACTGGGTTTTTTCAGAACGGGTTCAGTAGATGATTTTAAATTCAAATTAATTGTAAGCTATTAAATCCTAAAAAATTTAATAAAAGGCCTTAGCTTTTTGTTTTATTGTCAAATTTATTTTTTAATAAAAAACTAGGAATATAAACCAAACTTATTTTAATAATAAAGATTACACGATAATTAAATGGTGATGATAATTGAAAAAAAAAACAGAAAAATAAATAAAATAATATAAATGATGCATTTCAATTTCAGTCTCTTTGTCCTTTCTGAAATATATAAATTTATTATTACGCATAAAAATAAATGTTATTACATTTTACCAATCGCTCATTGGCATATTGGAAATGCCTTTTTATGTGGTTTTCTAAAGGGTTTTCCAATAGGGACGCTTGATCTTTGAAATGAAAAAAAAAAATACATGTAGGAGAGATATTTGCGAATTTTTTTTTTTATTTGAAAGGTCCATCGACCCCATTACATATGGAATATGACATCATTCAAATGACCGCCACGGCTTCGGTTGGTGGCGCGCACACGAAAGGTCCAATTTTCGATGACTCTGGCGCACAAATCGCCGTCAATGGTGAGCGATACCGGTCGATGATAACCAACTTCTTTTGGCCTGAAATCGAGAATATGGATCTGCACAACATGTGGTTTCAACAGGACGGCGCTACGTGCCACACAGCACACGCTACGATGGATGTTCTGCACGAGCAATTTACGGGCATGGTCATCTCGCGCGGAGGCGACGTGAACTGGCCACCGAGATCGTGCGATTTGACCCCGCTGGACTTTTTCTTGTGGGGTTTTCTTAAGTCGCAGGTCTATGCCAACAAACCGCAAACCACCGATGCCCTCAAAGTTAACATACGCCACGCCATCGATCAAATACAGCCCGATTTGTGCGCCAGAGTCATCGAAAATTGGACCTTTCGTGTGCGCGCCACCAACCGAAGCCGTGGCGGTCATTTGAATGATGTCATATTCCATATGTAATGGGGTCGATGGACCTTTCAAATAAAAAAAAAAATTCGCAAATATCTCTCCTACATGTATTTTTTTTTTCATTTCAAAGATCAAGCGTCCCTATTGGAAAACCCTTTATTAAAGCTTCTGTCGAGTTGGGCACTGCTGTCATACACGCTCCTAAATATAAATTTATATAATTTGGGAAATTTTGATCCATTTTCATTCGACTTGGACAGAATCAATGATCCAGTCAGTCGAATAGGGCTATTGACTGAGTTTCAGGGTGAAGTTTGTAACGCATTGAAGGAAGCATCTCCGACCATATAAAATATGTATATATATGATCAGCATGACGAGCTGAGTCGATTGGGCGATGTCCGTCTGTCTGTCTGTCCGTCTGTCCGTCTGTTGCTACGCGTTTTACTCGGCCAGTTTAAAAGCTATCGAGCTGAAATTTTGCACACATGCTTCTTTTTATTGCAGGTAGTTTGTATGTTCGAATCGCTAAAATCGGACCGTGGGGTCATGGGGCTGCCATACAAACCTAACCCCCCCAATTTGGTTTTTCTAAGAAAAACTTGTTCATGCGTGCACCAATTTCAACCAAATTTCACACAAATGTGTTTCTATTGATAAGACAAAACATTATGTAAGAATGGATCAAATCGGACTATGGGATCATTTTTCATTTGTGCACCAATTTCAACCAAATTTCATACAAATGCGTTTCTATTGATGCCACAAAACATATGTAAGAATGGTTGGAATCGGACTGTGGGGTCATGGGGCTGTCATACAAACCCAACCCCCCAAATTGAGTTTTTCTAAGAAAAACTTTTTGATTTGTGCACCAATTTCAATCAAACCTCATAAAAGTGCATTTCAATTGATGCCACAAAACATATGTAAAAATGAATGGAGTCGGACAATGTGGTCCTGGAGCTGTCATACAAACCCAACCCCCCAAATTAAGTTCTTCTACGAAAAACTTTTTTATTTGTGCATCACTTTCAACCAAAACTCGTAAAAGTGCATCTCTATTGATGCCATAAGACATGTGTACAAATGAATGGAATCGGTCTATGGGGTCATGGGGCTACCATACAAACCCAACCCCCCATTTTAGATCTTCTAAGAAACATTTTTTCCACACGAAGTTCAAAAAAACTTAATGCGTCCTTGTCAAAAAAAAAAAAAAATAAAACGAATGGAATCATACTATGGGACCATGCTCCCGCATCCCCCGAATGAAGTTTTCTGAGTAAATATTTTTATTTTCCCATTTAACCAAACCTCACACAAATATTGTTTTATCGACGCCACAGAAGGAAAAGAATGGGGAAGGATTGAACACAAGTCATATGTTCGCCCAAAAAAAACTTTTAGCGCGAGGAGAGTGAAGGGTATTTAAATTTCGGCCGCGCCCGAAATTAGCCTCGGTCTCGTTTTAAAGTTGCGTTTAGTAAAATTCTTCAAAATCACTTTAAGTTTAACTTTACTTGACAGCACAGCTAATTATGTATACTCAATTGACACTTTTATAAACATTATTAAAAGTTTTCAATATAGCATTCCAACGATTGCTACGGGTATTTAGGTTTTAGTTGCCTTTCACTTCAAGAAGCCTAAGTGAAATCATTTTCTGAAAGAAATCTGAATACATTCAGTAACTATTCAGCTGCTGAAAATTGAGTGAATGCATTCACCTGGCTTTCATTTCCTGTAAGAAAAGTGAATACGTTCATTAATTGTTCACTAGATGAAGCTCAAGTGAAGTGTACATTCAGTATGTGATTTCAGATCGGTTTCACGTGTTTTACACCTATGCCTACTTAGGACATGCAAAATTAAGAATTATTGTTTCGTATACGGTAAGCAAGCGAATTTTTATGTAAAATGTCAAATTGTGTCGTTTTATTTAAAACGATAAGCTAAAACTCTCTAAAAAGTGATGTCTATGAATACGAAGCTCCCTTAAAGGCTCACTTATATAGAAAATCCCCTTAAGGGTATCCTTATTACTTAAGTGGGGACTATGAATTCCGCCCTTAGACCTTAATGACAATTATTTCTTATCATCTAGTAGCCGCTGATGTTGCATTCTCCTTGTTACGTGTCCGATTTCATGTGAATGTTGTTTATGGACGTTCTCATGAAATGTGATGACACATGCAAATTTCAGATGTTCATCATCTGGAATCCTTTTTTTGTTTGTCTTGCTAACAATTATTTATGTACATACATATGTATTTATAACATGCCCGAATACTTATAAAATGTGTTTCGTTTCAATTATTATTAAAAATATTTCAATATTTCAAGCTTGTACATTATAATACGGTCACTTGTATTTATGCTGTTACTGTCTGACATATTTTTTATAATACCCGGATTATTCCTCGTCAGCTCTCAATAACATTAAGTTAAATAATATTCAAATAAAGTAATTTGTCAAAAAATTGGGAAAAAAAATAGAAATAAGACCAAAATTAGAGGATCCATTTTTTAATTATACCAATTTATTAGTATGTAATAAATTTAAAATAAAATGTGTTGATACATTTGCCTTTTATATGAAGCAAGCAACTCTTAAATTGTTAATTTTTGTACATAGTGGTGCATATAATGATAATGTAAAATAATAAATGACAAAATCAAACCAATTAAAGTGTATTTACGTTAGTACTAGTTAGGTAGTAATTTTTAATTAAATTAATTAATTAGTTTAATAAAGAAAATGTTTAAATTCTAAAACTATTTTGTTATTTCTTTGATAAAGTTAGAAAAGAAAAAAAAAGGTTTGAAATAAAAAACGAAGGATTAATACGGTAAGTGCATACATTTATATTACGACGAAATTGAAATGCACTATATAAGGTGTCCGGAAATAGATTCCTCGTGTTAATTCTATTCCGCACAGATGTAATTACAGTTATATTCGAATTCTAAATGGTCGCATTTTCAATAGTTGACGTTTAGAATAGTGAAAGATTAACGTTTCGATATGAAAAATCTGACAGTTCTATTTGTCATGTGGGAATTATGACAATACAACATAAGAAAATGGCTGGCTGGCTGTGGCTGTCCATACCCCCAAAAACAACAATCAAACCCTACCGTGAGTCCTCTCGGCCACGAAAATGTATATCAAAATTTGAGGGCTCCCTTATTGAGCCGGGGAACTACATACTAAATCACTTGAACCACATCACAAACGGGACGGTACAATCGGGTACTTATCCGTTATGTATTCCACGTGTACTCGTGCTCGTTGCGGACATCTGCGGACTGGCGCTTAGCCTCACTATTTTTTTATTTTTATTTGAGGGGCAGAGGCACAGACAGTTTTCTTTAGAGATTTTTTTTTCAAAAACACACCACTTTCACAAAAAAAATAATTTCAATAAATTACTAAGAAAAACGACAACCAAAACAAAGGTGCGAGACAAACAGGGACGAGGTATCCGCTTATCAACGACTCGTACCCGACTCCCCGATTTTTAGGGCTGTGGGAAGTTTGCCAGTCATTTTTTTAAATTACGCGCTTTTGCGCTTTTGGTGACCCGTTTGTTCGAATGCGGCTTCGTTTGTTCTTCATTGTTCGCCAATAAATGTCGATTGTTCTTCTCTAATTATTTAATTATAGCAATTTTAAAATTGTGAGTGTGAGTTTAGCCAGTCATTTGTAAATATGGGTCGGAAAGGTATAGGATTAGTATCCAACGATAATCAAAAAAAAATTCCGATGTAGGATTTTTGCCGACCAAATATGCTATTTTTCTTGGACTACCAAGTGAAAACAAGTTGACGTTTGACATCTGGCTTGACAAAAATGTCAAAACTATTTAGGCAGAATTCGACGTTGCCATATTCGAATTCGCCGCAATGATGATTCAAAATGTGGGCGAAATGTCTCGTTTTCTATAGTTTAGTAGTAGATGACGTCACAACTAATCTCTTTTTTGCCTTAATAACTCCTGTATCCTTCCGTTTCCAGGATGAACAAACGCCCTACAAAATGAACAAACGTCTGGCTTTCGATTGATACCAAACCTATACCTTTCCGACCCATATTTAAAAATGACTGGCTAAGTTCACACTCACAATTTTAAAGTTGCTATAATTAAATAATTAGAGAAGAACAATCGATATTAATTGGCGAACAATGAAGAACAAACGTAGCCGCATTCGAACAAACGGGTCACCGAGCAAAAGTGCGTAATTTAAAAAAAATGCCTGGCTAACTTCACACAGCCGATTTTTAGGTCGTGTCGTCGCTAGCCAAGACACGGCGAATCCCAAACTGGCCCCTTGCCAAAGTTTTCTTAATAACAAAAATGATTGAAACAAGTTTTGCATTCCATTGCATGCAGTTATCTCAATCGGGTTGGCTATGATATCCCGCCCATCATACAAGTATTCATGTTTTTCATAATTCCGACGTTCTCAAGACCCCGCTATCTAATATCCTGTCATAGAAGGTAAGTATTCTTTATTTGTGTGGGGTTTGGTTGGAATAAGTGGGCAAATAAAAATATTCTCTCAGAAAATTTTATTTATTTATTTATTCTAGTACGATTCCATTTGTTTTGACCTTTTTAGTTGCTTTGATAAACACACATTAATTTAAGGTTTTGTGAAATTGGTGTAAAAAGTGTTTCTTAGAAGAACCAAAATGGAGGGTTGGGTTTGTATGGCAGCCCCATGAACCCATTGTCCGATTTTACCGATTCAAACATACAAACTGCCTGCAGCAAAAAGAAGCATTTGTGCATTTCAGCTTCATAGCTTTTAAATTGTCCGAGTAAAACGTGTCGCAACAGACAGACAGACGGACAAACAGACAGACGGACATCGCCCGTTGGACTCCCCAAGTCATGCTGATTTTATATGGTCGGAGATGCTTACTTCAATGCGTTACAAACTACATGACAAAGTTAATACACCCTTTCACTGTATGAGCGAAGGGTATAAAAATAGGTGGTCTGGTATTTCGGTAGTCGGGACTTAGTATCCTTTGTGTGATAGTCTTGTTCTGTGAGGAATCAATTATCATCTTGATCGAAGAAATGGTATCGGCGGGATTTTAAAATGGCTAGGTTTAGTAATGTCGGGATAATGTAAACCGGGATTTTTTATAGAAAGCGGGATTATGAACCGGCGGGATTTTATTTTTCGGGATTATGTAGGTATCCCGTCTCAACCATCAAAACATCTAAGTCATAATGTGTTGGTGTGTCGACGAGCCACTTGTGCTTGTTGACACAACAACAAGAGAAACTCAAAGATAGCAAGGCCTGCCGCGTAGTAGAAACTGAGGCACTAACGCTGGATATCTTTGGCGTAGAAGATTCCAACTACCTTGCCTTGGAGTTCCGTCAACAAGTAACGGCAGCAAGCCTATACTTTTTTAACGACACGGCTTCTGACAAATTTGAAGTCAAGCTTTGAGTTGTAGTGTCTAGTGTGCCGCCGTGTCACTTTGCGAAAAGTTACGGCTAAACACTTTATTCCCAGGTGTGAATTCAACTTGTATAGAGCGCGTGTTGTAGTAAGCAAAGTTTTTGACATGCGCCATTTTCAGATTTTCTTGTACTTGTTGCCGGAAAAGCGACAGCTTATCGCTTGAACAAGCCACGGCAGTTGAATCCTCCAGTAAAGCCAGCTTCCGCACCATGGATTGGCCACACTCGGCGAGATATGGTGTCGTCTCAATGGCGGCATGATGCGCACATCGCAACGCGCTATTGATTGCGGAAAGTCTTTCATCCCAATTCTACCGATCTGGATCGATTAATGCCCGAATGGCTGCCACGATGGAGTAGTTGAGCGCTCCGGAGCGTGCGCTCCGGAGCATACGCTTGCGGCGAATACAAGGCCGTATATCAATCCGACAGTAGTTTAGTGCTTTGGTCATGCGCGTAGCCAGGATTTCGGTCAAGGGGGGGCAAGTCCAAATTTTTTTTCAACATCATGATTTTCTTAGGAGTTTATAAATTTCCTGTCGCAGAAGTATTGTTAGCAAAATTTAGAATAGCCTAGCTAGTGGCTAGATTGGTGCACAGGGTCATGGATTCCAGACTCACCGTGAACGAATTCATTTTATGGTCTTTTTCGAACTCACGACCTACGTGACGGACTATGATGTCGCTCAGATTATAAACAAGTATCCATTTATGGGGATAAACAACATAGCTGGGCGTGCTGTTGATCTCAACACCTCAAAAAAACAGCAGTTTAGATCTTGGAAGTTGGATGTCACTCACACATCTGCGGCCCTAGTTTACTGGTGGACGCATGTTATTTTTTTTTTACCCTCCGCTCATAGAGTGAAAGGGTATATTAACTTTGTCATGAAGTTTGTAACACATTGAAAGAAGCATCTCCGACCATATAAAAAGTATATATACACATATGGCCAAAAAAATAAGTACACCCCTCATGTACTTTTTTATGCAAAATTTTCATACCCTTTTCAAAATTGAATTACTCCAAATAGATAGCCATTACAACAATTAGGATACAACAATGCCAACGGAACCGAAAAACTAAATGGCATCCCCCTATTATCTTAGTCCACCCCTATATTAGCTTCGAAGTGGGTTTTCAGCTTGGTCAAAATAATAAGTACACCATCGGTTTTTTCAATTTTTTTGACAAAAACCTGCTATTTTCCGTAAGGATTTGTTTTTTTTATTCAAGCGGTAAATCAAAAACAAACAAAAATACAGTAATACGAAAAACGCATGGTAGGTACGAATAAAGACGTTTAGAGTCCGAAAATTTGAAATAGCGGAAAAATTATTTTCTCATTAACGAAATAAACCAGCTAAACGTTGTATTTACTGTGTAATTAATTAAAAACTAAATGATAGTATTCTCAAATGCGGTTAGGTCCATGTAAGGGCCTTAAGGATAGTTGCCGATCTCATTATCACTATGGCGAGAAAATTTCCCTTGGCTTGACTGATGATTTTCGCGGTAAATATTGAAAATAGAGAATCCCTTTGAAAAGTTGATCGGAGAATACAATAAGTAAAGCAGTTTTGGTAAAAAGTTTAGAACTTTCCATGGCGATTTCAAAATGTGTTGACAGTACAAAAAAATTTTGTAGGGATAGTTGTTCTTGTTCCAGACCGAACAATGAAAACTCACAGAATATTTTGTTTTATTTAAGAGATCGTAATAAATTTGATTGGATACTACTCTTATCGTAATATTCTTCATGCAGGAAAAAAATTATATGATATACGGTACATAAACTGGCTATTTCCCAGGGAGGTGGAAAAACTTAGTCTATGGCTTAATTTTCATAGTTTGGTTTCTTTCAAATGTACCTAATAACCGTTACTATGAGGTAATTTCCATATAAGAAATGGTAGTTGAGAGTCCCAGAATATTTTACTGATGAGCCCATACACTTTAAATGGGGATTTTAGCAGGATATTAACCCTAACCATACCTCACAAACTGGTGAAGGATCCGCTTCAACCAAATCGAGTGGCTTTTCACGTTGTTACTAAAGTCAAATTGAATCCTGAAGTCAAGTTGAATCAATTAACTAGAAACAAGGTTCTCACGAAAAAGGACCAAATACGGAATTTCCTGGAAGTAACTGGATATATGGATGTATGGGAATATAACATAAGAATAATTCTTCACTAGAGGGCCAACAAAAACCGTTTTTTTTACAATATAATGGACCATTTGCTTTTAAATAATAAAATAAATCAAATTCTTGTCGAATCAGAACATAATATTTTAATTAAAACCAGTTTTAATCAAATTAACTGACATGTACTTATTATTTTGTCCAGCCTATTTTAGTCAGTTCATACTTTTTAAAGATAAATGCAAGCTGTTATTTATGATAATATGCTAATTTACATATTATTTGATTCCTCGCCAATTAAGTATTTAAATCTTTCCATATGATTTTATTTACTCGAATAAGTACTTGGCTACAGGGTGATAAGAAAAATTCGTATGGGAGGACTTATTTTTTTGGCCATATGTGTATATGATCAGCACGACTTGGTCGATGGGGCCCTGTCAGTCTGTCCGTCTGTCTGTCCGTCTGTCTGTCTGTTGCAACGCGTTTTACTCGGCCAATTTAAAAGCTGTGAAGATCAAATTTTGTACAAATGCTTCTTTTTGCTGCAGTCAGTTTGTATGTTTGAATGGGTAAAATGGGACAATGGGGTCATGGTTCTTCTAAGAAAAACTTTTTTATTTATGCACCAATTTCAACCAAATTTCACACAAATGTGTTTCTATTGATGACACAAATACAAATACATACAAGTCGTAGGTACGCCCGAAAAACCCTTTAGCCCGAGGGGAGCGAAGGGTATCCAAATTTTGGCCGCGCCCGAAATTAGCTTCGGTCTAGTTTTTTTTGCTAATTTTAGAGTCAAATTTAAAAAATGGAGATGAAAATGATTTTCTTCTGCATTCTGACTACATTGAACTGGCCTCCAATATCTGCCTTCTATTTTGTCTATTTCCAGTGCAATTTATGTATGTATCTCGGACTGTATATTCCACTTGCGAAATCAGTTTGTTTCGTCAGTAGCATCGTCAGAATATTTATAAATCCTTTACTGATTGAAATATGGTTAACGGTTTTAATAAGATTTCCCCTAAATTTACCAAAGTATTAATAGTGGCTAACTTTTATTGGTGGTATGATTCAGCTAGAAAATAATTTTTTATTAAATAACTTGTAAGGCACTGAAATATGAGACCCGTTCTTTACAAGGTCCCTAAAATAGCAAAGCTGTATACCATTTGTCACCTTTTCAGATGAAAATAAGTTGAATTTCACTAACTTCCCGAAGGGACCTAATGGTTTAAATTGTGTACTCCAGCTCAGAAGCCATGAAATGAAACAAGGAATATGGGATCCACGCAGCCACAGTAGCACACTCACAAGTGAAATGTGTGTGCTGCCCAGCCAGCTTTGGCATCATATATCTTAAACATAGACCAAAATAATCTTTACTTCATGCATCACAAGTCGACGTTCTGTATCGATAGACCACGCTATTGAAATGCAACACATGATGGCCAGCTGAAGGAATGCCCACGCATCAGCTATTCACTACAATGTATAGCTATTTTTTTTCTTTTCATTTTAAACCCACTATTTGGATATTGGATGGGCTTAGTTTTCGTGATTTCTTCCGTTCGTTGAGACTGCGTACCTAAGTCCGCAACAATCGGATGAAAAAACCAAACTTTTTTTTAAAACAAAAGTGTTTAAAAAGTGTATAGGTCGCGATTGCAGTGAAGTAATTATTTATTTTTGATGTACTTTTGCTCAGTGTTATTGTGTTTAAAATGTTTCTTTTTTGTGCGTCTGAAATCATAACGTTGCAAGTAAGTGATAGTTTATTTACCTAGTTCCAAAAGGACCATGGTCTCGGTTTGTTCAAATCTCAACAGATTTTTTTATACACATTACTCTTGTAAATAATCTAATGACTAAAAAAAAACTTTAGATAAAACATTTACTTACAATCCTTCTACATTCGGAAATCGTAAGCCAGGTGATTTATAGATAACGTTGAAATCACTAGTGATTCACAGCGTAGTATGGTATTGGGCGCAGCGCATAGTGTCCCATTGGTCTTCATTTTGATACCTCGCATAAACTAATTTTTATACTCTTCGCTTATTAAGCGAAAAAGGTATATTAACTTTGTCATGAAGTTTGTAACGCATTGAAGGAAGAATCTCCGACCATATAAAATATGTATATATATGATCAGCGTGAGCTGAGTGAGTCGATTGGACCATGTCCGTCTGTCCGTCTGTCTGTCTGTTGGGACGCGTTTTACTCGGCTAGGTTTTTGTTAATTTACATATATACAGGGTGTCCGGAAACTGCCGCATAAACGCACCGGACTGTGATTCCTCATGTATTTTCCAGGAAAAAGTTGCATGGAACATACCCTCTTAGCTTAACCCTTTAGCTGCCACAGGCATTTTTTTTGAAAAAATAATTTTCTTGTACGACTAAAACTTCAATATCTCAAAAGCTAGACTAGCTAGAATAGCAAAATTACTACAGCCAACAAATTTACCTAAAAAATAAAACTAACGGCACTAAAATCCGATAAGAGGTTCGGTTTTTACAGAACCTCAAAGTCAAATTTTTGTGATTTGACCCAAAAACAATATATTTTTCCATCTCAATTTTCTCCAACTTCTGCCAAGGTGAGGTGCTCGTACGATTCTTTAAAAAATTGGCGCATAGTCTAACGATAATTTCTTTCTTACATCATTTTATCCTATCTTCATTATTTCTAACAGTTTGAATGCCTTAAATGCAAAAAACTAAGAGTTAATTTTAGCTCGATTTCGACATACTTTGAATAGATTTTACCAATTGCAGATTTTTAGGAGCAGTGTGAATTGAAATGTATTGAATTCGAGCTAAAATTAACCCTAGTTTTTTACACTTAAGGTATAAAAACTGTTAGAAATAATGGAGCTACAATAAAATTATGTAAGAAAGAAATGGTCGTTGGACTATGCGCTAATTTTTACAAGAATCGTACAGGCACCTCTCCTTGGCAGAAGTTGGAGAAAATTGAGATGAAAAAATTGACTGTTTTTGGGTCAAATCACACAAATTTGGCTTTGAAACTCTGTGAAAACCAAACCTCTTAGGTTAGGTATAGTAGCAAAAACTATGCGAATGAATACTAAAATTTCCTTCAAGAAGCTTTGTTTAATTTAAAAAAAAAACTTAGAGTTACACTGTTTTCATACAAGTACCTATAATCCTATTTTCGGTCGGTTTTTTGTCTCCGGCCGATTCTCTCCATAAATCATCAGTAAGCTTTGATAAAATTGGTACAAAATAAAGATGAGACATCAAGCTTTAATATGATATGCGACTTCAAGGTAACCAAGGCCAACTTTTAAAATATACTTGAACATATTTAATTTGATTCAAGTGTTCATATATTTTCAATTCCATTCAAGAACATCGTCTTAAAAACTCAAAAAAAAACTCAAACTCTCTCAAAAAATATAACATTCATTCCATAATCTTCAGTAACCATATAAACCATTATAAATATATGTAGCATAATTCATTTTTAATCTCCACGAATCATGCATTATTGATTCATTTCGTATAAGCCATTAACATTCTTTACGAGCAATGCATTAAAAATATATGTTACATAAGTATTGCGTAATCTTTATTACTAACGATTATGTAGTCTTTACGATTGATGCATTAAAAATGCATGCAACGTAACTATTACATAATGTTTACGAATAACGATTTTATAATGATTTGTCACAATGTTGATGTCCTGAAAAAAAAAGATAAAAAGAAGTATTAGCTTTTGATTTGTAAGGGGCGGCTTAGATTTGGCGATACAGGTGTAGCTAGGAGTTTTTCTGAATGTACTTACTGTTGGTGTTCTTCGTCGTCGTCGTCATCGAATCGCGAAAGATCCGTGGTGGCATCTCCACCAACTCCTGGTGCTGCTCCATTAATTTTTGTTGACACCGCAAGCCATATGCGCTGCTATGTACATGGCCAGTCGTAAAATTCATTTTAAGAAAGCCATGGCTCGCGACACGTCCCGCTCTTCATGCACGGCTCGATGAACGATGTGGAAGAACACGCACCGTGATCAACCGTAGCAGCAAACTCAACGTTTGAATCGAGATTTGAATTTAATCTGAAATCAAAAGAAGAATACACAAAGCATCAACTTTGGAAAATTATAAATTACAAGGTTTACTTATCTGATCTTCAGCAACACCGCCGACTAGTTGCTTCTTTGGAACTAAAACATGTAAACAATCTGTTATGTATGACATAAGTCAAATATTCGCGTTGACATTACGATAGTAACGGAGCGCAGTAATACCAACCAAACTGTGCCAATACAGTGGGTTATAAAAAAAAGCTCAAAAAACTAAACCGATTGCGGGGCATCGAACCACCAAACCAAGGTGAAAAGGACATACAGTAACCAAAAAAAATGTAATAAAAACCCTAGAAATCGAACGGGATATCCTCTATCGATATTCATCCGCTCAACAGCCCAAGACGTCTAAGAGGAGAAGAGAGTAAGCCAAGACACCGTGTGGATCGTAGAGGATAACGACGAAGATTTCATGCAGCCGAGACAACGGTCAACGAAGAGAACCAGGCAGCGCGAAGAGTGCTAAGATTTCATGCAGCCGAGACAACATTCATCGAAGCGAACAAGGCAGCGCGATAAGTTCTAAGATTTCGTGCAGCAGAGCCACACAACGTTAAGCGCATCGACGAGGACCTACTCAATTATCGGCAGCATCAGGAACATCGTCTCGAGACAATAGGTAGTGTAGCGTAGTCGCCGCCCCCAGGTCAGTTCAGGTTAGAAAAATAGTTATAAGTGAGTTAGTGTTTAAGTGATAGCTTCTTTATTTAAAAAAAAAAACACGGCCGTAGTTATTTCCTTTAACGTAGAGTAAATATAATTAGTGTAAGTGCGGAATTCCCAATAAAATAATTCCTTTCACGTTCAAATCACGGATTTAATCATTGATCGTCTTATCTTCTTTACGGGTAGAATCGCCGGGAATTACCGAACGCTACGAGCTCGCGTTTGTCGTGGTGTCTTTCTGGTGGATTCAGTGGTTGGGAAAATTTAAAACGCGTGGCGCCCACGGCCCGCTCCGCGACGAGCCGGCACCAACCTCACCGTCGGTATTTCTACTCGTAACAGATTATCCGTAATAAGGCGCAAATGCGTATATACATGAAATAGGGGGCATCGTCATATACTGCTTGTATGAAAACGTGATGAATGAATAAGCAATATGTGCTTACGCGTGTTGCATGAAATAATGATTACAAATGTGTTAAATGCTGGCTGGGTGGTTCGCAGTATCCGTCAGTTACGAGAGGCCACTCGCTGTCATCTATTTGTATGCGCCTGCTGACTGCAAACTGTCCCTATCATCACTTCTCCGGCAGCACTTTGAGTGGAAGAAAAAGCATCTGTTGTATAGTGCATCGATATTTTTAATACATTGATAAGAATTTTTTTACCATCATCAACGGCACTGTGCCCCCCCCTGGCTAGGCCCATGGCTTTGGTAGACTTGCTGGTATCACAAAGGGACAAGTTTACCATCTACGGGTATACCGTCAGGGGAGCACCTAGCCTTTCGGCCTTATCTCCCGGTCCTTAGGACTGTTTGGACCTTCGGTGTTTACTGACAAGGACGTTTTGTCAGAGGGTGATTTCTCCATCCGGCGAATGCACTCACCTTCAGGAACCCAACCCCGGGGTTGCATCACCAGCTCCATGTCTCGGGTAACAACCTACAGCCACCACGAGTCCAACACCTTGATGGGCAAGGACCATGGTCCCCTGGGCACACCCATCCCCGTGGTACACTATTCGCTAAAGACTTCTCTATAGCAGGTGTGATCTTCCTTCGGCCTCCTATTGGTTAAGCCTCACGTACAATTCAGATGTGCATCTCCCAGGCTCGTTGAACCTGTGACTACGAGCCTGTGCAGACTCATAGCGCTGCTTTTCACATCCGGGCGGCCCCTTCAGTTTACTAGTCAGCAATGCGATTCGGGCCGTGTGGTCATCAATCCACAAACTAGTCAGATATAGGCGCGAAGGCATCTTTCACCCCGGCCATTCTCCCTAACTAGCCCCTTCGAGGCTCGGGTTATGTGTAGCCGCCAGCTCGGAGGCTCACACGATTAACCGTAATGTGTGCGGATGATCATGTAGTGGCTATCACTACATAATTATCCGAATGTAGATAGTAATTAAAATATTTTATTTTATTTCAAGTTTTTATCTTCGCTTTTCATTTATTTTAATATTCTGGATTTATGTTACAATACTTTATAATGTTATTTTACATTAATTTATTTTCAAATCTTGTAGTTTATATTTCACTTTAGTTTTTTTATTTGATATACTTATGGATGTTGACTCGTCCGTGGTTGCGCTTCGAATAGGCAGATTGAGGGTATTGCATTTTGTTCCTAGATTTCATTTTCTATGTACTAGACTCTTCTATTACAATATACAAAACTTTAAGTATTAGAATGTACTATGATCCCAACAATCATGCGCTCTGGTGAGCAAGTCTGGCCGCAGCTCCTCCGGGATCAAGAGCAATCCTCCTGCAGCTCATCTCCGGTCGCGTACTCAGTTCGATTGTATACAATTCCATCAGATACCTTTAAATCCGGGAGCTCATCTTGGTGCTCGGTAATGTGATCGATAAAGTCGATATAACCTTTCGCATTGTGTACGCTGGCAAATTGTCAGCAAATTCTTTCAGATGTAAAAGCTGACAACTTAAATGCATAATTTACTGAGTTTTGGAATTTTAATAAACATCAACTTCTATAATAATAAGATATTTCTATAATAAAATACAATTTAGCCGAATTTCAATGATTTAAATCAAGAAGTGCTAGCGACTATAATTAAAATGATCCTAACATCAAATTCAAGTGCGTAAATTCATTAATTTTAGAATAAATTTGCAATAATCAATTCAACAATAAAAATTACAATCGACGTGATATTTCCAATTATTAAAGTGAAAAACGGTGTCTTTAAAGTGTCCATATCAAACGGAACTGGTCCGTTCTCTTCGTTCAGTTTCGTGCCCTTCAATGTATTTGCCTGTTGCAGCTCCAACAAGAAATGCTCTCTCCAAAAGTTCATGAGTCCCGACTGATGAGCGAGGTGAATATGCTCATTGATGTCGTCCATAAATGGAAAATCATATTTCACCATGACAGACGACATTGTCAAAAAAACGGTCAAGTCCGTCTCACGAAATTTAATTTGATTTTTAATTCTTTGCACAAATTCCAACAAAACTGAATGTGATCCGTGCAACGCTATAGCTTGCGCATTATCCAACGACTCTACGATTTCTACAATTTTGTTCAACTTCGCTGGCCGAAATAAGGCTGAATATTTTTGTATGTCAGACGAAGCATACGCATAATTGAAAAGAATGACTTTAAGATTCTCTTCGATGTAGATTTTCAAACCGGCATTTTCAATATCACTCCAAGTTCGTATTTCATTCTCGTATGCAGGCATAGTGAGAAACGTGGTCAAAAATGCCAAATATAGATTTGATATTATGAAGCCAAAAATGAACAATTGCAAATAGAATACCGCTGTTCTAGGATTGCTTCCGTTGAACTGAGCATCTACTGACAAATTGGTCATCACGCAGAGAGCAGTCAAAAGAGCTCGCGGCAGGTCGTGTTTGTTGGCAACAACAACTAAAACGACATAAATGATAAATGAAATGTAAAAAAGTCCCAGAATCAAACACAACCAAGTTTTCGTCTGAAAGGGTAAAGTAAAATTCTGATACGTTGGTATGGGCTTGGGTGCAGGCACAAACACTTTAAAGTTGTTAAAACCCAAAGGATATAATGATTCGGCGTAACGTAAAGTATTGGCAAATACTATAAGGGTAAAATCGATTCGTCTCTGTGTCACATACGTAAATACGGCACCGTAAAATGATTCGTTGAAGTGCAAGTGGATGTATCGAAAAGTGGCATTCCGTTTTTGTACGAACGTTGTTAGGAGGTTTCCCACGACTCCTCCCGGAGTCACATGACCCGACTTAGCTCTGTGCCAGACCATATGCGGAAAACCTCCAGATCGATGAGTCTTAAATGCATGACCGTTCAAATCCAGGACTTTATCTGGAAATAAGTAATTTAAGTTCATATCAATCTCAATGATTTTAAAACCCTCGTAAGGCTTGCAAGTGAGCAAAGTTGGCGGTGACCGTGATCCCGTTAGTATTATAACAATAACGTTCAGTAAACCAGCGGAAAAGCAGCGTCTGAACAGACCACTGATTTGGTACTTGGTACTTTTCGTCTCAACTAAAATCAAGTAGGAGTATTGGCGACGTTGTAGTAATCGAAACGTACTTTGCAGAATTCTCTCTTTAAGTCGAAAATGGTCCAAGAAAACGACGTACAGTAGATTACGTCCAAAATTGTGTAACAAAATAGGAGTTTCTGTCATTAAGTTGTGCTGCCATGGTGGATTCGATTTGTCTATATAGTGAATAACTGCAACACTGGCATTATCCTGCAGACTCCGAGACACACTGACTGCTGTTGAGTTTCCGGTCGAGACTATAACAAGCGTTTCCAGATGGTAAAGATGCATGGTCCGCAAAATGATTTGATGCAGAATATCCGTACTCTCAATAAATCCAAACTGACTTGTCAGTAAATAAATTGTAAGATGCACAAGTGTCATTTTCATTGAAATGTAAGCCACAGGATAACACCACCACTGCTGGATCAGTCGCAGACTTCAACTGTTCAGATTACGAAAGCTTCAAAAACTGAATGGAAAACAATAAATTACGATTGGGAAACGTTCCGAATTTCCAATATATTTGGAAAATTAGATAAAATTAGTGAAAGGTATATTAAGTGCATACCTACTTTAAGGGAACGACGCATCGTATTTCCGAATAGAATCAATCATACTAATAATCATCATCAGTTGAAGGACACCAATCTCATTTCATTTGGCTTAATAACAATTATTAAAATGATTATTATTATTGGTACCACACGCACATTTGTTTGATTAGTTTACTGAATCAATTCAATTCAATTTTAAATTTTAAATTTTAAATTTTAAATTTTAAATTTTAAATTTTAAATTTTAAATTTTAAATTTTAAATTTTAAATTTTAAATTTTAAATTTTAAATTTTAAATTTTAAATTTTGAATTTTGAATTTTGAATTTTGAATTTTGAATTTTGAATTTTGAATTTTGGATTTTGAATTTTGAATTTTGAATTTTGAATTTTGAATTTTGAATTTTGAATTTTGAATTTTGAATTTTGAATTTTGAATTTTGAATTTTGAATTTTGAATTTTGAATTTTGAATTTTGAATTTTGAATTTTGAATTTTGAATTTTGAATTTTGAATTTTGAATTTTGAATTTTGAATTTTGAATTTTGAATTTTGAATTTTGAATTTTGAATTTTGAATTTTGAATTTTGAATTTTGAATTTTGAATTTTGAATTTTGAATTTTGAATTTTGAATTTTGAATTTTGAATTTTGAATTTTGAATTTTGAATTTTGAATTTTGAATTTTGAATTTTGAATTTTGAATTTTGAATTTTGAATTTTTAGTTGCTTTGATAAACACACATTAATTCATGTTTTCGTGAAATTGGTGTAAAAAAAAAGTTAATATGAGCGAAGGGTATAAAAATATCCTTTGTGTGATAGTCTTATTCTGAGAGGAATCAATTATTATCATCTTGATCGAAGAAATGGTATCGGCGGGATTCTATAAATGCGGGATTTTAAAATGGATAGGTTTAGTAATGTCGGGATAATGTAAACCGGGATTTTTTGTAGAAAGCGGGATTATGAACCGCCGGGATTCATTTTTTGGGATGATGTACATATATGCCTATGCCTATACTTTTTTAACGACACGGCTCCTGACAAATTTGAAGTCTAGCTTGGAGTTGTAGTGTGCCGCCGTGTCACTTTGCTAAAAGTTACGGCTAAACACTTCATCCCCAGGTGTGAATTCAACCTGTATAGAGCGCGTGTTGTAGTAAGCAAAGTTTTTGACATGCGCCATTTTCAGATTTTCTTGTACTTGTTGCCGGAAAAGCGACAGCTTATCGCTTGAACAAGCCACGGCAGTTGAATCCTCCAGTAAAGCCAGCTTCTGCACCATGGATTGGCCACACTCGGCGCGATATGGTGTCGTCTCAATGGCGGCATGATGCGCACATCGCAACGCACAATTGATTGCGGAAAGTCTTTCATCCCAATTCTACCGATCTGGATCGATTAACGCCCGAATGGCTGCCACGATGGAGCAGTTGAGCGCTCCGGAGCATACGCTTGCGGCGAATATCAATCCGGTGAGTGCATTCGCCGGATGGAGAAATCCCCCTCTGAGAAAACGTCCTTGTCAGTAAACACCGAAGGTCCAAACAGTCCGAAGGACCGGAAGATAAGGCCGAAAGGCTAGGTGCTCCCCTGACGGTATACCCGTAGATGGTAAATTTTTCCCTTTGTGATACCAGCAAGTCTACCAAAGCACTAAACCACTGTCGGATTGATATACGGGATTGATATTCGCCGCAAGCGTATGCTCCGGAGCGCTCAACTGCTCCATCGTGGCACACAAAGGGACAAGTTTACCATCTACGGCAGGGGTTCCCAACCTTTTTCAATACATGCCCCCTTGGAAGGTTAGCCGAATCTCCCGCCCCTAACGAAATTTTCCCTCAAAAACGGAAGAAGGCATCTTTCAGCTCATTATTTTTCTTTTGTTAAGAATTCGCCACGTTGACAAATAATAAGAGAACATTTGTATCGTTGGAAAAATCTCACAGAGATTTTGGACTAATCAGATCTGGTTTCTATTTTCGCAATTTAAATTTATGAGCAGTTCCAAAGCTTACATTTAGCTCATCTGAATATTGAATTGATTCCACACTTAAACTATAAAAGAAGGCTTCAGTGGGCGGGCGATTCATCACACCATAGCAACGTTTAAGTTTGACTGATACATGGGTGTAGCCAGGATTTCAGTCAGGGGGGGGCAAGCCCAAAATTTTTTTCAAAATCATGCTTTTCTTAGCAGTTGAAACTTCCGGTCGCAGAAATATTATAAGCAAATTTTAGAGTAGCCTGGCTTGTGGTTGGATTGATGCACAGGGTCATGCATTCCACACTTACCGTGAACGAATTCATTTTATGGTGTTTTTCGAACTCACGACGTACGTGACGGACTATTATGTCGCTCAGATTGTAAACAAGTACCCATTTATGGGGATAAATAACATTACTGAGCATGCTGTTGATCTCAACACCTCAACAAAACAGCAGTTTAGATCTTGGAAATTATGTATGTCACTCACACATCTGCGGCCCTAGTTTACTGGTAGACTGCATGTTATATCTTTTTTCTCATTGCTAATTTTAGAGTCAAATTTTTAAAATGGAGATGAGAATGATTTTCTTCTGCGTTCTGATTACATTCAACTGGCCTCCAATATCTGCCTTTCAGAGCGTAGTTTGTCTATTTTCAGTGCATTTTCTGCATCTCGGACTGCATATTCCACTTACGAAATCAGTTTGTTTCGTCTGTCACTTTCATCTTAGCAAAGTAGCATCATCAGAATATTTATAAATCCTTATTGATTAAAATATGGTTACCGGTTTTAATAAGATTTCCTCTAAATTTATCAAAGTATTGACAGTGGCTCAATTTTATTGCTGATATGATTAGAAAATAAATTTTGATTTAATAACTTGAAAGACCCGCTCTGTGGCTCACTTGGTTGAGTCGCACTCTACGATGCTAGTAATCTAGAAGTCCGGAGATCGAATTTCGGCGTGTTCCAAAATTTCCGTACATGTTCGGAGAGGAAATATATAGTGCTTGCAACATTGCACTCCGAAATGATATGCAATGTAACGTTGACTCGATATTGCCTATAAACGGCTAAGTTAACGCACCATGACCCCACAAGGGGCTATACGGTACTGACAGGGCCGGATTTCCCATAAGGGCAACCCGGGCAGCTGCCCGGGGCGGCAAATTTTTGAAACTCGCTTTCTCGCGAAAATATTAGCATTCACAACTCGAAAAAAGTTTAGAATTAGAGATATCATAGTTGACAGTGAAAGTGTTATTTGGCTCTTTTATTTCTATACTACTTTGTCTTATCATATGATGAGATATCATGCATCCAGACCGGATTTCCCATATTCCCCCAATTTTAAAGGCGGCATATTTCTGAAACTTTTATCCATTGAATAATGTTGTGTGAAATATACACATTTCGTTATTTTAGGAGGCAGTTTAAATACATGAACAAGTAAAATTAATTTTTCATCTAGATAGAGTCTCAAAAACTTAAATATCACTGAAAAATTATAATCTTCAGTTGATTTGCTTTTTTACAATGTCTGCGGTGAAAAATATTTAGAGCTCGGTCAAAATAATTAAAGAAGCAGGCGGCGACAACTTTTTTTTAATCATCTCAAACCAGTGGAGCTTGTTTGTAGACGGAGAGGTTTCTAAAATTATGGTAATGATGTTGTAACCGGCACAGACCATCGACGACACTGGTGAAGAGACAAGAACACATTTTTTTTTTGAAAATTTGCAACGAAATGCCTGGCTTCATACATATTTCATTTTAAAGTTTTTCCTATTATAACTTCTTGGTCTGGGCGGGGCTTTACATTGCATATAGAGGACTGTATATAATGTTGCAAGCACTATAGATTTCCTGGACCACGCCGAGATTCGATCTCAGGACCTCTAGATTACTAGCATCGTAGAGTGCGACTCAACCAAGTGAGCTGCAGAGCGTGGGAGAAGTAACATACACTCGGAACCAAGAACACAGGACACTTTTACTTTTTTTTAGTTCTACCCTATTATAACGAAAGGTCTTTCTTGACCACCTTAACCACCAATAATCGGATCTGTTCCCTGGATCCACTTTCTTTTTCCTGGTATAACATATCCCACCTCCTTCCGGAAACTGAAATTTTGGGGCTGGTTTCATTAAGTATTTAAAACGGCCATTTCTGGGGCTGTAGCTGGAGAATGGTTGTGACTAAGAGAAAAACGACTTAATATCCATTATTTGGAAGTCGAGACCTTTCGATTGACTTCAATTTCACTAAACATTACGGAAATTCATCCCGTACTGAAAACAATCAATTTAGTGGGCTCTAGCGGGAGAACGGACTCCAAGGACTATCCGCTCCTCCATTCTGAACATTAGCTTTGATTAGAAGTTCAATCCAAATACTTTTCTAAGAATTAAATTAACTGCAATTTTCACTGAAGTTCTGCTACTTCCAGAAACGCCGAAAACCAACGTACGTTAAAAAAAATTAAAATTGTACACCGCCCATGAATGCGACTGATCTATTTTCAGCTAAAACTAGTGACGAAGGGCGGCAACTCGACTACTGCCCAGGGGCGCTACAGAGGGTAAATCCGGCCCTGTGAGAAGAAAAATAAGAACTTGAAAGACACTGAAATATGAGACCCGTTCTTTACAAGGTCCTTAACCATGGAAAAAGTAAATAAATAACAGGCGCGACAATCCAACATTGGACTAAGGCCGCAGGATGTGTTAGTGACATCCTATTTCCAAGATCTTATCTGCTTTTTCTTGAGGTAATGAGATCAGCATCACGCTCAGCAGTGTTATTTATCCCCATAAATGGGTACTCGTTTAACATCTGAGTGAGATCATAGTCCGTCATAAGCTCGTGAGTTCGAAAATCACCATGGATCACGATGAGATTCAAATTCATGACCCTGTGCACCGAAGGTGCGCGAACTAACCGCGAGACTAGCCAGACTACAGACCATGGAAGGTAATGCTTATTTTTAGTACGGAAAGGTCATGCTTCGTCGATTCGACGACGCTCAACTTTGAAGCCTCATACAAATCACCCTTTCTCAAAATATTTATAAAATTTGACAGATTTTCAATCGTTAGTTTATTTAGACTGGAAAACATCGATTTTGGAGCCGATTTTTATGAGTTCGAAATGTAATCTTCCTAAAATGAGGAAGAATTTTTAGCCATTTTCCTGATTTGTCCTACTTTTGTCCTAGTAAATATTTATTCCATAATTTAAAAAAATATAGGTCCCACATTTCAAAAATAAACATATTTGTTACGAGCTAGTTGTCGACAACCAGCCATAAGAAATACTGGAGTTCTAAAAGTTACACAAAGTTCATCCTCCGACGTTTCGACGATGCCAATTTCCAAAAATCCAACTTACCCTGCTTACTTCGTCTAGCCGCAATGTACCATATATCGGCACTGTAAGTGCTGTACGAAAACTTAGCTCCAAATAATGAGAATTGTTACGAAAAATGGGATAAATTTGATGATGCGTAGTCGATTCGACGAAGCATGACCTTCCAGGGCTAACAAAGCAAAGCTGTATACCATTTGCCACCCTTTCAGATGAAAATAAGTTGAATTCCACTAACTTCCCGAAGGGACCTAACGGTTGAAATTGTGTACTCCAGCTCAGAAGCCATGGGATGGAATATGGGATCCACGCAGCCACAGTAGCACACTCACACTTCCTGACTGCAAACTGTCCCGATCATGGCTTCTCCGGCGGCATTTGGAGTGGTAGAAAAGGCATTTGCTGCGTCAGCAGCAGAACATTTTTGAAAATGTTGTATAGTGCAGCGATTTTTTTACTACATCGATGAGGATTTTTTTACCATCTTCATTGACCAGGGGGGGGGGGGCGACCGCCCCTCCCTGCCCCCCCTGGCTACGCCCATGGACTGATACGAAGTTAAGAAAACGTAGCAGCCGTAGCGGCCGCAGCTGAATTAAATATTTTCGGAGAGCTAGATTTATATATAACCCTACTACATTGGGTCAAGAATTGAGGCCGCATGATCATGATCATAAGACGGTTAAATGTTGCCTGAAGATGCGGCATTAGACCGAAAACTCATTTTCCCTGGCGAGGTCAATTTTTTGGCTCAGTGGTGCGTCTACAAGCAAAATTTAAGTCATTGAGTGACTAGATGTATTTTATGAAGCACCATTTCAATTTCATTCAAGTTTAACGGTAGTGCACTCCTGGTTTTTCCCTCGGTCTATATTCCTAAAATAATCTCAGCGATCATTATCAAACAGACTTTGGGCAGAGGCTCCTCGCTAATATATTGTGGTTGCAGCGATTTAGAAATTTTGTTCATGATTTAAAGAATTTTACCAGCTCATGGCCGTTGTAATATAACCCATGACATAAACACTCGAGTTGATCCCACGCCCCCCTTGGCCAACCGTCACGCCCCACTAGGGGGGCGCGCCCCACCGGTTGGGAAGTCCTGATCTACGGGTATACCGTCAGGGGAGCACCTAGCCTTTCGGCCTTATCTTCCGGTCCTTCGGACTGTTTGGACCTTCGGTGTTTACTGACAAGGACGTTTTCTCAGAGGGAGATTTCTCCATCCGGCGAATGCACTCACCTTCAGGAACCCAATCCCGGGTTGCATCACCAGCTCGATGTCTCGGGTAACAACCTACAGCCACCACGAGCCCAACACCTTGCTGGGCAAGGACCATGGTCCCCTGGGCACACCCATCCCCATGGTACACTATTCGCTAAAGACTTCTCTGTAGCAGGTGTGATCTTCCTTCGGCCCCCTATTGGTTAAGCCTCACGTATACAATTCAGATGTGCATCTCCCAGGCTCGTTGAACCTGTGACTACGAGCCTGTGCAGACTCGTAGCGCTGCTTTTCACATCCGGGCGGCCCCTTCAGTTTACTAGTCAGCAATGCGTTTCGGGCCGTGTGGTCATCAATCCAAAAACTAGTCAGATATAGGCGCGAAGGCATCTTCCACCCAGGCCATTCTCCCTGACTAGCTCCTTCGAGGCTCGGGTTATGTGAAGCCGCCAGCTCCGAGGCTCACACGATTAAGCGTAATGGTGCCGATCATGCGCTCTGGTGAGCAAGTCTGGCCGCAGCTCCTCCGGGATCAAGAGCTTGCAGGAGGATTGCTCCTGCAGCTCATCTCCGGTCGCGTTCTCAGTTCGATTGTACACGAATCCATCAGATACCTTTAAATCCGGGAGCTCATCTTGGTGCTCGGTTTAATGTGATCGATAAAGTCGATATAACCTTTCGCATTGTGTACGCTGGCAAATTGTCAGCAAATTCTTTCAGATGTACATATAATCTGACAACTTACTTCACACAACTTGATCATATAAACGAGCTAAATGCATAATATACTGAGTTTTTGGAATTTTAATAAACATCAACTTCTATAATAAAATACAATTTAGCCGAATTTCAATGATTTAAATCAAGAAGCGCTAGCGACTATAATTAAAATGATCTTGACATCAAATTCAAGTGCGTCAATTCATTAAATTTAGAATAAATTTGCAATAATCAATTCAACAATAAAAATTACAATCGACGTGATATTTCCAATTATTAAAATGAAAAACGGTATCTTTAAAATGTCTATATCAAACGGAACTGGTCCGTTCTCTTCGTTCAGTTTCGTGCCCTTCAATATATTTACCTGTTGCAGTTCCAACAAGAAATGCTCTCTCCAAAAGTTCATGAGTCCCGACTGATGAGCGAGGTGAATATGCTCATTGAAGTCTTCCATGAATGGAAAATCATATTTCACCATGACAGACGACATTGTCCAAAAAACGCTCAAGTCCGTCTCGCGAAATTTAATTTGATTTTTAATTCTTTGCACAAGTTCCAACAAGACTGAAAGTGATCCTTGCAACGCTATAGCTTGCGCATTATCCAACGACATTACGATTTCTACAATTTTGTTCATCTTCGCTCCCCGAAATAAGGCTGAATATTTTTGTATGTCAGACGAAGCATACGCATAATTGAAAAGAATGACTTTAATATTCTCTTCGGTGTAGATTTTCAAACCGGCATTTTCAATATCACTCCAAGTTCGTATTTCATGCTCGTAGGCAGGCATAGTGAGAAACGTGGTCAAAAATGCCAAATATAGATTTGATATTATGAATCCAAAAATGAACAATTGCAAATAGAATACCGCTGTTCTAGGATTGCTTCCGTTGAACTGAGCATCTACTGACAAATTGATTATCACGCAGAGAGCAGTCAAAAGAGCTCGCGGCAGGTCGTGTTCGTTGGCAACAACAATTAAAACGACATAAATGATAAATGAAATGTAAAAAAGTCCCAGAATCAAACACAACCAAATTTTCGTCTGAAAGGGTAAAATAAAATTCTGATACGTTGGTATGGGCTTGGGTGCAGGCACAAACACTTTAAAGTTGCTAAAACCCAAAGGATATGATGATTCGGCGAAACGTAAAGTATTGGCAAATACTATAAGGGAAAAATCGATTCGTCTCTGTGTCACATACGTAAATACGGCACCGTAAAGAGATTCGTTGAAGTGCAAGTGGATGTATCGAAAAGTGGCATTCCGTTTTTGTACGAACGTTGTTAGGAGGTTTCCCACGACTCCTCCCGGAGTCACATGACCCGACTTAGCTCTGTGCCAGACCATATGCGGAAAACCTCCAGATCGATGAGTCTTAAATGCATGGCCGTTCAAATCCAGGACTTTATCTGGAAATAAGTAATTTAAGTTCATATCAATCTCAATGATTTTAAAACCCTCGTAAGGCTTGCAAGTGAGCAAAGTTGGCGGTGACCGTGATCCCGTTAGTATTATAACAATAACGTTCAGTAAACCAGCGGAAAAGCAGCGTCTGAACAGACCACTGATTTGGTACTTGGTACTTTTCGACTCAACTAAAATCAAGTAGGAGTATTGGCGACGTTGCAGTAATCGAAACGTACTTTGCAGAATTCTCTCTTTAAGTCGAAAATGGTCCAAGAAAACGACGTACAGTAGATTACGTCCAAAATTGTGTAACAAAATAGGAGTTTCTGTCATTATGTTGTGCTCCCATGGTGGATTCCATTTGTCTGTATAGTGAATAACTGCAACACTGGCATTATCCTGCAGACTCCGAGACACACTGATTGCTGTTGAGTTTCCGCACGAGACTATAACAAGCGTTTCCAGATGGTAAAGATGCATGGTCCGCAAAATGATTTGATGCAGAATATCCGTACTCTCAATAAATCCAAACTGACTTGTCAGTAAATAAATTGTAAGATACACAAGTGGCATTTTCATTGAAATGTAAGCCACAGGATAACACCACCACTGCTGGATCAGTCGCAGACTTCAACTGTTCAGATTGCGAAAGCTTCAAAAACTGAATGGAAAACAATAAATTACGATTGGGAAACGTTCCGAATTTCCAATATATTTGGAAAATTAGATAAAATTAGTGAAAGGTATCTTAAGTGCATACCTACTTTAAGGGAACGACGCATCGTATTTTCGAATAGAATCAATCATAATAATAATCATCATCAGTTGAAGGACACCAATCTCATTTCATTTGGCTTAATAACAATTTTTAAAATGATTATTATTATTGGTACCACACAAACATTTGTTTAATTAGTTTACTGAATTTATTAAGGAAGAATACCATATTAAACGATCAATTCAATTCAATTTTAAATTTTAAATTTTAGATTTTCAGTTTTAAGTTTTCAGTTTTCAATTTTCAATTTTCAATTTTCAATTTTCGATTTCCAATTTCCAATTTTCAATTTTCAATTTTTCAATTTTCAATTTTCAATTTTCAATTTTCACTTTTCACTTTTCAATTTTCAATTTTCAATTATCAATTTTCAAATTTCAATTTTCAATTTTTACTTTCCAATTTTCAATTTTTCAATTTTCAATTTTCAATTTTCAATTTTCACTTTTCACTTTTCAATTTTCAATTTTCAATTTTTCGTCCCCTGAGCGCTGCCGTTTTGATTTACCCTTGACTGCAGAACTTTGGCTGGAACCGGCCCCCGAACTGCCCGAAGTCGGTTTGCCTAAGGGCGGTTTTTTGCCCGAAAGCAAAATATTACTTCTGGTCTTACCCACAGGTAATTTACGCGCAGCGGGTTGCTCCGAAGGGAGCTTGGCACTAGGAATGCTGGCAGAATGGGCCTGCTGCGCGAAAACCGCGGAGGGCTGGATGCCATTACCCTTGGGAGTGGAATCGGTTTTAGGAGAGTCCGAGGCCTGACTGAGGCTCAGATTCTCCATAGATGTGCTCAAGGTTGCCCTTTCTCACTGGGACTGATCTTTAAGATCGGAGTTTTGATAGTTGCTGTTGCTAGTTGAAACTGGGGGGGGGGGGGCGCCTAGTACCTCGAGTCCACCGCTTACGATCACATATCAATCCCTGTGACCACTCGGCCATCGGCACGGTTTTTACACCTTGGCTTGGGGCTGGAAGCTCTTAGTTCGCTGCGTTTCAATTCTGGTCAGTGTGTGAGTATGTGTCCTATCCTAAAGTTGTCCAATTGTCCGTCAGTCTGCAGCGTTAAGCTCCCGCACCGCATCAAAGTGTCACCCTCGCGGGGGAGACTCCTTATTTATACTTAAGGGAACCTTTAAGGGATTCCTTATTCATTTGAAGGTTCATAGTTTTTTTTATATACTTAAAAAATTAATTTGAGTTTGCCTGCTACTAGATTTTTTTTTTATATATTTGTTTGTCACTATAATTATTTTATTGAATGTGGCAATGCCTTTATAAGTGATCTTAAGCATTCCCTTAAGTGACGACAATGAATTCCGCACTGAGTCTAGAAGTTGTTACGACTGATTTTGAATAGTTGCTATTTTGAAACTGCATTTAATCGTATCAGATTGTTTCGTTAATACTGGCAATATGTAGTGGTAGTGCGTTGATTGTTTTCGAAATCTAATTAAATCTAATTTTCGAATTTACATTTTGTAGTCAAGGGGATGACGGTAGCATGGGACCAATTGGTAGCACACGTATGCCGGATGCAGTAACGCAACATACGTGTATGAGATCTTCAACTGATTATGAATTAAGTCTAATTTTAAAGGAAATACTTTTTATAACCGATCAGGTAAGTTTCGAATTAATTTTTTAAATTTATCCAACAACAAAAAAAAAACAAACGATGTAGTTATACCTTATATGATGCCTTTTCACCATTTACCAGCAATTTCGTTTGTATGTCTTGCCTTAATTATAAACCAAAAATACCTTATTATACTCCTATACTCTTGCATCTTACACTTATAGTTCTATACTTTATTTTTAAATATTATAAATATAATACAGTATAATACTCGTATCCACACATTTTTTATGCTACGTAGAATAGAGCCAAACATTTTTTTTTGGAATCTTGATATTGTACAACAAAATATCCATATGCATTTTTATCCTATTAAAAACACTTTTTATTCAACAATATCCAAACAAAAATATTTATTTTTTTCTATGTAAATAAATTTTGCCTTCCGTTTTATGTTGGTAATAGAAAAGGTTTGTTACCTATAGACTAATGACAGTCAATCGTATACTGTCATAAGCAATAAAATAATAAAAATTATATATATTTATATACAGGGTGTCCGGAAACTGCCGCATAAACGCACCAGATTATGATTCCTCAGTTGATTTACAGCCAAAAAGTTGTACGGAACATACCCCCTCAGCTTAACCTTTTAGCTGCCACAGGCATTTAAAGATTTTTGAAAAAATCATTTTCTTGCACGACTTAAAGCCTAATATCTCCACAACCAGACCAGGCAGAATAGTGAAATAAAATGATTATTACAGCCAACAAATTTACCTGTGAAATGAAATTAACCACACTAAAATCGGATAAGAGGTTTGGTTTTTACAGAGCTCCAAAGTCAAATTTGCGTGATTTTACCCAAAAACAATAATTTTTTCCATCTCAATTTTCTCCAACTTCTGCCAAGGTGAGGTGCTTGTACGATTCTTTTAAAAATTGGCGCATAGTCCTACGATCATATCTTTCTTACATCATTTTATTCTAGCTCCATTATTTCTAATAGTTTTAGTACCATAAGTGCAGAAAACTAGGGTTAATTTTGGCTCTATTTCGACATACTTTGAATAGATTTTACCAATTGCAGATCTTTAGGGGCAGTGTGAATTGAATTGTATTGAATTCGAGCTAAAATTAACCCCAGTTTTCTACACTTAACGTATAAAAACTGTTAGAAGTAATGGAGCTTGATCAAAATGATGTAAGAAAGATATGATCGTGAGACTATGCGCCAATTTTTAAAAGAATCGTACAAGCACCTCACCTTGGCAGAAGTTGGAGAAAATTGAGATGGAAAAAAAGATTGTTTTTGGGTCAAATCACGCAAATTTGACTTTGAAGCTCTGTAAAAACCAAACCTCTTATCCGATTTTAGTGCGGTCAGTTTTATTTTACTGGTAAATTTGTTGGCTGTAATAATCATTTTATTTCACTATTCTAGCTGGTCAAGCTTCGGAGATATTAGACTTTAAGTCGTGCAAGAAAATGATTTTTTCAAAAATCTTCAAATGCCTGTGGCAGCTAAAGGGTTAAGCTGAGGGGGTATGTTCAGTACAACTTTTTTGCTGGAAATCAACTGAGGAATCATAATCCAGTGCGTTTATGCGGCAGTTTCCGGACACCCTGTATAAAAAAAAAAAAACAAAAACAAATATATTCCTCCTCCTCCCCCCTATTCGCTTCGCCATTATTATATCATCGTGAACACCCGCACACAAAACAACCGCAGCTCCGGAAAGAAGACGAGGAGAATGATATAGCCAATGATTGGAAATTTGCCGCTATGGTTGTTGACAGACTGTCCCTAATCATATTCACAATGTTCATAATATTAGCTACAATAGCTGTACTATTTTCAGCACCACATATTATTGTCTCGTAGCCATATGAGAGAGGTTATTGTTATTGGTTTTATCATAAAATCAATTTGTTAATTATTAAATTAATATCGAAAATTTTTAAATGAATAAAAAAAAATGATAAACAAAAAAAATTAAATAAATAAATTTATTAAAAAAAACATACGAAAAAATGGAACAAAAAATAGAAAACACAAGAAAACCCAATCAGTTTTTTTAAGTAAACACACACACCCATAAACACACAACTGAAGAGATACAGAGACGTCGAAAAATTCACTAAAGTAACTATCAAACAAAATCCTATGAAAATTGCTCAGATAAAAGAAATTTTTCAATAAAACATTTTACATATATACACACTACTAATAGACAAAATGCAGACTTTTTTTAGAAAAAAAAAAAAACATTGGGAGCAGATTAATATTTAAAAAATGCAAAAAACAACTCTGAAACACGCAAACGAAATAAGAAAGCACAAATTACCGAAAATTGAATATAAAATGAATATATACAATACCTACGAATTTGTACTTAGTTTTTTATATGAAGAAATCAGTAAAATAAGCAAATTCAGGTTGGGTGCTCATGGTGGACGTACTGTTCTGTCCGGTTGTCTTTGAAACTTATCAAATTTTCGTAGGGTAATTTACCTAAATAACGATTAAGAAATTATGATGATGTCAGTATTTTATTAATAGCGCAAAAATGTGAGAAAAATAGCCACAAAAAAATCATGTATAGTTTCAAATGTTTCAGGAATATATAGGGACACGTTCCATTATTGTTAGCCTGTAAAAAGTCCATTCGAATTCGAGTGCCGCGGGGGCAGAAGGTGGATCTAAAATTGCTAATCGTGTTCAAAAAGCGTATGCAGCAAAATTAAAGAATACAAAATTCTCTTTGGAATGGTACTAAAAGTTATTATCTATCGTCAATCGATTATGCCATTATGTTTTTTTTTGTTGTATAAAATTTATCAGGATAATACCTAAGTGTGGATTTTTAGATTTTTAATTAAATGTGCTCACATCTTTGGCAATCACTTGGACACAACCTTAGAAATCTGTCTGTCCCAAAGGGAGTCTACACCATGTATTCACGGAGAACTGCTTAAAAGTTTGTGTTGCTGCAAATGCTAACTACGGGTCAATACAGGGCCGGATTAAGTTTCCAAGGCCCCCACGGCCAGAAAGCAAATTGCTACCCTCCGCCAATGGATTTCATGAAGGCTTACGGCGAATTTTGGAAGGGAAACTTTGACCCTACCTGGACCTTTCATTTTTTTAGCTGTAGAGTGCAAGTGTTTTCGGTAAATAAGACACAGTAGAAAAAAATTAGGAAAGTAGGTACTCATTAATGTAATTTTTAGTAAAAGTCATTAGGTGCCTAAAAAGTGGTAAGGTTGTGGTAGTGGTGACATAGCCCGTTATGAAAAAATAAAAGCCATTTCAGCCTTCTAGGAGGTTTAATTTTGTTTTAAATATGAATAGCAAAAGAGAGTGTCTCCTTAGATGAGTTATACTTCTTTGAAGGAAATTTACATTCGTAAGGATCACAAAAACATATTTTTCACCATTTTGGGGGTATTTTAGGTGACTGGCAGTTGAAAAAATTAGGAGTATTAAAGCATTAAAGCATTTAACGTAAATTCACGAGTTAGTTAATTGTTAAACCTATAAACTCCTCAAGGCCTCCTATACAAATGGGCACTGCGCTTGTTAAAAGCCAATACTTTACGAAGATGTTTTCTACTCCTAGTCTAACCACGGCTGATGGATAGTCAGTACGCGCGCCGTTCGGAGTGAATGCATCTGGCAGAACTGCGCGTCAAGGATAAGTCCTAAATTTTGAATGCGCATTTGCATTACAATTTAAGGTGATGGTGGTGCAGGAATATGCACCGTACCTAAAATATGCAAATAGTCATCCACGAGTTATAAAAGAGCAATAGTCGTTCATCGATCAACGCAACAGTCGCCCCGTGTAATACAATTTACAAATTTGAATTTTGAATTTTGAATTTTGAATTTTGAATTTTGAATTTTGAATTTTGAATTTTGAATTTTGAATTTTGAATTTTGAATTTTGAATTTTGAATTTTGAATTTTGAATTTTGAATTTTGAATTTTGAATTTTGAATTTTGAATTTTGAATTTTGAATTTTGAATTTTGAATTTTGAATTTTGAATTTTGAATTTTGAATTTTGAATTTTGAATTTTGAATTTTGAATTTTGAATTTTGAATTTTGAATTTTGAATTTTGAATTTTGAATTTTGAATTTTGAATTTTGAATTTTGAATTTTGAATTTTGAATTTTGAATTTTGAATTTTGAATTTTGAATTTTGAATTTTGAATTTTGAATTTTGAATTTTGAATTTTGAATTTTGAATTTTGAATTTTGAATTTTGAATTTTGAATTTTGAATTTTGAATTTTGAATTTTGAATTTTGAATTTTGAATTTTGAATTTTGAATTTTGAATTTTGAATTTTGAATTTTGAATTTTGAATTTTGAATTTTGAATTTTGAATTTTGAATTTTGAATTTTGAATTTTGAATTTTGAATTTTGAATTTTGAATTTTGAATTTTGAATTTTGAATTTTGAATTTTGAATTTTGAATTTTGAATTTTGAATTTTGAATTTTGAATTTTGAATTTTGAATTTTGAATTTTGAATTTTGAATTTTGAATTTTGAATTTTGAATTTTGAATTTTGAATTTTGAATTTTGAATTTTGAATTTTGAATTTTGAATTTTGAATTTTGAATTTTGAATTTTGAATTTGAATTTTGAATTTTGAATTTTGAATTTTGAATTTTGAATTTTGAATTTTGAATTTTGAATTTTGAATTTTGAATTTTGAATTTTGAATTTTGAATTTTGAATTTTGAATTTTGAATTTTGAATTTTGAATTTTGAATTTTGAATTTTGAATTTTGAATTTTGAATTTTGAATTTTGAATTTTGAATTTTGAATTTTGAATTTTGAATTTTGAATTTTGAATTTTGAATTTTGAATTTTGAATTTTGAATTTTGAATTTTGAATTTTGAATTTTGAATTTTGAATTTTGAATTTTGAATTTTGAATTTTGAATTTTGAATTTTGAATTTTGAATTTTGAATTTTGAATTTTGGAATTTTGAACCATTAACTTGGTTTATGAAACTATATATTTGGGATTGGTAGTCGATCAACATTTAAGATGGAACAAACATGCAGACCACATCAATAAAAAAATGAGACAGTCCTTTTTTATATTAAATGCGATCAATAATTTCCTGTCTATTGATCAAGTCAAAACAATTTACTTTGCCTTGATACAGTCAGTTCTTCAATATTGTATAGCGGCTTGGGGTGGAACTTACGATATACACCTGGAAAACATAAATGTGACCCAGCGTCAAATATTGAAAACCATATTTTCGCTTCCGCGTTCGCATTCCACTTCGGACCTGTATGGATCGGGAAAGATACTCTGCCTAAAGCAATTATATATCAAATCAGCGCTATGTTATACCTACAAAAAGCAAAACATAACATCTCTGCAGAATAGAAATACACGCTTTAATAACAGAAGGATGCAAGTTCCACTGTGTCGCAAAACACATACCCAAAAATATATATCCTTTCTGGGGCCTAATAGTTTTAATGTATTGCCTGCTGAAATACGAAATATCGTATAACTTATTCAAATTTAACGTTAAAAAGTGGCTTCTTAATTTAAACTACGATGAATTCTTTTGCAGTTTTTATTTTCTTTAAACTATAATATTTATTTATTTATTTATTAAAAGAATATTATAACATAACTAGTGTTATAAACTCCTTAAAGTTAAAGCACTGGCAACAGAGGCCTTAGGCTTAAAATTTATTGACTAAAGTAAGCTGTCATAAGAAATTCAATATTTTTTTTTAAAGTAACATATGTACGTATGGGCAATGTTATTATATATAATAATATTTTACAGGAGAGACTCGCTAGTTTGAACCTTCTATAATTTGAACATCCAATAATTTGAACGCTCATCTAGCAACATTACGTCTCTTATAGTTTGAACTTTTCAACGAAATAACTCCCTCTATAATTTGAACAAGTTTTTATTTGTGTTTTTCTAGCATATAACTCGGGGAATCACTTGATTAGCAATGAATTAGTACTATCCGAACAGGTAATGATTCTGTATTGATATGAATATGTTTAGTCGTGTCTTAAATTTTGTATTCAAATTTTTAATAGCCCGTAGTGTTTATGTGTTAAAATGAATATACATAGAAAGTGTCTCAAACAAATAAATAAATAAATTTTGCGTAACTTTTTTCGAAAATGTGTAAAACCATTTTTGTAAATATGAATTATTTATTAATTTTTGTTTCAATTTGAATCCTATTTTGTTTAATATAAATACTATACTACGAGTAGTAAATAAATACATAAAACCAAATTATGTATGCAAGTTCTTTCAATAACAAAGCTCCCCCACAAATTTGAAACCCTCGATCATTTGAACTCACTTGGTTTTAATTAGTTCAAACTATCGAGTCCCTCCTGTAATTTTATTTCAAATTAATATAACTCAGTATTCGTTTGTTATACAAAAGGAGCAATTTTCAGTTCAAATTCTTATTTTGGCCTTATTTAATAACTTAATAATAGATTTAATCCTAGATTTATTCGAAGTGTTTTCCAGTAGGGGTGTAATCTGGGTAGGTAGGTCAAATTCGGCTTTAAGATTGTTTATAAAACGGCAATCATTAAGGATATGAAACACAGAAATAGGCGAGTCCGTATTACAAAGGTGACAGAAGGGTTTTGGTTTTCGTTCCATCAGGTGACTGTGGGTCGCGAAAGTGTGGCCGATGCGTAATCTGCTTAATGTTGTAATGTGGTTGCGCTGTAACGTATTTGGAAAATCTGCTGCTTTGCCCGATGGGTTGAATTGCTTATAATTATGATTGTAGTCAGCCCATTTTAAGTATAATTTCCTTGTGATTGTGGTGTTTACTAGTTTACGGATATCTACTCGACTATACGGAAGCTGGGTGTATGTTGGTGTAAGTTGGACATTACTGGCAATTTTGTCGGCAAATTCGTTTCCCTGTATTCCAACGTGGCTGGGTGTCCACATTAGCTTAAGCTTAGTTTTGTGTTCGATGAGTTTATCACGAATAAAGGATACAGTTTGGTTCAGATTATTTACATTGCGGATTGCATCTATGCAAGATTTGCTATCTATACATATGATGAATTTCCCTGGACGAATGTGTGAAATTTTGATAGCGCTGAGTAAACCACAGAGTTCGGCCGTGAAGATGGAGTTATGGTTGGGCAGTACGCCTGTCATGATAATTTTATCCACGGAAGTGACCGCAAATGAAGTGCAATGTTCGGTCTTGGAACCATCGGTGAAAATTAGGTCCCAAGCATTTTCCACAAGTGGCATCGTTGTTGAGTAGAACATTTGGATGTATTGCTGACAGTTAGTAGTTTGCTTTCTGTGACCCATTAGGTCTTGGATAATGCTACGATTATCGGGGAGGTGCCATGGAGGATGGTTTGTCTCTTTGGCTGGAAGGATCGTTAGCGGGATGTTGAGTTCCTCTGCCATTTCTATTGTGCGGATAAGACATGATTTCAGGTTAGGTCGCGTTTTTCGGCGCAGAATTGACTTTATGTCGTTCAACAAAATCGAGTTGTTTGAATTCAAAATTTTCGGTATGAGATATCCCAACAGCTGTGTGTATCTGGTTTCAATCGATGGCACTCCCGCTTCCGCTAAAATGCATTTTATTGGGGACGATCTGAAAGTTCCAGTTGCATTGCGAATGGCGGCGTGGTAGATGGTTTCAACCTTTCGTAACTGTGTTTTTGCAACCTTCCCATAAATGGGTAAGCCGTAATCGATTTTTGATAGGATTATCGACTTTGTTATATTGATGAGGGTTTTCGGATTAGCTAAAGACTTAGAACTACTTAAATATTTAACAATGTTTAATTTGGGTCTTAATGATTTGGTAAGTTCTTTGACATGAAAGTTCCAGCTATGTTTTTGGTTGTAAGTAAGGCCAAGTATATTTAAATTAGTTACATTATTTAAATTTATGTTACTTATGTTTAATAATGGTGATGACTGATGAGCAATTGACTTTTCTGCAAATATGCATATGTTTGCATTTAGTTGGTGAAATTGTCGCACCAGAAAGCTTTGACCAATTGGAGATTTGCTCGAAAAGGCAGGTTAATTTGGATTGGAGCTCATGGGGGTTTTTATATTTGGAAAAAATATAAAGGTCGTCAGCATAGAGGCAAAAGTGAAAATGTTTAAAATCAGCTATTATTTTATTAAGTTTCTCGAATGCAATTAAAAAGAGGGTGACAGATAGTGGGGATCCCTGTGGGATTCCATTAAATATTGAAAGTGTACTTGAAAACTGATTGTTGACTTTAACTTTGCATTTTCTATTACTTAGGAAGTTTTCGATATAGCCGTATATACTTTTTCCAACTTTACAATCTTTTAAGAAGCTGAGTATCATGTGTATGCCTATCCGATCGAAGGCTTTAGTAAAGTCAATGCTGATGATAGATGCATGGTTGTGTGATGAGAGGGTGTTGCTAACGAAATGATCTATGTATAGTAGAGCATCCATTGTACCTTTGCCTCTTTGAAAGCCAACTTGGTTTTTAGACAACAGTTTATTTTTTGAAAGAAACCAGGTTAGGCGTTTTGCGACAATCTTCTCTAGAACCTTTGAAGTGCATGAAAGTAGAGAAATGGGCCTATATCCATCAATTAGGTTTGCCTCTTTACCTGGTTTTAATAGTGGAAAGATACACGCTGTTTTCCAGGCTTGTGGGATTATAGAATCCTGGAAAATTTGATTAAAGAGTTTAATCAGGCGATCTTTGAAAGATATGGAGGTGTTTTTGATGAGAGGATAAGAGATTTTGTCCAAGCCTGGTGTTTTACCATTCAGCTGTGCGAGACTAGCATTTAACTCGATCATCGTGATTGATTGCTCGATTTTTTTCGCTGAGGCTGATATTCTATCAGGAATGTAGTGTTCAACAGTAATCATTGTTTTTTCGTTAATAAAATCCGGAGAGAAGTTCCGATCGTGTGAATAATCGGACCAGGTTTTCGCAAAGAGGTTTGCAATATTGCATGCATCATCTGTAGTTGTGTCCTCATGATCTATGCTTTTTATGTTGAAGGGGATGCGGTTCCCGCTTAATTTTCTTATATTTCGCCATATTTGGGTTGTAGTGGAGTTTGGTGCTGTTTTTGAAAAAGATTGAAAAGCCAAGACCTTTGACTCCTTGCATCTACGCTTAAATTGGCTATTTGCCCGTTTATAAGCGATTAAGTTGAACTGAGAGGGGCTAGATTTAAAGCTGTTGAACGCTTTTTTCTTAATGATTTGGAGCTCGGCCAGTTCATTGCTCCACCAGGAAGTGTATTTGTGGTTGCTTTTGGGTTTTGTTAGGGGAATTGAGTTATTAGCGCTATAGATCATGGCTCTGGTTAGGTTGGCGGCTTCTCTGTTTATATTTTGGCTTGCCGACCTACTTTCACTAAATTGGTTTAGGTAGGAGCGAAATTTGTTCCAGTCCGCGTTTTCAATTTTAAACTTCGGGATGAAGTTGAATGTGCCACTATTTCGCCCTTCCATTACAGTCATTATCGGAAAATGGTCGCTACCGTGTAGGTCATCTAATCTCAACCACGAGCATTTGGGGAAAATGGAGGATGAGCAAATGGTTATATCAACGTGTGTAAGCGTACTGTGTGTGGAAAGATGAGTGGGCGAGCCGTCGTTGAGGATGCATAAGTTATTGTTCATTATTAGAGACCGGATTATATGCAAATGCATAACTACATATAAAATAAATAACAGGCGCGACAATCCAACATTGGACTAAAGCCGCAGGATGTGTTAGTGACATCTTATTTTCAAGATCTTATCTGCTTTTTGATGAGGTAATGAGATCAGCATCACGCTCAGCAGTGTTATTTATCCCCATAAATGGGTACTCGTTTAACATCTGAGTGAGATCACAGTCTGTCACAAGCTCGTGAGTTCGAAAAACACAATGGAACACGGTGAGATTCGAACTCATGAGCCTGTGCACCGAAGGTGCGCGCACTAACCGCTCGACCAGCCAGACTACATAACTACATAACTACATAAGCATTTGCATATATTGCCCATTTTACTGGATTTTTGCATATTATATTGATAATGCATTGATGATGCATATTTTCTAGTATAATTCTCGATTTGCACATTTGAAAATAGAGAAAAAGAAAGCATTACCATCAACTGCGAGTACTCAATTCTATGCCAACCTTGAGAATGTAGCATCTCCTAGTTAAAGGACTCCATCCAACTAATGAAAAGTGTACAAAGATTGAACGCTTAGCTACCCGGTATATTCGCAGAAAAACTCAAGGAAAAGTTTCACTTAATCCTTGATAACAACCCTGGAAACGAAGAAATACGTGAAATTGACAATTACATCAACGGTGCCGGCAAAACTTTACCTGGCAAAAAATCTGGTAATATGGAGCCTAAATTTAAATATTGTCCAGTGACATCGGCTGATGTTGAACGTTCCTTCTCAAATTATAACACAATTAATTGACAGGAGACATTTTGTCTTTTGTTTTACAACGGAGCATTTCCCAAGTAACAACTTCATTCCTATAATACTTCGTAAAATACTCTCTTCTAACAATAATAGGGGCGTTTTACAATGTATAACCACTGAATAACAGTCCAATAATGGCATTTGGCGCCGTTTTTTAATCCAATAGTACCTTATTGTAGCACTAAATTATGCTTCAAAAAAGGCGTACGTCATTTGCTTTATATCATCATTTTCTGTCATTAAACGAATTTGCAAAAAAAAAAAACATGAAAAACAAAATTTCCGCAGCTAGCATCGAACCCGTGTCTGTTGATTGCCCGTCCTACAGGCTACCACTCAGCCAACCTCACATATAGTCAGCATTGCTCGTAAACACTACAAATGGTTAGTTGATTCTATAGAAATGCTTGACAATTCTTTATCGAATCTTCTGCAATGCACCCTATATCAATCAGGTGACGTTGATTAAATCCACACATTTCTCAATAAAATGCAGTCAATTTCTCCGCAGAGATCACCTTAATTGGTTCCGAAGATAACAATGAGTAAGAGTTTCATGCAAGATTTCAAGGATTTCTGTTGAAAAAATTATGTATTTCAGAGCACTTCATTAGTGTCAATTCATTACAAAATCAGAAAGTCCATCCTTCTATAAAACTACGGTGAAAAATTTATTGGATGACTATAGGAATGTCACAATATAAAAATGAAACCGACTGTGCTATAGAAGAATATATGCATGTGTGTGAGTTAACTTAGAGAGACTATATTCCATGTGTGTGCTGCATCATCCAATAAACGATGTGTTGGAGTGGAGTATTTAAAGGAGTATCTTTTTTGGTTACCGTTTAGAGACAGTTTTATCTCTAAATTTATTCCATAATGATGATAGAAGCTTTCCGGAAAATGCTTCAAGGATGTTTTATCGGATCAAAATATTTATTTAAGCGATGTAACACGATAAATTGATATCGTGGTACTATATGATTGCTACAGTGTAAAGTGCTTCTTTAAAGCTAACGAATTGTTGCTTGGGTTTGAACAATATATAATCGTTAATTACTATAAACAACCAATATTTGGCTGGAACCAACTAAAATGTGTTTTCCGTGCTCTAGAGTGCTAATAAAGACTGAATAATAAGTCTTTTCTTTCATTTTATATTGCATATTTTGTCATTTTAGTTGCATATTTCAAAGGTTTATTATGCATATTTGCATGCTTATTTCAGCCTTTTTAAGTTGCATATAATCCGGTCCCTATTCATTATAAACTGGTCAATGGTCTTGCCTCGAGCGTTAAAAGAGTTTGAACCCCAGGAAGGGCTCCATCCATTTATATCGCCCATTAGTAAAGTTGGTTTTGGCAAATTGCTGAGGATATCAACGAGCTCAACAGGGTCTATTTTGTTGTTAGGTGGAATGTAGATGCAAGCTATGGAAAATTTTATTATGTTATTTATTTTCGCCGAAATACATTGAATATTATTAGGGCTATCAGAGCTAGATATTAGATGATGTGCTACGTTGGATTTAATGAGAAGGGCCACTCCCTGTTTAGCATAAGTGTTGTCAGCTGAATTGAAAAAGTAACCTTTATACTGGATTGGTGGTAGGATAGTTTGATTATTGAGTATGTGCGTTTCTTGTAGTGCTATGATGTCTGGGGAATGCTCACGGATGATCACGATCAGTTGTAGTTCGTGGTAGTTATTCCGGTAACCGTTTAAATTCCACTGGAGAATTTTTAGGACCATAACTACAGAGAATAGTAGTCTTCAACAAAATTTCTATTACGAAAAGTTGTGAAGTTATCGGCTTGATCATATTATTGGTTCCGTGTCGCTGTCATTATTGTCAAGATTAATGCAAGTTGGTTGGATTGAGGTTTCTTTTGTAGAAAAATTTGTTTTGTTTGAAGTTTGAGGTTTTGCTTGTGTGTCAAATTGTTTTGAAGAGTTTGTAGGTTCAGTCATATTCGAAGATTTTTCGTTTATATCGGGTTTTGAATTTAGTTGCGTTGCAGAGTGGTTGCTTGTTGGGGTTGCAGAAGTTTTATTAATATTAATCAAGGATTTGCCTGAAGGAGGAGAATTTAATGTGGAAATAGAGGCCGTTGCAGAGTTAATTTGTTGGGTATTGGAGTCGTTGGTTATATCAATAGAAGGTACATTTTTAATATTCAATCGTTTTTGTCGTTTTGTTATCGCATCTTTTAAATTTTCTGTAAGTGCTGGCGAGGTGTTTGCTGCATGGTTTGATTGTGGATTTGATTTTTCAATTGCAGTTCGAAAAGAGCATTTGTTGATTGTTTTATATTCAATTATTTTTTGCTTTGTAATGTATGTTGGACAGTTTTTGTTTAAGGCGGAGTGGGGCTGCTTACAGTTTGTGCAACGTATTTCGATGCAGGGAGTCGGATCATGGGCAAGTTGTGAACATACATCGCATGTATTCATACTCTTGCAAAATTTCTTGGTGTGCCCATATTTGAAGCAATTTTTACAGTGCATGGGTTTGGGAATGTAAGGAAGTACTTTAACTTTTAAGAAACCGATATTTATTTCAGTTGGGAGGTAATACTCATTAAAGCTCAAAATATGAAGAGGTGTGTTTATGACATTACCATTCACAAATTTGGTTATTTTATGGCAGTCAATCACTTTCATTTCAGCTAAACCTTCAGTTATTGCTTTGACGTCTAAATTCGTTAAGGTAGGCGCGTGAACTATACCTTTTACCGTATTCAGGCTAGTATGAAGCGAGATGTCCACATCACCCACATACGGTAGTTTTTTTGTTCTGCAAAGTCTCAGAGCAGTGGCTTCGTCTTTAACTAGAAGTAGAATATCCCCCTCGCGCGTGAACGACGTTTGTATTGGATCTGATATCAACTGGTTTATTGATTTCGATAGTACAAAAATGTTAACTTGTTTAAGCGTCGTTTCGGGGATTTTACTTTTCACTATGACAAATTTTGGGGACACTTTTTTGCATTGCGAAACTGGGTTTAGGGGCGAAAAATTAATTGGGTCAACGATTATTCGATTTTTTGGAGACCATTTTTTTGAGGGTGGGGAATTGTTTAGGTTGCTTTCTGGCGAAAGCACAGAGAAATAATTCTCGTGCTTACGCTTGCCCCCTCCGGGGTCGGAGGCCATCGTAAATGCTACGATGGATTGGAGTTATTAGAACACTTCCACTTAAACAAAGATTGTGATGTTATCGAAAAGAAAATTAAAGAAATTAAGCCGGACTAACAGTCACCAGGTAAACGAGGCGGCACTAATGGATTTGATATATGGCAAAGAGCTATCGATCGGAAAAGTATAACCTGTCACAACGAGTTCTAGGTGTCAACTGTAAACTATAATAAATAATTAATAATACATGTAATATAACAATATTAGATGTTTTTTATAAAATGTAATCAAAATTAAAACTTGATATGTAGCTTTAAATTTATCAGTCTCCCATCACAAGCATAGCTCATAGGGAGATGAAAAACACTACTAGAAATAATTGAATTGAAATGTATATTGTAAATTAAGTGTATTTTAAGGAATTGAATTTAATTGAATCTCCCGGTCCTTCGGACTGTTTGGACCTTCGGTGTTTACTGACAAGGACGTTTTATCAGAGGGGGATTTCTCCATCTGGCGAATGCACTCACCTTCAGGAACCCAACCCGGGGTTGCATCACCAGCTCGATGTCTCGGGTAACAACCTACAGCCCCCACGAGTCCAACATCTTGATGGGCAAGGACCATGGTCCCCTGGGCACACCCATCCCCGTGGTACACTATTCGCTAAAGACTTCTCTATAGCAGGTGTGATCTTCATTCGGCCCCCTACTGGTTAAGCATCACGTACAACTCAGATGTGCATCTCCCAGGCTCGTTGAACCTGTGACTACGAGCCTGTGCAGACTCGTAGCGCTGCTTTTCACATCCGGGCGGCCCCTTCAGTTTACTAGTCAGCAATGCGATTCGGGCCGTGTGGTCATCAATCCACAAACTAGTCAGATATAGGCGCGAAGGCATCTTCCACCCAGGCCATTCTCCCTGACTAGCCCCTTCGAGGCTCGGGTTATGTGAAGCCGCCAGCTCCGAGGCTCACACGATTAAGCGTAATGGTGCACCCCCCCCCCCCCACCAGGGAACACCGTTTACGTGCTCGGCCTTTAGTGACTTCCCTCCCGTAAGTTGTGGGAGGAGGTAGGTCACGCCAAGAGCCACCCGTACATAACTAGGGAGCTCGGGAACGTCATCGCCCGAATGGTCTTTGTACAGATCCTCGCCATGGCGTATCAACTGTAGCAGGGGCCTCCCTGCGCCTCTCAGGTACGTGGTGTCGCAGCTCACCAAAGATCGTTGTCCCACTACATACAGCCATTTTGGCTGATGTCACAAGGACCGACCCCCCTGCGGGGATCACAAAGGGACACATATTCTTTGACCGACTTGGCTAGTTTAGGCAATAAAATAGTGTACGAAGGCGTCTTAGTGTTTTTGTAGATACCGCCATGAGCGCTGAGCGGATGATCATGCACTCTGGTGAGCAAGTCTGGCCGCAGCTCCTCCGGGATCAAGAGCTTGCGGGAGGATTTCTCCTGCAGCTCATCTCCGGTCGCGTCAGCAAATTCTTTCAGATGTAAAAGCTGACAACTTACTTCACACAACTTGATCATATAAACGAGCTAAATGCATAATATACTGAGTTTTTGGAATTTTAATAAACATCAACTTCTATAATAAAATACAATTTAGCCGAATTTCAATGATTTAAATCAAGAAGCGCTAGCGACTATAATTAAAATGATCTTGACATCAAATTCAAGTGCGTAAATTCATTAAATTTAGAATAAATTTGCAATAATCAATTCAACAATAAAAATTACAATCGACGTGATATTTCCAATTATTAAAATGAAAAACGGTATCTTTAAAATGTCCATATCAAACGGAACTGGTCCGTTCTCTTCGTTCAGTTTCGTGCCCTTCAATATATTTGCCTGTTGCAGTTCCAACAAGAAATGCTCTCTCCAAAAGTTCATGAGTCCCGACTGATGAGCGAGGTGAATATGCTCATTGAAGTCTTCCATAAATGGAAAATCATATTTCACCATGACAGACGACATTGTCCAAAAAACGCCCAAGTCCGTCTCGCGAAATTTAATTTGATTTTTAATTCTTTGCACAAGTTCCAACAAGACTGACTGTGATCCTTGCAACGCTATAGCTTGCGCATTATCCAACGACTCTACGATTTCTACAATTTTGTTCAACTTCGCTGGCCGAAATAAGGCTGAATATTTTTGTATGTCAGACGAAGCATACGCATAATAGAAAAGAATGACTTTAAGATTCTCTTCGATGTAGATTTTCAAACCGGCATTTTCAATATCACTCCAAGTTCGTATTTCATGCTCGTAGGCAGGCATAGTGAGAAACGTGGTCAAAAATGCCAAATATAGATTTGATATTATGAATCCAAAAATGAACAATTGCAAATAGAATACCGCTGTTCTAGGATTGCTTCCGTTGAACTGAGCATCTACTGACAAATTGATTATCACGCAGAGAGCAGTCAAAAGAGCTCGCGGCAGGTCGTGTTCGTTGGCAACAACAATTAAAACGACATAAATGATAAATGAAATGTAAAAAAGTCCCAGAATCAAACACAACCAAATTTTCGTCTGAAAGGGTAAAATAAAATTCTGATACGTTGGTATGGGCTTGGGTGCAGGCACAAACACTTTAAAGTTGCTAAAACCCAAAGGATATGATGATTCGGCGTAACGTAAAGTATTGGCAAATATTATAAGGGAAAAATCGATTCGTCTCTGTGTCACATACGTAAATACGGCACCGTAAAGTGATTCGTTGAAGTGCAAATGGATGTATCGAAAAGTGGCATTCCGTTTTTGTACGAACGTTGTTAGGAGGTTTCCCACGACTCCTCCCGGAGTCACATGACCCGACTTAGCTCTGTGCCAGACCATATGCGGAAAACCTCCAGATCGATGAGTCTTAAATGCATGACCGTTCAAATCCAGGACTTTATCTGGAAATAAGTAATTTAAGTTCATATCAATCTCAATGATTTTAAAACCCTCGTAAGGCTTGCAAGTGAGCAAAGTTGGCGGTGACCGTGATCCCGTTAGTATTATAACAATAACGTTCAGTAAACCAGCGGAAAAGCAGCGTCTGAACAGACCACTGATTTGGTACTTGGTACTTTTCGACTCAACTAAAATCAAGTAGGAGTATTGGCGACGTTGTAGTAATCGAAACGTACTTTGCAGAATTCTCTCTTTAAGTCGAAAATGGTCCAAGAAAACGACGTACAGTAGATTACGTCCAAAATTGTGTAACAAAATAGGAGTTTCTGTCATTATGTTGTGCTCCCATGGTGGATTCCATTTGTCTGTATAGTGAATAACTGCAACACTGGCATTATCCTGCAGACTCCGAGACACACTGATTGCTGTTGAGTTTCCGGACGAGACTATAACAAGCGTTTCCAGATGGTAAAGATGCATGGTCCGCAAAATGATTTGATGCAGAATATCCGTACTCTCAATAAATCCAAACTGACTTGTCAGTAAATAAATTGTAAGATACACAAGTGGCATATTCATTGAAATGTAAGCCACAGGATAACACAACCACTGCTGGATCAGTCGCAGACTTCAACTGTTCAGATTGCGAAAGCTTCAAAAACTGAATGGAAAACAATAAATTACGATTGGGAAACGTTCCGAATTTCCAATACAGGGTGTCCGGAAACTGCCGCATAAACGCACCGGATTATGATTCCTCAGTTGATTTCCAGCCAAAAAGTTGTCCGGAACATACCTCTCAGCTTAACCCTTTAGCTGCCAAAGGCATTTAAAGATTTTTGAAAAAATCATTTTCTTGCACGACTTAAAGCCTAATATCTCCAAAGCTAGACCAGCTAGAATAGTGAAATAAAATGATTATTACAGCCAACAAATTTACCTGTAAAATAATAGAAATAATGGAGCTAGAATAAAATGATGTAAAAAAGATATGATCGTTAGACTATGTACCAATTTTTAAAAGAATCGTACAAGTACCTCGCCTTGGCAGAAGATGGAGAAAATTGAGATGGAAAAAATATTGTTTTTGGGTCAAATCACGCAAATTTGATTTTGAAGCTCTGTAAAAACCAAAGCTCTTATCCGATTTAAGTGTGGTTAGTTTTATTTTACAGGTAAATTTGTTGGCTGTAATAATCACTTTATTTCACTATTCTAGCTGGTCTAGCTTTGGAGATATTAGGCTTTAAGTCGTGCAAGCAAATGATTTTTTCAAAAATCTTTAAATGCCTGTGGCAGCTAAACGGTTAAGCTGTGGGGGTATGTTCCGTACAACTTTTTTGCTGGAAATCAACTGAGGAATCATAATCCGGTGCGTTTATGCGGCAGTTTCCGGACACCCTGTATATTTGGAAAATTAGATAAAATTAGTGAAAGGTATCTTAAGTGCATACCTACTTTGGGAACGACGCATCGTATTTCCGAATAGAATCAATCATAATAATAATCATCATCAGTTGAAGGACACCAATCTCATTTCATTTGGCTTAATAACAATTATTAAAATGATTATTATTATTGGTACTACACAAACATTTCTTTAATTAGTTTACTGAATTGATTAAGGAAGAATACCATATTAAACGATCAATTCAATTGAATTTTAAATTTTAGATTTTCAGTTTTCAATTTTCAATTTTTCACTTTTCAATTTTCAACTTTCAATTTTCAAAAAAAAAAAAAAAAATTTTTCCATTTTCCATTTTCAATTTTCAATTTTGAATTTTGAATTTTGAATTTTCAATTTTCAATTTTCAATTTTCAATTTTCAATTTTCAATTTTCAATTTTCAATTTTCAATTTTCAATTTTCAATTTTCAATTATCAATTGTCAATTTTCAATTTTCAATTTTCAATTTTCAATTTTCAATTTTCAATTTTCAATTTTCAATTTTCAATTTTCAATTTTCAATTTTCAATTTTCAATTTTCAATTTTCAATTTTTCAATTTTTCAATTTTCTATTTTCAATTTTCACTTTCCAATTTTAGATTTTCAATTTTTCAATTTTCAATTTTCAATTTTCAATTTTCAACTTTCTATTTTCATTTTTCAATTTTCAATTTTCAATTTTCAATTTTCAATTTTCAATTTTCAATTTTCAATTTTCAATTTTCAATTTTCAATTTTCTATTTTCAATTTTCACTTTTCAATTTTAGATTTTCAATTTTTCAATTTTCAATTTTTCAATTTTCAATTTTCAATTTTCAATTTTAAATTTTAAATTTTAAATTTTAAATTTTAAATTTTAAATTTTAAATTTTAAATTTTAAATTTTAAATTTTAAATTTTAAATTTTAAATTTTAAATTTTAAATTTTAAATTTTAAATTTTAAATTTTAAATTTTAAATTTTCCATTTTCAATTTTCAATTTTCAATTTTCAATTTTCAATTTTCAATTTTCAATTTCCAACTTCCAATTTTCAATTTTCAATTTTCAATTTTCAATTTTCAATTTTCAATTTTCAATTTTCTATTTTCAATTTTCACTTTTCAATTTTAGATTTTCAATTTTTCAATTTTCAATTTTTCAATTTTCAATTTTCAATTTTAAATTTTAAATTTTCAATTTTAAATTTTAAATTTTCAATTTTCAATTTTCAATTTTCAATTTTCAATTTTCAATTTTCAATTTTCTATTTTCAATTTTCACTTTCCAATTTTAGATTTTCAATTTTTCAATTTTCAATTTTCAATTTTCAATTTTAAATTTTAAATTTTAAATTTTAAATTTTAAATTTTCAATTTTCAATTTTCAATTTTCAAGTTTCAATTTTCAATTTTCAAGTTTCAAGTTTCAATTTTCAAGTTTCAATTTTCAATTTTTAATTTTCAATTTTCAATTTTCAATTTTCAATTTTCAATTTTCAACTTTCAATTCTCAATTTTCAACTTTCAATTTTCAATTTTCAATTTTCAATTTTCAATTTTCAATTTTCAATTTTCAATTTTCAATTTTCAATTTTCAATTTTCAATTTTCAATTTTCTATTTTCAATTTTCACTTTCCAATTTTAGATTTTCAATTTTTCAATTTTCAATTTTCAATTTTCAATTTTCAATTTTAAATTTTAAATTTTAAATTTTAAATTTTCAATTTTCAATTTTCAATTTTCAAGTTTCAATTTTCAATTTTCAAGTTTCAAGTTTCAATTTTCAAGTTTCAATTTTCAATTTTTAATTTTCAATTTTCAATTTTCAATTTTCAATTTTCAATTTTCAATTTTCAATTTTCAATTTTCAACTTTCAATTCTCAATTTTCAACTTTCAATTTTCAATTTTCAATTTTCAATTTTCAATTTTCAACTTACAACTTTCAATTTTCAATTGGAATATAATGTAAGATTTCGTTCACTAACAGAGCAGCCGGATATACCAGACGACCTCCGGTTAAATATAACCTTGCTGCACCAAGATGGTAGTGGTACTCGTGGGAATCCAATCCAATCCAATGAGCAAACAAGTAAAAATGAACAAAACCACGAAGACCGATCCGATAGAAGCAGCCTCAGGCTCAAATGTAGGTGTAGATAACGTGGTGGGTGTACGCTAACGGGAGCAAACCCATTCAAGAAGAGCTCTTAACTCTCGAGGTCTCCACAACAACAACCTCTGGCCGTTGTTACAAAAAGTCTCGCAACGAAACCCTACATACACGGCGCAGTAAAAGAAAAGCTTAGAAACGTAAGCGTTCTGTATAACGGAGCCAAGGAGCAGATCTACGGCAAAAAGGCCAAAAAGCTCCAAAGAGACAAAGAAATCCATACCTCACGACGAGTTTCCTACGAGCCGGCGCCCGAACGGTTAAAGGGCAGGCGGGTCCTGGAGGAGACGGCAGCTCTTCAAACATCAAAAAGGAAAAAAGCGCAGTCTCCAAAAAAGAGGACAGTGGATAAACAAGAGGGGGTTATTCGAACCGGAAGGCCCCCATTGGCCCCCACTCGAAACCCTGGACCAGGGTGGAAACAAAACGCGAGAAGAAGAAGAACGTAAAATTTAAGAAGATAAAGACACGACTCGACGCGATGATCATTTCTGATTCAGAAGAGGTGACCTATGCTGACATCCTAAAGAGAGTGAAGTCTGAACCACGACTGAAAGAGATGGGCGATAATGTCTCTCGAATTCGTCAAACAAGAAATGGGATGTTCTAAATGAAAACCAGCGGCGGAAATTCCGTAGATGGTTACTAGCCTCTTAGGACTGAATCAATCCAGGTTCCAGATCTCAACGAGGTCACAACGAGAGAGGATTTCCGGGCGGTGTTCGTAGAGAAATTTCAGGTGGAGCTTCCTCTCGACATCGTGAATTCGTTGAGAAAGGTGTACGTTGAGGAATGCAAGAGGTCAATTGCATTTTGTGCAAGGAGGCAGCTAGGGCCAACTATAAGCACCAAACTGGATGCGTCAAGTGCTCAGTATATCCAGAGGCAATAAAATGAATCCCTAAATGAGATTCTTGCAGCTGAATTTGAATTACTGCCAGCACAAGATCTGCTATCACAGACGGTGAAAAAGAAGGGAATCGACATTGCAATTATCTGCGACCAATATAAAAAACTGCGTAGCACGGTTTGGATCGCAGATAAGGACAGCGATGCAGCAATTTGGACTTGTGGACGTTATGCGTTACAACAGGGTACATCGGGAGGATTAAATGGAGTAGTCACAGCTAAAATCAATGCCGTACACATATACAGCTGCTACGCTACGCCACGTTGGAATGACACCGAGTTCGAGGGTTTTCTTGACGCATTTGTGCACGACGCGAGTACTCACTTCCCTGTGATAATTGTAAGAGACTTCAGCGCGTGGGCTCGGAATTGGGGCAGCCACGAAACAAATAAGCGTGGAAGGACGCTCCGGGATGCTTTCTCTCGGCTCGATTTCGTTCTAATGAACTCGGGGAACGCTAACCTGTTTTGAAGAGGAGATACGGGGTCCACCTTTGACCTTACATTCGTGAGCAGTTCGTTGGTTACAGCCAAGTTAGCGAACATTATACACATAGTGACCATCAGAGAATTTTATTCTCGATAGCGGATAGATCGCACATAGGTATATCGACAGCTCCAATTGTGGGATGATCTACGAGGCGCCTTGATGAGGCGTCGTTCATAGAAACCATGTCTGATGTAGGCCTTGCAATTGACCCATAAATGGCATGCGACACTTTTTTGCCTAGAAAAAGTTCGATCACTAATCGGAAAGAAAAATCCTGGTGGACCGAGGATATCGTGAGTAGGCGACGTAAGTACTACAAAACTCGGCCCATTTGTGTGCGTTCGACACGAACGACAGCGTACAATGATTTGCTCGAGGCTTATAAAGCAGCCCGTAGGTCTCTGAAACTCGCAATTAAAAGGAGCAAATAAAATTACTTCAAACAGTTCTGTGAGGATGCGGACACAAATCCATGGGGAACGATGTATAGGCTGGTCATAAAGAAAATTGGACAGAGAGCTCCCCAACTCAAATGTCCGGCACTGCTCAAAGATATTATCTCCACTTTGTTTCCTCAGCATGGTTTGGAACCTATGAGACAAATCCTCACACCGATTAGTAGCATCACAACCCCCGGATTACCAAAACCGAACTTCTAAAGGCAGCATCCTCGCTTGAGGATGGTAAAGCACCAGGCCCTGATGGTGTCCCTAATAGGGCGTTGAAGGCAGCAGCTCTAACGATGCCCGGAAAGTTTGGTGAGACTAACTATTATCGCCTAATTTGTTTATCGAGGGGGGAAAAGTGTTCGAAATAATTTTATATAACCGGTTGTCCGATAGAAGCAGAGCCGTCTATCAGACCGCACATATGGCTTTAGACGAGCGCGGTCTACGGTAAACGCAATAACTACGGTAACTACTATATCGACGGAATCACTATGTAAAAGTATTTGTTGCGCTGTTGTGATTTTGGACGTTAAAAACGCATTTAATTCCACGAACTGGGCGCGAACACGCCGCTCTAAAAAAAGTTAATGTATCCAAATATCTGGCCACGAAAATAAGGAGATACCTCTCACATCGCGTCTTAAATTTTGACACTAGTGAGGGACTAGTGGTCACTGCACGGAAACCGCAGGAATTTGTTCATGGCCCACTTTTGTGGAATATCATGTACAATGCTATCTAAACCTCGCGCGAAAGCAATCACAGTCGTAGGTTGCTGTCATAGCTGTCGCAAGATACCCGCTGCGTTCGCGGAACGTTTGGAGGTTAATCTCCAGCCAGGTGCGGTAAAGTCGTTGAGAAAGGCTAGGCTTACGGCGGCACTTAGATAGCAACCATAGGCTTGCCTACAGACGTAGCAAACAAAGTGATGGAGATCGGCAAAATAAAGGTGGGATGGCCGATTTGCCGAATAAAGTTGCAATTGTCCCCGAAGAGATGCTTCAAGTGTCTCGCATTCGGCCACTTTGCCCGGGAGTGCAGCAGTAAGCACGACAGATCCAATATGTGCTATAAGTGTGGAGAGGATGGCCACAACGCTTCATCCTGCCTTAAGGAGCCAAACTGTGTTCTTTGCTAGGAGGCAGGCAATGACAACTGCAAGCACCAAGCTGGAGGCGCCAAATGTCTAATGTATCAGGAGGCGATAAAGTCAATCCTCAAATAAAATACTTGCAGTTAAATCTCAACCACAGCCAAGCGGCACAAGATCTGCTGTCACAGACGGTGAAAGAAAAGAATATCGACGTTGCAATTATCTGCGACCAATACAAAAACCGCAATAGCTCCTTTTGTGTTACAGATAATAACAACGAAGTGGCGATTTGGACATGCGGACGTTATGCTCTTCAGCAAGGTATATCGGGGGGTCCAAAAGGAGTAGTTACAGCAAAAGTTAATGGAGTGCACATATATACCTGCTATGCTCCACCACGGTGGAACGACTCCGAGTTCGAGGGGTTTCTGGACGCGCTGGTGTATGACGCGAGTGCACACACCCCTGTTATAATTGCAGGGGACTTTAACGCGTGGGCTAGTGAGTGGGGCAGTCGTGAAACAAATAAACGCGGACGGACACTGCTAGATGCGTTCTCTCGGCTCGATATCGTTCTGATGAACTCAGGGGGTGTTAGTACCTTTAGGAGAGGTATTGCGACGTCTATTATAGACCTTACATTTGTGAGCAGTTCACTGGTCCCGACTATGGAGTGGTGTGTCAGCGAACACTATACCCATAGCGACCATCAGGCAATCATTATATTCTCGATGTTAGAGAGACCTTCGCGAGTGTTATCAAGGGCTCCAACTGTGGGGTGGTCTACGAGAAGTTTCGACGAGGCATCGTTCACCGAGACCCTGTCGCATCTCGGCCCACTTAACGGACCAGCGGAAGAGAAGGCTTCCCAGCTTGCTGATCAGTTGAAAATAGCCTGCGATGCCTCTATGCCAAAAAAGGGCTCACTTAACAAAAGGAGAGAGAACTACTGGTGGACTGAGGAGATCGCGAATAGGCGACGCGAATGCCTTAAGGCTCGACGCCTCTGTCAACGTTCGGCACAGTCGACGGCGTATCCCCTTCTTTTTCAGGCCTATAAAGCAGCTCGTAGATCCTTGAAGCTTTCGATCAAAAGGAGCAAACAAAACTGCTTCAAACAGCTTTGCGAGAAAGCGAATATAAACCCGTGGGGAGGAGCGTATAAAATCGTCATGAAAAAGATTGGACAGAGGGCTCCACAGCTTAAATGTCCCGTGCTGCTTAAAAACACGGTTTCTACGTTGTTTCCGCAACATGAAGTAGAGCCCGCGAGACAAAGCCCGACACCGATTGGAGGCAGTGTACCCCCGATTACGGAGCCTGAACTTCTGAAGGCTGTATCTAGATTAGAGTATGTCAAAGTCCCCGGTCCGGATGGTATTCCTAATAGCGCACTTAAGGCCGTAGCTCTAGCGATTCCCGGAAAGTTTATCGATGTCTTTGAGACTTGTCTGCAGGAACGGACCTTTCCGCAATTATGGAAGAGGCAAAATCTGTTGCTCATCCCGAAGCCAAAGAAGCCGGCTGGGGAGCCTAACTCTTATCGCCCCATCTGTCTGCTCGACACTACGGGGAAAATGTTCGAAAGAATAATATATAACCGTTTGTCGGAGGTCGTAGAAGAACGGAACTGCTTATCAGATCATCAGTATGGTTTTAGACGGGCACGATCAACGATAGACGCGGTCACGATGGTAACCACATTGGCGACGGAATCACTTCGTAAGAGTATGTGTTGCGCCGTGGTGACCCTCGATGTGAAAAATGCTTTTAACTCTGCGAGATGGGAGTGCATTTATGCCGCTTTAGGATCAATGAACGTGCCTGAATACTTAGCCGCGATAATTAAGAGTTACCTCTCACATCGCGTCCTTAACTATGATACTGGCGACGGACAACAGGAGTACATGGTAACGGCTGGCGTTCCGCAGGGTTCCGTGCTCGGTCCGCTTCTGTGGAATATCATGTATAACGCCATTCTGGAACTAGCTATGCCAAAGGAAGTGACAGTGGTCGGTTTTGCGGACGACATAGCTGTTGTATTTGTCGCACGGGACTCGCAGTTGGTCCAATTGTTTGCAACCGAGGCGATTACAACTATAAAGCTGTGGTTGGAAACAGTTGGATTGGAACTAGCTGACCAGAAAACCGAATTGGTCCAAATCAGTAAGCGCAGAAAAAAGTGCTCACTCAAAATCAGAGTTGGAGAGTGTGTTATATCCTCTAAGCATGCCGTTAGGTACTTGGGGGTTATGATCGACTCTAGGCTAAGTTTTGGAGAGCACTTGAAGTACGTATGCGATAAGGCGGCAACCGCCACAGCGGCTCTTGGCTAGAATGATGCCTAACATAGGTGGCCAAAAACGAGTAGGAGACTATTGCTGTCGAGAGTGGTAACATCCGTTATCTTATATGCCTCGCCCGTTTGGGCTGGAGCACTACAAATCGCCTGAGTCGATGAGGAGGTGGCAAGTCCGATGGGATGAGGCCCTAACTGGCCGATGGACACACACCCTCATCCGAGACATTAATGCGTGGGTCAGTCGAAAGCACGGCGAGGTAAATTTTTATTTGACGCAGTATTTAACGGGTCACAGAGGATATAGGCAATACATGCATCGCTTCAGACTGGACGACTCGCCAGAGTGTCCAAGGTGCAAGGGAGTCGCGGAAGATGCGAGGCACGTAGTTTTTGAGTGTCCCCGATTCGGTGACATCCGCATTGAACTGGAGGCGGCAGTGGGAGACAACATAAGTCCGACTAATATAGTGGCTCTCATGCTGCAGTCACTACGCAACTGGAATGCAGTGAGCAGGGCAGTTTGTGCAGTCCATATGGAGCTGCTGAGAGAGGAGCGCAGACGTAAGTCTGCAAGCCGCGCTGATGGCTGAGTAGCCAGTACCGTCCCCGCGAAGTAATACCGACAGGTGGTCCCACGGGGTGTAACGGTGATGGAAGAGGTGTTTAGGTTTAGTCGGTAAAAATCCGACATAACTGTCTCCGATCGTAACGACGCACACAGTATCTAAGAAGATTCCCCACCTCTATAATAAAAAAAAAAAATACCCGAAGCTGGTCGAAATGTACACAAGCGAGGCGATCAATCATAAAATTTTGGCTGGAAACCGTTGGATTAGAGCTCGCCGATCAAAAAAATTGAAATTGTCATGATAAGCAAGTCCTGAAAAAGTGTTGCCTCAAAATCGGAGTCGGAGAGTGTGTCATAACCTCTAAGCCGGCCGTTAGGTATTTGGGGGCTATGATTGGCGATAAGGCGGCGACCGCCACGGGCGGCGGCTCTTGCAAGAATGATGCAAGTATAGGAGGCTGCTATTTTCGAGGATGGTAACATAAATCATTATTATGTACCCTTCGCCAGTTTCGGCCAGTACATTACGGTTTCCCTGTAACTGTGCTTTAAGAGTGTGTTGTGCATACCGAACCACATCACATGAAGCGGCATACATGGTAGCTGGAATGATGTGAAGGCGTAACACCGGAGATCCACCCACGCCGAAGAAACATTGAAAGGCTTGAATCTATGAGAAGGTGGCAGGTCCGATGGGATGAGGCCTTTACTGGCTGGTGCACACATACCCTTATCCCATACATAGCCATGTGGGTTAACCGAAAACACGGGGATATGAATTTTTACATGACCCAGTCCCTAACGGGCCACGGAGGGTATCGTCAATATATGCATCGGTTTAAGCTGGACGACTCGCCAGGATGTTCGAGATGTAAGGGAGTTGCGCAGGATGCAAAACATGTCTTTTTTAATTGTCTCAGATTTGGAGATATCCGCTGTCGCGGTCAACTGGAAGCGGAATTGGGAGAAAACATAAGCCCCGAGAACCTAGTGGGTCTGATGCTGCCATCAGCAAATAACTGGAATTCAGTAAGCAGGGCAATTTGTGCCATTCACATAGAGCTACAGAAGGAGGCGCGTAGACGCAAGTCTGCTGCACGTTGTAATGGCTGATTAGCTGAAAGTGTAATACTGAAAGATGCTCCCGCAGGGTCAAGCGGTGGCGATCTCTGCTGCACGACCAAAAAAGGTATTCGGAGCATACTCCCAATCCTTAACCCTTTAGCTGCCACAGGCATTTGAAGATTTTTGAAAAATGCATTTTCTTACACGACTTAAACCTGAATATCTCCAAAACTAGACTAGCAAGAATAGCGAAATAAGATTATCACTGCCTGCCTAGTTTGTAGCCAGTCATTGAACGATTTTAGGTCGCAAAAAATTGCTCGGCTCTGTTGTTTTGGGATATTGTTAGGATAGATACTAGAAGTGTACCACCAACTTTGCAACTTCAAAAAACCTGTGCTAAGGGTGTAACCCTCAAAAAACCTCACAATTTTCGGACTTTTTTCATAATTTTTGTTTGTAATTTCTAAAAGGTGCTTCCTACAAGTAAGTCGTCCACTGCACTTTTAAAGCTAAGAATATCTTTAATTTGAGTGCAATGGATCCCAAGATACAGCACTTTAAAAAATGTGTTTTTGTTTTTGTAAAAAAAAAGTCCGAAATTTTATTTTGAGAGGTTTGTATGACAGCCCTATGACGTAATGTTCCGATGCCATCCATTCCTAGATATGTTTTGAGGCTTTACTAGGAACACATTTGGGTGAGGTTTGGTTAAGATTGGTTCATAAAGAAAAAAGTTTTTCTTAGAAGAACCTAATTATCAGGGGTTGGTTTGTATGACAGCTCTATGACCTAGTGTTCCGATTTCATCCGTTTCTAGATATGTTTTGAAGCTTTACTAAAAACACATTTGGGGGAAGGGTGGTTAAGATTGGTTCATAAAGAAAAAAGTTTTTCTTAGAAGAACATTATTTCCAGAGGTTGGTTTGTATGACAGCCCTATAACGTAGTGTTTTGATTTCATCCGTTTCTAGATATTTATTGAGGCTTAACCAGGAACATACTTGGGTGAAGTTTGGTTAATATTGGTACATAAAGAAAAAAGTTTTTCTTAGAAGAACCTAATTTTCAGGGGCAGCCCTATGACCCCATGGTCTGATTCCATTCGTTCCGACATACACTGCGCGACAAATGCTTAGGTTCATGGATATTTTCCTTTAAAATTATATAATTTCTATGTACTCTGATCGGAAATAATTTTTAAATGATGCTCTCTCAACTAACGGTTATTTTAATAAATATTACATTTCTATTAAGCAACTCGCATAGCTAACGGAATTTTTTAAAATGAAAACCGCAATTTCCACTGCGACAATTGTATAGGTTCACTTACTTTAAAGAGTTATCTCGTCCTGGTGAGAAGTGTTTGTGGAAACATTTTTTTCGCGATATACTCTGTGAGTCGTATAGTGGATAATGTCAAAAGGAAATCAATTTTCTGCCGAGGAAAAGACGACAATTTCCATACTAAAGCAAGAAGGATATTCAAACCGACAAATTGCAATACGGATTCAGCGGAGCTTGAACCTTGTTAATAATTTTATACGAGATAGTGGAAATTATGGCCGACGATACGCAGGAGGCAGAAAAAAAGCGATTTCCGGTGCATCAAGGCGAAGTCTCTTAAGAGAAACCTCGCGCGTAAGCTTGGGGAGATTTTGGTATTATCAGCAAGTGTAAGGACCACCCAACGAGTTCTTAGATCTTCATCTTGCTTAAAACGTTTACGATTAAAGAAAAAAATAGCCTTAACCCCGCAACATCGCCTACAGTGCCTGGAATTCGCCTCAAGATTCATGAACTGGACATCACAATGGAGGCAGGTAATATTTACGGATGGAAAACGGCTTTGTGTGGACGGTCCAGACGGGTTCTCCTACTATCATGATTATATAGGAAGGACCCTATGTACCTGTCACGCCATCACTTCCGAATAGGTTCCGTTATTGTATGGGGAGCCATATCATATCATGGAACTATCGACTTGGTCATTCTACGAGGTTACCAAACCAGTTCATCTTATAAAAAGCTCTTAGAAGAGGAAATCCTTATGATAAATGTCATGTACGGAGGCGATCCTTGGATATTGCAACATGATCTTGCCCCAATTCATACAGCGAGGGTGGTTAAATCGCTTATTGAGGAGAAAAATGTGACTTTGTTAAATTGGGTGCCCATCTCCCCTGACATTAAACATTTGGGGGTGGATTGTTCGGGAGGTTTACAGTAGTGGTAAACAGTACGACTCTAAAAAAGAGGTAATTCATGGAATTAAGACAGCTTGGTCTAAAATACTGATATCCGTGCTGCATTCATTATTCGATTCCCTGCCTCGAAGGCTTTATGAAATTATAAATAAAAATGTCGGAAATACACACTATTAAATTACAAAAAAATGTTCTCGTTTTTTCGTATTTATCCTCTTTCATACTTTTCTGAAATATTTTTCAGTGAAAACATTATGTAAAACGGTGAGATCGTCCCTGAACCTAAGCAATTGTCGCACTGGAAATTGACTCTTTGAATTAAATCAATTACTGTAATTTAAGGAAAATGTCCTGTGGGGATTCAGTCCATTCATTTTGTTTGTGATATTTAATACTTCCAAAAATAACATTTCTTGAACTGGTAAGGTTTTATTTTACCGCTTCATGGAAGGAAATATGAGTGAACCTAAGCATTTGTCGCGCAGTGTATATACAGCTAAGTAACTGGTTTATAACTTAATGTCACATGAATTTCTCCGTAGAATGCGCATTTAAGCCAATATTCAGCTCGGAACATGACTGAATTTACAATTTCGAACTTTTTTTCAAAAAACAATGTTTAAAGTGCAGTATCTTGGGATCCTTTGCGCCTACAAAGCTGGGGTTACACTCAAATTAAAGAAGATTTTCTGGGCTTTAAGAGTGAAGTGGACAACTTACTTGTAGGAAGCACCTTTCAGAAATTACAAACAAAAATATGAAAAAAGTCCTAAAATTTTGAGGTTTTTGGAGGGTCACGGGGTTAGCACAGGTTTTTCGAAGTTGCAAACTTGGTGGTACACTTTTGATATATATCCCAACAATATCCCAAAGACCAGAGCCGAGCAATTTTTTGCGACCTAATGCCTTATATTTCGGTTTATTGACTGGCCTATTGGGAGACATTAGGGTTTAAGTCGCGTAAGAAAATTAATTTTTCAAAAATCTTCAAATGCCTGTGGCAGCTAAAGGGTTAAAAATTGGATGTATGCCCCGTACACGTTTTTTTGTTGCTGGAAATCACATGAGAACAGATCGGATGTTTCGGCCTCCTATTTGGATATATAGAAGAAACACATTAATTGTAGGCCACAGTCCCGTATTTTTGACTGAGTACTTTTGGCATGGCAATAGAGCTGGTAAAGCTCTATTGCAACTACGCGGTGAAATATCGAGTTATTCAATTTCGTAAATGTCACATTGGATTGCTTGCGTTGAGACCTCTAGGCGTCTACAGCTTAGTAGGTTGAGGTCTGACCTTTGTGACTGGAGGTCCCAGGTCCGAGTTCCGATTTAGACGAAAATTTTTCGCTCGATTTTCTCATTTTTTGTATTTTTTCCCCAAGCTTTGTGGTTTCGCGCAGATAGACAACAAACAATACTGCATCATGCTACCAGGCGTGCAGTTATCTAAGATTTTTAACGAATAAAATCACAACCATCTCGTTCACTTATCCGCAAGTCCATCTTTCGGTATTACTTCACAGGGGCGGTCTCAGTGTCTCTACGTCCTGCTTCCACGTTCTGCAGAACATTAATATCACCCTCAACCTGCTAGGATCGAACTTTCAAGGTATAGAACGTATTCTGCATACTGATAATTTCAGCCCAGCCCATTTTCGATCTCGTCAGTAGACCTCAAACGACCAAAGGAAATTTTTATTCGGTAAAAAATATTGAAACAATATGGTGGTGACTTTACCTTAAATTCCTTATTTAGAACTCCTCAATTTAATGTTTTTCTCCTGTGCCGAAAAAAAATATACTGATCACTGATTCCTTCTAAAAAGCTATCTACGCCACTCCTTGACAAAAAATTATCTGAATTTGAAGCACAAACGTATGTTTTAAGACGAAAAACTTAACAGGGAAGAGTACTCGAAATAAGATTATATACATAAAATGGTAGCTATGGAGGGGAGTCTAAGGAGAACATCCAGGGCGGTGGAAGGGTTGCTTATCCTGGTTGCAATATTTTTGAGGAGAGTATGTAATTCTTCATTGTTACATTAGTGATGCTACGCCGGTTCCCTAGGCTCGCCAATTTAACTGATTCGAAGCACATATTGGGAAAAAAACCTTTATCTAAAAACCCCTGGCAGAGTCCTTTCTTTAGTATGCTTTTACCTATAGAGGTTGATAGGGAAATTCAAAGTTATGGACAATTTTAGAAAATTTTTGAAAACTCAGCCGTGACTTCGGAACGCGGGTAAACCGTGTCATTTGTAGCAAATGTGAGCGCCAAGCTCTACATGTTTGCCGGAACTTAGAAAGACAGAGAAGGGTTCCGAGATATGGAGAATGAACGATTGCCAAGCATAAGATTGCGATTATTTCACTAACATCGATCGTACATGGTACCTACAGTCTACAGAAGTCAAACTTTACACCTTAAAAGCAGACAAGACTGAATACCGGTTACTCATACATTTTATCCAATAAATAAGCTTAAAGTATTCTATAGCCAGTGTGAACGACCATGCTATAAGTATGCTTAAAGTTTAAATTATGGATAAATATGTACGAGTAACCGACACTGAGTGAGTTATTGTGTGGGATGGCGAATGCTGTACACTTTGCTGTACATTTCCCAATGCTGTACGACAGGTGAAAATGCTGTACTGTACAGCAAAGTGCTGTACGTATGGTCAGCTTACGTTATAGTCATATTCCCCAAAAACTAAAAATTTCCTTAGGTCCATCGATATGGCATTTTGTTTTCAGCCCCAGAAGCTACAAACTTGTCATGGACGACTTTACCTCATACTCCCCCGTTACAGAGATATTCACGAAAAAAACCCAAAAAATCCCGTTTTTCTATGTTTTGAGTCCCCGGGTGTACGTATTGGTCAGAAATTTGGCCACTTTTTTTTAAAGCCGTATGGGCTACGAATTCGCTTTAATTACCGAATTACCGTTATAGAGATTTTCCTGAAACATTGGTTTGACCCCATGCCACCGTTAGGAGTGCTCGGATCAAAATCTACCTACGACATTTTATTCAAAAGCCACAAGAGCCACTTTTTAGTACATATAACCGTTATCGAGATATTCAGGAAAACCTGTTTTTGAAGGTCTATGACCATCGCTAGAACCGCAAGCGGCACTCATACAGACGGGGACTATTGTGGTCTTGTGTAGGACCTCGAAAGGAAGGTTAATTCAAAAGTTCAGCTTTCCCCTAATTTACTTGTTCGCAACTCGTTTTCTTTTCTTGCCAGACGAGACGCTCCAGCGTCTCTTGATAAGATATAAGATATAGAGAATCTTAAGAGCCTGCAGATAGTACATACCTAAAAATCCATATAATTAATTTACATAGGAATTGTTTATCAAATCAGTCGTATTTCAAAATTACTAAATTAAACAATAATATCCTTTGCAAACGTTGAACGTCTTAAATTTAATGAATTTACGAACGCCTACCGTGTCCTGAGGATATTGCGAGAACAATCGCACCGTCACCGTCAAAGTTCAATGGAAAGTTTACGAGAGTATATCTCCAATCTCGCCACGAGGCATTTTAATTACACATAAAATCGCCAAATCCATTTCTAAATCAAAGCAAACCTTGAAATTTACGAAATCAATGAACCGCACCGTTACGCGTTGATTCAATTTCAGGAGAATAATGCAAATCACGGCCGAAAGATTTTCTTAGTCTCCCTATATCTCCAAAAATATAATCACCGACAAAGCCCAGTCAGATACGGAAATCTTGTCAATGGCATTACCGAAATAATCATGAATAGTGTTTTTCTGTTCTGCTATGTCCTTTTCGGCTGAACAGCCTGTCAGTCATTGGTATTCAAAACGCTGAAAGAGATTTCAATGAATTTTATTCTCGCCACATTTCAATCAACGAGGCTCTTCGTGTTTAGTACTCGTCTGGAAATGTCGGTTTTTATTTTATTAACGTTCCCGAAAAATTTCAAGAGGTCGTCATGTCATCCAATATTTAAGTATCTACCGATTATCTAAATTATGCTGTCACTTGAAAGCAGAAATGTAGGCGAATTTCCCAAAAAAAAAATACTGATGTTGCTAACAGGCATCGAGGATTGAATACAACAGCGAAGCGCCTACTCGTGCGCTGATTTGGAAAAATGTATATACGAATGCAAAAGAACGACGAAAATAATATATTCAAAGATCTAACGAAACGAGGAGAGAAAAAAAAAACGCACCCAAGGCCACTAAATAACAGATCGCAGGGAAAAAAGGACACTCTTAGTCGTAATTCTAATGATATGCTCGAAACCGCACTAGAAGATTGCCAGCCATTCACCGAAAAAGTGACACAGGCGCGCGACCTTCACAACTATTTTGTTTTTGCAATAAGGATAAGTCCCAGCAGTATGATTTGTTTGGGCTTATTTCCCATCCTCCTCGGGGACGACAAATTGTTGTTCGTGCGGTCGATTTGATACCTGCAGCAGCCGGGCGGGTTTTGTATAAATGCCTTTGGGTGGGTTTCGTTCGTCTCTTTCGACGCTCGACAACACTTTCGATCCCCGCATCATCTTTTGCCGATTTCGCCTAATGGACTACGACAAAGGGCGACATTAAATACCAATTTGAATGGGTCATCGAAAGCACGAAGTGCTGCTCTCCTCGTGCCAATAAACCTTCTTGTTTTATGCCATTCGTATATATTTCGCTCACCCTGCTTGCTTCCTTGCTTATTCACGAGCTGAATTTTGCTTTTTATATGTATCATTCCCGCATGGCATATAGTGTTGTTGTTACGAGGACTCCATTTCTTCGTCATCAGAACAAAAACAAGGATATCATTCAAGAAGATGGAATTCACCCAACGCAGTAAGTGTATATTCGAAGACTCTCTCGTTGTTGATGTAACAGTGAACCGCACGGATATAAAAAAGGAAAACTTTTACTTAAGGACACTTTTATTGTTGTCAGGAACAACTAAGGGTCCGGATGAGTGTTTTATAACTAAACGTTTACTTCCTATTCTGTCTTCGCGTGGAGCAGGAGTTATTGCTGTATTATAGTTTACGAGGCCATATACACGGAAGTATAGCAGGAGCAGGAGCTACTTCTATGGTTTACTGCGTGTTGAAAGCCAATGCCAGATGTGTGTGGCGGTGAGGCCCAGCCAGGCCCACCGATATGTATGCAGACCTGGAGGGTGTTTCCAGATGGGAGGATTTATTGCTGTATAATTCAATGTAATATTTCATTGTTATTTGTAGTGCTTAGGTAAAGTGGGTGTATGTCAAACGATGTTTATTTTGAGAATGTGAGGACTTCAAGGCGAGTCATTTCATTTCATGAAAGACACCTTTTCAGTACGAACAAAGCTAATTTCACTATACTTGTGACAACTTAATGGCCTGTTGTTTTCGTAACAAAAAATTAGCACGCTCTTAATACTGTGCAAAATGACATTACATAATACTTTACTTTGTTGCGTCTTGACTATTTAGAGCTATTATGTATAGGTACTTACACAGGAGACAGTTGTGTGGTTTTACATGATAATGTCCGAGTCTTTTACGGTTTGTTTTAGTGCCGTGCCTAGAGCGTAGATAAAAAGGACTTACTTGAAGAGGAGTCATTTTAATTAAAGGCAAAACCATTCATTAATATAGGTACTAGAGAGTTCCATTACTTAAGCATGTATTTCTGACAGTACAGACAATGTTACTACACTTACGGACAAAAGTATCGACTCAACCTATAATCGCGTATATTTTTTTATGTTTTTTGAAAAGTACGATAGTTATCTATAAAAGTCGTATGTGATTTAAAAGTTTGAATCCTTAGCTACTTGTTGGTACCCTTTTTTATCAATATTTGCTGCGCACTTTTTAAATTAATGCCACTTGTAACAAAAAAACTTATGGTGGCTAACGGTTAGGTAAATTTCCCCTATAAAGGCGCCCGTAATCGGTTTCTCATTACGAGTTGCATCTGGAAAGTTAGATTACTTACATCTAAGGTAATTTCAATCATCCATGGATACCTGATCAAGCGGCTCGAGCTCTAGACCTATTGTCTGAAGGTCTTAGTCAGCGAACCGTCGCTCGCCGTCTTGGAATGAGTTAGTCTGCTGTCTCGAGAGTTAGCAGGAGATTTCAAGAGACTGGTAGCTTTAATTCGAGACCAAGAACGGGCCGCCCTCGATCTACTTCAGAGAGAGACGACCGTTTCATTGTTACAAGTACGTTACGAAAGCGGTTCCTCACAGGTGTTGCTGCGCAGCAGTACCTGAGCAGGGACGTAGCCAGGATTTTGTTTCGGGAGGGGTCCAACGGAATTTTCAGACGCGCGACAAATTTATTGTTGAAAAAGTGGATACACTAAATATTAGACTGGTATGTTATGAAACGTTGAGAATAGCTGGAACCGCGTAACCTGACTTTTTAGTGTAATTATAACCATCATGAGTGAAAAGGATGTACCAGTGCCTCTTGCAGAACGCATCATTATTTTGTTTTTTAGTCAAAGCAAATATAAAATCCGCGGTAACTTATCAAAGAGTACTAGAGAAGTTCCAGAATGAGTGCCTCTCTAAAACCCATGTGTATGAATGTTTTGAAAAGGCCGAAAAGTTGAGGGAAAGTTGCCACATGCGCGCCACCTAGTGTCACCGATAAAAACGTAAGCGCCGCCACCGTTGAAAAACTCATTGTGGAAGACCGACGAAGTAGTGTACGCTACATGACTGGGGAGTTGGGCATAAACGTAAGTAGTATTGGGAAAATATTCATGAGCGGCTAGTCTACCGAAAATCTCAGGCAGATGAGTGCTAAAACCTCTGAATATTAGGTATAAATTCTGACGCTCGGAAGTTTGTACACATCTTCTACAGCATTGAACGAATTGAGAAAGTTCCATTAAAAGTTTCAAAAGCTATGAAGAAGTGAAATTGTTTGTGCGAAAACGGGCCGTGAAAAGCCGCGAGATTTTTACGAAAAAGATATCCAAAACCTTGCCGGGAGGTGGCGAAAATGCATACAGTGGTGTAGGGGAGACTAATTAGAAAAACTAATTTTTACCATTTGTATCTTTAAAATTGTTTTGCTTCGTTAAAACTTGAGCGTTTGGTCATAAAAAAAGGCTTAACTACATAACTATTACTTGCACAGACTATTAAAGCAGGCGTATATATTCCGTTTTCAATAAAAGTAACAGATGCAAACTCTCACTTCATTCTTTGTCTACGGGCTTCATGTACCTTTATCTCCGCGATTAGCTTAGGCGAGCGAGAGCTAAGTTTCCGTTTAGTCCAACAATCGCCATGCGCAAAATATTTGGGAGCTTAGCTTTCACTCGACCCAAAGGGCCGATAATCGCACGTAATTATTTTTGTTTTTATAAAAAAAACACAAGTCATCATGTACCTTCACGATTGATATTAGTGAAAATTTTCAAAGAAATTGTTTCTTTGAAAAAAAAAAAAAGCTCTGTCTAAAGACTATTTTATCGCATTCTCTATTTTTGTAGCAATGCTCAGAACCTGCGCAGCGGAAAGTCTAAAGTTCCAAGCTCACATGAAAACACGTCCATACGTCCAATAAATAAAATCAGAGTGAATAATAATTTTCGACAACAGACATTTTTTGCATAGATTCCGCGCAATTTATTTTGAAGGGTGCTGTGAGAAGTGTGTATTGATATTCGGGTTTATCTAGTTGCGAAAAGAAAACCTCCCTTAAACCAATAAATTTTCCATGTCGAATATTTTTTATGATGTTCAGTCCCACAGAATTTAGAGAAAAATATGTTACCACCTGAATATTTTGATATTTTATACTGTAATCACTAAAAATTCCGTTATAATTGAAAACATTTCGGGAGGGGTCCGGACCCCATGGACCCCTTCCCTGGCTACGTGCCTGTACCTGAGGCGTGTTCGCGGAATAGCCGTCAGTTCCCTGACATTGAGTCGGCGTCTACTAACGCTTGCCTCAAGAGTAACTAAGCCTATTGTCCATACCTCCCCCGTACGGGCGGCAAGTTTCATCCGACTTAAACTCGGAATGGAGTTTTACCGTAGGGATGCCTCCCTTTGAAACCTCACCTCAGGCTGCGACTCTAGCTGGTCGACTTGTCTAACACCACTAACCCCCTCGGGACCAACGCCAAGATGGGTAGGGATCCATGGTCCCTTGGACTGGCCCATCCCCGAGGTACACTATTCGCTAAAGATTTCTCTATAGCAGGTGTGATCATCCTTCTGCCCCCTTTCGGTAGACCTAACGAATTCAGCTCGCCAGCCGCAGGATCGTTGTGCCTCTGACTACTCGTCTGCTTAAAGCAGACTCGTAGCGCTACCGTTCACGATTGGGTGGCCCCATCCGTTTACTAAGTAGCAATTTGACTCAGGCCGTGTGGTCATCAATCCACAAGCCAGCTAGGTATAGACGCATTGGCCATTCTCCCTAACTAGCCCCTTTGTGGCTTGGGTTATGCGAAGCCGCCAGCTCCGAGACTGGACACGTACGCTTATAATTATTTCTCCCCTGCGAGGAAGCACTGCGTCGTGTAAGCTTGTATGGCTGACTTTTCGAAGGAATAGGGAAAAAGTCAACCATGCTGTGTCACCCATACATGACTAGGGAGCTCGGGAACATCATCGCCCGAAGGTCTTTGTACAGATCCACCCCATGGCGTATCAACCATACCAGGGGCCTCCCTGCGCTACTCAGGTACGTGGTATCGCAACTCACCAAAGGCCAGTGCCACGAGGACACCGACCCCCTTGCGAGACAGTGCCCGGACAGTGAGGAAACTATTAAGGGAAGCGAATATCACTCCAAGACGGCCTGCCATGGGCCCCAAATTGACTGCAGGACACCGACAAGCACGCCTCTTATTTGTTCGAGATCGTCTGAATTGGAGCGTTACGGAATGGAGCTCAATATTGTTCACTGACGAGTCGAGAATGTGTGTGCATGGCAGTGACAGAAGATGCAGAGTCTATAGGCGTCCGGGTGAGCGATTTGCGCAGTGCTGTTTCACTGGAACGATTGCATACGGCTACGTTTCCTGTATGATGTGGGCTGGCATGTCCTTGGAGGGAAAACGGAGCTCGTATTCGTGCCCGGAGGAGGCCGAGGAGGAGCAGTGACAGCTGATCGATATGTAAACGATATTCTCCGTGCCCACGTTGTGCCCTATGCATAGGGTGGCCAGATGCCCCGTATTTTACGGGTTACCCCGTTTTTCGTGCAGCGAAAGTTCGAAAACCCGTGTTATATATGTAATACTGCTCTGGCAACACCATTGACCATTGTCATCAACTGTCAATCTAGAGTCAGTCAGAGTAGCGTGGCTAAAAGAGATACAATAAAGTTACTTACAGTATTAGTAATTCGTGTCTCAATTTACACTATTGTTATAAGTACATAACAAGTGGCGCAGTCGTGTTGCAGATCGACCCATTCGTTCTGTAAAAGTTGGTGCGAGTTAGACGACGGAAAATTTAATTTTCACATAACCTCAAGATGACCGGGGGTGCGGCGAATTCTCCGACAGACGAGCGCCCAGGAACTAGCGCAGCGACCATTAAAACGGAGGCAACGACGACAAATCGTTCAATCCAATTGGGATGTATGGAACCATTCGACATCGATGCACCAGAAGAATGGAGTGACTAAGTGGAACGGTTCGAGTTTTTTCTATAATCTAACGGCATCACATCACCCGATCAAAAGCGCGCGACTCTAATCACGGTGGGCGGTCATAAATTGTATAAGACAATTTCCAGCCTGACCGCCCCCGTACAGGTAACTAAATCAAGTTACGACGAAATAAAAAAGTTACTGCCAAATTTTTTCGTCCCGAGGAAATCAGTGTGGGCTGCACGGTTCAATTTTTTCAAAAGGAACCAGCTACCGGACGAGGCAGCAAATCAGTTTATGGCCGAATTGCAAAAATTGGCGAACGATTGTCAGTTCCACAGTCTCCTGGATTCTATGCTGATTACGCAATTTATTTGTGGGTTACGGGACGAGGCTGTTCAACGGCGGCTATTACAAGAAAAGGAGTCCGAGCTGACGAAACAATTAGCGATTGACACAGCTGTAGCGGCAGAAAGTGCGAAGACGGAGCAACGACACATGAAGGAAGAAGCTGTTAACAAGATAAACAACAACTACAAGCACTCAACAAATCAACATCGTTCGTGTCATCGTTGTGGGGCAAGTCATGCTGGAGAGTGCAAATTCAAAGACGCTACCTGTAATGCCTGCGGTAAAAAAGGTCACTTACAAAGAGTGTGTTTGTCCACGCGGAATAAAGCAACCCAACAAAAGCAAAAATTTCGCAATCGTTCAAGGCAAGTAAAAACTATCAATCGTGTTACATCGGATGTGGATGAATCGTCTTGCCCACAGTTCGCGACAATATCGTTTGGCGGATATGAGATTCGTTTTGAGGTTGATAGTGGTTCACCGTTTACGATAATTTCGAAGAATACTTACGATCAATTCTTCTCAAACGTTGTGCTTTCCAAAAAAACAACGAACATTACAGATGTTCAAGGTGGTCGCATTGTTGTCGTTGGAGAAGCGAGTGTGTCAGTTAAATATAATGGAAAGTACGTGAACAAACTGCCATTACTAGTTGTTAGCTGTAATGCAGCTTCAATACTCGGAAGAAATTGGTTCCAAAAATTGGGAATTCGTATTGAAGGTGTTCATTTTATAGCCGAAAATAAAGACACTGTCAGAGACTTTTTTTTGTAATTGTTTTATAAAAACACCGGTTTTTTAAATTTTCCTGCAAATTTAAAAAACCGGTGTTTTTATAAAACAATTACAAATATATCGGAATTTGCGATAATCATTCCATTTTAAAAGTTTTAATAACTGTCAGAGACGTCGTGGAAGAGTTCGGTGAAATATTTAATTCGGAATTGGGAAGGTATTCCGGGCCACCTGTAAAATTAGAACTGACTGCCGGCTCGAAGCCCATCGCTTTTAAGCCTAGATCCGTGGCAATGGCGCTACGTGAACCGATTGAAAAGGAATTGGCAAGGCTTGTGGAACAAGATATTTTGCGTCGCGTCGAGTATTCCGAATGGGCGACTCCAATTGTTGCTGTTAAAAAACCGAACGGTTCACTGCGAATTTGCGGCGACTATAAGTCAACACTAAACCCACAGTTAAGGAAACACACCCACAAAGTACCATCGATTAACGAGCTGCTAGGTCAGATTGGTGACGGTAAGATATTTGCGAAGCTGGACATATCGCAAGCATATCAGCAGTTAACAGTGGATGAAGATTCGGCTAAAATGCAGGCGATCACCACGCACAAAGGAACTTATGTTGTTAATCGCCTTCAATTTGGAATTGCATCTGCACCGGGAGTATTTCAATCACTGATGGAGAGTATCCTAGGAGGACTGCAAGGAGTTCTTCCATATTTTGACGATATTATCGTGATAGCTCAAAACGAAAAAGACCTGGCGTGTAGGCTACGATCCGTTTTCAATATCTTCAAAACTAATGGGTTGCGACTGAAGAAAGAAAAATGTATTTTCAAATCAACGAGTGTACCATTCTTGGGATTCCAAATCTCACCCGACGGTATTCGACCTATGGAAGAAAAGGTAGATGCTATTAAGAAGGCGCCCCTACCTACGAACAAGAAGGAATTGCAAGCATTCCTCGGATTGATTGGGTTCTACCAACCATTTATGAAGGGTAAAGCGGACATTGCCGAACCCTTACACCGTCTTCTGGATAAGACGGCTGAATGGAAGTGGACGGCAAATCACTCAGAGGCCGTACAACGCCTGAAGAATGCATTATCGTCCGAACAAGTATTGGCTCATTACAGTCTAAGCCGACCAGTTGGAATAGTGGCCGATGCTTCACCAGTCGGTGTCGGGGCGGTAATTTTTCACACAATGGACGATGGATCAGAAAAGCCGATCGCATATTATTCGAGAACATTAACTGCCACAGAGCGGCGGTATGCACAAATTGATCGAGAAGCGGTAGCAGTGGTGTCAGCTGTAAAAAAGTTTCATAATTTCTTGTATGGACGCTCATTCAAGGTGATGACAGATCACAAGCCATTATTGGGAATTTTGGGACAAAAAGCGTGTCCGGAAGTCATTTCATCGACTATGTTAAGACGGAGGATTTTCTTGAGCGCCTACGACTATGAGTTACAATATCGTCCTGGTAATAAAATGACGAATGCCGATTATTTTTCTCGTGCACCCATCACTGGAGAAACAGTAAAATACATCGATCATAAGGATGTAACGACATTCACATCGAAGGAATTAGCTAAATTGACGCTGCAAGATGACGAATTGAAGCAGGTGTTGGAGTTCGCACGGAATGGATGGCCCGAAACATCGAGGAAAGTTAAAAAAGAACTACTTCCATTTTTCATGAAAAAAAACGAGATTTCCATTGAAGGAAATTGTCTCTTGTGGGGAACACGTTTGATTATTCCAAAGAAGGCCCGAAAGTCTATACTGGAAACGTTACATATGACACACCCTGGCGTCGTTAAAATGAAGACTTTAGCCCGACAGCACGTTTATTGGCCAGCTATCGACCGAGAAAATGTTGAGTTAGTGGGACGCTGTCAGGCTTGCCAGGAGACAAGACCAAACCCGCCGAGATGGACACATCCTTGGGAACTAGCTCCGAAACCCTGGTCACGAATTCACATTGACCATGCGGGTGCTTTCAACGGTAAACTATACCTAATCGTGACGGATACATATTCACGATGGACTGACGCGTCAATCGTATCCTCTACGGCATCGGGACCAACTATCGCTCGCTTGAGAGAACTTTTCGCTACACATGGACTACCAGATTCCATAGTATCGGACAACGGGCGAGGATTCACTTCGAAAGAATTTAGCGATTTCTGTAAACGAAACGCTATGCACCACTATCGCATCGCGCCGTACATGCCATCATCCAACGGGGTTGCAGAGAGAGCGGTACAAACAGTCAAAAATTTCCTAAGAAAGCTTAGACCAAATGACAATATCAAAGAGGAACTAAACTGTTTTCTGCTAGTTTCACGAACGACAGCTCTTCCTGAAGGGAAATCGCCATCTGAATTGTTAATGGGCCGTCGAGTGGAAACTTACTTCGACAAATTGCGACCACGTAAGGAGCGGTCGCTGAAGAAAGGAAAATTCAACATGATGGATCCGGTCTGGGCACGAGTATTCGCTAAAGGCAAAACATCGTGGGTTAAAGCTCAGATAGTGCAACAGACAGGTTTTCGTGTCTACTCAGTGGAGCTCGATAACGGCGAGGTACACAAGCGCCACGAACTCCAATTAAGAAGACGAGTCGAGGAGTCGGACTTGGTTGATTTGCAACGAAGGAGGCTGTCATCAAAACCTGATGAAACAGCTGAATCAGATACTGAATCTATCTACGATGATGCAAATGACGAAATCGTTTTAGTCGAGGATTCACCCGAGAAACCAACTGTAGTTCAACATCCACGACAAGTACGAGTAAGGAAACAAACTTCATTTTATAAACCATCGTAAAAATTAAATCAAATGAATTATGTTTGAACTTGAATTAATTTGAATTATGTAAAATTAATCCGAGGGAAGGATTGTTATATATGTAATACTGCTCTGGCAAGACCATTGACCATTGTCATCAACTGTCAATCTAGAGTCAGTCAGAGTAGCGTGGCTAAAAGAGATACAATAAAGTTACTTACAGTATTAGTAATTCGTGTCTCAATTTACACTATTGTTATAAGTACATAACAACCCGTAATCCAGAAAATAAAATACGGGGCAAACAATGGATGATTCAAGAAACATTTTTTTATTGTATTAAAGTCAACCAAATACTTCGATTTACCGTGACGTAATCAAGCTAACACTGTTAATATGCATGAATGCGTTGCAGTATTTGGAATCAGGATTCGATTTTGCCGAACACACTTACCTGTAACGTTTGCAACCCTTAAATTTGCAGCACAAATTGACGTTTGAGCCACTGGAGAAAATCGTCGGATGTCTAAACATAACTAGAGTCATTTTGGATGAATTTTATGAGAAATTTTGTGTAATTTCGCCCGTAATTAATAAATATGTTCAGGAGATGAAGAGATGTCGATGAATTGATAAGCCCTGATACACAGACAAAATAACAAGCTTGACACATATCCAAATCATTATGACGATAATCCGTCATAAAGATGAAAGTTCGAAATTGAGGTGACACATATGTTTTCGTCATTAGAATTCGTCATTTACTTTTGACGTTTTGGTAAATGATGAAAATGTCCCTAACAACAGGGATATTTTGATGAATATTCTATTCAATAATCTATAGACACACTTTTCTTGAAGAATTTCAATAGAAATGTGTAAAGATTGATAACAAATTTAATATTTTTGCAAAAATTCCTGTTTTTCAATTTTGTAACAGATGGCGTCCCCTGTCATTATTGAGCAAATGATGGTCCAAATGTGTAATTTGGAATTCGTGCTAACGATGGTAAATTTTCGTCATAATGACGTACGTATTTGCGCCATTCGAAGATATGTGTGTCAATGTTATTATTTAAAGCTGTCAATAATAGCACCAAAATAAGATTCGATTTTCGATTCGATTTTGAGACTGGTCTTTTCTATCCTGGCAGCGTATTTAGGAACCCTTTTTCAGTTCATCGTCACGCAAGTGACGAAATCGATCAGCTTTTCTAGTGGCTAAGTACCAAAAACCCTTATCCATTTCGTCAAAAACAGCCAAAAAGTCTTGTTCAGCCCGAACGAATTTTTGGGCTGTTTTCGACGTAAAATGTACTCGAGCTGGTCCGCTATCGACGAAATCGATAAGGGTTTTGGGTAGTTTTGGCACAAGAAAAGCTAATCAATTTCGTCCCATATTCACACTGTAAAGGCTGAGCCTTAAATAAAATGCAATTTTTATAAGACATTTAAAGATTTTTAAAACTTTATATTGCAAAATGAAGAGTAATTAGAAGCTTTATCATCAAATAAGAAATATTAGGCGTGTTTTTTGGTTATCCCGTGTAGGTTTGGGTAACGAAACTTCATATGAAAAAATGACAGGTGGGTCAGCTGAACGAACGTAAATCGAAGGCAGGCAGGTGGTCACCTTACCTATACAGCATTCATTGGCGAGATCTTCACTTTGATGCACTACAATGCCCGGTGTCACGCATCGCGTCTCACTCGGCAATTCCTGAATCAAGCCCAAATGTCGACACTTAACTGTCCTGCACGCAGTCCAGACATAGATCCCATTGAAAACTTATGGGACGAGCTCAAGAGAAGAGTCCGAACCAGAAATCCAGTCCCTTCGTCCACTCAAGAATTGAAGGCAGCCCTATTAGAGGAGTGGAACGGTATTCCTCAATATACCATCAACAACTTGATCAGATCAATGAAGAATCGACTGGAAGCTGTCATTAGAGTAAGAGGAGGCAATACAAAATACTAAAATAATAAATACTTAACTTATTTTCCAACAGTTTTTGTTTTATTTTCAAAGAACCTAACCACAAACCATTTTCGTAATTTCCTATTTTCCCTACGATTTCGTTCAAAGAGCAATTATTTTAAAAGTAATCACCAAATATTGGTTGAAATGGTACCAACATAAAGCTGAGGTCTCAAGCTTTTGAATGACATACGATTTTTATGGATAACTGCCGTACTTAAAAAAAAACACGCGATTATAGGTTGAGTCGATACTTTTGTCCGTAAGTGTAGTTAACGAGAGCTTAAGTCAAGGAATGAAATGTCGTTTTCAGTAACTTTCTTATGTGAATAATTAATTTTTACATGAATTATTTGGGAAAAATTTATTGGTGCGCTCTTAACGGAAGATAAATGAATTGAAAATAGCTGTCCGTTTAAAATGCACCCTTGACTTGAAGCGACCTTAAGTGATTTCCTTTACTTATACTTGAATTTATGAACATTGCTTAAAAAGTCCGAATAGGAAAATAGGAATCCTTGAAACTTACACGGCTACTCTAACTTGAACCCAATGTAGCTTTCACTGAAATGCTTTATCGTATTAAGTTTTGTAAAAACCAACTATTCTGCGAATCTATGATATTAGTTGACACGAGTTTGATAATATAAATTTGCCAAATTAGTGAAAATTTATAAAAAATACAATTCAAGATGGCATTCCTTGACTTAAGGCCGCATTGAGCTATAAACACGGTCCTTACCCTTACAGGAATGTCTATTCTCAAATAAAATACATATACACCTTCATCCATATTACAAAAAAAATCAACAAAAGGACTAAATGCATATTGAGCAAAAATATAATCCAAAATGTATCTACATATTCGGAGATTTGCGTCCCAAATCCAAATTCTTTTCGACATTTCGAGTGTAGATTATAATATACTTTTCACATACATATGCATATAGGTAAATTAGGAACTGAAAATAAATTAAAATCCGAAATGGGTTGACACGCTAATGAAGTTTTAATCCTTCCATTTGATGGATTTGGTTATCTTCGGGTGATGGTAGGGAGAGTCAGTTGAAATTAACAAGAAGAGAAATCGATTGTTCAAACTTTAGCGCTCATTTAACTTTAATTCGCGAAATTGTTGAAAGTATAGAATAACGACCAACGAGACGAAAATACACCACCGTACTATTCTTTTTTCACTATGAGTAATTTTGGAATACATTCTGTTCCGTGGTTGTTGCGATTAGCATAGCCTCCTACTAATTGCCTTCAGCTGAACGAGACATTCCGTAGAAGACAGTGTACCGGCTAGCAAAAACTACATTCCTTTTCTATGCATTTGACTAATTAAGTAAAGGACCTTATCCAACAACAACAACAACAAATTGCAATGGAATTAAAAGCTGTATAGCGACAGACTATAAAAGAATGTAGAAAGTTACATGCTAAAATAATGATCAAATAAACAAAAAATCAGATTACAAAAATTTAGTACATACACCAATTCAACTTCCAATCAGTATATGTACATACAAATCATCGGAAGTACCCACCTACTTTCCCTCTAAAGACGCAAAAAACTCTTTTGCTTAAATGAGTTAATTAAATTTGATCCTTATCTATACCGTCAACTGCTACAGAAACCGTTCATTTGAGTTTTATTTTAAAACAAAAAGGAGGCGAAAACACTTGACCAACTGTGAAAAGGGACTGTCCGCGGGCGGCAAACAGCTTATCAGAAAGAAATTATCTCTTTGTTATGTGTGAGGGTGGGTGAGAGCCAGACAGCGAGAAAAAGGCAAAGATGTTTTTAATGCTTATGTTATACTAAAGAAAGGATAAACATTTTGTTGCCCATGAGAAATGGATCCCTTCTTTTTGTTAGACTATTCCATAAACAGTTTATTTCAGAAAAGGAATTGTTAAATAGGTCGTAATAGGGAAAAAGAAGTTGAAAGAATTTTTTGAAGGACATAAAATAAAATTTTCATTTAGCTAGAAGCTTGTTAGTGAAAATATAAAAACATTTATCGGGTTGTTGTTAGCATGGCATATTTCTCGAAGCACGTTATATTACGTTGCCGTGCCCTATCGTTATCGTTCGGCCGCCACTCTTTCATATAGATCCTCTTAGAGAATCGAATTTTCGAAACTCGACAAGGCCATTCGCGCGTTGATTATTTAGACGAAAATATGTTTTTTTAAATCATAGAATAAAATTCAAAAATGCTAGCAGGAAGTGGTATGGCTGACAACCTTATCACACTTCAAATTCAGTGGTCGTCGAAATGTTGGCGACTAGACTACACACTTTATATTTTTCTACCTGATCCAGGAGAGCTTTTACGGCCCCCGGTCTATTCAGAGAGCGCACATTCCGGTATCCAAAAGAGTATGCAATCAGTTGTTCGTTTGCGTCGTGGTTTTTTATACGTCCAATTCGAGGCTTTTGGTCAGGTTTCTTGACTTGAACGGACGAGTTGTCGGCAGATGGCTCGGACACCTTTCGAACCTGTTACTTTTATGGGAGATTTTTCCTTTTTGTGTAACTTGAGCAGGTATCATGGATTATTATCACTATTTCCACCTCCGCGTCTATGGGTCACGTGTGCCTCATAACAAAAAACAAGGGATTTTCGAAATGTGGACGTACTATTACATTGGTGATGAAAAAAGGACTGTGAAATGTAATAATTATTTATTCCGTCAATAGAAGGTTGCAGGGTCACGAATCTGCAGCAAGTCAAAGTGCTATACGCAACGGCTCAGCTTAAAGAAAGTAGTTAATAAAATTCGCAGAAGAATACACCGTCACTCAGGGGCGATAAAGGTTTCACTTCTCTTGTCAAGTTGTCTACGCGGTACCGGCGCGCGTGAGTAATAATCCGTCTGCTTGATCGCACATTTATGTGCAGCGTGCTTTTTCAAACACGCGTGACCAATAAAGACGCCAAGGTATGATCTGTCCTACTGAAAAGTCCATAGAATTCGTTTGGGAACGGTCTAGAGGGACAGGGAATGATGGTCTATCTTTGTGTTGAACCCGAGGAGGGTTTTTTTGGGAAAGCCAAGCAAGGGAAATAATGAGTGAACTAAGCACTGACGCCAAAATGTCAATCGGAAACGATTTTCTACAGTTTTACGAAAATTTCCTATGGTATTTATTACCACGGTCAGGGCCGGCCCTAGGAGTGGACGATCTGGGCGGTCGCCCAGGGCCGCAATTTTCAATGGGCCACCACTCCCAAGCAACCATTTAATTCCAAGGGCCACCACTTAGAATGTGTCTCACTCTCAAGGGGTCTTCACACAACGGCCTTTTAAAATATTTATTGACATTAGATTAAAGTTAATAGCAAGCATTAATATAAGCTTTGTTATTAGCAACAGCTCCATAATTACTAGCCTCGCTTTCATTTTTGAAACAATTCTCTCTTCAATTTTTTTTTACCTTCTATTTTTTTAATTTAAGTACATTACTTACGGACCGCCATCGCGGTGCACGCATACCAAATCATATGTTTACCAAAAAATTAAATTATTTTCGAATGTCCGCGAGTATAAAACCCCTCCCTTTCAATCTGTAGTCAGGATTGGGTTTTAATTCTGCAATTCAGCGTCTGAAAACTTTCGTTTGAAATAGTTCGTTGAGTTCCAGAAAGCGGCCAACTTCACGGAGGATGAGGAAGCGGCCAAATTCAGCCAGGGGAGTGTAATATTCCCCGTATCGATTTGACACCGAACCGTACTTGGCCCGCCAACAAAGGTGATGCACCACAGCAATGTTCGTTTTGCTGCTTAGTGATAAACGAAAATGCAACACCTGGAAGCTATTATAGATGTGAATTTCGGTGGTTCGTGGTTCGGACACCATTTTGGAATTTTCATTTCATTTTTTTTTATTCGTGCCTGCATTCGCGTTTCACGTCGACCGTGGTGCACAAATAGAGTTTTTTTTTTGTACGAGGGCAGTCTAATTCTATTTTCCGGTGTACAATTTCCCGAATTGTGGATTGTTCAAAAACAAAAGTGCGTGGTGTCGAGGATTCACGGTCTGCGAGTGATTCGCGAACATATTGCTGTGTCGGGATGTAACAAGGACTTGATCCGTTTACGAAAGGAGCGAGGAGATTTTTCAACTTCGTCGAAGCTGCCGAGAAAACGAGAAGGAAGCTAAGGCTGTATCCTTGCCTGTGTGCAGGATTAAGGAAGCGAAGCAGCCTTAAGATTACGTGTTACTAGTGGACAGTGGAAGAAAAAATGCGCCTCCGCGCTTTTCCGACGTCTATGGACGAAACTACATACATATATACCGATAAGTATACATCTATAATATTGGTTCGTACTTTTTTTCTTTTTTTCCTACACATGGGGTGGCTACCTGTCATCCTACAGTTGGATGACGCGAAATCAAGGAATTATTGTCGGGTGTGCATTGTACACTATGTAAAAGAAGGCGTCTATCACAGAGACGGGTAAGTGTTGATTTGATCTAAATTTTTTCGTACGTACGATTGTGGCGTGTAGTGAAAGGGTGTTGGCTATGAGAAGGACTTAACCCTAGATAACCAACGTAATTCTTTCTACTTTGTAACCAATGTTAGTCAATTCGACTAACACCATATTAAAACTCGGTTTTTAAGCCTAGGGATGCATCAAATATATTAAAAGCGGTTCTAACTAGAAATACTATCATTATTTTTAGTAAATGTTAGACCAAAAAGTATCAGTGTTTGATGTTTTATTTTATTTTAAAGAAAACTAACTGCCTACTTATTAAAGGCATTTGACCTTATCACTGTAACAAAATAAGGTGCACAGTACAAAATTTGGTCGTTTCGACCTGCAGTACTTTGGTTTAACGATACACACCTCGTTACTAAAGCTGTAAATAGGTATATTGTTGATGATATCGATACTTAACTGATTCACCTCCTAGGATCTGGAAGGACACAACTATTGAGTGGAAGAGCAAAAAGCAACAACTAAATTAAATATCAATGGTAGTCGAAACGACTAACATTGGTCATGCAGGGTTAAGCAGTCATATCGACGGCATACCCCTTTGAGAATCGTCTCTAAAGAAAAAAAGGTCACCGCGTGTACAGACTGGAATACCAGTGTAAGTGAAGTGAGGATTGGAGGCTGGGGAATCGGATTCTTCCAAACGAGGAAAACGAACCATCGAGCGTGTCGTCAAGGCGTCGCACGTGTACTTTCCCCAGGTTAAGGCGTATTCTCGCAATTTGATGATTTTGGTGGTGCTGATTCTTGCGCTTGGTACCTTTGAAAGCAACCCTGCCACCTCACAGTCTTTCAAAACCAGCTCCATTTTTTCGTAAGGGCTCATATAAGAGTTCATTATTGTAACACGAGACCGCGTTTGTGATGATTGCCACAACTTATTCCGCGAAGTGGAATTGTTATGCTTTTAGGGCTCACTAAAGGTATGTATACATATGTATATGATGTTTGTCCGTACTTTGTGCCCTTACTTTAGCTGCGGGCATATTGTGTACACTCATAGTGCGGTACATACGAAGTCAGAAGAAAAACGCTCCGCTCGTCTATATAGGTGTTGTCTATAACAAAAAGTTAACGGAGGCGGTCATACAAAGTGGCGTTGTGTGGACGTGTTAAAGTCGCGTTGTAAAGCCGTGTAGAGAAAGGCTCAGAGCTGGTAGTGGCTCGACGAACCCACATACATCCACCGCAGTCATCCGTTGTACAAGGATGAAGAAGATTTGGTCGAATTTATTGAAATTAAAAACGATGATGGTAAATTTAATGATACGTTTCAAGTATCAAAGCTTGAAGTCAATAGTTTTTAAGTAAAAGTTGTAAGTTGTAAATTGTTGAAAACAATCTAAGTTTAGACAGTTGAATTACTTTATTATAAACTTCTTCCCTTATGGAAGCAAATGAATTAAGCATTAAGTATAAGATTTGAATTAACGAAGATGTGCTAATCATAGCCCTCTTTCTCCCCTCTCCCTCCAATATGAATTCCTAGTATATTAAATTGGGGGATTTAAAATATCTCGCGCATGGAATCCCATGGTAGGGAGGGTTTAGAACCGCGCAGGGCCCATACAACCTGAGTGGCCCATTGAACAGCCGTTCACCATCGATAGGCTGCCTACCTAGATTAGATTAGATTACATGAGGGCATCGGCATATTTGCCATAAGCACTGCGACCGGAGGTCTATTGTGCCATTGCCCACTCTACAGGCTAAATAAATTTATCTAACCGACATCTGTCGATAAATCGATTAATTTGTCCCATGCTAAGGGAGGCGATGTCCTCTGTGAGAGGGAAAGTTATGCCAAAGCATTCCTCCCGTCGCATCGCCAGTCTTTCCCACTCGCAAAGTATGTGAGTGGATGTTTCGTCATCGGCCTCGCAGGAACGGCAGGTCGCGTCTGCGACTAATAGCATGGTTCTTAAATGCCCGTTCAGACGGGAGTGGCCTGTAAGGAGGCCACTTATGATTCTGACCCTGTTCCTGCTGAGCTTAACTAACTCCAGAGTGCGTTTCTTAGAGTAGGTTGCTACAAAAAGCTTCGACTGCCTTAGTCATGGAAGGGCCTCCCAGCATACGGTGGCTGTCGTGTTTTCCCACTCAGTGATTTCGTTTCTGCATAGACACAGTGGTATACCGCAGAAGGGTTCCGGGCCGCAGAAGGGGCTAGCAGAGGCTACCCTAGCGAGTTCGTCCGCGAGCTCATTCCCTTCTATTCCAGAGTGTCCGGGAACCCATAGGAGTGTAAGATCATTGCGAGATCCTACCGATTGAAGTATTTCCGGACATAGCCCCACTAGTTTTGAAGTAAAGGTATGTTTTGTAAGAGCTTTGATTGCCGCCTGACTGTCGGTAAAGATCGCTATCTTTCTGTTGACATATCTTTTGTTCTGACATTCTCTGGCACAAATTTCTATTGCATGTACTTCCGCCTGGAACACAGACGCTAATTTCCCCTTAGGTACTGAGTAGCTTACACCTGGACCACTGATGCCCGCTCCAGAGCCTGTGTCAGTTTTAGATCCATCCGTGTAAAAGCTGATAGTGTTGGGGTGAAGGGACCTGAACATATCCGTCCAACTTTCCCTCGCCCAGATTGCTGATTTAAAGGACGAGTTGAAGCGTAATGTCTTGACTAGGTAGTCCGAAGGTAGGCAGAGGGTATTGCTACCTTGTAACTATCCTAGTTGATCATGGCTAAAAGTGACTGTCGTGCTGGAGGCCCTGAGCCTACCAACAGCCAGCCTCGCCGAAGCTTCAATGTGAATGTGTAGTGGAGCTAGGTCCAGAAGAACCTCCAGGGCAGCGGTGGGGCATGAAACAATAGCTCCAGTGATAATTAGACAGGCAAGCCTCTGGACCTTACCTAGATCCGACTTACCAGTGCTAGTTGAAGCCCTTTTCCACCACACCACCGCCCCATACTCTACTATAGGTCTAACAACTGTCTTGTAAATCCACAGAATTAAATGTGGTTTAGTTCCCCAGGTCTTACCTACATAACATCTGCAGGTCCATAGTGCCTTGATCGCCTTCTCCGTGACCGATTTCAGGTGGTCATCCCAGAGTAATTTGCTATCAAGAGTGACTCCCAAATATTTGACTTGGTTTGCCATTTTTATTTGGGAGTTGTACATAGTAGGACAACTCAGGGTTCTTGTTGTCCTGCTCCTACTGAAAGGAACCACCGTGGTCTTGGACGGGTTGACCCGTTGACAACTCTCCGTGCACCAATCTTGAACTATTCGCAGGGCGGTGTGGAGCACATGCGGTAGGACTTCCTCAAATTTGCCCTTAACCATGATGACCAGATCGTCTGCGTATCCTTGGGTGGAGAACCTCTTTGAGGTTAGTTTCCACAACAGTCCATCAACCACTAAACACCAAAGAAGGGGGGCAGTACCCCTCCTTGTGGGCAGCCAGGAGTGGCTAAGGCGGAGAGATATAACACGATGATTAGACAATCCAAAAGGAGGTGCTGGAGGAAGCAATGTGAAGCAATACAGTCTTTACCTGAGGCTGCACGGCTACACAAAGCCCTCCATAGAGGTACCTCAAACGGAGTTGGGTTACTCAAATGCCCGGATGGGTCTTTCACGACTGGTCCCAAGGAGACCCTCCAACTTCTCCTCGATACGCACTTTCCTGGATCTGTCTCCTCAGACAGTCGTCCAGAACACATACAAGGTTACACAGGACAACCGGCTAGATGGCTGGTGAGTCTTTCTGGTGTAATCTTTGACAGTGACAAAGTGAAATGGGCTATTCTATCCTTTGATCCATTTAAGGCTGCGGGGATCGATGGAGTTTTTCCTGCTATCCTTCAAAACTGCCTGGATATCATCCTGCCATACCTTACAGCTCTGTTCAGAGCTAGCTATTATTTTTGTCACATACCACTTGCTTGGAGGAAAGTCAATGTAACTTTCATTCCTAAGCAAGGCAACAAACCTGAGGACTTACCAAAGTCTTACAGGCCCATCAGTCTATCTTCCTTTCTCCTAAAAACTATGGAGCGTTTAGTTGACCAACACATCAGGAATCTGATGTTCATAAATAACCCTCTACATCATTCTCAATTCGCCTATGTAAAGGGCAAGTCGACGGTGACGGCACTTCACAAGCTCGTCAGTACTATTGAAAAATCTATAGATGAAAAGGAGATCGCCTTGTGTGCTTTCCTGGACATCGAGGGTGCTTTCGACAATACTGGTTACGATGCGATTACCAGAGCCCTCGTTATGAGAGGGGTGCCACAGCCTACCATTAGGTGGATTGACGCCATGCTAAAAGGAAGGGAGATTTATTCCTCCCTCGGCGGTCACACTCTCAACATTAACGCTATCAAGGGATGCCCTCAAGGGGGTGTACTCTCACCCCTATTGTGGTCCTTGGTAGTAGATGAATTACTCTCGCTACTTGAGGTGCAGGGTTTTTTCGCCATCGGCTACGCGGACGATATCACTATCGTTATCAGGGGCAAATTCGAGTCCGTTATCACGGATTTGATGACCACAGCCCTAACTACAGTTAACAGATGGTGCACAGCAACTGGGCTAAATATCAATCCACAAAAAACAGTCCTAGTACCATTCACGAGGAAAATTTCTCCTCCTCTTGACCCAATCTACCTAAGAGGTGTGCTCATTAACTACTCCAAAGAGGTTAAATGTCTTGGCATTACACTCGATAGTAGATTAAACTGGAATAGCCACTTGGAAAACGTTCTTAGTAAGGCTACGCGTGTCATGTGGACTTGCCGAAACTACTACGGTAAGACTTGGGGTCTTTCACCCAAAATGACAGAGTGGTTATACTGTACTCTAGTACGACCTGTAATCACTTACGCTTCTCTAGTGTGGTGGCCTAAAACACTACAACGCAACGCAATTAAGAGCTGTAATAAGCTGCAACGACTTGCCTGTCTTGGCATCACTGGTGCTTTTAGCACTACATCTACCCTAGCCATGGAAGCAATATGGGGAATGACGCCACTGCATATTTTCATACAGGAAACTGCAGCATTGTGTGCTTTGAAAATCAACCTATCAACTGATACTCGTATCAGTGATCGGGGACACATGCGTATCCTGCAACAAGTTCCTGGCCTATCAATCTGCCGGGTTTCAGATTACATGATCACGGAACTGCGCTTTGGCAGGAAATTCGCCCTTCACATCCCAGATCGGGCGGAATGGGCTAATGGCAACACGTGTTTGGATCCTAGAAGCATCACTTGGTTTACCGATGGCTCTAAGACCGATCATGGTGTAGGTGCTGGAGTCTTTGGACCCAATACCAGGATCTCGGTTGCAATGGGCAAATGGCCTAGTGTTTTCCAAGCCGAAATTCATGCCATCGAAAACTGTGCCAGGGAGATCTTGGGACGTGGCCTCCGTGGCGCACACATCGCCATCTGCACTGACAGCCAGGCAGCAATTAAGGCGCTAACTTCACACAAGTTTACCTCGAAGATGGTCAGCGAGTGCTTTGACATCCTTCAGAGCCTCTCCAGCCGTAACTCGGTTTCCATCTATTGGGTTCCGGGGCACAGAGGCGTGGAGGGAAATGAATACGCGGACGAATTAGCAAGAGAGGGCTCATCTTCCACACTCATCGGTCCTGAGCCCTTCTGTGGAATTAGCTGGAAAGCTGCTAAAGGCGTAATTGGTAACTGGTCCTCGGTCCTGATGCAGAACTACTGGACATCGCACCCTGGTTTAAGAGTTACAAAGGAGTTAGTGCGCCCCTTCAGCTTCTCCGATATTAAATGTCTGCGCAGGACCGAGCTCAGATTACTAATAGGCTTTCTTACGGGGCACTTTGGGCTCCGCTACCACCTTCATAAAATAGGTCTATCAAGGGAGACCCAATGTCGCCTTTGCCTGGAGGAAGACGAAACCTCCATTCATTTACTACTGGAATGCCCGGCGATCGCCAGGTCCAGGAGATCACTCCTTGGACGTGATTTACTCAGCACTAGTATGATTAGGTGCTCCTCTCTGAAGGATCTTCTTGCGTTTATCAAACGGGTTGATGACCTTCTAGATTAAGGGACTATGGCACAATATACCTTTTAGGTAGCAGTGCCCACCTCTATGGTTAAGTCCAAATTGCTTATTATTATTATTATTAAGGCGGAGAGGGTGGACCCTCCGATGCTGGTATAAATGTTCCTCGATGAAAGCATGCGTTGCACCCAGGTAATCATTGTCACATCTGCCCCTTTTAAACTTAGCGCCGTACCAATGAACTCGAAGGACGTATTGTCAAATGCCCCTTCTATGTCCAGGAATGCACAAAGTGCCATCTCCTTCTTTGATATGGCCACTTCGATTTCGTCCACTAGGGTGTGAAGTGAAGATTCAGTCGATCTGCCTGGTTGGTAGGCGAATTGTCTGGGGTGCAGCGGACTCGTCTTAAGAAGCGTGCTCCTTATGTGTGCGTCCAATATCTTCTCCATTGCTTTCATGAGGAACGAGGTTAGACTGATTGGTCGATACGATTTCGGATGGTCTGTCGACGTTTTTCCCACTTTGGGAATGAAGACCACCCTCACTGATCTCCAAGCTGTTGGGATATAACCCAACGCGTAACTACTTCTATATATATTGACTAGGAATGGGATCAACTCTTCTTGCGCCTTCTGCAATAGCGCTGGAAAGATGCCATCCATGCTAGGCGATTTGAAGGGATCAAAGGTCCCAATCGCCCATCTAACCTTATCATAAGTAAATATAGCCCGTGCTGCCCTCCAATCGGACTGGTTGGAGCTATTTGAGGTACGGCAGTTTGCCTACCTAAGGGTAGAAAAAGATCCGTCTCGATAGGACGGTCTTCCCCGTTTATATATATTTCGGCTTTAGGCCTTTTTTTTCGTTTTTTCTGCTAACGTAGCTTTTGTGTCCTTTCTCGGGACGTTTTCTTGTTTGCGGGTTTTGGGAGTTTGACGTTCGTCGTCACATAATATTTCCGTTTTCTTGCCTTTTTAGGTGCTATTTTTTTCTTTTAATCGGGCAGACGTGCGAGTCTCTTTCGTTTGCTAATGGAGGAGGCTGGTGACTCTGAAGACCCCCCCCCCCCTACTACTCCCGACAGCTGAGCTGGTCTGCCAGCGCACGTCACTAGTGGTCACCAGTTAGGGTTTTTGCATTTAAGATGTTCTTGGACCTTAATGGTCATCCCTGGTCTTACCTCCGGCCATCCATTACAGGAGTTGTGCCTTTGCTGGCGCGAGGAGAACACGCGAGATAAAAAAATAAAATAAAATGACGAATAAGATAAGTTTGCGTGTTTTTATGTTTCTTTCCGTTACGTAATATTGTAAAAAAATTTAATTATGGCTATTTTCGTATGTTTTTTTCCGTCTTTCGCGTAGAAAAAAAATATATATAGTATTCCGCGTGTGGTTAATCTCCTCATTCTTTAAATCGCTTAATGATGTCGCGTCACTCAGCTTGCGGCATGTCGTCCGCTATGGCGGTTTGCCAGTACTTACGGCATCAAATATAAAACACTCCCCCCATTCCAGGGGCGAAGTGTGATTTTATAAAGGGAAGCGCCTTCCATTAAACACCCGATGCCATCCGGGTCCACGGAGCATCAATAAGATGGCACCTGTGCGCGTCGGCTAGTTTCTTACGGTTACATCCCCATTTCAAACCCCGTGTTTATGGTGTTTTTCCTTGGCATGCGATATCCCTTTTCTTTGTAGAAGGACAGGGGCAACGAGTGGCACAAACTCCACCCGTATCTCCCGAACTGAGCTACAGCAAGCGCATGCCGCTGCTCGCTTGTTGAGGAGCCCTAACGTCATTGCCTAACCTGCACGGTTTTATAGGCATTGGCTCCGTTTGGGTTGTATCCGTCTAATCCGAGGCTTTCATTCCAGGTTTCTTGACGTAGAAATTTTTCCAAGGATGAGTTGTCGGCCCATCGATTAACCCTGATAGTATTCGTAAAACGAACGAGCTCCATCGTGGAGGCGCCTCGGAGGTGCTGCTTCGGTGATTGACCATTCGTTTTTTGTCACCCTTTTAGATTTAGAAGCCTGAGACGCTAAATTGTTAATAGAGCACTCAGGCGCAGCGGTTACTCGGCCCGTAGAGAAACATAGGAATTGGCCAGAGCCGTTCACCCTATGAAGCTCCTCCTGCATAGCTTTCAGCCGTTATCCTCTTTACGGGGGGTGTTGATTTCAACGCTTTTAACAGTCCAAGCTAACATTTTACACAAATGTTCACACAAAAATCACCACTGCGCCCATGTTTTCGGGAAAAAAGCCTGATCCTATTTTCAACGAACATCAAGTTCCTATCTCCCACGCGTATGTAGAAATATCAAGTGGATCACTATGGATGATTGATTATACTCTCCAACTTTCGTTAGATTAACACCATTGTTTTGCAATTTCTAATGCTAATAATACTTCATGACTGTCGTCAATCTTAGTTAATGATATGATGAGGTGGTAAACATCCTGTCCTTACGGGTCAACTATCAAGTCGCTCATCACTCATATTTCCAATCTACCAGATGTCATCATATTTTGCCCTTAATTTCATTTCTCTTTATTGCGTCTCCATAATAGAAACGAAGACCACATTAATTGAAAGAAATATCGATCATCTTCTTCAGCCATTTCATCCATTCAAGGTTATTATCCTTTTTAACTTCTTGCTATTTGAATATCTCATGAGCATATCGAACCAGAACGAGAAATACATATTTCCATTCCGCGCCGGTCGTCACCTAATAATAATAATCTTTAACTGCCTCTTGTTTATTTGGAGACACTTTCGGTTCGGTTGAGTGTGTTTTGAAGAGCTTTTGCGCTCCCGGTATAATTATGCAAATTCTAATGGAAATTCAGAGAGCCTTGCGCTTAGAATCCCATTTGCAAAATAACCACTTTCTATTCGCCTTTTCTTTTCTGATTTATGCTGTCTGTTTTATTGTCATAGAGAAACTTCTTAAGGATGCTTAGTCATGATGAAGTTTCAATTATATTTTCTTGAGTTACTTGTTCTTATAAGGCTTCGCTATGATTTGCAATTATATCACCATTAGAAGCAAATATAACGGGACAAAACTTATAAGTCTTTCTTTTCCTTAAACTATGCAAACTATTTACGTACGCCTGTGCGGATACAATTTTTCTCAAGACTTTAAACCACAGTCAACATGACAACTTCTTTAAATCTATGGGTGGCCTTAAATTGTCTATTCCGCACGGTCTGCTATTTTTTCAGTTCAGTTTAGCATCAACGGAAGGATCACAATGAAAATATTGTTGTTGTCCTTTTTATCCGTTCTATGACTCCGTATATATCGTTCATTGTTCCGACAGGGATAGTGTGTTCCTTAAATGCTTCTAGCATACAAATTAATAAGACTCCGTCTTTATTTTCTTCTCCCGGCAGAGATGAATTCGAGATGATTGCGTGGAAAACCTTATTCGACGACCGTTTGCAACCTACCACCCACCCTCCATACCCACGAATGAAGACGAGATGGATGGCAGAAACAGCATGGAACATGACAACAACCAACCACGCCGCCGACCGACTTGGACGACAACGAGGAAGACGAAGGATTTAAGTGAATGCAAATTTATACATTTTGTTGGTCGTGATGGTGTTTACTGAGGTATTAACAATTTACCGATCAATCAATTACTTCCGATATAGAAGTGGAGCACTATGTAAGGAGCACGACCGCATCGCTGGAAGTAAGTGTGGGATGGGGGTGGAATCCTTTAGGGAAAGACTGCTGCGTGTGCTGACAGTGGTTTTAAGTCGTGTTTTGTAGACTATCAAGAAGGATAAAATCGAAGGTATATCTAGGAGTGGTGTAATCCTTTCTAGAGACATTTCGAGTGGTTGCTTGTTTTTTAGGCTGGTGGTGGAAAAGAAAAGGGATTGCCTTTAATGGGTTTTATGCAAAAAGGTGTATCGTCATGCAGTGTGATTTGAGAGATACATATTTCTGAATAGGGTTCTTTGACACATTTGAATATCTATGTGTAACACATGAGTATTGTGTTGGTATGTAGGATCCAAGCAAACAGTCGAAAATCATAATGTATTCGTAGTTAGTTCCACAGATCCAGAGGAGCAGATTCGAGCTGCAGAGCCACTTAGAAAAATAATTTTTATGAAAAACATAATTTTTATAGTGATTGGGCCTCGCTAAATCCAAATCCTTCGTCCGTTTTTGACTAGCTAACGCGTGATTCCTAAAAATGGCTGTCCGCAAGCACGAGCACTGCATGATGATTTTTTATTTGGACATCACATTTTTTTTTTCTAGTAAAAATGCAACTGGACTGTAACCGAGGACTTTGAACTTCCGAAGATGTTCCAGGGGACGGAGCCAAGGCCTCTACAACCGTGGAGGTTCGGCAAAGAAAGCGCACCTTATCGATCGAGCAGCGGCATGCGATTCCTGTAGCTCAGAGCGGTAGGTGTTGGGCTGGGTTTGCTCTGCTCTTTGCCCCTAGTCGTCCATATTAAACAGGGATATCGCATGCGTTAGGTATACGTTCACAAAAAAAATTGGATTGAGTTGAATCAAGGCTGGTGTCGGCGAGAACAGAGGGCTGAGGTTTTCTGCTCGCCTCACCTCACATCTCTTACCAAGGGTGCACCAACGTCCCTTTTTGCCAACTGGGGTGCTATCTGTACAAAGGCATACAACTTACGTGCCCTCGTGTGAGTGGTCGCTTTTTGTTGCCCAAGCCTAGCGACCCTGCCATTATGATGGCCAAGTTCGGCAGGCTGCACCTCCTCGGTCGACAAATTGAATCCCCACGCAATTTGTGCACCACGGGAGGACTGTGCCGCTTATACACTAGAACCAAGAAAAAAAAAATGCCGCGGTGGTTCGCTAACGCGACAGAAAACCTCTTCACTCCGAGGCCGAGCTAGAACAGAGGCCACTATTTACGTCACTCCATTTCGATTGCATCACTAAGCAAATTCAGAGCCGGATTTCCCATACGGGCAACCTGGGCAGCTGCCCGGGGCGGCAGATTTTGAGGGGTGGCAGTTTTTTAAACTTTCCGTTGGCTTAAATTTCTGTGAATTATTATTTTGGGAAACTCAAGGAACAGTCACAATTAAACAAACTTTTAACTTCCAATTTCTAATTTTTTACTAGTTTCCTAGGAATATTCCAGGACGCCCAATAGCATACTCACCGAATTTTAATAATACTCATCCATAAAAAAAATGGAACTTACGAAATTTACAGCCGGTCGAAATGTGATCTAATGGCTAAAAAAAATGCAAAGGAGGGCCAAGCGCAAACGGGATCGATTTTTGTAGCGCACATTTTGATGAATATTTTGGAGTCGTAGCTGTACCCGTCCAAAAGTTACACCCGGTCAAAATGCGACCCAAGGGTAGAATAATCGCAAAGGGAGTAAAATTAAAAAAAAAAAAGTAGCCGGGACTAGAATGCCGATATAGAGCAAATTGTGGCGCACCTTTTGAAATAAATTTCAAAGTCCTAGGTGTCTGCGTTCAAAAGTTACGGCCGTTTAAAGAAGCGACCCATTGGCAAACAAATTACAAGCGCAAACGAAGTCAATTTTCCGAAAATGCTAAGCGCTTTGAATGTTTTACGGTACAATTTCGGGATCTTAATGCGTGACAGACTTGTTAAATGTGGGGCCGTTCAGCAGGATTCGGGACGGCCGTTAAATCTAAGGAAGCGACTCATTTCACCGCACACTCTCTGTTTTAATATCCCTATTGATCCCTTAACAAAAATTATAAATAGTTCTTAATAATATTTGATTGGATAATATGCTTCAATCTTAATATAAAACGTAAGTTTTTCAGCACCCCAAGAAAACATAGGACCTGGGTGTATAGGCCACTTCATTACATGCTCTTGTTTATCAGGATCCGTCCGAATGCCATCTAACGATACTATTTGTCTCGAACACCCCTCCGCAAGAACGTCCATACTTAAGGGCTCAATTTTAAGCTGAACGTGCAGAGCGTCGCTAAGACAACTTTCAAGCTCTGCAACTTATTTTGAGATTCTTGCCAATATCGTCACGATTGCCGCCAATTTTCAAGTTTAAACCACACAGCACGGGCTCTACCACAAGACGATCGAATAATAGTCGGCGCGATATGCGACGAATTCAAACCGCTTTTTTTTCTCGGCTGATTTCAAGTCTACAATGAACAGTGGAGATCACCGAATGGAACATAGACTGATCAGTTTTCTTCCTCGGGTATCGATTCGATGTGTTTGTCCTGCCAAGATTATCTTCTTATTGAAAAAACATCTCCAAAATTGATGAATCGTGCAACACGTATCGTTCATCGAATCGACAAATTTCCTTTTAAGTGAAGTCGTTGCGCTGGACATATGTCTAGAATGTCCATCGCCGTTACGGCGGACAGAGTACCCTAGCAAGTCGCTTGACCCATGAAAAAAATAGACTGATACTTCCCCAAGCAAGCCGCAGAAAATTTTGTTGGTTCTACTATGCAGAAGGGATGACCTCTAAAGCATCCATCAAGCTTTACTCGCAGAATTGTTTTCAATGGCTAGGCAAATTCATTAACTGCAATATTTCCAGCGTAGGCTCTTGCAATACAAGATGTATTTTCAGGGTGATAGCTCTCTGGCACAGTAATGATCGCTCCCGCTATTCATCACTACAGAGGCCACGAACTGCGTCCCGGACATTTTATTAACTCATACGCTGCCTGATTCGCTTTTGGTTTTAATAAGCTTTACAAAATTGTTACGTTTAAATTGTCGAATTTGTAATTTTTTTCCACAGTGAAAAATATAAAATACTAGCACTGCCAAAAAAATCATTTAAAATAATGAAAATCAGCGAACAGAATTTTGCTGCACAATATGCACGAGTCCTTGCATTTCGACAACTTGAAATTTCAATTCTTTTTGAAACAATTAAAAAATATGAAATCTTCATACCATAGTGACGGAGGGTGGAGATTTGAATACTGCCCAGGGGCACCATAGATGCCAAATCCAGCTCTGCGCAAGTTACTAGAGTTTCATGATAAGCCCGACTCCACGCATGAAAATGGGAGCAGGGAACATAACCTCAAGTTATACGCTCATGTGTCGTACTGCTTCGAGCAGGTATTAATAGAAGGAGAGGAAACATCACTTAAAAAGTGTGCCGAAAGCGCAAATTCATGGGAGAGGAAAAAAATACAATAACGACACTGTTGAAGCATAGCGATTTGACACAAGTAGAGTAACAGTACATCTCAATTCAAACAAAGTTCCATGCTTTGACAACCCACTATTAAAGACAAAGAGAATGAAGAAGAAGAAGATTTCAACCAAGCACACAAGAATTTTTGACACAATTACTACTTTACTGTTAGATGCTTGCTCTCCCATGTATTAGATTCTCGGCACATTTTTGAGCTGTCACTTTGTATGGAATTCGTAACTTTCGCCCTCTCCTTATATTAATACCTGCTCTAAGTCGTACTGAATAAAAAACAAATCTAAATAGAACTAAAGTAGAGGGGAGTTACGCACCGCATCAAGAAAGAAATAAAAACTAAAAAAATTAAACGAACGAAACTAACGAAATAAAACACATATTACCCCTTTTTCCACACTAGGAGCTAAAACCAAAACACAATCTTATCTTTTCTTTTTCCTTTCCAGGCATATACTAATTTGGTCCTTCTTTCCATCCACAAGAGAAACACGAGGAAGCACTTGCACACGGTAAGCTTTTATTATCCTGCTTCAAATTTGCACTTTTTCTTAATTTTTTTTTCCGAAAAACGCGCACCATCTTCCCTGGCCACGCCGCACCAAATCCCTCGTCAAAATCCACTTTTCAACTCGACAGTTGTCTCCACTCTCCAATTTCTCAATCATGCCCACCTTGACGGAAGAACTGTCACGTTTAAGCAACGCCATCTAGATAAACAAGCCATATTATCAGCGTATTAAAATGAATCTGTCAGTGGATGAAGATGAGCTCCAGTAACACGTATTACAACAATAGCAATAGCAACAACAACAGATAAAATGTCAGTGGCCATGGATGATATTGTGGACTTGGGTGGAACTTACGTTTTTGCAGTTTGGCTTGTCTATGAAGATGGCAGTGGCTTAAGAAGCGCCACAGACCCTTCGATCGATTGGCGAGATTTTCTGATTGCGGGAGGTGTAGGTATGTGACCATCGGATTATTTTTTTTTCATTTGACGTGTGGAACGTATTGTCATGCTATTTTGGGTACAAGCTGTCATCACAATCATGTGTTCTCAGTTGCTGATTTTTTTACATAAACCTGTGGTCGTTCTTCATGATGTTGTTGTGGCGGTCATTCTCAATCAAAAGTAGCAATGGATGTTCATCTTCCATCGCCTAATATGGTATAATTTTCACTATTTTTGTGTCTTGTGGATCGTGTACTGTCAATTTCAGATTGCCCGATAAATTGCCCGATAAATTGCCCGATAAATTGCCCAGTGTGTGTGCTGTACGGGCGGCATGGCAGATCGATTGTGGGCAATCGATTGACCAATAAATCGGTAGGTATGTGCATGTGGCGCCCTTAAGGTACATTTGTGTAGGCGATTTATTTAACTACCCAATAGAAAAGATATAGTCTGGCTGGTCTAGCGGTTAGTGCGCGCACCTTCGGTGCACAGGGTCATGCGTTCAAATATCACCGTGTATCATGGTGTTTTTCGAACTCACGAGCTTGTGACGGACTATGATCTCACTCAGATGTTAAATGAGTATCCATTTATGGGGATAAATAACACTGCTGAGCGTGATGCTGATCTCATTACGTCAACAAAAAGCAGATAAGATCTTGGAAATAGGATGTCACTAACACATCCTGCGGCCTTAGTCCAATGCTGGATTGTCGCGCCTGTTATTTATTTATTATTTTATTTAATAGAAAAGATCGGAAGGACTTGGACTCTGGGTCAATGAGTTCAAAAACAAACTACATATAATTCCCGAGCAGAGTATTTGTGAGCAAATTAGAAGAAGGAATATTGGAAATAAGTCATTTCTAGAAGTACTTCTCGAATCATTCCAAAACAAACAAACAAAATTTCGGAATCAATTCTTTCGGCGGACATAGAAATTAAAAATGGTACATATAAAGGAAGGTTAAAATAAGTTCCTTCAGCTTAATTCCGAAGTGCTGCAAATAAGGTCTTTCCAGAAGTACTTACAAATTAACCTTGAAGTACTGAAAAGGAGTCCTTCCTAGAAGCAGCGCCCGCTCTAAGAGGGGGGGGGGGCAAACCGGGCAGTCGCCCGGGGCACTTAATTTCTGGGGCGGCTTTTTGGATAAAGCAAAATGGAAATGGAAAAGCTGAAAATTAAATTCAATTTCAACTTCGCTTTAGTGAAAAGGAAACCATGGTGACTACAGATGGAATAAAAAGGGGCCAAATAAAATAAGGAATAAGGTTTTGTTTAAGTATTTACTTATCACATCACGTTAATTTCTGAACTTATCAACTGTATCATTAGTTCTCTGTTGAAAGTTGTGTTTTAAAGATTCAAGACCCTTGCTAGGCTTCCTCTTCTTTTCATCAGAATTAAGAACTTACTTGGTTGATCTCTGATTCCTGTCAAAAAGGAAAGGGCTTCTTGATTTTTAAATAAAGGACGAAATCATAGCACCTAGCGTTATTATGCGATATGCCGCAATGACTTGTTCCGATATTCATTCTTATATGGAGAAGTTTGCTGCATCTGATAATTTCGGCTATATTTCTGTATATTGACCTCCCTAATATGTTTTCGGACATGCTGATATCGGGATTTGGAAAAGCTCCCACGAATTAACTAGCTCTGCCCTTATTGTCTATTGCAACTCGCCTGATGGTGCAGTCATATTAGCATTTCAAATAGAAAAAAATAGAGTAAGGCTAATTCTTGTGGTTTTTGAATCAGTGGGCTCCCAGGAAACTAAAACTCATTTTGCTAAAAAAAATTTTGATCGGAAAGGTCCCAAAAAGGACAAAAAAGGATACTCTTTAATCCTTGACCGGAGGTTAGCATGTGGGGTATGATATCAAAGGGGACGTCGAGTACATTACATATCTGGTGTTTGTTTCCTGTTTCAAGGACCCCCAACGGAATAAATCGAGATTAAATATAAAATTATTGTGTTTTCCGTGTATCTTTCCAAAGCCATAACTACGAAAATAATTCAAGTTGTCACTACGTTTCTCACTTTTCCGAATTTATAATAGCTAAAGATTATATCATTAAATTTGCTAAGAAAAAAATTATCGGAAAGCTCTCAAAAAGGACATAAAAGGACACTAATTACAAACCTTGATCGAACGTGGGCATGCGGGGTGTCATATCAAAGAAGACGTCGAGTACATTCCATATCAGTTAAAATTTTCCAGTTTCGAGTAACGGTAAAAAAGCTATTGGCGTTTAAAGTTAAACTTCCTTTTCGAGTTTATTTAGACCAATCCAAAAATAGATTTACAGGAAGCATTTCATTAATGTTGTGCACAATACTTATTTATTGCTTATAAAATATACATATGTACAAAAAATATTCACTATGCATTAAAATTCTAAAAAACCCTCGTATTGCGGGCGCAGAGGGCTGCGGTATTTTTTATGATATTTTTTATGAGATACATTTTGGGAGCAGTGTGTGAAGTGTGATTGTACCTCAGTGAGACACAAAAGTGAAGAACTGTGTGTCACAGTTATTTCAAAAGTTCAAATATTAGGGACGATTTATTATTGAAGATGAATCTGTGAAAAAGCCTCTTACAGTCGATTACTTGCAGGATAAAATTCAAAACCAAGCACTTTTTTATTTTATTTCTTTTTTTGTCTCTTGATCTGAAACTTTTTTAACCTTCGTATACCCGCGTCAAATTTTGTTATACGTATACTCGCGTCGGTATCACAGACCGATGATTTGCAATCCTTTTTAATCCTTTTTAAATTGTTTTTTTTTTCATAACAAAAGATAAATAGAGGATAATAAATAATAAAAATAAAGTGTATAATGAAACATCAATGTCATTCTATAACTTAATTTCCATTTTAATCAGTTTGTTGCTAAAAAACTTCAACATTGCAACTTTTATTCTTGGGAACCCAAAATCTTAACTTAAACATTTTTTCCTTTTAGAAAACAAAAATATTCATTCGTCTCGCATAAACACACGATGTGTAGAATCAAAGAATGACTCAAAGAACATTAAACAAAACATTAACACAATAAATTTATACTTACACAAAAAGTCACACCTACACCCGCGTCGGTCTCACAGACAATTCTTTCCAAATGCACCAATACACCCGTCTCGCGTAATCACAAGATATGCACTAAAATAAAGTTAAGAATAAATCCGGCAGCTAGCAAAAAACTCGACCCGCTACCTTTTCATGTAAGCTAAAAAAAATTGAAAAAAGTGATTTGTCGGTCTGACAGAGTAACACGCGGGTATAGGAAGGTTAATAAATTATACGAACATCTTAATGTTGCACTGAAGATCCCGGCTTCTTCTCAGTTCCATAAAATGTGCAATGGACAATTCAATGTTAAAAATCCAGATAGGGAAAACGATAAAGAAAATAAATTTCATAAATTGATAACTTTGAAACGAACAAATTAATTACATCCTCATACTAAAATTGAGTCGGCCAATTTTCAAAATAAAAAGTGTAACACTTCTATTGATTTTTGTTGAATTTTGATCCTTCAGCAACGGTTGATTTGATCATTTAAATTTTTCATTCTGTGACTTTTAGTCCAGTACAATTGGTTCAAAATAGCCCCAAACCTAAACATAAAAAAAAGAAATTTTTGATGCCAAATTGTTGAATACACTGCCTAATATACGCAGTAAGAAGTTACACTAATTTGCGCCATGGGTTAAGGGGGGAGGGGGTGGCAAAGGGGTGAAAATTCAGTTTCTTGCAAAAATCTGGAAAACTATGAGTCTGACCTTAAAATTAGCTGAGGACAAAACAAACAACATAAAATTACCTTACCTTACCACTCTAGACATTTTCTCAGAAAATTATACCCTAGATCCAAAAGTATTGTAGTGAATTTGCATTTTTTGAGTTTTACATTTCGCACTGTAACTCTTAATAGAATAGACCTACTGTCTTGTTCATATATTGATAAGAAAATTTATCTGATTCGTACCAAAAATTGGAGTGCTCCGACCATTGACGCCTCACTCCTCTTAACATTTTTCAAAAAAGCATGACTGTAGCTTCTTTTTAAACTGAGCCAGGCAGATCAAATTTGGTGGGGTGCCTAGTCTAAGCTCCATTATGCTCCCCACCAAAAACTATTACCATCCGATCAAAACTAAGGGTACCCCCCATACAAAGTGAACGAAAATTTTAACAAATTTCACATTTTTTCACTTTTAAATTCTATCTAAAGGCCTGAATAGAGATCGGGCGGAATGAAAATGAAATTTTTGTCCGCGGCGATTTTCTCAATGAAAATGCATACTTACTGTCGTGGAATATGTGGTAAATGATGGGGTATTCCATAAACTAAAATCCGAGAATGGTTTCACAATTTGTCTCTGCCATTTTATGTGTTATTTTTCGATTCCCCGGTCATTAGATAATTTCCGCGATGAACTCGTCGTGGACAGTGAATCGGTTTGACGTTTGCAAAACTCACCACGCCCGACGGAGAATATGCTACAGAGTCGACTCATTTTCACGTTGAAAATGCATTCGGACAATGGGGAAATTATTTTTTTTAGTTATTTTTAAGATTATGTAGGACGTAAAACGCCTTTGTATCAATTTTCGAAGCTAAAATTTTAAATTCACCACGGTTTTTATGCCGGTTCATTACCGTCACCACGGTTTTTATGCCGGTTCATTACCGTTTCATTTTCATTCCGCTCGAACTCTATCCGGGGCTTTAAGGCCTGGATAGACCTCGGGCGGAATTAGAATAAAATTTTAGTCCGCTGCGATTTTCTCAATGAAAATGCATACATACTGTCCTGGAATATGTGGTAAATGCTGGGGAATTCCATAAACTAAAATCCGAGAATGGTTTCACAATTTGTCTCTGCCATTTTATGTGTTATTTTTCGATTCCCCGGTCATTAGATAATTTCCACGATGAACTCGTCATGGACAGTGAATCGGTTTGACGTTTGCAAAACTCACCACGCCCGACGGAGAATATGCTACAGAGTCGACCCATTTTCACGTTGAAAATGCATTCGGACAAGGGGGAAATTATTTTTTTTAGTTATTTTTAAGATGATTTAGGACGTAAAACGCCTTTGTAGCAATTTTCGAAACTAAAATTTTAAATTCACCACGGTTTTTATGCCGGTTCATTACCGTTTCATTTTCATTCCGCTCGAACTCTATCCGGGGCTTAAAGGCGGAATGAGAATTAAATTTTAGTCCGCTGCGATTTTCTCAATGAAAATGCATACATACTGTCCTGGAATATGTGGTAAATGCTGGGGAATTCCATAAACTAAAATCCGAGAATGGTTTCACAATTTGTCTTTGCCATTTTATGTGTTATTTTTCGATTCCCCGGTCATTAGATAATTTTCACGATGAACTCGTCGTGGACAGTGAATCGGTTTGACGTTTGAAAAACTCACCACGCCCGACGGAGAATATGCTACAGAGTCGACTCATTTTCACGTTGAAAATGCATTCGGACAAGGGGGAAATTATTTTTTTTAAGTTATTTTTAAGATGATTTAGGATGTAAAACGCCTTTGTAGCAATTTTCGAAGCTAAAATTTTAAATTCACCACGGTTTTTATGCCGGTTCATTACCGTTTCATTTTCATTCCGCTCGAACTCTATCCGGGGCTTAAAATAGAAAATTGAAATTTATCTCTTAGAACGTCATTATAACAGTTAATTGTAGTCTTCTGAATGTATGCTTTTTTTCTTAAATAAATGCTGACAGTTACAATTATGTACTCAAGTAAAAGTTTGCAGTAAGTTAATTTAAAAGATTGTTCTCACAAAATTGTTCAAACTTAGATTGTCAAATATTACTTTTGACATGCCGTTGGAAAGCAACCACAATAAAACAACTTTGCAGGTTCATTATAGTCAAAAGTACGGTTAGGAAATTGTTTTTAAAATATTCAATTAAAAATCAAAATTTTAAATTTCACGTTGATAGAAAAGGATTTGAAGCCGAAAAAATGGATTATGCGAAATTTCAAGTAAATTCAAAACCTGTTTTGAAATTTTGTAACTATGTATACCAATTTTTATGATGGTGATTTTGCTCAATCAAATCGAACCGTCGATTCTATCAGTATTGCTTGATTGTGCATTTAAAACGGGACGCTATGAAGAAGAAAAACACACCCTTCAAACCGATCGACGCTCCAACTAAGGTATTATTGCATCGCTTTTTCTTTATATTTATAACATAAAGATTGAAGAATGCTCAGGAACGACGAAGTGGAAAGCACTCAGCTATTAGTGCGAAGGAAAAAGATGAGAATTAATGAAGGTCAATCAAAGAAATTCGCCCTGGAGCATTAATTTTCGACACAAAATTCCAGTAGTGTTTCGCACATTATTGCACAACTTGATTTGGTATGGTAAACGATGAAAAAGCTAAAAGCATTGATTTTGGTTAAGTCCCTTCAGCAATATTCACGTAGAGCTTGGTACGAACGGCCAAATGTCAACAGCCCACCTACGGCAAATGTATACATCCACTGCTCTTGCGTCATTCTGAAATCCGGCTGAGTTTCGTGTGACATCTGTATATTTTTTTTTGTCAGAGGTGGATAATATCTGGCTCGGGAAATTCAACATTTGAATTTCGAAATTTTAAACAAACTCTCTAGAAGGCTCTCTCAGGTGAATTGCGCTTAAGAGTATGAATGATGACGGAACAGGTTTCCACTTCACATACTATCAGGGCCTTCTCAATGGGTACACATTCTATTCTCTAAATTACTAGCGTTGGTTCGAATACCACTGTGAGTGAATTTTTGTGTTGATATGTTATCCTACGGCAGCCATCGTGGAACTGATGTATTACAACGACCAAGTGCTGCCAAAGTTACTCGATTTAAGACTAAAATTCCATTAAATTGCTTCTACAACAACAACGACATAACATATACTATCTATATCAATCTGCCTGGTACAGTACCTAAGGGGCGGTATTTTGTCCTCTCGCCCGGGGCGGCGTAATTGCTAGAGCGGGCGCTGTCTAGAAGTCCCTCACAAGATGCGTCGGTAACACCCAGGATGTGATCGCCTTCAGCAACCAGTGCGAAGGATTTCCTACCCTGCTTAGACTTCTTTTGCAAGACGTCCTCCCGACGAAATAGGTATACCTCATTTCGAGCCATCTGCTTTAATGGTCGGATCAGGCTAGATGTTTCTGGGTTGACATCCTTAAACCGCTTCACCGTTTTTTTCACTTCTGAAGTCGTCTCCCCTTGTCTCGACTGACAAGTTTGATTGGAGATCTTCCCGGCTGCCTGCTTCACCTTCCTTAATCTCCTCTTCAGTCTCTGCTACGTCGAGTGTATAGCATCGACATATGGAGTTGGCGTCCAGGCCCTTCTCAAGACACACTCTATGATCTAGCCTCTCCACATCTTGCGGGGTTTCATGGTCTATGAAGACAGTATCATCCTCAACCGGAGTAGCTTTAGGAGCTAACCTTTCCATGCATTTCGACGCTTCATTGTCCATTCCTACAGTAACTCCGCACATCAAAGCTTCACTTTCAAAGATTAACTTTGCGTTCATGCCTCGCTAAGTCAAAATGCATGTCTGTTATTACACGCTTATCCATACTAAATTTATTATTACCTCAGGGTTTTCGGCCACAGCCGAGGCAACCACCAGCGTTACGACCCCCGCTACTCCCCTCGCCTCTAGGAGTGTTGTCACCATCCGTTTGTCCTTTCTTCTCTTCGGACAGCGAAACCGACGACTTCCTGTCCACCCGAACGTTTCGTAGAGTTACACGTCACCCACGGCGTTCCTTGATGTCTCTTAGTCTAACCTCTAACGATTCGCTAGTTCGTAAACGGCGGTTCACTATGATCGCAAGAAAGGCGCAAAGTGCAGTGTTGGATCCTGAACCCCGCAGGTGTCCTCTCTCCTCACTAACAAACCTCAGTCCCACTTCCCGTGTCACCTATGCAGACAGTTTCATAGTTGCCCAGGAGCACTGCCAATGTACCTTGGCTGGAACAAAGTTTACACAATCCACACAGATCGTGCGGCAGCATCTGCCCCATGGCTTAGCCTTCGTGCAATACTCATACGCAGTTTCCAGTGGTCATCAATCGTGGAGGTGCTATGTTGACTTGTGAGAAGAGAGAAGGTATCATGTACGACCGCTTCACCGCCAGCTTCTTGACAATTTTGGCTCAAGTGCTTGAGCCAGTAGCTTATGCTGTTGCGTTTGTTCTCCTTTCATAGGAGATCCCTCCATCGATCGTATCAATTTAACTAGAGCATAAAATTGTTAAACACCTACAGGCAGAGCCTTATTTTTAAAGTATTGGTTCGAAAAATGGTATCGTCAACAAGTGGGGAATCCTTGGCCTGATTTCAAACAAATAGAAAGTGTGCGCACGTGTATTTATTTTTTGGAATACAAATAAAAACCTTTCAAGGAAAGCAAATACATATGAAACTTGTTTGTATGCAAAATAATTCTCTTCCACGCAAATACATTCCCTAGACGAGATTCCTTGCTCATCTGAATGGAATAATTCAAACATAAATAAACGTAGATATACCATTTCAAGCAGTTTTAAGCAATTTTCAATGAATTATCCTCGTTTTACATTTTATACCCTGCAAAAGGTTCACGGGAGTCGGGAGTGTCTATTTCCAATTCATGAAAATATTATCTCCCCCAGATTTCAGGAGCTCATAAATGCAAATTTATTATAATTAATTTTCTTTGAATGGACTCATCTACGAGTACCATGCGGGCTCTACACTGTCTTCTTTAACCCCATTATTCCACCCTTACCATAGCACGTTACATATGCGTCCAGCTAGAGTCCTTTCCTTTACGTTGTCGTCTATTATTTGTAAAAATGAATCGCATTTGACGCTCAATTAACTCCCCTCTGTGCATCTACAGGATAAAAGCATTTGATTTGATTGCCACTGCACCGGGATCCTATATTTACCACGTGGTAAGAGTATGTCACGCTCTCCACATGGAGCTCTCCGTATCTACAAAGCTCGAAGGATATTTCAAAACCAACAGCGTGCGGGATACTTCAAGTTGAATGGTCCCAGTTGGTGGCCGTCTGCACACTGTTTGTGTATGTAGAAAACGACTTTATGTCAGTCTGCCTGCTCAATGGACGTTGTAGTGGCGCGAACTTAATGAAGATGAGTGGCTTCTTTACAGCTTAAAACCGCAGGATATTGTTTTCCGCTATGCTGCTTCAGCTTCAGCTTGCCGGAAGCGTATATTGCACGTATGCACAGTGCTTGTAAGCATCCGAAACATGTGCTAGACGCAATTGCGCTATTACAGGAACATACCGAGTCAAGTCGCACGGACTGCTGCTGCCGAAACTTGCTTTCAGTTCGGCTGCGGCTATAGGTTAGTTAGAATTTTTGGAGAGCACACACTTATCCTTCCTGGCGTATATGTTGTTTGGATTATTGTGCCACAATATCGTCACAAGTACCATCATCGTCGTGTGATGAGTGTGTTCTAGCGATTACCAGTGACGTGAACAGGACTAGACGAACTGACATGAATGGAAGAGTTGCGGATATATTGGATCAGGATAAGGGCAGGCAACCGGATTGTATAATTTTATCGGGAGGAATAGGTGAGAGTTTCGGTTTGTGCGGCCTGTGTGGGCCATGGATGAGAGACATGCGCCTTGTCAATTCAATGAAGTGAATCCACTCTCATCTGTTTGCTATCCTGTTGAAGGACTCACCATTCGCAATCGTTCTCCCGTCGATGAGTGTGGCGGTCTTTGTGGTGCGCTCGGATCGGGATTTTTGTCAAAACGATATACTCGAACGTTGAATGGAGCTTCAATAGCGTTCATTCGTAAGTGTTGCGACGACAGTAGGCTCGCATCATCGGCATACAACGTAAGGTGTACACAGCCGACTTCGCGGATAACGATTCGGCAATCTGTTGTGAAAAAGTGTATAGCGCTCTCACTTGATGGATTCCGGGACCAAGTTGTGAGGTAGTGAACAGTCCTTGCATTGGACTTCATTCAGGATGCATTCGGCTTTTCAAAGTGATCGTGTTGTGTGTGTATCAAATGAAGAGCAAGTTGCGCTTTTAGCTGTGCAGTGAACGTTTCGACAAAAAAAGGACGTACAGTGAGTGAGTGAATGAATGAATTTCCGTGTTCTAGTACGATTGAGTGGCTCCTTCAAACGATTCGCTTAATTCGAAAAGCTGCCAGTTTTGTTTTTCGACTGTTAAGGCATTTAACTGGCAGTTTGTTTGTCCGGTGAAAATATAGTTTTCGTGCTTCCGGCCGTCGAATACATTTTTGAATCAACAAAGGGTAATTGTCCTCGATATACTCGTACTATGCGAAAACGGTTGGGATAGTGGAAGTGAATGCATTACCGCGCGAGGATTCAAAAGTGCAAAAGTGTAAAGTAGAAACTCGTGTGTGTGTGTGTGTTTGTCGATTTCGATGCATAAGCCAATTGTGGATTAACTTTTCGGGCATATAAAGTGGGCGAATGGGTTTGACCCGGATAAATATTGAAAAGCATGTTCGACTGGCCAACATTTGAAGTAGTGAGGTACGTTATATTTGATAGTTGTTGACTGTTGATTTCAAAGTTTCCATGTTTCATGTTCGGTTTGAGTTGGTTGTGCAGGATTTCTGCAATGAAATTTATGAACATCATCGTTTGATTTGGACAGGTATAAACGTTGAGTTGTGAGCGGAAAAGTAGGTCATGTGTGATCCTTATGCCGACCATGCTAAATGACCTAACCATTCAATTGAAACATGTTTCAGATGGATGTAAAGTTCATGAATATAAATAACTACCCCGCACACTTCCCGTACGTATACACACAGGACTCATATCAACAATCTGCTTTTAACTCAAGTGAATCGGTACTTAGGTTGAGTGCGAACCTCGGAGCTCGAACCATCATCTCGCGAATATATGTGGGACACGGGACAGGAAAAGCGAATTACGATGTGTGGTCTCTATGTAACGAGTTGAATTCTGTGGGTATATGGCTGTATTCAGAATGATGAACTTGACATTTTCAATAAGAGCCCTAGAGAACCCACGAAGCGTGGTGTTTAGGAAAATACGAGAGGACTGCGTCACTTGAATGTTTCGAGAACTTACTCTTCAATAAATGTGGATGGCGCGAGCGACCTTGGTTTGGGGTTCCTGCGATGTGCATGCATTGAGAGTGGTTTCCTTACGTAAGTCCTTTGCATTGTTATGCTATGTGCGTTGTGCGTAATTTACATATAAAGGAGCTCTGGATTTTAACGCTACCTTTTGAATACATTACAAATAACTTTCTAAAGCTAATGCACTCTATCGCTTCGTAATTTGTATATACTTTTGGGGTTAACGTTTTCTCAAAGGAGTTTGCATACTGCGTTAATGCATACCTACATACAGTACAACCTCGCTTAACCGAAGTAAAAGGGGTTTATTCCGTTTTGGATAACCTAAAATTCGGTTAACCCTTGTGTCTACAACCAAACATTTATACACAAGCGTACAACCAGCATACCCGCGTATGCCATACATATTAAGCGTGTTTTTTTGAAAAAAAAAAAAGGTGCAGGTTGGGATATATGTATAAGCACAAAAAAAGACGATTTGGGTTAAAAGCTGTTTATATCTATTGCACCAACCATGAACTTTGTAAAAGGCTGAAGTTTCAAAGTTGTGATAAATAAATAACCAGTAAATTAACATGTCTTACAAAAACAACAATGAACATTGCGGTCGGTTTATCGCAACATTCAACCTCCCACCCGTAACATTTAACCAATGGTTTTGGTATTAGCTCATGCTTTTTCGTGTTAGAGTAAGCTGCCCAGACGTACAGCATTTTGCTGTACAGTACAGCATTTTGACCCGTCGCGTCGTACAGCATTAGTAAATGTACAGCAAAATGTACAGCATTCCCAATGCCACACAAAAGAAACCTAAATGACTTCATAATAACATCTTCGGTGAGCCTGTAGTCAGTCTTGTCTGTTTTAAATGTGTTTTAAGCAAGATAATTGCACTCTCATGTAGCAAACGTTCTTTTTCGATAATTTTGATTCGATGAATTTTGAAATTTGACAGTCATGTACCTATATAGAGCACCGCACTGCCCGTATTAGGTGAAAATTTCAAGCATCTATAGCTGCCCAGGTTCAGGTTCAGAAGTAACATCCGCGTAAAGATGCGATTATTTTCACAAAACGATGGAAAAACCCCTTTACTCCATCCGATTCCCCTATCAACCTCTTTAGGAAAAATAAAATGCAAACTAAAGGACTCTGCACGGATTTTCCCTATATGTCGACCAAATCCAATAAAATAGCGCTAAACCCACTTAACCCTTAAATGCATAGCGTACCATATATGGTACATAGCTAGATTCCTGTAAAAGTCTAGCGATTATTAAATTTTTTATTTTTTTTTTACTTTTTCACAAAGTAGACAAAACAAGCTTTCACATAAATTCAATTTTGGCTTCCCGAAGCTTTCTTTGAATTGTCTGTGCGTCGTCAAAGTGGACGAACGTTATTTTTTGTTAAATTTTAAAAGCTATTCTTTAGTGCTTAAAAAATTGGCAAAATTTACCGTTATTTGGAAAAGAAAAAATACTAGTGAGTAAATTGGAATGTGTTCTTGAGACAGCGCCCGCTCTAAGGGGGGCAAGCCGGGCGGTCGCCCGGGGCGCCAAATTTTAGGGTGGCTTTTTTGGCTAGAACTCGAAGAAAAAAAAACCTACAGATGAAATAAATAATTGAAAGTTGTGTTTTGAAGAAGCAAAGTCCTTGAGAGCCAACAATTGATAGAAGGTGCTGCATTTAGAATCATAAAATGCAGGCCTTGTAAGAGTTGCGTAATTGTACGTCTGTGATGCTAGCCCTCGCCCTACTTCCGAAGCTATGCGCTATTCAAGTTCTACTTTAAAACTGAAATTGGATATTTATGTGCTAATTTCGTCCTTCAATTGAACATTTAGTACCTCTTCATTTAACCAGCATTAAGGATTATATTTGATCTTTCTATGCATGATCCCTTAGTCTTACCAAAGGGGAGATCCATCTAATTTTTAAATAGAGGACGAAAGTACCTATAGAACGTAATCTTATTATTGAGTTTATATGCGGAACGTCGCACTTTAATTTCCGGAAGTAAGGTATAAAACTTCATTTTAGTCTATTGAATCAGAGGAGAGCACGTCCCCCAAAAAATATTAATCCTCCGGAGAAATTGATTTTAAATGAGAAATAATGATTCGTATAAACACTAAACACATAAAAGCGATTAAAACAAAGTCTCCTGTGAGAAATTTCATACCCCTGCAGGAATTTTGGAAACTTCTATAAACCTTTGGCGGCAATTTGACTTCAATTTACTCGATCTCCTCGGGGATGGATCGCCTCAGTTGGTTCCCATTGCATTGATTCATTTAGCATTTAAAGGTCAAATTTCGAACAAAATTGTTTGGGTATCAGCAAGATGAGGGATGGAATCACAGTACACATTACCAGAGCCGCAGTAGTATTACTTCCTTTTTTCTGACATGCTAAATCAGGACTTAGCTTGATTCCCCCGATTTAGTTAGCTCTGACCTTCTTCTTTATAAAAATTCTCTGTAAGGGCGTAGGCTGGATTTCCTAAAGACATTAACATTTTTTCAACATCATGCCCCTAGCCCGGATTTTTTTTAGTGGGTCGGAGGTTATGTCATTCCCATTAAACTATATGACAACAAAAATATTTTTAGAAAAAGGGTTAAACATTTGAGAAAGATAAATCCAGAGCGACCTTTTTCCTTTTAACGATAAATGGCGTCTACATGAGTTTTACTCTTTCTTGAATACATCACATGACCTTTGTCACAAAAATATCCCTTTCAGACGAAATGTTTTAAATCCATTAACTTCCCAAAGGAAACTTCGTGGGAGGATGCCTTTATTCTAACGTTAAAACATGGCGGACACCAAAAACTCTATAAAGTATACATTTAAGCCCAGAAGTCATGAAGTGATGAAACACCGACAATATAGGCTTTTTGGCGGCGAAATATTTTCTTGAATGAGGTTGGTTGGGCAACATGATCGGAAACATAAGTGGTTAGGATCCTCACAAAGAGAACTTAGGATGTCACTTGGGGATAATTTAAGTTTCGAAAGGTTAGGTCACGCAAACGCGCACAGGAAATGGATATGATGATGTTCATGACACCTACATGTGGGTGTTCAAGTTTTGGATATTAAATGCCTAAAACTGCAGTCTCAATAGAATTGTGCGGATGATATATGTACTTTTAGAATCCCTGTCTCGGAATAACCGAGACCACCAGACTGAAATCTTTCTTAAAATTGCGATTGAGACCAGGCGCCAACTGACACCACCAACACGCAGATTTGTAGCACTGAAATTTTCATACGTAGAGCATCGATTTTTTATGAGGTAATACAGCAGTAAGACAAAAATGTATCCTTGATCAACCGCCAGCCAGGGGGAGGGAGCGTCAAGCGCCACTCCCCGCCCTGCCTCCCCAACCTCCTGGGCTACACCTATGATGTCGCATTTATGAAAATAAACCACGGACGTTCCACACTGAAGAAATCCGGCTAACTGAAGTTTATCGGCTGCGTAGTCTGCAAGGATGTTATTGGAAACTACTCATCTACTTCAACGACGTACACATATGGCCAAAAAAATAAGTACACCCCTCATGTACTATTTTATGCCAAATTTTCTTACCCTTTTTAAAATTGAATTACTCCAAATAGATAGCCATTACAACAATTAGGATACAACAATGCCAACGGAGCCGAAAAACTAAATGGCATCCCCCTATTATCTCAGTCCCTCCCGATATTAGCTTTGAAGTGGGTTTTCAGCTTGGTCAAAATAATAAGTACACCATCGGTTTTTTAAATTTTTTGACAACAACTTACTATTTTCCGTAAGGATTTGTTTTTTATTCATTGGTGTATGCAACAAGCGTTAAATTAAAAACAAACAAAAATTCTCAAGGGGCCAAAAACGCATGGTAGGTACGAAAAAAGACGTTTAGAGTCCGAAAATTTGAAATAGCGGAAAAATTATTCTCTCATTAACGAAATAAACCAGCTAAACATGTATTTACTGTGTAATTCATTAAACTAAATAGAAGCAGTCTCAAATGCGTCAAATAGGTCTATGTAAGGGCCTTAAGGATAACTGTCGATCTCATTATCACTATGGCGAGAAAAGTTCCCTTGGCTTGACTGATGATTTTCGCGGTAAATATTGAAAATAGAGAATCCCGTTGAAAAGTTAATCGGAGAATACAAGAAGTAAAGCAGTTTTCGTAAAAAGTTTAGAACTTTCCATGGCGATGTCAAAAAGTGTTGACAGTTCAAGAAAATTTTGTATGGATAGTTCTTCTTGTTGCAGACCGAACAATGAAAACTCACAGAATATTTTGTTTTATTTATGAGATCGTAATAAATTTGATTGAAAACTACTCTTATCGTTATATTCTTTATTCAGGAAAAAAATAATATGATGTACGGTACATCAAATGGCTATTTCCCATGGAGTCAGAAAAAACTTAGTCTATGGCTTAATTTTCATAGTTTGGTTTCGTTCAAATGTACCTAATAACCGTTACTATGAGGTAATTTCCATATAAGAAATGTTAGTTGATAGTCCCAGAATATTTTACTGATGAGCCCATACACTTTAAATGGGGATTTCAGCAGGATATTAACCCTAACCTTACCTCACAAACTGGTCAAGGATCCGCTTCAACCAAATCGAGTGGCTTTTCACGTTGTTACTAAGAGTCAAATTGAATCCAGAATGTTTAGATAGAGTTGAATCAATGAACTAGAAACAAAGTTTTCACAAAACGGACCAAATACGGAATTTCCTGGAAGTAACTGGATATATGGATGTATGGGAACTTAAGAGTAATTATTCACCAGAGGGCCAACAAAAATCTTTTTTTTTTCAAAAGAATGGATCATTTACTTTTAAATAATAAAATAAATCAAATTCTTGTCGAATCAGAACATAATATTTTAATTAAAACCAGTTTTAATCATATTAACTGACATGTACTTATTATTATGTCCAGCCTATTTTAGTCAGTTCGTACTTTTTCAAGGTAGATGAAAGCTATTATTTATTAAAATATGCTAATTTACATATTATTTGATTCCTCACCAATTAAGTATTTAAATCTTTCCATATGATTTTATTTACTCAAATAACTACTTGGCTACAGGGTGATAAGAAAAATTCGTATGGGTGTACTTATTTTTTTGGCCATATGTGTATATACATATTACCTACTATCAATTTGCCTGGTATATCATCAGGGGCGGCAATTTGTCCTCTTGCCCGGGGCGGCGTAAGTGCTAGAGCGGGCGCTGTCTTGAGATTCTTTTGAGATTTTGACAAAAAAAGTCACTAAAGGTATTGTTTGCACCAATTTTGCAACGTACCATATATGGTACTCCATGCATTGGGGCATATTCAGAAATATCTGTACATACATTCTGATCGTTCTTAGTTGATGAAATTATTCTCCTTTAGTCTTCAGTAGGGTAGGATAGGTTCATAAAATTTTAATTATCGGCTCTTTGAACTTGATGGTGCCAGAAAAGGTCCAAATAACCAAAATTTTCATACAAATTATGTCACCGATCCATTTTTCCAGGACATTTACTGCCATTTTTTAAGAAAGCTAGGTTAATTAGTTCTGATCAGGATCCATGGAAACGGAGCTGTCATAGTTGATTGAGAAGAATGTTTTTGTCATTTTGTTTTCGATATAGCACACCAGTCAAGGCTTAGTGTTTCTGTATAGCTGCTTCTATAATCCCCGTCTTTTTAGCTGGCGAATATGCTGAAAAAATTGTTCACCTCTTTTGTTTTGTAATTGGGACACGCCACTAAAAACCGAGCTTCAGTACTTAGCATTTTAGTAAGATACTTGGACTTTCACCAGCACTCAAGCTGCGCCTTGATATCCAATTTCTTAAACCATTTGATTATGAGAAGTATTGCCTTGGAAGTCCACTGTCAGGATCAGGGATTTGGAGCGACACTTTTTTTCGCTCCACTCCGCTCCGACCAATTTGAAACCGCTCCGCTCCAGCGCTCCGCTCCGACTAAAATTTTTTCGCTCCGCTCCGCTCCATTACAAACATACAACAAAACTTCATTGTTTTTAGTAAATATTTATAATTTTCCGCGAATTCATCAATCCAACTTATATCTTCTTACGTATTATAGAATATGGCTTAAAAGGTGCGTTTTATTCGATCAAGTACAGAACAGGATAGCACCAATTTCGTACAAATTTGAACATAAAATTGAGTTGTTCTAGATAGGGTGTCCGGAAACTTTACTATCGCATAAGCGCACCGAAATATGATTATTAATGTCATTTCCAGCAAAATAGGTGTACCGGGAATATTCCGAATTCTTAACTCCTTAGCTACCAAAAGCATTTAAAGATTTTACAAAAATGCTACCACTAAGACCTCCGTCGGAAAAAAAATTTATATGAAGTAAGATCACAAAATTTTGTCTTTGAAGCTTTTTTACACAGCTTAAACTGCTTATCCGATTTTTATTGGGTTTATTCTTAGGAAAAATTGTTGGCCACGACCGAAAGAAAATACGTATGAGTATTAAATTTTTGAAAAATCTTTAAATGTCTGTGCTAGCTGAAGAACTAATAATTCGGGCTTTTTTATACTCCTTTTTGCTGAAAATATCACCAGGAATCATATTTGGGTGCCTTTATGCGATAGTTTTCGGACATCCCGTATAGAACGAGATCTGTAAAATTGGTATGGAAGCTGTCCTGTACTCCATTCAATAAAATGCACCGAATAACTAATTTAAATTAAAACGGGCGTTCCATTCAGCGAGTACAGGACAGGACTTTTCTGTCATGGATGATCTTGAATTTTTTTAATAATGAAGAGTGATGATTATGATGACTAAACGCAAAACCTCTTTTATCACAATGAATTTCACAATAATCCGAAATTTTGCAAGTCTCTCAACGAATTCTTCGCCTTTAAATCGTCCAAAATCATCAAATAGTGCCATAAAATGAAAAATTTCGTCGAAAAAATACAATTTTTTATCACGGAATTTTCTTGATTTTTTACTTCGGAGCGGAGCGGAGTGGAGCGACTTTCAAAGCAAAACTTGCTCCGCTCCAGCCTGCCGAAAACCGCTCCACGCTCCGCTCTTTCGCTCCGAAATTTAAGGTCGCTCCGCACCGCTCCATCGCTCCGCTCCAAATCCCTGGTCAGGATCCCCAGAAAATGTGCTTCTAGGGTCAACCATTTCATATGGAAGACTATGTGGAGTACCACATTCGATAAACAAAAAATTACATGGATGTTATTCTTATGGACATGTCCTGGTACCTGCACAAATTTGGGTTATAAAGCAGGCAGCAGTTCATTTCCATATTCATATCCTAGAAAAGTCAATCCAATCCATATACTTTTCAAGAACTATTATATAAAAGTTTTATTTTATAACGAGACCGAGTTGTAATCGCGCTAATAGCATGATGAGTGCCCTATACCCATGTACTGAGCTAGACGGGACGCAAGGCCCAAAATAATCAATTCCATGTTTTTTTTTTGTAGAGGAGGAAGGGGTATATCAGTCGGATCTGGTGCACTTTTTATATTTTATAAGGACATCCAACAGCTACCACTTGACATACATTTGAAGTTTATCGCGACTTTCTATCAAACGACATGGCTAAATTTAGGTTTGTAGGGGATGCAGGGTTAGTAAAACTTACTCCACTATCCATTAACTTCCAGGATATGTCACAAATAGGCTTCGATACAAATTTCAATAAGGAATAGGAAACTAATAACGCACCTACCCGAGCTCGCTTTTATAAAAAAAAACTGAATATTTGCGATTTTCTATAGAAATTACCACCTTTCCTAATGAACAATAGTTCATTATATCGAGTTTCCACTATAATTTCGATCAAAACTCTCAATAATCATTATCCTTTCTTTTTTGCACTGTTCCTAGAGGCATATTAAATAAAATTTGAAAAATGTCTCTCATTTACAACATATGGGCTGAATGCATGGCGTACCATATTTGGTACACAATGCAAATTCTACTATTTTCGCTTTTCTGGGAAAACGGGCTATTTCCTGGGAAAATAAAGGCTGATTCGGAGTTCAGTGACCGATTTTACATAAGGGGAGGTCAGTTACGATAATGGGTTCATACCCCATGCATTTAAGGCTTAAGAGTTCTTTACGTTATGAGGTATCAATTTATCTACTGTAATAAACAAAACGGAACTTTTAAATATGTAGGTACAAGGAGGTGTAATTTTCGGTTGACGAGGCTGGATGAGCACGATCACGCACGAGTAGTTAGTTGCCCCGCTATCATCGTAAGCAGACAGTGCCACGTCTACAACGCCAAAGACCTCTTTTCTGTACAATTATTATCGAAGTCGAAGGGCTTGTGGGCCATGGTATATGCACGGACCAGCAACTATGGAACCATGGAAAGTATGATTGGGCTCGCGTACTCGGTGCCTGCGTCGTGCTTTTTGCCCTTCGCACGGCTCAGAGAAAGCTTACTTCATTCTTACAGGGAAATATTTTATTCCACATTGTGTAGCCTGCAGTGGCGGCTCGTGGTGAAAAATACCGGGGGTTCACAGGGAAATATAAAAATGTATTGTTTATATGGCAAGAATAGTGATGCAGCTAAATTTTTCATAATTTGCATTTAAAAAAAAATACTGTTTTTATATTACATATTATTCTTCCGCAGACTATTTCCGACTTTCGTTCGTTTTCACTACCGCCCAAAAAAACAGGGAAAACACGCACATGGCGAATGCATGGATTTTATTTAATATTCATTCTGTCAAAATCCAAATCGGCCTGTGGATGAGCCCATTGATAAGAACGAAAATCCATTAAAATCCATAGATTCCACATATTCCCATAAATATATGTACGTGTTTTTCGCGTAAATTGCCGCTTTAACGCCGAAATTGTTATTTTCCGTCGCTAGCACTTGCACTAAAGAAATGACGGGTGTAGTTCTTCCGCAGTTTTTTTTTTCATTTTTACCTTATTTTTTATTAGTCGTTTTTTAAAATTTGCTTTAAAAAACCAACCATTGCAATTTCATTCTTCGCGATTTGAACAGAACAGACGGATGCGAGCATGCGACACAATCTATCTGCTTTTAGAATTTAGTTCATACAATTTACAAGGCGCTGTGCACAACCTCTTTGTGCACAAGCTCTAGTGTAAATTATGCAGTACCTCCTTGCCCCGGAAATCCCTAAGATATCCAATATTTGAGCGTGTGCTCCTCTTCCCAGATTGTGCACCCATCGTGATTGCAGGTTGTTGGTCGCAGTGTCGTGACCATGTCGTATGTGCAGTGAGCAGTCGGCAGTGTACATTCATATAGATATGGGATGGGCATAGATTCAGTAGAAATTTGTTGAAGTTTCCATTAGGAAAGACCATCCCAATTTTAGGTCACCAAATTTTTATGTTTTTCAAATTGTTTATTATGTAGTCACGAATGATCTACATTCGTCCAGATGGCACAATTTAGACTCCCAATCAATAGGATAGTTCCACTTGAAAAATGGCTGTATCTCGGTAAGTGATAACGGTATTTTCTTCAAACTTGGTGACAAAATTTTCAGTAGCCTGCTTCTTCTTGCAATAATAGAAGGTTTCAAATCCGTAGTCCCGTTAGGATTTTCTTACGAGAATTCTCAAAAACAGTACAAATGGTGAAGTCAATAGGATAGTTCCAGTGGAAATAAAATATCAAATAACGGTACAAAAAAATAATTTTACTTCGAAAAATGTAGCTGGTAATAAGTAGAACTTTATTCAAGTAATTTGGGCTCATAAAGTTAATCTGGGATAGAATTGTATAGGTTTTAACGGCAAATTAAGTTGATTTTTCCAAGGCTCCTTTCAACGTTCGCCAAGGAGCTTCAGTGTTCTTAATCTATCGTCTAACGGTATAGATCTTTCTTGTCAATTATTCCCACACATTTTTGATGATATTTAGATTTAGAAAGTATGAAGGTCTTTCCATAACCTTGATTAGTTGGTCTTGAAATCAATCTTTTATCAGCCTTGCATCATAACTGGTGTCATTATCTTGTTAAAATCTTATAGGAATGGCATGGAAAATGTCGGAAGTTTTAGGCAACACATTAGGAAGAATAACTTTAAAAGCCTGGGTACTCTGAATACCTCTAATTTAAAAAAGCTCAATAGTTCCATACCAAGATATTCAACCCCAATATAGAAACTGTATGGATTGGTCAAACGCGTTATTTTTACTGACGGAAAAGATTAAATCTCGTCGGTTCAGATGGATTTAGGTATTATTTCCATGATTTTAGCAAAAAGAAATTAATTTTGTAGACACATCACTCAGAGTAAGAAATGTCGATGTATGGGGTTGAAAAAATTGGAAATTACGGGTATTCACATCGTCCATTCTTACAAAAATATTCTGGGTAATATAATTCGTCAAATTACCGACATTTTCCATGCAACATTTTTGAGATTTTAACAAGATAATGGCGTCAATCATGGAGCAAGACTGATAATAGATTGGTTTCAAGACCAACTAATCAAAGTTTTGGAAAGACCTCCCATACTTCCTAGAAATAAATACCATCAAAAATGTGTGGGGATGAATGACAAGGAAGATCTATTCCGTTAGACGATAGTTTAAGTACACTGAAGATATTCTGAAAACGTTTAGAGGAGCTTGGGGCGAAACTAATTTAATTTACCGTTAAAACCTGTAAAATTCTATCCCAAATTAACTTTTTGAGCTTAAATTACTTAAATAAAGTTCTGCTTATTACCACCTACATTTTTCAAAGTAAAATTATCCTTTTGTACCGTTATTTGATGTTTTATTTCGACTGGAACTATCCTATTGACTTCACTATTTGTACTGTTTTTAAGAATTATCGTAAGAAAATCCTAACGGGACTCCGGATGTGAGACCTTATATTATGCAAAGAACAAGCAGGATACTGGAAATATTGTCACCAAGTTTTAAAAAAATACCGTTATCACTTACCGAGATACAGCCATTTTACAAGTGGAACTATCCTATTGATTGGGAGTGTATCTGACTGCAAGGTTAATTTCGGCAGCATTCTAGGAATGAATCAATTAGAAACACTGTGGGAAGTTAAGTTTCAATAACCGAATGATAACAAATAATAAAATAGTACGATTGAGGGTTTGCCTGAAAACCGTATTCCGCAATGTGTACAGCATTGGACCTTCTGGAGTCTGGTCACCTTATGTTAGAGCGCCTCTGGTTGTCACATATGTAACAATTCTTCCGGGTTAACTTTGGTCAGAGTACGTACCCCCGATACATTACTGGGTTTATCTGGGTTATGTTGTTATTGTAACTCCATGTAGTTACCCTAAACTAACCTGCACCCGCGAGCACAATAAAACACGCCTATTGTTAGTTGTAGCTGCTGATTTATGTTTTTTCGTTATGAATTGTCCGTGAAATGATTTTAAACAGTTACAGTAGCATCTCCTAAATCCAAAATTTGATAATCCGAATGTCTCGATATCTTGAATACCTCGTTAATTCAAATTTCTTGATAACTAAAACTTTTTTATTATTTGATGCCTGTTTTTTTGTAATGAGGCGAGAAAAAACCATCAAGTTTTAACAAAAATAATTACAGACATTGATTATGCAACAAACATTCTGTAAATCGAAGAATTGAGCCTTGTACCTCTTGTTAACTCGAAATGTTCATCCATTTTCATTCATGGCTTATACATAACCTTTAGTCGTGGACAAAATAGGTAAACTTTTTATGAAGAAATTTATTTAAAGTTACTTTATCCATTGCTAGATAATTCAAAGGATTAGCGACGAGAATCATTGTGCGACCCAAGCGCTAAGTGACAATATTGTCGAATCGAGTTGCCTAGCCTTTGGTTGGGTCAAGTAGACTTTGGTGGAGTTGTAATAGCGAAGGATGCCAGTATTCTATATTTGTTCTGTTTAAACTAATAAAATTAAAAATCACTTACAATGACGATTCATACACTTCCCTGATATTAGTCATGCTTATTTTGCAATTGATATGCTCTCAACCCCATACAATACCTTAAAGCACAATAGTGCTAAGTCCATTTCGCAACATTTGGAGGAAACACGAAAACAAAGTTTCAAACCTTGTTCCCATCTCAGAAAACTAGTTGTTTGCAAATATATTTAGCTTTTCAAGCAGGTTACACTGTTAAAAGGATAAAAATAAAAAAAATAACAGGCGCGACAATCCAACATTGGACTAAGGCCGCAGGATGTGTTAGTGACATCCTATTTCCAAGATCTTATCTGCTTTTTGTTGAGGTAATGAGATCAGCATCACGCTCAGCAGTGTTATTTATCCCCATAAATGGGTACTCGTTTAACATCTGAGTGAGATCATAGTCCGTCACAAGCTCGTGAGTTCGAAAAACACCATGGAACACGGTGAGATTCGAACTCATGACCCTGTGCACCGAAGGTGCGCGTACTAACCGCTAGACCAGCCAAACTACAGGATAAAGCATAATTATATTAAAAACTGGCAAGCAATCGTTATAATTTTGAAGAAAAATCTATTAAAAGAGAGGAATCTACGGACTTAGCACTATTGAGCACTTCGTTTAATGCCAACGATGGACTTGACGGAAGAATGTTTGTTCGTATTGTGGTTACAATTGGATATAGTGAAAATATTTTTAATGCGCTAATTCGCCATGAGACGCAAGCATTTCACTGTGTTTCCACCATAGTTGGTATTCATGAAGTAAATATGTCTCATGAGTTTATGGAAAGTCGTAATGACCGCGAGATGACCAGAAGATGGTATGGTCAAGCATAATGTTGGTCTTTCTATCGTACTACTGTTATTGAACAGGGGACACATTTGTAGTGTGATGGGGGTTATAAAAGGGCATGATCCTACTCTGGAGCTCGCCAGGAGACTCAGACTCAATTTCATCACAATTACTACCGCAAAAGCTGTGAGGATAAATACGAGCTACTGTACCTACTCTGTCATTGTTCGGTACTAGTCGTACTTTTTCGAGATGGATGATCTTAAGTATTCATTTCATTGCTGGATGCCAATGCCCCAAGACATGCCAAGCGAAACGATGCTTCTTTTTCATCGGCGAGAAAATTTTTAAATCACGTTCTTCGATATAAGACATCATTTTTCTTTTTGTTGAATGCAAGTCGCCCAGATCTATTGCCCGTTGGATAAGGGCGACATGTTGAATGTTGTTTTTATGTTGAATCGGTTAGTAGAAAAAGGTAAAGGACGACCTACTATTGTCGAATAACGTTGCGCCAATGCGGTTGCTATGGGAAAAGTCCTAAACGACTTCCCCTTTATTTTAAGTGCAGTTTTGGATGTAGCTTCTACTCGAATAGTATCTACTCTCTACATGCATAAGCTGCAGAAACACAAAGTCAAGACACTCAGATTAAGCATGCTTATCAGTAGTTATGATTTTTTTTTTTAATTTGGCAGATATTTAGAGTTTATTCTGGAAATACATAATGTCGATTCCTTCAAATAAATAACTGCCATTCGCATCCAATCCCCAAGATCTAAAAAAGTTAGATCCACAGCCCGCTCTGCAGAGGGTTTTCTCCCCAAAATTGAGCATTTGTTTAACATTTGAATGAGACAATTTTCCGCCACATGGATCGGAAATTGGATCAAAAACCATGACCCTGCGCTTCGAAGGCGAGTTAAATAGAGTGCTGCACCCTGCACCTACCATTGCTAAACTTTGTTAAAACCCAATTTGTTTATATTTAGTACGATCGTGGCTTTCTGGTTGCTATAAATACAAGTTTATTATTTGATTTTGCTAATATCCGAATGACCCGTGTTTCAACCAGCACGCCAAAGAGTTTCCAAACATTTTTTGTGGACAAAGTAAGAAACTTGGCCCTAAAACAATTTCTACTTTTTCGGTGTATAGTTTTATTCAAACTGCATAATGATCGTTACAACGTTGCGAATTTCAAGCTGAACTGTAGATTATGGAAAGGGATGGCCTTATACAAAATTCAATGTAAGCTGGCACTTGGTGTAAACCCCAATACATGGTTTCCTTTTGTGAAGAAAATAGACAATCAAAATTAAACAATTTGATTTAATGGCTTTGGCAGCCAATCGTCATTTGATCCTTTTATCGAAAGTAGACGATCCTTCAGTCGGCTTTTACCCATTTCAAAGCAATTCAATGAAAAAAATATGCCAAAGCAAGCACTTTACAAAAAATCATCCCGTCTAAAGTTATCGTACGATGTAGCGGACAAACCCATCTTATTCGAATCAGGAACCCACCCTGGCCATTCCTTTATATGTCTCTTAATGGTATTAATTCGTTTTAAGGCAGTTATTACCACAAATTTAACTGCCTACCTGTTCCTAGTACTGGACTTAGCACTTTTGTGCATTTTTCTTCGGATCAACCTAGGACATAGTACTTCTTGTAAATGTGAATTACCTTGAAGTTAAATGTGCAAATCTTGTTTCAAGATTAACTAGTCGATGGAGAACTTAACAAGGAATAATACAACGCAAAAATCGAAAAATCGACTTAGCACTTTAGTGCTTTAAGGTATCGATATAGAGCAGTGGTTCCCAACTCGCAAATGACTTCGGACCACTTTGCTTGAACACGAGTCACTACGGACCACCATATTTTTTTAATAAAGGGAATTTCGCGATTTTTTTTCACAAGGTTTTTGACTTTTTTATTGATTTTTTACGATACCTTATGACAAAAATGGCTCGAAACATCAAAAGAAAACACCACATTCCTCCTCTGTAACCGCCTCGTTTGAAATAATTTGAAGCAGACTCTACATAGGCTTTGTCGAAACATACACAAAAAAGTTCGTCCGAACCACGCGCAACAGTTCAGTCGAGCCACACTTAAAAGATCAACGAACCGTCAGCGGGTTGAATTCACTGAACCACCCAAATGACGATAAAATTCGATTCCTCTGTTTTTCCTTTGTGTGTTACGGCAAACATTGTGCTAAGTTGGGCCGGTTTTAGAAAAACTGAAATCCTGCAATGTAACATTTCATCGAGTAACTTAGTACCGACTTTTGTCCATCTTTTATGAGCACTCTTATACCTTCGACAAAATGAATATGGGTGAAGAGTTTACCGTAGTAACTACCAAAATTAAAGTATAGGCACAGGCAGTAACATCGGCAGTTCTTTAGGCACAGGCAGTAACATCGGCAGTTCTTTAGGTTCTTCAGAACACCTAACTCTCAGAGTTAAAGCCGTCCAACTTTGTCCGATAATAATTCATTGGAAGCGGTTTTACCGGATTAAGGAGGATTAAAGTGGTTGATTACTCTAACATGGTTTGTCTTCAAATGATACTGTGGCGAAATTTGAACGCTGTGCTGCCACTGTGCCAATTAACTTAAGAAGTAAAAACAATTAGGTACAGACAATAGCGTCACATTATGCGAGGAAAAATCCACTGCTTCCCGAAAATCACCGGTACAATGTAGAGTGAGACCACCGAGCTTTTTGCAACTTATCTTAAGGTATGCACATCGCATTTTCAGATCAACCACATACCTAGTAGCGAAAGTATTCAGTTCTTTATTTATACTATAAAACTCAAAGCTCATGCCTGTTATTTCAATTAGTCACAATTAAAACTCCTTTTTCAGAAGTAATCCCCATAGTACCTCGCGGACCACTTTCGGGTCTCTCACGGACCACCTTCGGTTCGCGGACCACCTGTTGGGAAACAGTGATATAGAGGAACCAGAAAGCAGTCAGTATGAAGTTTCTCTCGATCTGAACTCTAAGGATAAATATTTTTACACTACAAATGACACAAAATTAATAATGTTTGTATTCCCAAATGTAACGAAATTCAAGTACTATATTTGATATTTTCCAAAAACTTTTTCCCACACGTCAATATTTTGAGGTTTGTCTATGCTGGCTAGTCTAGGGTAGCAGGACTAATAAGAAGTACAGGCTTCGCTTTATTGGCTGTCTGCGTTTCCTTGGATCTAGGACAGGCCACGATAACCTTGCTTTCTATTCAAATCTTGTCTCAAATAATACTGTACACTTATCAAATTTGTATGATTGTACATGAGGCTACCTTAAGTCTTGTTCTGGCACCAAAGAAACGCAACTATTATGGAATGAATATATTCTTGTTTTTATATTGGATTTACTTTTAAAATAAAACATTCCTATGGATTTTCTTGTAGTCTGGCTGGTCTTGCGGTTAGTGCGCGCACTTTCGGTGCACAGGGTCATGAGTTCGAATCTCACCGTGGATCATGGTGTTTTTCGAACTCACGAGCTTGTGACAGACTATGATCTCACTCAGATGTTAAACGAGTACCCATTTATGGGGATAAATAACACTGCTGAGCGTGATGCTGATCTCATTACCTCAACAAAAAGCAGATAAGATCTTGGAAATAGGATGTCACTAACACATCCTGCGGCCTTGACACAATGCTGAATTCGCGCCTGTTATTTATTTTTATGGATTTTCTTAATTAACAGCCAAAAGAAGAGCTCCACCATACTAGGCATACCGGGGTATGTTGGTTGTAAAATATAAGGAGTAAATCTCTAAAACTGTTAATATCATCCTTGGAAAGAATCGGAAAAATACATTTGTTTCAGAATATGTTAAAAAACAATATTTTAGGAGACTACTGAAAATTTCAAGTCAATTCGACCCCTAGAACTCGAAATATTACGCATTAAGATGAAAAACATACCCGGGTATGTGTTTGTAGACATAAAGGTTAATCCATACGAGCTAGGGCAAAACAACGGATTTTCCGAAGGCAGATATGGTGGAAATGTCGACGAAAAAATATCAGTCAATGAACATTGCAAGACGAGATGAACGTAATCGAGAGTAAAGCCGGGTGTAATTTATCGTGAAAAAAGCGATTGAGGTCATTCTCGATAATCCTTTACTAAAAATTGGGTGTAACCTTTCTAAAATCTTTTCTAAAAATATTTTTTGGGAACAACATCTTAACCCTTAAATGCATATAGCGTACCAAATATGGTACATGGCTAGATTCCTGTAAAAGTCTAGCGATTATCAAATTTTTTTTTACGTTTTCCCAAAGTAGGCAAAACAAGCTTTCACATAAATTCAATTTTGGCTTCCCGAAACTTTCCTTGGAATGTCTGTGCGTCGTACGTGAGGCGGAAAAGGCACTTGGAGCTTCGAAAGGTCCACTCCACGCGAAGAAAGAAACATGGTGGTGGAACACTGAAACTAAGGAAGCATTGCAAGCCAAATCGAGCGCATTTAAAGCATGGACGATATGATTGTGAGTCAAGCAGTGAAGCCGAACGGGTTCAACTTCGCGAACATTTTATGAAATGCCGGAAGAAAGTAAAGCACTTGGTAGCTCAAGCAAAAGCGAAGGCAGCTGAGAAATTCTACAGAGAATTAGAAACTTAGACTGCGACCGAAGGACTGTCTTTGCGCAAGGGACCTAAGCGCGACGCCAGGATATTTAGGGTCGCAGCCCAAAGGAGAAGGAACGATCGGGAAATACAGGCGCCAATTGTTGCTGATTGACGATACGGCAATTTGAAGCAGGATGCGAGAATATTTTGATGAACTTCTAAATGAAGAATTTCCTCGAGCAGCTTTTCGAGATGTTGAGCCGAATACCACAAATATTGAAGATATCTCAAAGGAAGAGGTGATGGAGGCAATGCATCAGATGAAACGCGAAAAGGCAGTCGGACCGGACAAAATCCCCGAGGAATTTTGGTTGAAAATGGAAAATGTCGGGCTTAGTTGGCTCACAGTTCTCTTCAACAAAATCAAAGGTGGGCAACCGATGCCTGATGCTTTCAGGGAAAGTTTTCTTCTTCCTTTCTATAAGAACAAGGGAGACTCACGCAAACTCAACAACTATAGGGCTATAAAGTTAACACCTCATACACTGAAGATCTACGAGCGAGTTGTCTGCAACCGATTGAGAAAGATTGTGCGGTTGAATGACAATCAATCCAGCTTTGTTGAAGGTCGATCTACAGTCGATGCGATTCAGTGCATTCGTATTGCAATGGAAAAGTACTTAACTTTTAACTTTAACTTTTTGTTGCTAACTATTCACCCAATCGTACCCTTAGTCTGATGAAATTGAGCAGAAACAGGGTAAGGATCATATGCGGGCTCCTTACGGGGCATTGCCGTTTAAACGGTCATTTAAAGCGCTTGCGCATTGTTACCGACGCCAGCTGTCGCTTCTGTGAGGCTGACGACGAAACTGCTTCTCACATCCTGTGTGAATGTGAGAGGCTAGCAAGGCGCCGATTGGAGTGTTTCGGTATCGCTTTTCCCTTGGAAGAGGATATCGCCACTATCAATATGGCCCAGCTGAATCGATTTATCGAAGGCAGTCGGTTAGATGAGTTCATCTAATCCATAGTAGGGGCAATGGTACAATAGACCACCGGTCGCAGTGCCTAGGGCAACTCTTGTTGCCTGTGCCCTCAATAAATCTAATCTAATGGAAAAGTATAGAGCCGCATGAACGGACTTGAACTTTGTGTTCATCGATTTGGAGAAGGCATTCGATAGAGTACCTCGTGATCTGATATGGTTGGCCTTGAGTGCACTTAATGTCACTGAGGCATACGTCAGGCTGATACGAGACATGTATGATAGAGCTACGACTAAGGTTAGATGCACAGCCGGTGAAACAGAAGAATTTCCGGTGAATGTCGGATTACACCAGGGCAGTGTATTGAGTCCGTTGCTCTTCAACATCATCATGTGCTACTTATTAACACGTACATCCGACGGCCGAGAAATATCTCTTCTTTTTGCCGATGATATAGTCCTCAGTAGCCCAAAACATCGTTGCCTTGCAAGCTGCACTTACAAAATGGTGTGACATTCTGGAGGAGCATGGACTGAGGGTAAGTATAACAAAGACTGAGTTCTTATGCTGCCCATTCTCAGACCCAGATGCACCTATACCAGATATGTACGTCAAAGGAGAGCAGCTTAAGTCGTGTACCAAGTTCAAGTACCTTGGCTCGATGGTGAACAACGGAGCTACATGCGATGGTGACATCAAACATCGCACAAAGGTTGGGTGGATGACGTGGCGAGAAAACTCTGGAGTTTTCCGCGATAAGAAAATGCCACTGAAGCTGAAGGGCAAGTTGTACAAAACGGTTGTACGTCCCGCCCTCATGTATGGATCAGAATGCTGGGCCATGTATGAAGGTTACGCGAAAGAAATGACAGCGACTGAAATGAAAATGTTACGCATGTCAGTTGGTGTAACCAAAAGGGACCACATCAAGAGTAGCTACATCCGAGGCAGCTTGTCCATAGACCAACCAATCACCGAAAAGCTCGAAGACCGACAAATGGATTGGTATTGCCATGTTCCACGGCGTCCGCCTGAGAGCCCCGCAAAAAAGCGATATCAATGGAAGTTCCACTTGATGGACCCAAGGCCAGAGGCAGACCGAAGAACACCTGGATGTGTCCAATGAAAAAGCAACAACAACGCATTGGTCTCGGCGATGACACGATCCAAGATAGAGCTGCCTGTAGAAATATGCTGGGATATTATCGCCAAAACGGGTGATGTGCCTACACCGCGGGTCGAGCAACGCGAAGCCATGGAGCGGTAGAAAGAACAAGGCAAGGAACAAGAAGAAGAGGTAGTTGCTTCGGATCTGCTTCACATTTAATATTTTATAAGAACAACCAACCGCTACCTTTTCACGACAAGCGACAAGCGCCCGCATTTTCGTAAATATAATGATTTTATCTGTCTATCGCATAATTCGTCTGTAATTTTTTCTATCACACAACCAGTCTCTTATTACATTCCCCGCGAAAATCTGTCAGAATAATCTAACATTGTTCTTCGCACACTTTCCAAGCTTTGTACGAGAGTACCTAAACCAATTCTTACTCGTATTTATGGTGTTGAACCTCCGAAATTACATCTGCATCAATTTACCTTGGGTCGTAGTGAATAAGAGCTCCTGCTGAGATATACCACTGCCGATAACATTTGACCTAATATACGAGCCCCAACACACGACATTGCTCAACTCAACTCTTCTTTCCCATATAAATTACTTCGAATTCGGATAATCAATAGTGCAAATAATCAGTGCCTCAATTTACAAATTCCCCCCAATTCGCATACAGCAAATTCCCTGTAAATCGTATGCCATTTGTACAAGGATCACGTATATGCAATAGATTCAAAGTTGGAACTTGTAAATCTGAGAAAATGCTCATGATGTGTGTGTGTGTCGTCCTTTTTCTATTAAGCGTCTCCGATTTCGAGTCATTGTAAATTGCTCTGCAAAGTTCTTAACCGAAAGTCCACATACATAAATCCATCACTACCTCAAACATGATAATTTATTCAGCGTGCCACTCTCTTTCTCCGATGTCGTTGTTAAGGAAGGTTTTTCGGGAATTTTACATGGCAATACGCTACGACTGTAGACAGAGGACTTCAACTTCAATACCCTCTGAAGAGAACAGACTACTTACCAGTTACGAGCAGCTGCTGCCTTTTGTTGTACACAGTGGTGGAAAAAGAAACTTTGCGCTCATGCATTGAATAAGAGTTTGTGAAATCATTGACTTAAATGGATTTTAGTCATCCCTCATTCCGTTGCCATTCTCCATTCGGGCCGGGCTGGAACAAATTTCAGAATGTCTGCATCCTGGCGAGAACACTATACCTACATACCGACATTCCGAGAACCCGAGGCTGAATTCATCCTGAGGGAATACTGAGTTCTCGTTTTTTTTCGGAGGAGGTACACTGTGAACCATTATTGTGTCCTAGTGGGCACTTTTCCCAATCCAGTTTCCGGAACTCGAGTCCCGAGTATAGATGGTGGGTACTACTGAACAATATTGTTGTGATTGGGAGCATTGAAGCAAATATGCTCAGGGGAAACGAACGAGTGAACATTACAAAATGCAATTATTCGCACGCTTCAAGTAGTTTCAAAACCATTTACAATGGATTTCTATTCGTTGTCGTTGTCCTACCAATAGCCCATTCCAATTTCCGTACATGTTGAATAGAAGTTTGGGTGGAACATTGGGCCAGCAGCCGGCCGCACCAGCTTGACAGGACGAAATATGGATGGTAGCATTATTGAACTGGCGGTAGTCGCATCTACGATTCGTTTTTGTTTTGTAATTATTTATTTCACTAATTTATTGTTGGTTTAGTTTGCCGAAATATTGAATAGAATGGGCGCCGCGCACTATCTATGCATTGCAGTAACGAACGAACGAAAGAAGATTATGGAATTTCAAAGGACTCTTTGTGTTTCAATGCTTTTTCGGTGGTTGAAGTTGGTAATATAAATTGATAATTATTTAATATTGTTCGGCTGAGAGATTCGCGATAAAAGTATGTGAACTACACTTACGGACAAAAGTATCGACTCAACCTATACAGGTTGTCCGGAAACTTTCGCATAAACGCACCGGATTGTGATTCCTCATGTGATTTCCAGCAAGTTGTACGGAACATACCCCTTTAGCTTAACCCTTTTGCTGCCATAGGCATTTGAAGATTTTTGAAAAAACCATTTTCTTGCACGACTTAAAGCTCAATATCGTCAAAACTATACTAGCTAGACTAGTGAAACAAAATTATTATTACAGCCAACAAATTTACCTATTTACCTATAAAATAAAACTAACCACACTAAAATCGGATAAGAGGTTTGCTTTTTACAGAACTTCAATGTCAAATTTGTGTGATTTGACCCAAAAACAATCAATTTTTTCATCTCAATTTTCTCCAACTTCTGCAATTTGTCAAATACTAAGACCATAATTCTTATATGTTGTTCGAAAGCTAACATTATGAGGCAACTTTTGTCAACTTTGCACATTTGTCAGTTTAAAGTACCGTTACGATTTTACAATTTGAATTTTCAATGAAAAATCCATTTTCGATTTTCATTCCATTTTCGGATTAAATATTTGGGAGTGTGGCAAATAGTGATTTTTTCTCACTAAATCGAGCTTTTTGACACTATTTACAAAAAATGCTAAGACTTAATAACGGTTAAAGATAGAGGGGTCATGTGGAGCATTCATTATACCCAAATGAGTTGTGCTATCATCCAGTATTGTATGTACCATGAGTCGTGGGACACCATGTATAGTGGCTATGGGGGCCCCTTGGCTTGAGGGACCTGTGATGAAGTCGAATCATGGATCCTTTTCAAAAACCTTAGGGTGGCAAGGCAATTTGCCGTCTTGCCAGGGGCGGCATAAGTACTAGAGTGGGCGCTGCTGATTCAGTAGTGTCGTTGTCGTCAGCAAGCACTAGGACCTATAGTAGTATTCTATTTGATTTAACATTTTTTTTTGTTTTCTATAGAAAAACATTTGTATGAGGTTTGGTTCAAATTGGTGCACAAATAAAAAAGTTTTTCTTAGAAAAACCAAATTGGGGAGGGGAGGGGAGGGTAGGTAGGTTTGTATGGCAGCTCCATGACCCCATCGTCCGATTTTGGTGATTCAAACAGCCTGCAACAAAAAGAAGCATGTATGCAAAATTTCACACACACATGGAGAGCCGGACAGACAGACAGACAGACAGATGGGACAGACGGACAGACAGATAGACGGACGGATATCGTGTTATGCAGAGGCGGCCTTGGCACTCTGGTGGCCCTGGGCCAAATCGATGATGGTGACCCCTTACTAATGCACAAGCAAAAAGTATCTGATCTTAATTTGCTGAATGTGTCCCCCTGACGTTAAATCAGTGGTTTCCATACTTTCAAATTCTGCGACTGATGAGTGGTTCATAAAAACTCTTTAGCGTTTTACGCAAATGTTGGGAGCTGCTGTTACTGGCAGTTAGCTGTTTCTTGATCACCTCAGAGCCTGCGGAATTCTAATCTTCTCTCATGATCATGTTTCAAGTTTTTTAGTGAATAAAAAAATCGTAGGAATTTTTAGTTATTTATTTTTGAGTCACGCATTATCTTAATGAAAATGTTTCCAGCCATTTCTTTCAATTGGAAGCAAACTTAAATTTTTTTAATTTTTGTTAGCTGTGTAACTGCTTTTCACTCGCCAAACATTCAAAATACCATCCATCTGACGATTGCAGTGAGTTTGATAACTTTGCATGAGTTAAGGTGACCAGACTCCCGAAGGCCTAATGCTGTACACATACTTGCGGAATTCGGTTTTCAGGCAAATTCTCAGCTACCATGACACGGCAATTTCATTATTTACGCTTGATACTGGCACTTAGGTTTCCATACGAAAGGAGCATAACGTGAAAATCTACGTAGCATTTTCCATTAACTCTCAACTTCCAAATAAACTAAGTTGACGATTTTAGCAAATGTTTGATGATTTACTCAGATATGACTTTTTGGGCAGTATTTTCACAGTAATACAAGCCAGAAACCTCTCTCCGATTGCTGTGAGTAATATTGCTCGGATTAAGGCGTTTTTTCAAACCTTTTCCGAACCAATTTCCGGACATTATCTGGATTGAGAATTTACTTTCTTTCCGCATTATTTTTTACTTAGTTCGGAAAAAACATGCCAGATATGTATATCAATTCAAATGAACTTGGCAAAGGACCAATCTCGAGTTTGTCGTAGTTAGTCATTATTCTCAATTATGCATTTATTATACGAAGAACCTCCTTATTTTTTATACCCACCGAACTTGTTTAACACTTTCCCGGACACAACGTCTATAGACGTCCAATTTTGAGCATTTGACCATACAAATCGTGTCAAATTTTGGCGTTGTGTCCGGCAATGAGTTAATTTCTTTCCTGTTAATATAAGGAATTAGAAAAGTTACCGCTGGATCGCAGTATTTGCAAACAAATTTTCCCTTGAAATAAAATTGTGGAGAAGCTCTAAAAGGACAAAAAGGCACTAATTTAACGTTAATCGAAGTTCAGAGGCATGTAAGCTGTAAGGTATAATACCCAAAACATAGCTCTTGACAAATACCTTTACTATGACGAAATGTAAAGTATAGACAGGTATCAATTGTGGCCCATTGATATTGTTTGCCTTGGTCCCCTAAAAACCTTAAACCGACCCGGCATAGGTGGTGGCTTTCCAGGCACGGTTTCAATTAAGTGGAGTCCGAGAAGAACCTCCAGAGCGGTAGAAGGGTGTCTTATCCTGGTTGCGATATTTCTGCGGATGATGCAGTCAGCCATGGTTACATTAGTGGTTATCTAAAAACCCCTGGCAGATTTCTTGCTTTAGTATACATTTTAATAGGGAAATCGGATGATTTTCCACCGTTATGTGAAAGGAAAAAATAAATAAAAATTGCATCTTTCGATGGCTTTGAATTCTGAACCTTGATAGCTAGACCCTTGAAATTTTCACCAAATGAAATACAGTTTTTTACAAGTTTTCTAAATTTCAAAATTGTTTGGTCACGAATTTCCGAGTGATGGGCAATTTTCAATTAGGAAACTCAAAATTGTAATTTGGGCAACCGTAACATCCAAACATAGATATGCAGGACAATGTAATTTGGAGGTAATGGGAGCGCCAAGTAGCTTGATGCAAGTGTGCCGAATTCCAGAAGGATCGGAAAGGATTCCCTATCGAAATGAACTTATTATGCAATGAATTAGGTTTCATTGTGTGGCATAAGGAATGCTGTACGACAGGTCAAAATGCTGTACTGTACAGGAAAATGCTGTACGTCTGGTCAGCTTAGCATGAGTTATGTTAATTATCGACAGTCACCGGAGTGCTCAGTTGGCAGCCTTAAACTTAACATTTTAATATTACATTTTGTGGAATTTTTCTATGGATTCCTTGAATTTTCAATCAAAAATAATTTCTACATTACACATTTCCTAATTTGAAGAAGTTGTCGCGGAACCCCGCTTGAAAAGCATTAGATGATATTTTTGTACACGCGGTGCATCGTGTTCCTATAAATAATGCTTCCGACAGTTTTGTATGAGGCAAACTCCAATCCTCACTTATGGTTATCCTATTCATATAAACACCAATTCAAACATTTTGTGACCCGAAGGTGTCACGTCTTGTAAAGAAAAAGTATTTCCAGTAACTAATCTCGATTTTGAGATTTTTGTATGGCCGCAATGCTCAGGTTTCGTGATCTGTTAAGAAAGCATAAATTCAACTATCCGAATACCTTAATTCGGTCTAGGTTTATTAGGGAATTATACCAATCCGTGGAGTAGTGGCTTCTGGTGTCATCACTACTGGCTGGCGCCTATTTATCCCTCTAGAGCCTGGATATTAGTAATTTTGTTCAAAAAGTTCTAAAACTCAATCGTGCTACTGTCACTGTTATTTTTAACATTACAGAGATTTTTAACATTAAAGAGCAATGGTAATGTTGGAGAGCAGATATTGCAATTTGTTTCAAAAGAGAAAGAGAGAGGGAGAGAAAAGGATGGATGTCTTATCCCTATTAATGTTATAACAGATTTCTTATCAATAAAATCACATCATCGTTATTTAACTTTACATTAACTTTAATTTAGTTCGAGTACATATTTCAAACTGATGTCGCATGGAGGCCCATTTTGGGTGATACCCTTTCCGAGTGGTGGTCCCTTGAAAGTAATGGTTCCAGTTTGCCCACCCCTAAGGCCGGCCCTGGTGTTATGTATAATAATCCATATAGGCAGGTATCACTGGCATATCTATCCGTATGCGCACCTGTATGGAAGATGCATAACCTGCATAAAAGCATAAGCGAATTCTCTCTCTCTCTCTCTGTTTACTTTTAACCCCTAGTGGGGCCTAGGGCATTGACTACGCCTCTTTTCCACCTCTGCCTATTAGCAGCCATCGCCTTTAGCTGGTCCCACGATTTGCCTATAGATTTTCCCTCTGCCTCAACAGATCTTCTCCATGTATTTTTGGGTCGTCCCACACGACGGCTAGCATTGGTTCCCTGAGGATTCCAATCTAGAGCCTGTTTAGCAATGTTTTTTGGCTCTTTTCGAAGTGTATGACCTATCCACTGCCACTTTCGCCGTTTGATGTGGATGCCTATCCTATTTTGGCGAGTAATTTTGAGGAGGTCGTCATTAGATATAACCTCAGGCCAGCGAATTTGTAGGATGCGTCGTAGGCACTGATTCACGAAAGTTTGCAGTTTGGTGGTAATGTTACTGGTCACCTTCCACGTGGAACGCCCATATAAAAGCACAGATTTTACATTGCTTTCGAAGATCCGGAGTTTGGTATTTCTGGAGATGTTGTGGTTTTGCCAGAGAGGAGTCAAACTGAAAAATACTGCTCGGGCTTTATTTATGCGCGACTCTACATCGGCATCAGCCCCACCATCGGCAGTCACTGCGCTTCCAAGGTAGGTAAAGTCCTCGACTTTTTCTATTGGTTGTCCGGAGATAGAAATGGTGTTTTACCCTCCTGATGACAAGCTCATGTATTTAGTCTTCGCGGCATTAATTTTTAAGGCAGCACTTCGACTTTCACGATGCAAAGCATCCGTCATTTGAGCCAGATGATCTGGTGTATTTGAGAGAAGGCAAATATCGTCGGCGTAGTCCAAATGCTGAAGGTTATCGAATAATTTCCACCTGATACCCTTTCTTTTATGGTCGCGTAGAGAATCACAGATTACGTCGTTGATGGTTGGTTGGTTGGTAAAAGTGGCGGCTTAGGCAGAGGCTAGCCAGAAGCCTAATTAGCGCATAAAGCGCCGTTTTGAAAGCACAAACTCCGTGTTTAACTAGTGTATATGATGAAGGTTAGGTAATGAATTTAGGAGTGGGGAGGTGCCTTGTCGTTGATGGTAATACGGGACATCAATGACCCCAACAATGTGCATACGAATTGCAAATGCAATATCGAAATTGCCCAATAGTATTAAGTACAATTACCTGCAGTCAATGCATTATCGTAATGACCTAATTAATGGCATGGCGAAAATGCAATGACAGCAAGGTATAGAGTTAAGCTAAAGGGTTTTCCAATAGGGACGCTTGATCTTTGAAATGAAAAAAAAAATACATGTAGGAGAGATATTTGCGAATTTTTTTTTTTATTTGAAAGGTCCATCGACCCCATTACATATGGAATATGACATCATTCAAATGACCGCCACGGCTTCGGTTGGTGGCGCGCACACGAAAGGTCCAATTTTCGATGACTCTGGCGCACAAATCACCGTCAATGGTGAGCGATACCGGTCGATGATAACCAACTTCTTTTGGCCTGAAATCGAGAATATGGATCTGCACAACATGTGGTTTCAACAGGACGGCGCTACGTGCCACACAGCACACGCTACGATGGATGTTCTGCACGAGCAATTTACGGGCATGGTCATCTCGCGCGGAGGCGACGTGAACTGGCCACCGAGATCGTGCGATTTGACCCCGCTGGACTTTTTCTTGTGGGGTTTTCTTAAGTCGCAGGTCTATGCCAACAAACCGCAAACCACCGATGCCCTCAAAGTTAACATACGCCACGCCATCGATCAAATACAGCCCGATTTGTGCGCCAGAGTCATCGAAAATTGGACCTTTCGTGTGCGCGCCACCAACCGAAGCCGTGGCGGTCATTTGAATGATGTCATATTCCATATGTAATGGGGTCGATGGACCTTTCAAATAAAAAAAAAAATTCGCAAATATCTCTCCTACATGTATTTTTTTTTTCATTTCAAAGATCAAGCGTCCCTATTGAAAACCCTTTAGATGTAAGTAATTCTTCTTCAGTACCGTAACTCTTAGTGGAGCATGGTGCGTTGATGACTACCGTGTGTAGTCATCAACGTTACAAATACAACTGAATTCGGAGTGTGATACGGTTGTCAGCCATACCACTTCCTAGTCGTATTGTTAGTTTATACGATAAGAATATTTCTTATCATCTTCCTCTGAATAATAAACTTGTGAGGAGTGGTGCCGAGGTTGGAAACTCGTTTCTCTATGAGAGTCTATTTCACAGAGTGGCGACCAAACAATCACGGCCACAGAGCACGACAAGGTGTAGGTAAGTAATTAAATACCCACCAAACAATTTGGCGAACTTTCACCACAATGAACAAAAGTCTGATTCGAGTTTGCTTCGACTTGACGAACTATCCTCGGATTTTACGCAAATAGTACGTCATGATGAAGAATATTCTAAGTCAGTACGAACTTTCTTCATCATGGCGAATAATCTGCGCATCTTTGGAGCATAATTCACGACGGCGACGAAAATTTAAATCAGACTTTTCTTCATTGTGATGAACATTGGCTACAGGCAAATAGCCAATAATATCCATCTTCTACGAATGGGCAATGCAAATCATTTACGCTTCGTAATAGGAAAACTTCTACGAATCGCAAAGGCGAATAATTTAAGCTTCGGAATGACAAAACTGCTACGAGTCTTAAATACGTATCGTATTCAGTTCGCCGCCACACGTCATTTTCGGATTATATTGGCGTATCGCCAGGGACGTAACTAAGGGGGGGGGGTATGGGGGGGGTGTCTCACCCCCCTAACTTTTTCAATTTTCATCTGCAGTCGGCAAATTTGACCTCAGTGAGAATATGTAGGATTGCGATTTTCGGCAATCATAAATTTACAAAAGAATACCTGTTGATGTTTAAAGACATAAACATTTGAAAGTTGCAATATTGAAAGTATGTAATTGGATGTACAGTACAATAAAGTCTTTTGAAGGCATATTAACAAAGACATCGTTAGTGCAAAGCTCCATAATTTTGGAAAGAAAATTAGATGTTGACCCTGAATCGGACTACAAAAAACAACACAGAACTCGTCGTGCTCCGAAAAAATTGGACGAATCATTTTAAACTACAGCCGAAATAGGCTTTGCATTTTACCGAAAAGAGTTTAAAATCCTTAATTTTTTTATCTCAGTCCACAGAAGAATTAAAAAAAAATTAGCCAAGCTGCTCCAACCATTTCAAGACATTTTTCTTATTTTTGTATTTCAAAGGAGACCCCTGAATGCCTTCATGCTGAAATTCAAATTCTTCTTGATAATTGCTCCCAGTGTCAAAATTTTGGGGTGATAGCGAGAGGGGCGTTCAAACTAAGGACCGAAAACTTACAAAATTATTCAGCTTATTTTTACATGTACAGTCACATCAGCTTCGAGCGAACGATCATTTAGTAAATTAAGATTAAAAATTTTCTAAAAAACCCTAATAAATCAATCATTTATGAACGTAAATGGGGAGTGAAGGTTCAGACAATTTTATGCTATTGTTTTCTGCGAAGGATATTGTTGATAAGATGGACTTCCATCGAATTGTGTAGAGATGGTCCAAAAGTTACGACGGGTGACAACTTAACTGGTTGAATCAAATATCTACACTGAAAAAAATGGTTTAGACTTTTTATCTAAAGTGAAGTAGTTGACTTAAATTTAGATAGTTTCACCAAAGAAATAGCTGATTTCTCTAATCTTCGTAGCTGAAAATACTATTAAATTCGTTCATTTAACCACGCAAGATTAGAAGAAAAAGTTTAGTCAATTCTTCCACAAAAGTTGTTGATTGTACTATTCAAATATAAAATTCAACTACAAACAATCGTTCTTTTTTCTTCAACACAATTTAGCTATCCAACATTTAACAATTTATAGATAATGAATAGCTGTCTTTACAGATGAATTAATTGAATTTGCAAATATAGTAGATGTTTCAACTAATGACGAATAGAAAAATTATCCATATCTTCGTAACTGTTTCAACTACATAGAATCATAAGCTGAAAATCAACGCGAACTTTAGATGAATTCGACTATTTCTTTAGATAACCATTCTAATTTTTTTTCTCTGTGTATATACTCGTATTCACACAATCCTTCGTCTTTGTATTTTTCGATTTTTACATGAATGCTCAAAAAATATTATAATTAGGAGTACGAAAATTTCGCAAATAAAAAACAGGAGTTTCACATAAAATAATTTTGGATATTGGAAATTTCGCTGAAATTTGCATAAAAACATAATTTTCTATAACTTTAGAAATTCTAAAGATTCACAGTTAAACGACTTTTCCAAACTCGCGTTACAAAAATAAAACGTCTCGTGTTTATTATTCAGTATAAAGTGTGTTTGCCAACTGCATCATACTCCGAATTCAGACAACGCACAGAAGACCACTCCTTAAGGAGTTACGGTAAAGGTAAAACGAAAAACTGTGGAGGCATATGCCGCTAATATCGTTACGCTTTTATCTTTGTAAAGTTCATTTCAATTTTGGTGCCCGCCGAACCACTAAAAAAAACTCTCCATAAAAAAATCGCATTGCAGAAAATAAGTTCATTCATCAAACCTCCAACTAAAGTGCTTTCTCGGTGTTCGGCAAGACATCGTGCTCGTGATTCAGCGAACTCTCTGCATTTAACAATTTCTCTATTCTTATTAACGGAAATCGTCTGAAAAAAATCTGAGATGAGCAATTATCTCCAATAATTGACATTTTTCGGCAAAAAAAAAAAACTTTTTTGTTGGTAAAGTTCAAATTAGAACATTTTGCATTTATTCGCATAAACGAGCTATTTTTGCCGAAATTCGCATCTATTTCGTTAAAACGAAATTTCCGTGCCTCTAATTATAATAGGTGAATTTTCAAAAGAAGTCGGCAAATTTACTATTCACCCCCCCCCCCCAACAAATGTTTACAAAGTGACCCATCAGGAGTTTGTTCTACGTACTACTCATTTTATAAACTGTAGAACAAAGTTGTCTTGGGTCACTTTGTATGGGAGGTACCCTTAGTTTTTATGCGAATGAGCTGATTTTTTGTGGGTGTGGTGACTATGACCTCCAATCGCAACAAACCAAAATTTAGCACTCTGCTGCAATTTTGAGGGGAGTTGTGGACATGCCGTTATGACAAATTTAAATGGGGGGATAATGGGGGTCCTTGAGCGGAGCGACTCAGCGTTTACGTTAAAATTATCTTAAACTTGTTGTTAATACTTGTACAAAATTTTATGGCTGAACTAACATTCTTTCAAAAGTTATGGAGCTTTTAAAAAAGGTCTAAAATGAAAATATTCTAATTTATGTTCTATTCTAACGCCGAAATATTCAATTAAACTCTAATGCGTTATATATCATTGCAAAGATAATTTTATGTAGTTTTTTTCGTCCTCAGACCATTTTTCTGTATCTCTTACCGTTTTTGAAATAATCGCAAAAAACCGAAAAAAATGCCCCCTTTCCCCCCTTTTTTAAAGGTTGCGGCACTTTTTTTAGGGTGCAAAGTTCATAATCGGAATCAGCGCCCCATAATACATAAAGAAAGAGTGAGAAAAAAACTTCTGTATTTTTTTCACGGATTGGTACTAAATCGACACGATATTACTGAACTAGCTTACCAATAAACTGTTCCAAGCTTTGATAGGGAAAACAAGTAGAAAAATATTAGCTTTAATTAGGGATGTCAAAAACCACCCAACGGTGAGATGCTCCTTCCAAAGTTGGCTCTTACCCAGAGTGACCACTGAACACAGTCTGGCATTGCTACTTGAAAGTTGTAAGACTCTCGAGCGTTCGTATTGACTTCTCTGCACTGGATTAACCCTCAGAGCGTTTAGTAAAACTTCTTCAAATGTGTAGAGAACTTTGACGAAGTAAGTCTACATCAACGCGTGAATTCCTTAAGAACCACAAGGGGAATAACTCATTCAGGAAAATCACGAATAGCTTCAGCAAAGAATGTAGTTTTGCCTAAACTTGTAATAAAATTTAATTTTGAGTAGAGCCTGAGTTGCACTTCTTGGCGCTTTAAATATGACTTGCACAATAGGATCCCGTGCAATACCTGCTCTGCTCCAGAAGCATTTCTTCCCGTATAGGCAATACTACCCTCCCAGATTATCAGTCTCGGAATCGAAATAACGTCAAATTTCTGATGGGCCTGTACGATCAACAAGGAACCAACCATAAAGGAATCGAATTATATTTGTGTAATCTCCAGACGGTGATAAGTCCTTTATTAAGGAAAATTTTGTTTGCCAATAAACTGTTTTATTATGAACAGATTATAATACACAAAACAATAAATGAATCGCCGAAGGCCCATTTGTATGTTTTTACACACAAGGAAATTTTTCTAGTAGACAGAACAGTTGATACTTTGTCCGCATATATGAAAAAAAGTTCAAATTCCGGTTAACCGAAAAGTTGAACAGTTGACTGTGCTAAAACCGGATGAAAAAAGCCGAAAATAACCCGGTCGTCCACTATGGAAGTATGGGTTTTGGGTCGACCCGTCCTGTTTCTGTACCCCCTATTTCGATACACAAATGCATGGTATCCGCGGAGCCGAAAATCTCCAAAAACAAAACCTGTTGCTCATAAATGCATTTTTGTGATCGTATCCCGTTTTCATTAATTTCACCAAGTCGAAAAAAATTGAATTTGTGTCCGCTTACGGGAGATCATTTATGAAAAATGTATGTAGGAATAGTGTCCGTGTCCGGCCAGTAGAGCGTCCGGCTAGTGGAATGGATTTTGCTCTAAAATATGAAGAAAAAAGTACGGACCACGAAAATTGTCCGGCTACGGGAGATGTCCGCCTGCGGGAGCTGTCCGCGAACGGAGCTTTCACTGTATTAATATCGAATGTATACGTGCTCGTATATATGTAAAACGAACCAAAACAGGAACTTTTACCTCTTGCCCCTACTCTTCCAGACGCTCTACCCTTGAAAACTTTGGAGCACATATACAATGGATTGTTCTAAACGATTCTACCAAATCACAATACTATACGATTCTATTCCAAGCATTTTTCGAACCCATACCCGACTTTTGCAAAATATTTCCTTTGAAACATATAAAAAGACAAGCCAGAAACTCTATCCAGTTTCACATTTTTTGCTGTATCTTTTTTTCTACCGAACGGATCGGAGCAAATGATAGCCTATGCACACCCTCGCGACATACTCTATCTATGGGAAAAGAGAGCGGATCCCGAGATGCTCTCTCCAAGGCTGTAGCCCTGTCAATGAACTACAAGAACAACGAGAACAAGACTTTCGATAAAATGCGATTTTCAAACTCTTATAACTCCGGTATTTTTCATCGTATCTTCATGAAATTTGCTACACTTCGTAAGACGGCGAGTGACAACGCCTACCAAATTTGAACACTTAGGGCCAACCAGAGTCCGAGCTACAGAGGTCCGAAAACCCGTACTTGTTCCGTCGTGTAAACATAGTCTTGGTCGCTTCTCACTTTGCATTTGTTCAAATTTTATCATCTTTCTTTGGCGAGCGGGACGCTCCCGCGTCCCTAGATATAGGCAGGTATCACTCGCATATCTATCCGTATGCGCACCTGTATGGAAGATGCATAACCTGCATAAAAGCATAAGCGAATTCTCTCGCTCTCTCTGTTTACTTTTAACCCCTAGTGGGGCATAGGGTATTAACTACGCCTCTTTTCCACCTCTGCCTATTAGCAGCCATCGCCTTTAGCTGGTCCCACGATTTGCCTATAGATTTTCCCACTGCCTCAACAGATCTTCTCCATGTATTTTTGGGTCGTCCCACACGACGGCTAGCGTTGGTTAATATTTCTTATCATCTTCCTCTGAATAATAAACTTGTGACGAGTGGTGCCGAGTTTGGAAACTCGTTTCTCTATGAGAGTCTATTTCACAGAGTGGCGACCAAACAATCACGGCCACAGAGCACGACAAGGTGTAAGTAATTAAACAGACAATAAAGAGTTGTCAACCACGAAGAACGTGTTTCTCCTTGAATGTTCTTTAACAACCGCCCAATCGACTAACTTCATGATAAGTTGATATACCCTTTCACTCGTACAGCGAAGTATAATAACAACCTGCAGTGGATTGCTATTTTGGGAATCAATCGTGGCCGATTCAAGAGCCATTTAAACTGACACATTAACTTTTTCTTGGAGACAAGAGAAGAAAGTTTGAAAATTTTTCTTGTAAATATAAAAGAAATTTTTCTTCTGAAAAAAGACGTCACACATATGCAACTTTAGTCTGGCTGGTGTAGTGGTTAGTGCAGCTTCGGTTCACAGGGTCATGGGTTCGAGACTCACCGTTAACGAATATCGAATTCAGTTTATGGTGTTTTTCGAACTCATGACCGATGAAAGTTTCAATGATGGCCGGCGGTTGCCATTTTTCCAAGGAGGGCGATAGCTGTCAAAAAGAGACAGTCGGTTTTTGGCGGGAAGATCGGCGTGGGTTTTGTAGAGAGGATAGTGAACGTTTTTTTTGAGTGTGTGGCAAAATTTCTTAAAATTACCTAGAATTCAATGGATGAACGGAGTAGCCAGGTCGTGAATCGCGATTCCAGCGAAGACGGATAATCTGAAAAAAAGAGGAAAGAGTTAAGAACCATTGCCATGCGATGAAGGTGTAATGTTTGTTCTTTTTTTTTAACCAGAACCTCACCAGAATAGCCGCATTTCATTTTCAATTTTCTTGGCTTCAGGCTGCAGGCTGGTAGCAGGATGAGAAGGCTTTACCCCGCATTATTTATTCCCGCGGATCGTAAATTCTTTCGGTCATTGCAAGATCCTTCCCGAGGTGGACAAATTTTGCGGGGATGCAATTTGTCGACCGCGGTGGCTGCCGAATAGCTAGAACTTGGCGATTGCATGGCATGCCAGGTGCAGATGGGCAACAAGAAGTGCCCGCATAGTACGTAGTCTGCCATAGTACGGTGTCCTCAGAATGCCACAAGAGTCCGCGGACATTTATAACAGGAAGATGGGTTGCGGAGTCGCGCCTTTTGTACATCACTGGAAGCCGACGATGAATTCACGCGCGAGGAAAGTCACTCTTTTCTGCTCTCGCGGTCACCAGCCCATCATTTGAATATCCCGCATGTTCATACGTCATACCTTATGTTCGTGTTCGCATACCTGGCATGCGACATCCGTTAATGGTGAAGAGGAGAAGGGCCTACGGCCAGTGGCCAGCACAAACATAGCGCATGCCGCTGCTTTCGTTAGTCTAACCCGATCTGTTCTAGAGGCGTTGGCTCCGCCCCCTAGGGCACCTTCCGTTACAGTGTGCGGGCATCCTCTGTTAAAGTTTATTGCTGAAATCCATGCAAATAAAACTAAATCCTACAAAATCAGTTCCATTTCTATGTGGTCAACCACGTAGCCTACAAAAAATCGACTGACTTGCTTATTATTTTTATTCACAAACCCTTCTCCGGCACCAACCTAATAGCTACAGGAAACTAGGGAACCGAAAACAAAAACATTTTTGCCCTGGTATTTTACTTACGTAATACTTTTTCTCAATACAGTCACTTCATATAGCTTAACTTAAATCTGAAGGTTTTTCAGCATGATAACTGTACAAATAGAATATGAACCCTAAATCCTTAAGCTAAGCCCAACTGAAATAACTAGCTCCGTGGCAAGGAAGCCATCCCCGATTGGAACATGACGTACATTAGTATCGCACAGTAGCCAGTTTTTGCATGCATTTATATCCTTCCGCTGTGCTCGATAACAGTCAAGGGTCATCTCGTACTTTCAATACCAACGACCATGTAGAATCATGTCCTAGTCCTTATAGCAAAAAGTCACATAAATATTACGATGATGCATCGTTTAATAGCATCGATATTTTCCACGTAGAGCTCTCCTACGTCATTCCCTAATCCGTTTGCTATGGTCGATCCGTTTCTTTCTCACATAAGGCTGACCTACTTCCCAGAGTAGTGTATTGGCTCGTTTCGTGTCGCTTGCTGAACAATACCAACTACATTCAGTGTTAGTCCGCATATTCGTTTCGGTACCATACCATGGAACTAAGGGCTTTATAGTGGCTCCGATGGAATTACAATAACAGCAAAACTAACAAAAATACGTACAGCAAAAAAACCCGAGCGAAACGGGAGCACATCCTGTCGTTCATAAGCATCGACAAAAACGCTGGGCAAATGATGACAACACACGAGCGCACTATTCTACGAAACGAAACTCGCCTGGACTAGGATAAATACGGTACAGATCCTTTGGCAGAGCAGTCGCCCGAGTATTCCCAAGCGAGTCATCGTTTTGTGTGTGTATGTGTGTGTGAAGCTTAATGAAATACCGACGAGTACCTCGGGGAAGAGAGCCCTGAAAGAAAAACCACCGGTGAAGTTGATTAAAAACTTGGCGGTTATTTCATTTTCAGTGTGCTTTGTCCTCGGCTTTATTATTTTTTTGCGCTTTTCACTCTCTTTTTATCAGATTCCACGAGTTTTTCGCTGCCCTTCAGATTTCCCATCATGCTCCACTTCGTACTCTGTCGTGGACTTTCTTTCATACTTACTGAGCTGCCGGATGTGCCAAGCTGCTTCTATCAATAAGCCCCCACCCGCTTTGCATTATATTCGCGCCCATAACGACGGGAGGATACCATCATATAGAGGATACCATCATATCCTTCGAAGCCAAGCGCCAAGTCAGTAACACATTGAAAGGTATAGCGCAGCTCTAACTTCTGTAATTATCCTGTTTTAATGTCTCGTAGTCTAGTCTAGTCTTCAATTTCCTCACTCCAGGCTATTTGTGGAATTTATATCAAGAAATTATCCTGCATAGAGTGTGCCGAAGCGGGTGTGAGGCACACCGAAAGACTACAGGGTAGTTGCAAAATATTGACTAGGTGTCAGGCGAGAGAAGACCGAGGTGTTAGGTTCTTATGGAGTTTTTTAAGATGTTTGGCTTTGTTGACGATGCAGGCATCGTCAGATTCTCTACATTCACTCGGCTGCTCTATGACAAAGTTTCGAGGGGGTTGGTTTTGTTTTTATATGTAAATATATTCCGCATTGAAGCGGTATACGACGGAAACTTACTGGAGCGTGCGGTTTAAGCTGTATGCGCCTTCACTTGAGCGTTAGAGGACCGTCGAACGGGGCAAAATACTTATGAAAAGCAATAAGCAAGGAAAGGTGTTCCAGGCATTGGGGCTGAATCATCTGAAAGTCGTGTGTTGCGGTTTTTTGATTAACGTTCTCAAAAGGTAAATGTTAATTTCAAAAAGACACGTGGGGGCACATATCACACAACGTACATACCAAACTGACTCGCGAAGCAAAAGAAGCGAATTATATTGTGCCACTTTCCCCCCAACCCGGGGGCTGTGGCTACGACACGAGGGGACTCCCAACCGGAGACAAGAAGGCTAACGACAAAGTTAGACCATACTCGTACGAATATCCTGGTAATTTATGTTTACTTTGTAATCAGGAATCTCACAAAATTTGCACATACATTTAGTGAACAAATGTTGACTTTTATGTTTTGATAAGTTCTGCAGATAATAAGTTCATGCAGCAGAGGACTGTACGGGTGTGTGAGTGTGCCCGTCTGGGTCATTTGACACTCGGTTTTCACATTTCGACTTTCGAGCGTCAAGCAATCTACTCACACTTATTGTCGGTTGTCCCATATTAGCACGGTCAGTGCGAGCTTTTTCAAATGTACGCGCCGAATACATAATATTCTTTGGGGGCAATTTAAAAGGATTTTCTTGCAGATTAGAAAAGTTTAAAAGTGGAAATGGAGCTACTCTATGCCTCAATGGCACAGAGAATTATTTCACAAGGATATCTACATAATGGGTATCAATGGTAAACCGGAAAATGGTCAGGCAATACTTGAAAAAAAAAAAGTTTCCATATAATACAAGCAGTTTTGACTTTATTATACGGATTGAAGTCTGTTGGGTTTAATTTTCAGTTTTTAACTTGATTTCTGTTGTCCTACATATTTTCAAAAGGGGATGCCGATGGTGGTTGTGGTTGGTTTGTTTTGTTGTGGCTTCGTTGGGTTCATGTGAATGTGTGGTTTAGGTGGGATTTGGTTTGGTTTGATTCTGATTTCATTTGCGGGCTCAAAATGGCTTTATTTCATCAAAGAGAAATGAAACAAAGGATGTGGTTAGCCTCTTGTTAAAATACATTAGTAGTACCAGTCCAGTGCAGAAATGTACAATTGTATTTTCTCGAAAATTGGGTAACTTATGTATGTGGAGAATGCAACGTCTGTAAGGTTAGCAGTGCCGGATTAACCACGTGGCAGAAGGTGGCAAATGCCCCGCAAAGTGCGGGGCCCCGCGTTTTTCTCAAACAAAAATTATAACGAGACCGAGTTCTAATCGTGCGAATAGCACGATGAGTGTATACCCTATACCCATGTACAGACCTAGAATGCGCGTAAAACCGAAAATATTCAATTTAATTTTTTTTAAGGGGGGAGGGGTAGATGCGCTGAATCTCGCACATCTTTAATATCTTATAACGGCATCCAGCAGCTATCATTTGCGATAAATTTCAAGTTTTTCGGGACATTCTATCAAAAGATATGGCGGAATATTGCTTTGTGGGGGATGTAGGGGTAGGGGAAGGCAGACCTTCTCCACTTTCCACTAACTTCAAGCATAAGTCACAATTAGGCATTGATGAAAATGACCGAAATTTCAAAACGCTAGCTTCATTATTTCGGGAGTTATCGTGCGAACTGACAGACACACGGACGGACAGACAGACAGACAGACAGACGGACATGGCTTATTCGAATCAGGGACCGACCCTGATCATTTATATATATACTTTGCCATACCTCAGGTGGCTCCTTTGAGGTGTTACATAAATCCTCGTAACAAAAACAATATACCCTATACCATCTTATGGGTATAGGGTATAACAACCAAGATGCTTCGAAATTGTTATAGCACTTTATCGTTGAACAATTTACGCTAGGGTGTTCCAAAATTACAGCAACGTTTGTATTGCATAAAAATACAGAAATATTTCTTTCTAAAGGCTAGTACTGAGATCGAGAGTGAAGTTTTTGACCGCTGCGATTTTTTCAATGAAAATGTATTCATACTGTCGTGGAATATGTGGAGAATGCTGGGGAGTTCCATACGCTACCATCCGAAAACAGTTCTATAATTTTTCTCGGCCATTTTATGTATTTTTTTCCGATTCCCCAGTTATTTCATCGTGAAATAGCAAATGACCGGGGAATCGAAAAATAATACATAAAATGGCCGAGGAAAATTATGGAACCGGTCTCGGATTGTAGCTTATGGAATTCCCCACCGTTTGTGAAATATTCGACGACAGTAAGTACGCATTTTTATTGATAAAATGGCAGCGGGAATAATTTCACTCTCGATCTTAATTCTGCCCTTAATTCATGATAGAATTCCCGTAAACCTACGTCCACATTGTTTTAGATTCACGTTCTAGCGAGAAATAAGATTTTTGGACTTTATTTTAGGAAATGTGCATACATCCATAGAATTAAGAAATTACAAATTTATCTCTCATGCACAGTGCAGTGTTGTGCAGTTACGCGTAATCTTTGGAAGTCTACGTTACAGCGTAGACAAAGGCGTAGACAACGTATACAATGTATACAATGCATACAATGTAAAGAATGAAGACAATGAACTGTCACTGGTGTGATCTTTTTTTTTTTGCCTCACAGAAACTTTTGTCCCGGGACTAGGCTTCTCGGCATCACTTTACTTACTATCCGTACGTAAGTGACTAATCAATCAATCGAGTGTAAACTCTAGCAGATCGTAAAAAAAAACTGAAAACAAAATATATTAATAAGGAAATTTATCAAAATAACTTCTTTTAAACATTAGTTTATTAGTACAATTAAAATTAACTAAGTCCTTCAAACTATTATAAAGAATAATTGACCTTGTAATTGGTTCATTAAGCCCATAGTTTACTCTATGATAAGGCTGAACAAGAAGGTTGTTCCGCCGCAAATTGTGAGGAATATTTCTGACTTGAAAGTTATTTAATATATCTTCACAAACAATATGAGAGCAAAACAGGTCTCTTATAAACATAGCGTTTAAAAATGTACTTCTATAATCTAAGGCTTGTAAACCCAATAAGGAAAAGCGAGTTTTATAATCTGGCTTGAAACGCCAGCCAATTTGATAAATGGCAAACCGTGTAAAATTGTGTTGAATTCTCTCTATACGCTCGATATGCACCTTATAGAACGGACTCCACACAATAGAACAATACTCCAGGTGCGAACGAACGAAAGCTGCATACAATATTTTTAAAGTAAAAGCATCATTAAATTCGCGCGCATTACGTTTAACAAATCCTAACATACTATTCGCCTTTGAAATAATGTAATCAATGTGTTGTCGAAATGAAAGCTCATGGTCGAAAATTACACCAAGATCTGATATTTCGGCAACCCTTTCAAGAACACTACCTGTTAGGGAGTACTCAAAGAAGACCGGAGTTTTCAATTTATATATGCTAAGTACTTTACATTTACTAACATTTAAATTTAAATTATTATCGCGGCACCAAAATTGCAGCTTTTCTAAATCGGATTGCAACTTAAGGCAATCATCAATGTTGCGTATTTTCATAGCGATTTTCATATCATCGGCATACTGCCATACACGCACGAATTTAAAATTTTGGATGATATCGTTTATGAAAACTAAAAAGAAAAGTGGTCCTAAATGGCTTCCTTGCGGAACCCCTGATGAACACTTTATAACAGAGCGAGATGTACAGCCATTTAACTTCACCAACTGAGTCCTATCCGTTAAATAGGATCTCACCCAGCTTAGAAAAATTGACTGTATTCCTAAATGTTCTAGTTTTTTAAGTAAAATATTATGATCTACTCTATCAAAAGCCTTCGAAAAATCGGTATATACCACATCAACCTGCATTCCCTGCTCAATACCATCAGCAACAAATTTAGTAAATGATACCAAATTTGTTGAAGTTGATTTTCCTTTCAGGAATCCATGTTGACATGGCGATATCAAACGGCTAATTAAAACATCTATTTTATTTTTAATAAGCATTTCAAACAACTTCGGTATTGCAGATATTTTAGCTATGGGTCTATAGTTATCAATAAGATGCTTCGGACCCTTTTTGTGAACAGGCGTTATGTATAAAACTTTCCACTCATCAAGAAAAACACCTGAAGTCAAGGACAAATTAAAAATAAAGGCTAAAGGACGACATAACGATTGCATGCAATTCTTCAAAAATATATTAGGAATGCCATCAGGTCCGGCCTGAATACTAACATCAAGATCACGCATAGCATTCAATAGGTCATCCTCAGAAATCTCAAGAGCACTCGTAAGGTCCTCCTGAGCTATCCGAGGGACCAATGCACTCTGACTTCCATTGATGTTAGCATTCATTTCTGATGAAACGGAGTCTGGCACTTTGTAAACTGAACTGAAAAATCTAGCAAATCCGTCACAAACCGATTGAACATCTTTGTAAAAATTGCCATTGAATTCTAAATTTTTTGGGATTCCCGTATTCTTACGCTTGCTGTTTATAAAATTCCAAAATGTCTTACTGTCATTCTTTATATTATTTTCAGCTCTCGTTTTAAATGCACCCTAAAGTTTGCATTGGTTGAGTTCAGAGTTTTGAATTTATTTTTTTTCAGTAAATGCCAAACATGTTAATGATTCTGAACTCATCCATTCATTTGGCAATACCAAAATTAAATTAATGTTTAGCATGTCCCGTATGTTTTGCAATCATTTTCATATGTAGTAGAGACGCTATTCCAGGTTGATTGGGACCAGTGGCGAACCCACGTAGGGGTTTTGGGGTTCAAACCCCCTCCGAAATTGCTCGATGTAATATAAGATACAAATCCATTTAATACAAAAGCAGGACGTTTCCGACAAAAATAGTTCTAACAGTCGGAAAATGTGGAAATTGAGCAAGTAACTCAGTATCACAGAGATGGTGCTGCGCTAAGATGCTTTTCGAAAGACTCTTCAAGTACCACAAAAAATTACTTTCAAATGTTTTTTTTCCAATAGCTGGGATTGATACTGAGAGGAGTCTCTCAGTTTTTTTTTGACAATTAAGTTCTGCGGCACTATGGAATAATTAGAGGACAGATAGAGCCTACCTAGCAAGCTCAAGTCATGATAAAGTACTATGAAACTCTGGACACAGTTTAATATAATCTATATTGAAACGCTACTGATGCTTAGTAACCGAACAATAAAAGAAATGACTGTGGGAGAATAACAAATTATTAACCCAAAATATTTAACGAAAAAACCACAATTTTACGTGTGTAGGGTATAAATATTAGAGAGTTTTAGTATGTCGTTGAAAATATAACGATAGCCCGAATAGGCTTTGACATTTTCTATGGAAAATTCGCTTGCCTGTCGTACGCAAAACAGTATTCCACAATTTTTCATGTCCCCCATATGTCATGTAGGCATAGGGGTATTTCCGTGAATTTGACTGACTATAAACAGCTGCAATTGTGGGTTCATGATATTTTACTTGTCGGTTATGCCTACTTGGAACATGCAAAATTGTGGTATACTATTTTGCGTACGGCACGCAAGCGAATTTTCCATAGAAAATATCACAGCCTATTCGAACTATCGTTATATTTTAACCGATATGCTAAAACTAACTATTAATTCAAATTCAAACTTCAACCTCTTTCATAAAACCCCTCCCGAAATATATTTCTGCGCACGCCCCTGATTGGGACCGAACCCTATCCGGATTTTCGTATTGTCCGAATTTTCTAAATGCACTAATTGTCATCCTAGTGGATAGTATTTATAATACAATCCTTAAAAAATTGCCTTTTTATAGTTAAATAATAATTTCGCATTCGAAAAATGAATTTCCTTAAGCTTATAGAGCCGTACGCACAAACAAAATTTATAAAAAGAAATTGTGGCTGAAGACGAATTTGAATTATCAAAATTCCGGATTTTCGATGGTTGGATTATCGGGGTCTTATTGTAGTTTGAGTAAATCGATTAAACATGAGGCAAGTTTGAAATTAAAGAGTTGGAAATTAATAAAAATGGAGCTACCCCATCTCGCTGCATAACTCTTAATTATTTACATTGTGCCTATACGCCGCTCGCGTAGACAAATGGTCAATTATCTGCATACATACTCTACGCGTCAACAACGGTGTAGATTACCTCGGAGTAGACTACTTGCACAACGCTGCACAGTGGCGTACCGCTTTAAACATTATGAAAAGAGCGGCAAAAATACCTGTTTAAAAAATGATTCAAAATGCTTTCTCAAAAATGTTGGTTTTCATTGAAGTGTTTAAATTTTCGATTCTTCGTTGTCGAATAAGTACAGTTTGTCTACAGAAATTCTGTTTCACTAATTAAAATAAAAAATAAAAATGCTGGCAAACTCACACACGTCAATGAAAAACATTTTTTGAAACAATTTTCGAAACAGATAATATCGCCCCCATTTTCATAATTGATGGGATGGGAATATTCTCACGGGTTGAATTAAAATACCTTGGAGTTTCTCTCGACACGTTTATTCCGCACAATGTATAACCCGGAAGAGCCAAGGCAAACGCCAAAGTGGATTGACAACTAGTTATTCGTTAAGTAGTCGGTGCGTTCACAATATACACGTTTTTATAACAATAATGCTTTTTTGATTTTTTTTCCGCTAGAACAGTGGTTCCCAATTTTCTTCAGCTCGTGCCTACTGTTGCGAGATCTGCTGATCATGGCACCCCCTGAGAAAATGTTGGCCAAAAACCGAAAATTGATGCGAAAATTGCCTTGGGCAAGGAATGCTTTGAATTTTGGACATAAGTTCCGAATCCATTGTCGCAATTAAAATTGTTTGAACATTGTGAGTTCGGCCGTGATCATGGCTTCAGTGATATGTCGAGCAGCAAAATTGATATTAGGTGTGTTTTTTGGTTATCCCGTGCAGGTTTGGGTAACGAAACTCCATATTAAGAAAAATGCCAGCTGATCAACCTGTCATTTTTTTTTATATGAAGTTTCGTTACCCAAACCTAGACGGGATAACCAAAAAAACACACCTATTAATAGGAGCGACCAAAATCCGTAATTTTTTATCCAAAGACTATAGCTGGCTGATGCGGTTCAAATCCGCCATATCAAATAGGCCCCGCGCTCCACATATGCCACGGGCCCCGCGCTTGCTTAATCCGGCACTGAAGGTTAGCACTACAACTTTAAAGTTTCGACAAACGCTATAGTGCATTAAGTGTCGCAATTTTGTCGTGATTCAATGGCAAAAAAAAAATACCGGTGTACAGAGGGCTGCGCCCGCAATACGAGGGTTTTTTTTAGAATTTTGATGCATTGTGAATATTTTTTGTACATATATTTTATGTGCAATAGATAAGAATTGTGCACAGCATTAATGAAATGCTTCCTGGAAATCTATTTTTGGATTGGTCTAAATAAACGCGTTCCAGAATGAAAGGCGCTAGCCACCTTTAATTAGATCAATCCATAAATAGATTGACTATTTGCCCAGTTTGTATAAAAGTACTTCAAGGCATTTTTCGATTTAAGATTTCTGATGGCCTTTGAGCAAAAAGAAACTCAGGCAAACGTAAGGATGGTTCACCATACGGTTAATTGTGTGAGCTTCGGAGCTCGTGGCTTCGCATAACCCGAGCCTCGAAGGGACTAGTTAGGGACAACGGCCTTGGTGGAAGATGCCTACGCGCCTATATCTAACTAGTTTGTGGATTGATGACCACACGGCCCGATTCGCATTGCCGACTAGTATACTGAAGGGGCCGCCCCAATGGCGCCGGAACAGGGGGGCAGCGGGGGCAACTGCCCCTTCAATATTTTGGCTAAAGGGGCAATAAGTACTACATATATTGCACTATATTAAAAATGAAGAATAATTTATTTTATATTTTTATACATATACAATGTACATATTCAATTTATTATTCTAGTAGTGGATTTTTTTTTTCCATGATGGAATATCTGGTTCGCAGAAAGTTTCATACGTGCATCTAGTGCATGTATACTACGAGTACGTACATGATCATTCCATTTTCGTTTCTTCTTCATTAACAAGAGTACCCCAACGACAAGGCCAACCATAGCGAAACTATTGACCGTTGATCAACGAAAACGAGGAAGTTTTTCATTCTCCTTGTCAGAAAACCGTGCCCATGGTAGAGAATCTCACAGTAAGATTGGGCTGCTATGCTCGATTTCGATATTTTTGATCTTCGCTCACAGTTTAACTCTTTTGAAGAGTATGACGGGAGCTTCACCTATGTTGCGCCGAAAGTGCTGATCACTTTCGAAGTATATCGAGCACAGCAAGTTAATATGGCTAGTAACATTACTTCTGAGCATCAGCGGCATCATCAGAAGGGTCGTTCAGTGATATACGACGTCTTTAACATGGCTACATTCAACGATGACACAAAAACTTTTGACACATCTAATCCTACTCCATGTTCACAGGGATCGAACAGGGAACTTAGATTCCTAAAAAATCATGAAAGAATTCGTTTCCCGAGGAAACCAGAATACAACCTTTGGGAAAATCGTTTGACCTTTAATTTTATAAAGCTATATAAAATAAAGAATCTGTTTATAATCCATACAACACTTCGGAATTACAATGGGATCAAAATGGGTAACAAAAAGACACTTAGGCTTCATGCACACGACGCGAAAACGGCTCGCAAGCTCGACACATCGAAATGCATTGGCTCTTATGGGAAGCTCATGACGAGCGACAGCAAGCGAGAGCCATGCACAGTCAAAACACGGCTCGCGAGCCGTAAATTTGCGGATTGTGGTGCACGATATGTGAAAACACGTCTCGCTAGTTGTGATTTGACAGCGGCACGGCTCTCGCTGTCGTGAGCTTCCCATAAGAGCCAATGCATTTCGATGTGTCGAGCTTGCGAGCCGTTTTCGCGCCGTGTGCATGAAGCCTAAAAGGCTAGTCTCATATTGAAGACTATTCTATAGGTGGTTTCCGATCGCTATTGTTCTCTAATTTTTTTCTCCTTTTTTTATATGTATGTCAAACTCTATTTCACTTCGACTTTAGATATATCCGTAGTTACAGTCAAAGTGAGCCACCACAGTATGAGCTATTCTTTGAACATACATAATTACCAATAGGGGGCCGAAAGAGGATCACACCTGCTATAGAGAAGTCTTAAGCGAATAGTGTACCTCGGGGATGGGTGTGCCCAGTGGACCATGGTCCTTGCCCATCAAGGTGTTGGCCTCGAGGTGGCTTTAGGTTGTTACCCGAGACATCGACAACCCCGGGGTTGGGTTTCTGAAGGTGAGTGCATTCACTGGATGGAGAAATCTCCATCTGACAATAAGACCATGTCAGTAAAACGCCGAAGGTCCAAACCGCCCAAAGGACCGGGAGATAAGGCCGTAACGGCTAGGTGCTCCCCTGACGGCATACCTCGTAGATGGTATATATGTGTCCCCTGACAAAAGAGCCCACGCAAGCTTTTCTATGAGTATTGTACAATACTTTTGCAGCTATTCAGGGACACCCTGTTAACTTGGTCATACAAACTTAAAAAATATTTGTGGCAAACACTATTACCATTCTATGCATTTCCACCAAATTTCATGTTCATTGTTTCATCAAGTTAAAAGATATGCATTGAATAAATGCTTAAGAGGCTTCCCTTGCATTGTGAAAGGCCCTTACTAGACACTTACTTGGTCATATTTCCGGTTTGGATACAGTTATTCGAATGAAAATTCGTAGACATATTCCCTATGTAATTTTCTAAAAACCCTTAGCAGTATTTTCATAATTGGAAACCTAGGATTGGCTACACACGAACAAATTGAAATTTTACAAATTTACTGTTACTTACTTTTCCTTAGCAGAAGTCAACAGTCTTAATATTTAATTATATAAGGCCATACTTTCCAATCTTTGTGCAAAGTTTGCATATCAATCCCTATAACGGTTTAGAAAAACGTAGGTCGAAAAGGAAGTTTAACTTTAAACGCCAATAACTTTTTTACCGTTACTCGAAACTGGAAAATGTTTAACTGATATGAGATGTACTCGTTTAGATCTTTGATTTAAATATCCATACGTCAATCTCCGATAAAAACTAACAAATTCAAACGTTCGGAACACCCTGTTATCTTCTTCCTACCAACTTCTAAGGTATTTGCGCCAAAGACTGTAACCATTTTACACATTTCTACCAAATTTCATGACCATCGGTTGAGCCGTTTGCGAGTTTTTTAGTGAACAGACGGACAGACGAATGGATGGACAAAAACGATTTCATAAGGGTTTTTTGAAAAAAAAAATTATAAATAACCCTAAAAATTGTCGCGAGCGTATTTAAAAAAGAAAAACCTATGGTACTGCTAACCTGACAGTGAAGTTATCACTACCACCCCAGTAGCATCAAAACGAAAACTCCCCCTAAGGCGAAATGTATCCAATTAATTGTCGCAGCGTCAACAATTTTTTCACACCCCTCCCCTTCAAAAACTACCCCTAAGAGCGTTTTTTCCATATAACGAGTTTTTTTTTTTGTTAAAAACTCTAATTCTAAGAACTATCTAAACACAAAATGTATCCAGTAAATTGCCGCACTTAAAAAAAATGTTCCCGAACCTTTTACCCTTAAAAAAACACCCAAACAGCATTATTCATCCCCATAAAAAGTATTTACGGTAAAATCTCAAATTTAACGAAACTTCCTAAGACCAATTGCATCTAATTAAATGTTGCAGGGGCTTAGAAGGATGCTTCCACTTTCAATTTGTCGCGCACCTTTTCACCCTTAAAAACTACCCTTAAGTGCATTTGGGCCTCATATCACCAAAATCGAGATTCAAGAATCGCCCTTAAACAAAATGTGTCAGGTTAGTTGTCACAAGGGCTGTTTAAGACATTTCCACCTTCAAACAATTTGTCGCGCCCCTCCTTCCCTTAAAAACGAAGGGAATAATCCCACTTAAAAAAAAATTGTCGCACCTCTCCTCACCTCCGCATGGGAAGCTTAGCACTCTCTAGGTCGCAGCATGCATACGTAAGGGGTAGATCCACAGAAACGGCTCTCCACGAAGTAGTGCGCAGCAGGGGGCTTTCAACAATGTCCGCATATAATCTATTCACGAAGCCCTTGCGGATTCGGGAGTGAAGGTGGGACTCAGCAAATGGATAGTGAGTCTGCTGAAGACCAGGGTAATTCATGCGGACTTAGGAAACAGCCAGATGACAAAATTCGTCTGCAGAGGGACACCTCAAGGTGGTGTCATCTCTCCGCTTCTGTGGCTAGTAGTGATCAATAAAATATTAACTAAACTCGACGAGGAAGGTGTCTCTCCGTGATCAGTCAGATCATGGGAAGAGCGCTCGGGTTAGTCAGCAAGTGGGCTACAAGCTGTGGCCTTGGTGTAAACCCAAGCAAGACAAAGCTGCTGCTGTTCACTACAAAAAACCAAGATACCATCTTTTTCCCTTCCAAAACTTAACGGACAGCAACTCACACTATCGACTAGTTCGAAGCATTTGGGAGTCATTTTAGACCCGAAGCTCAGCTGGAAGTTGAATATTGAAGAGCGTGTTAAGAAAGCCTGCGTAGTTTTCTACGCCTGTAGGACAGTCCTCAATAAAAGGTGGGGCGTTAAACCAAATGTAGTACTCTGGCTTTATACAGCAGTGGTAGGTCCCATGCTGACGTATGGAGCACTTGTGTGGTGGCCAGCGCTTAGCAGAGAGTACAATGCAACGAAACTGGGTAGGGTGCAAAGAATGGCATGTCTTGGCATCACAGGGGGTATGCGAACATGCCCGAGGGATGCGTTGAATGTAATCCTGCATCTTTTACCAATCAACCTTTTTATTAATAAACTGGCGGCGTGTAGCGCGGTAAGGCTTAAAGAGTTCGGTGGCTGGACCTCCAAGCCATATGGCCACGCTGATATCCTCAACCAGCTGCCACTAGATAAGATCAAGGCTACACCAGACTTTGCAGTGACTACACTGAGTCTTGGGAAAAAACTTTGCTGTCAAAATTCCGACTAGGTGCGAATGGGATACGGGTGAGGCAGTAGGAGATTACGAAATCTCCAATTTCACAGATAGATCTAAAATGAGCTGCGGTGTAGGTTCAGGAGTCTCCTGCGATACACTTAACATCTCTGAACCCTACCGTCTTCCTGATCATGCTATAGCATTTTCCAGGCGGAATTGTTTGCACTCATGAACGCCTGCCTCGCACTCGGAAATATTCAAGACAGCCAAAACATAGCCATCTGCTCAGATAGTCAGGCGGCTATTAAGGCACTTAACTCTGCGAAGATATCCTCTAAGCTTGTCAAATGCTGTGAGGAGACGCTAAACAATCTTGGTAGAAAGCACTCAATCACACTAATTTGGGTGCCTGGACATACGAATATAGATGGCAATGAGCTGGCAGATGAGTTGGCCAGAAAAGGGGCCTCTATGGACACCTCCTATGAGGAGCGCGTACACGTTCCGATGTCAACTATCAAGGGACAGATTTCCTTGCATTATCTTACGATTGCAGGCTGTTACTGGCGAAGCATAAGAACTGGCCATCATATGACTGCAAAAGGACGTCCGAGATTCTAACAAGACCGCGGAAAGATATCGCCAGACTTACAGCAGTTATTACGGGCCATCGGCCAATAGGGGACCATGCGGCCAGGTTGGGTATACCACACAACTCGCATTGTCGTAGTTGCGATAACGCAAATGAGAGAGAAACTCTAACTCACTTTCTCTGCAAATGCCCAGGTCTCGCTAGATCCCGCTATGAAACGCTCGGTCGTGCGCTTTTTGATAGTCTAGACTAGAGGATGCGTCGGAGGCGAAAATAGGGGAGCTGCTTCAGTTCCTCAATTGTACTGCATGGCTCTCCACTCATGACATTTAACCTTCTGTAACCTCCTTCTTTATTAGTTTAACGGAATATGTGGTTTCAAAACGGCGCCTTCTGTGCTAATTGGGCTTCTGGTCTGCTTGACCTAAGCCATCACTTTTACCTACCTACTACCTTCCTCCCTTTTTGATATTTTTTTTTGTTGATATGAAACCCAAATGCAATTAAGGGTAGTTTTTAAGAAGCAGGAGGTGCGCGACAAATTTTTTGATCTTTTGGTGGCAATATTAAGAACGAGACCGACGCTAGTTTCGGGCGCGGCCGAAATTTGAATACCAGTCACATTTGAATGAAACTTAAGCTCTGGAGCTGAAATTTCGCACACATGCTTCCTTTCGTTGCAGGCAGTTTCTATGTTTGAATCGCTAAAATCCGAAAAGGGGGTCGTGGGGCTGCAATACAAACATACCCCCCAAAATTAGGTTCTTCTTAGAAAAACTTTTTTATTTATGCATCAATTTCACACAAATATGTTTTCATTGCTGACACACAACATATGTCAAAATCGACAAAATCGGACAATGGGGTCGTGGGGCTGCCATAGTACAAATCTAGTCCCCAAATTAGGTACTTCTAAGAAAAACTTTTTTATTTTCTCATCAATTTCAATCAAATTTCACACAAATGTGTTTCTAGTAATACCAAAAAACATATGTAAGAATGGACCAAATCGGAGCATGGGGTCATGGGGCTGTCATAGCTCCGCAAATTAAGTTCTTCTAAGAATTTTTTTTTTATTTATACACCAATTTCAACCAAACTTCACACAAATGTGTTTCTATTGATGACACAAAACATACGTATGAATATATAGAGTCGGACCATGTGGTCATGGGGCTACCATACAAGAAAAAATCCTTACCCCAAATGAAAAATCCTTGTGTGGCTTTTGATATTCATCACATACGCATACCGATCGTCATCAAATTTTTTAGGAATGTAGAATGGTAACAGTCTTTGGCAGGAAATACTTAGAAGTTGGTAGGGCAAGGATAACAGGGTGTACCGGAGATTAGAAAATTTTGTGCACTAAATAACTCGCGAACGCAACCGATTGTCATAAAAATTGGTTGGAATGTTTAGAATGGTAACAGTCTTTGGCACGAAATACTTAGAAGTTGGTAGCGCTAAGATAACTGTTGCATTTGAAATAAAAAAGACACGATTCAAGATTAAGTATAATGTGTATTCGGTTCAAAGGTTTGAATCAACTGATTGCATAGCATACATAGTATATAATACATAGGTACATATTATTAGTTCAAAGAGACAATGAATCATTAAGAGAAACCAAATTAACCGCAAAGTCAACAATAACAGGGTGCCCCGAAATTTGAAGTCGAAGTTGCCTTTTTTAGTTTTTATCGGACATGGACGCATGTGTAGTCAAATCAAAGAACTCGAGTACATTGCATTTCAGTTGCTGCTTTTCAGTTTAAAGTAACGGTAACGGAGCAATGGGGGTTTGAAGCTAATATTTCTTTTACCTTTTTTCTAAACCGTTATAGGTTCCGATATGAAACTTTGCACAAAAATAGGTCAGCATGAGCTTATATGAGCTAAATACTAAGACTGTTGATGTTTGTTAAGATAAAGTAAATAGCAGTAAATTTGCAAAATTGCATGTCCGATAAAAACTAAAAAAGTAAACTTCGACTTCAAATTTTGGGGCACCCTGTTATCTTTGCCCTGCCAATTTCTAACTATGTATTTCGTGCCAAAGACTGTTACCATTATACACATTCCTACCAAATTTCGTGACGATCGGTATAGCCGCTCGCGACTTATTTGGTGAAGAAATTTTTAAATTTTCGAGACACCTTGTTATCTTTGCCCTACTAACTTCTAAGTATTTCGTGCCAAAGACTGTTACTACATTCCTACCAAATTTGATGACGATCGGTATGCGTATGTGGGGATGAATATCAAAAGCCAGCCACACACAAGAAACTTTACGTACGAGTAGAAAATTGCATAAATGTCCAACCACGGCAATTGCATTAGCCAACCCCACGATCCTATTCAAATCCTCAATAACATCAACCACACCTCATAATTCAATGCAAGAAACAACTTAAAACACCCCTAAACTCAATTTATTTTAATTCACACACAATTTTTTCATTTGGGATAAGGATTTTTTTCAATTGGGAAATACTATAGTTGGAGGTGCTTCCTTCTGTGTGTTGCAAACTTCATGACATAGTCAATATACCCTTTCACATAGTGACGGGTATGAAAAGACGATTACAGCCTGCCTTGGTCTAGAGAACTGTTTCCCAACTGGTGGTCCGCGGACCGAAGTTGGTCCGTGAGAACCTTAGAGGTGGTCCGCCGAAGAATCTGTCTGTTACTAAAAATAAAATATTTTTCTGTTACTAAATCTGCTGCGCCTGAGTGCTGTATTTACATCTGCAGCGTCTCAGGTTACTTAACGTGATAGGTGACAGAAAACGTCTCAACTCTCAACTCAACCACTAAAGCAGCATCTTCGAGGCATGCCCATGATGGCCTTTACTAAACGATTAAACCCTATCATGGTTTAGCGATGTGCCGACAACTCAAGTCAAAAAACCTGAAACAAAAGCTTCGGATTGGACGGATACAAAACAACGACGAACTCGCAAACGAACAACTGAATACTCTTTCGGATCCTGGAATGTACGCTCTCTGAATAGACCGGGGGCCTTTAGGGCCCTCCTGGATCAGGTAGAACAATACAAGCTGAGCATAGTTGCAATCCAGGAAACTAAATAGCTCAAAAGCGAGATTAACGACCTCAATTCGCACACTATTTTTACGAGTGGTAAAGAGGAGGGCAACCAGGAGTTTGGAGTAGCTTTCATCGTGAATAAGCAGCTCAAGGACCACGTTATCGGCTTCAAACCCATCAACGAGCGGCTATGTGCGATCCGCATTAAGACCCGTTTCGCTAATCTCTGGCTCATTAATGCGCATGCCCCTACAGAAGTAAAAGAAGACGCGATTAAGGACGAGTTCTACAACGACCTAGAAACACTCTTCGACTCAATTCCATCAAACGACGTCAAGCTGCTGCTAGGAGACTTTAACGCCAAAGTCGGAAACGAAAGCTGGCATAGGGGAACTACTGGTGGTCATAGCCTCCACGACGAAAACAACAACAACGGTCAGCGACTTATCGACTTCGCGAGCGGCAGAAACTTGGTCATAAGCTCTACATGCTTCCCTCATCGACGAATCCATAAGCAGATCTGGAATTCTCCAGATGAATACACCGTGAACCAGATCGACCACGTACTGATCAGCAAAATATGGGCTTCTAATGTCCTAGATGTTCGATCCTATCGAGGAGCCAACTTTGACACCGATCACTATTTGGTGAAGACGACCTACAGGTGGAGAATCTCTTCGGTGCACCTAACGAGAATCAACCCTGCCAAGATCTTTGAGGTTGACAATTTGATTGATGATGCCACGGCGGCTGCGTATACTACAGCACTTGAGGAAAAACTGTCGCCCATGCTTGATAACATCAACAATCTAGGCATCCATGAGTTCTGGGAGGAGCTCAAAGACAGCATCAAGGGGGTCGCAGAAGAGGTCGTGGGTTATAAAGGCCGGCGCAGACGAGCAGACTGGTTCGACGACGAATGCAGGGCCTCGATTGAGGCGAAAAATGAAGCCTATCGCCAATACCTACAACGCGCATCTCGAGCCAAGAAAGAGAGATATAACGAGCTTCGGCGAGTATCTAATAAGTTAATTAGACGTAAGAAACGCAAACATTTTGACGAGCAGTTACAGCAAATAAACCAAAGATTAGCCATTAAGAACACTAGACAGGCGTACCAACTTATAAATAATGTCAAGAACGGATATCAACCCAGGACAAGCCTATGTAAGGACAAGGATGGTAACATCATCAGCGACATCGAAAGCGTCAACAAACGATGGGCCTCGCATTTTGAAGAGCTCTTCAATGCACCCTCAACATCCCCCGCGGAGCCAGCTCTTGAGCAGTTAGCCGAACCAGGCCCTCCCGTTCTACCCCAAGAGTAGAGGAGGTGAGTCTTGCCATACAGTCGCCTCAAAATAATAAAGCGCCCGGCGCTGACGAGATCCCAGCAGAACTGCTGAAGCATGGTGGAACGTGCCTGACCAACGCTGCACATGTGCTACTGCTGAAAATATGGAACGACGAGGTAATCCCCGAAGAATGGCGCAAAAGCATAATCTGCCCAATCCACAAAAAGGCTGACAAGCTGAAGTGTGAGAATTACAGGGGCATATCATTAGTTTGTACGGCCTATAAGATATTATCTAAAATTCTTGAAAAGAGAATTAATCCGTACGCAGAACGAATCATTGGCGAGTATCAAGGCGGCTTCAGACCTGGTCGATCAACGACCGATCAGCTTTTCACAGTGAAGCTACTACTCCAAAAGTGCTGGGAATATAACATCGACGTATACCAAATCTTTGTCGACTTCAAGCAGGCATACGACAGTATCGATCGAAGTGTACTGTACAACATTATGCTGAATTTTGGTGTACCGGCAAAGTTAGTGCGACTCACAAGGATGACGATGACTAATACCGTCTCGCAGGTCAGAGTGCAGAATCGACTCACTGACCTATTTGAAACTCGTACTGGACTCAAGCAGGGCGACGGGCTGGCGCCGACGCTCTTCAACCTGGCTTTGAAGTATGTAATTCGAGCCATGAATATGGACAGCAGCGGAACGCTACTCATCAAGTCGACTCAATTAGTAGCGTACGCCGACGATATCAACGTCATGTCTCGAAGGTTGGGTGATGCAGAAAGCCTCCTGCATATGTAACCCTAACAACGCCGCAATGAAGTTGGACTACATATCAACGAAAGCAAAACAAAGGCCATGATGCAATCGAAAACAAGGACGCCAGCAAATTAAAGCATCGCAGTGGGGGACCTTAATATCGAGTATGTAGACAACTTCAACTATCTGGGTTGTAACTTATCAAAGGACGCCAACGAAACCGACGAAATTAAGCGACGGATACAACTAGCCAATAAGACATATTTTTCGGTCCTCCCTATAATTAATTCGAAACTTGCGCACAGGAACACGAAGCTCCGCGTGTACAAAACGATCATCCGACCCGTGCTATGTTATGGCTGCGAAACATGGACCCTTACCCAAGCCTCCGAAATTTTGGTAGACCGATTCGAACGAAAGGTCCTTCGGCGAATTTTTGGGGCCGTTCGCGAGCGAGACCAATGGCGTATCCGATACAACCCTGAGTTGTATCAATTGTACGATGAGCTGGAAATATCGAAAATCGTGAAGCTTCAACGTCTGCAATGGGCGGGTCATGTACAACGGATGGACGACAATCGCATGCCAAAGAAAGTTATGAACGCACAACGAATTGACGGAGCGAGGTTGCGTGGACGACCGAGAGCTCGCTGGGTGAACTCCGTAGGTGAAGACGCCCACCAGCTGCTGGGCTTCCGAAACTGGAGGACAAGGTCACGTAACCGCGACAATTGGAGGTCAACGATTCAGGCGGCCAAGGCTCGACGTCGGACTATCGTGCCACATTGATGATGATGAAATCAAAAATTCAAATTTTGTTGAGCAATTCAACTGTTTAAGTTTGATCTCTAGATAACCAAGGATGAAAAAATCTATTGCGAACCTAAAAGCGTGTACGGACGAATTTGTGAGTTGTAAATTCCTTTTTCGTTTCGTAAAGGGTTAGAAAACCCTGACTATCCGTAAAAAAATTGCCGAGAAGTTTCGGATGTCTCCTGATATTTTCAACCACATTCTCTAGTACCGAGCAAATGGTATCTTTTCCAAAGGACAAACAATCGCCTATTTAACCTTCGGGCGGGCGCAATGCGTCTGACAGATTAAGTGACCCGTTTTTCTTGCGCCATTCAGCCTTCAATGAGAATTGGAAGGCAGTGGGAGGAGCTGCCTATGCTGACAAAACTGCGCTGAGCTGAGCCGTCACTGCAAAGTAAAACTAAAACGAGGTCTCGCTGGGGTCCTCGACAACGCAATAAGTATTTACCTATACAATCTGTATAAATCCTACATAACTCCAAGCCTGCATGGTCTGCATAAACTGTTTAACTAAACCATTTCCAGGTAACCTTATTGGTATTTTAAAACATATTTGCGGAAATAGAAATCAATTAATTACGCTCATATATTTTTTTCATTGGTTGATTGTTTCTTTGCATCCGACGATAAAATGCAATGAATTCCAATCAATTTACTAATGACATTCCACTCTGAAACCTGAAACAAACGATATAATCAGATAGAGATTTCTGCAGAAATACGGCTGCTTTATTGACAAAGACTTGCTCAAAGCAAACTTTTAATTAGAATCCTGATTAGCCGCCGTATCTCTGTATCTTTCAATTTCCGATCGATTGACATATCGATTTCACATGTCGTTACGTTACATAAAGGCGATTTAATCAAAGTCCAGCCAGACACACACACACAATCACACACGAGTACGAGTATGTAATCGGCGATAGGACACAATAAATGGTCACAAGAAAGAAAAGTAAATGTTCTTTTAATGGAACCCCATCATGAAATGGCTTGGAATCAAACATCCACGCTAAAGGCCGGAGGCTGAGCTAGGCTAGTGGTTTTAGCAGAAAGGGCAAAAAGTCGAATCGACGTCTGGGTAACTGAATTTAGTTACCCTGGAGTTCAATAATGATGGTCGACCGACAAGTAATTTCAGATAATTTCGATTAAATGCGTTGAGCCGCAACGAAATGTCGTTTGGATAAGAGACGAAACAAAATGTGAACACACAACCGCACACACACGAATAAAGATCCAGTAATTCATTTTTTGGGAATCAGTCAATGAAGTTGCAGAATTGCACGGCGATAACTACTGATGCTAAGCGCCCACTTGCCGCAACATTATAGGATCTTCTCGGGCTGCTAATGAAACTCTTGATTGGGAACTAAAATAAGGTGACCAGAGTCCCGAAAGCCCAATGCTGTACACATACTTAGGGAATTCGGTTGTCAGGCAAATGCTCGGCCATACTTCCCGGTCCGAGGTCTGCGTAAGCAAAAATGTTAGCGAATTGAGTATTGCGCGACAGACAGAGCAAGGTCTAAGCCAAGCGAAGGGCGAGCTACAGGATCTCAGTAATCATACGGACGAGTCATAAGTTTAAATTTCACGAATTACCTTCCACTGCCTCACCGCTCGCACCTCGCCCTACTACTCCTGGCAGCAACACTGCATCGTAAAAATGTTGGCGAATTCTAAAAAGCTCGCGAGAAAGGGCAAGGTCTGAACGAAGCGAAGAGCGAGCCACGGGATCTGAGTAAACGTATGGACGAACCAGAAGTTTAAATCTTACGAATCGCCTTCCATCAGCTCACCGCTCGCTGCCCTCGTCTTATCCTATTTCCCAGCAGCGCTACATTGCAAAAATGTGGGCGAACTGTGAAAAGCGTGACAGACAAGATTTAAGTAAACCTAAGCATGGGGCACAGGTCTAAATCTTACAAATTACAAGGCTAGCTACGGGATGTAATTAAACCTAAGGACGATCCAGAGGTCTAAGTCGTACGAATTGCCTTCCATGGACTCACTGTGCGCCCTATCCGCTTCCCACCACCGCTGGTCGCCAGAACGTTGGCTAATTTTGAAAGCGCAACAAATAGACCGGGGTCCGAGCGAATTGAAGGGCGAGCCACAGGATCTGAATAAACGTATGGACAAACTAGAGGTTTAGATCTTACGAATGGCCTTCCATGAGCTCACCGCTCGCTGCGCTAGCACCTATTTGGCAACAACACTGCGTCAAAAATGTTGACGAATTCTATAATGCGCGACAGACAGTGCGAGGTCAGAGTAGAGCGAGGCGTGCCACAGGATTAAAGTAAAACTAGCCAGAGGTCTAAATCTGGTTGCATTATTCCTGGAGGAGAGTATGCATTTCTCCGTCGTTACATTGATAATGCCATGCCGGTCCCTTGGGCTCTTTACGCCATTTAAAATGGATTCTAGGGCAATGTTGTGGAAAAAAAGACTTTATCTAAAATTCATGTTATTCTTTAGTATGAATTTTCCTATATAGCTTGATAAAGGAATCGCATGGAATACAGTACAGTGCCTGACTTTTTTGTCGTTTTGTGACAGGGAAAATTAATTAAAATCGCATCTTTCGACGGCTGTAACTTCCGAGCCTTGAAATGTCCACCAAATATGGACAGTACGATGCCTGAAACTCCGCTCAAGAATTGCCAAATTACGGACAATTTTACGATTAGAAAACACACAAGTGCGGTTTGAGTAGCTGTAACTTCCGAACTAAAATTCTGAAATAGACCGTGAAATTTGGAGAAAGTAGCTCTACAATTGTGTGCACAATTTCAAAGAGATCGGGAAGGGTTCCCGATAGGTATCGGAAATGGACGGTTGTCAAGCATAAAATTGCGATTATCTCTCTAAAAATCGATCGTAAGGGGTCAAACTTTACACTTTAAAAGCAGACAAGACTGATCACAAGCCTCACCAAGGAGCTTATTCTGTAGTGAATTAGGTTTCATTTCTATCATCATTTCACCATTTCGTACATTTTGCTGTACATTTCTCAGTGCTGTACGACAGGTCAAAATGCTGTACGTCTAGTCAGCTTAAAATAAAATCGATTTACCTCGTTACAACTTGGGGTCAGCTTTTGAATGCAATTAAGTTGCCCGCCGGCATCCATCCGATCGAGGAGAAGACTGCACTTTGCATAACGGTGATGATTCCAAAGAACTTATGTCAACGTTGACCGGACCTTACTCAATGTAAAACATATTCTCCACTTGTGAATCTAGAATTTGGCACTAGTTGGTTGTTCTCATGCCGAATATACGATTTTCCCATACATGTTTCCGCAGGACAATGTATGTAAAAGGATTTACTGTAGAGCTACGTACGAAGTTCCTAGATGTTGTTGTCAGCACAGAAGACGGACGTCAGGGACTTTGCTGAAACCACATCATACTGTCATTTTGCTGTTGCGGTAAACAAAATTCTGGTTTACAGGATACCTACGCTATGGTGATTTCATAGAATATTTTGTGTGAACGCAAGGGTGCAAATGGCAGAGGTTCGTTGTACGAGTATTTGATATGGTTACATCCTTGCGCATTAATTAAATCCTCTTCGAGTCAATTATCATGTGCAACATTTCATTTTTGGTGCGCTCTGGCAATGTGGTTCAACCACAAATATTCGAATAATTTTATGATATGGACGAGTATAATAAGTATAGACACGTTGTATGGGTTTAATTATGTCCTTTTGATATTGGAAAAATGAAACTTAATATTTCTCCAAAATATCCATGATGGTTCCATGTGGGAACATAAATCCATAAAAGGAAGTATTTATATTCCCTTATTATGGCGCGTAGCATATTAAAATTGGAAATTGCCTTTTTCGATATTCATATTGATTTTGGGCTTTTGCTTTTTTCACTCACAATCTCGAGCTGCATACATGATAGGAGGCAAAAGCGGGTGATAAAACGGTTTCACGAATAATAATAAATTGGTGTCACAAAAAAGATTTCAGATATTCGAGCTGACTGCACACAGAGCACAGTGAAAAAAATAATGAGAAAAATTGGGTTTTCACAATGTTCACTAGTAAAGAGAATTAAAAAAATATATATTTTTAATAATCGCTGCGTCTACATTCGCCAACGTTTCTACCACCTACAGTAGTGTTCGGATGAATTATCAATCCTTCTCCTACATACTTACTCTTTGCATAGACACTTACTCTTTGTATAGACACTTACTCTTTGTATAACATGTATCAACCCTTAAATGCATAGCGTACCATATATGGTACATGGCTAGATTCCTGTAAAAGTCCAGCGATTTTTAAATTTTTGATTTTTTTTTTTACTTTTTCCCAAAGTAGACAAAACAAGCTTTCACATGGATTCAATTTTGGCTTCCCGAAGCCTCCCTGGAATTGTCTGTGGGTCGTCAAAGTGGACGAACGTAATTTTTTACGGAATTTTAAAAGCTTTTCTTAAGAGCTAAAAAAATTAGCGAAATTCACCGTTATTTGGAAAAGAAAATATACTGGTGAGTAAATTGGAATGTGTTCTTGACATTCCTTTGAGATTTTAACCAAAAAAAGTCACTAAAGGTATTTTTGCATCAATTTTGCAACGTACCATATATGGTACACCATGCATTGGGGCATATTTAGAAATATCTATACATACATTCCGATCGTTGTTAGCTGATCAAATTATTCTCCTTTTGTCTTGGGTAGAGTAGGATATGTTCATAAAATTTTAATTATCAGCTTTTTCAACATGATGGTGCGTTTTATTGGGCCCAGAACAGGTCCAAATAACCTAAGTTTTCATACAAATTATAACACCGATCCATTTTACAGGACATTTACTGCCATTTTTTATGAAAGCTATGTAAATCAGTTCTGTTAAGGATCCAAGGAAACGGAGCTGTCATGGTTGACTTAGAAGGATCGTTGTTATCATTTGCTTTTCTATAGCACACCGGTCAGGGCTTAGCGTTTCTGTAGCTGCTTCTGTAGCTAATCCCAGTCTATTTAGCTGGCAAGTATACTGAAAAAAAATGTTCACAGCTTTTGTTTTGTCCTTAGGACACGCCACTAAAAAACCGAGCTTCCGAATTTGACATCTTAGTAAGATACTTGGACTTTCACCAGGACTCAAGCAGCTGCGTCATGATATCCAATTTCTTAAACCATTTGATTATGATAAGTATTGTCTTGGAAGTCCACGGTTAGGATCCTCAGAAAATGTATTTCTGGGGTCAACCATTTCATATGGAAGACTATGTGGAGTACCACATCAGATAAATAAAAAATTACATGGATGTAGTTCTTGTGGACATGTCCTGGGACCTGCACAAATTTGGGTTATAAAACAGGCAGCAGTTCATTTCCATATTCATATCCTAGCAAAGTCAATCCAATCCATTTACTTTTCAAGAAAAGAATCCCATGAGCTATGATAAGTCAAAAGAAATCTCGAGATATATGTTTAACAGTAGAACATGTTTATAACGAACTATTGTATAAAATACTTATTTTATAACGAGACCGAGTTCTAATCGCCCTAATAGCATACACACTCTATACTAAGGTGACCAGATTCCCGAAGGACCAATGCTGTACATATGCTCGCGAAATTTGCTTTCAGGCAAATCCTCAGCCATACTTCCATGTCCGAGGTCTACGTCGCAAAAATGTTGGCGATTTCTGTAATGTGCGAGCAACAAGTTCTAAGTAATTATACAAACGGTGTTGGTATCCATTCGCTCACCGCTTGCACCTCGCCTTACCAAAATGTTGGCGAATTCTGAAAAGCGTGACATACAGGGCGAGGCCTGAACAAAGCGAAGAGCGAACCACAGCCACAGGATCTGACTAAACGCATGAATCAGCCTTAGGTCTAAATCCTACGAAATGCATTCCATCGGCTCACCGCTCGCTTCGCTTGCATCTCCTATTCCGCAACAGCACGTCGCAAAAATGTTGGCGAATTCTGAATAGCGCGACAGACAGAGCGTCGTCCGAGCGAAGCGCCAGCGACTTGCAGGATCTACGTAAACGTATGGAGGAGCCAGAGCTGTAAATCTTACGAATTGCCTTCTATTAGCTCACCACACGCTGAGCTCGCCTTATCCTACTTCCCAACAGCGATACATATTAGAAATGGTGGCGAATTCTTAAAAGCACGACATACAGCGAGGTCTGAGCAGAGAAGGGCGAGGTATAGGAACTGAGTAATCCTAAGGATGAGCTAATGGTCTACATCTTAATAATTGGCTTCTATTAGATCACCGCTCGCACCTCGCCTTGCTGAATAACTTCCATCAGCGCTGGTTGCAAGGATGTTGGCGAATAATGAAAAGCGGGACAGACAGAGCGAAGTCTGAACGAAGCTAAGGGTGAGCCACAGGATCTGAGTACACGTATGGACGAGCCGAATTGCCTACTATTGGCTCACCGCTCGCTGCGCTTGCACTTCTCCTTATCCTATTTCGCAACACTACGTCCCAAAAATGTTGGCGAATTCCCTAATGCGCGACAGACAATGCAAGGTCTGAGCAGGACGAGCACAGGAATAAAGTAAACCTAAGGACAAGCCACAGGTCTAAACCTGGTTGCAATATATCTGGAGGAGAGTATGCCTTTCTCCATATTAATATTAGTGATGGTTCCCTGGGCTCTTAACGCTGTTTTAAATGGATTCAAAGGACATGTTGTGGGGAAAAAATTATTTAAACCCCATTCCAAGTCCTTTCTTTAGTATGCATTTGCCTATACAGGTAGATAAAACAATCGGATGAAGTAAGTGGGTGATTATACCCTATACCACTGGTTCCCAACAGGTGGTCCGCGGACCGGGGGTGGTCCGTGAGAGACCCGTAGGTGGTACGCGAGGAGACTCGGGACAGTCCTTACAAAAAAATTATATTTTCTTGTGACTAATTAAAGTCACATGCCATGTCGTGCTCTGTGGCCGTGATCGTTCGGTCGCCACTCTGTGAAATAGAAACTCATAGAGAAACGAGTTTCCAAACTCGGCACGACTCGTTTATTATTCAGAAGAAGATGATAAGAAATATTCTTATCGTAGAATAATAAACTAACAATGCGACTAGGAAGTGGTATGGCTGACAACCGTATCACACTCCGAAATCAGTTGTCTTTGTAACGTTGATGACTACACACGGTGGTCATCAACGCACCATGCTCCACTAGGAGTTACGGTAATCGAGAGAGAATTAAAGTCACTTGCCAAACAGGCGCTCTCATTATCATGTTACAGATTATCCAGTAAATACTTTGCTACTAGGTCTTTGATTATGGGAAGGCGATCGATTGATTAGGTGCTCAATTCCGAAATTATTCAAACTAATTATCAAAATTCGAGCTCGATGGAAAAAACTCAGAAGGATTTTCGCACTAAACATTGTGACAAATCCGAGTCTAAGGGCCGAGTTGAACCGTTTACTGAATAACTTTTAATCGAAGTTAGCTCTTCCAGGCCAGAAGACACCTATTCCTGTGCGAGAAAAATCTCAGCTGGTGAAGGTCCGTCGAGTTCCATTTTCAGGCTAAGTGGTCCGCTGACGTTTCTGAGTTTGGAACCACTGCCCTTTACCAATAAGATGGTATAGGGTATATTGTTGTTGTTACGCCAATATTATGTAACACCTCAAAGGAGCCTCCGGAGGTATGGCAAAGTATATATATAAATGATCAGGGTCGGTCCCTGAATCGAATAGGCCATGTCTCCTGTCTGTCTGTCCGTGTGTCTGTCTGTTAGCAGAATAACTCCCGAAATAATGAAGCTAGCGGTTTGAAATTTTGGTAAAATGTTTGTTTTGCTAAAATCTTGGACGGTATTGAAAATGGGCCAAATCGGATCCCCTACCTCCCATACACACTACCCTCCTTGATATTTTAATTCAGCCATAACTTTCGGTAGAATATCGCTATCGACTTGAAATTCTGATAAATGTCTTATTCTGACATATACTTTGAGTTGATGGAAAGTGGAGTAGGTCCGACTACCCCTACCCTTACCTCCCCTAGAAAGTTATATTCAGCCAAATCTTTTGATAGAATGTCGCGAAAAGCTTCAAATTAGTATCAAATGGTAGCCGTTGGATGCCTTGATAAGATAATAAAGATGTGCCAGGACCGACCCATCTACCTCTCCCTCCCCTAAAAAAATATGAAATTGAATATTTTGGATTTTGCGTGCCTTCTAGGTCTGTACATGGGTATAGGGTATACACTCATCGTGCTATTCGCACGATTAGAACTCGGTCTCGTTTTTCCATCATTTTATGATGGGAAAAATAAATTAAATTCTTATCTTTCGACGACTGTAACCTCTGAACCTTGAAAGCTAGAAAGAGTCTTGAAATGTTTAAAAAATGTAGGCAGTGCGATGCCCTACCATGTTTGCCAAATTTCAAAATTCCGCTCAAGAATTTCCAAGTTAAGCCTAGTACTGACCTCGAGAGTAAAATTTTTCGCCGCTGCGATTTTTTCAATGAAAATGTATTCTTACTGTCGTGGAATATGTGGGGAATTCCATAAGCTACAATCCGAAAACAGTTCTATAATTTTTCTCCGCCATTTTATGTATTTTTTTCCGATTCCACGGTTATTTCATCGTGAAATGTCAAATGACCAGGGAATCGAAAATAATACATACGTTTGTTACATATTCCACGACAGTAAGTATCCAGTTTTATTGATAAAATCCCTGGGCGAAAAATTTCACTCTCGATCTTAATTCAGCCCTTTATGGGAAATTGTCGATTAGAAAAACACAGGAGTGCGGTTTGAGCAGCTGTAACTTCCGAACGCGGATAGGTGTAACGTGAAATTTGAAGGAAATATGAGCGCAAATGTGCAAAATTTCACAGAGATCAGGAAAGGTTCCCGAGCTATCGTAAATGAACGATTTCCAAACATAAAAGTGTGATTGTCTCGCTAAATATCGATCGTAAGGGATACAGGGGTCAAACTTTACACCTTAAAAGCAGACAAAACTGATCACAGGCCTCATCGAGGAGGGAGCTTATTTTGAAGTGGGTAGGTTTCATTGTGTGGCATTGGAAATGCTGTACATTTTGCTGTACATTTCCCAGTGCTGTACAACAGGTCAAAATGCTGTACTGTACAGCGAAATGCTGTACGTCTGGTCAGCTTACTCTATACCCATATATAGAGCTAGACGGCACGCAAAGCCCAAAATAATAATATCCATGTTTTTTTGTAGGGGACGAAGGGGTATATGAGTCGGATCTGGCGCACTTTCAATATTTTATAAGGATATCCAACAGCTACCTCTTGACACACAGTTGAAGTCTTTCACAACATTCTATCAAAAGATATGGATGGCTAAATTTAGGTTTGTAGAGGATGTAGGGGTAGTCAAACCTACTGCACTCCACCAATTTCCAGGATATGTCACAAATAGGAATCGAGACAAATTTCAATACGGAATAGGAAACTAATAACGCACCTACCCAGCTCCCTTTTAAAAAAACTGAATATTCGCGATTTTCTATAGAAATTACCACCTTTCCTTTAATGAAGAGGGGTTCATTATATCGAGTTTCCACTATAATTTCGATCAAGACTCTCAATAAACATTATCCTTTCTTTTTGCACTGTTCCTATTAAAGTAAGAGGCAGATTCAATAAAATTTAAAAAATGTCTTTCATTTACAACATATGGCCTGAATGCATGGCGTACCATATTTGGTACACAATGCAAATTCTACTATTTTCGCTTTTCTGGGAAAACGGGCTATTTCCTGGGAAAATAAAGGCTGATTCCGTGTTCAGTAGCCGATTTTACATAAAAGAAGGTCAGTTACGATAATGGGTTCTGACCCCATGCATTTAAGGGTTAAATAGAAGTCAGTCCAATAAATGAGATTAAACCGATTAGACGTGACTGCTTATCGGGTATGAGACCAGACACTGGCACATAAAGTTTAAGAACTTGATTACGGTTATAAGTTTCGATTGCGGAAAATCAGTTTTTATTTCGTGCATAAAGTTTAAATCGGTTGTAATGGATTCGGATCGGAGTGCAAAATAGAAAAATTAGTTTCTGCCGATCAATGGGTAAGTTGGAAGTTTCAAGTCAAAGTCGTCCTACAAGCTAGCAGCCTTTTCGATGTGGTTACTGGTGCCACACAAAAACCTGCTGATGAAACAAAGGCAGATTTTGCTCAATTCGTCCGTTCCGATTTTAAAGCGCAGCGAGTGATTGCAGCTTCTGTTGGACAGCAAGCATTAACTCATATAGTTAATTGTAATTCTGCGAAGGAAACCTGGTTGAATTTGGAGACAGTCTACGAACAAAAGACCCAAGCCCACATTCATATGTTGCATCAAAAGTTTTATGCGTTTACGAATGACGAGAAGGACGATATTGCGTCGCATATCTCCAAGCATGGAAGGAATATGTCAATACAACTTCGTGATCTCGGTGAAATAGTCTCAGACAGTATGTTGCTCACCAATTTTGATGACGCTACTACTACTACTAATCAACAACCGCCAGTGAACGTACGTTGATCAACCTTACGAGTCGTCTTATCATCGAAGAAACGCGATTGGCTCTTCATCCCAAAGGAATCGATTAAAATGACTTCCTAGCGGAAAAGGTAAAATACCTTATACATTTTCTAAGCCCGCCAAAAATGCATGTAGCAACAACGGTAAATGTTTTTATTGCAAGCAAATGGGGCACTGGAAAAAGGATTGTCCTAAGAGAAATCCAAACACGCTCTTATTTCTCTTCTAAATGATGCTCACGACAAGGAAAGTTGGTTCATGGACTCGAAATTCCAAATTCTTTATTGAGACTTTCTTTCGACTTATCAAGAGACGCGAGAGCGTATCGCCCGCCAAAGGAAAAAAACCAAAGCGAACAAGTCTGTGATTACCGGTGTTGTAACTTCTTGTAGTATGTACTAAATCATTGAACGCACCCATGTAATAGACGTAAGTGACAGTTGTCAAAATAAATGACTTCCAATTTAACATTTTGGCGACGAGGATGGCGGGAACTTCGCTGTGTAAAAATTAAACTGCAATTTTCGAGCTTTCGACTTAAGAAGGATGTCCACCACTGCCGAAGCAAGTAAGGCGGGAGCCTCTACATCAACTGCATCGTCCAAAAACCCCTCTACATTACCTGGATCATGCAACAATACAATACAAGGTATAATTTCAACTTCGAGTTTTTCGATGGAGTGAGATGCCCATGGTCGCGATGGGTCGAGCGATTGGAGACCGTTTTTAGCATAGTGGGAACGCCCCAAAATTTACAAGCGCCGTATCTTCTACATTATATGGGGCAAGAGACTTATAACAAGTTGTGCGATAAGTTAACCCCTGAGAAGCTTTCTTCGAAATCGTATAAGCAATTGGTGGAAATTCTAACGGCACATTTTGAGCCGAAGCCAGTGGAGATTGTGGAAAATTACCGTTTTCACCTGAAAAAGCAGAGTGATTCCGAGAATGTTGAACAATATTTAGTCAGTTTACGGAAGTTGTCCATTAATTGCAACTTTGGGGCATATCTGGAAACGGCTTTGCGCAACCAATTTGTTTTCGGGTTGAAAAATGCAAAAATTAGAGGCCGTTTGCTAGAGACGCAAAACCTAACCTTACAATCGGCATTCGATAAGGCCCAGGCAATGGAATTGTCAGAAAAGGGAAGTGCCGAGATCGGGACGACTGTACCACATCCAGTCAATACAATCCAGCGGAAAGATCCACGGAAAAAGGCGCCGAAGCCCGAGCGTAATTGCTATCGCTGTGGGTCGAAAGATCATTTGGCAAATTCTTGCCGCCACATTAAGTCCAAATGTAGATTGTGCGGAAAAGTAGGACATTTATCTACAGTTTGTTTATCTTCGAAGTTAAGAAAGCCTGGTTTTAAAAAATAAAGTGCAAATAATGAAACTAATTACACGGAATTATGTAACAATTTTGAAGAAATTTTAAATATTAATCTCGAAAATCAAAGTACTCATAATACTAGAGAGAAAATTGTTGTAGACATTAATGTTAGCGGTAAATTGTTAAAATTTGAAGTTGATAGTGGATCTCCCGTTTCTATTATAAATGATGAGACCCGAAATAGGTTTTTTACACATTTTCAATTGCATTCGACTAACCTAAATCTCGTAAGCTATTGTAATAATAACATTACACTGCTGGGTTATATTGTAGTACGCGTTGAAAATGACTCAAGTCCTTACAAGCTTTACGTTGCTAAATCTAATCGATTGCCACTTTTAGGTCGCGAATGGCTTCGAAATTTGAATCTTAATTGGAACAAATTACTTAGTTTGCATCACGTTTCTATTTCAAGTCACACAAAAATCAGTGACCAGTTAAAAGCACTTAAAAATAATTATAAATCATTATTTTCAGGAGAATCCAGGGTGTTCAAGCCAGACTTAAATTAAAAAGTACAACCAATCCGGTTTTTATTAAAGCGAGGAATGTTCCTTTGCCATAAAAGATTTGGTGGAGAAAGAGTTAGATGAATGGGAGAGAGACGGTATCATTACTAAAGTTAATCATAGTCGTTGGGCTACGCCTATAGTACCCGTTTCGAAAGCTTCTGAAAAGATCAGAATTTGTGCTGACTATAAGGTAACTGTCAATTCTCAATTAATCATTGATAGACATACGATTCCAACCATTGAGGAATTGTTTGCTTCAATGTTCGGTGGTGATAAGTTTACTAAAATAGACTTATCAAAAGCTTACTTGCAGCTCGAGGTGCATCCCGATGACCGTGAAATGTTAACTATTAACACTCACAAGGGCTTGTACCAGCCAAATCGACTTATGTACGGTGTTGCTTCTGCACCAGCAATATGGCAAAGAATAATTGAGCAAATTCTTCATGGCATTGGAGGCGTGTCCGTCTTCTTTGACGTTAAGATCACAGCACCAAATGATGATTTGCATTTAGAACGATTGACTGAAGTATTTAAAAGGTTTCAGCATAAATGCGAATTTCTTGCTGATAAGATTGAATATTGTGGATATATTATCGATAAAGATGGTATCCATAAGGTAAAAAAGAAAGTTAAGGCAATCAGCGAAATGCCCGCTCCTAAAAATAAAGAGGAAGTACGTGCCTTCTTGGGACTGGTTAATTATTATGGAAGGTTCTTTGAAAATCTAAGCACCACTTTACAGCCTATCAATAATTTACTAAAGAAGAATGTAGTTTTCAATTGGAATACCCAATGTCAAAAAGCGTTCATGCGAATCAAAGATGAAATTCAGTCTGATTCATGCTTAACTCATTACAATCCTAAGTTGCCTTTGATGCTTGCTACTGATGCATCACCTGTAGGTGTTGGCGCTGTTCTAAGTCATATTCTTCCTGATGGAACTGAGCGTCCAATTCAGTATGCATCCCAGTCACTATCAGAAGTTCAAAGGAAATATTCCATCTGTCATCTGTCAATTCGGTCAACCGCGCAAATATTAGCCCTAAAAGAAATTTCCAAATAATAATTATAATAATGTGTTACTATTATATATTGTATACCTGGAGCTTCAATATTGCCTCGGTCTAGTTTCTTTTATAAAGTGCGTCGGTTTACTTGTATTATCACCGAATTATCACAACATTTGTTAATCGTCACTGGATGACAACTTCGAAAGTGATCTTCTCTACACAAATAACAATCTACAATAAATCTCTGGAAAATACTCGCCCGTGTGTTATATCTCTACGATTATTACGACTCTGTGAAGTGCATTATCTTTAAATCAGCTGTGACTGCTTTTATTCTTAATTGCACTAACTTGTGAAGAGGATCTTCCCATTTTCCCTTATGAGTGTTTTTGGTTTTGAGTGAAAATTGTGACTGAGTGAAATCGCATCTGTCATCTTCTGTGCTATACTATAGATGAAATACTAAAACCTAAAAATAATCCCAATCCATTCATATTTGTACATTGATTGATTGATTCATTGATTTATCATGCCTTGTTCGTGTGGCCAAAAAGTTGAACGCAACCATGCAAAGGTGCAATGTTCATCCTGCAAAGTTTATTTTCACCGGAATTGTATCAATCTAGTAGACAGTGACTATGAATATCTAGTAACAAATAAAATCCCATTTCGGTGCAATGTTTGTCAGTCAAATAGACGTAAGTCACTACACTCTCCGCCACAATCCAATAGCATTCGAAGTGAGTGTACTACCATGATAAAGCCCACATTAGAAAGTGCTCCATCTGTTGACGTTGAAATCGTTGGTGATATCACATTAAAAGACCTATACAATCTGATATTAAATCTTCAGACCCTTAATGCAAATGCTTTAGCGCTTATTGATGATCTACGTGCTGAGAATAAAAAGTTACAGTGCTCTGTCAATGGTTTAACACAGAAAGTAAATGATTTAGAGCAACGCAACAAAGCAAAAACCCAGTTAGAACAGAATCGACAATTCATCGATAAAGAATCGAACGCCTTCTATTAAGGAATCGATTACTTTCTCGATCAAACTATGGAGACATTTGTATGAGCTTGGCCGTTTTTTCGATACCGAAAGTGAGAACTGGAATCGATCTTATTCCGAAGACTGTCGTTGATGTAGAATCGACCACTACGGACTATGAAGAATTTATGGAGAAACAATGACCGTGGTGAAAAATTATTATTTTTTATTTTTTCCTTTTTTTTAATTTTTTTATCTATTTTATACTTATTTTTTTACCTTATTTAAACTTTAACCTTCTTACATTTTGCTTCTACTGGGAATTGAACCGGGCACCTATAGTTTCGTAGTCCTACGTCTTACACCTAAGCTATCTAGGATTACTAATTACGAGAATAAATTAGTTGTTTTATTTTTTTACAATTTCGATTTAATTCAGAGACATTTAGATGAAAGTCATCGATATGTGATCGAAGACATTTCGATTAGATGGTATCTATGACAAATTGATAAAAAGTCATCGTTTTCGGATCGATTACTCTTTGATGACAATGATATCGAAGACAACTGAATGTAGGTCTTCGATTTGGGATCGAAGACATTTTGATTCTGTTGTGTATGGGAGACAATTGGACGTAAATAATCGAAATTGGATCGATTCAGTAGGCTATTGGAGACATATCGATGGCAGCTATCGATATATAATCGAGGACTTATCGATTCCGTTGGGTATCGGAGACAATTGTCTAGCTGGGAAGTGTCGAAATTATTGGTGTGCCTAATCTATCTCATGTAAATGCTTTGGAGTGCGCCCTCAACGTGTTTCGTGCTGGTTTGAATGTTGAATTATAGAGGGCGATAATTCAACATTCAACATTCAACATTTTTAGGAATATACCGCAGAAGAATATTGATGTCAATTCAGTTATGGGTTCGAAGATAAAATATAATTTCAATTTGCTTAATAATCTGCTATTGGTCGAGAATTGGAGTGACGTTTACGACTCAAGCGATCCCTCTGAGGCTTTTGACCAATTCCTAATAATTTTAATAAACCATGCAAATAATAGTATTGTTTCTACTCAGCCTAAGAACCATAAATTAAAAAGATTGAAACCCTGGATCAACGATGTCTTAGTATCTAAAATTAATAAAAGAAACGAACTGAGGCGTAAATGCAAAAAACATCCCAATAATACATCATATTTATCCCTCTATAATCAGTTGTGTAACGAACTTAAATTGGAAATTCCAAGGGTTAAAGAGAGTTACTTTGCTAGCGAGTTTCGAAAGTATAAGGGCAATATTAAAAAGGAATGGGCCACAATCAACAAAATTGTAAACAGAGGAGCTCCGAACCAAAGCACCAGCTATCTAAAAAAAGGAGATGTAGGCATATCTGATGCAAAAGAAATAGCCGATATATTTGTTGACTTCTTCTCTGATATCTCCAACTCGATCTCACAAGACTCTTGTAAACATTCTTCCTCGTCTCGTCTAGTATCCGACAGTTTTCAAACAAAAACCTTTTTTTTTAAACCTATATCGTCCCTGGAGCTATATAATATCATAATGTCTCTTAAGAACTCATACTCCGCAGTGGAACATGGTCTCTCCAATTTCGTTATTAAAAATATAGCCCTAAACATAGTAGACATTCTTGCGTACATCTTCAATTTTAGCGTAATGAGAGGTACTTTTCCTGATAAACTTAAATTGGCTGAAGTTATTCCATTGCTAAAAAAAGGTGATACTACGGATGCAAACAATTATCGCCCAATTTCGATACTATCTCCATTCTCCAAAATGTTTGAAAAGGCTATAAAAAGTCGAATGGTTTTATTTTTGAACCAGACAAATTGCTTTAGCAACAGTCAATTTGGGTTCCGTGAAGGTAAGTCTACTGAAGGAGCACTGCTGTCTTTTTGTAGCAATATTTATGATGGGGTGAATGCAGGTGAATTTCTGGGTGCCTTGTTTGTTGATATAAAGAAAGCATTCGATACTGTGGACCATAGGATTTTACTTGATAAATTATACAAAGCTGGTTTCAGAGGTTTCATGACTGATTGGTTTTTGTCATACTTAGGAGGTAGATCTCAAAGAGTCAAAATTAGTGGTGTTTACAGTAAGTCTAGGGTAACAAATATAGGGGTACCACAGGGCTCTGTTCTGGGTCCTCTCCTTTTTCTAATTTTTGTGAATTCGCTCCTCACACAGAAAATTAAAAGCAAACCTATTGCTTTTGCCGATGACTTAGCCTGTGCCTTTAGAAGTGATTCTATTTTGAATCTTATTTCCGATATAAATCACGATCTGGAAATTCTTAGGCTTTGGTTTACGGCTCATAAACTGGTCATAAGTGATAAAACGAAGATCATGTTTTTCAACCTAAACGTCGATTCTTCAACTCCTTATGATTTCTGGTACCACCACCATAATTGTAAACGATTTATTATGGACATTCCTCTCAACAGCCATGCGATTACCTTCTCTTCAAATGATATTTGCTCGGAGAAATGTTTTAAGATTGAAGTTGTCTCAACATTTAAGTACCTTGGTGTTATTTTAGATGACAAACTGAATTGGTCATCTCATATTAGTTCTATCACTAACTATTTATCTATAGCCATACGACAGTTGTATATATTACGCCCTTTATGCTCTCCTAATATTTTGAAAATGGTGTACTTTAGCCTTATTCATTCCAAATTGGAATATGGATTATCTTGCTGGGGTAGCATTTACAAAACAAGGTTAAATCCCTTATTGGTTGGTCAGAAGCATGCCATTCGTATAGTATGCAACAAAAGTAGATATCACAGCAGCTTTCCTCTGTTCAAGAACCTGAATATACTTCCACTGATCCACTTGTATTATTATAAAATTTTAAAAATATTCTTCATTCGTAGTGGTTACTTATGCATTCGTAATTCTAATTTATATAATCTACGTTTGAATGGTTTAAATCTAGTTAATGTTCCGCGGCATCGTAAAACTTGCTTTTTCAAATTTTATACTTGCTCAGCACCAAGGGTATTCAATAAGCTTCCTTCTACTATTAGAAGTATTCGGAATTTATCCAGATTTCTATTGCAAGTTAAGTCGTGGCTCTTGAACTACGATCATGTTAATATATTTACAATTTGAATTAGGTTTTGAAAATAGGTATTACGTATTTAAATCTTCGCTATTCTTTACTCGCCTAACGCTTGCATCATTTGCTGTCTCTTTCTACGTCTTTCTTGATTCTAGTCGTTTTTTTGTTTTCTTTATAGTTCTTCTTTATTTTTTATTTTTGTTTTGCCTGCTCTTCAACTCTTTTTTAAATTTTAACTTCTTTACGCACTGCTTATTTATTTTGTTTTCCTTTTTTTTTCTTCTTCTTTTTTTTCCTTTATTCTTTCTTTTTTAATTAATGCATTCGAAACTAATTTTCTAAATTACAGAATGCATTTATATTATTTCTCATTTTTTTGAAATTATTTTTGTTGTAATACGTAGCTGTAAGCTCAGTTTTTTTTCTATTAGTATATATTTCTCGGTAAATTGCTTTTCTTCTAACGTATATGCTATGTTATGATTATTGTATTGAGAACTAATTATATTTTAAATAAATAAATAATAAAATAAAATTCTCAAGTCGATCGTGAGGCATACGCGATTATTTTGCGGAATTAAAAAATTCTACCAATATGTGTATGGTAGGAGGTTTGTACTGGTTACAGACAATAAGGCTATTACACAAATATTTTCGCCAGATAAGCAGTTACCGATACTTTCAGCACATCGAATGCAGCACTACGCAGTGTATTTAGCAGCATTTGATTATGAAATACGGCATCGCGTATCGAAATTGCATTCTAACGCTGATGGATTATCGCGTTTACCTTGTTTAGAAACCAATAATATTTTGGAGGAAAGCGATGTTGTCATAATGAATAACATTGATTTGTTACCTGTTACAGCTGAACAAATCGGTAATGCAATTTTACAAGAAAAAGCAGTTAAGAATCTGATACATGGTTTACGTAATGGGCGAACAGTTGATCCTACCGATAGATTTAATATAGATCAACATGATTTCAGTTTAAGGAATAGTTGTATTATGCGCGGTATCAGAGTGTACATACCTGAAGTATATAGGAAGGTGATTCTTAATGAATTGCACATAGGTCATTTTGGAGTAACTAGAATGAAAGCATTAGCTAGGAGCTATTGCTGGTGGCCTAGTATCGATAAAGATATTGAGGTACTAGCTCGTGATTGCCGGGAGTGCCAGAGAATCAAGGCAAACCCTCGGAAAGTTATTCACTGTTGGGAAGATCCGAAAGAACCATTTCAGCGAGTTCATGCTGACTTCGCTGGTCCTTTTCTCGGAGTTTATTTCTATATAATGGTAGATGCGTACACAAGGTGGCCTGAAGTGTTTGTTGTTAACGATATTTCTACATGCACTACTATAGAAAAGACTCGCGAATATTGACAATATGACTTCCAATTTAACAACCGGAGACAACTTGCTTTTTTGTTTGGAATAACGGTAAATTAATAGGTAAAGCTAATAAAAGATTTCCAACAATTGCGTCTTTCGGCTCATCGCATTGACAATTTTTAAAACACACTGCGACATTGGGACACAGGGACATTGGGACACTGGGAGACTAGGATCTTGGGGCAGTGAGATATTAGGTAATTGGGACATTAGGACATTAAGATATTGGGGCATTAGGTACACTGGGTAAACTGGGACGTGGGGCATTGGCACATCGGGATATTGGGACAATGGAACATTGGAGCATTGGGATATTGGGACATTGGGATATTGGGACATTAGGACACTGGGCGATGGGACATGGGGGCACTGGGATATTAGGACATTGGGACATTATGACTTTGGGACAATAGGACAATGGGACACTGGTACAGAGTGGCATTGGGTCTCTAAGATATCGGGATGTTGTGGCATTGAGGCACTGGGATATAAGGACATGTGGACATTAGGGTCTTGGGTCATTAGGACATTGGAATATTAGGACATTAACAGATTAGGGCATTTGGGCATTAGGTACACTGGGAAAACTGGGACGTGGGAAAATTGGGCCACTGGGACATCGGGATATTAGAACATTGAGACATTGGGCTTTTGGCACATTGGGATATTGGAACATTGGGATACTGGGGCATTAGGGCACTGAGATACAGGGACATGGGGGCACTGGGATATTGGGACATTGCAACATTATGACCTTGGGATAATAGGACAATCGGACATTGGGCACTGGCACATAGGGATATTGGGCTACTGAGACATCGGGATATTGGGACATTGGGACACCGGGATATTGAAACATTGGGGCACTGCGATATTAGGACATTAGAACATTGGAACATTGAGTAGTTGGGACAATGGACATTGGGAAATGGGGACATTAGGATATTGGGACATTGGGATATTAGGACATTGTGACGCTAGGACATACTGGGACATTGGGTACTCTGGGGAAATTGGGACATGGGGACATTGGGACAGTGGTACATTCGGATATTAGGCTATTGGGACCTTAGGGCACTTGGTATACTGCGACTTTGGGACACTGACCACTGGGACATTGGGATATTGGGACATCGGGATATTGGGATATTGGGACATTGGGATGTTGGGATATTGGGAGATTTGTACATTGGGACACTGGTATATTAGGACATTGGGATATTATCACATTAGGATACTGGGACATTGGGGAACTGGGATATTAAAAAATTGACACATTAGGACCTTGGGACAGTAGGACAATTGGACATTGGAATATTAGGACATTAGGTGGGAGAATGGGACATTGGGACCAGTGTTGCCAACTGGAAATTTAGAAAACGGCTAAATTTAGCCGGAAAACCGGCTATATTTTTTTCAAAAACGGCTAAAAATCCGGCTAAATAATTTTAAGCGAGAAAAATGGTCAAAAACCCGGCTAAATCCTACAAAACAGTCAATATAGTAAAAAACTGATTTTAATAATGTTATTTCTTTTCTGGAGAGCCACCCGTAAACTATGCCTTAGGCAGATTTCTTAGTTTTATTGCATATATGCTCCAATCGCTGGCATTAGAGTCAAAATTTACTTTGTTCGGAGTTAGATGGCTCAACTGGTCAAAATTGTTGTATACAGTTACAATTTCTCGGTCAAGTCCATAACCACATTAGGTTCGATATTGTGAAACATAAAATTCGTAAAAGGAACGTCCAATACGTAACTACGGGCAAGGGCATCCGCATTTATGTATGGATATTTTGATTAAAAGTTAACCATTTTAGGCCCAAGACCACCAAATCATCATGATGATGAAAGTTCGAAATTGGAGTGACACATATGCTTTCGTCATTAGAATTCGTCATTTACTTTTGACGTTTTCGTAAATGGTGAAAATGTCCCTCACAATTGCGATATTTTGATGAGTTTTCAATTAAATAATTTGAGGACACACTTTTCTTAAGAATTTGAATAGAAATGTGTAAAAATTGATAACAAATTTAATATTTTTGTAAACATTCTTGTTCTTAAATTTTACAACAGATGGCGTCCCCAGTCATTATTGAGCAAATGATGGTCCAATTGCGTAATTTGGAACTCGTGCTAATGATGATAAATTTGCGTCATTCGAAAATATGTGTGTCAAGCTTGCTATTCATTTTCAAATTTGAGCTCTCCAAATTTTATTTTATTTTCCATAGTTACGAAATTGATGTTCCGCAATTATGATGCTCCAAAGATACGAAATTGATGTTCCAAAATTTGAGCTTGGCGGGAAATAGTATAGGGTTTTGATAAATTTGTTGCTACAAACCCAGAAACAAAATATAATGTCAGACGTTGCACAAGTAGCTTGCCCAGTAGACTACAAAAATTAGATTTAAGTGAGTATGTATTTCGGGGCAACTTACGCCCTTCTTCAGCACTTAGCTTTTGTGCTGGTAAGTTGCCCCCGAAATACATACACACATAAATTTAATTTTTGTAGTCTACTGGGCAAGCTACTTGCACAACGTTAGTGTTGAACACTACAAAATTCCGGAGATAATATGAATCACGCTAAAAGGATTTCACCCTTGTACTTAATCTGGCATGATGACGTTATCTGTGGTAAAGAATTGACACTTTGAAAAATGGAAAAATGTTCAGGTACCCCCATGTTCCAAGAATTGCTCAGCAGAGAATTTTATCTAAGAAACTGTCTTCCATTTTGCAAATTATTCAGCATATTGGTGGTTAGTAAATTACATGCTTAGACTAGGTACATACTAATATCGTCAGTTTACGTGTAACCCATTACCCTAAATTTATTGAAAAAAGGCAAGACTCCGCGGCAAATTTTTCCCAGGAGACGTAAATGCAAGTTTTCCTCTAGGTGGACATAGTAGGAACTTACCCTAATACACTAATACACGATAATAAGTGTATGTAGAAATAATTTCACAGCGATTAATTATTTTGTTTGTGAATATTGAAAAATTAATTCTAGTTTCAAAGTAAACAAAAATTCATAAAATAATTTTAGTCGGAAAAACGGCCGAAGAAAATTAATTCCGGCTAAAAATCCGGCCGGCCGGAATTATAAATTTCTTCCGGCTAAACAGCACGGTTTCCGGCTAAATTTGGCCGGAAAACGGCTAAATTGGCAACACTGATTGGGACACAGGCAGACTGTGACATTGGGATATGCGATACTGGGACATTGGGACACTAGGGTAGTGGAACATTCGGACATTAGGCCATTAAGACACTTTGATATTTGCACATTGGGACATAAGGACAATAGGAAATTGGGACACTGGGACATCAGGATCCCAAAAAAAAAATATTAGTTTACTATTTAAGTATGCAAAAATATATGATATCTGACCAAAAACAACAAAGTTGTAAAAGTTACCCCGCCAAAGAAAAATTCATCTGCCGCAAAAAGAATACATATCACTCCAATCCGCCGCTCATATGTAATTTTGTTTTAGGTGTAAATGCTGGAGAAGTTTAAATGTACAGGACTACTTCTTAAAGTAATTTGGTGGGAGCATTAACATTTTACTCAGTGCCACTTTGACGGCTCCCACAAAATTACTTTAGGAAGTAGTCCTGTACATTTAAACTTTTCCAGCATTTACACCTAAAACAAAATTACATATGAGCGGCGGATTGGAGTGATATGTATTCTTTTTGCGGCAGATGAATTTTTCTTTGGCGGGGTAACTTTTACAACTTTGTTGTTTTTGGTCAGATTATAATTTACAATATATAGATGGTCACATAACAGCCAACATATGTTATATGTAATTGATCGTATAATAATTCAGTTTAGTTTTAAATGTGGTGTCTTCAGCGCCCGCTCTAGCACTTACGCCGCCCCGGGCAAGTGGACAAATTGCCGCCCCTTCGGGACTGTACCAAACAGATTGATAGTAGATATACATACTATCTAGATCAGTGGTTCTCAATTTTTTAAGTTCGTGCCCCTTGCGAGTTCTGTTGATCCTGGCGCCGCGCCCCCAAGAAAATAGATGTGCGAAAATTGCCGTTGGCAAGGAATGCTCTTAATTTTATACGTAAGTTCAGGATCTATTTTCGCATTTTAAATTGTTTGAACATTTTTTTGTTAGTGCATCCCATATTTTAAACTACTGGAATTTTCTAGAAGTATTTAAATTTCTTGATCTCAGCATGCTGAATTTCGTCATCAGTTCGGCCGTTACCATGGCTTCAATGATACCAATAGACCAAAATCAGCAAGATTTTTACCTACAACAACTAGCTGACATGTGCGTTTTTTTTCAGAATCGCTAGCTTTATCAATTTCATTCCGTCATATCATCAGTTGTGGTCACCAAACGTATTAAGTAGCAGCGATTTTTTTTATTAAGAAAATAAAATTGTTGGCAATTTGCAACGTTTTGCAACAACGGGTTACCCCTGGTGAGTTTCGAATGGTTGGTGTTGAAGGAAACCATAATCGTCCCTAATCGTCGCGTTTCATTAAGGGATGCGCCCCTGAGCTTGGGAAACATTGATCTAGATGTATAGAATGGTTGTTGTAGAATCGATTCAAAGGGGTTTTTCTTCAAAACAATTTACATAGTGGAACCAAAAAACTAAGAGCATAAAAAAAACACAAAAATTCATGGTTATATTGGGGTTTAGCTATCATTCCTAGGTACTCTTGAGCGCAATTCACCACAGTTCAGCAAGGCCTTATAGACTTTGTTTGGGATTTCCAAACTTTAAAGCTTGATCTAACAAATCGAAAATACATGCGAAAATTCGTTTTCCACTAAAACACTAAATACATCGAAAAGGTTTGTGTTGGAATAAAATTTTCCCCGCAAGAGGATTTCAAAAAGTTTGTCATTTTCGGTTTCGACCGGCAGTTCATGGCACGGCACCTCTCATCAGATGCCGTCGTTAAGTGCCGAGCCATATACTGCCGGGGATGGCATGACCGAGAATGCAACGATCGATGTCATTTTGCCCTTTATAGGTATAGCAATGACAAAAAGTTGAGAGGACGGAACATTTTTTAGGCGAATAGCCACTTGCTATTACTATAATGCGTCCATTATCCACAGCGTGTATTGGCATAGCGCCAATGGCATGTTTAACTAAAAAAAAAACATGTTTCCGACGCAGCCTCTGCACACCACGAGACTCCCATGGGCCCTTTACGCTCTAACTAAATACATTTCTAGAAAACTCCGCCCTTAAAAATGTTGGGCCAAAAAATTGTTCTCGCTTTCATTAACCTCCTGCAGTTGTTTTCCATAAATTCCTTCAAAATTTCAATTAGCCGGATTGCTTCAGGCTTTTCAATGTGCATGGCTTATTTTCATAAATGGGTCATCTCGACAATTTTTAAAGAGAATAAGGTCACAGCTAGTTAAATCAGGAGAACCTAGCCAAATTCTGATATTAGGATGTCCGAACACAAATTAGGAAATTCTGGCAATTTGTTCTGTGGTTCAATCCCTCATCTTGCTAAAAGCCTAACCACCTTCTTCGCAGTTTGCCCTACAACGCTAGATGAATCAATGCAATTGGTACCAACTTAAGTAATCCATTCACGCGAAGGTTGGCGAAGTAAATTTAAATTATGCTGCAAAATGTCGAAATTTTGGAAAACAACTCCAAAAATTTATTGATAATGCCTTTGTGGATAACAATTCTCACAGAGGAGTCTGTTTTAAATGCCTTAATGTGCTCAGCGTTTATTCGACTCCCTATTTCTCATTCCATATGAATTTCTTTGGGAGTTCAATATTTATTTAGTGGATTTGCTCTCCTGTTACTCAACAGACTAAACAATAAAATTTCTTGCAATTTCTTCCTCTGACGGTTTTATGCAAGGTCCTTAATTCTGGTGAAAAGAAGATGAACTAAGTGTTCAATCGGAGGACGAAATTAGCACATACGAGTAATCTTTTTATTTTATCTGTAGAATGGAAACCGCAGTTGATGTTGGTTTTTTTCTTTCGGCTTTTTTTAAATCTTTTTTTTATTCGAGTGCTAGCCAAAAAGCCGCCCCTAAAATTTGGCGCCCCGGGCGACCGCCCGGCTTGCCCCCCTTAGAGCGGGCGCTGGGTGTCTTCACCATTGCTCATTGGTTTTATTCGTGGATGGGTGATTTTAACACCTTATTACTAATTATAAACTGAATTAAAATATTAAGAAAAACTTAACCTAAAAAGAGTGTATAGGCATCGAGGATATTCCATTGTTAGGTAGTTTCACCAATTGAATTTGCCTTACTGCTTATCTCTGCTTATACCAGTTTAGTGTTTGCATGTTCGTGGATTCTCACTAGGCGATCTAATTTAGTAAAAAGTGTAGGCATAGAAAAGAAGTTTTAGTTAGTATCATCTACTTATATTGAATTAGGTACTAATATTGTAAGCACGTGCAACAATCAATTTATTGTTTTATATTTCTAATATCTTTGTATTATTTTTAGTAAAAAAAATTCTTGCTTTTAATACTTTGGTTTTCAAAAATATTTCTTTCGACAATGAAACTAAAATGATAAACCAAATTTGGTAATACGGCGGCAATATTTGGACCCCTCCCGAAACAAAATCTTGGCTACGTCCCTGTTAGACGCCCATCCAACAAATTGTTCAATTTAAATTTAACAGATCAAAGAGAACCCTGATTCTATCCTGACAAGCTCAAAAGAATTTTAAAGAAGATAAAAGTTTTCAATTTCGAAGAGAATTTGAGCATCCCAGTTCAACAAATATGACCTATTTTCACTTCCATCTATGTAAGTTAATTCACAGTAAAACTCCCAACATCTTTCAATAGTTTAACATTTTTGTTGGTAATTAGTTGAACAGCGGATTGCTGCTCGCTGAATTAATAGAAGCTCTCGCCAAACTTTACAAATTTTATTTAAATACGTTAATTAGTTTATCTGCGCGCACAAACATAGTTCAAAGTACGACGCGACCGTTCTACATGGAAAACTTTTAATTTAATTTGTAGCGACATACTTGTTACGTTCAAGCTTTTTTTTTCTCGACTCTCTACGCTCTCCTTTATTAAAATCCTTTTCCTTCATTCCAGGCAAACTTCTACAAGCATCATCTAATATGAATTGCTCCCGATTGCACGACAAGAAGCAACAGGAACTCCATCGCTTAAGTCGCTCCAAACGTTGTTTTCAACTATAAACGAAAAAAAACTCCACCGTCAGGATGTATTTTAGTGCTCTACTGATTATCCTTGTCGGTAAATATAAGACCTCTTGTGTTTTTGAAAGCCATCGATTTTCATATATACATAAAATACTTTTCGTCCTTTTTATGTGCTGCTGCTTCTGCTTCCATACTCTCTATATGAAACGATTGTGTCATCGAAACTACTGTAGACTATCGATTAGTTCGAGGAGGTACCATAAATAGCGATGACTACGACTATTTGAATCCTACGTTTCGTGATATAACGGCAAAATCGTCAGCAGCCTATTTCGATCAGACTTTTACACGTAACGTAACAACAGTTGTGGGCCAATCGGCATTCCTAAATTGTAGGGTATTGCATTTAGATAATAAGACGGTAAGTGGATACTTGAGTGTCCTTGTTCCGTAAACATGATATTGTATTGAATGTCAAAGATATATACCGGCGGCGAGTACCTGTATGGGTACTCGTGCGGGATTTCGTTTACTTTAGTCATCAGAAATAGAATTCATGTATGATCCTTTCAAATCCTCAATATAGGTCTCGTGGGTGCGACATAAGGACATCAACTTGCTGACCGTTGGTAAATACACGTATTCAGCAGACGAGCGATTTGTTCCTCTCAACGATGAGAAAACCGGCGAGTGGACATTACAGGTAGGTTATGGGGAAGTCTTGTGATGGAAAGTTAATTCTGTAGTCGAGAGAAAGTTGAATGGACGATAATGTGGTATTCATAGGGGTTGTAAACGATGACGTCGGAGTATGATAGGAATTGATTGATTTTATTAATAGTCCTTTCGCCGTATACATTTGATTAAAAATAAAATCTACGTAATGTCGATTAGAATAATAGATTGATGTAATACTGTGTACTATTCCAGTACGTTCCGATAAGCATAAAATGATAATTACAGATAGAAAATACGAGTTTGATTGCTATCTATAAGGATATTACTATAAATATATGCCCCAAAAGTAAAAAATAATACGTACAATGAAATGAACAGGGTGCTTACAGTGACGTATGCTGATAAGGACAATTATGATTGATGTTTGGTAATCAGTTGATTTGATGCATAGATATGGAAGAAGCTTCTCTGTGACCTAACCAGTGGTAAGTGTTTGCTCTAGCTCCAGCTTAGACTCTGGCAGTCCCTGCAACACATATTAAAAGCGATATTCACGTGCCTGGGTAGTCGTTAGTCGAACAGAAACACAAGGACTATGAAATTGTGAAAGAAAGGGGCATTTGGCGTGGCCTGTTCAAAATCCATATACATATGTACGAACCAGAACCCCGTTGACATTGAGCCCCTGACCGTCTTTTCCCAAACATTTAACAGAACAAAATCCATGATGTGGGGATCAAATAAACAAAAAGAAAAACTTTCTCAACCAAACTTCATTTAAATGCATCTTCATTGAGGTCAGTCACACAACATGAATGGAATCCAACCTAGGGGTCATGGGGCTGCCAGCGCCCGCTCTAGCACTTACGCCGCCCCGGGCGAAAGGACAAATTGGCGCCCTTTAGGTACTGTACCAGGCAGATTGATAGTAGATGTATGTGGTTGTTGTTGTCGAAGCACCTCAAGAGATTTTTTTATTCTTGAATTGGATGATTTTGGAAGCTCTTAGTTGTTGTAACACATCGGTTTCAGGATGGCTGCCTTAGGATAACATATCAAAACAAAAATGCGTAGTCACAGTGGGATTTGAACCAACACTATAATAATTCAGAATAGAATGTCTACTTACTGAGAGGACAAGATAGTATGTAGAGTAGACGCCTGTTCCGCCATCAATTATTCTTAAGCCCAATTCACCGCAGTTCAGCAAGGCCTTATAGAGAATTTGTTTGAAATTCAAAAATTTAAGTAAAGTAATGAATTCCCCCGCCACATTTTATTTACCATTGTCAGGAAAAAAAATGATACAAACGGCACACGGGAACCTGGCGGCTTTTAGAAAGACGTAAGAGATAGAAAATTAAAGCGAACAGTTTTCAACTAAAACACTCAACACATTTTTGGAAAACTGGGCTCTCGAAAATGGTATGCCAAAAAATGGTGCTCGTTTCTATTTCTTCTGGAGTAGTTTCCGATAACTTCCTTACATGCTGCGGAACTGATTAACTTCAATTATCCAGGTTTCTTCGTGGACGAGTTTCATCAGTGGTTTTAATTTGGGTGGCGTATTTTCATAAATGCATCATCCATCCTGAATTGTTATAGAGAATAAGTTCAGAAGTAGTCAAATCGGGGCAACCTAGCCAAATCCCGATACGCATTATCATGTCTGGAAACAGATTAGAGAGGACTATGCTATATTGCGGCTCTGAAATGTGTACTGTGGTTCCATTCCTCACCTTGCTGAAATCCAAACGAACTTGTTCGAAGTGTGCCCACTCAATGCTAGATACATCAATGAATCCATCCGCAAGAAGATCGATTGAAGTTAAATTGCCGCCAAATATGAATGGAAGTCTTGATGATTGAAAAAATGTGGCGAGGATAGTGTCTTTGGGAAAAAAAATTTCCGACACGAGCAGTGGCGGCTCGTATACAATAATACTGGGGGTTCACAAAAAAGAAAACTAAATACATACGACATCAACCCCTCAAAATCTATTCTAACGTATACTGAAGACTACCTACATTTAATTAAAATTATTTTATTTTAATGTCAAAGTATAGTCCATACTAACGTACATTAATGTACTAAGTTTTTGGGAAAATTACCTTTTCCTCAAACCTGTTTCCATCCTGTTTTCCTGCATCTCATTGTAACTGCGAGCAAAAATCTAAATCTAAACTAAAGAATCATTGCGATTTTTACATAACAGTGTAGAAAAACCATAAAATTTTACGAATCAGCAGCACACTAAAATTAATTTTTTATCATTTACTTGGCATTAAATTTTTCCACAAAATGCTTTTCCATCGCAAAGTTAAGACAAGGCAAACCTCCTAGAATATTTAGCATTAAATTGTTGTCCTTAGAAAAGTTCTTGTCAAAAAACTTCTAAAGTTAAACATAAAATCTCTTATTTTCATATGCTTTCATTGAAAATACCCAAAATTCATATCCATTCGGTTCATCACCAAGTGGTGTGCTTTGCATGTGCAGGCTGTGCACGACTTATTTGTGCACAGATTCTAGTGTAAATTTTGCACTATCCCCTCGCCCCGAGAACTCGTCACATATCTGATTTTGGAGCGAGTGCACCAGTTCATATGACTGTGCACCAACACCCTGGCTGTTGGTCGCTGGTGGAGACATAGATTCAATGCATGGCTTGGGTATATCGTGTATACATAAGTACGTCCGCTTCTTAGAGTATGTTGCGTCGGGCGGTTTGTTCTGTTTTGTGAAGTGTATTATTTAACGATGATATTTAGCATATTATTTGTTGATATGGTTGTTTTATCAGGGGGTGCACGTGCACATGTGCACATATGGGCGAGCCGCCACTGGACACGAGGTTTTTAGGTTATAACGCCTTTATGCGCTGTGTGTTTCCATTTCATATGATTTCTCCGGGGGTTTACTTAGTGGACATGATCTCCTATTTATTAAACAGACTAAACAAAAATATTAAACCGCAACCACACTGATCGGGGTTTGCAAAACCGCGCCCAGAAAATCAAGTTGGGGACAACACACGCCTGGAAGGGACAGAGGTGTCGGGGAATTCAATTTTGTCATTTGTTCGGTATTAGGTCAATCGGCTTCAGTGTGATTAGAGGAATCCAAGGTGCAAATCTTACACCGATCTTTGAAACATTACACTATTAGCCAGTGGCGTAACGTACGGTGTTCCATGTGTTCAGTGGAACACGGGCCCCAAGCGAGAGGGGCCCCTAAATCCTAAACATAAAAAGATTTTCTTTGATAGATCCTTGGGTGACTGTTCTTTTAAAAACATACGTTTCTATAAATCTGCAAAAAAATATACGCAAGTCAGCTGCAGCATTTACAGTCTGATAGTGACAAAACATTAATTCGGTGTACGCAGAAGCCTGCACCTCGTAGTTATAAACTTTATTTATGCCACAGAGACGAAAATTTTTGTTCAGCGTCTCTCAGGCTTGTTGAGTATGGGTCTATCTGAATATCGATTTCTTCTGGGATAAATAGACGCTCAATTTGCAAGGAGAAGTGCCTCAGTTGAAGGTTTTTGCGAAAATTGAGCCTTGTGTTCTAATTGCTATACAGAATTTGCTTCCAATTGAGCTTATAACAACCCATTCCCATACTACATTTGAACATATATTCGCGAAAATTTCACTAGAGAATCACCACCTTTACATAGGAGTCTTTTACATACCTCCCCGTTCTGACGAAAATACTTTTAACGATGTTTGTGAAATAATCACCACCATCAGCGCTACACTTAACGATAACGACAAAATCATAGTCCTTGGTGATTTTAATTGTCCGAACATCAAGTTTATACTAGACGAAAATGACAATCTTCTCCTCCCAGTGAACCTTACTGAAAACTCTGACTTCAACCTAATCAGTACTTTTTACGGCAATGATTTACAACAAGTAGTTCCGACTTCTAACCAGAACGGAAACTAGTTAGATCTTATTTTTACCAATTTTTACGACAAGGTGGTTGTTAGTCCAACTGTAGAATCAGAAAACATTTTTAAAAACACCCATCACCACATTGCGATTACAGTTGAACTTTCAGCAACCAAAATTAGTGTAGTTCCGAGGTGATTTCAGATTGCAAAGTGTGGTGGAGAAAATTTTTTTTTTGCGCAGTTATGTTTTCTTTAATATTTTCATGGACAGGTTTTCGGAGAAATGTACACTTTCGGAGTTATAAACAAAAAAACGGAAAAACTCCGAAAATTTTGGGTTTTTTCACGATTTTGACCCTGTTCCGCAACGAAATTTTGGTGGGAAGCTCCGGATTCGTGCTCAGCACCCCAAAAAACATAAGAAACAAAAAAAAATTTGACTCCACCACATTTTGCAATCTGATGTACTAGGTTTATCACGTAGTAACTACACTATATACCTTTTAAACAATCCTATCAAAATGAAATTGTTTACGACTTCTCAAAAGCAAACTTCGAGGGCATCAGAAATTACCTTGATTCCATAGAGTGGGAAACTAATTTATCGAAGTCTAATCTAGAAGACACAGTATCTTGCTTCAACAGCATAATCCTCGATGTGATTAATACGTATGTGCCCAAAATTAAAAAACGCAACCCGCTTGCCGAACCCTGGCTCGACAGAAATCTAAGGACCCTTAGAAACCAAAGAAACAAACTCTATAAGTTAATAAATATATGTCAATTCAATGGGTGAAAAAATTATCAATGACCATAAGAAATTGTTTAGCTTCGTCAATATGAAACGTAAGACTACCGGTTTTCCTGTTTCCATGTCCTATAGTACGGCTTCTTCCTCCTGTCCTCAAGAAATTTGCAACTTTTTCGCTGATCATTTCCAAAACAATTTCAGCTTAGTTAAATAACTCAAGTTCCTCATTGCCCCTCACCCATTCGAACCCAATTTGTATTATTGACGAGATTCACATCACACTAGAGGAAATATCAAAAGCAATTGCTGGACTAAGTATAGATAAAGACCCTGGCCCTGACTTAATCCCTCCCTATTTTTTGAAGCAGTGTTTGGATCAATTGCTCGTTCCCCTTTATCTTATTTTCAATAACTCCCTTCAATCAGGCTTCTTTCCTTCTTATTGGAAATATTCCCACATCACTCCAATTCATAAGAACGGTGATAAACGGTTAGTCGATAACTATCGAGGTATTGCAATTCTATCGGCAATCCCTAAGTTATTTGAGAAAATCGTTTGTGACAAACTCACTACTGTCATTGACCCGCTTTCGAATGAACAACAACATGGATTCCGCAAAGGAAGATCGACCACAACCAACCTCATAATCCTAGTTTCCATGGTTCTCTGTGAAATGGAAAAGGGGAATCAAGTTGACGCAGTTTATACTGACTTTAGTAAGGCCTTGGATAGAGTTGACCACAAAATTCTAATTGAAAAATTACACAAATTTGGGATATCTGGGTCCATTCTGAGTTGGCTCGGCTCGTACCTTGTCAATCGTACCCAATTCGTGAAATTTCAAGGTTCTGAATCCAAGAGTATATCCGTATCCTCTGGTGTACCACAGGGCAGCCACTTGGGTCCCCTACTCTTCAACATTTTTATTTCCGACCTATCACAGTCTTTGTCTGATATTCCTCATCTTCTCTATGCCGATGACCTTAAACTGTACCATACCATACAAACAGATTCTGATGTAACATTTCTTCAACTGAAGCTTAAATCCCTCGAAGAATGGTGCAGTCTGAACAATTTATACCTTAACGTTAATAAGTGCCAAGTAATGAGTTTCTCCCGTAAAAGCGAAATTATAACGCATTCTTACCAGCTGCATAACGATGAACTGAATCGAGTCGACCATATCAAAGACTTTGGTGTAGTCTTAGACTACAAGCTATGCTTCAATTTACAATATGACATGGCCTTGTCCACAGCTAATAAGCAACTTAGTTTCATTAACCTTCGGGCGGGCGCAATGCATCTGACAGATTAAGTGACCAGTTTTTGTTGCGCCAATCAGCGATATGAAAAGGGAGAGTTCTGAAACTCACAGTAGCTTAATCTTTATCGATCAACTACCAAAAGCAGTTTTCAGTTTCTATCTACCGTATGTCTGAGGGGTGGGAGGGGATGAATTAATCTCTCAGATGTATTGCGCCTGATTGTGTTATTTTCTGCTTTTCTATGAAAATTTCCACTTGTTATACTCTTCACATTGCGTAATAACGTTGTGTTGACTTTTAGGCTCACCAAATCGTTCAATAGTGTGTTTTTAGTAAAATAAGCTAACATTTTTTAAGCGGTTGAGTTATTGGAGGTTTTTTAAATATTGAAGCGGTTGAAAGCGGAATATTCTTAAAAAATTGAAAATGTGAAGGTGGGTATCAAACTTTGTGACCCAGTTTTTGGTTTCTAAAATTGCGGAGAACTGTTTCAAAAAGACAACGCAACAATAAATAAGAGTCTAAAATATACAGAAACTTAGCTTCATCCTTTTTTCTGCACTTAATCTGTCAGATGCATTGCGCCCGATCGTGTTAGGATTAGTATTGCGCCCGCCGGAAGGTTAAAAGACGGGCTAAAGAATTTCAGAATCTCTGGGTTACTAAATCTTTATACTAGAGTCTTGTGCGACCCCTTCTTGAATATGCTTGCGTTATCTGGAACCCAGTACATGAAATACACACCAACAGGTTTGAGTCAATTCAAAAACAATTTCTCCTTTTCGCACTAAGGAATCAATTTAACCCTGCCGATTTCCGTAATCTGCCTTCTTATGAATACAGATTAGGCCTTTTAAATTTAATGACACTTGCTTCCCGAAGAACGCTACTCAGTGCATGTTTCACCTTTGACGTGATTAGCGGCGTAGCTAATATCAATACCCTATCTTATCTGAGAAAATAGCTTGAAATTGAGACGGACCAGGCATACTGCTCTCCTAAAAGTGTCTCAACATCGAACCGCTTATGGCTACAATCTATAAATAGGTGCTGTCGAGTTTTCAACTCAATTGGCATACATTATTCTCCTGGGATATCTAAATTCACGTTTAAACATAACTTAATAAAAGCCCTCAATTCCTCCTAGAATCCCATTCCCTCAATCATTCTTTGTAAATTAAGTGAGATGTATGTACCTAATTGTAATTGTTAAATATTGTTACCTTGCTTGGTTAAATAAATAAATAAATAAATCAAAGTTAAGTGATGCCCAGACCAACGCGTCACGAATTTTCCGGCGCGGATTCGCGACGGAATTCGCGGCACATTTCTCGGTGCCTACACCGGCGCAGCGCGAATAATTCGCTGGGTATTGTCACTCACAGCTGATATCATGTTGTTGCCTTAGAAAAGGTATTAAATTTATTTATGGAAGGGACTTAGACATGATAGAGAATAACTGCAAGAGCTGGCCAAATACAATTATTTTAACATTTATAATCATGCTGAAATTTTCATGCACTATATCAAAATGTCGCAGCATCTTTACTTATTATGTAAAAGCGTAAGCGGAAGAAATTAACGTGAAATTCGACATTTTACCTCTCCACGTTTATACTTATTCTAAGGATAAAATCATTGACATGCGCAAATTGATGGAAATATGCAGTGCAGTGCAACCTTGTTATACCGTACCCTAAAAAAGTTGCGGCAGTGTTTGATTTGATTGTTTGAATTGACTATCGCGTACCCGAAATCTCTTACATCTTACCTTGTGCCCGTCGAATGATTAGTCTTATCATATAGAGCAGACACAAAGCTTCAACATTGTTTTGTGGCTCTTTTGAATTGAATATTATGTATGTATTAGACTCACCGAAAAATTACCAAAAGGGTCATCGGATCCTCTTTTTTTTTCGGTCAGTGCACAGGGTGGTCAGAGATAACCGTCAACCTGGATGTTGGCCACAGCAATTTCACAATCAGCTTCGTACTACTTCGATAATCCGTCGATATCTTTCGAATCCTTCCGTCCAGCGAAACCTTGAACAACAAAATTCTCTAAGGTGGCGTCGGAGCATCTTTCCTGCGCAGCTCACAAGGGGATAACTGGGATAAGTACAATAATTCACAAAATGTATGCTTTTGTTAGCTGTCAACCTAGATGTCGGTCTCAGCAATTTCACGATCAACTTCGTACTATGCACTTTGGAAAATCGTCGATATCTCTGCAATTCTTCGGCCGAGCGATACGATCGGGGTGTCGCCGGACTTGCCACAATAGGGCAATTTATTTGTGTAAGTCCAAACAACGAGTAAAAACCTTCCTTCCTGGGAATTCATGTTTCCAAAAATGTTACTTCTTTTACTCATCCACTGTCACCATAAAACATTGAAAACTTAAATGCTCGGTCAATACCTAAACAACTCCTATCTGAAACTGCGAGTTTCAAGTGAATTTGTGAATATTCGAAATATTCGTGTAGAATTAGTGTGGACAGATCCAGTGCGTGAAACTGTGTGTCGAGTACATTCCGGAATATTCGAGAATTATACGAGAATTTTCGGAAAAGTTCGCGACAGAAAATTCTAAAAAGTGAACGCAATCGTGTCGGACTAGTGTGAAGAGATCCAGTAAACGTGAATTTGCGTGTGCCTAGTGAACATTCGAGAAGGCGACGAGAATTTTCTGGAAAATTCGCGACGGAAAATTCTGGAAAGTGAACGCAATCGTGTTGGCCTAGTGTAAAGAGTTCCGGTAAACGTGAAATTGCGTGTGTTAGTGAACATTCGAGAGCTCGACGAGAATTTTCGGGAAAGATCGTGACGGAAAGTTCTAGAAAGTGAACTTAGGAACTTCGGGTCGGAATATTGTGGACAGAAAAACTTCTCGGAAGTGAAGGCGAGAAAAACGAGTTGGCAAAGAGCGAACCGAGCTCTAGAAGTAACGGATGATTACGTTTGTCGGCGAATCGATGTATCGAGACGAGTTGTTAACAGAGTTTCGATTCGATGCTGGAAATGCGGTGAACAGGGGCATGTGCGAAGCGCCTGTGAACAGCTGAGGAAGGCAGGCACATTCGGCAAGAATGTTACAGACGGTGATTCAAGTCGATGCTGGAAATGCGATGAAAACGGGCTCGTGTGAAATAACTGTGAACAGCTGAGGAAAGCAGGCACACTCTGCAAGAAGGTTGTCAACGGCGATTCAATTCGGTGCTGGAATTGCGGTGAAAATGGTCATCTGCGAAGGAACTGTCGTCTGCCTAGAAAGGCAGGATCATCCTGTAAGAGATGCGTGCAGCGAACTAGAAGAATGAGTTGGCGAAGTGCGAAACAACCTGCTTCCGTTGTCTGTGAATCGGGAAACAAACGATTCTACTGGTTGGATGCTCGAGGTGACGTTGAGGAGTGGTGCCGCCGGTGTACGAGTTATGCAGCTGTTAAAGGACGATCATCGGAAGCCGAGAGCGAAAATGAAAATCATACATGTGGATCGACTGACACTTTATCGAGGCAACGATACATAGGAGATGTTCGGGACGAACAGGTTTAAGGAGGGGGTAATGTAATGCGCCTAGTCTATACGTCAACCCAAAAGGATTTTCGGTACCTGGTAACAGATGGCGCTAGTATCACTAGCGAGACAACTTACTGGCCGTTGCTAAAAAATGCATCACCGAAGTTTCCAGAACAGTGAAAATGGGTCAGTCAGTCTAGTTTTAGCCATGAATAATGTCGAGTCAATAATTAGTGAAGTAATTAGTAGAAATTGTAAACCGTGTATATCCGTGTGGTTGTAATAAATAGTGTTACAGTAAAGCGAGTGTTATTCATTATCGCGTACGCGAAAATCTTTCGAACCCACTGGAACGTCTAGAAAAGACACGGAAAATATAACCGTATTGTGAATTGAATAGATATTTAATTATAGTCATTTGTTTCTTGGACGGACAGGATCATTGTCCAAGTAAAACGCTAACGAATCAAAATTACCCCCTTCAGTAACAGCTGACTATTGTGTCATCAGTCCCCATCGCGATATTCTGAATTGGAACTTGTATTTGGTATTATGCGCCGTGGGAGATTTAATTTAAAGGAAAATGTCTCAGGAAATTTTAAAGTGATTGACTCTAATAATGATTATAAACCAAATAAACTGAAAAAGTAAATTTTAGGTAAATTGTTTGCGGAGCCATCTGGGGGGATGACATTGGCAGATGATCAATTTTCCAGATTGTCGATTTGTATGGGATTTCCAGTAAATATGGAAATGATCAAAGTCGAAAAGCATGTATGACAATAAGCGCGTTTTTTGCCATTGCGGTTAATGCGTGACTCAAAATAAAAAATAAGTTCGCGGGTAACTTTGCTCAAACAACTGACAACTGTTCTACATTTTTTGTTTTGAATTGTATTTTTAAAGGTACTCAAACTTCGAAAACGAAATTTCCGTATTTTTTTCCTATGCATTAGCCATCTACTTTTCATTCTCGTAAACTCCATCCCCTCTACTTTTCATTCTCGTAAACTCTATCCCGCACGGGTGAAAATTAACTAGGTAGGTGTATTTTTTTTTCTATGGAGTTCGTTACTCAAAACTACTCGGGATGAACAAGAAAACGCAACTGATGGTATTTTTCAACGAAACAACGTTGAAAGTTTTTAGTAAAAAAAAGGAAACATTTTTTATGGGATGTAAACTTATATTTCCACGTTATGTGTTAATTACGGGTGCCATTAAAACATCTACAATACAGCAAAGTTCTGGCGGCACAGTACTCGAAAAAATTACCCCCAGTCTTAAGGTACGTTGTCCTCGACGCGGCCGCAGCGAGTCTAGCGACTCCAGCGGCTCTAGAGCAAGTTTCCTACCCCAAGCAGCCGTCGCCCGAAGCCCCACAAACAAGCAAGTGCACCGCGTTCACCATTCGTGCATGCATTATGTACAACAAGAGCCGCGCGACTGCTTTCTATATACATGCTTTTCGTATATCGGCCGAACGAATACGACCGTTGTGCGAAACAACTACCCTACCCCAAGCAGCCGTCGCCCGAAGCCTACAAACTGGCGAGTGCACCACGTTCACCACTCATGCGGGCATTATATACAGCAAGAGCCGCGCGGCTCATTCATTGTGGAGCTATGCCAAGCGACTATCAACTAATAACGAGTTTTTATATGCAATGGCCAATGGGCGAGCCGCAGTCGATAGAGCCGCTGGGGCCGTGCCGAGGAAAACGTACCTTTAAACTGGGATTTTTTATAAGGATGCCTTTTAGCATTTCTTTTACTATTAAGAAAAAATCCTAGGAAAAAGAATAAAATTTTCAATTAAATTAACAACCAAAATTATTTATTTATACCCTTCGCTCATAGAGTGAAACTTTTTCATGAAGTTTGTAACGCATTGAAGGAAGCATTTCCGACCATATAAAAAGTATACATTTATCATCAGTATGACTTGGGGAGTCGATTGGGCGATGTCAGTCTGTCCGTCTGTCTGTCCGTCTGTGTGACTGTGTGTCTGTTGCGACGCGTTTTACTCGGCCAATTTAAAAGCTATGAACCTGAAATTTTGCACAAATGCTTCTTTTTGCTGCGAACAGTTTGTATGTTTGAATCGGTAAAATTGGAAAATGGGGCTGCCATACATACCCAATTCCCCACATTAGGTTCTTCTAAAAAAAACTTTTTCATTTGTGTACCAATTTCAACCAAAATACACGCATATGTGTTTTATTTGATAGCACAAACGATATGTAAGAATGGATCAAATCCGACCATGGGGTCAGGGGGCTGCCATTCAAACCCAACCCCCCAAATTCGGTTCTTCTATGAAAAACTTTTTTATTTGCACACCAGTTTCAACCAAATTTCACACAAATGTATTTGGTTAATTAATTGATAGCACAAAACAAATATGAAAATGGATCAAATCGGACCGTGGGTTCATAGGGCTGCCATTCAAACCTAACCCTTGGGGGTGCTTCTAAGAAAAACGTTTTTATTTGTTCATCAATTTCTACCAAATCTCACGCAAATGTATTTCTATTGATGACACAAAAGATTTGTAAGAATGGATCAAATTGGACCATTGGGTCATGGGGCTGCCATATAAACCCAACACCCCATTTTGGTTCTTCTAAGAAACATTTTTTACACCAATTTCACAAAACGTTGAATTAATGTATCTTTATCAAAGCAACGAGAAAGTTCAAAACAAATGGAATCATACTGGGGTCATGCTCCCGCATTCCCCAATACAATTTTCTGAGTAAATATTTTGATTTGCCCACTTATTCCTACCAAACCCCACATAAATATTGTTTCGTCGACGAAACGGAACTTTTATAAAGACGGAAGGAAAATAATGGGGAGGGGGATTAAATACAAGTCGTGAGTACGCCCGAAAAAACTTTTAGCCCGAGGAGAGCGAAAGGTATCCAAATTTAGGCCGCGCCCGAAATTAGCCTCGCTCTCGTTTCTTTCTCAAAAATTTCACTTCTTATCAGTATGCATCAACAATTTCGCCACAAGAAACTTAAAACATTTTACAGCCACCACCTTCGGGCTACATGCAAATCAAATTCAAGTCTTAGTTTGCGGACTCCAATAAAAATCTCTTACCTGCTGTATGTATGTACATACACTGCGCGACAAATGCTTAGGTTCATGGATATTTTCCTTTAAAATTATATAATTTCTATGTACTCTGATCGGAAATAATTTTTAAATAATGCTCTCTCAACTAACGGTTATTTTAATAAATATTACATTTCTATTAAGCAACTCGCATAGCTAACGGAATTTTTTTAAATGAAAATCGCAATTTCCACTGCGACAATTGTATAGGTTCACTTACTTTAAAGAGTTATCTCGTCCTGATGAGAAGTGTTTGTGGAAACATTTTTTTTCGCGTTATACTCTGTGAGTCGTATAGTGGATAATGTCAAAAGGAAATCAATTTTCTGCCGAGGAAAAGGCGACAATTTCCATACTAAAGCAAGAAGGATATTCAAACCGACAAATTGCAAAACGGATTCAGCGGAGCTTGAACCTTGTTAATAATTTTATACGAGATAGTGGAAATTATGGCCGACGATACGCAGGAGGCAGAAAAAAAGCGATTTCCGGTGCATCAAGGCGAAGTCTCTTAAGAGAAGCCTCGAACTCGCCCTTTACTGTGCGTAAGCTTGGGGAGATTTTGGTGTTATCAGCAAGTGTAAGGACCATACAGCGAGTTCTTAGATCGTCATCCTGCTTAAAACGTTTACGATTAAAGAAAAAAATAGCCTTAACCCCGCTACATCGCCTACAGCGCCTGGAATTCGCCTCAAGATTCATGAACTGGACATCACAATGGAGGCAGGTAATATTTACGGATGGAAAACGGCTTTGTGTGAACGGTCCAGATGAGTTCTCCTACTATCATGATTATATAGGAAGGACCCTATGTACCTGTCACGCCATCACTTCCGAATAGGTTCCGTTATTGTATGAGGAGTCATATCATATCATGGAACTATCGACTTGGTCATTCTACGAGGTTACCAAACCAGTTCATCTTATAAACAGCTCTATGAAGAGGAAATCCCTATGATAAATGACTTGTACGGAGGCGATCCTTGGATATTGCAACATGATCTTGCCCCAATTCATACAGCGAGGGTGGTTAAATCGCTTATTGAGGAGAAAAATGTGGCTTTGTTAGACTGGGTGCCCATCTCCCCTGGCATTACACATTTGGGGGTGGCTTGTTCGGGAGGTTTACAGTAGTATGGTAAACAATACGACTCTAAAGAAGAGTTAATTCATGGAATTAAGACAGCTTGGTCTAAAATACCGATATCTGTGCTGCATTCTTTATACGATTACCTGCCTCGAAGGCTTTATGAAATTATAAATAAAAATGGCGAAAATACACACTATTAAATTACAAAAAAATGCTCCTTCGATTCGAAAGCGATTGCTTTCGAAATGGCTAACGTGGTATCATGTAACTCGAAAACGAAAAACTTTTATTCGAAAGTAATAGAACTTTCGTCTTTCGAGTATATGAAACGAAATTCCCCTATCATGTAATTCGACAACGTACGAAGATTTGGTCGATCGTATCGAAAATTCTTTCGAAAGATAGGGTACTCTCGAGAAACGAAAGTTTATGTGTTTCGTTCCGAAGGAAGAGGTTTTCAAACGAGTGGAGTTCTTTGAAAACGCTTCTTAAGACAAAAGAGTACTATTTTTTTTGCAAGATAATGCGTTTGTATAAATATTTTATTAAGACGAATTCAATCAACTTGTGTAGTGTAATGTTGTATAGCGGCTACACCATATTATCATCCTACCTTCATCAAATAGAAATATATGTACATTTATTTTGTTGAAAACATTTAAAAAGTGTGTGCGCAAACATTAAAAAATGTGGTTCCAAATAAAAACGACTGTAAAATGTGGTTAAATTAAAAATAATAAAGAAACTTGGGATGAGACAGTGAGGAAACCAACAATACGTTTTATTTGTTAAAACACACATATGTACATATGTACATAATAATTATTTAATGTAATAATGGCGTATTTTCGTTTTGAACAGCTGAACCGAGCTTTAACAGTCGAAAGTCTCGACTTAATTCCTCCCTCGCGCATGTGGCATTGGAATACGTCTCTCTTCGGCAGATGATCAAAATGGAAGTTTCAGCGGAAATTGGACTTCCTACAATGTGAAAATGTTAGGTCATTGCAAGATCGCTTTTTTAAATAAATCAATACCTGCCAAGTTCGACATCAAATCCTCCTTCTTTGATGACTGCATATAAATTTACTAACTCTAATTGCAGAATTTTTAACTTTTAAATTTGTACGAGTGACAATATATGACTGACACTTTTAAGTTCCTGACATTTCAAATTCAAATCTGGCCAACTAGATTATTCTATTAATTCTAGTACTTTTTGGGAAATTTCCATCGCATATGAGGCACCACTATTTACTCGAAACGAATGAGTTACGTGATACGAAATTGCTTTCGAATCGAATACGAAAGTGCCAGGACTTTCGTTTTCGTTTCGAGTTACATGATAGGCCCCCAGGTTTTTCGTATTTATCCTCTTTCATACTTTTCTGAAATATTTTTCAGCGAAAACATTATGTAAAACGGTAAAATCGTCCCTGAACCTAAGCAATTGTCGCACTGGAAATTGACTCTTTGAATTAAATCAATTACTGTAATTTAAGGAAAATGTCCTGTGGGGATTCAGTCCATTCATTTTGTTTGTGATATTTAATACTTCCAAAAATAACATTTCTTGAACTGGTAAGGTTTTATTTTACCGCTTCATGGAAGGAAATATGAGTGAACCTAAGCATTTGTCGCGCAGTGTATATGAAATCTGCGAAATTTTATTTGAGACAAAGAACACATCAAGATTTCCATGAAATCTTAAAATCCCTCTTTACGAATTCCCTATGCTTTAAACAAAAAAAAAATCTCGTGACTTTTCCTCTCCCTTATATCCATGATCCTTGGTTGGTCTTCTCAAGAAGATATTATGATAATCTGCCACAAAATGATTATGGTACAAGCACGACGACCAAACGTCATGTTTCATACTTTAGAGAATATTGCGTACTACCAAGAAAAACGTCAAACGAACGAAATAGCATCATCAAACAGACTTTACAAAGAGATCGACCTTTCCACTCCAGAGGATTGACATTTTCAAACAAAAAAAAAAGAGAACGTTCTCTGACGAATTCTACGTGAAACTTATTTTGTATTATTAATAAATCGAGATCGAGACTTGTCATACTCCCCAGACAGTTCATACAAATTCAACAGAATTAATGTTCGTTTGCTTATCATATCACACACATAATACATATGCAAGAATATTGTGGACAAAATTTATCTCTATATTATTTTCTCTCTTCTCTCTCTCTGTAATTTCAGATAAAATATGCGCAGAAAAAGGATACGGGTGCTTATGAATGTCAGATATCCACCACACCGCCCAAAGGTGTTGTCATCTATCTAATGGTTGTCGGTAAGGACATCTTTTTTTATTACTCAATTTCTATACACTATACACATAGCAGCAGGATAATAAAAGAACTCTTGTGACCAGACAAAAGAGAAAATTTCCGATAATCCCTATCGCTATCGGATTCGTGGGCGGCTATTGTTGTGGCTTTGAAAAGTTTTGAATAAACGAGATAGATGGTTGCTGAAAGAAAATTCAAGTGAAATTGAATCAGATGTCGATCGGAGATACTTAATTCATAAGTATTTGTTAAGTCATGAAAAGATGTGTTAATTAATACAAAAAACAATGATGGTTCGAATTTCAACTATGATGTGCAACTCTCCAGGTGCCTCCACGTGGCACTTCGTACCTTCAGGCAATGGCAAGTTAGAGATGTACATAGGTTTAAACATGTACCTAGCAGCTGGTTCCAATAGGGTAACGTTTCCGTAACATGATACTTTAACAATAATACAGAAATGTTGAATTAGAAGCTTTGGAAAATCAGGAGATGTGGGTGTATTGCTCTCGTAGCCAGTGGCGGATTTACACAATTGCCGCTAGTAGGCTGTTGACATTTTGCCGCCCCTACCAAGCTCTACGAGGGGGTGTCAAGCCCTGGCCAAAAAAATATCACTATCTTTCAGTTTGAACGGGGCGCAGGATCAATAATACGGAAACATCTACAAAAATGTACGAGTATTTTACAAATTTGATTACACAAATATTTCTTTAAAAATATGGCTATAAATCCGAGTCACTAACGACCTCGGGATCCTTGAAAAATGAAATTTTTCGACAAAGTACATCAATCGAATTAAAAAACAAGAAATTAAAAGGCCAAAATTTGTTTGATCCGTCAGTAACAACTTCTTTTCGAGTTAACTTCCGTCAAATTTTGAACAGCTGATCAGAATATTCATCCGGTTATCCAAGGTCGCCCCAAACAACCTTGACAGTCAAAATAGTTAGGCAGAAAACATAAGTAAACTTCGGATAGAAATGTGGTTTAAAATAAGCAAAAATTAGTTTGTGATGTGGTGTGAAACAAACGCATGCACCAGTAAAACTTTGCAAAAAATCGGGTACTTGGGATGAAATTGCAATTTATACGAAATTTACTATTTTCTCACCAAAGAATCGAGGAATTTTTTAAAATAAATATTTGTTCAAGATCCTCTTGTCCCATAATCTGAAAGGTTGCGAACGAATTATGTTGCAAACGTAGCAAATGAATATCGGTTTCGGCAGAGCCAATACCAATTTTCTGAACCGAATTTCGGGACAAAACCACTTCACCAAGGATATAAATATTTTGCTTGCACAAAATGGCTGCCCGAAACAAATATACAAATTATATATTTGTAAAATATTTATTTTAAACTTGCTTAATAATATGTTCACAGTGGTTGAAAACCAATTGATTTCGCCGTTCGTTTTCAGAATTCACCGAAAATTGTTCACAGTGCACTATTCGTGATTTCATATGACAACCAACATTATTATTTTGCCTATAAATCGTTCTAAGTTAAAAAAAAAATGCGCTGGTAACTTTAAACTGACCGTCCAAATAAGATTTTGGGAAAATTACGAAAAGTGGCAATACACCAAACTGAGCAATTTTTTTCGGGAGTCAGTTAAAATATCGGAGTGAGCCGAAATGTGCTGAATAGGGAAATCAAGTTTGGGACCTGGGTTTTTACACATTTTCAATGAAAAAATACATTTTTGAATGTTGGCCCAAATCACGTGTTTTCGGGCACTCTGAACCTATTATTAGCCACCTATTTTACAAGCTTTTGTAAATTTTTAGACTTGAGTTCAACATTCCATATTTCTTTCATTTTGACGCATTTTTGCTGCTGATTTTGATTTTTTTTATTGAGTCGAGTACAGGACAGTACAGCTCACCTTCCATACAAATTTTACAAACATGTTGACAAGAACAACTCCAACTGCAATGACAAAACTTGAAATCAGGATTTTAAACTACAATTTCATATACATTTCTATCAACGTCACTTTTAAAATACAGTTTTAAATTTCATGTTCATTGTTTGATCCAGTCACAAGATAATGCAGGGAACAAATGCTTAAGGCGATACCCTATTGTGAAACGGCCTTACCAAATATTATAGATTTGCTATTTTTCCGGTTTGGATAAAGTCATTCGAATGAAAATTTGCAGACATATTCCTCATGTCATTTCATAAGAGCCCTCATCAAAATTTTCATATTTTCAGACCTAAGAGGGGCTACACACGCACAAATTGAAATTTCACAAAATAACTGTTGTTTACTTTTTCTTACCAAATGTAAGCAGACTTAGGCCCATTCTCTCGTAGATCTTATAGAATGGTTAGTTTTATCGCCCAGAGAAGGCACACACAATATTCAAAAAGCTTCTCCATTATATTGAATTGATTTTTTGTTAATTTTGCATAGTTATGTTATCTTTTGCTTATTTACGCTGTTGGATGAAAGTGCGCAATGATTTTCTCAATCTAAGATGATGGCTTAAACAAGCAAAATATGGCGTAGCTATGCAAAATAAACAAAAATTCCATTCAATACAATGGAAAAGCTTTCTATATATGATGTGTGTCTTCTCTACGCGATAAGACTAATCAGCCGACAGGTACTGAATGAGAGCTATCAGAAACCCGGCCTTAGTATTTAACGTGTATCAGCTCATATTAACTTTGTATAAAGTTTCATATCGGTACCCCCATAACTGTTTAGAAAAACCGAGGTGATATCGTAATTTAGTTAGTTAAGCTAACTTCAAACGCCCAAAACTTCGTTACCGTTACTTTAAACTGGAAAAAAGTAACAGATATAAATCCAATCAAAGGACTCGATGAGTGCGAGTCTTTTGATTTGATTATCCATACGCCCATCTCCGATAAGAAATAAAAAAGTTACCTCTTCGGAACGTTGCCCTACCAACTTCTAAGGTATTCGTGCCGAAGACTGTTACCATTCTACACATTCCTACCAAATTCTAAGTGAACTGGCGGACAGACAGACGGACGGACCAAATCGATTTCATAAGGGTTTTTCGAAAAAAAATTATAAAAACCCATACAAAAGAGATTTGTTGCGAATTTTAGCCTGGAAGCAAATTATAAGAGGCGTTTTCGCTTTTCGTCTTTAATAATAAATCGTTTCGTTGTTTGAAGCTATGAGATAACGGTGACAAGTAGTTCTTCACTTATGCGTCTCACTGAGGTACAAACACGTGAAGTGTGAGAATAAGTGGTATATTCCATGGCATTGAAATTTGTTATTTTCTCCAAATTTGCCGCCCCTGTAAAATCTGCCGCCCTTGGCTCCAGCCTACTCAGCCTACTGGTAAATCCGCCACTGCTCGTAGCTATAGCTCGTCAGAAAATTAATTACTCTCTATTCGTTACAGAGTAAGGTAAAGTAATCCTAAATAATAATTGATGCAACAGTCCAACACTAGAAGTAAGCCGTAACACTCCATTTACAATTTACATGATTCTGCATGCTGCTCCCATAATAACCCATTTCCCCGGCTGCAGACTAGACTATAACGTTAATGATGCCCACAGCTGCATAAATCCGCCCAACAGAGCAAATAGATCTGACTGAACAGCAGGAAGAGTATTTTCACGTATGACAGGGGACCTTTGATCCCTTGAAATCGCCCAGCAAGGATGGAATTTTTCCGGAATTCCAGCAAAGAGGGCAAGAGGAGCTGATCATGGATAGCATCTATAGAAGTAGCTTTGCTTTGGGATATATCCCAACAGCCTACGACCCTAAGCCGGTTCCCTTCGATAACTCCGACTACAAGACGGCGTGTGCAGGCATACACACACAAGACGTTCGTAAAGCTACTCAAAGCCTCACAAATAATCGTGTACTTGGCACCAAACCTCCAGCCATATCTCCTGATGAAGAACAATTACCGAGAGCTACCCGCACCACCTTAGCTCAGCTCCGATCCGGTTGGTGCCCGCGACTAAATTCTTATTTATCGCGTATAAATAATGAAGTTGCAAACACCTGCCCAGCCTGCGGAACCAGTCCACACGATGTAGACCACATTTTCGATTGTCCAGCTGCTCCCACGCAACTTACACCACTTGCGTTATGGTTACAACCAATCGAAGCAGCTTTCTTTCTAAACCTCGACCTCGAGGATGGAATGCCCACCATCTTCGAATAAATATGATGCAACTAATTAAACGTTTCCTGTTCTGTGCCGCTAATACAACAACAACAACAACAACAACAACAACAACCCTAAGCCGTATCGTCCCATCAGCCTTACATCTTTCCTCATGGAAACTATGGAAAATTTACTGGATGCTCATATTAGGAGTACACTAAAGACGCGGCCGCTGCACCCAAAGCAATATGCCTATAATCAACCGGAAGTCATTTTCTCCGACAAGGAGTGGTCCGTCGGGCCTTTTGGAACGACGTTGACACCCTGATTCAGACCATTCCAGATACCGAATTGGTGTTCTTGGGAGGAGATCTAAATGGCCATGTGGGTGAATCAAATTATGATTACGAGGATTGCCATGGTGGAAAGGGTAGCCCTTCAACGGTCAGAAATGACGAAGGTGAAGCTATTCTGACCATGTGCAGATCGCACGGTTTGGTCATCCTAAATACATGGTTTGTGAAAAACGAGAGACACCTGATCACCTACAGTAGTGGACACGGAGATAGGAAACATGAAACGCAGATCGATTACCACCTCTGCTTCGATTTTATGAGAAGGTGGGTAAAAGACTGCAAGGTGATCTTGGGTGAATCAGTAGTTAGCCAACATCGTTTGCTCCTGTCAGAATTTATTTTGAAAGTAGGAGGAGCAAGAAATAGAAGAACTCCCAAGCCTGTCGAAAAAATCAAGTGGCACAATCTCACAAACGACAACTTTGAACCTGTAGTAACTCCATTCATTAATAAAATGACGGAGTGGTTTCAAAACAACACCAACTGCACCGAGCACAGTCCAACACAAATGTGGAAAAATTTCGCTGAAATGTCAGTAGATGAGGCGGAAAAGGCACTTGGGAGTTTCGAAAGGTCCACTCCACACGAAGAAAGAAACATGGTGGTGGAACACCGAAACTAAGGAAGCAGTGCAAGCCAAATCGAACGCATTTAAGGCATGGACGAAATGTGAGTCAAGCAGTGAAACCGAACGGGTTCAACTTCGCGAAAATTATATGCAATGCCGGAAAAACGTAAAGCGCTTGGTAGCTCAAGCAAAGGCGAAGGCAGCTGAGAAATTCTACCACGAATTAGAAACTCAGACTGCGACCGAAGGACCGTCTTTGCGCGAGAGACCTAAGCACGACGCCAGGATATTTAGGGTCGCAGCCCAAAGGAGAAGGAACGCTCGGGAAATACAGGCGCCGAAGTACGTGGAGGACTCGCAAGGAATGTTGCTGATTGACGATACGGCGATTTGTAGCAGGATGCGAGAGTATTTTGACGAACTTCTAAATGAAGAATTTCCTCGAGCAGCTTTTCGAGATGTTGAGCCGAATACCACAAATATTGAAGATATCTCAGAGGAAGAGGTGATGGAGGCAATGCATCAGATGAAACGCGGAAAGGCAGTCGGACCGGACAAAATCCCCGCGGAATTTTGGTTGAAAATGGAAAATGTCGGGCTTAGTTGGCTCACAGTTCTCTTCAACAAAATCAAAGGCGGGCAACCGATGCCTGATGCTTTCAGGGAAAGTTTTCTTCTTCCTTTCTATAAGAACAAGGGAGACTCACGCAAACTCAACAACTATAGGGCTATAAAGTTAACACCTCATACACTGAAGATCTACGAGCGAGTTGTCTGCAACCGATTGAGAAAGATTGTGCGGTTGAATGACAATCAATGCGGCTTTGTTGAAGGTCGATCTACAGTCGATGCGATTCAGTGCATTCGTACTGCGATGGAAAAGTATAGAGCAGCACGAAAGGACTTGCACTTTGTGTTCATCGATTTGGAAAAGGCATTCGATAGAGTACCTCGTGATCTGATATGGTTGGCCTTGAGAGCACTTAATGTCCCTGAGGCGTACGTCAGGATGATACGAGACATGTATGATGGAGCTACGACTAAGGTTAGATGCACAGCCGGTGAATCAGAAGAATTTCCGGTGAATGTCGGATTACACCAGGGCAGTGTATTGAGTCCGTTGCTCTTCAACATCATCATGTGCTACTTATTAACACGTATATCCGACGGCCTAGAAATATCTCTTCTTTTTGCCGATGATATAGTCCTCAGTAGCCCAAACATCGTTGCCTTGCAAGCTGCACTTACAAAATGGTGTGACATTCTGGAGGAGCATGGACTGAGGGTAAGTATAACAAAGACTGAGTTCTTATGCTGCCCATTCTCAGACCCAGATGCACCGATACCAGATATGTACGTCAAAGGAGAGCAGCTTAAGTCTTGTACCAAGTTCAAGTACCTTGGCTCGATGGTGAACAACGGAGCTACATGCGGTGATGACATCAAACATCGCACAAAGGTTGGGTGGATGAGGTGGCGAGAAAACTCTGGAGTTTTCTGCGATAAGAAAATGCCACTGAAGCTAAAGGGCAAGTTGTACAAAACGGTTGTACGTCCCGCACTCATGTATGGATCAGAATGCTGGACCATGTATGAAGGTTACGCGAAACAAATGACAGCGACTGAAATGAAAATGTTACGCATGTCAGCTGGTGTAACGAAAAGGGACCACATCAAGAGTAGCTACATCCGAGGCAGCTTGTCCATAGAACAACCAATCACCGAAAAGCTCGAAGACCGACAAATGGATTGGTATTGCCATGTTCAACGGCGTCCGCCTGAGAACCCCGCAAAGAAAGCGATATCAATGGAAGTTCCCCTTGATGGACCCAAGGCCAGAGGCAGACCGAAGAACACCTGGATGTGTCAAATGAAAAAGCAACAACAACGCATTGGTCTCGGCGATGACACGATCCAAGATAGAGCTGCCTGTAGAAATATGCTGAGATATTATCGCCAAAACGGGCGATGTGCCTACACCGCGGGTCGAGCAACGCGAAGCCATGGAGCGGTATAAAGAACGAGGCAAGGAAGAAGAAGAGTGGTCCGTCGGGCATGACTCCCACACATATTGCACCCCACCACAGTTGACCTTGCATTTGATGAGCAAAAAAGGATAATGTTCTTACTAGTAAACGCCATTATAGCCGCAGCTTCACCGAAATATGCCGAATATTGGTGGCCTAAGATAAAGCAGGAAATTATTGTTGTTCCATTTATGTCTCGTCGATTTCTTCTATTTCAGTAGATTCTGAAAACGCTCAGGAATTTGGATCAGTTTACCAAAGAAACACAAAGAGCGTGTGCTCTAAATACTGAACAAGCTCTCACGCTTACGCGAATTATTGCAATCAAAAATCTGCCTGAGGAGTCAAGTACAGAGTGTGTTGTGAATGCATTTCAACAAAGTGCTTGTGGATTTTAAAAATCGGAAAAGGTTTCGAAATTTGGTTAAGGCTGTAATCGGTAGTTGGATACGCAGAGTATATTCATCATCATCAATGTCTCACGTCGTGCTCTGTGGCCGTGATCGTTCGGTCGCCACTCTGTGAAATAGACACCCATAGAGAAACGAGTTTCCAAACTCGGCACGACTCGTCGCAAGTTTATTATTCAAAAGAAGATGATAAGAAATATTCTTATCGTAGAATAATAAACTAACAATGCGACTAGGAAGTGGTATGGCTGACAACCGTATCACACTCCGAATTCAGTTGTCTTTGTAACGTTGATGACTACACACGGTAGTCATCAACGCACCATGCTCCACTAGGAGTTACGGTAATGAAGAGAGAAGGTGGCACGATAGCCCGACGTCGGGCCTTGGCCGCCTGAATCGTTGACCTCCAATTGTCGCGGTTACGTGACCTTGTCCTTCAATTTCGGAAACCCAGCAGCTGGTGGGCGTCTTCTCAACTACGGAGTTCTCCCAGCGAGCTCTCGGTCGTCCACGCAACCTCGCTCCGTCAATTCGTTGGGCGTTCATCACTTTCTTTGGCATGCGATTATCGTCCATCCGTTGTACATGCCACGCCCATTGCAAACGTTGAAGCTTCACGATTTTCGATACTTCCAGGCACAATTGATACAACTCATGGTTGTACCGGAAACGTCATTGGTCTCGCTCGCGAACGGCCCCGAAAATTCGCCGAAGGACCTTTCGTTCGAATCGGAGGCTTGGGTGAGGGTCCATGTTTCGCAGCCATAACATAGCACGGGTCGGATAATCGTTTTGTACACGCGGAGCTTCGTGTTCCTGTGCGCAAGATTTTAATTAATTATAGGGAGGACCGAGAAATAGGTTTTATTGGCTAGTTGTATCCGTCGCTTAATTTCGTCGGTTTCATTGGCGTCGTTTCATAAGCTACAACCCAGATAGTTGAAGTTGTCTACATACTCGATATTAAGGTCCCCCACTGTGATGCTTGAATTTGCTGGCGTCCTTGTTTTCGATTGCATCATGGCCTTTGTTTTGCTTTCGTTGATATGTAGTTCAACTTCCTTTGCGGCGTTATTGAGGTTATGCAGGAGGCTTTCTGCATCACCAAATCTTCGAGACATGATGTTGATGTCGTCGGCGTATGCTACTAATTGAGTCGACTTGATGAGTAGCGTTCCACTGCTGTCCATATTCATGGCCCCAATTACATACTCCAAAGCAAGGTTGAAGAGCGTCGGCGCCAGCCCGTCGTCCTGCTTGAGTCCAGTACGAGTTTCAAATAGGTCAGTGAGTCGGTTCTGGACTCTGACCTGCGAGACGGTATTAGTCATCGTCTTCCTTGTGAGTCGCACTAACTTTGCCGGTATACCAAAATTCAGCACAATGTTGTATGGCAAGACTCACCTCTACTCTTGGGGTAGAACGGGACGGCCTGGTTCGGCTAGCTGCTCAAGAGCTGGCTCGGCGGGGGATGTTGAGGGTGCATTGAGCAGCTCTTCAAAATGCGAGGCCCATCGTTTGTTGACGCTTTCGATGTCGCTGATGATGTTACCATCCTTGTCCTTACATAGGCTTGTCCTGGGTTGATATCCGTTATTGACATTATTTATAAGTTTGTACGCCTATCTAATCTTTGGTTTATTTGCTGTAACTGCTCGTCAAAATGTTCGCGTTTCTTACGTCTAATTAACATATTAGATACTCGCCGAAGTTCGTTGTATCTTTCTTTCTTCACTCGGGATGCACGTTGTGTGTATTGGCGATAGGCTTCATTTTTCGCTTCAATCGAGGCTCTGCATTCGTCGTCGAACCAGTCTGCTCGTCTACGCCGGCCTTTGTAGCCCACGACCTCTTCTGTGACTCCTTTGATGCTGTCTTTGAGCTCCTCATGGATGCCTAAATTATTGATGTTATCAAGCATGGGCGACAGTTTTTCTTCAAGTGCTGTAGTATACGCAGCCGCCGTGGCATCATCAATCAAATTGTCAACCTCGAATATCTTGGCAGGGTTGATTCTCGTTTAGTGCACCGAAGAGATTCTGAACCTGTAGGTTGTCTTCACCAAATAGTGATCGGAGTCGCAGTTGGCTTCTCGATAGGATCGAACATCTAAGACATTAGAAGCCCATCTCGTGCTGATCAGTACGTGGTCGATCTGGTTCACGGTGTATTCATCTGGAGACTTCCAGGTCTGCTTATGGATTCGTCGATGAGGGAAGCATGTAAAGCTTATGACCAGGTTTCTGCCGCTCGCGAAGTCGATAAGTCGCTGACCGTTGTTGTTGTTTTCGTAGGCTATGACCTCCAGTAGTTCCCCTATGGCAGCTTTCGTTTCCGACTTTGGCGTTAAAGTCTCCTAGCAGCAGCTTGACGTCGTTTGATGGAAGTGAGTCGAAGAGTGTTTCGTCTTTAATCTCGTCTTCTTTTACTTCTGTAGGGACATGCGCATTAATGAGCCAGAGATTAGCGAAACGGGTCTTAATGCGGATCGCACATATAGCCGCTCGTTGATGAGTTGAAGCCGAAAACGTGGTCCTTGAGCTGCTTACTCACGATGAAAGCTACTCCAAACTCCCTGTTGCCTTCCTCTTTACCACTCGTAAAAATAGTGTGCGATTTGAGGTCGTTAATCTCACTTTTGAGCCATTTAGTTTTCTGGATTGCAACTATGCTCAGCTTGTATTGTTCTACCTGATCCAGGAGGGCCCTTAAGGCCCCCGGACTATTCAGGGAGCGTACATTCCAGGATTCGTTGTTCGTTTGCGGGGTCGTTGTTGTTTTGTATCCGTCCAATCCGAGGCTTTTGTTTCAGGTTTCTTGACTAAGTTTTTCTTAGGATGAGTTTTCGGCACATCGCTAGACCATGATAGGGTTTAATCGTTGAGTAAAGGCCATCATGGGCATGCCTCGAAGATGCTGCTTTAGTGGTTGAATTAAATGTTTTCTGTCACCTATCAAGTGAAGTAACCTGAGACGCTGCAGATGTTAATACAGCACTCAGGCGCAGCGGTGCTTCTTACAAATGTCGCATCAGATAATTTGTCTTAGCCGTTAGAGGTTTTACCCACTACCGTTACCAGGGGGCGCCCGCGCGGAGGACACATGGAGAAGTCTTTTGCCCCCCATTCGTATTTTAATGTATTTTAATTAAACCGAACAATCGAGACAAATTACAAATGGAAATCCGAAAATTTGATATGGTAATTCGTCCCATTTGAGGTGTGATCTAAGAACGCGCGCGCGTTCTAAGATCACACCTCAAATGGGGAATGGAGACTTTCTTTAGGCTATTGTAGATGGTAAATGATAGATGTTAAATGGCAGATGATAAATGGTAGGTGGTTAATGGTAGACGGATGGTAGCTTGTAAATGGTTGATGACAGATGGTAAATGGTAGATTGTAAATTGCAAATGGTGGGTGGTAAATAGCAAATAGTAGATGGTAAATTGTAGATAATAAATGGTAGGTGCTTTAGACTATTGTAATTGAATAGTCCTACTATGCAATAAAAAAAAATCACCGTCGTGGACTGATATATATGCTAATCAACGGCAAACTCTTTGAAGTAACACAGAACAACAGCAGATAATGTGCAGGCGATTAAATATGCAATCGGTTTTAACAATAAGCCAACCAAGTTTTCCGCGAATATTCGTTCGGATGAGGACTTGTCTCGACGATGTTAAAGTAAAGTTAATATGTTTAGAACGATATATGCAATGGACTCGAATATTTTGTTTGTGCTAATCAAAAAATAAGTTAGTATCGATTTACGTCCCTCCTAGTGCCATTTACCATCTACCATTTAACACCTTCCATCTACCATCAACAATTTACAGTCTTTCATCAACCATTTACCATCTACCAGCCATCTACCATTTTTTACTACCATCCATCTGCCATTTACCATCATATTTCGGGTGTTTGCACAGCAACAAAAATGCCGGGTATTCGAGCAAGAAAATCCGATAGGATAAAAAAGAAAAATTATTTCGGAGTAAACATGCTCAAAATAATACAGCCATCCGGGGTTTTATTAGAAAAGAATCCGAAACGGACGAAACCTCTAAATTAAAACCTTTTTCGGACACATTGCAAAGAATATCCCATTTGGTATTGAGTATTACACCTATCGGATCAATTCCGTAACATGTTCAATCAAGTTATTGTGCTGGGGCTAATTTCATCCGATTTTATTATTTCGTTTATCCACCGATCGGAGTGAATTTGGTGGTAGCGCAAAGCCACATGCTGTATAAATTACAAACTCCATCAGTTAGTCTGGTTGGCTTAGTAGGTAGGGCGTTCGTCTACAAATTATAAGGTCCCTGGATCGAATCCCACTGTAGGTAGGTACATGATGCATTATGCATTTTAGAGCGTAAAGAGGTAAATGATTACCTATAGAGGGGTTGTACAAATCTCATTTATACGTTACATGTTCCATCCCTGTGATTTTTATTTTTTTTTTTATTCCAAAAATATCGAGAATCACTCCTTTTGGTGTTAATGAAAGTATTCTTTTGAGTTCAAATTATTACACCAAAAGGATAAAATCATTACATTCGTTCGGAGTCTTTAGCAATACCTTGCTTCGAGTTTTATGCCAATATTATCCGATTCGGATGGACACTATTCGACACCGTAGTGAAAATCACTCCGATTTTTTTGCTGTGTGGGGATTTTATGATTGGGGATTTTGTATATGGGTATAATGATTATGGGGATTTTGAATATGGGGATTTTGATTTTGGGGATTTTTCTACGTTTGGGGATTTTGTGATTGGGGATTTCGTATGGTTCCCATTTCATCAACGTGATTGGGAATTTAATTTGAAATGGAAATCTATGTTTTCTACGTTAGGTTTTATAGAATTGCTGTCCCTTGCCAATATCTTTTATGAAAATGCATGGTTTTTACGTGGAAATTCGTTGTAAAATAAATTTGTCAACATGATTTTAAAATTTCTCAATTTTAAATGAAAAGTCGTCAATTTTGACATTGAGTTTTGTCAACGTGATTTGGAAATTCGTAATCATGTCCTTGAAATTCGTCAATTTTTCAGGAATTTCGAGGAATTTGATATGGAAATTCGTTAGTTGGAAAGGGAAATTCGTCACCATTATTTGGAAATTCGTCATTTTGTAATGGAGAGTTGTTAATGTGATTTGGAAATTCATCATGTAATGGAAATTCGTCAACAAGATTATTGCTGAATATAAACTTTTGAAAAATTTTAGATTCCCATTAAACACAGGTTCTGAAAGCGAACGATAGAATTTTTTTGCGAGTTACAATTTTCTTTCTTACGTTTATGTTTTCTTCGTTAGAATTTATACAGTTGCTGTCCTTTGCCAGTAGCACTTAAAACTCCGCCCACGAGTTTGTCATTAATTTATTAATATTTCACTCTTTTACTGGAACACGAATTTCAGCATTCTTCTAGTTTTCCTTGTATGAAGTGCTAAACAAACTGCCGCCACAAAACTGTTGCGCCCCGGGCGGCCGCCGCGCCGGGCTTGCCCCTCCCTAGAGCGGGCGCTGCTTGTTCAGTCGTGTAAATATAGTCTTAGTTGCTTCTCTCTTTTTATTTGTTCGAATTTCTTTGTTTTTCTTTGGCGGGCGGGACGCTCCCGCGTCCCTAGATATTATACAAATTATTTATATGAATTAGTCCTTGTAGGGGATGTGGCGAAGGAGATGGTGTGCTTTTAGTTCGAATAGTAATCCGACATAGTTGATGTATTGCATAGCGGTGTCTTTCGAATATTTCCCCATTTTGATAAAATAAAATAATAAGACACAACTTCAATGTTTTGCGCTGACCTAAACAGGACCTCTTTCAGACCTACGTGTTTATTTTCTAATTGTACCACTAATTGACCCTTACCGTACTTACTAGTTCCAAAAAATTTATTTATGAGAATACTTATATAGCTAACAAACAATTTGATCAGTTATTTACTCAGAAATCCTGAAACCTGTTCATTCATATCCGTATCATGACGCAAACATGTTTGTTAAATAAAATTAATTATATTAATTAATAACATCCACTTGCATGGAAACAGCATCATTGCCATAATTAATTTATTTCGATTTTACCCCTAGTTTAAATGTTCTATCAAATACACACTCTCATCCTTTTCAGCAATGGCGATTCATTAAAAACTGAGGCAGGCAATCAAAAATTACTTTACGATTATGCATGACTTGATGCCTCTTTATAAAACTCAAATATTCAAAATTAAAACAAATTACATACCTTCAAAAACACTCTCTTTCCCCGGATAAAATGTTGTCCGAGTCCATTGAATTTATTCGCCGAATCGCCGCTTTGTTTCGTCGTTTCTCTCTCTCTCTCTCTCTCTCTTTGAATCCTAATAGCCATTCAGTTCAAATCCTTGTAATATTTATGAAAGTGAGTTTTGATTTACACAAAGAGTAAACTTGGAAATTCCTGCAACATTTCAAAATGTGAATTTACCTAAATATGTTGCGTCCATTCACGGAAATATTGATAATCGTGTAGGATACCGCAGCACGTACTTATTCAATGAAAAGCCGATTTATGTGTGCTTATGGCTTTTCGAAATTCGCCTTTGTGGAGAGCTTTCGTATCCTCTCAATTTCAATTAGGTACATTACAATCTCAAATGGGCATAGAATGCATACCACAGGAAGTGGATTAGTATAGTTGTTTTAGTAACTTCTAGTTGTAATTTGTGTTCACACTGGCACTTTTCCAATGATGGGATCTGAAAGCAGTTTCGGAAAGTGAAAAGTTTGATTCAAGGGTTGAAGGAAAATATTAAAATAAATTTATTGAAAATAAAAGCCGAATGAAGAGGAATAAGGAACTGGGGATGACTTTGATATTAGACGGCAATGCCTCTCACGATGGGCTTAGCCCTTAGCTGGTTAGTGTCAGACACTGAAACACTTAACTAGTTGACATTTTCCAGCTTCTATTTAATAGCATTTTACGTCTTTTAAACAATTCCTTTGCGTAAGCATTCAAGGCTCGAACCTGTTCCCTAGTCGATAAAGAAAAAGAAATTTCAAAGTTCCCTCCATCTAATCTCACTCACCATGCACTTAGATCCCTCGAGTATGCTGGACGCAGGACGTAGCACACAACACGTGCTTCCAATCTTCCAAATCTCTACTTGCAGGACAAGCAGATCTATGAGAGGGATTGAATCAACGAAGGCTACAATTCAACGACTGATGTCCGGTGATGAGGAAACCTAGGTTAAAGTCTAAGTCCAGATTTCCTCTGGTTTGACGATCATTCTTCACACACTCGTAAGTAACCATACCCTTGACGGACTGGTCCGTCGATAGAATTCAGTCTTCTAGGAGGTCCTTAATTTCAAGCTTGGACTTTCCTGACTGACGATCCGTCAAGCCTCAATCCGAGACCTCTACGTTTAATACACATTGTAACGCTAGACAACAACTTAGCATCATGACTCCTGTACGGCCTCGCATGCGCCACTCTGTGCTTTCTGCATCTCCTGCCGGGCAACTCGTCCTACAGACACGACAATTCCGCTTAACGGAGACAACAACTCGTCCCCAAATGATTCGGCAATCGACGGTTCGTCCAACGGACTCGACAACTGAACAGGTGTTTGGACACTCAACGGACTCGAAAACTTCTTAGACACTCGACTGTTCGTCCTTGCCACTGGCTCAACGAAAACTCGTAACTCGAAAACTCGCCTCTGATGACCACGTGGCTACATTAACTGCTCGACCCCTTGAGCACTCGTCCTTGCCGCGGACTCGATTACTGCCACGGAATTAACATGGACTTTATGATGGGGCAACTTGACTTACCGCTGGCCACTGTGGAAGAGAGACAAGAAAGAAAGGACCCATCTATGTCTTCCATCGCCTTTTATACTTTCCATCGTGGCGCCGCCAACCGGCAAGCATTATATCTGAGATTATGGCAATACTTGCTCTTAAGCAGCATTGTAACAGTCTTCTCGGTTGACGCTTCTACCCCCACCTGAGAACCCCACTAATATATCCTGCTCGTGCCCAGTAATGAGACTCCCTTTTGCTCAATCTCACAACGAGAGCTACCCTCCACAAGAATGAGGAGATCATCCGAGTACGCACAACACTTACACAGAAAACCCAATACCGCTATGACCTGCTATGAATCCCTAAGGACATCCACGGCACGCAAATCATGAATAAAGGAGGCTCTGTCTAATAAATAACTTCTCCAGAGCTAATTTCTGGACAGCCAACTGCTTCGATCTGGTGCAGGATTGCATTCCACAACAAGTTTACTACGGGTTTACCGTCAGGGGAATTTCTAGGCTTTACGCCTTTATCTCCCGGTCCTTCGAATGTTTTGGACTTTCGGCGTTTTATTGACAAGGTCTTATCCAGTGAATGCACTCACCTTCAGAAACCCCAACCCCGGAGCTGCAATACCAGTTCGATGTCTTGCTTAACAACCTCGAGGCCAACATCTTGATGGGCAAGGATTATAGTTCTTTGGGCAAACCCATCCCCGAGGTACACTATTCGTTATAGACTTCTCTATGGCAGGTGTGATTATCCTTCGGCCCCCTATTGTTTAAGCCTCACATAGAACATTCAGATATGCATATCCCAGGTTCGTTGGACCTGTGACAACTCCTCTGCTTAAAGCAGACTCGTAGCGCAGCTTTTCACATCCAGATGGCCCCTTCAGTTTACTAGTCTGCAATGCGATTCGGGCCGTTCGTCAATCCACAAACTAGTTATATGTAGGCGCGTAGACATTTTCCACCAAGGACATTCTCCCTAACTAGCCCCTTCGAGGCTCGGGTAATGCGATGCCGCCAGCTCCGAAGCTCACATGATTTCCTTATGGTGACACCTCCCCACCAAGGAACCACCACAATTGTATACTCGGCCTGTATATATGACTAACCTTCCGTAAGCTATGGGAAAGTCAGTCATGCCAAGACCTGCCCGTACATGACCTGGGAGCACGGGAGCGTCAATGAAGCCTGAATGGTTTTTATACATATCCACCCCATGGCGTATCAACCATAAAAGGGGCCTTCCTACGCTGCTCAGGTACGTGGTATCGCAACTCACCAAAAATCGGTGTCCCACTACACAGTCGCGCGGTGTCGCAAGAACCACCCTGTGGGGTACATTCCATAACAGGTGGTCAAATGTACCCTTGAAATCTATAAATGAGACGACCTTGGCACTGCTGTCAGATACCGTCTTTTTGACAAAAAGCCAGAGGTAGATCTTCCAGCTCTAAAACCATGCAGTCTGTCTGACAATTGATCTCCATGACGATTTGGTCTGTCCGAATCTTGTCAGTGCCTTTCAGCAGTATAACTAATCCAGCACTACCGTTCTCAATCAATAGACAGTAGACAGCTGATATAGTCTGGAATGACCTACCAAATGAGCTTACACAATATGACCGGCTTCTCAGCTCTGCTATACTGCTGTCAATTTACCAAGCTGTCGAGTTGTGGAATTGATTTCACTTTACGAAAACTGCCACTCAGCTACAGTAAAGAAGCTCCAGCAGTTCTGAAGTGGCTTCTCTCCACGTGCTTGTAGTATTGGCATTGACTACAATGACACATACTTCACAGCGGGAGCTTTTCGGCATACATTCTTTGTACGCAATTCCTCAAGAATTGCCGGTGGAACCCTCGACGAAACGTACTCCTACTTAGGCGCTGAAAATGCAAGCTGCATCATGGTGCACCTTAGCTTAGTTAAAAGCGATTGCGCAAACGATAGACTTTTCGTTTTTTCGCGATCAGTTCCCTTGTTCACCAGCGGACGCATCTGGGTTCCACGTGAGGGTTGCTCCCATTTATTGACTTCCACCATTCGCACAAAGAAAGTTTTTCAAAGGACTCGTTTTTCCGAAATTCATAGCCAGCCCAACAAGTAGATTCTGTTCGCCAACGGGGAGCGGTATTTCGATAGTCACCTGCTCTCGTCTACCAACAACTTAGAGGCGAAAACTCGCATATCCGATGGGAGTCCACAAACACGGTCACAGACCGCATAAGGCTCTTTGAAGTATTGTAATGAAGGCACCGCTTTACCTAAGGATTGGATCACCCCAGAGGCGCGATGACAGTTCAACTGACATATCAAAAAAGTTGTCGAGTCGAGTAACATTTCACATGTTCGTTCGAAGGCCAATATTAAAACCACATTTGACACCACATCTGGGCCTTCCCTGATAGGTCGCCTCACCATCCTCAAACCCTTTTTGGCGATTTCAGGTTTCACAACTCCTTTGAGATTGTTCTCCAAAATCTCAGTAAATTTTCATCTTCTGATAACAATAAACGTCCTTAATCTCTACTTGGCAAATACGTATATGTCACCTATGTGGACATCATACCCGCATTCTTAAAATTTGTTGTTCGCCACAAACTTTAGGCATTCTGTTTCAGAAGGCACTCAATGCACCCTTACTGCTACCGTAGGAGCCACCTCCAGTACAACGGCATGAACAACCAAGGACGGAGCCACTAAGTTACCCTTGCTCCTCACTACTATACACACCACGTGTCTAAAGGTTTTCTAATCGACCTACTGGTCCACTTTATCAAAAAAAAGGTTCCGGTCTGTTGCACAGGACTAAAGAAACACGATGCAACAGAGAGGGCAATTCAACCGACTTCTCAAATATCGGTACCGGTTTTTTTTTGAGGAGGTGGGGCACTATTCGGAAGATATGTACATACATATATGCAGTTATGCTGGATTTTTACCGGCTAAAACCTGACCCCGCGATACCCCTTCTTACCACCTATACTTACTTTCCAAGGGCAGCTTCGGCTAATTAGGCATAATGCCGAGTTGCCTAAACCGGTGAAGCATACTTTAGAATGAATGTAACAGGCTTGGCCGACAACAATCTCAATCATAACCCTTTGTGGTTTTTTTTTGAGCTTATGATATTGTTTCCTACTCTGATATTTAGAGAATTTCTGAGCTTACTGATGAGATCAGCCTCCGTTTTTTGCTCAGGAAGTTCGAGGACAACCCTTATCAGCCATAGGTTTATAGTTGTAATCGTTGGCGTTGACTTCGACGCACTCCAGTTTCTTTGCTACCGGCAAAGTCTACCACAGTCACACCTTTCGGCATGGGCACTCCTTTCCGGGCCAAAGCACTGACCCCTGTTGAACCTTTGCTGTGTATCTCTACTCCGTAGGTCCATCGCTGGTAAAACACGATTGGAAAGGTTGCTCCTGATTATAGCTGCAAGATAGTCTGAAACATCCATTTTATGTAAAGCGGCATGAATGGAGGTCCAGTTTGCGGAATTGAAAGCGCTCTTGACATCGAGCGTCGCCATAGAACCTCATGCGACATTTAGAAGTGATTCTCTAGCCAAATAGGCAACCAATTAAATTGCATCTACCGTAGACCGCGCCCGTCTAAAACCGTACTGTCGGGCTGAAAAGCTCCCTTTTTCTGCCACTACCGGTAACAGCCTGTTACAAATTATTCTCTCAAACGGTTGTCCCAAGGTGACGAGCAGAAAGAGAAAGCTGGGTTCTCTGGTTTCCGAAGAAGTACCAACTTTGGCCGTTTCCATGCTATTGGAAAGGTGCCTTCGGCCAAGCAAGTCTTCAACAAACTTCTTCGGGACAGCCCGGATTGCAGTCTTCAACATCTTATTAGGGAACCCCGTGTGTACCTGAAGCTTTTCCCTGCTCTAATTTTGAAGCAGCTTGCCAAAGTTCCTCGTCTGCTATAGCAGGAATGTGAATTATATGCTCTGACGAACCTTTTTCCACGGCCATCGCAGCTGATGTTGAGGGTACAGTGGTGGTTCTTGTTTTTCGTCTTCATCGCCACCTCATACGCCATTCCACACGGGTTTGTAACGGTGTCTTCGCAGAGTTTTCTGAAAGAATTTTGCTAGTTTTTATTAGTAGCGAGTTCCAGTAATTGTCGACGGTTTTGAGACTCTAGATCCTATACTACATCATGGTAGTTTCTTTGAGTTGCCCGGCTGACATGCGCCTTCAGGTAACTCCGCCGGAGACCCAATTTCCTCTGACCGACAGTAGTTTTTATTTCTTTGACTTAATGCTTTCTTCTGAGGCATGGATGGAGGCCATCATCCGCCTTTTGCTCAGCTATGTTCCTCAGAACCTTCGATTGAACCACTTTGAAGCAGGACTTCGTTGAAGAGTACTTCGTCATATCTCTTTGCAGACCATCTAACGGCACGTGTTTGGCTCTTTGGTCGATATGCCCTGTTTGTTAAACTGAACAAAGTTGCTTGCTGATGTGTGGAGAACTTACTGACGCCAACGCACTGGTGGCAAATGTGAGGTCAATAATGGATCCCACATTTCCCCTTCTAGAGGTATTACTATACCCTGAGTTCATTTGAACAACATCTAACTATGAAAACGCGTCATGAAGTACCCCCCTTCGCTTTTTTGTCTTCCGGGTACCCCATTCTGTGGCCGACTCGTTAAAGTCCGCCGCAATTACCAAAGGGCTTTTCGTGTTTGCGTCGTGCACTCGCACGTCCCGGAATTGTTCGAAGTCAACGTCATTCCATCCTAGTGGAGGGTAACAGTTCTTATATTGATCACAGATAATTGCGACGTCGATAGCTTTCCCCTTCACAGTTGGCTGCCGAAGATCCTGTTTTGCTTGGAATAGAGGTAAGGTTCAGCTGCAAGAACCGCATATAAGGATTTGATTTAGTGCTTCCCGAGACAGAGGACACTCCTGACTCCTATCGTTTGGTGGTTGCGGCCCCCTTTATGCTTCCTGACAACAATATTCAATTGGGACCGATATCACAGGCCGCCACTTCGTGACCAGCTTTCCCACATTTAATACACATTCTTGCCTATGGTGCTTGCTTCCGAACAGTGTCCAAATGCGAAACACTTAGGAACCAATGAAGGTCTTAAGAGACAGTTTATCCAAATAACCTTCAGTTTTCCCCCTTCCCAGACTTGGTTGGAATGCTGATGACTGCGATCTATGTGCCACCGTACGCCCTCCTCAGTAGCTTCACTACCTCAATCTGGAGATTCACCTCCAGTCGCTCTCAAAACGCCGCACATGTGTCTCCTGGCGGAAAGTTTAAACGCCAGTAGGATTCATTCCTAAAAAGTCGGTTATCATGGATTTGTGTCATTAGTTGTTTGCCTTTGAACTCGTTACTTTTGCCCTAGCTTTGTCCTAATGCTAGGGTTCGTAGCTAGGACGCGACCGTCTTGTTTTAAAGCTCCCTTTACGCTTCCATCGCTGGCTTTTCCTTCAGAGGTTGTGTCTTTTTTCTCTAATGAGTTTAGGATGGAGCAATCTCATCCACATCCCGCCTGCATATTGCCGAAACTCTTGGTGCTTACATTCTTCTTCATTTTTGGATTTTTCTCCCGCATTTGGTCTGGACTCCACGAAGTCCATGAGTTCGATTTTCGACTATCAACTTACCCAAGTTGTTGAACATATCCATTTCGACCGCCGCGCCGCCCTCTCTTTGTTTTAACAACCTTTTGCCAGAACTGACACAATCTGTTGCAGGGGAGACCTTTGAAGCTTTCAGCTTCTCCAGAAAGTGACATCTCCTGATAGAGTGCGCACTATTTCATCTACCTAACCGCAGCCTTAGGCTCTCCTCACACGAATAGATCTCATTATGCTAAGTCTCCGTCAACCAAACACTTAGTGACTCGGAGACCACAAGACTTAATTGTGTATTCGAATACCAACGGAGGCTGGATACTGGGGCCTATTTACTGTCGGGCACTAGTGTAAGATGACCACCAATTGAAAGTCCTCATTAACTCAACAAATTTATGAATATAAAAAATCAAGAATATTCTAAACACTTACAACTCTTCTGCCATTCTTTATAAAAACTAAACAATTTCTCCTTTTTGTCTTCCACTTAGAACCCAACACAACCGTTCTGGGCGGCCCCGATTTATATATCAATGTCGGATCTACAATTAATCTAACATGTGTCCTGCAGCAATCTCCGGTTCCGCCCGAATCGATACAGTGGACCCATAATAATCAGGAAATTAATTACGACTCGCCGCGGGGTGGTGTATCCGTAATTACGGAAAAGGGCGAAACGACGACATCGTACCTGCTTATTCAACGTGCAACGCCCACTGATTCCGGCAAGTATAGTTGCATACCGTCAAATGCAAATACCGTCACAGTGACTGTGCACATATTGAAAGGTAAGTGGAGGAAGGATATTCGTCCTTCGTTATATTCGTATTGAATTTTATGTAAAGTTTTAAATTGATAATTTCCTAAATCTAAACTCTGTCCTTAATCCTTTTCAATTCGCAGGTGAACATCCAGCCGCCATGCATCATAGTGGTGAAAATAAACAGAACATTGTAAATTGTAAATGTGATTCGTTAATTTTATTGTCTACCATTCTATCTATTTTTATATGTAAATTTTACAAAGAATAAAGAACAAATCCGATTTGCCCTCGATTGTGATGTAAAAATGTTGAAAATCTGCTTGTTTTCTTTCAATTTCTGCTTAAACTGACAATTTCCAACTGATTTAAAGAAAAGCCACAATAACGTTACGAAAAATAGTTGACCTCTCACCTCACATTGGACTCTCCATGTTGTTCGTTTCGCGTTCGCGAGTTCGATCGCGGTCGCGATCACGTTTCAAAAACCGTAAACCGCCAAACGACTGTGTCATATTTTCCATAAGATTTGGCGAAGAACTGCGTGATTTTGATTTCGATTTGTCTCTGGATTGAAAGGGAAGTTTGAAATTCAAATTGGATTTTGATGATTTTTCAGATTTGGAAAGTTTTTCGGATTTTGATGATTTCAGCGAGTTGGATGATTTTGAAGATTTCGACGATTTGGTGTCGCTGCCTTTGCTACTGCCACGTACCGGTTTACTCATTACCCAAAATTTGGCGGCGAATGTTATTTCAAGGAGGAATGCTTCGCGTATGGTAATCTGTAAGTAATGAGAATAGAGAAAAGTTAAAATTATTTTAGCCTTTTTTCAATTAGTTAGAAATGTAGAAGAAAGAGCACGATAAAATGGCAATTAAATGCAGAATGAGACTCGAAATTTGCGTACATTGGAATTGGGGGCATTTATATAATTTTAGGGTTAGAAAAATTCGATGTGAATCGTCTTTGAATATTATGTATATATGTATATCCTTGTACTTTAAACTAATTAAGGATGTAAAGTGATTCAATTGTATAATTGATCACGGATAGCGAATGCTTTAGCTTAAAGAGAGTCAAATAAGAGGTTCCCTCCAATATAGCCTAGATTAAGCTGACCATACGCACAGCATTTTGCTGTACAGTACAGCATTTTGACCTGTCGTACAGCATTGGGAAATGTACAGCAAAATGTACAGCATTCCCCATGACACACAACGAAACCTAATACACTAAATAAGAAGCTCCTCGGTGAGAGTTTTGATCAGTCTTTTCTGCCTTTAAGGTGTAAAGTTTGACTTCTGCATCCCGTACGATCGATAATTAGCGAGATAATTGCACTTTTGTGTTTGACAATCGTTCATTTTCGATAACACGGGATATTTCGCGATCTTTCCGCAATTTTGCACACTTGTAGAGCAACTTGGAGCTTACATTTCTCGGAAGTTTCGGCTGCCCCCCTCGCAATTTTCTCTTTCTAATTGAAAAATGCCCATAACTCAACAATTCCTAACTTGTAAAGCACCGAGCTGTTTATATTACGTGAAAATTTCAAAGCTCTAGCTGTCAAGGTTCAGAAGTCATAGCCATCGAAAGATGCGATTCATTATCCATAACTCGAGAGCTGATCAATTTCTAAAATTTGGCACACTTGTAGAGCTGCTTGACGTACAATTCCTCCAAGTTTCAGGGTCCTACCTATCAGTACTGGGAAGTTACAGCGCTGCCCAAATCGCACTTTTCTGTTTTCTAATCAAAAATTGTCTATAAGGGTATGTACTATGTTCACCGAGTGACAAACTTGCATTTATGTCTCCCATGAAAAATTTGCCGTGGAGACTAGCCTTTTATCCACAAAATTCAAGATAAATATGCACTCGCAGACTGATAGATTGCCGATTACACTTTTTTCCTATGAAATGAAGTGCAACTGCATTGTTTTCGCTGGCGAAATGCCAACAACCGGTGTGGAGACTTTCGTGCGTGAAGTGAGTACCACCAAGGGAATTCGATTTCACGACCATCAAAAACTTTTCCAGTATTTTAAAATGTTAGTACATACTCTAACTTGGAATTCTTGAGTGCAATTTTGAAATTTTGCTGACTTGTATGTAGAGTACTGCGCTGTCTACAGTTAGTGACCATTTCAAGGCTCTAGCTTCCAAGGTTCAATATTACAGCTGTCAAAAGATGCGATTTTAATTTATCGCAAAACTGTACTCCATAAAATTCCCCTATCAACATCTATAGGAAAAAGCATGATAAAGAAAGGACCCTGCAAGGGTTTTTAGATAAAGATTTGATGATTAGATATGCCCCTTGAGTCCGTTAAAATGGCTTTAAGGGCCTAGGGATTATAGCATCACTAATGTAACCATGGAGGAATGCATATTCTCTTCCAAAAATATCGCAAGTAGGATACGGCACTCTTCCACCGCTCTGGAGGGTCACCTCAGACTTCTCTCCATAGCTACATTGAAAATGTGCCTTGAAGGCTATCACCATAGCTGAAGAATTCTCTGCCCAATGAGGTATCCCAGCAAACAATTTCTATCGTCCGCGATACGAATTCAATTCGCCTGATAGAAAACATTTCTCGAATTTCATATCGTTTTCGGATTAAAGGCGTCACTCCCTTCGTGAAGGAATAGTGACCGATATTAATTCGCCAGGATGATAATTTGGCGATAATAAACTAATACCTACATAGAAAAATTGAAAAAAAATTTTTTTTTTTTATTTTTCCCTTTTTTCTAATTTTTTTCTTCTATTTTATCCTTAACTTTTTTTACCTTGTTTTAACTTTACCTTTTTACAATTTGCTTCTACTGGGAATCGAACCGGGCACCTATCGTTCTGTAGTCCTACGTCCTACACCTGAGCTATCTAAGATTACAAATTATGGGAATAAATTAGTCGTTTTATTTTTTGGCAATTTCATCATTCTCTCGTTGTGAGGGATTACTATTTTATCATCCTTGCAATAATAAGACGATATTTCGTTAATAGGAGTCGCATTCCTGACATATTGATGACAATAAAATGATTTTTCGTCGGGGAGACAAGTCTACGATAAATTTTTCATTTGAATAATATCGCTTTCGAATCATTTTTGTGATTTTTCGAAAAAATCGATAAAATTGTTTGCTGGGATCAGTTTATCAGTCTATCTAGTAAGTATAGGTACTTTGCGGGCATCATGAAAAACCAGATGCCGGATCACTGAAAATCTAAAATTTCTGAAAGCCAGTAGTGGCGTCATACAAAATAAACTTCACTTAATGTATCACGAGTCGACTTGTTGTATCTATAGGACGCATTGTAAGTGAAACACATGCTGGTCAGCTGAGGGAAATGCCATTAATCAATATGGCTTGCATATGGGAAATACAATGTTTCAATCCTCCTCAAAAATGATTCGTACGCTTGTGAAATTCTTCTTACTTTATATCTAAACGCAAGGCTGATTCTTTACGTATTCATGTTGTTGGCGTGTACCAGCACATCAGCGTTATGCGCTGTAACATGTTTACCGCCATACCACACTTTTGCAGACAACAAATATTTTTAATGTAGCTTGAAATATTTGTTGTTTGCAAAAATGTCAACATGTTTCCATTGAGGCTATTCCTCCTTATTTTTCCAACTTTTAATAATAATTTTGACGTGGGATTGATGATCCAGCGGATAAGTGAACGATATGGTTGTGAGAAAAATCCTACAAAAACTGCACACCAGATAAGACGATGTAGTGTTGTTCAAGTTCAAGCCGCTCATGTATCACTGTATTACCAAATATGCTTAGTGAATCTGTGATCTGTTCTGGTAGTAGCTGGTTGGTTGGTTGGTTGGTTGGTAAAAGTGGTGGCCATGGGCGAGACTTGCCCAGAGCCCAATTAGCACGATAAGCGCCGTTTTGAGACCACAGACATCCGTTAACTACTTATAGGATGAGGGTTACAGGCGTAGATGCACCAAAGCGTCCTTTACATGAGTCGAGTAAACGGTAGAGTAAATCGGGAATGTTTTCCACTGTCAAACTTCAAATTCATACAATTTTTCGTTTGGCATTGGAAAAATTCCACTCTACTCCACCATGCACTCGACTCATGTAAACAGGGCTTTAGAGCCATTTAGAGAGGTTAAGGAAGTGAAGCAGCTCGCCGATTTTTGCCTCCGACGCCTCCTCTAGGCTGCCAAAAAACGGACAACCCAGCGCACGGTAACGAGATCTGGCGAGACCTGGGCATTCACATAGGAAATGAAAAAGAGTTTCTCTTTCATTTGTATTATCGCAGCTGCGACAGTGCGAGTTGTGGGGTATACGCAGCCTTGCTGCATGGTCTCCTATTGGCCAATGTCCAGTAATTACCGCTGTAACTCTAGCAATATCTTTTCGCGGTCTGGTCAAGATCTCGGATGTTTTTTCCGGTCATACGATGGCCATAGTTTCCTTGATATTACGCAAGTTTTAAGGCTCCGCCAATTAAGATTAGCAACTGCGAGATAATAAGAGGAGATTTTACTTTTGACTGCTGCCAACGGAATGTTCACGTGCTCCGCATGAGAGCTTTGTAGAGTTGCCCTTATTCTGGCCAATTCATCTGCAGCTTCATTTCCTTGTATGTTACTGTGTCCCGGCACCCAAAGTAGGGTGACTGTGTGTCTTTCTCCAAGATTGTTCAACGTTTCTCTACAGGTCTTAACGAGCTTGGAGGATGATCAGTGCCATGATAGCTGCCTGACTATCGGAACAGATGGCTATGTTTTTGTTATGTTGTATATTTCCGAGTTCGTGGCAAGCTTTCATGATTGCAAACAATTCAGCCTGGAAAATGCTGGCGTGATTAGGCAGACGGTAGGATTCTGAGATATTGAGTATGCCGCAGAAAACTCCTGCACCCACACCACAATTCATTTTTGATCCATATGTAAAAAAGGAGAAATCGTATTCTCCTGTTAGCACACTCGCTGTCCACTGGCTTCTGGTGGGAAATCTTACATGGAAGTTCTTCCCGAAACTTAGTGTAGTTATAGAATAGTCCGTAGTAGCGTCGATTGTATGTTGTGGCAGTTGGTTAATAATATCAGAGTGGCCATATGGCTTGGCAATCCAGTGACCAGACTCTTTAAGCCTGATCGCACCACAAGCCGCTAGTTCTTTGATAAAAAGGTTGATCGGTAGAAGATGCAGAATTACATTCAAAGCATCCCTCGGACATGTTCGCATTCCCCCTGTAATGCTAAGACATGCTGATCTTTGCACCCTGCCTAAATTCGTTACATTGTACTCTTTACTGAGGGCTGGCCACCAGACCAGTGCCCCATATGTTAAGATAGGACGTACAATTGCTGTGTAGATCCATAATATCACATTTGGTTTGGTGCCCCATCTTTTGTGTAAGATTCTTTTGCAGGCGTAGAAGGCTACGCAGGCCTTTTTAACACGCTCCTCTATGTTTAGTTTCCAGCTAAGCTGTGGCCCAGTTGTGGACCAGTCTAAGTGCTCGTTCCATGATTTGACTGATCACGGAGAGGCACATACCTGACACTAGTATCGCTACGTCATCCGCATACGCCACCACATTTATGCCCTCTTCATCAAGTTTAGTTAAAATTTTGTTGATTACCATTAACCACAATAATGGAGAGATCACCCCCCCCCCTGAGGTGTACCCCTGTGAACGAATTTAGTCAGATTGCTGCTTCCCAGGTTCGCGTGGATTACCCTAGTTCTCAGCAAAGTGACTATCCACTTACTGAACTCCGGCTCAACTCCTGAGTCACTAAGGGCATCGTGTATGGATTCTATACGAACATTGTTGAAAGCTCCCTCTATGTCGAGGAAAGCGCATAACGTGTATTGTTTATATTGAATGCTGTACTCTATATTTCGCACTACCTCATGGAGGGCCGTTTCTGTCGATCGGCCCCTGACGTATGCATGCTGCGACCTTGAGAGCGCCGAGTTGTCCAGCCCTTGCCGGATATGGAGGTCGACAGTACACGGTCGAAAATCTTGGACTATTTTCTAAACCAAACCAAGGAATAGAATCATATTTAATACTACGTGGTATTAAAAAGTAATACTTGGAATATAATAGGCTGATTTTTAATATTTCATGGCATTGTTTCTAATACATTTACAATATAAAAGTGATTGTAGTATGGATAGTGTTAAAATCAATCTTTTCAACGTTAAAAATAATTCTCGCCAGTAATAGATTGTATTCCTAAGGCCAGAATTCAAAATTCATTCCCACCAAAGTATTAAAATGCAATTTTTGTTGGTTTACATTTTAATAAAATTGTATTAAAAATGAAACTGCTTTGGTGTAAACGTAACTCTCATCAAGGCATCCATGTGCTGTCATGCTAAGTGTGTCGCGTGTAATTGATTCTAAAAAAATGTGAAAATAGAGGTGAACCAAATTGTGAAATTTGTGAAGATTGTGCTTGACGAATCTTCATCATCAGTAACTGGAAATGTGGAAATGATATTACCTTTTGCAGTAAGTGAAGTAATTTAAAAATTAACAAATCGTGTAGACGTAGAATTTATGTTAAAATTTTTGTGAACAATTCAAACTGTTAATGTTGTTGTTGTTTTCAATTTAGTAGTCGATGCTTTCCCGGAATTGATAAAAATACCGATTTCAAAATTAAGGACTGCGACGGGGCACATATCCGATATTACTATACATATTACCCCACCAAGCACGAACAAATTTCGTTGGCGAAGGCAATCGTCAAGCTGTTTCCTTCGTACACGACGACTCCGGAGGAATCGTAAGTTAGGATTTTACATTAACAAGTGCTCCTAGTTTATATTTTTTAATTTAAACCTGATTTTTTGAAAATAGGAAATATTCTACAACCCTGCAAAAAACACGGGATACATTGCAGCCAGGTTAAAAAAAACTTCAACGCAAAGCGGATAAGAATAGAAGGCGATTCCAAGGTCATTCCCGAAAATTCACCAATTGTATCGCATAACGTAATCAGCAATAGATTTTGGATTTTTTCAAAAATTGTGTCGTTTGTGAACAGCGAAATGTGCTTGAAGATAAGCTGAAAAAAACATTGGATCTTAGAAAAGTCATGTGCTTGGAACCAATTGATACCAAAACGACATTTCCTTTCTTCTTTTATGAGCCGGCTTATATAATGTAAATGGTAATTTATACGTTTTAGTGGAGCCTTTAAATTAATGAATTTAAATAATAAACTACAAAATTTGGATTTTCTCGATTATCTTGTGTTGTTTTCATTTCTAATATAGGTTTCACTACAGGTTACAGAAAGTGCACATTTAATGTAATACTGGGTGTAGTAAACTGCATTCATTGCCAATATTAAAAAGTAATATTTTTTTGGTTTAAATTATAATCAAATTTGGTTAAAATTTAGTATTTAATTTGGCATACTTTCTAACCCAATTCGTATTAGAATGTATTCCTTAAAGTAATTCATTTTAACACTACTAGTATTACATTATTTAACACTCAATAGTATTAGATTGCAAGTCGGAATAGGGAATAGATCTAGTTTTAATACTTATGAAGTGTTAAAAATTAATATTATTTTGGTGTTGTCATATATGTAACACAAAAAATGTTAAAATTTAGTCCAAGATTTTCTACCGTGTACGTTCCAATGTTTTTAATACGACGGATGATAAACTAATAGGGCTGAAATCCTTCGCGGTTTCATGCCCTCGTTTGCCTACCTTCGGGATGAAAACTACTCGAACCCGTCGCCATGAAAGGGGTACGTAGTTGAGGATCAGTGAACTTCTGAAAAGTGGTACTAGCATTGGAACTATGAGATCCTGCATTTTCTGTATCATGATCGGAAGAATGCCATCTGGCCCCGGTGATTTGAATGGGGAGAAGCTATTAATAGCCCAGCAGACCTTCTCCTCAGTAATGGCAGAGTCTATGCAGACACTCGATCCAATGTCAGCATTATACAATGTTGGTCCAGGCGTGCAAGAGCTTTTGCACCCAGGGAAGTGCGTGTTCAGTAGTATTTCAAGAGACTCACTCGTAGATTCCGTCCAGGTTCCATCTTCTCTATTTATTAATGACGGACATGAATGCCCCTTTGATAGGACCTTGCTGATTCTTGCTGAATCCTTCACATGATCCAGGGATTGGCAGAACTCATCCCAGGCTTGAGCTTTCGCAGTTCTGATGGCTTTCTTATAAAATTTCAAGCAGTCCTTATATGGTTGCCAGAATTTGTGTTTGTTGCAGATATTGAAAATGTCGCGGGTAAGCTTCCTGAGCTTGGTTAGGTCCTCGTTCCACCAGGGAGGAAGAGTTTTCTTACTACGCTTCATCGGGCATGAGCCCTTGAACGCCGCTTCCATAGCCTTCTCAATTTTTCCAACTCTCATGTCCACTTCCTTCATGGAGTGGTAGTGCTAGTAGCACTATCCAAAAACCTCTTGAAGAAATCCAAATATGGCTGAGGATTTGCCAGAAAATCAAATTCCGCAAGCATGTGTACAGCATTGAGTCTTTGGGATTCTGGTCACCTTAGCCTAGCTCGACATATTTTATTCAAAAAAGTTTAATAACGGAAACAATATAAAAGGAAAGCTTCAATGTGCTAGGGTAACTTGACGTTATACAAGGGTGAAAATCCTACAAAATGAGATATTTTGCGTTTTGTGTTTTTTGAAGAAATCGCGGATTTTGACATTTAAAGCAAAACTGTCCACAAATGACTTCTTAATGAATTTATTTAAATTTATTAGACCCTATACCCATAAGATGGTATAGGGTATATTGTTTTTGTTACGCCGATATTATGTAACACCTCAAAGGAGCCACCGGAGGCATGGGCGTAGCCAGGGGGGGCAGGGAGGGGCGGTCGCCCCCCCCCCCTGGTCGATGAAGATGGTAAGAAAAATCCTTATAGATGTAGTAAAAATATCGCTGAACTATACAACATTTTCAAAAAATTTCTGATGCTGGCGCAGCGATGCTTTCTTTGCCACTCCAAGTCCCGCCGGAGAAGCAATGATCGGGACAGTTTGCAGTCAGGAGGTACATGCTAATAGATGACAGCGAACTCTTATCTGACGGAGGCTGCGTACCAGCACACACATTTCACTTGTGAGTGTGCTTCTGTGGCTGCGTGGATCCCATATTTCCTGTTTCATTTCATGGCTTCTGAGCTGGAGTACACAATTTCAACCATTAGGCCCCTTCGGGAAGTTAGTGGAATTCAACTTATTTTCATCTGAAAGGGTGACAAATGGTATACAGCTTTGCTTTGTTAGCCCTGGAAGGTCATGCTTCGTCGAATCGACTACGCATCATCAAATTTATCCCATTTTTCGTGAAAATTCTCATTATTTGGAGCTAAGTTTTCGTACAGCACTTACCGTGCCGATTTACTTGCCGGGTACCTTGCGGCTAGCCGAAGTAAGCAGGGTAAGTTGGATTTTTGGAAATTGCCGTCGTCGAAACGACGAAGGATGAACTTTGTGTAACTTTTAGAACTCCAGTATCTCTTATGGCTGGTTGTCGATTCGACGATAAGTCTGTGGCCTTGGCCATACAACTAGCTCGTAACAAATATGTTTATTTTTGAAATGTGGAACCAATTTTTTCAAAAATTATGGAAAAAAAATTTACTAGGACAAAACTAGGACAAATCAGGAAAATGTCTCAAAATTCTTCCTCATTTTAGGAAGATTGCATTTCGAACTCATAAAAATCGATGTTTTTCCATTCTAAATAAACTAACGATTGAAAATCTGTCCAATTTTATAATTATTTTGAGAAAGGGTGATTTGTATGGGGCGTCAAAGTTGAGCGAATCGACGAAGCATGACCTTTCCGTACTAAAAATAAGCATGACCTTCCATGGTTAAGGACCTTGTAAAGAAACGGGTCTCATATTTCAGTGTCTTTCAAGTTCTTCTTTTTCTTCTCAGTACCGTATAGCCCCTTGTGGGGCCATGGTGCGTTAACTTAGCCGTTTATAGGCAATTTCGAGTCAATGTTACATTGCATATCATTTCGGAGTGTATATAATGTTGTAAGCACTATATATTTCCATTCACATGTGCGGAAATTTTGGACCACGCCGAGATTCGATCTCCGGATCTCTAGATTACTAGCATCGTAGAGTGCGACTCAACCAAGTGAGCCACAGAGCGGGTCTTTCAAGTTATTAAATCAAAATTTATTTTCTAATCATACCAGCAAAAAAAAATGTAGCCACTGTTAATACTTTGATAAATTTAGAGGAAATCTTATTAAAACCGTTAACCATATGTCAATCAATAAAGGATTTATAAATATTCTGACGATGCTATTTTGCTAAGATGAAAGTGACAGACGAAAGAAACTGATTTCGCAAGTGGAATATGCAGTCCGAGATGCAAAAAATGCACTGAAAATAGACAAACTACGCTCTAAAAGGCAGATATGTAATCAGAATGCAGAAGAAAATCATTCTCATCTCCATTTTAAAAATTTGACTCTAAAATTAGCAAAAAAAAAAAGAAATAACATGCGTGGCAGTCCACCATTAAACTAGGGCCGCAGATGTGTGAGTGAAATTCAATTTCCAAGATCTAAACTGCTGTTTTGTTGAGGTGTTGAGATCAACAGCACGCCCAGCAATGTTATTTATCGCCATAAATGGATACTTGTTTACAATCTGAGCGATATCATGTCCGTCACGTAGGTCGTGAGTTCGAAAAACACCATAAAATGAATTCATTCACGGTGAGTCTGGAACCCATGACCCTGTGCATCAATCCAACCACAAGCCAGGTTACTCTAAAATTGGCTAACAATATTTCTGCGACCGGAAATTTCTACTCCTAAGAATATCATGATTTTGAAAAAATTTTGGGCTTGCCCCCCCCCCTGACCGAAATCCTGGCTACGCCCATGACCGGAGGTATAGCAAAGTATATAGCGTGTCCCGCATTGGGTGGTCAATACTGTAAGGGTTGATAGCGCAATTTGTTTCAGGAAGAAAATTAACAATACAATCGGAAATTTTTTTACCGTTACCTTGTTATCGCTCTTTTTGTGAAAGTCAGCGAAAATCAATGCAATGCAATATAAAAAGTGATATACCGTTGGAAAGCCAACATATTGAAGCTACTTTTATCAACTATGCAGAGTTGTACGTATAAAGCACCGTTATGAAATTACTGCTTAAATTTTCGATGAAAAATCTATTTTAAAATTTCTATTAAGTTTGAGTAACTGTATCTTGGAAGTCGCGATAATGTTGGCAACAGGCAAAACTTCTGTTTTTGTGAAATTTTATGTAGTTTCTGAAACTGAAATCAAATCTTGCATTAAGTCATCAGGAGGGCAAATTATGATTTTGCATGACAAGTCACGATTTTCGATGACTTTCACAAAAAGAGCGATAACAAGGTAACGGTAAAAAAATTCCGATTGTATTGCTAATTTTCTTTGAGACAAATTGCGCTATCAACCCTTACAGTATTGACCACCCAATGCGGGACACCCTGTATATAAATGATCAGGGTCGGTCCCTGAATCGAATAAGCCGCATGTCTGTCTGTCCGTGTGTCTGCCTGTTAGCAGGATAACTCCTGAAATAATGAAACTAGCGTTTTGAAATTTTGGTCAAATGTTTGTTATGCTAAAATCTTGGACGGTATTGAAAATAGGCCAAATCGGACCACGGGTTCCCCTACCTTGCATACAAACTACCCCTCCTTGATATTTTAATTAGGCCGTAACTTTCGGTAGAATATCGCTATCAACTTGAAATATTGACCAATATCTCATCCTGACATATACTTTGAGTTGATGGAAAGAGGAGTAGGTCCTACTACCCCTACCCCTACTTCCCCACAAAGTTATATTCAGCCATATATTTTGATAGAATGTCACGAAAAACTTCAAATTAGTATCAAATGGTAGCCGTTGGATGCTAAAGATGCTCAGGATCAAAGAAAACGGAGCTGTCGTAGTTGATTTGGAACGATAGTTTTTGTAATTTTATTTTCCGGTCAGGGCTTAGATTTTCTGTAGCTGCTTTTTATAATCCCAGTCTTTTTAGCTGGCAAGCATACTGAAAAATTGTAAACATCATTTGTTTTGTCCTTAGGACACGCCACTAAAAACCGGGCTTCCGTGCTTAAGATCTTAGTAAAATGCTTGGACTTTCACCAGGACTCAAGCAGCTGCGCCTTGATATCCAATTTCTTAAACCATTTGGTTATGACAAGTATTGTCTTCTTCTTCTATTGGAAGTTCACGGTCAGGATCCTCAAAAAATATACTGCTAGGGTCAACCATTCCATATGGAAGACTATGTGGAGTACCACATTCGATAAACAAAAAATTACATGGATGTAATTCTTGTCCATGGACCTGCACAAATTTGGGCTATAATGCAGCCAGCAGTTCATTTCCATATTCATATCCTAGCAAAGTCAATCCAATCTATATACTTTTCAAGATCCCATGAGCTATGATAGGTCAAAAGAAGTCTCGAAATATACGTTTAACAGTGGAACATGTTTGTATCGAACTACATATATAAATGATTTATTTTATAACGAGATCGAACTCTAATCGCTCTAATAGCATATTGAGTGCATACCCTATACCCATGTACAGAGCTAGACGGCACGCTGCTACTATCCTAGATTAAGGTGACCAGACTCCAGAAGGTCCAATGCTGTACACATTGCGGAATTCGACTTTCATCATACTATTTCTCCCCCCCCCCCTTCACGCCGATTTGGAGAAAGCATAATATGTCAAGAGGTGCTCTGTGGTCGTGATCGTGCTGTTCCACGAATTAGGGCGAAACAAGAGGCTACCACTATGATGCATGCCATAAAACGACCACATATTCCATTCCTTTCTTTTCATAAGTGATATCTTCATATCATATCAGAATTGATGAAGAATAGTAGCCGATATTCTGAGAAATGCGTGGCGAAGCTTGGAAAAGCAAGCAAGTTCTTTTGATACTTAACAGGATCTATAAAAGCGCCCTAAACTTCACAATGTCCTAGTTGATAAAACATCATCAGAATGTGAAGTACTACAAATGTATTTTTTTAACATGCAAAGCTATAAGCAACTAGGGTGTAGCGTAGCCCAGATCTCGGAGGCAGGTAGTGGTAAAGCAGCCCTCTTCGTACCTACTTATTTAAGAGCTTCGTTTTGTTTATTGCAATAGATAAACTGATACCTCGTTGGAGTCCGAGGAGAACCTCCAGAGGAAGGGTGACTTATCTGGTTGCGATGTTTTTGGAGGAAAGTATGCATTCCTTCATGGTGATACCAGTGCTCTTGGCTCTATCTTTTTGGATTTTATGGACATATTGTGGAAAAAAAAGTTATCTAAAAACCCTTGTAGAGTCGTTTAGTAATTTAGTATGCATTTCCGAATAGAGGTAGAAGAATCGGATAGAGTACACTGATTTTTCCATTGTTTTGTGAAAAATTAACAATTTTTATTGCACAGCACGGCTGTAACTTCTAAACCTTGTCAGCTAAACAGGCTTGCAACTTTTATGGTCAGTGTGATGCTATATACAAATCTGACAAATTTAAAAAAATTTCGCTTCGAGCTATGGACAATTTCCGATTAGGAAACACAAAAGTACGATTTGGGCAGCTGTAACTCCCGAACGCGGATAAGTATGACCTTGAAGTTTGCAGAAAATGTAAGCGCCAAATAGCTCTACAAACTACAATTGTGCCATTTAGTAAGATCGGCTAAATTTTACCCGAATTATCGAAAATGAACGATTGCCAAATATTAAAGTGCGATTATCTAGCTAAATATCGATCGTACAGGAGTCAAACTTAACACCTTAAATTGCATCTTTCGACGGTTAAACCTTCTGAACCTTGACAGCTAGAGCCTTGAAATTTTCACCAAAAATGGGCAGTTGGGTGCTCCACAAGTCTACCACCAAACTTATTCCACACATTTTATGGACAATCTTAAATTAGAAAAGACCAAAGTGCGATTTGGGCCGTTGTAACCGTCGAACGCTGATAGGTAGGGTTTTAAAGTATGGAGGATATGTGAGTGCCAAGAAGCTCTACAAGTGTGTTAAACTTCAGAACGATCGAGCAAGGAGCTCCCATGTTATCGAAAATGGGTTAAAACAGACAATACTGATAAGAGGCCTTACCGAGGAGCTTAGTAGTAATTCAGGTTTCTCGTGCGGCATTGTGAATGCTGTACATTTTGCTGTACGTTTACTAATGCTGTACGACAGGTGAAAATGCTGTACTGTGCAGCAAAATGATGTACGTCTGGTCAGCTTATCCTAGATTCTATAGCTCACTTACGCATTTTTCTGGCATATTAATAAAAATGCATGTCTTTTGAAAGAACAATTACCCAAGGATCTATCAAACAATATTTTGATATGATTTCGGATTTGGGGGGCCCCTTTGGCTTGGGGCCCGTGTTCCACTGCACACATGGAACACCGTACGTTACGCCACTGAATCTCACTCAGAGATGTGAAACGAGTGCCCATATATGGGCATAAATAACACTGCTGAGCATGCTGTTGACCTCAACACCTCATAAAAAGCAGTTAAGATCTTGGAAATTGAACGTCACTAACATACATCTGCGGCCTTATTCTAAGCTGACCAGACGTACAGCATTTTGCTGTACAGTACAGTATTTTGACCTATCGTACAGCATTGGGAAATGTACAGCATTCTCCATGCCACACAATGAAGCCTAATTCACTACATAATAAAATCCTCGATGAGGCCTGTGATCAGTCTTGTCTGCTTTTAAGATGTAAAGTTGGAGTATACTGCACCCTCTACGATCGATATTTAGCGAGATAATCGTACTTTTATCTTTGGCAATCCTTTATTTTCGATAACTCGGGAACCCTTCTCGATCTTTCTGAAATTTGGCACACTGGTAGAGCACACTCTAGTTGGTGCTCACATTCTCCCCAAATTACACGGTCCTCGTTCGGATCTTACGGCTGCCCAAATCGCAATTTTGAGTTTTCTAATTGAAAATTGTCCATCAAGGCGAGATTCGTAATCGAACAACTTTGAATTTTAGATAACTGGTAGAACACCGTACTGTTTATATATGATGAAAATTTCAAGGCTCTAGCTGTCATGCTATATAATCGCACTTTTATGATTTCCAATCATTAATTTTTAATAACTCGGAAACGATCGAAATTTCTGAAATTATGCACACTTTCAGAGACACTGGACGAATTTTTCATTCAAGTTTTAAGGTCCTTCCTATCCGCGTTCAGAAGTTACAGCTGCCGAAATCGCACATTTGTGTTTTCTAAGGTTTTAAAGCAGTCGTTACTTTACGGGCATCATGAAAAGCCAGATACCAGAATATACAATTGTCCAACATTCTTGAATTTCTGAAATCTATCTTTCATATTATGCGTTTTATCATACATGGGTAAAAAAAAAAAGGACGGATGGATATTATATGGATGTGTGTACGTACCAAAAAAGGAGCAAGTAGCAGCCAGCACCTAGCCAGACTAGGCTCTTTGAACGTACACATATAGTGCCGAAGAAAATTGATTGCATTTCAACGCCCTCTCAGCACTATACAAATACTCTTCCTTGTTTTCGTGTCAAAACATAGGTTTGAGCATCACCTGCTGATGCTTTTTTGCCAAGGAGAACCAGTGGCGTAGATAGCTTTTCGAAGGAGGAGGGAATCGGTGGTCAGGATTATTTTTTCAGGACAGAAGAATGAAAAAATGGGCTGTCATTTGAAGGCTGAAATTCCGGAGGAATATGTTTAGCACAGCGAAGCAAATATTGTACGTAGAACAACGTCGCACTAGACCCCCGATGTAGAAATTTCATAATCCCCCTCTTAATGTTGGTTACTGAATCGAGGTTGGACTAGCGACTCCTGAATGATACGCTGGACTTTAATTTTGTCATGCGACGACGCATAACTGAGAAGATGGGGTGAGGCCGCCTCTGCCAAGTAATACCGACAGATAATCCGGCGTATGAGCGATCGAGATGGTTGTGATTTTATTGGAAAAAATCGGGTAGTAAGATGCTGCATTGTTCAAGCAAATGAGTACTGCATGTGCCGTAATGCCGTTCAATTAGAAGCCTATTCCATCACTACGTATTCGCACAATACTGATTTTCGCTAAAATGTCAACTTTTCTTAGTAAATTCCACCTGATCTGTTCCTGTGGCACTCTATCTGAAATACAATGCTTGAAGAAATCCAAAACTCATGTACGCTAGTACGCTATGAATTGTCAAAATTCTAGTGTAGACAGTAACAATTATGCAATTGAAAATACTATAAAAATAGTTAATTCCGGAGTCCCCCTGTTGATGACATTTCGGTAAATATTGTTACAAAATGTACTCTTAATAGCAAAGAGCTAAATTTATATAATTATGTATAAAAAATATGTGTGACCACGGGGATAAATCCCCTTGATCCCCCTTATCTACGCCACTGAGGAGAACATTGACAACTTTTGGGTTCCCTGTTTAGTATCAACAGAACCTTGCCATCCCAAGGTTCACCATATATTTCCCAGAATATCGGCTAATATTCTTTCTCAGTACTCTTCACTTCATATCACTTATGAAAACAAGAATCATGGTGGTAGCCTTGTGAGATATTATTGTTTTTCTAAATCGGCGTGAAGGGGAGAGGAGGGAGGGATAGTATGGCTGATTATTTGTCTGAAAACCGAATTCCGCAAGTATGTACAGCATTGGGTCTTCGGAAGTCTGGTCACCTTACCTTAGCCCAATGTCGGTTTGTCGCGCCTGCTATTTTTTTAAATTTTAGAGCCAAATTTCAGGAAAGGACAGTCGGGAATGATTTTCTACGCCATTTAACGAAAAATGGCAACTGAACGTGCTTAGATTTTTACTGGTGATTCTGATTACATTCAACTGGCCTCCGATTCTGCTTTTTAGACCGAATCTCGTCTATATTCAATGCTATTTTTGGCCTTTGGACTGCATATTCCCCTTGCGAGATCAATGCCGGTTTTAAATTCTGGCTTCGCTTGATTCTACAGGACTGCCGAAACATACCAATAAGCCTGTTATCTCACATCCACAGCATCCAGTCATAGAAAAAAACATTATCCGACAGTCGGCTGGAGACATTTAGGGATACATGCTCTTCCTCTTCATTAAAATATCAGCCCAAGCTCTTAAGCTGTTCTTACTCTTCCAAATAGGAGCCCAAGCGCTTCAGATGCTTCTTTATCCTCTTTATTCCATCCAGGGCCGGATTTCCCATATGGGCAACCTGGGCAGCTGCCCGGGGCGGCAGATTTTCAGGGGCGGCAATTTTTGAAAATATCCCTATGAAAAAGCATTTTGGAAACTCGAAAAGAAGTTGACATAATTAGACACACATTTTAATTCTTCTAATTTATTCATGTTAAGCCGGCCCCATACCGACCGGAGTGTGGCACACACCGCACAAAAGACTGGTTCCAAGAATGATACCTTGGAGTCGCCCAATCACACTGCTGCACTGCTGCTGCACGATTTTTCGTATCAATCTTTTGTGCGGTGTTTGCCACACTCCGGTCGGTCTGGGGCTGGCGTAAGGTATATTCCAGGGCGTCCAATAGTAAACTCAACTGAAACTCAACTGGTCGCGCGTAGTTCAGTGAGGATAGAAGTAGAAAGTATTTTCGTAGCGCATTGAATTTAACTTAAACAAGGGAAGGGATCTAGCATATACTTCAGTGTCCACTTTAATAGGAAGCCTTGAGTAGCTTTTGTGTGCAATAATCATGGATTCGGAGCGGCTCAATTTTATCACTCCGCAACCGTTCGAAGACATTATCTGACAGTATCCTTTTGTACGATATAAATGATTGAAATTTAGCGCAAATGTTGTTTAAATTGAACAAATCTTCCATGTAACTTAAAATGGAATAAATCAGGCTAAAATGTCAATTCAATACTCTTAATTTAAAAAACCCAGAAGACGACCCATTGTTACAAAAAAAAAATGGCTCCACTTTCTCATGCAAAAACTGTTCCTCGCTTCGCTCATTTCCTCCGGGAGTTTGATTCGCGTCGACCCTCTCCGCTCCGGATCTGTGTAACAGTCAAAGAATTCCTGAACCTACATCTTGGACATGTATCAATACATAATTTCCCCACAATACGACTCGTCAAATGGAGGGTATCTGCCGTCATCGTCTTAACCATTGCTCGTAAACTTGTATAAAAAAATTAATTTTTTTGGCATAGTACATTGCCAAAAACTCGCTTTGGTACTAAACGAGTCTTTGAGACAGATTGATCTAAGAATTGGTAACCCTAGGCAGCCCATACATGGAGAATCCATGGATTCTGTGTGGCTAGCCCCAGTTTCCCTATAGTTAGTAAAAGCTAGCACATATTTTCGATTTTTCTATCTTTACTCTATTTTCTTTCTATTTAAACCTAGCCGCGATTCAACTGGGATGTAGTCATAAATTGGTTTCAGGGGGTGTCCAACTCGGGATATTAGAAATGATGCATTAGCTATAAAATATTCAGTAACATGTTTCTGTCGTGTGTATAGGTTAAAAAAAAATTCACAATTTGTACGTTTAAATTTTAGAATTTTAGAAAAGAAACAGAAAACTCCCCTGCCAAAAAATCATACTACATGACATGACGCTAATAAACAATTTTAGTTGTTGAGGTTAGGTTCTTCGTTCATGACTTCTAAAACGTTCAAAAATGAACAAAAATCTCCGAAAGTGGAAAGGTATTTAGAAAATCTTCTGAACACATTCTGAAGAAAGTCGATGTAATGAATCTGCATCATTTCAGTTTTAATGTTGTCGTCATTGGAATTTCAATGTTTTTTAAACAAAGTCGTGAGGGGTTCAAACCCCATGAACCTTCCCATGGACCTTCACCTGGCCCCATCACTCGGAAGCACCATATTGTCAAGCAAACAAAATTACATCGGTCACTCGCGCAAAAATATTAAATGTTCTTCTCACATACCACACCACAGCGAACGTTTTGCCTAGGATGTGTATGCGACTACTACTACTTTCAAATTTAACCAGTAGCGGGAGGCGGCTATTAAGCTACTGCCCAGGGGCGCCATATACACTAAATCCGGCCCTGATTCCATCTCTCAAGCTGCTGAACCCAGCTGCTCCTCTACGTTTCTACAATGACATCGGGAGTCATAGCTAACCCTCCTCTGAACGAGAGGAAAATCTCACAATAAAGTTTATCTTCTTCTTCCTTGCCCCCTTTTTTTAAACCGCTCCATGGTTTCGCGTTGCTCGACCTGCGGTGTATGCACATCGCCCGTTTTGGCGGTAATATTTCAGCATATTTCTACAGGCAGCTCTATCTTGGATCGTGTCATCGCCGAGACCAATGCATTGTTGTTGCTTTTTCATTTGACATATCCAGGTGTTCTTCGGTCTGCCTCTGGGTCCATCAAGTGAAACTTCCATTGATATTTTGACAACTTTCTAAACAATTAAGCTAAGACGGCGAAGAGAAAACTTTAATTTTAAATTGATGTTCAAAGTATGTACTTAATCAAACAAACAAAACCAATTCCTACTTCCTGATGCACTTTCTGATCCTTATTCAGAAAAACACTCGAGATAAGCCAACTAGTAATTAACATTGAATTAAAGTCAAAAGTCCTTCGCCACATTCATTGCATGAGCTTATCGACTTGAAAAGTACTTTCACCAACTCAATTTATGGAAATTGATTTAACAGAGAGAGAGAGAGAGAAAAAAAACAGTCATCATCAACTTTTTGCAACTTACCTTCTCCTCTAGCGCCACATCCTTGACGTTCCATATAAACTCCAACAGCCCGATGATCACGGCAATAAAAAGTCCAGCACCCAATACCAAAAACACACCGCCAACATTGTCCACACCCAATTCGGCCGAATCCACCACTTCATTCGGCATCGATGAGCATTTACCACCGCCATGCATCTCGTTCCACCATTTCCTCTTCAATTCGTTCAATTTGCCCGACTCGCCCAACTTGAGAATTGCAGCATTAACAGCTTTCCTATACGGTGAATCTATATAGACACATCCGGATCGTCAGGATACGTACGTTATGTGTGTGTGTGTCGGGAAATTGAAAGAAAACAACTCGACATCATCGCAAATAAGGATAGTAGCATCAAGTGTGGTATGGTGAAATAAGAATAGGATCGAAAAGAAAGACGAGAGAAAAAAAAGAAAAAATTGGCATTTAGTCCTCCAACAACCGACCCAATCGGGCAATCTAAGGACTCTATATATTCCTCCTTTAAATTGATGTAATCATGCTGCTGATGTACAAGTAATAGCTGTTACCACACACGCAGTTTGTATAGAACGGTTCGTGTGTGTACACAACTTTTTACATAAGGGGCTTTTCTACATTTGAATTCCTTGATATCCTCTTTTTGAAATTTTACCAAATTGAATAGACCCACGACTTGCGGTGTTCTTTGCGAGTTTACTATCGAATGATTCTGTGGGAAGGTGAAACAATATGACAATATGGAAAATGTTTGCATACGGCTTGGAAAAATATCGCCTACCGCATGGAAAAATATGTTATGTCAAAGTTTATGTTTTTCGTAGATTAAAATTCAGGCAAACTCATCTTTCCATGAAAGCTTTTGAAGTTGTTGGCTGATAAATGTCACGTGAAGTCACGGCCGACATTAGAGAGTTTTACACTAACGTAATAACCACCGTATACGTAAAACAAAATTTACATGCAAAAACACCCGCGGGAATAACACGTAAAACTTATACGATATTTTTTAACTAATGTTATGACAGCTAAAAATCGCGACCCGGCAATTTCGACTGTTTAGAGAACATCAACTATACGGAAATATACCCATGCCTACTTGGGACATGCAAAATTATGATATACTGTTACGTATACGGTACGCAAGCGAATTTTTATATGGAATGTCAAATTATGTCGTATTATTTCGAACGACAAGCTAAAACTCTCTATTGTCAGGGCCAGTGAATCCTTTTCAATTACGCGACGCGCCCGTTTCAAACACGAATCCCATTTCATTTGCAATTCCATTGAAATGGATGTAATGCGACTGACTCGGCAACAAGGACGAGGATATCAGTTCTTCAATCTGTAGAAAAGCCGCCTCCCCCCTTAACTTGACTGTCTTCCGATAAGACTCAATGAAAATAAACTTACTAAATGGCAGTGCAATTCCGTACGACTTATAGTCGAGAAGACCTCCAACTTTCACCAGATCGCAATTTCGGTCCGTAAGATATTCGATTATTGTCGACTCCATAAGGAAGGCGTACAGTCGTTTTCCCTTCATAATTCGCTCGACAGCTTCGTCATTATTTTTCGTAAAAACGGACGGTCGAGCCGATTCCATCGAGGCCCACATACGCTGGTACAGGGAAAAGTTGGAGTCCTGTAAGAACATTATAAGCAATGAAGGAAAATGAAGTCAAGAGCATGAGTTTACAAGTGTTATAGAGCTGTCACATTAAGGCGGCCAACTCTTTCTCAAAAGCCATTGTGGGAGATGCAGGAAAAACCAAAATAAAATAAAAAAAAAACCGTTGTGCATAAACTAAATGTTAAAACGGATAAAGGGGGATAAGAACAAAGGCGATGTAGAGCTTATTGCGGCACACATTTTGCTGAAACTTTCTGAGTCCTAGCTAAGTCCATTGAAACGCTACAGCCTTCCAAAATGCGACCCAGGGACAAAAAATGGAAAAGGGGGCTAAGCGCAAACAAGATCGATTTTCCAGAAAAAGAATGGAAAGGGGAGGATCAGGGGATCAATGTAAAGCATATTGTAGCACTGTTGATCTGGTAGTCAGGTGGTATTTGGTAGGTATTGCAGTAGTGCTCACAGACCCCGCTGTGGCCGCTGGAAACTTCACCTTTGTGAAGGCTAAACTGTGAGGGCCACTTGTTTTGTAGCTCCTTACTCAAACAAGGCTCACCCATCGGGCAGCCAAAACACTGGGTGTTTCGGCGAGTCAGGCACCGTGAAGCAGCTGCAAAACATTCGTGCAAAAAACTAATTACATTTATTTTATGTTTTTAGACATGGCTAAGATGTTAAAGATATGTCCTAAAACCCCGGGGTGTTAGGCGACCCGTGCCAATCGGGGAAGATGTTCAGGGTCGCAAATCATCTCTAACGAAACAGCCAGGATAGCAGGCAACCTCCGGTGGTGCTGTCTAGCCTTACTATATCGAGAGAGGCTCTGGAGGAAGCAGAAAGCCTGCGAAATCCTCTTTGTAAAAGACTTGGTGGGACTCTTTGTAGAAGGTACGTGCGATTCCTCTCTCAAGAATGCTCCCGAAAAGGCATGGACATTGGCATTTAATCCTAATCCCTAAAGTCCTCGCTCCCAAACATCATCATTCCGGGGGAAACGGTGCTCACAGTTTCGGGAAGCAAGCCGCTTTCATCAAAAACCCAAGGACCGCAGAGGTCCCTAAACGGTATACCGACTAGAACCTGCACTTTACCGGCTTGCGGGTTTAGGACACCCCCGGTAGCTTAAGCTGATTCATCCCGATCCCCTGCGACTGCTGGCGAAAGGAATAGGAGCGACCGCAAGAAAAATCCGGTGGCATTGAACGCCACCCACCTCAAGCAGCAATCTGTAGGAACATGTGTACTCATCCACAGGCAGCTAACCCTATACAGGACCGAAATGTACCCCCGGCGGCATCAGATTTCACCCCACCTACTTTCAGGAGGCCTCATCCATGAGGGTGGTAATAATTGTGTGAAGTTACCCAGGAAGTTTGCTTACTCCAGAGCAAATGTTCGGGGCGCCATTATTGACAACATTGTGAGCAACCCGCCACCAACCGTTTTTTTCGGAGTTCGGTAGCAATCGATTCTGGCTAGGATTGCTACCAGTCGATTGTGACAACGAGGCCACTTCCGGATGGCTCAGCAATATATATCACCCCCACTCTAAGCCCATGGTAAGGTGCCACGCTGCGCCCTGTAAACGATGACGACATACCACTCTCAACGATAATAACGCTCTAACTGCTGCGAAGCACTCACGCCACAATTGCAAAACGAGGGGTACAATTATTGTATACTCCTAGGCAGGCAAAACGAGGGGCTGCGTACCAGTGAGATGAGGATATGCAGGCTTTCTCCTACTGTGGCCGTAAACCCGATGTCGATGGAAGCCACTGCGCTTCGGAAAGACTAAGGTCCACCCGACAAACTGGAAGGGCGCCCGCCATTAAAGAAGAGCCAACCAAGACGACCCATTTTTAAGGAGAGCGGTAGTTCTACAGATGTCAGTAACACTGAAACCCATGCAATTCGCTCCTGCGAAGAGGCAGCCAAACCATCACGCCTTTGTAGTCTGTCACATTTTGGGCGGCCAAGCCATCATGCCTTTCGGGTCAGTCAAATTTTGGGCAACGAAGTCATCAAGCCTTTGGAGGAGTCACATTTTAGGCGGCAAAGCCAACACTCCTTTTGGATCAGTGAAAATTTGGGTTCCCAAGCAATCATACCTTTTGGGTCAGTCACAATTTAGACGGGCAAGTCATTACGCCTTTTGGAGTCTGTCACATTTTGGGCGACCAAGCCATCACCCTTTTGGAGTCAGTCACATTTTGGGCGACCAAGCCATCATGCCTTTTGGGTCAGTCACATTTTGGGCAGGCAAGCCATCACGCCTTTGGACGAGTTATATTTTGGCGGCCAAGGAAAGTTCCAACTAAGGATCTTGTTCAGGACCAACATTTCGTTTTTGGTCAACCTTCGTAAAGGCACGATAGCCCGACGTCGGGCCTTGACCGCCTGGATTGAAAACCTCCAATTGTCGCGGTCACGCGACCTTGTCCTCCAGTTCCGAAAGCCTAGCATCTGGTGGGCATCCTCACATACAGAATGCTCCCATTGGGCTCTCGGTGGGCCACGCAATCTGGCTCCGTCCACTCGTTGCGCGTATGCCTCTGTAGTTCTCACATTTCAACTTATTCCCTTTTTTGTGGATTGGGCAAATGATACTTAAAGGGTCTTGCTTAGGACCAATATCTGAGGGATACTGAATATGAGAATTTGTGCATGAACAAAAATATTTAACAATTTGGTTGATTTATTTTTGTGACATTCAAAGGCAGCAGGGATTACCACTTAACTCATTCACCCCACTACTGGTAGCTGAGCTAAATAGTTAGTGCGCGTCGCTACGCCTTTTGCTGAGGAGGTTGATACTCATTGACCTGCGGCCTCTTCGCAGCTGCGCTCTGAAATATAAAAAGAAGATACGTCACAAATTCATTAGCAGTGACCTAGTGGCCATCGAAATCTGCATTATTAGCGAGGGCTCAACGACTCGGAAATACCAGCCAGGAGCTCCAAAGAATACCATTCCACTGTAAGGTGAATGGGAAGGGTTATTGCTGCAGCAATGATAATGGTCTCCGATGATAATGCCCGCATCACGTACTATGGGGCAACACAGACGTCAACAGAAGAGGTAAGTGCCTTTTGGAACTAATTATTTCTCTGGACTTCAACATCCTCAACAGGGGACGTCAGCCCAGGTGGATCAGTCTCTAAAAAATTGTCAAGACACCATCAGGACAATTGTGTCCTCCTACGAAGAAAACTGCCCGTTAAAGGTAATAAAGGAAAAAAAGTGTGTTTTGTAGTGACGCAAAGAGATAGCACGCCTCAGAAAAAGGTCGAGGCAACGGGGACTGCGACTAGTACCGCTTCACATTCAGGGAATACAACAAAGCGATCAGAGATACCAAAAGGCGAAGCTCTCTGCAAACAAGCCACTCGTAGCTGCCCCCTCCTATGGTGCTTGGCAGTTGATGGATTGATGAGGAGTCTTACCTCAACTAGGTTCTCCGCGGATGACTTAGTAATCGCAGTTAAAGGTAAATTTTGAAGAAGCCTTGCCTATGTTCCGCAAGCAGCCCTGCAATGCAGGAGTGGTTCACAGCCAATGGGCTGCATGTTAACCCAACTGAACCTGCGGTGATGCCATTTAGCAGGAAGGGGACGCTAAGGAGTCTGAAGTGTCCGTTAATGTACACTTTTGAATTAACCATTGGGGATTTCTCTTCACAAGAAACTACTCTGGAAAGAAGGCATCAGTGTGATTTCAGAGCAATGAAGTTCTTGTGGATCTACATAAGCTATACGGGGAGAGAATGGGGTATCAAACCCTAAATAATTCTGTGGATGTATAAGACAATCGTTATTGTGGAATACGGAGCGGTTGTTTGGGGGACAAGAGCATCCACCACAGACGATCGCCAGACGAGGCTCTCTCTCTTCATTACCGTAACTCCTAGTGGAGCATGGTGCGTTGATGACTACCGTGTGTAGTCATCAACGTTACAAAGACAACTGAATTCGGAGTGTGATACGGTTGTCAGCCATACCACTTCCTAGTCGCATTGTTAGTTTATTATTCTACGATAAGAATATTTTTTATCATATTCTTCTGAATAATAAACTTGCGACGAGTCGTGCCGAGTTTGGAAACTCGTTTCTCTATGAGTGCCTATTTCACAGAGTGACGACCGAACGATCACGGCCACAGAGCACGACAGAGACGAGGCTGAATCTGGATGAAATTCAGCCCCACCCCCGTCTCGTGTGGGTATGTCTGGAAATCATCCAAGCGATAGGCTCCCTTATTAGACTTACTCTTTTCCCTTCTTACTCTACCTGGGCACTGGGGCATCGAACACAACGGGCAGGCGAACTGTAATGGAGGACGCTGGACTTCCGGAGATGTCCCAGTGGGCGGAGCCATGGCCTCTACAACCGTGCAGTTTCGGCCAAAGTAAGGGCTCTTCCTGGGCTTCGGCAGGGCAAGCTGTGTGTGTAGCCTACTTCTCCTCCAAACGTACCAAAGGTCTACTGAACCTGAGCAGGAACAGGGTCATGGTAATTTGAGGGCTCCTCACGGGGCACTGCCATTTGGATGGCAGAGCTGTCGTTTCTGTGAGGCTAATAACGAAACTGCGACGCTGTCTTTGTGAATGTGAGAGGCGGGCTATGCACCGCCTGGAATGTTGGGCACTGCATTCAGAGGAGGATATCACATCCCTTAGCATAGGGCAGTTACATCGTTTTATTCAAAAAAATTAGGTTAGATTACCTCATCTACTTTAATACGGACAATGCCACGTGTCGCAGTGCCCATGACATCCAACAGCCAAAGCTCTATTTTAATCTAATCTAAATGTTATGGCACACGTTTTGCTGGAAATTTCAGGGTCCTAGATGTCTGCGTTCAAAAGCGACAATAAACTAGGGGGCTTCGCCCCCTGCTCGCTTCGCTCGCCAACCCCCGGGGGCGAAGGCTAATTTCGGACGCGGCCGAAATTTGGATACCCTTCGCTCACCTTGGGCTAAAAGTTTTTTCGGGCGTATATATGACTTGTAGTTAATCCCCCTCATTCTTTTTCTTCCGTCTTGACAAAAGTTTTGGGCTTGGTTGAATTAAGTGCGGAAATCAAAATATTTACTCGGAAAATTTTATTGGGGTTGCGGGAGCATGACCCCAAAGTACGATTCTATTCGTTTTTAACTTTTTTGTTGCTTTGGTAAAGACATATTAATTCAAGGTTTTGTGAAATTGGTGCAAAAATTTTTCTTAGAAGAACCAAAATGGGCGTTGGGTTTGTATGGCCACCCCATCCCATGGTCAGATTTGATCAATTCTTAGATATGTATTGTGTCATCAAAAGAAACACGTTTGTGTGGAATTTGGTTGAAATTAATGCACAAATAAAATAGTTTTTCTTAGAAGAACCTAATTTGGTGAGTTGGGTTTGTATGGCAGCCCCATGACCCCATTGTCTAATTTTACCGATTCAAACATACAAACTGCCTGCAGCAAAAACAAGCATTTGTGCAAAATTTCAGCTTCATAGCTTTTAAACTGGCTGAGTAAAACGCGTCGCAACAGACAGACAGACGGACAGACGGACATCGCCCAATCGACTCCCCAAGTCATGCTGATCATATATGTATTCTTTTTATATGGTCGGAGATGCTTCCTTCAATGCGTTACAAACTTCATGACAAAGTTAATATACCCTTTCACTCTATGAGCGAAGGGTATAAAAATTGGGATAGGGACATTTTCGGGAAGATTACAGACTTGTAAAATGTGGGACTGTCCCGCAGGATTCGGGACGGTTGGTCGCCTTACATTACAACACACCCCCGCACAAAAACACACCAGGATGATAGGCAAAGTCTACACTCTACATCCTTTACGGACATATATACAGCATGCAGCAAACTCTCTCCATCCACAATAGGACCTTCAACCATATACACAGTAATGCGAAAAATGGCCTGATCCAAAATAGGGTTGAAAAACCAACCACCCAGAATGAAATCGAATCGAAGTTAAATAATAATTTCTAAAGTAATAAAAGACAAATATTGGATATGAAGGAAAATCCTTTTTTGAAATCGTTTCATTTTCCGGTCGTCGCGCCAATCCACATCGTTTCGCTTGCATGGATTTAGATCGGATTTTGCTGCTGCGTTCACGACATTAGACTAGTGGAGGACGAGCGGAGGGCTAGGAGAGGCAAGGCAAATTTTCTACACGGCTTAGTTGGCCTTTGACGCGAGCGAGCGAGTTGAGTTGTGCATGCAACCATATTTTTTTTAAAGATCCTCTCATTTTTCTCTTTTTTTTTTTGCAAGAGTCGTACTTTTCGTAAATTAATATAAAATTTATGGGGTCGGCATTACGTTTCATGTTCAAAATGTGCAAATATATCATGTTTCAAATTTTTCTCTTCTTTTTTTGTAATTTAAATTGAATGGCTCAAACTCGAACCCGTGTCTGTTTACAAAAGGTGTATGAATGAATACGTACGGCACGGGTACGATAGAAAAATGTGTAGAATTGAAAATCTACTCAAGGGATTTTTTTCGCAGGATATATTGGATAAGCTCAAATATCTGGCCAATATGTATGTATTTATGTATATGAATGAATGGGCAATTGTGCTCGCGTTCAGGAGGATGAAATCGATATACCGACAGAAAGATTTATGGGACTAAGGTGGTGGGATTGGTGAATAAACGATAATTTACTAGATTAAAGGAATCGGCCACTTCAACAGAATATACAACTGAAACAGACACAGGTATACGTATTTGGTAAATGTGTTTAGAGTTAGGTCCAAATTATATTTAGGTTACTTTTGTTGATACTTTGGGAAAATTACATTTTTAAATTATACTCCTCAAAACAAAATAAGGGCCACTAATGTTCGTTGAATTTAACAACGTCTTTTGGCGAATTTTTAGTGTGATAATTCATTTCAAAAATGACATTCTGTACCTGAATGTGATGTGAGTTAGCACAGTATGATTCGTCAACATTAATTTTAACGGAACTGGCTTAACCCTTTCATTCCCAAATTAAATTCCTTCAGGCAAAAAAATAATATTGTTATTATTTCGTCTTTATTTGTGTTTAAAACTACATTTTCAATGAAAAAATGGAAAAAAAATTATGGGTTTGGAAAATAATAGTATGTAAACTGCAGTTTACATTGGGATTGAGTGGAAACTTTTTCAAATACAAACAGTTGATCGCAAAATGAGTTATTTATTTTTTTATTACGGAAACGATGAAAGAAATTTTCTCGATGAGTAAGAGTAAGGTCCCACCCATTTACTGGAGCTATGTTTAGAAACCAATAGTGTAAAATCCGGCCAATCCGGACCTCAAAATCCGGATGATTCGTTTGATAATCCGGATTTAGGGTTATTTATTAGTAAAGTTGAAAATTAAATTAGAGTTCTATAAATTAAATTAAATTTATAAAAACTGGCAAAACTATAAGTTTTTCTGATCGAATCTTCTTCCTTGCCTCGTTCTTTATACCGCTCCATGGTTCCGCGTTGCTCGACCTGCGGTGTAGGCACATCGCCCGTTTTGGCGATAATTTCTCAGCATATTTCTACAGGCAGCTCTATCTTGGATCGTGTCATCGCCGAGACCAATGCGTTGTTGTTGCTTTTTCATTTGACACATCCAGGTGTTCTTCGGTCTGCCTCTGGCCTTGGGCCCATCAAGTGGAACTTCCATTGATATCGCTCTCTTTGCGGGGTTCTCAGGCGGACGCCTTTGAACATGGCAATACCAATCCATTCGTCGGTCTTCGAGCTTTTCGGTGATTAGTTGGTCTATGGACAAGCTGCCTCGGACTGATCGAATCTACTGGTGCTAAATTTATTAAATTTAGTTAGAATTTTAGCATAAATGATATATTATAGACGAGGGTGGAGTCTTTATCGGTGCATTTTGGAAATCCGGCCAATTCGATAATTCGGGCATTGGTCCCAATTAATCCGGAATATACCCCAATAGGTCGAAATCGCCCAATTTTCACCATCTGAAAGGTTTTATGCTATTTTTTTTCCGCCTAGTTCGTCTTTTCATATCGAATTCATCCCAATACCGGCAAAAATATTATTCCATAAATGCCCAATGTAAACCACAGTTTACGCATTCAGCGTCCCCCAATGCCGCCCTATTCAATTTTTGTCGCAGAAAATTCTGGCAAATGAATCTTTTGTTGTTGGCGATTACCGGTATATTTTTTTCACGGATGGATTTTGCACCTAGAATTATGTAGAAGGGGAGCAATTCACCACTTGTCACAAAGTACGAAAACACCCTGTAGGCCTTCATTCTAAATGCGTTCATAAAAATTTCAATCCATATGAATTAACTAAATGTTTACTATTCGAATGCTGTTATATGTAAGTTTCAGTGTATGTCACTAATTTTTATGTAAAGTAAACCAAACCATGGAAAAAGTGTTTTAAATTTGATGTAAACTGCAGTTTACAATGGGAATGAAAGGGTTAAACAGTTCTTTTGGGGTGACGAGTCATACATTTGGTAGTTTTGTTTATTTCTCATTTTGATTAAGAATTAGTTTTCGCCAAGTTCTTTAACTGCAACATTAGTTGTTGCACTTTTAAAGATAAGGAGAATCTGTAAAATATACAATACCAACAATTCGGCGCCATTTGATTTTAAATGTTTCGTCCAGAGACTTAGAAATGTCGGAGGAATGTCGTTCGCAGAGTTCTAAGGCCCTGAATGTAGGGTATTCGCGAAGAGCCATTCAAAATCTTTGGAACCGTTACCAGGAGACAGGAAGTGTCTCCCGTCGTCATGGTTCAGGCCGAGTTCGAAAAACCACCCCCGCAGATGACCGATATGTGAGACTTTGTGCGCGACGGGATCGTACCATTAGTGCTCGTGGACTACAAAGTAGGCAATTAAGGAGGACTGGGACCATTGTTAAGGTACATTTTCCTCGACACGAATGCACGACAGCGACTCGCTCATTCCATATAAAAACTCGTTTTTAAAATGAGAGAAAAACGAGTTTTTATGTGGAATGAGCGAGTCGCTGCCGTGCGGCCGCGTCTAGGACAACGTACCTTTAGCCCTCAAACAATCATAAATCGTTTGCACGAAGACCAACAGCGGTCAAGGAGACGTGTTACCAGAACACAACTGACCAGGACGCATCGTACGAATCGTTTAAGATTTGCTCGTCGACATATCCAATAGGACATGCAACAATGGCGCAATGTGCTCTTCTCGGATGAGTGCAAAGTAAAAATGTATAGTGACTACCGACGCATAATAGTCTGGCGGAGAACCGGGGAAGCGTTTTTGGATCCTTTCATTAATCAAATTGAGAGGCAAGGCGGTCCCAGTGTGATGGTCTGGGCGGGAATTAGCTTGCAAGGCAAAACTTACCTTGTTATCTTAAATAACGGGACAATTACGTCCGAAAGTTATATTGAAAGGATTGTTAGGCCACTTATCATTCCTTTTTCACAAAAGGCGTGGGATGATTTTATCCTCATGCAGGATAATGCACGACCACATACTGCCCGGGAGACAATGTCTGTTTTCGAGGAGGTCAATATTGTGGTCATGGAGTGGCCTGCCAACGGTCCCGAACTAAATCCGATAGAACATCTTTGGGATCAATTAAAACGCCGGATGCGGACAGCTGCAGAGGATATACACAATCAGCAACAGCTGATTCAATTGCTAAAAATGTGTTGGGACGAGATATCAAAAGAAAGTGTCGATCAGCTTATTGAAAGCGTTCCGTCCTGGCTTCGAGACTGGAAATCAAAAAGTGGAGAACATACTCGATACTAAAAAAACAAAGAATAATTTTTTTTACAGATTAGACATACAAATTAACTGTTATTGTTACGATAACATATGACCGCAAAAAGTAAGCAATCCGAAAAAAATCCTAAAAACAAGTGTAACTTTTGGTCAAAATTCAATAAAATTCATTATGTCTAATGTAAAACATATTGTTTTATTAAATTAGACCAACAAAACTATGATTTTCCTTTTCCACAGAAAAATAATCAGAAAATTATTAGTGGCCCTTATTTTGTTTTGAGCAGTACAGATTTAAACAGCTTTTCTTTAAACAGTAATAATTTCAGAAGTTGGCCAAATTATTGCATAATGCGAAGCCGTCACTGAAAGCTCAGCCAAAACGGCGAATCACATGGAAACCGAGGAAGGGAATACAGCAACACCTCGGCGTCACAGCATCAGCTGATTGGCTCAGCACTGGGCGTGTTGCGAGCTAGCCTCCATGACGCCATGACAGCCTTAGATACATTGGTGTCCAGGTTTACCGGGAAGAGCCTGAGTTTAGCACTCATTCAGGAACCTTCACAAGTAAATGGAGTAATATAAGAACTTAAAGTAAATTCAATTAAAATTTGTAGTAGCGTAAGCCTACTTTCCAGGCGAAAAAAATATTTCTCTTGAGCTGATGCTCATCTGTCCGTAACTGCCTGCTCTTGGCAGTGCTAAATTTGCCCCTACATGTTGGCGAGCGGAAGCAGGCTTATGACATTTGGGGACTTTTTCGCGGACATTTTCAGAGGGCGCTTTCGCTTGTAGCCTGTAGTGAAAACACTTTTGTTGAACGTTACAAAGTTTATTTATTGACTACACTAGTTATTACAAAAGATATTTCGTAGCACACTACGACTAATGCGCAGCAAGAATTTTAACAGACTGACAAATCTCTTTCGTTACGATGTCGCTCTGGTGGCGAAAGTTGAAAGTCAACGACGGACTTCCGTTCCGTTCCACAATACTCCCCTCTAAGCGGAATTGTCATGCTGATCGAGAAATTTCACTGATGATGCTTTTGTGCGTGAACCAGCATAAGTTCGAAGGATTCCGCGATACGATGTTGAAGGAGTTGCTGAAGGAGTTCGATGTGGCATTGTAGATGAGTCGATTGTATCCGATAGCTCCGGATTAAGAAGATGAGCTGGCGTCAAACGTTCGGTGGTGATCGTAACCTTCTTGCCTCCGACTAAGACTGTGAAGACGCGATCACTGTTGCGCTTGATCATACGATGAGACCGGTATATGGACGTTGTAAGGACTTCTTCGCGCCATCCTGTCTCACAAAAACGTGTGAACAGGTCCATAAGTCCTTGTAGACAAACGATGTGTCTCGCCGATGATGTTCGACCGGAGTGGGTCGAAGACGTTGCATTCGCTCACGCAGTTGTTCAACCAGCAAGTGTGAATCTGCCGGAAGGTCGTCGTCGTCGCTTACAAAAAATTCCCCTGGAACTCTCAATGTTGTGCCATAAACCATTTCAGCGGGTGAACAACGTTAATCCTCCTTAACCATCGTTCGTAGGCCAAGGAGGACTCTAGGCAACGCCTCGGTCCATTGCCTGTTGTTATGGCACATCAACGCAGCTTTCAGGGTACGGTGCATTCGTTCCACCATACCATTGGCTGCCGGATGATATGCAGTTGCCCTGATTCGGTTACAACCAACAAGTCGCAACAAACAGTTAAGTAGCGAGGATTCTAACTGTGAGCCCCTGTCTGTGGCGATGATGACAGGCGCTCCGAATCAGCTGACCCAATGTGCGTAAAATAAGGTGGCTATTGTGTCAGCTGTTGCGTCGCGAATCGGTATCACCTCGGGCCAACGTGAAAAACGGTCAATGATGGTTAATGCGTACGTGAAACCATCCGATGAAGGAAGTGGACCCACGATATCCAAGTGTACATGTTGGAATCGGGAGTCAACTACAGGAAACTGTTGCGGCGTGTTCTTCACGTGGCGGCTGATTTTGGATGATTGGCAGGGTACGCAAGTTTTCGACCACCTGGTGATGTCCTTGCTTACGCTTGGTCGGACCAATTTACTAGTAGCTCGCCCGCTGGGATGTGAAAGTCCATGGATTTGGTCAAATACTTTCTGACGCAGTAGTCGAGGAATGTACGGTCGAATGCGTCCGGAAGAAATATCGCAAAAAAATTGTTTGACCATCGCCTATGTGAATGGGTTTCAAACAAAGTGAGGTTTCACCTTGCATGATTTGCTTGAGTTCGTCGTCGACCTGTTGTGCATCCGCGATGTCCTTAGCTGTAATTGAATCGTGTTCGTCGATAACGCTGATGTTGTCTACTCTCGACAACGCATCAGCAATGATATTTTGCGAACCACCGACATGGACTATGTCCGTTGAGAATTGACCAATAAACTCTAATTGACGAACTTGCCTCGGTAGAGCTTTGTCTTTGCGTTGGCTAAATGCAAAAACAAGAGGTTTGTGGTCCGTACGAATTTGGAAATGTCTCCCTTCTAACATATGGCGAAAATTTTTTATTCCTTCGTATTCGTATTTGGTTTGAGATGCGCTCAATTTTCGCGAAAAGAAACCGAGAGGTTTCCATGCGCCCTCTTGGAATTGTTCCAAAACGACACCTATTGCTGTGCTAGACGCATCTGTCGATAATGACAGTGGCGCATTGGCCTTGGGATACGCGAGTAACGTTGCACTTGCGAGCATGTTTTTGCTCCGATTGAAAGCTTCGATGGTTTCGTCGGTCCAATTGATGAGTGTCTTGTCACGCTTTTTACCACCTTTAATCAAGGCACTTAAAGGTGGAAGAGTATCGGCTGCTTTGTGTAGGAATCTTCGATAGAAATTGATGATTCCCAAGAACCTTCGCAGTTCGGCAATGTTGTCAGGCCGTTTATAATTCGAAACGGCATCGGCACGCGCTGGAATTGGTCTGGTTCCCTTACTATCAATAAGGTAACCCAAATATTCGACCTCGGATGCTCCAAAAATGCATTTAGATGTATAGATTTTGATATCGAAAGCGGCAAGACACTCGAATAATTGACGAAGATGTTGAATATGCTCTTCTTGAGATGACGACGCAATCAGTATGTCATCTAAATAGACGTAACAAAATTCGAGTCCACGCACGACGGAGTCCAGGAAACGTTGGAATGTCTGCCCTGCGTTACAGAGCCCAAACATCATACGGCAAAATTCGAAAGATCCGAAGGGAGTACTGACGGCGGTCTTCGGAATGTGATCTTCGTGGATAGGGATCTGATGGTAGGCGCGCTCCAGGTCTATTTTCGTGAAGACTGTTTTAGCGTGTAAAATGTGTGCGAAATCCTGGATGTGTGCAATAGGGTAGCGGTCGGGTATTGTTACGGAATTTAGACGACGATAATCGCCACAGGGTCTCCATTCGCCATTCTTTTTGGGCACCAAGTGCAGTGGACTTGCCCACGGGCTATTTGAAGGACGACATATGCCTTTCTCTAGCATATAATCGAATTCGCGCTTAGCGGTAGCGTATTTATCTGAAGAGAGTCTTCTGGGGCGTTGAAAAACAGGAGGGCCTGTGGTTTCGATGCGGTGGCAAATGTCGTGCCGTTGATTCTCAGTAAAGTTTGAGGGTGATGTCAATTGGGGAAACTCGGCCAATAGATTGTGGAACGGGCTGTCAGATTGCATGGTGGCTAGGCTCGAGTATTTTTCATGCGAGATACTGGCCACTGCGTAAATTTGCGTTAGCCCATCAACTAAACGTCGACTAGCAGGTTAAAGTTTTTCAAAAAATCGACCCCAATTATTGGCTTTGCGACGTCTGCTACGTGGAAATACCAACTCATGGATCTTCTAAGCCCAAAATCTAATTGCAAAAGTTTTCCCCCGTATGTTTTAATTAATGAGTTGTTCGCAGCGCACAGCTTGAAATCGACTGGCTTGGCGTTTTTTGGGGCAAAAGAGCGAGGAACAACTGAGACGCCTGCACCAGTGTTGATCAGAAAATTTATACCAGACTTTTTGGAATAAATGGATAATCTGCGCTCATAAATCGCGTCGTCGCCTATGGCACTTTGAGACGACGACGACTCTAGTTTTCCGAATATTTGAATGAGCAAGGCGCGCGGCATTTACGCGCCTTGTTGCCGAACCGGTCATGTTAATAGCAGAGACCCGTTTTCCCCTTGCTATTACTGTTACGCTTATCGTATCGAGGGCGAGATGACGAACGATTTCTACTTCTACCGCGTGTTTCTCTTTCGAGCACCTCGATACGTTGCATAAGTGCATTTATGGTGTTTACACTGCTATCGGTGGGCTCGTTGGCTATGGTGGCAACGGGTGGCCATGTATTGCACTCGGCGAGGATACGGTCTGCCATTTCTGCTAAAATGTCAATGTCGGCTTTGCCAGCGACCGTCAATATGGCTCTAACCCGAGACGGTAATCGTCGTAGCCAAAGAGACTTAATGGCTTCATCAGAGAGCTGATCGCCAGTCAATGACTTCATTTCCCGGTAAAGAAATGAAGGTCTTTTGTCACCTAACTCTAACTCTGTGAGTACTTTGGTGAGCTTGCTCTCATTGGAATCGGCAAACCGCGCTATCAGTTGTCTCTTAATCTCGCCGTAACGATCGGCAATCGGTGGTTTCTCCACAATATCTGCAACGTTTTCTAGAATGTTTGAGACGATGATCGTATTAAATTTGGTCGCAGGTTCGACAATGCGATTTGCGGTAAATTGCGCCTCTACTTGCGCGAACCATAGAGTGGGGCGCCGTTGCCAGAAAGGGGGCAATTTTATATTGGTTAACGCGTCGACATGAGAAGGTGGAAGAAAATCGCGAAATGTCGATGAAGTCGCAGTAGTAGGTGTAGTTTTCTGCGGGGTTGTAGTTACGGGACTATTTGGCGCGGCCGTGTCGCAAAACAAATGGAGCGCGTTGTCCGTACAGCAAACAATAAAAATGTAAATGTATTACCTTCGCAGCAGTAATTATTTTACCAAATCCCACGTAGAAACAACGCAAACACTACGATTAGTTGTGCAATTACTCGTACAGGCCTTCTTACGTCAGGCAATTTCAAGATGGCGGCAAATCCCAACGCACCATGCTGGTGCGCAGTTCGAAAATTTTCAAATTTATTTACTGCTTCGGATGCGATAAATTGTTGACGGCGGCTTCACTGAAGATCACTATTCGAATTTTCTGTGGGTTGTTGTGAAAATTCACTGCAACAACGATGTCGATGGATGGATTCACGTTGCCAATGGAAGAAAACACTTCACCGGAATAAATTCGTCTCGCTTTTTCGTTTTCAGGAATTAATTTATGCGTGCTGCGTTCGGGGTCACCAATTATGTAGTGAAAACACTTTTGTTGAACGTTACGAAGTTTATTTATTGACTACACTAGTTGTTACAAAAACTATTTCGTAGCACACTACGACTAATGCGCAGCAAGAATTTTAACAGACTGACAAATCTCTTTTGTTACGATGTCGCTCTGGTGGCGAAAGTTGAAAGTCAACGACGGACTTCCGTTCCGTTCCACAAGCCATCCGTAACCATCACTAAAGGTACATTTTCTCTTGTCTTTTGTGCACAACTTCGTGCTCACAACTTGCCTTAGGTGTGATGCTTTAGTTCAAGCGTACTTTATGAATGTACGTGTTAGTATGGTAAAGTAGATAATATCATAAGTACTGACTAAATTTGGTCGGGCGGGAGCGGTATCTCCTTATAAACGTACCCTAAATCCAAGGTGGAAGAGCATAAACCGAGGGATGCATGGCCAAGAGGTTACTTAGTCGCTAGTATGCGGACTCTGAATGCCAGTCGACCTTCAGTTTCAATCTAGACTTCCGGTGGCAACCGGGTGAAGCCGTCGGTGACCGTTTTTCCCGGACACTAGTGGGAATCCTATGAATACAAACAACAAAAAAACTAAACTTTTTGATGTTGCACCCAGCATATCCTCCCCGTAAGTTCTATGTTACAACACTCTTCAGGGAATACTGTAGTAGAGCTAGCCCTGAACGAGAACACATCCCCTCCGCCAACGGTTGTGGCGTGCAGCAGTACACAGCCATTCTACCAAACAGTCGGAGACAGTCAGCATCTGCCATGACGACGTCGGCACAGTTACTTACTGTTCTGAGTCGGACGTTTATGGAGGTGACTCTGACAATTCCAGGGTCTCTTCTGTCCGTGCGGCTGTTAATCGCATGGACTTTCACAAAGATCCGAGCTTCCTGCGCTCTTCTTCTGCGCAAAATCTACGTAAAAGAGAACACTCTGAGGAGTGATCCCCTGCTTCTACCTTAGCTAAACGGCACAAGGATTGCACAAGCGCGCCTAGAGCCCCTACGTTTAGCCAGGCAGTTTCCTCTATAAAGCTGGGTTTTTGCCCACTTGACTTCGAAAACCATCATTCGAACGATCAGATGGCCCACATACAGAAAGCCATGCTGCAGGTGACTAGGGAGCATAACCCCAGGGAACATGAAATTATCTTTCTATCCTGTGTCGCAAGATCAGGATGGTTAGTATTATCTTATAAGGACTCCCCCACTACAGAGTGGGTAACAACTAATAATAAACACATTTGTGCGAAATGTACGTTTGAATACACTTTGGTCGAGGAAAGTAATTTTCCCAAGCTGCACAATGTGCAGGGATATTTCCCCAAAAGCAGTGAGCAAAAGACCGAAGACATTTTGGCTTCCATCAAAGCGTAAAACTGTCTGCCGACTGAAAACTGGATTGTTCACAATCGGAAAAATTTCGGCCACTCGGTCCACCTCGTTCTCGGAATCGACGAGGCGACTTTTATGAAGCTGAAACGGCTAAATGGAAGTATCGGCTACGAATTCACGCAGGTGACTCTGACGTTCGATGGCAGAAGTCGGCGTGACAAAACTGCAGCGCCACCCCAAAATCCGACAACGACATCACAAAAGTCGTCGCACAATAACGCCGGTAAAGGCAGCTGCTAAGGCCCGACTCCGAGCACAAACCGAGGGCCCATCCCGCCCTTCTACCAGCAGGAGCCATGTTCCCTCCACCAGCCGTGAACATACTCCGCCTGCTCAGCGAAGCTCAGCATCATCATCAGGAGTTCAAGCAACGGATGCTAGTCGAAGCCTACAAGCGGCTTCCGACGGAAGTCATGCACAGCCTATCGATCGTAATTCAAGAGGCCCTGCTCCACCGGGGCTCAAGGTCGATAAGCAGAGACACTAGCTCAAGGGCAGCGCAAAAACACCACCGCGAAAGCGATTCTTCGTCACCTCAGAGGGAACAAAGGCGAGCCCATTACTCGTGAAGTGGGATCCAACATTGCGGCAAAAGCGTTTCTGAACACCGCGACCCTAAGCGTGGCAAGGATGAACGAGGCGGACAGTCTCGGCAAGGCAAACTTAGCAGCTCCCTATGCAATAACTGAGTGCTGTTAAGGTACTCCAGGCGAATGTGCTCCATGCCAAGGGAGCATCGGCTATCTTGTGCAGGACCTCCGCCGCAAACACAGCTTCTATAGCGCTGATACAAGAACAATGGGTGGTCAAGGGCCGCATCTGTGGACAAAATATTATTCGCGTTAAGTTAATTTACGACAGGACCGCCCTCGGGCAGTGCTCAACGTATCCACCACGTACGGTAGTCAGAAAGCATACATTGTATTTGCCTATATCCCAATTGACGATGACTCTATTCCACCTGAGAGTGTCTCCAGCCTGATTGACTACTGCATCGGTTGTGACGCGAATGCCCACCACACGTTAACATGCGAGCTAAGAAACTTTTTGAAATTTTAATGTCTAAGAACGTGTTCGTCCTCAACATAAAGGGTGCAAATTCACCTTCATAGCCCCAGCACGGGAGGAGGGGTTCTTGATCTCACTCTTGGCAGTGGACTAGTAGAGCTCTTTTATTCTAAATTACAGTTCTACCCCTAAGGTCCCCTGGTGGAATGATGAACTTGATCGGAAACGGACCCAGGTTAGGCGATTATTCAACTCAGCCAAGCGCTGTGGTCAGTGGGAGTCATAAAAACGCCCCTTAACTGAATACAGTACAATGATTAGGCAATCTAAAATTAAGTGCTGGAGGAAGCAGTGTGAAGCAATTCAGTCCTTACCTGTGGCCGCTCGCCTTCACAAAGCCATCTACAGCAGCAAGCCCAACGGGTCTTCCTGGTGCACACATCGTCATTTGCACTGATAGCCAGGCGGCAATTAAGGCGTTATCTTCAGTTAGTTTGTTCATTTCAGTCTGGTGCGTTAAATCCCTTTATGTTTTTAGTTCACTTCGAAGTTGTTAAACGAGTGCTTTGACCTCCTTCAGGACCTCTCCATCCGTAACTCCGTCTCAATCTATTGGCTTCCGGGTCACAGATGCGTTGAGGGAAATGAATACGCGGACGAACAAGATGGGGTTCATCCTCTCTACTCATCGGTCCTGTGGAATTAGCTGTAGAGCTGCTAGAGGCGTGATTGGTATTGGTAACTGGTCTTCGGGCCAAAGGTTGAACCCTTGGATAACGCACCCCGGCCTAAGAAAAACCCGGTGTATTGTATCTGTCGGATAGAATAATTTCGTGATTCGCGTGTATGGTTTTTCCAATATTTCAATTGCCTGGCCTAAGAGTTACAAAAAAGCTAGTGTCCCCCTTCAGATACTCCAGTATTAAATGTCTGCGCAGAATTGAGCTAAGACTGTTAATAGGTCATTTTGGGGTCCACTACCATCTCCATAAAATTAGTTTATGAAAGGAGACCCGATTTTGGCTTTGTTTGGAGGAAGAAGAAACCTCCATTCATTTATTATGTGAATGTTCGGCGATCGCCAGGCCCAGAAGATCACTCGTTGGACGAATGATTAGGAGCTCCTCTCTGAAGGATTTTCTGGCCTTTATTAAGCTGGCTGATAACCGAAATAAAGGACTTTGTCACAATATACCTTGTAGGTAGCAGTACCCACCACCTTGGTAAGGTGCACATTATGACAATAGATCTCAAATTGACAACAATTTCGATAAAAAATAATTTCGATATCGAATGGAAGTTCAATCACACTTAAGCTTTGCGATCCCAGGCCTTCGCAATGGATCGGTTTTTCGATATTCCCAAACAGCTGTCTCGAAAGTATCATGAACTTCTTCATAAAATTGCATTTGAAATGTAACGTAAGACTTTGGGCATTCGAAGACTTCCAGGTGTTGGAGCCAATGCCTCTACAACCTTGCAGATTAGGCGGGAAGAAAAGGCCTCTGAACGACCGAGCGGCGGCATGCGCTTGCTGTAGCTAAGTAGGGGAGTGACGAGTTGGGTTTTTGCGACTCGTGGCCACTGTCCTTGTACAATTACGAGGGAATGTCGCATGCCCGGGTTAACGATGAACGATGAAAACAGGGAAAGCACTGAAAAAGTGCAACCGCCCAACACAGGTTCCACCTTATCTGCGCTCCGCGGGCCCTGATATCGACGGATCCCGGCCAAACTAAAACCACCAATGTTAAACAACCGGATCGGAGGCGCCCCACGGCCGCGCCTGTGGATGGATGGATTAGGCGCTATGATGGGATGGGCTGGTTACTCCCAATACTGCAGCCTATTGGCTTATTGTATTTCCCATTAGGACAAAAGAGTTTCAGGTTACTAGCTCTGTCCTTCGTAAAAGGCTTATAAGAAAGTTAACCATGAATTTTTCTTCGGTCCACTGTTTGACAAAGGTTTTAGCAGTGGATTTACTAATTCCGATTACCGGTTCGGGACCGGTGAAAGGTAGTTCGGAACTCTCTCTTGCAAGGGCATCCGCTTTCTCATTGCCTTCGATCCCCTTATGTCCTTAAACCCATTTCAGAGTTACGTTGTTTCGGGTAGCTAGGTTTTTGAGGTTCCTTTGGCATTCCGAAACCAATTTGAAGGTTGTTTTGGAACTTGCAATAGCCTTTATGGCAGCTTGACTGTCGGAGAGAATATGGATGGTCTTGTTTCTAAATCCTTTTCGAGCACTCTCTCCTGCTGCCAGGTTTATGGCTATAAGTTCTGCCTGGAAGACAGTTATATAGTGACCTAGGCGTTTGGAGATACAATAGTTGTTGGTGTTAGTATAAGTTCCTGCCCCTGTTCCTTCGTCTGTCTTCGACCCATCTGTGTGCCACACTATATGTTTTGATATATGGTCATTTAACTCCACTCTTCCCTAACTGTAGAGGTTTGAATGTTGGAGTCAAAGGTATACATGGCCGGGGTATAATCGCTGCCCATATCTAAGATTGGTTTGCAATGATTTCTGTAATCCTACAGTGTCCTACACTCAGAGGTGTCCACATGTTCGATGATTGTAGTCTGTACGCTGCCAGTCTTGCCTCTCCTGTGATTGTAAGATCTAGTGGTGGCAGGTCAGGTAGTTTCCCTAGAGTTAAAGTTGGTGCACTGCGCAAGGCGCCGGTTATGCTTGCGCAGGCCAGTCCTTGTACTGATGCCAACTTTGCTGCAGCTGTTTTTGTTTGGTTTTAGTCCACCAGACAATCGAGCCATAGGTCAGACGGGGTTTCACCACGGCTTTGTAAATCCAGTGAATCATTCGTGGTTTTCACCCCCACGTCTTCCCTATTGCTATTTTAGTTGCATAGAGTGTCTGTTTCCCTTTTGTGATCGTGTTTTGCAGCTGTTTGTTCCACGTGAGTCTGTTGTCAAGGGTGACTCCCAGATATTTTAGCTCAGTGGTAAACTGCAATTGTTGATCAAATAAGGTTGGAGCATTTAGCCCTTCCAAATTGTGTTTGCGACTGAATGTTATTAGTGTTGTTTTGGCGGGATTGACCGATAGGCCTACCCTCCTGCACCAATCCTCCACTTGAGTTAGAGCTTGCGTTGCATGAGTTCTGAAAGAATCCCTGGAAATTTTCTCCTTATCAGGATGCTGACGTCATCGGCATACCCTTGGGTATAGAAGCCCGTGTTATTTAGCTCAACCAGTAAGCTGTCGACTACGAGGTTCCATAGCAGGGGTTATAGGATACGTCCTTGTGGGCATCCTTTGAGAACAGCCGTATACATGGTTTCACCGAATAAATTCGCATGTACTTGTCGTCCTTGAAGCCTAGATTTTTTTCCACCGACAGAGGGTGTGTTGGACTCGATGACTAAAGGCGCCGTTCCGTGTACAAGAGATTTAAAGGAATTATTGTCGAATGCCACCTCTATGTACAGGAAGGCCGCGAAACCTATCTCTTTGCTTTCTAGTGTGGTCTCAATCTTTCCAACTAAATGATGTAATACTGATTCACACGATTTCCCTGTCTGATAAGTATGTCGGTTCGAGTGCCAAGGGGGAAAGCCACAGGCACCTGATAAGTTTATCGAAGGAAGGAGGTTAGGTTTATTGGACTTTACGATTTCGCTATAGGGTTTGGTCGCGCCCCGGTTTTGCCAGGAATGCTACTTTTACCTGTTTCCAAGTAATTGGAATGTATCCTAAGGCTATGCTGGCTCTAAATAGTCTTAGTAAATTTGGAGCCAGAGTCGTAAGACTTTGCTGAAGCAGAGCTGGATAGACACCGTCCGACCCTGGTGATTTGTAAGGTTCGAAAGAGTTGACTGCCGATTCTACCTTATTGTATGTTACTATTTGGTTCGCAAGCGACCAGTCGTTTTTATTTGCTCTGAAAAGCAGGGAGTTGTGATCCAACTGGTCTATGTTGCCGTTGTAATGGTGGATCCAGGAAAGTGAGTCCCTAGAAGGATTTCCAGGTTCTCCTTACCTGTTTTTGTTTGGTTTCTGTCTGAGTTTTAAGCGTTTCGATAGGGTTCGTTGGATCCCTAGCCAGAATCTTCTGGAGTCTCGCTCCTTCATGTAGATGTTCGATCTCATCACAGAACTTCCTCCAGGATTCGTTCCTGGCTTTCCTAATTTCCTTGCTGTAATGGGTTAGGGTGAGGCGGTATGTATCCCAATTCCCAGTTCTTTTCGCCGCGATGAAAAGTTTCCGTGTCTTTTTACGCAGGATGTCTAGGTTTGAGTTCCACCATTTGCACTTCGCAATGTTTGTTAACCTACAACTCTCTTCAAAGGAGGACTATATTGCGGCTTGCAGTAACTTACAATTTCATTCAGGATCAGATGTTCCAATATAAGCTGACCAGACGTACAGCATTTCGCTGTACAGTACAGCATTTTGACTTGTTGTACAGCACTGGAAAATGTACAGCAAAATGTACAGCATTTCCAATGCCACACAATGAAACCTACCCACTTCAAAATAAGCTCCTCGATAAGGCCTGTAATCAGTTTTGTCTGCTTTTAAGGTGTAAAGTTTGACCCCTGTATCCCTTACGATCGATATTTAGCGAGACAATCAAACTTTTATGTTTGGAAATCGTTCATTTACGATAGCTCGGGAACCCTTCCTGATCTCTGAACAAATTTTGCACATTTGTAGAGCTCCTTTGCGCTCATATTTCCTTCAAATTTCACGTTACACCTATCCGCGTTCGGAAGTTACAGGTGCTCAAATCGCACTCCTGTGTTTTTCTAATCGACAATTTCCCATAACTTGGAATTTCGAAATTTGGCAAACATGGTAGGGCATCGCACTGTCTACATTTTTTGAACATTTCAAGACTCTTTCTAGCTTTCAAGGTTCAGAGGTTACAGTCGTCGAAAGATAAGAATTTAATTTATTTTTCCGATCACAAAATGATGGAAAAATCACCCACTTACTTCATCCGATTGTTTTATCTACCTGTATAGGCAAATGCATACTAAAGAAAGGAGTCGGCATGGGTTTTAAATAATTTTTTCCCCACAACATGTTCTTTGAATCCATTTAAAACAGCGTTAAGAGCCCAGGGAACCATCACTAAAGTTAATATGGAGAAAGGCATACTCTCCTCCAGATATATTGCAACCAGGTTTAAATGAGGTTTAGACCTATGGCTCGTCCTTAGGTTTACTTTAATCCTGTGCTCGTCCTTCGCTCTGCTCAGACCTTGCATTGTCTGTCGCGCATTAGGGAATTCGCCAACATTTTTGGGACGTCGTGTTGCGAAATAGGATAAGGAGAAGTGCAAGCGCAGCGAGTGGTGAGCCAATAGTAGGCAATTCGGCTCGTCCATACGTGTTTTCAGATCCTGCGGCTCACCCTTAGCTTCGTTAAAACTTCGCTCTGTCTGTCCCGCTTTTCATAATTCGCCAACATCCTTGCGACCAGCGCTGATGGAAGTTATCAAGCAAAGCGACGTGCGAGCGGTGATCTAATAGAAGCCAATTATTAAGATGTAGACCATTAGCTCATCCTTAGGATTACTCAGTTCCTATACCTCGCCCTTCTCTGCTCAGACCTCGCTGTATGTCGTGCTTTTAAGAATTCGCCACCATATCTAATATGTATCGCTGTTGGGAAGTAGGATAAGGCGAGCTCAGCGTGTGGTGAGCTAATAGAAGGCAATTCGTAAGCTTTACACCTCTAGCTCCTCCATACGTTTACGTAGATCCTGCAACTCGCTGGCGCTTCGCTCGGACGACGCTCTGTCTGTCGCGCTATTCAGAATTCGCCAACATTTTTGCGACGTGCTGTTGCGGAATAAGATAAGTCGAGATGCAAGCGAAGCGAGCGGTGAGCCGATGGAATGCATTTCGTAGGATTTAGACCTAAGGCTGATTCATGCGTTTAGTCAGATCCTGTGGCTCGCTCTTCGATTCGTTCAGACCTCGCCCTGTATGTCGCGCTTTTCAGAATTCGCCAACATTTTGGTAAGACGAGGTGCAGGCGGTGAGCGAATGGATGCCAACACCGTTTGTATAATTACTTAGAACCTGTTGCTCGCACATTACAGAATTCCCCAACATTTTTGCGACGTAGACCTCGATCATGGAAGTATGGCTGAGGATTTGCCTGAAAATCAAATTTCGCGAGCATGTGTACAGCATTGGTCCTTCGGGAATCTGGTCACCTTATTCCAATAGTTCTACGATTCTGGCACATTATGTCTTCTTTTCAAGCAGACTTGTATGTGCCCAAATCCTTTCGTGATAGAAGAGTAGGTACTGTTTTGGTATTGGACTGGACTGCCAACAAAAGACTCGTCATCTAAGGCATATTTTAAGACTCTTGTGGCTCAGTTACCCCAACAACTTTAAGCCTTATCCGCTCTCTAGTCGACCTCTTACGGGCAAGTTCTCCGTTCCACTAAGGGATTTTTCGCACAGAGTTGGAGTCACATGTTGTTATATATCGAACTTAGTACGAGACTTATCTATCAAAATAGTTTGAGAAGGTTCAAGATGAAATACATTAAAAGATTATCGACCATCAAGGGTAGTGAGTTTGACTTTCACTACCACCATGTTAGCTATTTTCGTCAGTAAATGTTTTTCAGCTTTCAATCATACCAATCTACCGAATCATCATCAGCATAATCAGACGTCGACCGTCGAGGCTTTGGCCGCCTGTATCGTTGATCTCTAATCTCGAAAATTAGCCAACATGAATAAACGTTTGCCATGCTTCGTTTGTAGGCTGGCTGGTCTAGCGGTTAGTGCACGCACCTTCGGTGCACAGGGCCATGAGTTCGAATCTCACCGTGGATCATGGTGTTTTTCGAACTCACGAGCTTGTGACGGACTATGATCTCACTCAGATGTTAAACGAGTACCCATTTATGGGGATAAATAACACTGCTGAGCGTGATGCTGATCTCATTACCTCAACAAAAAGCAGATAAGATCTTGGAAATAGGATGTCACTAACCCATCCTTAGTCCAATGCTGGATTGTCGCGCCTGTTATTTATTTTATGCTTCGTTTTTTAACGAAATACCATACAGCCTAGAGCTCAAACATCAGTCGCTCCTACACGTCCCGCCTGTGCTTTAAACAGTCGAGCGTCGACACTCTTGAAGTTATTGGGGAAGTCTAGACTTACTTGTCCTTCCTGAGTTTGCTTTGAGCTTTCTTCTCGTAGATATATCTGCTACTTGGCTCCGTTTTACACGATACGTATGTTCTTGTCCTTCTCTTTTTTCGCGTGATTGTATATAAGGCTGCGAATGACGAATAGCTTAAATGGCTTCCAATTTTCTTTAAACTTAAAAGCTTTTCCCACATTTAAACGCAATTTTAAGCAGTTGAAGCAATTCACCATTCGAAATTCGTAAAAGTTCCTAAACGCAGCCCAAAGGTTTGACTCCACGAATTCCACAACGACCATGATCAGTTTGCCCGAGTTTGACATATGTATCTTTCAACTGCTGGCCTTTCTTCTGTTACAAAGCTTTTTCCAACCATGTCCAAGGGCTGCTGTTGGAGAGACCTCTGCAGTTTAGCTTCTTTCAGAGGGGTTTGCTCCCGACCCGGAGTCCCTTCATCCTTTTTTCTTCACCTGTAGATTTATTTGCGAAGCATTCCGCATACATTTTCCAATATACTAAAAGTTAAAACTCAGATTCCCGTCCCTAAAATAAACATAAGGACTGGAAGTTTGTCGGGCGGGTTGCATAACTAATTTTGCAGCTATCTATTGAGTCGTTCCGTCTTTGAAATGAAAAAAACCCTACACAATCCCTTAAATGTTGCCGACTTTCACAGTATTTTTACAAAATACCAAAACTCCAGCCAACTCAGCTCAGGCAACTTTAATTAATCAAATACCAACATCGTAAATCTGCCGGATATTCAGACGGCTGTCAGTGTTTCTGCATGCATACAAGTTGTTAACATCATCGCCGAACACCGTTCCCCGTTCAAGAACACATTCTAAATCACTTTCGTTACAAAAGAAACAAACACTACACAACCGCAAGCTATAAACTTTCATGCTCCTGATATATACCTAACCTATATAGGTACGTACCTTAAAAAAAGCTTGTGTACTACCACCCTGAACCGCACCGTATTTGATTTTACTTTGTGCTGCCAAATCTTCGGCACTTTTAATATCATCCGCCGACATCGATTTCGTTAGGAATGCCGCCAAGTTGGCCGTGTACGAGTTGATTATCATGAGAGCGAAAAACCACCACATTCCCGTTAGAAGTCGTGTCGACGCTGCCCTGAATTACAATGATAATGTATGTGCATATCGTTAGTTCGCCTATACAGAGAGCTTTAAACTACTTCCGGTGATGATTCCCGGGATAGGAGTACGCACAGCGAACGGGAATGTACAACGGAAGTAGCTGACTGCATAGCCAAGTCAGGTATACTTACTTTGGAAGCAAATCACATCCTTGACCCATAAGCGAACCTATCGTAAGCCACGTTGAATTTTTCAAATCCCAAACATTCTCAACTTCCTCCGGATTCGGATCGCATGGATGAGGATTCTCCCAGTCGTCCGGACACATTCTGCAGGATAATGAATGAGTCAAACCATTATATGTATAATTTCAGCGATAAATATTTAGAAAGCCTGTACACTCGGGTTGGATATAGTTAATCTAAATAAATTGCTTAGCAAATCTATAGATTTGCTCCGGTACTCCGTTGAATTTTATGACGCCCGGTGAGGTTTAATCAAGCGTTCGCGTTGAATTAGTTTTTTGTTTTGCCTTTTTCTCATAGGCCCAATCTGGTTTTGAGCATCATCAAGATAATCAGAACGCGGGAAACAGGATACCGTGAGTGGAGTTTCCGTTGAAATACAACAAAGCAAATCGGTATAGGTACCTTGCCAACGCAAATAGCAACAGTGACATCAACAGCAGGGCCGATCCCATGTACACCCACACTTCCAACGAGAATGGCGACAAAAACGAGAACAAATCCGGCGGAGCAGGTGTTGATTTCACGAACAGGATGCTAATCCCCAGAGACATAAAAGGTGAAGTAAAATCGACGGCCTTGCGACGAGCTGATGTTACCGTCAAATCACAAATAGCCAAGTCAGCTTTCTGAAATTTATATCGGGTGAAATTACATTAGGGACGCACGATAAAAAGGATATACATAGCAGAGCGCCTTCGAGCAGCAATAGAAATATGTTTGTACAACATATACTCACCCCGTCAAGAAGTTGTCGTATCAGTCCGTCCCATTGTCTTGTAACTTTATTATACGCCCCGTACTTGCCGTCGGGCGTAAGGACAAATTTATAACTGGCTCCGAGTATTTGAGCAATGGCATCGATTAGATCCAACGAGTATCCCTCGAACCTGGCATTGCCCTCTAAAATTTCGCCTTCTTTGGGTTCCCTGTGTATGAGATAAGAATACGCAATGAGTTCATTGTGCACAAAAAAACATATTTCGCTCGACACCGTAAAAGGACATCGGGAAAAACATTCAATTGTGCGCCAAGTGGCATTGTCGAAACATAATGCGATTCGTCTTCCGACGAATTGAACGGCAAATAAAACGAATAAATTGGCCAAATATCAATCAAATGATTTCCTCCTTGTTTATGTCAAATTATCGCATAGACTAGAGAGAGAACAGCAGCCGTTCCGTTACCTATAAAGAAGAAATGGTGCACCGATGCGTGAGACAACTGTAAACGTCTTATTATGCAGCTTCTCCTCCATCTTCTTGGAATAATGCTCGTCCGGATCCAGAATTTCGCCCAGACGACCGACCGGATCCCAAATGGCTATATCGTGAAACTCGGGACTGCTGTATTCCAATATGCGAATGGTGAAAAACGTTCGCTGACCGTACTCGTTAAATTCGATTCGTCCTGTTGCGCCTTCGTCCACTCTCTGCAATGATAAACAAAAAGAGGACTCGATAATACCAGTGCGTGCGAGGATGTAGTCAATTTTTGTTTTGTATTCTGCACGTGCAGTGTCCTATCAAGTTCCTATTAATGAAAACGGCCCCAGTCCGGTTCGATTTTCGAACAAAAAGAGCAGGAGAATGTCCTATTGCCGTTCAGAAATTCAAATAAAAGGATCTGAAAGCAAATTGAGTGTCTCATTCCAGGCTTTTGAAATTGGGTTGATTTCTAAAGCTCATAAAGGGACTTCGAAGATATGTTTAGGTGGTGCGATTGCACATTATTCCGAGAAAATCGAAGTGAGAAATGATTATGTAATCGATTTCACATTTAGCAAGTCATAAGGGTCTTAGGATTGGATAGAATCATTCAAAAGTAATTAACGATAATGACTATTCGTTCTGGGTGAAACATTCTAGAATTACAGACCTACAAGCGCTTATTAAACGATTGCTTTTTTTTGTGATTAGTGCCATCATGATTATCTGTTATTTAACGGGGTTGTGTGAAATTATTGAAATTACAAATATATATGTGCAAGCACCCTAGAAAAAATTGTCTAACTACGCCTTTGTTTTTATATTTAGTATGTGTGAATTGCGATAGGGTAAGAAAATGGTGTCATTGTTTTCTGTTGATGTCCACCCTGGACTAACGCATGCACTGTATTTCCAATGGAAATTGAAAATACTTAAAATTCGGAAACTTACAGCCTTCATTTGTTCGACAATCCTTTTACCATGCGGCCAAGGTGTTCCTTTTTTACACTGAACTTGCGGCAATTCAATTTCTTCATACAAGTCAAGATGTTTCAATCCTCTAGCTAGAGTCAAAACTGCATCGTTTACCAATACCATATTTGTCTGAAATGGAAGCATACAGAAACAATTTATAGTATCTAAAAGGGGATTCAGATTATCGACAAGATTTACTAAATCCTAGATTCAGTTAACTGTACTGTAATTTGAATAAAGCAAGTACATTCTACGGTGCATTTTGAATTTAATGACATACGATTTAATCTAGGAGGCGGGTTGCGACTCGATTAATTTAGTGGTTTTAGTAAATCCTGTCAGTAGTGTGTATCCCCTTTTATATTCAATCAAAGATCCAGCAAGGACTAAAGTATTTGCGTTTTTACTGCTACTAGAAATATTCATCAATACCTTGACACGATCCGATGCTACTCGAAAATGACGATTTTGACGCTTCTCACTCTCCTGCCAATCGTGAACGATATTCTTCATATCAAAACTACTGGGATCCATCAGCCGACCCGTCGTGATGTTAGCCGGAGTATTTGTCAGTTCTTCCCAATCAGTTGCATGTGTATCGAGCGAAGGAATGAAGTAACTCTGTATAGTAAAATTAAATTTTAGTAAAAAAGTACTAAATGTATTTTATAAGGATTTTAATACACTGCTCGTCATCAGATTAGCACACCCCTTCGCATGAATAGTTTCGGCTGATTTCCAACCAAACTAAAAGAGCTAAAATTTCAAAATTATAACTGTTAATAGTCTATACAATTCTGAGTTAATTAACACAAAAAGAATTGTGTTTACATTTTTTTTTATTGATTTATAATTGTTTTTCGAAAAAGAACACACAAAATAGCCATTTAAAATTTGTCATCAGGATAGCACATGCAATCTCTTTTTTGTCTATCTTCCACAATTAAAGACGTAGGACCCCTAAATTTTTGTGGTTGTTTGAGTAAGATATTAACTTTAATATAAATAAGGGAAAATCATTATCTGCGGAAGAGGGATCAAAATTTAAGGCTTACAAGGAGTCAAGGTGGTCAAAAAGTGAAATTTCGAGAAAAAATTAATAAAAGTCGATAAGTTGAATCCGAATTCGTGTGTAATAAGTAGCGTTAAGATAAAAATAACAGAGGCGATAAAAATTGAGTATTTGTCAATCCCTATGAGAGAGTAGAAAAAAAACCTGGAAAAACATATTGGAGTCGATGAATCGGAGGTGGGAGGTAGTAATCGACGTCAGAAGTGGTCCAACAAAATATTAATGTTAAACTATTATGTCTTAAGAACTAATAAAAATATAAAAACACACCAAAAAATTACTTTATTATTACGAAACAATCTTTTTATAGGTAAAAAAATCCCAAAATCCCCAATATTGCACTTTATCTAATTTCTCCCTCGGAATCACAAATATAATTATTTTTTAGTGAAAATTTGTCTTAATATTGTTTGAACTGACACAATAAATCAAATAACAAAAAATACCTACCAACTTTTATCATCAACTGTCTTTTATGCCTATGACAGATATCCAAATCATTATGACGATAATCCATCATAATGATGAAAGTTCGAAATTGAGGTGACACATATGTTTTCGTCATTAGGATTCGTCGCATTTACTTTTGACGTTTGTGTAAATGATGAAAATGTCCCTAACAACAGCGATATTTTGATGAATATTCTGTTCAATAATTTAAAGACACACTTTTCTTGAAGAATTTGAAGAGAAAAGTGTAAAGATTGATAACAAATTTAATATTTTTGCAAACATTCTTGTTCTTCAATTTTGCAACAGATGGCGTCACCTGTCATTATTGGGCAAATGATGGTCCAAATGTGTAATTTGGAATTCGTCATAATGATGGTAAATTTTCGTCATAATGACGTATTTGCGTCATTCGAAGTTAAGTGTGTCAAGCTTGTTATGGCTAAAAAAGGGGAACCATACGAAATCTCCAATCACAAAATCCCCAAACGTAGAAAAATCCCCAAAAAATTAAAATCCCCATATTCAAAATATCCATAATCATAATACCCATATACAAAATCCCCATAATCATAATACCCATATACAAAATCCCCAATCATAAAATCCCCAAACACCCGAAATATGATGGTAAATGGTAGATGGATGGTAGTAAAAAATGGTAGATGGCTGGTAGATGGTAAATGTTTGATGGATGAAAGACTGTAAATTGTTGATGGTTGATGATAGATGGTAAATGGCACTAGGAGGAACGTAAATCAATACTAACTTATTTTTTGATTAGCACAAACAAAATATTCGAGTCCATTGCATAAATCGTTCTAAACATATTAGGTTTTCTTTAACATGGTCGAGACAAGTCCTCATCCGAATATTCGCGGAAAACTTGGTTGGCTTATTGTTGGAACCGATTGCATATTTAATCGCCTGTACATTATCTGCTGTTGTTCTGTGTTACTTCAAAGAGTTTGCCGTTGATTAGAATATATATCAGTCCACGACGGTGATTTTTTTATTGCTTAGTAGGACTATTCAATTACAATAGTCTAAAGCACCTACCATTTATTATCTACCATTTACCATCTACTATTTGCTATTTATCACCCACCATTTGCAATTTACAATCTACCATTTACCATCTGGCATCAACCATTTACGAGCTACCATCCGTCTACCATTAACCACCTACCATTTACCATCTACCATTTATCATCTGCCATTTAACATCTATCATTTACCATCTACAATAGCCTAAAGAAAGTCTCCATTCCCCATTTGAGGTGTGATCTTAGAACGCGCGCGCGTTCTTAGATCACACCTCAAATGGGGAATTGGGAATTTCGTTTGGGGATTTTGGTTTTGGGTATTTTGATTTCGGGATTTTGATTTCGGGGATTTTGATTTCGGGGATTTTGATTTCGGGGATTTTGATTATGGGGATTATGATTTGGGGATTTTGGTTTGGGGATTTTGTGACTGGGGATATCGTATCCAACCCCTAAAAAAGGGCTTGAGCAACTTTTTTTTCCAGCACTGTATAACTAGCATTGACTTGACATTTATAGCTCATAAATGAGTTTTGTATAACTAGCATTGAAATGTATTAAATTCAATAAGTGCGGTATTAACCATTTTGAGTAATTAAGCATTTAGGTTTACAATATAATTGACAACCCCTTAAATATGGTAATATAATAAGGAATATATCATCATTCCTTCACATTGGAAGTGAATACATATTGGAATAAGTTTTATCAGTTTTGAATTAAATACTTTATTTCAACCCATTTTAATACAATTTGGTATTAGCTCAGTATGAAGTGCCTGAAGGATTTATTACTTATTATATTAAAAAATTTATGTGACACCAAGTTTGATTAAGTTTTAATAGACAATATATTACGAAAAAAAGTAATATTTGCTGGAGATCAAGGATTTGGTTTCAGCAGAGGTCCAAGTCTCTATATTAGAAATGTGGCATTGAGTAAATAAATATGTTTAACTTAATTTTTAAGAATTTTTATGGTTAAATTGTCTACTTTGCGATTTTTTGTTCAGAGAAAAACGGGAAATTCCACCGAAAAAAATAAGTTAAAATAGTTGAAATCAGGAAAATATTTAGGCACATTATAGGCACCAAATGGTTTCGGCTGGACAACATCAGTAAATGAAAGGTGCAATGTTGTGTTGCCTCTATAGCGATTCACGATTATTTTAAAAGAAAGTTATTATTTCCGTGCTAAACCAATATATTTCGGGCTAAAGTGCCCATCATCAGGGTTTCTATAATATACACAATAAATAAATAACTTTAATACAATTACGTTTTACATAAAAAACAAACAAATAATGACCAATTGGCAGAAAAAATATATAACATTTACAGAATTGGTTGTTACGTTATTTGGACAATATGTGACATATGTAAGTACTAGGTTTTATAAATAGTATGGTACAATTACTCAAAATTTATAATTACTGTTTAGTCCAAATTGAAATAAATTGTAATAAGTATTTGAGTAGTCTTTTTTGTCAGTTTTGTCATTACACGCATTTTCCTCGAATTTTATTATTTGATTAACCTCCTTAATTTGTAACTTGGTTTTGTTCTTTTCGCTGGATAAAATGTTTGCCTCTTTGAAGTCGAATCGATGATTGTTTTAATGGCATGTTTGGCTAGAGCCGACAAATTATTAGACTTTTTCGTGTCGTTCTCATGTTGAGATATACGAGTCCCTAGTTTCTGGATTGTCTCACTGATGTAAGTTGCTTCGCAGTCTAGGCAATCAATCTTGTAGACTACACCTGATTTCTCTTCTTTGGGAATTTCCGAATTTAAGTTGGAAAACATAGTCGTATTTTTCTGGTGTGGACGCATGGCTAATTGCAAGTTCGGAACAAAGTATTTACATCGGCGAGATATCGACTCACTTAGTTTTGGTACATAGACGAGAGATGCGAACGTTTTATCCGAGTCAACAGGTTGAGCTTTTGAGCTTTCCTCAGCTGACAAGAAGGCGTAACTAGTCTTATTGGCATTCCGACTTTGTCTTACTTCGCCAATCATTTTCTCAATTAATGCCATCGGATAGTTATTTTTGGCGAGAATCTCCTTTATTCGTACCAAGTTTTGATTCCAAAATTTTCGGTGGCTGATTTTGAAAACTGTACGAATAAATGACTTAGCTACAATAGTCTTCATCTTCATCGGGTGGTTCGAATAATAACTAAGCAGCCTATTCGATGCAATCGGTTTGTGAAACCAGTTCGTAATGACACGACAATTATTGTTGCGGCGTAATGTTAGATCCAAATAATCAAGTTTACCATCTTTCTCGCTTTCATACGTAAATTTAATATTCGGATCATAATCATGCAGTGTGTCGAGGACTTTATGTATTGTATCCTCTGGAACGGCTGTAATATGATCGTCCACATATGAATACCAGAACAGTGGTATGAAATCCAGTTTAAACAACGTTTCTTTCACCAGATCTTCCAGCAGTCGTTCGACTAAAATTGGTGCCAGACTTGATCCCATAAATAAGCCAGACTTCATTGAGTACAAATCGCCTTTGTAGCTTAGGTAATTGCAATCAACGAGGCAGAATTTTAATAGGTTTAAAAATACTTTCTTGGGGATTTCGGTGTGTTGACTGACGCATCTATCAAAATCTCTCTCTATAAGGCGCAGAGCTAAGTCTGTTGAGATATTTGAAAAACAATCTGTTACATCAAATGATACGAGTTTGTGGTTGGTTGGTATCGTTCTTATCGTTAAAGAGGTTAATCAAATAATAAAATTCGAGGAAAATGCGTGTAATGACAAAACTGACAAAAAAGACTACTCAAATACTTATTACTATTTATAAAACCTAGTACTTACATATGTATATGTCACATATTGTCCAAATAACGTAACAACGAAATCTGTCAATTTTATAAATTTTTTCTGCCAATTAGTCATTATTTGTTTCAAAAGTCTTTGTGCGGCTTAGTTTTTTTAATAATAGAAAATAGGTAATTGTCTATATTTATTTTCATGTCGATAAATAAGAAAATGTGAAAAGGAAATGTAAATAACCTCAAAATACACTAGATATGCGACTTTTTCTCGGGACCAAAATATTTTCTTTGGTAACTTGATTTTGTAACTTCGATGACATTTCTCATACGAATTTTATATGGAAAACAAAAACAACAAACAAAATCATGCACATGCGCAGCTTAATGCTGTAAGTTCGTAGTAGGGTCGTCGGAAAAATGGGGGCAATGAATACGAAATTTCAAAATTATTAGGTGCTTAAAATTAATTAATCAGCAACGTTCCTGTTGCATAACTGTATACCAACAGCTTCAAAATTTACACTATTGCAAAAAATACATTTAAATGGGATTGCAAATGTTGCGTGGTGTAAATTCGTTTAAATACAAAATTTTAAATAGTGTGTACTCCAGTGCATTGCGGTTGAATACTCCAACCAGTTAAAAAGCCAAAAAGTATTAAACTATACCAGCCCCAAACACTAAATTTCCAACGCCACTGTTAGCTATGAAAAATATCAAATTGTCCCCTTTATTTTCAGATATTTCGTTTCCTTCTTTTTCTTCTTCATTGTTTCATGTAAAACGTAATTGTATTAAAGTTATTTATTTATTGTGTATATTATATAGAAACCCTGATGATCGGCACTTTAGCCCGAAATATATTGGTTTAGCACGGAAATAATAACTTTCTTTTAAAATAATCGTGAATCGCTATAGAGGCAACACAACATTGCACCTTACACTGAATGCAACGATTCCGGCAATACAAAAATCAAACCTGAAAATCATTAAGTGCTTTCCCAATTCTTTTTCGTTATCTTTGTCAACAAGAACAAATTAGGTCAAGGTGTGTTCAAAATTTACCGTAAGCTTTCATAATTTTGTGTTTTTTTTTCGGTATGACCTTTTACTTTTATGGTTAAATATGATGCTGATATAGGAAATTTTATTTGTTGGGGTAATTCGCAAATCATCCCCAAAACGATCGACAATGAAAAAAGAACTCAGAAATTGAAAAGGTATTTAGAAAACATGAACGTATTTCTAAAGAAAGTGAAAGTCTGAATGTAATAAGAATTGTACAGTTTTCGGAACATTACGCTATCAGCTCAGTAAGGAAAATTTTCTAGTTCTTCTTATCGACACTAGCGACACTTATCTTACAGTCCGCCATATAGCGGACACATAGTGGAAAATATCGGAAACACAAAAGTTCTCCCTATGAGAACGGATAGCAGAACAAGCCCAGTTTTCTATGTTATCATCAGAGTTTTAATCATTCCTAAGACAATTCTGGGAGGTGCACGGAACACCTGGATTCCTCCCCTGGGAAGCAACATAAAAAATGTTCAAGCAAAAAAAAACGCTAACTGGTAAAAAATATGAAATTTTCATTTTTTTACATAAGCCCGCTAACGTTTTGCCTACATTTCCTTTGTGTAGGTGACAAGGCGGAGGGCGGCAAATTCGTTTCTGCCCAGGGGCGCCATAGAGGCTAAATCCGGCCCTGCTCACACGGATGACGATGACTAATACCGTCTCGCAGGTCAGGGTGCAGAACCGACTCACTGACCTATTTTAAACTCGTACTGTACTCAAGCAGGGCGACGGGCTGGCGCAGACGCTCTTCAACCTTGCTTTGGAGTATGTAATTCGAGCCATGAATATGGACAGCAGCGGAACGCTACTCATCAAGTCGACTCAATTAGTAGCGTACGCCGACGATATCAACATCATGTCTCGAAGGTTGGGTGATGCAGAAAGCCTCCTGCATAACCTCAATAACGCCGCAAAGGAAGTTGGACTACATATCAACGAAAGCAAAAGAAAGGCCATGATGCAATCACAAACAAGGACGCCAGCAAATTCAAGCATCACAGTGGGGTAACTTAATATCGAGTATGTAGACAACTTCAACTATCTGGGTTGTAACTTACCAAAGGACGCCAACAAAAGCGACGAAATTAAGCGACGGATACAACTAGCCAATAAGGCATAGGTATTTATCGGTCCCCCCTATAATTAATTTGAAACGTGCGCACATGAACACAAAGCTCCGCGTGTACAAAACGATCATCCGACCCGTGCTATGTTATGGCTGCGAAACATGGACCCTCACCCAATCCTCCGAAATTTTGCTAGACCGATTCGAACGAAAGGTCCTTCGGCGAATTTTCGGGGCCGTTCGCGAGCGAGATCAATGGCGTACCCTGTACAACCATGAGTTGTATCAATTGTACGATGAGCTAGAAGTATCGAAAATCGTGAAGCTCCAACGTTTGCAATGGGCTGGGCATGTACAACCGATGGACGATAATCGCATGCCAAACAAAGTGATGAACGCACAACGAATTGACGGAGCGAGGTTGCGTGGACGACCGAGAGCTCGCTGGGAGAACTCCGCCCACCAGCTGCTGGGCCTCCGAAACTGGAAAACAAGGTCACGTGACCGCGACAATTGAAGGTCAACGATTCAGGCGGCCAAAGCCCGACGTCGGGCTATCGTGCCACATTGATGATGATGAATTATTGCGTGCGAAAACAAAAATCCTGTATTAGTCTGTAACGCTGAATATTTTCCTTGAGGGAACGTTACTTTACAGGACTGGTATGTAGGAGCACCCGAGTCGGCGTTTTCTTTTCTCTTTCAGGGAGATCTTCCCAACAGTGGCCCGAAGATCTACACGTGGCAGGTGGACAAGACCAAAATCCCAACATGTGGATTCGGTGCCTATACATTCTTCGATGGTGCTTCTTTTTTCCTATTTTTTCCTCCGTTTTTAGCTTCTCACATTCGTGTTCAAGATGGCATACTTTTTTTTGTTATGTAATATGTAATAGATCGGAGACATCGGACTGGCAAGGACCTGCCCCCATTCCCGTACCGAGCTGCCGATAATCGTATGCCGCCGCCGTGTCCGATGTTGGCCTCCGAGGGATCTTGTTCACCTGTCCTCAATACAAATACCATAGCAGACTTGTGAATTTTTGTGGGTTAGCACACGGGCAATTTGATCAAATTAATCTGTCCCGTAAATTGGCCAATAAGGTTAACGTAACTTAAAATCAATCATCTAATAAAAATAACTTTCATTTAAATCTATTGGATTTATTTAATCTTCTCCAGTCAGTGTCCTGAAAAGCACCAATCGATAGCAAACTCAACATCTTCCTCTTCATAATAACTTTAAAGAAAGACGAACATCCTTTTCAAGTCAACTAACGTCCTCCTGCTCGTCGTCATCGCACTGAAAAGGATGAATGCAAAATGAACCCAACACTGCATCTAAAGTACGTGCTAAATCTCCTTGGTGAATTGACTGTATCTGCATGAGTACGCCTCAATTCAACTTTCCACACAATTTTCCTCCTTAAAGAGGCGAATACATACAAAGACGGGAATTTCTTCTATATAAAGAACACCATCGAAAGCCTATCAATAACTACTTATCCGTTATCCTTAAACGTTCATTTTCATTTTATACAAGTACCATATCGCCACCATATACTCACCTCATACTCTCCCAGCATGCCTAATTCGTTGGCTTGCCGCATCACATCCAGAGCCTTTTGCGTGGAGCAGTGCAGGATGAAAACGTGTTCGCCACTAGCTTTAACATTCTTCAGTAAGGGCCTATAGTCGGGCCCGTCGCCCAATCGTCTCAGTCCGATCGGATGTCCGCCAGGATTTCGAAGCTGTAGAACATCTTGTAATTGCATTATGTCTGCGAATAATAAGGAGCAAAAATATGTGTAATTCAATTACGTGTGAGGCTGAAGTTGAGCCCGAAATCCTATTTATGTGTACGTTTCGTTTCTGATCCTATATTTCACGTTATTATTGTAACAGAATGTTTATCTGGCCAATTTATTAGAAGAATGGCAGCTGTTCGGCTGGATTAAGTTCATTGGAATTAAAATTATTGTTTGTTGCTAGTCTGGTGTAACCGACAATATGTATATGAAATTTCCGCTTCTGTGGAACGAGAGAGAACACTGAACTCATTAATTATGCCATCGCGAAACATGTAATGCGAACGCAAAACTAATGAATTTCAAATTCTGCGGTATTAGTTCTAAGCTCTTTACAACCTGCGAATTTCATACGTTAATCCGATCATGGCGAATTCAATTACTCAAATGTGAGCAATAGCTTCTTCCGGCACCCGTTTGCCATGTCTCAGCATTCTCATTAACATTGAATAAACCCCTCGGTATAAATTAAAGTTATATCCTTGCATGTCGCCATCATTCGAACACACACACGTGCTGGTGTGTCCTTACTCGAGAGGATGTGTGTCGGTATATTCCCAAACACACCTTACAATCTGAAATCTGCTTACAAACTTTAATTACCACATCCTGAATCCGTAATGAGTGCAAGCAGTCAGTGCAATAGTAATCATCAGCTTAGGATGTGCTTACACAGAATTTCTATTAATGCCATTATGAGTGTATCTGCGAGCTCTAGCCATCGCATTATTGTGTACTTGAATGTAGATCACAGGACCACATTGTCCTGTCAGCTCGTTGAACACCTCCAGAATGAGTCCTAGTGTTTATGGCTATGACCAGAGGCTTTAATCTGCAGGATACACATAATTTCCATTCAACTGAACAATGACCCAGTTAAGGTAACTGTAAGTGAATTTGACAGTCTATTAAGTGGAACTACACAGAATGATGCTTTGTGTTTCACGCAGAACATTCATAAATAATGGTCATAACAAAGTCACTCGAAGGATATGTGGATGATGTTTTGTAACTAAATATTTACTATAAGATTAAGTAGAACGATAAAAATATTCTGCCGTGTATGTTTTTGCAAGGACGTTTAAACATTGAATGATTTTCTAGGACCAATTTTTGTTTAAAGGTCAATTTAACAATTCCAAACATTTTCAGTTCTATACATTTTTTAAACCCTTAACATCAGGGCCGGATTTCCCATATGGGCAACCTGGGCAACTGCCCGGAGCGGCAAATTTTGAGGGGCCGCATATATCCGTTATTTTCATAGTTTTGATTAATTGTAACTTCTAAAATACGCATTTTGAGATATCTCAAATGAAACTCGCGAAAACAGATGCTTTGGTCACTGCCTGATTTACCTAATATGCTGCCTAGGGTTTTCAAAATTTTCTGACCTCTACAAGTTTAAGTTAAACCATAGCTATTGAGTGCATTCCCTCATTCACGAGTTCTGGAGCGATTTTTGCTTTTATTATCCTTCACCAGAAGGCACAAGTAAGCGAGCGACAATGGTGGAAATCATCAATCATAAAAAATATGAAGTTGCCCTATTTTCAGGGCCGGATTTAGCCTCTATGGCGCCCCTGGGCAGTATTCAAAATTCCGCTCTCTGGCAACTGGTTAAGCTATAAAGTGGTAGGGGTCGCATACACACGGAAGGCAAAATGTTAGCGGATGTACATTTTGATTATTAAAAAAAATTCTTACACAATGTTTTTACCAAATACTCGTTTGTGGGCTCCAGGAACGTAGCCAGGAGAGGGTTCAGGAAATCCGGACTCCTACCGATTTGTTTTCAAGAACGACGAAGACATGAAAACTGAAATGATCACACTAATTTCATTATTCGTGAGGTAATATTTGGCGAGAAAACATCATACCGAAGAAAATGTGTTTTCCTGTTCTATTTTTTTAAAGAAACTCCAATTTTACGTAAGCTCACGGCAAATTTTGCAGGGGACACCTTAATTTCATCTGGGGCTTCCGAATAATCTAGTAGCATTTTTATGGGCCCTGTTAATGAATTTACCTTGGGTCTGATTTTGAGAGATTTTTTGTTTTTGATGAAAAATATAACATTAAAGTAGTGCTTTTGCTGAATTATCATTTTAAAAGATATCTTCAAATGTGGAATTTTTCGCTGTTTTACTCTGAACAAAAATTGACAAATTCGACTATTTAAACATAAAAATTTAATTTGATTTTATTTATATCATATAATTTTATGGGTGGTCGTGGTGTGAGGGTATCATATAGTCTACGAAATACCAGTAGACTACATGATACCCTCTCACAAGTCAACATGGCACCTCCACGTTTGGTGACCGCTGGAAACTGCGAATGATTTTTGGACGCAGGCTGAGCCATGGGGCGGGTGCTGTCGCACGATCCGTACGGATTGTGCAAAACTCTGTTCCCATCCCGGGACGAGTACCTCGGCAGTGGGCGGCTATGAAACTCTCCGCATAGGTGACACGGCGACTGGGTGTGAGGTTGGAGCTGGTGACTGAGGAGAGAGTACACCTGCGGGGTTCAGGATCCAACACTCCACTTTGCGCCTTTTCTTGCAACCAGTGAACCGCGGTCTACGGAGTAGCGATCCGTTAGACTAGGGGAGAAGCCTTGCATGCCTGGCATCAAGGATCGCAGGGGTGGAGTTACATGAAAGCCTACGGAACTTTCGGGTGGAAGCGAAGTCGTCTTCTTCGCGACCCGAAGAGAGGGAAGGACGGACGGATTATTTCGACACTCCTATGGGGGAGGGGAGTAGCGGGAGGCGTAACGCTGGCTGTTGCCTCGGCTGTGGTCCGAGAACGGGAAACCCAAACCTGAAGTTTAAAAAAAACATCAAGAATGGAAAACCAAGAAGACATTCATGAATTTGACTTGGCGATGATGGAGGGGATGGACATCAACGACTCGCAAGGGTCGGAGAGGTTAATCTCTGAATTCAGAGCCTTGGTGTGCGAAGGTGCTGAAGGAACGGACAACGAAGCGCCGAAAGGCGTGGAGAGGTTAGTTCCTAAAGGTACTTCGGTTGAGGTTGACGCTGTTCGAACGGACAATGAAACGCCGCGAGGTGTGGAGAGGTTAGTTCTAGCAGTGTCTCCTGAGAAAAGTCCGAACGCTGACTCTAAGCCGGCGCTAGAAGCTGAAAAGCGAGAAAAGCAGAGACTGAAGAGGAGGCGGAGGAAGGAAAGGCAGGCCGCCGGGAAGATGTCAAATCAACCTGGTGGGTCAACACATGAGGAGACTACTCCGGAAATGGAAAGGCCAGTGAAGAGGTATAAGGGAACATCTGAGCCGGTTCAACCATTGAAGGAGGGAGCTCGATGTGGGGGGACCTGTTGTCTCGGGAGGGCCTCTTGTAAAAGAGGTTATCCAGGCAGACAGGAAACAGAAGCCTAACCAGGGTAATAAATCCTTCGCACAGGTTGCCGGAGGTGATCTCATCCTGGGTTTTACCGACGCGTCTCGTGAGGGTCCCCTAGATGTCACACACCTGAATGCTTTCAAAGCATCTCTTTTGTGTGCTCTAGATGACCTCAGTGATGATGCCGGAGACATAGGCTTTATAGGCAAGACTCAATTGGTTGATGGATTTATTTCACTGACGTGTAGGAATCAATCGACCAAGAGCTGGCTTATCGGCATGCAGGAAAGCCTGACCAATTTATGGGAAGGTGCCAGACTGCGTGTGGATAGTCTGCGAGTCATACGCAATGAGGCGAGACTGATTATACTTGCTCACGGTTGTACCGAGAGCAAGGATATTATTCTCATATACACTTCCAAATGTAGGGTCACTTACACACAGCCTTTTGGATCTGCGGAACAGCGCGGTACGACGCTTACTGTGTGGTGTCCAAAGGAGGACGCGGAGGCTATCAGGAAAGCAGGGGGAACTCAGCTGCGGTCTTAAACAAGCTGTCGTTAAATTCCAGAGGAATGCACAGTGAGCGCAGTATCTTTCAAAATGCGGGGGTAGAGGAACCTGTAATGGTGAATCTATCAGGGATGGAGGTGGCCCCGCACAAACAAACACTGAATGTGTGTCAGTTGAATATTCATCACTGTATATCAGCATCAGCGATGATGATGAGGTGCTTTGAGGAAGAAAAACTCGACATTGCATTGATACAGGAACCCTGGATTACCAAGGAAAACAAAATTAGGGATCTGTCGCAACAGTCCGCCAATCTATACTATGTACAGATGGGTGGAAAGGTAAGAACTTGTATCCTGGTGCGGCATGGTGTACATGCGGTACAAATGACGCATCTAAGCTCGCCTGATCTTACGGCAGTAATGATTGGAAGTGGCGCAGGATCATTTATAATCGCGTCGGCGTACCTCCCTTACGACTCACCAGAACCACCTCCTTCAATGGAAGTAGAGAATCTGGTAAAATACTGTAAAGAAAGAGGTATAGGTCTGATTTTATGCTGTGATGCCAACGCTCACAATACTGTGTGGGGCAGCACAGATGACAACATCAGAGGACAGCAGCTGCTGGAATTTGTTGAAAGATACAACTTGTTAGTAGCTAATACAGGGGTGGCTCCCACCTTCGTTGATGCACGAAGGGCTGAGGTGATAGACATTACCCTGAGCTCTGTCAATATGCTGCACAGAATTCAGAACTGGAGAGTGGTGGACAGACTAACCATGTCTGATCACAGGGCTATTCAGTTTGGAATTCTGTATGGCACGAAACCGAGTAGGGGAAACAAACGTATTAGAGTGCCAAGGAATACGGACCGTACTAAGTATGAAATGTGTTTATTGGAACAAATCGAGGAAATTTCAGGGGAAATACCTAATAACACGACTGAGATAGAGCGATCGGTGGAACAAATGAATTCTGCGATAACTCACTCTTTCAAACTGGCTTGTCCCGCTACAATCATAGATGAAAAGGATCCAACACCCTGGTGGTGCGCTGAATTGGAATATATGAAGAAAGAGACAAGGAAAGCGTTTAATAGGTACATGAGAGAGAGGACCCCTCGCTCTTGGGATCTATATAAGTATAAAAAGAGAGAGCTGAAGAAGACTCTACGTACACGTAAAAGGAACTCGTGGAGGGAATTTTGCTCGAATATGAGGAATACATCCGATGTATGCAGATTACAGAAGATGATTTCGAAAGACAGCGTTTCCAAAATGGGACTCATCCGAAAGGTGGATGGGACTATGACGGAAACAATGGAGGAGACATTGCAGTCGCTTATGGAAGTTCATTTTCCAGGAAGCTTCAAGTCAAATAATCCGTGGACTCAAACCTGTAAACTGGTAGGGGCGACCGGACGACAAGAAGCTGGGAGGATAATAACTTCAAATGGTGTCAGGAGTGCTATAAGTACTTTTGAGCCATATAAGACGGCTGGAATGGTCGGAATATTTCCGGCACTGCTACAATGGGGCATAGCAGCTCTGCTGGAGAAGATCCGGAACATATTCGTTGCCTGTTTATCGACAGGATATATCCCAATGTCTTGGAGAGAGACTAAAGTTGTCTTTCTACCAAAACCGGGAAAAAAGGATGAGTAGATGTCAACATGCTTACAGAGCAGGTAAATCTACTGAGTCCGCTCTGCATGAAGTAGTGCGGGTAGCAGAAAGAGAGATTAACAACAGCGGTATCGCTATGTCAACCTTTATGGATATAGAGGGTGCTTTTGATAAGTTCTCATACAGCAAACTAAGAAATGCCCTAGCTGAGCGGGAGATCGAGCCCTTGATAATAACATGGATCGATTCGATGCTTAGTGGGAGGGCAGTAAATCTTAGTAATGGATGTGCCAGAATAAGAGGAAGGGTAGTCAGGGGCTGCCCACAACGAGGGGTACTTTCGCCTCTACTGTGGAACATTACCGTAGACTCTCTTCTCTGGAAACTGGACTCGATGGGCGTACATACAGTAGGATACGCTGATGACTTAGCAATTATGGTCAGTGGCAAATTCATGGACACTATTCAAGGTTGCATGAGGCAAGCTCTCAAAGCAACTGAAGAATGGTGTAATGAACAAGAGCTAACTATAAACGCAAGCAAGTCAAGCACTATAGTCTTTACTCTGAAAAGGAAAGATGTAGAAACCACTCCCATGCTGCTTTTTGGTGTGGAGATAAAAGAGTCCAAGGAGGTGAAGTACCTAGGGGTAACCTTGGATCCCAAACTTACTTGGAACTCTCATGTTAACGAAAAGACACAAAAAGCAGCGAGGATTTTGCATCAGTGTAAGAGAGTGTGTGCACGTAGGTGGGGTATATCACCAAAAGCGGCTCATTGGATCTATACAATGATGGTTAGGCCCGTTCTATCCTATGCAGCAGTGGTCTAGTGGCCCAAGGGTAGCCAGAAAACTACTAGGCAACGGCTGGATGGGATTCAACGCATAGCATGTATAAGCATATGTGGTGCAATGAGAACTACGCCAACACATGCTATGGAGGTTATACTGGAATTACAGCCATACTGGATCTGTTTATAAAACAAAGTGCGGCGCTCACAGCAATAAGAATGGTAAGAGATGGCACTTGGCATCACTTTGGTAGAAACCATAAGGGTCATAAGAGGCTCCTTGATATTGTTCGTGATAATGTCAGGGAGACTCATATGCCTTTGGATGGTATGAGAAGATGTAGGGTAGTCGAAAGACATCACATCACTCTCATAGAGGATGGTAGGATACACGAGGAGTATCCACGTGATGTTGCTATTTTTACTGATGGGTTTCTCATGGACGGAAGAGCGGGGGCTGGAATATACTCCGAGGAGCTAAACCTTGCATGCTCACTTCGCCTAGGAGAGTATGTATCGGTATATCAGGCGGAGATGCTTGGACTGCTGCACGCGCTGGATCATATTCTGGAAGGCGGGATACTAGGGAAGAAAATTCTGATATCACTCGACAACCAATCGGTGATCAAGCGCATGCAGCAATCTAACATCAATTCAAAATTGGTACTGGAGTGTGTCAAGAAACTCAATGAGTGTGCTTCAATCAACGAAGTTACGCTAATGTGGGTTAAAGGACACGTAGGTACATTGGGGAATGAACTTGCCGATACCTTAGCAAAAGAGGGATCAGCAGAAAAGTTCCAAGGACCGGAACCCAAAATTGCTTTGGGAAACGGCATGATTGAAGCCAGGATACATGGCTGGATTGATTCCATCCATCGGCAACGATGGCGAAGCCTATCCACTTGTAGACAGGCTCGTAACGCAATTACCAGTCCACTAGGGAGGAAAACCAAACAAGTACTCAGTTACACACGGAGCAGCTTAAGTTGGATAACTGCCTTAGTAACAGGACATGGTAATTTTAAAGCTCATCTATCTAAAATGAAAATCGTGGAAGATGATGTATGCAGACTATGCCTGGAAGAGGCTGAGACGGCAGCACACATTGTATGTGAATGCCCAGCACTAGGTAGTAAGAGCCTAAGGATACTAGGTAAATCCACAATAGGTGTGGAATCCATGAGGGAACTTAGCTTCAAAGATATGGTACTCATCACACGGGACTCAGTGATGAAGGAAGAAGTCGATAATTATCAGTCGACTTCTGGAAATCACTGATGACTGTAAGGGGACGAAAATGGACCCAAATAGTAGTGGTCTGCTTCGGGTAATCTCCAAATCACACATGTATATATATCATGCTTATTCGTTGCAAACTTGTTACTGAAATATTATATACCCCTCTCGAAACCAAATTTTGGCCACGTCCCAGCCAATTTAAAATGGGGGAAAACACACACACCGTTATACATAAAATAAAAGCAGTTTCAGTCTTTTTCTGAACTCTTTACTTGGACAGAAGCATGACTGAATCCTTGAAAATATGTCAGAATGATTTCTAATTTTTTCAATCGGTATTTTAAATGAGAGTGTGTGCTTAGACGAGTTACTTACTTGAAGGCAATTTACATCCTCCGAAGAATGACAAATATATTTTTATTTTTTTCTAAATTTAGGGTATTTTAGGTGGCTTGTAGCCGGAAAATCAGGAGTTCACGGCCAAGTACCGTGTATTAAAAACATATCCAACATTTAATGTAGGTTCACGAGTTAGTCTAGGCCTCCTTTACACAGAACCACCCTAAAAGCATAATGATATATTTCTGCCCTTGTTTAAACTGAAGCTAATACGTTTACCAAATTACCCGCCGCCAGTAAGCCGTTTGAAATTAATGCTTTCGCAGCAACCGTGCGTGAAGGATAAGTCAAAACTTTTCCAAGCGCAGTCACATTACAATTTGAGGTGCGGTTATGGTTGCATGCCCTGGATTGAGGCGAAAACACGTAGCTAGAATAAATTAAAAGGAACGCCTTGATTTTTCAAAATGCATCTTACACAGAATCTAAAACCAAGTTTGATAAATTAGGCGCCCGACAGTTGCCCAGGTTGCCCATATGGGAAATCCGGCCCTGCCTATTTTTATTACAATACAATTCAAAATTTATTTTCCGCTTCATGGCTACATAGTTGGATAAGCTTGCGCTAAGTAGAGGACGTTGAGCCTTTTTTGTGAGCCCTCCCGAATTTTGGACTTTTTCTGCTTATATTCTCTCCCATCACAATGCGAAAATTTGGCAATATTGCTGGGTGACAAATGATAAAACTATAGGATAACGCGTCTATAATCGGAATAATATCTGAGAACCAAAGTTTTAATATAAGCCTCTGAATACGAGGTGTTTTAATTCTGTTAAAAATGCCGCCTCTAAAATTACCCGTCCTAGGCAGGGGCCCACGCATTCGGCTGGTAAACGCGCTTTGATACCTATATACGTATGTAGATAGCAAAGCTTTATCAACTAAACAGATTGACAATATAGCTGTCCAAGATATACACTTCTTAGTTTGGTTTGAAATTGTGGCTGCAGGATCTGCTTAATAACTGTAATATCGCAGTGTCAGTGCGAAGCAAAAGTAGAAAAAAAAACAAAAGGTCTCTACCGGTCATGATCCACGGCTTACACGGAAAATTGTGTCATGAGTCGCCTCTCCTTTCTATATTTTATCAAAAGCCGCGCTGGTGTTGGTCCGCATAAAAATAATTAATACAAACATTCGGAAGAATAGCAGAGAATTCCATTTTTCGAATAAAATCCATCAAGATTTTCACATCACATACACCCCCATTAATCCATCCGTGAATGCAACTGCCATAACCAGTGACAGAGGGCGGCAATTCGACTACTGCCAAGAGGGGCGCCACAGATGGTAAATCCTGCCCTGCTTAACATTACGTGAAAGGGTTTAACATGAATCGTCATGAAGTTAGCAACGCAGAAAATGGAGCTTTTTCGAGTATGTACACTGAGAAAAAAAATCCTGTAAATTCAAAAAATACGCATATGGTTCAAAGAGATTCAAATATGATTTTGCTTCATATTTGTTTCCCTTTCAATCATTGTATAATCCCTTTATTTCAAACGGATTTTGATTTTGAAAGTCTATCTATAATCACTTTAAATTAAAGTGATGCAGTGTCAATTTAATCAGGTCACAACCATAAATCGAAAGGATCTGGTCTCCTAACAGCCATTTTGCGGATCAGAAATAATCTCCAGTTCTTTTCGTTTGTCTTTCCTTGTAAACGAAATGAACCGGAGATTATTTCTGTTCCAAAAAAATGGCAGTTAGGAGATCAGAACGGCAAACATGTTTGCGGAACATACCCTACTGGTCTGTTTCGCAATCTCACCCATTGAAACCTAATTCACAACGGAATTAGTTCCTTGGTTAGACCTGTGATCAGACTTGTCTGCTTTCAAGGTGTAAAGTTTAGCGAGATAATCTGACTAAGTTAATTTCCGATACCTCGGGAAATTTGCACACACTTGTAGAGCTACTTAGCGCTCATATTCTCTCCAAATTTCACGGCCCGCCTATCTGCGTTGGTGTTCGGAAGTTACAGCTGCCCAAAGCGCACTTGTGTGTTTTCTAAAGGAAAATTGTCCGGAACTTGGCAATTTTTCAGCGGAATTTTGAGATTTGACAAGCATGGTAGGCACCGTACTGTCCATATGTGGTGAACATTTAAAGGCTCTAGTAGCCAAGGCTCAGAAGTTTTTTTTCCACAACATTGCCTTAAAATCCATTTAAAATAGTGTTAAGAGCCCAGGAGACCGGAATGGCATCATCAATGTAACGACGGAGAAATGTATATACTCTCCTCCTGGAATAATGCAACCATATTTTGGTAAGATTTAGATATCTGGCTTCTCACTAGGTTAACTTTAATCCTATGGCTCGCTCTTGGCCTCACTCAGATCTCGCACTGTCTGTCGCGCATTAAAGAATTTTTGACGCAGTGCTGTTGCGAAATAGGTGCGAGCGGTGAGCTTATTGAAGGCAATTCGTAAGATTTAAACCCCTGGTTCGTCCATACGTCCTGGTCTCTCCGTAGCGCTTTTCATAATTCGTCAACGTCCTGGCAACCAGCGTTGGTGGGAAGCGGATAAGGCGAGGTGCGATCGCAGCCAGCGGTGAATCGATGGAAGAAATTCGTAAGATTTAGACCTCTGACTCGTCCTTAGGTTTACTTAAATCATGCAGCTAGCCTTGCAATTGGTAAGATTTAGACCTCTGACTCATGCTTAGGTTTACTTAAATCTTATCTGCCAAGCTTTTCATAATTCGCCCAAATTTTGCAACGTCCCTACGTTTACTAAGATCCTGTGGCTCGCCCTTCGCTCCGCTCATACTTCGCTCTGTCTGTCACGCTTTTCATAATTCGCCATCCTTACGACCAGCGCTGATGAGAACCGGATAAGGCGAGGTGGGAGCGAATCGAGCGGTGAGTTGATGGAAGGCAATTCGTAAGATTTAGACTTCTGGTGCGTCCATACATTTACTCAGATCCCGTGGCTCGTGCTTTGTCTGTCGCGCATTACTCAATTTGCCAACATTTGTATAGGGTATAACGAGATAGAGGCTAATTTGGGGCACAGCTGAAGTTTGGAAACTCTTGACATTTCTTTCAGGCTAATAATTTCTCGGGCGAGCCTATAATGCGCTGATACCGTTTCGTTCATACATACATAAGTCCTGTAACCTGCGTTAAGAGCAGGGCTTCTTCGACCGTGGTGCTTGTGTTTATTGTGACAATAGGAATCTGAGTGAGATAATAGTCCCGTCATATAAGTCGTGAGTTCCAAAAACACCATAACCCGAATTCGTTCACGGTGAGACTCGATCCCACGACCCTGTGCATTGAAGGTGTGCGCACTAACCACAACACCAACCAGACTACGACAGCTCCAGACTACTATATCTCAAATAATACCAAATTTGCGAATAATTATGCTGTATCCTGGCATGGGTAAAATAAGCCTTCAATCTAATGCTTCCGTTTACTTTATAGTGCTCAAGGAAAACGTCAACTAACCAATCTTCGGCAAGGATAACCTATACTGTGCTATGTCAATAAATGAGACTCTTAAAAATCATATGATTTGAAGGCTGCCCCGCCAAAAGTGTTGTAGAAGACATGGCAAATTGTAAAGCTCATAAATTTGCAAGACCAACATAAAGCTATGTGAAGCTGGCGACGTTACTTTGGATTTCTAAATTTAAAAAAATAAATAACAGGCGCGACAATCCAACATTGGATTAAGGCCGCAGGATGTGTTAGTGACATCCTATTTCCAAGATCTTATCTGCTTTTTGATGAGGTAATGAGATCAGCATCACGCTCAGCAGTGTTATTTATCCCCATAAATGGGTACTCATTTAACATCTGAGTGAGATCATAGTCCGTCACAAGCAGTGGCGTAGATAAGTGGGGATCAAGGGGATCAATCCCCCCCCTTTCGGTCAACCATTTTTATTTTAACTTTTGGTACGTAAAATAAAGCAAAAGTAAACTTTTGCTGGAATTATTCAACGCGTGTAGTGTTTCATAAAACGTGAAACTGCAATAGAAAGTTTCACTTCCTGAAATTTCAATTGTAAAATAGAAGCGTATCGATAGAATAGAAACACTACAGCCAGGGATTTGGAGCGGAGCGGAGCGACCTTAAATTTCGGAGCGAAAGAGCGGAGCGTGGAGCGGTTTTCGGCAGGCTGGAGCGGAGCGATTTTTGCTTTAAAAGTCGCTCCACTCCGCTCCGCTCCGAAGTAAAAAAATCAAGAAAATTCCAAGCTAAAAAATTGAATTTTTTTGACGAAATTTTTCATTTTACGGCACTATTTGATGATTTTGGACGATTTAAAGGCGAAGAATTTGTTGAGAGACTTGCATAATTTCGGATTATTGTAAAAATTCATTGTGATAAAAGAGGTTTTGCGTTTAGTCATCATAATCATCATAATCAATCATCACTCTTCATTATTAAAAAATTCAAGATCATCCATGACAGAAAAGTCCTGTCCTGTACTCGCTGAATGAAACGCCCGTTTTAATTTAAATTAGTTACATATTAGGTGCATTTTTTTGCTCCCATAACAATTTTACAGATCTCGTTCTATACGGGATGTCCGAAAACTATCGCATAAAGCCACCCAAATATGATTCCTGGTGATATTTCCTGCAAAAAGGAGTATAAAAAAAGCCCGAATTATTAGTTCTTCAGCTACCACAGACATTTAAAGATTTTTCAAAAATGTAATACTCAGATTACCTACGTATTTTCTTTCGGTCGTGGCCAACAATTTTTCCTAAGAATAAACCCAATAAAAATCGGATAAGCAGTTTAAGCTGTGTAAAAAAAGCTTCAAAGACAAAATTTTGTGATCTTACTTCATATAAATTTTTTTTCCGACGGAGGTCTTAGTGGTAGCATTTTGGTCAAATCTTTAAATGCTTTTGGTAGCTAAGGAGTTAAGAATTCGGGATATTCCCGGTACACCTATTTTGCTGGAAATTACATTAATAATCATATTTCGGTGCGCTTATGCGATGGCTAAGTTTCCGGACACCCTATCTAGAACAACTAAATTTTATTCAAATTTGTACGAAATTGGTGCTATCCTGTTCTGTACTTGATCGAATAAAACGCACCTTTTAAGCCATATTCTATAATACGTAAGAAGATATAAGTTGAAAGGATGAATTCGCGGAAAATTATAAATATTTACTAAAACCAATGAAGTTTTGTTGTATGTTTGTAATGGAGCGGAGCGGAGCGTGGAGCGGAGCGGAGCGAAAAAATTTTAGTCGGAGCGGAGCGCTGGAGCGGAGCGGTTTCATATTGGTCGGAGCGGGAGCGGAGCGGAGCGAAAAAAAGTGTCGCTCCAAATCCCTGACTACAGCACAGGGCTTTATGTTCATCTACTTTTTCACATTGGATCTGGAGTTTCGCATCGGCAAGCCCTACTGAAGTAATCTAGAAGTGCTGCTAGAAAAATTAAATGTATAAGCACTGATTGAAAATTTTTTGCCGGGAAATCTTAATGTTCGGTTTAAACATTTTATAATAATGTGGAACACAGACTGCTCTTCCACAGAAGCGCAGTTTCAAATGGGGAAATATAGAGTACATAAGATTATAAAGATGTCTTCAGGTGAAAGGAAAGCTAATGCGAATGAATAGAAAACGCTGCAAAACTGCCTCCAATTTAGGACTCTTAAAGCTATAACCAGGATTATAATTTTTTAACTAAATCTTCCACAAAAAAAAATTGTAAAAATTTCCAAAATTGAAAGATATATAGTTATGCAGGCAGTAATTCGAAAACAAATTAACAAACAAACAAACGAAACTCCGCAGTACCCTAGGGTTGCGTGGAGATCTTTCATGGGTTTCGCGAAAATATCAAAAAATAGGAAAAATGTAGACAGAGCTTTTGACAAAAAAGCAACAATGCATACGAAATTTTTTTTGGAATGTTATAAAATTCCGAAGCTTAGTTTGCTACACTGTACCGGAAATCAATTTCACTGTAAAATATTTGACCAGCATCAGAGACTCAACCGATTTTATTTTACAACTTTCTACTACATATTTGAAATGGCAAAGGAAGCAGTGTGTACCAGAAAATAAAGCATGTCCACAGTCTTTGGGACGAGGTTTCTGGGATTTAAATTAAGGTGCGAATTTGTGTTAATCAAAACTATTCTACGATTGCCTGTAAACGTATGTTTAGCACTCCAAAGTTTAAGTTCTACTCACATTTTTGGAATCCTTTTCAAACAATTGGCTGATAGCTTCCTAGCTTCGAAATTTGTAGCAAATATAGATATATTTGCTGCTACGGTGTTCTACAAGTTTGAAATTTTAGAAATATCTACTCACGAATTTCTGAGTTATCGAAAAATTTCTATTTAAAAACATAAAAGCTGTACTTTATCCACATATACTTCCAATGAGCCCTCGTCTTCGCAATTTCCCTTTTCTGGGCTATATCATCATCATCAATGTGGCACGATAGCCCGACGTCGGGCCTTGGCCGCCTGAATCGTTGACCTCCAATTGTCGCGGTTACGTGACCTCGTCCTCCAGTTTCGGAAGCCCAGCAGCTGGTGGGCGTCTTCACCTACGGAGTTCTCCCAGCGAGCTCTCGGTCGTCCACGCAACCTCGCTCCGTCAATTCGTTGTGCGTTCATCACTTTCTTTGGCATGCGATTATCGTCCATCCGTTGTACATGCCCCGCCCATTGCAAACGTTGAAGCTTCACGATTTTCGATACTTCCAGCTCATCGTACAATTGATACAACTCATGGTTGTACCGGATGCGCCATTGGTCTCGCTCGCGAACGGCCCCGAAAATTCGCCGAAGGACCTTTCGTTCGAATCGGTCTAGCAAAATTTCGGAGGCTTGGGTGAGGGTCCATGTTTCGCAGCCATAACATAGCACGGGTCGGATGATCGTTTTGTACACGCGGAGCTTCGTGTTCCTGTGCGCAAGTTTCGAATTAATTATAGGGAGGACCGAGAAATATGTCTTATTGGCTAGTTGTATCCGTCGCTTAATTTCGTCGGTGTCGTTGGCGTCCTTTGATAAGTTACAACCCAGATAGTTGAAGTTGTCTACATATTCGATATTAAGGTCCCCCACTGTGATGCTTGAATTTGCTGGCGTCCTTGTTTTCGATTGCATCATGGCCTTTGTTTTGCTTTCGTTGATATGTAGTCCAACTTCCTTTGCGGCGTTATTGAGGTTATGCAGAAGGCTTTCTGCATCACCCAACCTTCGAGACATGATGTTGATATCGTCGGCGTACGCTACTAATTGAGTCGACTTGATGAGTAGCGTTCCGCTGCTGTCCATATTCATGGCTCGAATTACATACTCCAAAGCAAGGTTGAAGAGCGTCGGCGCCAGCCCGTCGCCCTGCTTGAGTCCAGTACGAGTTTCAAATAGGTCAGTGAGTCGATTCTGCACTCTGACCTGCGAGACGGTATTAGTCATCGTCATCCTTGTGAGTCGCACTAACTTTGCCGGTATACCAAAATTCAGCATAATGTTGTACAGTACACTTCGATCGATACTGTCGTATGCCTGCTTGAAGTCGACAAAGATTTGGTATACGTCGATGTTATATTCCCAGCACTTTTGGAGTAGTAGCTTCACTGTGAAAAGCTGATCGGTCGTTGATCGACCAGGTCTGAAGCCGCCTTGATACTCGCCAATGATTCGTTCTGCGTACGGATTAATTCTCTTTTCAAGAATTTTAGATAATATCTTATAGGCTGTACAAACTAATGATATGCCCCTGTAATTCTCACACTTCAGCTTGTCACCCTTTTTGTGGATTGGGCAGATTATGCTTTTGCGCCAATCTTCGGGGATTTCCTCGTCGTTCCATATTTTCAGCAGTAGCACATGTATAGCGTTGGTCAGGCACGTTCCACCATGCTTCAGCAGTTCTGCTGGGATCTCGTCAGCGCCGGGCGCTTTATTATTTTGAAGCGACTGTATGGCAAGACTCACCTCCTCTACTGTTGGGGGTATAACGGGAGGGCCTGGTTCGGCTAACTGCTCAAGAGCTGGCTCCGCGGGGGATGTTGATGGTGCATTGAGGAGCTCTTCAAAATGCGAGGCCCATCGTTTGTTGACGCTTTCGATGTCGCTGATGATGTTACCATCCTTGTCCTTACATAGGCTTGTCCTGGGTTGATATCCGTTCTTTCTGGGCTATATAATCTATTTTAATCCCTGTTTTGAGGTGTTCCGGCCAAAAAAAGCGGCGATGCTAGGTGTTCCGTGACTCCAAAAAGTTTGGGAACCAATGAACTAACCCAATATAAAACATTACCGAAAATTTGTACGAAGATTGGAATACTTTGGATTCACTCACTGCAGTAAAAAAGCCGAAATTATCTATGCAATATTTTCAGGACTCAGTATTTTCGTATGGTAAAATTGCTTTCTATTTTGCACCAAAACTTGCTAAACAAACTAAACTGCTAATTTGAAGTGTATAAATACTGAAATTGTTATATCGAAAATCAAGATTTGATAACCGTAAAAGTGTAAGTAATCTTGCAAAATGATCCCCCTCCTCTCCGAAAAGCTATCTACGCCACTGGTCACAAGCTCGTGAGTTCGAAAAACACCATGATCCACGGTGAGACTCGAACTCATGATCCTGTGCACCGAAGGTGCGCGCACTAACCGCTAGACCAGCCAGACTACTACTACTACTTTCTAAATTTGTTCACCCCAAAAAAAAAGTTATAGGAAAAAAACATTTACATTTCACCAATGAATAAGAAAATCTGAAAAGGAAATGCAAATAACCGCAAAATACACTAGATATGCAACTTTTTTCGGGACCAAAATATTTTCTATGGTAACTTGATCGAAGCTACAAGATGACATTTCTCATTTGAATTTTATATGGAAAATTAATTGTAAACAAAATCATGCACATGCGCAGCTTAATGCTGTAAGTTCGTAGTAGAGGCGTCGGAAAAATGGGGGCAATGAATCCGAAATTTCCAAATTATTAGATGCCTAAAATTAATTAATCAGCAACGTTCCTGTTGCATAACTGTATACCAACAGCATCAAAATTTACACTATTGCGAAAAGTACATTTAAATGGGATTGGAAAGCGTTGCGTGGTGTAAATTCGTTTAAATACAAAATTTTAAATAGTGTGTATTCCAGTGCATTGCGGTTGAATACTCCAACCAATGAAAAAGCAAAAAGTATTAAACCATAACAGCCCCAAACACTAAATTTGCAACGCCACTGCTAGCTATAAAAAAAATCAAATTGTCCCCTTTATTTTCAGATATTTCGTTTCCTTCTTTTTCTTCTTCATTGCATTTCACTCAATTATTATTAGGTGTGTTTTTTTGGTTATCCCGCGTAGGTTTGGGTAACGAAACTTCATATAAAAAAAATGACAGGTGGGTCAGCTGGCATTTTTTTATATGGACTTTCGTTACCCAAACCTACACGGGGTAACCAAAAAAACACACCTTTTATATTCTAGGTACATAAGCTATTAGAACAGAATTTATAAAACATGTAATTTTTGGAAAGTTTTAAGATTTTAGGTAAAATTTGCTCATGTTTTGCCAGTTCCCCTATACCAAAGTGGCAACACACTGTACGTAGTGTGAAGTCAGGAATTTATCGAAAAGTGAATAGGAAACAAAACTATTTTAAATACTTACCATAATCCGAATCAAAGAGAATAGTGTAACTATTCCATCCCATTCCATCGACAATGTCTGCATAAGCTCCGGCTAAAAGTAATCCTTCCGGAAATAAGTTCAAAGTCATTGTTCGTTCCTCTTTCTCAGCCACACTCTCGTCGGGCAACCAGTCGTAGAGAAAGTGTGGTATCTCGAGAGCCTTGCATATCGAACTAACAATTCCAGCTGAAAATGTTGAGAGAAACAATTTTGTAATAGCTTTCAAGCATAATAAAATTAATGTTCTCGTATATTGTCGTAGTTCGTAAATAGTGTCCATGGGTAAATTCCAGATTTGGGATTATTGTTGCAAGCCTATAGTTTAGTTTTTCAGAAGTTGAACAATTTCGCTGGAACTTATTGCTGACAAAAAGGACATTTTTCTAGTTTATACCGGACGGCTTCAACATATTTATCCAAGTTTTTCAACTTCTGTTTGCATGTAAGACTAAGTTAAGACCAGTGTTGCCAATTTAGCCGTTTTCCGGCCAAATCGTGCTGTTTAGCCGGAAGAAATTTCTAATTCCGGCCGGCCGGATTTTTAGCCGGAATTGATTTTCTTCGGCCGTTTTTTTTCGGCTAAAATTATTTTATGATTCTTATATGAAAAACTTTCTTATTTATGAACCAATCTTAACGAAACTTCGCATGAAAGGATCCCTACGAATGTCACAAAAAATATGTGAAAATGGATGGAAACAAACGATGGGGTTATGGGGCTGCCATACAAACCTAACCCCCCAAATTAGGTTCTTCCAAGAAAAACTTTTTTTTTGACACCGATGTGAACCAAACTTCCCGAAAACATACGTAAAAATAAGTGGAATCCAATAATGGGGTAATGGGGCTGCCATACATACCCAAACCCTCAAATTTGGTTTTTCTAAGAAAAACTTTTTTATTTGGACACCAATTTACACCAAAACTCATGAAAATGTATTTGTATTGATGTTACAAAGCAAATGCAAAAATGAATGACATCGAACCATGGGGTTATGGGGCTGCCATACAAACCCAAGCCGTAGAAACCCTCCCCCGCATGTTGGTTCTTCTAAGAAACATTTTTTCCTACACTAATTCCACCAAACCTTTTATTAATGTGTCGTTATCGAAACAAGAAAAAATGTAAAAGCAAGTGGAATTTTACTAAGGGACCATATCCCCCGCTGCCCCCCAATAAAGTTGTCTGAGAGAATTTAGCCTCGATCTCGTTTTTTTTATTTTGAAACTAGAATAAATTTTTCGATATTCACATCCAAAATAATTAATCGCCGTGAAATTATTTCTACATACACTTATTGTCGTGTATTAGGGTAAGTACCTACTATGTCCACCAAGAGGAAAACTTGCATTTATGTCTCCTGGGAAAAATGTGCCGTGGAGACTTGCCTTTTTTCAACAAATTTAGGATAATGGGTTTCACGTAAGCTGACGATTAGTACCTAGTCTAAGCATGTAATTTACTAACCACCAATATGCTGAATAATTTGCAAAATTGAAGACACTTTCTTAAATAAAATTTTTTGCTGAGCAAGTCTTGGAGCGTGCACAAAAGCTAAGTGTTGAAGAAGGGGGTAAGTTACCCCTGAAATATATGAACACCTAAATTTAATTGTTGTAGTTTACTGGGTAAACTAGGCTTGACTCACGCTAATCCGGACCACTAAATGTGTCCACTATGTATTCTATAGTCCGGATTTCGGCAGCAATTCTGTCTTTGTAATCCGGATATTTGAGATTTTCAGGGTGAAATGGTAGATTTGGACTCGTACTTTATTACGGGACGGTTTGGCAAATGACACAGTGCTGACTAATTTCAAAGAAATAATACATTTATCGCCTTTTGCTCCTCTTGTTTATTTAAAAAAAGTGATTGCGCTAATCCGGATGCTCCGATAGTCCGGATTACCCATTGCAATAATTGATCCGGATTATCGAGTCAAGACTGTACTTGATGATTCATAGAACCTACGCATTTAAAATCTATACCATTTCCCGCCCAAGCTCATAATTTTGGAACTTCAATTTTGTGCCTTTGGAGCATCAAATTTGTAATTGCGGATCATCAACAATGCCCTTGCCGATAGTTACGCATTGAACGTTCCTTTTAAGAATTTTATGTTCCACAATTTCGAACCTAATGTGGTTATGAACTTGACCGAGAAATTGTACCTGTTAGGCCAGTCAATAAACCGCAATATAAGGCGTTAGGTCGCAAAAAATGCTCGGCTCTGGTTTTTTGGGATATAGTTAGGATAGATACCAGAAGTGTACCACCAAGTGTGCAACTTCGAAAAACCTGTGCTAACCCCGTGACCCACCAAAAATCTCAAAATTTTTGGACTTTTTTCATATATTTGTTTATAATTTCTAAAAGGTGCTTCCTACAAGTAAGTTGTCCACTGCACTGTTAAAGCTAAGAAAATCTTCTTTAATTTGAGTGTAACCCCAGCTTTGTAGGCGCAAAACATTTCAAGATACAGCATTTCAAACATTGTTTTTTGTAAAAAAGTTCGAAATTGTAATTTCAGTCATGTTCCGAGCTGAATATCAGCTTAAATGCGTATTCTACGGGGAAAGTCATGTGACATGAAGTTATAAACCAGTTACATAGCTGTATATACATATGTCGGAACGAATGGAATCAGACCATGGGGTCATAGGGCTGCCCCTGAAAATTAGGTTCTTCTAAGAAAAACTTTTTTCTTTATGTACCAATATTAACAAAACTTCACCCAAGTATGTTCCTGGTTAAGCCTCAAAAATATCTAGAAACGGATGAAATGGGAACACTACTATAGGGCTGTCATAAAAACCAACCTGTGGAAATTAGGTTCTTCCAAGAAAAACTTTTTTCTTTATGAACCCATCTTAACCAAACCTCCCCCAAATGTGTTCCTAGTAAAGCCTCAAAACATATCTAGGAATGGATGGGATCGGAACATTACGTCATAGGGCTGTCATACAAACCTCCTAAAATACAATTTCGGACTTTTTTACAAAAAAAACACATTTTTTAAAGTGCTGTATCTTGGGATTTACACCTACAAAGCTGGGGTTAGCTCAAATTAAAGAAGATTTTCTTAGCTTTAAAAGTGCAGTGGACGACTTACTTGTAGGAAGCACCTTTTAGAAATTACAAACAAAAATATGAAAAAAGTCCGAAAATTTTGAGGTTTTTAAGTGTTACGGGGTTAGCACAGGTTTTTCGACGTTGCAAACTTGGTGGTGCACTTCTGGTATCTATCCCAACAATATCCCAAAACAACAGAGCCGAGCAATTTTTTGCGACCTAAAATCGTTAAATGACTGGCCTATGTATACAACAATTTTGACTAGTTGAGCTATCTAACTCCGAACAAAGTAAATTTTGACTGTAATGGCAGCGATTGGAGCATATATGTAATAAAACTAAAAAATCTAGTTTACGGGTAGTACTCCAGAAAAGAAATAAATTTATTAAAACAGTTTTTCAATATATTTTTTTCGCAATTTGATTGCTTTGTATGATTTAGCCAGTTTTTTAACCGTTTTTCTGACTGAAATCAATTTAGCCGGATTTTTGGCCGTTTTTGAAAAAAATATAGCCGGTTTTCCGGCTAAATTTAGCCGTTTTCTAAATTTCCAGTTGGCAACACTGGTTAAGACCCATTTAATGCCGATAGATCTGTTGTATGAGCTTTTTAGCTCAAAGGTCGAGCTTGAAAGCTCATACAAATGTTGTAAATGGGATTTTAGTTGCAGAACCTTAAGAACTACAGTGTTTACAGATAGAAATAACTCATAAATCCCTACAAATATGTAATACATTACACCCAAACATAAACTCACCAGCTTTCGTTGAACTTGGTCCAAATATTGCAATCACATCTTGCGTAACCAAATCACACACTACCAAAATAAATAGGCACATCAATATTGATTAATAAAATAGTTTATTATCACAAAAGCATAATTGCACACTTTACCGATTTTCTCGACCGTAAAACTATCATCGATGGCGTACTTTATGATCGGCACTAAATCAAACAGGCGTTCATGCATATTGAAACGGTCGACTGCCGAACGAAAGGCGATTTCACGTTCATCATCCGGACCGGTAAAAATAGCGCCTAAATAAAAAATTTCATAAAGAATTAAACGAGGACGAAGGACACTATGTAACGGAAATGTTTCGTTATTACCGACTGGAAACTGAGGCTTCGTGCGGGCATCACTAAAACTTGACAAAACTACTAGAACAAATACACAGGAATGACATAAAATCATTTTACAGGATTTTTGAAATATATTTCTAGGATTTTCGATTAAATTTCTACTTTGCGTACTGTTTCATGTCTTTTCGATCAGAGTACTCGCCATCGACTAAGAATAGCTGATAAATTGGTACCTTTTGGCTTGCATCTGGGCTAATTGGTTAATTCAGTGCTTGCGCAAATAATTGCCAAAAATTTAAGATGCATTTTTAGAAACGCATCTATTGCACAAACTTTCTGTATGTACAGATCTAGTATAGATTGGCTGAATTCAAATTGTAAGACGAAACCGGACGGGTAAACTTGCAAGACAAGAACCATCGTTCTTACAATCTGAATCGCATAATGCTTGTCTGCTGGCCACTACAAAAGCTCTCGCCGTCCGTTTATTAGCACAAACAAACGGACGGCGAGAGCTTTTGTAGTGGCCAGCAGACAAGCATTATGCATTTCAGATTGTAAGAACGATGGTTCTTGTTTTGCAAGCTTACCCGTCCGGTTTCGTCTTACAATTTGAATTCACCCATTCAGTCTTTTTCGCAAAAAAAAATTGTCAACATACTGTTGGGTGTTGCACTTATATTGAGGAGCAACGACCATACTGTTCCTTTCAACAGAATGACAAGGTTTTTGGGCCACTATACACACCCTCGGCGAATATCAGCTGTTGAGGATACTGAATGAAATTTTTCGTCAAACAGAAGTGTTTCGTCAAACCGACGATATTTTTGGCAACGCTTAATGATTCATTGTGCTCATTGATGAAAATTTATTGAAATGGTGAATTAAAAGGCGTGTCCCATTTTGTCACGTGTCTCGTTTCGAACATGACCCAACGGTGAATGACAGAGAAAATTTTATTTTGGCATACAATTTCTTGTGTTTTGATTCGTAAATTGCGTGTCGATTTTTATTTTGATATGATATTCATGTTTCATGACTCATATGTTGTCATGGTATCCTGCATTGGACGTAAGAAATTGAGTAAGGGTTGTAACATCTATATTATTGCATGCGTCACTAATTTGGGCCCTACTGTATGCCTGTTATGCTGAACTGATTAATTCGGTTTATAGAAGGTTCGCACCTTCATCAGTTCAGCACAGCAGGCATACAGTCGGGCCCAAATTAGTGATGTTACAACCCCAGATAATAAAAGTCTTATGCTGGCCCTAGAACCCCCTATATTTGGCTGAATTCTTGATAGAGAGGTTTTTGCGTTCGCTCCCTTCTCGCATAAGTACTTCAAGTTCTCCCCGAAACTTACAGTCTGGAATCAATCATAGCACCCATTTTAAAATAGTTTCCGTGTTATGCTCCGCGAGTTCCAGTCCGATTGATTCCAGCCGTTATTGCCTCGTAGCGAACAGCTCGTCGTACTGGAAAAGAGTTGAGTCATTTTTTTTCAACAATACCGGACTCTCACGTGCTGGAGCTTTTTGTCCAACGTTCTTCATTACCACGTTATACGTCATCCCCAAACGGATTTGTACTATGCTTGAAATAGAATGTATACAGCAAAAGCAGCATAGCAGCAGCCGAATGCAATTTAAATAGCTTTTGCTGCCACTTGCCAATATGACGTCACCTATTTAAATTGCATTGGACTGCACTATCGTTGATGCTGCTGTTGCTGCGTCCATTCCATTTACAGCATTAGCATCCTCAGAGAGCTGCCTAAATCAAGCTCGAATGTTCATCTTAAAAGCAAGTTTTAGCAGTTTACGTGCGGTTTTATTGTTTTATATACGTATACGGCAGATTTGCTTTTGGCTAAGCCGCGCTTTTAGCCATTTTGCCGCAGAGCTGCAATTTCATAGGCCCACCAGTAGTTCTCTCGCCGGCCTCCCTTAGCGGAACCTTTCATAGGCAAAGATGCATAGCAAGCAACTTCTAGTTGCTCTGTGATTTGCGCGTTTCTTGTTCCGCCGATCCTTTTTTTTTACGAGGAGGGAAAATCTTCGGAAGATACTGGTGATGCAATGATGCCGGATTTCCTAATGTGCAGGACCGCACCTCTCGGTATTACTTCGCAAGGGTGGCAATCATGCCGTGTTGCTGACTTTCGTCTAGCTTTTTCTTTTCGAAGTTCCTTGTGAATACTATGCACACAAATTCACTCACTGCCTCCCAGTTATTGTTGGCACTCCAGCATATGGTTCACCAGATTATGTGGGCTTAGCGTTTCCCCAAATTCCACATTCAGTTGCGCGCGTCGCACGCTAATTCTCGGACATTCAAAAAATACATGCCTTGCGTCTTCTTCAATTCCCTTGCAGATAGGACACTCTGGCTAGTCATCCAGCTTAAATCGGTACAAGTATTGTCGATATGCACCATGCCCCGTTAAGAATTGAGTTAAATAGTATGGTTCAATTCGCCATGTTGGCGTTCAACCCATTTTGCAATATCAGGGATGAGAGAGTGAGTCCATGTACCGGTTACAGGTTCGACCCACCGCAGTTGCCAATGTCTCATGCTTTCCTGTCGTTCCAGTCTTTTTCCCCTTTCCAAGTCCGCTGGCGTATTATTATGTCGACCGCCAGACACTCTGCTTGTCTCCTCAACCAGAATTCCTATTGGGATCATTCCAGCAACAACGTAAGCAGCTTCGTGCGAAGTTGTTCGGTACGCAGAGCACACTCTTAATGCGCACCTACGGTAAATTGAGCTTAATTTTTGGCAGCTCCCAGAGGAGTTTAGTGAAACAGCCCAAACGGGTGAGTCATACATTAGTATGGAAGTAACAACCATGGCCAGCAATAATTTCCTACCAGCTCTTGGACCTATATTCGGATAATTCTTGCTAAGGCCACGGTGGCTACCGCCGCTTTTTCACATACAACATTTAAATGCTCTACAGAATCAGAATCTATCATTGTTCAGCAAGTTCGAGGCCAACCCTTAATAGCCAAAGCTTTATTATTGTAATCGCTTCGTTGGCGTAGACTTCGACAAACTCCAGCCTCTTTCCCACCACCACAACTGGAATGTCGTCGGCACCCCTCTAGGCATGGGAAGTTCCAGAATGCTGTTGCACATTATTATCCATAGCAGCGGGTCAAGCACTGAGCCCTGTGAAACTCCCGCTGTGACTCTATACCACGTAGGTTTGTCGCTGATGTTGTATTGAAAGATACGATTTGAGAGGTAGCTCCTGATTATAGCTGCAAGATAGTCTGGAACATCCATTCTTTGTAATGCGGCATGAATGGGGGACCAGTTTGCAGAATTAAAAGCGTTCTTGACGTCGAGCGTTACCACAGTCTTTTTTTCTTCCACCACCGATAAAAGTCTGTTAAAGATAATTCTCTTAAACAGTTTTCCCAATGTGTCGAGCAGGCAGATTGGATGATATGAGCTTGGCTCTCCAGCCGGTTTATTTGGTTTAGGAAGGAGCACCAACTTTTGCCGCTTCCATGATATTGGAAAGGTGCCTTCCGCCAAGCAAGTTTCGAAGACTTTTACGAACTTTTGAGAGGCAACACGGATTTAATGCCTTAAACGCTTTATTAAAAATAAATAAATAAAAGGCGCGACAATCCAGCATTGGACTAAGGCCGCAGGATGTGTTAGTGACATCCTATTTCCAAGATCTTATATAATTTTTGTTGAGGTAATGAGATCAGCATCACGCTCAGCAGTGTTATTTCTCCCCATAAATGGGTACTCGTTTAACATCTGAGTGAGATCATAGTCCGTCACAAGCTCGTGAGTTCGAAAAACACCATGGAACACGGTGAGATTCGAACTCATGACCCTGTGCACCGAAGGTGCGCGCACTAACCGCAAGACCAGCCAGACTGAACGATATAAACGCTTTATTAGGGATCCTATTTGGCCCTGGAGCTTTGCCTTCCTCCAATCTTGGAGCAGCTTAGCCAAGTTCCTCGTCTGTTATAGCAGAAATGTGACCCATCTGCTCTGACGAACCTTACCCCACGGGCATCCGTTCATGTTGAGGGAACTGGACCGAGACACTATTTTGGAGCAGCGTTGGGAACTTTATTTGTGGCGCTTTTTACCCTAACTTCTTCATCCCCACCTTGTACGCCATTACCCACGGGTTCATGTCTGCGCCATTGCAGAGTTTTTTCAAACAATTTTGTTTGCTTTTTTTAATGGCGAGCTTCAGCAATCGTCGTGCGTTTTTATAAGATGCTAATAGAACATCATGGATGCGTCTTTGAGTTGCCCGTTAGCACAGACGTTGCGCTTTCAGGCAATTGCACCTGAGCCCCGCGATTTCCTCAGACAACCAGTAGTTTTAATTTTTTTTACTTAATGCCATCTTCCGTGGCAAAGATGCGCCGCAGGCTATCATCAGCTGGCTTGTGATCTGCACTGACCTGCTTTCCGCAGAACCTTCGACTGGATCACTTTGAGCAAGACTTCTTTGAAGAGAGCCTCGTCAAATCTTTTTGCGAACCATCCAATGGTCCGTGCTTGGATCTTTGCCCGATATACTCTGTTTGTTACCGTGTACAAAATTGCTTGGTGATCGCTATGAGTATAGAGCTCACTGACACCCCTCCTAAAGGTATTATTACCCCCTGAGTTCATTAGAACAACATCCAGTTGTGAAAATGCGTCAAGAAGTACTCTCCCTCGCCTATTTGTCTCCTGGCTACCCCATTCTGTAGCTCACGCGTTGAAGTCCCCCGCAATTACCTTGCAATTAAGTGTTTCCCAAGCTCTTATAATACAACATATTATTGCGACATCGATAGCTTTCTCATTCACCGTTTGTAGCAGAAGATCCTGTGCTGCTTTGCAATGGTTGAGATTAAGTTGCAAGAACAGCACATGGCGATTTGCTTCAGCGCCTCCCGATACAGAGGACACTTGATTCCTCCGATTTGATGGTTCCAATTGTTCTTATCAGCCTCTTGGCATCATGCTTGCTGCTGCACTCTTTCGCAAAGTATCCACAGGCGTAACACTTATAGCATCCCTTAGGGTTCAATAAGGGCCTTAAGCGACAGTTTGTCCAACCAAGCTTCAGTTAGCCCCCTTCTAGAATTTTGATGGCATCCGTTGGAATGTAGATGGCTGCGATCTGCGTGCCACTGTACGCCCTTATTCAACCTGGAGGTCCATTTCTAGTCGTTCACGAAACGCCGCACATATGTCCTCCTTTGTTGTCACTTCGTCGAGATCAAGGATCTCTAGCCTCGTCTCCTAACGGAAAGTTTTAACACTCGCTGGGTTAATTCCTAACAATTTGGTCAAGATGTATGTGTATTCTTTCACCAGGTTATTTCCACGTGTGTTTAATTGGAACAATAGTCCCCCGTTACGTGTGCGACGAATACGGGATACCTTATCCCCCATCTCTTTGAGCTCTGGCTCGGATTTCACTCTTCTCGGAATTTCCGCATACACGTCCTCTTCTGGCTGAGATACTCGTATGACCATTGCATCTGTCGGCCGATCCCTCGATGCGTCCCCATCAAAACGTGTGCTGCTGTTCAACAGCAACAGCAAAAAACATGACAGCCATTCAAAATACATTGTGCTGCTTTCTTCGGCAGTATATTCAACATGTCTTATCTGTTTCCTTCATTATGGGCTTTCTTCTTTCGGGATTGCTCCTTTTTCCTTTTTGGAATTGGTCAGGAGGCAGCATCTTCCCGAGGGGCTAATGTCGGCCTATCTGCTGCTATCACCTTGTGCTTTGGGAGAGAGGTTTGAACTTGCTTGTCCCTCCACTTGCTCTCTTAGGTTGACGATAAGTTTGCCAAACTTATAAGACCGCTGGTTTCTCTTTACGCTTATGCTGCTTTCATTGTGTTTTAAGCCATGTATGTTCAACGGAGGTTTTCACGTTTTCCGAAATCAGAACAGAACTTGCATGCTATCTTGTCCTGTTCTAGAGCCCAGCAAAATCAGCTAAACACAACAGGAGCTTACTTACTTTACCTGTGACCGCACTACCAAATTCGATCGACTTCTTTATTCAATCCACCCCCAGGCAACAAGGAACTTTTTAAATATTTGCTTCTCCTTAACACTAGAACGGCCAAAGCCGTCAATTTGACGGTTTTGGGACTTTGATAGCGCATATTTTCGAATCTATCTACTTTTGAGTTGTGATATTCATTGACTTTTCCTAAAATGAGCATCTTAGTGTATATGTGAATTCAAATTTCGAAATAATATTATTATATTGGAGATATGACCTGTTCTACCTATAAGGGCCAAGCCGTCATTTGGACGGCAAAGTAATTGAACTACGTGAAGAATACGCTAAATTTCCGAAGAATACCCACGGAAGAGGGAAGGATCGTCCACCAGACAAAAAATATACATTTTCACAACACCAGCCGAAAAGAATCACAGAAAAAACAATGCTGAGTACAGACTAATTGCAAGAAGAATCGTATGTGTGATTTGCACATATTGTAAAAGACCTGTTTACGGAAAATGTAGTCTGTATGTTACAAAATATATAATTTGTAATCAATGTTAATTGGAATAACTTAAAAATATATTGAGAATAAATTTCAACTCAGATTTAATATTTCATTTTGCATTTTTACACTTTCGCAAGCCGACAAACGGCTAGCCGTCAAATTGACGGCACCGGCCTTTGTAGGTATGATACAACTGCCGGCCGTTCTAGTGTTAATTTTTGCACGATCTGCCAATGTCCATTGTGAATACACCCATTGCAAAAACACCTGCCTGAACTGTATTGCCGACAATCAAATTCGCATAGCAAGCAGCTGTCTATTGAAATTTTCTAACCTCACTTCATGATTCGCATTCGAGTGTTTGAAACCATTGTCAATTTTGGCGGAATCGTTTCTTGTGTTCCGGTGAAATTTTAAATAATTGTTCACACGAGCTAACTAATAGAGAATTCTGCCGTAAGAACGAACAAACGTACGAGCGTACGATGACTCAATTTAATTTTGGTGAATTCGCTAAGGCGCTAGACACCGAGACGGAGACCGGCGTCAGTTTCGAGGGACAATCCAACAAATGGGGAACGGCTGAAGAAGGTGCGTACAAGAGGAGCATGTTTTCTATAGTTCTGCTGATTTTATGATTATCTTTTAGTGAAAAATCTCGTAGACGAGATTGACAAATGCAAGGAACTCATTTACTTGAATCTGGACGGAAACACGCTGGGAGTGGATGCCGCGGCATGTATTGGCGAAGCATTGAAGAAGCACCCGGAATTCAAAAAGGCACTATGGAAGAATCTGTTCACCGGTCGTCTCAAGGCCGAGATTCCCAAAGCGTTGGACTTGCTCGGGAAAGGAATGATCGCGGCCGGTGCACAACTCACGATTTTCGATTGCAGTGACAACGCTCTGGGTCCGAACGGTATGACCGGACTTGTGGAACTCCTTTCCAGTCCCACCTGTTACAGCCTGCAAGAATTGCGCCTGAACAATTGCGGATTGGGCATTGGTGGCGGTAAAATGTTGGCCACCGCTTTGCTCAAGTGCCATAAAGAGGCTGAGGCCGCCGGACGGCCGTTTCAGCTGAAAGTGTTTATCGCCGGACGCAATCGATTGGAGAATGAAGGCGCCAAAGCGTTGTCCAAGTTCTTTGCTGTGGTCAAGACGCTGGAGGAAGTGGCAATGCCACAGAACGGAATTTACCACGAGGGAATCCGCGCCATTGCCGATGCACTGAAGTTGAATGAGAACATGCGATCGATCAATTTGAATGATAATACGATTAAGAAGAATGGTGCGGCCGCACTGGCGGAGGCGCTGCCATGTATGCCAAAATTGCGGGAGATTCACTTTGCCGAGGCGCTTGTCAAAACGCAAGGTGCCATTTTGTTGGCGGATGCCTTGCAGGATGATCATATGGAATTGGAGGTGAGTGAGGTTTTCTTGTCCAAAAACTGGAAACGAATTCAATTTTTTAATCGTTTTAGGTCCTAGACTTGGGATACAACGAAATCCGTTCGGATGGAGGCTATGCAATCGCATCGGCTCTTCTAAATAAGCCAAAACTGAAAAGTGTACTCCTGAACGGCAATCAGGTGAGTTACTCCCATCCAAACTCCCACCAAATCTAACTTCCAACTATTTCCCCTCTTTAGTTTGGCGAAGAATGCTGCACCAACATCCAGGCGGATTTCGAACACATTTCCGATGTGCTGGGAAGTTTTTCGGAAAACGAAAGTGAAGATGAGGATGAAGACGACGAAGAAGGCGAGGAAGAGGACGAGGATAACGACGAAACGGACGTTAGTCATGAAAATGGTAGCGAGAATTACGGCGCATCGGACGATGAAGACGATCATGCAAATTATACGGGCGAAGAGGACGACGATAATGTCGGTTTCAATTACGTGACAGCGCTGAGTCAACGAAATTTGGACATTAGCAATTCGGGCGATCAATCATTCCACTCGAACAAGAGTATATCGTTTGTAGGCGAAGAGCCGCGACCAAACACCGTTGAGACTTTCTGTAATACACCAAATCCGACAGCGAAAATGCTTATGGATCTGCCGGATAAGGACAAATTGCAGGCGTTCAGGGATTACCTAAATGTAAATTGCCATCTACTAATATTGAAACAGCCGTTTTGACACGCGCTTCCTATTTCAGACTCTCAAGGACGAGGAGCACCTAATCGCTCTAGTTTTTGCCGCATTGAAATGTGCCGCACTTGCCAAAGAATCAAAACAAGCTCTGGACATTGCCATTGGACTTAATAAGGATGCATTCGACTATGCGGTCAAAACACGGCAGGTGTGTCCACTCGTTTTCTATATTTTTGCTAAATTCTTAATTTCTCATCTAATTGCAGGTTACTCGTGTGAAAAACTTCTTCCTCATCCAGCTCGGACTGTTGAAGTGCGAAGACAAGGATTTCAAGCCCGCGTACAACTTACAATCTTGTCGATATGCTCTGAAGCAAACAATTGAACAGAACGGGACCGTGTCAGATGATATAAAGAGCACGTTTAACCTATTTTTAGATCGATTCACATAAGATTCGGGGATTATGTATGTAATGTATGAATTTATGAAAATGTGAATGCGCTGGTTTTTTGTCCTAATTAAATTCGAATGATATTTATAACATTGGTAAATGCTCGGTAGTTTTCGTATGATCTGACGAAATAACCTGTCCTGTCGTAGCTCCGTTCATTGATAAAATGGCTGAGTGGTTTCAAAATAACAAGAACTTGTACCGTGCACAGTCTGATTCAGTGAAGCTTGCGCTTTCGTAAGGTCAACTCCCGGATCACCAAACTCCACGTGTATAAAACGATCATCCGTCCTGTGCTATGCTATGACTGCGAAGTATGGACCCTAACCCAAAACTCTGGAGATCTGCTAAGACAATCGAGCGAAAGTTTATCCGAAGAATCTTCGGGGCCGTTCGCGAACGAGGAAAATGGCGCATCCGGTACAACCATGAGTTGTATCAGCTGTATGATGAGCTACATGTATTGAAAATCGTGAAATTGCAGCGACTGCAATGGGCGGGACATGTACAAAGGATGAATGATGACAATCGCATGCCGAAGAAGGTGATGAACTCGCAACGAGTGGACGGAGCCAGATTGCGTGGACGACCGAGAGCTCGATGGTAGCAGGTGAGGACGGTTTCCAGATGCCGGGTTTCCGGAAGAAAAGCCAAACAGTCGCGTGACCGCGGCAATTAGAGGTCAACACGATACAGGTGGCCAAGGCCCGAAGTTTGGCTATCGTGCCATAAAGAACAATTATTTATTGGTAAACCGGACCGGTTTCTCCTTATAATGTGAAACCGGAGTAAGAGTCTATCGGCGAAACCGAGCAGTTTCGATTTTCAGAGATTACATTGAAAGTGCCTGTAGCCGGTCTATCCCAAGGACATACTAAAACAGCTGAGACAACCCCAAACGAAGAACGTCGCGCGGAAGACCTAAACACGACGCAACTCAACAGAAAAATACAGGCGCCAAAGTAGGTGGAGCGTGGTAGACCGACGATCTCGCCTGAGGTAATAAGCCGCCCGAGAGACATTAGCTGAACTTTTTGTTTTGTTGTTGTAGCGGCACACACGGAGAAACGTTACAAATTTGCACATAGGTATATCACTCAAAAATGGTAGGCGTCCCGTCCTTCAGGTCGAGGTTGAGGAAGAAATGTGTTTCGATTGGTTGTAGCCATAACGGAAGAGGTGTTAAGTGCGTGCAAGCAGCTGGACAACGAAAAATATGGTTGTTGTTGTAGTGGTGCAAAAGAGTGTGAGTCGCTGTGCATGTCTGTGGATGTGTTCTAAGTTTCGTCGTCGTTCTCGCCTATTGTCTCAAGCGACAAGAACGTAGCAGCTGCAATAGGGTTGTCCCATAATGCCCTCGGAGTGAGGTTAGTGGGTGCAGCGGGGCATCGAAACAGGTGGTCCACATCGTGTGGCGCACCACCGCAGCTCGGACAAATGTTCTGTATGTCCGGGTCTATTCGAGATAGGTAAGAATTGAGGCGTGAACAAAAGCCCGACCTAAGCTGGGCTAGTGTCACTCTTGTGGCTCTCGGGAGCCTAGTCTCCTCAGGCGATATGGGTGGTGGGGGCACTGAGAGGACTCTATTCGGACCTAAACTCCCTATTGACCGATTCACAACGGTTGTGTGAATATCTGCGATGGCCGCATGGTATGCTGTATTATCGAATATATCGGGAGGTACCCGTTTGTATCTCTGGACGTCTCTCTCGAGATATCTGAGTACTGAGTCCACTCCTGACATGTCGTGGAGGGGGAGTGTTGTCCATGAGATGATGGTTTGGGTGATCCTCTCGATAGCAACCGACCAGATATTGTAAAGACAAGAGGTGATTATGATCGCGCACTGATAACATGTTGGTTTCTTGATGAAGATGATCCTGGGACGACATGAGATGGCAACCTGTAGCGATACGTAGAGCAGCGTTCTGGCATACCTGGATCTTATTCCAATTTGTGTCACAAACGGTTTGCGACCACACCGGTGCTGCATAGCTAGGTATTGCCCTACCTATCGCTTTGTAGGTGACCAACATAGTTTCTTTGTCCTTGCCCCAGGAACTCCCGGCTAGTGCCTTTAGGACGTTGTTTCTACTGTGCATTCTGTCGACTACGTTCTCGACGTGATCTTTCGACTTCATCATGGTATCTAGATAGACACCTAGGATCTTGGGGTTGGTAACAGTAGGAACAACGGCTTCAGCATGCTTACCAGTACGGATCGCAAGCACCTCCGAAAATTCCTGCGTCCAGGTGGTAAGAAGAGTTGCAGTACATTTAGACGGCGAAATGACTAGGTTGCGGATACTGAAAAACTCCACGAAAAATATGGTCGTGTGGACTGGCTCCTCAGGCAGATCAGGTGCCTGCGATTAGAGAAATTCCTGTTCGTTTAGTGCCAAGTACGCTATGGTTGGTGAATTTTTAAGTAGCCTTATGCCCTGCACTGATCGGGGTTTACCAAACTGTGCGGTACAAAGATCAAAGTTGTGGACAACACGCGCCTGAGAGAAAAAGAGGCGATGGGGGAATTCAACGAACAAATAACTTTCGTGAATTTCCCCATATCGCCTCTGTTGCTCCCAGGTGTGTTGTCCACAACTTTGATCTTTGTACCACCCCGATCAGTGTGGATATACTAGCAATAGCCGCCTTGTAAGTGGAAGTACCCTACCTTACCTTTGGCAACCAACAGGCTGAAAACTGGATCAGAAACTGGCATGTACCAGGTGGGGCAAAAGTAATCCCCCTATTGGAAAGCGCTATAATTTTTTTTTTCTCTCAGGTTTTCTAATTTGTGTGTAAACAAACGCAGAATACAACATTGCCAAGAATGAATCGGTTTTCTCCTCAAGAACGCGGAATAATTGTTTCCATTGTTTTGCGCAACAATTCGTCGGTTGTTGGCGCAGCGTGAATTTCGTCACAGATTTCCTGGTCGTCCGACACCAACTGGACAAACACTGTGGCGCTTGGCCACTCGCCTTGAAGAGACTGGGACAACATGAGATGTTCCCAGGGCTGGCCGGCCCCGGAGCAGCCGTTCAGCTGAGAATATCGCTGCTATTGCCCAAGATGTCGAAGACGAGTCAGGAACATCGACCAGACGACGCGCCACATAATTGGGTGTTACTCGGCGGTCCCTACGCAGAATTTCGGTGAATGACTGTCAAATACGTCTAAAATCTACGCTCAAGCCATCCTGAATCTCAACGAAGAGGAGGAGGACGATTTTTCATCAAAAATCATCATGAGCGATGAGGCTCATCCATCTTAGCGGCTACGTGAACAAACAGAATTATCGTTTTTGGGGCACCAATCCGCGTATCATCCACGAATAGCCATTACACCCGCTCATAGTTACTCCGTGGTGTGCTGTTTACGCTGGAGGAGTCATTGGGCCGTTTTTCTTTTAGAACGCCGCAGGCCAAACGACGACTGTGGACGGCGCGCGCTACAGGGCCATGATTGACGATTTTTTTCTTCCTCAATTGGATGAATTAGGACTGGAGAACATTTGGTTCCGAGCCACAATCGATATTCTTAACCCTTTCCCGGACAGAACGTCTATAGACGTCCAATTTTGAGCATTTGACATACAAATCCTGTCAAATTTTGGCGTTGTGTCCGGCAATGAGTTACGGAAGCATTTCCGGGCCGCTTAATCTCTCGTTTTTGTGATTTGCACTGGCCGGCCAGATCACCCGATTTAACCGTTCCAGACTTCTTTTTATGGGGTTTTTTGAAGTCGCGGGTTTACGTCAAAAAGCCTCAGACTCTTGAAGCCCTTACGGTGAATATTCCAAAGTTTTTCTTTTATTAAAAAAAACATACAGCAAAACAACATCGGGTGAATCTCTCTGCAGGAGAGGCTATCTACTATCGATAGGACTGCTTCCAGCTGGCTAAGCCTGGACAGCTTGGTCACCCACGTCACCATGGTCATTGTGGCCTTATTTGAGGAAAACTGCCCCCTCAGAAGAACGAAGGGCAACAAAGGAGTTACCGGACTCCAGAGCTATCGCGGTTAAGGAGGCTAACAAGAAGACTCTTCAACATAGCCAAAAGAACAGGAGAGTGGGACGTATATCGCTCCCAACTTCACGGATACAATAGGAAAATCAGATCTGCCAAAGTGAACTCGTGGGTCAAATTCTGCGAAGGTGTCGAATGCACTAACACAGCTACGAGACTCCATCCATCGAGTTGCTGCTAAAAAAGACACTGAGCACTTTAGTACCATCAAACACCTTGATGGGTGATACACAACTGATGCCTTGACGACTGGCGAGCTACTCCTAAGCACCCACTTTTCGGGATATCATATACTGGGGAAATGCTGGGTACTACAATAACTGAAGGCAGTCTATACACAGAGCTAATTCTTCAGATTGGAGAACAGCAAGAAAAATGTTCACTCAAAACAAAATAAAATGGGTCATAGGCTCGTTTCAACCTTTTAAATCCGCCAGCACCGGCGGGAATTTTCCATGTCTTTTTCAGAATGGTATAGAGCTTTTATCTCCATACCTCCCGAGTATCTTCAAAAGTAGCTTTGTGCAGAGCTACACCCCACTCATGTAGACTGGCGAGAGTGAACTTCATTCCAATAAATGGGAAATCGGTCCAAGGAGGAGCCCAATTCATATCATAGACCCATAAGTCTTACTTCATTCAAGCTCAAATCAATGGAGGAGGAAATATTAACAGGTATACTCGAACCAGCACTAAAAATAGTACAAGAATGGTGTGATGAGGACGGGCTCCGAGTGAACCCACACGAAGCCATCATCATACCCTTCTACAGGAACAGAAATCCGCCTGAACTCAGACGCCCGATAATGTACAACTCCCCTCTAGCAATTAGGAGTCAAGTCAAATACTACTGGCATCCTTGATAGTAAACTTCACTGGCAAAAACATGTCGAAGCGGCAACAGAGCTCTTCCGATATGCAAAAAGTTCACACGGGGGTATGAAACCCTCCATCATGCTCTGGATATACAAAGCAATAGTACTCCCTAATTTCGCTAAGCTACACTCGCAGTTTACTGACGGTTCTAAAACAACCGAGGGTTCCGGAGCTGGTGGGGTGGGCCCAGTTCATAGGGTATCTCTATTGATGGGATGGAAACTACCAAACGAATAGCGATCTTCTCAGACAGCTAAGCGGCTATTAAGTCTCTCACTAAGTACACCATCACGTCAAGACTTGTTCAGTGCTGCCTGAAGACGCTGAATCAATTGTCTGAAGACGCTGAATGCAGCATCGCTATCTGCATAATAAAGAGGCAAATCAAAGAACAGGAACGACACTGGGATAACTTACCTGGGCTCAGGCAATCAAAAATGTTCATAGCACATAAAAGATTGGCTGAACTGCTTCAACTAAGCAGAAGTAAGGTACGAACCATTTGTGGGATCCTTACAGGCGTCTCTTGCCTGAGATCAAATGCGCACAATAAGACTTATACAATACGCGAGCTGTCGATTCTGCGAAGAAGATGACGAGACTTCAACCCACGTCCTGTGCAAGTGCGATGCTCTAGTCCAACGCCGCTGGACACAACTCGGAGTGGACTATTTAGACACGGCCGACATTGCTTCGGCTTCAATAAGTTTGCATTTTTTTAGGGTGTGCTATTCAAGTGCAATGTCTCTCACTTGATGTTGCAGAGACCATCCGTTAACTAAGGAACAATCAATGGCTTTGTGAGTTGCCGAAAATGTTTCCTTGTCCGTGCCCCATGTATTGTCGGCTAGAGTTTAAAGTTTTTTTTCTGCTCCTAAAAGTTAATCGCATGTGTTGTCCGCATGAGTTTATAATTTGCCGGAGTTGTTGATGGATTTAAGGGGTGTGAACTGGGTGGCGAAGGCGCTGATTGCATCAGGTTTTTGCCGAAGAAAAGCTCAATCAAGTAAGTATTAATGACTATGTCCACACACAGTCGTCGGCGTATGAGATTATTTCGAGTCCCGTTGGTAGTGTGGAGAGTCCTGACAAATAGAGGTTGAAAAGGTTAGGGGCACATAATACTCATCCCTGAGGGTTGATAGTTTTTTTTTATTTTTTAGAGCTTAGATTTCCCGTTTCTAAAATCGGTGCAGGACCGACAACCGGCAATATAATTTGTAACCCATTTGTGAACTTGAGGTGGAGTATGGATGGCGCGTTTGTAGGACTCTGGTTGGTTATGACCGTTAAAGATGCTGCTGGAGGAGACAACACAAATATTCATGTTTACAGTGAGATTCGAACCCACGCTTCGGCAACCGAGATAAAAGTACTGAGCCACCGAACGCCCAATTATCCAAGAGTAAGGGGGTTGTCTACCTGTATTGAATAACGCGGCCTTTTTTCGAGAACTCAGGTATGGTGAACGTTGTCAATGATAAGTTAATGGCAGAGGCGATATACTCAATGGCTGGAGAATCAAGATGTTTGACCATGATTATTGCTATAACGTCTGGGCGGCTTTGGAAATTTTGGCTTATTTAATGGCATGTGCAACTTCGTTGGTGTTTAAAGGAAGATGCTGGTCGACTGTGTGGTTTCGTATAGCTCTGGTGATAACGCGCTTGAGCTTAACCTTGTCGGGATGTTCGACGAATGTTTTATGGAATTTATGTGCGCATTTGTCGTCATTGTTGCAGGTCTTATCACCGAACTTTATGGCCACCATTCCTTTCGGTTTAACGGGGTTGAAAAGGGTTCTCACACTTTTCCATAGATTGCTGACACCGGTTTTAATATGGCACTTCTTGATCATTTACTTGCTTGGTGTAACCTCTGTATAAAAGTCACTGGAAAGTGCGGTCTCAGTAGCGGGATGCGGTCTGCTAGGTTAAATCTTAGCAGTTTGTATAATCCGTCTCAAATGTTTTTCGGTTAATCGTAGAGGGTAGAGCAGAAAATGCTTCGTTGGAGTACCTTTGAAAACCGTCTCAGTCGACTTTATTGTACAAGGTGCGCCAGAGAAGTTTACTTATTTGAAAGGTAAACACAAACAAATTTATTTGAGAATACAATATCCCAAGTTTTTTTAACAGTCTTGAAATGACATCGGTTAAATGGCGATGCCATTGCGCATACACTGATTAAGTCGATTTTTGAAGTTCGTCTCCACTCTTTGCAGCATATCAATCGGTATGTTGGCAATGGCGTCGCGAATGTTGTTCATGAGGTTAGCTATGGTCCGTGGTCCAAGGATTTCAAATAACCCCATAAAATCGCATGGAGCCAGCTGCATGTTTGCGAGGGATTTCAATCTGAGTCTAACCGGATAACCGGACATGGTTCTCTGAACCAGAAGCTACGCCAGTTCAACCTGACAACACGACAGCTCGTGCCCATGTTGTGGCGCAGCTTCCTGCTTATCTGCCCGAGGTACTCGGATATACGAGACCTAGTCCTCTTTGCGTTTCTCCTGAATAATGGAGTCGCAGATGTCACAAAGTGTTTGACCAGTAAGGAACGTGTCACTTCCCTGAATGTGTTTGCTTCTGAAGCGTTCAGACGACGCACGTTGCAGGTTTGAGGGTTGAGTTGAATAGTAGCCAAGCCATATTAATGTCCGGCGTTAGAATCCGGAATACGTCTGGTTTTAGGGTGTAGGACAATTCAGGGAGGACCCCCACGGGGTGAAAGTTATGTAGGTTAGCTTCCATCAGGTAGATTGCACGGCTGTCACACAAGCCCGGAGAGCCACTGCCTCAGTGACTCTCCGCGTGACTATTTGGTACGGCCCTTATTGGGAGTTTCGTGCTGGCTGTGGTTTCGCCAATAACGTGGAGTTGCGCTTTTTCAACCGGGCGCCGGGACCTTAGAATGGCAGAGGCAGACCTCGCATCCAAAAGTATGTTAACTGTTACCTCTACACTGCTAGAGTGGGCGCTGATTGACGTCACAAATTCAATCCGATCTGGCCAAATCGAGGCCCGTCTGATAAACCATCTCGGTAGGCAAGAACGCAGAATTGACTGTGACACTAGAACACCGCACTCACCTACCGGAAATATTATCCGGGCGCGTACAAATTTAAATGAATTTACATATCTTCTTTAGCATGCGACACTTCCTAGATAATGTGCAGACGAAATGTAATCTGCAATTGTATATATTTGAATGGGAATTCCATTAAGTAAAGTAAAGTTCACTTTATGCAATTCCCATGTTTAGGTAAGCTAATTTTAAGTAGTAAATTATGTATAAATATGATAAGCAAAGATAGAATAAAGGAATAGTCGTCCGGACAAGCTCACGAGGCTTACTTTAGGAGTTCAGCTGCTTCTCATCTATATAATACAGGAGTCCAAGCTACTTAGCTGCTCCTCATCTTCATAACAACAGGAGTCCAAGCTACTTAGCTGCTCCACGTCTTCATAACATTAGGAGTCCAAGCTGCTTAGCTGCTCGACGTCTTCATAACGTTAGGAGTTCAAGCTATCTAGCTGCTCCTAATCTTCGTAACATTAGGAGTTCAAGCTATTCAGCTGCTCCTCGTCTTTGATAGGAGTCCGAGCTTAGCAGCTGCTCCTCGAGAAACACCACAACTGACTCACTCTTTCGACATTTTCCGGAGTTCTGGTGGTTCGTTGATATCCATTTCTCAGTTTAGCGACATTTTCACACTCCCGAAATGAGTCTGAGAGGAGGCATTTCAAAGCGAGCGCGGAAGTCACGTTGCGTAGCAACAAGCGTTAGAAAAGAAGCTCTCGACGGCGAAGGCCCGCTGCTCTTTAGACCATAGCATGATGGCAACTGACTAGAATGGGAAACAAACTTGCGGTCTTCCCCTCTAGATGCGCCTCCTCCCACGCCTCTACCCGACCAACTCACCGCTCGGTATTTTTTTTTTTTTTTTCAAATAAGTAAGTTTCTCTGGCGCATCCTGTAGTTTGTGTACGTTTGCTTATCCGTGTATTGAGGCGGTTTATTCATGGTAGGAATGATTGGCAGATGGTCGGAAGGGTTCCCATGTGGTGCTGTTGATAAACCCAGAACTGGCAATTGAGATGTCAGGCGAGCTAGAGCATGATTCGACTACACGGGTTTGCGTGATATCGTTTAATAAAATAGACAGAAGTCGGATTAATCCATTTGGCTATCGATGTGGTTTACTCGGGTGTCTTCTTTGAGGGTTGAATGCCATAATTGGTGGTGTGCATTGAAGTCACCCAGTACCCAGTACTAAGCGATTTTGGCCATAAAGTGGGGGGGGGGCAATATTGGCTTGAAATCCAGTGGGAAAACTTGAGGCTGGTGGTATATAGATATTGAGGATTTCAATGTTAATATTTCCTGACTTTATGGTTATCGCTTTTATGTCGATGGTTGTGTTGGCGGCGGTGACGTCAATGATACTGTATTGTGTATGACTGCACTAAAAACTAGTCCGTCAGTCTCGTTAGTAAAATTGGTTGTTGACCCTGATTTGCTTGCTTCTAGGAAGACGCTGATGACTGTTGTCCGCAAGTTATACAATGAGGGGCTATGAAGGTGCTAGTTCGTTGATTGTTGAGCCCGCAACAGTGTGTCAGATAACACCATTCTTAGCAGCGTAAATATTGCACTGAGGACTGAGTAAATCCTTTCACTACAGACGCAGCACATCCACGGACCAGGTTTGTTCCGAAGAAGGCACGCATAATAGAATTTGGAGCATTGGGATAAAAACTGACCGAAGATGTGTGCAAATTTTGGTTTCCCCCTCTTGTGTCGAGTGATTCTTGGCCATTCGGAAAACATGGGCTGTTCCCGGACATAGACCCAATCTCTATGGCGATCAAAGAAGGTTATGATGATGAAGTATGAGATGATTTGGTGCTTAACGTATGAATATGTACGAGTATCTGTAATCTCTTAGCACAATAATAGCGCATCTTGAAAAATTTTTCGTAAGCCCAACGAACCGACAACACCTTCTAGAGCCGCCAATACCGGGCAAGGCCCGAACAGAAGGTTGTCCTAACAATGAGATTGGCTGAAGGTGAGCATGTCGTCTTAAAGAAAAAGCTATCTTCGGTAGCGAAAACAGAAGATAGTCACATTCACAACTACAGAGTATTCAAATAGCCAGTCACATTCACTACCAACTTTTTATAAAATGTGCTGCCATACTAAATCTAGTAGCACTTACACTATGTAAGTGTAAGAAATGATGTGCAAACTGCAGATGTGATCTAAACTTCGCAAAGTATGCACAGGATACGAAAAAATCTAGTACATATTATAAGGATAATGTCCATTGATTTTTAAATCGCTGTCAACCAACCACGTCCACTGGTTACAGTGTACAGTGTATGAACAGTCACAACAAGGCGTGCATTTTTTCGACTTTCTTTTGATTGCGTATAACTGTCAAAATAGGCGACTGAAATTTGTGCAATATTTTTTTCGTAGAGTGCACCATATGCGCTATCATCTGCTGCCGGCGCAATGTTGATTTTTGGAAAACCCTGCATAAAAAAAGTCATAATTTTGAATTTGTCATACTGTAACTGTAACTAGGCTTTTTTAATCAATTCGTTTGAACAATACTCGTATCTTACACGTTAACAACAACTCGCTGTGTTTATTCTTTTTTGTTAAGTCTGTATTTTGTTCATTTACCATATATGTAGTTGCTCTACAAAGAAAACAGTACGTTTCAATAAATCTTTCGTTTTGTGTAAAGTCTATGCCAATATTTTTATTAAATAAATACATATAGAGGTCTACATTTGTGTGTGTAGGTGTGTAAACAACAGTACAAGAGTGAACAGATAATAAAGGAAATTATTGTCAAATAGAAAGCCAATAAAGTTTTCAAATTGAAAAGTGTAACATGTGATACACTAGCCATAAGATCATCTTAAAATAGTAATAAAATAAAAAGATTGAATTTGAAATAAAAATCAATTAAAAGAAATTCTCTTGATCAAAACACATTAAAATATGAAGAAACAAAAAAAAACAATATTCTAGATCCCTTGGAAACCATAATCTCATATATGTATAGGATAAATTATACGAAACATAAAAAAAGACGTAATGATCATAAACTATCAAAATTCATCGTAACCGGAAATGGAATTAACTGTTGTTTATTCATCATTGATTCGGAGCTACTGATTTTTCTTTTATCTATCGAAAGTTTTAAATTTGTTTGGCTTTGTTGGCGTAATTATGTCTTCTGTCTTCTATAATTTTCTGTTATTAAATAAGTTTGTTTTCGGATAAACATTAATCGTCACTACTACTCAAGAGATTCCTCCACTACGTACATTCCAAAAAGGTTGAGTAAAATCTTTTTTTTTCTTCTTCTGTTTTTTTTTATGTTGGCTGCTGTTGGTATCTATGGAATGAGTTGTGTGGCTAGAATTTTCCAACCTGCCGCGGACTGCTTTCTCTTCTATGGATGATGTCCCGAGGACATTGGAATAACACGTTGACCCCAATAACTGTCCAAATCGAATGGTGTGAAACCGGGTGGATGTGGTGGAGCATTTTCACAACGATAGAATACGGGACCGCCCGATGGACCTTGTTCGGTGACCTGAAATGATAGAAATGGGGAAAAATATATTTTTTTGAAATCTATCTTTTATATAAATAAGTTAAAAATTGGAGAAATGTACGAAAAAATCACCAACCAAGTGCCACTACATGAAAGTTACAATTGCAAGAGACGCTGTGGTTTATCCTGTCGTTTTAAAAGAGGCCGTCAAGATCCAGTTGTTTTACATAAGAAAATAGGAGTCTAAATACATAATTTGTTTTAGGTACGCTTATCCATACACTCAACATATTGGCGCAGAAAACGAGATAAGGACATTCTCTCGACTCAAAACACCAAGAGGACGAAGGTGCAAGGTAAGGCGAGCAATATATACGTAGTAGAATCCAAAATTGTTGAGAAAAACACTTCCAGTTATCCGGTTGAATTCATTTAAGTTTTATTTTTCAATGTAACTCCCCTTTACTTCAATACAACGATGAGATCGTTTAATAAGATCCTGCATCCCTTTCAAAAAGTAGTCCGCGGGTTTGTCTTGAAAAAGGTCCAAAACAGCATCTTTCAGTTCCTTCTCAGTCTCAAATTTTCGTCCTCGGAGGTCTTTTTTTAATTTTGGGAACAGGAAGTAGTCACTTGCGGCCAGGTCTGGGCTGTACGGGGGGTGTTCAATTTCTTCAAAGCCGCTTTGACCACAGCCGCCTTGGCCACCGCGGCGGTGTGAACTGGTGCATTGTCGTGAAGAAGCAGCACCCCTTTCGCCAGTTTTCCATACCGTTTCTCCACGATGTTGGCCCTCAATTGGGTCAAAAGATCTGCATAATATTTCCCTGTTACTGATGTGCCCTCTTCCTTGAAGTCAATCATTATAATTCCCTTGGAATCCCAGAAGATGGTGTCCATAATCTTTTTCCGGCTCTGCTGCACCTTCGCCTTCTTGGGGCGCTCCTCATAAGGCCTCCTCCATTCCATGGACTCCCTTTTGGTCGTGGGATCATAGTAAAGGACCATAGTTTCGTCTCCTGTCACAATTCTGTTGATAATTGCATCCGAGTCGGCGCGACACAGCTCCAAAAAGTCTTCCGAACATTTCATCCGCTACTTCATTTGATCGGCTGAGAGGAGTTTCGGGATCCATCTTGCCGAAATCTTCCTCATCCCCAAATGGTCGGTAATAATTCTTTCGACAGTGGTTTTTGATAGACTTGTCCTTTCTGCAATCTCTGATAACTGATAACTTTAGCCGCCGATCACTCAATACAACTTCCTCGACTAATTGGACGTTTTCTTCGGTGGTCTCAGTTATTGGGCGTCCGGTGCGGGGTTCATCAAAAACATTTATCCTTCCTCGCTTGAATTCCAAAATCCACCGGTAAATAGTCGCCTGGGATGGTGAAGAGTTGCCGTACACGGATATGAGTTCATCTCGAATCTGGGACGCCGTGTGTCCTTTCAAAAAAAGGAATTCAATGACCGCGCGGTACTTGATCTGCTCCATTTCAAATACGAAATCAGAATGCGACACAAATAATTACCTAGCCGGGCCCTTGATTGCTCAATTGAACTCATGTTTAGTCCTGTTATGACCGAAGAGTTGTTCTATCGAATAGCGGTAAAATGAATTCAATCGGATAACTGTAAGTATATTTTTCTCAACAATTTTGGATTCTACTACGTATATTACAAAACTTGAAAAGGTTGGCGAAATTAAGCCCCCGGACGTGGGCCTGAAAAAGGAATCCAATAAGAAGAAGCTGTTCAAATTTAAACTAGAAACTTTGTTAGTGACTCCCTGAATGGTTATCATTGTAACGAGTTCTTGATTATATACAGCGGATGTAAGAACATTGCGTCTGGAAATGAGACTATGCACAATCTGGGCGAAGTTTCAAGATATGCATCTTTCCTAGCTGACTTCGCTAGGCATGTCTACGGATGATCTACGGAGGTTGCCTTTTATATTTCGGGATTGAACAACCCTAGTGTTGCAGTCTGGTAACTGACAGCTCTATCGTAAACTTTGACATTTTTGAGGTTATACGTACTCAGAACGTTTTGACATACGAGCGCTATTTGTGCTTTTTACAGTAACTTAAAAGAATCATCTCGGCCAAATAATGTATTTAAATCGTTAACATTTTCGTGCGATTATTTTTTACAACTTTCGACGTGGACTAACGCAGCAACAGTGCATGGATGAACTGAATTAAATTTTTGGCGATGAAGGTCCACCAAGGACCAGTGTTTATCGATGGTATGGTGAATTCAATCGAGGTCGTAGTTCACTCCAAGACGAATTTCGTGAAGGTCGTCCAAAATCAGTTGTTGTTCCGGAAACCATTGATGCTGTGCGCGAACTGATATTGCAAGATCGTCATGTGACCTATCGTGAGATTGAGACAACCTTAGACATTAGTGGGACCAGCATACATTCAATATTGCATGAACATTTGACTGTCAAAAAAATTTGTTCGCGTTGGATCCCACACAATTTGTCAATCGCTCAAAAAAAAAAAGACTCATGTCGATTGGTCGAAAGAAATGCTCAAAAAATACGATCGCGGTGCTTCGAAACACGTCTATGACATCGTAACAGGTGATGAATCGTGGATTTACGAGTATGAGCCCGAAAGTAAACAGCAGTCGACTGTATGGGTGTTTCAAGATGAGCCATATCCACCAAAAGTTGTTCGCGCACGAAGCACTTCCAATCAAATGGTCGCCTGTTTTTTCTGAAAAAACTGGACATGTCGCAACCGTACGACTAGAACAACGCATAACAGTCAATTCTGAGTGGTACACAACCATTTGTTTGCCAGTTGTCTTCCAAGAAATCAGGAAAAACCAACCGCCGAAGACGGACAAAAACATAGCTGCTGCGATACGGTTTTCCCACAGCGATATAGGGGTAAGATCAGTGGGCGCAGCGGGGCATTGACACAAGTGACCCACATCATGAGGAGTACCTTGCAGTTTGGACAGATGTTTTGGATGTCCGGGATTATGCGAGAAAGGTACGAATTAAGGCGTGAACAAAAGCCCGACCAAAGTTGAGCTAGTGTTACTCTAGTGGCTCTCGGGAGCCTAATCTTCTCAGGCGAAATTGGTGGTGGGCGCTCTGAGAGGACTCTATTCGCACCTAAACTCGCGATAGACCGCTTCACTTCTTCGGTGTGGATCGCTGCAATGGCGGCTCGGTATGTAACTTCATCGTAAGGGTCCCGTTTGTATCCCTGAACCTCTCTCTCAAGGTCTCGAAAACCACGCCTGACATGTCGTGGTGGAGGAATTCGGTCCATGAGATGATTATTGGGATGATCCTCACGGTAGCAACCAACAAGATACTGTTTTGAGAGTAGGAGATTGTGGTCACGTATTGGCATCAATTTTGTCTCCTGATGTAAGTGATCCTGGGCAGACATCAGAAGGCAACCTGTCGCGATGCGTAGAGCGGCATTTTGGCAGACCTGAACTTTGGACCAGTTTGTGTCACATAGACTATGTGTCCAAACTGGGGCTGCATAAGCAGCGATAGCCTGAAGGGCAACTTGAATGAGGTGGTACATATATATTAAAAATTTCGATATTAGTCCTCCCTGATGGAACTGAGATGGCTTGAATTTCCGCCGTACCGTCAGCAACTACATCTTATCGTCACTGCCGATCTTCAATCTACGAGTAGTTCGAATATCGATCAGCGCCCTCTTCTTCCTCTACTTGCACCAAATATGCCTCCACAACAACAACAGCTCCAATCGCCGAATTTGTCACCTAATTTGACGCCTAATCTGTTATTTTCGCCGCCTCCATCCGCTTTTCAGTGTAACTGGCCTAACACACTGAATCCGAGTCAACTTCTTCTGCAAAAAGCAGTGGCACCTCAGCAGCCAGTTTCTGTTCACAATCATCAGCCTACACAATCGACTGTTGCGCGACCACCAACGGGCCCACCAAGGACTGACTCTTGTCCGTCTCTAACGATTGTGTCGCCGCCACTCCATATCTTCTTATCGCGTGTAGCCTACAACACCTCCACAGACGATGTAATCAATTACATCTGTGCTAAGTTAGGCCACAGGCCGGACCTGCTTAACTGCAAAAAACTCACTGCGAACGACATCAAAGACCGCATCGTTGCATCCTTTAAAATTTCTATTTCTCCGCTTTATGAGAATCTTCTTAAACCGGATTTCTGGCCTGAGGGGGCTTTCATTAAAACTTTTACTTCTGTTCAACGGAAGCCCTTTCAAAAGAACTCCCGGCGACCGCGCCGTAACTAACAATAATACGATCGCTGTATATTATCAAAATGTGCGTGGGCTTAGGACTAAATTGGATGAACTTAATCTTTCTTGTATTTTAAATAATGATGACATTATCTGTCTTTCTGAAACGTGGTTAAATGAAAGTATCCTTTGCGGCGAAATGCTTCCGAACTATAATGTCTACCGCAGTGATCGGAATCTCAGCCTATTTAACAAAAAAGACGGCGGTGGTGTCCTTGTTGCTGTTAAAAGTTCCTTCTCTAGTTCGCTCTGTACAAACTTCATGCCGTCTCATCCTGTAGAGTGCGTAATTTCAGCGATTAAACCCTCCCCATCATTAACACTTCTAGTGACATGCGTATATATTCCCTGCAGTTCCCCTCTCAGCGTTTATGAAACCTTTTTTATCGAATTTACTTCTTTTATTACAACAAACTTCCCTCTATCTTCCATCTTAATGTTTGGCGACTTCAATCTTCCCTCCATATTATGGACAGCCTCTGATTGCAGCTTAGATATTACATCCACAAACTCTTATTCTCTAGCGCTTTCATCCTTCTTGTCACTCTGTAATCTATCACAAATAAATTATGTCAGAAATCCGAATGGCCGTCTTCTGGACCTGGTCATGCATAATTTTTCACCTTTCTGTGTATCCCTATCATCCTCTCTTAACAATTACGTGAACCCTGACCCTCATCATCCTCCTCTTTGTATAGTGCTTGCACTTCCGAAATCTACTCCTAAACATGTCTCTAATGCTCGCAGATTTAACTTCCGCAAAGCTGACTTTAATTCAATCTCATTTGAATTGGACTTAGTTGATTGGTCTTCCTTCATCGACAATCTAAGCTGTGATAATGCTGTTGATAAATTCTATATGTATCTTAGCACTCTCATCGCGCGCTTTACTCCTCTTTTCTCGCCTAATAAAAGTAAAAACTTCCCTTGGTTTACTCAAGAGGTTGCCAATGCGTTACGCAAGAAAGATAACGCTCGTAGCAAGTGGAAACGCTCTCCGTCTCCCCTTACTCTTTCCAACTTTAAACATTGTCGAGCAGAGGCTAAGCGCATAACTAAAACCGCAATGCTAAGCTATTACAGCAATATAGAAGTTTCTCTTGCAGCTAATCATGTAAAACCCTTCTGGTCCTATATACGATCCCTGAAATCATCATCCAGTTCGCCTTCATACTTACAATTGGATGACTCTACTGCTTCTAATCCAAGCGAGGCCTGCGAATTGTTTGCCAAATTCTTCGCTTCTACTTTTACTGCAACTAGTTCATCTTCCTCCAACTTGATGCCTACTTCATCCTCACTTCTCCAAATTCCTGCAATCACAACTAGTCCACTTGAAGTGGCTACTATTATTGAAAGCCTCAAAGCAGATGGTGGCTCTGGTCCAGATGAGTTACCAAATGTGTTTGTTAAAGGTTTGTCTTCATCTTTATGCGTTCCCCTATCCCTATTGTTCAATCTAAGCTTCAATTGTGGCGTCTTCCCTAAATCCTGGAAAGCAGCTAATATCTTGCCAATTCCCAAGACATCTAATTCGTCCTCGGTATCTAACTACCGTCCCATATCCCTTATATCCTGCTTCTCTAAAATTCTTGAGCGTATTGTCCATGATAAACTCTACTCAACAGTTTCTACGCTTTTTGCTGAGAAGCAGCACGGTTTTGTCAAAGGTCGTTCAACCTGCACCAATCTGATGACATTTACGAATACTGTGGCACGGGCCATGGACAATCAGTGTCAAGTTGATGTTGTGTACACCGACTTTTCTAAGGCCTTCGACACTGTTGATCATAGCATCCTACTTGCTAAACTACAGCAGTTTGGTGTCAATGGTAACCTTCTTAACTGGTTTTCGTCTTATTTATGTAATCGTGAGTGTCGAGTTATTTATAATGGTTCCTCCTCTTCTCCTTTTTGCCCTACATCAGGTGTTCCCCAGGGATCAATTTTAGGACCTCTCCTGTTTAATATTTTCATCAATGATTTGCCTCTAGTAATTTCTTCTTCCTGTCTACTTTACGCCGACGACCTGAAAGTTTACCGAGCCATCAGGTCAGTTAATGACTGTCTTTTCCTTCAGAGTGACATAGATGCATTAGGAAACTGGTGTGAAATAAACCATCTTAACCTAAATGTAAAAAAATGTCACACTTTGACATTTTGTCTTAAACAGAATCCAATGATATTTGACTATCACATTGGAGACGCTTCATTATGTAAAGTTGACCGCTTTAAGGACCTGGGGGTCCTTTTTGATAGCAAACTAAAATTCGATCTGCATGTATTTGATATATGCAACAGAGCATCTAGAACGGTTGGCTTTATCCTTCGTAATTCGCAAGTTTTTAACAATACTTCTACTAGTCTTCTGCTTTTCAATTCCCTAGTGCGAAGCATTCTTGAGTATTGTTCTCCTGTTTGGTCCCCTCACCTAAAGTACTTAAATGCTCTTATCGAGTCGGTGCAACGTAAATTTACTCGCATCCTTCTCTTCAAACACCGGGTCCCCTATTGTTCATATAGTGATCGTCTGACACTTTTAAATGTCCCTCTTCTTGAGAAACGCAGAGTGTTTTTGGATGAGTGCTTTCTTTACAATATTTGCAACAATCCATCTCTGCCGTCTTTAATCAACGAAATCACTGTTCGCGTTCCTAATAGACCTACCAGACTGACAACATTATTTGTAATTCCTTTCGCTCGCACAGAGTTATACTTTCATTCGCCACTGTTACGATTACCAAGAAACCACGACTTTCTCCAACTTGGTCATTTCCCCTCTTCACTTTATTTATTTAAGCTCGCAGTAAGGAACATTATCTTTGAAAGGGTTTCTCGTTAGTAATTTTTAGTTTTCTTTTTTTATTCTTATGTATTTTTTCGTTAATTTAATAATTTTTCATTCATTCTTTTTTCTTTTTTCTAAATTTCGTTTCCCCCTCATGTATTTTTTTTTCCTGATTTGTCTAAATAACATCATTTTGATATGTAATTATTCATTCTTCTCTTTTTAATATTTAACTTTTGTTGTTCTGTAATTGGGGCCTATGGGCTCTGTTGAACATTCTCTAATAAATAAATAAATAAATAATACACAGTAATGTACGGACTTGTGTATTAGGAAGGCAAGTCCACCTCCAGGGTGACAATCATCCGTGGCGCCCGGTCGATCTTTCCGCAGTATAACATATTCGCTATGGACGCTTAGGGACGAGTTTGCGTGAAGCAACGTCTCTTGGATGGCGGCGATGAGAATTCTGTTGGAACTCAAGAAGTGTGTGATCTCAGCGATTTTTCGGTGGATGCCATTACAGTTAAACTGTAATATAGATAGTGCAGTGAAAACTGACTGACTGGGTCTGGCATTCCTTATCATATTGTTTGGCGGTGTAGGGGGCAGTGGTGGAGAAGGTGGGCTGGGAGCAGCCCTGGGTTGCCCGGAATTTATACAACCTGCCGCAACATATGCTAAGGAGTGTTGGCCTTGTCTTCGTAACCCTGAGCACCTAAAGTGAACCCATTCCCTGCAGCAATTACACTGCACTGATCTGGCATTCGAACCGATACGTTGGTTGCAGACACTACAAACCCATACCCTTGGGCCTGGATTTGTTTCAACACCGGCGCGAATTAGTAAAATTTAGAGCAGCCGCGCCGAGATGTAATGCTCTCAATATGACGAAAAAACACATATATCGTACCCACACATATACACAGACAAACAAAACCTTCCTGCATCGAGCCTTCAGGGTTCCTGCCGGGGCTCTTGCCAGGAAGGCATATTGGCAGTTTTTGGCCGTTTTGAAATGACAAAACGGGTGTGGTCCGCCCCGTAGAGGCAGTTGCCGTAAGACCACCAGCTTTCTTCATCAACCTCGACCTTGAGGCCAGTGTGGGTCTTGTGGCTCTGGGGAGTCTAGACTCCTCAGACGAACTAGATGGTGAGAGCTCTGAGAGGTCTTTATTTGTACCTTATTGACCGATTCACAGCAGATGTTAATATCCGCATAATATGCAGTGCTATTTACCCCTGGACTTCTCTAAGTCTCTGAGACCACGCCTGACGTGGAGTTCTGTCCATGAGATAGACGTTTTGGTGGTCCTGAAGATAGCAACCGACCAGATATTGGAGAGACAGGAGAAGATTATGATATCGCACTAGCAGTGACGTGCAGTGAAAATTCCTCATAGTCAAGCAGTTGATCATTCCAAAGCCAATTTCACATAAATAAAAATGAACTGAATAATACAATAAACACAGTTGCAAAAGCGTTTATAGCAAGCGGCTTTATGCCTTATAGAAGAAATCAGGAATAAAAAAATAAAGCATTTCTTACTCTTCACGCCTCTCTTTATCCAAAAAAGCTTTAATTACTTTATAAAAAAAATTCTCTTCGCATTTGTATGAGAATATCCTTTTCGGCAGCAATCAAAACAAGATCTGAAACCCTTTCCTTGGATTGGTGATTCTTAAAAATGTATGGATACGTTATAAAGTTAAAAACGACCTCTCGGCAGAAGCCACAGTGACTGGAAATATTGTTAATAATTTTGCTCGAATATATACTTGTTTAAAACTATTCGCGACTTAAGGCCGATTTTGTAAATATTCTAGAATTTGATTCACATTTGCCTTTTTAAACTCTTCTGACGAAAAAATTACTTTAAGTTAATTTTTTAGCTTTATTCTATCAAAAAATTAATTGTGAATCTCAATAAGCGAGTCAAAGTTTTTTCTGGAAAATTTGATTTAAATTTGGAAAAATAATTTGGTTCGAGTAATTCTAAGAATGAAAGATTTTTGAATGAATTAAATCTCTCTCGAATTTGCCCGAGAATGACGTATACAATCTCTCTAAATATCCTTCGCAAATTTTGTATCGGACCTTTTGAGTTTCTAGATTTTTGCGGCGGTGGCTCATATTCTTCTGCTACTTTCGAATATGCATAAATTTTCAAACTTCCGAGAAAAGTCTTTTTCAAGCCAGTTCTCAAATACAATAATTGTTTGGCTTTCATATGAAATATTTATAGTTTTACTCTGAATTATATTAAATTAAACATCGGTTTTGGAGAATATTTCTGAAAAAATGAAAATCTAATTCTGTAAATTTTGATGTGTACGTATCGGAAGAGGTCAAGGAAATGCCATCCCAGTTCTCGGAATTATTTAAAATCGTATCAAAAACTATTATAATATCATCCTAGTCTTCAAATATAACGTTAATAATTCGAAAATGATAATGCCAACGCGTTTTGGAAACAAGTGGTAATCGGCGCTTAACTATAGATGAAAAAAGATCTGCCCTTTAAGTGGATGCACTGAAAAAAGTAGCTATCTCGTTTATGCACGCAAAAAAAGCTTAATTTCTGGAATTTTTAGACAAAACCAAATTTAGTGAATGAGCATAGCATGGAACGATCAATGCGGGCTCATATCTTTCGCGAGTTAGAGATTGAACTCCGCGGATTTGATAGCTCATTACTGCTGCGCCATCGTAGCATTGTACATTTAGCTTATTACCGACATAATTTAAAATCCTTTGAAAATATGAGAAGTTATTGCCTTACGGTTGGCATATCATAGAATCCGATAAAGGAAGCTCTTGCTCTGCGAGATGAATCACTGTATCGATTAAACGTTTCAAAATATTCCGATTACGGTCAACTTTTTCGTTATGTAATCTAATCAATAATGCCGCCTGGTAATTTAGCATAAGCTCTATTCTTTGCGATCCGAAGATATCTAACTTAATTAACGACTGAAGATGTGTTTCCGAACTAGCGTGCTTTACAGCTGAACCCGTTAAATATTTAAATGCTAAGTCCGGATTTATTCCAAACAGATTTCTCGTTCGCGAACAAAAGACACGGCCAACAAAATATGTAATTTATTTAATTTACAACTTCCGGTAAGCCAAATGTACTTTTCATTTGTTTCAAAATTAAATTTCCGTGTAACGCTTTTTTGTTTACATTCAAAATCTTAGCGAATAAAAGGGTCGAAAATTCCGATGTTATTAAAAAATCTGCCGCACAGCACAAGTCCGACATAATTTGAAGAGAAAACTACAAACTTTTCCCAAAAAACACACAAAGTTGAACATTTTTTTAAATTCCACAAAAAGTCACCTGTAGTCAACTGATTTCTTCTGGAAAATGTAACTGAAGTTTATATTTTCCTCTCAACATGCATTTAACGTCTACTATCCATATTCAATCCACACGCAACATGTAAGTCAATCAACACCAATTCTGCTTGAGTGCGCTCATATAAATTCGCACATAAAACAAACAAAAAATATTCGCCCATCATATGAACCGACTCAAGCATCTGGAATCAACATGTTGCTCTGCTCACTGCATCATGTACGTGTACATGAATTATGATATGATAGATACATTCGCCAAGTCCGTACACATGCTGCAAACAGATTTGGTTTTGCATGTACATACATACTTCGCGGGGTTTTCGGAATAAATCGTCAGGAGGAGAAAATGTTGTCAAAAATGATATTTGGTGATGTCGGTGATAATGAATCCGGAGTTTTTCCTAGTCAAGCAGTTTGGAATTGCTTATTATGAATGCACGTCGCTGCGCACTAGTAACATGCTGGTTTCCTGATGAAGATGATACTGGGACGACATCTGGGGGCAACCTGTAGCGATACGTACAGCAGCATTCTGCCATCTTATTCAGTTGTACATGCGTCCTCTCCGTTATGGTATCTGGTTATAATCGAACTTTACCCAAAAATCAAAACAGTGACACTGCTTCGCGGTCGCCTCCCGTATCTTGGCTAATAGGTTACTTTCAAATTATTTTTCTTAAGATTTTTAAGACAAAAAATCAAGGCAAATTTTCGTAGCCGGGCGGTTTCGTGGTCGTGGCTAAAGAAAACTCTCTCGTAATCAAAGGAAAAGTAAATTCATGGATCGCTTTTTGACACGTTCAGAAAATTTGGTGAAATTAAGTAGTAAGAATGACTGCCAAATTTACTAGCTTTGAGGTTTGCAATGATGCAAAGATTTGAGATCTTTAGGCGACCAAGATCCGACATCGGGCCGTGTTGCCACATTGAAGAATTTGAGGTCTTGGAATTTTCAGTACATATGTAGCATCTCTCGCAAACGGGCGAAATTACCATCTCCAGAAACTTTCACTGTACGTAGACCTGCATCAGGATGTCAACACTTGAAACTCAAACCACTTGAGACAAAGAGTCTCTCAGTAAATTGGTTTGGGTCGATGTAAACACATCCTGACGACAATCTGCCATACATCTGGAAGCCAACCAACAATTACCTCCTTCAAACTGCTTGACATCTCACAAGAGACGTCCTGCTCATGGGCAGCAGCCAGCGACGAGCAATGCAGCCGCCGCAATGTTTGACTGCACCAAAATCAATTTGTGCAAAGACCGGGCATGACCTCCACCCAATTAACGCCGTGCCCTACATTCCCTCGTCTCGCCCAGTCAGTGCAGCAAGTTGCACACAGGCTTCGCCATCAATCGAAAATCTAAAACGGCCCAACAATTCACTCACCTGATTCCACGCCTCTTTTATGTAGCGAATCAACTCGTCGTGTTGTGTGATGGTTTCTCGCGGCTGTGGTGGCGGCCTTCGTGTCAAACCGGGCGGTTGACTGCGCCTGTAGCTGTGGTATCTGCACAAAAGCGAAAAGAAAAGTGTAAACAAAAATCGCACACAGCAAAGCCAACCGTAACCGCATTTAGTACGTGACGCTGGCAGCTACATAATTCGGACATGGCTCGTCGCTATCAAAGGCCCTCAAGATATCTCGGACAGTGGACAGAGCCAGGAAATTTCACAGTGCCCTACTTACTCGTTATTTCGTTCCATATTTGCTTCGATATGCTGACTCTGCTGCTGGCCGTTCAACGACACTTTCTTCACGTAGAGTGCTGATAACGCACACAAAACACGGAAATAGATCTTATGCGAGCTTTTCCGCAACTATATCGTCTCAAGAAATCACTTTGCTTCGTATCACTTCAGTAAAATGCAAGTAAACACAAAAAGTGGATCAGCACGGCCGTGCGATCGGGCACTTCGATGTTGTATGGTGGCGCGACACGTAAATACGTCTCGGTCGTCGAAAAACGATATTTATGTGAACGGAACGACGCGTTCGACTTTTTTTTTGCAAATCCGCAGAATGGATTGCAACAAAAACACAAATACAGGCAGAGCAGGGAGTGGAAATTAGCCAGCAGCCAACCAAGCCGACAACTTTCAACGAATGACAGCTGATAGGTCGCGGGGTGCGGTATGGTGAAAATTCACTAGAATTCACCCCGTCACTGGAATTGCAACGGACTGGAAAATGTAGTGTAGATACGGTTCAGTGGCGGTTTGAATTAGGGATGGTAAATGCAGTTCTAAAGATTCGATATGTTTTGTTGGGGTAGGTTAGCTATGTACACAGAGGATTTCTTCTGGTTTGATAAATAATGTATGGAGTTAGACGATGGGGTAGGTTACTGAAAAATTCAAGGCAACGCGCAATTAATCATAATTGTCACGATTTATGATTGCTTCTTGATTTTTAGGCAAAAAAGGTAGCGTGGTTTTTTAATGCTTTTGCCGTGATAGAACTTCAAATTGAAATAAAGCATGGAAAAACGGCCTCATTCACACAAAATTACTTTCAATAAATATTTTTGCCATTTATATTTGGTTATGCTTGAAACAGAACAGCAATGCAGCAAGCGAGAGCACCACCATACATTTTGAATGGGTGACGTCATGTTGGCAGCTGTTTTTCAACAGCAAGAGCAAAATGACGTCACCCTTTTAAAATGCATGGTGCAGCGTATCGTCTGCTGTCTTGCTGCTTTTCCTGCATTATGATTTTTGATACTGTTTGCGGGTACTTTCCGCGTTATTTAGAGGTAATTTTTTCAACAAAATGTTTTTTTGCAATACTTGATACTGCTGAAATTAGAAAATCTGAAGCTGTTCAGCAGCAAACGCAAAATGACGTCACTCATTTAAAATGCACAGCTGTGCTGCTTTCGCCGCTGTTTCGCTATATCTATTTCAAGCATAGTTTGAGCTACCCCAACGCCATCTAGATATATCATAGCCGCAACTCAGCTGGACAATGCCGTCATAGTTTAGGGCTCCATTACACAGTCATATTTCTATTATAATATCTATTATGAAATAGAAATATTATCATATATATGACCGTGTAATGGCATTTCATAATAGATATTATCATATGTATTATAAATAGAACCTATCATCATATCTAAATGTCAAAATAAAAATTCGTAACAATCCCGTGTTCTTCGCGTCTGGCGACCCATAGGGACGTACCCAAAGAGGCTTTTTCTACCTGTTCTTCTTTCTTAGAATCAAATAGAGAGTAATAAGCGACTCGAAAAACGCACAATTCGCCATTATTTTATGCATTTCCGCGACTAAAGGAATAGGCCAATCAAAGAAGACATTATAGAGAACATCGAAGGGGGTGACGATTTTTTCTTCGGTATTTTGTTAGGAGTTGTTAGGAGGTACTAATTACACTCGGAGCTGAGTGGTGCGCTAACGCGGAGAGGGGGGGGGGAGCAGTTAAAGGTGCAATTTTTTTGCGTTTTGGGCTATATCTCGAAAACGGTGAGTCGCAGAGAAAAAAGTTGTGAGTAAGCATTAAAGCTTTGTAAATGTCCTATTTATTTGTCCGTACTTGCTAACGGTTCTTCCAATATTGGTTATTAAAAGTCGAAAATTTTAAATTTTTTCAATTTTCTCTATTTACAAGGATAAAGACAAACGTTGTGATAAAGAGAGAGGGGGGGGGGGGGGGGTGTGACTGTTTTTATTTCATGGATCCATAATAATGGATGGTTCGGAGTAAAACATACATAAACAATATCGGAAGAACCATTAGGAGTTTTGCATATGTATGGGCAAATAAATAAGACATTTAGAAAGCTTTAATGTTTACTCACTTCTTTTTCTCTACGACTCACCGTTTTTGAGATATAGCCCAAAACACAAAAAATAGCACTAAATTGCACATTTAAACCACCCTCCCCGCGTTAGCGCACCCCTCAGCTCCGAGTAAAATCAGTAGCCTTACCTTCTGACAACTCCTAACAAAACACTGAAGAAAAAAATCGTCCTCCTTCGATGTTCCCTACATCCGCTTTTTATGCGTTCATTGCTTGGCCTAGAAAACAAATTTTGTATTTGACACTTGAATAAACAATAGATTATGGGCCATTTTTTCGTACATCTTATAGGCTGGTTAGTCTTATTGCCTAGAGAAGACACACACAATATTTAGAAAGCTTTTCCATTTTATTGAATGAAATTTTTGTTTATTTTGCATAGTTCTGCCATATTTTGATGGTTACACCATCATCTTAGATTAAAAAAATCATTGCACGGTTTCATACAACAGCGTAAATACGCAAAAGATAACATAACTATGCAAAATAAACAAAAATGTCATTCAGTACAATGGAAAAGCTTTCTAAATATTGTTTGTGTCTTCTCTAGGCAATAAGACTAACCAGCCTATAAAATGTACGAGAGAATGGGCCATTATGATATAAATATGATGTAGTGTAATATGTAAAAATTTGATTTTCCATGATAGATATGATCATATCTATTATAATAGATATTATAATATAAATATGACTGTGTAATGGAGCCCTTAGCTCTTAAATTTTTTATTTACACGAACAAACAACAAAAACAAGTAGTGACGTAATAAAAAGCAAAAACAAAACAGTGCAACATTGGCGAACATAACCTAAAACTATAAGCTGATTTTGACGTCTAAGATTCTACATTGCGGCCTTAATATCTAGACGGCGTTGGCTACCCTCTATGCCAACTCGTTCGCCTGATTTTATCCGATTTAAAGAGATGGACAGATGTCGAGAGTGTGCTGCGATTTTCTCAATAAAAATGTATACTTACTGTCGTGGAATATGTTGTTAACGCTGAGGAATTCCATAAACTACCATCCGAGAACGGTTCCCAAATTTTTCTCGGCCATTTTATGTATTATTTTTCGATTCCCCGGTCATTAGATATTTTCCACGATGAAATGGCTGGAGAATCGAAAAATAATACAAAAAATGCAATCTTTCCAACAGATCCACTTCAAATTCGGTATCGACGACGATCATCCAGGAAAGATAGCGCAGTGCGGTAAGGATTCCATTCCTTGGTCAGTCATCACTTACGGAGCAGCCGGATATCTGGCGCCCTCCAATTCAAGCAAGCCGGGTGCTCCTTGGGGTCTTAATATAAGCTGACCAGACGTACAGCATTTTGACCTGTCGTACAGCATTGGGAAATGTACAGCAATCCCCATGACCCACAATGAAACCTAATTCACTAAACAATAAGCTCCTCGGTGAGGCTTTTGATCATTTTTTTTCTGCCTTTATGGTGTAAAGTTTGACTCATGTGCCCTGTATGATCGATAAGCGAGATAAGCGCACTTTTACGTTTGACAATCGTTCATTTTCGATAACTCGGGAACCCTTCTCGATCTTTCTGAAATTTGGTACACTTGTATATATTTTCTAAGAAGTTAAGGCTGCCCAAATCGCAATTTTGAGTTTCTTATTGAAAAATATCCATAACTCCTCAATTCGTAAGCGAAAAACTTTGAAATGTTAATTACTCGTAAAGCTCCGTACTATTCATATTTAGTGAAAATTTCAAAACTCTAGGTCTCAAGGTGTCGAAAGATGTGATTTATGGTGACGATCGATTATGTCAAATTTGACCCCGGTACGATCGATATTAACTGAGAAAATCGCACTTTTATGTTTGCCAATTATTTATTATCCATAAATCGAAAACCGAAATTTCTAAAATTTGGCATACTTGTAGAGCTGCTTGACGCACATTTCCTCCAAGTTTCAAGGTCTTACCTATCCGCGCTCGGAAGTTACAGTTACAAATCGCTTTGTTTGTTTTATAATCGAAAATTGTCCATAAGTTGGAAATCCTTGAGCGAAATTTTGAAATTTTGCAGATTTCTAAAGCACCGCGCTATCCATATTTGGTGAACGTTTCAAGGCTCTAGCTTTCAAGGTTCAAGAAGTACAGCCGTCAGCCGCATTCCCCTAACTTCTATAGGAAAAAGCATAATAAAGAAAGGACTCTGCATGGGTTTTTAAATAAAGAATTTTGCCCACAATTTGAATTTAAATCCGTTGAAATGGCGTTAAAAGCCTAGGGAACATAGCATCACTAATTTAACCATGGAGGAATGCATATTCTCCTAAACAAATATAGCAAACAGGATAACCCTTCTACCGCTCTGGAGGTTCTCCTCAGACTTCTCTCTATAGCTACATTGAACCTGTGCCTGGAAAGTCACCACCACCAGCTTAAGAGTTCTCAGCCCAATGAGGTATAAGTTTATCTATTGCAATAAAGCTTTTAAACAAGTAGGTACTTAGCGGGCATCATTAAAACCTAGATTGCAGGTCTTTCCAGAAATCTTAAATTTCTTAAATCTATTTTTTGTTCCATGTTTAATCTTATTTCAAGTACTGTTCCCTGTTATAGGTTTTTGTGTTAAAACATACGTTTGTCTTTCACAAGGGGAGGGGATCAGTGATCAGGATTATTTTTTTCAACCTAGGAGAAATGCATTGAATTCTGGGGTTCTAAATGAGGAATTTAAGGAATAGTCAACACCATCTTGTTTCTATGCTTTTCTACCGAATAAAAATTTTCCTTAATCGTTTAAGGTCTGCTAATGAGATTGAAAAATGGGCTGGTTTTGAAATTGTTTCAATTTTGCTTGTTTAGCTGGGATTCCGGAGGAGTTGGTTTGACACAGCAAAGCAAATATTGTTGTGGGGTGAACTTAAAATTGAAGGCTCGTCTGCAATATGGAGCGCACCGGAGATGAATTCGGTAAACATAGGCCTCAATGAGTTGTTTGTCTGCAGCAGTGGCGTAACGTATGGTATTCCATGTGTTCGGTGGAACACGGGCCCCCAACCATCAGGGGCCTCCTCGCGTAGTTACGCATAGTAATTGTTGGGTTATTGAAATATAGACGCTGTTGAACATGTTAGGAGTGTTCTTCATTGCTACGAAGCAGCTTTTATAGCGTTAGTTTCAAGGTCCATTTTAGTGCTGGGGTGAGGTGGGAGGCCCCGGCGAGTAATTGCCCGGCTTGGCACCTCCTAAAGCTGCATTGACTGTTAAATTTGCCCGCCCTGATAAAATTCGAAATATTTTAAGCGGAATTTCTGTTCTGTTGAAATTGTTCGAGAGTTAAACACTCAGCGTAAAAAATACGCTCGGCCTGCTGGGGTTAGGACTTACTTATTTCTCTTAAAAACTGTTATTGAGTAGGTAAACCTTACTCTCCTATCCAGTGGCGTAGATATGGGGAGGATCAAGAGAATACCCCTCAGGTCGAATATTTTGCCCCTGTGATCGAGACACAACGGGTATTAATATAATTTCAGCACTGAAATAAGTAAAACAAAAAAAAATATTTCTGAAATTTTAGATTGTGAAATGGTTGGTAACTCTTGTATAAAGCAATGCGAGTGGCAAAATTTTTACTGTGTATTTTACATGATGATGAAAATATATAATGAGGGAGTAAAACCGACATTTAAAATTGAATATTCTTCTTACTCGCTTCGCTCGACCTGCGGTGTAGGCATTTGAAGCAATGAGTTCAGTAACCCTGCATAATTTTAAATGCACTAGCATTTTGTACAACAATTCAGCAATAAATTTTTGCATAAAATGTTGTACAGAAATTCAGTACGATCGATTAATTAATCTATGTACTCAGGCCGCACAAAATTCTCTTCAGACTTTTTACTTAAATATTCATTTGCACAATGTGTTGCGGTCTTAAGTTTTATGAAAAAAAAATGTCTACAATATTTGTACAAAAACTAGTCAATGTAAGAATTCAGTTTATTCATGATCACATACACCTTCAAATACCATTTTCCTTGTTAAGAAAAAGTCTAGTCACAGATCCAGAGGGAGGCTCTGTACGCCACTGCTCCCATCAAAGAATAGAATACGAACCGCTAATAGCCATAGTGGCCATAGCGGACAAAAAAATATGGTCGTTTCAAAAATGTTGGCTAATAGTATAGTATTATATTGTGAAGGGGGCCCCCATTTCGTTTGCGAACACTAAATATTTTTGAAACGTTACGCCACTGGGCTGCAGTATACAATAATGTTCTGCAGAACGAAGAAGCAGGACGTAAAAACGTTGAGGCTGCCTCTGTAAAGTAATACCGAAAGATGATCCGGCGGATGAGTGGACGAGATGGTTATGAGAAAAATCCTACATAACTGCATGATGCATTATTGTTCAAGTTCAAGCCTCTCAGTCGCACTATCTGAAAAACAACGCTTGAAGAAATTTGAGGATTTGTCCGAAAACGGGATTCCGCAAGCATGTGTACAGCATTGAGTCTTCGGGATTCTGGTCACCATATCTTAATAGATACTCGTGGAAGTCCATAGTGAGCAAATACATAAAAACAAACCCGAAGGCCTATCCGAAAGAAGCAGCCTCAGATTCGTATTTAGGTGTTGATGAGGTGGATACTCCAACAGGAGCTAAAAACTCAACCGGGCCATAACTAAGTAGACATGTTCATCATTTGTGGAGTCGAAACTCAATATACATGCCATCGTTAGAAGAAGGCTCATCAGCAACTACGCGTTAATTTCATGTTCAATGGAGCCAAGAAGGGGATGCAGTAAAAAAGCCAATAATCTCTGGAAAGTAAATAAAGTTCAGACTTCAAGATCTCCTCGAGTGCCGGCACCCGACCAATTAAAATCACAGAGACAGACGTGGAGGAGACAGCATCTTTTCCAACCTCAAAAAGAAGAAAGCGCAGTCTCCACAAAAAAAGGCAGCAGATATCTAACAAAGGGCGCTGCTTTTTATTATAATTTTGCATCGCCCTTTTCCGAACGTTAACTCGAAGTGAACATTACGCTATCAGCTCTCGTAAGAAGAATTTTCTTGTTCTTCTTATCAACCCTAGCGACACTTATCTTAACGTCCACCATATAGCGGATACATAGCGGAAAATATCGGAAACACAAAAGTTCTCCCTATGAGAACGGATAGCAAAACAATCCACTCGAAGAACCCCTAGACGAGAGTCAAATCAAAACAAGAGAAGAAGAAAAACGCTACATTTAAGAAGTCATGGACACGGTCAGGTGCGATGAAATGAGGCTGAAGAGATGATCAACGTGGAGATTTGAAAGAGAGTTATGCTGGAACCAGATTGAATGCGTTGAATGCTGCCGAAGAAAGCAGCACAATGCATTTTAAATGGCTGATATGTTTGCTGCTGCTGATCAACAGCAAAAAAACATGTCAGCAATTTGAATAAGCATTATGGTGAAACAGAAAACGTCTCCCTCATTCTTCGAGCTCGAAATCGAGATGCAATAGATGGATACATGGCATGGCTTATAAGCCTGTTGGAACTGAGTCCACCGAACATAAGATCATTGCTCCAGGAAACGAAGATACTGGTGATCCTAGAACAAGCAGGAAAATATTGCCATCGTCCATTATAATTAAGGCCTAGTCGGTTTTGGAAAGTGCACTGCACTGCATGTAACGCGAATCCTATAAAGGCGGTCTGTCGTACGTGTACCGAATCACATATGACATGGTGCCGCTTTTGTCTTAGCTAGAATGATGCCTTTGGATGAGATCGGCGGTACCTAGTGGATGAGATCGGCAAAGTGTAGAAACTGTCGATGTGAGTAGACTAAAAAAAAAACTAGACGACTCACCAGAATGTCCCAGGTGCAAAAGAGTCGTGGATGATATGAGACATGGCCTGTTTGACGTGACGCGTCGTCCTGACGTGACGTCAATCAGCGCCCCTCGAGGCGCGTTTACATTCTGCTAGATGCGAGGCCTTTCAACTTTCAACTACCTCTGCCATTCAATGGGTCCCGACACCCGGTTGTAGCGCAACTCCACGCCGTTGTGAAACAACAGCTCGCACGATACTCCGCTCTTGGGGCCTCCTTCTTATGTAGGTTGAGGCAAAGTACCGCCCGTCGGTGCCCCTTGACTCTTATCTCGACAGTGCTAACAGATATGCTCCGACCTCGCAGTGGAACTTTGCCACTGCTGCATTGTGGGCGCCTTTCACACCCACGTAGGACTGATGGTTCAATGCTGACTGCGGAAATTTTGTTTTTTTTTTTTTCATTTTTTTTTGCAAATGCGTTTATTGACAGAAAGTGATGATACATATAAGGCAAATGGAATACACCTTTATTGAAGCATAAGTTAGTCCTATAATGAGGTTCTATTGGATTGAAAAATGGCGCCAAATGCCATTATTGGACTTTCATTCAATGTTTATACGCTGTAAAGTGCCACTCTTATTGTTAGAAGAGAATATTTTACGAAGTATTATAGGGATGAAATTGTTACTTGGGTTATCACAAATGAGAAACTACCGAATGGCTTTTAACAAAATATTTGATTGAAATATTATTGTCGGATACAATTTATGAACGACGCGCTTTCTTCCATGTGTTCGTCTGCGACTGCCACTCGTTCGTTCCTCTCTCTCTCTCTAACGATACAATGGCGTCGTTCGTCGGTAAGGTTGTCGTGTTCCTGATTTATCAGTGTTGCCACAGTGCTCCCCTGCTTGATGAAGGCTACTCCAGGAGCATCGTAGAATTCTAATACCGCGTCTGGATCAAGAGGCCTTCTTCGATGTGTCGTTTTGTGTGGCAGATGATGCTGATGCGTCGATGTAGCGGTCGGCAAATGCTGCGCTGGCGAGGTGAAAGCTGGTTTTAGTCGATCGATGATAATATTAGCAGGGCGTCCTCGAACGTCGATAGTATAATATTTTTTCGGTTCGACTGAGGATGGGGCCGGTCGTACAATTGCGAAAGAGAGCGTCGTTTCGAACAAAAACGTTTTTGCAGGTCGCTAAGTCTTTGCTTCGGAATGTTTGCGGCGTGATGAGCGGTAGTCATCGGTCGTAACGCTCTCATCGCTTGTCGGAACTGGTTCACGGTATCGGTTCAGGTGAATTGTCGTCGAAAAATTCACCAGGGATTATGATTGTGAGTCGATCCGTGTAGCGGTGAATGAAATAGTATTCCACTCGAATTCTCGAATAAGCTTCCATTTCAGACTTTAGGCAAATAGTGGCTAAATCCTCATCTTGCAAATCTTAGTACTTCATATGGTTAGGAATAGAGAGGTGGAGGGGTACAGCCGGTTGCCGCGAGAGGCGCAGAGTGGGCTAAGTAGAAAACACAACGTCTCTCGAAATTTAGAAGATGGTAGTTGAAGATACGCCGAGGCCTAGTTCGCAAGAGTTTGCTCTGTTCCAGTAATGTTTTCTGAGGCACCATCATCTTTCACATCAGTCGTTCGATTCCCATATGACGTCGAGGACCTCGCCGTGGACTTTGAGACGTCCACCGTCTACAGCCCTGAAGTCTCCATTCATTGCCAACGTGCATGCGCGTGTCGTTTGCACCTTCAGACGATGTGCGCTATTTTTCGACTACCGACCAGGCTTGCCAACTCTAGCTTAAAGTAAGTAGATCTACTTACTTTTTCGCATTTCTACTTTATTACTTACTGGTCACTCAATTCTACTTACTTCTGATAAAAATTCTGAACCGATATTTGTATTGTATTCTTTCAATGTAAATACGATTCTATTGCCAAAATTACAAAACCTTCTTTATCTAAAGCCCTGAAGTAGAAAAGCTCTATTATTACTCGGCCGCCAGCCATATTACGAATTTAATTGATTTGAATGAAATAGCAAATTGATGGCACTCTTCCCACTAGTACCAAGCGCAATACCCCTGGCGGCCTGCTGGCAAAGCAGATTTTCTACTTCATGGTTTTGTATGTGTGAAACCTGTCTAAAGAGACCACTGTTAGTTCCCGAAAAAAGTGGTCGCTATTAGAGGTGGCTTAATAAGGGAATGAACTTGGGGAATAAATTCATCAATGGCCGTGTTTTTTTTTTACATCGGGAGCAGGTTTGCTAACCCAGACGCGCAAAAAAAAACTATCGAGGGTAGCATCCAGGTTAAATTTCAAATTGTCACGTAGGCATTGCCATTAATTTCAAAACATTGCTCAAAAATATTAAAGCCCCGTTTTTACAAACGCAAAAGTTAACATGTAATTTTTTTTAATGAAAACATATTTTTATGTAGGATTCATAATTTTGTTAGAATAATTAGAATTCGACGAACAACATTTTTAACATGAATTTACAAACAAAAACTATATTTTTTGCACACACTTGTGTGTTGCATGTAAACTATACCTTAGAGCTTTTCATTTCAAAATTTAATTTTTGCTAGTCATTGGAAAACGTTCTAGAAAATAATTGGGATTGCATACATTTAGGCGAGTTTTGGAAAGCTCATTAAATCTGGATAGCAATATTATTTCTAACCTGAATAATGTCACAGGTTAGCGTTTGTATGAAAACTACCCCGGATAGTGTAGGTTAGCTAATTAAAAAACACGGCCAATTTAGAGAGAGATTTTTTCATTTACTATCTTCCCAAGAAATCCACGACCATCATTTCCATACAGAATTGGCCAGAGCATCTTAACTTTTTTGACAGGAAGTTTTCTTGGTAATTTTTTTACTGGTGTATTAAGTAGAGATGGGTGGCTCTGGAGCACATAGAGTCATAGCACAAATCTGCTGTTTATACCTTTGCTTCGTGGAATGCAAGAGCTGTCGACCGTTTAAGCAGATGCATTCTGAAAGGCTTGCATACTTCGAAGTTTACAGAACTACGCCGACAAATCAAAGAAACCCCTTATGTTAAAAATGTGCATCTGTTACATATTTCATTCAAGAATTCTTTACACATCTTCTCCATTTAGGACTAGACACGAAAACTGAATATTATTCAAAGGTTCGAAAGTTCCCGCTAGAAAGATGTTACTGCCATACCCTAATTCCTCTGCGTTTAAACGTGAAAATAGGTCAAACGTTGCCCGCATTACCAGCAAAATGACAATTTATCAAAAACACATTGGTCTTCGATGAACAACAATGGAATCAGGAAGGACCGAATTAAGGATACAAAAACTAAATGCGCCATCTGATTGAACATTTTTGTTCCTCCAGCATACTGCCTGTCAGTGGCGTAACGTACGGTGTTCCATGTGTGCAGTGGAACACGGGCCCCCAAGCCACAGGGGCCCCCAAGTCGCGAATATAGAGATTTTTTTTCTTGACAAATTTTTTTTGCTAACTTTTCTTTTAGACATTCATTTTTTTTAGTCCGCAAACAATAAAGATTTTGTGTTCGCACTATATACGGCCAACCAGCTCTTTGGTATTTCTGCAAGGGACATTCGGCCCTATATGCTGCAAACAAATATTTGGGGCATGGTGGGAGCAGTTGAGCTTCGATCGTTGCAGGCACAGTAAGCGGGTTCTCCTAGGAGGCTATGTACTTGGCCATATAGTTGTGTTGATTCATCCCGGATTCAGCGTTTTGGGGTAGTGCATCAGGGTTCTTGCAAAACGGGTGTTTACCAAGGAATTAAATCCGCACCTTAGTAAATGCATATTGTCTATAGTCTATAATGCTGTAATAAATCAAAATAATCATAATCAAAGCTGAACGAAAGAAATGCAAGGGTAGTGGCTCTTCTATGCACTTTTTCACTTAAGGTCCTTTATTTGTTAGATACAGCTTTCCAATCGAGAATCGCTTCTATGTATTTTGGAGGTCTAATGCCTAAGTTATTGGCACTCAAAGTGTTGCCATCTGCGCCCGTACTAGTTCAAATGTAAGTTTGTTTTATCTGCTATCCTTTGTGTCTAATTAAGAAAGGCTTCAAATCCTTTTTTTTTACAAATTTAATCATCGCGATGTTCAACGGGTGTGGTGTGCATTTCCTAACTTTCATCCCTTCTACGCTCAAACCTTCCAAGCTTCACACTGATTTTTTTTTTAAGTTTTATTTCCAAGGATTTACATTTTTGAGTAAAATTTACAAAAGACTAAGGTACATCTCATTTTTTTTAGCAGAGGGGCTCCTCGCCTCAGCAGCATTTCTTCTTCTCAGTACCGTATAGTCCCATGTGGGGTCATGGTGCGTTAACTCAGCCGTTTATAGGCAATTTCGAGTCAACGTTACATTGCATATCATTTCGAAGTGTATATATAATGCTGCAAGAACTATATATTTACGGAAATTTCGGACCACGCCGAGATTCGATCTCCGGAGCTCTAGATTACTAATTACTAGCATCGTAGAGTGCGACTCAACCAAGTGAGCCACAGAGCCGCAGCAGCATTTCGAAGTTTTTAATTTTCCGGCTCGCTTGAACATATATCAATTTTGGTTATTTGGTTCATGTCAGCCTGTTGGACACCCCAGCTCTTCAAGTTCTTCTTGAAACTATCACTCACATATCCAAAGAATAACAAATTCTTGAAGCGTCCGCCAATTTTTTTTAGTCAGAATGTGGCTTAAAATTTTCTTCGGCTTTCTATCGTTAAGTTAGTTAAGTTAAGTAAGAATCGTTAAGCCCCAAAATGACTCTTGAAAAGAAAGTGACTGCTACATCAAGAAAAATGTATTCCCGACGTTTTTATAAAAGGATAACTTTGGATCTTTCGACCCAAAGATCGTTCAATAAGGAGAACTTTGGGCCGATATACCCTCCTGTTCATATAATGGATTCACAATTTCCCCTGCATGACGCATGTATATTCAGTGGAGCTCCACGAATTCGATTTCAGCCGATTTGAATCAAGATGTGAACGTGGATACGCCAAAGACTGGCTTTCGTTTAACCTGCCCATAGGGGGGCTCTCCATATATCAAACTCAGATTTCGGGTGAACACTTCTACTCTAAAATGAACGACTGTTACTATACTGGCATGAAGAAGAGTTCCTCAAGGTATGGTTCTTTTGCCGCTGCTCTGGAATTAAGTGATAAGTAGCTAAATAGTCTAAGCAGAAAAAAATGGAAAATGTTGCTCGAACATACAATTTTTGTTGCGCTTGTTTATTGGTGCACTGCTTAACATGCGGGTTTTGTCAATATTTTCTGGCTAAAAAATCAAAGATAAGGGGCCCCCAATCCAATTTCGAACACAATAAATTTTGGAAACGTTACGCCACTGCTGCCTGTAATCTATTATTCGCATAACTATAAACGACTTCAATTTTCTGCGGCTTTACTTTTTTTGTGAATTTATACCGTTGTTAAATTTATTAAGAAAACTTGCAAAAGTATACAAAGCCCAAAAGAATGTGCATGTGTACTTGCTATGTTCGCTTCATACGGACACAAGACACATTAATTTTTTTACGGTCGGTAATAGAAGTGGTCACTAAAGAAGGGTAAAATTTGTATTGGCTATGTCCGCACATGTGCGCTTTTGTCTTCCCTATCGTCTTCAAGCTCCGTATCCACTTTCAACATTGAACATGTCATTGATTGCGTCAAGTGAACAGAAGAAATCAATGTCTCATTCTATCCAGATATGTTCATTATTGATCGTTAAATATGTGTCGCGGCTTTGGTCAGGACGGGTAAATTATAAATTATTTCATTAATAGTATGAATAGATGATTAGTTGTTAATATTTAATATTCGCAATTGCGTTCAAGAATGAATGCGTTTCTTCAATAGCGCATACATCTCAAGTTTCAATTGTCAAAATGATGAAGACGAACGAAAATTGAAAGTGTCTAGACAGGCACAATGAGTGATGTAGTGGTCGTGGGTCCGATGAACATGTGGGAACAAATGGACTTCTATGGAAACGAGTTCCGTTCCCGTAAAAATCGGTCGTTATGAGAAGTGGTCGCTTAATACAGGTAGTCTATCAGACAGGTTTCACTGTAGACGGTTTTGTAAATTTAAAAAAATCGGCGCCAAATGCCCTTATTGTATTATTATTTCGCTTTTATAGCATAAGGAGTGTCCTCCAATTACTATTGGGGAGAATATTTTATTAACCCTTCCGTCGGTACAAAGGTCTGGCCAAACCTTTGGCACTATATTTCGGTCAAAAAAGAATAGAAGATGAAATCGCAGCGACTTCATGATATCCTAAAATAATATTTTTAGACCCATTTCGCAAAAATTGAAAAAATCGTTTGATGTTAGCATATTTTTGACGAATTTTAATTTATAGTGCTTTTTGATACCCAATAGGTCGGGTCACACCTATTTTTTTCACCCCATTTATAATGTCCTTCAAATTCAATTTGTACTTATAATGTTTGAAAACATCACCTAATCAACTGAGATTTAATTCTAGGAAGTTCAAACCAGTTTTGTATGCTTCATAATAGCAACAACTTAGTATTAGTGACTTTACGTACGAACGTTTTTCTAAATAGATTTGACCGAGAAATTTGCGAAAAATTTAGAATGAGTTGATTTTCGCGCTTGAAAATTCCCTATTTCTTTCCACCTACTTCCCTAAATCTGCAGACTAATATCGGGCTAAAATCTACCAACAAAGCGCCAAATACATATTTCTCCAAAGATATTGGAAATGGAAAATGCTATCAAAGTTTCTACTAGATATACGCCATGAAAATAGAAAAGCAAAAAAAAGAAAAGAGAAAATAAGGGGGAAAACACGTTGGTACTAATACCACCTCAAAATATGTCTACTTAAACACGTTTCCAGTATACCTACAAAAATGATATAAATGGTTTTATTGCTTGAAATTGCTAGTTTAAAATTGGCAGAATGACTCTACGGATAAATATTTCGCTTTTCCTAAAAAAATGTTTTTTTTTTAGTAGGTCCAGCCAGACCTATTCGGTATAGAATATGCAAATTGTAGTAGGCGCCGACAGTAGGGTTAAGTGTTAAAGTGTTAAAATTGTCAGTTGGGTTTGGTAGTATGGTTTTCCTTTTCCTCTCTTTCTTAGGATTTTCGCAACTTTTTTTTTTAAATGAAATGTTCCAGTGCAATAATTGTTTTAGTAGATTGCATTAATGCGTGTTTTTTTCAATCTACTTACTTTTATACCTTTCTACTTACTTTTCCGAAAAAAACTACTTACACATCGAATAAATGAGTTGGCAGCACTGCTACCGACTATACAACGTTAGGCGATCATACATACCTATTCACGACCCCCGACAGGAAGTACACTCGGCCGTATCTCGTCACGCTCGTCTCCAAACATCGGACATCATCTCTCAGAAAGGAGTACTCTGTAGGGGTACAGCCGGTTGCTGCGAGAGGCACAGAATGAGCTTAGTAGAAATAATTGAATTTCAGGCTTGTTCTACTATATCCGTGGAACATTTACACTATCAGCTCTCGAAAGAAGAATTTTCTCTTCTTATCGACACTCGTTACTTACTGTACCATCCCCCATATAGCCGAAAATGTCGGAAACACAAAAGTTCTCTCTTATGAGAACGGATAGCAGAACAGGCCAGCTATAGTTTAATCCGCGATTGCAGTGTTGGTCTACCATTCTACCATACACTATGTAAAATCCAGGCCTACTTCACGAAAATATGAAAAATCTGAAAAACTTTATTCGCGTGTTTCATTTCAACCTGCAAAAACTAAAAATTATTTTATTCAATTTCCCCGCATTCTTCAAAACCAAATCGCGCCAACTCATTCGTTGAATTCCCACCAATTTCTACGGGTATTCATACTCAACGAAACTCTTTATTCGTTCGCTGTGCAAAATTCGCCGATTGCGCGCTCTTCACCTCCTCCGTACCGCCGATCGAGTCCATCAACGACGTCTTTTGCCGCTTCTACGAACATTTGTTTTGTCGTCGTCGCGTTCGTCTCGTCTTGTACATGGTTTGAGACGCGCTTCTTGCACGGACAATTTTCAGAACAGAGCAAAAAACTTTTTCAAGTAATTTGCAATTGGTGTCCCGTTCTGAAGCAAATCGTGAAAAAATCGTCGCAATTGTCAAGTGCCAGTGAATCAGTCTCGGAATTGCATCGAATATCAATTGCACAACGTCTCCCCGAGGGTGAAAATTCGCGGCGCGCTCTCGTCTCTGTAAAGACACGGGAAAAAGTTTCAAAGGCAGCCCAACAGAGCAGACCACCTTGTCACACGACGGCGAAGTTTTTGTGTTTATTGTTGCGACCGCTGCTGTTGATTTTACATCGTGTGTCTGTGCAAAGACAATTGCCCGGAGCTTGGGTCGCATTTTCCCTGTGAAGTGGTAATTTGAAAATATCGTGAAACGTGTGATTTGTGTTTTTAATAAAGTCGCAAAGAAGAATCTCTCATTGGGTAAGTGTTTGGATGGTGTGTGCAAATTCCTTCACAGAGCGTTCCGAGTCGGAGGAAAATGGCGCCAGTTTTCAGCAACATTTTCCCGACGTGCAGATACAAGTTGTCATAGCGAGCCTGCACAGAGCCATTTCATGTTTTCATGTCAAGATAAATGACCTCCGGATCTTGGCCGTTTGCATCTTGCGGCATGCTGGATTGATGGCTTGCGATTGTCTCCACGCATGGCGGACAATGGCCGGCCGGTTTTCGGTTGGATTCAAAAATTTTCTTGTCGCGAAATTACATTGCGCTTGGGGAAGGTCGGTATTGGATGAGCATGGACACGAACCATCGAAGATGGCGAGGCGAAGTGGTGTGTTCATATGTGTGCGTATGTCAAATAATGAAACTGGGTTTCCAATCCCAACCGTCGTTTATGAATTTTGGGGTGTTTTCGTAAACCTATAAATTCATGGAATTACACTTTGAGGAAGCAAAAATGCTCTCAATTTAGTTTATGTTGGGAAGCATACTTGCGTTTTGTCGTTTCGGTGTATTAGTAACTTGATCAGAAAGCGCGGCTTAAATAAATCGAGTAAATTAGGGTGGCCAGATTCCTGTGGTACCAATGGGTAGAGATGAGCATCGAAAGAGAAACATCGATGGTTACCATCGAAAAAACATCGAGACGAAACCATCGATGGTGAGAAAGCATCGAACCAAAAACATCGATGTTTTGGGGTTTTTGAGAAGTACCTAATAGCAAAAATTAACCTGATTGGATAGAAATACGGTTTATGGTTTTCCTTCATTGCCTCCTCTACATACCAGAATGTAAGCGTTTTTTTGTATAATATGCATTGTTATCGGACCCACAACCCACCGCATAGAGCAACCAGTGGTACCCGTGAATCCGTGTGACGACCACTTGGAAAAGTACGCGACGGGATGACAGTGGGCCGCTGTTCTCCTTTCTCCATAGTCTCCATCACTGAGGGAGAAAGAACGATAATAGCAAACATCTTTGGATTTTGCATAGGATAGTTGGGGATGGCCCCCTGATTATGGGAAAAAAGTCCTCACGGATTGAAGGTCCGCAACCTTGAAAAAGTTGTTAAGTGTTTTTAGCGATTATTTCAAAAACGGCAAAAAACAGACAAGTTTACCACCTACAGGTATACCGTCAGGGGAGTACCTAGGCTTTTCGGTCTTATCTCCCGGTGCCTCGAGAGTTTTGGATCTTCGGCATTTTATTGACTTCTTATTGTCAAATTGAGATTTCTTCATCCAGCGAATGCACTTACCTTCAGAAAACCAAACCCCGGGGTTGCAACACTAGCTGGTTACTCGGGTAACAACCTACAGCCACCCATCCCCGAGGTACACTATTCGCTGATGACTTCTCTATAGCAGGTGTGATCCTCCTTCGGCCTCACATAAACACTCAGACGTGCATGTCCCAGGCTCGTTGAACCTGTTGTGACTACTCGTCTGCTTAAAGCAGATTCGTAGCGCTGCACAGGTACGTGGTGATGTTTTCGAAACATCGATGTTCGATGCTCATCCCTACCAATGGGTGAGGTCTGAAACGCAACAGTCGCATATGTTCCCACAAGATGTTGTCCATTCTGATCCTATAACTGCGGTTTTGCGGATCAGCAATAACTTTCGCTGTTTTCCGTATGTCTCCCTGTGTGGAATATGTAAACGAAAAGTTCCGGAGATCATTTCTTATTCGTAAAATTGCAGTTAGAGGATCAGAATGGACAACATGTTGTCGGAACATATGCGACCGGTGCGTTTCGGAACCGTGCTCAATGGGTAAGGTTCTGAAACACAACGTTCCCATACCGTGCCGCGTTTTCCGAACCGTTCCCTATTTTGTTCTGTAAACGCATAGATCCGGATCAGACTTGGTGTTCCCATCGCCATCTCTCGGAAAGTGACAAATGTGACAATTGACACATCACAGCTGATACATTTGGTTCGAAAATTAAAATTTCCAGTTTCAAACGAGATGCAGATAAATTTTATTTTGAGTATAAATTGCTTAATAAATAATAATTGTGGTCGAAAATGCACGGTTCAACGGCACATTGAAGATTTCTTTCAATGAATTAAGGTATACTCCGCAAGGTGGCGCTTAGGGGATCTGTTGATAAAGAGATCATTTCAGATCCGTAACGGCCGGTTGATTTGAAATTAAAGGGAACGTTGCGCGAACCGGTAGGAGAACGGTGTGTTTCAGAACCTCACTCAATGTTGTTCACTAGGGTGTCCCAAAAACATTTTTTTTTTAATAAGGAAATTGAAATTGTTACATCTTAAGGCAAAACAGCAAGTTTGTCTGAAATGCAAGGCATATATGGATCTTTAATGGCACGCCGCCTGTTGAAGTTGTCAAGGAATATCGCAGCCAATTTAAGTTTGTCACGACATTAGGCCTGTCTACACGCGAAAAGAACAAGAACCGGTTTTTATATGAAAAAATACATTTTTCCAGCTGCTCCTCTCGAATTTCTTCTAAAAAAACGGGTTTTCTTCTTGTTCTGGTCGAACAAAAACTTAAATCTGGATTATGCGTAATAAACTTAAACTGGGTATCAGCAAAATGCTCACAGTTAAAAAAAAATTGTTATATCGGTTGCCATATCCATAACCAGTACGTAACGGTAGAGAAGTTTTTACGTTTCTTCATAAAGAGCGCACGCATCTCGATTAAATAAGAACACACCAAATTACACGGGGGAACAGCATTTTGTTTATTTAGATTTGATATTCATTTCTAGCTAATTTTTAGTCGTAGAACTCGGAAATGCTAACCGTTTTTCTCCTATACGTCCAGTTTTTGAGATACAGGGGGCTAAAATTTTGGCCCCCATACAAACCTTCCCTTCATTTAAATCAAAACAAACGAAGTTCGTTAGAATTTTTTTATTTATAAATATTGATTTTACATCTTAACAATATTACCTAAGAATTAAAAAAAATTATCACAAAAATTTCGGTTTGTATCCTTTTCTGGAGTGTTCAATTTCGGGGCAGTCCCGTTTTATGCCTCAACAATAGTCCACCATCATATTCAAATCCCATCTGCCTTGATATCGAGTTTCCATGATTTTTAAATCTTGATGAAATCGCTCTCCCTGCTCATCACTCACAGCTTCAAGATTTTTCGGAAATTCATCTAGATGATTGTGTAAAAAGCGGACTTTGATGCTCATGTTACAGCCAAGCCTTTGAAAACTGGCCAATAGTTGCTCGACTACTTTCGCATAATTCGTTGCATGTTTATTGCCTAGAAAGTCGTTGACTATATTCTCAAATGCCAGCCATGTTGTCTTCCACTGATTTAATAAAATTTGTATCTCTGAGAAACTGTGGACCGTCAAACACACCAGCCTTTATTTTCTCGTATGATAGCGCAGGAAGTGCCGACAGCATATATTTAAAAGAATTTCCTTCTGTTGGTAAGGCTCTTACAAAATGTTTCGTCAGTCCTAGTTTTATATGCAACAGCGGGAAAATGATTTGTTGTTGATCCACAAGCGGTTCATGAACAATATTCGGATCACCAGCCTTCAGATCAGATCTCGGGGGTCAATTCCTTTGTATCCAATGTTTATCGCGAGCTCTGCTATCCCACATACACAAAAAGCACGGATATTTTGTATATCCACGTTGCTGACCGAGAAGGAAGCAAACCATCTTGAGGTCTACACTACACATATAATATGCCTGGTGGACAAAGGGGCCTATTTTTGCCCTCTGACTTAGAAATGTATAACTGCCACATATATAGCAGAATGAGTCCGGGTGTTGAGATACTTTCGACGAGGGATAGCAGAGGCTTCCACTACACAAGTTAAGAACACAATAATAGGGAAATATACTGGAACAGAGGCTTTTAAATACATATTTTTGCATAAAAGAGCCTTAAAATGGCCGAAGAATTTCACAACTTTTAACAAAAAATCCAGGTCGGGACAAATTACTTTCTTTTATTTATTTAATTTGATTGTATACAAGTACTAGAAGGTCCTGCACAAGGATGCAACCCCGTAGCTATTTAAAAAGTTGCTTTTTAAGGGGGCTTTTCTAATTTTCCATAAAATTAAAAAAGCCCCGATATCTCAAAAACCTGACGTATAGGGGAAAAACGGACTGCATTTTTGGAATAAGCGATGCCGTTTTACTATAGGTGCAAAATTCAAGAAAACAGAAAAAAGTGTCAAAATTGTTCCCTCGTGTTATATGATATTGTTAGAAACCGGGCTTTCATCATTGTATACAAGCACAATGAAATTGTATTATTTTTTGCTTATAATTGCAACCATGCCCGAGAGTCGACTAGTCAGACAATTATCAATTGCATTTTGCATCAATAGATGATAGTGTCGATTGGTGGAATAAAATCAGGGATCCTGTAGAAGTTTTCGGAATGCAAGTTGCATCATTCTCGGATCTAATGCTTGAAACAGATTAGACGCGTTGAATGCTGCCAAAGAAAGCACCACAATTCATTTTAAATGGCTGACATGTTTTTTGCTGTTGCTGCAGCAGCAAACTATTTTACTATCGCCCTAGTCGCAGATGGGCAGGACTATGCCTGACGATCAAGGTTGATCGTGCTAAGAAAGGAGTTGAGATTGTTAATTCACGTCGAAGCTATGTCGTCCGTGTTCAGATAGGCCACTCCAAGTTGTATTCAGCGGCGTTGGGCCAGAGCGTCATACTCGCAAAGGACGTGGATTGAGGTCTCGCCATTTTCTTCACAGAATCGACATCTCGCGTCTTGTAAGAGCCTCATTGTGTGCGCAGATGTGATCTGAGTGGCCTGTAAAAATCCCACATATTGTGCGTACTTTATTTCTACTTAGTTGAAGCACCTCAGCTGCTCTTTTATGGGAATACCCGGCAATGAGCAGTTTAGATTGTCTGAGTCCAGGTAGTTTTATCCAGTGCTCAGATGCCTTAAGTCGTTCCTGGTCTTTGATTAGTCTTTTTACTATACATGTAGAGATGCTACAAAAGGGTTCTGCTTCGCAAAAGTGGGATGATGCGGCAGTGCGTGCCAACTAATCAGCCTGATCGTTCCCTGTGCCTGCAACCCAGCAGAGTGTTAATCTGTTATTTACGCCTAGTTTGTTCCGCGCAATCAGGCAAGACGTGACAGTGTACCTGGTGAGTTACTTAATAGCCGCTTGGCTCTCAGAGAGGATCGCTATTCGTTTATTTACATAATTAGCACGTAAACAGAGATCGGCGCAGGTTGCTATTGCGTTCACTTCTGCCTGAAATACAGTGGTGTGATACACCATGTGTATAGATATCCTGTGTGCTGGGCCAACCACACCTGCTCCTGAACCTTCAGTTATTTTAGAACTGTCAGGTGGGTGCAGCCTAGCGAAATTAGAGTGCCAATTCTCTCTGCTCCATGTTTCAGCCTGAACACGACCCGCATGAGATCTCCTTTGGAAGGCCGGAGGGCATGTTCGCAACAGTGATGTTGTTGAGGCACTTTAGCTGCCACTTAGTAAGCTCCATATTGGGATCGCTCGCGATGAGTCGTGCCTGTGCCAATTTTGGTCTCGGTTTCGAGGTGTATTTCAATTGGGTGTAGATGAAGTAACACCTCTAGAGCGCTGCTAGGGCAGGATCGGCAGTGGTAATCAGACATGCTAGTATCTGTACCTTGCCTAAAACGGACTTACCGTAGTCTAGAGTAGGTCTAACTATTGTTGCTCTGTAAATCCAGAGCATAATGGAGGGTTTCGTACTCCAGGTTTTCCCTACGAATTTTTTGCATATCCAACGGGTGATTGCTTTTTTCAGCCGCCGCTTCGACATGCTTTTGCCAGTAAAGTTTACTGTCGAGGATAACGCCGAGGTATTTGACTCCATTCCCAATTGGTAGAGGGGTGTTGTACATTATCGGACGTCTGAGTTCAGCCCGATTTCTAATCCTGGAGAAGGGTATGATGATCGCTTTGGATGGGTTTACTTGTAGCCCGTTCCCATTACATCAGTCTCGAACTATTTTTAGTGCTGGTTCGAGTAATTCAGGTAGTGTTTCCTCAAACAAGCCCTTTACCACTATAACCACATCGTCGGCATATCCCTGCACGGAGAAGCCATTGGATGTGAGCTTCCCGAAAGTTCGTCAGCAACCAAGCACCACAGGAGGGGCGACAGAACACCCCTTTGTGGGCAGCCTCTAGTAACCTCAGCACGGAGAGTTAGCTCTTTGATTTTGCAGAGGACTTTTCTGGAGGAAAGCATGCTGCTAATCCATCCTATAGTCGTATTTCCTACCATCTTATTTTTTAGCGCTCTTTCAATTGCATCGAAGGAAGTATTATCGAATGCTCCTTCGATGTCCAAGAAAGCAGCAAGCGTCCTTTCAATATCTCCTGCTAGGCTGTGGAGCGCGGATTCTGTGGATTTACCTGGTTGATAAGCAAACTGCCTTTTGTGTAGCGGGTTACTAATCAGTTTGTTTTTTCTGATATGCTCGTCAATGCTTTTCCATAGATTTGAGCATGAATGAAGTAAGACTGATTGGTCTGTACGATTTGTGATCCTCCTTGGGCCGGTTTCCAATTTTAGGAATGAAGACTACCCTCGCAAGTCTCCATGAGCGCGGGATGTAGCCCAGCGCAAAGCTAGGAGGAGGTATGGAGTTAAAAGCTCCAGACCGTTTTGAAGGAGAGTTGGAACAATTCCGTCGGTGCTGGTGGGTTTAAAGGGCTCAAACGAGCCTATGGTACATTTTACTTTATCTTGAGTAAAGATTAGTCTTGCTGTTCTCCAGTCTGATGCTTGTACAAACTGTTTTCATTTGCTGGTCCCTCATTCCTCAGTATGTGGCGTCCCGGAAAGTGGATGCTAAGAAGTAACTTGCCTGTCGTAAGGGCATCAGTCGTGTGGCGCCCATCAGGACGCTAACACAAAATTTTGCCCAGCTACGCCTTTTAGCGTCTCTGATCTTTCTGTTATATTCCGTGAGAGTAGAGCGGTACAGGTCCCAGTCTCTATTGCGCTTGGCCTGTTGTACCACTATTTGTCTGGGGCTAGCTAGTTCATTGCTCCACCACGGAACACATTTGTTTTCTTTTATACCCTTTGCATGGCAATTATCTTCGTAAGAGGACACAATTGAACTGGTAGTATCGTCGACAAGTCTTTCAAGACTAAGGCTCGTATTTATGAACATTCCTTAACTCAAGGAGACTTTTTTGTCTCCTTTGACCAGGGTTGTGCTTTGTTCCTGATGTCACCGCCGCTATGCGAAAGGCCACAGGTCAAGGAGATCTTGGGTCAAGGATGCCGAAATTCAATAAATTAAATGTCATTTCCCATACTTTTTCATAGAAAAAAAAAAGTCTCCTTGAGTTAAGGAATGTTCATAAATACGGGCCTAAGCGACTCAATGATTTTCCTGTCGATTTTCTGTAGGTGTTCTTTTAGTGTCTCGGTGTAGCCGAGTCAGTTTGGATTGTGTGGTTAGACCGAATCGTATGTGCATATGGTCGGAAAAGAGGGGCTCATCTGAAATATGCCAGTTACGTATTCGATCCGCTAATAAGCTGTTACACAGAGTTAAATCAAGGAGTTTATGTTTTGCTCTGGTTACAAACGTAGGCTTCCATCCCCTATTGAGGATCTCTAGGTCAAGCGAGAAAATAAGCCTCTTCTGTTGACATTCGTGCTGCCCCAGAGTGTATGATGAGGATTGGCATCCCATCTCACTCTACAGTGGTAGGTGGTAGTCTCTGCAACTCAGCAGATGGTAAGTCTGAGCCACCCAGAAAGTAGGCGGATGCCAGGATGTATTGACTACAATAGTTACTAGGTCGCTGTTGGTGAATGCTGAAAGACTAAGGTAATTAGTGCTTTTGTTTACTACAATTCAGGTTCCAGGACGAGTAGAACATCTATCATAAATCACTTTCCCATTACTTACACTAAGTCCTTGGACGACTCCGTTATGCTGCCACGGTTCTGGAATCAGAGCTAATCTAAGCCCTTCGGCGATGAACCGCGCTGTTAGTGTATCCGAGGACCTAATGTCGTGATGCAAGTTGCATTGCACCACGCCAATGCTCTAGGATCATTCGTCACACTCATTCTTGGAGGCAATATCATCTTCCTCATCACTCATAGTGTGTGGGCAGGGGGGTATATCTGCCTCCTCCATTGGCTCCGGCAGGTTCAAGAGTCCGTAGTGTTGCGGTACCTCGTCGTAGCAGCCGGTGGATCAATATTTGGCGCGATGCTGCTTGGCGTAACGCTATGCTCCGAAACGTTAGGTGTCGTCACACCTTCTTTTTTCTGGGCGCCCTTCCCGTTTTTCGGATAGACCTTAATCTTTCCGAAACGGTAGGTCACCTGAAGGTTACGTCTGGTGATAGACTCCATGAACATAGGATCTACCGCCACGATTAAGGAGAATCTATCTACCTCCGTCGATGAATTGATCACCCTCCACTCGCTGGTGCGCAGCCTCTCATTCTGTCTGCCCAGGAGTGGGATAGCACTGGTGGCGTCTGTACTTCGTGGCATGTGAATCGTCACTATCGTGGAACGCGGTATGTTGTCGCCCGAGGCCGCACGCAAGGTAACACCTTCCCAAGGAGTGAGAGTAGGGGTCACGCTGGTGAGCCAATCTACTCCTCGTTGTCTCTGTTCACGAGTTAGAATCCGGGCCGGAATCTAATGCTTCCGAACTCCTAAAAAACATTGGTGGACTATTCGGCTCACTATATGGTCTATGATGGCGTCTTGCACCCCCCGCAGGGGGGTCTGTGTCCGTGTGACACTCAGCTTGGAAGGCTGTTTGTAGTCGGACAGGGATCTTTGGTGACTTACGACACCACGGACCTAGTAGCGCAAGGGGGCCCCTGGTACAGTTGATACGCCATGGCGAGGATCTGTACAAAGACCATTCGGGCGTTAACGGTCCCGTGCTCCTGAGTTATGCACGGGTGGCTCTTGGCGTGCCTACCTCCCCCCATAGTTTGCGGGAGGGAAGCACTAAAGGCCTAGCACGATTTTGATGTCCCCTGGTGGGGGGGTGCATCATACGGAAGTCGTGTGAGCTTCGGAGGTGACGGCTCCGCATGACCCGAGTCAAGAAGGGGCTAGCTAGGGAGAACGGCCTTGGTGGAAAATGCCTACGCGCCTATATCTAGCTAGTTTGTGGATTGATGACCACACTGCCTGAGTCGCATTGCTGACTAGTAAACTGAAGGGGCCGCCTGGATGTGAAAAGCAGCGCTTCGTTGTCTGCACAGACGCGGAGTCACAGGTCCAACGAGCCTGGGGTGTGCATGCCCGAATTCGACGTAAGGCTTAACCAATAGGGGGCCGAAGGAGGATCACACCTGCTATGGAGAAGTCCATAGCGAATAGTGTACTACGGGGATGGGTGTGCCCAGGGGACCATGGTCCTTGCCCATCAAGGTGTTGGACTCGTAGTGGCTGGAGGTTGTTACCCAAGTCATCCAGCTAGTGATGCAATCCCGGGGTTGGATTCCGGATGGTGTGTGCATGCGCCTGATGGAGAAATCTCCGTCTGACAACAACACCTTGTCAGTAAAAAGCCGAAGGTCCAAACTTTTTAGCGGGACCGGGAGATAAAGGCCGAAAGGCTAGGTGCTCCCCTGACGGTATACCTGTAGATGGTTTGCTTGTAAGTAAATACTCCTGCTCCTACGGGTTCAAGCCTGAGGAGTGGCAGCTGATCTGGATGAACCAGCCGAGGCCACCAGAGGTACAATACAACTAATGACTGCTTCAGAAGCAAGAGGAAAGGTACTTCTGCTCCAACAAGTGCCTGAGGGGTGACAGTAGATGCCGCCGGAGGAACGTTACGGTCACTCCTTTTCCTTTTCGCGGTAGTCGGAGGGGTGTCTGCTAATCAAGAAGGACCAGCTAAAGCCACCGGAGGTGCCCTGTGGCCACACGCCGCAGAGGGAATGCGTTTAGGGGAATTTGCCGTCTTAGGTGGCTTTTCGAAGAATAGTTTCTGAGTTAAAAGCCAAAAAAGGGGAGACTGCGAAAATTTGACTTCTTTTTCGAAATTTTGACACAGTTGAAAATGTTAATGGGCAGTTCCAGTATCCACCACATTTTGCAATCTCAAGTCACGTAATGCCTAGACTGTAATCACACCAAAGGCGTCGACACTTCCTGATACGAGGGGCAGGGGCACAGCATACATAAACTGTTGGAATTTTCAAACCAAAAGATAATTACTATGTTTACCGAGCGAAAAGTTGTCATTTTTTCTCACGGTGAAAAATGTGCAGACTCGCCTTTTATTCAATCAATTTAGGATAAATGTGTACTCGCGGCTTGATTGATTGTCGATAAAAACTTTTCCTGTGAAATAAAGTTCAACTGCTTTGTTTTCGCTGGTGAAATGTCAAAAACTAGTGTGGAGACTTTCGTATGAAATGAAGTGAATACCACCAAGCGATCATCAGAATTTTGACAGTATTTGCATGGATTTCACATGAAATGACGATGATAATACCTACTCAAAAATTTGAGTTTAAAATATTGCTGAGACCATCTAAACGATCCGTTGTGTCTGCATGAAATAAATTGTTTGTGCCTCGTAGCGAAAAAAAAACATTTTACCCATGCTCGATGTAAATGATTTTGAAAGGGGAAAAATAATGGTCATTCGGTTGTCAAATTGACAGCTGAATGATCAACTTGTGCGTTGTCTCGGAAGGATAGCGAGGGGGAAAGCTTCTTCTAATATTTTATTCACACACGTGTGCTCTTGTACGACGGAAGGGTCATTCTATATATATTTTTTTAATCCGACCTCAGGCAAAGCCAGTGAAAGCAAATTGTCTAATGGCAGGTTACTCTCTTAAATCTTCTCCCTTGCGAGGCCAAATAAGGTCGCGAACGAGGACTTTATCAATTATGTATATAAATTTCCTGTCTGCCATCGATTTTCCAACCAACAACGTGGCTCTCTCATGAAAGAGATGCAGTTATTGTGGCTCTTGCAAAAATCTAGACATCCCTGCAATATGTATATGTATATGAATGCGAGTCATTTGTGCAAAGTACGGACCCAAACCTAAAAATCCTCAAGCTGAGGATCGTCAAAAGCTACCTTAGTCAACGACTATACAAATCGTCAACAATTGGGATTTGCATTGTGAAAGTACGAGTTACAGTTGTGGTCCTTAGAAGTTATACAAGATGCAAGATCAGATTTCTCCTCACAAAATGGCGACAGAACGACACGGTATCAAACAGGTATTGTGATCAAGCTTTAGATGGAAGCGACAGCACCATTTCGAATTCACATTAGAGCTAATCCAACTCATTGGTTGCGATTTGCAGAACGTTTATTGATGTTGACTGATCTTGACATAGTGGGCCGCTGATATCAATCCAAAGCTACGTGCACGTACGTTGATTTTCATTGCAGTACGGTCCGCTATCAGCTGCATGTAGTGCTGCCCTGAAATATTCGTAATCAGCAAAGAGCAGTCCCCCTGGAAGCTTAATTGGTATTTTGATGATGAGGTACTTCCAACTTCCCTGTTGGGCATTGGACGTTATGGCAAACGGTATACTAAATTCGGGAATGGGGTGCAGTACACAACAATGTAGCGAAATGGAGACTGCAGATCGCAGCGGAGGACGCTGGGGTGCTGACTTAGGGGGCAATTCACAGGGTCTTGACGACCAAAAATGTAATAAAACAGTTGCCTGTACTTTGGGTCGTAACTAACATCGTAAACATGGTAATCACATGCGTACTTAATTCTCTCTTTTGTTTTTATTCACAGAATCCAACATGAACGGTGCAGGACCTGGCGGAAGCGCCGTTGCCGGTGCCAAAAAAGGTAGCATAGAAAAGATCTATCAGAAAAAGTCGCAACTGGAGCACATTCTGTTGCGTCCCGACACCTACATTGGTAGCGTGGAGCACACCAAAGAACTCATGTGGGTCTTCAATCAGGAGGAGAACAAAATGGTGCAACGAGAAATCTCCTTTGTGCCGGGTCTGTACAAGATCTTCGATGAAATCCTGGTAAACGCCGCCGACAACAAGCAACGCGACAAGAGTATGACTTGCATTAAGGTCGACATCGATCCCGAGAAGAATGTCATTTCGATATGGAACAATGGTCGCGGTATTCCGGTCGTTATGCATAAGGACGAGAAAATGTATGTGCCCACGATGATCTTTGGCCATTTGCTGACCTCGTCGAATTACAACGACGAAGAGGAGAAGGTGACGGGCGGTCGTAACGGTTACGGCGCGAAATTGTGTAACATTTTCAGTACGTCGTTTACTGTGGAGACGGCTTGTCGCGAGTATAAGAAATGCTTTCGGCAAACTTGGGGCGGGAACATGACGAAAACGTCCGAACCGAAAATCAAGGAATTTCATTCGGACGACTACACGAAAATTATTTTCTCGCCGGATTTGTCGAAATTCAAAATGGATCGGCTGGATGAGGATATTGTGGCTTTGATGTCGCGGCGAGCGTATGATGTGGCTGCTTCGACTCGGGGCGTGTCCGTGTTTTTGAACGGAAAGAAATTGCCCGTGAAAGCGTTCAAGGACTACATTGATTTCTATTTGAAAGAGTTCCGTGACGATGCCGGCAATCCATTGAAAGTTGTCTATGAGCAGGTCAATGAGCGTTGGGAGATTGCTATTGCGCCGTCTGATCGTGGCTTCCAGCAGGTGTCGTTTGTCAATTCCATTGCCACGACGAAGGGCGGTCGACATGTGGATCATGTAGTGGACGCCGTTGTTAAACAGTTGATCGAAGTGCTGAAGAAGAAGAACAAGGGCGGCATCAATATCAAACCGTTCCAAGTGCGAAATCACGTTTGGATCTTCATTAATTGTTTGATCGTCAATCCGACGTTCGATTCGCAAACTAAGGAGAACATGACACTGCAGGCCAAGAGTTTCGGCTCAAAGTGCAACTTTACCGAGAAGTTTGTTGCGGGCGTATCGAAATGCGGTATCGTCGAGTCGGTATTGTCGTGGGCCAGATTCAAGGCTCAAAACGATCTGGCCAAGACCAGTGGCAAGAAGAACTCGAAGATTAAGGGCATTCCCAAGTTGGAAGATGCCAACGAGGCGGGCACGAAAAATTCGCTTCAGTGCACGTTGATTCTCACCGAGGGAGACTCAGCCAAGTCGTTGGCCGTGTCCGGATTGGGTGTAGTGGGGCGCGATCATTACGGCGTGTTCCCGCTGCGTGGTAAGCTGCTCAATGCTCGCGATGCTACGCACAAACAACTTTTGGATAACGTCGAGATCAACAATTTGGTGAAAATCATTGGCTTGCAGTACAAGAAAAAGTACTTGACTATGGATGACGTGAAAACGCTGCGTTACGGTCATGTCATGATCATGACTGATCAGGATCAGGACGGCTCGCATATCAAAGGTCTGCTGATTAATTTCATTCACACAAATTGGCCGGAATTGTTGCGATTGCCGTTCCTCGAGGAATTCATCACGCCCATTGTCAAGGCGACTAAGCGAGGCGAAGTGCTGAGTTTCTACTCAATCCCGGAGTTTGACGAGTGGAAGAACGATACGCCGAACAGCAACACGTACAATATAAAGTACTACAAAGGTTTGGGTACTTCGTCCTCGGCCGAGGCGAAAGAGTATTTCCAGAACATGGATCGTCATCGAATTCTGTTCAAGTACGATGGACCGGAAGATGACGAGAGCATTCTCATGGCATTCTCCAAGAAGGCCGTCGATCAGCGTAAGGAGTGGCTTACCAAGCACATGGACGAGTCGAAACGACGCAAGTTGTTGGGCTTGCCGGAAAAGTACATTTACACGAAGACAACGAAACAAATTACCTACGCCGAATTCGTCAATTTGGAGTTGGTACTGTTCTCGAATGCGGACAATATTCGTTCGATTCCGTCAATGGTTGACGGTTTCAAGCCGGGTCAGCGCAAGGTCATGTTCACTTGCTTCAAGCGTAACGACAAGCGTGAAGTTAAGGTCGCCCAATTGGCCGGTTCCGTTGCTGAGATGTCCGCCTACCATCACGGTGAAGTATCGCTGTGTGCAACTATTGTCAATTTGGCGCAGAATTTCGTCGGTGCGAACAACGTCAATTTGTTAGAGCCGCGTGGTCAGTTCGGTACACGATTGGCCGGTGGCAAGGACAGTGCCAGTCCTCGTTACATTTTCACGATAATGTCGCCGCTGACACGATTGATTTTTCCGCCCAACGATGATCCGCTTCTAGCATACGAGTCCGAGGATAATCAAAAAATCGAACCGCAATGGTACATGCCGATTATTCCGATGGTGCTAGTAAACGGCGCTGAAGGTATCGGCACGGGTTGGTCGACCAAAATCGCCAATCACAATCCACGCGATTTGGTCAAAAACATTCGATTGATGATTGCCAATCAGGAGCCACTACCATTGCATCCGTGGTACAAGAATTTCAAAGGAACCATCGATTATGTTACGGAAGGAAAATACTTGGTTAACGGTAACATTGCAATTATTGGTGACAATAAAATCGAAATCACCGAATTGCCCGTGGGCACGTGGACTCAAACGTACAAGGAGAACGTTCTCGAGGTGTTGTTGCACGGAAACGAAAAGACCAAACCCATTATATCCGACTACAAGGAGTACCACACTGACACCACCGTTCGGTTCGTCGTGACGTTCGCATCTGGCGAGTTTGATCGCCTGCAGGCGGAAGCAGGCGGTTTCCATCGTGTGTTCAAGCTTACAGGGTCGCTTTCCACAAACCAAATGCACGCCTTCGACCATGTCGGCTGTCTGAAACGTTACCCAACGGCCAACGATATTCTCAAAGAGTACTTTGAACTGCGTCTCGACTACTACGGCAAGCGCAAGGCGTACATGGAGGGCCAATTGCAAGCTCAAGCCGATCGTCTCAGTGATCAGGCTCGATTCATTCTCGAGAAATGCGAACGGACAATTGTCGTTGAGAATAAAAAACGTAAAGCGATGATCGATGAGTTGATCAAGCGCGGCTATCGTCCCGATCCGGTCAAGGAGTGGCAAAAACGCATCAAGATGGAGGAAGAAGAGGAACCAGCCGACGAGGATGAGGGCGAAGAAGAGGCCGGCGGCTCGAGCATCGTCAAGAAAGAGAAGAAACCTGTCGATCCCGAGAAGGCCTTCCAGAATCTGACCGACGTGAAAAAGTTCGACTATCTACTCGGCATGTCTATGTGGATGTTGACGGAGGAGCGCAAAAACGATTTGCTCAAACAGCGCGATCAAAAACTCTCCGAACTGGGCACACTCAAAGCCAAGACCATTCAGAATTTGTGGTGCGACGATTTGGACGATTTTGAGAAGAAGCTCGAAGAAATCGAGCAGAAAGAACGTCTCGAAGAGCTCGGCATTAACAAGAAGACAGCCAAGGCGTTGGCGGCTAAGGCCAAGTCGTCGGGTAAACGTAAGGTAACAATGGGTGAAAATGAATTATATCCGGCGGCCAACAGTATTAAGGTTGAATTCAAGATCACCGATGAAATCATGAAGAAGATTGAAAAGTCGGTAGCCACGGCTGCGGCAAAGAAAGAGCCGAAAGTGAAAAAGGAGAAAGTGGAGAAGGGAGCGGCCGCAAAGAAGGCAGCTGCCGATGCTGAAGATGAATTTGATAAGTTGGTGGCCGGTGGAGCTGATGGATCGCCGACGGCGTTGAAGATTAAGCAAGAAGCTGCCGATGGGGAGAAGAAGAAGAAGGGAGGCGGCAAAAAGAAATCTGAGGACGGAATGAAGCAGACAAAATTGACCTTTGAAGCGAAGAGCAAGGTGAGTTGATTGTTGTTTTTTCTGTAATTTGTAAGAGTTTGGTGAAACTTTCATGGACAGATTCGAAGCTAGCTCGGATCCTGGAATAAAATTGTCAGGTTTTTCGGAAATTAGCTGCACGCACAGTCCAATCGGTACGCTGACGCTATATCCTCTCGTGCCGAGCCTGTGATTGGCTGGGTATTTTGTCTCTTTCTGTCAGTCTCTTTTAATTACTAAAATTGTTTGGATTTGATTTGTCCCCTTTGAATTGTACAGCATAAATCACGCGTATGCGTGGCGTGCGTCTAGCGTGTCATTTCTAAAGCCAGTTAAGCACAAGGTTTGACTTCGCCTAGCTCCCTCTTTTTTTAAGATTTTCGTGGTTGCTATAGATCATTCGGCAATCTGTGTCGCGAGTGATAATCGGTAGCTCAGTGAATTGAGACCACACTGTTGTCTCTGAATTTCCGGAGTGTGGGTTTCCTCGCTTGATAGCGACTGACATCTGGAGAGAAAGAAGTTCCTGGACATCACGAAGTCACCATGAATTGGGATCAACAACATCGACAGCCAATTGTTTATATCCAGCCATAGTCTACATTGCGTGGATGACCGAGGGCTCGCTGTGAGTATTCAGTAACTTACGGGCTGCCGAAACTGGGAGACATGATCGCGGAACCGCAACAATTGGAAGTCGACGGTTAAGGCGATCAAGGCCTGCCGTCGCGCGATCTTACCACATTTGATAATTTACACTACTCTGCGAAGTAGTGCCACACAAACATGGGGCTGGAAAAAATCTGATACAACATAAGTGAGTGACTCGTGTGCGTGGCGTGCCTCTCGCGTACACTCGGAATTTGCCGCGGTGATTTCTCCAGGATGATTCAGCCTTCCAAAGCATCTGCAAACTCCCATCCTGATGACGTGCACAATTTTTAGACATAAATCTTTATTTAAGCCACTCCAAATCGTGCAAGGTTGTTATTCGTGTGCATCTTTTACCTCAGTTAAACCGCCCTCTGAAATTCCATCTGGCATAGCAAGCTCCTCAGTGGCATTGTACATGATAAACCACTGCAGTTGTCTAAAAATTATTTCCTGACATCCATTGTTAATAGTTTTTATGGTATCACTATTTTTGAGGGTTCCATTATTAAATGCAGGTGTGAAAATCGGTAACAAACCTCCCGGTAGCCGTAAAAGATGTCACCTTCATTTAGGGCTTGCGTATATGCCTACCATGATGGTTTTACCAGATGGTTCTCGATTAAGATGATTGAAGTGATTGACGTTAATCAGCTCCCCTCTGGCGGCTGCGCTTGGCGTTGCCTACTGTCAGATGTGAGGCCGTTCTATAACTTCTGCCGTTCTATGGCAACCGGTTGATGCGCAATTCCCATTCGTGCTACATATATATGACTTACAGGAAAACTGCTACCTTGCACACCCAAATGACGTGAGGCAAACTCTTTAATATTTAGGAGGACCCCAATGAAGTATACATCTGAGCATCTGTGGGTAGGTTGGATTAGTCGGCAGCTCTTTTTTATTTTATTTTTTTTGCTCTAGTGAATCACACGAATTATTCAATATGAAATAAAGTAGTCCTGCTCCCTCCGGTTTATGCATGATGGTCGCAGCTTATCCATCTGAACCTGGTAATGTCATCAAAGATGACCAATCTATGGCCACTTGCTGCCATCACTCGGTCACTTGCTCCTTGGGGTAAGAGATCTCGATTTGAACTTTACTGCCCTAGTGTGTAACACTCAGAATGCTTCCTGGGTGTATTTAGGTTTTATGGGCCTTCCCTCCACTTTTTCAAGATCGGGTGGCTGTTCCTACGGCAGCCGGTTCTAAGTCGTAAATTGTAGCAAAGCAAATCGGCCAAGAGTCGGCAAATCATCCCCGATTTAGGAGAGAATAAAATTCTCGACTTCTACAAAACAGCTTTGGGTTGTTGTCCTCGTACTGCCCCTCATTCTCAGTCGGAGTGCCAATGTACTGATCGATTTCTCACAAGTTTCTTCATTTCCGACGTCACGCCACCAGCTGTCGCTTGAGATCAGACGTTTCTCGGCTTAACTTGGATCTCCCACCAGCAACAATTTTGTCAAGAGCTTTTCCTAACCTAACGTTAATTATAGGTCTAAGTCGGAACATATTTGCAAGATCATCCGCACTTTCCCTCGCTATCGTCCTCTACATCATTTTCATTGACGGTTAGTTTCTAAACGGATCGACAAAAATGCTGGTGAGATCTACGTGAAGACGATGCATCGCACAACGAAATTGATGGCGCGCACGCATACACTGGATCTCTCCCTTTGTAGTTCAGTCAATTTGCCCCATTTTTAATACCGGCCAAGATTTTATCGAATTGAAACATTTGACCAAAACTTCAAACAGCCAATGAGTATATCTGTGTTGTGGAATATTGCTCTCCGAGTGATTTCCCGATTTACGGGCATATCCACTCGGAGAGTGCAAAAAAGTAACGACATTCGTCGGTTTCGACCGAATGTATATGACACGGCACTCTCATCAGGTGCTGCCGCTAGTGCCGTGCCATATACATTCGGGGACAGCACGACCGAGACGGCACTAGCGGCAGCACCTGATGAGAGTGCCGTGTCATATACATTCGGTCGAAACCGACGAATGTCGTTACTTTTTTGCACTCTCCGAGTGGATATGCCCGTAAATCGGGAAATCACTCGGAGAGCAATATTCCACAACACAGATATACTCATTGTAAATAGTGTACCCGCACTAAAGGGAAGCGGGACGGCAGCGGGGGGCTCCACGGCTGTATCGTGGGATGCGGAGGCTGCGTCCCAACCAAACACATTGATCTTTGTGTAACTATTGGTGTTTTAACCAAAAAAAGTGGGATGTTGCACGGATCACAGAAATAGCAAGTGGCTATTCGCTAAAAATGTGATCCGTAGCATGGTACGATTTTCTTTGGTTTAAATACGGTGTGCAACAACTAGCCCGGTGCATTCTCGGTCGTGCTGTCCCCGAATGTATATGGCACGGCACTAGCGGCAGCACCTGATGAGAGTGCCGTGTCATATACATTCGGTCGAAACCGACGAATGTCGTTACTTTTTTGCACTCTCCGAGTGGATATGCCCGTAAATCGGGAAATCACTCGGAGAGCAATATTCCACAACACAGATATACTCATTGTAAATAGTGTACCCGCACTAAAGGGAAGCGGGACGGCAGCGGGGGGCTCCACGGCTGTATCGTGGGATGCGGAGGCTGCGTCCCAACCAAACACATTGATCTTCAAACAGCCAGCTTAAATTTTTTTCTGGGGTTTGGTACATTGAACCCCATCAGAATGACTTTTGTTAACATTACTTCCATTCTTTGATCCTGCGAATTAGTTTTGCTATAATCCAACTATTAAGGACATTGTACCACGCTCCTCCATAGTGGCAATATATTTTCCATTCATATCCATAATCCAACTGTTCAAAATTCACCCTTACTTTGGCGATGTGGATTTTTTTTTGTGGATTTTGGAGTACCTGAGAAATAACGTCTCTAATCGAGGACCCAAATATTTCATATGTCGTTTGGGAGCGACAGTACATGAAGCGGGACAGTTTCCAGCTTAATATTTTTTTGTTGACATAACGACTGACCATTTGGCATTCTGCTCCAGTCAGGGCACATTCAGCCACCACACTTTCCGTTATTTTTTGTTCGGTTAGATCGCCCTGTGAAATCTTCGAAAGAATGAAGCAGGCCCTTTACATGTGGTTGCTTCCCAGCACGATTCGCCCGACTTGGACACGCGCCCGACTTGGTAACTCGACCCATTGTACCCTTCCGTTGCGTCTAGGCGCTGTTTTGTCTGCGGTTGATGCAGAATTTCGCGAAGCCAGTCTTGCCCCTTTAGGAGGAATGATGTCAGACTGATAGGCCAAAAACTTAGTTTCAGCATAGGAGGTTAACCTGGCTTAGGGATAAACACCACCTTCAGGTTTCGCCAGTTTGTTGGAATGTAGACATAGTACACTAGGCATGTCCTATATATATATTCCTTAAATGTAGGCCAAAAAATTCCATTCGCTCTTTCGGGAGAGCAGGAAAGATCCCGTCAGGCTCTGGGGATTTGTAGCTGTCAAACGAGTTTAGGGCCCACTTAACCCGTTCTAACGTAACTATTCTGCAGGTTACAGACCAGTCTCTTCGGTGGGGACTGTTAATGGTCTCCCTTAGAGTTTCGCTCTGTCTGCTTCCTGGAAAGTGCACGTCAAGTAGAAGATTGATGGTTTCCTCTTCACTCTCCGTAAACGTTCCGTCCGGTAGCCTTAGATTGCCCAGCATTTGGCTACTATCTTTAACGAGGATTCGCCTATCTCCTATTTCTTTCAGTCGTGGTTCCGACTTCACTCTCTTTAAAATATCGGCGTATGTCATTGCTTCCGACTGGGAAATGATCATCGCGTCAGGTCTTGTCCTTATCTTCTTGAATTTTACTTTGTTTTTCTTTTCCCGTTTCGTTTCTACCCTGGTCCATGGTATCGGGTTTTCTTGAAGAGGGGGCTTTCCTGATTGAACCAACTCCTCCTGTTGTTCCACTATCTTCTTTTTTGGAGACTGCGCCTTCTTCCATTTTGATGTTTGAAGAGATGCAGTCTCCTCCATGTCCCGCCCGCGCTTCAACCGTTCTGGAACTGGCATCTTAGGAGCTCGAGGTGAAGTCTGGACTTCTTTATCGGTTTGGAGATTTTTGGCCTTTTTGCCATATATTTGGTCCTTGGCTCCTCTATACATGACGCGTAGCTCGCCCAGTTTTGCGAACATGTCTATTGGCTTCTCTTTCGTTGTGTCGCTTTTCGTAACAACGACTAGAGGCTGTTGTTGTGGAGACCTCGAGAGTTTAGAACTTTTCCTGAAGGGATTTGCTCCTGTTGGCGTACCCACCACCTCATCTACACCTACATCCGATTCTAGGGCTGCGTCTTTCGGATGGGTATTCACGTTTATGGTATCTACACCTGTAGCTTTGTATGCTACGGCAGCCAGTTGCGCCACTGCTGTAACACTGCGGTCGAGGGATATCGACGACGGGGAGCCCGCTTGCTCACTCCCACAGCCGCCGGCACTGGGTTTCCGAGGCCCTGCACCGTAAGTTTTGGTCAGTATTTCACCTTCCATTTTTGGTTTGTTGTTTAGGGTTTCCTTCCCATAGTCTAAATGAATCCGGGGGTCGACACTTCCCGGAGTCCGCATACTAGCGATCAAGCACCCTCTTGACCACGCATCCCTTGGCGTACGCTGTTCCACCGTGGATTAGGTGTTCGTCTAAGTACCTCCCTATGCGGAGATATTCAAGTCGCTTAGCTTTTGAGCACGGAGACCAGAATATCTCCGCATAGGGGGAACAGTAAAACTGGAGATCGACACTTTCCAGAGTGATTTTTTGTAATTAGCTTCGTACCGATTTGACCATGTATATGCGAACGGGGGAGGGAGGGGAAAGGAGATCCGTTCGCAAATACATGGCCCAATCTGTACGATGCCAGGAGAGTTTTCGTCTCTCCGCGATTACTCGGATAATGCGGGAAAGTAACGCCCCGTGGAGAAACATAGGAATTGGCCGGAACCGTTCAACCTATGAGGCTCCTCCTGCATAGCTAAGGGTCCGCAGTTATGCCACAACTAAGGAAGATATAGGAATCAGCCGAAACCTTTCCACCTTTATCTACCCCCTTACGGGGGCCCTTAGAAGCTAATGTGATATCAATAATTTCTCTCCTTGCAGTTGCGACAAATGTAGGCTGATTGCCATTGTTGAGAATCTCGAAATCAGTCGTAACTAGATACTCGGCGAGTTCGGATCCTCTTGAATTGATGTTGGTGCTACCCCAACCTACATGATGCGCGTTAGCATCGCACCCGGCGATTATACCTATGTCCTTCCGCTTGGTGTAGTCTACTGCATTGATGAAGCTCGCTGTTGGAACTTCAGTTCTGTCATATGGAAAGTATGCCGAAATCACAAAGATTTCTTTCATAGTTCCCTGACCCTGTACGACTACTTTAATCACAGTGGTGTCACCATCACTTAGATCTTTTTGACCACAATACAAGAGGGAGGTTTATCGTCCCCTGCAGCATAGAATAATTCCGCATGCCGGAAATTCAGACATCTAATTTTTTTCCAGTAGCAACGTTCTTGGATTAGGCAAAGTAACGTCTTGCAAGCATTGATCGGATTACTGATTAGTGCAGTGGCCGCCTGCCTTTAGATTATGTGGATCTGAGACTTTCACGGTCACTGATCCCAATCCGAGGTAAAGTCGGCCTCCTCGTTGTTGAATTAGAGTCACCTCTGATTCAGGGATGCCGATGGTCAGGAACATACCTGGCAAGTCGGCGCGTTGTCCTGGTTAGCAAACAGCAACCACGACTCAGTCCTGAGTTCATTTTGGATTCCCAACTGTTGAAGTACTTCAGGTCCCCTTCTCGCTTCCTCTGGGAACCAGATAAAGCACTTCTTGACTACCGACAGGTCACTAATCTTTTGAAGGATAAGATTTGCGCCTTCTCAGTTAAGGTCGGCACGTTTGTTCATTTACCGGTAGGTAACCGTGGGTTCATTGGTAAGGTGTAACCGAGCATTCCCGGGTATACACGTACTGACTGGAAGCAGAGTTTGACACCATGCATGAATGCGGACCTCACAGTTACCAAAAGGCCCTTCCGAAGCTGTTCAGTCCGTTCGCTTTCGTAGCCTGCAGGGTGGGGGTCGTCATATAAGACTTGCCCCTCTGCTTCGAGAGCTGGAAGGAAAGCAAAGGAAGTGCCCTTCGTCGTCCTGTGTTTCTTATTGGCCGTTTGTTCGGACTCTGGCTGACTCTGGCGTTGCCGTTTCGGTTTACCCTTGACTGCACAGCTCTGGCTAGAACCGGTCCCCGAATTACCCGAAGGCGGTTTTTTGCCCGGAGGCACTTTTTTGTTATGAGGCAAACGATTACTTGTAGTTTTACCCACAAGTAATTTACGCCCAGCAGGTTGCTCCGAAGGGAGCTTTGTGTCAGGATTGCTGGCAGAATGGGCCTGCTGCGCGACGCCCGTGGAGGGCTGGGTTCCACTACCCTAGGGAGTGGAATCGGTGTTAGGGGAGTGCGAGGCCTGAATGAGGCTCAGATTCTCCATAGATGTGCTTTAAGTTGCTCTTTCGCATTGCGGATGATCTATATGATCGGAGTTTTCTCCGTCTTCTCCTTCATAAAAATGCCTGCCCGCCACTTCTTTTCAAACCAACAATGTAGACCGCGTGAAAAATAAGTTGGACACCCCTGGTCTACACGATTCAAAGGTCAGACACCGACTTGGTCGAATCGAATGTGGCCTGGTCGCGGAGACTAGTCTCCTGGTGACAGTTGTGCCTTCATCCCATGCCTATCTCAGCGTAATCCAAGTTCACAAGCGATTAAAATTCTTTCAGTCTATAGTCCCGCAATATCCGAGACTCGGAATACACTCGTAAAAGTCCCCATCAATTTAATAACACCTGGCAAGTCTTCTAGTCGGCGATTAGCTTACTCTCTAGTCGCGACAACGATTCAAATATTCCCCACGCAATGAATCCTTTAAACCACTGAAAACTAACGAATATATCTCAATATTTACAGCCGGCGGAAGAAATTTCACCCCGAGAACGTCCTGGACGGCGGGCAGCATCAAAGGTAATAAAAAATTTGCTCCTCTAAAAAATTTGTTCACTATTTTCATCCCGTTTTTCTCTCTCCACCCGAACTATCAACAGAAAATCGACTACAAAGCCTTGCTCAGCGATGCAAGCGACGAGGATGAAATGCCCGAGGAGGTGAAATTCGATTCGGACGAAGAACTTTTCGAAAACTCCGCGATTAAGGAACCTTCGCATACAGTTGATGTTATGTCGGACAGTGATGATGATAAACCAATCGGTGGATCGCGGCCAATTAGCGATTCGGATACGTCACCCGTCAAACGACCGACACCAAAATCAAAAGCTAAATCCAATGGTAGTACAAATAAACCGGCAGCGACAAAACGGCCACGTAAGAAGAAGTCCGACAGTAGCTCCGAAGAAGATACTAAGAAGGTAAGACACGATACGACCCAAACTGCATGTTACAGTTCAGTTTGACTAATTTTTGCGTCGTTTCTTTTACAGTCAAAAAAACGCAAAGCCCTAGACAGTGATAGTGATGATTTTATTGCATCGGATGATTCAGACTCGGACTTTGAGTAGAGCGTCGCAGCGCCGAACATTTTTATAGACGATAACGACAACGTATCCTTTAATTTTAACATATTTAAATATATAAAGAAAGTATTTTAGTTAATTTAAAATATTATAGAATTGTATAAGCATATATAGAAATGAATGAAGAGATGCAAAATCGGTAGACGTGTAGCGTGTAGGTTTACTTGCAAAAAAAGAGATGTTTCATAAGCACAGAAGCATAAAATCATCTTTTTTGTGTGTTAAGATTAACATTTACTGTTGTTCGCACCCAGTTCGACATTATTTCGTTAGATTGTATAGTCTTTGTTCAACAGAAACACGAGTGAAACATTAATGTCAATGCTTTGTCCGACATTAGTCGTCGACACAATTTTTAAAAAATCGAATTTATATTTTGTGTTGTACGCATACACCAATTTGTTCTTTATGTCGATTGCTAAAACGGTACATTAATTCAGACTTTTGACAATTTTGTTTTTAACTTCTAGACCCACCAATCGACTACTACACATACTTCTTACATCCGTTCCTATATTGTTCCTCGATTAATATGCAACGTGAAATTTGATTTCGAATTTTTATCTCACACGAATAATTCCGTTTCTTTTCGTTTGTTTTATATATCTGTACACCTTGTAGGTTTCGTTCTCAATCAGTCTCTTATTTTTATGTTTCACTGTCGAATTGTTCATAGACATATTGTGTACTAGAAAATGTGTTTTTTTTTTAATTTAATTCTCGTTATCTCGACTGTTCAATATGTACGTACAATTGTACAGTGGATATGTTTCATGTAAATACTATTTGGGTAGAAAGAAAGAGAAACAACACACACACACACAGAAACTGAAAACTACAAATCAATTTTCTATTTCACAAAAATCCAATTCATTTTGTAGTTTTGATTTTTATATTTAATAAATAAATATGGTGTAAACTCTAAAAAAAATATTTCATGCGTTTTTATTGCTCAATTTTCCATATATATTTTTTAGCAAAGTTATATTAACAAGAGGTCGTGTACGTCCTTAATAAAAAGAGAGGGCACTTGGGCAGAATCAACTGGCGAATCTCTTGAGCTTCTGATGAATACGCATTTCCCTGTATGCAAGAGAAGCTGCACGCAGAGCCCACGATTGCATAATGGCGGTGATTGGCAGAGTGACTTGGTTTTCTCCATTATTACCGAGGAAAGATTACCTTGGCAGTCAACAGCTTCTCCCCTTATAACTCTCCAGGACCAGATGGCATACTACCGATTATGCTTCAAAAAACGCAAGATCTGGTATTTCTACGGCTGCTGATACTTTTCAGAAGCCTTTTGCTACTCAACCCCGTTCCCCAGTCGTGGCGACGGGTTCGATTCGTTTTCATACCGAAGGTAGGCAAACGAGGGCATGAGACCGCGAAGGATTTCAGACCGATTACTTTATCCTCCGCTGGTCAGGCTACCCATGCCTCTAGGGCGAACAACCCATGTGTCAGCTCTGGCAGCAAACCGGGGAAGTCCTACAGCGAGGTGGCCAGGGATCACCTACAGGTTGCACTGGTTGACAGGTGGGAAGATCGGGACCGATGTCTGGGTCCAGATCGAGGCGAAGCTGTCAGAGATGACCGTGGAATATGTCATTAACAACCAGGACGGGCCGTTGCCCTCCTTCGACTCATCTACGATGATAAGAGGCTACCGGGTGATAACTTGCGAGGATGAGTTATCCAAGAACTTCATCGGCGCCTGTGTCACTAAGATTAGTGACAATTGGGAGGGTTCGAAGATCGAACTCATCCCGACCAATAACGTGCCGAAGAGGCCAAGGGCTCGCATATGGCTACCCATTATGCAGATGGAGGGGCCGAGGCTCCTCTTAGCCCTACGACTCCAAAACCCGAAGGTGCCGATGAACGACTGGGTGGTGCTAAAAGCTGAGGAGCCGCAAAAGCAAAGCCAGTCGTATATGCTTCGCATAAACGATGAGTGCCTACCAGCACTAGAAGAAGCGGACTTGAAGCTACGATTTGGCATACGTAATGCCAAGATTAAGGTGTTTCGGTCAAACTCCGGTGAAGAGCAGGATCCGGTGGACGGAGCCGACCTCTTGCTGGAAGACATGTGTATCGAAGCAGCTGAAACTCATGACAACAATGAAGATAGTGCAGATTAATCTCCAGCATTCTAAGCTTGTCTCGGATAATCTGCTCGTCTTCCTAAGGGAGGAAGACATCGACATCGGGCTTGTTCAGGAGCCTTGGATTCACGATGAATCTATAAAGGGGCTCGTGGATAAGCAATACAATCTATTCTACAATAGCAACCTAGACCAAGGTAAGCCAAGAACCTGCATCTTATTAAAAAAATGTATTAATGCCTTTCTCTGTCCGCACTTTAGTTCTTCCGATCTGACAGTTGTCAGAATGGAGGCTGAACGCTGAAGACATGGGAGAGCTATATATCTCCTCCGCCTATATGGCCCATGGAAGATTAGCACCACCGGAAGAGTTAGAGATGCTGGTATCTTCCACAACTTCCAGGAGGTCAACCCTACTGATAGGATGCGACGCCAACGCACGACACGCATTGTGGGGTAGTACTGAAATAAATGAAAGTGGTGAGTCGCTTTTTGATTTTATTCTAAATACTAACCTTACAGTGTGTAATACGGGAGACCATCCAACCTTCGTTTTCCCGAGTTCGGATAATCACGCGGGATGGGAAGAAGTTCTGGATCTAACACTCCTGTCAGACAACGATAAATTTAAGGGTGAACAATGGAGAGTATCAGAGCTGAGATCTTTCTCGGACCATAACTGGGTACTCTTTAACATTAATGTCTCCAGGGAGTTGCCGCAACCTTACAGGAATCCTAAGGCGACAAACTGGAAGAAGTTCAGGCAGATTTGTAGATCTAAACTCTCAACTGTGACAAACTCCTCGATCAGCTCCGTGGAGGAGCTGGACAAGGAGGTTAAGTCACTAGAAAAATCTTTAGAATTAGCGTTCAAGGGTTCGTGCCCAGTGAAAAGGAGTAAGAAAGTTCTCCCTCCCTGGTGGAACATGGACCTTTCTGAGTTACGGAAGCTAACCCGGGATATATTCAATATTTGCAACAAACATAAGTTCTGGCAGCCATACAAGGACTGCCTGAAAATTTACAAAAAAGCTATTAGAACCGCAAAGGTCCAAGCTTGGGACGATCTGCGCCAATCACTGGACAACGTCAAAGGCTCAGCTAGAACCAGCAAGATTTTGTCCAAAGCAAGGTCGTGTCCGTCCTTAATAAAAAGAGAGGACGGCACTTGGGCGGAATCAACTGGTGACTCTCTTGAGCTCCTGATGAATACGCATTTCCCTGGGTGCAGGAGCACTTGCACGCAGAGCCCACGATTGAATAATGGAGATGAACAGCAGAGTGACTTCGTTTTCTCCATGATTACTGAGGAGAAGATTACCTGCGCAATCAACAGCTTCTCGCCTTATAAATCGCCAGGTCCAGATGGCATACTACCGATTATGCTTCAGAAAACGCAGGATCTGGTAGTTCCACGGCTGCTGATACTTTTCAGAAGCCTTCTGCTACTCAACCACGTCCCCCAGTCGTGGCGACAGGTTCGAGTTGTTTTCATACCGAAGGTTGGCAAACGAGGGCATGAGACTGCGAAGGATTTCAGGCCGATTAGTTTATCCTCCTTCGTACTTAAAACGTTAGAGCGCTTAATAGACTTACACATCCGACAAAGTCTTGAGAACACAGCACTTTCGAAGTCCCAGCACGCATACATGAAGGGAAAGTCAACAGAAACGGCTCTCCACGAAGTGGTCCGTATCATTGAACACAGCGTCGAGTACAAACAATACACGTTATCCGCTTTCTTAGACATAGAGGGTGCATTCAATAATGTTCGTATTGAACCTATTCATGAGGCCCTTTCAGACTTAGGAGTTGAGCCACGGCTTGGGTCGTGGATAGTGACACTACTAACGACCAGAGTAATCCATGGTGACTTAGGAAGTAGTCATCTGACTAAATTCGTGTGCAGAGGAACACCTCAGGGTGGTGTCATCTCTCCAATACTGTGGATAGTAGTTATTAACAAGATCCTAGCCAGGCTTGACAGGGAGATGATTAAGGTAGTTGCATATGCGGATGATGTAGCGATTATATTATCAGGAATGTGTCTTTCCGTGATTAGTCAGATCATGGAAAGAGCCCTCGGTTTGGTCAGTAAATGGGCGCGACAGAAGCGCTCTTTCCAATCCTCGGAAAGAAAAGGGCAACAACGCCATTGAATTTGGCAACACAAAAACCTGCGATCCTCTTCAGTGTGCGAGCCTGTTCAATAAATAATTTATTAAACATCCCAAGTCTGACGGCCTCAAGCGCAAAATTAGAAGACGGATTCGCAGCCGGAATGTTGACACTATACCATCTTTTACCGCGGACCAGGTTAAAAAAATCATCGAGAATGCTAAAAACTCCAAGGCCCTCGGACCAGATGGCATTTCGATGACCATGTTAAAACATCTCGACCTTCCAGCCATTGAGTATCTCACGGCCGCCTTTAACTTGTCGATGTCCACGCTTGCCATCCCTGAAATCTGGAAAACAGGTCGAATTGTTCCCTGTCTCAAGCCAGGGAAGAGCGCAAATCTCGGGGAATCCTACCGCCCCATTACGATTCTTTCTCCTGTCGCAAAGACGCTGGAGGCCCTTATTCACCCCACTCTTGTTGCACATGCGAAGCTAGAACCTCACCAGCATGGCTTCAGGAAGATGCATAGTACCACCACTGCCCTCGATGCGATCACTACACGCATTCGTGATGGGCTAAATCAACGCAGTCGTTGTCACAGAACCATTCTGGTGGCAATAGACCTATAAAATGCATTCGATAAGGTCAATCATTCAATGCTCTTAGCAAACTTGTTGAATATGCATCTTCCTGATTCGTTGGATTGCCAATTATCTAGCTGGTCGGCACTCCTTCACCGAGTTTCGAGGCAAACGTTCTAAGCTTAGGAAAATCAAATTAGGTGTTCCACAGGGAGGGGTACTCTCCCCCACTCTGTTCAACATCTACATGTCCGGCCTTCCCACACCACCTGAAGGAATTGAGGTGATTTCCTATGCTGACGATTGCACCGTACTCGCCACAGGGAATGATAAGGATGAAATGCGCCTCCGAATTAATCGCTATCTAGGACGATTACAGGCATTTTTCCAAAGCCGAAACCTCACCACATCTGCGTCCAAATCCTCTGCGACTTTTCTAACCACTTGGTGAGAGGACATCAGATGGGAGATGGATATACGTATTGGCAACAATTCTGTTCCTACTGTTAAAAACCCCAAAATTCTCGGGCTTCACCTAGAGAACATGATGACGTCTGTGAATCATGCAGCTTCAGTCTTTGAAAAAATGTAAGTTACATACCGAGCCGCCATTGCAGCGATCCACACTGAAGAAGTGAATAGGTCTATCGCGAGTTTAGGTGCGAATAGAGTCCTCTCAGAGCGCCCACCACCAATTTCGCCTGAGGAGATTAGGCTCCCGAGAGTCACTAGAGTAACACTAGCTCAACTTCGGTCGGGCTTTTGTTCAAGCCTTAACTCGTACCTTTCTCGCATAAACCCGGACATCCAAAACATCTGTCCAAACTGCAATGGTACTCCTCATGATGTGGGTCACTTGTTTCAATGCCCCGCTGCGCCCACTGATCTTACCCCTATATCGCTGTGGGAAAACCCTATCGCAACAGCCATGTTTTTGTCCTTAGACCTCACGGATACAAACATTGACGAACCATAAATCGTACCCACATAGATGCACAGAGGTTTCACACCTTTCTGCACCGCTACAAGAAGAAGAAGATGGGTCTAAAATGGATTGTGGCGTGGGTGCTGGAATCTTCTGCAGATCACTAAGTATTTCTGAATATTACCGTCTTCCTGATCATGCCAACATTTTTCAAGCAGAAATGCTTGCAATAATGAAGGCCTGTCATGCTCTCAGGGACATACAAAACAACCAGAATATCGCTATCTGCTCAGATAGTCAGGCGGCTATCATGGCTTTACAATCGGTGAAGACGACCTCCAAGGCTGTGGAAGTATGTGGGGAAGCATTAACCAGCCTTGGCACACGACAAAGAATCACCCTACTCTGGGTACCCGGACACAGGAACATAGAGGGTAACGAGAGGGCTGACGAACTAGCCAAAATGGGTGCCATCCTTGAAAGCTCTCATGTGGAGCGTGTTTGCGCCCCGATGGCAGCTGTTAAGACTAAGATGTGAATGAATGTGAAATTAGGGGAACTGCTGTATTTCCTAAATAACACTGGCTGGTTCAAAGCACCTCTGTGGTTTCAAAACGGCGCTTTATGCGCTAATTGGGCTTTTGGCTAGCCTCTGCCTAAGCCGGCACTTTTACCAACCAACCATCCTCCTTCGTATTCAAAACTTTAGAGCGCTTAATAGACCTACCCATCTCTATACGTGAAGAGAAATTCTCTCCACGATGTGGTCCGAACATCATCGAACACAGCCTTGAATACAAACAATGCACGTTATCCGCTTTCCTCGACATAGAGGGGTCATTCAATAATATTCTCATTGAATCTATTCATGAGGCCCTCTCAGACTTGGGGAGTCGAGCCAGGGCTTGGGTCGCGGATAGTGACACTACTAACGACCAGAGTAATCCAGAACACCTGCATCTCTCCACTACTTTGGCTAGTAGTAATTACCAAAATCCTAGCTAGGCTTGACAGGGAGAGGATTAAGGTAGCCGCATATGCGGATGATGTAGCGATTGTAGTATCAGGAATGTGTCTCTCCGTGGTCAGTCAGGTCATGAAAAGAGTCATTGGTTTGTTCAACAATTGGGCCATAAGCAGAAAAAACTGATGCTGTTTACTACAAAAAACCAAAATACCGCCTTACTCCCTCCCGAAATTAAATGGACATCAACTCAATTATCGCCCAGCTCGAAGTATTTGGGCGTTATTCTCGACTCAAAGCTCAACTGGAAGTTGAACATTGAAGAGCGCGTGAAAAAGCTTGTATTGCTTTTTACGCCTGCAAGACAGTATTTAGCAAGAAATGGGGTGTCAAACCAAACATGGTACTTTGGGTATACACGGCAGTGGTACGACCCATCCTAACATACGGGTCACTCGTCTGGTGGCCAGCGCTCGGTAAAGGCTACAATGTAACAAAACTTGGTAGAGTGCAGAGATCGGGTTGCGAACATGCCTGAGGGATGCACTGAATGTAATCCTGCATCTTCCACCCATCGATCTTTTTATTAACCAACTGGCATCATGTAGCGCAGTCATACCCTTAAAGCGTAAAAGCGTTAAACTGCTGAAGTGCTAGGCCATACGGCCACAGCAATATTCTAAAACAGCTCCCACAAGACGCACGCAACCTTGTAATGGATTTCACAGTGCCCAAACTTTGCTTTGGGAAGAACTTTGATGCCAAATTTCCAACTAGAGGTGATTGGAAAGAGAGTGAGGTGGTCAAGGATTTTGACATGACATTTTTCACCGATGGGTCTAAAATGGATTGTGGAGTGAGTGCCGGAATCTTCTGCGTATCACTGAGTATTTTTGAATATTATCATCTTCCTAATCACGCCAGCATTTTTCAAGCCGAAATGCTTGCAATCATGAAGTTGCGGAAATGCAGATGAGAGAGAAACCCTGATTCACTTTCTGTGTGAATACCTGGGTCTTGCCAGAACCGAATACAGGAAGCTTGGTAGGTGTTTTCTTGAAAGCTTGGAGGATGCAGCAAATGTGAAACTAGGAGAGCTGCTGTACTTCCTAAATAACACTGGCTGGTTCCAGGCACCTCTCCACTCCTAAATTTATCACCTAACATTTATCACTCGTTCAACTTCGCGGAGTTTTTGGTTTCAAAACGGCGCTTTATGCCTCTGTCTAAGCCACCACTTTTACCAACCACCAACCAACCTATATTAACAAAGTCATGAAAACGGCTATAGACGTAAAACTTGAGAGCTAGCTAATGCATTCCTAGAGTGATCCGCACTGCGGACCGAAAAGAACGAACATTGCCTAGATTTGTTAGGACCCCTACGACGCAAGGAGGTAGGATAAATACACGTGGTACAAATCCTGGGTGAACAGCTAAGCCTTGGCCCTCTCCAATTGCCGTGGTCGCGCGATCTTGTCCAGTTTCGGAAGCCAAACAAGTGGTGGGCGTCCTCACCTACTGAGTACTCCCATCGAGCTCTCGGTCGTTTATGCAATCTCGCTCGTTAACTCGTTTGCGTTCATAATTTTCTTCGTCATGCGTTTATCGTCCATTTGTTGTACATGCCCTGCCTATTGCAATCGTTGAAGTTTCACGAATTATGATCCGTACAGGAATACGAGGCTTCGCGATCGCGTGTATAAAACGATTATTATCCGCCCGTGATATTAGACCTAGAGCCAGCGACACTTCAAATGCAACTATTTCCTCTCCATTCTGTTACACATTATCGCAAATTTCACGATTGGAGATGCCCCAAAACGGTAGTCTGCCTCCTGGACAGTGGGGCTAAAGGGGTGGCAGACAACTTCAAAGTCGTTAATAGTTGCAAAAATTTGCAACTATTTCCTCACTGTTCGTGCTTTGCACGATCATAGTACTTGGTCCACTGATAACGAAAATGCAGATGGCAGACACTTTCAGTGGGGCTAAAGTGGTGGCAGACGAGCCCAAAGTCGTTAATAGTTGCAAATATTTGCAACTATTTCCTCGCGTTTGATTCATATACCATTTCATAGAGGACGAGTCCCCGCATATAAATTCCAAAAGGCAGACAAAAATTGGGGGGCTAACATGGTGGCAGACGCGCTCAAAAATTTGAAATTTGTATGAAAAATGGCAAGTGCTTCTACAAAAATAACGCTAACTCCATCATGCTAAATCATATAGGTACAGAAAGAGCTTAATTATTTTCCAGACACTTCCCTCAGTACTTAAGCCAAATTTCATTTCAAAATTCAAGTTACAACCCGGTTAATTTATTAATCGAAATTTGACTATTTTCAAGTAAATTTACAGGCAATTTAGTACATACACAAAAAACGAATATACAAAGTAACATTTTCCCCTAATATCACACGGATGGCCATCAGCAGCGATTCTTTTTGAACGGCACATCATTCAGGACACCATGCTAAGTATATGTTTCCAAAGGCAGACAAAACCCTTTAAAAGGACGACCAGCAGACGAGCCTAAAGTGGGGCAAAAAGTGGGATTTTGTGAGAAATAACAAGGATCTCATTTTCCCCTAATATCACACGGATGGCACCCAGCAGCGACTCTTTTTGGACCTGAGGACACAATGTTAAGTAAATATTTCCAAAGGCAGACATACAGCATTAAAAGGACGATCAGCAGGCGATCCCTTAAATGGGGCAAAAAGTGGAATTTTGCAAGAAACAACAATTATCTCTCGTTGCAGCATTTTACCTAATATCACACGGATCGCCCCCAGCAGCGATTCTTTTTGGACCGCATATCGCTTAGGACACAATGTTAAGTAAATATTTACAAAGGCAGACATATAGTATTAAAAGGACGATCAGCAGGCGAGCCCTTAAATGGGGCAAAAAGTGGAATTCTGCAAGAAACAACAATTATCTCTCGCGGAAGCATTTCCCCCTAATAACACACGGATGGCCCGCAGCAACATTTCCTTTTGACCGGTATATCATTTAGCACACCATGCTAAGTATATATTTTCAAAGGCAGACATACAGCACTAAAAGGACGATCAACAGACGAGCCCTTAAATGGCGCAAAAATTGGAATATTACGAGAAACAACAATTATCTCTCGCGGAAGCATTTCCCCCTAATATCACACGGATGGTCCGCAGCAGCGTTTCTTTTTGACCGGTTTTCCATTCAGGACACCATGCTAAGTATATATTTCCAAAGGCAGACATACAGCATTAAAAGGACGATCAGCAGGCGAGCCCTTAAATGGGGCAAAAAGTGGAATTTTGCAAGAAACAACAATTATCTCTCGTTGCAGCATTTTACCTAATATCACACGGATCGCCCCCAGCAGCGATTCTTTTTGGACCGCATATCGCTTAGGACACAATGTTAAGTAAATATTTACAAAGGCAGACATATAGTATTAAAAGGACGATCAGCAGGCGAGCCCTTAAATGGGGCAAAAAGTGGAATTCTGCAAGAAACAACAATTATCTCTCGCGGAAGCATTTCCCCCTAATATCACACGGATGGCCCGCAGCAGCATTTCCTTTTGACCGGTATATCATTTAGCAAACATGCTAAGTATATATTTTCAAAGGCAGACATACAGCACTAAAAGGACGATCAACAGACGAGTCCTTAAATGGGGCAAAAATTGGAATATTGCGAGAAACAACACTTATCTCTCGCGGAAGCATTTCCCCCTAATATCACACGGATGGTCCGCAGCAGCGTTTCTTTTTGACCGGTTTTCCATTCAGGACACCATGCTAAGTATATATTTCCAAAGGCAGACATAAAGCATTAAAAGGACGATCAGCAGACGAGCCCTTAAATGGGGCAAAAAGTGGAATTTTGCGAGAAACAACAATTATCTCTCGTTGCAGCATTTTACCTTAATATCACACGGATCGCCCCAGCAGCGATTCTTTTTGGACCGCATATCACTTAGGACACAATGTTAAGTAAATATTTCCAAAGGCAGACATACAGTATTAAAAGGACGATCAGCAGGCGAGCCCTTAAATGGGGCAAAAAGTGAAATTCTGCAAGAAACAACAATTATCTCTCACGGAAGCATTTCCCCCTAATATCACACGGATGGCCCGCAGCAGCGTTTCTCTTTGACCAGTATATCATTCAGCACACCATGCTAAGTATATATTTTCAAAGGCAGACATACAGAACTAAAAGGACGATCAGCAGACGAGCCCTTAAAAAAAGGTGGAATCTTGCGAGAAACAACAATTATCTCTGGTGACAGCATTTCCACCTAATATCACACGGACTACCCCCGCAGGGATTCTTTCTGGACGGCATATCACTTAGGACACAATGCTAAGTAAATGTTTCCAAAGGTAGACATAAAGCATTCAAAGGAGGATCAGCAGACGCGCCCTTAAGTCGGCCAAAAAGTGTGATTTTGCCCAAAACAACAATTATCACTTTTTGACCTTTTTTGCACCACTTTTACTGATCGTCCTTTTTAAGGTTTTGTCTGCGTTGGGAAATATACACTTAGCATGGTGTTCTGAATGATTTCGCCACTGATGGTCCATCGTGTGATATTAGGGAAAAATGCTGCAACGAGAGGTAATTGTTGCTTCTTGCAAAATTCCACTTTTTGCTCGACTTAATGGCTCGTCTGCTGATCGTCCTTTTAGTGCTTTATGTCTGCCTTTGGAAATAAATACTTAGCATGGTGTCCTAAGTGATATACCGGTCAAAAAGAAACGCTGCTGCGGGCCATCCGTGTGATATTAGGGAGAAATGGTGCCGTGAGAGATAATTGTTGTTTCTCGCAATATTCCACTTTTTGCCCCATTTAAGGGCTCGTCTGCTGATCGTCCTTTTAATGTTTTATGTCTGCCTTTGGAAATATATACTAAGCATGGTGTCCTGAATGAAAAACCGGTCAAAAAGAAACGCTGCTGCGGGCCATCCGTGTGATATTAGGGGGAAATGCTTCCGCGAGAGATAATTGTTGTTTCTCGCAATATTCCAATTTTGCCTCATTTAAGGGCTCGTCTGCTGATCGTCCTTTTAGTGCTGTATGTCTGCCTTTGAAAATAAATACTTAGCATGGTGTGCTGAATGATATACCGGCCAAAAAGAAACGCTGCTGCGAGCCATCCGTGTGATATTAGGGGTAAATGCTTCCGCGAGAGATAATTGTTGTTTCTTGCAGAATTCCACTTTTTACCCCATTTAAGGGCTCGCCTGCTGATCGTCCTTTTAATGCTTTATGTCTGCCTTTGGAAACATATACTTAGAATGGTGTCCTGCATGGAAAACCGGTCAAAAAGAAACGCTGCTGCGGACCATCCGTGTGATATTAGGGGGAAATGCTTCCGCGAGAGATAATTGTTGTTTCTCGCAATATTCCGATTTTTGCCCCATTTAAGGGCTCGTCTGCTGATCGTCCTTTTAATACTGTATGTCTGCCTTTGGAAATATTTACTCAACATTGTGTCCTAAGTTATATGCGGTCCAAAAAGAATCGCTGCTGGGGCGATCCGTGTGATATTAAGGTAAAATGCTGCAACGAGAGATAATTGTTGTTTCACGCAAAATCCACTTTTTGCCCCATTTAAGGGCTCGTCTGCTGATCGTCCTTTTAATGCTTTATGTCTGCCTTTGGAAATATATACTTAGCATGGTGTCCTGAATGGAAAACCGGTCAAAAAGAAACGCTGCTGCGGACCATCCGTGTGATATTAGGGGGAAATGCTTCCGCGAGAGATAATTGTTGTTTCTCGTAATATTCCAATTTTTGCCCCATTTAAGGGCTCGTCTGTTGATCGTCCTTCTAGTGCTGTATGTCTGCCTTTGAAAATATATACTTAGGATGGTGTGCTAAATGATATACCGGTCAAAAGGAAATGCTGCTGCGGGCCATCCGTGTGATATTAGGGGGAAATGCTTCCGCGAGAGATAATTGTTGTTTCTTGCAGAATTCCACTTTTTGCCCCATTTAAGGGCTCGCCTGCTGATCGTCCTTTTAATACTGTATGTCTGCCTTTGGAAATATTTACTTAACGTTGTGTCCTGAATAAAAAACCGGTCAAAAAGAAACGCTGCTGCGGGCCATCTATGTGATATTAGGGGGAAATTCCGCGAAAGATATTTGTTGTTTCTTGCAGAATTCGACTTTTTGCCCCATTTAAGGGCTCGCCTGCTGATCGTCCTTTTAATACTGTATGTCTGCCTTTGGAAATATTTACTTAACGTTGTGTCCTGAATAAAAAACCGGTCAAAAAGAAACGCTGCTGCGGGCCATCTATGTGATATTAGGGGGAAATTCCGCGAAAGATATTTGTTGTTTCTTGCAGAATTCCACTTTTTGCCCCATTTAAGGGCTCGCCTGCTGATCGTCCTTTTAATACTGTATGTCTGCCTTTGGAAATATTTACTTAACGTTGTGTCCTGAATAAAAAACCGGTCAAAAAGAAACGCTGCTGCGGGCCATCTATGTGATATTAGGGGGAAATTCCGCGAAAGATAATTGTTGTTTCTCGCAATATTCCAATTTTTGCCCCATTTAAGGGCTCGCCTGCTGATCGTCCTTTTAATACTGTATGCCTGCCTTTGGAAATATTTACTTAACATTGTGTCCTAAGTGATATGCGGTCCAAAAAGAGTCGCTGCTGGGTGCCATCCGTGTGATATTAGGGGAAAATGAGATCCTTGTTATTTCTCACAAAATCCCACTTTTTGCTCCACTTTAGGCTCGTCTGCTGGTCGTCCTTTTAAAGGTTTTTGTCTGCCTTTGGAAACATATACTTAGCATGGTGTCCTGAATGATGTGCCGTTCAAAAAGAGTCGCTGCTGGGTGCCATCCGTGTGATATTAGGGGAAAATGAGATCCTTGTTATTTCTCACAAAATCCCACTTTTTGCTCCACTTTAGGCTCGTCTGCTGGTCGTCCTTTTAAAGGTTTTTGTCTGCCTTTGGAAACATATACTTAGCATGGTGTCCTGAATGATGTGCCGTTCAAAAAGAATCGCTGCTGAAGGCCATCCGTGTGATATTAGGGGAAAATGTTACTTTGTATATTCGTTTTCTGTGTATGTACATACTATATTGCCTGTCAATTTACTTGAAAATAGTCAAATTTCGATTGATAAATTAAACGGGTTGTAACTAGAATTTTGAAATGAAATTTGGCTTAAGTACTCAGGGAAGTGTCTGGAAAATAATTAAGCTCTTTCTGTACCTGTATGATTTAGCATGATGGAGTTAGCGTTATTTTTGTAGAAGCACTTGCCATTTTTCATACAAATTTCAAATTTTGGAGCGCGTCTGCCACCATGTTAGCCCCCCAATTTTTGTCTGCCTTTTGGAATTTATATGCGGGGACTCGTCCTCTATGAAATGGTATATGAATCAAACGCGAGGAAATAGTTGCAAATATTTGCAACTATTAACGACTTTGGGCTCGTCTGCCACCACTTTAGCCCCACTGAAAGTGTCTGCCATCTGCATTTTCGTTATCAGTGGACCAAGTACTATGATCGTGCAAAGCCTCCAAAACTTAACTGGACCGATTCGACCGAAAGGTGCTTCGGCGAATTTTCGGGTCCGTTCGCAAGCCAAATCAATGGTGCATCTGGTATAACCACGAGTTGCATCAACTATACACTTCAGCTCATCGTACAGTTGATGCAACTCACATTTTGACTCTTGTTCTAGCGTTGAGACGACCTGCTGCAGATGTCTTATGTGGTGCTTGTGGCGATGGATGTGCGATACAGAGACGAGCACATGAAGCAAATACATTTATATTAATCACAGCTTCGTAACCGTACACAGAAGCCAGGTGAAACACGGCAGCAATTGGCACAATACATTGGACGGCTCGCTCTATTGTCATACCCGACCTAAATCTATTTTTATACGATGGGAGGCGAAATCTGTTTCTCCAATTGAATTTTCGAAACGCGTATATTCAAAATTGTTCTTGGGTTGATTCGATCCTAGTGATGTCAGTCTTATATTTCGGAGTACAGATTTGACAAGCATATTCAAGTATCGGGACTACAAAAGTTTCGAAATGCCTTTTGATAACCCAAGGATCGTCGAATTCGTACGAGAATCTTTTTATCCAGGCTAGTGTTGATTTTGCTTTGTTGTTGTTGTTCCAGATAGCTGATACAAGCCCTTCAGTAAAAGATCGTTTTTTAACAAATACGCAAGTGGAGTTATATGTATGTATTTCACGCTGGTTAGAAGTAATTTAGAATATTTGTCAGTAATTTGGAGTCCATATTATACAGGGTGTCCCGTTCATGGTGGAGAATCTTTCAATGGTAGATAGTGTGGCTCATTTGGGGAAAATTAATGTTCTACGAGACACCTCTATTTTGAACCGTTACAATGTAAAAGCACTTTTTGTAAATTGTGTCAAAATACCTGACTTGCCGAACTAAATCAAAATTTGCCAAACCACCAAACATGTCATCCGAGATATGACTTCACTTTCCGAAACTACATAAAATTTCCTATAAAACGACACCTCGTCCGTTACGAAGTTGCTCGTATCTTCCGAGATACACCAGTTCAAACTTTGAAGAAATTTTAAAATCGGTTTTTCATGCAAAATTCAAATGATAAAATCGTAACGGTACTTTGAACTGACAAATCTGCAAAGTTGAAAAAAGTTGCCTCATTATGTTAGCTCTCGAACGACATATAAAAATTAAGGGCTCACGATTTGAAAATTTGCGAATTTAACGTTTCAAAGGTAAAAAATGTGGTTTTCGTGTAATGCAAATCATCTGATATGATGAAGATAAATTTGAGCGATCAACACAGTTCATTTTGTTGGGCGAAAAAACTTTACATTGAAAATGTTTCGGGCCAAAAATGTAACAGTTATTTTAACCGTAGATCTGATTTATATTAATTCTAAATAATAATTGCACTTATTCGCAAGTTCTTTCCCTCGTCAGTCAGTTTGTGAGCTATTATTACTACATAAATTAATTAGTGTTTGTACTAATATTTTACCAGGTAATATTATTTAAATTGTTATTAGTGTTATAATATTATAACTTCGAACTTTTAAAAGTATAGTGTTGTTCCCGAATAATAAATATGGGATATACTGATGATGAATACATCGATATAGTGTTCGTATATGGCGTATCTAACGGGAACGCATGTGAGGCAGTTCGTGAGTACAGTAGACGTTTCCCCCGTAGACAACTTCCGGACAGCAGGACGATTGCAAGGACATACCGAATCTTAAAGGCGACCGGAAAAACGGCAAACCACCAGGCCAGGGATCAAACTGAACGGTCTACAAGAAATCAAGACGAAATCCTTAGACACTTTGATACGCACCCCGGTACGAGCACGCGAAAGGCGTCGCTTCGCCTGAATGTCCCGCGTATGGCGATTCACCGGGTACTCCACGCCGACGGTCGGTATCCGTTTCATTTATCACGGGTCCAGGATTTATTACCTGCAGACTTCGAAAGGAGGACAACCTTTTGTAGATGGCTTTTGGATCAAACTTCAACATATCGAAATTTTCCGAGAAAAGTGCTGTGGACAGATGAAGCAACGTTCACACGTAGTGGCGTGTTTAATTCGCGAAACACGCACGTTTGGGCCCATCGGAACCCCAACGCAACTAAAACTTCTTGTTATCAACATGAAATTAGGGTGAATGTGTGGATAGGTGTTCTCACCTTTCCGAGCCCATAATTCTTCCTGAACGTCTCAATTCAGTGGCGTTCCATAGCGTGCTGGAAACTGAAGTCGGACCAAGTTTACTTGATGCTGTTCCAGTTGCGGAACGATCAGAAATTTGGTGGCAGATGGACGGATGTCCTGCCCATAATGGAAGAGTTGTCACAGAGTTTTTAAAAGATAAATACCAGCAGAAATGGATTGGACGATATGGGCCTATTCCATGGCCTGCAAGATGTACTGATTTAACTCCTCTTGATTTTTATGTTTGGGGGAATTTGAAAAATCGGGTTTATAACGAACCCATTACGTCGCGGGAACAACTGATTAAAAAAATTAAAACAGAGTGCAACGATTTGAGAAGAAATAGGGAAGAAGTTCTCCGCGCTGTCGCATCAGTTGCCAGAAGATGTTCACTTTGTATCCAACACGAAGGAGGACATTTCGAACAATATCTCTAATTTTCACTTCGAAATTATTTTAAAAATAAAATAGATTTCGGTTTCGCTTCTTTCTCCTATTTGGTAAGCATAAAACAAAAATACATATGAATAAAATTCATTTGAAAATAGCCTAAATGTCTTTTATATGAAAATCACATTTTTTTTTACCTTTGAAACGTTAAATTCGCAAATTTTCAAATCGCGAGCCCTTAATTTTTATATGTCGTTCGAGAGCTAACATAATGAGGCAACTTTTTTCAACTTTGTAGATTTGTCAGTTCAAAGTACCGTTACGATTTTATCATTTGAATTTTGCATGAAAAACCGATTTTAAAATTTCTTCAAATAGTATAGTGATTTTAGCTGAAAAAAATGATGAAACCCAAACATCCAAAAAAAGAGCTGACGTTTGATGCCAAATTGTTCTATGGCCTGACCGCATTACGCAGTAAAAAGTTAGACTTTTTTGCGCGTCACATTTGGGGGGGAGGGGGTGGCAAAGGGGTGAAATTATGATTTTTCGCCAATATCTTGTTAACTGTAATATTTACAGCAAAATGTTCTGAGGACGATTTAAACTACACAAAATTTCCTTTCTAATGATATATTATATCATATACCTTCTCTTGGCAGATTATATACTAGACCTTAAAACATTTGGTGTAATTGAGATTTTTTGATAGTTACATTTGGCGCTCTGGCTCCTGAAGTAATTTAATTGGAGCCATGGTAATTGGGATAACTACTCCTAACAATATAAAGCTGTCCCACACGGAGACTCAGGCTGCCCCGACAAAGCATTCCCCTATACTTCCTATTAACATTTCAAAAAAGACATGCCTATAAGTTTTCGCCGAATCACAGCAGGCGGGAAAAATTTTGGTAAACGTTAAGGCTAAGTCCCATTAGACTCTCCACCGAAAACTTACAGGCATGTCTTTTTTTGAAATGTTAATAGGGAGTATAGGGGAATGCTTTGTCGGGGCAGCCTGAGTCTCCGTGTGGGACAGCTATATATTGTTAGGAGTAGTTATCCCAATTACCATGGCTCCAATTAAATTACTTCAGGAGCTAGAGCGCCAAATGTAACTATCAAAAAATCGAAATTACACTGAATGTTTTTAGGTCTAGTATATAATCTGCCAAGAGAAGGTATTTGATATAATATATCATTAGAAAGGAAATTTTGTGTAGTTTAAATCGTCCTCAGAACATTTTGCTGTAAATATTACAGTTAACAAGATAATTAATTTCATTGCAATTAAACTATAAATATCTCTACTTAACACATTGAATTCAAATTGAGCTAATTTAAATCTACATAAAAATGAAACATCTAATCTAATGTATTTTTACTTTATTTTACTTAATTGAATTCTATCTAAAAAATTGTAAAAGATAACTCCTCCTTTCATACCACAAGTTACGACTGATTGTGAAAGGATTTAATAAAAATGAATTGAATTGATAACTATTATACCAAAACTGCATCCTAATGAATTAATACTGAATGTACAGGGACAGGGTAGCTTTTTAATCTGCGATGAGATTTAGTTGACAAAATTTCGCTATTAGGGAGTATTAGCATGCCGTAGAAAATAGTACGAATAGGATTTGATATTCTATAGAAAAATTCGCTTGCCTACCGTATACGAGACAGTAGGTGTGTTTTTTTGGTTATCCCGTGTAGGTTTGGGTAACGAAACTCCATATAAAAAAAATGACAGCTGACGCACCTGTCATTTTTTTTATATGAAGTTTCGTTACCCAAACCTGCACGGCATAACCAAAAAAAACACACCTAATATATCACAATGTTGCATGTCTCATAGTAGAAATAGATTACACGCGTCAGCAGCAGCATCGGCAGAATTTTATAGCTGACAAATATGAATGCCATGTCTTCTGCCCAACATTTTTGTCAGCAATGTAAAATGCATTGGGCTTGACGTTTCGCGATGCCGATGCTTCTGCTGACGCGTCTAATCTATTTCAAGCATCAAGTAGGCATGGGTGTCACGACAAATAATTTCGACTATTTACAGAACATCAAACATACGGAAATACACCCATGCCTACTTGGGACATGCAAAATTGTGATATAATGTCTCAAATGTAAAACTATGTCGTACTATTTTCTACGACATGCTAAAACACTCTATCTCTATTATTTCGTTCAAGAGCATCACCTAATCTTATTTTCCGGCTTATAAATGCTAAGTTGTTTCATGATGTATGTACATATGAAAGTACTCATTTAATTGTAGGTAGGTATAGGTAGCGTTAAGTATATAATGGCCATACAACAAAGCGTGTAATATTGTATGTGTATACTAGCACCAGAGCCAATCGCAATATTTTCGTCAAATTGTAGCAATAAAACATAATCATATATTTGATACAGTGGAGTCTTGATAATTCGATCTCAAAAAATTCGAAATTTTGGATGAACCCATTAACGCCTGATTTTACATATATGTAATAGTAAGACATCCTTTGTTTGAACGCCTGCTAAAGGAATAGGTAATCAGTTTTGCGCTAGAAATAGTTATTAGTATATTATACAGGACACTATTAGCAATGCGTACAAATCAATTTGGCCAAATTTGAGTGACTATTATTTAGGTTTTTCTTTAAAATTTGTCATATAATCTTTGTAAAGGGGGAGTATGCTGTAAAGTAGTCTATGACAAATTTGCAGCTTCTGTGGCTGCAAATAAAATGCCAAAACGATGGGGTGGCACCAAAGGAAGTTATGAGGAGCCAAATACATACAGTGCTGGAAAAAAAAGTTGCTCAAGCCCTTTTTTAGCCATAAAAGACAGTTAATAATAAAAGTTGGTAGGTATTTTTTGTTATTTGATTTATTGTGTCAGTTGAAACAATATGAAGACAAATTTTTGCTAAAAAAAAATTATATTTGTGATTCCGAGGGAGAAATTAGATAAAGTGGAAATAGGGACTTTTTTACATATAAAAAGATTGTTTCGTAATAATAAAGTAAATTTTTTTTGGTGTGTTTTTATATTTTTATTGGTTCCTAAGACATAATAGTTTAACATTAATATTTGGTTGGACCACTTCTGGCGTCGATTACTGCCCCCCATCTCCGATTCATCAACTCCAATCAGTTTTTCCAGGGTTTTTCTGAGAATCGCTTGCCAAGTGACTATTATTAACCTTTTCAAAGTCTGAATGGAGTCCGGGCGCTTCTTGGCCACTTCAAGTTTTATGCTGGACCCGTATTTTCGAAGTCGGGGCTACACGGGGGCCAATCAAAAACGTCAACCTTCCTTTCTTCGAAGTACCTCTTGACCTTTAAATATAACAAAATATATAAAAACAAATTTTTGTAATATTTTATGATATGGTTATCAAAGTTTTGACTTTTTTGTATTTAATACTTACTACTTTAGCAGTGTGACATGGCGCATTATCCTGCTGGAACACAAATCTTCCGGTATCACCAAATAGCTTTTATACGCAAGGCTCCAGCTCGCCCTATAGGACGTTTAGGTAGACCGAAGCTGTTACTTTTGAATGAACAAAGCATATTCCGTCCCTCTTGTCTCCCGAAAAACTGCCCCACATTATAACTCCTTCTAACTTAACAGTTAGGGCCTCCATGTATTCATCGGTAAGCCTTTCCCGAGGATCCCGCTGAACTAGAATTCTCCCGTCGCCTAATTAAAGCTTAAATTTGGACTCGTCTGAAAAACTGTCCATCCCATATCTCCTGAGTCTATTAAATGTGCTTCTCAGCCCACCGTAAACGTTTTCGCTTGACTTTTAATTGAAATTCTGGTTTATGCACAGGTTTAAGCGCAAGTAATCTAGCTTTTACAAGCCTATTACTTACCATCCTCGCCGAAATTCGACTCCTAGCTGCTCAAATTCCTAATATCCGACGATGTCTTAAATCGATTTCGAAAGCTTAGTAAAATGATGAAGCGATTCTCCGAAGGTGCAGTTTTCTTAGGTCGCCCGGAGCCTTTTTTCGGCTTAGAGGTGCCCCCCTCCCCCCAAAATGTTTCAATGCCATGCCACAATGCGTTAAGGAATATCCATCCTTTGACCTATTTAACGAGTGATTAGATTTTCTTTCGCCAAAACCAAAATATTACTCTATAGTTCTGTACTAACGTGTCTCATTTTTCCATTAAATTCAGCCTCTTTGTGAAAACCCCCTAATTTCACCAAGTGAATCAAAATCATTCATAAAATTCAAACTATTAATAGACCGTTTATATGTCCTTTGTTTTTATATGGCCCACTGAAAAGTTGTAGTTCCAATAAATTTTAAGAATATTAGGTAAAATGACCATTAAAAGGCTTGAGCAACTTTTTTTTCCAGCACTGTATATAAATTTACCGTTTTTGTGGTTTGCCTTCATAACGGTAATGTTCTCTAAAAAGTATTACCTGACGAATTTGTAGGTTACACAACGCATGAACAAATCCATTTTGCGGATCAGAAATAATCTCCGGTTCTTATCGTTAACATATTCCACAAAGGCACAAAGAATCGGAGATTATCTCTAATCCGCAAAATGGCAGTTAGGGTATCAGTATGGCAAACATGTTTGCGGAACATACGCAACTGTTCCGTTTCGTTCCTTACCCAATGATGATGAATGTATACATTGCAACGTCCAATTTTTGCATTTCGAATTGTGGATAATTCAAAATTTTTGATTAGTCGCTTCGACTTCAAATTATCCAGATTCCACTGTATCTTTTATGGATTTATTATCAATTCACATTTTTTGACGATATTTCAAATATATAGATTCAGATAATTGTGATTAGATTTAAGATATTTTACCCAATATTCTGGCGCGTAATAATCTTTATAGTAAGACTACCAACACTCTTAGTCTGCTTTTGACAATCGGGGTATGGCTTAACAAAGAAATATTTTACGGCAAAAATTCATCGGTGTTTGGATTATTCTTTTGTGCGAATAATTGGATTTAATGTAGTTAAGTGTTTACATACATACATCTAAAAATGACAGCCGAAGATATTTCACAAGGCAAGGTTGACTTTAAAAAGGATCCACTGGATATAGGCCTAGACGCATTTCGTAACACTACGAACTCGGAGTAAGATATCAATTTTATTAAGAATGTTTTTTTTTGTTACTTTAGTGTAACTACATGGAATTACAATAAGAACGTAACCAAGATAAACCCAGTAATTTATCGCGGATACCCACTCTGACCAAAGTACACCCGGAAGAATTGTTACAGATGTGGCACCCAAGGCCGCTCTATCACGAATAAGCTCATTACAACATTAGCTACCGCAACCATCGGCTAGATACCACGGGTGGCTGCCAGGGATATAACTATCGCCGAATCTCTTGACGCTTCAGATTTCTGTCTGGACAGTCTCGTTTTATACCCCGACAATAGTCCGCCACCATAATCGCAACCCATCTGCCATGATATCGAGTTTCCATAATTTTTAAATCTTTATGAAATCTCTCTTCCTGCTCATCATCACTCACGGCTCTAAGATTTTCCGGAAATTCATCTACTTAGATCGCTTAAGTCGCTTGCGGGCTCTCGCTAAATCATTGGTCCACCAAATGGCAATCGAAGTCGTTTTGCTTTCGTCCAGGGCCGCAAATGTTTGACATAGGACCTGCACACTTTATGAGAGACCCACCTGTAGTATTTGACAGACAATAAAGCATTCCGATAAGAGAAGCAAAGACGAATAGACGTGTTTTGATTGTAGCAGATTTAGGAGTACTTGTATGCATACTATACCACCATTTAATGGAGTTTTAAAATAGGCAAGATATGGCTAGTGGACAAAGGGGCTTATTTTTGGCCTATGACTTAGAAAGGTATAACTGCCACATAGGGCAAAATGAGTCCGGAGTGTTGAGTCACTTTCGACGAGGAGTACAATAATAGGGTTATATTCTGGAACAAAGGCTTATAAACGCCTGCTTTTGGCATAAAAATGCCATAAAAATCTAGGCAGTAATAAATTAATTTTTTTTATTGCTTTTAATTTCATTGTATACAGGTAGTAAAATTCCTGCACAAGGATGCAACTTTGTAGTTTCAAGCAAAAGTAGTATTTTTTGGGGGGCTTTTGTCTTCTTCCTTGACTCGATCTTTATACCGCTACATGGTTTCGCGTTGCTCGGCCTGCGGTGTAGGCACATCACTCGTTTTGGCGGTAATATCTCAGCATATTTCTACAGACAGCTCTATCTTGGATCGTGTCATCGCCGAGACCAATGCGTTGTTGTTGCTTTTTCATTTGACACATCCAGGTGTTCTTCGGTCTGCCTCTGGCCTTGGGTCCATCAAGTGGAACTTCCATTGATATCGCTTTCTTTGCGGGGTTCTCAGGCGGACGCCTTTAAACATGGCAATACCAATCCATTTGCCGGTCTTCGAGCTTTTCGGTGATTGGTTGGTCTATGGACAAGCTGCCTCGGATGTAGCTACTCTTGATGTGGTTCCTTTTGGTTACACCCAACTGACATGCGTAACATTTTCATTTCAGTCGCTGTCATTTCTTTCGCGTAACCTTCATACAGCATTCTGATCCATACATGAGTGCGGGACGTACAACCGTTTTGTACAACTTGCCCTTTATCCTCAGTGGCATTTTATTATCGCAGAAAACTCCAGAGTTTTCTCGCCACGTCATCCACCCAACCTTTGTGCGATGTTTGATGTCATCGTCGCATGTAGCTCCGCTGTTCACCATCAAGCCAAGGTACTACTTGAACTTGGTACAAGACTTAAGCTGCTCTCCTTTGACGTACATATCTGGTATCGGTGCATCTTAGTTGAAATAGATTTCGCGCGTCAGCAGCAGCATCGGCACAATTTCATAGCTGACAAATATGCTGAATGCCAAGTCTTCTGCTCAACATTTTTGTCAGCAATGTAAAATGCATTGCGCTTGACGTTTCGCGATGCCGATGCTGCTGCTGATGCGCGTAATCTATTTCAAGCATCTGGGTCTGAGAATGGGCAGCATAAGAACAAAAACGGACTGCATTTTTTAAATTAGCATGGTCGTTTTATTATAGTGCAAAAGTCAACTCAACAGAAAATAGCGGAAAAATTGTTCCCCCCCCCCCCCCCCCCCCGTGTTATATTCTGTCCATAGCCTGAATCCCTTATTACACAGTAGTTATGTGAATGTCAAATAAGCATTGTTATTGTTTTACTTGTAGAGGAGAAACGAAAGATCAGAAATCCGAAGAGAAAAAGGAAGAATTGCCGCCTGTATCATTTTTTAAGCTAGTAAGTGCTAAAAAATGTTTATAAATAAAATCTTTTGCATTCTATGACATACATCACGGAGAATTCAAACAAATTCTAATAAAATTCCTATATAATCTATGTTTTTTCTTCACAGTTTAAATTTGCAACATGGAGGGAATTCGTTTTAATAATCATAGGCCTATGTGGAGCCGGATTAGTTGGCGCCACATCACCTGTCAACACATTGATTTTTGGAGACTTAGCAGACGTATGATATAATTTTCTTATAAGATTATACATACATCAATGCTTTGCTTTTAGTATCATTAGATAAAACTATACGATACTGAAATTAACTAATTTTTAACAGTCTATGATCAACCTTGCGAAGCAACTGGCCAACTCAACCAATCCAAATCCAAATATTGAAGAAGACTTCCTCGATGCTATTGGTCAATTCACAATTTATAATACAATTCTAGGGGCAGTTACGCTTATTGGAACTTATATGAGCATTACATGTTTCAATTATGCTGCACATAGTCAGGTGAGTATTTTTCGTGTGCTAAGTCTATAGTAACACTATACACTATACATTATACACATAATTTTACCATTTAAAAAAAATTTGATGTGACTGGAATTCCCGAGCATTTTTTACGTTTTTCTAGATTTTAAGAATTCGAAGCAAATATTTGCAATCTGCTCTGAATCAGGACATAGCATGGTATGACTTCAACCAAAGTGGCGAACTCGCTAGTCGAATGAACGAGTAAGTATTGAAAAGTATTCCTTTGTCTATTTAACTCTCTCTGAAAGGAAATTTGTGCACTGGCAATGTACTGTTATTTATTTATTCCTTTTTTGGTTTGTTGTTGTTGCACAATGTAAAAACTTGTGCGCCACTTGAATAGAACACCTGATGAAATCGACAGTTTTTTGTTAGCATTGGGTGAGGTTATGAAACACAACGTTCGCGCAACGTTACCTTTAATTTAAAATCAACCGGCCGTTACGGATCAGAAACTTCTCCCTACAAACAGATTCCCTAAGCGCTTAGGGGACCTGTTTGTAGTTTCTGAAGTTTCTGATCCGTAACGGCCGGTTAATTTGAAATTAAAGGTAACGTTGCGCGAACGTTGTGTTTTATAACCTCACCCATTGTACATGTGCGGTCAATTAAACGCACAATTAAGTGAAGTCGTGCTATTTTAATTGGAGAAAACCGAAAATGGGGGGATGCATTAACAGTGGAGGTAAAGGGAAAAATTAAAACATACAAGGAAGTGGGCCTTTCTGCTGCGAAAATATAAGAAAAAAAATCGAAAGAAGTACAAAAGTTATAATGTTTGGGGATGGTTAGCCTAAGCTGACCAGACTCCAGAAGACCCAATGCTGTACACATACTTGCGGAGTTCCCCTTCACGCCGATTTGGAGAAAGAACGAGACCCAGGCTAATTTCGGGCGCGGCCGAAATTTGGATACCCTTCGCTCCCCCCGGGATAACATTTTTTTTCGGGGTACCTACGACTTGCATTTAATACCCCCTCCATTATTTTCCTTTGGTCTTCACAAAAGCTTCGATGCGTCGGCAAAACAATATCTGTGTGGGGTTTGGTTGGAATAAGTGGGTAAATAAAAATATTTACTCAGAAAATCTTATTGGGGGATGCGGGAGCATTCCATTTGTACGACTCCATTTGTTTTGACCTTTTTAGTTGCTTTGATAAAGACACATTAATTTAAGGTTTTGTGAAATTGGTGTAAAAAAATTTTTTTTTAGAAGAACTAAAATGGGGGTTGGGTTTGTATGGCAGCCCCATGACCCCATGGTCCGATTTGATCCAATCTCACATATGTTTTGTGTCATCAATAGAAATACATCGTAGAATGTACTTGCAATAATTTGGTTGATTTTGGTGCACAATTAAAAAAGTTTTTCTTAGAAGAACTTAATTTGGGGAGTTGGGTTTGTGTGAAATTTGGTTGAAATTGGTACACAAATAAAAAAGTTTTTCTTAGAAGAACTCAAATTGGGGGCTAGGTTTGTATGGCAGCCCCATGACCCAGTGATCTAATTTGGGTGAATCAAACATACAAACAGCCTGCAACAATAAGAAGCACGTGTGCAAACTTATTTCTGTTGAAAGTGCGACTGCCACAAGAACAGATCAGCTGGAATTTACTAAGATAATTTAACATTATAGCGATAATTCGTATTGTGAGATAATCTAGTGGTACAATAGGGTTCTTATTGAGCGGCATTAAGGCTGTTGTTGTTGTCCATGCTGTAATAACTTGCTTGACCAATGCTAAATCATGCGACCAGGTATGCAGTTATGTAAAAATTTTCTCGAATAAAATCACAACCATCTCGATCACTCATTCGCCGGACCATCTTTCGGTATTACTTCATAGGGGTGGTCTCAGTGTCTTTATGTCCTGCTTCCTTTCTTATTCTGCAAAACATTATTGTATGCTCACTGAGGCCTATTTTTACCGCATCCAACTGCAGTGCGGGAACGATTCTTAACATTTACGCTCGGTATTGCAGACAAACCTTCAATTTTATGTTCAGGGTCGAACTTTAAAAGTTTAGAGTATTCTGCATACTGATAATTTCAGGCGATGCTATACACTTCTCAGTTCTTCCTAAGATGCTTTGTCGCCTGACGGGATCAAGCTCCCGCGTATCATTCAGGAGTCTCTAGTGTCTAGTCCAACTTCAATTAAGTAGGTATACCAACATTAAGGTGGGGATTATGAAACATGATCTATACATAGTGCCACCTTGTCCGACGTAATATAAGCATCACAGTGTCAAACCTATTCTTTCGGAATTTCAGCTAAACAAGCAAAATTGAAAGAATTTCAAAAATTTGAAGCCATGCCCATTTTTCGATCTCGTCAGCAGACCTAAAAGGACATTTTTACTCGGCAGGAAAGCATAGAAACAATATGGTGATGACTATACCTTAAATTACTTTTTTAGAACTTCTCAATTTAAAAAAATTCTAAAAAAAAAATATCCTGACCACTGATCCGCTCCCCCTCTGAAAAGCTATCTACGCCGCTGGTTCTCCTTGACAAAAAATTCGAATTTGGAGCACAAACGAATGTTTTAATAGGAAAAGCTGTAACAGGGAAGGAATAGTACTCGAAATAAGATTATACACATAAAATGGTAGCTTTCCTGGCACATTTTAAATGTAGCTATGGAGTGGAGTGTGAGGAGAACCTCCAAACCGGTGGAAGGGTTTCTTATCCTGGTTGCGATATTTCTGGAGGATGGTATGCAATTCTTCATGGTTAAGGACATATTGTGGATAAACAAAACTTGATCTAAAAACCCTTGGCAGAGTCCTCTCTTTAGTATGCTTTTACCTATAGAGGTTGATATGGGAATCGGATTGAGAGTATAGTGGTATCCATCGTTTGTGTGATAGGAAAAATAAATTAAAATCGCATCTTTCGACGTCTGCTACTTTTGAACCTTGGAAATGTTCACCAAATATCGACAGTGCAATGTTCTACAAGTCTGTCCAATTCAAAAATTCCACTCAGGAACTTTCAGGTTATGGACAATTTTCGATTAGAAAACTCGAAATTGCGATTTGGGCAGCCGTAACTTCTAAGCGCGGATAGGACCGTGTCATTTGCAGCAAATTTGAGCGCCAAGTAGCTCTAAAAGTTTGGCGGATTTTAGAAAGATCGAGAAGGGTCCCCGAGAAGTCGAGAATGGACGATTGCCATGCATAAAATTACGCTTATTTCGCTAAATATCGATCGTACAGGGCACAGGGGTCAAACTTTACACCTTAAAAGCAGACAAGACTGATCACCAGGCTCACCGAAGAGCTTATTATATACTGTAGTGAGTCGTGTGTGGCATGGCGAATGCTGTACATTTCCCAATGCTCTACGGCAGGTCGAAATGCTGTACTGTAGGTACAGCAAAATGCTGTACGTCTGGTCAGCTTAGGTTAGCCCGAAAAGTTTATGGATCTGGTCAACTTACTTGGAGCTACATTACAACCTATATCTGTATTTAAAACAGAGTCGAGTTAGTTACACCATTTATAACTCAAGAGTGGCTGGACTAATTTCCATGATTTCAATAGAATAGACGAATGTCTATTGAAACACGCGAAAAATTCACAATGAGCAATCGGTTCTTTTTCGCCTACTTCTGCGTTTATCTCTTGAACACATCAACATTAACAATTTCAATTAATATGTTTTTTACCCCAATTAACAGAAGAACTATTGACTTCTTCTTCTTGCTTGCCTTGTTCTTTATACCGCTCCATAGTTTCGCGTTGCTCGACCTGTGGTGTAGGCACATCGCCCGTTTTAGAGGTAATATCTCAGCATAACAGAAGAACTATTGACACAAATGAGAAATTCACAATGAGCAGAATTATGAACAGTTTTCTTTTCTCATACCTCTTCCTGTATTTCTTGAGCGAATTGCCGGTTTTCAGTAAGTTTACTCCATCAGATTGGTCTATACAAGGCTCCAGCCGGAACAGCAGCATATGTATATTAACATTTACATATCCACAATGAGCAACAATTCACAATTATAATTTTTTTTGCATAGTTTGTCCCTATTTTTAAACGACTATCGAAAAGAAATCCATAGCAGAGTAACTATTAAAACATGCAAAAAGTTCACAATATGAGCAAAATTATAAAAATAGTTCCCTTTCTTATATTTCTTAAACGAACCGCTGGATTTTAATAAATTGATTTCACCGGATTGGCCTACACCCAGAATACTATTGAAACATGCGAAAAATTCACAATGATCAAAATAATGAGAACATATGATGATGATAATAGATATTATTGATAATAATACATATTATAGATATTATCCTTTCGTTTAGTGCACGTGTAAAAAATTAAACCGAATGAATAATAGAATAATAGAAATATGACTGTGTCATGGAGCCCTTAAATTTTCAGTAAATAAACATCACCGGCATCAATGGCAGAATAAGTATCGAAACATTCAGTAAATTCACAATGAACAAAATTATAAAGACAGTTCGTTTTCACATACTTTAGCATTTATTCCCTGAACAAATAAGCGGATTTCGGTAAATTTGTCAAGCCGAATCGGTCTTTACTCCAAATAGCAGAATATTAAAATTCACAATGGGAATAATGTTCAAGACAGCAGATTTTCTGATCCTTTGCCGACGATTTTGGAACGGTTCGGTAGATTGTGTTAAAGTTACATCACCGCATTGCTCTCTACACCGAATAGTTAAATAGCTACGTAAATTTGCAAAAATAAATGTTAAATGAGCAAATTTTAAGTGTTGCTTTTTTTGCACATAGTATGTACCTTTGGCTATATGTATGTATCTCCTTAGGTAATAAGGTTATACAACTTACAAGGAGTTGGCCTTAGTCCAATTGTGGACCGTCGCGCCTGTTATTTATTTTAATTTGAGGAGACAGTATTTTACCATATTTTTGAGCAGATTAGCGGATTGGTCTTCTACCTTTGATGGAAAAATAAGTATTGAACGAAAGTTGACGAAGAGAACAGACAGATCATTTTCTCGCATGCGTTTCACTCCGCCCTCTACTGTGAAAGAACTTGATCCTCAATGGCATAATTCACTTGCGCCTACTTTTGTCAATATCTCTTGATCGGATTAACGAGGTTCGGTTAATGGTTTGGTTTTCATCTGGAATAGCTGAAAAGCTACTGAAATTTATTTACAGACACTCTTGAATGGATAAACAAATTAGCGAAATTTCGGCAAAGCTCTTTTTCAAACTTTGGTCTTGTGATTACTGTGATTTCAGTAAATTTGAAGTCCAAACCCTCCAAACAAAAGCAGCTGCTTTACACATTTTTGGCGACATCTCTTGAACGGAATAGCCGATGAATGGCTATGTCCACACATGTGCACTTTCGTCTTCCTTATCGTCTTCAAGCTCCGTATCCACTTTCAACATTGAACTTGTCATTGATTGCGTCAAGTGAACAGGAGAGATCTATCTATCCACATCTGTTCATTATCAGGGCCGTGCGAAGAGGGGGGCGAAGGGGGCACTCGCCCCCGGCCGCCGAGTCCCAAGGGGGCGCTGCCTTGGCCCAAGGGCACCATAACATTTTTTTTAGAGAAAAAATTTGTTGTCCTTTAAACTTTCATATACATACATTTATACATTTTAAAGCCCACACTTAACTGTGAACATTAAAGTTCTTCCGCTGTAAATTTTGAGAAATATTTCTGTCTTGAAAGTTATTTAATATATGTGTCACACAATGCATATGACGGCAAAACAGTTCAGCGTTTAAAACTGTTTGTCAATTTCAGAAATCCTTTTTGCAGAGCGGATTCCTCAATTTACACGCTAATTACTTTACATTTACTAACAATTCAATTCTAAATGTTATTGGCACCAAATTTGCAGCATTTATAAATTCGGATTTCAATTTAAGAGAATCATCTATGTTGCGTATTCTCAGGGCCGAATTTCCCATATGGGCAACCTGGGCAACTGCCCGGGGCGGCATTTCTGAAACTGTCATCCTTCCATTGAATTAATGTTCTGTGAAATATACATATTTCGATATTCCAGGAGGCAGTTTAAATAAACCAGAAAGAAATAAGAGAAACTCTGCAAAACTCGTTCCTTTGGCCAGTGGCGGATTTACGTATGCCTTCAGTAGGAGTTTCGACTTTTGCCGCCCTACCGACCGTGCCCCATATTTTTACTATCCAACGATTAATCGATTGATCATTGACTCCCAAATTGTTTCAATATGGCTGGATAACAAATTAAGTGAACATTCATAAAATTGGAATAAAGTCTTGTACTTAGTTTTATATTGCCAGCTCTTAGGAATCTAATTATTTCCCATCATGTGACAGTCTTAGGGGTTTCTTGTGCATCCAATGCGTAAAATCATAAATTCTTTTGAGCTCTAAGGAGTATCCGCTCCTCCATGAGCATCTAATGTCACCTTCAATGGAGTACCTATACCTATATTTCTGAACAATACTTTGATTAGAAGCTCAATCCAAACACCTTTCTAAGAAGTAAATTAACTGCAATTTTCACTGAAGTTGTGCTACTTCCGAAAACGCTGGAAACCAACGTATGTTAAAAAAATGTACCTACACCTCACATGAATGCGACTGATCTACTTTCAGCTTGAGCTAGTGACGGAGGGCGGCAACTCGAGTACTGCCCAGGGGCACTATAGAGGGTAAATCCGGCCCTGCGTATTCTCATTGCGATTTGCATATCATGGGCGTAATGCCATACACACTCGAATTTAATATTGCAGATCAGTGATTCTCAACTGGCGCGACGCACCCCCAAAGGGGCGTAGGATAAGCTCAAAGGTTGAAAGTATTCCGACCACAAAATGGTGACCAAGGAAACTGATGGGAACAGGCTATTTGTAGGTTTTGAAAGTCAACATAGAGCGCCCACTACATGGAAATCGGAATCGTAAAGAAAAAGTGTTAATACCAGTAGATCCTTTTTTAAGACATCTCGCAAATGATCCAAAACTGAAAAAAAGTCGTAGTTTATCAGTTAGCTACAATCAAGTTTTCAGTCTTGATAAATCTTGAGATAGTTTGATTGCGCTGCGTTCAAACACTTCTGACTCTCCGCGCCGATGTAGTCAAACAGATCTTGTGACAAATACCGAGTTGTGAATTATCGTCATTTGCCACCTGTGTGAAGGCAGCCAAAAGAAAAACGATTTATCCAATTGTCTGAAGAATGAACCAATAAATTCACCATATGTGAGTCATCTGTGCTTGTCATTTTAACGTAGTTCTCATGTGAAAATACAAAAATTTCCACGAAGTTTTTAGGTTTTTTTGTGAAAAAATTTCTCTCCAGGCCTCGAAAAGGAGCATGGAGAGAAAAGATTTGAGAACGACTGTGCAGATGACATCATTTACGTAAATTAAAAGAAAGGGGTTCTCAACGGCTTCCTTGCGGAACTCCTGATTAGCACTTTATAATGGAGCGGGATGTACAGCCATTTAACTTCACCAACTGTCCTATCCGTTAAATAGGATCTCACCCAGCTTAAAAAAAATAGACCGTATAACGAGTAAATACCGAAATCCTATCAGCAACTAATTTAGTGAAAGATACCAAATTGGTTGTAGTTAATTTTTCTGTAAGAAATCCATGTTAGCATGGCGATACCGGCAACTGATACACCCTAACCTTCATTGATCATCATCATATGGTTGTAAAAATTGCGCCTTATTCTTCGCTCTCTTAAGTTTGACTAATTCGTTGGTAACCTAAGGATTTTTAACTTTTATTTTATTCTTTTTTAAAGGAACGTAACTTGCGGATAGCAACTTCTACGGCCAGTTTTAACAGAAATAAATTACTAAGGGCTACACTTTTGCCATAGATCATCAAACTTTTGCCGATTCATATCATTCTCTTGGTTCTCATTTGTTTTTCTTACTTATTACATCCATTTTAAAAATTTACATCTTATGCTTGAATTAGAATGGAAACAGGATCATCTGTCAAAGTGGGAAGCACTATACATTTAAAGTTCTGACAAAATGCTGCTTTTCCTGAACAGCATTTTGTCAGTAATTTAATGCTTGAAACAGATTAGTAGAGGCGTTGAATGCTGCTGAAGAAATTCTTAAATCGAGTGATTTTGGCAGCCCTTCGTCGTTATAACTCATCAGTTCCACAATGGCTGCCGTAGGATCACATATCAACCCAAAAATTCATGGTCACAGTGGGATTCGAACCAACGCTATAGTAATTCAGAAAATAGAATGTCTACCCACTGAAAAAGCCCAGAGTTAGAAGTCCGTTCCGCCACAATTCATACTCTGAAGTGCAATTCATCTCACTTCAGCAAAGCCTTCTAGAGAGTTTGTTTGAAATTCCAAAATCAAAGCTATAAGTATTGAGTTTCCCCAGCCACATATTATTCACCGCCGGCAACAAATATACAGATGTCAAATGAAAACCTGGCGGAGCTTAGAATGACGTATTATATGTGATTTGGGGATTTATCGAAGCAGACCACTACTTTTTGGGCCCATTCTCGTCCCCTTACAGTGATTTCCAGAAGTCATCACTGAGTCCCGTGTGATGTGTAGCATGTCTTTGAAGCTAAGTTCACTCATGGCTTCCACACTTATTGTGAATTTGCCTAGGATCCTTAGCCTCCTACTACCTAGTGCTGATCACTCACACACAATGTGTGCTGCAGTCTTAGCCAGACATAGTCTGCATACATCATCCTCCACGATTTTCATCTTAGTTAGATGCACTTTAAAATTACCATGCCCTGTCACTAAGGCAGTTGTCCAACTTAGGCTACTCTGTGTATAACTGAGTACCTGTTTAGCTTTCCTCCCTAGTGGGCTGGTAATTGCGTTTCGAGCCCGCCTACAAGTGAATAGCCTTCGCCATCGATGTATGGAATGAAGTAAGAGATTGAAAATTAATGTGTTTGTTTTCCACAAAAACAGTCAACACACTTTAGAAAACTTCGCTCTCAAAAATGGTATGCCAAAAATGATGGGGCCGATAAGCATAAATTAGCCGGGTCTCTTCGAGGACGAGTTTCTTCAGTGGTTTCAATTTGGGGGGCTTATTTTCATAATTACATCATTTCGCGAGTTGTTATAGAGAATAAGGTTAGCGCTAGTTAAATCGGGGGAACCTAGCCAAATCCCGATATTAGCATGTCCGGAAACATATTAGGGAGACTGCTATTGCGGCTCTGGCAACGTGTACTGTGTTTCCTCAACTTGCTGAAATCCAAACTGCCTTGTCGGAAATGGCCCACTCCATGCTAGATGAATCAATGAATCCATTCGCGAGGAGACCGGGCTAATTGCTACCAAATGTGGATACACGTTTTCTAAAATGCCTGAAAAAAATTTGTTGGTGGTGCATTTCGGCAAGAAATTTCTCATAGAAGATTTTTTTAACGCTTTTATGTGCTGAGTGTTTATGCACTAATTATTTATAATTTCTTATGGTTTCTCCGGATGTTCAATATTTACTTAGTGGACGTAATCTCCTAATCCCACAATCGGGCCATGCAAAACCTCGCACAAAACATCAAAGTTGTGGACAACACACGCCTGGGATGGACAGAGACGATGGGGATTTACATTTTGTCATTTGTTCGGTTTGGTCAACTGCTAGCCGTGTGGTTGGAGGAATCCAATCTGACCTTGGACCGATCTTTGGAACATTACGCTATCAGCTCTCGAAAGACGAATTTTTCTTTCTTTTTATCGCCACTAGCGACACTTTCTGCATCATCCGTATAACGAACATGTAGCGGAAAATATTAGAAACACAAAAGTTCTCCTTATGAGAATGGATCAAGCCACTTCAAAATCAGGTAGCCCTTATCTTTGGCAATAATTAGGGAAAATGCAAGCAAATCCTTAATTCTGATGAAAAGAAGAGGAATTTTCAATTGGAGGACGATATCAGCACACTATTCTCCAATAAGTTTCTTTTTAAGGAAGAACTTAATTAGTACATAACTTTGCAAGCATTACAGATGTAAAGTTTAGGCAAATATCACTAACCATTTTATGATTCTAAATGCAGTACTTCCTATCAATTGTGGGCTCTTCAAAGCCTAGAATAGACTTTGCATCCTTAAAACACAACTTTCAAAAGAGAACTAAAAATGATATAGATGATAAATAAAAAAACTAACGCGTTTCATAAAGAAGCAATTGTTGTGCTTCTTCACTTAAACAAACCAATATTCCTTATTTTGTTTCACCCCTTTTTATTTCATCTGTAGTTTTCATGGTTGGCTTGACACTAAATCGAAGTTGATAACGAATTTTTCATTTTGGCTTTTCGAGTTTTTTATTCGTGTTTTAGCCAAAAAGCCGCCCCTAAAATTTGGCGCCCCGGGCGACCGCCCGGCTTGCCCCCCCCCTTAGAGCGGGCGCTGAGCACAGCACAATGCATTTTAGCTGGGTGACAGCTTTGCCGCTGCTGTTCAACAGCAACCGCACAAAACATGAAAATTAGTGTAAAACGAAGACTGAAAATTACAAGGGTATACAGATCATTGTTCAATTAATGTGACCTGCAAAGGAGTTTCATTATGAAATTAATAAGTTACTTTCAGTGTAAAAATCAATTTCATTATCGTGTGGGGGTTTAAATAAAAATTTAAATATGTAGTTTGCTAAAAAAAAATGTTGAGTTTAGTTTTGAAGAGATAATGATGATGTGGGGCGTCTTGATCAAAATTTTGCCCCGGGCGCCAAATTGTCTTCGCACGGCTCTGTTCATTATTTATCGTTACATATGTGTCGCGGATTTGGTCAGGGCGGGTAAATAAATTCTTACGTTAATAGTATGAATAGAGGGTGAGTTGTTGACTTATTTAACATTGGCAATCGCGTTCAAGAATGAATGCCTTTCTTCAATAGCGCAGACATCCTAAGTTTCAATTGTCAAAATGTCGAAGACGAACGAAAATTGAAAGTGTCTAGACAGGCACATTGGGATATTCCGTTAATAGCTGAATTACCATTCAAACATGTGGAAAATTCACAATGAGTGTTCAAAGTATCGTGAAATAAAATTGACAAAATATTTGAGACAAAAACCATTTAATTAATGATTTTTTTGAGGTGTTTTATTCAAGTGACGCAAAATTAAAGGTAAGTGTTTTGAGTTCATGAAGGTAGGTACGTAAAAGTTCATATAAAATCAACTGTTACATATATTAAAACCTCTATTGCTGCGATGGATTTACAATTAAAAAAGCTTAAAGGTTCGTGTTCGTAGAGACGACTCATGGTCGCTCATCGATCGCAACTAAACCACTAATTCTGATCACTATATGCGTATATTTTCTATACGGACATGTTCCTTTAGGTCATAGTTGAGACAGGGAAAATAGCCACATTACAAAAATAAACAAATTGGGTAATTGAGTAAACTCTACGAACACAAACCATAAGGGCCCAATGGACTCAGCGATTTATCGGCCAATCAAAGCTCATTTCTGTGGAGAAAGCACATTTTTTAGGTTCCACTACCGAATTCGCTAGAGAAAATGAGCTTTCTCTACAGAAAATGTGCTTTCTCCACAGAAATGAGCTTTGATTGGCCGATAAATCGCTGAGTCTATGGGCCCCTTTAAGTTTAAAATCAAAGTTTAAGTGGTTTAAGTTTCTAAGAGTCGGCATACATTATCCAATTGATTGAACAATCAAAACTCATTTTTTATGTTCCACTACCGAATTCGCTAGAGAAAATGTGCTTTCTCTATTGAAATGAGCTTTGATTGTGCAATCGATTGGATAATGTATGCCGACTGTAACGCTGCAGGTTCGGGGTATATTTAGCTTTAAACAATTTTTTTAGGGTGTGCTATTCAAGTGACGCGGAGTGAATCTCCATAATCTCAGTTTACTCTGGGAACTGTACATACGAGTATACATGCCAGGACAATAGATGCGTTCCTGATTCGTGCCAAATTGAGGGTTTGAAACTTATGGCTTTAAAAAAAGTAAAATTTTGGAGAATGTCTGAGTGCGATTTGAATGCTTCCATCAAAGCATTTAAATTTAATTCGAAGCGAAATATATCTTATTTTCAAACTGCTTCAATACACTGGGAAAATCATTGATTTAACACAAATTTTATCGTTCCATAAATATTTAACGGAATCACTTTTCTTTATAATTTTTCAGAGATCTCATGAAATTAGGCGATGGCCTCGGCGAAAAAGTTGCAATTTTCACCCAATTCATGATATCCTTTCTCGGATCGTTGATAGTTGCGTTTGTTAAAGGGTGGGAACTAGCACTCGTTTGCCTTAGTAGCTTACCGGTCACTTTTATATCAATTGGAATTGTTTCAGTTGTAAGTATAAATTATTGTTTGCCGCTTAATTATGTTCATTCGATTTCTGTTTTTTTTTTAGTTCACTGGAAGATTAGCGAAACAAGAAATGGCAGCTTATGGAAAAGCCGGCGCCATAGCCGAAGAAGTCTTCAGTGCAGTTCGTACAGTAATTGCCTTCGGTGGCCAGCGAAAAGAGGAGGAACGCTATCGAGAAAATCTGACAGAAGCACGAATGCTAAACACACGAAAAGGATTCTTCAGCGGAATTGGATTTGGTCTATTGTGGTTCTTCATGTATTCATCATACGCTCTGGCATTCTGGTATGGTGTCGGTCTAATCTTAGACCAACAAGGCTGGAATCCTGAAGATATTGTGTACACACCTGGTGTGATGCTTACGGTAAATACAGATCCTGAATTAATAGATCGGAGCATTAAATATGTATATGATAAACTCATATAGGTTTTCTTTGCCGTGATGATGGGTTCCATGAATTTGGGTATGGCTTCGCCGTATATTGAAGCATTCGGTATTGCGAAAGGTGCAGGCGCTAAAGTGTTTCAGCTGATCGAACAAGTACCTACAATAGGTCCATTAAGTGCAAGGGGACTGAAACCACAACGAGGTTTGGGAAATATTTCATTTAAAAATGTTTTTTTCCAGTATCCAAGCCGTCCGGACGTAAAGGTAGTTTTATATGGTTTATTTCACTCCACGGTATTAAGAAGGTAAGGTAGCGTCAAGATGTCGAGGAAGCGAAATGCTTAACGTATATTATCCATACCTGGTATACCGTGGGTTTATTACAGCGAAATGCCATAGTACAATTGACGATTATGTATCCATTCTCAGGTACTCGAAGGACTGAGCCTTAGAGTCAAGCGAGGCGAGACTGTTGCACTGGTCGGATCATCCGGTTGTGGCAAGTCGACATGCATACAACTTTTGCAACGTTTCTATGATCCCATTAGTGGTGAAATAATGTTTGATGAAAACAATATTAAAGATTTGGATGTCAATTGGTTACGTGCAAGAATCGGTGTTGTTGGCCAGGAGCCGGCACTATTTGGAACGACAATTTACGAAAACATTCGCTATGGCCGCGAAGATGCAACAAAGGAGGAAATTGAGGCAGCTGCTAAAGCGGCAAATGCTCATATATTTATACGAAAGTTGACAAATGTAAGTAAAAAATAATTTTACATAATTTATACATGTATACTAAACTACCGCATAAATGCACCGAAAAACCATTTCTCAACTCTTAACCCTTTAGCTGCCACATACACATTTGAAGATTAAAAAAAAAAATCGTTTTCTTATACGATTAAAACTTCAATATCTCTAAAACTAAACCAGCTAGAATAGCCAAATATGATGATTTTCGAAGCCAAATTTACCATAATAGCCCTAAATTCTGATAAGTGATTCGGTTTTTACGCAGCTTCAAAGTCAAGTTTTTCATTTTCTCCAACTTCTCCGAAGGGTAGTGTGCTTGGATGATTTTAAAATTGGCGTATAGCCTTGCGATTATATCCTTCATTTGGTCAAGTCCGTCCTGTTTTTGGCAGGACAGACCAGCTTTTTCAACCTTATCCTGCCATCTTTTCAACACGACCAATGCCCTGCTTTTTATCCTTCTTTGTCCTGTTTTGGAAATTTAAGTCTAAATTTCAGAAAATAAGCAATTTGTGAAAACCACACCGAAAATTCGTACAACAACAAAAGAGACAAGTGACTCCACTCGTTCTCGTTTATTTTCTTGCAAAAATTTTCGCAAGACGATACAAAAAAAAAATAAAGTTCCTAAATGTCGCTTATTGCATAACAAAGTGGTACTTAGGTTAAGAACAAAAGAGCTGTGCTTTTACACTAGATAGCCCTGGTGACAAGAACTCCATCTAGGAACATTGATACGAAAGGACGAGCTGGCAATGTCGTATAGATTTCCAAAAGAGCCATCTTGAATAGTTATTACAAGTGTTATTATTATTCGAGTCAGATAAGCGATAAACATCTCTAGGCAGAATACAGGATGGCATACGGGAACTCGACAATTTTTAAAAAGTCGCACAAAATTCGAATTTCATTCTTCACAAATTCGTTTGGTTCCAAACCAATCAGGACAGTTGTGCAAGTTACATGGTGAAACCACCAGGGCTTAAGTGTGCAATTGTGCAAAACAATTTTTTTCTGTGGTTAAACACAATCCAACGTTGCATGTGTTACAAGCCCACCTGCTTCGATGGGGATGCGTTTTTAACCTACAATGAGCGCATTTGCGCTATTTCCCACGTCTGGGCATGTGCGCTGCAGAGTCAAGTCACTTTTCCTGTGGCCCATTTTCTCGAAAATTGAATGTTTTTCTAACACTCTTACGCCTAGCTCGGGTGGCCGACTCTGCGCCCACCAATCCGGATACCACGGCTAGCCCAAAAGATTTCATACCCTTCGCCGCTTCATTCAATTTCTTTAATTTGGGGCTCCAAAACGTTTTCATCCAAATTGGGCGCTAAAGGATTCTCGTAGTTATCGTTCTCATCGGTGTTCGGGTGAAGACATTTGGGACAGCATCAAAATCACTTATGAAAATTTTGAATCTGTCTCACGCAAATTAAAAGTATTAAAAGTAATTGACTTTTGTGAAATTCGTATCTTTTCACAGAAAATACTTCCAGCCGTCTTCGGTACAATTTCAGAAGTTTATGTGCGCTTCCTTCTTTTTTATTATTTCATGAGTTAAATAGCAGTAAGCGTTGAAATTTGCAAAATAGAACTCGCTCAATCGTAAACAATATTAAGGTTACCATGGAAGTTGACTACAGTTTAAAATTGTTCAACCAATCAGCAGTCAGCACACACAAGTTAAACACAGTTTAACGATTTCAGTGAGCGAGGTAGTGGCTGATTGGTTGAACAATCAGCTCGCTCAATCGTAAACAAGCAATATTTCCATGGAAACTTGTAGACGAAACAATATAAATTAATAGGCAAAGCAAAATATAAATATTTTCTGCTTCGGATTTTAATTAGAATGCGAAACTAAACAAATAGTAGTATGAAATACTTTTTTATGTTAATATTATTTTTATAATTATGACCTGTTTATTTTTCATTGCTCCAATTTCATGTTGGTATCTACTAATATTGAAAATTGCCAACTTTTGTTCAGATTTCTTGCTGTATTTTCTTTTCTTTGGACTAAGACGAAATAAAGAGTTTGATTTCACGGCTCGACCAAAATGATTAACTAAGGATATCTCCCGTACATAACAACCCATCAGGAGTTCTTTCAGTGCGTTTTATTAATCTACGCGTACTGTGGAATATCATGTCGTGATGCAGAATGGGTGAGGTTATAAAACACAACGTTCGCGTAACGTATCGCGTTTTCCGAAACGTTTCCTATTGTGTTCTGTAAACGCATAGATCCGGATCAGACTTGGTGTTACCATCGCCATCTCTCGGAAAGTGACAAATGTGACAATTGACACATCACAGCTGATACGTTTTGCTCGAAAATTAAAATTTCCAGTTTTAAACGAGATGCAGATACATTTTATTTTGATTATAAATAGTTTAATAAATAAATGAGGGCGGAAATGCACGGTTCGACGGCAGATTGTAAATTTCTGTCAATCAATCAAGCTATGCATCGCAAGGGGGCGCTTAGGAGATCTGTTTATAGGGAGAAGTTTCTGATCCGTAACGGCCGGTTGATTTGAAACGTTGCGCGAAACATTGTGTTTTATAACCTCACCCATTGATGTATGCAAGGAAGATACCTTAGTTTTTATCTGATTGAGCTGATTTTGGTGGCAAGTACATTGGCGACCTCCCAAGCACAGGCTTGTCAAATATTCGGTCATACGCGCCTGTAGCAAAAATTTCGGTATATTACGCTTTTAGGTCCCCAAGGGAAATTTTTCTTGTTCTTCTTATTGACACTAGCGACACCGTCCGCCATAAAGCTATGTGTCCGCTTTATGGCGGAAAATATTGGAAACATCAAAAATTTCCCTTGGTGACCTGAAAGCGTAATGTACCCTGGATTCCAGTTTTTCTGCCGAACAAGCCCTCACCTCCGTAGTTCCGCAAAATCTAACCCTGATCTGAATATGGCTACATCAAATTTCTGGTAAAGTTAATTATAAGGAACAGAGCTTCTGTTCTAAATAAATAAATATTACCTATTATCGCATATAACAGTATAAAAAATGGCTGCTATTTTTGATATGCTACTTTCAACTGAGCAGATAAACCTTATGAAAGTGGGATGGATTATGTCGGTTGTCGGGTCCTTACTTTCTATTTCTCTATTCAAAACTAACCCAACTTCGGGTAGCCACCTCATCAGCCAATTATGGAGTTCTTAGCTCCCGTAATGCGGTTAGGTAAAAAATAAATCATATCATATTAATATGATCACTCACTATATCGCCGCAAAGTCTCATGTATTGCAAAGTCTTATAAAATGGTCCTACGGCATCCTGTCAAGTTTTGAATTTGTCGACTTTTACAAATATCAATAAAATTTAAGATTAATCAAATCAAAGATATTTGCGAAGGAGACGAATTTGGAAAATTGACTCAGATGTGCCTAGATCGGGCCATTACATGTTGTTCACGTAGCAGTGAATGTTTGCATCGTCAAAAATGTTTCTCATGTGCGCTTCAAATAAAAAAAACATGAAATAATTGACGTCTTCTCGAAAAAAAATGTTTGGCCTGCCATCGCAAGCCAATAGTGTAACCCTGGTTAAAAATAAGTTGGACACCCCTGAGCACATAACTTTCAAAGAGAAAGTGGGAACTATTTAAAATACATCAATGTAAAGAAAATTAAATGATTTTGAAATAATTCCAAAACTTACAACCTTTCTCTCTTTTCCCCATATTGCGGACCCCCTACCGGCCAGAAATTTTTTTCCATAATTAGAGGGCCACCCCCAGCAAAAATTCAGAAATTCATTATCTTTGCAACCCAATGACTTTATTTCTGTTTATTTTTCTTTGGCTAAAACCCATGAGTTAAACGGCCAACGCCGACCGTTTAATTTTTCACGTTAAACTGCAGTTTAAACGACCGTTTAACTGTTTGTCAATTTCCTTAAACGGAGTTTAGCTAAACCGACAACAGTCAGTTAAACCATGAATTTTCATTCGGGCCATTTTATTTTAAAATTAAAGATATTAATAGCTACTATCCGGAAATATTCAGTTGCTAATGGAAACTAACGATTTTAAAAAAAATTAAATTGCTGCTTAGCCAGGAATTTCAATTATCGGGTAGTGTATTTTTCCCCAGTTATTTAAACGGAGTTTAACATTAAACCACAGTTAACTAAACGGTGAGTTAAACCATGATTGTACATACGGCCCTTACTGTACAAAATAGTAAAATAACGATAAAAAGAAGAGGAGGGCACTTTGGGGCATGAAATATAGTTTACGACCGATAAGCATACCTAGCAAGGACATATACAAAATTTTATAAAAATCGGTCCAGCCGTTTCGAAAAGATCATATCCTTAAGCCGGTTCGATTTCATTTAGTACACGTATAAAAATTTAATGACAATAAAAAGAAGAGGAGGGCACTTCGGGGCATGAAATATAGTTTACGACCGATTACCATACCTAGCAAGGATATATACAAAATTTCATAAAAATCGGTCCAGCAGTTTCGAAAAGATCATATCCTTAAGCCGGTTCGATTTCATTTAGTACACGTATAAAAATTTAAAGCGTATGAATCGAGTAGGTTTAATCACTTACTCTCACACAAAATGTAATTTCGATATTTACCACCACTTCCTTTGATATTTTCAAAAAAAAATTTGGTCCATAAACCTTCTCCAATGTAAGACGGATAAAACAAAAAAAGAATCATCCAAATCGGTCCAGTGGTTTAGAAGTTTACTGGCAACAGACACAAATACACGTCCATTTTTATATATATAGATAGATTAGTAATTTTATGGACGCTCCCTCATCTACCCTCACGTTGTTCGCTTCGCTCACAATTTGACACAACTTTGAATTTATGAACGATTTTGACTCTTTAATCAACCTCCTAACTATACCTATAAATATTCGCCTCGCCCAAATTCAACGCCTTCAAATAAACACTACAGTGCTAATAAAACACAGATAGTTCAATTTTCAGTGTGAATTATTTGAATGGAATCAAAATCAGTTTGAGAGTGATTTTATAAACAATAGGTCTGTTTTTTGGTTATCCCGTGCAGGTTTGGGTAACGAAACTCCATATAAAAAAATGACAGCTGACGCACCTGTCATTTTTTTTATATGAAGTTTCGTTACCCAAACCTACACGGGATAACCAAAAAAACACACCTAATTGTTTTCCGTTTTGTTTTCTGGCGAAAAACCAAACAACGAAGACGGTTTGCCAACACGCGAACAGGCAACATACAGATGAAATGCGAAAAATAGGGAAATTCGAGATTAATCCCACAGACTTCCAACGATTGGCCTTGCGATGTATTGATTGTCATTGCAAAAGCCAATGGAACGGGGAACTGAATTCGCTTGAATTGGAATGGAAGATCAGTTGGAATAATTGGAATTCGTGGGATAAGTTCTTCCTCTCCTTTGAATTTTCCCTTGATGATCGTCGCTTGAATCACATTGTTCATCAGTTTCTTGACGGACAACTGCGAACCGTTGCACAATTTCGGATGATTCAGATACCGTAACATGTTTAAGATCGATCCCACCTTCAGCTGTAAATTATGCGGCGGCGGGGCTCCTGGCACATCAGGCGAGTTCAAAAACTCCATCGAATAGTTGGTTGCTTCATCCTCGTCGATCACATGGTCAACGGATTTTTACGAATTTTTGAAAATTCAGCAGCCGATGGGTCGTTCTGCAATGTGACTCTCTTGTTCGTAGTCAATTTCAACTTCTTGACGGGAAGCGTTTGACGAAAATCTCCGGAGTGTAATATCAGAGCCCCACCAAATCGTCTCGAATCACCTCGTAAGTCCTTCATCGTTCGGTCAAATGCCTCCAAAACTCGCTTATGCGCCATCGTACATTCATCCCAAATGATGATTTTGCATTCTCGCAGCAATTTCGCTGTTGCCGTACTCTTGGTGATTGTGCACGTTGGATTCTCAACCAAGAGTAGATTCATCGGCAGCTTTAAAGCGGAATGTGCAGTTCGACCGCCTTCCAACAATGTAGCAATGCATGCAAAAGTCATTGCAATTTGACATCTTGACCGAATTGTTGCAGGACGAATGTCTTGCCTGTCCCATCAGGAGCATGGAGAAATTAAATGCCTCCTGTTCCATCGTCAACATCCTTCATAAGCGAATCGTATACGTTCTTCTGCTCGGCATTCAAAAGAGGCACATTTATTCGAACTCGTTCGACCTGCTCTTCTCGATCATAATCTTGCTCCCGCTGCAAGTCGCGATTAATTGCATCGTCCAACAAACGATTTGGCGCTGGCATTCCCAATTTCGACAGCAGACTACCGCACATGAGCCCGGTCATGTCTTCGATAAGAACTAACGCTGCATTGCGCAACTCGTCTTAATTTCAAGATTGAAATTCGAAGTTGTTATGCGAACTCTATGCTAAATATCTTCAGCCATCTCGTCTTTGTATTTGTTCCACAATGCGGTCTAGATACGCCAATATGAAGAGAAGAAGATGAAGGTTAAAGTGTGAGAAAATGCACTGTCCTCATAATTTTGCGCGTGTTTGATAATTATTCACAGCACAGCAATTATTTATCTCGTTAGCTTCTTCACCCAAAATTGAACGCAAAACTTTTTCTTTTATCACAATGAATTCCACAATTATTCTAAATTATCAAAAGCTTCATAACGAATTTTTCACCTTTGCATGGCTATGTGAAGTTAGCCAGTCATGTTTTTGAAATTAGGTCCTTTTGCTCGGTGAACCGTTTGTTCTACAGCGGCTACGTTTGTTCTTGATTGTTAACCAATTAATATCGTTTGTGCTTCTCTAATTATTTGATTATAGCAACTTTAAAATTGTGAGTGTGAACTTAGCCAGTCATTTTTAAATATGGGTCAGAAAGGTATAGGTTTGGTATCAATCGAAAGCCAGACGTTTGTTCATTTTGTAGGGCGTTTGTTCATCCTGGAAACGGAAGGATACAGGAATTATTAAGGAAAAAGAGATTAGTTGTGACGTCATCTTCACTCAACCAACGCCATCTACTCAGCTCAGCTGTACGATGATGGTGTGGATCTTGCATAAATTGTTCGCGGGACACGGGCTGAGCTGAGTAGATGGCGTTGGTTGAGTGAAGATGACGTCACAACTAATCTCTTTTTCCTTAATAATTCCTGTATCCTTCCGTTACCAGGATGAACAAACGCCCTGCAAAATGAACAAACGTCTGGCTTTCGATTGATACCAAACCTATACCTTTCTGACCCATATTTAAAAATGACTGGCTAACTTCACACTCACAATTTTAAAGTTGCTATAATTAAATAATTAGAGAAGCACAAACGATATTAATTGGCTAACAATCAAGAACAAACGTAGCCGCTGTAGAACAAACGGTTCACCAAGCAAAAGGACCTAATTTCAAAAACATGACTGGCTAACTTCACACAGCCCCTTTGCATCGTCTAAAATCATCAAATCATTCGATAAAATGAAAAAACTTTCTTTCTGAATTTTCTACTGAGAATTTTATATTTCTTCATTCAAAAAGCTATTGTAGAAAAATTGCAGGGCAAAAAAATATTTTCTAGTTTTCCAATTTTCCGACTTTTCCGGAAGAGTTTCCCGAAATTTTCTTTCGTAAAAACCTTCTCCTGGTACATAATTGCAAACAACTGAAAAAAAAATTGAACCAAATCGGTCTAGCAGTCAATTGATGAATTACTTAGATTTTTCCAACTTTTCCGGAGGGTTTTTCCAAAATTTTCTTTCGTAAAAACCTTCTCCTGGCAATTGCAAACAACTGAAAAAAAATTTGAACCAAATGGCTGATTTCAGATTGTAAGACGAAACCGGACGGGTAAACTTGCAAGACAAGAGAGCTTTTGTAGTGGCCAGCAGACAAGCATTGTCCAGTTCACATTGTAAGAACGCGTCTTACGAAAGAAAAAAATCGTGACACGATTGTTTTTCTTTCGTAAGATCTTTCGTATGATCGATAAGACGATTGCACCTACCAATAGTTCAGGCGTTCTGCAAAGACAATTAGCGCGTGTTTTACTTGCATTTTAATCTTGTCGACTCGTCACTTCATTGTACACTAACTTTGGAGCGTGCATGGCAACATTTATACATACTTGCTGTGTGATTATTGTTCGCCGGTCCGTGTTTTAATCGGATAGTGTGAAATGATCATACGATGGTTCTTGTCGTCCAAGTTTACCCGTCCGGTCGTTTTCTTACAATTTGAATTCAGCCAATCGAGCCGTTCTCAATTGATGAATTACTATACATTTTTTTCGCTCCATTTTTATATGTACATATGTATAGATAATGAAAATAAAATAATGGAGCTAGAATAAAGTGATGTAGAAAAGGCATGATCGTAAGACTATGCGACTATGCTAAAAGAATCATACGAGTACAATTACCTTACCTTGGCAAAAGTTGGGAAAAATTTAGAATGAAAAATAGTTTGACATAGCTGTGTGAAGTTAGCGAAGTCAGTTTTCGTTTGGCCGCCCCTCAAAGAAAGTTATTCGTTTGCCCACGTTTGCGCAAGAAAATTTTCGTTTGCCCACACACAAAAAAGTTATGGACAAAAAGATTTTCAATTTCACTCAATATTTGGAGTGCCTGATCTGCATTCCTAAACATGCCTCCACGGTCTGGCTTGGGCACTTCGATTACCCATTGGGTGCCCTCAATAACCCATGAAAAATCGTCGTTTGCCCACCCCTGCGAAAGGCGGTATTCACTAAAACCGTCAGGGATTTCACTAAAATAAATTTTGGATATTTTGACCACTTTGCGTTCGAATTTTAAATATGTTTTTACACATTTAGTTTGCCCATCGCCAGCCTTCATTTTCGCAGGAAAACTTTTCGTTTGTCCATCAGCTCAAAAAAGTTATTGGCAAAAAAATCTTCCTCGTTGAAGTTTCACTCAATTATTTGTATGCCCGATGTGGCCACCCGAAATATGCCAGCGCAATTGAACTTGGCCACTTTGATTGCCCATTTTCCCGGGAAAAATCGTCGTTTGACCACCTTCTGAAAAAAGTAATTCGCCGAAAACTATAACCATTGTGAAATTTCACTCAATGAATATTTTGTTTTTTTAGAATTTTAGATAGATTTTAGAATTTTTTTTCGTAGTTCGTTTGCGCATCGTGAGTTATTGTTTACCCAGGAAAACTTTTTTTGTTGTTAGATCAAATCATAAAAAATTGTACTTTGAATCTTTGAAACCAAACCACTTATCCGATTTTAGTACGGTTAGTCCAGTCAAAATATCCCAATTCAGACCTCCAAATAGAAAAAAAATAAAGTAAGGTTAATTTTTATTGTTTTCGTCTCAGTAGGGTGCCACTAATCTAAAACTCATTTTGCTAAGAAAAATTTTGATCGGAAAGGTCCCAGACAAAAAAGGACACTAATTAATCCTTGATCAGAGGTCGGCATGCGGGGTGTCATATCAAAGGGAATGCCGAATACATTACATATCCGGTGTTAGTTTCCTGTTTCAACGACCGTCAGCGGAATAAACGCGTTTGAATGGAAAATTCTCGTGTTTCCAGTAACTTATCATCTGTAATTTTCCGAAGCCATAACTACGCGAATAATACAAGTTGTCACTACCTTTTTCATTTTTTAGAATCTATAATAGCTGAAGATTCTACCATTAGATAAGAAGAAAAAAATTATAAATAAGAAAAAAATTGTTTGGAAAGCTCTGAAAAAGGACATAAAAGGACACTAAATAATCCTTGATCGAACGTGGGCATGCGGGATGTCATATCGAAGGGGACGTTGAGTACATTCCATATCCGGCGTTTGTTACTTGTTTCAAGGACCCTCAAATGAGTGCGATTTTTTAAGGGTCCCTGAAATAAGTAACAAACGCTTGATATGGAATGTACTCGACGTTCGATCAAGGATTAATTAGTCTCCTTTTATGTTCTTTTTCAAAGCTTTCCAAACAATTTTGTTCTTAGCAAATTTAATGGTATAGAGTCTTAAGCTATTATATTTAGATTCTAAAAAATAAAAAAGGTATTGAGAAGAAGATCCAGATGATAAGACACACAGATTTTCCTTTCAAACGCGACTTATTCCATTGAGGGTCCTTGAAACAGAAAACAAACATCGGATATGTAATGCACTCGACTTCCCCCTTTTTGGGTGGTACCACACTGATTCAAAAACAACAAAAATTGGCCTTACTCTATTTTATTCTATTTGCAATGCTAATATGACTGGACTATTGGGTAAATTTGTTGGCCGTGATAATAATCATCTTATTTCGCTATTCTCGCTATAGAGTAGGACAGTTAGTCCGGAAACCGGTATTTTCAGAATGGGTTACCGGGTTATTTCGGTTTTTTCGCCTCCCGGTTTTAACCCGTACTCTTGTTTGACCATCCGGTTAAAACCGGTTACATTGCCCACCTAGGTAACATGCAAAAAAAAACAGGAAAATAAGTGATTTGTAGGCATGTTGCAGGTTGCAGTACCAGGTTGCAGGGAAGTTTTTTTATTTTCAAAAATCTTCAAATACCTGCGGTTGCTGAAGTGTTCAGAGCTGATGGTATGTTCGTACATTTGTTTTTGTGGAAATCACATGAGAAATAATTGTCCGATGAGTTTATGCGATAGTTTCCGGACACCCTGTATATTTGATTTTTCGTACAGGGTTATCATACTTTGGTCGGTGAACGAGGTGCTCAATTGTCTGGTGGACAAAAACAGCGGATTGCTATTGCCCGAGCGCTGGTACGTAATCCTGATATTCTACTTTTGGACGAAGCTACATCCGCTTTAGATACTGCAAGTGAAGCTAAGGTGCAAGCTGCTCTGGAAAAGGTATGAGTTTCACTTGCCTCTTTTATTTTCTAAAGTCAGACGCTTATATTCTATCTTTACAGGCTAGTGAAGGTCGGACCACAATCATTGTTGCTCACCGCCTTTCTACAATCCGTAATGCTGACAAAATTTTTGTTATAAATGGTGGGGCTGTGGTGGAAGTGGGAAATCATGACGAGTTGATGAATATGAAAGGGCAATATCATAAATTAGTAACTACTCAAATTGGCGAGGAAGATAAGCAAGGTACGATACTTTTTGTTTCGTTAAAACATTTATCCCAAGCGAAAAGCTTAAAATAATGAAGAAATCAGGCTAATTGAGTTTCACATGGTTAGTCGAGTGGTGAGGCCCAATAAATTTACACGTGTTCGAAGGAGAATCGATATATTCTGAAGCCGATGTCTCCAAGAAAATAGAGGAAATGTAAATTTCTCTCAAATTATTATTAAAGCTTAATTTCAGATACATATGTACTAAAAAGTATAGCATATAGCAATCTTGCCAGTAAAGAGTGACTGATTTTTTTTTAAAGCAGAAAAACCAAGATGAATTCATTTTGATGAAGAATGCTCAGGAGAATGCTTTTGATATTCGTATATTTGTCTTTGAAAGCAGCAAAATATTGGAAAATCATAGAGAGAATCAAAGAAAACTCGAATATTGAATATCATCTGTAACCTTTAATACTCTATAAAATTTAGGAAAGTATTTGATTGAAACAGATTTTATAGTTAATTTAATTTTTCAGCTCACACTCCATTGAAACGAACTCTTTCCAATGGCCCTGAATATGACGAAGATGATATGGAAATTGCTATGGAAGCACAAAATAAAACCGTAAGATATCTATCGTTTTTGCAAATGTAATGTACTTAATTTTTGACGATTTATTTCTTCTAGGACATTGAACTGGAAAATGAAAAAGCCAATCAGATACCAATGCTGGAAATCATTAAATGGAATAAAACCGAAAAAATACCAATTATGATTGGAATATTTGCATCTCTTGTTTTTGGAATAGGCATGCCACTTTATGCTGTACTCTTTGGCGATATTATGGGAGTAAGTTTAAAATTAATAATAGGCGTTTTTATTTATATACCCTTCACTTTTTTTCGGGCTAAAAGTTTTTCGGGCAACCCTATGATTTGTGTTTGAATTCCATCCGTTCCGACATAAGTCTTGTAGCCTGCTTTTGGGGGTAGGGACAACGATATTTGAAATACCAAGATCAGACACTATCCTTATAAGTGACTCCGTAGACCATCTTTATGAATGTGTTAAATTTCTTCTATCCGTGCACACTCAAGTTATGAGAAATTGCGAAGCAGAGACACCCCTATAACCGTTCACAATGACCATGTAAATCTGAAAGAGAAGAACGAGTGAAACGTTTCGCGTGCTCATTTTACTCTCAATTTTGCGATTGGCATCAGAGATGAATTTCCTTAATTTAGGCTTTTTTAACAGTTTTTACTATACTGATTCCAAGTGCGGCTATAGTTGTGACGGACCGGAAATTTAGATATTCCTTTATAGAAGAATAACGGTATGAAATAAAAGGAATTTTTTTGTGGAACTATTTGTCTTTTTAATATGCCCTAAGTATATAATATGTGGAATAAATGTGCTCTCTTTCAATTTCCAAGGATGACAGGCAGTGTATAGACGGCGGTGTTTTCATCCGGTTCATCAAAGAGGTCAGGGAAATTGCTAATAACCTTGAAAAGTTTTTTCGTTTCTTCTTGTGATAGGTTTTCCGTTTGTACTCCTGTGTTGTTGACAGCTGTTTTATTGGGATTCGTAGTGAGTCAAAGATGGTAAAATTTTCTCCCGCTATGTGAATTACCTCTCGTAAATTTTTAAGGCTATTATTCTCAAGTTTGTCATGCATAGGGTGACCACCTGCCTGCCTTCGATTTACGGGTCACTAGCGTATAAAATAAGGGTTTTCAATTTTTTTACGGGGCAAAAATAAAAAAAAATTATGCCGATATGTCGTTTAGTTTTAGTAGAAATATTTCCTATTTGAAAATACAGTCTCCAATTACTCTTCATTTTGCCATATAAAGTTATAAAAATATTTACATGTAATTTGAAAATTGCATTTTATCTGAGGCTCAGCCTTAACAGTGTGAATATTTAGTCGGTTCTGGCTATCTGTCCATGCGTTACCGCAAAGCGAGAATATTCTCTCGACCGGTGAATTAATTGCAAGGACGAATATTTAGGAAACCTTGTTCAGTTCGTCACCTGCTTGGGGCTGAAATCGATTAACTTTCTAGTAGCAAAACTACCCAAACCCCTTATTGATTTCGTCGCCTGTACATCGAGTACTTTCTACGTCAAAAACAGCCAAAAACCCACTTGTTCAGCTGGAATAAGTTTTTGGAAGTTTTCGACCTACTCGAAATCCTATGCGAGCTTGTTCTATTTGAGGTGACGAAATCAATAAGGGTTTTTTGGTACTTAGCCACTAGAAAAGATGATCGATTTCGTCATCTGCGTCTGGACAAACTGAACAGGGGTTCCTAAATAAGTTAAAGGATAGAAAAGACCAGTTTCAAAAATCGAATCATATTTTGCTGCTATTATTGATAGCTTTAAATAATTTTGTCCGTGTGTCAGGGTTTATCACTTCATCTGCATCTCTTCATTTCCGGAACATATTTATTAATTAAGGGCGAAGTTATAAAAAAATCCTGATAAAGTTCGTCCAAGTTGACTGTAGTTATGTTTAGACATCCGAATATTGCGTCCAGTTGCTTAAATTTCAGTTCGTGCTGCAAATTGAAGGGTTGCAGACAGTACAGGTAAATGTGTTCGGCAAAATCCAATCCTGACTCCAAATACTGCAACGCATTAATGTGCCATGTTAACAGTGTTAGCTTGATTACGTCACTTTCGCGTTCCAGAAATTTCGAAGTATTTGGTTGACCGTAATACAATAAAATATTGTCTCTAACCATTTGATGGAGTTTTTTTCTTAAAATATCCATTGCTGCCCCGTATTTGATTTTTTGGATTACGGGGTTTTCGACTTCCGGTGTTCGAAAAACGGGGTAACCCGTAAAATGCGGGGCATCTGGCCACCCTAGTCATGCAATAATCTTAAACAAGGAAAAATAAAAAAATTTAAATTTGGCGTGGATGGGCCGATCAGATTAATCCAGAGATGGTGAGTTACCTCCACATTTCCACCAACTGAGTTGGCAAAGAAAGGCTTCTCGTTAGGATAGTAGGATTTTACACAGCTCGGTTGTATGTAAATTTTGCTTGATCCGGTGTCAATTAAGATCTTCATTAAACTTCCACTCTTCCTTCTATATTCGAAATACGGGAGTGAACAGTGCGTTAATGTAAAAAATGAACATCCTGAACGTCCAGCGAAGCACTCAGGACATTCCTACGTTTCCGCTTTCCGTTCCGTGTAGTACTCATGATCGAGTTCGGAAGAGTGAACATAATCGATTAAAGATTGATCATTCATCCTAATTTTTCATCCGTTCCTGGTACTGCGATGCGGCACAGTCCGAATTTGATCCTTGCGTGAAATGCATAGACTGCAGCTTAGCGGAATGGCAAATTGGCTGATTATTATCTCGTTTTTGAGTATATTGTTGCCTAGGCTGGGGCCGATTTTGATAATTAATATTCACTGAATGAATCGATCTATCTCTATTTCCATAGGCTCGGGTCTATTGAGAGTTTTTTTTTTGTGGTACCTGGCCCTGTGCTGCTTGTAGTCTGGGGGTTTGACGAAAACAAGGGGTCTGATTGAATTGGTTGGGGTATTAATTGGGCATATTGTGGTTTGGATTATACACTGAGCTGTAAGGAAACCGGGCCACACGGTAAGCGCGAACTCTAATCAAAACAGGCCTTGTGTTTGTTGCGTGAGTCGTTACTTCAGATAAAAATCATAGTCATTTGAATTGCCATTAAATGCACTTTCTGTAGATATAACTTTCATAGTTGTAAGTTTCATACTTTTTGAGAAAATTGAATTTGAGTTCGAAAGTGGCGAGTGGCCCGATTTTTGTGAAGCCGAGTGTAGGCTGGCCTTGGGAAAAATGCGGGTTGGGACACCATAGTTGATGGAAAAATTTGCCTAGGAGCAGGTATAGGTGCTGGTGGGCAGAAATTTTGGGGGAGCTGGGATCGGTGTTTGTGGAATGTTCCTTTGGCTTGATGGAACCGGCGGAGCAACATTACTCTGGATTCGCCAAACTGTGTTGTTACTGCTTTGGGCGTAATTTATCCTGTAGTTTATATTTGTTTCAGGCACAATCGTAAAGCGTGCATTGTCAAGAGATGCGGTAGATCTCCGTTTAGTCCACGGATTAATGTGAGTCTAAAGCTTTATCTCTAAACGTTTGTACCATAATATTTGTTGCCTCTTGGCCCATATGTGTAAAGCCGGCCCCACACCGACACAAAAGACCGGTTCCAAGAATGATACCTTGGAGTCGCCCAACCACACTGCTGCACGATTTGTCGTATCAATCTTTTGTGCGGTGTTTGCCACACTCCGATCGGTATGGGGCCGGCTTAAGACCATCACTTTTATTTCAATATTATTTTTTTTATATGTATATGGGGTCATGGTGTACTGGACAGCTTTTGTATAAAATGCGATACTCACCTGATCTATACTGCCATGCCATCTGTAAATAGAAAAAGACATCCAATGAGCCTGCAGTTACATGCATTGAAAATAATAAGTTACTCGAAACATTCAACAAATAATAATTCAGATATCTATGTTGGCCAGGCCAACAAACAGGAAGAATAGGAGAGCGAAGGAGAACCACTTGTCGGCATTGTCGTCTCTGCATCGGTCATCTATTTCTCGCTGTATCGGTTGCTTCTCCTTGGTTCAATCCCACTTCACTAACATCCTCATTCCTCTATATCCAGAAGTCCTTTCTACCTAAGGCACACAACTTCTGGCGAAAACATTCTCCTTCGGTATTCTATGGTAGAATGCGGAGGGGGGGACCATAACCTCCTAGCTACTACAGAGGAGAATCAACTCCGGAACGGGGCACCGCGCCTCTACTCACTTTTCAGAGAGGGGACAAACCACAACCTCTCCAACACTTAACCTGTAGAGGGGAGACACCACAACCTCTCTGAAATGTAAGCTCTGTGCAAAGAGGGGGAACACCGCAACCTCTCGAGTTTACCACAGCATTAAAGTATTTGTAGCGTCGTCGTCAGCAAAACAGCGGAAGTCCATTTACTGCTTGATCAGCTGCTCGTGCTAAAAAGTCCATCGATCAGGTGCTCGTGTGGAAACGTGGCACATGTTGGGGTAAACTATCTTACTTTACGATAGAAAGTATCGTCAAATATCTTATTTTACAATACATATACGAGTATAATAGGGTGTTCGGTGTTAACTTCTACATTATCCTATTCGGCTGGATGCCATCACCACAAAGTAATGTGACACAAAAAAAGTAAATATTGTAAAAAAAAATGTTTATTTGGGGAATAATATCTGGACACCGGAAAAATTTTCTGTAGATGATTCATACTAGGGAGCATTAATACAAATACTGAAATAGCATCGTATTCTCTATTTTAAGGTTTTGTCCTTCAAAGATCCTGCACTTGTGCGATCCGAAACGAACATCTACTGTATCTATTTTGTTATTGGCGGCATCGTTATTGGATTAGGACAGTTTTGCTTGATATATTCATTTGCTATCGCAGGCGAGAAACTCACCGAAAGGATACGCTACATGGCCTTTAGTGCTATGCTACAACAGGAAGTTGGATGGTTCGACGATAAGTCAAACGGCACGGGAACCCTGTGTGCTCGACTGTCAACGGAATCTGCTGCCGTTCAGGGCGTATGTAAAATGTTTAGTATCCTGTAAAACTAATCAATAAATGCGCTTTTGATCTTAGGCAACCGGACAACGAATTGGAACAATTTTCCAATCATTGTCTACGATTTTATTAGGGATAGGACTGTCCATGTACTACGTATGGAAGTTAGGACTCTTGACTTTGGCTTTCATGCCGTTCATGGTGGTTGCAACATACTTCCAAGGAAAAGTGATGATGTCCGAAAATATGGGTGTTAGAAAGTCCTTAGAGGAATCGACGAAGGTGAGTAATTCAATACAAATTCATTTATATTTAATTACTTGTTATCTCTCTCTCTCTCAGCTTGCCGTTGAAGTTGTTTCCAGTGTACGAACAGTTGTATCCCTTGGTCGTGAAAAAATGTTTCATGAACAATATATGAATCTTCTAATTCCTGGCGTTCGTAAAGCAAAAAAGGGTACACATTATCGCGGCGTAGTTTACGGCTTAGCGTGGTCGATTATGTACTTTGCATACTCAGCCTGCATGTATTACGGTGGCCATTTGATAATCAACGAAGGAGTTTCTTATGCCGATGTTTTGAAGTATAACAACATGTTTAACACACACTAAAGGCAGTTCTTCTAAATTGCCATTTCATTTTCGCAGGGTAGCAGAAGCTTTGATTATGGGCACAATGTCCATTGGTAATGCCATCGCCTTTGCTCCAAATTTCCAAAAAGGACTGGCAGCCGCTGCAAAATTTAACGCTCTATTCAATCGTGTGCCTCAAGTTGTCGATGGTGCGGATACGGATCCATGCAAGAAAGTCAACCTCGATGGCAATGTATCATATAGGGATGTATCGTTCAGCTATCCAACTCGTGCCGGTGCCCCAGTTTTACGAGCTTTGTCCCTAGCGATCCCCAAGGGTCAAACAATTGCTTTAGTCGGTCCTTCGGGATGTGGAAAATCGACATGTATTCAACTATTGGAACGGTTCTACGATACCAACGGAGGCTCTGTAAATGTCGACGAACGAGATATTCGATCCATCACAATGGCAAATCTTCGATCACATTTGGGAATTGTATCACAGGAGCCTTCCTTGTTTGACCGTACAATTGCCGAGAATATTGCATATGGTGATAATTCGAGACAAGTGTCACAGGACGAAATCATTCAAGCGGCTAAGAAGGCGAATATTCATAATTTTATTTCTTCCCTTCCGTTGGTAGGTTGCATATTTTAAATGATTATTTTTTTAATTCTATATTGACTATGGTCCAATTGTAGGGTTATGAAACAAGGCTCGGTGAAAAGGGTACACATTTGTCTGGCGGTCAGAAGCAACGTGTCGCCATTGCCCGTGCATTAGTCCGAAACCCAAAAATACTTTTGCTTGATGAAGCAACATCGGCACTAGACACAGAGAGCGAAAAGGTATTTAATTTAGACTTATAAATGTTAAAAAGGGACCAACACTTATTTGTATTAATTTAAAATTTATTTAGATCGTTCAAGATGCATTGGATGCGGCCCGAGATGGTCGTACCTGTATTTCGATTGCACATCGTCTTTCAACAATTGTTGACTCGGATGTGATTTTTGTAATTGATGGAGGAGTGGTAATTGAAAAAGGTTCCCATAAAGAGTTGTTGGCAAACAAAGGAATGTATTATAAATTATATCAATTGCAAACGGGACAGAGATAATTTTGTAAATTTCATTTTGTGTAAATAGTCTTTGTTTAAGCGGAAATTTAATTAAAATAAAAAGATTTATCTATTTCAGATAGTTTTATTGGTTCCTCTTCGCGAGGAGAGTTCTTACGAGACTAACTGAACAAATTGCAACTACGTTGCCATGAAAAAGATACAAAACCGATAAATGTTCAATGCAGCAAATTTTATTATTATGCAAAATGATGTGCATTGAACTTCTCAAATGACAATTAATCGTCTGAGAAAGTGCAACGCGAACCATGCAATTGGCTACGATCGGAAATGGCTCGAATGATCGCAAATTGGAGTGCAATATTGCAATATTAAACTCACTTCCATTGGTAACCTTAGCCAAATTTTGTGCATTAAACATTTATTGGAAATGTTCTCAAACAGTCTTGAATTACCTAATAATAATTTTTTTTAAAGAATTCAATTAAACTAAATAAGAGATCTTTAAATTCGTTTTAGTGGACGCCCTTTGATAAATTGTACTGAGATAAACCGCTGACGGTTAACTCTTTATGACTTGTAAATGTACAGCAAATAACACCTTCGTCAAGCTCCACGCCAAATAGCGTTGAAAGAAATTAGCTTCCACCAAACCAGCGCGGTACACACACACACACCACACGAATTGGTAAATACAGCGTGGTCTACCGCGGCGAAAATTATTTCATACATTATGACGCGTACCGCTACCGCACTGCGCTGGTTCGGTGCAAGCTATTTACAAATTCAATCACTTTTGAATATGCATATCCTTGAGACAAGATGCGAGTATTTTGGCGGGATTGTATTTATGTTGTTGTTGTAGCGGCGCATTATTGATATATGGTTGGCATCCACTCCTCAAGTTCAAGACCACCTCAATTGGATTTTCCCAAAGTGCAATGGGCGTTAGATGCGTTGGTGTGGCAGTGCTATTGAAAAGATGGTCCACGTTGTGCGGGCTGGCTCCATACGCTGGACAAATGTCTGCCATGGCGTTATTGATGCAGGACCAAGATGAATTGAGTCTGGAGCACCATCCAGAGCGAAGCTCAGCCAAGGTGGTACGTGTGGCTCTAGGTAGCTGTTGTTCATCAGTAGACATATCAAGTAGTCGAGCGCGAAGGACACGGTTTTTGGGATAGATCATTCGTGGCTTTGATTACCTCGCAGGTGTGCAATCGAAATTAGAACCGCCTTGTAGGTGTTGGTGTTATCGAGGGGAATTCTTTTAAATCGTTGAACTTCCCTTTCATTGTGCCTTAACGAACGTTTTATATGACGTGGTGGTGGGGTTTTGTCCATAAGATCGTGATTCGGGTGTTGACTACGATAACAACCAACAAGATATTGTTCAGCGAGAAACTCGTTATGCGTTTTCAGATTTAGCAACGTTGTCTCTTGGTGGAGGTGATCTTGTGATGTCGTAGGTACATATCCACTAATTGTACGCATAGCTGCAATCTGGTACGTTTAATTCCGTTTGCATTGGGTGTCACAGAAATATGGGTGCTGCGTGGTTTACCACTGAACGATCGATGGCTTTATAAGTGGTAAGTAACGTCTCCTTATCTGTTCCCCATTTGCTACAAGCAAGAGATTTTAGGATCTTGTTTCTACTCTTCATTTTGTAACATGATGTCGGCGTGGCTGTTGAAGACGGACATGGGGTGGCGGACAGTGGGGACTTCGGTATTGTTTACTTTAACTAGGGGGCTTCGCCCCCTGCTTGCTACGCTCGTCAACCCCTACCCCCCCCCCCCCCCCCTCCCCCCCCGCCCCTACCCTCCCCCCGGCCCCGGCCCCTGCCACAGCCATGAGCTGACGTGCTCGCGCTGCGCGCTCGCAGCACTGACTGACTGCTTTTCGTTCTTGCATGCTATACTTATCGACATTCGGGATTCATCGTAGCCAATCAGAACATTCATCAGATTTTGCCATTTCCGAAGTTAGCATTTTTATATATAGAAGGATATCTAGCCGGAGGTTGCATGTGGTAAAGAGGGTGGCCGAGGATTTGGGCGCTGATAGCGTCAGGTGCTTGCTATTGAAGAAGGTGTTGAGCTCTTCCAAGTAACCATTGATAAGGTCGCACATGTCGGAAATATCGTTGCCGGTCATGTCAGGATGGTACAGTCGTCAGCGTAGGATATTATTTTGTTGTTGTAGTAGCGGCACAAATGAGGAAACATCCCCACTAGTGCCGCCAGATTAGCCGATGAACGTGATCAGATCAGAAGCGCTCACCCTGATGATCCCAGAATTCAGGAGCTTAACTTGACCGACAAGTTAAAGACTAGGCGAAATGGAATCAGCACCTCGATGAATGTAACCTCAATGAAGGTGTCAGCAAATTATGGTCTACCGTCCGCGCCCTTTCCAATCCTCGGAAAGAAAAGGGCAACAACGCCATTGAATTTGGCAACACAAAAACCTGCGATCCTCTTCAGTGTGCGAGCCTGTTCAATAAACAATTTATTGAACATCCCAAGTCTGACGGCCTCAAGCGCAAAATTATTAGACAGATTCGCAGCCGGAATGTTGACACCATACCATCTTTTACAGCGGACCAGGTTAAAAACGTCATCGAGAATGCTAAAAACTCCAAGGCCCTCGGACCAGATGGCATTTCGATGACCATGTTGAAACATCTCGACCTTCCAGCCATTGAGTATCTCACGGCCGCCTTTAACTTGTCGATGTCCACGCTTGCCATGCCTGAAATCTGGAAAACAGGTCGAATTGTTCCCTGTCTCAAGCCAGGGAAGAGCGCAAATCTCGGGGAATCCTACCGCCCCATTACGATACTTTCTCCTGTCGCAAAGACGCTGGAGGCCCTTATTCACCCCACTCTTGTTGCACATGCGAAGCTAGAACCTCACCAGCATGGCTTCAGGAAGATGCATAGTACCACCACTGCCCTCGATGCGATCACTACACGCATTCGTGATGGGCTAAATCAACGCAGTCGTTGTCACAGAACTATTCTGGTGGCAATAGACCTATCAAGTGCATTCGATAAGGTCAATCATTCAATGCTCCTAGCAAACCTGTTGAATATGCATCTTCCTGCACAAGATATCCGTTGGATTGCCAATTTTTTAGCTGGTCGGCACTCCTTCACCGAGTTTCGAGGCAAACGTTCTAAGCTTAGGAAAATCAAATTAGGTGTTCCACAGGGAGGGGTACTCTCCCCCACTCTGTTCAACATCTACATGTCCGGCCTTCCCACACCACCTGAAGGAATCGAGGTGATTTCCTATGCTGACGATTGCACCGTACTCGCCACAGGGAATGATAAGGATGAAATGCGCCTCCGAATTAATAGCTATCTAGGACGATTACAGGCATGTTTCCAAAGCCGAAACCTCACCAGCTCTGCGTCCAAATCCTATGCGACTTTTCTAACCACTTGGTGGGAGGACATCAGATGGGAGATGGATATACGTATTGGCAACAATTCTTTTCCTACTGTTAAAAACCCCAAAATTCTCGGGCTTCACCTAGAGAACATGATGACGTCTGCGAATCATGCAGCTTCAGTCTGTGAAAAAATGCGCAGTAGAAACAACATCCTAAAAGCTCTAGCTGGTAGCACCTGGGGCAAAGATAAAGAAACCATGCTAGCTACATATAAAGCGGTGGGTCGGGCGGCCGCTGATTATGCAGCCCCAGTTTGGACACATAGTCTATGTGACACAAACTGGTCCAAAGTTCAGGTCTGCCAAAATGCCGCTCTACGCATCGCGACAGGTTGCCTTCTGATGTCTGCCCAGGATCACTTACATCAGGAGACAAAATTGATGCCAGTACGTGACCACAATCTCATACTCTCTCAGTATCTTGTTGGTTGCTACCGTGAGGATCATCCCAATAATCATCTCATGGACCGAATTCCTCCACCACGACATGTCAGGCGTGGTTTACGAGACCTTGAGAGAGAGGTTCAGGGATACAAACGGGACCCTTACCATGAAGTTACATACCGAGCCGCCATTGCAGCGATCCACACTGAAGAAGTGAATCGGTCTATCGCGAGTTTAGGTGCGAATAGAGTCCTCTCAGAGCGCCCACCACCAATTTCGCATGAGGAGATTAGGCTCCCGAGAGCCACTAGAGTAACACTAGCTCAACTTCGGTCGGGCTTTTGTTCACGCCTTAATTCGTACCTTTCTCGCATAAACCCGGACACCCAAAACATCTGTCCAAACTGCAATGGTACTCCTCATGATGTTGGTCACTTTTTTCAATGCCCCGCTGCGCCCACTGATCTTACCCCTATATCGCTGTGGGAAAACCCTATCGCAGCAGCTATGTTTTTGTCCTTAGACCTCACGGACACAAACATTGACGAACCATAAATCGTACCCACATAGATGCACAGAGGTTTCACACCTTTCTGCACCGCTACAAGAAGAAGACCTTAAGTGTTACCTTCCGGTTTCCGCTATTACTGTCTTACAACGACAATCTGCACTTAATTCACATTCGTCCTGGTGTCACATAAACAGCCTTCGGTTTAACTTGTCTAAAAGCTTCTATATGAGATTTTCTCTAAAGCCTTCTCCTTTGTTTTTCCCCTACATTTGCTCCACCATTTGCTAGGTTGGAAGTCCACTTTAACTCGCCTTTACTCAGGATGATGAGGGTACATGATGAACTCCTGTTTGGTCCTCTTACACTCAATTTTAATTCCTTTCGTAGAATCGTACCCCAACGACGATAATGTTACGATAATGTAATTTTTTCCTAATTTTACATTCGTTTGAAATGATGTGCCTTCTTTTACTTTTTACAGTTACATTATACAAATATTGGAATTTTCTGTTTTTATGTTATATTAATAAATAAATAGTGTGGTTGCGGCCTAAGATTCAAGTAGGACATCATGAGCGCTTCTTTTACACGCTACACAGACGATTGCGCCTGACTCCAAATTACAAATTCCAATTTTCAGATCATCAGTAGTTCTCATCTTTTTAAATTGATGATTCCTTTCGCAGAATAGATGCGATGCCTTGCAGACGCAACTATTTCGATATTTGATCACTTCGTCAAGATTTAGTAGTCTTCCTCGTTTGTGTTCCTTGGTCCCGCTTTAAAGTCTTCAGCAATTATCACAGGCTTTTCGTACTCGCGTCGTGCAGCACCCCGCTCAGAAATTATTTGAAATAGACGTCGTTCCATTTTATAGTGTGATAATACGAGCATTTGAGCAGCTGCTACGCTCACATGCTCGTATATGCCGTTGGCCTTTGTTCTTACAACTCCTCTTAGTTCGCCTGAAATCCCTTGCTAGAAAGGATGGCATTATTACTTGATCGATAATCTCATCTGTGATTAAATTGATCCACCAACTCCTATATTGGTCACATATAACTGCGTTGTCGATATCCTTCTTATTTACATTTTTCAAGATCCTGTGCTGCTTGGCAATGATTTATTCAAGTGCAAGAGCCTGATATTATGCATTAGTGCTTCCCGAAACAGTGGACACTTGACTAAACTCTTCTGATGGTTCCAGCTCTACTTATCTGCTTCCTGATGGATATCACTATCACAGAAAACCGCTTTGAGGCCTTCTTTCCCGCATTTCAAACAAATTCTTCATCTATCATAGTGCAGTCTGCTGCTGCAAATGCTAAACATCACTTTAGGAAAAAAAAAAAGTTTTAAGCAACCTTTTTTCCAACCCACCTTCAGTTTACCTTTCCAGGACCATTCATCTATGAGTTCCACCGTACGTCCTCCACAGTGACTTCACGCCCACTACTGAGGTTCACCTCTAGTCAATTTGTGAAAGCCGCGCAGATGTCCTCCTCTGTGATCACTTCGTCAAGATTTAGGACTTCTAGCCGCGTCTACTGACTGCACGATAGTACGAAGGACTGTTACAGCACTAAGAATCTGCACAGAGTAGATAATTAATTACGTCTGGGCTTATTTTCAGGACATTTATGAGATTGATAATTCAACAACCTATTGATATCAACACCTCTACAAGAACAGCAGTCAAAAGATGTTACAACTACAAGGAGCTACAAAACTCTCTCGATTCAAGAAAGGCAGAAACTCTTGTATCGCTACTACAAAATTTAAGGAATCTGCCTGCGAACAACAAAGAGATGGTTCAAACCAGCTGCAAGGAAGTTGTGGACGGCGTTATGCATGCTGCATCTAGGCTTTGACAACTTACCCGAAGGGCGGTTTATCCTTCACTGCTCACACAAATTTCTATACTTAATTGAAAATAGCCAAAATGAAAAGCAAACTTTTTTTTAAATTTTTATATTTTCTCGTCTTAAAAAAATCGAACAAACTAGACAGGCGGCTGGCTGATTTTACACCATCTTCCTAAGAAGTTTGTTGATTTGATCTTCCCGATTACCGAAATCACCACCATCAACGTAGTGATTGTTCTTCTTGCGCCATCCACCGGTTGGTGTGTTCAATTTGAATGGCCACAAAAAGTTGGAGGCGTACTTGAAGTTGGGCCCGACGGTGTAGATTTCATGAACCAAATCTTCAACACATTGAATGTTGTTCCTCTTCATTTTGCGTTCAATCACAAAATTGTCGGTGATTGGAATGCGTTGTTTGTTGTGCTTGACAAAGCCACGCTTGTAGATCAGTTCGCGAACCGATTTCAAGTTGGGATAGCCCCACGTGATGTAGGGTTCGCAAATACGCAACATGTTGATGGAGGCTTTGTTCAACTTGATGAAAACACCATTGTTGATTTGACGCAAGCGGAACAGTTGGAGAACTTTACGCACTTTAGGGGCAACCTTGTTGATACTGTAAAGAGAAAAAAGAGAAAAAATGGTTATTTTATATGTAGACATATTAAAAAACGAAACGGTAGAAAAAAATAGAAGAATCAATCGTCATACCATTTAGGAGACAATGGCCAAGCGCGTATGATTTACCAGTGTTTTTTTTTTGTTTGCTGTGTCCTTGAGCGTAAACAAAGTTATCTAGCATAACATGTACGAAGATTAGGAGCGTTTGGTTTTCTCCGGTCACATTTAATGTTTCTAGAGACGACTCATGCGATAGTCCCTCAGCGATCGTAGTTCAACAACCGATTCTGAGCCCTAATTGTACATTCCTACCAACGACTATCATTAAAACAGGGGTTTCTAGCCCACAAATGACTGCGGACCACTTACCCTGAAAATTAAAGACTACGGACTACGGGATTACAACTTTTTAATTATTTGAATAAGAAAGACTTGTAATGTTTGGTCGTCAAAGGTCCTCCCTACTCTTTTTTTGTAAGCTTCTGTGAAGAAGGCTGTAACGCATTACTGAAGTGGATTAAATTGTAATACTACACATACAGTTTTATCAACCGGCTAGTATGACCCCCGAAATTATTGGCATTATTGGGGCATTCGGTAGCTCAGTGGCAGATATGTCTATCTCTGAGTTGCCGGTGCGTGGGTTCGAATCCCACTGTGACCCATGGATGTTTGTGTTGTCCATAAAATGCTCCTACGGCAGCCGGTTCTTCGATTTAAATCGTCCCGGAGCTACCCGTTGCTAAAACGGCCAAGAGCTGCCAAGACCCCCTTCGATTCAAGAGAAAAAAAAAAATCTCTTGAATCGCTACAACAACAACAACAACCCCCGAAATTATAGCCATTTAAGGCAAATCACATTGTCTGATGGTTTCGTCCGTTGGCATGCCGACTCATCAGGAGCTACATTTGAGACATGCCAATTAGTAGCTCGACAACGTATTTGTCCGATCAAAAAGAGCGGAATTTTCACCCTTGCTTAGTTTATTCGGCAAATCTTTAAATATCATTGTCAAAATAAACTCTGTGATTAGAAGGCGATTCTGAAGCTTCCAATAAACTAAGAACAGTATGAACCCGATGGGATTCGATTCGCAGCATTGAAGCCAGTGGAACTATTGTGCTATCAGCTCCCAGTCCAACTGATATATCATAGCCGGTCGACGCTCCAACATATAGTTTTATTTGGTACAAATAACCATTGGAGTGAGACAAAATGCTTTGAACCCAAAACGAATGGGTTTCCCCTTAATAAACATTTTGCAGGAGTGGCTACCAAAATATGGTATCATTTCCTCGTCTATTGACAAATTTTGGGAAAATACGCGGAACTGCATGAAACGTTCATTACATAAATCAACCAAGGGCCGAATTTTCGCGAATTTATCATTGTGTGGAAGATTGTTATTATCCGTTAAATCCAGTAATCTTCATTTCAGCTCTGTGTATTGGAAAGTCATTTGAAACACTTCGTACCAGTATTTACATTCAATGATTTTATGATATCCAGTGAAGTACAAAAAATCCAATGAATGGGCGGATTTCGTAGGGCTCCACAGAAAAACAAATATTGTTCTGTGAAGCCTACAAACTTGTTTGCTCCAAAATCAAATCCAGTACTTTCTGGTCAAAAAAACAAACGGAAAATATCGATTAGTGATTTTCCACCTATTAACAATGCAAAACAAAAATGACTTGTAGGCAACACTTAATCAAAAAGAACTTACTAAGTTGTTCAACGACATTGCGAACGGAGTCCGTCGTTTCTATATCTACAAGTTCATTTGCATTTGAACCGAATCTTTTCGTCAATTTGGAACGCCAAATTCTTCTATAGTCTTCCGTTTTTTTTGCCCTGGCTTCTCTACATTTTCCGTTTCGTCGTCTGATTCATACTCTAGCTCCAACTTGCCGGCAATATCGACTGTGAGATGAGCATTTTCGTCGATGTTATCTATCTGCTCCACATCGCTTACTTCACCAGCATCTCTTGGAATATACAAGACATTGATATCAGACGACATCATAACGGTACGAGCTTCTTCGTCATCATTCTGGTCTGCCTCAAGCATTGCCAAAAACTCTTCAAGTGTTAAAACCTTTATATTATAGCCCGCTCGACTTCGAAGCACTAGTGGTCCGCGGATCATCGGTTAAGAACCGATGATCGATAGGGACCCGAAACTTAGAACTCTGGAGACGGCAGAACTCTCTAAGAACACGGCGAATAGATTGTAATCAAGTAATTTAAATAAATTATAGATCTGTCAAATAAGACCATACACAAGCCGATTTGGGGTATAATATAATCCAATTAAATCTATGAATTCGGAGTGTATGTCCGGCCTAACGGGATTCCTGATAATAACGGTAAAAGACCCTTTGAGATAGATGGAGCTTGGTGTCGATTCAGATGTTGTTGTTCCGGTGCAGAAAGGCGTGCATGTCTGTCGATGTGCTCTTAGTTTCTTCGTCCTTCTCGACTATTGTCTCAAGCGACAGGAATGTGGCAGCTGCAATAGGGCTGTCCCATAACGCCATCAAAGTGCGATTAGTGGGTTCAGGGGGCATTGAAACATATGGTCCACATCATGAGGTGCACCACCGCAATTCGGACAAATGTTCTAGATGCCCGGGTCTATACGATATACAGGTAGGAATCAAGCCGCCAACACCAGCCTGACCTAAGCTGAACCAGTGTCGTATTTGAGGCTCTCGGGAGCCTAGTCTCATTCCCCCGAAAGGCACCGGCCAGTGCCATTAGGACGTTGTTCCTACTGTGCATTTTGTCTATTACGTCCTCGACATGACGATTCGCCTTCATCATGGTGTCCAAGTAGACCCCAAGGTTTTTAGGGTTAATAATAGTAGGAACAACGTGTTCATCACGCTCACGCTTCTCCGTAATTTCCTGTGTCCAGGTGGTAAGAAGTGTTGCAGTATATTTAGACGAAACGGCTAAATTAAATCCATCTGACCTCTTTTGCAGGAATATGCATATTGTGCATGCATATTGAGATCAGATTCAGAGCTGTTGTGGTACTATGCGTCTTCTTAAGCCATTCTGGTGGGAAGCTAGCTCAGCATGTGATACAAGGTTAGAATGAATGAGTGTTTCAAGCGTCTTTGCAACGGCTGATAAAATTGTGGTTGGACGGTAGGATTCGGCGGGTTTTGCGCTTTTGCCGGGTTTAAGAAGGCGGATGACACGCCCCTTTTTCCAGAATTCAGGGATGACCAGCGTGGAAATCGACATCTAGATCTAGATGTTTCAGCATAACCATTGAAATGTCATCTGGTCCAATCGCCTTGAAATGTTTAGCGTTTTTGATTGGTGCTGAAACTTGGTCCGCTGTATAGGTGGGAATTATAGTGTCAGCACCTCGATTACAAATCCATCTTTTATTTTTGCAATTGAGCATGTTTGTCTTGGGGTGTTTAAATTGCTTATTGGAGTAGCACGCGAAAATTTTCGAGGCACGATTTCAGTATCTGCGGCGCCAAATTTTGATGATGCCATTTCATTAATTTTGGCCTGAAACGACAGAATCTGCAATCCTTTTTCGCAAAATCGTAACGGTTTCCCAGATATTCAATGTCAAAGTTTGACATTTATATGGGTGTTCAGTTTTTAATGGGAAATTGGGGGCATTTTTACCACATATTGATGTGAAATCAATAGCATTGCACCGAAAATAACATTTTAAATTTCTTTTGCCTTCCTGTCTAGCAAATTTTACAATTCTTGGTCGCAAATATATTTCGACTTTTCATATTATTAACATCTTTGCCAAATTGGTAAAACTTACTCATGAGCGACTGATTAAACTTGAAACGTCAATTTGATGGCATCGAACACTTTCCCCAATGTGTAAAGCGGAAATATCCCCCTTTTCGTATCAAATCACTTAACTGGCTTCATAGAAAAATCAAACTTTGACATTGAATATCTGAAGAGCCGTTACTATTCCGCTAAAAAGGATTGCAGGTCGTTTCAGGTCAATATTAATGAAATGGTATCTTCAAAATTTGGTGCCGCAGATACTGAAATCTCCCCATTTTCGAATTTGATGTGTTTTTTTTTTTACCATGGCTACACTGTCCTTGTCTTTGATTGGATGAGGCAGGGCGCGAACCGTAGCCTGACACATTTTGAAAGATCGCAGCAACCGATCTGATTCGAGTCTTTCGAGACATTCCGAGTTGGATGAGACACATATGACTCATGGAGAGAACATGAATCACATGTGCCTCATACGCATTAAATGTTAAAAGCACCTTAATAATTACAAGCTGAGTAAATTTTATATATGTATTTGTTTGCCCTTAAATAATCATTTCTTCATTATACTCTCAATTATCAAATGATTCAGCCGAGTTGTAGGCCGATTTTGGTGACCATAATCTGGTCTTAAACTGCGAAATGTATATTGTGAAATAGCAAACCTTTAACTAAGCAAATACTAGTTTAGTTCAGGTTTATATTTGACAGTTGTCAGATGGCAGGGCTGTACCTTTTCAAACTCGAAATGCATAATCCTGGATTGTGAGATAGAGCCCAACTAAATTTGATACTTTTTCAGCGCGACAAAACGGATGTTAAGTGATACTGATATATCACACAATGGTGCACTCGGTCGGATTTACTCAGTGCCATAATTAAAAGATATCATCAACTCCTTCGCTTCAAGTATCCCTTGAAGGTAGTCCCATTTTTCTAAGTATTGATTTCAAAGAAACAAAGTTAGGGATACAGTAGTTTTCCGATTCAATATACACTGCTGGTCAAAATAATAGGTGTGAACTAAAAAATTTGAAAAAAGTAGTAAAAACAGCAACAATATTCTTTACTATGAAAAATATCAATTTGGAAATCTAGTAGCACGATGTTTTGAATGAAACTGAGGAATCTTCACGCGGAAACCGTGTGTTGTCATAGGTAACGGCTCCTTTATTTGTTCAATCTTCAATTTGAGTTGGACAAAAAAATAGGTGTGCATTGTTTTCTTTATACAGAAGAATTTAAGAATTATTCGGTTGTAGAAGGTGAGATATTGAGAAAAATAAATCAAATGAAGGCATTATAAACATACTCTAATGCAATTTAAAAACTAAAATTAACATTAGATGGGTCGAGGACGTCACTGCAGTCTAGAGGAGAGAAGGCTTGTTCGTCAGCTCCGAGGTGAAGGAAGAAGCTACAAATTTATTGCCACATCTTTGGGACGGTCCGAAAATTTCGTAACCAATGTCCTGAAACCAGAAATAACTCTTGGAACTCGTGGGGCACCTAAAAAATCTTCACCAGTGACCGACCATCGAATCGTTACATTATCCAAATGCGACCCATTCAAATCGTAAAGGACAGTTGCGACCGAGATTGGGAATGTCATTTCATCACAAACGGTTCGACGCCGATTGGCAAGCTCAAATTTGCCCGGTAGGACTGCTCGCAAAGTTCCTCTGCTTAGATCCGTGAATTTGAAGAAGAGGAAAAATTTCGCGTCGGCTCATAAAACATGGTGCGGTCCACAAGGCGAAAAGAATTGGCGGAATATCCTTTTCAGCGATGAAACGAAAATCATTATATTTGGTAACGAGGCAGGAAGAAACGTTCGTCGTCCTAAGGAAAAAGAATTTCACATACGGTTCACAAAAAAGACTGTGAAACATGACGGAGGCAACATAATGGTATGGGGATGCCTTTCGTGGCAAGTTGTCGGTCCCATATACCGAATCGATGGGATTATGGACAGATTTGCCTACAAGAATCTCCTGAAGACTATTATGCTGCCTTACGCTGAGGATAATATGCCCCTTTTGTGGACATTTCAGCAGGATAACGATCCGAAACACTCATCAAGATTGGTCAAAGCTTGGTTCGAGGAGCAAAGTGTTAACGTTTTGGAGTGGCCAAGTCAGTCCCCCGATCTGAATCCAATAGAAAACCTTTGGGGTGAGCTTAAAAGGCAAGTGTCAAGAACGGATTGCCAAAATAAAAAGCAATTATGGGAAAATATCCAAAAGGTTTGGTACAATATTCCCCTAGAAACTTGCCGGAAGTTGATATCGTCCATGCCCAGAAGAATTGATAAGGTCATGGAGAATAATGGCGGATATTCTGGGTATTAACTGTGGTCTACCAAAACTAACATTAACTGTCATCCATCATAAGGGACGAAATTAAATTTTATTACTTAATTCTGTAATCACACCTAGGCACGATTTCAGTATCTGCGACGCCAAATTTTGATGATGCCATTTCATTAATATTGACCTGAAACGACTGAATCTGCAATCCTTTTTTGCGAAATCGTAACGGTTCTCCATTCATTCAATGTCAAAGTTTGACATTTATATGGAGTAGTTAAGTTTTTAGTGGTAAATTGGGGGTATTATTACTTCATATTGATGTGAATCAATAGCATTGCACCGAACATAACATTTTAAATTTCATTTGCCCCCCTGTCCAAATTTTAAAATTCTTGCTCGCAAATATATTTCGATTTTCATATTATTAACATGTTTGCCAAATTGGCAAAACTTACTATTCTAGTGGGACTGATTAATATTAAAACGTCAATTTGATGGCATCGAACACTTTCCCCAATGTGTAAAGCGGAAATATCCCCCTTTTCTTATTTTCTTATAAAATTACTTAACTGGCTTCATAGAAAATTCAAAATTTGACATTGAATATCTGGAGAACCGTTACGATTTCGCGAAAAAGAATTGCAGATTCGGTCGTTTCAGGTCAATATTAATGAAATGGCATCATCAAAATTTGGAGCCGCAGATACTGAAATCTCCTCCACACCTATTATTATGACCAGTCAAAAATTGGTGTTATTCCTTATTTATTTGAAAATTTTTAAGTTTCCACTCAGTTTTCAAACTCATTTTTGTTTGGTGCATCAATGAAGTAAGCTGAAGTTTTAAACTAATTGAATTTTTGTGGAATAATAAAGTAATATGTGATAACCAACCATGCTTGGAAAATTAAATGCGTACATCTATTATTTTGGCCAGCAGTGTATGTACTACTAATAATATTATGAACAATAAACATTTTTTTGAACATCAAAACTATTTTTATTTTGTACCCATTTTTGAATATTTAAACAATTTAAACATTCAAGGCTTGGAATTCAGTTGGGGGTCCCTAAACAGGTTTCTCATGTGTGAAGGGGTCCGCGGTCAAAATAAGTTTGAGAATGACTGATCTAGAAGAACGTTTATAGAGAAATACAGCCTTTTGTCTTTTATTGGCTAATTTATATGTCGGATTGAAGGAGACACGTCTCGTTTGGAGCGAAAAATCTGCTCTCCCATAACGACAACACATTGGCCCATCATACAGACTTACCTCGGTCTAATTGTTAAAATTTAATTACGAGGTGGTATCGCATAATCGTACTCTAATAAACCAGTCCCGTGTCGCTTTTTTGTCTCCCAAACAAGAAGTTCTAAATCCAGGAAAGCGTTTCTTGTTTTGCAGTGATTTTGTGATCCTATACATAATTTCAAATTTTCGTTGTTGGGACCGCGAGTATCGGGGGTTCACTGTAGTACCGGATTTAATAGCAATAGCTTGTCCAATTTTCTTCTGACCTAAGCAGTAAAAGTGACACCATACTCCGCAGCAGGTGCAATTCACACACCTGACATTCCCGAAGATACGACGGTTGCATACACAGGAAATATAGATTTCGAGACCTAAACCAAAAGATGTCACTTTGACATACGCCAAAATAGTTCGAATTGAAAGAGCATTGAAATATTTTAAAGTGTTGTTAAGTGCATAGTGGTTAAAAATACACAAAATCGTACATCGCGAGTTTGCCTAGATTCATCTCGATACAAAAGAATTGTGAGTTATCTTGAACACTGTTTTAATTTTCGTTTAACTCTGTTGATTGTGTCGGTAACGGTACTCTCCTTTGTTCTGAATTACATTAAATATGCCGCGAACATCAAAAACTGATGCGGATACTGCTGATTGCCCGAAATGCAAAAAAGCAGTAACGAGTGACCATAAAGCAGTATGCTGTGAAGGCTTTTGCGGAAAATGGTTTCACATTGAATGTGTAAAAATGAGTAATGAGGAGTATAGAGCAACGCAAATTGTACCGCGTGGTTACATATGGCTTTGCGATAGTGATCGTATGAAATGGAATAAATATATTAAAAGTAAAAATTTAATTTCTCATGTATGTGATATAACGTCAAACATCGATAATAAGATAGATTCATTAATAAGTAAAAATATGAAAACTATTAATGAGAACATTACTTCCGTCATCAAAAAAATTGACGAGGACAAACATCTTAGTTCCTCGAAAAACAAAGTTGCTATGAAGTCGTATGCTGATGCAACAAAAGACAAACCCCAAATTGATAAGACCAAAACCTTTAATGGAGGGGTTATAGTGAAGCCTAAAAAAGAGCAGAGTAATGAATTGACATTGATATCTGTTAAAGAAAATTTTAATCCAAAAGAAAACAAAATACCTATAACATACACGCGTAAATTGAGAGAAGGGAGTATGTTGTTCAAATCGGATAATGAAGAAAACTGTAGGAAACTGTTAGGAAATTTAAAAGCTAAAATAGGTAGTGAGTATAGTGTGGAATACACAAATGGTCGTCTTCCAAAATTGGCAATATATGGTCTTAGTAAACAATTTACTTGTGAGGAGCTTAAAAATGAAATCATTTCTCTTAATTATGGCGTCAAACCAGATATAGAGATTAAGTTTCTTCGATACAAAAAATACAAAAAACAGGATAACAAATTCACTGCAATATTTGAAACTTCTGGTGAATTATTTTCAAGATTGGTTAATAAGTATGTCAATATAGATTTTGCAAGCCATTATTGTGCTGAAGTAATTGATATACGAAGATGTTTCAAGTGTCAAAAATATGGACACATAGAAAAATTTTGCAAAAATTCCTCTGTTGTATGTCCGAAGTGTTCGGAACATCATAGAAATTCAGAATGTCAATCTATAGATAATAAATGTATTAATTGTATAAATAAAGGCAGATATAATTGTAAACATCGTGCTGATAGCAAAGATTGTCCGGAATATGAAATTGCATTAAAAATGACTGTTTCCAAAATTAATTATTATTCAACACAATGAATTTGCCCTCATTAAAAATCTTTTATGCAAATATTAGGAGTATTCGAAATAAACTTTCTGAGGTTGAAATAATGGCGTGCGCCTTAGAAAAAGCTGATGTGATAATTATTAATGAAACATGGCTGTATGAAAATGAAATAAATTTCTTTAACTTGAATGGCTATACGGCCTTCTTTAACTGTAGAGCTACAACTGGGGGTGTTACAGCCATATATGTGAAAGATAATATACGGTGTAAAGTCATTTTCAAAGCAGTAGATTATAATATCATAATCATTGAACTCTCCACTTATGATGTACCAATCAAAGTCGGAACCTACTATAGAGCTCCGTCTGAAAATGCACACAATTTTATTGAATACTTAGATAATATTTACCATTAATATACAAATTTAATGATGCTTTCTGATGCGAATATAGATATTTTAGAATCAAATAGTAGTATTGGTAATGAATATCTAGAAATGCTAACTATGAACAATATGGCACTTGTTAACGATAATGAGCCTACTAGGGTCACGGAAACTTCTTCAACCCTGATTGATCATATAGTAACATCAATTGATAAAAACTCACATAATATTAATTTTAAATTAAAGGATATAGCAAATTTAGATCACAAAGCTACAGTATTAAGACTTAGCAAAATTAACTTGAATAAAAAAGCAATTGAAAAATATAAAAGTCCTAAACAAAGATCTCTTTAAAGAAAAAGTAATAAATAAGCTTAAGGATTTGAATGTTAGCATTTCTAGTTTTGAAGATCTTATAGAAATTATTAGTAACTCTAAAAATGAATCTATGAATCTGAAGAAAGTTCGTACAAGACACCAATCATGGATCACATTCGAAATAATTCAAATAGTAAGAAAGAAGAATACTGCATATAAGAGACTTAAACTCGATCCAAATAATGAAGATAAAAGAACTTTATATAAAATTTTGAAAAATAAAGCAACAAGGCTTATCAATGAAACTAAACAAAATTCAATAAAAACACAGTATGAGAATGCATCAGGAAACAACAGAAAGATTTGGCAATTAATAAAGAGGGGATTATCAGCAAATTCAGAAAATAGGAATGAGGTAGAAACTAATCTTACAGCTATTGAAATCAATACATATTTTGCAGCAATTGAAGAAAGACTACAATTAAATAATAATTTAGCAAGCGCGAGATGCCCTAATAATACAAACGATAGAACAATATTCTTAGAACCCACTAATTGCAGTGAAATTTTAGGTATCATTAATAACCTACGAAACGTATCTGCAGGTTATGATCAAATAAAAAGTGCAGATATACAATTAATTGGCACTGAAATTACACCGTTTCTATGCAACTATATAAATAACAACCTAAACGAAGGAACATTTCCAAACATTTTGAAGCTTTCTAAAATTAAACCAGTTTTTAAGCAAGGAAATCCCAACAATCCATCAAATTACAGACCAATTGCATTGACCAGCGTGTTTAGTAAAATTTTCGAAAAAATTATTAATAAAAGAATTTTAAATTTTATAAATAAAACAATCAGTTTTGATCCGAATCAATATGGATTTCAAGCAGAAAGTAACACCACTGCTGCTCTCATTGATGCAATGCATTTTATAAATGTGAAATTAGATAAATCCAAATATGTAACAGCAATTTTTGTAGACTTGAGTAAAGCATTCGATACAGTGAAACACACTGTGCTATCGGAAATTCTTAACGAACTAGGAATCAGAGGTGTAGCAAATGATTTAATCAAAAATTATCTGAAAGACAGAAGAATTATAACAGAATTAAATAATGAAACTAGTTCAGAAAAGATCCTAAACTCAGGAGTACCGCAAGGATCCATATTAGGCCCTACCCTATATCTATTATATGTAAATAACTTGAAGAATGCAGCACTTAAAGCCAAATATGTAACTTTTGCGGATGATACACTTTTACTCTACTCTCATTATGGAAAAGATGATGCGGAACACATGATAAACCATGATATGATTGAATATCAAAAATGGCTACTAGGAAATAAATTAATAATCAATGTGGATAAAACTAAATTCATGCTTTTCAAGCAAATCAATAAAGACGATATTAATATCACTATAAAATTCGCTGATAAATATATTGATAGAGTCAAAAAGTATACATATTGACGAAAAACTTAGTTGGAATGAACACGTGAGCCAAATGAAAAAAAAGTTATGTGCATTTGTTGCAATGCTGAGGCGTAAAAAGCACCTCAACATTCAGTTAAAAAACATGATCTACAATGCTTACTTGATGCCAGTTGTAACATATGGAATAATGATATGGAGCCAGACTACTGTTGGAAATATTGATTCGATTGGTATAATGCTAAATAAAGCCTTGAAAGCGATACACAACTGGAATTCAAGAACACCTACTGAAGAAGTGTATAACATTTCAGGAAAACTCCCAATAGGGGAAGTTATAAAGCTAGAGAAAATAAAAACAATTTGGAAAATTATAAACAAGAAGAGCAAAACTTCAATTACATTAACTCTAAATAGGCAGGTCCATAACTACAATCCTAGATATGCTGAAAACTACAGAACACCGGCAGCAAACACAATGAGAGTAATAAAAGATCCAATAAGAACTTCGATAATGCTATATAATCGTTTACCCCAAAATATTCGTGATATAACATCTTACGAATTACTTAAACGAAAATTAAGACAATATTTACTCACACACAATATTTAATTATTTATTATTTAAAAACAACCACTTAATGCATTTACCAACATAATTTAATTACCGCGATTCGCGATAGTTAATAAAACTTTAGATAATAATTTGAAAAATAATAATTATTTTGCATCCCTTATACCAGTATTTATACTGTCTGGGAATGCAAAACAAGATTTTAATTTTAATTTAATTTTTTACCATTTATGTTTAATAGTTGTTGTATTCGTCAGAATTTAGGTGTCTACACTAACCTTCATTTCTTTACTAACATATGTGTTTCCCTTCCTCAAATCCCAGGGATATGATGAAAATGCTATGATATTACTATATAACCTGATATGTAATGAAGGATAGCGCCTAACTCTGATCCCTAATCCTTGTTTAAAAAAAAATAAACCTGGTATAGATGCCGGCGCGGAATAAGAGATATCTTGTCCGCGTCCAGGTTCGAGGAGGTACGCCCAAAATTGGTTAGTTTTCTATGGAAAAGTCACTCTAAAAGCTGCGTTTTGAAAAAGTGTCTGCCTAATAGGGGTTGTCGCTCAAGAGGAGTGTCCATTAGGAGAGTTCACTGTGGTATTCAGAGTCTCTCACTGACCACCTTCTCCACGCGGGTCTCTTCGAAAACTACTCTAAACAAAGGCGAAAAACAATGATGGCATTCAGCGAGCACATATTGGAAAAACCAACTGGAAAGTGTTCTCTCCCCGCGTCCCACTCACCCGCTAATCGTGAACGTTATAATAACGTGCGACTAGAGTACGTATTTTGAAAGGAAAGTTGCAGTTTTAGGTTTTTGAATTTTTGATTGCCTCAATGTCTGCGGATGTATCAGCTGATCAAAGAGAACTGACATTTCGTGTAGCAAGACCATTCAGTGAACACAAACTTAGCAGTTTTCCAATTTCTTGTGGTGGGGATATGTAGCATATCCCAATATGGGTTCGCTGAATGCACTCAATTTCATTAGTCTCATGCCTGATATAGAACAAAAGCAGCACAATGCATTATAAAACAACAGCAATGACAAATACAGAGCTGAATCAACCAAACATATGAATTACGACTTTTGAAAAAAATCTGTTTTATGAGGCGTATAAGACTCATGAAGAAAAGCATGAATCACACGTTTCTCACGTGCTTTAAATGCTGAATTGATCACAAGCCGTGTAATTTTTAAATTTTTTATTATATGTTTAATTATCTATTTCGACTCAGCTAAAGCATTTAAAACGCTCTAAAAAATTGTTTTGCTTCTATGGGATACAGCGCGATTCAGTTTGGAAGGCCCCAATTCATCTTCTTCTTCTTCCTTGCCTCGTTCTTTATACCGCTCCATGGTTTCGCGTTGCTCGACCTGCAACGCCCGTTTTGGCGATAATATCTCAGCATATTTCTACAGGCAGCTCTATCTTGGATCGTGTCATCGCCGAGACCAAGGCCCCAATTCATGCCACAGTAAAATTTCGGTCTAATGAAGATCGATAAGGAGACAGTCTGGCCAGAAGCAGCGGTGCTTCGTTCCTACTCATCGGTGTTCTCGCAACCGACATAACAAGACATGGTTCCCAACATTCTTTCTACAACTTAGAAGTAAGACGATGCAAGGAGAGCCATAATTGCTGCTTGTCTGTCAGTAAATACCGCAATTTTCGCATTGTGAAGATTGCTGTCAAGATCTATTTACCTGTTGCATAGCTGAATCGCGGCATGAAAAACGCTTGAACAAGTACCCGTTGTAGTTACGAGATCCTGGTACTGAGTCCAGTGAACCAGCTATTGGGTTCGCTGAAATCACCCAATAAGATCATGAGTCAAACAATTAGATTCTGATAATGAGGAGCATCTAATTGGAATTCGTTGCATGTCATATAATAGATAAGTCGCAAATGAGGCAAGGTACATACTCAAATACTCAAACACCATGATCTTAAAAATGTGCACTTGTTGACAGTGGCAAAGACTTCACCCCAACATAACCTCAAAGCATACAGGATCAACACAAGGGAAGTGAACACAGGCATTTCAGATGACGTATCCAATTAGACTGTCTTACGAGTCCTTTCAAAATCACGCGAGACACACACGCAAACTTCTTAAAACCCCTATGCTAGAAAAACCATACAAAAAAGGACACTCACCCACGAATACGCATAACAAATGCCAACTTGGGCTCACCGGGCACATAGTAGAGTCCACGTTTCTTGGCGACACGACGCAAAGTTACCAGGCGACGATCAGCCTTGGCATATTCATGGGCATATTTCTCGGCACGCAAGAAATTTTCACGTTTTCGCAAAGTAATCGTGGTCCGCTTCTTGAGCTTCCTCTTGATGAGAGCGGCGTGTACACTGACCCGCTTCTTTTGCACCTTCAATCTCGACTCGGGCACAGCGGGCAGCTTTTTTGCTGCTGGTTTCTTCTTGTCGACGGCAACCATTCTAAAATTACAACATGCACATCAATTAAAATCACTTAAAACTCGGTGAAATTCAATAAAATTCGTAAGCAAAATATTAACCTTAACCCGTCACTTTGCACGTTTTGTTGGAAAAGAAATTCGACGGGGAGGAAGTTGTCAGAGGTTGGCGGCGCTGGCATCTAGTACGTTGCTGTTTTGAAGGGCGCTAGTACGGCGAATCTAGTACAATTCACGTGAAATAAAATTGATAATTTGACAAAATTCTTTGAAAAATCATGATTTAGAATAGTTTACCTGATAAGTAATGTACAATAAATATAATTTTATATATTAGCTTCCTCATATGATTAAAAAAATCAAGTTAACATAATTTGACATTTATGACACATCGTAAGCTTCCGGCAACCATCCAGCTGATTTTGACGACAAAAGTTCCCGCTCCCAGGCCTAACGAAAAAATTAGTGTCCAGTTGGAAACCAGCTGCAATTTGGAGTCAGTGTTTAGTACCAGTACATGTTTTTGTTTGTTCTCTTATTAAATTGATTAAATCAACAATGGCTTGTTTTTCGGGATCACCAATTATAGTGGAGTATCGTACGAGTCCTCAGCAAAAGGCTAAATCACGACAGGCGGCACTGGAGAAGCGTTTTGGATCACCAAAAATTGAACTTTTAAGAAAGGTAAATTCCAAGGAATTATATTGGATTTTTGTTTTTGTTTGATTTTACTTATTTTATGCAGAAATGTCGCGATCGGGCAAAAGCGGCAAGAGACAGTAAACATGCGAGCGGACGTAAGCTGCTTGATGATACGGTGAGTTCAATCAAAATTTGTTTGAAATAATTTGCTGCATTTTCTAATTAACTGTACTTAGCGCTGATCGGGGATATTGGCGCGCAATCCATAACACGTAGGTCACAAAAGGTCCCTTGTCCGAAACCTACTATGTATACGAATTGAACTATTTTAGGAATGTTCTATGGTAAAAAAATTAATACCATATGTAAACTTTAGAGTGTCCATAGACCTGTGGTACCATCCATCATCCAATCCCATTTTTTGATTAAACGTGTGGAACATATTGCCATGCAATTTTCCGTACAATCCATCTCACCACAATCATGTGTTTTCAGTTGCTGATTTTTTTTTACATAAATCAGTGGTCATTCTTCATGTCGTGGTTGTGGCGGTCACTCTCCATCGAAAGTAGCAAAGGATGTCCATCTTCCATCGCCACAAAATAGATAATTTTCGCTATGTTGTGTTGTGTCGTGTGCACCGTGAGACTGTTATTTTAGATTGCCCGATAAATTCTGTTGTGTATGTGCTGTACGGGCGACCGATCGATTGTGTGCAGGCGGCCATAGCCCGACGTCGGGCTATCGTGCCACATTGATGATGATGAACTCGTAACGCGATGTTATTGACTGTACTCCGAAAAAGTTTTTGGTATTGTCCGCGAAGTCGGGCTTCTTTTAACTGAGTGGCGCATATAGCGGCCTGATCAGCTGGGAACGAGTTTCAGATAGAATTGTGACCGCCAGGTTTCCGACAAGACTGAGAAACATTACCATAATACAGTCTTATGCTCCTACGGAATCTGATATCGTCGAAACTAAGGACTTCTCTTACGAACAACTTAACACTGTGGTCTTACGGCAACTGCCTCTACGGGGCGGACCACACCCGTTTTGTTATTGCAAAACGGCCAAAAGCTGCCAATATGCCTTCCTGGCAAGAGCCCCGGCAGGAGCCCTGAAGGTTCGATGCAGGAAGGTTGTGTTTGTCTGTGTATATGTGTGGGTACGATATATGTGTTTTTTCGTCATATTGGGAGCATTACATCTCGGAGCGGCTGCTCTCAATTTTACTAATTCGCGCCGGTGTTGAAACAAATCCAGGCCCAGAGGTATGGATTTGTAGTGTCTGCAACCAACGTATCGGTTCGAATGCCAGATCAGTGCAGTGTAATTGCTGCAGGGAATGGGTTCACTTTAGGTGCTCAGGGTTACGAAGACAAGGTCAACACTCCTTAGCATATGTTGCGCCAGGTTGTATGAATTCCGGGCAACCCAGGGCTGCTCCCAGCCCACCTTCCCCACCACTGCCCCCTACACCGCCAAACAATATGATAAGGAATGCCAGACCCAGTCTTACGCCTGGCCCTCCTCCCCCAGCAGTTTTCACTGCACTATCTATATTACAGTTTAACTGTAATGGCATTCACCGAAAAATCGCTGAGATCACACACTTCTTGAGTTCCAACAGAATTCTCATCGCCGCCATCCAAGAGACGTTGCTTCACGCAAACTCGTCTCTAAGCGTCCATACCGAATATGTTATACTGCGGAAAGATAGACCGGCCGCCACGGATGATTCTCACCCTGGAGGTGGACTTGCCTTCCTAATACACAAGTCCGTACATTACTGTGTATTAGATGTAGTTGCTGACGGTACGGCGGAAATTCAAGCCATCTCAGTTCCATCAGGGAGTACTAATATCGAAATTTTTAATATATATGTACCACCTCATTCTAGTTGCCCTTCAGGCTATCGTTTCGATATTGGTCCTCTCCTTTCCGGAGAGCACAGGGTCATCCTTGGCGACTTTAATGCGCACCATGAGCTCTGGCATTCGGACCTCAACAACAATGCCAGGGGTATAACTATCGCCGAATCACTTGACGCCTCAGAATTCTGTTCACTTAATGAAGACTCGCCGACTAGAGTCGTGGGCACTTGCAGTAGTTCTCCTGACATAACTATTGTCAGTGCCAGCCTAATTGCTGCTTCCCGATGGAAAGTACGTACCACCCTTAGATCAGATCACCTCCCAATCATTATAAAAATTGACAAACCAGCGAACATGACTAAGTCTGAGAAGCGAACGTTTGTCAATCACAAGAAAACCGATTGGGATGGTTTCAAAGCTTACTCGTCGACGAGGTTCATCGAGCTAACATCACCTACCAACATTCATGAGGCCGAGAAAAATATTAGGAACGTCATTACCACAGCCGCGGCACGTTTTATTCCGGCAGGACGTATCCCGAAAGTTCGGCCTAACTTTCCCACTAGTGCCGCCAGATTAGCCGATGAACGTGATCAGATCAGAAGCGCTCACCCTGATGATCCCAGAATTCAGGAGCTTAACTCCGAAATTGACCGACAAGTTAAAGACTATAGGAGGGCGAAATAGAATCAGCACCTCGATGAATGTAACCTCAATGAAGGTGTCAGCAAATTATGGTCTACTGTCTGCGCCCTTTCCAATCCTCGGAAAGAAAAGGGCAACAACGCCATTGAATTTGGCAACACTAAAACCTGCGATCCTCTTCAGTGTGCTAGCCTGTTCAATAAACAATTTATTGAACATCCCAAGTCTGACGGCCTCAAGCGCAAAATTAGAAGACGGATTCGCAGCCGGAATGTTGACACCATACCACCTTTTACATCGGACCAGGTTAAAAAAGTCATCGAGAATGCTAAAAATCCAAGGCCCTCGGATCAGATGGCATTTCGATGACCATGTTGAAACATCTCGACCTTCCAGCCATTGAGTATCCCACGGCCGCCTTTAACTTGTCAATGTCCACGCTTGCCATCCCTGAAATCTGGAAAACAGGTCGAATTGTTCCCTGTCTCAAGCCAGGGAAGAGCGCAAATCTCGGGGAATCCTAGCGCCCCATTACGATACTTTCTCCTGTCGCAAAGACGCTGGAGGCCCTTATTCACCCCACTCTTGTTGCACATGCGAAGCTAGAACCTCACCAGCATGGCTTCAGGAAGATGCATAGTACCACCACTGCCCTCGATGCGATCACTACACGCATTCGTGATGGGCTAAATCAACACAGTCGTTGTCACAGAACTATTCTGGTGGCAAGACCTATCAAGTGCATTCGATAAGGTCAATCATTCAATGCTCTTAGCAAACTTGTTGAATATGCATCTTCCTGCACAAGAGATCCGTTGGATTGCCAATTATCTAGCTGGTCGGCACTCCTTCACCGAGTTTCGAGGCAAACGTTCTAAGCTTAGGAAAATCAAATGAGGTGTTCCACAGGGAGGGGTACTCTCCCCCACTCTGTTCAACATCTACATGTCCGGCCTTCCCACACCACCTGAAGGAATCGAGGTGATTTCCTATGCTGACGATTGCACCGTACTCGCCACAGGGAATGATAAGGATGAAATGCGCCTCCGAATTAATCGATATCTAGGACGATTACAGGCATTTTTCCAAAGCCGAAACCTCACCATCTCTGCGTCCAAATCCTCTGCGACTTTTCTAACCACTTGGTGGGAGGACATCCTGAGAACCCCGCAAAGAGAGCGATATCAATGGAAGTTCCGCTTGATGGACCCAAGGCCAGAGGCAGACCGAAGAACACCTGGATGTGTCAAAAGCAACAACAACGCATTGGTCTCGGCGATGACACGATCCAAGATAGAGCTGCCTGTAGAAATATGCTGAGAAATTATCACCAAAACGGGCGATGTGCCTACACCGCAGGTCGAGCAACGCGGAACCATGGAGCGGTATAAAGAACGAGGCAAGGAAGAAGAGGTGGGAGGACATCAGATGGGAGATGGATATACGTATTGGCAACAATTCTGTTCCTACTGTTAAAAACCCCAAAATTCTCGGGCTTCACCTAGAGAACATGATGACGTCTGCGAATCATGCAGCTTCAGTATGTAAAAAAATGCGCAGTAGGAACAACATCCTAAAAGCTCTAGCTGGTAGCACCTGGGGCAAAGATAAAGAAACCATGCTAGCTACTTATAAAGCGGTGGGTCGAGCGGCCGCTGATTATGCAGCCCCAGTTTGGACACATAGTTTATGTGACACAAACTGGTCCAAAGTTCAGGTCTGCCAAAATGCCGCTCTACGCATCGCGACAGGTTGCCTTCTGATGTCTGCCCAGGATCACTTACATCAGGAGACAAAATTGATGCCAATACGTGATCACAATCTCCTACTCTCTAAACAGTATCTTGTTGGTTGCTACCGTGAGGATCATCCCAATAATCATCTCATGGACCGAATTCCTCCACCACGACATGTCAGGCGTGGTTTACGAGACCTTGAGAGAGAGGTTCAGGGATACAAACGGGACCCTTACGATGAAGTTACATACCGAGCCGCCATTGCAGCGATCCACACTGAAGAAGTGAATCGGTCTATCGCGAGTTTAGGTGCGAATAGAGTCCTCTCAGAGCGCCCACCACCAATTTCGCCTGAGGAGATTAGGCTCCCGAGAGCCACCAGAGTAACACTAGCTCAACTTTGGTCGGGCTTTTGTTCACGCCTTAATTCGTACCTTTCTCGCATAAACCCGGACATCCAAAACATCTGTCCAAACTGCAATGGCACTCCTCATGATGTGGGCCATTTGTTTCAATGCCCCGCTGCGCCCACTGATCTTACCCCTATATCACTGTGGGAAAACCCTATCGCAGCAGCTATGTTTTTGTCCTTAGACCTCACGGACACAAACATTGACGAACCATAAATCGTACCCACATAGATGCACAGAGGTTACACACCTTTCTGCACCGCTACAAGAAGAAGAAGATCAGTATCAAGCCAGGATTCAGTCAGCTTGTTACGCTTTTTAATTTTAAGCACAAAATTATCAATGGCGTGGTGGATAATATTATAGAAGGAGGTCACAATGTCGTCAAGAAGCGATGAAGAGAGATAGACTGCCCAGTCCACAGAATGCAGAGAGTTCTTAATGCCTTCATGGTCAGCATTTAGAAAATTATAGATAATTTGTTTCCTGGCTAAAAGATATGGATGAAAATTCTACTGTAATGGTAGAGTGATGGCGAGAATTATTAAATTGGCAGGATTTGGCGTTTTGGTTTTACCGTCGATGCATGTAGTTCTAGATGCGTCGTGTAAATATGAAAGGAAGAGACGGACACTATCGTTGATCTTATGGTCCCTGAAACTAGATAGTAAATATTTGCACTCAAGGTCGTCATTAGAGTTTTTAGACTTATATCAAGTTGGCTAAGCACTATCTCGAAAACCATTACATAATAGTTTTGATCGGCTGAAAATCGTTAGCTCGTATTTGCTCGGCACTTAAAAAGATTTAAGCTTTCCTATTTATTTAATTACAGTTAGTTGAGCATTCGGACTCTAAAGTTGGCTAAGCATGTTCAAAAAAATCGGATGGGTATAAATGTGGTACCAATTGGAAGGGAATAATTGCTATATTAATTTTTTGGAATTGAGCTAACGAAAAACGTGGCAACCGTTGGTGTGAAACTCGTCTTTCAAAAGTCTGCACAACCAGGTTTCGTCTCTCCCTTGCGGGACTGTAATATTAATCCGGCTTAAAGCCGGAAGGGTGTTCTCCGCCGGGATGCCTCCCTTTGGAACCCCACCTTGGGATGCGACTCTAGCTGCCGACTTGTCTAACACCACAAACCCCCTCGAGACCAACGCCAAGATGGGTAAGGACCATGGTCCCCTGGGCACGCCCATCCCCAAGGTACACTATTCGCTAAAGATTTCTCAATAGCAGGAGTGATCTTCCCTTGGCCCCCTTTCGGTAGACCTAACGAATTCGGCTTGCCATCCGCAGGATCGTTATGCCTGTTTACTACTCGTCTGTGTAAAGCAGACTCGGAGCGCTGAACAGTTCACTTCTGAGTGGCGCCACCCGTTTACTAGGCTGCAATTCGACTCAGGCCATGTGTTCATCAATCCACAAACTAGCTAGGCATAGGCGCATAGGCCATTCTCCCTAACTAGCCCCTTCGTGGCTTGGGTTATGCGAAGCCGCCAACTCCGAGGCGAGACACGTACGCTTATGATGTGTTTCTCCCCTGCGTCGTGTGAGCTTGTATGGCTGACTTTTCGAAGGAATAGGGAAAAAGTCAGCCATGCTGTGCCACCCATACATGACTAGGGAGCTCGGGAGTGTCAACGCCCGAAAATCTTTGTACAGATCCATGCCATGGCGTGTCAACCATACCAGAGGCCTCCCTGCGCTGCTCAGGTACGTGGTGACGCAACAAACCAAAGGCAAGTGTGACGAGAACAACGACCCCCTTGCGGAAGGGGAGTGAGACAGTGAGTACTTTTTTTATGATCCGGGAGTGGGGGGGGGGTGTGATAACGTCAAACCAATAAAAAGATTAATTTAGCAACTCATTATAAAAATTTATTGAGGTGATAAAATTGAATATAAAAGTGTAATGATAAGAAAAATGAAGAAAAAATGAAGAAAAAAATGAAGAAAAAAAAAGACAAGAAGGAATTCCCGAAATTAATTCAACGAAAGAAATAGCAACAAAGTTTCAGCAAAATCCATTAAGGTTTAAATTCATACTATTCAATTTACGAAAACACAAAAAAAACTTACAGGGCTTTTCTTAGCTGCTGCTGTCGATCGATCGCACGCTGCCGCAAAACCTGCTGACCAGTAACGATTAATTGAAATAAAAGTTAACAAAAATCACCTCCGCAAAATAAACAATAATTCGATCTGAATAAAATAGTAGCTCCGTCGCATCCGGCCCAAATTAGCACACAGTCAGGCAACCAAATAGTTGAAAGGAAAAATGAATAACGCACAGCACCAGGCTCCCGCTCTCTGTATCTCAAGGCACCAGTAATAAAATTCAACAATGTCGAGGACCTTTAAACACGTCCTATGATGATGATTCGGTGGATGGTTACTTCAAACAAACAAAAATGGAAGGGGTGGCGGAGTTTAATCAACCACGGTCGCGAGCGGAATAAAATTTAAGGTGACACAATCACTCAAGGACTGTTAGTGGCGACACCGAACTATTGCATTCAAACAGTAAGTTTTTGTATTCACTCCGTGAGCAATACAGATACAACTTTTATTATAAATTTCAGACACTTCAGTCACTTCAGTCACTTATTTTTCAATTTAATTCAGTTTCATGGAAATACAATTCAATTTTGTTTCCTTTTAACACGGATTGTTCACTCATATATATTTTTTTACTGCGATAGAACCGATCGTCCCCCTAATAGTTTGTCCTAACTCGCTCGCGACCAACAAAATTCTGCCCAAATTCAACGTAAAGGACTTCCCGCTTTTCGAACAAAGATCCAACGGAATCGGATGGCAATGAACCATCATGCCCCGTAACATTTAGGTCAACCGGCAACTCCCATCAACCATCCACCGAATCAAAAGCATACCAAAAAAAATGTCCCGTCGTCCACTAGCATACAAAAAAAAATCAACCCGTCATCCACTCATACATAATTCTCGCCAACAGCGAGCCATTCCTTCATTGTTGAAGGTCGATCTACAGTCGATGCGATTCAGTGCATTCGTATTGCAATGGAAAAGTATAGAGCAGCACGAAAGGACTTGCACTTTGTTTTCATCGATTTGGAAAAGGCATTCGATAGAGTACCTCGTGATCTGATATGGTTGGCCTTGAGAGCACTTAATGTCCCTGAGGCATATGTCAGGATGATACGAGACATGTATGATGGAGCTACGACTAAAGGTTAGATGCACAGCCGGTGAATCAGAAGAATTTCCGGTGAATGTCGGAGTACACCAGGGCAGTGTATTGAGTCCGTTGCTCTTCAACATCATCATGTGCTACTTATTAACACGTATCTCCGACGGCCTAGAAATATCTCTTCTTTTTGCCGATGATATAGTCATCAGTAGCCCAAAAATCGTTGCCTTGCAAGCTACACTTACAAAATGGTGTGACATTCTGGAGGAGCATGGACTGAGGGTAAGTATAACAAAGACTGAGTTCTTATGCTGCCCATTCTCAGACCCAGATGCACCGATACCAGATATGTACGTCAAAGGAGAGCAGCTTAAGTCTTGTACCAAGTTCAAGTACCTTGGCTCGATGGTGAACAACAGAGCTACATGCGATGATGACATCAAACATCGCACAAAGGTTGGGTGGATGACGTGGCGAGAAAACTCTGGAGTTTTCTGCGATAAGAAAATGCCACTGAGGCTAAAGGGCGAGTTGTACAAAGCGGTTGTACGTCCCGCACTCATGTATGGATCAGAATGCTGGACCATGTATGAAGGTTACGCGAAACAAATGACAGCGACTGAAATGAAAATGTTACGCATGTCAGTTGGTGTAACCAAAAGGGACCACATCAAGAGTAGCTACATCCGAGGCAGCATCCAATCACCGAAAAGCTCGAAGACCGACAAATGGATTGGTATTGCCATGTTCAACGGCGTCCGCCTGAGAACCCAGCAAAGAAAGCGATATCAATGGAAGTTCCACTTGATGGACCCAAGGCCAGAGGCAGACCGAAGAACACCTGGATGTGTGAAATGAAAAAGCAACAACAACGCATTGGTCTCGGCGATGACACGATCCAAGATAGAGCTGCCTGTAGAAATATGCCGAGATATTATCGCCAAAACGGGCGATGTGCCTACACTGCAGGTCGAGCAACGCGAAACCATGGAGCGGTATAAAGAACGAGGCAAGGAAGAAGAAGAAGAAGCGAGCCATTCCGTGCAATCCAGATTCACCTGCAACGATCATGGGCACGTCACAGCACTATGTACCGGCGCGTGTTGTACATACTATATAGTATCTATATCATTACATCACGCTTCACGCACATTCCGATGCACTAGCTGTGTCGCTCTCATCATATCGTTGACGATGACACTCAGTTAGCATAGCCGATTTTGCATTGATTCTCTATATGCACAAGCATATCGCACAACATATTTATGTATACCATAAATGAGATAGTATGTATAGATAGTTGTGTGATAGGCCAATGCATAGAGAAAATGATAAGACAAGGTCAGCATGCTAACGGAGTCTCATCAGCTGGTAAGATTGCACGAAATGAATCAGCTGCTGGGAAAAGAAATGCAGTGCAGTAAAGTGGTTCGCAACAACGCCTCAAAAGTATGTAATCGCGGCGGATGTTAAAATCGGGAGTTGATGGTTGGAGCTTTGTCTCCTGAAATGCCGCTATCAGAATTCTGCGCGTAATCATGAAACGGACTATCTCGTCGATCCCCAGTTAAAGGCTAGCAGTCCTGGATTACAGGTAAATCCTACTGTAGCAGTGCCTAGCACTGTGAAATGTCGACCAAAGCATTATAAATTTGGTAGCACGGGTGTCGGGAGCCCTAGGGGATTCACACCCTCCACCCGACAGTTGAGGTAGGCCCCCTTGTGGGAGCATCGTGCTGGTTGTGGTTTAATGCCCATATCGCGGGAAGAGTGTTCTAACAACATCAGAGCATTCGGCGTGGAGTTGCGTTTTCAACCGGGAGCCGTGACCCCAGATCGGCAGAGGTTTGGAAAGTGCCTCGCATCCAACAGTATGAATGCCGGTTCCTGCAAACTGGTATAAAACTGTTACCCTTTGTGCTTGCACATCGGGGGGCGTCAATTGCGCATCGTACAATTCGTGTCCTAAGAAGACCGTGTGTTAAAGGCGTACCGCCAGGAGATGCACGTTAAATCTTGGATATCATCCTAGGGTGATGTCCTCCAGGGACTATCTCGTCGATCTTCAGACGGATGCCATTGCAGTTAAACTGCAATATGGAGAGTGGGGTGTAAACTGTAGCGGGGGGAGCAGGTGTTAGACTTGAGCGAATAATGTCTTGTTGTATTGTTGGCTACGGGTATCGGTGGTGGAGGATTTTGGGTGCTGGGGCTAGGATTGGCCGGAGACGGTGGTGGACCATTAGCTTGTGAGCTAGGGCCTGGGGTGGCTGGGGGCCGACCCGCGTGCAGACACCCTGGAGAAACAAAAGACAACTTGTCATAATGTCTCATTTTTCTTAAGCCTGAGCAGTAGAAGTGACACCATTCTCCGCAGCAGGTACACCTCAAGGACCTGGCGTTCCCGAAGATACGTCGGTTGCATACACAGCAGATGTAGATTTCGGGACCTGGATTGGTCTCGATGCCGGCGCGGATTAGAAGAATTGAGAGAAACCGCGCTGAGATGAAATGCTCCCAATTTGACGAAAAAACACATAGAACATGTCCACACACATACACAGACATACACATCCCTCCTGCATCGAACCTTCATGGTTCTTGCCATGGAGGGGTCTTTTGGCAACTCTTGGCCGTTTCGATTTTGAATGAAACGGGTGTGGTCCGCCCCGAAGAGGCTTGAAAAACCCGTGTGGCAGCGAGCTGCCACCGGGAATGGTTGCACGTAGGACCACATAAATAAATAATGCAATCAATATTGTTTTCCACTATGATCAGGTTCTGCAACGTTCAAGGAAAGATTCCTCTCCTTCTTTCTTTCTTTTATTTGCCACAATTACTACCAATAAACAATATAAAGTGCCAAATTACCAGCTTTTCAAAAATATATAACCGTATTTTCAATCCCAACTGATTTACAAGCCATTATCAAAAATTTACTTTATTTGGCGTTTCGTTTTCAAAAACGAATTAAAGAATTAAAACAATTGACATTTGCGTGGGAAATAGTGTTATTCAGTGTTAATCATTTTAATATTTCTTGCTACTTATCCTTTTAATTGTATCTCGCACGGTGCATAATTACAAATGCAATTTATAATTTAGAATATCGCGTTGGGGCCAGATGACACGATAGTCAGCTGTTACCGATTTGGGAAATTTTGATCCGATTTCATTCGACTTGGACAGGATCAATGATCCAGTCAGTCGAATAGGGCTAATAAGTGCCGAAATAAAATAAATGAATGCTTTTCGAGTGGCTTGGGGGCAGGAGAAGATAGCCGAATAACGCTGGGCGGGTTGATTGGTGCAGGGATGACGTTCAAGTTTTCGCATATATCTGTAGGAACATTTTCCTTGATATTAAGCGTCAGTTTGCTCGTAAATTGTTTTTCTGCCGCAACTGATAAGCAGTCGATCTTATCGATAACAATGTTAAGTCAGTTTTCGAGGCTTTCGACTTTTTCGTTGATTCGGTCGAGAAATTCTGTAGATTCTGTGCACGGTAGAATCAGACAATTAATTGTTTATGTGATAATGGGGTCACTGGTGAACATGAAATAATATTTATTAATTTTATTTTAAAATGTGATTTCAAAGGGGAAAGGGGTCACTGTTAACTGACTTGCACTTAGTACAGTGGTCCCCGCTTATTGTTATACCATTTGTTCAAAGGTAAATCTATGTATAACAATAACCGATCTATAACATTAACCAGGCGACACGAAATCGAGTTGTCGGAAATTCAACTTTATTTACACAGCAAAATCAATCATAAAAATGGCATCATAGACATTTTACATTTACATATGTATATATTTTTACTGTTTTTTATTTATTGAAAAAAATCTGTAATTGTGGTTTGTTTATCACTAGCAAATAAATTATCCTATGCTATAGCAGCTGCGTTTAGAGAAGAAGGACCTCCTTTCTCAATAATGTCCAATATCCTGGATCGCATTTGGCGCCTACAATATGTTTTAAAGGCTCGTGCCCTGGTCGCACGGTTGCAAAATGGACGTAGTGTTCGCTGGGAGAAAAACAGCGGTAATGTGATTAAGATACCCGGTAACCACATGAGCTGTGCAATTATCAACCAGCAGGAGAATATAATGATCAAGTTGTCCATCCCACTTTTTCAACCATTTCGTGAAAATTGGAGACGTTATCCATGCGTTTTTATTGCTACCGGAAGGGCTTTGACTCCTTTGAAACAGCGGGCAGAATAAAAGCTTTCAATTGAATGCATGTAAGCCTACGTGTGAGACTTAAAAGTTATAACATTATGCGGATTTTTAATAACAATAACCGGGAGAAATTTACATGAAATGAGAACGTCCGGTTTGTTCCTGTCTATTTTAATAATATTAAGCGGATTATAACATTATCAGTGATCACATTAAACGGGGACCACTGTATAATGAAAATTAGCAAGAGTTGGAAAACACGTCCGAACTGGTTGACGGTTGGAGAATCAATCCCAGTTTCAGATGATGGCGTAACGAAGCAAATTGTATAATAACTATCCAAAATAAAAAAATCAATTAAATATGTATAGTGAAAAGCTTTCTGATAAAAGTATGCGTCTTGTCTACACGATAAGACTAACCACTAGATAAGATATACGAGAAACTGGCCCTTGAACTGTTAAAAAATAAAATTGTTCAAGAATATAATGCTTATCGTTATGTAAATTATTTTCATTCCCAGACATTCATCCAACATGTGGTTCTCGAGGAATTGAACGAACTCGACATTAAATTGGAAGACATCATCCTGAAAGACATAATTGACGAAGCAAACATTTGGTTTGCCGAAGCATTGGAAGCCGAGGAAGAAAACTATTTGATGACTTTCAACTCAGCGGATACAGTGTTTTGTCCGATTTGTCAAAAGCTAAATTTGGAAGCATCACCCGTGGAGCAGAATGTCTACTATTGCAATTGTGGCATAAGGTAAAAATACAGCTTTCCATTCCGTACATTTCTTATTATGAATGCATTTTGTTTTACCATTTATCTTTCAGATTCAATTTTAACGGTTCAAAGAGTGACTTTCAACAAAAACTGCAACAACTGCTAGATGCCCATGAACAATCATGCGATGCAACTCTATCATTTTTCATTGAACCAACCGCCGATGCCAGCTTGGCGCTTAATACATTTTGTGATAAATGTGAATTGTTTCAAGTGTTACGGTGAATGTTTTGTTTTTTGTTAAAGTTTGAATTTGCATACAAACTAATCTTAATACCTCAACAAAGAACACAGCTTGCTGGTTCGTGTAAAATATTTTTTATTTAAGCTACTAAATGTCTGCGCGTTTGGTGTACACTTTTCGAATGACGATAAATTTACATAAATTTTAAGAAATCAGTTGTATTTAGTTTTTTTTCAGTTTTTTTCTGTTATTGGATTGTTTTGTGGAGAAAGTTTTTGAGAAATTGTATCACAATAAGTTGTAATTGATAAGAAATATATAAAAAATACATATAAAAATTTATTACTGCAATTTGATGGAATATCGTTTATTTTAAAGAAAATTTATTTAAATCGTCAATTTGTAAATTTATCCGGGTCACAAGAATATTTCCATTAGAATCAAGTCCATCCATGGAAAGTACATTTGTTTTGTTCTGGAACAAAGACGCGCTCTTATTTTTTTCTTAGATACAACATTGCCATTGACCAATAAATAAATCAGAGAAAGCATATTAAAACTTTGGTATCAATATATGCTAATGCAGCGACGGGTGCATTCATGATTTAAAATAAATTCGAGCGAAGTCGAAACATGGAGGTCATGGTTTTGTCTTGTTATAATTAAAATTAAACGAACAAATATCAACTTATCAGAGGCACCCTGCATAACTGCATCAGCAAGATCTTTAAAACCAAATTAAAACATATGAACATGCATTGGTGAGTTCATTAACTAGCGACTTTTGCACTTGTTACTTGCATCTTCTTTGACATCATATTACCGGTTTAGTGATCTCTTCTATACATGTTTATTAATGGGACAACATTAGCATCATCCAACAAGTGTACAGCCTTGTCGATTGGATCACAATAAATTCGTTCAAATTTCAACTGATAAGCAATTAGCATACTAACGAACCTTGTATGTGTTCATTAAGCGTCGCCGTCCAGTGGTCTCTTCTCCATATTCATGAACTTTCACTAGTAAGACGGAGGAGATTCGTTGGATTCATTCATCAAGTAGGTACCCACACGGAGTTTGAAATCAAAGTTCGCATTTTATTCTGTCACAAGCCGTAGTTCGAATCAAACATCATTCCCGTGTCGCTTAAAATTCATTCGGTCGGTCATAATTGTAATAAGTGCTGATCAAGACTTATCATCATTGCGGTCGCGACTGTTGTTATGGTTTTAATTTTGTGTTATTTCATTTCATATTGTTTTAACAGTATCAGAGGAAAGTGACGAACGAACAAATGTGTGCTTGATACGGTCCATTTGTAAGTGATTAGTGACTGCGGCTATCTCTGTCGCGAAATAACAATAATTGATAGTTACCCGCTGTGGACAAGTGTACTACAATGCGTAACCAGAATTAAGTTCTGTATTTGTTGAATTCATTAATTTGTGTACGTGTAATTTGTTGACAATGGAAGTCAGAATAAATTCCATCGCAATTTCGATTTGTTTGAGCTGGTTCGTGGTAAATGTTTGTGCAAAATCAGTTGAGTATGTATTTCCGAAATGTGGATATGAGGTAAGTTTAAAATTTTTGCAAGAAAAAGTCCGAAATTGTAATTTTAGTCATCTTCCGAACTAAATATCGGTGTAAATGCGCGTCCTACGGAGAAAGTAATGTGTCGCGAAGTTTGCAGTTACTTAGCTTTAATTGAAGCTATGGGACCAATAGTTCCCTATATATCAGAAAAAAAATTTGACGAATGAAGTCTGACGAATTGCGAGACTTACCTAAACGCTAAGAAAAACATAATTCAGTGGAAATGCAATATTTAAAGTGAAATTAAGTAGAATCGAATGTAGAATATATTAAATTATATCAACATTACAAACTATCAAATTTGGGTTGTCGCCGGTCGTAAAATGTTAAATATGAAATGATTGCGATACCTCAGCGAATTCCTGCGCAATGTACCTATGAATAATGATAAATTATTAAGAAGAAGTAGGTGTGAAGTGAGATCTTAGCGGAACAGTCTTGTTCTTGTAGAATGGGTTCCAAAGACGGCTCTTTTTGCCACTCCGGAGACTCCTGTGTTGTCAGATCTAGTGGTAACGAAACCGAAGCAAATTTCGTACGCGGCCAAAATTTGAATACCCGTCACATTTGAATGAAACTTCAGCTTCTCTTGTGTTAATATGACGCACTCTATGACGATCCCGATTCCATATGTTCCTGGATGCGTTGATGCTAATCCAGGAACACAGTTGGATGAATTTTGGTTAAGATTCAAAAAGAAAAAAAGTTTTTCTTACAAGAACCTAATATTAGGGGTTGGTTTGTATGACAGCCCTATGACATAATATTCCGATTCCATCCATCCCTAGATATGTTTTGAGGCTTTACTAGGAACACATTTGGGTGAGGTTTCGTTAACATTGGTTCATAAAGAAAAAAGTTTTTCTTACAAGAACCAAATTTTAAGGGGTTGGTTTGTATGACAGCCCTATGACCTAGTGTTCCGATTTCATCCGTTTCTAGATATCTTTTGAAGCTTTACTTAACACACATTTGGGGGAAGGTTGGTTAAGATTGGTTCATAAAGAAAAGTTTTTCTTAGAAGAACCTAATTTCCAGATGTGGGTTTGTATGACAGCCCTATAACGTAGTGTTCCGATTTCATCCGTTCATAGATATTTTTTGAGACTTAACCAGGAACACACTTGGTGAAGTGAAGTTTGGTTAATATTGGTACACAAAGAAAAAAGTTTTTCTTAGAAGAACCTAATTTTCAGGGGCAGCCCTATGACCCCATGGTCCGATTTCATTCGTTCCGACATACACATATGGCCAAAAAAATAAGTACACCCCTCATGTACTATTTGATGCCAAATTTTCATACCCTTTTTAAAATTGAATTACTCCAAATAGATAGCCATTACAACAATTAGGATACAACGATGCCAACGGAACCTTAAAACTAAATGGCAACCCCCTATTATTTTAGTCCCTCCCGATATTAGCTTTGAAGTGGGTTTTCAGCTTGGTCAAAATAATAAGTACACTATCGGTTTTTTAAATTTTTATACAAAAAAAAAAAATACTATTTTCCGTAAGGATTTTTTTTATTCTTTAGTGTATGCAACAAGCGTTAAATTAAAAACAAACGAAAATTCTTAAGGGGCGAAAAACGCATGGTAGGTACGAAAAAATACGTTTTGAGTCCGAAATTTGAAATAGCGGAAAAATTATTCTCTCATTAACGAAATAAACTAGCTAAACATTGTATTTACTGTGTAATTCATTAAACTAAATAAAAGCAGTCTCAAATGCGTCAAATAGGTCCATGTAAGGGCCTTAAGGATAACTGTCGATCTCATTATAACTATGGCGAGAAAAGTTCCCTTGGCTTGACTGATGATTTTCGCGGTAAATATTGAAAATAGAGAATCCCTTTGAAAAGTTAATCGGAGAATACAAGAAGTAAAGCAGTTTTCGTAAAAAGTTTAGAACTTTCCATGGCGATGTCAAAAAGTGTTGACAGTACAAGAAAATTTTGTATGGATAGTTCTTCTTCTTTCAGACCGAACAATGAAAACTCACAGAATATTTTGTTTTATTTATGAGATCGTAATAAATTTGATTGGAAACTACTCTTATCGTAATATTCTTCATTCAGGAAAAGAATAATATGATATACGGTACATGAACTGGCTATTTCCCATGGGGTCGGAAAAAAACTTCGTCTATGGCTTAATTTTCATAGTTTGGTTTCGTTCAAATGTACCTAATAACCGTTACTATGAGGCAATTTCCATATAAGAAATGTTAGTTGATAGTCCCAGAATATTTTACTGATGAGCCCATACACTTTAAATGGGGATTTCAGCAGGATATTAACCCTAACCATACCTCACAAACTGGTCAAGGATCCGCTTCAACCAAATCGAGTGGCTTTTCACGTTGTTACTAGAGTCAAATTGAATCCAGAATGTTTAGGGATAGTTGAATCAATGAACTAGAAACAAAGTTTTCACAAAACGGACCAAATACGGAATTTCCTGGAAGTAACTGGATATATGGATGTATGGGAACTTATAAGTAATTCTTCACCAGAGGGCCAACAAAAACCTTTTTTTTTTCAAAAAAATGGATCATTTACTTTTAAATAATAAAATAAATCAAATTCTTGTCAAATCAGAACATAATATTTTAATTAAAACCAGTTTTAATCAAATTAACTGACATGTACTTATTATTTTGTCCAGCCTATTTTAGTCAGTTCGTACTTTTTCAAGGTAGATGAAAGCTGTTATTTATTAAAATATGCTGATTTACATATTATTTGATTCCTCACCAATTAAGTATTTAAATCTTTCCATATGATTTTATTTACTCAAATAACTACTTGGCTACAGGGTGATAAGAAAAATTCGTATGGGTGTACTTATTTTTTTGGCCATATGTGTATATACAGCTAAGTAGCTGGTTTATAACTTCATGTCACATAACTTTCTACGTAGAATGCGCATTTAAGCCGATATTTAGATCGGAACATGACTAAAATTACAATTTCGATTCTTTTTTTTACAAAAAACAATGTTTAAAGTGCTGTATCTTGTGATTCTTTGCATCTACAAAGCTGGGGTTGGACTCAAATTAAAGAAGGTTTTGTTAGCTTTAAAAATCCACTAGACGACTTTCTTGTAGGGAGCACTTTTTGGAAATAACAATCCAAAATATGAAAAAAGACCGAAAATGTTGAGGTTTTTTTTAGAGTTACGGGGTTAGCACAGGTTTTTCGAAGTTGCAAACTTGGTGGTACACTTCTGGTATCTATCCTAACAATATCCCAAAAAACCAGAGCCGAGCAATTTTTTGCGACCTAAAATCGTCAAATGACTGGCCTACTATGAGGATTTAATCTATAGTTCGTCATCGTTTTCGTTCGTGATCTCCATGGACATTAAGGTGCTGTGATCAAGAACAAGACGAAAACCGGTTTTTATATGAAAATTGAATTTTTCCTTGTCTTGCTCCTCACGAATCTCTTCTAAAAAAACGGTTTTCATCTTGTTCTTGATCCACGTGTAGACAGGCCCATTGATTAGGTTTTTAGGCAGACGCATTTGAATATGGCAATACAAATCTATTTATCGGTCTTTGAGAGGCTAGAATGGTTTTTCAATAAACAAGCTGCCTCGAATGTAGCTACTTTTGATGAGGCCCTTTTTGGGTAGACCAACTGACATGCGTAACATTTTCATTTCGGCCACCGTCATTTCTTTTGCATAACCTTCATAGATGGTCCAGCATTTGGATCCATACATGAGTGCGGGACGTACAACTGTCTCGTACAACTTCAGCTTCAGTGGCATTTTCTATCGCAGAAACCTCCAGAGTTTGCTCGCCACTTCACCATCCAACCTTTGTGCGATGTTTGATATCATTATCGCATGTAGCGGCTTTCTTTGCCATTCAGCCAAAATACTTGAACTTGGGACAATATTTAAGTTGCTCTCCTTTGATGTATGGGCAGGAATGGGCAGCATAAGAACTCACTAACCGTCAGCCCATGCTCTTCTAGAATGTCACACCATTTTGTAAGTGCTGCTAGCAAGGTAACAATGTTTGTGATGCTATGAGGGCTATATCATCGGCAAATAGAAGACATATTTCTTGGCCGTCAGATATACGTCTTTATAAGTAGCACATGATAACGTTGACTAAATACACTGCCTTGGTGGCATGTCATTCAACGGTACAATCATAGTTGAAATAGATTGGCTGCGTCAGCATCAGCATCGGCAGAGGCATCGGCATCAGCAGAAAAATTTCAATTTAGAACACACGCATTTGCCTTTGATGACCCACATTGACAGCAGCGGCAGAAGCATCGGAAGAAACATTTTTCTGCTTCTGCCGCTGCTGTCATTGTGGGTCATCAAAGGCAAATGCGTGTGTTCTAAATTTAAATTTTTTCTGCTGATGCCGATGCCTCTGCCGATGCTGATGCTGACGCGGGATATCTAATTCAACCCTCACAGGACAAGAACGCTGCTGCTGCTATATACAGGGTGTCCGGAAACTGACGCATAAACGCACCGAATTGTGATCCCTCAGTTGATTTCCAGAAAAAAAGTTGTACGGAACATACCCCTTCAGCTTAACCCTTTAGCTGCCACAGGCATTTAAAGATTTTTGAAAAAATCATTTTCTTTCACGACTTAAAGCCTAATATCTCCAAAGCTAGACCAGCTAGAATTGTGAAATAAAATGATTATTACAGCCAACAATTTTAGCTCGAATTCAATACAATTTAATTCACACTGCCCCTAAAGATCTGTAATTGGTAAAATCTATTCAAAGTAAGTCGAAATCGAGCCAAAATTAACCCTAGTTTTCTGCACTTAAGGTAGTTAAACTGTTAGAAATAAAGGAGCTAGAATAAAATGATAAAATAATAAGAAAGATATGATCGTAAGACTATGCGCCAATTTTTAAAAGAATCGTACAAGCACTTCATCTTGGCAAAAGTTAGAGAAAATTGAGATGGAAAAAAAGATTGTTTTTGGGTCAAATCACGCAAATTTGACTTTGAAGCTCTGTAAAAGCCAAACCTCTTATCCGATTTTAGTGTGGTTAGTTTTATTTGTGAATTTGTTGGCTGTAATAATCATTTTATTTTACTATTCTAGCTGGACTAGCTTTGGAGATATTAGGCTTGAAGAAGAAGAAGAAAAATTATTTTTTCAAAAATCTTTAAATGCCTGTCGCAGCTAAAGGGTTAAGCTGAGAGGGTATGTTCCGTACAACTTTTTTTGCTGGAAATCAACTGAGGAATCATAATCCGGTGCGTTTATGCGGCAGTTTCCGGACACCCTGTATATGTAAGATCCGTGGGCACAGCTAGGCATTGAAACAAATGGGCTACATCATGAGGCGCGCCATCACAGTTCGGTCAGATGTTTCGAATGTCCGGGTTTATTCGAGATAGGTTTGAATTTAGGTTCGAATGAAAGCCGGAAGCCGAAGAGCTAATGTCCTGGAGGCTCGAGGGAGCCTAATCTCCTCAAGCGAAATTGGTGGTGGCAGCATTGAGAGGACTATTAATACCTAGACTCGAGATAGACCGATCCACTTCCACAGTGTGAATCACTGCGATAGCAAAGTTGAAGGAGTCCCTCTTGTATCCCTGAACCTCTCTCTCAAGGTCGCGGAGCCCAGATTTGACATTAGGTGGGGAGGGAATTCGGTCCATGGGATGATGGTAGCAACCGACAAGATTTTTTTTAGAAGGAAAAGGTTGTGGTCGCGTATTGGCATAAACTGGGTTTCCTCATGTAAATGGTACTGGGCGGTACAGGAGACATCCTGTAGCGATGCATAGTGCAATATTCTCACATACTTGAAATTTGTTCCAGTTGGTATCACAAACTGCAGTGAACCAAACTGGAGCAGCTGATCAGGCTATGCTCGACTAACCGCAGCATGGTTTCTTTATCATTGCCCAAGGAGCTGCCAGCTAGAGGCCTTCGGATCTTGTTCCGACTGCGCATTTTGCCCCAAAACCGCCGCGGCATGATGGGGTGAAGACATCATGGAATCGAGATGTACGCAATATGAACTTTGTTTTTGGCAATAATCACATTAGCCTTCACCTTATAGTTCCTCGACCAAATGGTAAGAAAAGTCGCAGAGGCTTAGACGCAGAAATACCAGATTTTTACGAGTCTAAAAATACTTTTAGGCGAACTAGATATCACATTTCTATCTTTCTCTGTGACGAGAACGGTGCAATCGTTCGATTCCATCCGGAGGTTCTGAAATTCCGTTTCACCTGATGTATTGCCTTTATTATTTTTTCCCCTGAAAAATCCTCGATATTTGTGGCATTTGGCTCAACATAACAAAAAGCTGCTCGAGGAAATTTTTCATTTAAAAGTACATCAAAATACTCTCGCATCCTGCCCTATCGTCAACCACCAGCATTCCTTGCGTGTCCTCTACGTACATTGGCGCCTGTATTTCTCGAGCATTATTTTTCCTGTCATCGTGCAATGACGGCGCTTTGTTTGCAGTCTGATATTCTCGGTAGAATTTCGCAGATGTCTTCCCCTTTGCTACAGCTACTAGCTGTGTTACTTTCTTCCGGCAATGCATGTAATTTTCACGAAATAGAATCCGTGCGATCTCACTGCTTGACTCACTTGTCGTTCACGCCTTGAATGCGATCGATTTAGGCTAGGTGGATGATTTGCCTTAGGATGCGATGATGAGAAGCAGGAAAGTCCCAGGATTGGAAGGAATGACTGTTCATATGGGCAAGTGTATCTCACAGGCCGTTCCAGACTATGTACTTCAACTGTCTAGTGAGTGAATACTTCTGAGCGGGAGTATTCCCCCAAGAGATGGTTGAAAAGCCTGTGTGCTGTCCTCAGGGATCCATAGCAGGTTCTTCACCGTTTCACTTTACATGTGGAGATGCTGAAAACTGGAAGCACGCGTTTGGCCTGCATACTTAGACGTGAAGGCTCAGGGTGGAGGGAGGGCTCAATTGGGGAAGCCTTGACGGGATTTTGCTGCTCGTAGGTTTTGCAACAACGGGTTTGCTCCGGTATGAATTGCATGATGGAAGAACCGGCAAGAGGACAATTTTCCGCCCATTAGCTACAGCAACCATTTTTATAAAGGCAGCAAAAAAAATCATGCTCACAGTGGGAATCGAACCAACGAGCGCCGCAGTAATGTATAGAATTGGAAAATTAAACTTAGGTTTGAATGCCCCGATCAAAATGTTTCGACCACCTTCAAAATAATACACAGATGACAGATGGTCATGGAACAAGCAAACCATCTACGAGGTATACCGTCAGGGGAGCACCTAGCCTATCGGCCTTTATCTCCCGGTCCCGCTAAATGTTTGGACCTTCGGCTTTTTTACTGACAAGGTCTTATTGTCAGATGGGGATTTCTCCATCCGGCGCATGCACACACCATCAGGAACCCAACCCCGGGGTTGCATCACTAGCTGGATGACTTGGGTAACAATCTCCAGCCACTACGAAGCCAACGCCTTGATGGGTAAGGACCATGGTCCCCTGGGCACGCCCATCCCCGTAGTTCACTATTCGCTATAGACTTCTCTATAGCAGGTGTGATCCTCCTTCGGCCCCCTATTGGTTAAGCCTCACGTCGAATTCAGACATGCACATCCCAGGCTCGTTTGACCTGTGACTACGAGCCTGTGTAGACACGTAGCGCTGCTTTTCACATCCAGGTGGCCCCTTCAGTTTACTAGTCAGCAATGCGACTCGGGCAGTGTGGTCATCAATCCACAAACTAGTTAGATATAGGCGCGTAGGCCGTTCTCCCTAACTAGCCCCTTCAGGACTCGGGTCATGCGAAGCCGTCAACTCCGAAGCTCACACGATTTCCATACGATGCACTCCCCCACCAGAGGACACCATAATCGTGCTTGGCCTTTAGTGACTTCCCTCCCGCAAATCATGGGAGGAGGTAGGTCACGCCAAGAGCCACCCGTACATAACTCAGGAGCACGGGAACGTTACCGCCCGAATGGTCTTTGTACAGATCATTGTCATGGCGTATCAACTGTACCAGGGGCCCCCTTGCGCTACTAGGTACGTGGTGTCGTAACTCACCAAAGATCTTTGTCCCACTACATCCAGCCTTCCTTGGCTGGTGTCACAAGGACACCGACCCCCCTGCGGGGAGATGATCATGAAACACGGGAACCTAGCGGTTTTGAAACCGACGCGACGTAAGAAATTGACTATTAATGCGAATCACTCAACACATGTTAGAAAACTCCGCTATGGAATTCTCGGAGATTAAATCAGAGCTTTAGTTAACCTTCATCTTCTCCTAAAAAACTTACCTTAAGTACCCTCATGTGTGAATTTTCACACATATGGAACTTTAGTGTAATTTGGGCGAATTTCTTAGTTAAAAATGTGCTTTATGTCCATTATTTCGGTTGCGAGAAGAGTATATTGTTGAAATTTGACATTAAGGGCCGGTTTATCAATGTCATGATAAGCCGTAGATACGTACTACTACAGTACAGTTGACTTATAAACAATTTGATAGTGATAATGATAACAAACTTCGAAAAGAGAAATAAGGAAAAATATGTTTATTATTTTTTTAAAATACATAATTTGTAATGTACCTAATTACATTATTGCCTTTTTTTGCGACGCAATCAATACAGACATTTCTACTGTGAGTACGTTTGCACACTCCTTTTTTAAAGAAACAAGTAGTAGGTAACAAACGCCGGATATGTAATGTACTCGACGTCCCCTTAGATATGCCGACCTTCGGTCAAGAATTGAAGAGTATCCCTTTTTGTCCTTTTTGGGACCTTTCCGATCAAATTTTTTTTAGCAAAATTATTTTTACCTTCCTGGGAGTTCACTGATTCAAAAACAAAAAAAAATAGCCTTACTCTATTTTTTCTATTTGAAGTGCTAATATGACTGGACTAGTCCAGTCAAAATATTCCAATTCAGGCCTCCAAATAGGAAAAAAAAAAACAGAATAAAGCTAATTTTTGTTGTTTTTGAATCAGTGGGCTCCCATAGGAATCTAAGACTCATTTTGCTAAGAAAAAAAGTTGGTCGGAAAGGTCCCAAAAAGGGCAAAAAAGGATACTCTTTAATCCTTGATCGGAGGTCGGCATGCGGGGTATCATATCAAAGGGGACGTCGAGTACATTACATATCCGGTGTTTGTTTCCTGTTTCAAGAAGGCTTAACGGAATAAATCGAGCTTAAATGGAAAACTATCGTGTTTTCCGCGTATTTTTCCAAAGCCATATATATACGAGAATAATTGAAGTTGTCACTACTTTTCTCACTTTTCAGAATCTATAATTGCAGGTGATTCTACGATTAAATTTGCTAAGAAAAAAATTGATCGCAAAGCTCTGAAACAGGACATAAAAGGACATTAATTACAAACATTTATAGAACGTGCGCATGCGTGTCATATCAAAAAGGACACCGAGTGCATTGCATATCCGGTGTATATGGAATAATTCGGGCTTAAATTTTTCATTTGATCCAAATTTTCTCCGATCAAAGTTTTTTTTTTAGCAAAATGAGTTTTAGATTCCTGGGAGCCCCCTGATACAATAACAACAAAAATTAGCCTTACTCTTTTTTTTTCTATTTGAAATGCTAATATGTTTGGACTAGAATGCTTTTGCTACGGATGTAGAACAGAATCTTTTATCAGGCAATTACACGGAAGCCCAATGTGAGCCAACTAATTATTATTTCTCTCTCTCTCTCTCAGCACCGTATAGCTCCATGTGGGCCATGGTGCGTTAACTCAGCCGTTTGTAGGCAATTTCGAGTTAACCTTACCATGGGCGTAGCCAGGGGGAGGGGCGACCGCCCCTCCCTGGCCGATGAAACTTTTTTTATTGAATTGAATATTAATAATACTGAAAGAAAAAAAAAATATTTCAGGGATAATTTTTTTCAGATTCACTTTTTTGCATTTTCGTTTGCAGTTTCCATGTTCCGAAAACCACACAAACATTTCCATATCAATTTATTACAAGCCGTTCTTCTTCCTTACATAGTCATCTACATAGATACATATGGACATACCTAATTCTATTCTATTTCGTCCAGATTTACAGCAATCCTGAGCGCTATGGATAGCTCTTTTCATGTCTATACACTATACAGTAGACTCGGGTAAACGTGTACTTCGCCAAACGTGAAGGTGAACAATTTTATGTGAGCTACTACTCTGAAACGTGAACAAGTCTTGAAAGCCCTAAAACATGAACATTAAGGGAGGAATTCATAGTCCTCACTTAAGGAATACGGATTCCCTTAAGGAATAATTATAAAGGAATGCTTATTGGGACAAAACAATAAGAATAATAATAACAATAAGAACAATTATTTAATGAATTCAGCAATTATTAGACTTCAACGTATCGGAAATTTAGTATCCAATCATCTGGATTTGTTTAATACTGAAAAATATATATTGCGAATAATTATATATGAATTATTCAAGTGAATTTTTGTTGAATTTTGTCTGAGATTTTATTTGGTTATGAATTATGTTTAAGAATTACTATATTATGATTTAAATTTTTTTCCTTTATTCTAATATTTTTTTTTTTTTTTGTTAGTTTTATAATTTAGTTTTGTTTTTATTAGTATACCTAATGTTAATAAGATAGTCGTAAGTTAAATAATCAATGACAGCAATTTTTATACATTTGTTATAAAAGGGACAATTTTGTCCGTTTAGAAATAAAATAAAAAAAAAAACGTCACTTTTAAATGCATTACCTCATTCAATAAAATAATTTAATTCGGAAGCCTAATTAAAGTAACTGACAAATAAAGTATAAAGAAGTATCTAGTAGCTGCAAAATTTAAATTTATTTTTCAAATACGAGCGACTATGAACTGTAAAATTTATAAGGATTCCCTTATAGGTCAGTCAATTTATGATTTTAGGTCGCAAAAAATAGCTCGGCTCTGTTTTTTGGGATACTGTTAGGGTAGATACCAGAAGTGTACCACCAAGTTTGCAACTTCGAAAACCTATCCTAACCCCGTGACCCTCAAAAAACCTAAAAATTTTCGAAGGTTTTTCATATTTTGGTTTGTGATTTCCAAAAGTCGTCTGCTTGATTCTCAAAGCTAATAAAACCTTCTTTAATTTGAGTCCAGCTTTGTAGGTGCAAAGGATCTCAAAATACTCGTACAGCACTTTAAACATTGTTTTTTTTTTTTTGTAAAAAGTTCGAAATGCTGTATCTTGGGATCCTTTGTACCTACAAAGCTGGCGTTGCACTCAAACTAAAGAAAATTTTGTTAGCTTTAAAAGTGCAGTGGACGACTTTCTTGTGCCTTACAGGCAACCAAGTTGCCGGTGTATAAGGGCTGTAAACCACTTGTGGAAAATAGAGAATCGACTGCACTTACGTCCCATAACGTATACGGTTTCTTGCAATGCCTCCTAATTTGACCACAGTTTTTCAGTCCAACCAATGAGGATAAATACATAGAGGGCTCACTCCATACTAGCTATTTTTCTAACAAAAAAATTGCAAGAGCGTGACGGCAATATTACAAGTAGGCAATCGCGTATAGAAAAGTGCAAAAGAAAATCTCTGATTTCCAAAGAATGTGTTTGTATTTGTACCTCTTTCCGAAAAAAATGTTTGTATGAGTATAGATATTATCTCTCCGTTGAATATGTGTGCGAGAATTTCATTCTCTCGTCGCAGGTTGAGAACATTGCAAAGCAATGGGCCTGTCTACATGCGAACAAGAACAACCAGAAGAGATTCGCGAGGAGCAAGCTATAAAAACCCGTTTTTTGTTTTTATTCCACGTTTAGACATACCCAATGTGTTTTGAATGACAGCCGACTGGTCACGAAGTGGACACTGGATTTCACATACTAATTTATAACATAAAATGTATAAATATACACTTGCCGAACCTTACAAATACACTGCGTGACACTGGCGAATAAACAACTGTAAAAAAAACTGCGCGTTTCACTAAATTTTGTTCAATTCACATTCGCGAAATTTGTAAACAATTTGTCGGCTCCGCTCGTGTCGGTTGAATGAAAATTGAGCAAAAATTACAGCCGACCGTTCACGACGTGTACTCTAAACTAAAACATGCACTTTATGACATAAAATGACAAAAAAACCCACTTGCACACCAATTCAAATGCATTTGCCTACATCTTAGAAAAATTGATTCGAGGTAAACAGTATTTACCACTTTACTTCCAATAGTTTTTACTTGAAAAATTTGACAAGAAATGATTCGGCTATCATCGTGTAATCAACATTCTAAAGAGAAAAAACACGTTCTCAGATTTCATTCATCTTAGTCCAGTCAAAATATGTATCCCAATTCAGGCATCCAAATAGAAAATATAGAGTAAAAGCTAATTTTTGTTATTTTTGAATCAGCGGCCTCCCAGGAAGCTAAAACGCATATTGCTAAAAAAAATGTATCGGAAAGGTTCCAAAAAGGACAAAAAAGGATACTCCCTAATCCTTGACCGGAGGTCAGCATGCAGGGTATCAAATCAAAGGGGACGTCGAGTACATTACATATCCGGTGTCTGTTTCCTGTTTCAAGGACTTTTTAACGGAATAAATCGAGCTCAAATGGGAAATCAGCGAATTATCGTGTTTCCCGTGTATCTTTCCAAGGCCATAACTATAGGAGAATAATTCAAGTTTTCACTACTTTTCTCACTTTTCAAAATCGATAATACCGTAAGATTGTACCAATCAATTCTAAGAAAAAACTTATCGTAAAGCTTTGAAAAAGGACATAAAAGGACACTAATTATACACCTTGACCAACATGGGCATGCGGGGTGTCATATCAAAGAAAACGTCGAGTACATGCCTACAAATTTCGCCTTTGGGAGTCTCTGAAATAAGTAGCAAACGCCGGATATGGAATGTGCTCGACGTCCTCTTTGATATGACACCCCGCATTCCCAAGTTCGATCAAGGTGTGTAATTAGTGTCCTTTTATGTCCTGTTTTAGACCTTTCCGATAAATTGTTTTCTTAGCAAATTTAATGGTAGAATCTTAAGATTCTGAAAAGTCAGAAAAGTAGTGACAAATTGAACTATTCTCGTGGTTGTGGCTTTGGAAAGATATACGGGAAACACGATAATTTTCCATTTTAGCTCGTTTTATTCCGTTAAGGGTCCTTGAAATAGGAAACGGACACCAGATATGTAATGTACTCGACGTCCCCTTTGATATGATACCCCGCATGCTGACCTCCGGTCAAGGATTAAGGAGTATCCTTTTTCGTCCTTTTTGGGACGACTCCGTCCAAATTTGTTTTTAACAAATGTGTTTTAGACTCCTGGCAGCCCACTGAATCAAAAACAACAAAAATTTGCCTTATCTATTTTTTCTATTTCGATACCTGAATTGGGATACATATTTTGACTGGACTAAGATGAATGAAATTTGAGAACAAGTCTGATAATTTCGTGTACCCTATAGTATGCCTATAGTATACGTGTGAACAAATTTCACACATAGGTACTTTCTGGATGGGGACTTTTTTGTATAGAGTGAGAGTTCTATTAGTTATTTTTCAATGGTCCAACTCTATGCATTCAGAGAACTAGCGTGAAATTTTGTCGGCCTGTTTGCATCGACCAGTAATTCAGGTACGCTCTCCAAGAACTGCTCCCTTTCAACAGCTTTGGTTTTTACAATTTGGTTTGCAAAATTTTGGACAAGAACTTGACTGTGGAATGCTCTTGATACCGCCATCCGCGGCAACGATATTGTCTAAATAGATGAATTAATATTTAAGGGGGAGTTAAATTCCCTTTCAGACTAAAGGTACGTTGTCCTCGACGTTGCCGCACGACAGCGACTCGCTCATTCTATATGAAAACTCGTTTTTAAAATGAGAGAGGAACGAGTTTTTATGGAATGAGCGAGTCGCTGTCGTGCGGCCTCGTCGAGGACAACGTACGTAAGCTGGACTCAAATTTAGCACTTTGGTCTTGTTTAATTTTTTCTTTAAGTCGACTGCATTTGACTCCTTCTCGAGATCCAGAGCTATAACGATCAGATCGTTGATTTTGTGCGAGAGTACTTAATTGTCAAAACTTCATCATGCAAGCTCCACGGCGTCCCGGCAACTTAAGTCGAATGAGGAAAAAACTACCATCAGAGTGGAATCCTGCCCAACTTCGGTTTAAACTTTACTGTGGGATTCCGTTCTGGGGAGGGTTAGCTAGGACTCCCGATGTTATTATAGAAGTGTAGAGGAGCAGCTGAGTTGAGCAGCTAAAGAGGGCTCTCAGTGGAATAACTGAGCGCTTTGGCTCCTATTTGGAAAAGGAAAAACAGCTTAAGAGCTCCATTGGGCTCCTATTTTAAGGAAGTGGAAAAGCATGTATCCCTAAATGTCTCCAGCCGACTGTCGGATAATGTTTTTTTCTATGGATGCTGTGGATGTGAGATAAGAGGCTTCTCGGTATGTTTCAGCAGGAGATGCAATCCTGTAGAACCAAGCAAAGCCAGATTTCAAAACGGACATTGATGTCGCAAGTGGAATATGCTGCCCAAAAGCCAAAAATAGCACTGAATATAAACGAGTTACGTTTTAAAAAGCAGAAACGGAGGCCAGTTGAATGTAATCAGAATAACCACTTTCAGGGGCAATTTTTCTTTAAATGGTCTTGAAAATCATTCTCGACTGTCCTTTCCTAAAATTAAAAAAAAAACAATCATGAATGGGTACTCGTTTAACATCTTGAGTGAGTTCATAGTTCGTCACAAGGGGCGTGAGTTCGAAAAACAAATTAACTGAATTCGTTCACGGTGAGTCTCGAACCCATGTGCAAAGAAGGTGCGGCCACTAACCATTACACCAGCTAAAATACTCTAAATTTTGCCTAACAATATTTTCGCGACCAACGATTTCAAATCCTAAGAAAATCTTGACATTAAAAAAATTTCGGGCTTGCCCCCCCCTGACCGAAATCCTGGCTACGCCCATGAACCTTACATTGCATATCATTTTGGAGTGTATATAATGTTGAAAGCACTATATATTTCCTATCCGCACAAGTCCGGGAAATTTTGGGGCCGACTTTTACGAAAATGAATGTTCAATTCGAAAGCAGCAAAACGCATAGAGCGCTTATATGCCATTTTCAAGACAAATTCACCTTTTTCTCAACAGAAATTAACTATATATACATCAAATGTAATTAACGATTTCGCTAGTGAAACTAACGCCTTAGAAAGTTAAATCAACTATTTTGCAAATAAATTAACGTTTTAACAAGTGAAATTAACGATTTCACAAATGTAATAAACTAAACTGTTTCGCTAGTCAAAATTATCATTCAGCAAATCACTTCGTATTCACATTGTCATGCTTCAAGTATTCTATAGCCAGTGAAAACGACCATGCTACTAGTATGCTTTAGAGGCGATTCACACTATGGACAGGATTTACTAAAACCACTAAATTAATAGAATCGAAAATTAATAGAATCATTAAATTCAAAATCCATCATTGAATGTACTTGCATTATTCAAATTGCAGTACAATATGGTACAACTGTCAACTATATCTAGGAGTTAGTAAATCTTGTCGATAGTCTGAATCGCCCCTTAACCATAAATTATGGATAAATATGTACGAGTAACCGTTACTTAATATAATAAAGCCTAATAAGTGTAAATCAATCAAGAGATTTCATCGCTCAAGCTTGGAGACGTAAATTTTCTACTCCCATAAATTATACTACTGACAGGATTCACTAAAACCACTAAATCAATCGAGTCGAAACCTGCCTACTAGATTAAATCGTATGTCGTTAAACTCAAAATGCATCGTAGAATGTACTTGCATTATTCAAATTGCAGTATAATATGCTACCAATGTTAACTAAATCTAAAATTTAGTAAATCTTGTCGATAGTTTGAATCCCCTTTAAAATTATTTAATTTGGAGGATAGCGATTTGGATTTGCATCAGCTTAGTTGTCTGGGCAGGTAGTTTATTGCTAAAAGATATTCAAGGGTTTCTACAGGTACAATACGTAAAAATAGGCTGAAGCGATACCCTGAAGTTCACTTAAAATGTGTTACATACATGCAAATGTGTTGCTGGACACAATTTATTGCGATTCGGTATCGGCGGAAAAGAATATGTAAAATTGAGAATTTGTCCATGGTACGAGTAAATTTGATTATAATCGCAGACTTGACTAGGAAAAGGAATACGCATCATTTTAACGACATCACTGCCAAATTATCAATATTTACGTTAACATTTATTTTTTTACAGGGTTGTCCCAAAACAGATCCTAACAAGCTAAACATTCACATCGTACCCCATACACATGATGATGTCGGCTGGCTGAAAACTGTTGATCAATACTACTACGGAAGTCAGCAGATCACTCAATTAGCCGGAGTTCAATACATTTTGGATTCGGTTGTTGAACAATTACTTCAAGATCCAAAAAGGAGGTAATACCATAACAGTTAAATTTATTATTACATACATATATGAATCTTCCGAGTATGTAAAACATAATCTGGTTATAGGTTTGTCTACGTCGAGTCAGCATTCTTCTTCAAATGGTGGAGTGAACAAACCGAAGAACTTCAGGAGAAAGTAAAAAATCTCGTAAAGCAAGGACGACTTGAATTCCTGGGAGGTGGCTGGAGTATGAATGATGAAGCTGTTACACATTATCAGAGTGTAATTGATCAATTTACGCTTGGTTTGAGGTAAAAACATCAATTTTGTATTCCAATTGGAACTGTCTACAAAGGAATAAGTTGTTAAAAAAAACGGTCTTCTAGGATTTTATTTTTGGGGAAAAATTCAGTTTGGTTATAAAAACCGTTTTTGAACCACGTAGTTTCTTTGTAGACAGATCAATTATTTATTTATTATCAAAATAGTCGTTAGACTTCCAATAATTTTTTTTTTATTCCTTTAAATACAGACTTCTAAACGATACCTTTGGAGAATGTGGGCGACCACGAATCGGTTGGCAAATTGATCCGTTCGGTCATTCCCGTGAAATGGCATCGATGTTTGCACAGATGGGTTTTGATGGTTTGTTCATTGCTCGTTTGGACTATGAAGAAAAATTGGAGAGATTGCTTAAGAATAGTGCAGAAATGATTTGGGAAGGAAGTGATGAGCTAGGTAAAATACTGTTTTTTTTTTTCTAAAGCTTGTATACTTAAATTTAAATTACTTATGGTATTTTTGCTTCAGGTTCTTCTAGTGATCTCTTCACTGGTGTCCTTTATAATCACTACGCCTCACCACCTGGATTTTGTTTTGATGTTCTGTGTCATGATGCTCCAATTATTGATGGAAAGCATAGTCCTGACAATAATGTTGATAAAAGGGTAAAATAAACTCCTTTTTAGATGAAGATCCTTGATGGTCTTTGATGGGTCAACTTTTTATGACCATTGTTTTATTTGCAGTTACAAGAATTGTGGAAATATCTACAAAAGATGGCACAAAATTACAAAACAAATCATTTGATGGTGCCAATGGGAGAAGATTTTCACTATCAGAATGCTCACATGGTTTTCAAGAATTTGGATAAGTTAATCAAGTGAGTACAAATTTAAGCTCTGGAATTTCAAAAGTTTGTATTTCTTAAGGTAATCAAAGAGCCTCCACAGAAAGCGTGAATAGATATCCGACACCTACTTTACGCAACCAATATTGTTAAAATCTTAAAGGAGTTGCATGGAAAATGTCGGTTATCTTAGGCATTACATTAGGAAGAATATTTTTGTAAGCCTGGGCTTATAAAATTAAAGTTTTTATGAAAACCCGAAATAAAATGCGAAAAACCACCAAACATAAGCGTTCCTAAAAGGGAAATGAACATGTTTTTAACAAGTTTTTTTTTTATCTTTTCGATAACGGTAACCTTAACGAGATAGTCGTCTGTGACGTATTAGCACTTTTTTTATCACGGCAATCAATTTACAAAAGTCCACCAATATGTGCATTCCTAAGGTCACGTTATCCTAAGCCTAAATCAAATTCAGCTTTGAACCATATTTTCTGAGATTTTAGTTAATTCGCCTATCACGAATTTGTACCCCACTCCATCACGATCGCAATTGTGCGTTTATATGTTGTTGTTGCCCTTGTGGGGCATGGTGCGTTCATTCAGCCGTTTATAGGCTACTTCGAGTCAACGTTACATTGCATTTCGGAGTGTATATAATGTTGCAGGCACTATATATTTCCTGGACCACACCGAGATTCGATCTCCGGACCTCTAGATTACTAGCATCGTAGAGTGCGACTCTCCTAAGTAAGCCATAGAGCGTGACAAAAGCAACTAACAAAACAAATTTCGATACTCCAAGCGAAGTTGGAAATCTTATCTAATCAATCTACACATCCAAAGGAATCCTTTAGCTTAGCCTCTGCAACAGTACCCTAATTTTGGCAGTATCTGTGGCGCCGAATGTGATTATTAATGAAATTTCATTAGGTTTGACCTGAAACCAATAAGTCTCATTGTACGAGTACGTATATATATGTGGCTCGGGAATTTATCGAAGCAGACCACTATTGGTCCTATATACACGTATAAGTGTATAATATTCAACTTGCAATTAGTAGGTAATAGCTGCATTTTACTTATTGGCCAATAACCTAGGAAATTTTAATAAATATTTGGAAAACCTTCTGAAAAATTATGGCAAAGCTGGATTTTTGCATGAGCCTCATCACGATAACTCTGGCTAAAAGATGTGTATGGCAAATTCGTAGCATATGAGGTTCTAAAAAATAGTTGCCAAATTCCTCATCAATACTTACACCATCAAGGGCGTATTTTTTGGGGTTTCCGTGATTATCTCTGTAACGGTGTATGCTGTAAAGTCGTCTATTACACCGTATATAATTTGTAGCTTCTGTGGCTGCAAACAAAATGCCAAAAGTCCACATCGTTGGGTGGGCACCTAAGGAAGTTATGAGGAGCCAAACATATAAATTAACCTTTTTTTTAGGAATATCTCTATAACGGTAATGTTCACTAAAAAGTGTTACATGACGAATGAATTTTGAATTTTGAATTTTGAATTTTGAATTTTGAATTTTAAATTTTGAATTTTGAATTTTGAATTTTGAATTTTGAATTTTGAATTTTGAATTTTGAATTTTGAATTTTGAATTTTGAATTTTGAATTTTGAATTTTGAATTTTGAATTTTGAATTTTGAATTTTGAATTTTGAATTTTTGAATTTTGAATTTTGAATTTTGAATTTTGAATTTTGAATTTTGAATTTTGAATTTTGAATTTTGAATTTTGAATTTTGAATTTTGAATTTTGAATTTTGAATTTTGAATTTTGAATTTTGAATTTTGAATTTTGAATTTTGAATTTTGAATTTTGAATTTTGAATTTTGAATTTTGAATTTTGAATTTTGAATTTTGAATTTTGAATTTTGAATTTTGAATTTTGAATTTTGAATTTTGAATTTTGAATTTTGAATTTTGAATTTTGAATTTTGAATTTTGAATTTTGAATTTTGAATTTTGAATTTTGAATTTTGAATTTTGAATTTTGAATTTTGAATTTTGAATTTTGAATTTTGAATTTTGAATTTTGAATTTTGAATTTTGAATTTTGAATTTTGAATTTTGAATTTTGAATTTTGAATTTTGAATTTTGAATTTTGAATTTTGAATTTTGAATTTTGAATTTTGAATTTTGAATTTTGAATTTTGAATTTTGAATTTTGAATTTTGAATTTTGAATTTTGAATTTTGAATTTTGAATTTTGAATTTTGAATTTTGAATTTTGAATTTTGAATTTTGAATTTTGAATTTTGAATTTTGAATTTTGAATTTTGAATTTTGAATTTTGAATTTTGAATTTTGAATTTTGAATTTTGAATTTTGAATTTTGAATTTTGAATTTTGAATTTTGAATTTTGAATTTTGAATTTTGAATTTTGAATTTTGAATTTTGAATTTTGAATTTTGAATTTTGAATTTTGAATTTTGAATTTTGAATTTTGAATTTTGAATTTTGAATTTTGAATTTTGAATTTTGAATTTTGAATTTTGAATTTTGAATTTTGAATTTTGAATTTTGAATTTTGAATTTTGAATTTTGAATTTTGAATTTTGAATTTTGAATTTTGAATTTTGAATTTTGAATTTTGAATTTTGAATTTTGAATTTTGAATTTTGAATTTTGAATTTTGAATTTTGAATTTTGAATTTTGAATTTTGAATTTTGAATTTTGAATTTTGAATTTTGAATTTTGAATTTTGAATTTTGAATTTTGAATTTTGAATTTTGAATTTTGAATTTTGAATTTTGAATTTTGAATTTTGAATTTTGAATTTTGAATTTTGAATTTTGAATTTTGAATTTTGAATTTTGAATTTTGAATTTTGAATTTTGAATTTTGAATTTTGAATTTTGAATTTTGAATTTTGAATTTTGAATTTTGAATTTTGAATTTTGAATTTTGAATTTTGAATTTTGAATTTTGAATTTTGAATTTTGAATTTTGAATTTTGAATTTTGAATTTTGAATTTTGAATTTTGAATTTTGAATTTTGAATTTTGAATTTTGAATTTTGAATTTTGAATTTTGAATTTTGAATTTTGAATTTTGAATTTTGAATTTTGAATTTTGAATTTTGAATTTTGAATTTTGAATTTTGAATTTTGAATTTTGAATTTTGAATTTTGAATTTTGAATTTTGAATTTTGAATTTTGAATTTTGAATTTTGAATTTTGAATTTTGAATTTTGAATTTTGAATTTTGAATTTTGAATTTTGAATTTTGAATTTTGAATTTTGAATTTTGAATTTTGAATTTTGAATTTTGAATTTTGAATTTTGAATTTTGAATTTTGAATTTTGAATTTTGAATTTTGAATTTTGAATTTTGAATTTTGAATTTTGAATTTTGAATTTTGAATTTTGAATTTTGAATTTTGAATTTTGAATTTTGAATTTTGAATTTTGAATTTTGAATTTTGAATTTTGAATTTTGAATTTTGAATTTTGAATTTTGAATTTTGAATTTTGAATTTTGAATTTTGAATTTTGAATTTTGAATTTTGAATTTTGAATTTTGAATTTTGAATTTTGAATTTTGAATTTTGAATTTTGAATTTTGAATTTTGAATTTTGAATTTTGAATTTTGAATTTTGAATTTTGAATTTTGAATTTTGAATTTTGAATTTTGAATTTTGAATTTTGAATTTTGAATTTTGAATTTTGAATTTTGAATTTTTCTTTTTTCTTTTTTCATTTTTCGTTTTTCATTTTTCTTTTTTCATTTTTCATTTTTCATTTCATTTTTCATCAGCTGGCGTACAAGTCCGCAACTCAGTGGGACATTTTCATGTTTCTATTGTAGTTTATCTCTCTTATCTTATTAAGTTGAACCCATTGAACCCAAGTTGAACCCAAGTTGAACCCAAGTTGAACCCAAGTTGAACTCAAGTTGAACTCAAGTTGAACGTAAATTGAACCCAAGCCCGACCTCTGTTGTACCTTGAATGGCACCCAAAACTCACTGTAATGCCAAAAACGTAACGCTTTTTCGTTGCAATTTTCGTGACGCTTTTCGAATTTATGTGCCAGAGTCAAAACATAAAAATGTTAAAAAAATATAACCTCGTTATAAACCGCTTATAAACTCGTTTTTGGCTCATAAACTGCATTCCTTCGTAAACTCGTTCAGATGTGTCAGGACTATTATCCGATTTTAATGTGGTAAGTTTTATTTTTTAGGTAAATTTGTTAGATGCAATAATAATCTTATTTCGCTTATTAAAGCTAGCATGATGTAATTTTGCACACGTTCTTATTATTGTTGCAGGCTCTTTGTATGTTTGTCTTTGGGTCATGGGGCTGCCATACAAACCCAACCCCTCAAATTAGGTTCTTCTAAGAAAAACTTTTTTATTTGTGCACAAATTTCGACAAGCCGAGCTGTTTAGTGACGGCAGTGGCGGATTAACACAAATCTAAGAAACGTATTTCTATTGAAGCCACAAAATATATGTAAATATGGATGGCGATGTCCCCTTTCCCTGGAGTGAATGTGGCTGCGGTACTAACCCAACCTGCCAGGATTCCTTTCAGAGGGGCGGGGGCATGGGCATAGCCAGGATTTCGGTCAGGGAGGGGCAAGCCTGAAATTTTTTCAACATGATCATCATCATCATCATCATCTTACAAGTTTAAATTGTCGGTCACGAAAATATTGTTAGGCAAATTTGAAAATAGTCTGGCTGGTATAGTGGTTACTGCGCGCACAGAGTAATGGTTTCGTCATTAGGTGATATCAGATTGCAAAGTGTTGTGCAGACATTTTTTCTTTGTTTCTCATGTTTTTTGGGGTGCTGAGCTCGAATCCGGAGCTTCCCAACAAAATTTCGTTGCGGAACAGGGTCAAAACCGCGAAAAAATCCAACATTTTCGGAATTTTCCCATTTTTTCACTAATAACTCCGAAAGTGTACATTTTTCCGAAAACCTGTCAATGAAAATGTTAGAGAAAACATAATTGCGGGTTCATCGCGCCATTAATCTTTCAAATGCGTTAAGTGGTATACCTACAATTGATAGTAATTTTTTGGGTTTTTTTTTGCAATTTTGACCCTGTTATGCAACAAATTTTCGGTGGGAAGTTACGGATTCAGGTTCAGCACCCCAATGTACATAATGTACAAGAAAAATGCAACTCATGCGGCCAAAAATGTAAAACCGTTCAATCTCAAAATTTTATTCATAATATGGAACCATGTTTTACATAATTCACATGTTATCGGCAGGTTTTCGCGATAGGGGATATAATTGAATGGTAAGAGCTCGCCTCTAGTTTTAAATAGGAGAGATATTTTACGGATACTTTAACCGTTCTGGAAATAGGTGTTCACCTGTAAATCGTGGTTCAAGTTAACGTAAATCCTTCGGTGTTGTAACGCTCTCGCTTCTTCCACGTTTGCTCTCATGTGCATAATCTTAACATCCTGAATGAGTTGGCCGAGTCGAGTATACATCCGTCGCTACTTGACCCGTCCCACATGGAAGTCGTTCCAACACTATCTGCGAGCATCTCCAGATCCTTATAAAATAGGGTCCTTTGATTAACTGCGTACATTAACACTTTCTTTGGAAGCCGGTCAGAACTCATGGTTGCAACCTTTGCTAGGTAGTTCATGCGTTTTCAACGACTCTATGAATAATGGTGGTAAGCCAGTCTCGCGTGGCAGCATATAATTTGGTGTTGTTGTAGGCAATTGGAATGTTCATTTTTGTAGAGAGCACGCCCATGCACATACGGTCAATCCGAATCCATTTTTTGTATTCGTCGTTCTGTCGACAACTTGACCACCTGTAATTTTTTTCATATGGAGTTTCGTTGGATTCCGTGTATGGCTGCCCTTAGGAACGCACCGTTTGGAGGACTTTTATAAATTTGTTGCCGTGATAAAAAAAACGAGACCGAGTTCTAATCGTGCGAATAGTACGATGAGTGTATACCCTATACCCATGTACATACCTAGAAGGCACGCAAAACCAAAAATATTTAATTTCATATTTTTTGTGGGGGAGGGAGGGGTCGATGGGTCGGACCTGACACATCTTTATTACCTTGTCAACGTATCCAACGGCTACCATTTGATACTAATTTGAAGTTTTTCGTGACATTCTATCAAAAGATATGGCTGAATATAACTTTGTAGGGAAAGTAGGGGTAGGGGAAGTCTGACCTACTCCACTTTTCATCAACTCACAGTATATGTCAGAATCATATATTGATCAAAATTTCAAGTCGATAGCGATATTCTAGCGAAAGTTATGGCCGAATTAAAATATCAAGGAGGGGTTGTTTGTATGGGAGGTAGGGGAACCCGTGGTCCGATTTGGCCCATTTTCAATACCGTCCAAGATTTTAGCAAAACAAACATTCGACCAAAATTTCAAACCGCTTGCTTCATTATTTCGGGAGTTATCGTGCTAACAGATAGACAGACAGACATTATTAGATTCAGGGACCGACCCTGATCATTTATATATATCTTTTGCCATACCTCCGGTGGCTCCTTTGAGGTGTTACATAATATCGGCGTAACAAAAACAATATACCCTATACCATCTTATGGGTATAGGGTATAATGAGCTAATATGTCACAGACAACTATTTCGTAAAGGTTACTGTTATCGAAAAGATAAAAAAAACATTTTAAAAGCATGTTCATTTCCCCTTGAGGAACGCTTATGTTTGGGGATTTTTTGCATTTTATTTGGAGCCTCTGCAGCTGTTGTGACTTTCCAGTGAATGTTAGAGTGCTGTGGGTATCTGAGAACCTCGAATAGAAGGCGCTAGTCAAAATCCAGCTTTTTCCCAATTTTTCCGAAATATGGACATTGATTTGATGTCCAGCCGATTTAAGGGCCCACTCAAAGCTTCACCTGAATGGGTTGCATTGCAAAATTAATTTTTTTTATTATAAATTTAATTTTAGATATGCGAATCAACGAGCACCTACCGAATCTGAGATAAACATTTTCTACTCGACACCGTCATGCTATCTCAAATCACTAAATGAAGCCGGCATAAAATGGCCAGTGAAATCGCAAGATTTCTTCCCCTATTCATCGGATGCAACGGCATTCTGGACCGGATACTTCACATCGCGACCAACTCTGAAATATTTCGAGCGTTTGGGAAATCATTTCTTGCAGATTTGCAAGCAAATAACCGCTTCAGAGGTGCGAAATGATCCGCGGAACAGTGAACAGAACAATTTAATGGAAAGAATGCGGCAGCTGCAAGAGGCGATGGGTGTTATGCAACATCATGACGCAATCACCGGAACCGAGAAAGCAGTGGTTGCTTTTGACTATGCCCGATTGTTGGACTCGGCTATACAGGCTTGTGGTGAAAATGCTAAGCTGGTGTTGAACAAATCGGTTCAGAAAAAGAAGGCCTATTTGCCCAAACTGGAATTTGAAAGCTGCCTAAATTTGAACATTAGCAGCTGTGAGATTTCGGAGAAATCGTCAAAATTCATGATTACGGTTTACAATGCATTGGGACAAGAGTCCAGTCAATATGTTAGGATTCCGATTCAAGATCTAGCGTATATTGTGCGTGATAGTGAGGGTATGTATTCATTAAGGAGTGATAACAGTTGTTGGTTACTAATTTTGTGCTTACTTACAGGTGTTCTCGTTGAATCTCAAATAGTCCCAATTCCGGATTCTGTACGAAAAATTCACAATAGATTCAGTGTTGCACTCAACGAATTAGTTTTCCTGGCCAAGTCTATTCCGGCCACTGGTTTCCGATCTTATTTCATTGAAACGGATCCGGATGATCCTTTAAATGCTGTTCCTGAAGTTGTTCTTATTCGTAAGCCGCGTGACTCTTCAGAGCACAACGTTGTCAAAACAGATGTAAGTATGAAGAAATTAGGTTCCTCAATTTATTAATCTTCTGTCTGTTGTCTTCAAGGAAATGGATTTGGCATTTGATAATCGCGGACGACTAGCTTCGGTTATTCTGAACGGCACCACGATCCCTGTTCAGCAAAATTTCTTCTATTATCGCGGAGCATTGGGTGACAATCGAAGCTATGCAAATCGATCATCGGGAGCTTATATATTCAGACCCAACGGAACCGAACATGAAGTTTCAACCGATGCTGACCTCCAGTTGATTCAAGGACCCTTGGTGGATGAAGTGCACCAAAAGTTCAACGATTGGATTAGCCAAGTTATACGTATCTACAAGGGAACCAACTATGTTGAGTTCGAATGGCTTGTAGGACCCATTCCGGTTGAGGATAACTTCGGAAAAGAAGTTATCAGTCGCTTCCAGACGAATATCAAAACGAACGGTGTTTTCTATACCGATTCAAACGGCCGTCAGACTCTGAAAAGAGTTCGCAATGCTCGTCCTGATTATCATTTGCATTTAGTGGAGAATATTTCTGGAAATTATTATCCCGTGACTACGAAAATTGCGTTGGAGGATAAAGAAACTAGATTTGCTGTATTGACAGATCGCGCTCAGGGTGGAAGTAGTCTGCAAGATGGAGCCGTTGAATTGATGGTGCATAGACGACTGTTAAGGGATGACGGTTTTGGAGTCAACGAAGCTTTGAATACACTGCAATTTGGACGAGGTGTAGTGGCACGTGGCAAACACTATTTGACTTTTGGTCCAAAGGATTCGGATATTAGGCAGCACGAGAGGCAACTACAACTGGAAAAAACCTTACCGTTTTGGTTGTTCTTTAGCAGCTTGGAGGATAGCATGGCATTTGAAGATTGGAAGGACGAGTTTGTTCATGTGGTGAGTGACTATTACCAATCTAGTTGCAAGTTTTCTTAGTTTATTTTCGCTATATTGCTTTGAATCACCATCGGATTACAAAACACCCAAAATGTTACCCTCTAATATTCCCACTCGACTATAACCCTATAATCCCTATTACACCATCGTCATCCTTTGAGTCTCAATTGCCACACTAATCTCTTCTTTTAGTAATCCCGCCAATAAACTCGACGCTCAACGGCCAATACTAAAGCAATGTAGATATATGCGTCGTCTATACATTTTCTCCATTTTCCAGAAATCACTTTGGCCAATTCAACTACCCCCAAATATACACTTGATGACATTGGAGCCATTGGGAGCGAATAAATTGCTCTTACGATTCGAACATATTTTGGAGGCAACCGATGACCCGATTACACAAGCCGCACTCAACTCGTCTTCCGGTCATAGTGGTACGTCGTCGTCGTCTGGTGCTCATACGAATAATCCTAGTCCGTTACAACGTCCTGTACCGGATCCAACGTACAGTGGCATTTCATCGACATCATCGTGGTCGTCATCGTCGTCTACCACTAATACAGTTGGCGTTGCGCCAATAACATTCGACCTAAGCGAATTCTTAAAACGTAACGGCAACTACACCCATTCGTTGCGAAGAACTACTCTCGGTGGTAATTTATGGCTTGACGATATGAAACGATTGCAATTCAATAAGGACAATAATGGCGATAAGCTGCTGAGTGGCACCGGAAAAGTCCATGACGATGGTAGTTTCGGTGGTAGCCAGGATAGCAATACGGATGCAACAAATGTGTTTCATGGCGGTAGTACAGGAGCTAATATTGCTCTAATGCCCATGGAGATTGCAACTCTTATTGTCGAACGTCAGGATGCTAGTTGAGGTTTTATAACATTTTTATGTCTTGTTAGTTAAGTTGATTTAAGAACAATTTGTGTGCATTTTTCTAGTTGTAGTAAATTTATATGAATTCCTAATATAGTGTATGAACCTTTTAATATAGCAATTTTATCGAAATGCGAAATGTGGATTAGATAATATACAGTGGCGTAACGTTTCTAAAATATCTTGTGTTCGAGATCGAAATGGAAGCCCCCAACAAACTAATAATTTATAATTTAACAAAATCGTTGAAACCACTTGTTTGCCCGATTTGGAAAAATGTTGAAATTACAAGTAAATCCAGAGCTATGTTTATAGGAAATTTACACCTGCGGCAGGATATACTAAAACCTCACGATTCAATCGTGTAAACGGGTTGGAATGAGTTTATTTAGCTCAAATCCAGGGTTTGTTTGTGTGTAGACGTCTATCAGGAAATTTAGGTTTATTATGAAATCTCGGATACTGTTCACACGATCGTCCTAATTGATTACACAACTTTTGGCATGTTCTGCTATCCGCTTTAATAGGGGGAACTTTTGTGTTTCCGATATTTTCCGCTATATGTCCGCTATATGGCGGACGGTAAGATAAGTGTCGCTAGTGTCGATAACAAGAACAAGAAAATTCTTCTTGCGAAGCTGATAGCGTAATGTTCCTGGAAATCTACGTCAATGATTTGCACTTAGGTTGATAACGAGCTACTGTAAAAGTGACAATCATTTTCAAAGATGTGTGTTGCATACACTCAGCGAAATTATCTACATTTTTAACACGATTTCGTATAGATTTAGTTTGGGATTTTGGTTGAAATCGCGTTATGAACCGGGTGGATTTTGTTGTGTTCATTGGAATTTTCTTTTAGTATCACAGCAGTTAAAAGTAATTTCTTTTGTTAATATGGATGAATCCTGTTTTTACTGCAGCTATTTAAAGGCTTTCAGCTTTAGCTTTATTGAGCTAATAAATATCATACTTTTGAAAGCGACCCAAAGTGCAAATGAAAAACTTAAGAATTAACGGCATAAAATAACTGCAGTAATTATGTACTTTAGAATTTTCTTGTGTGGGTAACGCTCGCAAATTTTTTGCGGAAAACGCAGGACAAATGCTCCAAATATCATCGTTGGCAAGACAACGCTATTAAAATACCAGGACGTGAAAAAGGATAACCAGAAATACAAATAACGCAAAATTTTGACTGTATGATATTTACGTACCTTTCACATGATTCAGGAATAACAAGTTTTTTGCATACTAAATAGCTAACTTTGTAGTGTGATCAGAGGACAATTTTATTTTCCCTCCCTCTTTGGCATGCGTTTTGTAATCCCTACTATGTATTGTGATGCATTCCTAGCTTCGACACGATCTGTAACAATTCATCGAAGCTTATGCGTTCTAATACATATGTACATATTTGATAATCGCTATCCAAAACTCAAGTATCTGTATGTCCTAAATGGGGACTCGCGCAAGTGAAGGGCAGTATATGCCTTCAAGGGTAACTAACTACAATGTCCCGTACCTACGCCAATCATCGGGTTCTTTACAAAATCCAAAAATACAAAATCCAAAAAGACAAAGTCCAAAAAAATTGAAAAATCCACAAAGTCAAAATCCACAAAGACAAAATTCACAAAGACAAAATCCATAAAGTCATAATTCACAAAGTCAAAATCCAAATAGACGAAATCCATAAATTCAAATTTCAGTTTGCTTATCACGATTGAATATTATTACGTTAACTAGACAATTACCAAATCCCGGAGCATATGCGCTTTACCTGAAGACACGGAAAAGGATTCATCCGTGGCATATACGATTTAGCCGATGACACGGAGAGGAATGCATCGGACCATAAGCGCTTCAGGTAAAGGCAGAAACACCTAAGGCGCATATGCTCCGGGTGCATCCTTCTCCGTGTCTTCAGATAAAGCGCATATGCTCCGGGGTTTGGTAATTGTCTAGTGCCCACGCAATAAGCATTATGGCTCTCTTCATACAAAAATTTATGGATTTTGTCTTGATGGATTTTGACTTTGTGGATTTTGACTTTATGGATTTTGTCTTTATGGATTATGACTTTTGGATTTTGACTTGTGGATTTTGACTTTGTGGATTTTGCATAGAACCCCAATCATCAACCATATTTAACATTTTTCAGCAATGTCAGTACGATTCTCTTGTCTAAGGCCTTACAGAATGAGGGCTCTCATATTATTCATAAATCATCTTTGTAAAATTTTATGAATTCAAGTGAAGTTTTCCCCAAAGCTGTCTGACATTTGGTGAAATGCCTACTTGACGTCCAAAAACAGGACAAATCAGGATAAAAGCAAAACATTCGGGGTAATAGCAGGATGACAGGTTAGCAGGTGGCATGTCTTGTCAAAAACAGGACGGGTGCGAGCATTAGGTATGGTCCTCGCAAAAGTTGAGGCCCTGGTAACAGGAAAGCAGCTCTTCAGCGCAACAATAAAAAGTTCCTTGAAATTTTCGCTTCAAACCACTAGTCCATTACAATTGGTTCAAAATAGCCCCAAACCTAAACATCCAAAAATAAAAGGAATTATTGATGCCAAATTGTTGAATACACTGCCTAATATACGCAGTAAAAAGTTACACTAATTTGCGCCATGGGTTAAGGGGGGAGGGGATGGCAAAGGGGTGAAAACTCAGTTTCTTGCAAATATCTGGAAAACTATGAGTCTGACCTTAAAATGTGCTGAGGACAAAACAAACTACATAAAATTACCTTTGTAATGATATCTAACACTTTAGACGTTTTCCCAGAAAATTATACCCTAGACCCAAAAGTATTATAGTGAATTAAAATTTTTTGAGTTTTACATTTCGCACTGTAACTCTTGATAAAATATACCTACCGTCATAAGATCTTGTCCATATATTGATAACAGAATTTGTTTGATTTGTACCAAAAACTGGAGTGCTCCGACCATTGACGCCCCCCTCACTCCTCCTAACATTTTTCAAAAAAGCATGCCTGTAGCTTCTCTTCAAATTGAGCCAGTCGGATCAAATTTGGTGGGCTGCCTAGTCTAAGCTCCATTATGCTCCCCACCACAAATTATTACCATGCGATCAAAACTAAGGGTACCCCCCATACAAAGTGACCCAAATTTCTAACAAATTTCACATTTTTTCACTTCTAAATTCTATCTAAAATAGAAAAAATAAATCTATCTCTTAGAACGTCCCTATAACAGTTAACTGTAGTCTTCTGAATGTATATCCAAAAGTGTGTACCAGAGCGTGCCTTACAAGTACGAAAAACCGGGTTTGAATGTTGCTAGTACACGTTACTTGAAATATTCGCAAATAGCCTTAGAACTGGTATCACTGACCTTCTAACCCAATTTTTTGATACTTGTAGCGTACGCCTTGGTACAACCTTTTAAACATACATTCAAAAGACTACAATTAACTGTTATAATGACGTTCTAAGAGATAAATTTTTTGTTTTCTATTTTACATAGAATTTAGAAGTGAAAAAATGTGAAATTTGTTAGAATTTTCGTTTACTTTGTATGGGGGGTACCCTTAGTTTTGAACGGATGGTAATAATTTTTTGTGGGGAGCAAAATGGAGCATAGACTAGGCACCCCACCAAATTTGATCTGCCTGGCTCAATTTAAAAAGAAGCTACAGGCATGCCTTTTTGAAAAATTTTAGGAGGAGTGAAGGGGGCGTCAATAGTCGGAGCACTCCAATTTTTGACACAAATCAAACAAAGTTTGTTATCAATATATGGACAAGATCTTATAACGGTAGGTCTATTCTATCAAGAGTTACAGTGCGAAATGTAAAACTCCAAAAATTTAAATTCCTTATAATACATTTAGGTCTGGGGTATAATTTTCTGAGAAAATGTCTAAAGTGTTATACATCATTACAAAGGTAATTTTATGTAGTTTGTTTTGTCCTCAGGACATTTCAAGCTCAGACTCATAGTTTTCCAGATATTTGCAAAATTTTTTACCCCTTTGCCACCCCCTCCCCCCTTAACCCATGGCGCAAATTAGTGTAACTTTTTACTGCGTATATTAGGCAGTGTATTCAACAATTTGGCATCAGAAATTCCTTTTATTTTTGGATGTTTGGGTTTTGAGCTATCTGTACTAGACTATTAATCTCTTAGTCTATTTCATTTTAATCGCAAGTGAAATATTCAATCCGAGGGACAAAAATTGCACTGAACATAGACGAGCTAAAAAGCTGAAATTAAAGGCCAGTTGAATGTCATCAGCAGGGGCCATTTTTCGTTAAATGGTGTAGAAAAATCATGCTAGACTGCCCTCTCTTAAAATTTGGCTCTAAAATTTGCCTAACAATATTTTCGCGATCGACAATTTCAACTCCTAAAGGGCCCCATAGACTCAGCGATTTATCGGTCGATCAAAGCTCATTTCTGTGGAGAAAGCACATTTTTTGAGTTCCACTACCAAATTCGCCAGAGAAAATGAGATTTATTGGGCCCTTTGGGCTCTTAAGAAAATCTGACCAAAATCACATGCATAATATCCCATTTTAAATATTTGGCGTTTCAGCAAATATTAAAAAACAATCAAAATCAATTTGAAAAGTTTGGGCGTCAAAATATTAAAATGTAATAATGAACAGCGACAAAAATCACACAACTATCGAGCCTTTCTCAAATCATATGCAAGAAGCGACATCATCTAATATTTTCCTTTTTTCTATTTCAACCAAAATATATAAAATAGAAAACCGAAACTATGCTCAGTAAGTTCTTATCTCAACTTTATTTTGCAGAACTACATTTCAATGCGCAAAGCATACGTACAACAAAGCGAGAACAAATCGTCGCACTGTTTCGATTCAGATATTCACGCTGAGGCGATTTCTGTTTCGCCTCACTGGCATCTTTTTTCCCGTAAATTCTCCCATAGGGAATCGGGTGAATGTTTTGATGCGTGTTGAGTTGTTGTTCGGGATTGTGCGGCGGAAAAATTATCGCCTCACATATATGAATTTGTGTACAGTAATCCCTTAACATTCGCGAATTTGACTTTCGCGAAATTCGTCTATTCGCGATTGCTGAATTGCGGAAGTTTTTGACATTCGCGAATACTGGATTTCATTATTCGCGATTAACAGCCAACTTATTCATTATTGTGCCTGTCTAGACAGTTTCAATTTTCGTTCGTCTTCATCATTTTGACAATTGAAACTTGAGATGTATGCGCTATTGAAGAAACGCATTCATTCTTGAACGCAATTGCCAATGTTAAATATTAACAACACATCATCTATTCATACTATTCATGAAAGAATTTATCATTTACCCGTCCTGACCAAAGCCGTGACACATATTTAACGACAAATAATGAAAAGATCTGGATAGAATGAGACATTGATCTCTTCTATTCACTTGACGCAATCAATGACATGTTCAATGTTGAAAGTGGATACGGAGCTTGAAGACGATAGGGAAGACGAAAGCGCACATGTGTGGACATAGCCATTGACGATCATCAAAGACAATTTTCTGACTGGCGGAGAATGGAAAATGATTTGTAAACTACGTATAATGATTTGATTAACCCTGCAATAAAATTGTAATTGAATTGAATTTTACAAAAATCGCGTCATACTCGGTGGCTCAGTTCCTCAGTTAGACTAGGTCACGACTTCACGATACATACTTGCAATCCGAAGATCTATGAGGTTAATTCTCAACGTGGTAATTTTCCGTACTTGCTAAAAACAAAACGATACAGATAGGAAGCGTAGTTCTACCAAAATTCTGCAGTCCAAAATTAAGCGGTGAACCATTGACTCGTTATAGCCGATTGGCTAATTGAACGCCCCTAGTTTCTGTAAACTGGTGAATCACAGAAAAATATTGTGTACGAAAAGTGCAAATACTCGCGAATAACACTCCTGCCAAATTATTATTTTAAAGTAGCTTCGTAGCATGATGTATGTAAATATGTACCATATATACCATGTACCGTAAAGGTTTATTTAATTCTCAGAAACTATTGAAAATATTAGTAAAATATGTTCCTATTTCAACCCTGATGGAACATAACCCCCTGATTTGCACTGAAAGTGGTATTTAACATTCCCGAATTTGGCATTCGCGAGGTTTTCCAGGAACGTAACCCTCACGAATGTTAAGGGATTACTGTACAAAAAATATTTTAGGGACTTTATGATTGTGTAAAGGAACTTGTAAGCGAGTTTAAAGATGATATATTCAGGTTTTTTTTTTATAAATTAAAATGAATAACTCGACGAAAATGAAGGTGAGGCGCCGCCTTAGTTGCTTCATCTGAGGAGCCGCCACTGTATTGCAGACGAATCCTCAGTTATAAGTTCACTCCACAACTTTTCATGATTGAACTTTCAGACGTCACAGAAGATTAAAGCTATAAATGTTAAATATGTTAATCACCAACACCATGGGCGTAGCCAGGATTTCGGTCAGGGGGGGGGGGCAAGCCCACATTTTTTTTCAACATCATGATTTTCTTAGGAGTTGAAATTTCCGGTCGCAGAAATATTGTTAGCAAAATTTAGAGTAGCCTAGCTAGTGGTTGGATTGGTGCACAGGGTCATGGATTCCAGACTCACCGTGAACGAATTCATTTTATGATGTTTTTCGAACTCAAGACCTACGTTACGGACTATAATGTCGCTCAGATTGCAAACAAGTATCCATTTATGGGGATAAATAACATTGCTGGGCGTGCTGTTGATCTCAACACCTCAACAAAACAGCAGTTTAGATCTTGGAAATTGGATCTCACTCACACATCTGCGGCCCTAGTTTACTGGTGGACTGCCACGCATGTTATTTCTTTTCGTTTGCTAATTTTAGAGTCAAATTTTTAAAATGGATATGAGAATGATTTTCTTCTGCATTCTGATTACATTCAACTGGCCTCCAATATATGCCTTCTAGAGCGTAGTTTGTCTATTTTCTATTTTCTGCATCTCGGACTGCATATTCCACTTGCGAACTCAGTTTGTTTCGTCTGTCACTTGCATCTTAGCAAAGTAGCATCGTCTGAATATTTATAAATCCTTTATTGATTGAAATATGGTTAACGGTTTTAATAAGATTTCCTCTAAATTTCTCAAAGTATTAACAGTGGCTAAATTTTATTGCTGGTATGATTCAGCTAGAAAATAAATTTTGATTTAATAGCTTGAAAGACCCGCTCTGTGGCTCATTTGGTTGAGTCGCACTCTACGATGCTAGTAGTCTAGAGGTCCGAAGTGGCTCGGCGTGGTCCAAAATTTCCGTACATGTGAATGGAAATTATAGTGCTTTCAACATTATATACACTCCGAAATGATATGAAATGTAACGTTGACTCGAAATTGCCTATAAACGGCTAAGTTAACGCACCATGGCCCCACAAAGGGCTATACGGTACTGAGAAGAAAAAGAAGAACTTGAAAGATACTGAAATATGAGACCCCTTCTTTACAAGGTCCTTAACCATGGAAGGTCATGCTTATTTTTAGTACGGAAAAGTAATTCTACGTCGATTTGATGAGGCTCAACTTTGACGCCTCATACAAATCACCCTTTCTCAAAATATTTATAAAATTTGACAGATTTTCAATCGTTAGTTTATTTAGAATGGAAAAACATCGATTTTGGAGCCGATTTTTATGAGTTCGAAATGCAATCTACCTAAAATAAGGAAGAGTTTTGAGCCATTTTCCTGATTTGTCCTAGTAAATATTTTTTTTTCCATAATATTTGAAAAAATAGGTCCCACATTTCAAAAATAAACATATTTGTTACGAGCTAGTTGTATGGACACAGACTTATCGTCGAATCGACAACCAGCCATAAGAAATACTGGAGTTCTAAAAGTTACACAAAATTCATCCTTCGTCGTTTCGACGACGCTAATTTAAAAAAATCCAACTTACCCTGCTTACTTCGTCTAGCCGCAATGTACCCGCCAAGTACATCGGCACGGTAAGTGCTGTACGAAAACTTAGCTCCAAATAATGAGAATTGTCACGAAAAATGGGATAAATTTGATGATGCGTAGTCGATTCGACGAAGCATGACCTTCCAGGGCTAACAAAGCAAAGCTGTATACCATTTGCAACTCTTTCAGTTTTCAGATGAAAATAAGTTGAATTCCAACGGTTGAAATTGTGTACTCCAGCTCAGAAGCCATGAAATGAAACTGGAAATATGGGATCCACGCAGCCACAGTAGCACACTCACAAGTGAAATGTATGTGCTGGTACGCAGCCTCCGTCAGTTACGAGAGGCCACTCGCTGTCATCTATTTGTATGCGCCTCTTGACTGCAAACTGTCCCGATCATGGCTTTTCCGGCAGCACTTGGAGTGGTAAAAAAGGCACGAAAGGTACGAAATTTTTGAAAATATTGTATAGTGCAGCGATTTTTTTACTACATCGATAAGGATTTTTTATCATCTTCATCGACCAGGGAGGGGCGGTCGCCCCCCCCCCCCCCCTGGCTACAACCATGGATAGATATCAGAAATTTCAGATTTATTAAAATACAGAATCTGGCATCTGGTTGATGCCCGCAACCTACTTATTTAAGAGCTTGTTTTTGTTAATTGCAATATAATAATATGTAATAATAATCTGATATCTCATTGGGCCGAGAATTCAGAAGCTGATTTCGTTCCAGGCACAGTTTCAATGTATGGAGTGGATTCAGAAAACTTTCAGAGCAGTGGAAGGGTAGCGTATTCTGATTGCGATATTTCTGGAGGGAAGTATGCATTCCTTCATGGTTACATTAGTGATGCTATGCCTTAACACCATTTTAGCGGGTTAGAAGGACATATTGTGGAAAAAAATAATCTAAAAACCCTTGCAGAGTACGTTTTTTTAGTATGCAGTTTACTATAGAGGTTGGTAGGGGAATCAGATGGAGTACGATGACTTTTACATCATTTTGTGAGTGCAAAATTGCATCTTTTGCCGGCTGTAACTTTTGAACCTTGGTATCAAGATCCCTGAAATATTCACTAAATATGGAATGTGGAATTTAAAAATTTTCGATTAGAAAACACAAGAGTTTGATTTGGGCAGCAGTAACTTCCAAATGTGGATAGGTAGGAACTTTAAGCTTGGAGTAAAGTCGAGTAGTTCTACAATGGTGTCTACTATTTTCACAAAATATGTGGTGCTTTAAATCAAAATGTTTCTTGAAGAGTTTGTTATTTATCGTTGTGATCGCAATCCAGTAGTCTCTGGGATGCTCTTCGGTGGTGGTTCTTTTGTTGCTGTTTGACGTAACATACCTTCATCGCTTCTTTTTAGTATACAACTGCGGAACCTTATGATTGCGTTACAGTTCAAGTTAACTCATCGAGTTCTGCCAAGCTTCTTATTTCGTGTGTATACAGGGTGTCCCGCATTGGGTGGTCAATACTGTAAGGGTTGATAGCGCAACTTGTTTCAGCAAGAAAATTACCAAATCAATCGGAATTTTTTTTACCGTTACCTTGCTATCGCTCTTTTTGTGAAAGTCATCAAAAATCGTGACTTGTCACGCAAAATCGTAATTTGCAACACTCCTGATGACTTAATCCAAGATTTGATTTCAGTTTCAGAAACTACATAAAATTTCAGAAAACTGAAGTTTTTCCTGTTGCCAACATTATCGGCACTTTCAAGATACAGTTACTCAAACTTAATAGAAATTTTAAAATAGATTTTTCATCGATAATTCAAACAGTAATTTCATAACGGTGCTTTCTACGTACAACTCTGCAAAGTTGATAAAAGTTGCTTCAACATGTTGGCTTTCCAACGGTATATCACTTTTCATATTTACATTGCGGGATTTTAGAATTACACATATTGGATATAAAAAAACAAGGTAATTATTTTCTTATCGGATTATTTAAACTGAAATTTTATTCATTTATTTTTTATATTTTACTATCGCAATTTTGAAAATTTGTTAAATAAAAATTAAAATAAAGTTTTGAATATGAGAAAGAACCAATAAACTAAAAATATTAACTAATGATTAAATGGGTCTGTTTGATGAATTGGAATAATACTGCTGGAATTGGCCTCCTCCATTTTGTATGCAGACTCGACACCTTCGGCGCATGGAAGAAACGTCCCGAAGGATTTCAGGAGGGGTTTCCTTAATGTTGTCACAAGCATCATTAGTTCGCTGCAGCAGCTGTTCCCGGGAGGTAATCGACTCGGAAAAGACGTTGCTTTTTAAGTTACTCCATATATAAAAATCTAGGGGAGTAAGGGCGGGACTTCTCGCAGGCCACGCAACTGTCCCAAATCAGCCAATCCACTTTCCGGGAAATTCGTTTTCCAAATATTCTTTGATAGGTCTCGCACTATGAGCGGGCACCCGTCTATCTGCCATAAATAGCAAATATTAAATTTTAACTGTTATAAGTACCGTTGCATTTGCCAAACAATGTACCAAATTTCAAATATCTTACAGTTCTGGTCAAAATAATGTAGCGAGATTCTATCCCGAATTATAATTGCCTTTGTATGTCTTTTTTCGAGTCAAGGGAAAATTGTTAACGATTCCACTGAAGCCATGATTTTTACCACTCAATGCGTGTTTACCTAAAATGCTGCAATGTAAATAAGAAAAGTGATATACCGTTGGAAAGCCAACATGTTGAAGCAACTTTTTACAACTTTTCAAAGTTGTACGTATAAAGCACCGTTATGCAATTACTGTTTGAATTTTCGATGAAAAATCTATTTTAAAATTTCTGTTAAGTTTGAGTAACTGTATCTTGGAAGTGCCGATAATGTTGGCAACAGGAAAAACTTCAGTTTTTGTAAAATTTTATGTAGTTTCTGAAATTGAAATCAAATCTTGGATTAAGTCATCAGGAGTGCTGCAAATTACGATTTTGCGTGACAAGTCACGATTTTCGATGACTTTCACAAAAAGAGCGATAACAAGGTAACGGTAAAAAAAATCCGATTGTCTTGGGAATTTTCTTGCTGAAACAAGTTGCGCTATCAACCCTTACAGTATTGACCACCCAATGCGGGACACCCTACATATTCCCTGTGATTCGTCTATTTCCACGTTCGAGAGTCTGTTCTTGCACATCGCTAACATTGTCAACATTACACATCCAGACTCAACTGACATTATCTGTGGAGATTTCAACCTCCCCAACATCAGTTGCCTTGCCCTGGTCTCCCTAATGCCTCGTCCTCATTTGCTTTGGCATTGACGTTCTCCTCGTTTATGGAGTTCTGTGATCTTTTGCAATTCAATATAGTTCGTAACTACATGAATAGAACGCAAGACCTGGTTCTTGGCAATCTCCCCTTGTCAGCTATCTCTACTACTATTGCATCTGCCCCTTACGTCCCTCCTGACCCGTATCATCCTTCCTATGAATTTGAGGCGACAATTCGATCGCAGCAATCCAACAATCACAATATGAACCCTCACTTCAACTTTCGCAAAGCTAACTACGTAGCGATTTCAGAGGCACTTAGTCGTGTTGACTGGTCAGGTATTCTTCTACATCTCAATTGTAATCTTGCTGTTGATACTTTTTACGATATTCTGCAGACGGTCATTGATAATTCACCTAACGATATTAGCGAGCTGTTCTCTAGTGTCTATCGCCAGACAAGATCTCCTGCGACTTCCGATTCGTATACACCAACCTACCCTTATTGGCTATCGCCAATAGACTCCTCCTATGTGGAGTCACTTATCGCATCCTTGAAACGCAGCTCTTCTTCGGGGCCTGACGGCATTCCTAGTTCGTTTATTAAAAGCACACAGAGTGCCATATCGTATCCACTGGCTATAATTTTCAAAAAAAGTCTTCAGGAGGGTACTTTTCCTTCGCGTTGGAAATCATCATACATTGTGCCTATTCCCAAGAAAGGGGACTCTAATCTAGTCTCTAATCACCGTCCTATCGCCCTTCTATCCAACTTCTCAAAAATTCTTGAGCGTATTGCCTACGACTATATATATGAATGTTTTGGACATGTAATTTGTCCTAATCAACATGGATTTTGTAAAAAAACATCCACTGTCACAAATTTGGTGGAATTCGTCGACTTTGTAGCTATCCCAGTCGGGAAATGAACTAGTTCTATAACTAATTCGGAACCACTTCCCACAGAGTTACAACTAGTACTGACTTCGATTGCATTTACATGCAAACAACTAGCTACAATAATTAAGCTTTGTCATAGGATGCAGTCAATGTTGACTCCTCCTGCATTACTAATCAACTAATAGTGGAAGTAGTTCCAAAATTCTAGTTCAAGAACTAGTAAGACTGATATCAGTAAGAGGATTGGTGCGTTTTGCATTACATTGTATTTGGTACTGAAATGGTTCCAAAAACACTTTTAAAGAACTAGTAGCATTGTTATCATTGGAGAGACTGATTGTTTTCGATTTTACAAGCTGTAAAGTAAAAATTAATATTTTTCAAGATTCAAAAATTTTTTTTTCGATAAATCTATCGAAATTTTCGATAAAACTGTAACACATCTGAAAACACAAATTATGCTTTATTATAACATAAATATTCTGAAATAATTTAATTGTAATCGTTTGTAAAGTGATATTACATTCGAACAACACCCGCTCTAGCACTTACAGCGCATCAGTCAAGGCGACAATTCGCGGGATCTCATATTTTTTGTTTTGATTTGGAAGGGCTTATGGGATACGTCGACTTAATTTCATCAGGGAGAATGCTTTGTTTTACACTTTAAATCTGAATCCGATCCATAAATACATATTTTGTTCCTAAGGTTCGATACGGGAACAGGAGAGAGACCGAAAAATAAATAACTTTCTTTCCCAGCTACCACAAAAGGAATGTTAAAATGGACGGAAAGGAGCCAGGTGGTCATGGGGCCGCCCTACAAAACCAACCCCCCTTTTTGGTTCTTCTAAGAAAATGTTTTTTACACCAATTTCACAAAACTTGGTAACCTAAATGCAATCGTACTGCTGAACCATGCTCCCTCCCTGCTTCCCCAATAAAGTCTTTGAAGACGATGGTTTTTATTTGCCCACTTATTCCAACCAAGCCTCACAAAAATTTTGTTTTATCGACTCCATGGAACTTATGTGAAAACCAAAGGAAAAGAAGGGGTGGGAGTTAGCCACAAGTCATAGGTACGCCCGAAAAAAAAAAAACAACTTTTAGCCCGAGGACAGTGTAGGGCCGCGCCCGAAATTAGCCTCGGTTTTGTTTCTTACTTCTATTTACATACACTTTTTTCATTCCAAAGAAATCGTATAGACATAAGAAACAAGAAAATTATACCTTAAGATGCTCTAGGAAGCAAACGTCGTAAAATTGCATAATAATAGACAAAAAATAGCTGGAATTGGATTTTGAAGAAAAAGTCAACCCAGTCAAACAAAACAAATATCAAAAAATAAGACCGTGAAATCAATTAATATAACATCCATACATAATTACAAACATTACTTGCATTCTTCCGTTGTCATTCTTTGTCTTCACAATGCACTTTTTCATATTTGTGTGTTTTTATTTAAAACATACACTACATTATTTGGTAAAAAACAATTCCATCACTATAAGTTGACACCATATGTCAAAATGAAACGAATATGAACGACTCACGACGATTCCTAAAAAATGTTGATGGCTAGTCCAAAAAGACACCAAACTGTTCCGATCTGCATTACTTTTGAACTAGTCGCGGAAGTAGTTACATTGGAAATAGTTTCAAAACTACTTATTTTCTAGACCAGTTGCAATTTTTCCTACAGGGTATGTCCCTTAATAAACATCTAGATATCCATAACATTTATACTGATCTCCCTAAGGCCTTTGACAGTTGACACAGTTGAGCACTCCATTCTGCTGGAAAAATTGTCTATTCTTAACTTTTCTCCAGGTCTTGTGTCATGGCTATCGTCCTATCTACGTGGTCGCTCCTCAAGTGTCATATTTAACAACACCGTCTCTTCCTCTTTTTGTCCTTCATCTGGTGTTCCTCAGGGTTCGATCTTAGAAAATTTCATAATTTTTCACTCACGAATTTCAGAGTTATGGATAATTATTAAACTGAAAATTGCGATTTTGGCAACCGTAACTTCCGAACATGGTTAAGTAAAACTTGTAATTTGGATGAAATGTGAGCCCCAAGTAGCTCAACAAGTGTGCCAACTTTCAGAAAGATCAAGAGGGTTCCAAAGTTATCGAAAATTACCGAATACCAATCATAAAAGTGCGATTATCTCTCTAAATGTCGATCATACAGGGTACATCGGTCGAAATTTACGCCTTAAAAGCAGACAAGCGTGATCGCAGGCTTCACCGAAGAGCTTATCGTATATTGAATTAGGTTTCATGGGGTGGCATGGCCAATACTGTACATTTTGGTGTACATTTCCCAATGCTGTACGGCAGGTCAAAATGCTGTACTGTACGGCAAAATGATGTACGTCTGGTCAGCTTAGTATAAGTCTGTTTTTTGTTCTTTAATTTTAATTCATAGTTTACATTTTTATTAATACATTTTATAATGAATTATAATTTCTGATCTTTTTTTTTTTAATTTTAGATACTCTTCCGTTTCTCGAAGGATGGGTACATCCTTTCTCCTCTCCCATCCTTGTAGTGTTCTCCTCCTTGAATATGGTGGCTTAGTAACGACCGTAACGCTCTGATCCTAAAAACCCACGTCATTCGCTGGCCTCGCGCCGAGTCAAATGCCACCGGCTCAGTAGCGTTTCTGTTTTTATATACCCCATCAGATGGTATAGGGTATATTGTTTTTGTTACACCGATATTATGTACCACCTCAAAGGAGCCACCGGAGGTATGGCAAAGTAGATATATCGGCTCCTGAATCAAATAAGCCATGTCTGTCTGTCCGTGTGTCTGTCTGTTAGCACGATAACTCCCGAAATAATGAAGCTAGTGGTTTGAAATTTTGGTCAAATGTTTGTTCTGCTAAAATCTTGGACGGTATTAAAAATGGGCCAAATCGGACCACGGGTTCCCCTACCTCCCATACAAACTACCCCTCCTTGATATTTTAAGTCGGTCATAACTTTCGGTAGAATATCGCTATCGACTTGAAATTTTGATCAATGTCTTATTCTGACATATCCTTTGAATTGATTGAAACTGGATTAGGTCCGACTATCTCCCCTACAAAGTTATATTCAGCCATATTTTTTTATAGAATGTCACGAAAAACTTCAAATTAGTATCAAATGGTAACCGTTGGATGCCTTGATAAGATAATACAGATCTGCCAGGTCCGAACCATCTACCCCTCTCCCTCCCCTATAAAAAATATGAAATTGAATATTTTCAGTTTTTGCGTGCCTTCTAGGTCTGTACATGGGTATAGGGTATACACTCATCGTGCTATTCGCACGATTAGAACTCGGTCTCGTTTTTTTTGTAGCAGGGACGGCAGTTCGACCTCAGAGCGGTGGTCCGCGGCAAAGGAGCCACTTAGCTTTTGACAGAATATCGATAGCGACCTGAAATGTTGATGAATTTCTAGTTGTGATATATCCTTGAAATTGATAAAAAGTAGAGCAAGTCTGACTACCCGTACCCTACCTCCCCTATAAAACTATATTCGGCCATATCTTTTGATAAAATGTTGCGAAAATGTCAAATTTGTGTCAAATGGTAGCTGATGGATGTCGTAATAAAATATGGAAGTAGTGCCAGATCCGACCCATCTAACCCTCCCTCCCCTCTGATGAAATGATGATTTTTCGTCCGAGGTCTATCCAGCCCTTTAGTCGAAAAAATACGGGGCATAAGTAAACAGTAGCAGAGTCACAGGGGGGTCGCGAATTACTTGGATGATGACTTTTCGAAACTTATGGGGTCGCTGCCCCAAAAAGGTTGGGAACCGATGCTTTATAACAAATAGTGACGACCGAACGATCACGGCCGACCACTGTACTAGGTTAAAGATAGTTTTATAAAAACATTAAATTCTCCATTAATGAAAATATTTATTTACCTATTTCAACATTATTAATTTTATGAATATAAATATTAAAATAAACTTTATTGAGCGTTTTCACTGCTACTGCCATTTTTCGTCCTTGTCCATAAAAATAGAATTTGCTTTTAGCCTAAATAAAGCCATAAAAATATAGTTTTTGCTTTGAGCCTATATTATTGCGTTTAGTTCTAACTCGTATACAATAGAGATATGTATGTATGGATGTACTTTAAAATGCTTAATTTAAAAATCCTCATCCCAACCGCTTTTCTCGTCCGGCGGCACATCCATATCGGGCGGAAACGAATCGAAATAGGATGTGTCGCATGAATGTGAAACCGGTCGTATAAATGGCGGGATAAGTAGAAGACTATCGAGACCATCCCAATCGAATCCTTGGAACCATCTGAAAAAACATTAAAGTCGCGCATTATACAAAATTTATTATTTTTGAGGAAATAAATCAATGTCTTACTTGTGCTTCTTAATATCCTGAATGCCACCTTTCTGATAGCCCAAACGTTCGGCCGGTACATCGCGACACAATCGTTTGATTAGCATCACAGCCGAACGGCTCATATGTTTGGGAAAGTCCACCATATCGATACCCTTCAGGATAATATTGTACGTTTTCATCGGATCGTTTGCCGTGAATGGTGGTCTGAAATGTTACGAGGGTTAAGATAATTTTGAGGATTATGAGTAAATGGAAGGTGTACTTACGTTCCATTCAGTAACTCGTGTATAAGAATGCCTAGCGCCCAATAGTCGACAGCGCGATCATGTCCTTTATTTAGAATAATTTCCGGTGCAACATATTCCGGCGTTCCACAAAATGTCCACGTTTTACTGCTTTGTCCGATATATTTGGCAAAACCAAAGTCCACCTATAGAGGGCAATAAATATTTATTGTGATAAAGATTACAGCCACTAGCAAAATGCTTAATAATATGCATTGAGTGCATCGAAACACCTTTGGCTAGAGCAGAGTAAAACAAAACATCCATCTTCTACGACAATACTTGCATATCCTTTCCTTCTCCACTCATTGCACCAAAGGCACTATATGCAAATCACAGCAATCAATTTACGAAAGCAGATTAAGCCAGTGCCCATTGCAAGGATCTTCTACGGAATTTTAAGTCTTCGTCGGGATAGCATTCATTTCAACTTACCAATTTCACATATCCTCTCTCATCCAACATTAAGTTTTCTGGCTTCAAATCCCTATAAATGATTCCTCTGGAATGCAAATATTCGAAAGCTTGCAGCACACATCCGATGATAAATTGAGCTGTTGTCTCGTCGAAACAGCCCCGGTCCCGCAATATGGTCCACACTTCGCCACCCATACATGCCTCCAACAGCATGTAGACGTACTTGGAATCCTTAAAGGTACGATATAATCGACATATAAAGGGGGTATTACATGACAGCATAATTGTTCGTTCACTGAATACGTGCTCCTCCTGTCGTGTATCCAGAATATGTTTCTTCTTAAGGCACTTGAGGGCGTACGTTTCAACTTTGTTCTGACGATAGCATTTGACAAGCTCAACTCGTCCAAATCCTCCGATACCGAGCGTTGCTACGACATCCAGGTCATTGAGTTCGACATCTTGCAGTTCTGCAGAATAGGAAATGATGTCATAGACAGAAAGAGGATATTATGTTAGGATAAAATTCGAAACTATATTTGGAATAATTCTCGCCTACCTTGCTTCACATTCGTTCCGAAAATCTCTTTGCTCGTTTCGGCAAATTTCATAGCCAGCACTCGATTCTCATCGCCGTAATTCTTCTCCTTGAGTTCACACAAATCCCCAATCAGATGAGTAAAGGATTCTCGGTCGAGCGTAAGACATTCGACCCCGGGAGCCATTGCAATTATATTGGCCGTACGTTTGTCTTCATTTATCAGCGCTTGTTCGCCAAAATAATCGCCCCGGTTCAATGTTCTAATCTCCTTTTCTTCGCCGTTCGGCGTAAGCCGTTGGGTGACTTGCACCGTTCCCTGGCTGATCAGGAAGAATGAATCGCCACTTGCTCCTTGTCGAATGATATACGTTCCGGCCGGGTAGAATTCCACCTCGAGCACGTCGGCTATTTTGGCCAGAACGTCATTGGAAAGATTCTTTAGTAAAGGCACCGATTTCAAAAAGTTCACACTATCTTCGATACGTTGCATGCCGGTTCGCATCATGATTTGTTGGAAGACTCGTCGATCCAGGACCCAAACGCGGGCATTTGTCATGCAACGTATTGATGCGGTTCGAGTGCAATTGTACAGTATGGCCAGTTCGCCGAATGCTTTGCCCGGTCCCATCACGCCCAGCACTTTGCCATTTTTCATTACCTCGAACTCGCCTTCGGCCGAGACGTAGAGATGGGCACCCACTTCGCCTTCCCGGATCACATACTCTCCCTTGGCGACGTCCAAGCTGTACATGGACTCGACCAATTCACGTACTTGTGATGAGTCGATATTTTTCAGAAAGTCATTGTCCATGATGGCATCTTTGATAAGTTGTTTAAATCTGTGGGTGAGAATGAATTTTGAAAAATTGCCTATAAATGTGTTAAAAACGGACTCACCTAAAATCCTTTTTGAATTTCGGTATAGGAACACTATTGGATTGTTGATTTGTAGGATCACTGCTCTCACCCGATACACCCTGCTTCTTCACGGCAGGCTGTTGTGGTTGCAGCATATTCGCACCCTTATTGCTATTCAATACATTTCCAACACCATTACCATTGCCTAAAGCCGACGGTACACCTTCCATACTGTTGCTGTTATTGTTAGTCAAACGATCTGAAGGTATCTCCTGGCTATTGCAATTGGCGCTGCCACTGCCGGTCAACTCTGGATCACCATCCTGGCCTGAACAAACACCAGAATTATTGGTAGTGGTCGTCACAGGACTCTTATGCTGACAATTGTCTTTACATTGCATGCAGTTTACATTCGAAGTGTTTACACAATTGGCACTATCGGTCGTTGTTCGATTTGTTTGATTTGTAGGTGTTGTAATTGTTGTTGTTGCTGTATTGATACTTTTGACACCATCGTGATGGTGTCCTGATGATTGCACATTGCCGGCCAGTAAATCGTCCGTGCCAATTGTCATGTGATTCGTGGTTTGTTGCAGAACGCTCTGTAAAAGGATAAATTGAGTCAGATATGCACATACATAAACGAAGGGGGTGGAAAGAATACTCTCGCCTGCGATGATACGTGATTTGCATCTGGGAAAGACCACTGTGTTGGTGTTTGGATTGCAAGCAATAAGGGATGAAGTAAAAATTACAGTTAAAATTTAAATTTTAAATATTTAAGTGTGTCATGTTTGCATTTTTTTAAACGATTCATTCGTAATAACGGGAATCGATTTATTTTTCTAATAGTAATTCGAGAGTACCGTAATATGGAAACTACCAATCTGTTAATTGAATCGATTCAGTGAAGTAACGGTCAGATTGGACACATCTACAACTTTAGCAATTTTTTCTCTCAGCCCGTAGACGAGTTTCCCGTATAGCGTTTCCTAATCCAATTATTCACAAAAATCAGTTAATTCTTTCAGATCCCTTAGAGCCGTTATGAACTAATTTGCTCAATTCAGTTTGTCATAAAAGACACACAACGAATGGATTTGTTTTTTTTTTGCACTTTGAAAGGACATACTTAGTCTCGAAAAAAACAAAACCCCGCCCATTCATAATCCCGATTTTTATGGAAAATCCCGCTTGACATAATGCCGGCATACATCTCATGCATTTAAAAATCCCGTCATTATAAAATTCCGCCATTAAAAAAGCCGGTCCACTAAAAACCCCGTCGTATTCTTCAAATTATCCCCATGTGGGAAAACACATTATTTAAACGGTAAATCTGGGGGCGCTTTTTGATATAGCGTCATAGAAGGTGAGTAAGTATGTACATATTCTTTCAAAAATTCTGCGATACTTACCATCTATATAGCCCCGGATAGAGTTCGAGCGGAATGAAAATGAAACGGTAATGAACCGGCATAAGGACCGTGGTGAATTAAAAATTTTAGCTTCGAAAATTGCTACAAAGGCGTTTTACGTCCTAAATCATCTTAAAAATAACTAATAAAAATAATTCCCCCCTTGTCAGAATGCATTTTCAACGTGAAAATGAGTCGACTCTGTAGCGTATTCTCCGTCGGGCATGGTGAGTTTTGCAAACGTCAAACCGTTTCACTGTCCACGACGAGTTCATCGTGGAAATTATCTAATGACAGGGGAATCGAAAAATAATATATAAAATGGCAGAGACAAATTGTGGAACCATATTCGGATTGTAGCTTATGGAATTCCCCATCATTTCCGACATGTTCCACGACAGTAAGCATGCATTTTCATAGAGAAAATCGCAGCGGACAAAAATTTCATTTTCATTCCGTCCGATGTCTATCCAGACCTTATAGCCCCGATAGAGTACCCAGCATTTACCACATATTCCACGACAGTATGTATGCATTTTCATTGAGAAAATCGCAGCGGACTAAAATTTCATTCTCATTCCGCCCGAGGTCTATCCAGGCCTTTAGACGGGATATTAAAAAGCGGTATTTTGAATTACCGGGTTATTGAAATGGCGGGATATTAAGTTGGCGGGATTTTGATTAGATGTGATTTCAACTGAGCGTTTCCCCCTTTCCGGAAAGTAATGATAGTTTGAGAGGTTGTGGTGTCTCCCCTCTCAGTGAGATGTTTAGAGCCGTGTGGCCTCCACCCACCTCGGAGTTGGTCCCCTCCGATTGAGTCGTTGAGAGGTTGTGGTCGTCCCGCTCTCAGCGTTGTGTTTGTAGAAAGGTTGTGGTGTCTCCCCTTTCTACTTGTGATAAACTCGAGAGGGTGTGGTGTTCCCCCTCTTTGCACAGAGTTTACGTTTTGGAGAGGTTGTGGTCAGTTGACGTTCGTAGAAAGGTTGTGGTGTCACCCCTTTCTATTGGTGGTAAACTCGAGAGGTTGCGGTGTTCCCCTCTTTGCACAGAGTTTACGTGTTGGAGAGGTTGTGGTGTCTCCCCTCTCCTCGTTGAGTTAATGTTTGAAGAGGTTGTGGTGTCTCCCCTCTTCGTGTTGTGTGTTTGAGAGGTTGTGGTGTTCCCCTCTCTGAAATGTGAGTAGAGGCGCGGTGCTCCGCTCCAGAGTTGATCCGCCTCTGTAATAGCTAGGAGGTTGTGGTTTCCCCCTCCGAATTCTACCACAGAATACCTAATGAGAATGTTTCCGCCAGAAGTTGTGTGCCTTAGGTAGAAATGCTTTACTTCTGGATATAGAAGAATGAGGATGGTAGTGAAGTCGGATTGAACCAAGGAGAAGCAGCCGAATCAACCGATACATCCATCGTGCGTCTACCTCGCATTGCCGTTTGAGTACCTGATCCAGAATCGACCGATACAAGCAAACCATCTACGAGGTATACCGTCAGGGGAGCACCTAGCCTTTCGGCCTTTATCTCCCGGTCCCGCTAAAATGTTTGGACCTTCGGCTTTTTACTGACAAGGTGTTGTTGTCAGATGGGGATTTCTCCATCCGGCGCATGCACACACCATCAGGAACCCAACCCCGGGGTTGCATCACTAGCTGGATGACTTGGGTAACAACCTCCAGCCACTACGAGTCCAACACCTTGATGGGCAAGGACCATGGTCCCCTGGGCACACCCATCCCCGTAGTTCACTATTCGCTATAGACTTCTCTATAGCAGGTGTGATTGGTTAAGCCTTACGTCGAATTCGGACATGCACATCCCAGGCCCGTAGGACCTGTGACTACGTGCCTGTGTAGACACGTAGCGCTGCTTTTCACATCCAGGTGGCCCCTTCAGTTTACTAGTCAGCAATGCGACTCGGGCAGTGTGGTCATCAATCCACAAACTAGTTAGATATAGGCGCGTAGGCATTTACCACCAAGGCCGTTCTCCCTAACTAGCCCCTTCAGGACTCGGGTTATGCGAAGCCGTCAACCCCGAAGCTCACACGATTTCCATAAGATGCACTCCCCCACCAGAGGACATCACAATCGTGCTTGACATTTTGTGCTTCCCTCCCGCAATCTATGGGGGTACCTCCCCCCACGCCGAGAGCCACCCGTACATAACTCAGGAGCACGGGACCGTTACCGCCCGAATGGTCTTTGTACAGATCCTCGCCATGGCGTATCAACTGTACCAGGAGTCCCCTTGCGCTACTAGGTCCGTGGTGTCGTAGCTCACCAAAGATCTTTGTCCCACTACAAACAGCCTTTCTTGGCTGAGTGTCACAAGGACACCGACCCCCCTGCGGGGAATCGACCGATACAACGAGAAGCCGATGACCGATGCAGAGACGACAACGCAGACAAGTGGTTCTCCTTCACTCTCCTCTTCTTCCTGTTTGTTGGCGGGGCCAACATAAATTTTGAATTATTATTCATATTACGTTTCAAGTATCTTCAATGCATGAACTGCAGGCTCATTGGTTGTCTTTTTCTCATTACATATGGTATGAGGCGGTATAGATCAGGTGAGTATCGCATTTATGCAAACAAATGTCCAGTACGCCATGTCCATATTAAAAAAAAAATATACACAATTATATATCAAAATAAAATGTTAGTCTGTTATAAGTGGCATATTTCCCTTTTCGTTGATTGTCGATCATATTCGATCGTCGATCATATTTTAACTTTTTATACCCTATCCTATCCTATACCCATGATATGGTATAGGGTATATTGTTTTTGTTACGCCAATATTATGTAACACCTCAAAGGAGCCTCCGGAGGTATGGGAAAGAATATAATGATCAGGGTCGGTCCCTGATTCGAATAAGCCATGTCTGTCTGTCTGTCTGTCCGTGTGTCTGTCTGTTAGCATGATAACTCCCGAAATAATGAAGCTAGCGGTTTGAAATTTTGGTCAGATGTTTGCTTTGATATAATCTTGGACGGTATTGAAAATGGGCCAAATCGGACCAAGGGTTCCCCTACCTCCCATACAAATTACCCCTCCTTGATATTTTAATTCGGCCATAACTTTCGATACAATATCGCTATCGACTTGAAATTTTGATCAATGCCTAATTCGGACATATACTTTAAGCTGATGGAAAGTAAAGTAGGTCCAGCTACCCCTACCCCTACTTCTCCTACAAAGTTTAAGTCAGCCATATATTTTGATAGAATGTCGCGAAGAAGTTCAAATTAGTATCAAATGGTAGCTGTCGGATGCCTTGATAAGATGTTAAAGATGTGCCGGGTCCGACCCATCTATACCCTCCCTCCCCTACAAAAAAACATGAAAATGGGAATTTCTTTTGGTAGCTTGGAAACCTCATTTGTCTAGGTACTTTTATACGACCCTGATTCGTGCTTTTTGACGCTGTTTGATGCTGATAGACGTAGATATTTGTGGTATCAGATCGGCTCCGTGACGAGGCACTTCCGAGTGTTTTAGAATTTTACCGGGTTCGAACAGTATGCGTACTGAAGAAAACAATTTCGGTTGGTGTTTAAATTAGGAAGAAATTATTGTATGTATCGCTGGAGATCAAAGTGGTAACATTTGTGGAAACATATGCAGTGCAGCACAACCTGGTTTGTACCCTTTGTTTAAATCAGATCGAAGTAATATTTGGTGGAGGGTCTAATGGGACTTAGCCTTAACGTTTACCAAAATTTTTCCCGCCTGCTGTGATTCGGCGATAAGTTACAGGCATGTCTTTTTGAAAAATGTTAATAGGGGAAATATGGGTATGCTTTGTCGGAGCAGCCTGAGTCTCCGTGTGGGACAGCTATATATTGTTAGGAATAGTTATCCCAATTACCATGGCCCCAATTAAATTACTTCAGGAGCTAGAGCGCTAAATGTAACTATCAAAAAATTGAAATTACACCGAATGTTTTTAGGTCTAGTATGTAATCTGCCAAGAGAAGGTATATGATTTAATATATCATTAGAAAGGAAATTTTGTCTAGAACATTTTGCTGTAAATACTACAGTTAACAAGATATTGGCGAAAAATCATAATTTCACCCCTTTGCCACCCCTCCCCCCCAAATGTGACGCGCAAAAAAGGCTAACTTTCAACTGCGTAATGCGGTTAGGCCATAGAACAATTTGGCATCAAAAGTCAGCTCTTTTTTTTTATGTTTGGGTTTCATCGTTTTTTCAGCGAAAATCACTATACTACATATATGGTCAAGCGTGGATCTCTAAGTATTATACTCTGTTCGCACCGGAGAGGCGCAACTTAACTCAACAGTCATCAGAACAATCCATACATTATAAAGGTTTTTGCTCATAATAACATTGAAAATTAATAAAGGTTCAACTTCAGGCGGAGAGCCTCTCTTTGAAGGTTCATGCGTAAAATTGGGCCAATAATCAGCGCCCCCTCTAGGAAGGGGCGGTATTTTGGGTAGTACTTCATAGAAGGAAAACTATGTACATGAAAGCTGAAACTTATTTCCGGTAAAAAAGACTAAAACACTAGTAAATTAATGGTAATTAGCTCGAGGGCGTTACTGACAAAGGACTGCAACTCTATAAATTGCAGGAATAATACCGTTACTTAAAGCACACGAAGGAAGTAACTGTGTGATTGTATGGTTACCTAAACTAGTCGTTAAGAAACTCAGGAAACAGATCAACAAGATTGGTTGACTTAGAGTCTGTTTCTAGACATACCCTAGTTTCTCGTCTCAGTTCATTTCACTCAGTAGTATTCCGTGAGATTACCGATATTGAGGCACTGACGTAAGCTGTCCTTAGCTTACCTTTTGGATTTGTCAGTAATGTAGTGTTTCGTCGTTAAATATTTTTAGGCGCATTTCTTAACGACTACTACATCACCAATATTCATAATGATAAAAAAGGCTACATTCAACACTCGATGAGCATAAAGGTTGAGTTGGATAGGAACGACTTCTTCTTCTTTTCCGGTTTCTCTTCTGTTTTCGTATGGAATCTTAGGAATAGAAAACTTATTTCTAGGTGGGACACAGTTACTAAGAACATTCAAAAAGGTTTAAGTGAGAAAACCTTTACTTTTTTAACTCGGACTCAAGAAATCAAGTAACAGATGTCTGTCGACAAACTATAGCGAGTCAAGGATCAGCGACTCTTACGAGGTAGGAGGGCACTCCTAAAGGTTGTCTTTCGCCGCGACTCTTGGATTTTGTGATAACTAGATGATTAAATTATTCTAAATTCAATTTTGTCTCAAAAAATGAAAAAAAAAAATTAGAAAATGATGTTCGTTGCTTTTGTTTATAATGTAGGTTATGTTCTATAATTTTTTTTTCTGGTGAAAAAAAAAATCGAGCGTGTGTTCGAGTGAAATCGATCTGAAACACACGAAAATTGGGAAACGTTACGCCACTCACCATATGCCACTACGAAGACGATCCAAACACAAATCATATCCCCATGTCGCTGGTAGACGATTTCATCGGCGGCAATGCGCATTCTAGCTGCTGAAAAATCACGCAATGCTAAGATTTTTTTTTCATGCAATGGGAGGCTATCGCATCACATCGCATCACTTCTAATGTGAACGGGGTGTTATTCCGGCAAATCGCCAAGGCCATACCGAAGGCTTATCGCTTATCCTAACAGTGGTTCGCAGCCTAAAGAACTCTTAGGATGTAAGTTAAGTGTTACAGACTACCGATACCAGGGTGAATTGAAAAGTTTCCATCCATTCCTTTCGGCTATTTATGGTGAAACAGAAACAGCCGGCAACTGTAAACGCTGGCCTACATCGCATGCCGAGAAAAGCGCCGCCATGGAGCCATAAGGTCAAAGGAAAAAGAAGACTGACAACGCTTCCATCTCTTCATCCTGATACACTTTGTCCTATTAGGCCCCTACCAAGCTCTACGAGAATATTGCTGAAGGGACGTTACCATAATCCAAGGGTAAAGGCTTTTTTATCGTTTCCCACCCAATCAAGTTGTATGCAAAAATGTGCGGAATACTATTGTTTTTTTTGAGTCGAGAATTAATACTTCAGGACGAACTTCCTTGATTGACCTTCATTTATTCTCAAATTTCTCCTTTACACTTTAATAGATTAGCCCTTTCCACTTCGTGGGTCCTGAGTATTCTTCTATTTTTATGTGATAGATAAATATAAAGAAAAAGCGATCTAATAATTCCTTGGTTGGAGCGTCGGTTTGAAGGGTAGGTTCTTATTCTTCATAGTGTCCCGCTTTTAATGCACTATTGAGCAGTACTGAGGGCGGGACTTAGCCTCTGTGTCGCCTCTGGGCAGAAGACATATATCCGCCCTCCGTCACTGTAAGGTAAGACAATTTCATGATTTTTAAATTGTTTCAAAAATAATTAAAATTACAATTGACAACTTGACGAATTGCAAGGATTCGTTGATATTATTTAGCAAAAGTCTTGCTTACTGATTTTAATTATTTTAAATGATTTTTGGCATCTCTGCAGAAAAGATTACAAATTCAACAATTTAAACGTCAAAATTTTTAAAATTTCTTACCTTTTCACAAGATGGATACATATTACCTACTTAAAAATTTGATAGTCAATGTAGCATATAATATCGAGACGACCCCTCCCGAATTCCTAGTTACATCACAGCCAATTTCAAGTGGGGAAAACTAAAGTAGTAACAGAAAACGCGAAAATATGAACTTGCTTTTACTAGGGTTGCCTATTCTAATTGATCAACTAACCCAGAAACTAGTTTAGAACGAACGCTAATTTTTGACAATGTAGTCTTCGTAAAAATTATTTTGTTTATGAAGGCAAATGCTGTCAGCATTTCTCGTTATTTAAAAATTGAAAACTGTTTCAGACTTTGTATGAAATCTATAAATTAGGATTGAAGCGTAATATCTGGATACAGACAAACGTCAGAACAATTTTTAATTTTTCAAAGGATCAATACAATAGGGATATCAAAACAGAGAGTGTGTGGAGAGATAAGTTGCTTCCTCAAATTAGGCCCCGCCGTCTCGGATCCCGCATGTAACGAGTCCCTCATTAAAAATCCCGAAATTGTTCCACAAAACATTCAAAGTGTCCCTCCTCCCTATGAAATATTCAGCAAAAGTGCACCTTAAGACGCCCCTCTACGCTTTTTTTTGGAAAATCGAACTATGATTCCCTTGCTCCCCTCTTTTTGCGAATTATTTGTTTTTTTGGCTTTGGGTCTCATGAAAAATTGACACCGTTTGTGCCCAGGAGGCCCAACTCCTTTGCAATATTTGTTATGCTAAGGTCGCATCTTTGAAGGTATGTAACTTTTGAACTATGACTGACATTTCTAGCAAAATGTGCGCCATAATATGCTCTACATCGGCATCCTGATCCTTTCTATCCATGTTTTTTTTTTGTGGGAAATCGATCCCGTTAATTTTTTTTATCTGGTGGAAAGAGGCTTGCTATCGTGAAATAGGAAATATATTGTATATTAAAAACATGTCCAGCATTTAATGTTGATTCTGGAGCTCCTTGATTGCTTCACTCAAAACATCCTCGCATATGTTACATTCCTACCCTTGTTTAATTGAAGCCAATGCGTTACAAAAATTGTTTCTACTTTTAGCTTAACCTAACTACCCTCCACCAGTACGCTATTCGGAGCGAGATTATCAGAATTTTGGGTGAAGTGTATTCAGTGAAGTGTAGTTCGTAGGATAACTGAAATTTTTACATGAACGAGTATTATTTACATTACAATGTAAGTGTGCGATTGGGCACCCTGGAATACGCCTATGTAAATAGGAAAGGAGCGTTAAGATGTTGGGTAATTATGACTGCTCCTTGAGTTTCCCAAAATTAATCATTCACAGAATTTTAAGCCAACGGAAAGTTTCAAAAATAGCCGCCCTTCAAAATCTTCCGCCATGGGCACTTGCCCAGGTTGCCCATGGGTAATCCGTGCCTGGAAATACTGACAGAATCGATGTTTTTTTTTATTAAAAAAAAGTCAGATAAATAAAAATAAAGCAAAAAAGTGCTTGTCTTCGAATTTCAGTCTGCAAGCAATTGACTAAAAGAGGCCTTTTCGCAGATTCGTCTTCAATAATAAAACGTTCCTAGTCTTTGGAACTCTCACATAACGGTGACAAGCACACTTCACACGCTACTTCCAAAACGTATCTCATGAAAAGGATAAATTCTATATCTGGCGTTATAATTCGTATTTGGAATTCAGTTTTGCACGGTATTAAATGTTTACAATGTGTTTAACTACAAAAAAAATATATTTGCCCCAAATTAGCGGCCCCCGTAAAATCTGCCGCCCTAGGCTCCAGCCTACTCAGCCTACTGGTAAATCCGCCACTGAGCTCCCTCGTAGATCGGAGCATGGTGCACTTCCGAGTGATGCTTCGGGCCGGGAAATCGCGCCGTAGGTTATTTCATTTTGGAAACAAAATATGGCGGTTAGGGGATCAGAACGGGAAGCATTTTTGCGGAACTGTTGTCTTTTATAATCCCACCCAATGATTTAGTATATCAAATCGACGCCATATTTAAGGTAAAATGGCCATGTTTCAAAAATTTCACCAAATCCGACATCGTTGGAGGGCCAGCATAGCAGGGGCGGCGCGTGAGGGTCCGCAGAGCCCGCGTGGTGGGGGCCCACGAGAATTAGGGGCCTAAAAACCAGAGCCACACGAATGATTTTGGATCGTGTCCTGGAGGGGACTATGACCATCAGTTATTACTGGGCACTTGAGGCTACTGCCGTAACTTGGGCGATAGTGCTATTATCCAGAAACGAAACAATGTAATCACACTTTGCCGCGTTCCTGATTTTCATGGACTTTGTGGAGCTCAGGAATTCCAAAGCGAAAGCGTGTGTATCTGGAATACTCACTATGCGCCACAAGCAATTCTGTGATTGTCGCTCTGTAAGTAACGGTTAGGCCGGATTGGCTTCTAAAGTTTCGGCTTAGACTTTTGCTTGCCGTTGTGATCTTCTTCATTTTTAAATTTTCCCTATCCTCACCTCGGGGCCTGAGAGGAGCTTTAGCCCCCTTAGCCCCTCCTGTGGTTGCGCCACTGACTACAAAAAGAATAAAAAAATCTAGCGCCGCTAATTTTTTGTGGATAACGATACATTTACCTTTGCATCTTCCTCTTCATCCTAGCTAACCCTGTAAGTGAGAAGGGTCAAAACATACGAAAAAGCCTAGAAAAATCCATTTACAGAAAGACCCCGATATACCGGACCCCGGGGCCTCTTCCATAAAGCATAAGCATAGCGAATATTGTGTGGAAGAATCCATCGATGTGCTCATGAATTTGATTTTTAACCATTAAACGACTAATTTGTTCTTAGTTTGAACTTTCGTGAGGTAGTTGATCTGTTTCAGCCCCTTTGTCAGTTGTGCCTGCTTTGTTGTCCCAGTAACACTCTTACATAACATAATTTTGTAAAATTTTTTTGCTTTCTAACCATATAGCCCTTTTTCATGGTATGTATAAAGAAATAGCCACGCCGAGAATTGAGGCCTCCAAATTACTGGATATAATATCGTGAAACCGTGAACGATCTGGCTGGGTTAATACCTAATCAAAAATTATGCGAAACTGTCCGAAAGATTTAGACGATATGCCAATTTAAATAATAATTTTTAACCTTATTTCGAATGCTAAAAAGCATAGCATGGTTAGCATTCTTGTCAATAAAGAGTGATAGACATTTTAAAAATCGTGTAGTGTAGTCATTACGTGATTTGAGATTGCAAAATGTGATAGATTTTTTTTTTTGTTTCTTATGTTTTTGAGGTGCTGAGCTCGAGTCCGGAATTTCCCACCAAGATTGGACTCTTTTGACGCGCAATCATGTGCTCTCTAATATTTTCATGGAGAGTTTTTGCCAGAAATGAATAGTTTCAAAGTTCGGGGCCAAAAAAGGGAAAAACAGCAAACATTTTGGGGTTTTCGCGTTTTTGACCCTGTTTTGCAACGAAACTTTGGTGGGAAGCTCCGAATTCGTGCTCGGCACCCCAAAAAAAATGAGAAACAAAAAAAAATCTTCACTATATTTTGTAATTTCATGTATACATACTAGGTACGTGCGTACTAAACTGTACGAGTTATATCAAGGAGCCAACTCAAGAAGTTGGCGGGAAGGCGCCAAATCAAGTTGTTCCGCCACTGCAGCATAGATATGGCAATCCGAGCAAAGTAATGTCAGATGGTCAAGGAAGAAAAAAAGGCAATAGAGTTTCGATGTATACCTACACCCCCACGCATTTTGTCCTACTGCGCCAATCTCGAAAAAAATCGAGCTGATTCGACTGGTGCACTGTTGAATCCATGTTCTGCCGACAATCAGAGAAAATAAAACTTCACGGCGACATGCCCAGTCAAAAACGACAGCAATCAGCTGCTGGGCTTCTCAAACTGAAGGACAAAGTCGCCGGATCGGACAATTGGAGGTCAAGGATTCAGGCAACCAAAGCCCGTGGTCGGCCTATCGTGCCACTTTCATGATGATGCTGATAATATATAAGTTAAGAAGCGGTTTTAAAGCAACTGGGTATTATCAAATAGTGATGGTTCAGCCTGGCCGCATCTGATTCAAGCAAATTGCAAAAGTACAACAGGCTATTTCACTATTTTGAAGCCCGTTCATATTTTTTTTAGTTTTTTTTTAGTGGCATTTAAGGTCCTGTGCGAACCTCTGACCGCAATAATTTGACAAATATTCATTACGGAAGCACCCTGTTTCGCACTTTATGCTTTTAAAATGATTTATTGTCACTCAGTACCTACATCCAAGCGTTGTTCAAATAACTAATTTTCTGTCTAATCAAAGCGATCTAAATAAACTTAATTTTGATAACAAAAAATTATAATTTCCTGTCAAGCGATTTAGTCTCACATAGTATTCGGATTTGCTTTATTCAAATCGATTTTACATACTCGTATGTATCTGCTTTGTGAACAAAAAATAATGCTCGTGTTAAAAATCTAAACTTCCACTTTTCCGAAAAAAAAACTGTATATTCCAGCAAAATAATGATGTGATGATACATATAGGAGAATTTATGAATTTATCGTCATAGCAAGGCACGCTGGAAACAAGAAAAGCGCAAGGCGCCACAAGGTCAGTTGTAGAGATTTTGAAGATATGTACTCTTGGCTCTTTGTTAATGCTTAGAATATTTAAAAAAAATCTTTGGTGATAATGAAAAGATCGCCAAATTTATATACGTATATTTGAAAAGATGCACCTTTCGTAACCTCAACCCATTTGTTTGTTTCTTTTATTTTGAATAGTAGGTATAGCAAATGTTTTGAATTTTATTTACAAAATGAAGATTATCTTGAAAAAAATATTTGTGTCGATTCTGTGATTGTAATACACGAGACGAGACACGAGATATTTTCTCTGAATTTTAAGTTTCCCTCCGATGCAATTCAATTCAATTCAAACTGCCCCTAAAGTTCTGCAATTTGGTAAAATTTATTCAAATTATGCCAAAATCGAGCCAAACCGTAGTTTTCTGCACTTAGGGCATTCAAACTGTTAGAAATAATGGAGGTAGAATAAAATAATGTAAGAAAGATATGATTGTAAGACTATGCACCAAAAAGAACCGTACGAGCACCTCACCTTGGCAGAAGTTAGAGAAAATTGAGATGGTAAAATATATATTGTTTTTGGGTCAACTCACAAAAATTTTACTTTGAAGCTATGTGAAACCCAAACCTCTTATCCAATTTTAGTGCGGTTAATTTTTTTTTTTTAGGTAAATTTGTTGGCTGTAATCATCCTCTTTTGCTACTTTAGCTAGTTTAGCTTTTGAGATATTGGGGTTTTAGTCGTACAAGAAAATGTTTTTCAAATATGTATCTTCAAATGCTTGTGGTCGCTAAAGGGTTAAGAATTGGAGGTATGTTCCGTACGATTTTTTTGTGGAAATCACATGAGGAATCAAAACTAAAACATATCATAAGGATTTCCATGAATACTTCGTGAGCCGTTGAAAGGTTCAGAAACTAAATTGTTGGTAACTTTTTTGCTCTTTATTGACAAGATAGAAATTTGACCTGTTTGCGATCACGAACTTTCGGTGGTTTATCTTCACAAATTCGTGATTTAAATTAAATTAAATCGGGGAACTGACTGGGACGTCGCGTAACCCAATTTCGATAGGACCTTGCTTAAAAGCAATTCGCAAAAGACTGATATTGAGACGCTAGTAGAGTGTACTGGGTGTGTAATTCATTATTGTGCTACGCGAACAAAAAACAGTTCAGGTCTAATGAATAATATGGATGGACGCGTAAACACGGTGAACTGATCTTAAAGCTTTTAACGAAGGAATGGAAGCTAACTGCTCTACTATCCTGGACAATCGTTGGCACTGAATTGAAGTGGATCTCCTGTACAGCTTAGGGCTGATTCTGAAAACAACTCCAAATGATTAGTTGATGGAAACGGACACAGTTTCTTAGCGTGCAATTTTTCACAAATCAATCATTTTCTACTGAGCTAATTGTTTTATTGCAAAAAAAAATTCAACATTGATTTTTAAGATTTTTAAAACTCTCAGGTTGAGTGCGCTGGGAAGTCGATCCATGTCTTTGGCCTATCAAAAACAAGAATTCTTCCAACTTTATTTCTATATATGAACTGCATCCTGAATTTTATTTTAAACTCAAATATCTAGCATGTCGGAATAGCGATCATTATACCCGTCACTATCTGAAAGGGGATATTAACTTTGTCATGAAGTTTGCAACGCACAGAAGGAATCACCTCCGACTATATAAAGTATATACTCGTATATTATTGATCAGTATGACGAGAGATATCGATTGAGCGATGTCCGTCTGTCTGTCTGTCCGTCCGTCTGTTGCAATGCCAACTAGTCCCTCAGTTTTGAAGCTATCAGGCTGAAATTTTGTACACAAGTTTCTTTTTAGTGTACGCTGTATATATGTCGGAACGAATGGAATCGTATCATGGGGTCACGGGGCTGCCCCTAATGAAAATTTGGTTCTTCTAAGAAAAACTTCTTTCTTTATGTACCAATCCTAACGAAACTTCACCCAATTGTGTTACTAGTAAAGCCTCAAAACATATCTAGGAACGGATGGAATCGGCACATTACGTCATAGGGCTGCCATACAAGCCAATCCCTGAAAATTAAGTTCTTCTAAGAAAAACTGTTTCTTTATGAATCTATCCTAACCAAACTTCACCCAAATGTGTTCCTAGTAAAGCCTCAAAACATATCTAGGAATGGATGGAATCGAAACATTACGTCATAGGGCTGTCATACAAACCAATCCCCAAATATTAGGTCCTTGTATGAAAAACTTTTTTCTTTTTGAATCTTAACTTCTTAAGCTTCTTTTGTGTAAATAATTTCTACCGCAGCCCTATGACGTGCTCCGATTCCATCTCTTCCTGGATGCGCTGAGGCTAAGCCAGGAACAAACTTGGATGAATTTTGGTTAGCATCCAAAAAGAAAAAAAAATCTTACAAGAACCTAATATTAGGAAGCCCTATAACGTAATATTCCGATTCCATCCGTTCCTGGATGTGTTTTGGGGCTTTACATGAACATACTTGGATGAAGTTTGGTTGAGATTGATTCATAGAGAAAAAAGTTTTTCTTAGAAGAACCTAATTTTCAGGCGTTGGTCTATATGACAGCCCTCGGGCGTAGTGTTCCGATTTCATCCGTTCCTAGATATGGTTTGAAGCTTTACTAGGAACACATTTGGGTAAAGTTTGGCTAAGGTCCGAATAAAAAGAAAAAAGTTTTCCTTTCCTTATTTTCCAGGGGTTGGTTTGTATGGCAGCCCTATGACGCAGTGTTCCGACTACATCAGTTCTTAGATATGTTTTGCGGCTTTACTAGTAACACACTTGGGTGAAGTTTGGTTAAGATTGGTATATAAACAAAAAAAGTTTTTCTTAGAAGAACCTAATCGTCGGGGGTTGGTTTCTATGGCATTCGTTCCGACATATAATACAGCGTACACTAAAAAGAAACATGCATACAAAATTTCAGCCCGATAGCTTAAAAACTGAGGGACTAGTTTGCGTTGCAACAGACGGACAGCCAGACAGACGGACATCGCTCAATCGACTTCGTCACACTGATCAATAATATATATACTTTATATAGTCGGAGGTGCTTCCTTCTATGCGTTGCAAACTTCAACTTTCACATAGTGACGGGTATAAAAACCGACATGAGACGAGTGTTCGTCGTTATATACGATCTGCTTGCTTCTCGAGCTAAAAAAAATGGCGTCGTTATAACCAATCGCTAAATGTAGCAAAAATTGGACCGGACGAGCTTCTTAGATCTCGGGACCTGGAATTTCCATCGTTATAGTCGATACGTCGTTATAAAGGATGTCGTTATAAACGAAATCTGTTGTATTCGTAAAATTCTTGGGAAGAATAAGTTTTTTTAAACAAATTTACTTTTTTTTATATATTAGAAAAATAGGGCCGCACACACACGGGGAATCCATGGATTCCGAATCCAACGAAACCCCATATTAAAAGGTATTAGAAAATATGAAAAGAAAATGTTTTTTGGCGAACAAAAAAAAAATACGGCGAAACGGACTTTAGATGTTAAACACGATTTACATGCGTCGAGTAAATGGTAGAGTGGAATTTTTCCAGTGTCAAAAGAAGAAACTTACCACTCTACTCGTGACTTTAGACCGACTAGAAAACGCGGTCGAGTTGGCGCCACTAGCACGGTGGTAGAGTGAAAAGTACTCGTTTCGACCATTTATACCGCGCACCAAGTCATATTTCCCTCTGCTGCCCTACTAATTTTAATAAAAACTAAAAAAAAACTTTGTAGTAGGCCAATAGGTTTACCACCAGCTCGGGCCTCGTCCGACTTTGACAGGCCTAGCAGGTGTTGCCAGGCCACCGGGCTGTGCGCCGGGTTTACGAAAATCCTGCCGGGCTGTGCTACTATAGGTAGTGCTAAAAATTATGTCTCATGATAAGCATCAAAATGGTCTCAAGGTCTCATTGCAGTCCTTCTGCTAAGCCGGTATTCTACTTACTTCTACTAGCTTCAACTTAACTTATAGGGACATGCGTTGATTTTTTTTAAAAGATGTGTTTAGCAATTTGGTTTTATTGTCTTCAAAATATTTTATGGCATAGACATGTAGACGTCTAGTTCAGAAGCGTCCAATTTAATTTTTACGCGGGTCACATTGCTGGTTTGAGAAACTGTTGCACTACAAAGTCTTTGAAAAGCTTAGCGCTTGAAACATTGACCCTGTATATACCGGAGCAAAGATAAAAAGTTTTAGGTAAAATTAAATTATTTTTGGACGGCATATACGGGCTGCACTAACTAATCGAAACCAAATTTAGTCCCACTCGCATCGCAACAGATGGCGAGGTGCTTGCCAATCCATTATGCCTAGACAAGCGACTGTCTCTGAAATTTATTCAGGACGAGCGAAGTTGTCTTGTTATTGGGGTGATACCGTTTTCGATTTTCATTTCGCTGCAAAGTTTATATGAAATTCCTGGTTAGAAAAAACGCGAGATTAAACGAGCTTCTGATACCTCGAAGCAAGATGGCGACAGAAACAATAATGGCGAAATGTTTGCGGAGTTTTGTAACTCTCGACGACAACTTGTCATTGGCGGCACTTTGTTTAAGCATAAGCCCTGCCATTTAACAACTTGGGTTTCCCCGGATGGCAGAACAGAAAACCAGATTGACCATTTGCCATTTCAAAATCATGGAAAAATTGCCTGTTAGACGTCAGGTCTAAGCGTGGTGCTGACCACTATCTATAGTTATCGCAAAAATGCGCTTACAAATGGCAGCGATTCAATGGACTCATAATACGCGAATCTTGCCACGATCTAATGTGCAAAAGCTTAAAAATCTATCTATTAGACGTGCCTTGCAGCAAAAAGCTATTCCAATTACAGACCTTGAGAATCCCACAATTGAAGAGAGATGGAATGCTTCGAAGGATTCTTTCATTTCGTGTAGCAAAGCAATCGTAGGACGTTTAGATCATGGTAGGAAACCATTTATCGTGACGCCACTTTTGTCTCTTATCTCAGCACGCAAGAAAGTTAAGGATCAAATCCACTCTGCGGCTGATGATTCAGCTAAAAATCAATTCAACGACAAAGTGGAATTTGTGTTTTTTTGGGTCAGGCAGTCTTTTTAACTTTGACTCCCACTCCCTTCTGGCCAGATAATAACATTTCCAGGCACACCAAAATCCGAATCTTCGATGCAATTGTAAAATCTGTGCTTCTTTATCGTTGTTCAAATTGGAAGGTGACTATTGATATAACAACTAAGCTGCAAATTTTCGTAAGCCAGTGTCTGCGGTGCATCCTACAAATCCGCTGGCCGGAGATTATTTCGAATGATGATCTCCTTTATGTCACAGGCCTAGCTGCCAACAGGCGAAAGTGGCAACAGATAGGTCATATTCTCCGAAGAGGGCCAACAAATATTGCTATGCAGACCTTAGATTGGAACCCACAACGAGCCAACGCAATACGCTGGGTTGGACGACCAAGAAACACGCGGAGAAGATCGGTTGATAGCAAGGCTGATTCATTAATCAAGAGGTGGTCAGACGAAGGCACAAAACAGAACGAGTTGGAAAGTAGGCGTAGTCAATGCCCCACAATGGGTTAACTGGAACTAGAGAGAGTCTGAAAATGCGTAATATAAAAAAGAAATACATACACAACTAATAACTAGCAATGTGGGTGCATTCCTTTTAAAATTCTTTTCATATGAAATTTTGTTCTTACTAATATGACTGATCGGCTCCCAGTAAAGTACTTCCCTAAATGTTATAGAGTGTATTGAACAAAGGTAAGTAGTTTGGTCGGTGTAGTGGTTAGTGGGCACACCTTCGGTGCACAGGGTCATGCGTTCGAGTCTCACCGAGATCGAATTTTTGGTGTTTTTCGAACTCACGACCCGTGACGGACTATGTCGCGTCAATAAATTTAATATTTTTTATTTTGTTCCTATGGAAAATCAACAAAGTTGAAATTACAATGATCTAAAACTGCAGAAATCTAAAAACTGATAATAACTCGTTGATAATACAAATTTAAATGCCTGAACTTTTCGGTTAATAAGATTCAACATTATCTGTTGAGTATACGTACTACGTCTACCCGCAGTGTTAGGGTGCCAACATGTTATGCAAACAAATTGATTTCCCCCGTGTAAAAAAAGTTTAACAAGCGCGACCTGTGGACTGTATTATGTGCTCTCCATAATAATAAAAAAGTATCTTACATTGTGTACAAATCTCACATAATATGCCCACACGAATGTGTCGCATACCGATACCGATCGCGCTTCACACACTTAAAATCGCGATCGTTATTTATACGTTATTTATTCTAAAATCTTGGCTAATGTTTTTCTTAACATTTTTCAGTCCCACCCCTTCTAGAGTACATACTGACCTTCAACTTGTGAATCTCACGCTTCAGTTTGTAGATTTCATTATCACGGCTCTTGATAATATCACGCATATGGTTGACTTCGTCCTCCAATTGTCGGATTTTGTCCTGTTTATCCTTTTTCTCCATGTCGACTTTAATGGTCGGGATAAGGGTGCGAGTGTATTCCAGTTCGTCCTTGTAGACACCACCCTGACGAAGTAGTTTTGAGTTTTTCCGAATCTATGAAAAACAGGGGAGCGAATAAGATATTTTTGATAGTGAGTTCTGGTGCGGTCAATGAGTACTTACATGCTCGATCACATTTGGCTCTTGTATGATCTTGGACGTTTTGCGTATGAGCGAGACGGCTGAATTGGCCAGCGGACCAAGAATTCCAGATTCCTGAAAAAACTTTTGAGCTGGATCGACAGCCGCGGCACCACAAGCAGTTGTCGTACTATCAATCGCACTGGCACTGTTTGCAATCGTTTCAGCGGCTGTGATTGAGGATGGGGTGAGTAGCAGCGTGGTGCTGCCAGCCGCTTGTTCGTCAGACAATCTTGTCACAACAGCTATTTTCTGATTAGCGCTCAGCAGCGTCTTGGAGTATTCATTGTTGCTAGTGTCGAGAGGGGTGTTGTATGTCTCTTTGTTGTTGTTGTTGTTGCTCTCAGCATCATTCTGATTGTTAAGATGATCATAATTTCTGGAGCATTTCGTGTCGTCTACGGCGCCACTATCGTTATCAATTCGTTGTGCAAAATCTTCTCGCGCTGAGATTTCGAAATGTTTAATTTCGGCGTTAGATAGTGGTGATTCAGACGACGGACTATCATTAAGTATGTCAATGGGTAGACTATCGGAATCTGTGCTGCCCGTGTAAATTTCCTCGCTACGTTGAAGTACCGGGCGTTTTGGGTAGCATCGGGAGTATCCACTGTCCTCTGAGAGGCTGGATTTGAGCGGACGTGACTTTTGACGCTGAGTTGATGCAGACAATTTAAGGACTATTTCAGGATGTATGGCAACATCAACGATGGTATAGTTCCCAATGTTTGGACTCGATTGCCGTTGGTGTCCTCTCAACTGAAGGGTTCCGCCGTTTTTCGTTGTTATCGTTGTGGAACGATCGTGTCGCGAGGATGATGACTCGGCGTGAGGGTTTCGGTTTTCATCGGTGAAAACAAACGCGATATCGGGATGAACGTATGTTGATTTTCCCGACAACTTTTTTACCGGTACACAATCGGTCGGGTCACTAGGCTTTCTATCCTGATGAAGCCGCGCCGTACTGTCAACTGTTGGCGAATCATAGGAACCGATATCAAAGGACGTGTCCAATTGATCCGCAGGACTACTAAGCGTATCGTTGGAAATTAGTGTATCAAACGGAGAGGGGATGCTACAGCCGCACTTAGCAAAAAGACTACCGCACGTATGACTACGCCGAAAGTTGGAGCGTATACTACCCGATACCGAAGCACTGTTGGAGTCGTGCGAACTACTTTCGTCTAAAGTTAGTTTGTCGATATCTGGCCGCGAACTGTTTCGATGTTTGGTGTTGGGTACCTGAATGGGTTGCGTGCTTGCTTTATCAGAATAGTCTGCGGAAAACATGGAATCCATACTGGTGGGAGAAGCGGAGCTTAAGGCAGACGGTGCTATGACATTCATACTGTCTACAATCGTAATACAATAATTCTTTGAAAATAATGGATGTGTGAGTTTGTGACGCACTCAACTGATGTTTCCATTCAAAAATTCTTCAACTTGCGTGTCTTCGTTAGATATTGTCTTCCATTGAATTTCATAATTTTATAACGTGTACTATACACGGATTAGACTCGAAGTCCTGTGTCATTAACATAGCGCAGGATAATAATTGAAGTTCAATATTGTCGGGAAGTGAGGTCATAGAACGACCTTCATTTAATTCGATTTGTCACACGACCGCAGAGAGATTCAAGGTTTGGCTAATTAAGCAGGAGTTACTCGTACAATTGATTTCGATACAGGCACTAAGGGTTTGTAAAATTGTTCGCGCTTTCCGGTAGGATTAATTTTCATGACTTATTAACGATGCGTAGTCACGGAAATTGTGTCTTTGATTGCGGTCAATGATGATGACCACGTGTTTGTCTATACTGCACGATATCGGCCACAAACCACAGCAATAATTTGATGCAATTTGGTGTGTGTTTACGTGAGCTCTATAGAGGCCTTTGATACGGTTTTACAACACGAGTGTGGTTGCGTGCTTCAGTGACGTGAAGCGTATCCTTATCGTGTCCCTGCAAACTATAGCACTTGTCTACTTAATTGATGTCTCCGACTTCCTTCTATACTGAAGTTAAGTATGGCTACTTAGGCTGAGTGAAGGATACTATATTGCGTCCACCTGAAATAGTAATTACGGAAATTGATTAGTTAGGAGCTGTTTATCGATAGGGTTGTATAGTGGATAGATATAATTTGAATATCAAATCTGGTGTAATTGTGGCTGGAGCATTTGGTTCACTCTGTACATAAATGTGTCATTCAAATCTACCACGCGAACCACATTCAGAGTTAATTTGGGTATTATTATGACAAAAAACAAGGTTAATTTTTTTATAGAGTTGAAGAGAAAGGTTTTTGAAACACTCTTCAAATAATGTAATGGTGGATGGTAAAACCTCTAACGGCTAAGTCAAATCGTGCGATGCAACATTTGGGGGAAACGCCGCCTGAGTGCTGTATTATCCTCTTTAGTGTCTCAGGTTACTTAACCTAATAGGCGACAGAAAACATTTAATCACCCTCGAAGTAGGAGGAGGTTTATACAAAATTTTAAGTCTAGAAACCTGAAACAAAATCCTCGAATTGGATTGATAACAAACAACGAGGACCCCTCAAACGACAACTGATTACTCTTTCGGATCCTTTCTGCTTTGCTGGATCAGGTAGGGAAATACAAGCTGAGAATAGTCGCAATTCAGCTAACAAAATGGCCTCATAAATGAGATTAGTGAACTTAATTTGCACACTATTTTTACGCAGAGTGAAGAGGAGGGCAACAAGGAGTTGAAAGTGGCTTTCATCGTGAGTAAACAGCTCAACGATCACTTTATCGGCTTCAAATCCATAATAACACTCTTCGACTCACTTCCATCAAAGGCCGTCAAGCTGCTGCTAGAATACGATTACCAGACTCACGAATGACCAATGTACACATTTTGATTTTCAGGCAAATCCTCAACCATACTATCCCCAAGTTATCCAACCGGCCAGAACACAACTTTTTCATGATACCCTCGTACCTACTTATTTAAAAGCTTCGTATCAATTATATCAATATATAAACTGAAACCTTATTGGGCCGAGAATTCTTTAGTTGGTAGCGGCTTTCCTGGCACAGTTTCAATGTATCTAGAGGTTGATAGGGGTTGGACTACAGTAACTGATTTTTCCATCGTTTTGCGATACATTAAAATCGCATCTTTCGACGGCTGTAACTGAAAGCTAGAGCCCTGTAGTTTTTACCAAATGTGGACAGTGTAGTGCTCTATACAAGTCTGCCAAATTTCAAAATTGTCCGCTGACGAATTCTCGAATTATGGACAGTTCTATTAGATAGAAAACACAGAAGTTTAATTAGGATAGCTGTGACTTCCGAACGCGGATAAGAAGGACCATTAAATTTGAAGCAAATATGAGCGTCAAGTATCTCTATAAGTTTACCAACTTTCAGAATTAAAAGACTTACCAAAAATGAATGATTTACAAAACATAAAAGTGAGTTTATCTCGCTAAATATAGATCGAGAGCCCTGGTTATCTTAACAGGCAAGACTGATCTTAGGGCTCACCGATAAATTTATTATTTAGTGCAGTGGCGCAGCCAAAATCTTTTACTGGAGGGGGATAAAAGCATCTACACATATATGTACACTGTAAAAACAAGGTTGAATTTTACATCGAAAATTCGTTGAATTTTACACCTTTTTTCTAGCAAAATTACAGTAAACGTTTATTTTTCAACCAAATTTCTAGTAAACCCACAAAATAGTGTAATATTACACAGATTTTTTAATATTTCTCTATTTTGGTGTAATTTTACACCACATTTGGTGTGAAGATGTGCCATTACTTTATTTTTGTGTAATTTTCATGTAATATTGCGATTTTGGTGTGAAAATTACACCTACATTTGTGTAAAACTGAGTGTGCTACAATACTTTTGTGAATTATTGTATTTTGCTGTATCTGTCAAGTGGGTTGTTCTGTGTGTACATAGTCTGTTCCGTCCGAAGTGCTTTCGTGTGAGCATCATATTATTGTTATTGTTATAGCGTTTTTTGATGTTGAACCGAAGGGGGTGTGCCAGCTCTTGGCCGTTGGAATAACGACTAGCTCCAAGACGATTAAAATCGAAGAACCGGCTGCCGTAAATATTATTAATTAATTACATAAACCCAGATGTAAATTTACATTTTCGCCGGTGTAAATTTACAGTTGTTCCAGTGCAAATTTGCTTATTTCTGATTTAAATTTACATAATTCTAAGAGTAAGTTTACTTATTTATGTGAGTAATTTTGTAGTAAATATTTACACCGTAAAGTGTAAAATTACTCTCGCTCATATCATGGTGTAAATTTACTACTATAATAGAAGGAAAAAAAGTTTCCTCCTATTATTGGAGTAAATTTTTTTACAGTGTATGTACATATATTAATTTAATGGTTAGTATGAAAGGCTGCCGTTGCATGATGGGTGATATTTTCCAGCAATGGCGCTATACAATGGTTTTTATAGGTCCAGTTGCAATTACTCTAATTCAATTTCAATGCATTTTACGTAGCTTATAATATGTTCACAGTGAGGGAAATCATGTAATTTGGGGCTATTTTCATGTTTTCGTAAGAAAATAGCCCGAAAACATTTCAATTCCCATACAAATTGACACATTGAAAATACGCTAATTTGCGTGTTTTCTATGAAACCTTGATTTTTTTTTTAATGAAAACGTATAAGCACCCAGGCCTCAAACCTCAAACTGACACCCGACCAAATTTTTTAATAGAAACTTATTAAAAAGACATTTATATACAAGATGAAGTTGACGCTTTACCATGCTCCTGATTCCTACGGACTTTCAGGACCTGGTAAATGTTTCGTAATACCGTTTGGGTGGATTATTTTCAATAATTTCGGCTTAGATTTTGGTTGGCCATTTAGATCTTGTTCCTATGTTGCTGGTACAGTTACAAAAAGTAACACCGTCGTCTATCTATTATGTGGATTTGTCAAAGGATTGCTGTCCTTATCACTTGTGAGATTGTGTGTGGGTGCAACAGGTAAGGTCAAGGGGTGCAATGGGTTTTGAAAAAAGGAATGGAATACGTGAATATCCCATACTAAATGTTCAAAATAGGAGCTTAGGCACAAACAAAAACCGAGCCGAAGTTGGGCTTATATCTTTCTAATGGCTGCCCGTATAGTAAACGGTGACTCATAGGACTCTATCTCATAAAGAAACATTTGATTTCAGATGTAAATTGCTACGATGGTGACTGGTTAAGTTCCGATATAACTTCGAAGGATACAACGCTTGTATCCAGTTCCAATTTTTTTTAGAAAATATTTGTAGAGCAACTTGGCTTCAAAAATGCTTCTTTCTTCATGTAGTACACCAGGCCTCCCGAAGGTTTTTTTACAACATTTTACATGGGACTTGCAAATTTTGCACACATTTCGGCGCAAAAGGGTAATTTGTACAAAAATTTAGTAATTTACGTGCGTGCTTCATGCACCTTATTTTTTAATTTTTCCTTTTCCATCCAATTTTTTTGTAATGTAATTCGGTACTGTACTGCAAAAATGCTGAATGTCTGGTCAGCTTAAGGATTTTAACGCCAAAGTCGGAATCGAAAGCTGACCTCAATCGGGAGGGGTCAGCCTTGTCAATGAACGAAACCGCAACGATCAGCGACTTATCGGTTTACTGCATACTTCCCGCAACGACGCATTCAAAGCAGACCTGGAAATCCCTAGATGAGTAGAAATTTTGAGGGCTTATGTGGGAGGAAGGGGTGATGACTTCAGATCCGTTCGTTGGGGGGGCGAGAACTTTAATTAGGTATATGTAATAGAAAATAATTAAGAAAAAACAAGTGTATTTTTTGGGGTAAAAAAAATCTTTCCAAACGTTTTGCGAATGTTTCGATAAAATCAAGAGACGCGAGAGCGTCTCGCCCGCCAAAGGAAAAAGAAAAACGAAAGCGAACAAGTCTATGATTACCGGAGACAACTTGCTTTTTTGTTTGACCAGGCTACAGCCTTCCAGGCAACAGCCCCCAAAAATTTTTTTTTACCAAAATATTCCACATATCCTGTTCTAGTGCCTTTCCAAATAAAATCTTCGATCCGCACAATAACGGGTAAGATATATGCAATAAACGGTGAAATTTTCACCCTCACAGACTTAAGCGAGTAACCCAATTTCAGAATGAAGTCTACAGTTGCAGAAAGACTTGCTTCTACTGTCTCTCTTCGTGATGGGATTTTTATGAAATTTGGAACGAATGATCCTCTGGTGGTCCTTCTAAGGAATCAATGTCTTACATTTAGATAAGTGGATGGAATAACGGTAAATTAATAGGTTAAGTTAACAAAAGATTTCCCACAATAGCGTCTATCGGCTCATCGCATTGATCATTTTTTAAAACACACTGCGGCATTGGGACATTTGGATATTGGGACACCGGGAGACTGGGAGACTAGGATCTTGGGGTAGTGGGATATTAGGAAATTGGGACATTAGGGTCTTGGGACATTAGGACATTGGGGCATTAGGCACAATGGGGAAACAGGGACGTGGGGACATCGGCATATTGGGGCATTGGGACATCGGGATATTGGGGCATTGGGACATCAGGATATTGGGACAATGGGATATTGGGATATTGGGACATTAGGACACTGGGAGACTGGGGCATTAGGACACTGGGATATTAGGACATTGGGACATTATGACCTTGGCACAATCGGACATTGGGACACTGGTACATAGGGGCATTGGACCACTGAGACATCGGAATGTTGTGACATTGGGACATCGGGATATTCGCACATAGGGGCACTGGGATATAAGAACATGTGAAGATTAGGGTCTTGGGTCATTAGGACATTGGGATATTAGGACATCAACACATTAGGACATTAGGACATTAGGTACACTGGGGAAACTGGGACGTGGGAACATCGGGATATTAGAACATTGGGATACTGGGACATTAGGGCACTGAGATACAGGGACATTGGGGCAATGGGATATTAGGACATTAGGCTATTGGGACCTTGGGACACTTGGTATACTGCGACATTGGGACACTGACCACTGGTACATTAGGACATTGGGCCATTGGGATATTATCACATTAGGATACTGGGACATTTGGGACATTGGGGTACTGGGATATTAGGAAATTGGGGCATTAGGACCTTGGGACATTAGGATAGTTAGACATTGGGATATTAGGACATTAGGTGGGAGACTGGGACATTGGGATATTCCGATACTGGGACATTGGGACACTAGGGTAGTGGGACATTCGGACATTAAACCATTGGGGCACTGTGATATTTGCACATTGGGACACTGGGACATCAGGATATTGGGACATAGGCACATTAGGATATTAGGACATTGGGACACTGGGATATTAGACCATTGGGACATGAGGACACTGTGACAATGTACCTTAGGGCATTAGGACATTGGAACATTGGGACACTGTGACATTGGGACAATGTGACATTGGGACAATGTGACATTGGGACACTGGATCAGGAGGGCATTAAGACAGATCAGTAACAGAATGTTAACAAAGCGTTGCCAAGGCAACAACAGAGCGTTAGCAGATCATTCACAGAGTGTTAACAGAAAATTAACAGAGCCTTAACAGAACGTTAACAGAACGTAAATCGAGTAATAAAAGACAGGTAACAGACCGTTTACAGAGCGTTAGCCGAATGATTAAAGAGAATTAAGAGAACATTAACAGAACGTTAACAGAGCATTAACGAAAAGATAATAGAGTGTTAACAGAACGTTAATAGAGTATTAACAGAGTTAACAAAAAAATAACAGATTATTAACAGAATGTTAGCAGAGCCATAACACAAAGATAACACAAATCTATTTTGCACAAAATACATATTAATAAACTATACCCATTTCATCCCAAAATTATTTTTAAAAAAGCTCAGCAACAGCCATTTGTGGCGTATTTGCAATTGCGTTTGCAGTATCTATTTATTTTAAAGAAGACCCTGTGAATATAACTTATGATATTAAATTTATGGAATATGCTGAACAAAAACCTATTGAAACTTTTCCCAAAACAAAAATATTAGTTGGCTATTTAAGTATGCAAAAATATATGATATCTGACCAAAAACAACAAAGTTGTAAAAGTTACCCCGCCAAAGAAAAATTCATCTGCCGCAAAAAGAATACATATCACTCCAATCCGCTGCTCATATCTAATTTTGTTTGCTGGATGTACTTTTGTTTTAGGTGTAAATGCTGGAGAAGTTTAAATGTACAGGACTACTTCTTAAAGTAATTTGGAGGGAGCCGTCAAAGTGGCACTGAATAAAATGTTAAAGCTCCCACCAAATTACTTTAAGAAGTAGTCCTGTACATTTAAACTTCTCCAGCATTTACCCCTAAAACAAAAGTACATCCAGCAAACAAAATTAGATATGAGCGGCGGATTGGAGTGATATGTATTCTTTTTGCGGCAGATGAATTTTTCTTTGGCGGGGTAACTTTTACAACTTTGTTGTTTTTGGTCAGATTTGATTTACAGGAATTGGAATTTTTTTTCTTCGGCTCCAGGGCATGATGGCCAAGCAAAATTAAATAAACACTAGTTTCCTTGTCGTGCTCTGTGGCCGTGATCGTTCGGTCGCCACTCTGTGAAATCTCATAGAGAAACGAGTTTCCAAACTCGGCACGACTCGTCGCAAGTTTATTATTCAGAAGAAGATGATAAGAAATATTCTTATGGTAGAATAATAAACTAACAATGCGACTAGGAAGTGGTATGGCTGACAACCGTATCACACTCCGAATTCAGTTGTTTTCGTAACGTTGATAACTACACACGGTAGTCATCAACGCACCATGCTCCACTAGGAGTTACGGTATCAAGAGAGAGAGAGAGTTTCCTTGTTAACAATTAATCTAAACTCGGAAATATTCAAAAATTTGCAAACTGATTTTTTGGACATCCCTACTCTAACGATACTTCACATACAAAATAATCGATGATATCGGTAATACACTTGATTATTTGCTTTAATATCTCAACAGAATAGTTATGGATGAGATTATATACTACACAAATTATTGTATGAAATATTTGTATCTACCCGGGTAGATACTATGAATCCGCGTAGAAAAAAATCTCCATGAAAGCGAAGGCTAGATTCAATGTATTGGACATTCTCGACATTTACCATTTTTATATTGATTGATGCAGCTACAAAAGATTTTAATTGCGGTTTACAGAACATTTTTATTCGTGGTCAGGGTTACATCACCGTGGATATTTTTTTGTATTATTTTAAATTTATTTTTAGGAACATAACATCAAAAATTATGATGATTCGGTTTTATTGTATATTTATACTCGTAATTTTTTTTTTCCAGTATGTATGAGTTTCATTCTTAAACAAATACAAAGTTTTACAAAAATAAACAAAAAGAAATTGTTTAGATTACAATGTACTTAAAATAGAATGTTTAGAATAAGAATATTCTAAATCACATTTTTATGGTGAGATTAATGTCTTTTATGTGACTATTTCCTTTCGGTTCTTTCTTGTGCAATAAATAGATATATGTATACGGAAACGTGCAAATAGAGTGATTCAACATTTTGTCAAATTAGTAAATTTGGGTTATAAGTACGACCATGTACGTAGGTACATGTACACATGAGTTTTGATGACCTTTTCCACATAAGACAGCGGAAAAAGTAATAAACTGTTCCGCAATAGCAATAGCAATATTTGATTAGTTACTCATTAAAGTCAATAATATGCTAAGGGTTTGTGTTCGTAGAGACGATTCATGGGATGATCGCTCAGCGATCGCAGTTAAAACACCATTTGTAAGCACTATATGCATACATTTATTATACAGACATGTTCCTTAAGGTCACAGCCGAGACAAGGAATGTAACCACATTCAATAAATATGCAAATAGAGCTGGGAATTGGATGCTAAACTTCGATCGCAGAGCGATCATCCCATGAGTCGTCTTTACGAACACAAACCTTAAGAACAGCTGAGACATTACTGCCAAATTGGCAACGCGATCACAGTGGGGCAAAAAGCGCGAAATTTGGAAACAATTATGAATCACATTATAATATAATCGATTTATTATGATAAATTATAACATAAAGTGCGTTTTTTGGTTATCCCGTGTTACTCCAGTCAAAATATCCCAATTCAGGCCTCCAAATAGAAAACGAGAACGAGGCTAATTTGGATACCCTTCGCTCTCCTCGGGCTAAAAGTTTTTGTTCGGGCGTACCTACGACTTGCATTTATGTAGCTACTCTTGATGTGGTCCCTTTTGGTAGCTCCAACTCGCACGCGTAACATTTTCATTTCAGTCGCTGTCATTTCTTTCGCGTAACCTTCATACATGGTCCAGCATTCTGATCCATACATGAGTGCGGGACGTACAACCGTATTGTACAACTTGCCCTTTAGCTTCAGTGGCATTTTCTAATCGCAGAAAACTCCAGAGTTTTCTCGCCACCTCATCCACCCAACCTTTGTGCGATGTTTGATGTCATCATCGCATGTAGCTCCTTTTTTCAGCATCGAGCCAAGGTACTTGAACTTGGTACAACACTTAAGGTACGTGTTCGTAGAGACAATTCATGTCATGATCGCTCAGCGATCGTAGTTTTACATCCAATTTCGAGCCGTATTTAAATATTTTTTGAATGGTACTACTTTCCTAATATCGACTATGGGCTAAAGGAACATGTCTGTATAGAAAAAATATCCAAATAGTGCTCGAAACCGGTGGTTTAACTTCGATCGCTGAGCAATGATCCCTATACGAACACAAACCTTTAAGATACGTTTTCCTCAGCACGGCCCCAGCGGCTCTAGCGTTTGCGGCTCGCCCATTGCATATAAAAACTCGTTTTTAGTTGATAATCGCTTGGCATAGCTCCACAATGAAAATTATCGTCGAATGAACCGCGCGGCTCTTGCTGTATGTAATGCCCGCATGAGTGGTGAACGTGGTGCACTCGCTTGTTTGTAAGCTTCGAGCGACGGCTGCTTGAGGTAGGGTAGTTGTTTCGCACAATAGTGGTACTGATTCGGCTGATACACGAATCTGTCTGTATATAGAAAGCAGTCGCGGGACTCTTGTTGTACATAATGCATGCATGAAAGGTGAACCTGGTGCACTTGCTTGTTTGTGGGCTTCGGGCGACGGCTGCTTGGGGTAGGGAACTTGCTCTAGAGCCGCTGGAGTCGCTAGAGTCCCTGCGGCCGTACCTTTAAGCTGCTCTCCTTTGACGTACATATTTGGTATTGGTGCATCTGGGTCTGAGAATGGGCAGCATAAAAACTCAATCTTTGTTATACTTACCCTCAGTCCATGCTCCTCCAGAATGTCACACCATTTTGTAGGTGCAGCTTGCAGGGCATGTTGAAGAGCAACGGGCTGATTACACTGCTTCTACTGCTGATTCACCGGCTGTTCATCTAACCTTAGTCGTAGCTCCATCATACATGTCTCGTATCATCCTTACGTATGCCTCAGGGACACTAAGTGATCTCAAGGCGAACCATATCAGATCACGAGGTACTCTATCGAATGCCTTTTCCAAATCGACGAATACAAAGTGCAAGTCCGTTCGTGCTGCTCTATACTTTCCCATCGCAATACGAATGCACTGAATCGCATCGACTGTAGATCCGATCTCCAGTTATTATAGATTCTAAATTGGTTGGCAACTTGAAATATTCGCGTAGTTATGGCTTTGGAAAGATACAGATGATGAGTTACGGGAAACACGAAAAGTTTCCATTCAAACGCGATTTATTCTGTTGAGGGTCCTTGAAACAGGAAACAAATACCGGATATGTAATGCACTCGATTTCCCCTTATATATGATACCCCGCATGCCGACCTCCGGTCAAGGATTAAATAGTGTCTTTTTTTTCCTTTTTGGGACCTTTTCGATCATTTTTTTTAGCAAAATGAGTTTTAGACTCTTGGTATCCCACTGATTCAAAAACAACAACAAATTGCCTTAGGTAGTCTTTTTTTTCTATTTGAAATGCTAATATGACTGGACTAGGAAACAGATGAGATAAAGCGACGGATACAACTAGCTAATAAGTGTTACTTTGCGGTCCTCCAAATTATGAATTCGAAGCTGGTGCACAGAAACACGAAGCTCCACGTGTATAAAACCATAATCCGACCTGTGCTATGCTATGGCTGCGAGGCATGGACCCTAACCCAAAACTCTGAACACCTGTTGGACACATTCGAGCGAAAGGTTCTCCGAAGAATCTTCGGGGCCGTTCGTGAACGAGGTGAATGGCGCATCCGGTACAACCTTGAGTTGTATCAGCTGTATGATGAGCTACAGGTGTCGAAGATCGTGAAATTGCAGCGACTGCAATGGGCGGGACATGTACAAAGGATGAACGACGATCGCATGCCCAAAAAGGTGATGAACGCGCAACGAGTGGACGGAGCCAGATTGCGTGGACGACCGAGAGCCCGATGGGAGCATTCTGTATGTGAGGACGCCCACCAGATGCTAGGCTTTCGGAACTGGAGGACAAGGTCGCGTGACCGCGACAATTGGAGGTCTTCAATCCAGGCGGCCAAGGCCCGACGTCGGGCTATCGTGCCATAAAGAAGAAGAAGGAAACAATTATGAATCATATACATATGTATAATATAATCGCTTTTATACGGTATGATAAATAATAAGGGATACCTACATAATCCCGAAAAACAAAATCCCGCCCGTTTTTATTCCCGTTTTATTACAAAAAATTCCGTTAAAAATTTTGCCGACATTACTAAATCCCGCCACTTTAAAATCCCGCCATTACAAAATCCCGCTACATCAAAAAACAATAGTTATGTTATTTTATTTCCAGCAGTTAATGCGATACTTTCTCTTAGCATAAATCCGTCGGAATATTTGTTTATTTCTTCGATAAAGTTTAAATTTTAGCCCCTACAAAACTTAAGTCTCGACTACCGAAAGACCAGACCAGTTATTTTTCAAATTAACTCACGTGGTCCGTGGGTCTCCGAAAATTAAGTATCACCATGCGAGGAGACCAATTATTTTAACGGTAATTTTAACGCGGGCGCGATTTATGAAAGAACACTTACCTTCTATGGCGGGATATTGAAAAGCGGTATTTTGAATTAGCGGGTTATTGAAATGGCGGGATTTTGTTTAAACGGGATTTCATTTGAGCGGGATTTTAAACTGGCGGGATTATGAATGTCGGGATTTATAAAAACGGGAATATGATGGGCGGGATATCGTAGCCAACCCAAATAATAAACTAGACCAAAACATAAAATAGTTGGGTTTTTTGCAATTTTGGATCTGGTCTGTAATAATCTAAATATATAAAAATGGTATAGTAATTTATGCATTCAGAACGGCTGAGCCGATTTGGCTCAAATTTTGTTTCAGTTGCTTGCAATTTCCTGGAGAAGTTTTTTACGTCAGGAAATTTTGAGAAAACTCTCCGGAAAATTAAAAAAAAATGTTTTTTAAACCGAATTTATTGCATGTTTTGTTCATTTTTGACGATGTAAAGAGTAGAGTCCATGAACTCTTGCGATAGTTTGGAAAGCCCTCCTTCGGTTAATTGGTTTATCCATGTCCAACTTTTATCTTTACTCGCCAGAACTGAAATATCAGGAGAATTTTGCATCCTCGCATAGTTTAGCTTGAACCGGCATGTCATTATTGTAATCATTTCCATATATTATTCTTCCGAAGATAATAAAAAATATTTCGTAAGCAACATAGATATGTAATAAAAATGTATTTATTACTCACTTTTCCGCTAGTATCATTTAAAATAGCACCTACTTTCCCCCTTCGTATTCTCGCAGCAGCTCGTTCTTTTCTTTCATTGCTGGTTTTGCCGGCGTCTACACACGAAGCTAACGGTAGATTTAAAGTCGGAACCGCATCTTCTTTTAGTATTAAACTATTCCTATGGCTGATGCCATGTGAAAGTCGCTCTTTTATATTTATTTTCGATTCGTATTAACTGGGGAGGTCAAATGAGGGAAAACTATAATTTCGGGGCGGACAACAATTGGATACCCTTCACTTTCTATAGAGCTAGTAGTTTACCGGAAACCCTACGGAGTAGTTTTATGATTTTAACCGTTATTTTATGTATTTTGTAACTTCAGTAGAGACATTTAGGTAAAGTTTGACTGAAATTCATAAGAACCAAATTATACCCTATACCCATGTACAGACCTAGAAGGCACGCAAAACCCAAAATATTCAATTTCATATTTTTTGTGGGGGAGGGAGGGGTAGATGGGTCGGACCTGACACATCTTTACTCATTGTCAAGGCATCGAACGGCTACCATTTGATAATAATTTGAAGTTTTTCGTGACATTCGATCAAAAGATATGGCTGAATATAACTTTGTAGCGGAAGTAGGGGTAGGGGCAGTCGGACCTACTCCACTTTCCATCAACTCAAAGTATATGTCAGAATTAGACATTGATCAAAATTTCAAGTCGATAGCGATATTCTACCGAAAGTTATGGCCGAATTAAAATATCAAGGAGGGGTAGTTTGTATGGGAGGTAGGGGAACCCGTGGTCCGATTTGGTCCATTTTCAATACCCTCCAAGATTTTAGCAAAACGACCATTTCACCAAAATTTCAAACTGCTAGCTTCATTATTTCGGGAGTTATCTTGCTAACAGACAGACACACGGACAGACAGACAGACAGACATGGCTTATTCGATTCAGGAACCGACCCTGATCATTTGTATATATACTTTGCCATACCTCCGGTGGCTCCTTTGAGGTGTTACATAATATCGGCGTAACAAAAACAATATATGTACCCTATACCATCTTATGGGTATAGGGTATAATAATCAGTCACAGTCAAAGGCAGTCACTCATCAGAATGAGCTCTTTTTTTGCATAATTTTTTTTAATAAGTTCCAGAGATAGTGAAATGAGCATTTCCCAAAATTATAAAAGGAAATATGTCAACAGAAGAGCTCCACTTTAACTGTGACTCACTGAATGTTTTGTGGTGTTGATTTAGAAGTTCTGAAACTCTCAATGCCGGAATATGTTTTACATCGGGTGTTAATATTCAAGAATTTCGATTTAAAACATAAAAATGGGGTCAAAACCTGCACTTTTTGCGAGATTTTTCAAATCTAATCGAAATTTTCGAATATTTCGAATTTCCCTACAAATTTGTGAAACCTAGCTATCATTAATTGGAAGTTAGAGTCGCCCATTTTCATCCCATTTATATAATTTCAAATCGAAAGTGTCGAAAATTTTGATCAAAATTTGACCTTTTTGTATGATCTTTGGATGACTCTAACTTCCGAAAGGTGAATGTTAGGACTATAAACTTTGTTGAGAAATGTGCGCCGGAATATGTCTTTGAGTATCAACATCAACTTTTCGAAACATCCGAATTGAAAACGTAAAAAATGAAATTAATAGAATTAACTTAAAATTTGAATCTTTTGTTTGCCTTGATCTCATAACTTAATGGGCCTTAGCGCCCCTTTTAATCAGCGCCCTGTTCAAATGCACAATCTGCACATATAGATAGTAGAGCCGGCCCTGTGTCTGGATAATAAAATATTCTCAAGAACATTAGCGACAACAAACGAATATACCGACAACATCTAACTTACCCAAAAGCTCATTCTGTAGATTGCGAATATAATAACTATATCTGACGTAAAATGTTTTGAAAAAATCCTTGCGGTAGCTACATTCAGTTTGTCGCTTCTTCGGCACTTATTTTTCCATATTTTCCGATATTTACCATCTTTCGGAAAGGTGTAAAACCGAATCAATTTATCCTCGTCAAATAGGAACTTTTTTTGATTGCACGAATCACAACCGAACACAGCACAACGCATTTTGATATACACATGTAAATAAGGTCACAATAAAGTCGCGAATTCACTGAATTGAAAATACAATTAATTTTCACTAATCGCACAGAGAAAAAACCGTTGAACGTACCTTACCATTCCCATTCAAAATTTTCTCTGAACTGCAAGTCTCTGAGTGACGTAAACGTCAACAACGAGGAAGAAGACACATGTGCGTGTCGTTGTCTCTTATATTCGGAGTATCATGGTTTTATCCTGGTGTAGATTAAAATTAATGCAGTCCAAATCCTGGATACTAGATTGAATCGTTTTTCAGTAAATTCAAAATGCATCGTATAATGTAGCTGCATTATTCAAATTACAATACAATATTTACGAATTGTTACTCAAATCGAATATTTAATAAGGCGACTGTTGTGAAAAATCAAATTTTAAAACAAGCTTCCTGTAGACAGATTAATACTTCTTTGTATTTCAAAGTGTAGGAAGATTTTGTCGGAGTTTACTGTAATAACCTATATACAAATTTAAATTTTAGCCTAAATATAGGCAAACATTTTCTTTAAAAATTTTGTTTCTAATAAATGCAAAGAAACATTAGATTAGGGCTTTGTCTGGACTTAAAATTATGAATAATGATAGCTGCGTATATAGAAAAAAAAAACTTTAATAAAACTTCAAACCTTTAGTAATTATAAACCTATCTATACAAAATTAAAAAAAAGGTAACTGGTTAATTTAACCCGTAAATGTTTCTTATAATCCAAAGGATTTAGACTGCAGAAAAAATTAATAAATGTTGTAAATTATTAAATTACAATACAATGCATACGTATAGTATTTTTATCGTAAATATTATGAGCTAAAAATAAAATTTCGTACGCGAATTTTAAGCCATGTTACATATTTACTTTTCCAAGACAGTCAACAATAACAAGTCAACTGTATTGTATGCATACATAATACAAACAAATACAAACAATGTAATTTATTGTTCAAAACTCAATATCGAAATTTGCCGTTTTATATAGAGCGCGATTACCTACCTACCTACATCGTCGAATATTGATTATTGCAAAAATAAACAGACAAGTTTTTTTTTATCTGTTTTGTCAGTCAGATACAAATATTCCGAAATGAAAATCAATATGTGTGCTCGTATATGATCTGATAAAAAAGAGCAGCAATCTATACTTTTCACACATGTTCTAATTGATTGGCAAAATAATAATAATCAACATTTACATGAGCAGGTAGGCATCATGTGTGTTCCTATACAATGTAAATCAACTAGAACGGCCGGCGCGGCCCGGGTTTGTGAAGTTGAAGCTGCCAATATTCTCTCCGATATTTGCAAATATGAAAATTTATTAAGTTTTTTTCGTGCAATGATAATAATACGGATACGGATGAAAAAAAAATAAAAAGAATAAAATACATAACATGTTGCATTTTCAGTATAGTGTGAAACATTTTTTTTTTTAATTTTTGTCATACATAAGAATTGGAAAGATTGATTTATTGTACTTGTACAGTAATGGAAAAAATGTTGGTAAAAAGATGAGCTGTCTTCATGTTAAAATTTAGAAAAGTAATAGAAGTTGAAGTATTTTTTAATTTGGGTATATATATATTCTTTATAAATAGTGAAATTAAATGAGTTTAAGATTAATTTCTCGTTGGTATGGCAAATGGGTTGTAATAGGGAACGGTGCAAATAAGGAAAAATTAAGTGGGAATCCAGTGATTAGGTGGTTAGGGTTTTGATGACAAATATTGTTGAATACATAAATTTGCTTAATGGGGTGCCACCCCCATTTATATTTTATAAATTGATGAGCGAATCAATTCAACGATCATAACAAAGAAATTGAATGTCTATGTATGTACATACTCGTATAACCAAAAGTTTAGCTTAGATCTAGTCATTTGCAAACTTGAAGCCACACACATCTCAGACTATTGTGTGAAATGTGTATAATTTCTTAAATGAGCGCGACATTTAAATTTGGAAATTCAAGTTTTGAAGCGGAGGAAATGTCCATTATTAAACTGATTCTAAAATGGAATGAAAAGAAGAGATACGTACCTACCTAATGTATTGTTGAAATGAATTTTATTTATTTATATCTACTAGTGTGATATACACTCCCAGTCACTTGAATAGGGACAAACTTTTTGAGAGTTTTTTATCTCAAAATATCCTTTTCCTTGCAGCGGAGAGAATAACTCAGTATTTGTTTACAAAGACTATTATGTTCCTCATAGTTTGCGAGAAAAAAATGAAACATTTAATAACAACAGTTATGTTTCATCAACATTATGCTGAAGCACTAATAAATTCTATGTTCAAAATTGGGTCACTTGAATAGGGACAGTTGCGATTCGGTCGTTATTTCGAAAGTGCTAGCATAAAGTAAGTAATTGGAATAGAGATGGAACTCCATATAACATTAAAAGCTACTGAACAACATTTTACCTTTGAGAGTGGGCTGTAAGTAACGTGTACAGATAGGAAGATATCTTCGTGTATATACACGTTACTTACAGCACACACTCAAAGGTAAAATGTTTTTCAGTAGATTTTAATGTTATATGGAGTTCCATCTCTATTCCAATTACTTACTTTATGGTGCTAGTATCGTATCCTAACTGTTTTTGTTTTAATCCACTCAGATTGTGTTTTGACTTTAATTTTCCTCACACCTAAAACGAAAGAAAATTCAAGAAAATTCAGAAAAAAAACCACCGTTAGACGCAAAGAGGAAAAGCCATCCTCTGGATTTTGCACGCAAGAATATGTCATGGCGGCAGGGGTGAAACAGGGTAGTTTTTTTTAGGATGAAAAGAAAGTCAACCTGGATGGGATGGCCGAGATGGGTTCCATTTCTATTTCCAAATTCTACGTAAAAACGAACCGTTTCTGTCAAGGCATCATAGCAGAGAAGGTAGCGTCATGGTTTGGGGAGCTGTCTCTGATTTTTTTCTGAGTTTTCTTTCGTTTTAGGTGTGAGGAATTCCTTATTACACGTTGTACTTTGATAAACTAGCTGTAACGCCGACTTTAGCTCCAATTCTAGCCGCTGATAGTGCAAAATTAGAGGCGGCTCGCAGAATGGCCCTTTCCTCTTTGACGGTTTGTGCACCTCGCGTACGCCCTTTTATGTTTCGTCCATATCCACTTTTATTTTTTAAATAGTTAAACACAAACGATTTACTTTTTTTCACTATTTTCGAAATTTCGCGTAATCTGTGTTGTTCATTTCTCAAAACATCGATTTGAGCCATTTGCGTGGTATTTAATGCTTTTTCCTCTACCCATGATTAACGAAACTTACAAAAATTAAAGTCAAAACACAATCTGAGTGGATTAAAACAAAAACAGTTAGGATGTGACGCTAGCACTTTTGAAATAACGACTGAATCGCAACTGTCCCTATTCAAGTGACCCAATTTTGAACATAGAATTTATTAGTGCATCAGCATAATGTTGATGAAACATAACTGTTGTTATTAAATGTTTCATTTTTTTCTCGCAAACTATGAGCAACATAATAGCCTTTGTAAACAAATACTGAGTTATTCTCTCCGCTGCAAGGAAAAGGATATTTTAAGTTAAACAACTCTCGAAAAGTTTGTCCCTATTCAAGTGACTGGGAGTGTATTTAACTTTTGCATACGAGAATGTAAAAACAAGTCGGATAAAATGATCCGCTAATTTTCTACATGATTTTGTTTTCATACACTTTAAAATGCTTTTATTTAAATAATTAAGGACCGACAAACCTTTTTTAAGAGACCGACAATAACCGACAAACGTTTACTACCAATCTAATACATAGAATTCTAAATTCGCAATGGTGAGGGTCCAAACTTCACACTTTTCATGCATTTTTCATTTGCGTTTAATTTAGTAATTAAAGGTACATTTTCCTCGACACGACTGCACGTCGAGGACAACGTACCTTAAGGTTCGTCAAACGTGCGGAAGTGACCAACAAACACCGACAAACAACGAGGAATCGATAAAAGTAGAAAAAAACAAGATACATCCCGTTTTAATACCTTTTTAACAGTTTATTACATTTCATATGTCAAACTTTGTTAGTCTCTAATTAATTATTTAAGGACCGACAAATCTTTTTAATTGACCGACAATCACCGACAAACGATTTCCTATCGATCTAAATAAAAAAAATTCAAATTCGAGATGGTGAGGGTCCAAACTTCACACAACTCATTGAGAATTACTTACTACTTCACTGTCGCAGAGATGCATTGTCAAATGAGGGATGGACCGATTTCTAATGTTCTGATGCTACCTCCAGGTTGTGATGCCGACAACTTCGGAGATCTCTCTGGTTTAGTCCAGTACAATTGGTTCAAAATAGCCCCAAACCTAAACATCCAAAAAGAAAAGAAATTTTTGATGCCAAATTGTTGAATACACTGCCTAATATACGCAGTAAAAAGTTACACTAATTTGGGCCATGGGTTAAGGGGGGAGGGGGTGGCAAAGGGGTGAAAATTCAGTTTCTTGCAAATATCTGGAAAACTATGAGTCTGACCTTAAAATGTCCTGAGGACGAAACAAACTACATAAAATTACCTTTGCAATGATATATAACAGTCTAGAGATTTTCTCAGCAAATTATACTCTAGACCCAAAAAAGTATTATAGTGAATTTACATTTTTTTAGTTTTACATTTTGCATTGTAACTCTTGATAAAAATAGATTTAGGATCATAAGATCTTGTCCATATATTGGTAACAAAACTTGTTTGATTTGTACCAAAAATTGAAGTGCTCCGCCCATTGACGCCCCCCTCACTCCTCCTAGCATTTTTCAAAAAGGCATGCCTGTAGCTCCATTTCAAATTAAGCTAGGCAGATCAAATTTGGTGGGGTGCCTAGTCTAAGCCCCATTATGCTCCTTACTAAAAATTATTAGCATCCGATCAAAACTAAAGGTACTCCCCATACAAAGTAAAATAGAAAAAAAAATGTTATCTCTTAGAACGTCCTTATAACAGTTAATTGTAGTCTTCTGAATGTATATCCGAAAGTTTGTAAAAGAGCGTGCCTTAGAAGTACGAAAAATCGAGTTTGAAGGTTACTAGTACACGTCACTCGAAATATTCGCGAATAGTCTTAGAACTGGTATCACTGACCTTCAAACCCAATTTTTTGATACTTGTAGCGTACGCCTTGGTACAACCTTTTGAATATACATTCACAAGACTACAATTAACTGTTATAATGACGTTCTAAGAGATAAATTTTTTTCTTGTATTTTACATAGAATTTAGAAGTGAAAAACGTGAAATTTCTTAGAATTTTCGTTCACTTTGTATGGGGGGTACCCTTAGTTTTGATCCGATGGTATTAATTTTTGGTGGGGAGGATAATGGAGCTTAGAATAGGCATCCCACCAAATTTGATCAGCCTGGCTCAATTTACAAAGAAGCTACAGGCATGCCTTTTTGAAAAATGTTAGGAGGAGTGAGGGGGGCGTTAATGATCGGAGCACTCCAATTTTTGGTACAAATCAAATACATTTCGTTGTCAATATATGGACAAGATCTTATGACGGTAGGTATATTCTATCAAGAGTTACAGTGCGAAATGTAAAACTAAAAAAATGTAAATTCACTATAATACTTTTGGGTCTAAGGTATAATTTTCTGAGAAAATCTCTAGACTGTTATATATCATTACAAAGGTAATTTTATGTAGTTTGTTTCGTCCTTAGGACATTTTAAGGTCAGACTCATAGTTTTCCAGATATTTTCAAGAAACTGATTTTTCACCCCTTTGCTACCCCCTCCCCCCTTAACCCATGACGCAAATTATTATAACTTTTTACCGCGTATATTAGGCAGTGTATTCAACAATTTGGCATCAAAAATTCCTTTTTCTTTTGGATGTTTGGGTTTTGAGCTATCTGTACTAGACTAGTTATCGTTATTCTTCAGGCGTGCCCAAGTAACAATTTCATCCCTATAATTCTTCTTAGAATATTTTCTTCAAACGATAATAGGGGCTCTTTACAGGGTATAAACACTGAATAATGGTCCAATAATGGCATTTGGCGCCGTTTTTTGATCCAATTGAACCTTATTGTAGCACTGAATTACACTTTGAAAAAGACATATATCATATGTGTTATGTCATCATTTTCTGTCATTTTCTCGCGTTTGCAAAATTAAACAAAAAAAAAAAAATGCCCGCAGCCAGCGTCGAACCAGAGACTGTCGTTCGCAAGTCCGACGCCTTAACCACTCGGCCAACCTCACATATAGTCTGCATTGCTCGTAAACACTACAAGTGGTTCGTTGCTTCTATCGAAATGCTCAACACTTCTCTGCAAGTCACCTTCTTCTTTATATGTCAATAAGTTGAAGCTAATTAAATTCACACGTTCATCAAAAAAAATCAGCCAGTTTCTGCGCTGAGATTATCTTAATTGATTCATAAGTTAAGAATGAGTGAGAAAATGTTGATTTCATGCAATATTTCAATGAATTCAATTCAACAAATGTGGTGTTCCAGAGCACTTCATAAGTGTCAATTCTTTAAAAAATCACAAAGTTCATCCTATAAAACTACGCTGAACAATTTATTGGATGATCACACGAATGTCACACTATAAAAATGAAATCGACAGTGCTATAGAAGATTATATGCATGTGTGTGCGTTGATTTCACTCATGTGTGTTTATGTCATTCAATAAAGACTACAAAGAAGTATTTAATGGAGCAAATTTTTAGGTTAACGTTTAGAGAAGTGTTATCGAAGTCTTATTGGATGTAGTCGTGAATTGATTATATAAGAACTTTTTAAGCTTTTCGAAAAGTGTTTTAAGGAGTTTTTATCGGATCAAAATACTTCTATAAGCGATGTCACACGATAAACTGATTTTGTGTTACTATATGATTGTTACAGGATGAAATGCTTCTTTAAAGCTTACGAATTGTTACTTGGGTGGAGCATCAACTCGACCATACCTATATGTATGTACATACATATATGGCTGCATCGGGTCAACGTAACATTGCATGTAAATTTAAATTGTGTGTTGCAAGCTCTATACAGCTTGTTTTTTTCTAGCATGTACACAACTTGTACTACTCCTGGAATCGATCTCAATTGCTTTGATTTCTGAAGATATTCAGATTTTTCTATAGGCTCTTCCGTGACATACATCTTGGGCAGTAGTGTCAAATCATCCAACTTTTCCGAACATTAAGGTGTGCATGCAAAAAAGGTCCTTGATTCTTCCATGGCAGTGCTAAATGTGTGGACCAAAAATGTCAAAGTGAAAACTTCTACGAACTAAGGAACGATCCCCTACCAGACTCAATCAAAAGAGTGGAGAACGTTTTGAAGGAGTGAAAATTTGCCGACTACTTTTGAAAATTCCAAAATTTCCGTATATGTGCGGATAGGAAATGTACAGGGTGTCCGGAAATTGCCGCATAAACGCACAGGATTGTGATTTCCAGCCAAAAAAGTTGTAATGAACATACCTCCACTTCTTAACCCTTTAGCTGCCACAGACATTTATTTTAAGAAATAATTTTCTTGTACGACTTAAACCTCAATATCTCCAAAGCCAGACTAGCTAGAATAGCAAAATAAGATGATTGTTGCCGACAATAAATTTACCTAAAAAAGAAAACTAACCACACTAAAATCGGATAAGAGGTTTGGTTTTTACAGAGCTTCAAAGTAAAATTTTTGTGATTTGACCCAAAAACAATCTATTTTTCCATCTCAATTTTCTCCAACTGTTGCCAAAGTTAGGTGGTCGTACGATTCTTTTAAAAATTGGCGAATAATCTTGCGATCATATCTTTCTTACATTAATTGATTTTAGCTTCATTGTTATACCCTCCTATACCCCTTAGATGGTATAGGAGTAGGAGGGTATATTGTTTTTGTTACCGGATACTATGTAACACCTCTAAGGAGCCACTGGAGGTATGGCAAAGTATATATGTATATAAATGATCAGGGTCGGTCCCTGATTCGGATAAGCCATGTCCGTCTGTCTGTCCGTCCTTGTGTCTGTCAGTTCGCACGATAACTCCCGAAATAATGCAGCTAGGGTTCTGAAATTTTGGTGAGATGTTTGTTTTCATTAAACATTGGACGGTATTGAAAATAGGCCAAATCGTATTAAGGATTCCCCTCCCTTCCATACAAATTACCCTTCCTTGATATTCTACTTCGACCACAACTTTCCACAAAATATCGCTAACGAGCTGAAATTTTGGTAATTGCCTAATTGTGACATGGTTGTCAAGTCGCGCGAGTCGGACATCTCAATATCGAGCTCGTATTAAAGTTTGCAATCGGAAGTTAGTTGTGGAAAAACTTATCGGAACACGCAGTTTACGGCTAAAAACTATACACAATTTGCAAATTCATCACTTTTGTGAAGCGGTATCATCTTTTACGGAACTGTCATCAAGCATCGGTATAGCGGCAACAAAAGCAGAGAACGAAAAAGTCGAAATGGACGAACAAAGTATGCAAGTATTATTTTGAGCAAGATGAAGGCCGAATTTGACAAACAGACAGAGACGATAACTGAGACATTACTGACAAGAATGGAGAAACAGATTGACAGCAAACTAGATCCCTTCATTTAAGAAAACGAAAAACTCAAAGCGGAGGATGAAAAACTCAGCACAAAGCTGAACAGCGTAGAGAGCTTTATCAAGAAAAATCACATTTTAGTACATGGCGTGAACGAGACAGAGAAGAACAATGATCAGCTGATGGAACTTTTCATAGGAATGTTTACGACACAAATAGGTATCGAAGTGAGAAAATCTGAAATAAATCGAATGCACAGATTATGCAAAAAGAGTGCCAACCAAAAGAAAATCCGATCAATCCTAATCTCCTTTGTTAATGGATGGAAGAAAATGGAAGTTCTGCGTAAAAAGAATAAACTGCAGGGAGGCATCTACATCACGGAAGATTTCTCTAGAGAAACTTTAGAAAAACGAAGAATTCTGCAATCGGAACTGAAAGCTGAAATCCAAAACGGAAAGGATGCATACATAAAATATGATAAGATCGTAATCAAAGAAAAAGCGAAAGAAGAAAAGAGACGCAGATCGCCATCTAAGTCGCCAAAATCGGGACCAGAATATAGCGGGTCAAATGATCGAGCAAATGCTCCCAGAAAACTAACTAAACTGGATTCATTTATATACAGAGGAAGATCTGACTCGGAATCGAGAAGCAGTAACTGTTAGCAACCACAGAGTATTGGTAACAACAAAACTTTGGAAACGCAGACGACAACGACAATCGCAACAACATCAAAAAATGCATTAACATCGACACCACTAATAAAGCAAACAACACGTAAAACTAAAAAACAAAAACCTAACAATAATCACCCCAATCCGGCTCGTCTCCGTGGGGTTTGCGACGAACACCCTCTAGATCAAGCATCGAATTCGAAATATAAAAAATCAACTAAACATCGAAAACAGATACAACACAGGAATCAACAAGAAGAAAGCAAAAATGAATCGAAAACAAATTAATATTTGTGTAGCAACATTAAACGTGAGAACTCTGAGAACCAAAGAAAGCCAACTGAAACTGGAAAAAGCAATAACTAACCTAAAATGGGATGTCATCGGGTTAAGTGAAGTAAGAAGGCAAGGCGAGAAAATCGAGAAAGAAAATGAGTACATTCTCTATTATAAAGGCGAAACGCCCGGATTGCATGGAATTGGCTTCATGGTGAAGAAGTACTCGAGGGAAGCTATCGAGGAGTTCATCGGAGTGTCTGAAAGAATTGCAGTCCTGAATATAACATTGCCAGGATACGAAGATGGTCAATCATACATGTCTATGCCCCAACGGAACAAGCTAGCGAAGAGGCAAAGGATGCATTCTACAAACAACTAACAGAAAGCATACAGACCGTTAATGAAAATATAATTATAATGGGCGATTTCAATAGCAAAATCAGCAAAAAGCGATCAGGAGAGTTCGCAGTAGGCCAATACAGCATCGGAAGACGAAACAAAAACGGAAAAAGGCTAGTAGACTTCGCAACGGAAAACCAACTGTATATAAGTAATAGCTTCTTTAAACAAAGCGAAAATAAGAGATGGACTTGGATCTCACCAGATGGCAAATACCGCAACGAAATCGACTTTATTCTGACCAACAAAGTAAGCTATTTTCAAAACACTTCGGTGGTTAAGACTTTGAATTTCAACACAAACCATAGAATGGTACGATCTGTTGTGCGGACGAAAAAGCCCAAGAAGTCAAGGAGAAACATATTAATCAGATATCAACTAGCCCTGCAAAAATAGATAAAATTGGTTCGGTGGCGAGATCATTAATTAACGAACGCAGACAGCTCTTCAAGGACAAAAGGCAAACTATAGAAGAATAGCAGACATAAGCAAAGAAATTAATGAAAACATAAGAAAGCATAGACAGGCCACTAGGACAAAGGTTATCAACGAGCATGTACTCGTAGATAAAACAGATGGAGTGAAAAAAGCTTACCGAAAACTAAGAGAAACCAAACAGTGGTTAACCAAAATCACGAAAAATGGGGCCCAAGCAACAAATAGAAACGACATATTACAAACAGCCACGAACTTCTACCAACAACTGTACAAGGAAGATGGGGCAAGTAGACAAACAACAGTAACGCAAACCGGAGAGATCCAAGATGACGTACCACCAATATTGAGCAGCGAAGTCGAGGCTGCAATCAAGACACTTAACGACGATAAATCACCCGGAAACGACAAAATAACCAATGAAGTCATAAAAGCGATCAAAGAAGTCATTTCAGACACTTTTGTCAACCTCTTTAACGAAATACTAACGTCAGAAAATATTCCAGACCAATGGACACAGGCAACGATTACTTTGCTATACAAAAAAGGTGACCCTGCTCTGATCGAAAACTATCGACCCATTAGTCTGATCTCTACAGTGTACAAAATATTTTCAAAAGTCCTACTAAATCGGATAACGAAAACTATAGACGAAAACCAACCAAAAGATCAAGCAGGATTTCGTAAGGATTTTTCAACTTTAGATCACATTCTCGTAGTCCGACAGCTGATTGAGAAATGCAATGAGTATCCTAAGTCACTGTATATTGCATTCGTAGACTACAGTAAAGCTTTCGATTCTCTTAAACATTACAATATCTGGGAAGCCTTATGACTACAGGGAATGACGCTGAAATACATATCGATTATCCGCCGGATTTACGAAACAAGTACAGCAAAAATTCTATTAGAAAAGACTGGAGACTCGTTTAAAATAGAGAAAGGAGTGCGTCAGGGAGATCCGTTGTCACCAAAGATATTCTGTGCTGTACTGGAACATCGCACGTCGTCCCGACGACTGACAAAAATATAAAAAAAAAAAATCAACTCATTACGCACAGTAGACACATAGAAGGGAAGGGGTTTGATTACCAGAACAATCTCTGTATCTCGTAAAATTTACAACAACAAAAAAACGCTAGGCACATTAGTTCTTTATTATTAGAAAGTATATTTATATTTCGATTGGACTATAATAATCAATGCATCTCAAACAAGTTGTCCAACTTCTGTTTACACGATGGATTTGTTGTCCAACTTGTTTGAATGCTCAAAAGTTGGACGACAAATATATCGTGAAAACAGCGCTTTAAAGTCAACGGACATTAGTGGCCCTTATTTTGTTGTGAGCAGTATACATAAATGTAAACCTTTAGTCGGGTTGGTGTTGTGGCTAGTGCGCACACCTTCGGTGCATAGGGTCATGGGTTCGAGTCTCATCGTGAACGAATATACAGCTTATGGTGTTTTTTAAACTCACGACCCATGTGACGGACTATGATCTCTTTCAGATGTTAAACGAGTACCCATTTATGGGGATAAATTACACTGGTGAGCGTGGTGTTGATCTGAAGAAGTTAAGAATTTGCAAATTGGATGTCACTAACACATTTGCGGCCTTAGTCTAATGTTGGACTGCCGCGCATGTTATTTATTTTTTAAATGTAAACCTTTAAAACTATCTCACGCCTATTGGGGGGGGGGGGGTTAAAATCGCGAAGCCCGGGGATACATCCCCCTCAGCAACCCCCTAAGTCCAGGCCTGGTTAAAGCAAATGAAAATCATCGTAAATTTTAGCGGCTAATTTTACAAATCTATTCTGTCACTGTTTGTCTACTGTGTTGTCTTGCAAAACATGTAACTGCGTCATTGCAGTCTAGAATAGGTTTTAACCAGAAATTCTGACCAAACTAATACAAATAACATATGGATGCTGATCTTAATAGCCGAATTTCTGTTTTATCGAATCAGGAGAATTCTAACATTTCTGAGAATATTTCTACGGTTTGTTTCTTTAATTTATCGTCTATTAATTGATGCTAATGGGGAAATTATTAGGTACAGATTCTCCTCTGTCTGCAGATTGCTAGTTTTAGCAATAGAGTATGATGTACCAATAATACCACTAATGGAAATGTCTGTTTCATGCTTTTGACATTGACAGAATCAATTTGAACGTATTACAACAGTTTACCGAAAATATTTATACAGAACACGTGAGAATTGATAAAACCTGAAGCATAATATATATATAGGTACATACTCGTACTAGTATGTAGGTATGCCTATTCTCATAATCAGTTATCTTTTGTAATAAAAATAGAATAGTAGGAGTTTGAATACTGGTTGGCGTCATCTTTGGAATCTGTTTATCCAAAATGATACTAGAATTAAATAGAGGGAGAGGAAGAAAAATTGTTTTAACGAGGAAGACATTTTTATCTTATGTGTGGATAGAGCGATATACGCGATATATTTACGCGTCTTTTTTCTTGTGATTAATATTACCTTGAACACACTAAATGCTAATACAAAAATGCACGAGTTCATAGATTGTACACTATTAATATTAACTGATACTATAATGTATATAGTTTTATAGATAACGCTTTGTTTTATTTATAGATACATGGTTAAGGAATCCTATGGGGATGACTTTGCTTCGTGGTCGAGATAGTTCGGTCGCAACTTTGTGCCCCTCAAATTCATCGTGAAATAAACTAAACGTTGCGTTATTTATTCATAAAACTAAACAGGGGTCTCACGACTCATGGTACATACGATAAGGGTTACAATTAATGTTCTACATGACCCCTCTATCTTTAACCGTTATAAAGTTGTAGCATTTTTTGTAAATAGTGTCGAAAAGATCGACTTGCCGACCAAAATTATTATTTGCCCCACTCCCAAATATTTATTCCGAGATTTGACTTCAATTTCTGAAACTGCACCAAATTCTACATAAAACTAGGGGGCTTCGCCCCCTAGTCGCTACGCTCGCCAACCCCCGAAGGCGAGGCTAATTTCGGTCGCGTTCGAAATTTGGATACCCTTCGCTCTCCTTGGGCTAAAAGTTCTTTTCGGGCGTACCTATGACTTGTATTTAATCCCCTTGCTCATTCTTTTTCTTCCGTCTTGACAAAAGTTTTGGGCTTGGTTGAAATAAGTGGGCAAATAAAAATATTTAGGTACCCGGAAAATTTTATTGGGGTTGCGGGAGCATGACCCCACAGTACGATTCCATTCGTTTTGAACTTTTTTGTTGCTTTGGTAAAGACACATTAATTCAAGGTTTTGTGAAATTGGTGCAAAAAATTTTTCTTAGAAGAATCAAAGTGGGGGTTGGGTTTGTATGGCCACCCCATGCCCCATGGTCAGATTTGATCAATTCCTAGATATGTTTTGTGTTATCAAGATAAACACGTTTGTGTGTAAATTTGGATGAAATTGGTGCACAAATAAAAAAGTTTTTCCTAGAAGAACTTAAATTGGGGGGGCTTGGTTTGTATGGCAGCCCCATGACTCAGTCATCCAATTTCGGTGACTCAAACATACAAACAGCCTGCAACAATAAGAAGCACGTGTGCAAAATTTCAGCTCCGTAGCTTTTATAGTGGCCGAGAAAAACGCACTGCAACAGACGGACAGACAGACAGACGGACAGACAGACAGACGGACATCGTCCAATCGACTCATCTCGTCATGCTGATTATATATGGTTACTTTTTATATGGTCGGAGATGCTTCCTTCAATGCGTTACAAACTTCATGACAAAGTTAATATACCCTTTCACTCTATGAGCAAAGGGTATAAAAATTGTTTTCCCAATTAAATAATTTTTACAGCTGCCCAGATAGTGCCATTCAAACTTTAGAGAAATTCGAAAATTTATAATTTCTTGTAAATTCAAATTGTAAAATCGTAACGGTACTTTGAACTAACAAATGTGCACAGTTTACAAAAGTTCATTTTGAATCAATAGTGGAAATATTAAAGTGATGCTTGTACTTTTGAAATTGCTGCATGTCAAATCAAAAGGGAATATCACTTTATTTTAAAAGTGATTTCACTTTAAATCTAAAATGTTTTGATTGTAAGATTAAAAAAGTAAAAAAAAATGTTTTCCCTTTTTTTCCGATTTTTTTTAAATTTATTTTATACTGATCTTCTTTTTACCATATTTTAAAAACTTTATTTTTTTTTCACTTTGCTTCTACTGGGAATCGAACCTATCGTTTCGTAGTCCTACTTCCTACACCTAAGCTATCTGAGATTACTAGCACTGAACAAAATAGCGGCGTACATGTGACGGACACAGCCTTTAAAATGAAACAACTTTAAAACAAAGTTGAACATATTTAAATTTATGTTTCAGTCAATTTGAACAGATCATTAAAGTGAATCCTATTAAATTTACTATAAAACTATTTGTTTTTAAAATGATTTATTGATGCGTTCCAATTTTGTTTTTAATATGTTTCACTTCAAATGTAAGTGGTGATTTTTTTCTGAGTGTACGAGTTTCGTAGGGGTTGAGGGATGAGCCCAAAAATTAGTGTTGCGGGAATTGAATGCACCACTCCGAGTGAAAGTAGCCTCATCCGTCTTTAGTACTTTTCTTTGGAAGTGCCGATCCGCTGCCATTCTTTCTAAGAACCAACTGCAGAAAGACCTTCTTCTTTCAAAGTCGGAAGGCAGTAGATCTTGCACTTCCGTTAAGTGATATGGATATTGATAATAGTCCTCTTGAAGTGTTCTGTGAATCGCCGTACGAGGGACACCCAATTGACTAGCCGCCCTTCTCGTGCTTGAAGCCGTGTTTGTGTTGAAGTGACGAAGAATTTGGTTTTGCAGCCCTGCCGTAATACGTTGACTTTGCTCCAACGTGTAATGGTTCGGTGTTCTCCCCGTTTCTCGTAATGTCTGAAACGTCCTAATAAACGTTCGACTGCCCGGAAGCTGTCTTTGGGGGAAGCGACGATCATACTCGCGAACTGATTCGCGTCCGTTACCTCCAGCTACACCATACACGAACACCATATCAGCGTACTCGCTATCCGAATATTTTCTTTGCATAATCGCCTTCTAAAAAAAAACTATATCACACTAATATCTTCTTCTTCCTTGCCTCATTCTTTATACCGCTCCATGGTTTCGCGTTGCTCGACGTGCGGTGTAGACACATCGCCCGTTTTGGAGGTAATATATCAGCACTAATATCGATTTTAATAAATACTATTAACCCTTAAATGCATGGGGTCTGAACCCATAATTGTAACTGACCTCCCCTTATGTAAAATGGGTCACTGAACACGGAATCGGCCTTTATTTTCCCAGGAAATAGCCCGTTTTCCCAGAAAAGCGAAAATAGTAGAATTTGCATTGTGTACCAAATATGGTACGCCATGCATTCAGGCCATATGTTGTAAATGAAAGATATTTATATATTTTATTTAATCTGCGTCTTATTTTAATAGGGACAGTGCAAAAAAGAAAGGATAAGATTATTGAGATTTTTGATTGAAATTATAGTGGAAACTCGATATAATGAAACTCCTTTTCATTAAAGGAAAAATGGCAATTGCTATAGGAAATCGGAAATATTCAGTCTCTTAAAAGGGAGCTCGCGTAGGTGCGTTATTAGTTTCCTATTCCTTATTGAAATTTGTATCGATGCCTATTTGTGGCAGATCCTGGAAGTTGATGGAAAGTGAAGTAGGTCTTACTACCCCAACATCCCCTTCAAACCTAAATTTAGCCATGTCGTTTGATACAATGTCGCGAAAAACTTCAAATGTGGGTCAAGTGGTAGCTGTTGGATGTCCTTATGAAATATTAATATTTGCGCCAGATCCGACTCATATACCCCTTCGGAAACACAGAATTGATTTTTTAGGGCTTTGCGTGCCGTCTAGTCCTGTACATGGGTATAGAGTATACACTCATGTTATTAGCGCGATTAGAACTCGTTCTCGTTATACAATAAATCTTTTATCTAATAGTTCGTTATAAACATGTTCCACTGTTAAACGTATATCTCGAGACTTCTTTTGACTTATCATAGCTAATGGGACTCCTTTCTTGAAAAGTATATGGATTGGATTCACTTTGCTAGGATATGAGTATGGAAATGAACTGCTGCCTGCTTTATAACCCAAATTTGTGCAGGTTCCAGGACATGTCCACAAGAATTACATCGATGTATTTTTTTGTTTATCAAATGTGGTACTCCACATAGTCTTCCATATGAAATGGTTGTTCCTAGAAGCACATTTTCTGAGGATCCTGACCGTGGACTTACAAGACAATACTTGTCATAATCAAATGGTATAAGAAATTGGATATCAAGGCGCAGCTGCTTGAGACCTGGTGAAAGTCCAATTATCTTACTAAGATGTCAAGTACGGAAGCTCGAGTTTTTAGTGTGGCGGTTAGTGGCGTGTCCTAAGGACAAAACAAATGATGTAACCATTTTTCCAGTATAGCTAGCCAGATAAAAAGACATGGATTATAAGAAGCAGCTACAAAAACGCTAAGCCCTGACCGGTGTGCTATATAAAACAAAATGACAAAAGCGATCCTTCTAGATCAACTATGACAGCTCCGTTTCCTTGGATTCTGATTAAGCTAGCTTTCATAAAAATGGTAGTAAATATCCTGGAAAAATGGATTGATGACATAATTTGTATGAAAATTTAGGTTATTTGGACCTGTTCTGGGCCCAATAAAACCATCATCCATCATGTTGAAAGAGCTGATAATTAAAATTTTATGAACATATCCTACCCTACCCAAGACTAAAGGAGAATAATTTCATCAGCTAAGAACGATCGGAATATATGTATAGATATTTCTAAATATGCCCCAATGCATGGTGTACCATATATGGTACGTTGCAAAATTGGTGCAAACAATATCTTTAGTGACTTTTTTTGGTCAAAATCTCAAAACAACCTAAAGAACACATTCCAATTTACTCACCAGTATTTTTCCTTTTCCAAATAACGGTAAATTTCGCCAATCTTTGGAGCTCTAAAAAATAGCTTTTAAAATTTCACAAAAAATAACGTTCGTCCACTTTGAAGACGCACAGACAATTCAAGGAAAGCTTCGGGAAGCCAAAATTTAATTTATGTGAATCCTTGTTTTGTCTACTTTGGGAAAAAGTAACAAAAGAATCAAAAATTTATTAATAGCTAGACTTTTACAGAAATCTAGCCATGTACCATATATGGTACGCTATGCATTTAAGGGTTAATAATAACACCTGCTTTAATATTAAGGTTCTAGCAACAGCTTAATTATTTATTTATTTATTTATGCTAAACGGACAAATGCCATTTATATGTAAAACGAGACCGAGGCTAATTTCGGGCGCGGCCGAAATTTGGATACCCTTCGCTCTCCTCGGGCTAAAAGTTTTCTCGGGCGTACCTATGATTTGTGTTCAGTCCTCCTCGCTTCCATGCTTTTCCTTGAATTTGGACATAAGTGCCGGGGCGACGATTTATTGGGGGAAGCGGGTGACGTGGGTTTCTTAGATTAACCAAAGGGTAGTGGGGGGTGGGGTTGTACGGCAACCCAATGAACGCATGGCCTTTCCATCAATTTTTACGTAAGTTTGAGGCATTAATTATTTTGGTTGAAATTGGTGGACAAATAAAAAAGTTTTTCTTCGAAGAACCTAATTTGGGGGTTGGGTTTATATGCCAGCCCCATGACCCCATGGTCCGATTTAATTCATTTTTGCATATACAAAATACATTTCCATGAGGTTTGATTGAAATTGGTGTGCAAATAAAAATGTTTTTTCTTAGAAAAATTTGATTTGGGGGGCTAGGTTTGTATGATGGCCCCATGACCCCATGGTCCGATTCGGTCCATTTTTACATATCTTTTGTAATATCAATAGAAACACATTTGTGCAAAACTTCCCCCCGTAAGGGGGAAGATAAAGGTTGAAAGGCTTCGGCTAATTCCTATATCTTCTTCAGTTGTGGCATAACTGCGGACCCTTAGCTATGCAGGAGGAGTTTCATAGGAAAAGGACTTCGGCCAATTCCTATGTCTCTCTACGGGGCGTTACTTTCCCGCATTATCCGAGTAACCACTGCGCCTGAGTGCTGCATTAACATCTGCAGCGTCTCAGGTTACTTAACGTGATAGGTGACAACATTTAAGTCAACCACTAAAGCAGCATCTTCGAGGCATGCCCATGATGGCCTTTACTCAACGATTAAACCCTATCATGGTTTAGCGATGTGCCGACAACTCATCCTAAGAAAAACTTCAAGTCAAGAAACCTGAAACAAAAGCCTCGGATTGGACGGATACAAAACAACGACGACCCCGCAAACGAACAACTGATTACTCTTTCGGATCCTGGAATGTACGCTCCCTGAATAGATCGGGGGCCTTAAGGGCCCTCCTGGATCAGGTAGAACAATACAAGCTGAGCATAGTTGCAATCCAGGAAACTAAATGGCTCAAAAGCGAGATTAACGACCTCAATTCGCACACTATTTTTACGAGTGGTAAAGAGGAGGGCAACAAGGAGTTTGGAGTAGCTTTCATCGTGAATAAGCAGCTCAAGGACCACGTTATCGGCTTCAAACCCATCAACGAGCGGCTATGTGCGATCCACATTAAGACCCCTTTCGCTAATCTCTGGCTCATTAATGCGCATGCCCCTACAGAAGTGAAAGAAGACGCGATTAAGGGCGAGTTCTACAACGACCTAGAAACACTCTTCGACTCACTTCCATCAAACGACGTCAAGCTGCTGCTAGGAGACTTTAACGCCAAAGTCGGAAATGAAAGCTGGCATAGGGGAACTACTGGAGGTCATAGCCTCCACGACGAAAACAACAACAACGGTCAGCGACTTATCGACTTCGCGAGCGGCAGAAACCTGGTAATAAGCTCTACATGCTTCCCTCATCGACGAATCCACAAGCAGACCTGGAAGTCTCCAGATGAATACACCGTGAACCAGATCGACCACGTACTGACCAGCAAGAGATGGGCTTCTAATGTCCTAGATGTTCGATCCTATCGAGGAGCCAACTGCGACACCGATCACTATTTGGTGAAGACGACCTACAGGTGCAGAATCTCTTCGGTGCACCTAACGAGAATCAACCCTGCCAAGATATTCGAGGTTGACAATTTGATTGATGATGCCACGGCGGCTGCGTATGCAACAGCACTAGAGGAAAAACTGTCGCCCATGCTTGATGACATCAACAATTTAGGCATCCATGAGTTCTGGGAGGAGCTCAAAGACAACATCAAGGGGGTCGCAGAAGAGGTCGTGGGCTATAAAGGCCGGCGCAGACGAGCAGACTGGTTCGACGAAGAATGCAGGGCCTCGATTGAGGCGAAAAATGAAGCCTATCGCCAATACACACAACGCGCATCCCGAGCCAAGAAAGAAAGATGTAACGAGCTTCGGCGAGTATCTAATAAGTTAATTAGACGTAAGAAACGCAAACATTTTGACGAGCAGGTACAGCAAATAAACCAAAGATTAGCCAGTAAGAACATTAGACAGGCGTACAAACTTATAAATAATGTTAAGAACGGATATCAACCCAGGACAAGCCTATGTAAGGACAAGGATGGTAACATCATCAGCGACATCGAAAGCGTCAACAAACGATGGGCCTAGCATTTTGAAGAGCTCCTCAATGCACCATCAACATCCCCCGCGGAGCCAGCTTTTGAGCAGTTAGCCGAACCAGGCCCTCCCGTTCTACCCCAAGAGTAGAGGAGGTGAGTCTTGCCATACAGTCGCTTCAAAATAATAAAGCGCCCGGCGCTGACGAGATCCCAGCAGAACTGCTGAAGCATGGTGGAACGTGCCTGACCAACGCAATACATGTGCTACTGCTGAAAATATGGAACGACGAGGAAATCCCCGAAGATTGGCGCAAAAGCATAATCTGCCCAATCCACAAAAAGGGTGACAAGCTGAAGTGTGAGAATTACAGGGGCATATCATTAGTTTGTACGGCCTATAAGATATTATCTAAAATTCTTGAAAAGAGAATTAATCCGTACGCAGAACGAATCATTGGCGAGTATCAAGGCGGCTTCAGACCTGGTCGATCAACGACCGATCAGCTTTTCACAGTGAAGCTACTACTCCAAAAGTGCTGGGAATATAACATCGACGTATACCAAATCTTTGTCGACTTCAAGCAGGCATACGACAGTATCGATCGAAGTGTACTGTACAACATTATGCTGAATTTTGGTATACCGGCAAAGTTAGTGCGACTCACAAGGATGACGATGACTAATACCGTCTCGCAGGTCAGAGTACAGAATCGACTCACTGACCTATTTGAAACTCGTACTGGACTCAAGCAGGGCGACGGGCTGGCGCCGACGCTCTTCAACCTTGCTTTGGAGTATGTAATTCGAGCCATGAATATGGACAGCAGCGGAACGCTACTCATCAAGTCGACTCAATTAGTAGCGTACGCCGACGATATCAACATCATGTCTCGAAGGTTGGGTGATGCAGAAAGCCTTCTGCATAACCTCAATAACGCCGCAAAGGAAGTTGGACTACATATCAACGAAAGCAAAACAAAGGCCATGATGCAATCGAAAACAAGGACGCCAGCAAATTCAAGCATCACAGTGGGGGACCTTAATATCGAGTATGTAGACAACTTCAACTATCTGGGTTGTAACTTATCAAAGGACGCCAACGAAACCGACGAAATTAAGCGACGGATACAACTAGCCAATAAGACATATTTCTCGGTCCTCCCTATAATTAATTCGAAACTTGCGCACAGGAACACGAAGCTCCGCGTGTACAAAACGATCATCCGACCCGTGCTATGTTATGGCTGCGAAACATGGACCCTCACCCAAGCCTCCGAAATTTTGCTAGACCGATTCGAACGAAAGGTCCTTCGGCGAATTTTCGGGGCCGTTCGCGAGCGAGACCAATGGCGTATCCGGTACAACCATGAGTTGTATCAATTGTACGATGAGCTGGAAGTATCGAAAATCGTGAAGCTTCAACGTTTGCAATGGGCGGGGCATGTACAACGGATGGACGATAATCGCATGCCAAGAAAGTGATGAACGCACAACGAATTGACGGAGCGAGGTTGCGTGGACGACCGAGAGCTCGCTTGGAGAACTCCGTAGGTGAAGACGCCCAACAGCTGCTGGGCTTCCGAAACTGGAGGACGAGGTCACGTAACCGCGATAATTGGAGGTCAACGATTCAGGCGGCCAAGGCCCGACGTCGGGCTATCGTGCCACATTGATGATGATGATGATTGAAATCGATGAGAAAATAAAAAAGTTTTTATAAGAAGAATCTAATTTTGGGGGGTAGGTTTGTATGGCAGCCCCACGACCCCCTTGTCGGATTTTAGCGATTCAAACATACAAACTGCCTGCAACAAAAAGAAGCATGTGTACAAAATTTCAGCTCCATAGCTTTTAAGCTGGCCGAGCAAAACGCGTCGCAACAGACGGACAGACGGACAGACTGACATCGTCCAATCGACTCAGCTCGTCACGCTGGTGTCCCGCATTGGGTGGTCAATACTGTAAGGGTTGATAGCGCAACTTGTTTCAGCGAGAAAATTACCAATACAATCGGAATATTTTTTACCGTTACCTTGTTATCGCTCTTTTTGTGAAAGTCATCGAAAATCGTGACTTGTCACGCAAAATCGTAATTTGTAGCACTCCTGATGACTTAATCCAAGATTTGATTTCAGTTTCAGAAACTACATAAAATTTCACAAAAACTGAAGTTTTTCCTGTTGCCAACATTATCGGCACTTTCAAGATACAGTTACTCAAACTTAACAGAAATTTTAAAATAGATTTTTCATCGAAAATTCAAACAGTAATTTCATAACGGTGCTTTATACGTACAATTCTGCAAAGTTGATAAAAGTTGCTTCAACATGTTGGCTTTCCAACGGTATATCACTTTTTTTATTTACATTGCAGGATTTTAGGTAAACACGCATTGAATTGTAAAAATCATGGCTTCAGTGGAATCGTTAACAATTTTCCTTTGACTCAAAAAAAAGACATACAAAGGCAATTATAATTCGGGATAGAATCTCGCTACATTATTTTGACCAGAACTGTAAGATATTTGAAATTTGGTACATTGTTTGGCAAATGCAACGGTACTTATAACGGTTAAAATTTAATATTTGCTATTAATGGCAGATAGACGGGTTCCCGCTCATAATGCGAGACTTATCAAAGAATATTTGGAAAACAAATTTCCCGGAAAGTGGATTGGCAAATTTGGGACAGTTGCGTGGCCTGCGAGAAGTCCCGATCTTACTCCCCTAGATTTTTATTTATGGGTTAACTTAAAAAGCAATGTCTGTTCCGAGCCGATTACCTCCCGGGAACAGCTGCTGCAGCGAATTAATGATCCTTGTGACAACATTAAGGAAACCCCTCCTGAAATCCTTCGGGACGTTTCTTCCATGCGCCGAAGCCCGAAGGTGTCGAGTCTGCATAGAAAATGGAGGAGGCCAATTCCAGCAGCATTATTCCAATTCATCAAACAGACCCATTTAATCATTAGTTAATATTTTAAGTTTATTAGTTCTTTCTCATATTCAAAACTTTATTTTCATTTTTATTTAAGAAATTTTCAAAATTGCGATAGTAAAATATAAAAAATAAATGAATAAAATTTCAGTGTAAATAATCCGATAAGAAAATAATTACCTTGTTTTTTTTATCCAATATGTGTAATTCTAAAATCCCGCAATGTAAATATGAAAAGTGATATACCGTTGGAAAGCCAACATGTTGAGGCAACTTTCATCAACTTTGCAGAGTTGTACGTATAAAGCACCGTTATGTAATTGCTGTTTGAATTTTCGACGAAAAAATCTATTTTAAAATTTCTATTAAGTTTGAGTAACTGTATCTTGAAAGTGCCGATAATGTTGGCAACAGGATAAACTTCAGTTTTTGTGAAATTTTATGTAGTTTCTGAAACTGAAATCAAATCTTGGATTAAGTCATCAGGAGTGCTGCAAATTACGATTTTGCGTGACAAGTCACGATTTTTGATGACTTTCACAAAAAGAGCGATAACAAGGTAACGGTAAAAAAAATTCCGATTGTATTGGAAAGTTTTTTGCTGAAACAAGCTGCGCTATCAACCCTTACAGTATTGACACCCAATGCGGGACACCCTGTATATACATATTTTATATGGTCGGAGATGCCTCCTTCAATGCGTTACAAACTTCATGACAAAGTTAATATACCCTTTTCGCTTAATAAGCGAAGGGTATAAAAATACAAAATTGCTGCCTTAGATCTTAATAATATGTACCTTCATCTATTTTAACAAAAGTTGCCGAAAAAATAACAATAAATCATAAGATAATTCAACTCATAAAACGCTTAAATTTCATAAAAGATTAATCCAGTAAATTTAAAATATATTTTTTATTTTTTTTCCTTATAGGTGTTAGATAAATCGAAATGACTAAAAACTAGATTCCCGATTGCTTTCATTCTTTCTATAGGTGTTACATTGATCGTTAGTTCTAAAAGTTCTTAGTTCAAACATATCTCGCTGTCTTGTAACACGATTAGGAACTTTGAAAGAAATTTCAAAAAGAATTTCAGAGACATCAATAGATCCATTAATTAAATTAGTTAAGAAAATCGCATCAAAATAGGTTCTTCGTACTTCAAGTGTATTTATATATTCAGAATCTTTTGAATATGAGCATAGTTTATGTCATCACTACTTACATGCAGTTTGTATGCAATGTACCTTAAAAATTTATGCTGAACTTTTTCAAGAGTGGAAGTGTACGAAATATAAAATGGATTTCATACAACTGATAAATATTCTAATTTACTTCGTACAAGCGAAATGTATAACGATTTTAAGGCATAAATGTTATTAAATTCCGAAGAGTTCCGAATAACAAAGCTTAACATGCGACGCATGGGCGTAGCCAGGGGGGGGGGGCAGGGAGGGGCGGTCGCTAAAATGTGATCCGTAGCATGGTACGATTTTCTTTGGTTTAAATACGGTGTGCAACAACTAGCCCGGTGCATTCTCGGTCGTACTGTCCCCGAATGCATATGGCACGGCACTAGCGGCAGCACCTGATGAGAGTGCCGTGTCATATACATTCGGTCGAAACCGACGAATGTCGTTACATTTTTGCACTCTCCGAGTGGATATGCCCGTAAGTCGGGAAATCACTCGGACAGCAACATTCCACAACAACAGATATACTCTTTGTAAATCGTGTACCCGCACTAAAGGGAAGCGGGACGGCAGCGGAGGGCTCCACGGCTGTATCGTAGGATGCGGAGGCTGAGTCCCAACCAAACACATTGATCTTTGTGTAAATTGTTTTGAAGAGCAAAAACATCATCATTACATGCAATTTCCTTGAAAATTTTGCAATCATCAGCAAATTACTAAAAATTCAACATCATCAAAAACTGATTTTAAATCATTAATGAATATTAAAAATAAGATCGAACCTAGATGTGATCCTTGCGGAACCCCAGATGTTACTTTAAATCGCTTCGATAAATTATCATTGATGTTCACAATTAATGATCGATTCCTGTCACTGAACCAAAAAATTCGTAAATTCGACGAAATTACATTTAATATGAAGAAAATTTCATCAAAATACGGTCAATGAAGCTGTTATTTGGATTGAAGAATACCACAGTTATATTGAATAATTACGAAATTATTGAAAATTGATGAATAAATTTGTCAATATGAAGAAATTTTCTATTATTTTTTTTTAAATATTAAAAATTAGCATTGCGTGTTGTCTTATTCGTATTGAAACTAATTTAATTTATTATTATATTTATTTAAGACTTCCAAATATTTATTAAACACTTTTTTTTTACATACAATTAACCATATTACCATTGTGTCTAACACAGGATTCGAACTCGGTCCGCTTGCGTGCCAGTCCACTCACGATGCCACTGCGCCAGAGAGGAAATATACTTCCAATGTTCTCAAGACCTGCAGTACCTACTTGATACACACTGCATGGCGGACACCTTATTGAGACTCGGCCACGACATTTTTTTTTTCTTTCTCACAAATTATTATTAAAAAATTTCTTTTTGGAATTGAGATTTCCATTAAAATTTAAAGGCAAAGATTACTCAAAAAATCTAAAAATTACAGAAAATGCGTTACTATTTATTCATCCAGTGGCGCAACCACGGGAGGGGCTAAGGGGGCTAAAGCCCCTCCCAGACCCTGGAATTGCAAACCTCACATCAGCAATTTTTCACAAAGTCTTCTTTCGCGGAAATATTTGTACAAATATGTATTTGCTAATGGATAAGCTTCAAATTAGCCAATTTTTGTCAAAACATACAGAAATATCCGAGTGAAATTTGTATAATTTGTTTAACCAAAATTCACCAGACTCGCAAATTTTTATCTAAAATGTCCTTGTGTACAAGAATTCATACAACATTTTCCCATTGCAAAGCAAGCCTCACATTAGCGAAATTTGTTTAGGCCTGCTGCTTGCCCCAATCAATTTTACTTGAGGGTGGCCTGATTTACGTGAAGAAGGTAGCATTTCTGCACGACGTGACATTTAGCAAAAAATATTTTAAGCCTAATACACATGACAAATATTTTCTAGTAAACATATTTAAGCCGGATACAAGCGTTGTATTCTTTGGCCTATGATGCTATAATATAACATAACGGAAATCATTGGGTTCATTTGCTTTATAGCGTCCTTTAAGTGATTAACTATTTCACCTGAGAAGATCAGGTTCACTGAAGCCATTAGAAAAATATTAGCCCAACTTCAGCCAATCTAGACAATAGATCCACCGCTCTTTGTGTACCGGCAACAAGTATGAAGAAGATCAAAATAACCGACCAAAATTTAAGCCGAAATGATAGAAACCAATCCTCCCTAACGGTATTCTTGGGAGCGATGATTACGGAATTGGTCGTCGTGCATTATTAGTTGCGTCCTTCCTTTCTTAAGCCTCAACTTTTTGTTTTCCCATTTACAAAATCCTGATTGAGGTCCGTTAGAGTCAGGAACATGACAAAGTGTAATTCAACGGGACCTAAAAACACCACCATATAGCGTCATTACTGGAAAATAACCTCAGCACCCAACTTGCGAAAGCAGCTCAATGTTTGGTAATATGGATGGTCTTAGCCCCCTCCAGGACAAGATCCTGGTTGCGCCACTGTATTCATCTGTGTGAATAATTTTCGTAAAAGAGAAGAATTGAAGAATTGATTTTGTCAATATGACTAAATTATTCACTGTGATAAAATATAATATATATAAAATATAAGAATCATGCTATTCTTCCATTTGATTAAGTTTTATCCTTTTGACGGATCTGACAAATTGTGAATTTGTTATTTTAACTAACTTTTGTCAATCTGACAATTGGTTCGAATAATTTAGCGCAAACAAATCGTCTGTTTGAATATTTTTTTCTATACGAAGAAAAACTTTTACAAAGTGCGATTTCTTCAAATTGATAAAAAATTGTAAGCGAATAGTAATAAAACTGATGAAAATTTAGTTAATTTGATAAAACAAAAAACAAAATTTTCATATTGAATAATATGTAACTTTTTTTCTAAAAATCTACCCGTATTTATTCAATGTAACAAATTATTATTCAAATCAAATAAAAATTTTATTCAACATTTTACGAAAAAAAAATTCGTTCATATGAAGAAATATTTGGTTCAGTGGTAATCGTTTATCCAGTTAATTATTATCGAACCAAAAAAGCCAAAGTTTTTCAACTTTTCAATTAGGCTTTCGAAGTTAAGTTTATCGAAAGCTTTGGAAAAATCTGTGTAAACCGAATGAACTTCAGACTTTTTCAAAAAAGCTTTTAAAATATAATTTTCATATTCAATAAGGTTAGTTGCTGTGGATCTACCCGAGGAAAATCCATGTTGGTTGGTAATAATATAAGGCCGTACCAAAGGTGTAATATAGTCTGTAACCTTCGAATATTTTAGGAATACAAGATAAGATGTTAATAAAAAGAACAATTAGTGGTTGCAGCATATTTTCAGAACAATTCTTCAGAAACACCGAGGGGATGCCGTCAGGTCAGGGACGTAGTCAGGATTTGGTTTCGGGAGGGGTCCAACGCTCGATATTATAGAAATGTTGGTATAGCCGTTATTGTCATTCCGATTTTTTTATATCTAGTGGACACAAAGTGTTTTAATTTCGCATTATATTGTCTTTGGAAAGATATTACTTCACCACTAGAAATGACTCTGACAGGGGACTTCAAAAACTTAAGTATGTATGGGTAAAAATGATATTTTGTTAAAAGTTTTGCGACACATCGATGTGTTATGAAATTTTAGCAGGGATAATAGTCCCATTCTATTCCACCGTCAAAATTAATGGATTTTCTATTTCAATGTGTGTAAAATGAGATGGCGTCTATTCTATTTTCCATTACGTTAGTGGCCGAAGGATACAACAATTTGAAGTCACGTACATACTGTCTGTATGGAAACTTTGACAGAGGATGAGAAGGGGAAAGCTTTTCTGAAATTTTTAGAAAATCGAAAATTACATCCGAGTGATTACCTGGTTTTTTATTGCACTTTCAGCCATTTGCTGAACTGCCCTCAATTCTACGCAGGCAATCCAATCAATTAAATTGCACCACGAACATGGGCGTAGCCCAGAGGGGTACAGGAAGTTGCGCTTGACAACCACTCTTCCCCCTTTCGTCTAGTCTGTCAAATTTTAAATATTTCCCTTAGTGTGTGTGTTTGGTCATGAAAACATTAAAAAATTCTTGCTGAACGGATTGTTATAATGTCACAGGAAGGTCTCTCCGAGTTAATGGTATTTAACATTCATTAAATTTAGTAGCAAAGAGTATACCGATTTGCCTGGTAGGGACCATATCAAGATTAAGTGTCAGATTTTCAGTCTCCCGGACTGCAAGCGTATCAGTTAAATAAAAAATAATGAAGACTTTTTCATGATGACTTAGATTCACTTTCATCCTTTTTCTCTCTAGCACTAAGTATAGAGGAGCCACAGAAGAAGAAGAAGAAGAATTCGTAGGCGAGATGTATTGGAACATTTTAAACCAACGAAGACTCTTAATTGTTGTTGTAGATTTAAATTACATGCCACCCCTATGAAAATCAGACTGTTGACAAAATGTTGGCCCCTGTCTGAAATCCTGGCTACGCCCTTGACCACGAAATTCATATGGAATTTCGGGTGCTAAAGGCAAGATAGTGGAGCAGGAAGGATTCCATTCGAATGCTTTTATTTCAGTTGGTTAGATGGATGTAGCATATCGTACATTCTAACACCCTGAATTGGAAAAAGCCAGAGAACCGATGGATTCAGCAATATGGGGTCACAATGCTGTTTCTTCAGGGAGCTCTTGAAATCACGAGTGTAAATGTAAATGTTATCACTACTGATATTTTAAAGTCAAGATATTCTCACATTTCGGGAGGGGTCCGGACCCCAAGGAACCCTCCCCTGGCTACGTCCCTGCGTCAGGTCCGGCTCTTTTTGATATGTCTAACTCCATCAGTTTCCTCAAAAGCAAATCAGGACTAATTCTAATATTTGATAAACTAAAGCTAGTATTTAACAAAGGTGGAAGTGAGTGGAAGTGAGAAACTTATAAATCCTGGAAAAATGATCAGCGAATAAATTTGAATTAGTAGAACAGTTAGAACTCCTAATAACAGGAACATTGTGTCAAGAATAATATTATCACTTTTCGGGAGTTAATATAATTGCAAAAGTTTTTAATGTTTGTTCGAACTTCAGATTCAACTTTATAAATGAAACGCTGGAAATCGATTTTAGATTGACTCTTGCATTTTGTCCTTAAAACTGAAAAAACTTTGTAGTCATGTAAGCTCCCGGTAGACTTGTACTTTGAGTGTGCTGTTTTCTTTTCAAATATTAGTTGTTTTAATTGACTGGAAAACCAGGCTGGAAAGTTATCATAATTTAAGCGTTTACAAGGACGATGAATATTAATCAAATTATTTATGTAATAATCAATGATAAATCAGTTGATTTGAACTATTTAAACTGGCGGAATAATTAACTAACGAATAAATGCCTTTTTCTTTAAAGTTTGAATGGTACTATCTGGGCAGCTGTTAAAATTATTTAATTGGGAAAACAGTTTTTTATACCCGTCACTATGTGAAAGGGTTTTTAATGATTGAGCGATGTCCGTCTGTCTGTCTGTCCGTCTGTTGCAACGCAAACTAGTCCCTCAGTTTTGAAGCTATCGGGCTGAAATTTTGTATACAAGTTTCTTTTTAGTGTACGCTGTATATATGTCGGAACGAATGGAATCGACCATGGGGTCATGGGACTGCTCCTGAAAATTAGGATCTTCTAAAAAAAAATTGTTTCTTTATGTACCAATCTTAACCAAGTGTGTTCTTAATAAAGACTCAATACACATCTAGGAACGGATGGAATCGGAACATTGCGTCATAAGGTTGCCATACAAACAACCCGTGAAAATTAAGTTCTTCTAAGAAAAACCTTTTTTATTTTAATCCGACCTTAAACAAACTTTACGCAAATGTGTTTCTAGTAAAGGCTCAAAAGATATCTAGGAACGGCTGAAATCGGAACACGACGTCATGGGGCTGTCATACAAATGAACCCTTGTAAATTAGGTTCTTCTAAGAAAAACTTTTTTCTTTATGAACCAATCTTAACCAAACTCCACCCAAATATGTTCATGGTAAAGCCTCAAAACATATCTAGGAATGGATGGAATCGGAACATTACGTCATATGGCTGTCATACAAACCAATCCCCAAATATTAGGTTCTTGTAAGAAAAACTTTTTTTCTTTTTCTTCTTCTTTTTAACCAAAACGCATCCAAATGTGTTGCTGGATTAGCCTAAACGCTCAAGAATCGTTGCGACGAATGTCAAAGGGTTAAGGTAGTTAGTGAGAGAGAAAGTGTTCTGGCAGATAGTAAAGAGTAAATTAAATTTACAAATTCTTAAAATGTTTTCTAAATTCATTTTTCAGTTTTGTTTCAAATATAAAACAAAGAACAGAAATATTCTTTTCGATGGTGTACCCACCTGAAAACATTTCGATTTTATTCGCAATATTAAAACTTCCTGCATCCAATATATTCCTTTGTGCAATATCGCATATCTATCAATGAGTGATTGAATCCCGTACTAGGGGTACATTAATAATATTCGCCGCAATTTACATTTCAAGTAGTTACATTTCTATTTGAGTGCCAAGAAGCTAAGTCATCGAAGTCATCGTCAAGATCATCTTATTCCCACTTCCGTTTTGCATCAGCTCCACACGACATTGTTGATGTTGATTCGATTAAGCCAATCTTTGTCCTCATGACATGATATGGTGACGTTGATGATGCTTGACAATGATCATCATTACAAATTAGTATCTATCATTGGCCACATTGCAGCCAATTGTAATGTGATGCTCATCCCTGTGCGACTTCTTGCATAGCAAGTGGATCAAGATCTGTTGTAATAATATAGCGCCCCAGATAGGATCGTTGTCGTTGTAATCTATCGAAATCGAGATTTCCCAGTATATGGCATGAGATAATTTGGTTCGATAAAGACGCACGTAATGTTTATAATGTTGCGTCACATAATTGCATACGTTTTAGATTTGAACATTGAATTTTATGAATTTAGCATTTTTCATTAGAATCGGTAAGTTTTGCGTAAGCAAAGCGTCAAAATTCGGGAGGAAAAAACTAAAAGTTATATTTGGGAATTCTGTTCCGGCGTATTTTAATTTATATGGAAGCACTGACGTTGGATGAGTTTTGCGTGTAAGACGATTTCGGTCCATCTATGCTTATGTTAGCTTATTGGAGTTGTCTCATTTGGAACTGACCTTATTGTCCCTATTTATTACATAGAAAAACTCACATTCGTGGATATTTATAGTATCTTCAATTGTTCTAATTGTATGAAGATTCGAATACATGAAATTTATTTCAAGAATACGTTAAATTCTTTTTATTCCGCATTAAGAAACCATTTAAGTATGGTCATTTCCTCCGCTTCAAAACTTGAATTTCCAAATTTAAATGTCGCACTTATTTAAGAAATTAGATTAGATGAGTGTGGGTTCTAGTTTGCAAATGACTCGATGTAGTCTAGATAATGTGTATGCAAAACTAAAAGAAGTTTTGGTCAAATTAGTAGAGGAAAGTTACCAAATAAGGAATATCATTTTGTTTCTTGGTCATAACTCATACAAAAATATTACAAATCAAAAGAAAGCGAACAAAAAAAAAGAAAGCGAACAAGTCTACTTGACACTACTTGTTTTTTTCATTGACAGGGCTACAGCCTTCCAGGCAACATCCCCCAACAAATTTTTTTCACCAAAATATTGCACATATCCTGTTCCAGTGCCTTTTCAAAAAAAATATTCGATCGGCACAATAACGGGTAAGATATATGCACTAGACTAAACGGTGAAAATTTCACCCTGACAGACTTAAGCGAGTAACCCAATTTCAGATTGGAGTCTACAGTTGCAGAAAGACTTGCTTCTATTGTCTCTCTCCGTGCTGGTATTTTTATGAAATTTGGAACGAATGATCCTCTGGTGGTCCTTCTTAAGAATCAATGTCTTCCATTCAGATAAGTGGATGGAATAACGGAAAATTAATAGGTAAAGTTAACAAAAGATTTCCAACAATTGCGTCTTTCGGCTCATCGAATCGACAATTTTCTTAAACACACTAGGAAATTGGGACATCAGGGTCTTGGGACATTAGGACATTAAGACGTTGGGGCATTAGGCACACTGGGGAAACTGGGACGTGGGGACATCGGGATATATGTATGGTCATTTGGACATTGGGGCACTGCGATATTAGGACATTGGAACATTGGGATATTGGAATATTGGGACATTGCGAAATTGGACATTAGGACAGTAGGACATTAGGACATTAGCACATTGTGAGATTTGGATACTGATATATTAGGTACACTGGGGAAATTGGGACATGGGGACACTGGGACAGTGGGACATTCGAATATTAGGCTATTGGGACCTTGAGACACTTGGTATACTGCGACATTGGGTATTGGGACACTGACCAATTGTATTTGAATCAGTGGGCTCCCAGGAATCTGAAACTCATTTTGCTAAAAAAAAATTTATCGGAAAGGCCCCTAAAAGAACAAAAACAAATTTAATGGTAGAATCTTCAGCTTTTATAGATTCTGAAAAGTGAGAAAAGTAGTGACAACTTGAATTATGCTCGAAGTTATGGCTTTGGAAAGATACACGGGAAGCACGATAATTTTACATTTAAGCTCGATTTATTCCGTTGTGGGTTCTTGAAACAGAAAATAAATAATAGATAATGTAATGTAATCGACGTCCCCTTTCATATGATACCCCGCATGCCGACCTGCGGGCAAGGATTAAAGAGTATCCTTTTCTGTCCTTTTAGGGACCTTTCCGGTCAAATTTTTTTTTCAGCAAAATGAGTTTTAGATTCCTGGGAGCCCACTGATTCAAAAACCACAAAAATTAGCCTTACTCTATTTTTTTTCTATTTGAAGGCCTGAATTGGGATAATTTGACTGGACTATAAAAAAGATTGTTTTGGGGTCAAATCACACAAATTTGACTTTGTAAACCTCTTATCCGATGCTAGTGTGGTTAGTTTTATTTTTAGGTAAATTTGTTGGCTGTAATAATCTTATTTCACTATTCAAATTTTCGTAACGACCAAAACCAGTTTTTAGGGTTTTTTAGAAATTTTTTTTCAAAAAACCCTTATGAAATCGATTTTGTCCGTCCGTCCGTCTGTCCGTCTGTCCGTCTGTCCGTCTGTTCACTAAATAACTCGCGAACGGCTCAACCGATTGTCATAAAATTTGGTAGGAATGTGTAGAATGGTTACAGTCTTTGGCACATATACCTTAGAAGTTGGTAGGAAGAAGACAACAGGGTGTCCCGAACGTTTGAAAAAAGTTGACTTTTTTAGTTTTTATCGGAGATTGATATACAGTCTTGACTCGATAATCCGGATCAATTATTGCAAGGGGTAATCCGGATCATCGGAACATCCGGATTAGCGCAATCACATTTTTCTGAGGAAAAAGAGTCCAAACAAATAATAAGGTGGAACAAAAGTCTATAAATGTTTTATTTTTTAGAAATTAGCCAGCATCATGTCATTTGCTAAACAGTCCCGTAAAACAATACGAGATCAAATCTACCATTTCACCCTGAAAATCTCAAATATCCGGATTAAAGAGTCAAAATTGCTGCCAAAATCCGGACTATAGAATACACAGTGTAAATATTTAGTGGTCCGGATTAGCGTGATATCCGAATTAAAGGAGATCCGGATTACCGAGTCAAGACTATGGGTATTTAAATCAAAGATCTAAACGAGTAGACCTCATATCAGTTAAAATTTACAACTTTCGATTAATGGTAAAAAAGTTATTGGCGCTTAAAGTTAAACTTCCTTTTCGAGCTCCGTTTTTCTAAACCGTTATAGGGATCAATATGAAACTTTGCACAAAGATTGGTCGGTAGGGCCTTATATACGTTAAATATTAAGACTGTCGACTTTTGCAAAGGAAAAGTAAATAACAGTAAATTTGTAAAATTTCAATTTGTTCGTGTGTAGCCCCTCTTAAATTTCCAAATTCGAAAATTCTGCTAAGGGTTTTTAGAAAATTACATATAGAATATGTCTACGAATTTTCATTCGAATAACTGTATCCAAACCGGAAATATAGCCAAATAAGTATTTAGTAAGGGCCTTTCACAATGCAAGCCTCTTAAGCATTTTAACTTGATGAAACAATGAACATGAAATTTGGTGGAAGTGCATAGAATGGTAGTGGTAGTGTTCGCCACAAAAATTTTTGAAGTTAGTAGAACCAAGTTAACAGGGTGTCCCTGAATAGCTGCAAAGGTATACTTGTTCAATACTCATGTCATAGGAAAGCTTGCGTTGGCTCTTATGACAGGAAACACAATGGAATCACTTTATATAAGGTTGCTTTTCCTTGATTAGAAAACAGTAGATTTACAGCTAATAATTCAGTTCATATATAAAGCCAAGCCATCCTTACGTTTGCCTGAGTTTCTTTTTGGTCAAAGACCATCAGAAATCTTAAATCGAAAAATGCCTTCAGATTTGCCTTGGAGTACTTTTATACAAACTGGGTAAATAGTAAATAGCGCCTTTCATTCTGTTCCACCTTTAATTAGACCAATCCAAAAATAGATTTACAGGACAGGAAGCATTTCATTAATGTTGTGCACAATACTTATTTATTGCTTATAAAATATATGTACAAAAAATATTCACTATGCATTAAAATTCTAAAAAACCCTCGTATTGCGGGCGCAGCCCTCTGTACGCCGGTATTTTTTTTCTAAAGTGAGAATTATAAAAACTCAGATTTATTTGATAAAAAATTACTTGAATTTTAAATCTTTTTTCCGTTACGCTACGCTCCGAACAGCTCTAGTACAATTTTGATTCCGTGCCGTTCCGTGCCATCAGCGGAGTTACATAAAAACTCCATTGAACCAATTTAGACAGGTGGTCGGCATGGAATGGCACGGAAGCATTCTGGGCATTTCGGAACAGGACGTAACGTAACGTGAGGTAACGTAATCTATCTGGCTCCACCGTTAAGGTCTGAAAAATTCCATGAGTTACCCTTAAGGTCTGGAAAACTCCATGAGTCACTTTGCATTAGCCTTCTCCCTCTTAACAAATTATATGGATTATGGTATGGATTATGTAAATTAGCATCAGACCCGCTTCAATACGGTTGCTTTGAACTGGAACGGGTCCAAGGCCGCACGGTACTTTGACTATCTGAAGAGTTTGAAGTCACTAACTATTAAGGTTCCTTCTTTCCCCTCATTATGGTAAATCACCAAAGGCTTGCATAATGTAATTGCAAGTTAGTTGCGGATCTCTACAGGGTGTCCCGCATTGGGTGGTCAATACTGTAAGGGTTAATAGCGCAACTTGATTCAGCAAGAAAATTACCAATACAATCGGAATTTTTTTTACCGTTACCTTGTTATCGCTCTTTTTGTGGAAGTCATCGAAAATCGTGACTTGTCATGCAAAATCATGATTTGCAGCTCTCCTGATGGTAATTGGTAATTTTCTTGCTGAAACAAGTTATGCTATTAACCCTTACAGTATTGACCACCCAATGCGGGACACCCTATATACCTTGCGAACAAAATTGTCAAACAACAATGAAATTGACAGTATTGGGAGTAGTTTTATCTATAATGATCTGATCTGACTTGAGTGCTGCGACCAACAAAAAACATGTTGCCAGCATATTCCGTTGCTAATTTTCGATTAGATCACCGCAGAGATTGCTTGAAGGCCGGGTAGGATCACTTTCTGTGGGTTAAAATTTCAATGGTGGGAGATGTTTTCCATGCCTATTTACGCAAATACACATCCAAGTATCAGGATGCACGCAAAAATTATGTTTATAATATTATTTTATACATAAAAAAATCGGAGGAAGTTTGCACCCCTAAATCCCTACGTATGATCGTCGCTCCTAGTTCTATTGGGTTCAGGACAGGATAAACAAAGTTTTTACACAAATTTTACATGTAGTCCAGTACAATTGGTTCAAAATAAGCCCAAACCTAAACATAAAAAAAAAAGAAATTTTTGATGCCAAATTGTTAAATGCACTGCCTAATATACGCGTGGTGGAGGCAGAAGATGCGGCTTACCGTGGTGACAGTGGGACCGTTTACAAGCTCATTAAGCCATTGACTGGCAAATCTTTTACCCATGAGCATCCTGTAAAAGATAAAGACGGGTCTCTGCTAGTCACAGACGAACAACAACTGCGCCGTTGGAGGGAGCATTTCATGGGGGTACTTAACAACAACTTCAACCCTTCAAGCCCACATCCACGGGAAGCAGCAAGTCTTCCGCAAATGGCCAGAATTAATACCGGTGTACCATCCAAGCTGGAAATAATTAAGGCCCTTAAATCATTGGAAGCTGGTAAAGCCCCGGGGGCAGACGGTATCCCCATGGAACTTTTGAAAGCGGATACCAACGCTACATCGTATATTCCTCTGCCCCTGATCCAAGAGTGTTGGACAACCGAGACTCTCCCTCAAGAATGGAAGAAGGGCGTCATTGTTAAAATCCCTAAGAAAGGAAATCGCAAGGATTGCAATAATTGGCGTGGAATCTGTCTCCTCCCTGCGGTCTCTAAACTGATGGCCAAAATAATCTTGGACTGGATCAAGACCACGATCGACCGCACTCTGAACAATGAACAAGCTGGTTTTCGTGAGCGTTTTTCATGTAGCGATCATATCAACACCCTCCGAATTATAATTGAACAATCCGCTGAATGGAGATCCCCGTTACATCTTATGTTCATTGACTTCGAGAAGGCGTTTGACAGCGTTAACCGGGCTTATATCTGGACAGCCTTGCGTAGGAGAGCCATACCAGAGAAACTTATTCCCATCATAAAGGAGTCCTATAATGGAGCCCAATGTCATGTCTTGCACAAGGGTGAATTGTCCAGTCCTTTTGAGGTGAATAATGGAGTCAGACAAGGCTGTATTTTATCACCAATGCTGTTCCTTATTACCATCAACGACATAATCTGCGATTCTCTACGCGACCATAAAAGTAAGGGTATCAGGTGGAAATTGTTCGATTACCTTCAGCACCTGGACTACGCGGACGACATTTGCCTTCTCTCAAACACACCAGATAATCTGGCTCAAATGACGGATGTTTTGCATCGTGAAAGTCGAAGCGCTGCCTTAAAAATTAATGCCGCTAAGACTAAATACATGAGCTTGTCATCAGGAGGGCAAAACACCATTTCTATCTCCGGACAACCGATAGAAAAAGTCGAGGACTTAACTTACCTTGGAAGCGTAGTGACCGCGGATGGTGGGGCTGATGCCGATGTAGAGTCGCGTATAAATAAAGCCCGAGCAGTATTTTCCAGCCTGACTCCTCTCTGGCAAAAACCACAACATCTCCAGAAATACCAAACTCCGGATCTTCGAAAGCAATGTAAAATCTGTGCTTTTATATGGGTGTTCCACGTGGAAGGTGACCAGTAACATTACCACCAAACTGCAAATTTTCGTGAATCAGTGGCTACGACGCATCCTACAAATTCGCTGGCCTGAGGTTATATTTAACGACGACCTCCTCAAAATTACTCGCCAAAATAGGATAGGCATCGACATCAAAAGGCGAAAGTGACAGTGGATAGGTCACACACTTCGAAAAGAGCCAAAAAACATTGCTAAACAGGCTCTAGATTGGAATCCTCAGGGAACCAATGCTAGCCGTCGTGTGGGACGACCCAAAAATACATGGAGAAGATCTGTTGAGGCAGAAGGAAAATCTATAGGCAAATCGTGGGACCAGCTAAAGGCGATGGCAGAGGTGGAAAAGAGACGTAGTTAATGCCCTATGCCCCACTAGGGTTTAAAAGGAACCAGAGAGAGAGAGAGAATATCCGCAGTAAAAAGTTACACTAATTTGCGCCATGGGTTAAGAGGGAGGGGGTGGCAAAGGGGTGAAAATTTAGTTTCTTGCAAATATCTGGAAAACTATGAGTCTGACGTTAAAATGTGCTGAGGACAAAAAACTACATAAAATTACCTTCGTAATGATATGTAACACTCTAGACATTTGCTCGGAAAATTATACCCTAGACCCAAAAGCATTATAGTGAATTTACATTTTTTGAGTTTTACATTTCGCACTGTAACTCTTGATAGAATAGACCTTCGGTCATAAGATCTTGAACATATATTGCTAACAAAATTTATTTAATTTCAACCAAAAATTGCAATGCTCCGACCATTGACGCTCCCCTCACTCCTAACATTTTCCAAAAGGCATGCCTGTAGCTCCTTTTTAAATTGAGCCAGGCCCCCATACAAAGTGAACCAAATTTCTAAGAAATTTCACATTTTTTCACTTCTAAATTCTATCTAAAATAAAAAAAAAGCTATCTCTTAGAACGTCCTTATAACAGTTAACTGGAGTCTTTTGAATGTACATATATCCAAAAGTTTGTACCAGAGCGTGCCTTACAAGTACGAAAAATCGGGTTTGAAGGTTGCTAGTACACGTTACTCGAAATATTCGCAAATAGCCTTAGAACTGGTATCACTGACCTTGGCTCAATTAAAAAAGAAGCTACAGGCATGCCTTTTTGAAAAATGTTAGGAGGAGTGAGGGGGGTGCCAATGGTCGGAGCACTTCAATTTTTGGTACAAATCAAATAAAATTTTGTTATCATTATATTGACAAGATTTTTTGACGGTAGGTCTATTCTATCAAGAGTTACAGTGCGAAATCTAAAACTCAAAAAATGTAAATTCTTTATAATACTTTTGAGTCTAAGGTATAATTTTCTGCAAAATTTTCTGGAGTCTTATATATCATTACAAACGCAATTTTATGTAGTTTGTTTCGTCCGCAGTACATTTCAAGGTCAGACTCATAGTTTTCCAGATATTTGCAAAAACTGAATTTTCACCCCTTTGCCAGCCCCTCCCCCCTTAACCCATGGCGCAAATTAGTGTAACTTTTTACTGCGAATATTGAGCAGTATATTCAACAAATTGGCATCAACAATTTCTTTTTTTTTATGTTTGGGCTTTGAGCTATCTGTACTAGACTAATGTGTGGTCCTGGATAATTTTATCTGGGACAAGATTTGTATGCAAAGCCAAACGATAGAAACACTGTCTTTCGACGAATTTTGGCTATTAGGCCAGTCATTTAACGATTTTAGGTCGCAAAAAATTGCTCGGCTCTGTTGTTTTGGGATATTGTTAGGATAGATACCAGAAGTGTTCCACCAAGTTTGCAACTTCGAAAAACCTGTGCTAACCCCGTAACCCACAAAAAACATCAAAATTTTCGGACTTTTTTCATATTTTTGTTTGTAATTTCTAAAAGGTGCTTCCTGCAAGTAAGTCGTCCACTGCACTTTTAAAGCTAAGAAAATCTTCTTTAATTCGAGTGTAACCTCAGCTTTGTAGGTGCAAAGGGTCCCAAGATACAGCACTTTAAAAATGTGTTTTTTTTTTTAATTTCGAAATTGTATTTTAGGAGGTTTGTATGACAGCCCTATGACGTAATGTACCGATTCCATCCATTCCTAGATATGTTTTGAGGCTTTACTAGGAACACATTTGGGTGAGGTTTGGTTAAGATTGGTTCATAAAGAAAAAAGTGTTTCTTAGAAGAACCTAATCATCAAGGGTTGGTTCGTATGACAGCCCTATGATCTAGTGTTCCGATTTCATCCGTTCCTAGATATTTTTTGAGGCTTAACCAGGAACATACTTGGATGAAGTTTGGTTAATATTGGTACCTAAAGAAAAAAGTTTTTCTTAGAAGAATCTAATTTTCAGAGGCAGCCCTATGACCCCATGGTCTGATTCCATTCGTTCCGACATATACACAGCTAAGTAACTGGTTTATAACTTCATGTCACATGACTCTCTCCGTAGAATGCGCATTTAAGCCGATATTCAGATCGGAACATGACTGAAATTACAATTTCGAACTTTTTTTTAAAAAACAATGTTTAAAGTGCTGTATCTTGGGATCCTTTGCGCCTACAAAGCTGAGGTTACACTCAAATTAAAGAAGATTTTCTTAGCTTTAACAATGCAGTGGACAACTTACTTGTAGGAAGCACCTTTTAGAAATTACAAACAAAAATATGAAAAAAGTCCGAAAATTTTGAGGTTTTTTTAGGGTCACGGGGTTAGCACAGCAACTTGGTGGTACACTTCTGGTATCTATCCTAACAATAAACCAAAAAACCAGAGCCGAGCAATTTTTTGCGACCTAACGCCTTATAATTTCGTTTTATTGACTGGCCTATATTCTGAGTGTCAATGCAAACAAACAATTGATGCATAACCCTTTTAAAGAGACGTATAGTTTCGACAGATGCATTTGAAATTGGAATCAAAATATGAAGAGTTCAAAGCAGGGTTGCACCTTATATTGCGTAACCATACGAATTTAATCGGCTGTATCATGGGCGTAGCCAGGGGGGGGGCAGGGGGGGGCAACCGCCCCTCCCTGGCCTATGAAACTTTTTTTTATTGAATTGAATATTAATAATACTGAAAGAAAAAAAATATTTCAGGGATAATTTTTTTTCAGATTCACTTTTTCGCATTTTCGTTTGCAGTTTCCATGTTCCGAAAACCACACAAACATTTCCATATCAATTTATTACAAGCCGTTCTTCTTCCTTACATAGTCATCTACATAGATACATATGGACATACCTAATTCTATTCTATTTCGTCCAGATTTACAGCAATCCTGAGCGCTATGGATAGCTCTTTTCATGTCTATACAGTAGACTCGGGTAAACGTGTACTTCGCCAAACGTGAAGGTGAACTATTTTATGTGAGCTACTACTCTGAAATGTGAACAAGTCTTGAAAGCCCTAAAACGTGAACATTAAGGGAGGAATTCATAGTCCTCACTTAAGGAATACGGATTCCCTTAAGGAATAATTATAAAGGAATGCTTATTGGGACAAAACGTCACTTTTAAATGCATTACCTCATTCAATAAAATAATTTAATTCGGAAGCCTAATTAAAGTAACTGACAAATAAAATATAAAGAAGTATCTAGTAGCTGCAAAATTTAAATTTATTTTTCAAATACGAGCGACTATGAACTGTAAATTTTATAAGGATTCCCTTATAGGTCAGTCAATTTATGATTTTAGGTCGCAAAAAATAGCTCGGCTCTGTTTTTTGGGATACTGTTAGGGTAGATACCAGAAGTGTACCACCAAGTTTGCAACTTCGAAAACCTATCCTAACCCCGTTACCCTCAAAAAACCTAAAAATTTTCGAAGGTTTTTCATATTTTGGTTTGTGATTTCCAAAAGTAGTCTGCTTGATTCTCAAAGCTAATAAAACCTTCTTTAATTTGAGTCCAGCTTTGTAGGTGCAAAGGATCTCAAAATACTCGTACAGCACTTTAAACATTGTTTTTTTTTTGTAAAAAAGTTCGAAATGCTGTATCTTGGGATGCTTTGTACCTACAAAGCTGGCATTGCACTCAAACTAAAGAAAATTTTGATAGCTTTAAAAGTGCAGTGGACGACTTTCTTGTGCCTTACAGCCCTTCTACATCTGCAACTTCGTAGCCAACCTAGGTTGCAGGTACCTAACTACACACTTGCAACATTCCGGAAACCACGCCATTCACGTTCTTGCAACCTGGTACTGGAACCTGCACCATGCCTACAAATGACTTATTTTCCGGTTTTTTTTTGCGTGTTACCAACTTAGGTTGGCAACCAAGTTGCAGGTGTATAAGGGCTGTAAACCACTTGTGGAAAATAGAGAATCGAGTGCACTTACGTCCCATAACGTATACGGTTTCTCGCAATGCCTCATAATTTGACCACAGTTTTTCAGTCGAACTCTATGCATTCAGAGAACTAGCGTGAAATTTTGTCGGCCTGTTTGCATCGACCAGTAATTTAGGTACGCTCTCCAAGTACTGCTCCCTTTCAACAGCTTTGGTTTTTACAATTTGGTTTGCAAAGAACTTGACTGTGGAATGCTCTTGATACCGCCATCCGCGGCAACGATATTGTCTAAATAGATGAATTAATATTTATGGGGGAGTTAAATTCCCTTTCAGACTAAAGGTACGTTGTCCTCGACGCGGCCGCGCGACAGCGACTCGCTCATTCCATATGAAAACTCGTTTTTAAAATGAGAGAGAAACGAGTTTTTATGGAATGAGCGAGTCGCTGTCGTGCGGCCGCGTCGAGGACAACGTACGTAAGCTGGACTCAAATTTAGCACTTTGGTCTTGTTTAATTTTTTCTTTAAGTCGACTGCATTTGACTCCTTCTCGAGATCCAGAGCTATAACGAACAGATCGTTGATTTTGTGCGAGAGTACTTAATTGTCAAAACTTCATCATGCAAGCTCCACGGCGTCCCGGCAACTTAAGTCGAATGAGCAAAAAACTACCATCAGAATGGAATCCTGCCCAACTTCGGTTTAAACTTTACTGTGGGATTCCGTTCTATTTTAAGGAAGTGGAAAAGCATGTACCCCTAAATGTCTCCAGCCGACTGTCGGATAATGTTTTTTTATATGGATGCTGTGGATGTGAGATAAGAGGCTTCTCGGTATGTTTCAGCAGGAGATGCGATCCTGTAGAACCAAGCAAAGCCAGATTTCAAAACGGACATTGATGTCGCAAGTGAAATATGCTGCCCAAAAGCCAAAAATAGCACTGAATATAAACAAGTTACGTTTTTAAAAGCAGAAACGGAGGCCAGTTGAATGTAATCATAATAACCAGTAAAAGTCTAAACACTTTCAGGGGCAATTTTTCTTTAAATGGTCTTGAAAATCATTCTCGACTGTCCTTTCCTAAAATTAAAAAAAAAACAATCATGAATGGGTACTCGTTTAACATCTTGAGTGAGTTCATAGTTCGTCACAAGGGGCGTGAGTTCGAAAAACAAATTAACTTAATTCGTTCACGGCCACTAACCATTACACCAGCTAAAATACTCTAAATTTTGCCTAACAATATTTTCGCGACCAACGATTTCAAATCCTTAGAAAATCTTGATATTGAACAAATTTCGGGCTTGCCCCCCCCTGACCGAAATCCTGGCTACGCCCATGGGCTGTATGCCTCTAACATATGTACATGTGTACACGCAAACGTGTATCCAGGTTAAAAGCAATAAATCTTTAGTAAAAATTAAACTTGTTTAAGTAAAAAACTTGAGTTCAAGCAATCTTTTACGGATACATTATCTTGCTGTATGCAAAATGAAAGATTTCTACTTTAAGCTTAATTGCCGTTATCATTCTTTACATATTCTATATTTACTTTACTTTAGCTCGTTCTCCGACTGGTTGCTTTTTTTTCGTAATGAAATGCAGTGAATGCACCGCGGTTTCAGAAACAGTCGAGCCCGAGCGTAAGGTTTAAAGTGTATCAAAATACACACAAATAATAATAATTTTTCTGATAAGCTCTGGCAACAAAGAATTTACGCGAAAGTTTATATCAAATTATCTTAGGTGATGGCGAAGAAAGAATATGTATGCAGGGTGACCAGAAAGTAACGCATTAGAACACCGGAAATGATTTGATGATGTGATTACCAACAAAAAATTTGTACGGACATATTTCGATTTTTAACCCTTCAGCTGCGAGGGATGGGTTATATCTGGTCCACTTTAAATATTTTATAAGGACATCTCACACATCCAATTTCACCCAAAATTTGAAAATGTTCGCAACATTCTACCGAAAGATAGAGCTGGAAGTGGGTTTGAATTATGGGAGTTAGGGTATCATTTGGACAACCCTACTCGATATGCACGTAAAACTATGCGCGAGTTTAAAAAAAAAACCACAACAGTACAAGTATCTCGCTTTGGCAGAAGTTGGAGAACATCTTTGGTTAAATCACAGAAATTTGACTTTGAAGCTAGTTTTTAATTTTAGGGGGGGGTGTTGACAAAGGAGTTTTATAAATATCTGGATAACTATAAGTCTCACTGCAAAATGGTCTAAAGACGAAATAAACTACATAGAATGTTAACAGGAGTGATAGAGTTGTGTTTGGGTCCACGCCCCACGGTACGGTCATAAGCACTTTCTATCTTGCTTGTGACGGTGAGAGAATGTACACTATTTGAGTGAGGACGATTACCATGATTTGTATGATAAAGCAACAACACTGCGACAGCTCGCCAAAAACGTACATAAATACCATCTACAGCTATCCCGCCAGGGGAGCACCAAACCTTTACAGCTCTATCTCCCGGTCCTTCGGGCGGTTTGGACCTTCGGTATTTTATTGACAAGGTCTTATTGTCAGATGGGGATTTCTCCATCCACTGAATGCACTCACCTTCAGAAACCCAACTCCGGGGCTGCATCATCAGCTCGATGTCTCGGGTAACAACCTACAGCCACCTCGAGGCCAACACCATGATGGGCAAGGACCATGGTCCCCTGGGCACACCCATCCCCGAGGTACACTATTCGCTAAAAACTCCTCTATAGCAGGTGTGATCCTCCTATTGGTTAAGCCTCACGTAAGAATTCAGATGTGCACATCCCAGGCTCGTTGGACCTGTGACTACTCGTCTGCTTAAAGCAGACTCGTAGCGCTGCTTTTCACATCCGGGCGGCCCCTTGAGTATACTAGTCAGCAATGCGATTCGTGTCGTGTGGTCATCAATCCACAAACTAGTTAGATGCTCGCATAGGCGCGTAGGTATCTTCCACCAAGGTCATTCTCCCTAACTAGCCCCTTCGAGGATTAGGTTATGCGAAGCCGTCAGCTCCGAAGCTCACATGATTAACCGTATGGTGAACCCCCCCCCCCCATCAGGGAACACCGTTTATCGTGCTCGGCCTTTATATGACTTCCCTCCCGGTAGTTAAGGTTGGAGGTCGGTCATGCCATGAGCTACTCGTATATAACTAGGGAGCTCGGGAACGTTATCGCCCGAATTGTCTTTGTCCAGATCCACGCCATGGCATGGCGTATCAACCATACCAGGGGCCTCCCTGCGCTGCTAGGTACGTGGTGTCGCAACTCACCAAAGATCTCTGTCCCACTACACAGCCTTTTTGACTGATGTCACAAGGACCTACACCAAAAACATACAGTAGGAATTCCTGAAAAGGACACAGGATCGTGTAGGTTGTATAGGATCTGACAAAGGCTCTTTGTGTATCCGCAGCTTGCCAAACGCAGATTTGTCTCAAACCTGGGCCCTGTAAAATTTTCTAAAAGCTTATCTGGTCTGAAACTCTTATTGCGTTACGTAAAGTTGTATCTTCTTGACAAAGTTAATTAACTGGTTATGGATGCATCATTCTAAATTATTTTATAGTTCCATACTATGAGAAACTATCATATGGCGCGATTATAGAGATGTTTGTTACGTATGAATATGTTTTGCGAGTCCATATACAAGCTGTGTATGAAGACATTACTTAACCCTTAATGAAGAGGAGTTCATTATATCGAGTTTCCACTATAATTTCGATCAAAACTCTCAATAATCTTTATCCTTTCTTTTTTGCACTGTTCCTATTAAAGTAAGAGGCAGATTAAATAAAATTTGAAAAATGTCTTTCATTTACAACATAATGGCCTGAATTCATGGCGTACCATATTTGGTACACAATGAAAATTCTACTAAATTCGAATTTCTGGGAAAACGGGCTATTTCCTGGGGAAAAAAGGCTGATTCCGTGTTCAGTGACTGATTTTACATAAGGGGAGGTCAGTTACGACATCATGGTTCAGACCCCATGCATTTAAGGGTTAAAGTCATAACATAAAAGATATGCTCGCTGATTGAACATATTGATAATTTCAAAACCATTAAACAAAGACCGATACAGAAACTCCTTAAAAAGAGGACGAAATGATTTCATCCATAGTATAGTGTCAGGAATAGAGCAGAACATTCTATATGTTTGTTCCTTTTAGAGCTTCCGTTTTATACTAAAACAGCAGTTTTTTGCGATACCAACCAAGTAGTGGGGGCAAACGCATTCTTCCATGATCCTCCCTGTGGGCTGGTGGAAAGAAATATATCACTTTCTCTGTCAATTTTCAAATTTTCCGTGACTTGCCTTTTATTCACTAAATTTGCAATAAATGTGCACTCGTGACCTCATTGATTGTCGGTGAAGCCTTTTCCTGTGAAATTTGTCACGCCCCTCCTTCCCTTAAAAACAGCCCCTGTCAAGTTAGCACTACCACCCCGGTAGCGGCCAATTCAAGCATTTCCGTAAAACAAAAAGTATCCAATTAATTGTCGCAGGAACGGAAAGACATATTGCACCCTACAAAAACTTCGCGCTCATTCTACCCCTTGAAAACTACCCGAACTGGCGAACTGAGGCTGAAATGCACTTAGGGGTAGTTTGTAAGAGGTAGAAGGGGCGCGACAAATTTTGTGAAGGGTGCAATATGCCTTTTGGGTTCCTGCGACAATTAATTGGATACTTTGTGTTTTACGGAAATGCTTGAATTGCCCGCTACCAGTGGTAGTGCTAACTTGACAGGGGTAGTTTTTAAGGGAAGGAGGGGCGCGACAAATTTTTCCAGGGTGGAAATCTCTTAAGCCGCCGTTATGAGAATTTACTGGAAACTTTTAGTATTAGGACGATTCTTGGAACTCGAGTTAGGCGAACTGAGGCTCAAATGCACTTAAGGGTAGTTTCAAAAGGGTAGAAGGGGCGCGACAAATTTTTTGAAGAGTGCCATATGCCTTTCCCTTCCTGCGACAATTAATTGGATGCTTTTTGTTTTACGGAAATGCTTGAATTGCCCGCTACCGGGCTAACTTGACGGGGGTAGTTTTTAAGGGAAGGAGGGGCGCGTCAAATTTTTTGCACGGTGGAAATCTCTTAAGCAGCCGTTGCGAGAATTTACTGGACACTCTTAGTATTTGGGCGATTCTTGGAACTCGAGTTTGGCGAACTGAGGCTTAACTGTACTTAAGGGTAGTTTTCAAAGGGTAGAAGGGGCGCGACAAATTTGTTGATGGATGCAATATGCCTTTCCGTTCCTGCGACAATTGATTTGATGCTTTTTGTTTTACGGAAAAGCCTGAATTGGTCGCTACTGGGGTGGTAGTGCTAACTTGACGGGGGTAGTTTTTAAGGGAAGGAGGGGCCCGACAATTTTTTTCAAGGTGGAAATCTCTTAAGCAGCCCCTGTGATATCTTACTGGACACTGTTAGCATTGGGGAGATTCTTGGAACTCGAATTTGGTTAACTAAGGCTCAAATGCACTTAAGGGTAGTTTTTAAGGGGAAGAAGGGGCGCGACAAATTTTTTGGTTTTTCCATTGAATTACGACAAAATCGCGACAGTCTCCGATGGGTGATTTTGAAAAGGTTATACCTCACGCGAAAATTAAGATGCATTGCCCCAGGGAGCATAATCTTGGCGTACTGACGAGTTGATTAAAAGGAGCATATACCATAGCTAACACTAAATCGTTTGGCTGTGTTTTATCTTATAAAGGCATACAATTCAAAAGAACTTTTAAAAAACTAGTGAGTTAAAAACCGAAGAGATTAGCTTTCATCAAAAATCAAAACCGGCGGCGAAATGAACATCTGTAGAGTTTATACATCCCATAATAGTCGGAAAGCATCTATAGAGAGCTGTAGAGGCTTAAAATCGGATAAAGTGACATCGTCTTCCCGTTGGTAGGAAGGCTTCGAAAAAAAAAACACTTCACTACTTACTAGGATAAAATTGTTTTCCAATTTTAGAGCTTGTATGAAGTATTACCAAATGAGTTACCAGATTATTAGCTTTTTTAATTTGTTAATTATGAACGGCCACCTTCGTCCAGGTGAAACAATTTAACTGATTCCCAATTTTGATAGCATTCTGGATATTGCGCACACTTTACTTGGTTTCATTTCAGTTGGTAAGGTCAAGCAGTGATTCATAAAATACCCTGAGGACAAACGAACAATTGGTTTTGAGAATCTCTGTAAGAATGGGTATCGAGTCACACTGCCTTTTCACAAATGAGGTTTCTTAACCTTCCGATGCTCGCGCGTATATGTCTCACATACGGTCTTCTTTTTGCGTGTTCATCACTTACATATAATACCAAACTGCTGGAGAGCCCCATTTTCTAATCTCCTATAACGCTGAAAAGAAGCTCCCAGCCGCTTTTTGAGTGCCGCAGGATCCTCGTGGTCCGAAGGACGAGTAAATTGTGTGTCTCACATACGTGCGATAATAATGCTTGTCAGCAGTGGCGTAACGTTTCAAAAATCTCTTGTGTTCGAAATTAAAATGGGGGTCCCTTCAGTCATTATATCCAATATATTTCCACTGCCGTTTACCATAAAGCCACACTAAGAATACTTTAACAATAAAATTTTTAGTCAACCTTTTTTGATGCTAAATTTATTAAATTGGCTGTTATTTTTATTGCATCGTCCTTCAATTTTCATGGAGACGTAATAACTGGTCATCTAAACATACTAAAATTAGCTCATTTAGTAGCGTTATCAAATTATTTACAGACTTTTCAAAAAAACCCAATGTTTTAATAATTGTATCATCGACGCGCGATAATTTTGAAATCCAAAGAGAGAACAGTTTATGTGAAATTACATGTAGTTTACATGTAGGACCAAGTGAATAAGGAGGTCAATTACGCGATATTCTTTAAAAACGCTACAGCCGGATAACAGTAAAAATTACATGCATTTCACTTTTTGAAAAAAGATTGAAGAACGCTCAGGACTCGGAAAGCAGAAAGTTTAAAGCTCATATGGACGTATCAATGTGCAAATGGAAAATTAAAAATTTGCTGGTAAATAAAGCAGATTCTTTTTGTGTATTAAGTATTAAAATTAAAAGTGTCTCGCATATTTTGTACAACTTGATTTGAAGGTGATCTACGAAAAGTTAAATGTCTGATCTTTCGCGAAAGGTGAATTGCTCAAGTTACTTCAAATTGCGTTTAAGCTTAAGCTATTTGCCGTTCGCGAAAGGTCCTAGATCGAGCCTTAGCTAATATAATGTACTTGCACTCGAAAAGGACGGCGAAAAATAAGAAGCCTATTTTGGCAGTAAATATGTAAATCCGCCCTGGCGCAAACGAAAATTTTGTATAAATATACAAAGTCTGAAGAGATTTTCTTTGTGTGGCAGTGTGAGATAAACACACTTGGTTCTTGTTCAACATTATCTATGTTCCAATTAGTCAGAAATCCACAAAACAGTGCAAAAGTTTCTCCTCTTCATAACTACGCTGGGGGCCCCTGGCGGTTAGGGGCCCGTGTTCCACCGCACACATCGAATACCGTACGTTACGCCACTGCTTGTCAGTTTTTCGATTTTATCTGTTTATTGCTAAGAGGGGATTCACACTATGGACAGGATTTACTATGTAAAACCACTAACTTAATCGAATGGAAACCCGCCAACTAGATGAAATCGTATGTCATTAAATTCAAAATGCATCGTAGAATGTACTTGCATTATTCAAATTGCAGTACAATATGGTGCAACTGTTAACTAAATCTAGGATTTAGTAAATCTTGTCGATAGTCTGAATTGCCCCTAAGGGGCTAGTAGTAGGCGGGTTTCGACTCGATTAATTAAGTGGTTTTGATAAATCCTGTTCATAATGTGAACCCCCTCTTATACTAGGTATTCCAAAAATTAAAAAAAAACATCACAAATTTATGAACTGGAACCATAACATAATATAATTGGAAATTATTCATTTGTTAAACGTCCAGATAATACTAGGCGTGTTTTTTTTTTGTACTCCGGTGTAGGTTATTGTAACTAATAATTGTCTTGAAACTTGAAACTGCTGCAAAAGCCATTCGCACTTAACATTCAAATCAAATTTTCTTTGATTGTATCAATTCCCAAGTGCCAAACTTTTCATAACACTTCATTGGAATGTAATGGAATGCCTGAGTAATTTTCTGCATTTTCCTGAAGTCCTTAATTTTATTCTAGGCAAATCACATTGAACAAAGTATCCGTATGTGAGACATACGCCGGATCATCCTTGTCACGATAGACGTACGAGCATCGGAAGGTTAAATAATTATTTAGATAGTTTTTGTATGGAAATTTCTAGTATAGTGATTTTAGCTGAAAAAATGATGAAACCCAAGCATCCAAAAAAAGAGCTGACTTTTGATGCCAAATTGTTCTATGGCCTGACCGCATTACGCAGTAAAAAGTTAGACTTTTTTGCGCGTCACATTTGGGGGGGGGAGGGGGTGTCAAAGGGGTGAAATTATGATTTTTCGCCAATATCTTGGTAACTGTAATATTTACAGCAAAATGTTCTGAGGACGATTTAAACTACACAAAATTTCCTTTCTAATGATATATTATATCATATACCTTCTCTTGGCAGATTATATACTAGACCTTAAAACATTTGGTGTAATTTAGATTTTTTGATAGTTACATTTGGCGCTCTAGCTCCTGAAGTAATTAAATTGGAGCCATGGTAATTGGGATAACTATTCCTAACAATATATAGCTGTCTCACACGGAGACTCAGGCTGCCCCGACAAAGCATTCCCCTATACTCCCTATTAACATTAAAAAAAAAGACATGCCTGTAACTTTTCGCCGAATCACAGCAGGCGGGAAAAATTTTGGTAAACGTTAAGGCTAAGTCCCATTAGACCCTCCACCAAATATTACTTCGATCTGATTAAAACAAAGGGTACCTCCCATACAAAATGACCGGAAAATTGCCTACGAGCAGAACTTTAATTTTGGTTGACTTGTTCCCTTATTTTTTAATAAACTAGTGGCATTGAATTTGAATAATTTGTATGGGAGGTACCCTTTGTTTTAATCCGATCGAAGTAATATTTGGTGGAGGGGCTAATGGGACTTAGCCTTAACGTTTACCAAAATTTTTCCCGCCTGCTGTGATTCCGCGAAAAGTTACAGGCATGTCTTTTTTTTAAATGTTATTAGGGAGTATAGGAGAATGCTTTGTCGGGGCAGCCTGAGTCTCCGTGTGAAACAGCTATATATTGTTAGGAATAGTTATCCCAATTACCATGGCTCCAATTTAATTACTTCAGGAGCTAGAGCGCCAAATGTAACTATCAAAAAATCTAAATTACACCAAATGTTTTAAGGTCTAGTATATAATCTGCCAAGAGAAGGTATATGATATAATATATCATTAGAAAGGAAATTTTGTGTAGTTTAAATCGTCCTCAGAACATTTTGCTGTAAATATTACAGTTAACAAGATATTGGCGAAAAATCATAATTTCACCCCTTTGCCACCCCCTCCCCCTCAAATGTGACGCGCAAAAAAGTCTAACTTTTTACTGCGTAATGCGGTCAGGCCATTGAACAATTTGGCATCAAAAGTCAGCTCTTTTTTTGGATGTTTGGGTCTAGAGCTAAAGTCACTATACTATTCGTATTTTCCTGCAAATTAGGAAAAGGATATTTTTGTTTTTTTTTTTTGTTAAAAAATTAATAAATTACAGTTCACTGAAACTTGAAAGCACGCTCTGTGGCTCACTTGGTTGAGTCACACTCTACGATGCTAGTAATCCACTAGTTATCTAGAGGTCCGGAGATCGAATCTCGGCGTGGTCCGAAATTTCCGTACATGTGCGGATAGGGAATTGTATAGTGCTTGCAACATTATATACACTCCGAAGTGATATGCAATGTAACGTTGACTCGAAATTGCCTATAAACGGTTGAATTAACCCACCATGGCCCCACATGAGGCTATACGGTACTGAGAAGAAGAAGAAACTTCAATGCTCATTGAAATCATTTCGGGAGGAGTCCGGAAGCCCTGGGCCCCCAAGGAAGCCTCTGGAATAAGAGGCCATAATGCTAATTTCGGACATCCAGCTACAGGTAGCCTCCAAAGCACCATGAGAAGAGACAACGTAGGTCACATCTTGGATTCGGTTCCAGAGAAAAAAACGAAGGCGGTGCAGACATTGCAAATCACAAACGATTTATATGTGTGAAAAATCCAAGGATGCACTTCATACGTCCTGTTTTAAATAATTTCATGGATAAAAATAATTTGTTTGTCCTATAAAACTACGTAAAAGTGCATGAAAAATACATTATTATAATGTCTGGTTTCCAAGTTTGTACGCATTTAATTCTGACGTGGATGGCGATTCGAGTCTTTTTCCTGAGTTGCAGTTGTGGATGCTTCGATACCAAGACTCGAATGCTGAATGCTGTTGAGTCGTTGTCTGGCTTGCCATTCATACTGTACGAGCCTATGGCGGGTGGTGTGGTGATACTGAATGCTGTTGATCTGTATGCTCGTGCTGTGCGGTGCGTGCATTGAATAAAAAACTAAAGGAAAGGCCCGTAGAAACGACTAATGGGTCCATTTTTCATATCAGACTGGATCTGACAGGTAGGGAACATTCGTCTTTTTTACTTTTGTGTCGCACTGAAACTGCGATATGACTATTACATTTTATAGATACACTTCCTGACTTTCTCCAGCAACAATCTTTCCCGCCACTTACTTCGTAAAAACTTCACAATAACACTTGACAGATAGGGAACACCGCCATGCAGTTTGTATGGGATGACAGCTGATTTACCTTTCCGTTTAGCTGTCTGTTCCATTGGTGCGTGTTAGCGGGACGTTACGAACGTCATTTAGATATATCATAGCAACAACTCAGCTGTACAATGAAGTCATAGTTTAGCTCTTAAATTTTTGATTTACACGAACAAACAACAACAACAAGCATATGACGTCATTTCGTCAATGCAATGCAATTTCGACTTTTAATTTGACGTCAACTGGTTTGGTGAAAATAATTGATCTTGTGTGTTGGGAGCTTTGCTCCGATTGGATATTAGTATTTAGATCAGTTGATGAATCTGAAACTCTCAGTGTGAGTCCCATACTCAGTTTTTTATACGGTATTGTATCGCGCCATTTCCCGGATATAGGGTGAATTTCACTTTTCTTTTTTTTTTGTTTTATTTTGTAAATTTTTTTCATGCAAATCGGATAACATGTTCCAAAGTTATTAATAAAAAACCTAACAGCATATCTCGCTACGATCAGAATTATAAAAGGTATAACAGCATAATTTCTCATTATGTCGTATTTCGACGAATGAACACTGTTTTACAAGTGGAGGAATAACAACATAATTGAGGTATGCTCTTATTCCCAAATTAAAAAAGGTATACCAACTTCACAATTGACTTATGTTATTTTTTCCAAAATGTATAATAGTTTATCACTTGGTACAATTTGAATGGTGTCCTTATTTCATCTTGATCTACGTAGCTCGTGCATACATAACATTCGCACTATGAGACTTTTTTAATCGTTTTTTTTTACATTTGCAGACAGGGCCGACCTGTGGTGAGCCAAATCGATGATGGTGGCACCTACCAACGCCGAAACAAAAATTTGTTATATAGTCAACATTATTGAAATTGTTTATTTTCATTCACTATTTTTTCGTTTATCCTTGAGGAATAATTTGAATGTGATACATCCTTTATTTTATGGAAATATATAGACATCGCTGCTTGTTTGAAGAGAGTTGTTTTGTTACGATTTCATTAACTCTTAGTTAGGCGCGCGGGCTACAATTGTAGTAAACACTTCCTTAAATGCCAATTCCTTAAATGTTACTTCCTTTCAGGAAATGAACCAAATTCAAGCTGCTCAATAGCTGTCAAAATGTTACCTCAATCGAAAAAGAGTGTTTTCTATATTTTTATGCCTAGATACTAATATTTTCTTTTTCGATTCCATTGGGCTACAAGTGTAGCCCGCGTGCCCAATCATGTATCTTTTGTGGTAGTCATCGATATCCTTTATAAATAAAAATATTATTATAAAACATTTTAGAAAATAACAGCAGTAAAATGTTTGACAAATAAAAGGGTTTCAGGATAAACGTACAAAAACTAGATTATTTTTTTCAAACGAAAAACCTCGAGTCGAAAGTCTAAATTTCTTAATGCGTGCATATGTCATCTGATGCTATCACAGCTTAGTTTCTGGATGGAATTTTTATCAATTCTATCGAAAATAGAGAACAATTAATCTAAATATTGTGAGTAAAATTTCAGTCAGTATGATTCAATATTTGTAGCTTCCTAGTACTCTCAGTTTAAAAAATTATGAAAATTTGGTACGCAAAAATGGGCTAAGTTTGAAATTTCACAAAACATTTTTCACTGCATTGTCTCGCTTGATGTTTCATTTCAAATGTTTTTTTGTTTGTTTTTTTTTTGTGGTTTTTAAAAGTAACAATTTCGTCCATCTAAGTTAGTTGTTGCGTATTTCAATGGATGGTGATACTGCCACTAGCACTTGCACTTTTATGGGTATCAGGCACGTAAACTAAATACCCTCAGGCTTGGCTGAGTACCGAGTTACTGAAGACAAAGGCGAGGCAAATACGATTTAAAACGCGTCTTTATTGAAAGGATGCTTGATGTCGACTGACTGGTTCGTTACAGATAAGAGATTACAATTGAGTCTTTTACAGTTTGACATTGATAAAAGTCTTAACCCTTAGGTACCCACATAAATCTTAACATCCTCCCCCGCGTTGAATACTTATTCAACAATAAACTGTATGTTAATTTCAAATTCTAATTTATCAATAGTAATCCAAAACAAACTTATTCATTTAATTCTGAGCTAATCAATTAGTTTTGTGTAATTCAAAAAATATGAGATATTAGATAGTGAAGCTAATTAATTCAATAAAAAGTTATAATTCAATTTTGATTCGTTGTACTTTCTGTTTATGATTATGTTGATTGTTGATCAGGATCACCACTTCCTTCAGATTCAATAGGAAGAAGCGCTAGTCGATGGATTGGCCGATGGCAAGTGCCAGATGCCGTCTTCACGTCTGCAACTCGAACTGCACCGTCGTTCCCGTGGTAAGTCTTCAGGATTCTCCCAAGAGGCCATTGCTGTGATGGAACGTTGTCTTCCTTAATGATTACCATATCGCCTTCCTTGATGTTAGCATGACTCTTCTTCCATTTTCGTCTGCATTGAAGTTCGTTAAGGTATTCGAGATGCCATTGCTTCCAAAACATATGTTTTATATGACTGACAAGCTTCCATCTAGTTAGCGATGAGTGATTTATTGAAGTTGCATTTGGATCCACTTGGGCTATCAAAGGCTCTCCAATAAGGAAATGTCCGGGGGTCAGCGCCTGCAGATCATTTGGGTTGTTCGAGATCGGGGTAATGGGTTGCGAATTAAGGATTGCTTCGATATCAATCATAACGGTTTCGAGCTCCTCATAGGTAAGCGATGCAGTTGACACATTTCGATGCAGCAGATGCTTGGCTGACTTTACGGCAGCCTCCCATAGGCCGCCGAAGTGGGGTGCGCGTGGCGGTATAAAGTGAAACTTAATTGATCTCTTGCTGCATTCTCGATCGATTTTATCCCGTGCTTCGTTGGAATATATGGTGTCCATTGCCTCGGAGAGCTGATTGCGGGCACCCACAAAGTTGGTGGCATTGTCACAATAAAGATTTTGGCAGTGGCCTCTCCGTCCAATAAACCTCTTCAGTGCTCCTATGAAGGCATCAGTTGACAAGTCGCTCACAACTTCAATATGAACGGCTTTCGAAGCGAAACAGCAGAAGATAGCAACATACGCTTTGTGTGGCCTTTTCCCCCTAATCTTGTGATGGACCCAAAAGGGACCGCAGTAATCAACACCTGCGTTTATGAAAGGTCTTGCAGAAGTGACTCGAGATGCCGGAAGGTTGCCCATAATTTGAGACATCAAATGAGGTTTGGCTCTCGTGCATCGAACACAATGTTTAACGACTGATCTCGCCATGACTTTACCCTTTATAGGCCAAAATTTTTGCCGAGTGAATGCGAGTAGTGCTTGCGGTCCGCAGTGCATATGCTCCTTGTGTATTGCTTCCATCAACAGCTTCACAATTGGATTATTATACGGTAGAAGTATTTGGTGCTTGGCGTCGAATGGAATAGGAGCCGATTGTAGACGACCGCCAACTCGAATGATGTCGTTGTGTAGAATTGGATTCAGTGATGCAGCATAGTGTGTTTCCTTCAATTCATCCTTACTTGCAAGTGTAGCGTAAACGTCTGAAAATTCCTTGCGCTGTATGATTCGAAATATCTGGTTGCTTGCTATGTCCAATTCCTGTGGTGATAAAGTTACTTCACAGCTCCGTAAATTTCGACTGGCTCTCGAATTTTTGATGAAGCGCAATATATACCCCATAACTCGCTGTAGGGTACGGAACGAGTTGCGATGGTTAATTGAGTTAATGAAGTGATCATCGTCAATCGTAGCTGTTAATGCCGTACTAGGAAGTTTTCGTTTGAACTCCATTAGTTCTCGATCGACATTTTCGAATGGGTCTAACACAATTAATGGCCATGTAACCTCTTCGTCATGTAGGAATTGAGGGCCGTTATACCATAATGTACAAGTGGGCAATCTAGCGGGTGGAAGCCCTCGAGACAAAACATCAGCGGGATTCTGCCTAGACCGTACATGCCTCCATTGCTCTGGTGAAGTTAAATCTTGAATGCGCGATATTCGATTTGCAACGAACGTTTCAAAATGAGCTGACATTGAATTGATTTGGGCCAAAACAATTTGGGAATCAATCCAGAACGTTGTCGGAGTGTCTGTCAATTGCAAGTCCTTTCTTACTCTTGTAGTCAGTCGAGCGCTTAACACAGCTGCGCACAACTCAAGCCGCGGTATTGTCTGCTCCCTCTTGAGTGACTCATCTGTGTCCAAAGGATACTTCTTCGCCTTAGTTGGCTTTTTTACCGGCGCCACACGAGACTTTGCACATAGTAGACGAACAATCACTCTTCCATCTTCCAATTTTGCCCGTAGATATACAGCAGCTCCATATGCCCGTTGTGAAGCATCCGAAAACGAATGTATTTGCATGGATGACGGAATATTGTTGTTGAACATGTGGCGATCATACGTGAAACCATCCAGCTTCCTGAGACCCTCACGGAATCGAATCCATGTTTCCATCAGTTGTTCTGGTGGTTCTTCGTCCCACGATAGCTTCAGCTTCCATAGCTCTTGGACGAATATTTTTGCAGTCACTATTACAGGTGCGAGCATTCCAAGCGGATCGAATAGTTGAGCCAGTTCGGATGTTATAATTCGCTTCGTTATCCTTGTAGAACTACTAGTTAGAGCTGATTTGACGCAAAATTGATCGGTTTTGGGTTTCCAAGTGAGTCCCAACGTCTTAATTGAGTGTTTATTCTCCTTGTCGAAGTCAAGATCGATTTCCCTGTCTTCTTCTGCAATACCTTGGAGTAGCTGGGGGTGGTTGGCGCACCACTTACGAAGCTTCAATCCAGCTGCCTCAAGAATATATTGTAACTCCTCTTGAATGCGAAGTGCCGTCGCTAAGCTATTGCTTCCCGTTAAGCAGTCGTCTACGTAGAAGTCGCGCTCAAGAACTTCGGAGCCGTATGGACATTTTTGCTTGTTGTCATTTGATAATTGCTGCAAACACCGTGTAGCCAGATACGGCGCTGCCCGTGTGCCATATGTAATCGTGTTGAGTTGGTAGTAGCTGATTGGGTCGCTATCATCCTTCCTCCAAATGATTAACTGGTATCGTCTGTCCCGTGGATCCACCATAATTTGGCGAAACATTTGCTTTACGTCTGCCATAAGCACAAATTTTGGCAATCGAAAACGTTGCAATATTGAAAATAACTCGCTTTGAACAACTGGCCCATTAAACATTATGTCATTTAGCGACACACCGGTGGACGTCTTCGCCGACGCGTCAAACACTACGCGAAGCTTTGTTGAAGTACTTTCGGGCTTGTGAACGGCATGATGCGGTATTATGAAGTGTGGTTTGGGTTCATCAGCGATGTTGACCATGGTCATGTGACCTAACTGTTCGTACTCGGCCATAAACTGAACATATTTTGCTTTCAGCTCACTGTCCTTCGCGAAGCGACGCTCGAGGGCCATGAATCTCCGGAGAGCAGTGCTATTCGAGTCTCCCAATTTCGTGATGTCATCGCAGAATGGTAGTCTGACAATAAACCTGCCATCATCACTCCTTGTCGTATTATGTATAAAATGATTTTCGCATTGCTCTTCATGTTTCGAGAATGAAGTCTTCTTGGCTGGAACTTCGTCGATCTTCCACAAACGCTCAATCATCCTGTCAAGATCCTCTTCTGTGTTGATTCCACAAATAACTGACGCGACCGTGGGTGATCTATGCAAATTGCCTGCGATGATCCAACCGAATACGGTGTTGAGTAGACTCGGCATATTTGGTCCCATGTGAATCTTTCCGTCCAGCATAATATCGGGGTAGAACTCGGCACCAAGTAACAAATCGATGCGCTGCGGGCTATTGAAGGTCGGATCTGCTAGCTTTATGTTGTCAGGTACATTCCATGTATCGACATCGATGAATTGTGACGGTTGGGGCGTGATAAACTCCGTGAAAACCAAAGCATCTACACGGGCACTGTATTGAGCATTTTTTGACATGATTTGAACATTCACTCTTTGATGAGATTCTCGGCTTTGCATACAGATTCCATTAATCGATATCTTGGTAGATTGGGGACGCAAGCCGAGCCGTTGCACTAATCTCTTCGTCACTAAATTCACCTGGGAGCCGGAATCGATGACCGCGCGACATTCACACTCCTTTCCAGCACTCGACATTACTTTTACGATCACTGTACTAATAAAGGTGTATCCTCGACTGCCAATATCTCGAGACGCAGATAATGTTGTTGGATTCGAATCAGACATTTCGCTCGATGCTCGTGTGTTTGCATTCTTGTTGACAATAGTAGCGACCTTTTTAGACTGATCAACATGTAACAGTGTATTATGCTTCTTATCGCATTTGTTGCAGTGTCGCGATGAACAGGTTGCTGCTGAGTGTCCGGATTTCAAACAATTGAAACACAATTGTAGGTGTTTAATGAGAGTCGTGCGCTCTGCAGTATTCAATTTCATGAATTTATCGCACGCATACAGTGGATGCCTGCTCTCATTACAACATTTGCAATTCGGTTTGTGAGAGACAATACTTGAACATGTTTTCGGACGAGTATATTTAACCCTTTGCGTTATGCCTTGAAGTGTCTCGAAATACCTTTCGATGAATGCGAGAAAATCACTCACTAATTGTAATTTTCGAGGGTCTGCCAACGACTTCTCGTAGGAAAGCCGGGTTTGTTGATCCACCTTTTTTAGAAGGATGTGTAAAAGTAGTGGATCCCATGAAGATGTATCGACTCCGACATTTGATATGGCTTCCAGGCATTCCCTTGTTGTATCGCAAAGCCGTTTGAGATCTGATGACGAGGGTGGCGAATGTGTTAGCGTTGGTTGTTCCAAGATTCGGTCCAATAATGTAGCTGTGATGAGCCGCTTGTTATTGTATCGCCTTTGTAGTGCGAGCCATGCTGATGCGTAATTGCCTTGGCTGATAGTGTAATTGCGAATTAAGCCTTCCGCCTCACCCGTCACATTACACTTCAGATACCACATTTTTTGTGCGTCGGATAATGGCTGTGAGTCTACCATATCCGAAAACAAATCGAAAAACTCTGGCCATTTTGTATAGTCTCCGTCGAATTTGGGTACAGAAATTTTCGGTAAATGAAACGTTGCGGTTTGTGGAGGAGACAGAGTCTGTGCTCTCGAAACCGATGCCTTTTGTGCGTTGCAGGACAGATGGATTAGCTCCTCGTGAACTAAGTCTTCCAAAACCACGAATGCATCCGGATCGTATCCAAAATCGCTCGGATTTTCGGCTATCTCCCAAATGGTTTGGTTTAATGTTTCGGCTTGCTGCCATAATTGATCAAGCATTTTATACTTCTGCTCATAGAATTGCGGAATGCTTCTACCATCGTCTGCAGACAAACCGGTGATGATACGGCGAATTGATGATTCGATTACTCGTTGCCGACGAATAAGTCCCGTTACCTTCGACTGAGTCCGATCGTCTGTGTTGGCTTCCAAACACGTGCTCGATCCAGGCATTGACTTAATATTTTCTTCGAGCTCCACTGTGTACTCTTGAAACAAAGTTTTAATTCGCAGGAAACTTTCAAAATACTCGTCTTCCTCAGGCAAATCCGATAATGTAAGAATCAATGTGTCGCGTGCCTGGATCGGTTTCCACAATTCTTGTAGTGTTGCTAATCGACTGCTATAATACTCCTTTGTTCTTCGTTCGATTGGAGCTTTCTTACAATTTGAAATGACTCTTTCTATCTCGTCGCCCGCCGTCTTCTGTAACTCCTTCAACTCGATAAATGTCACCATCACGTCGGGGTCACCAGATTTATGTTGCGTATTTCAATGGATGGTGATACTGCCACTAGCACTTGCACTTTTATGGGTATCAGGCACGTAAACTAAATACCCTCAGGCTTGGCTGAGTACCGAGTTACTGAAGACAAAGGCGAGGCAAATACGATTTAAAACGCGTCTTTATTGAAAGGATGCTTGATGTCGACTGACTGGTTCGTTACAGATAAGAGATTACAATTGAGTCTTTTACAGTTTGACATTGATAAAAGTCTTAACCCTTAGGTACCCACATAAATCTTAACATTAGTTAATATGAAAAAAAAAATAAAAATATAACTTATCGGCATTTTGAACGCTTTTATCATATCTATTATAAAAGAAATTTAAAAATTCTGTATTTTTTTAGCTGTGCAGTAATCAAAAGATCACATTCTTGCAGAAAAAAAAAACAAATTTAGTGCTGCACAATATTTTTTATATTACGCCTAATCACGTGACAAATAGGTACGCGCCTAACGAATGGTTAATACTGATCCATTTGTGAGCTGTTTACTCGGGATAATTTTTCTCCGGTAGTCTCTTTTTGTAAGTGGATTTTTTTTTTGTATCTCACATGACATCTGCGAGTTTCACCTGGTTGGAAGTTCTTTGATGCTTTTAGCTCAGCTATTTTTTTCCATACTCAATTCCAAAATTCCAAGTTCAACAATTGATAAAAAGGGACATTCCGTTTTAGGTCTTCTTCAAGTTTCTTCAGCTCCTGAACGACTAATACTCCTATAGCGTCATCTCCGTCGAGTTGTTGCGGAGCTATACGTTCGAGAATAATTTTAAAAAGACAATACTCTCGTCAACTCGTCGCCAACAAATTGTCTTCTCTATTAAACTCATTGGTATTACTGACTTCTGATATATAGGTACTTAAAGCTTAAGTTGAATGATGAAATTACCAATTTAGGGATTCCTTACTTCTCACAGAAATTGTCCTTTCATTGTATGTCTTCTGGAATGAAAGTGTTTGGCATGCTGCAGTCAGCTAGAAAATTAAAACTCGGCTTAGCATTCTAATTAGGTTGTAGAAAATCATGATTTTTCGCTGCTTTTCCGCTTCGCTTTCTTTAATGAGCGTGTTTTAATTTTATTTTTTAATACTTCTTCATAATGTCATTGCAAGCACTACAAATCAATAGACTTAGTTTATGGAGCGACCATTGCAAAATTTATTAGGGCAAATCCAAAAACCGTACTCTGTGGCCTTGATCCTTCTGTCGGCACTCAGTGGTATAGAGAAACGAGTTTTCGATACTCGGTAAGGTCTGTCGTACGTTGGCAATTACACACGGTAGTCGTCAGCGCACCATGCTCCTCATGAGTTAGAGCAAAACAAGAAAATAATCCGTCCACATTATGCTCAGATTTTGTTTTTTATTAGGTACTTGATTCAATTTCCGATTATGTATGCTGACAAAATTTTTTTGTGCACAGGGAAAGTCTATGCCTCAAGCTTACTAGTTATTCTGGTGTGATAAAACTATAATAAGCAAATTTAAACAAAAAAATTGGGAATCGGACATTGGCGAACTTTTCGATCAATTCCGAAAATGTTGAGCAAAAATGTTATGTTTATTATCGTATAAAATCAGATCATCGTTATTACGCTTTGTATTAGCTGCAATAAAGTCTTATATTTGAAAAGAGTATTGCATGGAGGCCCCTTGAGAAAAATGCCCTCTCCGAGTGGTGGCCCCGGAATGTAAACGTTCCTGGAGAGTGGTGGCTCCTTCAAACTGGTGGCCCTGGGCGACCGCCCACCCCTAGGGCCGGCCCTGTTTGCAGATCATCTTTTCAATTTGCCAGTCTCCTTGCTAATGGATACTTTCAGTTTTTTCCAACGATCTGAGCTTATTTTCATAGACGCGTGATTTAAAGAGCTCCCTGAGAATAAGTAGCCGCTATCGTTATGTCAGGGAACGAGGTGGTCATGAATTGTTGCCAAATGTCAATATGAGCCTGCGCGGAAGCAGAAAGGAGGTCTGTCATTAAGACTCTAGATCGTCTTGCTAAACCCCTTACTCGATAATTGTTTATTCAATGAAATTTAGTGTTACGCGAGAGATGCTTCTCTTCGGTGCCCGATGCACTGCAATGCAATGAGCGCGAAACTCCCGCTGAACGGTTTTCGATCATCCATTGCTGCGTGTTTACTGCGTGTCTTACTAAATGAAAAAAAAAACCGAGACCGAGGCTACTTTCGGGCACGGCGGAAATTTGGATACCCTTCGCTCTCCTCAGGCTAAAAGTTCTTTCGGGCGTACCTAGTACTTGTATCTAACCCCCCCCCCCCCGTATTCTTTTCCTTCCATCTTCACAAAAGTTCCATTGCGTCCACAAAACGATATTTGTGTGGGGTTTGGTTGGAATAAGTGGGCAAATAAAAATATTTATTCAGAAAATGTTATTGGGGGATGCGGGAGCATGGCTCCATAGTACGATTCCATTTGTTTTGATATTTTTTGTTGCTTTGATAAAGACACATTAATTCAAGGTTTTGTGAAATTGGAAGTAACAATTGTTTCTTAAAAGAACCAAAATGGGGGGTTGGGTTTGACCCCATGGTCCGATTTAACCCATTGTGTCATAACTTTTCGTTCAAATATGGCATCAGCATTATAACAATATAAAAGTCCTGAAAAGAATTAAAATAAAATTGATTACTTACATCAACTAAAATCCACTATGGCGATTTCGTCTAAAATAATGTTCACCAGCCCTTGATTTATTGCCTTTTATTTCTGACGCTGTCAATTCTCTACAATATTTTACTAATTTGGTCACGCACGCAATTTCAAATATCACAACATACGTCAATCACCACAATCACAATTCTTTCTGTTTGTACAATTTTCCTTTTTATTTCATTTCATTCATTTGAACACAAAGTATGCATATGCACATATCCGTAAATACAAATTCAATTTTTTTTCATTGAACGGTAGTCACGTAAAATATGTAACAACAAAATATTGACCATCCATGGATATTAACGGCACGTTTTAGTTTTAAAAAAAGCTACTCGCGAAAAAAAATCGGTTACTCGATAAAACACCCAAATTCATACATTACAAATTCCAATCACAATTTTTACGAATATGTTTACTTTGATGCCGGAGAAATTACAATTAATAATGGTGCACATCACTTCCGTAAGTAATTTTAATTTTTAGACTTTTTATTCATTTTAATCGAATTAATTTAAAATGGGAAGTGAAATCCTTAGTATTAAAACAATTAGGAAATCTCTAATAATATTAACAAGTACCACAGTCACAATTGGAAGATATTCTTTCACAAACCGCCGCCAGCCAAGTGCAAGACATCTTCACAACCCGCGCCAATGTTCGGAAGCTGATCCGTTCGGTTAAAAGAACGTTAAAGAACTGATATACACTCGCTTTAAGCGCAGTTAGTGTGACTACTGGGAAAACCGCGAGGCCGGTAGCAGCGAGTCTCCCCTACGGCCTAATCTACCTTGATTTGAGCGCTTTTTATTCCAATCAGTTCAGTCAGTCTATTATTGCCACAAGTTTTCCAGCCTAGCCAAGAGTCAAATTAAGTGCTCGAGGCTCGAGCCCGCAGATAGTTTTTCTCAGCACAGCAGTCAGCAAGTGCGGTGGTGTGGTAAGTAACGCTCGGCTCTCTTGATTTGATGGTAAACAAACGGAGCTTTTCGTTATAGTATTGTTAGCATGTCGCGGGTCGCGGCTAGTGGTTATTTTCCGATAGATACAAGTAGCTTCAGCATGCATGCTAAATACTTCAGGGGCCACTTGCACGGTTGTTCGACACCATGCTAGTAGACTAACAAGCAAGTGAGTTGTTTTGACGCCGATAGAGGTTCGTGGATGATGGGTCGATGATGGGTGTATTCAGCACCTCATTAAATTGGTAAACATTGGGATTTTTCGGTAGATTCCCATTACGAATGAAGCGGAAAGGGAGTGAGATATAGGGAGTTGGGAGGCAATTGTTATTACGTATATTGACATGGGCACAATGTTATAGTTGGAAATTCTCACGGACTTGGCGAATATTACATTATTTCAACGACAATGTGGTAGTACCGGAGAAATATAATGATTAGATTCTTATCAAAATCAATACCGCCGCCAAGCGTTGTGTATGGGGTTATGATTATCTCAATCAAAGCCAAAAGATAACTTTCATTTTGCATAGATAAACATCGATTAAATGATAAAGAAACTGAACATTGCATGAACAATATGATTTTGACACATACATACATTTTCTTAGATGCGTTGTAATTTTTTTTATAGAATTCATTAAAATAAATAGAAATAGAAGTAGAAATATAGTTGACGGTTTTTCCTAGAGGTGTTGACATCAACAGCACGCTCTGCCGAATTTTTTAGCCCCATCTGCCTTACCCATGAGCCCATGATCTTTCTTTGGGGTGAGTGAATTAATTATCTCAGTGATCGAAAATATACAATAGCTGCAGCAGGGCCGTGCGAAGAGGGGGGCGAAGGGGGCCCCGGGCGCCGTGTCCCAAGGGGGCGCCGCCGTAACGTAATTTTTTTGGTTGTTTTTTTTTGTTGTTTTTTTGTTTAGAGAAGTGAAGAAGTCTTTGCCCTTTAAACTATCATATACAGTTATTGACCTTGTTTTATATTTCTTAAGCCCATACTTTACTGTGAAGATGAAAATTCTTCCGCCTTTAATTGTGAGGAACATTTCCGTCTTGAAAGCTATTTAATATATCTTCACACAATACATATTACAGCAAAACAGGTCAGTGTTTAAAAATGTTTTTCAATTTCAGAAATCCTTTCAGAGCGGAGTTTTCAATTTATACACGCTAATTACTTTACATTTACTTGCATTTCAATTTCAAATGTTATTGGCACCAAATTCACAGCTTTTGCAAATTCGTATTGCAACTTAAAACAGTCATCTATACACAGTAAGACTTTTTCAACTAGAATGCAGTAAACCGCAACTAGATTTTAGCTCCTAGATTTTCTAGTTGTGAATCTAGTGAACATTTTTTTACTAGAACTCCAGCAATTTTTTTCGATAGAAATCTAGTTAAATAAATTGATAATCTAGGACTCAATAACTAGAATCCTAGTGAACCAGTCAGCTGTATTTAAATGATGATCTAGTGAAGTTTACTAGATTTCGTTAGATTTTAATAGATCATCTAGTTAATTTGATAGTCAAATTCAATTATTATCTAGTGAATTTTACTATATTTCATTAGACTTAACTAGATAGTCTAGTTAATTTGATAGTTCAGTCCAATTATCTAGTGAATTTTACTAGATTTTGTTAAACTTAACTAGATAATCCAGTTAATTTGATAAAGTATATTTTACTTCATTCGTTTCAAAAACATCATCTGAAAATTTATTGAAATGCAAATCGGCTTCCCACGGAAATAAGAAAAAAACCTAAACAAATATCTTGTTTGATTCTCATACCAGAGCATGCAGAGGTAGTTTTCATTGTCGGTTTTGACTACTTACCTCTAGTTCACAGCTAGTAACTCAATAACTCAACAACAGACTGGCAACTAATGAACTGGCCAAATTGAAAAGAAGAGAGAAAACTATTTAGAACTGTTTTCCACGAAAAATTAATAGTCCATCAGTAAAATTTACTGCTTTTCTAGGAATATATCACCTATTTGCTGAAAAACTAGTAAAATTGTACTGGATTTCTAGGTCTTGTTCGAGACTCGCTCGATATTACATTTAATCCAGTTAAAAATAGTGGATTCCAGTTCAACTTTTTCAGAATCGCTAGAATGATAGTGATTTTATGCACTAGAATCAGCCTAGTAAAATTTTACTGGAAAAAAGACTTGCAGAGTACCTTGCGTATTCTCATAGCGATTTGCATATCATGGGAATACTGCCATACAGGCATGAATTTAATATTGTAGATCAGTGATTCTCAACCGGTAGGAAGCGCCCCTTAGGAGGCGCAGGATAAGCTCAAAGTTGGAAGGTGAATACCCTCCAACCACAAAATTGTGACCAATGAAACTCATGGGAAGAGGCTATTGGCTAGTTTGGAACTCAACAAAGGGCACCCACTATATAGAAATCGGAATTGTAACGAAAAATTGTTTACGATTACATTCACTTCTCAAGCCTTCTGGCAAATCATTCACAACTGAAGAAAAAGTGAGCTACAATCAAGTTTTTAGTCTTGATAAATCTTGAGATAGCTTTATTGCGTTGGGTTCAAACACGGCGATGTTCTCAAACTGATCTTGTGACCAATATCGGCTTGTGAATTAACGTTATTTGCCACCTGGTGTATTGGGCAACCAAAAGAAAAAAAAAAAATTTAGGACTGGAACTGCATTCAAATAAAACCTTAAAATAAGAAAAATATATTTTATTTCGGAAAAAAATTAAAGTACATATTGTGATACAAAAACTTATTATTTCTTATTTCTTGTTTTTTCAGTTTGCAAACTTTTGAGTTATATGTCTGAAATTTAGTGTTTTGGCCATGTCATTTTCAATATAAATTAAACTTAAGGCGTTTAGTCGACTTTGCTTCATTACAGAACGTTTTTCGTTTTTAATTATTGCCAACTTTGAAAAACTTCGTTGTCCCTCACTGACAGAACAGGGCATTGTTTAATATATCCTTAAGGCTATCGCTTTATTAAGAAAGCAGTTTCCTAATAATATTTCCTTTAAACAGTTGAACATTACACTGGAATTTTTGTCCTACCCAATTTTAGCTAAAATCAGTTTACACCTTCCTATACAATTGGAACGAACATTTTTACTATTGTAAAGGTGGCAATGCAGAAAGGATAAAATTATGCCACTAGATATAGATCTAATGAAGGGTTTAGCTTGTTTTACTTTCCTTTTTGCGAGAGCTTACCAAAGAACAAAAGACTTATATTTATTATAAAAAAATATAAAAGCTCGCAGGGTCACTATTAGTGTGAGTACGGGGCATCTAGGCACGTGCCTTATGTGCCCTTAAGGATAATCCGGCACTGATCCCGTGTAATTTTGGGTAGCGAACTCCATATAAAAAAATGACACTTTCACACGTGCGACTAACCTGCACGGGATAGAGTTTAGAGAAATCTAACGTAGATGGCTAATGCACAGGGTAAAAATACGGGATTTTTGGGATTTTGTTCAAACCAAATGGGAGAATCTTTCTCATGGTGGTCTCAGATTTCGCAAATAAATAATCATCTTTTTTGATGAAATCCACTAAATCTAAAAATAAGCCGGCGAGAGTGAGTTAAAGATCCAAAACAACTGTCAGGTGTCAGCTGTTTGGTCGTAACCGGGATGTTAAATGCGATCGTTTTTTGAGTCAGATTTAACCTCGATAGCAATAAGACGCTACTATTACAGGAATGCCATCAGGTCCGGCCTGGATACTAACATCAACACTACGTAGAGCATTAAATAGGTCACTGGAAAAACTTACAAAATCATTATCACATGGTTGTAAAAATTGCGCCTCATTTTTCGCTCTGTTAAGTTTGACTAGTTTTTTCTTTTATTTTATTCTTTTTAAAATGAACGTACTTGCGGATAGACGCCCATAAAATTAAACTTTAGTTCTACGGCCAGTTTTAAAAGTAATCAATTACTAAGGGCTACACTTTTGCCATAGACATTATTTCCTTTCAAACTTTTGCCGATTCATATCATTCCCTTGGTTTTCATTTGCTTTTTCTTACTTATTACTTTCATCTTAAAAATTTACATTTTATGCTTGAATTAGAATGGGAGCAGTATAATTTTTTTGCCACAGATATTCATTTCCAATTCTGGCGAATCGTCTCGTCTTCGGCTAGATGCCAAATCTTACTAATTCTTACGTTATACATATTTGAATCGATTGCTTCCCTGGAATACCTTTCTTCTACGAAAAAAAACTGGATAGGTCCTATTTTAGTCCAGTGGCAAATTTTGTTGGATACAGGAAAAGGTGTGTTGATTGTTATCTTGGCAATAATATAACTTGGTGCAATCAATTACAAGTGCGTGTATGAACTTTCATATTATACGTATTACATTAGTTGTGTTTTTTACGGGATAACCAAAAAACACACCTATTGTATATTGTTGCAATCATTTATCACTGCGCGGATAAGTTTTAATATGAATTCTTAGAATGCTTAGCTTGTTTATTTTGAAAACAAGTGATTGACTTAAAGCTGCGTAAAAATACTCAACTTTTAGTGCGCCTCAGCATCCGTTTTATCGCGTCCATTGTTGTCCCAGTTGTATATGAACCTAATATAATATAAACATTTTCAGTGTAAAACGAAGACTGAAAATAGTAAAATAATAGTATACAGATCATTGGGGGTGGGGCGCCTTGATCAAAATGTTGCCCCGGGCGCCAAATTGTTTTCGCACGGCTCTGAGCTGCAGTCACACTTCCAAATCAAAGCATGGACGGTAGGGATGTCAAAAACCGGTTTTTTCAACATCATGATTTTCTTAGAAGTTGAAATTGTCGGTTACTAAAATATTGTTAGGCAAATTTTAAAATAGTCTGGCTAGTGTAGTGGTTACTGCGCGCACCTTCGGTGCACAGAGTCATAGTTTCGAGACTCACCGTGAACGAATTTATATTACATAGTTTATGGTGTTCGAACTCACGACCCATGTGACGGAATATGATATCTATGATAGGGATAAATAACATGGCTGAGCGTGCTGTTGATCTCAAAACCTCAACAAAAAAGTAGCTAAGATTTTGGAAATTGGTTGTAACTTACATATCTTTTACCTAGGTCCAAAGATGGACTGTCAGGCCTGTTAGTTTTTAACAAAGGACAGTCGAGATTAACGTGCTTAAGACATTCACTGGTCATTCTGATTACATTCAACTAGCCTCCAATTTCTGCGTTTTGTCTCTCGGACTGCATATTCCTCTTGTGAGATCTAAATTTTATTACTGGTATGATTAAGTTACAAAATGAAACATGATTAAATAACTTGAAAAACACGAAAATGTCAGAATCGTTCTTTACAACTGGGTAAAGCTGTATACCATTTCTTACTAAAATCTCTTTCAGATCTCACTACCTTCCCGGAGCAGCGACTTCATGTGACATACACTCCCAATCAATAGGATAGTTCCACTTGAAAAATGGCTGTTTCTCGGTAAGTAAAGGTATTTCCTTCAAACTTGGTGACTATATTTTAAATAGCCTGATTGTTTTTTTAATAACAGAAGGTTTCAAATCCGGAATCCCGTTACCATGTTTTTACGAGACTTCTTAAAAATAGTACAAATTAGGATAAAACACAAAATAAAGATAATTTTACTTTGGAAAATGAGGCTGGTAATGAGTTGAACTTGCGTAAAATGATATCAGGTAAAAAAGTCTATCCGGGATAGAATTGTATAGGTTTTTAATGTAATTGAAGATAATTTCTTCCCATGTCCCCCTAATCGCTTACAGAAGCTCCTCAGTGCTATTAAATTTTCATGTACCTGTATAGATCTCCTTTCTCCTTATCCTTTTTGATGATATTTAGATCTATGGAGTATGGTAGTCATTCCATTCCATGGTCTTGAAACCAATCTTTTATCAGCTTTTTTTCATAATTGGGGTCATTATCTTGTTAAAATTTTATAGGAGTGGCGTGGAAAATGTCAGTAATCTTAGGAATTACATTAGGAAGAATATTTTTAAAAGCTTGGGTGCTCTGAACACCCCTGATTGATAACTAATTAAGCTTATGGAAAGACCCTAGATCTAAATAGCATCAAAAATGTTTAGGGATGGATAATATGGAATATCTATACCATTAGACGACAGTTTACCAACACTGAAGAGCTTCTGTAAGCGATTAGAGGAACTTGGGACGAAATTCATTTAAATTACGTTCAAAACCTACACAATTCAATACCGGATAAAATCTTTGGGCTGATATCAGTTGAACTCATAACTAGCCACATTTTTCAAAATAAAATTATCTATTTATACCGTTATTTTGGGTTTTAGTTCCTCTGGAACTATCCTAATGACTTTCACATTTGTACGGTTTCTAAGAATTCTCGTAAGAAAATCCTATCGGCACTCCCGATTTGAGACCTCCTGTTAATAAAAGAATAAGCAGGCTACTGAAAATATTGTCAGCAACCTTGAAAAAAATACAGTTATCACTTACCAAGATATAGCGATTTTTCAAGCTTTAGGTATATAGTGAAAAATCACCCAAAACTATAACAGTTTTCCACACTGCACACGGTAGTCATCAACGCACCATGCTCCACTAGGAGTTACGGTAATGAAGAAAGAGAGATACATAACAGTATGACTTAAGAATACATAGCTCTCCCACACCATTCCAGTCAACGAAAGAAAAATTATGCGTGTTTGTATAGTCAGGGCGGTAAATTGCCGCCCATGCGCCCGGAATAAGGTTAAAAGAGTACTTAACTAAAGTATGTATCAAAGAAAATAATCTTTATATTTCCGGCTTTGCGACCCCTGTGGCTTGGGGGCCCATGTTCCACTGAACACATGAAACGTACGTTACGCCACTGCATCAGGTCCTGCTTGAAGCTTTATGCTTGAAATAGATTACGCGCATCAGCAGCAGCATCGGCATCGCGAAACGTCAAGCGAAATGCATTTTACATTGCTGACAAAAATGTTGAGCAGAAGACTTGGCATTCAGCATATTTGTCAGCTATGAAATTCTGTCGATGCTGCTGCTGACGCGCGTAATCTATTTCAACTTTAAAAAAAAATTCCAGTCGTTTAGCTGTCGGTCAAATGGAGCCTATAAATTTGACACCTTAACGTAAAAAAATCCAAAAAAAAAAACGCAACCGATTTGGACAGCAAGACCTGCAAATTTTTTTTTGAACCAAACGGACTATCGATTAAGAGTTTCGGTAACCATTTAGTTTTCCATTAAATAAAAGTGTTAATCATCTCCTAGACTAATTGAAAGTAGGTACTCAGATGAATTCTTTGAAAAGGCGATTTTCCAAAATAGTACAGTATTTAAAGACACAAAACGGCCGTTTACTTAAAAAAAATACGTAATGGCTGAAATTTGCTGGAGATGTTAGGGGACATGTCTTTTATCTAAAACTGAGTTTTCGTATTCGTGGGGGTGGGGGAAGTTGGAGTATATTGTCTACTTATAAGCGAATTTTGCATCTTTCGTTCATATCATTCTTACCGTTGACCCTTCAGTAAAGTGATGCATAGGAGTTTTGTTTCTAATCAAATTATCTATCCTACGGTACCTACATTAATTTCATCGGTCAAATAGTTCCGTTATAGTAACCAGTTAAAGGTCAAAATAGTACCAATAATGGGAATATTTTGCATAAATAAAACATGTAATGGCTGAAATTCGGTGGAGTCGTTAAGGGATGCGTTATAAATTTATATCTGAAGTTGCGTATATATCAGGGGGGTAGTTATAGTAAATTGCCTACTTATAGGCTAAATTTGCTTTTTTGCTTGAGAAGAGTTATTTCGTGTGCCTGTAAAACTGGTTATGGAAAAGTATGGGGGGTGTCGGAAAGCAGGATTAAAGTGCTCTCCAATTTGAATGGTTTGTTGTGGAAACGCGTGTAGCAATATAACTGACTTTTCTACTCTTACGGAAAACGACGACTTCCTCCATAACGATGGGCTTTTTTCATCGAACCCAGAAGGATACGAAGCTGGTCACAATTGTAGCGCAAGCAATAATGAATCCGGAAGAGAGGAAGAAAATCAATCTAAGAAACCAAAATTTAGGTAGTCAAGTCATATATTTCTGTTGTTGCATCAATAAAACTCCAGTGACTATGTGAGGAAATTCATTTTTTATTTTTTGGAACGATCCCTGCGACTGCGCTAATCGGCCTAGCTTGATTTTGGTCTCGTTTAAGAGATAATAATTCAATCAGCAAGAACACACATTTATACAACTTGATATAGCGAAGTTTTTAGCAATCACTAAATACGCATTTAAATAGGCAATTTACCCCAACTTTCTCCATCCCCACTAATACGAAAACTCAGTCTTAGATAACAGATTCGCCTCTTAACATACATCAAATTTGAGCCATCACGTTTTTTTTAAAGAAAATATCCATTTATTGTACTGTTTTGATCCTTGACTGGTAACTTCAACGGGTTTACTTGACCTATGATATTGATTAAGGTACCGGTGAATAGATTATTTGATTAGAAAGAAAACCTCTACCATTTCACTTAAGGGTCAACAATAAGAATGATATTAAGCAAAAACGCAAATTTAACCTATAGGTAGGCAATTTACTATAACAATCGCCTCCCATAAATACGAAAACCCAGATATAGCTTTAGGACGTATCCCTTAACATTTCCACCAAATTTCAGTCGTTACATGTTTCACTTAAGCAAAATATTCTCATTATTAGTGTTATTTTGCCCTTTAACCGGTCATTATAACGGAACTATTTGGCCTACGATATTGACTTAGGTACCGTAAAATAGACAATTCGATTAGAAACAAAACTTCCATACATCACATTACTGTAGGAATACCAGTAAGAATGCTATTAAGGAAAAACGCATAATTCGCCCATAAGTAGGCAAATTACTATAACTTCACCCACTGCAAAAAATACGAAAACTCAGATTTAGACTTAGGGCACGTTGCTTAACATCTCCAAAAAATTTCAGCCATTACGCGTTTCACTTAACCAAAATATTCTCATTATTAGTGCCAGTTTGCCCTTTAACCGGTCATTATAACGGAACTATTTGGCCTACGATATTGACTTAGGTACCGTGAAATAGACAATTCGATTAGACACAAAACTTCTACACATTACTTTACTGTAGGAACAACAGTAAGAATGATATTAAGGAAAAACGCAAAATTCCCCTATAAGTAGGCAAATTACAATAACTTCCCCCACTCCCACAAATACCAAAACTCAGATTTAGACTTAGGGCACGTTGCTTAACATCTCCACCAAATTTCAGCCATTACGTATTTTTTTTAAGTACAATATACCCGATTACTGTACTAAAAGCCTTAATAAAGTAACTCTGGTTTGAACACAACAGAATACACCTTTATGCTTGTAAAAAGCTTCAAATAGATTGGACGCGTCAGCATCAGCAGAAACATTTCAATTTAGAACACACGCATTTACCTTTGATGACCCACATTGACAGCAGCAGAAGCATTTTTTCTGTTGCTGCTGTCAATGTGGATAATCAAAGGCAAACAATATAATACTATACATATATATACTATTATCCAGCATTTTTGAAACGACCATATTTTTTGTCCGCTGCGGCTATTATTTTTATTGCAGCGATACGTATTCTCTTCTTTGATAAGAGCAGTGGCGTAGATAGCTTTTCGGAGAGAGAGGACTAGGTTTTTTCCGTAAGAAGGAAAATATAATTTAAAGAAGTATAGGGGATCGTGAATAACCTGAATTCTGAATAGTTTTTGTACAAATATTGGAGAGAAATGTTGTTTGCAAAAAAACTTAAGACCGCTAAGACCGCAACGCATTGTGCAAACGAAAATTTTGTACAAAAGTACAAAGTCTGAAGAGAATTTTGTGCGGGCTGAGTCTACATAAGGTGTGTTTTTTTGGTTATCCCGTGTAGGTTTGGGTAACGAAACTCCATATAAAAAAATGCCAGCCAGCCACCTGTCATTTTTTTATATGAAGTTTCGTTACCCAAACCTACACGGGATAACCAAAAAACATACCTATAGTTAAATTAATCGATCGCATTGAACTTTTGCACAAAATGTTATGCAAAAATTTATAGCTGAATTGTTGTACGAAATGCTATTGCATTCAAATTTGTGTGGGGTTCCTGAACTCATATTTCATTGCTTCAAAATTCAATTTTAATTATCGCGTTTACACCCCTCACGATCACAGGGGCCAGATGCTCGACCTAACGCGGATTCTGTTGAGATAAGATCTACTCCACTGAATAGGAGAGTGAGGTTTTCGTACCACCAGTAGCTGTAATACTACCCAATAACAGTTTTACGAGAAATAATTAAGTCCTAACCCCCAGCAGCTGTATGTACATACATATTTTCAAAGTTTTGGTCCTCGGCTCATTTACCGATTGGCACGCCAGTATGCTTTTTGTTTAACTTATTGAATGATTGGAGGTTTTGCTAATTCCTTATTGTGAACTGCGTTTCCAAATTTCTGGGGGTCCACCTTAGCAAAATCCTGCAAAATCCTTTTCAACTACTAAAAATGATGGGTTTAGACCGAGTGTATTTTTTACGCTGAGTGTTTTACTTATACTAATTAGTATAAGTAAAACACACTGACCTTGTACTTGCCGGCGCCTTCTACATCACCCCAGCACTAAAATGGCTCTTAAAACTCTCGCTTAAAGCTGTTTCGCAGCAAAAGAAGAGCACTTCTAACTTGTTCAACGGCTTCTATATTCGACTGACCCAACAAATTTGCTACTCTGCAAAAATACGCTAGGGGGCCCCTGATGGTTGCACAAATGCACAAAATCGAATACAGGAAAATACGTACTATCTCCAAAATTAGAAAAATTGGATTACCTACAATATCTCAGTGTAAAACTTCAGGGCCGGATTTCCCATATGGGCAACCCGGGCAGCTGCTCGGGGCGGCATATTTTAAGGGCTACATATTTTTGAAACTTGCTTTCTCGCGAAAATATTAGCATTCACAACTCGAAAAAAGTGGAGAATTGGAGATGTCATAGTTTGGCAGCGAAAATGTTATTTGGCTCTTTTATTTCTATACTACTTTGTCTGTTCTTATAATGAGATATCATGCATCCAGGACGGATATCATGCATCCAGGACCGGATTTCCCATATTCCCCCAATTTTAAAGGCGGCATATTTCTGAAACTTTCATCCATTGAATTCATGTTGTGTCAAATATACACATTTCGATATTTTAGGATAATAAATAAAAAAAGGAAAGAATTGGCATCCCTTCACATTCACCGACTGTAGAGTCGTTGTCTGAACGCTTCCCATCCTGAAATGGCCATAGAATTGGTGCCTCTCCTGACCTAGCCTTTTCAGACCTCGTATATGTCTGGTATATGAGCTCAAAGATTTTTGTGGCATGTATTCGTTCTTCTATCTCACAGTACACTTCTGAGCGAGAGATGATAATGTTAGAGGAACGTGATATAGCCATTGTGCGGATTGAAAAAAAAACGAACGCAAAAAAGTGAAATGGAATGAAATTTTTCGATATTTCTTTAGAAGGCGTTCGACTTTTGTCGGCTTTCGATCGAGCCATATGTAAATTACTAGTATGTAAGGTTGATACTATAAAGCTCCAATCTTCGTTTTTGGCAGCACCGGCAGAGGAGTCAAATACAATAGCTTCACCGAAAAAAGTTGTCGAAACTCATGAGTGGTGTTCCTCCCGCTTAATCTGTTCTGGAATGCTTACAAATTGATATTTTGATGATAGAAATTTTCATTGAAATATTATCACGAGCGAGGAGATGAGGCCCGCTTCTAGACTAAAAAATCGCATCAAATAAAATAGTCGAATTTTCAACGCAATAATGAGATCACACACATGAGATAGCGTCAAGGCTGGATGTGCGTTTTTGGTTAGTCGTCTCATCGGTCCATATTTCGTTCAGAACGGCATTGGTTAGACCATTCCTTTCAGCGGAAAGCGGATGATTACCAACTTCTTTTGCTTAAATTTTATGCTTCGGGTTTCAACAGTACGACGATACCTGCCACATTACCCATTCTACATGCGCGATTTGGGGATGGATCACGTAGAGGTGATCGTAGGTTCGTACGATTGAACTCTGTTAGACTTCTTCTTGTGAGATTTTCGTAAGTCGCATTCATTGCAAAAGTCGTTCAGTTGTACAGTATGGCGGACTTACATATCTGATGTCAGTAGGCGTTTCGAATTCTGCCGCCCCACCGACCTTGTCCCTTATTTTTACAATCCAAGGATTGATCGATTGATCCTCGACTAAAAAATTGTATCTATTAGGCTGGCTAATGAATTAAGCAAACACTTCTAAAATTGAAATAAAGTCTGATCACTGAACTATTTTTTTTAATCTGTGCACGGGGCGTTAAAAATGCCGCCGTAGGGTTCAGCCTGCCAGTTCACCACTATCTTCTTCTTCTTCTTCTTGTTTGTACCGAAATCCCTTGTGGGGCATGGTGCGTTCACTCAGCCGTTTATAGTCTACTTCGAGCAGTGGCGCAACCAGGATCTTGTCCTGGAGGGCTAAGGCTAGCCATATTACTGAAACTTTCATTTTCATGTTCGTGATTTTTGTGGATTTTCAAGTCTTAGTACCATCATTCGATTCCGCAAACATCGCTCTAAAGAATACCGTAAGAGCGAATGGTTTTTTTTAATTTTTAGGCTTACATTTTTGTTTCCCATTTTCATCTTCCTACGTTGGTGAGTTCAGTGCAGAAAGAGTGAAATCACCGTGAATCTGGATTATATAAGGATTGCTCTGGGTATCACTAGTGATGCGCAGGAATAAATGTAAATTCCAGGGGGTTCAGAAGGGTATTGGAAGAAATTGCCAACGCAAACAGAGCAGAATGTGCGAATGCTGGCGGTACTACACGAGATAAAAATTGAATAAATAGGCACAAACAAAAACCGAACCGATGTTGGGCTAGTACCTTTCTAATGGGTTCAGCCAACCTTAACTTTTCAGGTGTGAACTAGACAGTGATTTCGCATGTGCATTGCACCAATGACTGTTCTTTATGTTACTCTTGTATCTGGTTCAATTTTCGTTTACTATAAAATATTTGTACGGCAATGATAATATATTTTTGCGAAATTTCCCACAGATATAGGTTTTACCGATGCCTTCTACTTTTTACCTTAATTACGTACAACAAGCTACCTACTAATTAGGAACAAGTAAAATGAATTTTTCGTCTAGATACCTATACCCTCTTTTGAAGCGCAAAGTCCCAAAAACTTAAATATCAATGAAAAATTAAAATCTTGAGTTGGTTTGCTTTTTTACAATGTCTGTGGTGAAAAATATTTAGAGCTCGGTGAAAATGATTAAAGAAGCAGGCGGCGACAATTTTTTTTAATAACCTCAAACCAGTGCGCTTGTTTGTACACGGAGAGGTCTCTAAAATTCTGGTAATGATTTTGTAACCGGCACAGACCATCGACGACACCAAGAACACAATTTTTTTTTGAAAATCTGCAATATTTCATTTTAGAATTTTTCCTTTCATAATTTCTTGGTCTGGAAGGGGCTTTACATTGCATATAGAGGATTGTATATAATGTTGCAAGCCCTATAGATTTCCTGGACCACGCCGAAATTCGATCTCCGGACCTCTAGATTACTAGCATCGTAGAGTGCGACTCAACCCAGTGAGCCACAGAGCGTGGGAGAAGTAACATACACTCGGAACCAAGAACACAGGCCACTTTTACTTTTTTTAATTCTACCCTATTATAACGCAACGTTTTGACCACCTTGACTACCAATAAACGGATCTGTTCCCTGGATCCACTTTCTTTTTCCTGGTAAAGCATATCCACCTCCTTCTCCCGGGAACTGCAATTTCGGGCTGGTTTCATTAAGTATTTAAAACGTCCATTTCTGGGGCTGCAGCTGGAGAATGTATATGACTAAGAGAAAAAGGACTTAATATTCATTATTTTGGAGTCGAGACCTTTCGATTGACTTCAATTTCACTAAACATTACGGAAACTCATCCCGTACTGAAAACAATTAATTTACTGGGCTGTAGCGGGAGAACGGACTCCAAGGACTATCCACTCCTCTATGAGCATATATATATTTCTGAACATTAGCTTTGGTTAGAATTTTATTCCAAATACCTTTCTAAGAATTAAATTAACTGCAATTTTCACTGAAGTTCTGCTACTTCCAGAAACGCCGGAAACCAACATACATAAACAAAATTGTACACCTCCCATGAATGCGACTGATCTATTTTCAGCTTAAACTAGTGACGAAGGGCGGCAACTCGACTACTGCCCAGGGGCGCTACAGAGGGTAAATCCGGCCCTGTAAAACTTTCGTATGTGCCACCCACTTATTTCTCATCCTCAAAATGTGACATCATGTAATGGCTTTAAGGAAAATATTTACTCCGTTAAATAATCGTAAAATTTGCAATAACTCCAGAAACTTTAAATTGCGATTATATGTTTAGAAACCGTGTTTCGGAGCTTACGAAAATTTTATGCTCATCCTGCGAATATTATAACAAGCACTTTCTCAAATACATGCAAATATTAGTCCATGTTCTAAAAATAGCATATTTCTATTATCTTATCATCGCACATCACAAAGACCATCTGATTTTGATTATTATAATAATGTAAATGAATATCAGATATATGTATGTATATTTGTTCACGCAAAATATCGATCAAAACAATCAAGACAATGCCAGCTCGAGTCATTTTTTTCTCATGTTTTGATTAATTATAAATTTGTAAACCAATCATTGAGAAAAGTAAACTTTTTACGGCGTACAAAATGACACGCTTCACACTCAGATAAGATATAAAAAAATCCAATTTGAATGTACTTTGTACATATTTACCGGATTTGTTGAGTTTTTGTTTGATTTAATACCTTTTAAAATACATTTGACAGATTTCAAGACAAGAGTCTTAAGGATTTGTTCGAAATTCGTTTTTGAATGATTCGATTTGAAAATTTGTTGACGCGACCTTATACCTATGTGTACCTAAGTGTATGTTGTGCGTGCTCGTATTTATTCACTCCATCGTTATTGTCCCTACTTTTTTGTTTTCAATAGACTTCCGATAAATTTTAATAAATACATATTATTGCAAAGATAAAATTTATACTTTATTAAATTACAAAGAATCAGAATACATGTTAAATCCGAATTTATATTTTCCACAAATTCAAAAAATTAATAAATCTGCAAATTCAGATTTATTATTAAAATGGATTGATAAAAAAATAAAGTAGGTAAAATAGTACCTGCTTGAAATAAATATTTACAAACATTGTGAGAAATATTTTTGTTATTCCATCATTTTGGAAATTCGTTAAATGTGACAGTGTGATACGGTAACATTTCAACAAGACACACCCACGTTAAATCCAATCGTAAAATGTCAAGATTAATATCATATTACATGAGTATGATATCGTGCAATTTTCTGAACTGATAATTACAATTTTTCTGTCTGCCTAAAGGGCGCCACAAACCTGACGATTTCTCGGCCGTTCGATTGGCCACGAAAATTATATCTTTTTTGGCGACGGAAGATGGAGTAGCAATGGATTGCTACTTTTGATAAGAATGACCGCCACAACCACAGTATGAAGAACAAAAAAATCAGCAACTGAGAACACATGATTGTCATGACAGCTTGTACGGAAAATTTCATTGGCAATACGCTCCACACGTCGCTGCTAAGAAGCGTCACGATCGGTCAGATTTTTTGATTTGCGAGATAAATCGGAAGGTGTATAGGAACATCGGATTCAACTTTTTGATTTGACGTGTGGAACGTATTGCCATGCAATTTTCCGTACAAGCTGTCGTGACAATCATGCGTTCTCAGTTACTGATTTCTTTACATAAACCTGTGGTTGTCATTCATGCTGTGATTGTGGCGATCATTCTCCATCAAAAGTAGCAATGGATGTCCATCTTCCATCGCCAAAAATCGTATAATTTTCGCTATTTTGTGTTGTGTCTTGTGGACCGTGAAACGGCCAATTTCAGATTGCCCGATAAATTGCGTAGTGTGTGTGCTGTACGGGCGGCAGATCGATTGTGGGCAATCGATTGGGCAACCGATTCACCAATAGCGATTTATTGATATGATTGATATGATTTGTGGCGTCCTTAAGAGGGCTGTTGCCAAAGATTTTTCGGTTCAACCCAACCTATTACATTTATACTGATAAATAATAATCACCGATTCGGTTTTGCATTGTTTTAGCCGTCACTATGTGAAAGGGTATATTAACTTTGTCATGAAGTTCGGTTAGGTTAGGTATAGGGGTCGCTAAGTGATCAAACACGCAGCACACTTAGACCAAAAATAGGTCCATTGTGATATCACCGATTGAAACGTCCTTACAGTTGGCACCTGAGCCGAGAACCAGCCCGTGCTGGCAATATATTTATTGAGCAATAGTGGGCTCACATCACGCAGATCATCTGTATCGTGAAAATACATTGAGCCAAGAAAACGTCTACGTTTCTCGGCCAGGGCCGGGCAATGACAGAGAAAATGATGTACACTTTCTTCCTCTTCTTCGTCATGGCAACTGCGACAGAAGTCGTTATGGGAAATTTTGAGCCTCCTGGCGTGCTCCCCGATAGGCCAATGTCCCGTTATGGTCTTGACAACCTTGCCGATATGTTTCCTGTCTATTGACAGTAGAATAATAGACCTGGCTGCGTCAAGTCGTGGCCAAATCAATCCGCTAAACCATCTTGCATTAGCTCTGTGCATCGCGGTTTTTTGTATTGCCAGTTTACAAGAAGCGATTGGGGCTTTCAGCTTGTTTCGGTCGGCGTCTAAAGCTATAGAAGTCGCATTACGAGCGAGACGGTCCGCATTAAAGTTCCCTTCAAATCCACTGTGACTGGGTATCTAGCAGAGAACGATGTTGAAAAATTGACCCATCACTCTTTGAGCTGAGCGGCAACTATCAACAGTTTTGGATGTAGTCAGGACAGATTCGAGTGATCGGATTGCCGCCTGACTGTCAGTGTAAATGATAACATCCCTCATCGTGACTATATGATTTTCCAACCAGGTTAGGACTTCCATAATTGCAGAAATTTCCGCTTGAAGGACACTACAGTGGCCAGGTAGACAGTGTGTCAAGTTAATGTCCAGTCCGTCCGAGTGGACGCCAATACCGACTCTTTCATCCGTCTTAGACCCATCAGTGTAAAAAATCAACGACCCCGTAGTCAGGGGTGTATTGTTATTCCAGTCATCCCTCGAAGGAATTAGACAAACATAGTTTTTGTCAAAAGCATACTTGGGACTAGTGTAGTCAGTCTCAGACGGGAGGTTAAAATTTTGTAGAATCGTTGAGTGACCGTACTCCAGGGTTTGCCACTGACTTGTTTCACGTAAGCGTAGTGCCGTGTTAGCAGCCATTTGTTGGCCGAATAGATCTAGCGGTAGCAGATTGAGCACAGCGTCAAGTTCAGCGGAAGGAGTAGTTCGAAGTGCTCCAGTTATGACAATAGAAGCCAATCTTTGTACTTTCGTAAATATAAATTATTTCAATGAAAAACTACTGGAAATGACATTTATGTTTTTGAATTTCGGCATCCTTGACTAAAGGTCTCCTTGAGTTAAGGTATGTTTATAAATACGGGCCTTTAAGTCTCTCACCACAGAAATATCCAAGGTACTGGTCTCGTGTTCCTCGATTTTGGTCAAAAGTTTTAGAGCTATGTCGCGTATGATGATGTCCGTTGCTTCGAGTCTTAACTGTTTATGTATGTCCTTGTACCATACCACATATACCAAGGAATATTAAATATTTACTACCATCCATCTACCATTTACCATCATATTTCGGGTGTTTGGGGATTTTTTTCTTATGGTTAGATTCTGACATATTTGCAGTTGTCTCTTGTATACTTTGCAGGCTTTGCTGAAAGCAAGGCTGCCGTACAGAAGTGATGGTCGTATCGTTTGTTTGTGAAGTAGTCGTCTGTTTTTATTGTTCAGTCCTTTAGAGATTATGGGATAGATGGATTGGAGGGTTCCATTGCAAGACAATCGTTTGTTCTGTATATGTAGCATCCATGTAAGGCTCTTGTCTAATGTTAAACCCAGAAATTTCGCATTTCGAGTCATGATGATGATGATGGGACCGTGTATGGGCGGAACCGTTTTTTTTGGATTTTTTCTGAAGAGTTTGTTAATTCTCCAGAACTGGTTTTCACCAGGGTCCATATTACTTAAGAATTTTTCCCAAACCTCGTTTCTATGGTCGTTTGTGCGAACCTTTATTCTGTTGGTAAGATTACACGACATTCTTTTGAGTTTGGGGTCACCGGTCTCCCTTGTCCTTTTATATTTTGAGGGAGATCATAGGGGCATTTAACCCTCTTAAGTAGGATTCCAGAATGGGCTTCTTTTGCTGCTTCTTCTAAACCTCTGGGACTTTCTAGATTAAAGTGTGGGTCATCAACTATCTATATTTCCAAAGTTTCTCGAAATTTTTTCCAATCTGTCTTTGTTATTGTTGGATCAGATTTATCGATGTAGATTTCTTCTTTAAAGAATTGGACCGGTTTGTGGTTGGACGAAAGCTCGTCTAACACATTTAAACTTACATGTAGTTCTAGATCCTTGGATAACCCAAGGTCCAATGTGTAGCCATGTCTTCCGCCGAAATATGTTGGCTCCCTGGGGATGTGTTCACAGATGTTAACCTTGTCAGTGAGGTACTCAAGGTGCTATTCGCAGCACCCCACCCCCGGTGCTCTGCATTCAGGTCCTCCTAGAAAAACCGTACCATCATAGTTCAGAAGTGCCCTTAGGTCATCCGAAAGGTTATTGGCTCTAGGTGGTGGATAGGCCGAGATAAAGATAATGTCAGTGAGATTAGTTTGCACTTTGATACCTGCTGCCTCTAAATGTGTAAGTGTGGGAAATGGAATTTGATGATGAGGTATGCTCCTTTTTATCAATATGGCTGTACCTCCTCCCCTACCATACATTCTGCCTTATCTGTACAGATTGTAGTTGGGGATTCAGAAGTTGACTGCAGGTTTCAGAAATGTTTCCTGTATGAGAACTATATCGACTTCATATTCCAGGAAGTTGAGAAGCTCGGGTTGGATACGATATCCCCAGTCACAAAATCCCCAAACCAAAATCCCCAAATCAAAATCCCCATAATCAAAATCCCCGAAATCAAAATCCCCGAAATCAAAATCCCCGAAATCTAAATACCCAAAACCAAAATCCCCAAACAAAATTCCCCAGGCTATATATATTTAGGCTATTGTTGATGGTAAATGATAGATGTTAAATGGCAGATGATAAATGGTAGATGGTAAATGGTAGGTGGTTAATGGTAGACGGATGGTAGCTTGTAAATGGTTGATGACAGATGGTAAATGGTAGATTGTAAATTACAAATGGTGGGTGGTAAATAGCAAATAGTAGATGGTAAATGGTAGATAATAAATGGTAGGTGCTTTAGACAATTGTAATTGAATAGTCCTACTATGCAATAAAAAATCACCGTCGTGGACTGATATATATGCTAATCAACGGCAAACTCTTTGAAGTAACACAGAACAACAGCAGATAATGTGCAGGCGATTAAATATGCAATCGGTTCCAACAATAAGCCAACCAAGTTTTCCGCGAATATTCGTTCGGATGAGGACTTGTCTCGACGATGTTAAAGAAAACCTAATATGTTTAGAACGATATATGCAATGGACTCGTATATTTTGTTTGTGCTAATCAAAAAATAAGTTAGTATCGATTTACGTCCCTCCTAGTGCCATTTACCATCCACCATTTAACACCTTTCATCTACCATCAACCATCAACAATTTACAGTCTTTCATCCATCAACCATTTACCATCTATCAGCCATCTACCATTTTTTACTACCATCCATCTACCATTTACCATCATATTTCGGGTGTTTGGGGATTTTATGATTGGGGATTTTGTATATGGGTATTATGATTATGGGGATTTTGAATATGGGGATTTTGATTTTGGGGATTTTTCTACGTTTGGGGATTTTGTGATTGGGGATTTCGTATGGTTCCCGAGAAGCTCTCCCCTCTGACTACTGATGGAGTTCGCATTCCATGACACAACTGAAACCCTGTTGAGAGCCATATTAGTTTTTGGAGAAGGTAGCGGGGTTTGAGAACTGGTTTTGTGCAGCAAACAGTCCCTGGATCATGCTTGCCAACATCGATTCCATCATCTGTCTACAGTGTGAGTGTGCATGCATTTGCGCGAAATAGCTGGCTACTTGCTCCGAATTGGGAATAAGTGAGGGAATTGTTGTTGGTGGGAATGAGGCTCGAGCCGTTTGGGCAAAAGTCTACCTTAGATTTTTAAGGGTTTTTTGTGCATCCACCGTATAATGGCCGAACTGCTGACAGTTGTGGCATTGAGCTTCTGAGCTTCAATTTTTAGACCGGATATACCCGTGATATTAAAAATAGGCTTTTCCTCTTTGGAAAGTAGAACACTAGTAAAATAGTTTTGAGCGGCGGTTGTTTTTCAATTTTAGCCGAAAGCATTCTCTAGGGTGGAAGCCCTGGCTCTCGAGTTCTTCCTTAATGTCGTCAAAACCACGAATTATTATGTTAAGGAGTTTTTCCTCTGGAAGAAGATACGTGTGGAACTGTATCTTGCGTTCTGTAAATAATCATGTCAGCAGTCTATGGTCTTTAGTGGAGAGAGGCACTATTTGTATACCCAAATATATCCGTTTTGCAGACGTGTATTTGATATTGAGGTGGTTTAGTTGCCTTTCTATGGAAGTCCACTGTTCTGGTTGCCTGAGTATTACATGGACCACTTTTGGAGGCTGCTCTTGGTCTGGGGTGGCAGTCGCTTGCGATTGATGTGCCATGGAGGACGGGATGGTTTGTGTAGGATTAAGGTACATTTTCCTCGACACAACTGCACGACAGCGACTCGCTCATTCCATATAAAAACTCGTTTTTAAATGGAATGAGCAAGTCGTTGTCGTGCTTTCGATTAAACGTATTGCTTCCAATACATTGATAGGTTTCAATTTTATATTTCCGTCTAATTGTAATCTACCTTAAAAATTTCGATAGTTCCCTGGTCTAGGGTTTGTAATATTGATGTTGTATTCGGAGGCAGAAGTTGAATTTTCAAACGTTCTAATCCGTCAGGAATAATGTGCGAGGGGCTGTTTTCAATAATCAATAATGCTCGCTTATGTTTTTTTGCAGCTCCTTATCTCAGTCTTTTAGCCATTTTGAAAAAAATAAAGACAACATCCAAGCCTCCTGATTAGCTTCATAAGGGACTGGAATGGATTTAACTTCTTCTTGCATCGCGATTACATTCGATATTTGCCGATTACTAAAGGTTTTCTTTTTCTGTTCTAGTTGAATTGAGAGCAAGTAGAATAGTTAGCCTCTTCTTGCTCTGTTTTCCAGCAAAGTAGAGATCGACTCGAAAAGTAAGCATTTTGGTCGGTGTACAACGAAAAAACAGTCCTGTTTCATTGGCATTATAAATTTCCTCAGGTAAATAATCTTGGATTAAACGATCCAATTGTTGCTTCCAGTCGTTGCATAGCCATAGCTGTTGCACTTTCGCAAGAAACCGTCCTGAATACTATCGAATTCCTCTTTTTGAAGTTGTTCAACCAGCCGTTACTGGCCCTGAATCCTGGATGATTCCATTTCTGGGCAAAATTAAGAGCTTTTTCTTTCATCAGTAAGCCACTTAGGCTATCGTTCTTTCTTCTACATTGTTCAAGCTACTGGACTAAACATTTATCAATGTCCGGAAATTCAACTTTTTTAAACCGGATACGGATAACGGATACTCTCAGAACATTAAAATTCGAGTTGTAAAGGTTTCCTATATTGTGTTGCTTTTTTTTCGTTTGTAAATTGGCAACTGGTAGTCTGGATGGTCGAGCGGTTAGTGCGCGCACCTTCGGTGCACAGGGTCATGAGTTCGAATCTCACCGTGGATCATGGTGTTTTTCGAACTCACGAGCTTGTGACGGACTATGATCGCACTCAAATGTTAAACGAGTACCCATTTATGGGGATAAATAACACTGCTGAGCGTGATGCTGATCTCATTACCTCAACAAAAAGCAGATAAGATCTTGGAAATAATAACACATTCTGCGGCCTTAGTCCAATGTTGGATTGTCGCGCCTGTTATTTACTTTTAATTTTTTAAATTGGCATTCTCTTTCGTGTCCTAGAGGCTTAAGTGCATTCAATGTTAAACTATAAAATTCTTCGAGTGATAAGGGCTCTAAACGAATCAGAATTCGAGTTGTGGAGGTTTTCTGCTTTGTACTTCGAGTTATAGAGGCTGCCAAACCATTTTCTTCGAGTAACAGTGGTTTATGCCTATTGATTTGCCCGAATTTGCATTCGAGTTATGTATACATTCAATCGATTTTGGTATGCCTAGATTTACATAGAAAGTTCGTGGGACCGGAAGAGTTCTTCGAGATATTGAGGTATTCGAGTTGTTGAGTTTCGAGTTATCGAGTCTGGACTGTATTTGAATTTGATTTATACCAAAAAAGGCCTGCTCCGACCAGGTACTCTCTCACTATTCTTAACATTTTTCAACATGACGTGACATTTCTCCAAATCACTCCAGGAAGAATTCAGCTGAGTTCATAGTCTAGGCCTCATTAAAATTAAACTAAGGGAACCTTCCAAAGAAAATCATGCCCAAAACTGTACTGAATTTCACAAAAATTCACATTTTTTCCCTTCGTTGTATTTTAGTCAAGATTAAACCCATTTCATTGACTTGAACCTCGGTAACTTTTTATGTAAGAGAAATATCATTCAATCAAATTTTATCCTGACTGTTACTGTAGAAACCTTTGCGTCAAAAGTAAGAAACCAAAATATGTAGGTATGTACATAAGTTTGTATTTCTTCTTATTTTCAGGGCCTATATTCAAATGATTCTTTATCAACTGATATGTAGTATACAACCAACTATGTACTTCAAAATGCCACCTTTTTACATTCAGTGGATTTTACCTTATTCACGAACTTGACCTACGAAAAACATATTCGATTCGTATATTCCTTGTGCTGACCTAGGACTTCACTCCCTGTCGTAGACCTTGCTTTTAATATTTATAGAGGTCGTTTATTTCTGTACTAAAATAGAGAACAAGGATAGATATTTTTATCAATCTGAGAAAGCTTTCCTTCCGATAAAACCACAAACGGATATCCTGCGTTCAACTCCATAACTAAAAGACCCGGTCAAAAGACGGTTTCTCTAAGAAATGAATTTCGTCCTAGTTACACATAAACGTACATTTCAATATGTTTTCACAAAGTCACGAGGAACTTGAATTTCATTGGTGAATTTGTTTCGGCCGTATGTAATATGCAAAAGGTTCAATTCGAATACAAATCTGCCGCCGTCGTATGTCCAGGAGGCGGAACAGAAAGGCATTGAAGTTGACAGTTTTCGTGCAATTTTCACTTTGTCGAGGACGTCAACGTAATGCATTTCATGCCATACAGGGAGGTCGTCGTCGAAATTCCAATTCACCTTTTGTCCGAATACGGATATAAACCACAACACATTAAATTGAGGTCAACGGCGCGCGACCGGCGTTGACTTCTCATGGCACTCTAACTCTAATATTAAAGCACGAGCTTTACCTTTGCGAGTCCTGTGTTAGTTTTATATAAAAAAAAGTTTTGTATTTTCCACGGGCTTGTTTCCCTTTGTGTATGGTACCAACCCCGAGCCCCAAGGGCTGTTAAAGGCAAACACAAATTGTAGCCGTGCCGTAGAGCTACATTTATTTTTCAAATAATGCATTGCGTGACTGGAACACGTTCACAACTGCATCCTGCTTGCAGGCAGGCTGTTTTCAATTTTAGCAGGCTTCTCGGTGGAATTTCATTTTGTTTTTGTTTTTTTTTTTGCGGACTTTATTGGAAGTTGTTACGGCACAGTTACATTATTTTTGTAAATGCAATTTTGTTTTGCTGTGATGAAATTCGTCATAGTAAATAGAATTGCACTAGGAATTATTGTTGACTAAATATCCACAATAGGAGCTCGATGAATTTTATAATGCTTTAGAGTTTAAAGGGTTGGTACCGTTGTTTGGAATTTGAGTCAAAAGTCGCTTCAAAATTGCGACAAAGGCTACTAACTGACTGAACTAATTTTGGTGAGGATACCTACTCTTCATCTCAATGGGACTCTTCCGTAACGTTCAGCCAAAATTCACCTCCCACCCTCACTCCGGAGAGGAGTTATGGGCAACCCTATGGCATAACTCCTCTCCGGAGTTACTCTCCACCTGTCTGAAAAAAAAACGAGAGCCTCTGAAAAATTGGTCACCCGGGGACTCGCAAATGCTAAGGCCGCCCCTGACAATAAATCAAACATGGATAGTAAAATTCCAGAAAAACTTAGGGTGCAGTGCCTCAGACACCAGAAACCAAACAGTGCTGGCGGCTGCGGGACTGAGCATGCCGTTACCCCTCGACCCGCATGGGCGTAGCCAGAGGGGGGGGGGGGGCAGGGAGGGGCGGTCGCCTCCCCCCCCTAGTCGATGAAGATTATAAAAAAATCCTTATCGATGTAATAAAAAAATGGCTGCACTACACAACATATTGAAAAATTTTCTGCTTCTGGCGCAGCGGATGCCTTTTTTATCGCTCCAAGTGCTACCGGAGAAGCCATGATCGGGACAGTTTGCAGTCAGGAGGCGCATACAAATAGATGACAGCGAGTGGCCTCTCGTGGCTGACGGAGGCTGCGTACCAGCGCACACCTTTCACTTGTGAGTGTGCTAGTGTGGCTGCGTGGATTGCATATTTCCTGTTTCATTTCATGGCTTCTGAGCTGGAGTACACAATTTAAACCGTTAGGTACCTTCGTTAAGTTAGTGGAATTCAACTTACTTTCATCTGAAAGGGTGACAAATGGTATACAGCTTTGCTTTGTTATTAGGGACCTTGTAGAGAACGGGTCTTATATTTCAGTGTCTTTCAAATTATTTAAGCAAAATTTATTTTCTAGCTGAATCATACCGGCAATAAAATTTAGCCACTGTTAATACTTTGATAAATTTAGAGGAAATCTTACTAAAACCGTTAACCATATTTCATTCAATAAAGCATTGATGGCCCCATAGTACGATTCCATTTGTTTTGACCTTTTTTGTTGCTTTGATAAAGACACATTAATTCGAGGTTTTGTGAAATTTGTTCAAAAAATGTTTCTTAGAAGAACCAAAATGGGGGTTGGGTTTGTATGGCCGCACTATGACCCCATGGTCCGTTTTGATCCATTCGTACATATATTTTGTGTCAACAATAGAAACACATTTGTGTGAAATTTGGTTGAAATTGGTGCACAAATAAAAAGTTTTTCTTAGATGAACCTAATTTGGGGAGTTGGCTTTGTATGGCAGCCCCATGACCCCATTGTCCGATTTTACCGATTCAAAAATAAAAACTGCGTGCAGCAAAAAGAAGCATTTGTGCAACATTTCAGCTTCACCGCTTTTAAATTGGCCGAGGAAAACGCGTCGCAACAGACAGACAGACTGACATGGCCCAATCGACTCCCCAAGTAATGCTGATCATTTATGTTTACTCTTTATATGGTCGGAGATGCTTCCTTCAATGCGTTACAAACTTCATGACAAAGTTAATATACCCTTTCACTCTATGAGCGAAGGGTATAAAAAAGAAATAACATGCGTGGCAGTCCACCAGTAAACTAGGGCAGCAGATGTGTGAGTGACATCCAATTTCCAATATCTATACAGCTGTTTTGTAGAGGTGTTGAGATCAACAGCACGCCCAGCAATGTTATTTATCCCCTTAAGTGGATACTTGTTTACAATCTGAGCGACATCATACACTGAAAAAATCATTTGCTTAAAACAAGAAAAAATACAATAAAAAAAGCCAAGGAATATTTTTTCCTGATTTAAGATGTATTTTCTTGTTCCACGAAAAGTTTTTCTGATTTAAGATGTATTTTCCTGTTCCAAGAGAAGGTTTTGCTTAAAATAATGCTTGTTTATTTATTTTAAGCAAAGACTTTTCTTGGAACAAGAAAATACATCTTAAATCAGGAAAAATTCTTCCTTGGCTGTTTTTTATTGATTTTTTTTTTGTTTTTAGCAAATGATTTTTTCAGTGTAGTCCGTCACGTAGGTCGTGAGTTCGAAAAACACCATAAAATGAATTCGTTCATGGTGAGTCTGGAATCCATGACCCTGTGCACCAATCCAATCCTGGCTTGTGCTACTCTAAAGTTTGCTGACAATATTTCCGCAACCGGAAATTTCAACTCCTAAGAAAATCATGATGTTGAAAAAATTTTTGACTTGCCCCCCCCCCCCCCCCCTGACCGAAATCCTGGCTACGCCCATGCTCGACCGTAGTGGCGCAACTGACTGCCGTCGCATATAAAGGGCGAGCGAGCGATGATAAGCCGGCGGTCGAAAGGACGTGTTCAGCAAATTGAGCCGCAGTTGATAGTCGAACTAATAGACTTCGTGGAGCGCATGGAGTGACTGGTGCCGTAAAGGAAAAGGTGAGGAATATACACATTTTTGTATAATGAGGCCAAGGAGCAACAAGGAGGGAGAAAAAAAAAGAAGAAGAATGGTAATAAAGTGCAAACGTCTCCCAAAGCCCCAAAAAACATGGTAGACGATCGAGCAAATCGTTGGCGGGATGTATGTGAAATTGTTCCCTCCCAAACTCCTTAGAGTATAGGTACTAACATCGTCGTTTCACGTGAAATCCATGCAAATACTGTCCAAATTGTGATGACAGTGGAATCAAATTCGCTTGGTGGTACTCACTTCACATGAAAGTCTACACGAGCGCCGGTTTTTCACATTTCGCCAGCGAAAACAATGCAGTGGCACAGGAAAAAGATGGCACCGACAATCGATAAGGCCGTGGGTGCAAGAAAATGCAAGTCTCCAGGACTCATTTTTCACGGGAAGAATTAACCCAGCGGGCGTTAAAACTTTCCGTCAGCAGACAAGGCTAGAGGTCTTCGGTCTCGACGAAGTGACAGCAAAGGAAGACGTCTGTGAGGAGTTTCATGAACGTCTTGGTTGAGGCGGCGACGTCGACGGTTCCATCATTGAGGAGGACCCTAAAAGAGTCCAGATCTCGGACATTCGAGTACCTTAGGCAGAAGACCAGCACATGCAGTCAGTCCTCCTCGGCCGCACCACAGCACGGACCAGAGGCATCGAAAGCCAATCCAAGCTGGACAAGCTTCTAGTTCAGGTAGCCGTGTCCTGTAATCAGGAAGCGTAGACTTAGATTAATGGCTAAGACTAGGTTTCGCTGGGCAGCACGGATATACTTGATGTACTCGAAGTCATACTCAACCGACGACGGACTACATTGCCATCTAGACACAGTAATCCAGAAGTTCAGTTTGTTGATATTCCTTGAATTTTTAAGGTGAAAACATTGTCAGAAAACCGTTCTAAAACTTTGTACGGACCTTTAGTATGTATGCTCTAAGGGCTTCTTAACTCGATCGAAACGGACCAACACATGTGAGCACGAAGAAAGGTCCTTGTGAACAAACAATTTCCTATTGTCATGATGAGTTATTGGAGTTGCACGAATTTGCTTCATATGTTCACGGAATTTTTGAACAAATAATTTTGGATCTGGTTGCAAATCCTCATCGAAGAAGAATTCTCCAGGAATTCGAAGTGGCGTTCCGTAGCTCGGATATCTTCCTTCACGCTTGTATGAAGGCCAAGTAAAACCGTTGGTAGGACTTCGACCCATTCTCGATTATCGTGGCACATGATAGCAGGTTTCAGGGATCGGTGCCATCGTTTGATCATTCCATTGGCTGCAGGATGGTGGCCAGTCGTTTGAACCTTTTTGCAACCATGTGTTAATGACTGGAAAATTAAGGACTCAAACTGGGATCCTTGATCTGAAGTTAAAGTAGTAAGTGCTCTAATTGGTGTAGAATTCATCTGCAATGGAATCAGCTGTTATCAACTGGATAGGAACTGCCTCAGGCCATCTTGTAAATTGATCGATCATTGTCAGAACATACGAGAAACCCTTCGAAGGTGTCAACGGTCCAACGATGTCGATATGGACATGACTGAGTCTGGAGTCCGGCATGTCGATTTGTCCATGTGGAGGGTTTGCATGTCTTCCAACCGTGCTTCGTTGACACGAAAGGCTTGTACGCACCCACTCCAGAATGTCTTTGGACATGGTAGGCCAAACATATTTGCGAGCAATTAACTTCTTTGCTGCACGTCCACTGGGATGAGATAGACGGTGAGTAGTCTCAAAGATTCTCTTTCTGAGAGCTCTTGGAATGTAAGTTCTTATATCGGATGTTGATGATTGACCGATGTACTCCAGTTGTTGTAGCTGTCTCGGACTCGCTTTATCGGCTTTCTGGCGGAAAGCACATGTTAGTGGTTTGTGATCCGTTTTGATCAAGAGCGGACGACCATCAATCATGTGACGGAAGAATTTGATGGCGCTATAGATTGCTAGAAGCTCGAGGTTAATATATATCTGGAGCATCTGTGCGGCATTACATAGGCCGAATGTCATTACTCTGAACTCAAAGAGTCCGAACGGGGTAATGACAGCTGTCTTCGAGATGTCCTCCGGCGCTACCGGTATTTGATTATACGTTTTCGTCAATTCAATTGTCGAAAATTCCTTGCATTCCCTCAATTTGTGAGCGAAGCCACTTAGGTGAGCGACGGGATATTTATCGGGAAGGGTAGCGGCATTAAGGTTAGTCCCCGCAAGGCCTCCACTGACCGGTCTTCTTTCGAACCAGGTGTAGTGGGATCGCCGAAGGACTGCTTGCTTGATGGTTGACATATGCCCTCATGAAGCATGTAATTCAACTCGGCTTTCACTTCACGGTATTTCTCAGGAGTCGATCGTCTTGCTCTTTCAGCAACCAGTGGTCCTCTTATCAAGATATTATTAGAGACGCCATGAGCCATAACTTTACTGGAAAAAGCATAATTCTTGATTTCGTGAACTGGAACGCTGCCTCTTGTTGTAGGATTTCGAATGCGATCCGCTGCGCATTCCCACTTCCAGACGATCGATGCGGCTCATAATCTGCATTAGCATATTGTTTTCATCAGTTTCATCAATTATCGGCAGTTGTTCGAGTAATAGCGATCGTAGCATGGCGTCGTTTACTTGGTCTCCACCAGTATTGCGAATGTCTTGCAGATAGTATGATGGTTTCTTCCCCTCGAAATTATTACCTTGGAAAAGATGCCTCAGCTTCGATTCGGCAGATTCATCGAATGCAACCAGGATACGTTGCTTGACTGTCTCTTGTTGTAGGCTGGATGATTACTTGCGATGGAAATAACGTGCGAAAGAATTTCGGGGTCGGCGCCGGCGTAGTGAATCAGATCCTTGAATTTGGATTCAGCTTGTGTGATCTGATTGGTGTGGAAAGCGGCTTCGACTTACTCGAATTTTTTGCTTCTACATTTACTCCTGCAAATCATTCGCTTTCCAACTTGCCAGCTAATCGCTAATTTCCTCCCCCCATATTCCATAGTTCGCTATATGTTCAGATGAGGTAGCTGCTATTTTGGATTCTTTGAAGGCAGATGCGCGCTCTGGTTCTGACGATTTACCAAACTTCTTTTTTAAATCATTGTCCTCATCCTTAAGTATTCCCTTAACCTTTATTTTCAATTTAAGCCTAAATAGTGGTATTTTCCCAAATTCATGGAAAGTGGCAAATATCCTTCCTATTCCCAAATCTCCTAACACGCCCTCTATATCAAATTACCGTCCCATATCTCTTTTGTCCTGTTTTCCTAAAATCCTTGAGCGTATCGTTCATAATAATCTATATCCTGCAGTTTCTGTGCTTTTCGCTGACCAGTAACATGGCTTCGTTCAAGGTCGTTCGGCTTGCAAAAATCTTATGAGTTTTATCATTATCATTTTTGTTAACGACTTACCTAGTCAGGCTTCTTCTTCCTTTCAAATGTCATTCTATGACCTTCTCGCTTAAACTAACACCTTTTGCGTATGACTATTACATAAACGCTACTCCTCTAGTTCGGCTTTAAGGATTTGGGGGTCATATTTGATAGTTGAAATTTAACCTTCATTTTATTGATATATGTAACAGAGCCTCGAGAACAGCAGGATTCGTCCTTCGCTCCTCTCATGCATTTAACAATATTTTAACTTGTGTTACTCCCTTAAATTCACTTGTTGGAAGTATCCTTGAATACTGCTCTCCGTTTGGTCTCCGCACTTCGACTACTTAACAGCTCTTATCGAGCCAGTACAGCGGAAATTCACTTGTATCCTCTACTTCAAATTCCAAATTCCTTATTGCCCTTATGATGATCGGCTTCAGTCCCTTCGTTCCGACACCTTGAGAGACGTAGATTGTTTCTGGATGAGTCCTTCCTATACAAGATCTGCAACAGCTCCCTATCCCCTTCTTTACACAAGGAAATCATTGTTCCCGTGCCCAACAGAGTAACGAGGCTATCGTCATTATTCGTTATACCTTTCGCCAGCACTGAGCTATACTTTCATTCGCCGTTGCTTCGTTTACCACGGAACAGCAACATTCAACTTAGACTTTTTCCCTCGTCAGTTGGTTCATTATACCCTTCGCTCATAGAGTGAAAGGGTATATTAACTTTGTCATGAAGTTTGTAACTTATTTAAAGAAACATCTCCGGCCATATAAAAAGTATACATATGTATATGATCAGCATGACTTGGGGAGTCGATTGGGAGATGTCCGTCTGTCTGTCCGTCTGTTGCGACGCGTTTTACTCGGCCAATTTAAAAGCTATGAAGCTGAAATTTTGCACAAATGCTTCTTTTTGCTGCAGTCAGTTTGTATGTTTGTATCGATAAAATCGGACCATGGGGTCATAGGGTTGCCATACAAACCCAACACCCCATTTTGGTTCTTCTAAGAAACATTTTTTACGCCAATTTCACAAAACCTTGAATTAATGTGTCTTAATCAAAGCGAAAAAGGGTCAACACAAATGGGATCGTACACACAAATATTGTTTTGTCGACGGAAGGGAACTTTTGTGAAGACGGAAAGAAAAGGCGGTAATGGTAATTAATTTAAAAAAATCTCCAAAATGAAATTTTGGTTATGTCATTATCTGTCTCCATTTGGTTGCTAGTGTAGATGCTAGGTAGCAACCAAATGGCTGTTCGTGATGCCAGTTTTTGGACGTGCAACCATTTGGCGATCAGTCTGGATGGACCTTTAAAAGAATAAAATTTCACAGAAGATTTATTTACACCTCAGGATAATAGGTCGTAGGAGACGACAGAAGAGTTAATAAATAAATTCGCGGACCACACAGCTTATATGGGATGATAGCTTTACTATATTTCAACAGCTGTGTACGTTCCATATTCTACTTGTTCCAAGGCGACGTTGGCAATTTCGCCAAAATAATCAAATGTATGAAAGTTCCCCGCGGAAGTTAGTCAGGGCAGACCTTAAAAACTCCTGGGTCCTTGCGTTTTCAGGACGCATAAACGCAAAAATCAATGCACACGAGATTTCCTATCGATTGATAACAAATTTATAGACAACGGGCCATATTTACAAAATGGCGTGCTAAGTTCACATCCGCTGCTCACAATATATCACTCTTAGTTAAGATTCAAACCAGGCGGGTTTTTATTTAATTACTCCTGTGTCCTTGCGTTTTCAGGATGCACAAAACGCAAAAATCAATGCACAAACGATTTCCGATCGATTGATGCCAAATTTATTCTTATCCGACCATATTTAAAAAATGGCGGCCAACTTCACATTTCAAGTTTTCCGAAATGCTATAATTAAATAAATTAGCGATGCACAAACGAAAATTATTGTTGCACAGTCATGCACATACGTAGCCGCCCCACACAAACGGTTTCCGAAGCGATTCGAAGAATTAGGCGCCTAACTTCACATGAGTGATCTCCGGATCAACATACCGTCAACCAAATTGACCACGTCCTCGTCTAAGAGATGGGCATGGCGCTACATGGATGTTCGATCCTATCGTGGAGCAAATATTGATTCTGACCACTAAATGGTGTGACCTATAGGTGCAGAATTTCTTCGGTGCATCATTCGATACTTAACCCGACCAACATTATTGACAAATTGTCGGATGATGCCACGGTGGTTGCTTATACGACTGCCCTTGAGGAGAAGCTGACGCCCTTTCTAAATAACATCAGCAACGAAGGCGCCCTTGAGATCTGGGATACACTCAAAGACACCATCAAGGGGGTCGCAGAGGAGGTTGTGGGCTACAAAGCCCGGAAAGCCCGAAATGATTGATTTGACGAGGAATTTCAAAATTCGGTAAATGCGAAAAACCAAGCATATCGCCAATGGACCGAGCGCGCAACTAGAGCCAAAAAACCAAATATGACGAGCTTCGACGATTTCCGAATAGGTTAATTAGGCGTAAGAAGCGTAAGCATCTTGACGAGCACTTGATGCAAATAAACCAAAGACTAGCTAGTAGGAACAGTAGACAAGCGTACAAGCAAATTAATTCAATTAAAAGTGGATACCAACCCAGGACCAGCCTCTGTAAGGATAAAAATGGCAATATCATTAGCGACACCGATAGCTCCTAAATGTTCAACTAAACAACGCTACACAAGAAATCTGGAGCTGATGGCTGAAACAGGCCCTCCCGTTCAACCCCCAACAGTAGAAGATGTTGATCTCACCATGCAAGCACTAAAACAAAATACGACGAGATTCCAGCTGAAGTGCTGAAGCATGTTGGGGAGAGCCTTGTTAAGGCTATACACACACACTTATCGTTAAAATATGGAACGACGAAGTAATCCCGGAAGATTGGCGCAAAAGTATAATTTGCTCAATCCACAAAAAGGGGGATAAGTTGAAATGTGAGAACTACAGAGGCATCTCATTAGTTTGTACCATTTATAAGATTTTATCTAAGATTCTAGAATATAGAATTAATCCGTACGCAGAAGAAATCATTGGCGAGTACCAAGGCGGCTTTAGACCTGGTCGGTCGACGACAGATCAGCTTTTTACAGTGAAGCTTTTACTCCAGAAGGGCTGGGAATACAACATCGACGTATACCAAATATTTGTCGGCTTCAAGCAGGCATACGACAGTATCGATCGAAGCGTACTGTACAACATTTTGCTGCATTTTGGAATACCGGCTAAGCTAGTGCGACTCATAAGGATGACGATGACTAATACAGTCTCGCAGGTCAGAGTTCAGAACAGGCTCACTGACCTATTTCAAACTCATACTGAACTCAAGCAAGGCAACGGGCTGGCGCCGACGCTCTTCAACCTGTCTCTGGAGTATGTAATTCGAGCCATGAATTTGGACAACAGCAGAACGCTTCTCATTAAGTCGACTCAACTAGTAGCGTACGCCGACGACATCAACATCATGTCTCGAAGATTGGGTGATGCAGAAAGCCTTCTGCATAATCTCAATAACGCCACCAAAGAAGTTGGGCTACATATCAACGAGTCTAAAACCAAGGTCATGATGCAATCAAAAACTAGAACGCCAGTAAATTCAAGCATCACAGTGGGGGACCTCAATATAGAGTATGTAGACAACTTCACTTACCTGGGTTGCAATTTGTCAAAAGACGCCAACGAAACAGATGAGATAAAGCGACGGATACAACTAGCTAATAAGTGTTACTTTGCGGTCCTCCAAATTATGAATTCGAAGCTGGTGCCCAGGAACACGAGGCTCCACGTGTATAAAACCATCATCCGACCTGTGCTATGCTATGGCTGCGAGGCATGGACCCTAACGCAAAACTCTGAACACCTGTTGGACACATTCGAGCGAAAGGTTCTCCGAAGAATCTTCGGGGCCGTTCGTGAACGAGGTGAATGGCGCATCCGGTACAACCTTGAGTTGTATTAGCTGTATGATGAGCTACAGGTGTCGAAGATCGTGAAATTGCAGCAATTGCAATGGGCGGGTCATGTACAAAGGATGAACGATCGCATGCCCAAAAAGGTGATTAACGCGCAACGAGTGGACGGAGCCAGATTGCGTGGACGACCGAGAGCCCGATGGGAGCATACTGTATGTGAGGACGCCCACCAGATGCTAGGCTTTCGGAATTGGAGGACAAGGTCGCGTGACCGCGACAATTGGAGGTTTTCAATCCAGGCGGCCAAGGCCCGACGTCGGGCTATCGTGCCATAAAGAAGAAGAAGAACAGCTTGCCAAGTCGCTACAGAACTGCTGCACCGAAAGTTGCACACGCAACAAGCAGCGAGCCATAGATCTGACGAACTGCGCGCCGAGCTAACCCCCAGTCACTGCGCATAACATGCTTCAGCATACCCGTTGTAGCTCTACAGAAAACTTCCTTGGTTGATGGCTGGAAACTGATTGATAATCGGCTCAGAGAAACCAGTTAGAAAAACGGTCCCGCCTTTCATCAGCCAGTTCCTACCCACTTCAGCTTGAAGCCGAAACGCAGTTGATGTCGACACCTAAATATCTATAATAAAAATCTCAGTAGTAAATGAAATTGCATTTAGTAGGAACTATATTTTTAATAACCCAAATTAATATTTTTTTCCACTAAAATGTTATTTCACCTTAGTTGCATAGTAATTCACAAAAATATTACGAACTAATTAATTCAACGATAGAATCACTGCTTTGGTATAACGAAATTTATAAAAAAAATCGTTTTTATAAATACGGTATCAAATGGTTAATTTCAAAATATTACAAATACCGAAAAAATGTTTGTTTAGATTCAACTTCATTCATTCCAATCGCGAATTCAAATACTTAAAATAAATTTATTACAAATAGGACTTCAATAATAATAATTGATCAATTAATTGAATTTGATTATGTTTGTACGTGTTAGATTAATTTTGTGATGAACTTCAAAATTCATTTTAATAAAATCCTCTTTGCATAACTTCACTTCTTCAGGACGAGCCAGACTCTAATTTCGTCTTTCATTTCCCGCCAAAATATCGCGCAGCAATCCTGTCGATGCAAACTTCTCTAAAGTTTTCGTGAGCCGATGATAGATTTTCAATTGTTGTTTCTTCAAATTAATTTTTTGCAACTCAATATGTTTCCGTTCGACCCATTCGCGACGACGACGATGCTCAGCGGACTTTTGCAGTTTCAGTTTCTCTTTCCAATATTGTCGCTGATATTTTTTCACTTTTTTCATATGTCGATCCGAACGTATTGGATTGTGGCTTAAAAGATCATCCGACGACATGCTATCATCCATATTCAGACTGGAGTCATCACTCAACACCGACATTTTATCGTCACTCAAATCAACGGTATCATTGCCAATTGCCGCTGCCGTGGCAGAAGAGCGACCATCTTTTCGTTGAGCTTCATTCGGATCCTTGGCGTTTAGTGTTTGAAGCGCCGGCGAGGCTGGTCCTTCTTTCAAGGTAATCTCGGGCAAATTGTGTATCGTTACAGCTGGTAACTTTTCATTATCCTCGGGATTGTTTAGAATTTTTGACATAGATTCGAACCATTCCCATCGTATGTTCTCCGAATCAGACTTTCTCAAATTTGAACGATACGTATTGATCAGATTGTGCCATTTAACGATACAATCGCGATCACTTACATCGTATCCACTTTCGCGAAGAATTTTCGAAATTTTACGCCAACACTTGACCTTATGAGTGCTGGGATCGTTGAAGATATCAGCGAATTGGTGGCGCAACACCAAAAGCAGATTAACTGCAGAACGGCTCCATTTACGAAACTCACTGTCCGGCGTTTCGGGCGGCTCACTTGTCGGATTCACTGTGTTATCGTTATTGTCTATTTGTGCCTCATCTTCAGCATCTTTTTCTGGTTCTCCATCTTGTGTGGCTTCATCTGCAGCGACATTCTGATGACTTTCATTGTTGCCATGAAGTTGAAAGGAGAGGACATTATGGAACGTATCAAACCATTTCCACTTGATGCTGTCTTTTCCATAAATGTTAACTTTTTCCACGTTTTTCTTGTATGTGGCCAGCATATTACGGAATTTCAGATGACACTCCTTTCCGTCGAAATTGAAATTGGCATCTTTCAAGTGCTCGGCAATGTTATCCCAAAGCTTATTTTTCGTGTATTTCGGACTGTGGAAAGCTGCATCCAGACGAAGTCGGTGGTATGTCATAAGTTCGACAGCTTTTAGTGGCCATTTACTGGAATCGCGTTCGTACTCAAGTTCCTCTTCGTCGTCGTACATGCCGTGTTTCAGTGAAGACAAAAGATCTGGATCGTTTTTAACGTTACTCTGACGTGTTTGTTTTTGATCTGTGGGGAAATGAAAAATATGATAACAGTTTTAGCATGTTGTAACCCTCGGACTCAGCAGAGAACTTACTTCCTTCCACGATTTGTGCGTTCCGTTTAGACTCATTGGCTTTTATCCTCAGGCTGATATGTCTGTCTCCGCCCATATTTAAGTCTGTCAAGAAACAAAAAAAAATTTCAACAATTAAAAACAATTTTCTAATTTTAACAGGGCTTGAAACTAAAAGCAAAATATCGATTTAATTCAGTCAATTATAATCTTAACCTTCCTCTTTTGCAGCGATTAAGAGAATCCATGGATTCTTCGAACTCCATATAAAAAAATTACCAGCAGTGCAAGTTGTCATTTTTCATATGGATTGTTAGATTAGGCTCCGGCCACAATAGCAGAATAACTATTGAAACATGCTAAATTCACAATGAGCATTAATTCACAATGGGTTCTTTGTCGCCTACTTCTGCCTGTATTTCTTGAACATATCAATGAATTTCAATAAATTTTCCTCACCGGATTGGTCTCTACCCGGATTAACAGAAAAACTATCAGAACGAGCAAAATTACGAATACCTTTTTCATGTACTTTATATACTTCTACACAAGGCTCCGGCCGAAATAGCAGTATAACCATAGAAATATTCAGCAAATTCACAATAAACAACAATTCACAATGAGCTTTTTTTCACATAATTTTGTTTATATTTCTTGAACGTAATAGCGGATTATGCATTTATCCCCTGAAGGGATAAACGGGTTCCGGAAAAGTCGTGAATCGGTCTCTACTTCAAATAACAAAATAATAAAATTAAAAATGAGAAAAGCTATTCATCCCCATAAATGGGTACTCGTTTAACATCCGCGTGAGATCATAGTCCGTCACATGGGTCGTGAGTTCGAAAAACACCATAAATTGAAATGGTTCACGGTGAGTCTCGAACCCATGATTCTGTGCACCGGAGGTGCGTGCACTAGCCTCTACATTTTAAGATATGACTACGAGAATCACCCGCTCTCGCAATTCACAATGAGCAACAATTCATGGTGAATTCTTTTTCAAATACGTCAGTCTGCCTTTCTTGATCGTGAATTTCGATAAGCTTAACCTTCATTATTAGTCTCTAGTAGTAGAGGATAGATGGCTACCCGTAGTAGATTAATTGTCCAATGAAGCATGAAAAAAAGATGTGGTGAAAAAAGTTATACACATACTTTTGTCTTTATCTTCTGAACAGATAAGTGGATTTCAATAGCCTAAGCCCCATCGAATACGTAGCACAGGGGTGTCAAACTCAAAACATGGCTCGGGCCAAATATAACTGTCTTCAGGTATAAGCGGGCCGCAGGATAAAAATTTCAAAAACGGCAATATATTTTTTTTTCGAATTTAATAGAATAATATTGACAATAAATCAGAGTAACTAACGACCTCGGCATTATATCCCTTAGAAATGCCATCCTTTGAAAATGTTCTTCAAACAAATTAATAAACTTTAGACAAATTTGTTTGATCGATCAGTTACCTTACTTTCTGAATTATTTCCGCCAAATTTTTGATTGATGAGCATAACATTGTAGAACCTGTCATTCAACATTGTGGTAGTCCAAAACTACCTTGCCAGTCAAAATTGTTAGGCTGACATAAATGAACTTCGGATAGAAAGTTAGGTTTTTACTGATGTTGTGTGAAATAAACGCATGTATCAGTAAAGCTTAATAGCAAAAAATATGTAATGGACTGAAGTTATTATGTTTACGAAATTCCACATCCAGATGATTTTCTCACCAAATACAAGTTTACGGTGTGTCATTAAAGTTTGGCTTTCATCAGTGGCGGAACAACCTCACTCGGGGCCCTCCCACCTACTTCTTGAGTGGGCCCCCTAAGTCGTATTTTTTCAGCGATTTTAGAAAAGTTTCTGTTACTATTCAGGGCATTATTTATTTAGCCTCTATGCCGCCCCTAGACAGTAGCCTAATTGCCGCCTTCCGTCACTAATTAAGCTCGGAAGTAGAAGTAGTCGCAGTGACATGGTTGAGATTGACATATTTAAAATTATTTAAATTTAAAAAAATTGTTACAGTAAGCGATATATTTTCTTTGCTTAAAAAAAACGTTGCTTCTTAGTGACGTAGCCAGTGGAGGGTCTTAGGGGATCCAGGGCCCTCCCGAAATTGTTTCATCTATTAAAATTGTAATGATAGCTTCAACATTTAACAATACTCATTACATTTTCGTTAGAATGCGTTCAGAATGTTTTCTAAAAACATTTTTGATTTCTGTCGTTGTTTTTCAGTGTAGAAAATTTTGGCATCATCGGAAGATTTTTTTGTTGTTTTGGATAAAACAGATAACTTGATAAAAAATTGGAAAATGCAGCAATTGCTGTTACTCAGTAATCGTCATTCGGCGCCTATCAGGTGTTACGTTTTGCTGCTTTTAATCATTTTTTGTTTTCTTTGATTTAAAAAATTTAAATTGAGAGTAATTGATTGAAACCTATTCAAACGATGGAAACATTTTACTGAAAAAGTCCATATTAGAAATGCTACATTGTCGCATTTCTAATACCCCTCCTGAAATCAAATGCTGCCTACATCCCTGGTGCTGCTGTTGTAGTTCAGAACAATTTTATTTTTTAAATTGATCAATATCGACATCAAAACAGAGTGTGTGGTCAGATGAGTTATCTCGTTGGTGGCGACTTGACTTTCCAAAGCACCGTTATGGCCATAGATATTTCTCGGTTTTTCCAATATTCCAGGAGGAATGTTGTCGAGAAATCAGTAGCTCGCAGCCAAACACGTGCTTTTCTAGGCCCTATAAAAATAGACACTGAATCATATGCCGTTCTACGAAGTGAAGCCAATGCAATAGGAAGGGAGCAAATGAAAATTTATTATCTCAATTGCTCCTTGAGCTTTTCAAATACATTTTCCACAAGATTTAAAACAATTGATTTTTTTAACATTTTCTGCTACTCAAAATCTTCTGCCCAGGTTGCCCATATGGGAAATCAGGACCTGTTACTATTCACTGGCTTACAATTGCTATGCTTTTAAGTATCACAAAATTGGCATTTCTTCTATTTTCTTGAAGCCCTCAGATTCGTTAAATTTTTGTATAAACTACCATAGGTTCATGTTCGTCGGCCCCGACAGTTCGGTCATAGCTCCACGATACTAGTGGGTTTCATTCCGAATGTTATACGACGTAGCCCTAAATCTCAATCCAATGTTCTTCCGTTACTTAAAAGACAAGACGTGAACACGATATTTAATGCAACAGTGACAGATAACTATAAGCCTAGTGAAAGTCAACAACTTTTTTCGGAACCGAATTTTGGGATAAAACCATTTCATAAAAGAACTTAATATTTTCCTTATGCCTTCTTTCTTCCTTTTATACTTAAGTTTAACATCTCACATTTTTTAATTTTTACGCATTTGTGCTGATACCCATTCAGTTTCTTGAACCTGGCCGCGGGCCGCACAAAACTGTCAGGGCCGCGAGTTTGACATGTCTGACGTAGCATAATAACTATTGAAACAGACTAAAATTTCATAACTTTTGCTCCACCGGATTGGCCTCCACTCCGAACCTATTTATGGTATTAGTTATACCATTTATAGCTCAAGAACAGCTGGACTGATTTCCATGATTTTAGTTTTTTTTTGCATTAGGCTCCTGCCGGAATAGCAAAATAACCATAGAAACATGCGAAACATTCATGTGCAAAATTTTCATCAATGTGCAAAAATTCACAATGAATTGTTTTTCGGCTGCTTCAGCCTGTATTTCCTAAGGGTTTCAGCGGATTCCAGTAAATTTTGTCCACCGGATTGGCGTCTAACCGGAGTAACAGGACAACTATTGAAACATACGAAACATTCACGACGAGGAAGATTATGAAGATGGTTCTTTTTCAAATATTTTTTTCTGTGTTTCTTGAACGAATTGTCGGATTCCAGATTGGTATACAGCCAGAAAAAACTAAATTTTCGTGATGATAACATTGAATTTGAAATAATGCACCTCATTTGAGTTCAGCTATTGTTATCATACTGTGTTTCTAGACAGTAATACCCATTCACAATCAATTGCATAATCAACTTAACAATTGAATCATTTTTTTTTTTTGTTTAAAGTCGTAAAAGCTTGAAAAAATACTAACTGATCCATTATTTTCGGTTTGTTAGTTTAGTTAGTGGACTGGCTGGAAAAGCCCACGGGAACACTACTAATATTTATTAATGTGTATAGAAAATGAACCTCAACCAGGAAAGTGTTCACTTTATCATTTATTGGAAATAGTTGCCATTTTTTCCTGAGTGTTGCTACGGAATTATTGCGGCGCGTACTTTAACCGGAGACTGATGCATGGATTCTGAGCGTTGTCATAAGAAATTACCGAATGCGATAAATTATTCTGCATAGAAAAATGGTCTATAAAAATTACATTGACCTGGCGTGTCGATTCCCCAAGGAGTTAGGGCAAAGCAAGAGATAGGAAATCACTCTCAGCCTCGTCGTATTTCGAATTTAGTGAGCTATGAAATATGAAATATTGACGGTGGTCCAATCGACAAGCATTGTCCTTGAAGGAGTCGCGTGTGTGGGAAGATTTCAAACTAAAAAATAATAATTCAAATAGACAAATAATAGTGCAACCACAATCGTTAATTCACCTTTTTTTATTAGAGAGCGTTTTTTTAATTGTGTCAGTAAACCCTAGCCAAAGAGCCGGTAAAATGACACACAATTCGCGAAAAGACGCTTACTTGATCATAGAGATAACCTTCCATTCAGGGTTCTTAACAAAACCTGAAAAAAGATACTTTTGAATCGTCTAACTCTAAACCTGACAATATAAAGGACCTGGAATGGCCGCGAACCTGGAATTGACTCCAACTCCAACTCATCGAAATTTTAAGGGTGAAAATCGTTTCTTCGCTACTTTCGGTCAACTTCCAGTCACTAAGGAAGGAGTTACATGATACCAAATTGCTTTCGAATCGAATACGAAAGTGTCTGCACTTTCATAATACCCTTCGCTCATAGAGTGAAAGGGTATGTGAAACCTCTCTTAACGGACACCTCTCCAGAGCGGACACCCCTCGAAACGGACATTTTCAAAAAAGTCCCGATTTTTATTTATACTATGTCAGTGCAAATGACACCAATATATAACGGACAACCCTCTTACGGACGCGGACAACCAAATTTTGATCCCCGGAGACAATTTTACGTATTTGAACGTATTTTTTTGAACGGACACTTTTTCTTAAACAAAGTGATGAAAATTACTTTAAGTATTCACACTGGTCAAATTCTTTGAAAATTCTCACTTATAGAAGAAAGCTTTAATATTCGTTATAAAATTGATGAAGGGCAAGCTAACAGACGAAACATAATGCCTTCCTTTTTCTACAATCCCTTCGTAAATACTTTAGGAATAACTACAAAATGGCTTTGCAGTATTCCTGGCACTAAATCTTTGAATATTTTTTTAGTGAAAGTCTCTATGTCCGCCCACGATAGGCATACACTGAAATTAAAGATCGATATAGGCCAGTGTCCGTCTATGTGATTGCCCGCATATCAGAAAATATGTTGTTCAAAAAATTGACACCAAGAAATTTGTACGGCAATAGGATATTTCCTTCTTTTATCTGATTAGAAAACCTAAATGTTCGCCATACAATATTACCAGAGACTTTTCACTGAGTTTATTCGGACACTCCTCCATAGCGGACACCCCTCTACAAAGGACAACTGTGGTAGTCCCGTGGTTGTCTGATTTAGAGAGGTTTTTCTTCATTAATTTTGTCATGAAGTTGGGGAGTGGATTGGGCGATGTCCGACTGTCTGTCTGTCTGTTGCGACGCGTTTTAGTCAGCCAATTTAAAAGCTAAGAAGCTGAAATGTTGCACAAATGCTTATTTTTGCTGCAGGCAGTCTGTGTGTTTGAATCGGTAAAATCGGACAATGGGGCCATGGGGCTGCCATACAAACCTAACCCCCCAAATTAGGTTCTTCTAAGAAAAACTGTTTTACTTGTGGACCAATTTCAACCAAATTTCACACAAAAGTGTTTCTATTGATAACACAAAACATATGTAAGAATGGATGAAATCGGACCATGGGGTCATGGGGCTGCCATACAAACCTAACCCCCAAAATAGGTTCTTCTAAGAAAAACTTTTTTATTTGTGCACCAATTTCAACCAAATTTCACGCAAATGTATTTCTATTGATGACACAAAACATACGTAAGAATGGATCAAATCGAACCATGGGGTCATGGGACTGCCATATAAACACAAACTCCATTTTGGTTCTTCTAAGAAACAGTTTTTACACCATGCTCCCGCATCCCCCAATAACATTTTCTCAGTAAAAATTTTTATTTGTCCACTTATTCCATCGAAACCCCACACAAATATTGTTTTGTCGGCGCAACGGAACTTTTGTGAAGACAGAAGGAAAAGAATGGGGGGGGGGGGGGATTAAATACAAGTCGTAGGTACGCCCGAAAAAACTTTAAGCCCGAGGTGAGCGAAGGGTATCCAAATTTCGGCCGCGCCCGAAATTAGTCTCAGTCTTGTTTTCGTTTCAAATTACATGATACATCAGTTTATTCTTTATGCAGAGTTTCCCAAAGTTTTGTAGTTTCGTACAGATAGACACACTCATCAGTTCTTGTGTCTGTTGTCTATCTGTGCACAAGACGACCACTTGAATTTTAGCGGGTGTATATACACTGCCTGTCATAACAATAGCCGCACCATAAGACAGACTGCTCCTTGGAAATTTGAAGAGAGCACAGTTATTTCACATACTATAAACAAAAGGGATACTTGAAACACAAATAATTTTACAAAAAGTTTCCTTCCATTTCAAACCGTTATCTCTGTATGAAGGAAAAACTAAATTTCCGGTATGTCATAACTATAGCCGCACTTGGAATTATTATAGCAAAAACTGATTAAAAAGCAGAGATTGAGGAAATTAATAACGGGAGAGATCCTTTTCGAATAAAACAGACTCTGAGAGACTGTTTTGTTTATGTTTCACGAAATCATTTTAACAGTTTTTCGAGTTTTAAGCTTATTAGCTTGTTAGCATCGTCAACCGCTGCTTTTACATAGAAAACTTTCTGAACTCGTGTTTTTTTTTTACCAAATTTTACGGTATAATGTTTCTCGAAGGTTTCCTGTCTAATTTGGATCAATGGGAGGTTCCTTCCCATCATTTGAAACATTGCAACTAACTTTAAGTACTACGACTGGTGAGAGATGATGCAATCTCTTGCTTTAAAATCCGTTATGTGTCCTATCCGCCTTATAAAATGAAAGCCGTTTATCGTCAGGACAATCCTATGAAGTTTTTCCTATGCTGGAAGTAAAGAAATCAAGTATTCTATACGTAGATTATCCTGTCCAATACTTTTAATGCGCACTTGCCAGATTTTCATAGATCTCAATACAAATTTTGGACAGGGTTTCTTAATAGTGTTAAGCAGGGCTGAGTCTGTGTTTAAAAGTTGATGTAACAACCTCTAATACATTAAAAACTTCTCTGGAATATCCTAACGATAAACTGTTTTCGTTTTAATACAGAAGACATGGCACATAACGGATTTTCTAGTAAGAGATTGCATCATCTCTCGCCAATCATTGCACTTCAAGAAGGTTCCAATGTAACAGATGTTACGGAGGTTGCTCCTCTTTCTTAAATATTAGACAGGAAATCTTTAGGAAACATTATTACGTGAAATTCATAAAATAAATACATTTTCAAAGAGTTTTCTATGTAAAAGAAACGGTTATCGATACTGAGAAGTCAATAAGCAAAAATCTTGAAAAACCGTTATAGTGATTTATTGAGAAATAAACAAAATAATTCCTCAGAGTCAATATTCTTTAAAAAGATTTTTCCCGTTATTAATTTCCTCAATTTCGACTTTTTAAACAGTTTTTACCATACTGATTCCAAGTGCGGCTATAGTTATGATGGACCGGAAATTTAGATTTTCCTTTATAGAACAATAACGGTTTAAAATATAAGGAATTTTTTTGTAGAATTATTTGTCTTTTTAATATCCCCTAAGTACATAATATGTGGAATAGGTGTGCTCTCTTTCAATTTCCAAGGATCAGTCTGTTTTATGGTGCGGCTATAGTTATGACAGGGAGTGTATATATTTTTTATTTTTTTTTTAATTCTTTTTTTTATTTTTATTTTTTTTTTCTATTTATTTTTATTTCAAATTTTTATATTTTTTTTATTCATAAAAAACCTTATGCCGAAACTTGGATTCGAACCCGGTCCGCCTGCGTGCCAGTCCGTTCACATTGCCATGAGACTAGATGTGGAATGTTGTCAACGTTTCTAAAATCGTAACTACTTGATACGCGGTGCAATACAAAACTAAAATGTTTATACATAGAGGCTATGCAAAAAAGTCATAGTTCCCATGAAGTTGCCCAGCAAACAATTTCTATCGTCCGAGATACGAATTCAATTCGCCTGATAGAAAACATTTCTCGAATTTCATATCGTTTTCGGATTAAAGGCGTCACTCCCTTCGCGAAGGAATAGTGACCGATATTAATTCGCCAAGATGATAATTTGGCGATAATAGACTAATACATAGAAAAAGTGAAAAAAGTTTTTTTTTTATTTTTCCCTTTTTTCAAATTTTTTTCTTCTATTTCATCCTTAACTTTTTTTACCTTATTTTAACTTTACCTTTTTACACTTTGCTTCTACTGGGAATCGAACCGGGCACCTATCGTTTCATAGTCCTACGTCCTACACCTGAGCTATCTAAGATTACAAATTATGGGAATAAATTAGTCGTTTTATATTTTGACAATTTCGTAATTCACTCGTTGGGAAGAATTACGATTTTATCATCCTTGCAATAATGAGAAGATATTTCGTTAATAGGAGTCACATTCCTGACATATTGATGACGATAAAGCGATTTTTCGTCGGGGAGACAAGCTTACGATAAATTTTTCATTTGAATGATATCGTTTTCGTATCATTTTTGTGATTTTTCGAATAAAACGATAAAATTGTTTGCTGGGTGATTTACTAGATTCTAAGTAATTTGTTGCATTAGTTGTATGTCGGCTTGCTTTAATTCTATTACTACTGAAATTTTAAATTCTATGAAAGTGTATTTGATCCAATGGCATTTTAGTATAGTGACTTTAGCTCTAGACCCAAACATCCAAAAAAAGAGCTGACTTTTGATGCCAAATTGTTCTATGGCCTGACCGCATTACGCAGTAAAAAGTTAGACTTTTTTGCGCGTCACATTTGGGGGGGAGGGGGTGGCAAAGGGGTGAAATTATGATTTTTCGCCAATATCTTGTTAACTGTAATATTTACAGCAAAATGTTCTGAGGACGATTTAAACTACACAACATTTCCTTTCTAATGATATATTATATCATATACCTTCTCTTGGCAGATTATATACTAGACCTTAAAACATTTGGTGTAATTTAGATTTTTTGATAGTTACATTTGGCGCTCTAGCTCCTGAAGTAATTTAACTGGAGCCATGGTAATTGGGATAACTATTCCTAACAATATGTAGCTGTACCACACGGAGACTCAGGCTGCCCCGACAAAGCATTCCCCTATACTCCCTATTAACATTTAAAAAAAAGACATGCCTGTAACTTTTCGCCGAATCACAGCAGGCGGGAAAAATTTTGGTAAACGTTAAGGCTAAGTCCCATTAGACCCTCCACCAAATATTACTTCGATCGGATTAAAACAAAGGGTACCTCCCATACAAATTGTTCAAATTCAATGCCACTAGTTTATTAAGAAATAAGGGAACAAGTCAACCAAAATTAAAGTTTTGCTCGTAGGCAATTTTCCGGTCATTTTGTATGGGAGGTACCCTTTGTTTTAATCCGATCGAAGTAATATTTGGTGGAGGGTCTAATGGGACTTAGCCTTAACGTTTACCAAAATTTTTCCCGCCTGCTGTGATTCGGCGAAAAGGTACAGGCATGACTTTTTTTAAAATGTTAATAGAGACTATAGGGGAATGCTTTGTCGGGGCAGCCTGAGTCTCCGTGTGGGACAGCTATATATTGTTAGGAATAGTTATCCCAAATACCATGGCTCCAATTAAATTACTTCAGGAGCTAGAGCGCCAAATGTAACTATCAAAAAATCTAAAATACACCAAATGTTTTAAGGTCTAGTATATAATCTGCCAAGAGAAGGTATATGATATAATATATCATTAGAAAGGAAATTTTGTGTAGTTTAAATCGTCCTCAGAACATTTTGCTGTAAATATTACAGTTAACAAGATATTGGCGAAAAATCATAATTTCACCCCTTTGCCACCCCCTCCCCCCCAAATGTGACGCGCAAAAAAGTCTAACTTTTACTGCGTAATGTGGTGAGGCCATAGAACAATTTGGCATCAAAAGTCAGCTCTTTTTTTGGATGTTTGGGTTTCATCATTTTTTCAGCTAAAATCACTATACTATTTTTAATTAATTATATTCAAACTTCATACGTTTAAAGAAATTTTCTGTTTACTAGAAGTAAAGTAAAAACTTCATTGGTTTTAATACACGTTTTTTGCTGGGTGTACGAAACTACAAAACTTTGGGAAAAAATACTAAAAATTGAGGAAATTGAGGGAAAAAAGTTTCGTCCCAATCGGGATTCGAACCTCCAACCTTCAAGGTCAGCAACTCTACCTACTGAGCTATAGACGCTTAGAGGTCTCAATGCAAAGATTTCAATGTGACATTTCCGAAATTGAATAACTCGATATTTCTCCCGCTGGGGCTATTCTCCTCGAAACAGGCAAAGTTCCGCGTAGTTCCCATAGAGCTGGTAAGTTACCATGCCATAAATACTACAGACATGCACCGCAGTTGGTGTATAGAATGGAACGATAAGTCAAGATTTCCACAATTAGTTAAAATTCGCACCCACGAAATTTGGGAACCAGAATTAATACGGTAATTGTAGGCTTCCTAGCTATAAAAAGTTGCGTCCTTCCTTGATCAAAAGGTTCCAGCTCCAGCCTTTCTGTGGGTGGTGTCAAGTCGACTACCAGTGTCAAGCAATACAGTTTGAGAACTGAGTAATACGTTCGTTCATGAACTATCCAGACTTAATGTCAACTAAACTCAACAAATTGTAATACGATATAATAAGCGAGCGGCAACACCGAGAGCACGGAGAGAACGAAATGCACGAAAGGCGAACTGGTCGAATTGGCGAAGGAGACTAGCAACAGGTATATGGCGAAAACATACACTCACTCTACTTGGCGACGTGCTCGTAAACGGATCTCTTTCAGAAGTGTAATAATTAAGTGTTCCCTCGGTGTTGCTCATTGGCGAAATAAAAGTATTATTAACAGATATCTGGTGTTTTTCATTTTGTGAGTGTTATAATTCAGAAGTGGGATTCACTTGCGTGCTATGTGAATTCGAAAAGTGCAGGCGGCATAAAGACAATTTTGCGAAATAACGCGTAGAAGCGAGACTATTTTGTGCATTGTGTGTAGTACAAGAAGTGCGGGCGGCACAAGAACAGTAACAATTTGTGTAAAACAACGTGTAGAAACGGGACCAAGTGTGTGTTATGTGAATTCGAAAAGTGCAGGCGGCACAAAGACAATTTTGCGAAATAACGCGTAGAAGCGAGACTATTTTGTGCATTGTGTGTAGTGCAAGAAGTGCGGGCGGCACAAGAAAAGTAACAATTTGTGTAAACAATTGTACGGCGTAGTCACTAGTGAAAGAGACAGACTCTGGTGTTGCGGCAGCACACGAACGTGATCGTACAAGATTGTGCATAACTGTACTGTGTCGGCGATGGCGGGTGCGGACAAAAGACGCAACAGTGCGGATGTGTTAGACCTCGAATTCGACGAAACTCTACTAGAGGACGAGGAGGCAGAAAACAGGCTTCTCAAGAACTTACTTGAGGGAAAGTTCGAGAGGAAAATACAGGAGATTGTGGCGAAGCAGACAGGGATTGCAATGCAGGCGGCCTTGCAAAATATGGCGACTGGTGGTGAGTCGAGGGCAGCTAGCGTCTCACAGACGAGTGACATGGCGGGTCCTAGAACGGCGAGTGAGTCATCGAGCCGAGCGGCGAAATTTGACTGGCGACTTGGGCTCGACCTAGTGGAGGTGTTTGATCCTGACAACCGGGATTGCAACATCAACAGATGGTTGTCCAAAATTGAGCAACTGGCAAAAATCCACGGTTGGGATGATTACGACCAGGCGTAACTAATGCAGGCGAAATTAGGAGGAGCGGCACGCACGTGGTACAACCGCCTAGACGAGTACGACCAAACATGGTCGAACTGGAAGAAGATGCTGTTAAATGCATTCCCTCGAACGCATGATTACGCCGAGTTGTTGCACGAGATGCTGGCGCGCGTTAAGTCTAATAACGAAACGATGACGAAATATTATCACGACAAGATGGCGTTGATGGAGCGCTGTGAAATTCGTGGTGAGCGAGCACTATCATGTTTGATAAAAGGGTTGTCGGCGGCGATACAACCTAACGCGCGGGCATATCAATGTTCAACACCGGCGGAATTGTATGTGGGATTCATGGCGGCTTGCGATCGGTTTCAGGCGGGAGCCGAATCGCACAAGAGGGAAGCGGACAACATCAGGTCAGCGGTGGTCAAGATAGCGCGACCCACGGAAAATGGTCAAAACGGCGGGCGTAAAAATATGAATTTGGGCATGTCGGGCTTTAACACATGGAGAATGAGATGTTACAACTGTCAGGAGGTGGGTAATCACATAAGCCGGAACTGTCCGAAACCCAAGCTGGAGAGGTGCAGAAACTGCGGGCGAGCAGGACACACCCAATTCGAATGTCGAGGACGACGGTTTGGGGCTGAAGGCAACGTCAGGGCGCGGGTAAGTCTTGTATTTACGGAAGGTAATGTATATAAAAAGAAGGTCATTTTAACGAGCGGAGAAGAATTGAAGGCGTACCTCGATACGGGGAGTGAGCGCAACATTCTCTCACTAGCGAGTGCCAATAAGATAAAATGTGGAACATTCAAGCCCTCGTTTGTGCAATAGCACGGTTTTGGTGGGGGAATATGTGAAGCATTACAGGAAGTGACCTTTGAGGCGAAAATTGACAATATAACCTTGAAAATCAGTGCACTGGTAGCAGACTGTGAAATCGGGGTTGGCGAATTGTTAATTGGACAACCCATATTGGCTTCTCAGAAGATTGGGCTAAATGTGCAAAATGGGAAGGCGACATTGTTCAATGCAGGTAAAGACATTGGTGAAGTGGGTTGTGGTGCAGTCTCGAGCGTACCGGTGTCGGAACCTGGGACGCTGGGTTCCGCATCTAATGTATCTTTCGAAGTGGTAGGCGATGGCACACACAAATATCGGGGAACTAGTGGCGATCTGTCTAGACACGGAGAACAACAAAGCAATGGCGGCATTGTCAAATATGGCGATAATGTAAGTGAAAACATTTGCATTAAGAAGATCAGTCATGAGGGCGACTCAAAGGCGAAACATCATGACAAATCTATAGATACACCCGATACTGGCGAAAACATGCATGTACAAGTGGGCGAAAACAGTTCGGCGGCTGTATCCAATATAGGCGAATATGAATCCGACGGCGGTCAGGGAAATAAGAAGGGCGCAGACATGTCTGATAGTGGTGGTATGCAGGCGGCAATGGATGAAAATAATCCCATAGGTGTGATAAATCTGGTGACATACACATCCAAAGTGGCGATTCGAGCATCGGAGAATACTCGAATACCAGTCGGCGACACGGTAGAAATACCAGTTACAGCATCGCTGTCAGTTGGCGAACAAGCGTGTGTAAAGGCGACAAGATATACTCGGGAAAATGGTACTCTAGTGGCGATTGCAACCCAGTTAATTCCGAGTCCAAAATCAGGGCTAATAGTACAAAATGTGGGTCCTAAACCAATTGTTTGGCGAGAAGGCGATGTTATTGTTCGGGCGGAACGGATTAATATCGGTGAAAGGGAAGGTGGTAGACAAGCTGAAGTATTGAGGGTTCAGGTGAGTGATAATAGATTGAATCACATTGAGATATCTTCCATAAATGTAGGGAACATTCGAAGAGAGGATCTTCGTGATTTACAAGCATTGCTATGCAGGATGTCTCATTGCTTTGCCTCAGGCGATAGTGACCTGGGATTAACCCATCTCGGCGAAATGGAAATTAAATTACTGTCAGATAAGGCCATTTACTATAGACCTTATCGTTTGTCACAAACAGAGAGACAGTTGGTGAAAGATAAAGTGCAAACGCTTTTAAATGCTGGGGCTATACGGGAATCTAATTCACCATTCGCGAGTCCTATTATTCTAGTACCAAAAAAGGACGGCAATATGCGAATGTGTGTCGATTATAGGGCGCTTAATCGAATTACTGTGAGAGACAGATACCCACTCCCGTTGATAAGTGATCAATTAGATAAATTGAGCGGTCAGTGTTATTACACTACGCTGGATTTAGCTCAAGGTTATCACCAGGTACCAATTCATACAGATTCTATATATAAAACGGCGTTCATAACTCCTGATGGTCAATACGAATATCTTCGTGTTCCGTTTGGGTTGGCAAACGCTCCAGCCGTATTTCAGCGTATCATCAATAAGATGTTAGCTAAACTACCGCCTGAGAGGCAACATAGAATATTGGCATATATGGACGATATGTTAATTCCATCGACGACCATAAAGTCGGGATTGGACTTGTTGGAAGACGTATTAGTCTTAATCGCGAAGTCAGGATTGAAACTTAATTTGGCGAAATGTTCTTTCCTTAAAAGCGAGATTGAATATCTGGGACATGAAATAAGCGCGCAAGGGATCAGACCAGGTGTACGAAAAATCCAGGCGGTGTCTGAATTTCCGGAAGTAACAGATTTGCATAAATTGAGACAGTTTCTCGGGCTGGCGAGCTATTTCAGGAAATTCATTAGAAACTTTGCACTAGTTGCAAGACCATTGACAGATCTGACTAAGAAAGATATTCCTTGGCAGTGGGAGTCGAGACAAATGGACGCGTTTATAAAAATTAAACAGCTCTTATGTGAGCGGCCTGTTTTGGCACTATATGACAGCACGGCTCCAATAGAACTTCATACTGATGCTTGTAAGATGGGAATCGGTGGGATTCTTCTGCAGGAACAGTCCGACAAAACCTGGCGACCGGTCTTCTATTTTAGTAGGACTACAACGCTGGCAGAACAGGCATATCATAGCTATGAGTTGGAAACGTTGGCATTAGTGGCCTCTGTGCGGCAGTTCAGGATATATCTGGTGGGCGTATCTTTTAAGGCGGTTACTGACTGTTCCTCACTCCGGGCAACGTTGACGAAAAAAGATTTAGTACCACGAATAGCACGATGGTGGATGGAATTGCAAGAATATGATATGGAAATAGAGTACAGGCCAGGTACCAGAATGCAACACGCTGATGCCCTCAGTAGGAATCCCATTAACATCCAATTAGTGTCACTTGGCGAGGGTGACTGGTTCTTGACGGTACAGTTGCAAGATGAGAGAGCTCAGAAAATAGTGAAAATGATAACGGAGGGCGGAGCGGAAAAGGACATTAAAACGAATTATGTAATAATAGATGGGCGTCTGTATAAGCAAACAGGAAATGGTAGGCGGCTATATGTACCAGACATAGCCAAATTTAATCTGGTGCACAGACATCACGATGACATTGGACATCCAGGGTTCGAGAGGTGTCTTCAAGTAATACAAGAAACGTATTGGTTCCCAAGGATGAGACAGTTTGTAAAGAAATATGTACAAGCGTGCCTCGCATGTGCATACAGTAAGGGGGAGTATGGACGAAGGGAAGGCAAATTACATACTATCGAAAAGGTGGCGGTACCTTTCGACACTATTCATATAGATCATTTGGGCCCATTTCCTAAGAGCACCAGGGGCAATCAATACATCTTAATGATAGTAGACGCGTTCACTAAATTTACTCTGGCGAAACCCACGAAGACTGTGAAATCTTCAGAAACCATATCGGTATTGAGAACAACATTCGGAGAGTTTGGGAACCCGCGTCGCATAATCTCGGATAGGGGACTGGCGTTCACAAGCAAAGTATTTGCAGATTTCGTGTCAGAGAGGGGTATTAAGCATGTTAAAAATGCAATTGCTACTCCTAGGGCGAATGGACAAGTGGAGAGGCAAAATCGAACTATCAGTGCGATTGAGGCGAGTGCACAGTCGGAAATAACGTGGGATAGTAAATTACCAGAGATCGTATGGGGAATGAATAGTTGTGTTAATGCTAGTACCAAGTTCTCACCGGCACAACTTCTGTTTACCAGTCAGAGAGGTTTAATGGCAGACTTATCATCCGGTGTGCAGGCAGCGAATGGCGAAGAAACTTCGGGGAATGAAGTACATAAGAGAAGGGCGACAACAGGAAACCCAGATGGAAATTCTGAGGAGGCTATAGATCGTAATCCATTTAAGCGTCGTCGTTTGGATGATAGCCAAACTAACCAAAGTAGGCGAATATCGGAGAGACTGTTACAGCGTAGACTAAGGGCGTCGTGTAATCTTAGGAAAGCAGAAGAAAAATTCAGGCATCAACATAATAAAAGGCGTAAATTCAATACCACTACGTACGCTAAGGGCGACTTAGTGTTGTGGCAAAAGGCGGGGACTTGTTCAAATGGGAAAGGTGTGAATAGGAAACTGACAAATAGATATGACGGTCCGTATTGTATCGCTAAGGTACTACCAAACGATAGGTACATAATACGTACAATAAAAGGTATACGGGGATATAAGAACTTTCAAGCAATAGTGGCTGTTGATTCGCTAAGGAGATATTTCAGTGTTCAAAAACAATCAGATGAAAGCCAGGCCATAGATGACACGGACTCCGACGGATATGACTAGATTAGGAGTTACGTCACAAAGGGGCGGGTATTAAAAGACATAATTCTGACATTAAAGGCGTTGATAAAGCAATTTATATTTCCCTAATTAATGAGGACATTAATCTTGCAGGATGGCCGACTGTAATACGATATAATAAGCGAGCGGCAACACCGAGAGCACGGAGAGAACGAAATGCACGAAAGGCGAACTGGTCGAATTGGCGAAGGAGACTAGCAACAGGTATATGGCGAAAACATACACTCACTCTACTTGGCGACGTGCTCGTAAACGGATCTCTTTCAGAAGTGTAATAATTAAGTGTTCCCTCGGTGTTGCTCATTGGCGAAATAAAAGTATTATTAACAGATATCTGGTGTTTTTCATTTTGTGAGTGTTATAAAATTCTCATTTCAACTAAACTTATTAAAAAAAAATTAAAAACCGAAAATTTGAACATAGACAATATTTGGACCGCTCACGAAACAAAATTCTGGCTAAGTCCCTGATCAGGTATGTTTTCTTTATTTTGTTGCGTGAAGGCCCCTAGATAGTGAAGTACTTTCCTAGTGATGGCTCCTGAAAAGTAAAGGTTCAATGGTGTGGTAGCCCCTGGAAAGTGGTGGCCCTGGGCGACCGCCCAGTTCGCCCACCCCTAGGGCCCTGCTTTTGCCCACATATCCTGAACGAATAGGCAGATTTTAGTAAATTGATCTTTCCATATTGGGTTTCACCGCGAACTGCTAAACAACTATTAAAACATACCGAAAATTTACAATGAGTAAATTTATAAAATAACAGGCGCGACAATCCAACATTGGACTAAGGCCGCAGAATGTGTTACTGACATCCTATTTCCAAGATCATATTTGCTTTTTGTTGCAGTGTTATTTATCCCCATAAATGGGTACTCGTTTAACATCTGAGTGAGATCATAGTCCGTCACAAGCTCGTGAGTTCGAAAAGCACCATGGCTCACGGTGAGATTCGAACTCATGACCCTGTGCACCGAAGGTGCGCGCACTAACCGCTAGACCAGCCAGACTACAGACTTTAAGTAAATTTATGGTGAAACTATTTTACCATACTTCAACAGATTAGCGGAGTTTAGTGAATTCCATCTCTGGCCTGAATGAATTGAAATTGTGAAGGCAGCTTATTTTCGCCATCTTTTTTGTATATCTGTTGAACGAATTATTGAGATTTAGTAAACTATATCACCACCTCTAGTCGAGCGAGCGAACGAGCGGACCGGTCCGTGTGTGGTGCAGCGTAAATCCAATTTTATCAATTCGGACGTGATGTTCTCTATTAAATTTTCGCATGAAATTATTGTGTCGGCATAGTAAAACGGTGGAAACGTTTTCGCGAAACATTTGCAAGCCGTATAATTGAACAACATTGAAAGTAAATTTCCAAACACACGTGTGACATTCCCGCCATTCTTGTGTCTCCCCAGTTCTTGTGACGACGAAGAGAAGCTTATTCGCAAATAGATACGCTGTTGTGTCCATCATAAAGCCATTCTTTTGCGGCGCAGAACCAGTTCATGTGACGAAGCAAACAAAACTCAAGGCAATCGAAGTGCTACAAACTACATATAGAACAAAGCAGTTAACGATCGCATAGTGGGTGGCGGAGGCTCCGAAGAGCCGATCTTGGCCCCATCACACGTACAAACAAACACCTGTTGGTAAAGTAGTCTTTCGGATAAAAGTTCGAGCATATGATTTATACTTTTCGGCGTCGTGACCAAAACCACCTTCACTAGAAGCCGGGAAGCAGCAATACATGCACACAAAACGAGCCTATGAACATGTCGTATATACGTTGCACGATGCACTAACACAAGCACAGCGCATGTAAAAAAACCGTGTCTGCTCTGATAAAAATCGCGAAAACATGTGGAAAATTCACTTTTTGTCGGGATTTTGTTCTTTCACTGCATTCTAGACACTTTAATTCACGACACATTCCACTTTTCGCGACGAAAATCGACCGGGAACCAATACTTTTCGTGTAAAGTTTGTCGCGACCCAACCCGATTTGCCTTTACCGCAATGTAAATTTTCGATCTGAACAGGCCTATGATTTGGCGCTTAAGTATATGAACGTGTTCTGCTTCCGGGCTTTGTATAAAGATGGTTTTGGTCGTGACACATGCAAACAATCCCCGGTCGATGATGCAGTTTTCGGACAAGAGCTCGAACATATGATTTGAACCAAAACATTAAAGCACAGTGAACGATAAAAATACGTGAACAGTTGAAAATTCAAATATCTTGTCAAAGTTACAAGTAGAACAAAATGGAGAAGCTGGATACTATTCTAAAAGCTGTCGAGGAACTAAAAAACGAAATGAATACGAAATTTGAAAATGTCAATGACAAATTAGAGGGAAAATTAAACGGATTGGAAAATCGCATGCAAACAACAGAAATGAGAATAAACGATTTGGAAAAAAGAAACCTGAAACTGGAATTGATGCAAAGGAAGAAGAACATAATGATCAGTAACCTACCTGAATTTGAGAAAAATGAAACTGAACTCGAAAACACGGTACTAAAAGCGATAAATGAAACGATTGGAGTTGAATGCAGTACAAGTGATATTATACACCGTATAGGTAAACACAACACCAAAAGAGTTCGGATGGTTATTTTAGGACTACGCTCGTTAAAAATGAAGAAACTAATAATGGAAAATAAAATAAGATTGAAAGATCATAGCGAAGCTATATATTTTAGCAACGACCTGCCGCAAGAAATCCTTACAGAGAAACAAACTCTATGGAAAGCTATAAAGGAAATAAAACAGAAAGACCCAGAAGCTCGGATTGTCAAAGGAAATATAATTAGTAACGGAGAAGTATTATCGAAAGAAACGATCAGTAATATTGTTATGAATGAAGGAAAGAAGAGAGCACGAGTTGATGAAGAAGGATATAACCATGCAAATGACAATAACAAAAAAACGAAACGTTTGAACGAAGGAAAAGGCAATGCCACCACACCGATAAGTCGTTTTTTTGGTACCACGTTAAACAGCAGCAGATCCCAGAAGTCATAACAACCACTGCAAAACCAGGAAAGGAACCCGCGACTCGACCCGGCAAATGATACGAACGAAACTGAATTGAACATGCGAGCGACTCCCTCTAGCAGGCTGACCACCAAGAGGGAAAGAGGTCAAAACCCCCCGTTGGTAAATACAACTTCCAGCAAAGAAGGTAAACATTTATATATTGCAACAATGAACGTACGATCCTTAATTGGCGACAGCCGTCAAATTGAACTCGACCGAGCTATAAGCAAAATAAAGTATGATATTATAGGACTGGCAGAAACCCGTATATATGGAGAAAAAATAATCCAAAAGCAAAATGGAGATATATTCGCCTACAAAGGAGAAACAAAAGGTTTATACGGAGTTGGTTTCCTAATCAAAGCAAAATGGAAGAGCAATATAAAGGAGATACGATTAATGAGCGAAAGGATAGCCGCACTTACTATGCAAGTAAAAGGGAACAAAAGACTAAGCATCATTCAAGTCTACGCCCCGACAGAAAGCGCATCCGATAGCATTATCGATCAATTTTACGACGACTTACAAACAGTATATGATGAGCTGAAATCAAATGTAATATACGTTATTGGAGACTTCAACGCCAAGCTCGGCCAACGAAAAGATGGTGAGGAAAGTATATTCGGAAAATATGGCTTTGGACGGAGAAATAAAAGAGGGGAACGGCTGATTACATGGATATGGCAAAATAATTTGAAATTTGGAAATAGTTTCTTCAAAAAAAGACACAATCGTAAATGGACATGGCGCTCCCCAGATGGTAATATAAAAAACGAAATTGATTTTATATTAACAGATAAAGACTCAACCTTATGTGATATTTCAGTGCTCAATAATGTCGAATACGAAAGCGACCACCGACTTGTCAGAGCAAAAGTACAAATAAACCATCAAACTTTGAGATACCGACCATTGAAAAAAGATATTCCACATATAGTTACAGAAAGTGCAAAAATTGAATACCTACACCGTCTGGAGACGTCTTTCGAAAATCTTCCGATTTTAACAAATCGAAATATACAATCATATTACAACGAAATGGAATGCGCCATAAAGCTGTCTGCCAATGAAACACTTCTGCAACCCAAATCTAAAAAGATTGATAAACTGACTGCATCGACCAAGTCCCTTATTCAATGCAGAGAGTCATTACGAAAAAAAGAAAACAGATCTGAGCAAGAACAAAATGAGTTAAGACGCCTACGGAAGTTATGCAGAAAATCTATTAAGAACGACAATGAAAATTTCAACAGAGAAATCATACAAAAGATAGTGGAAGAAAGTAGATCAATCAAGAAAGTAAAACAAAGTATGAATAACGAAAAGGAATGGATTCCGAAATTGAAAAAAAGAGGGAAACAGTTTGAATCGAGGAAAGCTATAAGCGAAATCGCAACTGGTTTCTTTGAAGACCTGTATAAATCCAGTAAACCGACAAGCCATAGAAACCCACATGAACTTAGCGAAGATTTTCCGGAGTTCCTACCATCCGAAATTGCCAAATCTATTGACGAACTACAAGCCGGGAAAAGCGCTGATGCAGAGGGACTGAAGACAGAAATGTTAAAGCTGGGGAAAACCTTACTAACAGAGCCTGTGACAAAACTTTTTAATGCAATAGTTCAAACTGAAGAAATTCCGGTCCAATGGACAAAGTCTACGATTACTCTTTTATATAAAAAAGGCGATAAGGAAGAAATTAGTAATTATCGACCAATCAGCATTATATCAAACGTATACAAAATATTCTCAAAATGCATACAACGGAGACTACAATCATCTGTAGTCTGCAGTCAACCAAGAGAACAGGCCGGTTTCAGATCAAGCTACTCCACTATCGACCATCTACAAGCGGTGAACCAAATCATTGAAAAAGCAATCGAATATCAAGAAACTATATACCTGGCTTTTGTCGATTTTAGCAAAGCATTCGATACAGTGGAACACGATGAATTATGGTTAGCCCTCGAAAACCAAATGGCCCCACGAAAAATAGTTAACATTATGAGCAAGCTATATAAGCAAAGTACTGGCGCAGTCAAATTAGAGTCTATAGGCAAGCCGTTTAAATTGGAACGAGGAGTACGTCAAGGTGACCCACTATCGCCGACACTCTTTTCTGCGACACTGGAGCTGGTTTTTCAACGATTGAACTGGGATGAGTACGGCAACATCGATGGCGAAAATCTAACTAATCTAAGATTCGCGGATGATATAGTCCTTTTTTCACATAATGCGCGCGACTTACAGACTATGTTGATGGACCTGGACGCTAAAGGAAAAACGGTTGGCTTAAATATTAACTTCGACAAAACGAAATTGATGACCAACGGTATCAAAGATCCAGTGGCTCTAAACGGCATGTCCATAGAATTTGTAGAAGATTTTCTATATCTAGGCCAACTGATATCATTCGAACGGCGCACTGACAAGGAAGTAGAGCGCAGGATAAGTAATGGCTGGAAACAATTCTGGGGCATCAAAAGTATCTTCGACGCAAACAGAAGCCAACAGATGAAGAAGTACCTGTTTGATGGAGCTGTGCTGCCGGTGCTTACTTATGGAGCGCAAACTTGGGCTCTTACGGACAGGAACATACAACAGCTAAGAGTAACACAAAGATCAATGGAGAGAGCAACTTACCGAATATCCAGGAGGCAAAGGCTTAGAAATGCCCTACTACGGTCACGAACTAACTTCACCGACGTTATTGAAAGGGCGAGAATATTGAAATGGAATTGGGCAGGACATCAAGCAAGACTCAATGACAACAGGTGGACAACTAGATGCACAGATTGGATTCCATATGGCAGCAGTCGAAGAGTTGGGAGACAACGGAAAAGATGGCGTGACGATATCGAAAGTTTCTGTCCGAATTGGAGAAGGATGGCCAGAAATAAGGAAACTTGGAAATCAATGGGGGAGGCTTACGCCCAACGAATTTAATAGTAATACACATTTTTAATTTTTAATTTGTCTTATTCCATTTTGAGAGTAAATTACACATAACTTGTTTGAAATATCCAATTGAATTTATTTTTATTTTTATCTAATTTTTTTTTTTCGAGAGTAAATTTTACACATTGTTTGAAATCTTTAAAATTATACTAGGTCAAATGATTTTTGTTTTGAATTGGGTAAATAAAAGCTTATAATAATAATAATAATAATCACCACCTCTCCTTTCCTTCAATGACCAATACTTACATTTTAGTAGAAATGAAACATTTCAAAAACTAGCAATTCATTTTCCGCAGCTTTTGCCTATATCTTTTGATCGGCTTAGTATACTACTTCCACTGTTGATGAAGGAATAAGAGTTGAAGGAAAATTGACTAAGAGAACATTTTTAAGGCAGATTATTTTCTCCCAACCGCTCCACTCCACCCTTTTCTGCTGAATGCTATTGACCAGTGGCGGATTTACCCGTTTGCCGCCAGTAGGCTCTTAACATATCGCCGCCCCTACTGAAACTCTACTTATTGTCGGGAAAAAATACGCTTTATTTACCAATTATTTTCAATTCACACTTAAATACATATGATCTTCGAGATTTCCGCATCGTGGGTCCTTAGCATTCTTCAATATTCATCACAGAGTGTAAATAAAAACGAGACCGAGGCTAATTTCGGGCGAGGTCGAAATTTGAATACCCTTCACTCTCCTTGGGCCTTATTGAAGCAAACCTATGACTTGTGTTTAATCCTTCCCCATTCTTTTCCTTCAGTTTTCACATAATATTTGATATTGACAAATTCCGTGGCGTCGATAAAACAATATTTGTGTAAGGTTTAGTTGGAATAAGTGGGAAAATAAAAAAAAATACCTTAGAAAACTTTATTGGGGGTTGCTATGGCCCCATAGTACGATTCCATTTGTTTCACGTTTTTTTGTTGAGAAAGACGCATTAAGGTTTTTTGAAATTGGTGTAGAACAAATGTTTCTTAGAAGATCCAAAATGGGGGGGGGGGGGGTTTGTATGGTAGCCCCATGACCCCATGCTCCGATTCCATACATTTATACCTAATGTTTTGTGGCATCAATGTAAACACATAAAAAATCAAAAATCATTATCCTTGGTAGAGCACTTGCGGACGAGGAAAAAAAACAACACATAACACATATTTTTGTTTTTTGGTCAAAATTTTCTCGGGAGCGCAAGGGAATATGAACTGAAACAAACTTGAAGCGACTGGTGAAAAGGACTATCTTATGATGAAAATTTAAAATAAACTTGATTTGTATATATTATGTAGCGATTGTGTGGCCTGCATTGGTTTTGGACAATTGGAAAAATTGATAACGAAATTTGGTTGAGCAACACCACCATCAATAGGAATGGCAGAACTCCAAAATTTGATTTCATTTTCAGTTTTCCGTTTTGAAATATTGTAGTATCCAGGCTAAATCATCAATAATTGACCATTCAGTCTGTATTCTCTAGGCATGGCTAGTTGGCAATTACAGTGCTGCCAATGCTTCAAATATGAAAGTCGCATCCAATATACAGATATATATCAATTTAAGATAAATTTTAAAATTAATCTAAAAAAGTGTATTCTTCTTCCCTAAGACATTCAGCTGAATTGATGCCGATGCCCTTTTCATGCTTAAAACTCCTCTGAAACTTGAACGTGTTAATTACAAGATGAGTTAATTATTTTTTTGGATCAAAGTTAATCTATGATTATCAGATTCATTTTTTTTAGTGTATTCCATTTCTGCGTTTCTAACATCAATATTTGCAATTTTTAAGAGGCGCCACAGACCCTCCGATCGATCGGCCAGATATTTGATTGCGAGATAAATCGGAAGGTGTATGGGATCATCGGATTCATTTTTTTGATTTGACATGTGGAACGTATTGCCAATGCAATTTTCCGTACAAACTGTCATGACAATCATGTGTTCTCAGTTGCTGATTTTTAGACATAGACCTGTGGTCGTTCTTCATGCTGTGGTTGCGGCTGTCTTTCTCCATCATCTTCCATCGCCAAAAATGGTACAATTTTCGCTATTTTGTGTTGTGTCTTGTGGAACGTGAGACTGTCGCATTTCAGATTGTCCGATAAATTGCCTATATATGTGCTGTACGGGCGGCAGATCGATTGTGGGCAATCGATTGCCCAATCGATCGGCCGAGAAATCGTCAGGTTTGTGGCGCCTTTAACCCATTTTCTGCCATTGGTTCGTTCACGAACCATTAATGTTTTATTTTTTTTAACTGCAAAAGTAAAATTCTTTTGAAGAATGAATCTAACAGATGCTTTCTAGAAGCATTGAAATTGTTCATATATATATTTATTTAATTTTTAAATTCGGTATTGTACGTCAAAAATAACGGTAAATTTGGCTAATTTTTGTACCCGTGACCCTTGTTAGGATGTTCTTCGATTTCACCTTTATTCGAAAAAATCTTTTAAACAATATTTTTAATAAATGAAGCTAACTAATTGTGAATGACGAATATTATTTACAAAGTTATCATTTTTGTTAAAAAAGATAATAAATTTGACCCTAAACTTAATGGTTCGTTGACGAACCATTGGCGGAAAACGATATCTTGTGTCCACTTATAAGAGACTCGACATTTTCTATGCAAGCCTGTAAACTGTTGAAGAAAATTGCATTCCAAACTTGCATGTATATTTATTTAACGATAAGAAAGGCATTTATTCTGTTTAAAATTAATGTACAGTAAAACCCCGATTTTCTGGACCCCCAAAATCCGGAATGCCGATATTCCCGATATGTACTTATTATTATTATTATACAATTTTGTTTTATTTTTGATAAGATTTTGAGCTTTTCTATAGTTTATTATTGTATACTGCTCTGTAAACCTAATGGAATGTAAATTTTGAATACAAGATTATTAGAAGTTAAAATTGTTAATTTTTCAATGATTTTATTAACACCAGGAAAACATTTCGACAATTCAAAACAACTCGAAAATCCTAATTGGGTCCGGTCCCAACCATTTCAGAATATCGGGGGTCTACTGTAGTTACTATACTGATAGTTTTATTAGTTTGAAGCTCATCAGGATAAACGTTTTCGTTCTAAATTAGTAGTGACACAATCCGGTAGTTCAGATCTTGGAGAACCCAATAGGTTGTAAGGTTGCAAGGTTTCACCAAGATTCTCTTCAATTTGGGGGGACCACTCTGGATTACACGGGCGAAGTATGCGTAACCTATGTTCACTGATTGTTAATGACTCAGTCGGACCAAATGCTTCCGTTTTTAATGGGCGGTTCATACATTTCAATCATAGGATTTACGATATCAATTTACAAATTGTCAGTCATACAGTCATCAAATGTGTAGGCAAAACCACAGAGACTGTGACTGTAACGTGTGAATCGACTTTAAGAATGCTATTTTTTAACAAATAAACACGATCATACAGATAATGTTGTTAATTTTACCCAAATACCACAATACAGTATGACCAGGCAAAGTAAATTGACGAAAAATATTTTATATCGTTTTCCGCCATTGGTTCGTCAGCGAACCATTTTTTTCCTGGTAATCCGCGAAACCCAAAAAATTCAAAACACATTTTTTCTCTTAATCTAAGCTCAAACATCAAGAATATACAAGAAAATTATATTAAAACAATATGCGTCGAGGTGCGGCAGGAAATGGGTTAATATGTCGAACTGACAAAAAGCCGAAGCAGCAAATGTTGTTCAAAGGTAGAGCATAACAAGTCATGAAAAAGAACAGGAAGGATCTCCGTTTCGAATTTAAGCTTAAATGGTCTTCAATATTTACCTTCAGTGTCTGACGCTCTTAGACACTGGCGACAAATGCCTTTTCAGGTTGATATCTAACTGAGGGGACAGGGCTTTTCTTTGGCCTTATCCTTGGATTTAACCCTAAATTACTAACAATACGTAAAATTGACGTGTTCGCTCACATTATAATGTGTATAAGCTGTTCCACGAGTCTGGTTGACTACTCACTGCAGCAATGCTTTCCCCAGTTAGTTGTTCTATGTCCATGTGAGTGGCAGCATCCTATTTGTGGTCTATGGCGGTAAGCTTAGCAATGTTCTAGGGGCTACTACCTATTTGACGTGTAAATAGTAATACCAATAGAAAATAGCATGTAATTTATACAGGGACGTAGCTAAGGGGGGGGGGGTATGGGTGTCTCACCCCCCTAACATTTTCAATTTTCATCTGCAGTCGGCAAATTTGACCTCAGTGGGAATATGAAGGATTTCTATTTTCGGCATTAATAAATTTACAAAAGAATGCGAATACCTGTCGATGTTTAAGGATATAAACATTTGACAGTTGCAATATTAAAAGTATGTAATTGAATGTACATACTTATTAACAGAGCTATTCGGCATAAAAACATCAAACTAATCTTTAAACTGAAAGAAATTAACTGAAGATTTGGAAGATCAAGACCTTAGCATTATTGACGCCGTGAAAGTCATTTGCTGTAAAATTAAGCCTTTTAAAGGCATTAACAACAGCGGAATCAATCAAAATCCTTCTTGACGTTTTTATCTCAGAAGATATGGAAAAAATAGCCAATCTGCTCCAACCTCCAACCATTTCAAGACATATTTCAAATTTCGGGCGATAGGAATGCCTTCATGCTGAAATTCAAATTTTTCTTTATAATTGCTCCGAGTGTCAAAATTTTGGGGAGATAGCGAGAGAGGCTTTCAAACTAAGGACCGAAAGCTTACAAGATTTTTCAGCTTATTTTGTCTAGTGGCATCAGCTTCAAGCGAGCAATCATTTAGTAAATTATGTAGAATGGTAACAGAACAGTCTTTGACACGAATACCTTAGAAGTTGGTAGGACAAAGATAATAAGGTGTTCCGAAAGTGAAAAAAGTCAAAAGATTAATAATCAATAATATGAATGTTAATGGGGGATGAACGCTTAAAAAATTGGATGCCAATGTTTTCTGCAAAGGATATTGTCGATAAAATGGATTTACATCGAATCGTGGAGCGATAGGCCAAAATTAAGTTACGGCGGGTCATAACTTAACTGGTTGAATCAAATTTCTATACAGGGTGTCCGGAAACTGCCGCATAAACGCACCGGATTATGAATCCTCATGTGATTTCCAGCAAAAAAGTTGTATGGAACATACCCCCTCAGCTTAACCCTTTAGCTGCCACAGGCATTTAAAGATTTTTGGAAAAATCATTTTCTTGCACGACTTAAAGCCTAATATCTCCAAAGCTAGACCAGCTAGAATAGTGAAATAAAATGATTATTACAGCCAACAAATTTACCTATAAAATAAAACTAACCGCACTAAAATCAAATAAGAGGTTCGGTTTTTACAGAGCTTCAAAGTCAAATTTGCGTAATTTGACCCAAAAAAAATCTTTTTTTCCATCTCAATTTTCTCCAACTTCTCCCAAGGTGAGGTGTTTGTACGATTCTTTTAAAAATTGGCGCATAGTCTTACAATCATATCTTTCTTACATCATTTTAATCTAGCTCCATTACTTATAATTATAACAGTTTTTATACGTTAAGTGTAGAAAACTAGGGTTAATTTCAGCTCGAACTCAATACAATTCAATTCACACTGCCCCTAAACATCTGCAATTGGTAAAATTTATTCAAATTATGTCGAAATCGAGCCAAAATTAACCCTAATTTTCTGCACTTAAGGTACTAAAACTGTTAGAAATAATGGAGCTAGAATAAAATTATGTAAGAAAGATATGATTGTAAGACTATGCGCCAATTTTTAAAAGAATCGTACAAGCACCTCATCTTGGGAGAAGTTGGAGAAAATTGAGATGGAAAAAAAGATTTTTTTTGGGTCAAATTACGCAAGTTTGACTTTGAAGCTCTGTAAAAACCAAACCTCTTATTTGATTTTAGTGTGGTTAGTTTTATTTTATAGGTAAATTTGTTGGCTATAATAATCTTTTTATTTCACTATTCTAGCTGGTCTAGCTTTGGAGATATTAGGCTTTAAGTCGTGCAAGAAAATTATTTTTCCAAAAATCTTTAAATGCCTGTGGCAGCTAAAGGGTTAAGCTGAGGGGGTATGTTCCGTACAGCTTTTTGCTGGAAATCAACTGAGGATTCATAATCCGGTGCGTTTATGCGGCAGTTTCCGGACACCCTGTATATTCATACAATCCTTCGTGTTTCTGTCTTTGTGCTTTTCGATGTTATCATGAACAAGAACGCTACTCAAAAAATTTATTATAATTACAGGTACGGAAATTTCGCAAATAAAAAACTGGAATTTCACATAAACTAATTTTGGATATTAGAAATTTCGCTGAAACTTGCATAAAATCCTGGTTTTGTAAATTTTCTTGTTGTTATTTTAATTTTCTATGACTCTAAAAATTATGTAGATTCACAGTTAAACGACTGTTCAAAGCTCGCGTTGCAAAGAAAAACCTCGGGTGTTTATTATCCAGTATGAAGTGTGTCTAGTGTCTGCCAACTGCATCATACTCCGAATTCAGAAAACACTCAGATACTAGTCGACAAGACCGCAAGGAGTTACGGTAACGGTAAAACGAGAAACTAGTGAGGCATATGCCGCTAATATTGTTACGCTTTTATCTTTATGTAAAGTTCATTTCAATTTTGAGGCCCGCCGAACCACGAGAAAAACTCTCTCTAAAAAAATCGCATTGCAGAAAACAAACCTACAACTAAAGTGCTTTCTCGGTGTTCGGCAAGCCATCGTGCTCGTGATTCAGCGTACTCTCTGCATTTAACAATTTCTCTATTCTTATTAACGGAAAACGTCTGAAAAAAAATCTGAGATGAAAAATTATCTCCAATAATTGACATTTTTGGACAAAAATATACTTTTTTTGTGGAAAAAGTCTAAATTAGAACATTTCGCATTGATTCGCATAAATGAGCAATTTTCGCCGAAATTGGCATCTACGAGTATTTCGTACAAACGAAATTTCCGTACCTCTAATTATAAATGGTGAATTTTCATATGAAGTCGGCAAATTTTACTTTTCACCCCCCTAACAAATGTTTGCTCGGTACGTCCCTGAATTTATATGTCTTGTAAGTAATATAACTGCATTTTCCAAAGGGCATATTTTAGTCAAATAATTTTTGTCTGTGGCACTGAAATATGATAAGCTCGGTAAAATGTGTAAACTGGGAAAGCGACTGTAGGAAAATATGAACATGTCAAAATTACGTGTTGTTAGTAATAACGCCCTAACCGGTCATGTTAGTATTCCAGGGTTAAGGAAATTCATATGTTCCTAGAACAGATTTCAGAAGCCCCTCTCCACCACCTCCAATAAAATAATAGCTGTGGACCCATCTGGAAAATGATTAGCGTACCTTACTTTCTCCAATTCGTATATAACCCTTGAGCGGATAAGCGGATCTCTTTAATTCATTTCACGTTCTGTCGGATTAGCGAATATAAGCCCCAATAGGAGACACATCTGGAAAATTGTATGCATAATTTGCGTAAAATCGAAATCATTCATACTAATGTGTATTTGTTTAGTGTTGAGATCAATTCCATCGCCCACATTAACTTTACATTATCAATCGGAAATTGTACATTCGAGTATGTTAGTTAATATTACCTAATTATAATCGCCCACAAAACAACACACACCACATTCAACGCAATTGCATTTCATTAGCATATGAACTTCTAGCACCTAATGGACAAACAATTAAAAAACCAACAATGATTGCTCCTCTCAGTCTCAATGCCGCGATATCAGTCACCAGCTATCGGGCTCCATTCTCCATACTTCACGGCTTCATGTCCATAGCATGCATCTACGCTTTTTCCACATTTCGACAAAACATCGCTGGCTCATCATCATTATCGTTATTATCACGTGGTGCAATCAGTATCTCAGATGAAAACACACATGCGCCGTGGTACAGCACGTCGACTGTGTCGTGTGTGTACACAAATGTTTTGTGCTCGTATCGTAATTGTGCTGTGACCGATTCTGATTGTATTCGACTCTAAAACCAATTCACCAGCCCTTCTCAAACTGCCCCATCATCAGCACTGGCAGTTTTGCCCACAGCCCCCAACGGAATCAACCACTGAACACCCCTGGACGCGATTAGTGAGTCTTGGATACGTAATTGCGTTGCGACTTGCGAGCTATGGATGGCCTGTGTTGGATGTATGGGGACGTGTGTGTGGTGCTGTTTGTGCACGGCGCGAGTTGTTGCAATGATGATGATGATGACGATGATGATTAATGACTAATGGACTTGCTCGGAAATGAGATAAGGCGGTTCGGTGTAATATTCGCGTTCGGTAATTGCTTTCGATTTTTCTTCGGGCACAGTACACACGGGTGAGACGCGACAATTACGCGACTATCTCAATTACATACATACTATTATCATGGAACCAGAATATTTGTTCAATTCGTCACCCACCAAGGTAATCGGCAACGTCTATTCTGCTATTGCTAGTCGGGCGCGATTTCATGCCATCGTAAAATTTCTTATCAGCGAATGAAACCACAATGGCATCGAGATATCGTTCTTATCACAAAATGATTGCATGAAGCAAATCGTCGCAGCCGACGAACATACGGGACCACACATCGAAAACGTATTTTGCAAATTAAATTAATGGTGGACTTACCGAATATTGAAGAGATTTGTGCTTGATTCCGATAGTCGGTTCACCGTTTCACCAGTAACTTAACTGCCAACTGTCATTCGTGCACCACTCCAAGAACGACTACGAGCACTCACCAAAAAGTTCGCACATGCACTCTTCCAACCACTCGCGTTATGTTTCTGTTCTGTTGTCGCTGTACTGTTTGATGACTGATGAGTGGTGATTACGAGTATCAAACGAACGAACTCGCTCAACATTTGTGTGGAGTGGCATGATGATGATACGAATACGAGCGAGTGTTGGTTTTATACGAGCGCTTGCGCTATAATGGCGGGAATGTATTTTGAATAATGTCAACTGGAAAGGAATGATATCAGAACGGAAAGAATACAAATTTGATGGTGATGGTTTATTGATAAACTAGTTTTTAGTTAATAGTTTACTATATTTGTGGGCAATGAGGACTTCAGCGTAGAATTTGCCTCTTGAATGCAATCATTCAAGGCCGGGGAGTATGTTCGAAATCCCACATCAATTTTGTTATAAAATATAGACATTATGAGTCGTATCATCATCGCCAAAGTATATTCTTTCATTCTCTCCATCATCTTCAAACAATTTACTTTTTTGGCATGGTGTATGTATTCGATTTGTAAATTTATTTTTCTGATTTGGACATTTATTTTTTTGATTAAGAAATTTAGTTTTCTCTTTTGTTTTTATACCCTTCGCTCGTAGAGTCAACGAAGGGTATATTAACTTTGTCATGAAGTTTGTAACGCATTGATGGAAGCATCTCCGACCATATAATAAGTAAAGGGTGGCCCATTTGAACTGCAACCAAATGTAGGTAACTGTAAATCTGTGACCGCTAATGATAGTGCCCTCATATTTTGTTCCACGACAGTTCACCTTGCTGTGTTTAAGCATTCGCAAGCGTTTGCGCCTGAGTGTTGTGAAAAACACTTTATCCCTGATGGAAGTAAAACTTAACAGTGTGATTGGGCTATATTTGGCTGGAAAGCCGCAAGTGGAAATTGTGCGTGCTCTTCAACACCTAAATATCAACAAATCTTTCGTGTCTCGAACCATAGCTCGTTACAATGAAACTGGTAGTGCTGCTAAACGATATGGTGGTGGCCGGAAAAAAACTGTATCAACCCCGGAAATGGTACGGAACATCAAGGCTCGAATTCGCCGAAATTCTCGACGGAGTGGCAGAAAAATGGCTGCTGAGCTGCACATTGCGAAATCAACAATTCAGCGAATATTGAAAAAGGAGCTCAAAGTTAAGCCTTACAAAATACAAAAAGGACAACATCTAGCCGAAGCCCAAAAAAAGTTAGATTCGATAGGGCGAAAGAGCTATTGCGATTGCACGAACGTGGCCAGTTACGAAATATCATTTTCTTCGATGAGAAAAATTTCCCTATTGAGCAATTTATAAATAAATAAAACGATCCTGTCTACCTAACAGAAAGGTCGTCCGAGAATTTAGATATCCGGATGGCCACCAAAACTCAATCCCCACCGTTTGTGATGGTTTGGACAGCCGTGACGGCGAATGGTCGATATCCGCTAATGTTTTTTGATTGTGGCATCAAGATGAATGCGAACGTTTACCGAGAAATTGTTTTGGAAGGTGCTTTGAAGCCGTGGGCACGCAGACATTTTACTGAAAGAGAATGGACATTTCAACAAAACTCTGCACCGTCACACAAAGCACGCGCAAACCAAGACTGGTTAAGAAACAATGTTCCAAAGTTCATTTCGACCGAACAGTGGACTCCTCATTCACCGGATGCGAATCCGCTGGACTACTCCATATGGGGGATTTTGCAGGCCCATGTCAACACTAAAAGATACCAGAGTATTGATGCGCTGAAGGCAGCTCTTCGCCGTGAATGGGCAAACATGCCAGAGGCTCACATTCGTGCAACGTGCGATTCGTTTGTCAACCGACTCAAAGCCATAGTTCGCGCTAATGGCGGTCGCATCGAAAATTTGAATTAAATTTTAAAAATATAATTGTATTTCAATATTTGTTGCTTATCTTCAATAAAATTATGTATTAAATAAATAAAAAAATCAGTTAGCCAAAAGTTGCAGTTCAATTGGGCCACTCTGTACACATATATGATCAGCATAACATGGGGAGTCGATTGGCTGATGTCCGTCTGTCTGTCCGTCTGTTGCAACGCGTTTTACTCGGCCAATTTAAAAGCTATGAATCTGAAATTTTGCACAAATGCTTCTTTTTGCTGCAGGCAGATTGTATGTATGAATCGGTAAAATCGGACCATGGGGTCATGGGGCTGCCATACAAACCTAACCCCCCAAATTAAGTTCTTCTAAGAAAAACTTTTTGATTTGTGCACCAATTTCAACAAAATTACACACAAACGTGTTTCTCTTGATGACACAAAACATATCTAAGAATTGATCAAATCTGACCATGGGGTCATGGGGTGGCCATATAAACCCAACTCCTATTTTGGTTCTTCTTAGAAACATTTTTTGCACCAATTTCACAAAACCTTGAATTAATGTGTCTTAACCAAAGCAACAAAAAAGTTAAAAACGAATGGAATCGTACTGTGGAGTCATGCTCCCGCAACCCCAATAAAATTTTCCGAGTAAATATTTTTATTTACCCACTTATTTCAACCAAGCCTAAATCTTTTGTCAAGACGGAAGAAAAAGAATGAGGAGGGGGATTAAATACAAGTCATAGGTACGCCCGAAAAAACTGTTAACCCAAGGGTATCCAAATTTCGGCCACGCCCGAAATTAGCCTCGGCCCCGGGGGTTGGCGAGCGTAACGAGCAGGGGGCGAAGCCCCCTAGTTTTATATTTTTTTCATTTAGAAGTTGATTTATTAGGTTCGGAGATTTTTTGTTGATTCAGAAATTTATTTTTTTGATTCGGGAATTTATCTATTTGTTTCGGAGAGTTACTTACTTGACCTGAAAATGCTACATATATACTTTTTATATGGTCGGAGATGCTTCTTTCAATGTTTTACAAACTTCATGACCATTTCACTCTATGAGCTTCGCTTCGGTATAAAAACACACTAATCGTGCTTGGACCGGGGACGAGGATTATTGCAACTTTGCTTTTAAACCCGTTCGCAAACGAATGCTTTTCTAGATTTCATAATAAGGTATAAGGCTTTTACAAATTAGCCTGGACCAATTTCCAGATTGTCATTTTGCATGGGATTTCCAGTAAATATGGAAATGATCCAGTTGGTCGAAAAGCATAAAGATACATTTAAAATAAAAGGTACGTTTTATTGGGTCAGAACAAAACCGGATAGAACGGCCCAACTCCTATTCAGAAGTCTACAAAAGTACTATAAAACTCGTCAGTGGCTTATTCAAGATTATTTTAGGTTTTTTTCTCCGAATACTACCAACAATTTGATTTTATAAGATTTAATAAAAAGATGAGCTATCTGTTTTGTACAGGACAATACTGAGTCTTTCCATCAAAACTGTTCTGTCCCGAAATGTAGTTAATAAAAAATTGGTTGGCTTTACCGAACATGAATTGAGATTTATTTGGAAAAATGTCAAAGCTTTATTAACTATGGAAATCTTGGAATTGGTGACTAAATCACCTGGATGTGAAATTCCAACATAATAATTAGAGCCCAAGTGCCTGATTTTTAGACCTACACTTAACCACCTGTATTGGTGCATGAGTTTGTTTAAAACCATATAGCGCTGTTTTCACGATGGATTTGTCGTCCAACTTTTGAGCATTCAAACAAGTTGGACACCAAATCCATCGTGTAAACAGAAGTTGGACAACAAGTTTGAAGTGGAACGAGCATTCAAACAAATCCACCGTGAAAACAGAAAAGTTGGACAACTTGTTTGAGATGCATTGATTATAGTCCAATCGAAATATAAATATACTTTCTAATAATAAAGAATGAATGCGCCTGATTACCAATATCGGTGCGCTATCATCCAATTCTGGCGTTCCGTTGACTTTTGGAGCAAGCTGTATACTCATTCGGGCATGTTTCCTTCAATGTTGAAAATATTCACGCAACTATAAAAGAAAAAGCAAATATATTTTTCCTGAACTAATACGTATTGCAAAAACTGATAACGTTTTACGACCGCTCCAACTTTCAACTACTGTTTACACGGCCAACAAGTTGGATAGGATTTGTTTGATAGGATTTGTTTGAGAGAATATCGTACGTGTAAACAGCCTTCCAACTTGGATAAGTTTGAGGGAAAAGTTGGATGCAAACAAGTTTGATGCCATCTAAACGCGCCTTATCACAAACAACTGTTTGTCTCTTTAGCCACCTTTCTACTGAAATTAATTTATTCTGACTATTTTGCCTCCCAATGTTATTTGGGCGACATCGGATGACTGGTGCTAAACATTTTTTATCATCTGCCCAAAATTTGGCGCAAATCATGTAATTGTGGTTACTTGACGACAGTGCCGGATTAACCACGTGGCAGAAGGTGGCAAATTCCACGGGCCCCCCGTTTTTCTCAAAGAAAAAACGTAAGAATAAAGATGTCAACGAAATTCTAAAAGCCAGTTCCTTCTAAATTGTCATAACACGTTATCGCCAATTTACGCCAGCGTGTTCCAAAATTATAGCAAGGATAATATTGGATAAAAATACAGAAATAATTCTTCCTAATTCATGATGGCATTTCCGTAAACTAAGTCCACAGTGTTTCAGATTCACATGCGTGCGAGACATAAGATTTTTTAAGTTTATGTTGGGAAAATTATCTGCACATATCCATAGAATTTAGAAATTACAATTATATATCTCATTCACAGTGGCGTACCGCTTTAAACGTTGTGAAAAGTGGGGGCAAATTTACCTGTTTCAAAACTGACTCAAAATTGTTTTACAAAAATGTTGTTTTTCATTTAAGTGTGTAAGGTTTCCAAGATATTTTATTTTAATTAGTAGAACGGAATAAATGTAGAATGTGTTAACGTAAATTTGGCCTTCTGGTTTGCGCTATACATTAGTATCTTTAGTATGGGCCCTTTTCAGCTAGATGAAAAGGTACAATTCAATCGAAAGCTATACAGTCAAACTTCCCATAAGCGGACACCATTGGAGAATGAGATTTTGCCCGCTTATTGGAAGTGTCCGGTTATGAGAATATTTCACAAACATTCTACAATCTGCAAATCCATTTCAAAACTGCGATAAAATTTGTAGTCCCGAAGGGTTCGGGTATAATTTAATTTAGGGAATTGCACGATTAAACGCCGCAGCATAAATTTAATTTACGCAATTTCTACAAAAGTTGCGAGCATTAACCGACAGATAACAAAGAACTGCAGTCGTTGATATATCATTTTACATTTCCCGTACATACGGTCTTCATAATTACGCGTAAGATCCTTTTTCTAGTAATGCAAGACCCTTTGTCCTAAAAACAATTCTGCAATGTAAGAATTTGGGACTTTTTTTTTCCTGGAACCGTCCGTTTATTAGAGACTCGCTTGTTCAGAATGGGAATGAAAGTACTGTCCGTGTCCGGTTATGAAAGTGTCCGGCTATCAGAAGGTTTTTTCCTACCAAAATATGTGAAAAACGTTGGGGAAAATAAAAGTGTCCGTTTATAAGAAATGTCCGGTTATTAGAAGTGTCCGTTTAGGGAAGTTCGACTGTATTAATAGGCCACACTTTTAAAATGAAATATTTTCCCATATTTTATCACTTTTCGGAAAATATCGAATTTTGAAATTTGTGGAGGTCGTTCAAAAAAGGTTTTCTAAAACAAATTCTTTGTCGAGTATAAATAAATTATAAAAAAAAAGAAATTAACAGTTTTACTAATTAATTTAAAAAAAAAATCGTTGGCAAACTAGAAGTCAATGAAAACATTTTTGTGAAAAAATTTTGAATCATTTCCAGAACAAATAATTTTTTCCCTATTTTTCATATTGATTTCTGATGTACGTCACTGTGCATGAGGGATATAACCATATTCTAGTGATACGTGCAAATTTATTGCCCATCAAAATAATCAGTAATCGCATACTCACTCTTTTCATTTTTTCTCCCGCTAGAATGTGAATCTGAACCAGTGCTGCCAACTGATTTATTCGATGAGTAAGTAGTTGTTTTCGGTAAAGTAAGTAGAAAGGTATAAAAGTAAGTAGATTGGAAAAATACGCATTAATGCAATCTACTAAAACTATTAGGGCGCTGCAACGTTCCAACTAACAATTTTAACACTTTAAGGTGATATTACACTATCAAATAAAGTTTGTCCAGTGGGTCAAACAAAATTTGTTCAACTTTTGCAATGACCAAAAGTGTTTTTTAAGACCTATTACACTACGGGACAAACAAATGTTATTTAAAAAGAACTCGGTATTATTTAAGAAGATGATAAGTGGCCGCCGGGAGAAAGAAAAGAAAAGTTTGGTTTCGTGAATGTTGGAAAGAGAATCAAATTTTCTGTGTGTTTCATGCAGGATCGTACGCAAGAAAATTGGAAAGGTGTTTTAGGAAGAAGGTTGACGGTGCTCATCTTTTATTATAGTTGCGGAGCGTGTTTTATATTAACCTGATTTCTCATCCAAACATCACCACCAAATTTCGGAGGGAGTGGAACCCCCAAACCCATATACCCATACGTAGGATCGCCACTAGTTTCAACACTGAGAAAAAAAATCCTGTAAATTCTAAAAATACGCATATGATTCAAAGAGATTCAAATATGATTTTGCTTCAAATTTGTTTCCCTTTGAATCATTGTATAATCCCTTTATTTCAAACGGATTTCCGTTTGAACTAATAAGATATTCCTTTTGAAAGTCTATCTATAATCACTTTATATTAAAGTGATGCAGTGTCAATTTAATCAGGTCACTACCATAAATCGAAAGGATTTCCTTTTAATTTAAAAGGATGGACTCTTTGTTTTAAATGCATGAACTCAAAAGAATACTTTAAATTACAGCAAAAGGAGTAATTTTCACAGGGTGTTCTTTCCCTGTGAAAATTACTCATAAATGAGTTTTGTATAACTGACCTCGCTATAGGTGTTGGCGACATTTCATTTACCTCTTAACGCTCTAAAATGCATAATAAATTACCTGCCTACAGTGGGATTCGATCCCGCGAACCTATGATTTGAAGACTAACGCCCCTACCTACTACACCACACAGACTATACGGGACGACGTTTATAATTTACACCATACATTGTGACATCGCTCGACTACACTGCCGACCAACTGCGAGTGTAAACAAAATAAAAATCCTATTGAAAATTTGGATTTAAAGGATTTCCCATTAATTTTAAAAGATTTCCTATTGAAAATTTGGATTTAAAGGATTTCCCATTAATTTAAAATGATTTCCTATTGAAAATTTGGATTTAAAGGATTTCCCATTAATTTAAAAAGAATGAATTTGAATTAAAGCGATATATATTTAAAAGGAAAGGATTATATTTAATAAGAATGTAACTCGATTTCAAAAGGATATCGAGTTAATTTTAAGGGACGTTATTTTTCTCGGTGAAGTCATAACTTTATTGTGAGTCCGTTCGACCATTAAAAAAAAACAAGCTACGATCCTGAGCGAAATAATTGGAGCCGGGCTTATCGTGACTTTAAGAGTGGCAGCGATAGTCTCATATCTCCGCCCCCGATTTATTGCTATCTGGTAGCAAAGGTACAATATCTAACAGTTACCTAAAGGTTAAACCAAATGTACAAATGAATCAATATTTTTCATTCTTCTTTAATTTTTTCCCCTTTTTTATGGGAAATATGTACTTTGTTTCATTTAAAGGTCGTGGATTACTAATCACTAATTGTATTCAAATTTATTATTGACACTATGACCAAGAGGTTCAACTTTGTTGAGAAAAAAAGAATTTTTTAGAACCGGAAAAAGTAGAGAAAATGATTGAAGCGACGTTCGTTTACCAACATTTTTTCATAAAGATGAGCTAGAGTGTATGCTGAACACGCAGATTGTTCCACTTCGAAGCTCTTACCGAGAGTTAAAATTCACTATCAAAAACATGCTCTTCGATGTAATTCCACGGATTAATTTAAATTTTGAATTTTCGAACATCCCACAGTTTGTAGAAAATAGTATAATTTTGTCATTATTTTTTATCGAATCATTTCGTTTGACCACCATGGGCCACGCAAAAAAATTGTAATTTATGAATGACCGTATGGCCAAAATCAAAAATAAATTTTACCAAAGATGTGTTTTGTTATTTTACACTAAGGTCATATGTTTGCCCAGAAATGAATGACCATCGTGGTCATTCATTTCTTTCATTTTCATTCATTCATATTTGTTCATTTATGTATTTTGCAATTACACTAGTGGGACAACATTTTTGCGTCATTGTTCAAACTTTATTTGATAGTGTAATACCTCTTTAAGACTTAATAGAATATTCTCCCCAATATAGTAATTGGAGAACACTCGTTGCTATAAAAGTGAAATAATAATCCAATAAGGTCATTTGGCGCCGCTTTTTTTTATATTTGCAAAACCATCTACATACAAAACCATGAAGTAGAAAATCTGCATTGGCAGCGGGCCGCCAGGGGAGGGGTATTGCGCTTCGTACTAGTGGAAGGAGTGCCACAAATTTGCTATTTGATTAAAATCAATTAACCCTTAAATGCATAGCGTACCATATATGGTACACGGCTAGATTCCTGGAAAAGTCTAGCGATTATTAAATTTTTGATTTTTTTTAAACTTTTTCTGGAAATAGACAAAACAAGCTTTCACATAAATTCAATTTTGGCTTCCCCAAGCTTTCCTTGAATTGTCTGTGCGTCGTCAAAGTCGATGAACGTTATTTTTTGTGGAATTTTAAAAGCTATTCTTTAGAGCTCAAAAAATTGTCGAAATTTACCGTTATTTGGACAAAGAAAAATACTGGTGAGTAAATTGGAATGTGTTCTTGAGATTCTGTTGAGATTTTGACCAAAAAAAGTCACCAAAGTTATTGTTTGCACCAATTTTGCAACGTACCATATATGGTACACCATGCATTGGGGCATATTCAGAAATATCTATACATACATTCCGATCGCTCTTAGTTGATGAAATTATTCTCCTTTAGTCTTGGCTAGGGTAGGGTATGTTCATAAAATTTTAATTATCAGCTCTTTGAACATGATGGTGCGTTTTATTGGACCCAGAACAGGTCCAAATAACCTAGATTTTCATACAAATTATGTCACCGATCCATTTTTCCAGGACATTTACTGCCATTTTTTTATGAAAGCTAGGTTAATCAGTTCTGCTCAGGATCTAAGGAAACGGAGCTGTCATAGTTGATTAAGAAGGATCGTTTATGTCGTTTTATTTTCTATAGCACACCGGTCAGGGCTTAGCGTTTCTGTAGCTGCTTCTTATAATCCCAGTCTTTTTAGCTGGCAAGTATACAGGCAAAATTGTTCACATCTTTTCTTTTGTCCTTAGGACACGTCACTAAAAAACCAAGCTTCCGTACTTGACATCTTAGTAAGATACTTGGACTTTCAGCAGGACTCAAGCAGCTGCGCCTTGATATCCAATTTCTTAACCATTTGATTATAACAAGTATTGTCTTGTAAGTCCACGGTCAGGATCCTCAGAAATGTGCTTCTAGGATCAACCATTTCATATGGAAGACTATGTGGAGTACCACTTTCAATAAACAAAAAATTACATGGATATAATTCTTGTGGACATGTCCTGGAAGCAGCACAAATTTGGGTTATAAAGCAGGCAGCAGGTCATTTCCATATTCATGCCTAGCAAAGTCAATCCAATCCATATACTTTTCAAGAAGGGTATTAGGAGGCCCATGAGCTATGATAATTCAGAAGTCTCGAGATATACGTTTAACAGTGGAACATGTTTATAAGGTACTTTTATATAGAAGATTTATTTTAAAACGAAATCTAATCGCGCTAATAGCATAATGAGTACCTACATAACCTATACCCATGTACAGAGCTAGACGGCACGCAAAGTCCAAATGATCAATTCCATGTTTTTTTGTAGGGGAGGAAGGGGTATATAATTCGGATCTGGCGCGCCTTTAATATTTTATACAGACATCTGACAGCTACCACTTGACACACATTTGAATTTATCCCGACATTCTATGAAAAGATATGGCTAAATTTAGGTTTGTAGGGGATGTAGGAGTAGTAAGACCTACTCCTCTGTCCATCAACTTCCAGGATATGTCACAAATAGGTACGATACAAATTTCAATAAGGAATAGGAAACTAATCACGCACCAACCCGAGCTACCTTTTAAAAAACTTAATATTCGCGATTTTCTACAGAAATTACAACCTTTCCTTTAATGATGTGGAGTTCATTATATCGAGTTCCCACTATAATTTCGATCAAAACTCTCAATAATCATTATCCTTCCTATTTTGCACTATTCCCATTAAATTAAGAGGCAGATCAAATAAAATTTGAAAAAGTCTTTCATTTACACATTAATGCCTGAATGCATGGCGTACCATATTTGGTACACAATCCAAATTCTACTATTTCCGCTTTTCTGGGAAAACGGGCTATTTCCTGGGAAAATAAAGGCTGATTCCGTGTTCAGTGACTAATTTTACATAAGGGGAGGTCAGTTACGATAGTGGGTTCAGACCCCATGCATTTAAGGGTTAAATTCGTAATATACTTCAGGGCTTTAGATAAAAAAGATTTTCTAATTTTGGAAATGGCATCGTATTTACATTAAATGAATGCAATACAAATATCGATGCAGAATTATTATTAGAAGTAAGTATAGAATTGAATGACTAGTAAGTAGGTAAGTAGCAACGCAAAAAAGTAAGTAGATCTACTTACTTTTAGCTAGAGTTGGCAAGCCTGACTGAACGACTGTGCGTTCTGTATCTGTCAGTGCGTAATAGGGGTCGGCGCGGCGTTCCGAACACATTGTCATTAGAGGTATGAACATTTTACGAAATTATGCGAATCTCGAAGTAAATTGCTCATTTTTCTGAAATGTTTTAACTTTTTACACGAAAATGTTATTTTTTCACCCCAAAAATCAGTGTTGGAAGATTTTTTTTAAAGTTTCCCATTAAATTTGCAAATTGTAAACGCAGAGTGCAGAGAGTGCACAGAATCACGAGCACAATGGCTTACCAAACACGGTACTTCTAAATATCATAATAGCAATTCTTTTATTGCATATTTGTCGTGGATTGCAAGGCTGTAATGCTGATATTTGCTAGCTGCGAGCCGCTTTCCTAAGCCCATTGAGAAATGATATTAATTTTAAAACCACTTTATTATATTTGTAATTGTTTTATAAAAACACCGGTTTTTAGAGTTTTTTAGAATTTTTTCAAAAAACCCTTTTAAAATCGACGAACGTTTAAAAAAAGTAGACTTTTTTTAGTTTTTATCGGAGATTAACGTCTGGGTATTTAAATCAAAGATCTAAACGAGTACATCTCATATCAGTTAAAATTTTCCAGTTTCGAGTAACGGTAAAAAAGTTATTGGCGTTTAAAGTTAAACTTCCTTTTCGAGCTCCGTTTTTCTAAACCGTTATAGGGATCGATATGAAACTTGCACAAAGATTGGTCAGTATGACCTTATATACGTTAAATATTAAGACTGTTGACTTTTGCTAAGGAAAAGTAAATAACAGTAAATTTGTAAAATTTCAATTTGGTCGTGTGTAGCCCCCTTAGGTTTCCAAATATGAAAATTCTGCTAAGGGTTTTTAGAAAATTACATAGGGAATATGCCTACGAATTTTCATTCGAATAACTGTAAGTAAGTATTTAGTAAGGGCCTTTCACAATGTAAGGGAAGCCTCTTAAGCATTTCTTCAATGCATATCTTTTAACTTTATAAAACAATGAACAATACATTTGGTGGAAATGAATAGAATGGTAATAGTACTTGCCACAAATATTTTTGAAGTTAACAGGGTGTCCCTGAGTAGTTGCAAAAGTACTCTTGTTCAATACTCATAGGAAAGCTTGCGTGGGCTCTTATGTCAGGGGACACAATGGAATCATTTCTTATAAGTTGCTTTTCCTTGATTAAAAAAAACAGTAACAGTAGATTTACAGCTAATAATTCAGTTCATGCCTGTATATTTCCTTGGAGTATTTTTATAAAAACTGGGTAAATAGTAAATCTATTTTTGGATTGGTCTAATTAAAGGTGGAAAGGCTAGCGCCTTTCATTCTGCAACGCGTTTATTTCCAAAAAATATTCATTATGCATTAAAATTCTAAAAAACCCTCGTATTGCGGGCGCAGCCCTCTGTACGCCGGTATTTTTTAAATTTGCAGGAAAATTTAATTTTATTAATCTGTATGCATTTCGAGTGGCGTTCTACCCATCTTCAGCAACACGATTGAAACAATGTTTAGTTCATGTGTATAGGAAAAGAGATTAGCGGTATTGCGAATAATAGGAAGTTACAAATGTGTGTGGTTAACAAAGATATTTGGACATTTCAAATAAATAACAAACAATGTAAAGGCAAATGTTATGAAAATATTGCACGAATTTTCTTAAAACTACGTTAAAGAATGGTAAAATGAAATAAATTAAAGCTCTGTTATTTTTTAGTAAATTTAGAGCTTTAATTTATTTCATTTTACCATTCTTTAACGTAGTTTTAAGAAAATTCGTGCAATATTTTCATAACATTTGCCTTTACATTGTTTGTTATTTATTTGAAATGTCCAAATATCTTTGTTAACCACACACATTTGTAACTTCCTATTATTCGCAATACCGCTAATCTCTTTTCCTATACACATGAACTAAACATTGTTTCAATCGTGTTGCTGAAGATGGGTGGAACGCCACTCGAAATGCATACAGATTAATAAAATTAAATTTTCCTGCAAATTTAAAAAACCGGTGTTTTTATAAAACAATTACAAATATATCGGAATTTGCGATAATAATTCCATAATTAAAAATTTTAATAATTTGTAACACTTTATTATAGTTTGGTAAGTCGAAGTTCCATAGGCCCCGCGCTCAACATTTGCCACGGGCCCCGCGCTTGCTTAATCCGGCACTGTCAATCATATTTTCACGTTTTCGCTTCTTGTTTTAATTTTTTAATGTTCTTGAAGTACATTTTCTAAAGGAGGAAATTCTCACAGATAATACCGAAGCCTATAGTGATCCAGATTCTCTGCTATATTTTAAAAGTAATATTCTATAATCAACTTTCGTAATACGATTACATAAAAGTTTTTGAAATTTTCCTCCTGCGGCCCACCTAAACCTGAGGAGAGTCTTATTTGGCCCGCGCCAGGTTTTGAATTTGACATCCAACCCAACCCAATAAAACAAACCTATAGATAGCGCTGCAGCAGATTCTAATCCTGTAAAATGTGTAGGTATTAAATTAAAACACACCTATTACCAAATTTACACAATAATTTTATTCAAATTATTATATAACTGATATAATGAAAAATCTTACAAAAGTGTGTTTAAATTGTATATTTCAGAAATAATTCTTTGTTTTTTTTTATGTATCTAATAACCAATTGTCCAATTGTCACTGCTCATGTTTTGTTCATTTCAATTCTCTGTGGTAAAAGGTTTTCTCCAGTATTAATTGCAATTGTCCCGTCCAATTCCATAATGTGAATGCGTCCAAAATGTAAGCATAAAAAATTCGGTTATTATAAAAGTTTCAATAACTTTTTTATTAATGATGAAAAATAAACTACTACTAACAAAAATAAGTTAAAAATGGAAATATAATAAATATTTTATAGTAAGTGTTTCCGTGCTGTATTTTTTTTCTATTGCATTAAAATTAGTTAAATCGTACTTCCTTATTGTTTACAGTTATAGTTTGTCATAACAATGTTCGATGTTTTCGGAATCATATTAAGCATTTAGGTATGTCATTTTTCTGGTGATGTCTGTTTAATATTATTATTATTTATTTTATGTTTCCTTACGAGGTGAGGACTTTTTAATGAAGAACTTTTACAACAGATTGAATAGATTAGATATCGAAGAAAACGAAAATATATGTATGTATAGATCTTTATAGATTTGGAATTATATTTATTATACTCTGCTTGTCAGGATGCCGCAAGAAGCTATTGCTTTTAACCCTGGAATACTAACATGACCGGTTAGGGCGTTATTACTAACAACACGTAATTTTGACGTGTTCATATTTTCCTACAGTCGCTTTCCCAGTTTACATATTTTACCTAGCTTATCATTTTTCAGTGCCACAGACAAAAATTATTTGACCAAAATATGCCCTCGGAAAATGCACTTATATTACTTACAAGACGTATAAATTACATGCTATTTCCTATTGGTATTACTATTTACACGTCAAATAGGTAGTAGCACCTAGAACATTGCTAAGCTTACCGCCATAGACCACAAATAGGATGCTACCACTCACATGGACATACAACAACTAACTGAGGAAAGCACTGCTGCAGTGAGTAGTTAACCAGACTCCTGGAACAGCTTATACACATTATAATGTGAGCGAACACGTAAATTTTACGTATTGTTAGTAATTTAGGGTTAAATATAACATATAACTTTAATTTCTTTTTTTTTTTTGTAGATAAATCATGATTCAGTTCGAGTTTACAGGAAAAAGGAATAATGTCACATTTGCTTTACGTAACTGATGCAAAATGTGACTTTTTATCCCATTTGATAGAATTACATAACATTAACTCCTAAAACAATACTTAAAAATGAAAAAAAAAAAAATATTTGCAAATGGGATACTTACCATTTTTAAAATTAAGTATTTAATTAATATTATATGTAAGTACATAAAAATCGTAATTATATTGCAGATTATTATCTAATAATAATTTCATAAGTCTCATAGTGAATATTATTTGCATTTCGAGTTAATAAAAAGTGTACTGGCATTGATTCTATAAATTATTATGTGTAAAATTTTTCAAATGATCCATGCTCATTCTCGTGCGTTATATCGATAGCTGGCAGTTATATCATATTCAGAAGAGACTATTCACAAACGGAACGTATGTATCCCTGTTCCTAACACCGGTACATCGGTTTAAAACCGGTGTTTAACCCATAGATGACCAACAAGGTCCTTGGGGACCTATGGCGTTTTCTACTTTAAGCCATTTAAATATGGTTCAATCGAACCGGCTTAGCTCTCTTGACTTCTCCAATCAATGTGTTTAGAAGCAAATGCAATGTGTTTCGAATTATTTCCTTAAAATTTTCTGTCATAACCAGCCGCCTCAAGTGGCAAATTCAATTAAAAAAAGTAATAAAAACAAAAATACAAAAATCATCTCTACATTTTCTTATAATCAGTAGCAACTTTTGTTATTAGTGTCTTCGTAATGGGTACACATAGGATTCAGTTCTAGGTGTTGCTACTAGTACAAGGCATCATAAAAGCTCGCTCAATATCAAAGCCGTTGTAAGAAAGTAATAACTATCGGAAAAAATGAGTGCTTGAGATAAAATAGACCTGCCTGACCTGACCTGAATTAGGCCAGATACTACAGAGCAGGATGATGAAGATGATCCCTTTTCCGACGAGAACAGTGATGATGAGTATATTCTGGATGAAAACGCGTCATATGCCGAAATCGAAGTGAAGGTTGAAATGGCAGATTATTCAGATTCATCGGACGATCACGACCTGTTTGAAAACCTTACAGCCTTTGCAACAGCAATTCCTATCATTTTATTCCAGAAGTGTTACGCTAATCCACCAGCTAGTGACCGCATTCAAACTCATAGCGTCGTAGACTATACCCAACGCCTTCCAGGGCTGCTGCTGGAACTGTTGTGGATCCTTTAGGAATCATCAAGTCATTCATGACTGATGAGATCGCTTACATCATTATCCGCGAGACAAATAGGAAGTGGAATGAAAGCACAGCAAAGTAGAATTCCAAAAACCCAAATACAAAACCAAGGCAATGGACTCCCTTGACACTAAATGATTTTCGCGCTTATACATATATGGATTTTGCGGTATTTGGGTGGCTATTAGTCCAATTCGGAGCCTCTAAAAGAATTATGGAGCGATACACATTTGCCTCTATATAAAGCAGCCATGGCCAAAAATCATTTCAAGGCAATAAACAGAATGATTCAATTTGATAATAGCAATACTCGGGAGACGAGGCTTCAGGAAAGCAAGACTGCTGCAACAGACGAGATCTGGTAGTAGCCAATTTGGAGAAGGCCAGTACACCACACGAGTTCTTGACTGTTCCCCTTTCGACGCCGAACTCACTTCACGCGGTACATACTGTCAAATCCAGCAAAATACGGTATCAAAATATGGTGGCTTTCCGATGCACATTTTATTATTATTATTATTACCCCTCAAAAGGGATGATTTACAGAGGAAAACAGCCTGGCGGAGACAACCAGGGAGAAAAAGTGGTCTTGTAGTTGGTTCACCGATATGAAAAAAGTGGACGAACTATATAGAGCTAGCCTTTGTTGAGACAGTTCAAGCAATAAAACGTTTGTGCCACGTGATTTCTTAAAGGATCGGTCTCGAGAATTGCTCAGCACTTTCCTCACTATGTACAGTCAAACCTGTTAATCGGACCACTCTATAATCGGACCACCTTCTAATTGGACCACCCTGGGTCAATTTTATTTGGTTTTTCATACAAAATAACCTTTATAAACGGACCACCTTCTAATCGGACCATGGACCACAATCGGTGACTCCAATTGGATGGATCAGTACTAGACGAACCTCCCCAATCGGACCAACCAGTGGTTAACTCTCCAAAATCGGACCAAAACTACAAATTGATAACTTTATTTATGTCACCACACGGTCCAACAGACAGTTTACTTCACAGTGTACTGCCTAGTTCCAATACAGGCAACAATGCAAGACATTTTGTTGTTAAAAAAAAATCTTAGAATTTTCGTTACTACATTCACTTAAGTTTCGATTACAATGAGCTATATTATTCGCTATGGCCACGTGAAATTTCGTAGACGGCATCAACCATTGCATCAGTGTTGGGTGGATGAAGTGGCGAGACAATTCTGAAGTTTCTGCGACAAGAAGATGCCAGTGAAGTTAAAGGGAGGATTGATCGAACCATGATTCCCATATTGGGAAATGGGGAATCCTTTTGACTTTCATTATAGAAAGGCTTTGAAAAACATTGAAGAAAATTCAAAATTTCGGTGGAATTGTGTGCGGGGAGAATTTATAATAAAAAACCGAATTCGAAAAATCACAAAGCAGCTAAGATGTTGAGCGGTTTCAAAACATTATTAGCAACCGCATATGTGACAAGTCCAATGTTCATGAATAAAGGTTCAACATTTTTTTTTTCGACCGAATTTGCTCGGTCCCGTCAGTGGTCCGATTAGACAGGTTTGACTGTACTTACAAGTTAACACTAAAATACATAACGCCTTACCATTTAGCTACCATCCAATTTTCACCGAAATCGGTCCACGGGAAGAGCCAGAGTAGATTGAAGGATGACTTTTCGTTCATATCAAGGGTGAATTTATCGCAATCCCATAGTCACTGCTCAAAATTGTGGTCTCTGATTCGTTGCCAGGTCCCTCAAGGATCATGTAAACCAAATTTTGTGAAGATTACACTACAAAGGTATTGCTACCAAATTTCAAGTCGATCAGTTAAGCCTTTTACGAGATATTTAGTGAACGGACGGACAAAATCCATTAACCTTCAAGCGTGTGCGATAATATAAGCACGCATAGCTTTTCCCCCGTTGGCCGGATCGAGGTGAGAGAAGTATGTATTCTTAAGTCATACTGTTATAGATTCGATACAATAAAATTTTGGGTAAATTTTACCTCCCATACCTTTCCAGCGGTCATCAAACGTTCGCGGATTGTATATTTTGGTATATATCGCTAAAACGACTGAACTTGTTTTATTATTTGATAATAACTTATTTGGGACATGCTCTTCTTTCAATTTACCATAATTATGAGAATGGAAGTTGTACGGTTGAGCGCAAATGGAGCGGAAAAAACGAAGGCGGTAAATTACCGCCGCGCGCCCGGTAATGTCACAAAAAATGCGCGCCCGCTTGAAGGTTAAGAAAAAGTTTAAAAAAATAAGATTTTTTGGAATTGTCTTACATAATTGCAGTTTTACAGCTTTCTGAGCATAACAAAATTTTAAAATAGACTTCAATGGTAAAACAAAGGTGTAAGAGTGTAACTCTAAAAGTATTCCACTTATGGTAAATATTTTTTTTTCATATACTGCTGCGCCTATACCAATTACACGTTCAATTCACTTACACGAGTGCTCGCAATGCATCTAAAAGATACACTCAGAAAAATGGACCCAGTAAACTTTAAAGTTTTTGTACCATTATTTTAATTGGACGGCCATTCACCAGATTTTTTCACAAAAGTAAAAAGATGAAATAATTAATATAACTGGATGAATCCTATTGAGATATTTTGTATGGAATGAAATCTGTCCCATAAATCCAATGGGACATCAGATTACATTTTAATCAGTTTGTCCCATTAAATTAACAAGATCTCATATGATTAACAACTAATAGGATGGATCCCATTAAAACAAATACAAAACTAATAAAATAAACGGAACATTACGCTATCAGCTTCGCAAGAAGAATTTTCTTGTTCTTGTTATCGACACTAGCGACACTTATCTTACCGTCCGCCATATAGCGGACATATAGCGGAAAATATCGGAAACACAAAAGTTCCCCCTATTAAAGCGGATAGCAGAACAAGCCAAATAAACTATATCGTTCAGAAAAATGCATCCCGTAAAGTTAATAATTTCTGTCTTATAAATTTAACAGGGCGACAAAAGACAAGACTACTTCCGAAAATAGACCAGCTGCTTGGTTTTATATAACTCCCTATAACATTAATGGGATAGGCCTTTTAATTGAATTTCAAGCATACAAATGTATTTTGCAAGATAACCAACATCATGCTCCGTAGCCGAGATCGTTCGGTTGTCTCCCCGTGACTTGGTAAGTTTTAAAGAGTACTAGCAAATCGGATGTTCCATACTCGGCCTGGCCAAACATCGTGATTCTTAAAAAAAAATCCACAATGACGTAGCGTGGATGGTAAAATAATATGAGAAAAAATAGTTCAATCCGATTACGAGTGAAACGAATTTTTTTTTTCATAGGATTTATCCTATTAATTCAACAAAATACATCCTATTGGAAAATAACTAGACCATGTGTTTTTTTTTAAATGAGTCAATTATTAAAATAAACGGATATTTATCGAGTGAAAGTAATGGTTTCTATATTATTAAAGTAATCTGATTTTTCCTATTGACTAAAAATAATGGGACAAAATGATGAGTTTAATGGGATTTCCCATTGAAATTTTTCTGAGTGTACTCGAGCCTCCTACGTAAAGCCAAAGGACCCACTATTTTCACTTTCAGACTAAAATGCTTCCGTGCTCGGTATACGAAGCTACTCTGAGTTAGAAAGTGGAATCCGCAATAGAAAAGAAGTTATGGTAAAAAAACAATGCGAGGCATCTGTCAGATGCATTGCGTCTAACGGATGGTTAAGCATTTCGCAAAAGATCCTAAACGCACCTTAATGCGAAACACAAAGCGGAAATGTAAACTATTGGTTTCATAGATTTAAATTTGAGCAATGTTAAAAAACTCGTCAAGTTTCCCAGACAATTTTCAGCTTGTTACGGCTAATTTCTCTCAATGCAATTGAAGCTAAAGGGAGAAATAGATGAGACAGTTGAAAAAAGTTTTCTAGCATCGGCGTAAAAGAGAGAGTGACAGTTAAGACAAGATGGTAGATCGTTTAAGAAAAGTAAAAAAAGAAGGGGACCTAAAATAGATCCTTGTGGCACACCCGATGATGGACACAATTCGGAAGAGGTAAAATTTTGTAAAACAACTCTAGAAGAGCGATCATTAAGATAAGAGAAGAGCCATGCAATAAGATATGAAGGGAATCCCATTGCAATTAATTTATTAAGAAGAATTTGGTGATTAACGGTGTCAAATGCTTTTGCGAAGTCAGTATAAATTACATGCACGTCAAAGTGCTTATTGAAAGATTTTGTTACAAAATTAACAAGTTCAACCAAGTTGGTGACAACGGATTTGTTTTTGGAGAACCCATGTTGTTCATCCTTAATAAGATAACTAAAATGTTCATGAATGTAGTTATAAACAATCTTTTCAAGAAGTTTCGAAAAGGATGACAGAAGAGAGATAGGTCTAGACACAGAGCTAGGATCGCCCTTTTTCGGAATGGGAACCACATATGACGATTTCCACTTGGGAAACACCTTCATGTAGGCTCTTAGTAAATAAAATTGCAAGAGGTTTAGATATGGGAAAGTTTGTTTCTTTTAAAAACGAATTTGGGATTCCATCAGGTCCAGAAGAAGAATTGGTTTTAATTGAGGATATAAGCAATTCAACGTATGACGGTAAAATGAGGGGTAGTAAGTGTAAATTATGCATTTCTTGAGGTACAACAGGAGAACAAGTTAAGGATGATGTTTTAAATGTACTTACGAAAAATGTGGCAAAAAGTTCACACATTTCAGGAGGATTGTCTGTACTAATATTGTTGAACGAAAGTGTGGAAGGTTGATTTGAAGAGGATCTCAGGTTTTTTACATAGGACCAAAAAATGTTACTCTCATTGTTCCTCAGACTGTCCTCAACAGTCTTAATATAGACAGACCGTGCAAGTGAAATTAGCCTTTTGATCCTGGATCTAAGGCAACTGAGCGTTATTCGGTCGGATTGGCGTCCATAACGTTTTAATCGAGTGTGAAGACGCTTTTTCTTTAGAATCAAGTTACGAATCTGGGGTGTAAACCAAATCGGACCTTTACGAAGCTTTAAATTAGAGATTGAGACGCATATATGATATGATGTTGTGTAGAATAGCATAAAAAGTAGCTACAGCAGTTTCGCAATCAAGGTCTTTTAAGATGAAGTACCAATTGATAAGATTCAATTTCTCGTTAATAGCTAATTTGCTTTCCTGAAATCAAACCTACGACGCATAACCTTTGTAGGATAAGCATAAGGTGATAAGTTAATGCTAATCTCATTGAGAATAGCAGGATGATAAGGGACGTACGCATGGACGACGAGAATCCACCCAAAGGAATGTTACTAAATTCAAGGTCGAGGATACGACCCATGAAGTTGAAGTTGTCATTGAATTGGAGAAGATCACAAGATTGCATAAAGGCTGTCAGAGACCTAGAAAGAGCCAAGGAAGTAGATGCTAAAGGGAGACCAGGACTAGTAGGCCATTTCATACTAGGGAGATTAAAGTCTCCGCAAACTATTACATATGAATTATAGTGTAGTATCCAGGTGATAATCCTAGTACCTACATCAGATTGCAAAATGTGGTGGAGACAAATTTTTTTTTGTTTCTTATTTTTTTTTGGGGTGCTGAGCACGAATCAGGAGCACATAATTGCGCGTCCAAAGAGACATAAATACTAGAAATCCGTTGAGCGGCACTACTACAATGGATACTTTAAATTTGCCATTTTTAATATATAGTTCCATATTATCATTAAAATTTTGAGATTGAACGGTTTTTCATTTTTGGTCGCAACAGTTGCATTTTTCTTGTACATTATGTATTTTGGGGTGCAAAACCTGAATCCGTAACTTCCCACTAAAATTTCGTTACAAAATAGGGTAAAAATGACAAAAAACGTCAAAAACATGACTATCAATTGTAGCAATACCGCTTAACACATTTTAAGGTTTAATGGCGCGTTAGACCCGCAATTATGTTTTCTCTAATATTTTCATGGACAGGTTTTCGGAGAAATGTACACTTTCGGAGTTATAAACAAAAGAACGGGAAACCTCCGAAAATTTTGGGTTTTTTTGCGGTTTTGACCCTGTTTCGCAACAAAATTTTGGTGGGAAGCTCGGGATTCGAGTTCAGCACAGCAAAAAACATAAGAAACAAAAAATAAATTTTCTTCACCACACTTTGCAATCTGAAATCACCTAGTTACTAGACTATTAGGGAAACAAACGTTTCAGATAAGTCATTAAATAGACTCTCATAAACATCTAAAGAAGAGTTACAAGGAACATACACACAGGCAACTATAAGCGGAGAAGAACTAGAATTAATTTTTACGATTACACAATTATAAGGCTGAGAATGAGAAGCAGAGACAAGCATGCTTTGAATATGATCACGAACAGCAATTAGAGATCCGCCACCTGTAGATAGTCCTCGAAGATCAAGGTTTCTATCACAACGGAAGGTAACACACCCCTCCAGAATTTCACCACTATTTATAGAAGAGTTAAGCCAAGTCTCCGTCAAACAGATGATGTCATGGTTGTATGTTAAAGAGGATAAATTAAGAGATTGGAGTTTGGTACGTAACCCTCGTACATTCTGGTAGTAAAGAGTGTAATTAGAAAAAGTATTTATATTTATTTTATATATTTTTATATATTCATTAGTTTCACTATTGATATTACCGAGGTGTGCGATCACCATCAGCGCAAAACATGGTAATCGGAAGAAGACTTCGTGATTTTAATGGCTCCTTACACATTTTAAATTTGGTGGTCCGCGACAACTAACGAATTTTATCAAATATGTGCAAAAGGTGAATAACCACTGTAATAGATGCATTGCGTCTAATCGTGTTACATTTTTTATTGTGACTAACGGAAGGTTAAACTGCTTGAAATTGCGTTCGGCCGTTTTAGAAGCTTTTTAGAAGCTTTTAAGCTTTGCTTTGCATGCAATTCTCCATTCGCAATTCGCAAAAGATCATAGCTGCAGTCTTAGCCTCTGAATACATATATGTATATCGATTTCTAGCCCATCATGAGATTAGATCGCGACTAGTGCACGCTAAAGGTACGTTTTCCTCGGCACGGCCCCAGCGGCTCTAGCGACTGTAGCTCGCCCATTGGCCATTGCATATAAAAACTCGTTTTTAGTTGATAATCACTAAGCATAGCTCCACAATGAATGAACCGCGCGGCTCTTGTTGTATATAATGCCCGCATGAGTGGTGAACGTGGTGCACTCGCTTGTTTGTAGGCTTCGGGCGACGGCTGCTTGGGGTAGGGTAGTTGTTCCGCACAACGGTCGTATTCGTTCGGCCGATATACGAATAGCATGTATATAGAAAGCAGTCGCGCGGCTCTTGTTGTACATAATGCATGCACGAATGGTGAACGTGGTGCACTTGCTTGTTTGTAAAGGTTTGTGTTCGTAGAGACGACTCATGGGATGATCGCTCAGCGATTGTAGTTTAGCATCCAATTCCGAGCCCTATTTACATATTTTTTGAATGTGGCGACAATCCTTGTATCAACTATGGCCTAAAGGAACATATCGGTATAAAAAATACAGTAGATATCGTTTATAACGACATCCAAGGGACCGACTATTTTACGTCGTTATAGCCGATCGTCGTTATATCCCCTCATATCGTTTATAACGACCACTGTCGTTATATACGATCATATTTTTTATAGCGTCCTGTCGTCGTTATAAGCGGTCATTGCAATGTAAAATCAAAACCCGTTTGAGACCACGAACTTATAGTGGTATAGGACAAGGATATACACATATGGCCAAAGAAATAAGTACACCCATACTAATTTTTCTTATCAGCCTGTAGCCAAGTAGTTATTTGAGGAAATAAACTCATATGGAAAGATTTAAATACTTAATTGGTAAGGAATGAAATAATATGTAAATTAGCATATTATAATAAATAACAGCTTTCATTTACCTTGAAAAAGTACGAACTGACTAAAATAGGCTGGACAAAATAATAAGTACATGTCAGTTAATTTGATTAAAACTTGTTTTAATTAAAATATTAAGTTCTGATTCGACCAGAATTTAATTTATTTTATTACTTAAAAGTAAATGGTTCATTATTTTGAAAGAAAAAAAGGTTTTTGTTGGCCTTTTGGAGATAATTCTTATGGTATGTTCCCATACATTCCGTAATTGGTCCGTTTTATAAAAATTGTGTTTCTGTTTCACTGATTCAACTCCCCCTAAACATCCCAGATTCAATTTAACTCTAGGAACAACGTGAAAAGCCACCCGACTTGGTTGAAGCGGATCCTTGACCAGTTTCTGAGGTACGGTTAGGGTTAATATCCTGCTGAAATACCCATTTAAAGTGTGTGTGTTCATCAGTGAAATATTCTAGGACTCTAAACTAACATTTCTTATACGGAAATTGCCTCATTGTAACGGTTATTAGGTATATTTGAACGAAACCAAACTATGAAAATTAAACCATAGACCACGTTTTTTCGCCTCCATGGGAAATAGTCAGTAGATGTAGCATATACTATTATATTATTTTTTTCTGAATGAAGAATATTACGACAAGAGTAGTTTCTAATCAAATTTATTACGATCTCATAAATAAAATAGACTATTCTGTGAGTTTTCATTGTTCGGTCTGGAACAAGAAAAACTATCCCTCCCAAATTTTCTTCAACCGTCAACACTTTTGACGTCGCCATGGAAACTTCCAAACTTTTTGTCAAAACTGCTTTACTTCTTGTATTCTTCGATTAACTTTTGAAAGGGATTCTATATTTTAAATATTTTCCGCGAAAATCACCAAGAGAACTTTTTTCGCCATAGTGATAATGAGACCGACAGTTGTCCTTAAGGCCCTTACATGGACTTAACTGTATTTGAGACTGCTTATATTTACTTTTTAATGAATTACACAGTAAATACAATGTTTAGCTGGTTTATTTCGTTATTGAGAGAATAATTTTTCCGCTATTTCAAAGTTTCGAACTTAAACTTCTTTTTTCGTACCTACCATGCGTTTTTCGCCCCCTTAAGTATTTTTGTTTGTTTTTAATTTAACGCTTCTGGCATACACCAATTAATAAGAAAACAAATCCTTACGAAAAATAGCAACTTGTTGTCAAAAGATTAAAAAACCGATGGTGTACTTATTATTTTGACCAAGCTGAAAACCCACTTCAAAGTTAATATCGGAAGGGACTAAGAAAATAGGGGGATGCCATTTAGTTTTTCGATTCCGTTGGCATTGTTGTATCCTAATTGTTGTAACGACTATCTATTTGGAGTAATTCAATTTTAAAAAGGGTATGAAAATTTGGCATAAAAAGGTACATGAGGGGTGTACTTATTTTTTTGTCCATATGTGTATGTCCTTGTGTGACACAAACATGAATGGAATTGCTTCTGAATTTTGTTTAAATTATTTTTCGGAAATAAGAAATACAGGAAAATGAAGGAATTACAGCAAATTGAAATGAAATACAGGTAATCCCCGACCTACGTCTCCCCCGTATTAAGTTGTTTCGCATTTACGTCGTTTTCAAATTAAATCAGGCGCTTCGACATACGTCCCTTTAATATTCGACTTACGTTCCCGTCGCGTGTCGTGTCGTCCATTGCAAGCACAAACAAGTTACAATGCATACCCGCGACACAACCAATCATTGAAGATTTTGGTGCGGAAGCGCATCGTCGAAGGTTTACTGAAAACCGTTATTTCTCTCTCTGTCTGGTAGTTTTTTCTGATTATGTGAAATAATTTGCACGAGAACAGTATAGCCCGGGCGTCAGTTATGTTTATGTTGTTTCGATTTGCTGCTGCAGAATAATTCATTAAAATTTTGTTAAAACAAAGTGAGTCGAAAAATAGTGCCCTAGTGTTTTGTTAGTGATAATAATTAATGAAGATTGTTTCTAGGAAAGCTATAATATGCCTGGACGACGTAATGAGGCCACGAAAAAGAAAACAAGAAAAACTTTGACGTTGAAACTGACATTAAAAATCTTAGAAGAGTTTTCTGCGGGAAGAAAAGCGGTTGATATCGCACGCGCCTTGGGGTTGCAGCCAACAACAGTGCGGACTGTACGTGCCAACGAGTCCAAGATCCGTGAGTATGCGAGTTCATGTGCCACGAAAAATATTACAATTATGACGAAGAAAAGATCGTCTACGGTGGAAACGGTGGAAAAGCTTTTGATAACTTGGATTGAGGATCTGAACCAAAAGAATGTGCCTATAAGCACCACCATTATCCAAGAAAAGGCCAGATACTTGTTTGATGAACTTAAGCAACAAGGTGAAGTTTTTGTAGCAAGCCGCGGTTGGTTCGACCGTTTCAAAAAGAGGGCTAAACTACACAACCTTAAATTGAGTGGGGAAAGCGCAGATGCAGATAAAGAGGCTGCTGTGAAATTCATAGACTTGTTTAAATCAATTAAGGCTTCAGGATACTCGGCACAACAAATTTTTAATGTAGATGAAACGGCTCTCCTTATAAAAAGAATGCCTGGGAGGACCTATACTTCGTCTGACAACGCAACGATATCTGGATTCAAAAAAGCAAAGCAAAGACTTACTTTACTTCTAGGCGGAAATGCTTCGGGCGACTTTAAGCTGAAACCTCTTTTGATTTATACATCGGAGAATCCAAGAGCTTTCAAGCATATTACGAAGGACCGGTTACCAGTCATTTGGCGTTCGAACAGAAAGGCTTGGATGACGACCGCCTTGTTTAAAGATTGGTTCCAATCCTACTTTCGTCCGGCGGTGAAGGAATACATGGAGAAAAATAATTTATCATTCAGAGCTTTGCTTGTTCTTGACAATGCACCCGGTCATCCAGTAGATCTGGATGAAAATGATGAAAATATAAAAGTCGTCTTTTTACCGCCAAATACAACAAGTTTGCTTCAGCCAATGGACCAGGGTGTCATTTCGGCATTTAAGGCGTATTATTTGCGAAGAACATTGAAGCGTTTGATCACTTTTATTGATTCTAACGAAGGATCAAATGCAGAAAAAGAAAACCTTATTAAATCTTTCTGGAATTCCTACGATATTAAAATAACTGTGGACGATATTAGCGCCTCGTGGAATGAAGTAACAGGCTCCAATATGAAGAAATCTTGGAAAAAACTTTGGCCCGATATTACTCAGAAAGAAAATGTACCGGAGCAGCTGGTGGAACGGGATGAAGTTGAAAGTGAAATTATGACTTTCGTTGATCTTATTGGTTTCCCTCATATGGACAGAGGTGAAGTGCAAGCTTTTATAAATTCGAATGACGAGCCTCTCACAAATGAAGAGCTCATTGAACAATTGAATGAGCCTATGGAAAACCCTGAAAGCAAAGAAGAAGAGAAACAACCATCTTTAACATTAAAGCAGCTATCAGAAGCTTTTCATCATCTTGAAAATGCAATAGAAATCTTTAAAAATAATGATCCAGATCGCAGGAGGAGCGAAGAGGTAACTAACGCTCTTTCAAGCACTGTTTCGTGCTATAAAGAATTATACATTGAAAAAAAGTCATCCGCGTTATGTCAGCCTAGAATTGAATCTTTTTTCAAGACTAACCCATCCTTTACTGCATCCGATCCTCAGTCCATCAGTTCGTCCGAGGAGGAGTAGTACATATTATGAACTCAGCAAAATACAGTTTAAGTTCGAGGTGAATTCTTAATTTTTGTTTGCAATAAAGAAATTTGTTTTGTTATTTATGTTTAGTATGTAATGTTACATATTATGTATTATGTAAACGAAGATGGAAATATATTTGTTTGAAGTACATATCATATACACTTATGGGTTTCTTTTGCTTTGGTTCAACTTACGTTGATTTCGATTTACGTCGCAATTCTTGAGTACGGACTGACGACGTATGTAGGGGATCACCTGTAAATGAAAATATCAATAAATTTGAATTATTTCAAATGATTAATATTTGTAAAAATCCCGCCAAATTCAAAAGCATGTCGGAATCGCTCGGAACAGCTGGGCCGACTGATCAAGCCACCAACTTCGGGGAGTTGGGTGCGAGATGTCACGACGGTGAAACGCGGGATTCTGGCTGTTGGCGGACGAAAAAAAAATAAACATAAATTTTATATTTGAGCCATGAAGGGAGGAGACACACTCCGAGTCGGCAGCAAGGACGCACAGCTAAGTTTTTTGTGATAAGTTTTGTCTGGCATATGCATGTTCATATTTCGTGATATCTGCCCGTCTCCAATTTGTAATTTGTGCCCTACAATGGAGTGTAAAAAAATATGGCCTTAAATTACTAGTCTCCCGACATAAATTAACCCCCCCCCCCACTCATTCCAGGGGTGAATTTTGATCGAAAAGGGAGGCGCACTACATTTCTTTGATTGGGCCCGGGCGTCTCAGGACGGGTTTAATTTTGCAATTGTGTGGGTTTAGTACGGGCGAGATCCGACGCCATCCGGGTCTACAGAGCATCCAAAAGATGGCACCAGTGCTCGCTGGCTACAATTCACGTTATTTTCCCCCATTTTAACCCCCTTGTGTGTATCGTCTATCTCAGGCATGCAATATCCCTTTTTGTAAAAGGACAGGCGTAACGAGCGACAAAGACCCCGCCCAATTCTCCCGCTACTGAGCTACAGCAAGCTCATGCCGCTGCTCGCACGTTGAGGAGCCCTATCGTCTTTGCCTAACTTTGCCTTTGTAGTCTCTACAGGGTTGCACACGGGAACCAGACGGTTTTTAAAATGTTGTAAAAATTAAAGAAATTCAAGTTTCAGAATGTTTTTTTTTTTTTTAAATGCCAAAGAATTTTGCACTTTTTCATTATTAAACTTTTTGAGTCATTTACGGCAACTTCACTCTACTTTTCACAGCAGATAAACTTAATTTCTTCGGTTGACTCCTTTATTTTTCCAAAATGGTTTCTTTTAATAAATTCTTGATTTCAAGGGCTTAAAAGAATAAAGCCAGAGCTAGTAAATCAGGAAGCCGACTGGGACGTCGTCGAATCTTGTATCTCGATATGTCCCTGTCGCAAAGCAATTCGCAGAAAACTAATTTTGAGGTGTTAATTGTGTAGTTTAATAACTGCTCCCCTATCTTGAACGATCCTTGGTACCGAATTGATGTGGTTCCGCAAAATAAAGCTTAGGGCAGATTCCGAAAACGATGTGAATAATACGGGCACGAAATTTTGGCGTCCTGTTTTTCACGAGGGGATTTGTCTCAAATCCTCTACTGTGTTGATTGTTTTATTGCAAATGACATTTCGTAACATGAATTTTCAATTTCTTACGACGTTTTAACAACCTTCAGTAGCGATTGCGATGCGATGTCGTATCACTCCGGCCTTCCAAAAACAAGAATTTTAGAACTTTTTTTTACATAGATATGAGTGAATTTTCGCACTGAATTTAATTTTCAACTCAAACTTGATCTTTGCATGCCGTAAAAGCAATAATTTCGCATACAAAGAAATGACATGTGACGAGCGTTCGTTGTTATATCCGATCATTTTGCCTCTCGAGTCGGAAAAATGCAGTCTTTATAACCGATCAGTCGTTATAGCGATGGTCGCTATATCCATGAAAAATTGTACCGAGTGAGCCTCTTAGATCTCGGGACCTGGAATTTCCGTCGTTATAGCCGATGCGTCGTTATAGCCAATGTCGTTATAAACGATATCTACTGTATACGCATAAAATGCTAAGAACCGATAGTTTAAGTGCGATCGCTGATCCCATGAGTCGTATCTACGAACACAAACCTTAAGGCTTTGGGCGACGGCTGCTTGGGGTAGGGAGCTTGCTCTAGAGCCGCTGGAGTCGCTAGACTCTCTGCGACCGCGTCGAGGACAACGTACCTTTACTATGGAGATTTTTACTTGTAAATAACTTAAGATAATGACAGAAGTCAGTTAACCTTCCGGCGGGCGCAATACTAATTCCAACACGATCGGGCGCAATGCATCTGACAGATTAAGTGCAGAAAAAGGGAAGAAACCAAGTTTCTGTAAATTTTAGACTTTTATTTATTGTTGCATTTAGTTTTTGAAACAGTTCTACGAAATTTTAGAAACAAAAATTTACTCACAAAGTTTGATACCTTTCACATTTTCAATTTTCTAAGAATATTCCGCTTTCAATAACTTTAATATTCAAAAAACCTCCAACAACTCGACCGCTTAAAAAATTTGAGCTTATTTGACTAAAAAACACTATTGAACGATTTGGTGAGCCTAAAAGTCAACACAACGTTATTACGCAATGTGAAGAGTATAACATGTGGAAATTTTCATAGAAAAGGAGAAAATAACACAATCGGGCGCAATACATCTGAGAGATTATTTCATCCCCTCCCGCCCCTCAGACATATGGTAGATAGAAACTGAAAACTGTTTTGGGTAGTTGATCGATAAAGATTAAGCTAATGTGAGTTTCAGATCTCTCCCTTTTCATATCACTGATTGGCGCAACGAAAACTGGTCACTTAATCTGTCAGATGCATTGCGCCCGCCCGAAGGTTAATTGGATACAAAAAAAATTTTATAGATAAAATATTAAACAAATATGTCATGCAAAATATTAAGTGATTTGCAAATATAGAGGAAACGTGCAAGTAGGCATCATGTATAAACCAAAATATGCATATGTTATGCAATGACAAATTATTATTATTAAAAAATATTCAAATTACTTAGAAAATAAATTACGGAATATTTAGTTACGATTACAAATATGGCAGATTGATAGATTATTATCTTTTTCGAAAATTAGATTGATTTGAAAATGTTTTTATTTATATCAAAAGTCAAGCTAGTTTGTGCGGGTTCTGTGCAGCATCTCCATTAAATTATATATGAGTATTGCAGGATTATTTTTGAGATATTTTGCATAACAACTGAAGTGTAAATATTATGAATATGAATATGAAATAGAAGATATAATAAGTACAAATTTTCATTGATATAATACAAAACCAAGACAAGACCACATTCAGCCCACATATTGAAACCATACTAATAAATATTATAATAGGTAATAATCATACATATAGATTAAATTGGATTATTTTTGCTATACTATAATGATTTGTGCAACAAGATACATATCTGTTATCACAACACCTTATCCGATAGCTAATGAATGAAATAAAAATTTCATAGATTGAAATAGAGTACGAGTATAAAACGTTAAAAAAGTTTATTGTTCTCAAAGAAGAAAATTATGTGTGTGAATTATTATTAGCTGCATTAAAATATGTTAGCACAGAATTATGCAATTAACATTAGGCTAAGGCATAGACAAAAAAGATAGAAAATAACGTAAGCATACATACATTTTTCAGAATGTTATTCTGCAGATAGTAGATGTCATGTGACGAAGATAGACCCTCCTAGGTACGCTCTCTCTCTCTCTCATTGTTGCAAAAAAGTTGACAGTTGACGATTTCGAGGCTATGGTTTCATTTTATTTGTAACTTTTATCATTTTATTCTTTCACAGATTTTCTGTGTGTTTCTGTGTTCTGTATGGACGTTGACAAACTGCCCATGATCAGAATAATATAGTTGATTGTGGTCATAATATTTACAATTGCTTGTAAATTTTTCCGTTTAATACTTATTTTTTGGTTTTTATATTCATTTGGTTTTGTTTCATTTATTTTGATATAAAACAGAATGGAAAATCAATGATAATGAAAATTGAAATAAAATACTAAAGGAAAAGAATTCAAATTAGAAAAAAAAATAATTAATTTTAAATATGCCTTAATGTACTTATTGAGTAAAAAGAATCAAAAATGTACAGTTTAATTTGAAATTCTATATATTTTGTCTATGGTAAGGTTTTTTTTTTTTCATTTTTTTTCACGTGTAGTATGATCTTAACAAACAATGAATAATTCGATATGTTGGTCTGATCTACAAATGGAGATGACTTTTATGTATTATACATTAATATTGCATTAAATCTAAAATATTTTTGTTTTTACTTTCAAGAATGTATGTTCAATCTTAAGCTTATTTATATAAGTAAATTACTCAATTTCAGTTCGCTTCGTATCTTTGTTTCGAGGAATCTAACATAGATTAATATTTTCTGTACACTTACTTTTAGATGAGTATGGTTTAAAGGGCTTTAATGTCGACGATAAATGCACAGCTCAGATTTAGCTATAATTTTATACATTTTCTTTTGTTACGAATCAGTTATCAACTTTTATTAGTTTATAATTTAAATTTTATTTGAGAGAGTTCTTAAAATAAAACGAAATAAAAAGGATATGGATATAACGAATAGCCTTTTAAAACTAAAAACATTTTTTTTTTTGTTTTTGCAATATTGCAATAAAATTTTAAATTTAAATTATAGCTCCACTAAGTTATTGGTAATCTTACGTTAAAAGCCATAATAAATTAGAGCATAACAATTAACTTAATTTTGCAGTTTTTTTTTCTCAATGTCGGATGTCAGTTGGTGTGGCCAAAAAAGTTCCTACATCATCGGAAGCATCTTATTTCCCATGAGTGGTATGACCTTATATGGGCGCACACACACGGCGATTCGAAATAATCGATTTTAATAGATTTTCATTCTGCTAAATGAGCAAATCCACAGGCGGATTTAGATTTCGACAGTATGAAAATCCATGGATTCAAATTCACGAATTTGCCGTGCGGCCTATGGCTTTCTTGATGGCTGGATACGAAATGTGATTAAAATACAATAGAAAATAGAAGGTCTGGGCAATGACGATATAAGGATCACGTGTTATCATCAATAGTGACCTAATAGGAAAAAAAAGAAAGGAGAAATTCGCTCCTTTCAGAATAGAATTTAGCCTTACGGAAGTTAGGTTTAAGATAAACCACTCAGTAATAGTCCAGTACAATTGGTTCAAAATAGCCCCAAACCTAAACATCCAAAAGAAAAAGAAACTTTTGATGCCAAATTGTTGAATACACTGCCTAAAATACGCAGTAAAAAGTTACACTAATTTTCGCCATGGATTAAGGGGGGAGGGGGTGGCAAGGGGGTGAAAATTTAGTTTCTTGCAAATATATGGAAAACTATGAGCCGGACGTTAAAATGTGCTGAGGACAAAACAAACTACTTACCTTTGTAATGATATGTAACACTCTAGACATTTTCTCAGAAAATTATACTCTAGACCCAAAAGTATTATAGTGAATTTACATTTTTTTAGTTTTAAATTTCGCACTGTAACTCTTGATAGAATAGACCTTCGTTCATTAAATCTTGTCCATATATTGCTAACAAAATTTATTTAATTTCTACCAAAAATTGGAATACTCCGACCATTGACGCCCCCCTCACTCCTCCTAACATTTTTCAAAAAGGTATGCCTGTAGCTTCTTTTTAAATTGAGGCAGGCAGATCAAATTTGGTGGGGTACCTAGTATAAGCTCCATTATACTCTTCACCAAAAATTATTACCATCCAATCAAAACTAAGGGTACCCCCTATACAAAGTGAACCCAATTTCAAACAAATTTCACATTTTTTCACTCCTATTCTATCTATCTAAAATAGAAAAAAAAAAATATCTCTTAGAACGTCCTTATAACACTTAACTGTAGTCTTTTGAATGTATATCCATAAGTTTGTACCAGAGCGTGCCTTACAAGTACGAAAAATCGGGTTTGAAGCTTGCTAGTACACGTTACTCGAAATATTCGCAAATAGCCTTAAAACTGGTATCAGTATCACTGACCTTCAAACCCAATTTTTTGATACTTGTAGCGTACGCCTTGGTACAACCTTTTGAACATACATTCACAAGACAACAATTAATTGTTATAATGACGTTCTAAGAGATAATTTTTTTTTTCTATTTTACATAGAATTTAAAAGAGAAAAAATGTGAAATTTGTTAGAATTTTCGTTCACTTTGTATGGGGGATACCCTTAGTTTTGATCGGATGGTAATACTTTTTGGTGGGGAGCATAATGGAGCTTAGACTAGGCACCCTTGATCTGCCTGGCTCAATTTAAAAAGAAGCTACAGGCATGCCTTTTTGAAAAATGTTAGGAGGAGTGAGGGGTCGGAGCACTCCAATTTTTGATACAAATCAAATAAAATTTTGTTATCATTATATGGATAAGATCTAATGATGGTAGGTCTATTCTATCAAGAGTTACAGTGGGAAATGTAAAACTCAAAAAATGTAAATTCACTATAATACTTTTGGGTCTAAGGTATAATTTTCTGCGAAATTTTCTGGAGTGTTATATATCATTACAAACGCAATTTTATGTAGTTTGTTTCGTTCACAGGACATTTCAAGGTCAGACTCATAGTTTTCCAGATATTTGCAAAAAACTGAAATTTCACCCCTTTGCCACCCCTTCCCCCTTAACCCATGGCGCATATTAGTGTAACTTTTTACTGCAAGCAGTGTATTCAACAAATTGGCATCAAATATTTCTTTTTCTTTTTTTTATGTTTGGGTTTTGAGCTATCTGTACTAGACTATAAGACTAAGCATATCTTAAAACAGGCTCATATTGGTATAATCACGGCTTTCTTAGCCAAACGATAGCCGCAGTAAAATTGGGCGTCTACTTTTATGAGGAAGGATTTGTGTGAATGCTGAAAAAGTTATCCAGCACAAGACACTATCCTCTACGCGTGATAATGGAGGGAAAAGCTGCAATTTTCAGGGGCAGCCCTATGACCCCATGATCTGATTCCATTCGTTCCGACATATATACAGCTAAGTAACTGGTTTATAACTTCATGTCACATGACTTTCTCCGTAGAATGCGCATTTAAGCCGATATTCAGCTCGGAACATGACTAAAATTACAATTTCGAACTTATTTTCAAAAAACAATGTTTAAAGTGCTGTATCGTGGGATCCTTTGCGCCTACAAAGCTGAGGTTACACTCAAATTAAAGAAGATTTTCTTAGCTTTAACAGTGCAGTGGAAAACTTACTTGTAGGAAGCACCTTTTAGAAATTACAAACAAAAATATGAAAAAAGTCCGAAAATTTTGATGTTTTTTGAGGGTCACGGGGTTAGCACAGGTATTTCGAAGTTGCAAACTTGGTGGTACACTTCTGGTATCTATCCTAACAATATCCCAAAAAAACAGAGCCGAGCTATTTTTTGCGACCTAACGCCTTATATTTCGGTTTATTGACTGGCCTAATGATATTGTAAATTTCTCATCGATTCGTGTTTCTCGTGCGGTCAAAATGGCAGTTCTTTTTTATCTCTCGGTTCGTGTTCGCCCATTTTCTTAGAAATTCTTGAGGAAATTCAATTTATGTTGCGGCGTTTAATCAACGCCATCTAGATATATCATAGCCGCAACTCAGCTGTACAATGACGTCATGGATCCGTATTAAATTGTTCGTCGGACACGGGCAAACAACAACAATGTCATGAGAGGCAACAACAATGCAATGCAATTTAATCTGCGGATTTGACGTTTACGAGTCTACATTGCGGCCTTAATATATAGACGGCGGTGGTTTAATCCTGCAATTTTCTATTCTTTTTAAATAAGTGTCAAACCATTTTGAGTATTGTAGAAAAATGGCAGGTCACATAAGAATTCAAAAGAATATTTAGTGTGCTCGTTCTCGGAAAAAATGCGTTTATTAAAAATAAAAGTTATTTAGAAAAAGTGGAAAGAGCATGAGACTATTTTTGTCGCGCGGTTTTTAAATGAATTCGCGGATTGTAGTTTAAATCTATTTTATAAAATTTAATACCCTCGGGAAATATTCTCATAAGCGGACACTTCCAATAAACGGACAAAATCTTATTCCCCAATGGTGTCCGCTTATGGGAAGTTTGACTGTATTTACCCGAGAAAACAGGGGTACCATTTCGAGACGGGCAATCTCAACAATTTTTTTCTTGTTTTTGACATAATATTGAGAATCAGCGACCCAAAGTTACCTTAGTGTTGCTACCACGCCACGCTGATTGGACGAGTATTTCCCAGAGAAAACAAAGGTACCATTCTGGGGCGGGTAACCCCAAACAATTTTTCCTTGTTTTTTTATCTTAAATTTGAAATCAGCGACCTCAATTTACATTAGTGTTTCTGCCATGTCGATCGGACGCGTATTTCCTCCTAGATGATTTTGGCATCAAATTCGGAATCAGCGACCTAAATTTACCTTAGTGTTTCTACCACGCCGATCGGATGAGTATTTCCCCCGAGAAAACAGGGGTACCATTTCGGGGCTGGCAACTCCAACATTTTTATACCCTTCGCTCATAGAGTGAAAGGGTATATTGTTTTTGTTACGCCGATATTATGTAACACCTCAAAGGAGCCACCGGAGGTATGGCAAAGTATATATATAAATGATCAGGGTCGGTCCCTGAATCGAATAAGCCATGTCTGTCTGTCTGTCTGTCTGTCTGTCTGTCTGTCTGTCTGTCCGTGTGTCTGTCTGTTAGCACGATAACTCCCGAAATAATGAAGCTAGCGGTTTGAAATTTTGGTCAAATGTTTGTTTTGCTAAAATCTTGGACGGTATTGAAAATGGGCCAAATCGGACCACGGGTTCCCCTACCTCCCATACAAACTACCCCTCCTTGATATTTTAATTCGGCCATAACTTTCGGTAGAATATCGCTATCGACTTGAAATTTTGATCAATGTCTCATTCTGACATATATTTTGAGTTGATGGAAAGTGGATTAGGTCCGACTACCCCTACCCCTACTTCCCCTACAAAGTTATATTCAGTCATATCTTTTGATAGAATGTCACGAAAAACTTCAAATTAATATCAAATGGTAGCCGTTGGATGTCTTGACAAGGTAATAAAGATGTGTCAGGTCCGACCCATCTACCCCTCCCTCCCCAACAAAAAATATGAAATTGAATATTTTGGGTTTTGCGTGCCTTCTAGGTATGTACATGGGTATAAAATATACACTCATCTTGCTATTCGCACGATTAGAACTCGGTCTCGTAACTTTGTCATTAAGTTTGTAACGCATTAAAGGAAGCATCTCCGACCATACAAAAAGTATACATATATGATCAGCATGACTTGGGGAGTCGATTGGAGCATGTCCGTCTGTGTGTCTGTCTGTCTGTTGCGACGCGTTTTACTCGGCGGGTATTGAAGCTAGCAAGCTGAAATTTTGCACACGTGCTTCTTATTGTTGCAGGCTGTTTGTGTGTTTGATTCACCCAAATTCGATCACTGGGTCATGGGGCTGCCATACAAACCTAGCTCCCCAATTTGAGTTCTTCTAACAAAAACTTTTTTATTTGTGTACCAATTTCAACCAAATTCCACAAAAAAGTGTTTCTATACATAACACATAATATATGCAAGAATTGATCAAATCGGACCATGGGGTCATGGGGCTGCCATACAAACTTAACCCCCCAAATTAGGTTCTTCTAAGAAAAACTTTTTTATTTGTACACCAATTTCAACCAAATTTCACACAAATGTATTTCTATTGTTGACACAAAACATATGTAAGAACGGATGAAATCGGACCATGGAGTCATGGGGCTATCATACAAATCCAACCCCCCAAATTAGGTTCTTCTAAGAAAAACATTTTTATTTGTGCACCAATTTCGAACAAATTTCACACAAATGTATTTCTATTGATGATACAAAACATATGTAAGATTGAATCAAATCGGACCATGGGGTCATGGGGCTGCCATACAAACCAAACGCCCCCATATTGGTTCTTCTAAGAAAAATTTTTTTACACTAATTTCACAAAACCTTGAATTAATGTGTCTTTATCAAAGCAACTAAAAAGTTCAAAACGAATGGAATCGTACTGTGGGGTCATGCTCCGGCAACCCAAATAAAATTTTCCGAGCAAATATTTTTATTTGCCCACTTATTTCAACCAAGCCCAAAACTTTTGTCAAGACGGAAGAAAAAGAATGAGGAGGGGGATTAAATACAAGTCATAGGTACGCCCGAAAAAACTTTTAGCCCAAGCGAAGGGTATCCAAATTTCGGCTGCGCCCGAAATTAGCCTCGGCCCCGGGGGTTGGCGAGCGAAGCGAGCAGGGGGCAAAGCCCCCTAGTTTTTCTTGTTTTTGACATAAAATTCAGGCAGCCTCAAAAGAGTGCGCGTACGCTTACCCGGTACTAAAAAAAACGGCTTATGGGTAAAAAAACCTGAGTTAGGCAAACCGCTTGTGGTACCGGGTATTGAAAAAAACCGAAACCCGGTACAAAAATCTCGGTACGGAACAGGCCTAACCAGGGGTATAGCGATTTTTGGAGTCTCACTGAAATGTTCCTTCCCCACCAAAATGCCTATGACCATGCCTAGTATAAGTTATAAACCGATAAAATCGAAAAACTGACGAGAAAGATCGCGCGTATGTGAGACATACAATTGACTCGTCCTTCGGAGCACGAGGATCCTGCGGCACTCAAAAAGCGGCTGGAAGCTTCTTTTCAGCGTTATAGGAGATTAGAAGACGGGACTCCTCAGCAGCTTGGTATTATATGTGAGTGATGAGCACGCAAAAATCAGACCGTATGTCTCACATACGTGCGATCATCGGAAGGTTAAGCAGAAAATAATCAAATTAGGAATGTAATGTACACTAAAATTATTATTAGGCATTTCTAGGAAATAGGTGTATTTAGATATTTTCGTGGATTACTTTTAGGTCGGTTAAAATACATATATCACAGTCAAGCTGCTGACAGATTTATTATACATACAATAAATGTACATATATAACGTTTAAATTGTATAATGCCATTTGACAATTAAATTGATTCGTGAAATGGTAAATTATAATAAACGTGTAATAATTAGAAATACAGATTCGCGGATTGCACAATCTGTTTATCATAATTAATTAAATATATTTTTGTTTATCACGAAACTGTTTAAATGACTTTTGCATGGTAAATATTTTTTTTATAGATTATAGCTTTTCAATTTTCGACAATATAACTGTAAGAGTTTCTTTATAATACGAAGAGGTTTCAAAAGATGTTGAAACAAATAGATAAATTTTATAATGTAATATTTTCTTTTCTTATTGCAAATTTATATTCATCTTTACAGGCTCGTTTTTATTTAGAAAAATCTATTTTTTCACAAATATTTACACGAAAGCTTAGTTTAGGTTGTATTTTTATTAATAAATAATAAATATTATTATTTAGTTTTACATTTCCATGTTTATTTAAAAAAAAGAAATGCATTTAAATAAAGAAGTTATATGAAGCAAATGGGGTTATAATCATAAAATAAGGCAATAAAAACATAAGAAACACACTCTCAACAAAGGTACTACATAAATAAAATAAAAACAAATAAATGTACTATCATTTTTGGTTTACAACAAATACATAAAATCAGCAGGAATTAGTCAAAATCATATCTTACCTTTCCGACTGTTTTTTGTTTTAAAGATGAGACTTAATTTTGGGCATTGTTTAATTGTTGAAAATAAAAGAATTTTCTCAAAAAATTTGAATTCATTTTTATAATGTCGTTTATTTTCAGTTTTTTTTTTGTTTTAAAATAATATTCGCATGTTTATGTTTTTATTAAATATATTAAATTTATTTAAATTCATTTAAATTTAAAAACTTGTCATTTCATTTTTTTTACTGGGTTGTATGTAAATGCTTTTTGTCTGTTTTTTTTCGTCATTTTTTTTTAGTTTAATTATTTAATATTGGTTTGTATTTTTTTCTTTGCATTATTTCTGTTTAATTGTGTGTTTTTGGGATTGATTTTTTTTTCATCTATTCTTCAACTTTCGTCACAATGAAAAATTTGTTTTTTATGTCACGTTTAAAAATATCGATATTTTTAAACTATTGATTGCACAAAAAAACAAATTTTCACTCATTCAATTTAGAATTACAGCTTTATTTTTTCATTATTTCATTTTTTATATATAAGAGTTTTGTTTTATTAATTTATTTATTAATAATATTCAATATATATGTATAAGTAAATTAAATCGCTATACCGTATCATATAGTAATATATATGTATTTATAAGAGTAATAAGTCTTTGCTTTTTCTTTTTTTTTTCATTATTCTTTACTTTCGCTAAAGTTTGTATCAAGAGAATTATATAATATATAATTATATTATATAATGTTCATTTGCTAGTTTACAACATTAAGGAAACATTTCTTTTATTTTATTTTCGTTCAAACAAAAAAAAAATAAAAATAAATAAAACAAGTTATAATCCTATAAACTTAGCTTTTACGCAAAACAAATGCACAATTGGTCAAATAAATGTATAGGTAACATAAACGCATCCTATATATAGAATATATTTTTCTAAAAAATTCATAGAATAGACTATAAAAAAATTAACACGTTTTGGTATATTATACAAAATCAACAACTTAAAAAATATGAATATTTGCTTTTGTTTTAACAAGAAACATGCACGCTACATTTTCTTTTTTTTTTTGTTGGTATATGTATATATGAATCGCTTATTGGGTTGTTTCTTTAAAAATGGCTTTGATTTACTATTCTGACAATCTATTCAACAAAATTTACAAATAGTAGCAAATAACTGTAGTAGTATGCGTAGTATATATGGTGTCATCTAAAGCAAATGATGATGAAAACACTTTACAGTTCATTTGTCAGCTGCTTGTCTTCACTATGGTTTCGTGAAGAAGGAGTCGATGTAAGTGCCAGTAAAATTCAGAAATTTAACTCACAAAATTCGATGAATTCGCTAAGAAATGTCGGCATTAGTGCAAATAAATTTTGAAAAATTAATTTTATTATTAAAAGAAAATCCGAATTCTAATAAAAATCATTTATCCAATGGGGTTGACTGCTATACGAAACCAATCATAAGTAATTAAGAAATTCGATAAAAAGTCTTAAAATTTCGAAAATGTATACCAAAACATCGCGATCTGCAAATTTTCTCGTAATAATAAGTATTATGAAAATCCGCGTAGTTGCAGTCACGGCACTCTTCCATCGGAAGGAGTATTACAAGGAAGATTGCCCACGTTACTTATGCACAATTGTCCACATTTCCTAACGATTATGGCGAGCTAAAATCCATTAATTTTACTAACAAAACATTGACATGCCATAAATTTATTGCATTACATCAACACACAAATATTATTACTCGCAACCAGGGGTTTGTCTTTTTTGTTTGTCTCTTATTATTTCTCTGCTTTCTAAGAAAACATTTGAAACATTTGAAACATTTTCACACTACTCTTTTAACACAACTGAAACATTGCAACAGAAAATTGGTCAATTTGATTTTATAATGGTTTTTTGAAAAAAATTTTATATGGGTCAATGTATTATGTATGCAACACAAAACTATTAAACGCAAGGCGTTATTATATATTGGGGAAATTATTACGTATAAATATTTTATCAAAAAAGAATAAACTCATTTGCTAGTATTATTTAAAAATTAACACTTGAAAATATCACGCGTTCAAAAAACTGGGATTAAAATTTGCGCAAGGATTCGGCTATTGATAATAATATTAATTTTTCCTAGATGAAAATGGCGTAGGGCTTATTGGTTTGATGAAAATGTAATTGTTTTTGGTTGTTATCATAACATGTTCCATTTGTTTTCTGGTTTGTTATGATTTTGAAATTAAGAAACTAAATAAGTGAACAAAAACAAAAAAATATATAAAAAACATGGCTACTTAAATAAAGGCCAGGGGGCTAAGTTATTATCGAACTAAACAATAAATAATATGCATTTACGTATGTACATATTCGTTAAAAAAAAACAATATTATGTTTATTTGCAAATGCTCGATTATCGCATAGAACTGAAATGTTTTATACGGCTTATCTATGGGTTTCTATAGCAGTGGCGTAGATAAGGGGGGGGGGGGGCGGGTCAAGGGGATCAACCCCCCCCCCTTTGGTCACACATTTTTTTTATTATTACTTTAGGTACGTAAAACAAAGTAAAAGTAAACGTTTTGCTAGAATTATTCAGCGTGTGTAGTGTTTCATAAAAACGTGAAACCATTTTCAGAACTGCAATAAAAAATGAAATTTCAATATAGTATTATAGAAGCGTATCGATAGAATAGAAACACTACAGCACAGGGCCTTACGTTCATCTACTTTTTCACATTGGTTCTGTAGCCTCGCATAGGCACAAATTAAAAGATAATGTGGTACACGGGGCAGGGCCGGATTTCCCATATGGACAACCCGGGCAGCTGCCCGAGGCGGCAGATTTTAAGGGGCGGCAAATTTTTGAAAGTTGCTTTCTCGCGAAAATATTAGCAAAGCATTCACAACTCGAAAAAAGTAGAGAATTGGAGATATCATAGTTGGCAGTGAAAATGATATTTGGCTCTTTTATTTCTATACTACTTTGTCTTATCTTATGATGAGATATCGTGCATCCAGGACCGGATTTCCCATATTCCTCCAATTTTTCGGCATATTTCTGAAACTTTCATCCATTGAATTAATGTTGTGTGAAATATACACATTTCGATATTTTAGGATAATAAATAAAAAAAGGAAAGAATTGGCATCCCTTCACATTCACCGACTGTAGAGTCGTTGTCTGAACGCTTCCCATCCTGAAATGGCCATAGAATTGGCGCCTCTCCTGACCTAGCCTTTTTAGACCTCATATATGTCTGGTATATGAGCTCGAAGATTTTTGTGGCATGTATCCTTTCTTCTACCTCAGAGACACTTTTGAACGAGAGATAATGTTAGAGGAACGTGATATAGACATTGTGCGGCTTGAAAAAAAGCCGAGCGCAAAAAAGTGAAAAGGAATGAAATTTTTCGATATTTCTTTAGAAGGCGTTCAACTTTTGTCGCTTTTGATCGAATCATATGTACATTACTAGTATGTAAGCTTGATACTAGCAGCATGAAGCTCCAATCTTCATTTTTGGCAGAGGATTCAAATACAATAGCTTCACCGAAAAAAGTTGTCGAAACTCATGAGTGGTGTCCCTCCCGCTTAATTTGTTCTGGAATGCTTACAAATTGATTTTTTGATGATAGAAATTTTCATTGAAATATTATCATGAGCGAGGAGATGAGGACCGCTTCAGGACTAATAAATCGCACCAAAAAAAAAATAGTCGAATTTTGAACGCAATAATGAGATCACACACATGAGATAGCGTCAAGGCTGGATGTGCGTTTTTGGTTAGTCCTCTCATCGGTCCATATTTCGTTCAGAATGGCATTGGATAGACCATTCCTTTCAGCGGAAAGCGGATGATTACCAACTTCTTTTGCTTAAATTTTATGCTTCGGGTTTAAACAGTACGACGCTACCTGCTACAACTTGGGCATTCACTGCAAAAGTCGTTCAGTTGGTCAGTATGGCGGACTTACATATCTCATGTCAGTAGGCGTTTCGAATTTTGCCGCCCTACCGACCTTGTCCCTCATTTTTACAATCCAAGGATTGATCGATTGATGCTCGACTAAAAAATTGTATCTATTAGGCTGGCTAATGAATTAAGCAAACACTTTTAACATTGGAAAAAAGTCTGATCACTGAACTATTTTTTTTTAATCTGTGCACGGGGCGTTAAAAATGCCGCCGTAGGGTTCAGCCTGCCAGTTCACCATTATCTTCTTCTTCTTCTTGTTTGTACCGAAACCCCTTGTGGGGCATGGTGCGCTCACTCAGCCGTTTATAGTCTACATCGAGCAGTGGCGCAACCAGGATCTTGTCCTGGAGGGGGCTAAGGCTAGCCATATTACTGAAACTTTCATTTTCATGTTCGTGATTTTTGTGGATTTCCAGTCCTAGTACCATCATTCGATTCCGCAATCATCGCCTCTGAAGAATACCGTAAGAGCGGATGGTTTTCTTTATTTTGGCTTACATTTTTGTTTCCCATTTTGATCTTCCTACGTTGGTGTGTTCAGTGCAGAAAGAGTGAAATCTCCGTGAATCTGGATTATCTAAGGATTGTTCTGGGTATCACCAGTGATGCGCAGGAATAAATGTAAATTCCAGGGGGTTCAGAAGGGTATTGGAAGAAATTGCCACCGTAAACAGGGCAGAATTTGTGAATGCTCGCGGTACTACACGAGATAAAAATTGAATTAATAGGCACAAACAAAACCCGAGCCGAAGTTGGGCTAGTACCTTTCTAATGGGTTTAGGCAACCTTAACTTTTCAGGGGTGAACTAGACAGTGATTTCGCATGTAAATTGCACCGATGACTGTTCTTTATGTTACTCTTGTATCTGGTTCAATTTTCGTTTACTATAAAATATTTGTACAGCAATGATAATATATTTTTGCGAAATTTCCTACAGAAATACGTTTTACCGATGCCTTCTACTTTCTACCTTAATTACGTACAGCAAGCTAACTACTAATTATGAACAAGTAAAATGAATTTTTCGTCTAGATACCTATACACTCTTTTGAAGCGCAAAGTCTCAAAATCTTAAATATCACTGAAAAATTAAAATCTTGAGTTGAGTTGCTTTTTTACAATGTGTGCGGTGAAAAATATTTAGAGCTCGGTGAAAATGATTAAAGAAGCAGGCGGCGACAACTTTTTTTAATCACCTCAAACCAGTGCGCTTGTTTGTACACGGAGAGGTTTCTAAAATTCTGGTAATGATTTTGTAACCGGCACAGACCATCGGCGACATTGGTGAAGAGCCAAGAACACAATTTTTTTGAAAATCTGCAACGAAATGCCTGGCCTCATATTTCATTTTAGAGTTTTTCCTTTCATAATTTCTTGGTCTAGGAGGGGCTTTACATTGCATATAGAGGAGTGTATATAATGTTGCAAGCACTATATATTTCCTGGACCACGCCGAGATTCGATCTCCGGACCTCTAGATTACTATCATCGTAGAATGCGACTCAACTCAGTGAGCCACAGAGCGTGGGAGAAGTAACATACACTCGGAACCAAGAACACAGGACACTTTTACTTTTTTTTAATTCTACCCGATTATAACGAAACGTTTTGACCACCTTGACTACCAATAACGGATCTGTTCCCTGGATCCACTTTCTTTTTCCTGGTATAGCATATCCACTTCCTTCTCCCGGAAACTGCTATTTCGGGCTGGTTTCATTAAGTATTTAAAACGGCCATTTCTGGGGCTGCAGTTGGAGAATGGTTGTGACTAAGAGAAAAAGGACTTAATATTCATTATTTGGGAGTCGAGATTGACTTCAATTTCACTAAACATTACGGAAACTCATCCCGTATTGAAAACAATCAATTTAGTGGGCTGTAGCGGGAGAACGGACTCTAAGGACTATCCGCTCCTCCATGAGCATATATATATTTCTGAACATTAGCTTTGGTTAGAAGTTCAATCCAAATACCTTTCTAAGAATTAAATTAACTGTAATTTTCACTGAAGTTCTGCTACTTCCAGAAATGCCGGAAACCAACGTACATACGTTAAACAACATTGTATACCTACCATGAATGCGACTGATCTATTTTCAGCTTAAACTAGTGACGAAGGGCGGCAACTGGACTACTGCCCAGGGGCGCTACAGAGGGTAAATCCGGCCCTGACACGGGGAGCTATTGAATTTAATACGAAAAACTTTCAAAGCCATAATTATGATAATTTGTTTAACTAAATTTTCTATATAAAATTGAAAAAGTTTCCAAAATTGTATCATGAGACATCATATACAGGCAGTAATTCGAAAAAAAGTTAACAAACATCCGAAGTTCCGCGGTACCCTAGGGTTCCGTGAAGGTTTCTCAGGGGTTTCGCGAAGATATCGCAAAATAAGAAAAATGTAGAAACAGCTTTTAACGACAAGAAGCAAACAATCCATAACTATAAGAGCATTATTCAATCGATTGATCAATCAAAGCATTTCTGTGGAGAGAGCTAATTTTTTAGGGTCCACTACCGAATCCGCTATAGAAAATGGGCTATCTCCACAGAAAATATGCTTTCTCCACAGAAAATATGCATTCTCCACAGAAGTTAGCTTTGATTGTCCAATTAATCGCACTGTCTATATGGCTATGATTTATTTTAATCCCTGTTTTGAGGTGTTTCGGCCAGAAAAGTGGCGATACTGCACAAAAAAAAAACCGTGTAAATTTAACTCCAAAATGGGTCGAACAAGGTCCCTCCGTTTGGATAAAATATTTCTTTATCCAAATGGATAAACACAAAAGAGTACTTTCAATTACACCAAAAGGAGTAATTCTCGATATTTATGAGATAGAAAAAAACACAATTTTCACAGGGAATGAACATATAGCTCATTAATGAGTTTTGTATAACTAGCATTGACCTCTCTATAGGTGTTGGCGACATTTCATATACCTCTTTACGCTCTAAAATGCATAATAAATTACCTACCTACAGTGGGATTCGATCCCGGGACCCTATGATTTGTAGACGTAGACACCTTACCTACTGCACCACCCAGGCTATAAGTGATGAAGTTTGTAGTTTATACCATACATTGTGACATCGCTCTTCCATTTGTTGTCGACCTACTGCGAGTGTAGGTATACGAAAAATAAATGACAATATTTCGTCGGAAATACAGAAAATGGAATTACGTACCACATTTGCAGCGAAGTTAACACCATTTTGTTTAAATTTAAACATCATATAAACAAAACCTGATATAATTACGAATAAATTGTCTGATTTATCCAAATGGATTTTGTTTTCAGTGTTTTATCCTAACGGATAAAAGACAAATTTTATACAAATAATTGTAGTTATGTATCAAAAGAAACTCATTTGATAATTTTCGATTCGCACCGCCTGCTTTTTTAGTGTGTAGGTGTTCCGTGACTCCGGCAAGTTAGGGGAACACTGATCTAACCCAATGTAATGATACTCCAATCACAGTAGCGAAAATTTGTATGAAAATTGAAATACTGTTGATTGATACACCATAGTAAAAAAGCAAAAGTTATTGATACAATATTTTAAGGACTCAGTTTTTTTCGTATGTCCAAATTGATATCTATTTTGCAGCAAATTTTGCTCAAAAAACTGTTAATTTGAAGTGTAATAAATACAGAAATTGCTATTCTGAAATTCAGCATTTGATAACCGTAAAAGTATAAGTAATTTTGCAAAATGATCCCCCTCCTCTCTGCAAAGCTATCTACGCCACTGTTCTATAGCACAATTATTATGTAAATTGCAGTTAGTTTGAAAGTGCGTCGACACCATTAATTATAGCAATTATGATTTGACCCCCTGATTCTTGTTTGACCAGTTTTTGCCGTCATCCGCGCTTCGTACAAGTGACACACGACGATGACGCTGTCACTAGGGATGTCAAAAACCGGACGGTTACTCCGAAAACCGGTACTATCAGAACTGTTAACCGTTTTTTTCGGTTTTTTAATCCTCCCGGTGTTAACCCGGACGGTTGTTTGTCCGGAAAAAAAATTCTTTCAATTTTTTATATTTTCTTCACTCTCCTTATTGCTACAGGGTGCGCCAGGGAAACTTACTTATATGAAAGGTTTTTATTTGAGAATCTAATATCTCAACTTATTTTTTTCATACCGTCTTGAAAATGACATCGGTTAAATGGCGACCCCAATTGTACATAAGTCGAATTTTTAAATTCGTCTCCACTCTTTGCAGCATATCAATCGGTATGTTGGTAATGGCGTCGCGAATGTTGTTCTTGACGTGAGCCATGGTCCTTGGTCGATCGGCATAAGCCAGGGATTAAAAAAAAAACATAAAAAGTCATCTGAAGAGCGTGCCGGCCATGGGAGATCGCCCTGAGATAGATGAGGCGGTCTGGGAAATATTGTCGCAACAAATTCATTGAGCCTCGAGTTGTGGCTCCATCTTGCTGAAACGACACATCCTTTACGTTCATTTCTTCGAGGCTTGGAAGAAAAAAATCCTCTATCATGTGCCAAGTGAGCGACCGTTATAAAAGAAGCTATCGACTGCGAAGGCCCGCTGCTCTCTAAACCACAGCATGATGGTAAATGACTAGATTTGGAAATAAACTTGGGGGCTTTCCCCTCCAGATGCGCAACCTCCCACCTCTCCACCCGCTGTATGATTTGATCTGATTTTGTATACGATACGAACACCAGCAATACGAGTGTGTATGCATTTTTTTTTACTAAAATTCTAAGCAAATCAATCAAAAGACTCGGTTAACCGGAAAACCGGTATTTTGAGCCCGTTTAAAACCGGACGGTCTAACCAGCTTTGCATGAAACCGAAAAAAAAACGAAAACCGGGTTATGTGCCGGTTTTTGACATCCCTAGCTGTCACGTCTCTGTAAACTGATTTACAATAAAATAGGAGTTAAAATCAAAGTCTCATCGTTGTCATTATTGGTTGCAGTGGCGCAACCATGGGTAGGAGCTAAGGGGGCTAAAGCCCCTACCAGACCCAGAAATTGCAAAACTCACATCAGCAATTTTTCACAAAGTCTTCTTTCGCGGAAATTTTTTTACAAATATGTATTTGCTAATGGATAAGCTTCAAATTAGCCAATTTTTGTCAAAACACTCACAAATATCCGAGTGAAATTTGTATAATTATTTTTTAACCAAATTTCACCAGACTCGCAAATTTTTATTCAAAATGTCCTTTTGTACAAAAATTCATACAAAATTTTCCCATTGCAAAGGAAGCTCACATTAGCGAAATTTGTGTAGGCCTGCTGCTTGCCCCAATCAATTTTACTTGTGGGTGGCCTCGTGTACGTGAAGAAGGTAGAATTTCGGCACGACGACGTGACATTTAGTAAAAAATAGTTTAAGCCTAATTGTTATACAAATATTTTCTAGTAAACATATTTAAGCTGGATACAAGCGTTGTATTCTTTGGCCTATGATGCTATAATCTAACATAACCGAATTCATTGGGTTCATTGCTTGATAGCGTCCTTTAAGTTTAAGTGATTAACTATTTCACCTGAGAAGATTAGGTTCACTGAAGCCATTAGAAAAATATTAGCCCAATTTCAGCCAATCTACACAATAGATCCACCGTTCTTTGTGTACCTACCGGCAACAAGTATAAAGAAGATCAAAATGATCAAATGATTAAGCCGAAATGATAGAAACCAATCCTTCCTAACGGTATTGTTGGGAGCGACGATTACGGAATTGGTCGTCGCGCATGATTAATTGCGTCCTTCCTTTCCCATGTAAAAAATCCTGATTGAGGTCCGTTAGATACAGGAACATGACAAAGTGTAAATCAACGGGACCTAAAAGCACCACCATATCACCATCATTACTATAGAAAATAACCTCATCACACAACTTGCGAAAGCAGCCCAATGTTCGGCAATATGGATGGTCTTTTAGCCCCCTCCACGACAAGATCCTGGTTGCGCCACTGATTGGTTGGACACTTGTTCCTACATTACTGACCTCGAAAAGGACGACAAGCAGAGATAACGAAAATTTCAGGGACGCGAACGGAGACAACGAGACAGAAATCGCCCTAAAACTACCCCCATTTTGGCAAATACAACCAACATTATTGTTTGCTCGTGTCGAAGCATAATTTCGCCCATGCAGGATCACCAGCGACTCGACGATATTTGACAGATTGGTAGGAGAGCTAGACATGGCGGCTTTAACCCAAAATTGGCGAAATCGTGGAAAATTCACTGGACGAAGGTGAATACAATATTATCAAGCTGGCTTTGACATCGGTGAGGGCAAACAGATACGGGATTTGTTCCATGGAATGGAACTCGGTGATCAACGTTTAGTCGATGCCCAGGTCCGCACCAGGTCAAGATACTCACTCACAGATCACCTAACAGAAGTGAAGAAAGGAGATGAAATGCATATACGATGGAACCTTAAGGCCGAAAAACCTTCGTCGATTACAAATAATCCCTTGTAAAAGCCAAGCTGTGCGTTCATTTAAAAACAAGGAACAACCAAGATACGGCAATCGGTGCAATACTGCAAGAGCTCCTAGATAACCGTTGGCTACAGGGTTGCCGTTTCAAAATTTTTATGTGTAACATTTTTATAATAAAATTGTAACAATTCTATGTTCAGTGTAACAAATTCTAAAAATCGGTGTCACCGAAGATTTTTTTGTTATAAATGTCGGTAAAAAAGTAGATTCTAAAATACACTTTAGTTCATGGCTTATTTGAGCCGATTCTGTGTATTTTTAGGCAGATACTGCAGACCACCACATCTGACATCCACATTTAGGAAACAGATATTACTCACTGACGTGACTCATAGACAGCGAATATGTTTATCAAGGATTTGCTCCGCCATGCTAACATAGGACCAGAGAATCCTTACTTGATAGGCCCATCTGACAGGCCCTCAATGACAGGGGTACCTGAAAGGACCTTTTTGGTATCCCACAACTGACATACCAAAACGAAGCCTTGGTTTAAATTGCTGAAGGCGCAGACTTGTTATTTAGCTTGTTGGAAACCGAGGGTCCCCTTGATCAGATCAAAGCTTCAGGTCTCCAGCTCAGTCTCCAAAATGGACTAGTAAATACTTTGTCATACAAGTTCATTCGCTTTTAAATTTTCATTTTTCAGCCTCCGTGTGACCTGGTGACCCCAAGCAGATTTAAATAAAACTCTTTTGGAGCTCATTGATCCTTATCTTTTCTTCGGCTTTTACTTTAAATGCTGATGCTTGATAGTTCCATTTTTCACTGAACTAACAGAAACGCAAACAAAATTTTTCAATTAAGAAACAGCAAAAGCGATGGTCGATAGTTCATAATAAATGACAATTTTTTAAGTTTGCACCACTTGGAAAATTTTATAACAATACTTATCGGGGTTTTTGTTTTGTTTGGGTTTTTTGCGTATATGTCCGCTCCTGGTGGTTGGACTTTCAAAAGAAAAACTCCAAATTGTTCGTTACGAGATTGTCTTCATCTTTTGTATACTGACTGTGCATCTCAAAGCAGTAGATAAAATGCTACAGCTTGTCAAAGTGGAAAAACCCGTCGCCCGGGGCGCCAAATTTTAGGGGCGGCTTTTTGGCTAGCACTCGAATAGAAGGAAAGGTGCAAAAAGCCGAAAGGAAAAATTTTATATCAACCTTTGATTTAGTGGAAAGGAAACAATAGAAACTAACAGGTGTAACAAGAAGGGGGCGAAATAAAATGTTAGAAGGGAGGAAACCAATTGACACCCAACTTTTTTTTTTTTTTTAGAGATGACGGAATATGTTTGTCTAGGTAAAGAAGCACGTTAATTAAATAAAAATGCGTTAAATATGTTTTTCATTGAACAACTGTTAAATTAATTCTCTTTTGGAAGTTGTGTTTTAAAGATGCTAAGTCCTCGCGATGCTTTCACTTGACGAGCCCTCAATTGATACGAGGTGTTGCATTTAGAAACTTTAGTGAGAGTTTGCCGAAATATTACTTCTAACAAGCAGGCGCAATTCTTTCAGTAATTAGCTAATTAAGTTCTGCTTAAAAAAAAAAGAAAGTCTTTGACGAACTATGCGCTAATTTTGCAATTTACAATTTAATTGCTCTTCCTTTCACCAGAATAAACGATTCCAATGAAAACTGCTTGCATGATCCCTAATTATTTCTGAAGTGAAGGGATGCTGTGCGATATGTCCCAATTTGATTTCCGGAAGATGCAGTCTAAAAATGTTGATTAGCCTCTTGAATCACAGGAGCGCACTCAATAAATATTGAACCCCCGAAGAAATTCATATGAAATGATATAAGGAATCGCATAAGCACTCAGTAAGAGCACACCTATGAGAAATTTCAAGCCAAAAAGCACCATTTTCATCACTAATTTTTTTGGAGTCATTTTCGATTACTTCTACTCACTTTTCGCATCAATTCAATTCCTTCAGTTGGTTGCAATTGCATTGATACTTCTAGAATTGAAACGACATATTGGTAGTGGTTTGGGTTTTAGCAAGATGAGGAATTCAGCCACAGTACGCAAAGGCAGACCCGCAAAGTCCTCCCTATTTTGTTTCTGTTAATATGCTTAGAAGCTAATACAGAAATTTGGCTAGGTTGTCTCGATTTAACTGGCTATGATTTTATTCTCTAAGAATTCTCCGCATTTATGAAAAAAAGCCGCCAGAAACCATATTAGAAAATTGATCCGCGAAGAGATGCATCAAATTGAACTTTATCTGCTGCGCATTGAGTAAGAAGGTTATCAAAAACTTCTCCAAAATGTTAGAAATGAAAACGAGCACCATTCTTTGGCACAACATTACCGAAAATGTGTTTAAGGTTTTATTGGAAAAAGTATATTCGAACTAACTTTCGATGTCTTAAAAATAAATAACAGGCGCGACAATCCAACATTGGACTAAGGCCGCAGGATGTGTTAGTGACATCCTATTTCCAAGATCTTATCTGCTTTTTTGATGAGGTAATGAGATCAGCATCACGTTCAGCAGTGTTATTTATTCCCATAAATGGGTACTCGTTTAACATCTGAGTGAGATCATAGTCCGTCACAAGCTCGTGAGTTCGAAAAACACCATGGAACACGGTGAGATTCGAACTCATTACCCTGTGCACTGAAGGTGCGCGCACTAACCGCTAGACCAGCCAGACTACTTCGATGTCTTACGTAGGTTTTAAAACCACCAGGTTCCCATATACCATCTGTATATTTGTTTGATGATGGTGAAAAATATGTGGCTCGAATATTTGTAATTTTAAACAAACTCTCTAAAAGGTTTTGCTGAACTATGCTGTATTGCTCTCAAGAATCTAAATGATAGCAAAACAGGTCTCTACTATACTACTTGAGCCTTCGGTTGCTCAGTGGATAGGGATTTAATTCTCTAAGAATTACTGGAGGGTTGGTCCGAATCCCACAGTGAGCAGGAATTTTTGTGTTGTCTTTATAAAAATGATAAAATAGAAATCATTTCAGAGCTACTCGCTGTTACGCCGCACACAACCGCATGACAACCAGCTGGGCAGATCATTTTTTATATGGAGTTTCACAGAACGAAGAGTCCATGGATTCATCGTGTGCGGCATTACAACGATCAAGAGCGGAAAAAATCTCTTGAATCGCTTCTACAAAAAATAACAAACATATATCTGTCTGGTGCACCTGCCCGGGCGGCGTAAGGGCTAGAGCGGGCGCTGCGTGGAATATGTGGGGAATGCTGGGGAATTCCATAAGCTACAATCCGAAAACAGTTCCATAATTTTTTATGTATTTTTTTCCGATACCCCGGTTATCGTGAAATGTCAAATGACCGGGGACCGCTGGAGTAGTTCAGAGGTTGAGATTTCAGTAGTTTAAGGAAATACATTTTTAACAAAATCTTTGAATACCTGAGCCAACGAAAGGGTGAAAAATTCGGAGTGTGTCTTGTACAGATTGGAAACATGAGGAGGAATCATTTTCAAGGGCGTTTCTGCGATAGTTTTTCGTATAGATTTCTTTGTTATGGATGGCTTTACAGAACTGGTTTTAGGGTAAGCTTTTGATAAATTTTATGTTCTTGATAAAATCCTCAGAGATATAAATTGTAAAAAGATTATTTGCGAAATATTAGCGAAAAAATTAAAAAAGAACGAAGCTGTTGAGGACCCACTCAGTTAGCACAGGGTTTTAGAGTTTGTAAATTGGGGTTTAAACTTAAACTGCTTTTTTGCTTATATATGTAGATATATTATTTGCCAATTGCGATAATCGAGCATTTTAGTGATCAGCTAAAATAAATATGTATGTATGTACCAGTATGTATAAATACCATATTGGATACCAATATGAATGAACACTCAAGCATAATGCAACTATGCATTTCTGATGCTGTAACATAACTATACAACAAATAAAATTTTTTAAATTAAACTAAAAAAATATGACATTTTAGAACTGAGTTAAATAGAAGCTATACTTATAATTATGTTATATTAGCAACCATTTTCATTTCCCCTATATTTCCTGTAATGCGTGGTTGCAATTCCCATTTTATTTCATTATTTTGAGTCTCCAGTTTAGTAATCAGTTTCAGTTTATAATTTAAATTATTTTTAGATATTTTTTGCACTTTTCTTTTTTGTTTCTATTTTTTCTTGTGTATAGTTAAGCCTTTTGTGCTCATAAATCTGCTAGTGTGTGTATTTTTGGAGGTGTCCTTTTCCTAATGATTTGGAAATTTGGAAGTCATTCAATGATTGTATATGTGTTGATAAATATTTTAGTTATGTTTCACTGATTGTTGTTCTGTGACCTATATTTTCTGTTTAAGATTGATTTGGAATTCTGGATTGGTGTTGTTAGCGGATAGGCGCGCGTCTTATTTGCGATTGAGTGTCTTATTTTCATGTAAGTATCTGTTTTATATTTTGCGATTTTGTAGCTTGTGTTTAAAATTTGATTTAATGGTAATAGATAAATTACAATCCTCATTCGTGTGTACCTACATAATTAAAAACAAAAATCAATTTGCTAGAAATGCTATATGATTTATAATATGATTGTATGAACTTTATGCAAACATTGAATGTGTAATGCACAATTTAGTAAAATGTGTAAATGATTATTATTAAAAAATGATTGGGTTAACCGAGATATTTAATTTTATATTTTTTCTTAAATCCAACCGAAATATTAAATTTGTTTTAATTTTTTTTTCTAATTATTTTTAATTAAAAATAATTTTAGTCTCGTCCCGATTAGTATTACTTTTCATCTCAAATAACAAATATTGCTTGTAAACATTTTTCTAGGTAATTTTTTAAAAATTGATACTGTTGCATTTCTCTTTCGGTGGGTAAATGTAAAGTTAGCTTTGAAATGTGTATACGTACGTAACAGGTTTAGAAGAAAACCAAACTTTACATAGATTTTCGGCGAACTATAGATGAATGGGATTCCTAAAATTAATTAATCATAATTCTTTGTTACCATTTCCTATGCTGATCTCATTACCTCAACAAAAAGCAGATAAGATCTTGGAAATAGGATGTCAGTAACACATCCTGCGGCCTTAGTCCAATGCTGGATTGTCGCGCCTGTTATTTTTATTTCCTATGAAATTATTGAAGAAACCTTGGTTTTTTAGATTTACTTAAAAAACTAACAAAATAGAATATGTACCTATAGAAGGTGCCCTTTTGTTTTTTGCTGACCAATACATGGTGAAAGTGGCGCCTCAATGTTTCTAACTTCCCAGGCTCTGACAAAGAATACACCTTGTACAAACAAATGAGTGCAAGCAAAGCTATACGGTTGCACTCAACCAAAGCTACTGTGGCACTCATTTCCCTTAGCATTGGAGATTTACTTAGTAGCTTCGTTGGTTGGATGCTAATATTTTGCCATGGAGGCTCATCTCAACAAATATGATGGAATGTACATGGTAGCTGGATGATTTCGTGTAGACAAGGCATGTCAAATTCGTCAAATTTCATTCTGCATTTTGAAACAAAATCAATTTTTATTTAACCTTCCGGCGGGCGCAATACTAATCCTAACAAGATCGGGCGCAACGCATCTGACAGATTAACTGCAGAAAATAGGATTAAACTAGGTTTCTGTATATTTTATATTCTACCAAATTTTAGAAACTAGTACTAAAAGTTCAACGCAACGTTATTACGCAATGTAAAGAGTATAAGAAGTGAAAATTTTCATAAAAAAGGAGAAAATAACACAATCGGGCGCAATTCATCAGAGAGATTATTTCATCCCTCCCGCACCTCAGACATATGGTAGATAGAAACTGAAAACTGCTTTGGGTAGTTGATCGATAAAGATTAAGGGACTGTGAGTTTCAGTTTCACAAAATTTTAACAAATATTCGCTTTCACAAAATCTATAAACGCAAATTTTTGACGAAAACTCATAGTCCTTTGCCTCAAGAAGTCCATTATCTTAATTTGTGGGTTATGACTCCACCTTCGCTTGCAACAAAACACATAAACGATTGCTCTTCGAGAGTGCCCTACCTTTCGAACGAATTTTCGACGTAGTCCAATTGTCCAACACTTTCAAATTACATGATAGGGAATTTTCGTTTCGTATTCGTATGCTCGAAAGATGAAAGTACTGTTACTTTCGAATAGAAGCTATTCGTTTTCGAGTTACATGAGACCACTTTAGCCATTTCGAAAGCAACTATGTACTTTCAAATCGAATTACATGATAGGGCCCCTTTTGCAAACGACGATGACTGGATAGTTCCTTTCGACTTACTGGATCATTTCCATATTTACTGGAAATCTTATAAAAAATGACAATCTCGGAATTTGATCCAGGTTATGACTTGGATCATCTGCAACTATTTCCCTGAAATTTCCCGTATGTCATTTTGGTTTTCAGTTTTTTTTTGGTTTCTAACCTTTATTGAGTTAATTTTCTTAATAATTCTTGAGACTTTATAATTTCAAATGCAATTTCAAATTCAGAAAATCGTGTTGGGAACTGATGACACAATAGTCAGCTGTTATCAAAGGGGCAAATTTTGATCTGTTTGCATTTTTCTTGGGCAATCCTATCCACCTAAGTAGAAAGGCCTTGATATAGCGGCCTGCTTCTGCTACTTTCCATCATGTCTCGGTGTGCTTAAATCAAGCATCAATTGGAATTCCACGTTTCGCGTCCGATCTCCGCGCACGTATTTTTGCAATCTAAAGGTACGTTGTGCTCGACGCGGCCGCACGACTGCGACTCGCTCATTCCATATAAAAACTCGTTTTTAAAATGAGAGAGAAACGAGGTTTTATATAGAATGAGCGAGTCGCAGTCGTGCGGCCGCGTCGAGCACAACGTGCCTTTAAAGTGATTACCGACTTTGACTCGCCGGAACGACGCCGCATTCCGGGTTATCGATGCCAGAAAAAGACGGACACAAGTACGCCTAGAAACGGGTGCGCCGAGAGTCACGAGCGTACGAGTAACCTAAGTCGCACCAGTGACGTGCAGATTTTACTGATACGTGTATCTACCGCACCGACGACACGACAAACCGGCATATTCGTAACTACCAGTGCCACGATTGGCGGGTCGATAGGTACGCTGGCCGTACGCCTCGCAGAGGATATCATGGACCACACAATTACTGAAACGAGCAGTCTCGTAGTCCCGCAACACAGTTGTCACAGCACTTCAACACGCAACGTGCAACCGCATATCCGTGCGTGACTCCGCTGTCCTGCAGCATCATGCTTCGAACTTCGAACGCATCGATCCCCCTCTATGCAAAACGTTCCCATTCGCATTGCAATACCTGCAATGTCACTCAGCGGGCAGTACTGTAGCTGAGAGCTTCTGCTACTTTCCATCATGTCTCGTGTCGCTTAAATCGAGCATCAATTGGAATTCAGACTGGAACATTCAGTCGAGGTTGTGGCCTCTTAGAGTTAACACGCGTCCTAATAATGTAATCCGATTACCATCTAATAAAGTACGTTAAAAGCAAATTGAGTGCTGAGATATTATCGCCAAAACGGGCGATGTGCCTACACTGCAGGTCGAGCAACGCGAAACCATGGAGCGGTATAAAGAACGAGGCAAGGAAGAAGAAGAAAAGCAAATTGAGATATTATCACCACAATAATATCTCTATAGGAACATAAAAAAAAACGACATCTGCTGGTGATTTTACTGTCAATTCATATTTTTGCTGACATTTTCATCTGGGTTTATGTTAGCGTCACCCCCTGTGGCGTGGGTTAAGAATAGTGGCAGCGCTTTCCCCGGCGTGTAGGAGAAGGCGACTAAACGGGCAGGGGGAGGGGAGGATAAAACTCTCCTGGGTTTCGTGCAAATCTATAGATTACGCGCGAACTTATGTCACAGCGTTCCCCGGCTTGTCGTAGAAGGTGACTTGAGGTAGAGGGTATGTAAGCTTGTAACTTGCATACCTGAAGCTAAATTACACTCGAAACATTGAACGAGCCTCGGATACCACCGACGGATTTACCGGCAACGACCTTTGGCTGCAAACAACGGACTACGATTGGTTTTTGGAACGTTCGAACGATGTGGGGCGAGTGCAGTAGTACAAGACTCACGGAATTTGTCGGGAAATGACCGCATATATAATTTCGATATTAGGACTGAGCGAAACAAGATGGACCGGATCGGGAACGTCCTTATCACCTAGTTCCCAAACTTGTGCTGTTTTACTCTGGTAGTGAACGTGAAGACTCACGCAGAATGGCTGGAGTCGGTATCCTCCTGAACAAGGAAGCTCGCCAATCTCTTTTAGAGTGGAAGCCTATTTCCGACCGAATATAACTGCCAGATTCAAGTCTAGAGTAAGAAACATCATTATAATTCAGTGCTACGCCCCGACTTAGTCAGCCGACCAGCATGCTAAGGACGCCTTTTACCACCTGATTGGCGACACCTTTGATAATGCTCCCAGAGGTGACATAAATATTATTATGGAGAATCCCCAATGCAATAATTGGGCCTGACAGTATTGGAATTGATATATCTAATGGGCAGATACGGTCTAGGTGTGAGGAACGACAGGTTCGTGGAGTAACTCTAGTCAGTTTGTCATTGGCGGGACCCTGTTCAAACACAAACCATGCCATTTAGTAACCTGGATACCTCCAGATGGCCTAAAAGAAAACCAGATTGACCATATAGCCATCTCCAAAACATGGAGGAATTACCTCGTGGACGCCAGGGCAAAGCATGGTGCTGATGTAGGTAGCGATCACCAACTCGTCATCGCAAAAATTCGTTAGCAGCGGTCTATTCGTCGCACACAAAACGAGCGGGTATTGCCACGATTCAATGTCCAAAAGCTTAAAGAACCATCAACAATACGTGCAGTTTCTATCGCATTGCACGAGATAGCTAATCCACAAACACCAGATGCTCCTTCAGTTGATGATAGATGGAACATCGCGAAGGACGATTTTATATTGTGTGGCGAAGCATTTTTGGACAGACTTCAGCGAGGTAGGAGACCATTTATCAGCGACGATACATGGTCTCTAATAACTGCACGGAAGATGATTAAAGAGCAATTAAATCGGCTTCTGACAGTGCAGTCAAGTAACTACTGAGCACCATGGACAGTTCTCATCAAAAAAGAGTGCAGAGAAACGTAAGACGTGATAAACACAACAACATCAACGCGTTGACGTTGAAGATGCGGCTTACTCTGGTGACAGTGGCACAAGCTCATAAAGCCACTGACTGGCAAATTTGTTACCCATGAACATGCTGTAAAAGATAAAGACAGGTCTCTGCTAGTCACAGACGATCAACAACTGCGCCGTTGGAGAGAGCATTTCATGGAGGTACTTAACAAAAACTGTTACCCTTCAAGCCCACCTTCACTGGAGGCAGTAAATCTTCCGCAAATGGGCGGAATTAACATCCAAGATGGAAATAACTAAGGCCCTTCAATCATTTGAAGCTGGTAAAGCCCCAGGGCAGACGGTATCGCCATGGAACTTTTGAAAGCGGATGTCAACGCTACAGCGGGTATTCTCCTTCCCCTGATTCAAGTGTGTTGGACAACCGAGACTCTCCCTCAGGAATGGAGGAAGGGCGTAATTATTAAAATACCTAAGAAAGGAAATTTATAGAATTGCAATAAGTGGCGTGGAATCTGTCTCCTCCCTGCAGTGTCTAAACTGATGGCAAAAATAATCTTGGACCGGATCAAGAAAATGACGACCGCACTCTGAACAATGAATAAGCTAGTTTTCATGTAGCGATCACATCAACACCCTCCGAATTTTAATTGAACAATGCGCAGAATGGAGATCTTCGTTACATCTTATCTTCATTGACTTCGAGAAGGCGTTTGACGGAATTGGCCGGGCTTATCTTTGGACATCCCTACGTAGGAGAGGCATACCAGACAAACTTATTTCCATCATAAAGGAGTCTTATAACGGAGCCCAATGACATGTCTTGCACAAGGGCGAATTGTCTAGTTCTTTTGGGGTGAACAATGGAGTTAGACAAGGGTGTATTTTATCACCAATGCTTATAACCGTCAACGATGTAATCTGCCATGCTCTACGCAATCATAAAAATAAGGGTATCAGATGGAAATCATTTGATTACCTTCAGCACTGGGGCTACGCCGACGACATTTACCTTCTCTCAAGCACACCAGATCTTCTGGCTCAAATGACGGATGCTTTGCATCGTGAAAGTCGAAATGCTCCTTTAAAAATTATTGCCGCTAAGACTATACCTGGGCTTGACGTCAGAAGGGCAAAGTACAATTTCTATCTCTGGACAACCGATAGAAGAAGTTGAGGACTTTACGTGGAAGCGTAGTGACAGTGGATTTTTGGTCTGATGACGATGTAGAGTCGCGCTTAAAAAAAGCCCGAGCAGTATTTTTCAGTTCGAATCCTCTCTGGCAAAACCACAACATCTCCAGAAATACCAAACTACGGATCATCGAAAGAAATGTAAAATCTGTGCTTTTATATGGGTGTTTCACGTGGAAGTTGACCAGTAACATTACAACCAAACTGCAAACTTTCGTGAATCAGTGCATATGACGCATCCTAGGAATTTGCTGGATGTCATGAAAATTACTCGCCAAAATAGGATAGGCATCGACATCAAAAGGGGGAAGTGGCGGTGGATAGGTCACACACTTCGAAAACAGCCAAAGAATATTGCAAAACAGGGAACCGATGCAAGCCATCGTGCTGGGCGACCCAAAAATGCATGGAGAAGGTCTGTTGAGGCAGAGGGAAATTCTATATGCAAATCGTGGCACCAGCTAAAGACTATAGCTGCTAATAGGCAGAGACGGAAAAGAAGCTTAGTCAATGCCCTATGTCCCACGCGGGGTTAAAAGGAACCAGAGAGAGAGAGAGCTTTTCTCATATCGTGCGAGAAGCTTCTACCGATAGGAGAGTCCAAGTCGTATAACGTTCAAATAAAAGTAATGTATAGTTTTATCTTAGCGCTTCAAATCTTCAATACAACGTTCTAACCCAAAGAATTGTCCATCACATTCCACCAAACTTCTATAAATCATTGTAGAACGCCCAGGGAACTTCAAATAGAAAGCTCAAAGTTAGAATCTCCCACATATGCATGCACCAGGGTAAAATTGCAAATTATTGGAAGTAAATAAAGGAATTTTGTCCTGAGTCAGTATTTTAAATGCAATTTTGATCGATATGATCAATAAAAATAGATTGAAAAAAAGTTATTAATTGATAAGATTTTCAAAGCTCCCCTCACATTTACCGGCGAAAGAAAAATTCATAATATTTATATACTTTTCATTTTCTTCTTTCTTTTGAAACATTTACTAAATATAATTACGTTTGTGTTATTTATTTATAACTATCACTTAAAAATCGTACTCTCTTATCCATATTTCACTAAATTGTTTTCTTTTTTTTTTGTTTCACTTCATTACCAAAAAATGCGCAATTTCAAATTGATTCATAATAATAATTTTATTTTTTAATTATTTATTATATATATATATACGAAAATTGTCGATTTATTAAAGAGCTTTTTTTCAGTTTAATTTCTTATAAATTATTTTTATCTACAATTGGTTTTGGTTTTTGTATTATATGTACACATTGCGCGTAATAAATCGCACGAAATTTTAAAGTGAAAATTTTGCAAAAAAAAAAGAAATTTTATGTTTTCGTGTTTTTTAGATTTATTTTACACATTTTTATTATAATTTTGTGTATTATGCGGTTTAAGTTGAATGTTTTTAGTTTATTATATAATTTATAAATTCACAGTATTCAAATTTGTATAATATATTATGTAATGTAAGTTTTTTTGTTTCAATTAGAATCGAAAGAGCGTTCATTTATATTTTTTCCGTTTTTCTTATGTTTTGTATTGCCTAAAGGTCGATTCACACTTTTCAGTCATCATTCATAGTCACAGTAATTTTCCATACAAGTTGACAGATTGTCAGTTAATCAATGTCAACTTGTATGGAAAATGAATGTGGCTGCGACAGTGGACTGTAAAGTGTGAAGTGTGAATCAACCTTATTGGTTAATTTAAGTTTTTTTTTTGTTTTGAAAAAGAAATATATCGATTTTATATCAGTCTGTGATTTGCTGTAATAATAATAACAAATTTGGAAATAAAAATAATTGTTAAAATTAAAATGTTTATCCACGAACCGTTTGATAAGTTTATGTGTGTGCGCATTATATAGTTTTAGTACAGACATATTGTTGTAACGATGACGAGTTTTCGCTTTTTATATTTTTATTATTTCAATTTTAAATTGTATTAGTAGTACTAGTTTATGAATGCAGTTGATATTGTTTTGTATCGCTTTTCTTTCCTGGATTAATATTTTTATTATCTGCTAGTTTTTTGGTTGAAAACCGGATTAGTTATACTCTGGAGGTAATGGCATCGAAATTACGCTTTGTGTTATTATTTAAAAAAATAAATAATAATAATCATAATAATGAAAAATGTAACTCTGCGGATTAAGTAATGGCGGGTTTGGACCATGAAGGATTGACTATGCACACTGACTGTGTTGTTATGTGATGTGATCATAAAAATATTCTAAATTAGAAATTTTTTTTTTCTGACAATTCAATAAAAATTTCTTACTCTGTATGATTTTTTTCGATCTGGCAGTGACGTGCCATTCTCAACAGTCAAATTGTGCTAAAAAGACGACAATGCGAGTTAAGTCAGTCGATGTTGAGCGGTGACCGAATGGAGAGGTGTTTGAAAATAGTTCCGTTTAAGTTTATCTTATTGTTAACAAGTTAGAAGTAAGATTAGCTGATGAAAGTACCTAAGCAGCAGACCGAACGACGTGGGTATAATGGACAAGGAAGGAGATGCAATGTGCACTATGAATGTTTGTTTTAGGTAATTAATTTTAAATAAACTCAGAAAATGAGCAACTTTAAGGCTGAATTCAGCAATTCAGCGACTTATCATTAGTAAAATTCTGGCATCATCACAATTTTTTAATGTTATTTAGGTAAATTACCCTACGAAAATTTGATAAGTTTCAAAGACAACCGGACAGAACAGTACGTCATAGGACATCCACCATGGGCACCCAACCTGAATTTGCTTATTTTACTGATTTCTTCATATAAAAAACTAAGTACAAAATCGTAGGTATTGTATATATTCATTTTATATTCAATTTTCGGTAATTTGTGCTTTCTTATTTCGTTTGCGTGTTTCAGAGTTGTTTTTGCTTTTTTAAATATTAATCTGCTCTCTATGTTTTTTTTTTCTCTCTAAAAAAAAGTCTGCATTTTGTCTATTAGTAGTGTGTATGTATGTAAAATGTTTTATTGAAAAAATTTCTTTTATCTGAGCAATTTTCATCGGATTTTGTTTGATAGTTACTTTAGTGAATTTTTCGACGTATCTGTATCTCTTCAGTTGTGTGTTTATGGGTGTGTGTGTTTACTTAAAAAAACTGATTGGGTTTTCTTGTGTTTTCTATTTTTTTGTTCCATTTTTTTCGTATGTTTTTTTTTAATAATTTTATTTATTTAATTTTTTTTGTTTATCAATTTTTTTTTATTCATTTAAAAATTTTCGATATTAATTTAATAATTAACAAATTGATTTTATGATAAAACCAATAACAATAACCTCTCTCATATGGCTACGAGACAATAATATGTGGTGCTGAAAATAGTACAGCTATTGTAGCTAATATTGTGAACATTGTGAATATGATAAGGCACAGTCTGTCAACGACCATAGCGGCAAATTTCCAATCATTGGCTATATCATTATCCTCGTCTTCTTTCCGGAGCTGCGGTTGTTTTGTGTGCGGGTGGTCACGATGATATAATAATGGCGAAGCGAATAGGGGGGAGGAGGAGGAATATATTTGTTTTTGTTTTTTTTTTATATATAAATATATATAATTTTTATTATTTTATTGCTTATATGACAGTATACGATTGACGTCATTAGTCTATAGGTAACAAACCTTTTCTATTACCAACATAAAACGGAAGGCAAAATTTATTTACATAGAAAAAAATAAATATTTTTGTTTGGATATTGTTCAATAAAAAGTGTTTTTAATAGGATAAAAATGCATATGGATATTTTGTTGTACAATATCAAGATTCCAAAAAAAAAAATGTTTGACTCTATTCTACGTAGCATAAAAAATGTGTGGATACGAGTATTATACTGTATTATATTTATAATATTTAAAAATAAAGTATAGAACTATAAGCGTAAAATGCAATAGTATAGGAGTATAATAAGGTATTTTTGTTTTATAATTAAGGCAAGACATACAAACGAAATTGCTGGTAAATGGTGAAAAGGCATCATATAAGGTAGAACTACATCTTTTGTTTTTTTTTTTATATTTTGTTTTTTGTTGTTGGATAAATTTAATAAATTAATTCAAAACTTACCTGATCGGTTATAAAACGTATTTCCTTTAAAATTAGACTTAATTCATAATCAGTTGAAGATCTCATACACGTATGTTGCGTTACTGCATCCGGCATACGTGTGCTACCAATTGGTCCGATGCTACCGTCATCACCTTGACTACAAAATGTAAATTCGAAAATTAGATATTTTTATTAAAAACAATCAACGCACTACCACTACATATATTGCCAGTATTGGCGATAAAATGTCATTAAATGGGGTTTCAGAATCGCGATAATACAGAATCAGTCGTAACAACTTCTAGACTCAGTGCGGAATTCATAGTCGTCATTTGAGGAATAAGTATAACGAAATACACTACGTCACTTATAAAGGCATTACCACATTCAATTATAGTGAAAAAAAATGTATTAAAAATCATCTAGTAGTAGTCAACATGGCACCTCCAAGCTTGGTGACCGCTGGAAACTGCGAATGATTATTGCAAGCAGACTGAGCCATGGGACGGGTGCTGCCTTACGATTTGTGTGGATTGTGCAAAACTCTGTTCCCATCCCGGAAGAGTACCAATGGGCGCTTATGAACCGTATAGGTGCCACGGGCACTTGGTGCGAGGATGGAGCTGGTGACTGAGGAGAGAGTACACCTGCGGGGCTCAGGACCCAACACTTCACTTTGCTCCTTTTCTTGCAACCAGTGAACCACGGTCTACGGAGTAGCGATCCGTTAGACTAGGGGAGAGGCTTGCATGCCTAGCATCAAGGATCGCAGGGGTGGAGTTACGTGAAAGCCTACGGAACTTCCAGGTGGAAGCGAAGTCGTCTACTTTGCAACCCGAGGAGAGGGAAGGACGGACGGATCGTTTCGACACTCCTATAGGAAGAGGAGTAGCGTAACGTTGGCGGTTGGCTCGGCTGTGGTCTGAGACCGGGGAATCCAAACCTGATGTTGCAGGGGATGGACATCAACGACTTGCAAGAGTCGGAGAGGTTACTCTCTGAATGCAGAACCTTGGTGTGCAAAGTTTCTGAGAGAACGGACAATGAAGCGTAGAAAGGCGTGAAACTGTCTTTCAAAGTTTTATACGGGAATATGATAGGCAGGAAACGTAGCCGGTAGTCAGGGACAGGGAGAGGCGCTGACTCCTTGATCGGTTACGAACAAATAAAATGATAGATATTTTGTGAGCTTTTCTGCCCGAAAAATGCTCGCATAATCCGCAAGGTGGTAGAATTTAAGAAAAGAAAAAAATCTATGAAAATCGTGATATCAAAATTAGTATTTTAGGGTATTTTGCAGAAAAGTTTCTTTTTAAACTTAATATTGGGAGATAGGTAGTTTGCTTTAGTATTCACCTCATTTAGCTATTGCTTTGCAATAGAAACATGGAAAAGGACTTTTACTTTTCCCATGAAAAGAAATGAGATCCTGACTACACCCATGGGAAATAGCATTGTCAAATTTTGGAATTTTTTGAAAATCGATAAAGGACTAGGAACCCTAAAAGTGGTATACTCGAACTGGAAATATCCTCAAATGAAATGTGTGTTTATTGTCGAAGCATTTTTGAAACGGAAACAAACTTTCACGTTTTCGGCGAAAAGGTAGGTGAGACCGAAATTTCGACGTAATGCAATTAAAGCCTCAACTCGGAAGTTGTGCCAGTTACAAGGCAATTAAGATTGGCAGACACAAGTAACGAAAAAAGGCCAATACCCTATGAGTCGCCTTTCGATGTTTGCGTCACCTAATCAATGGGCTTGATCTCAGTAAGACTGCATTTAAAAGCCAGTCATATGCGACAGGACCGAATCGTAGCGCCGTAGTAGTTACAACAGGCTTATACGAAAATTGAACTAGGGGTTTGTCGCAACAGACCACTGTACTATGTACAGACGGTCCGGAAGATAAGGACTTGTATTTTGGTGCGGCATGGTGTACATGCGGTACAAATGACGCATCTTATTTCACCCGATCTTACGGAAGTAATGATTGGAAGTAGGACGAGATCATTTCTTATTGCATCCGCGTACCTCCCTTACGACTCACCAGAACCACCTCCTTCAATGGATCTAGAAAGCTTGGTAAAATGCTGTTAAGAATGAGGCATAACCCTGATATTAAGCTGTATTGCCACCGCTCAAAATACTGTGTGCAGCACAGACGACCTTACCAGGGGATAGCAGCTGATGCTGGCATTTGTTAAAGGATCCAACTTGTTAGTAGCAAATACAGGGGTGGCTCCCACCTTCGTTGATGCGCGAACGGCTGAGGTGATAGACATTACGCTGAGCTCTGTCAATATGCTGCACATCTACGGGTTTACCGTCAGGAGAGCACTTAGGCTCTACGCCCTTATCTTCCAGTCGAATGTTTTGGACCTTCTGCATTTTATTGACAAGTGCTTATTGTCAAATGGGGCTTTCTTCATCGTTCAGAAACCCAAACCCGGCGCTACAACACCAGCTTAACAGCCTCCTGCCACTTCGAGTTCAACTTCCTGATGGGCAGGGTCCTTGTTCCCCTGGGCATACCCATCCCCAAGGTACACTATTCGCTAAAGACTTCTTTATAGCAGGTGTGATCGTTGTTCCCCCGATTGGTTAAGCCTCACGTAGAATATTTAGATATGCACATCACAGGTTCGTTGGACCTGTTACTACTCGTCTGCAGACTCGCTCCTTTTCACATCCAGGCGGCCCCATCAGTTTAATAGTCAGCAATGCGATTCGGGCAGTGTGATCATCAATCCACAAACTAGTTAGATGTAGGAGCGTAGGCATTTTCCACCAAGGTAATACTCCCTAACTAGGCTCGGGTTATGCGAAGCCGCCAGCTCCGACGCTCACACGATTTGCTTATGGTGAAACCTCCCAACCAAGGAATCACCGCAATCGTGCTCGGCCTGTTAATGACTAACCTTCCGTAATCTATGGGATAGGTTATTCATGCCAAGAGCTACCCGTACATATAACTAGGGAGCTCGGAAACGTTATCGCCCGAATGGTCTTTGTAACGCCCTGGCGTATCAACCATAACAGGGGCCTTCCTGCGCTGCTCAAGTACGTGGTGTCGCAACTTACCTCGCTGTGTCGCAGGAACCCAGACCTCCCTGCGGGGAGAGTGGTGGACAGACTAACCATGTCGGAACACAGGGCTATTCAGTTCGGAATTTTGTATGGCATGAAACCGAGTAGCAAAATCAAACGTATAAGAGTGCCAAGGAATACGGACCGTAGGAAATCGAGGATATTTCAGAAGAAATACCTAATAGCACGACTGAGATAGAGCGATCGGTGGAACAAATGATTTCTACGAAAACTCACTCTTTCAAACAGGCTTGCTACTTTTTGTTTCGGAGATAAAGCAGTCCAAGGAGGTGAAGTATCTAAAGGTAACCTTAAACCGCAAGCTTACTTTTAACCCTCATTGTTTGAATTGACTACAAGCGCTACTGCAGCCTCGCAGTAGCAGAATAAAAGGTTTGGAATACTTGTTTGCAGCCAACTTTATTTTACCTTTTCAATGCACTTATATACTAAAGATATAGAAAAGATATACATATACATACATTGATTGTTAGGCCCATTCTATCCTATGCAGCAGTGGTCTGGTGACCCAAGTGTATACAGAAAACTACGAGGTAACGGCTGGATGGGATTCAGCGTGTAGCACGTGTTAGCATATGTGGTGCAACGAGAACCACGCCAACGCATGCGATGGAGATATTACTGGGATTACTGCCGCTGGATCTTGTTATAAAGCATGCGGCGCTTACAGCGATAAGAATGGAAAGGGATATCACTTGGCATCACTATGGCAGCAACGGAGAATACTTAATTCAGGAGAGGATCCTGGATATTGTTCGACTCATGTGCCTTTGGATGGTATGAGTAGATGTAGGGAAGTCGAAAGACATCACAGCTCACACTCATTAAGGATTGTAGGATACGCGAGGAGCATCCACGTGATATCGTTACCTTTACTGATGGGTCTCTCATGGAAGGAAGAGCGGGGGCTGGAATATACTCCGAAGAGCTAAACCTAGCAGGATCACTTCCTCTAGGAGAGTATGTATCAATATATCAGAGGAGATGATTGCATTGTTGCATGCGCTGGATCATCTTCTGGATCTGGGGAAGAAAATTCTTATTCTCATAGGTGATCAAGCATATGCAACAATCTAACATCAATTCAAAATTGGTAGGTACATGAATGTGCCCAGAAGCTCAATGAGTGTGCTTCAATCAACGAAGTTACGCTATGTGGGTTAAAGGACACGTAGGTACATTGGGAAACGAAATGGCCGATACCTTAGCAAAAGAGGGATTAGCAGAAAAGTTTCAAGGACCGGAACCCAAAATTGCATTGGGAAACGGCATGATTGGGGCCAGGATATATAGCTGGATTTACTCCATAAATCGGCAAAGATGGCGAAGACTATTCACTTGTAGGGAGGCTCGAAACGCAATTACCAGCCCACTAGGGAGGAAAGCCAAAAAGATACTCAGTTATACACGAAGTAGCCTAAGTTGGATAACTGCCTTAGTGACAGGCAGTGTTGCCAACTGGAAATTTAGAAAACGGCTAAATTTAGCCGGAAAACTGGCTATATTTTTTTCAAAAACGGCTAAAAATCCGGCTAAATAAATTTCAGCGAGAAAAACGGCCAAAAAGCCGGCTAAATCATACAAAACAGTCACATTACGAAAAAATATATAGTATAGAATACTGATTTTAGTAATTGTATTTCTATTCTGGAGTAGGTAGGTACTACCCGTAAACTATACTTTAGGCAGATTTCTTAGTTCTGGAGCATATATGTTCATATCGCTGGCATTGCAGTTAAAATTTACTTTGTTCGAAGTTAGATAGCTCAACTAGTCAAAATTATTCACTCTAAAAAAATTACTCCAATAATAGGAGGAAACTTTTTTTCCTTCTATTATAGTAGTAAATTTACACCATGATATGAGCGAGAGTAATTTTACACTTTACGGTGTAAATATTTACTACAAAATTACTTACATAAATAAGTAAACTTACTCTTAGAATTATGTAAATTTAAATCAGAAATAAGCAAATTTGCACTGGAACAAATGTAAATTTACACCGGCGAAAATGTAAATTTACATCTGGGTTTATGTAATTAATTAATAATATTTACGGCAGCCGGTTCTTCGATTTTAATCGTCCTGGAGCTAGTCGTTATTCCAACGGCCAAGAGCTGACACACCCCCTTCGGTTCAACATCAAAAAGCGCTATAACAACAACAATAATATGATGCTCACACGAACGCACTTCGGACGGAACAGACTAACTGCACACAGAACAAGCAACTTGACAGATACAGGAAAATGCAATAATTCACAAAAGTATTGTAGCACACTCAGTTTTACACAAATGTATGTGTAATTTTCACACCAAAATCGCAATATTACATGAAAATTACACAAAAATAAAGTAATGGCACATCTTCAAACCAAATGTGGTGTAAAATTACACCAAAATAGAGAAATATTAAAAAATCTGTGTAATATTACACTATTTTGTGGGTTTACTAGAAATTTGGTTGAAAAATAAACGTTTACTGTAATTTTGCGAGAAAAAAGGTGTAAAATTCAACGAATTTTCGATGTAAAATTCAACCTTGTTTTTACAGTGTTGTATACAGGTACAATTTCTCGGTCAAGTCCATAACCACATTAGGTTCGAAATTGTGTAACATAAAATTCGTAAAAGGAACGTCCAATGCGTAACTATGGGCAAGAGGGCAATCGCGTTTATATATGGACATCTTACCATCATTGCACCTGAACAATCTTATATTTTGATTAAATGTTAACCTTTAGGCCCAAGACACATATCCAAATCATCATGACGATAATCCATCATGATGATGAAAGTTCGAAATTGGAGTGACACATATGCTTTCGTCATTAGAATTCGTCATTTGTGTAAATGGTAAAAATGTCCCTCACAATTGCGATATTTTGATGAATATTCAATTCAATAATTTGAGGACACACTTTTTTTAAAGAATTTGAATAGAAATGTGTAAAGATTGATAACAAATTTAATATTTTTGTAAACGTTTTTGTTCTTAAATTTTACAATAGATGCCGTCCCCAGTCATTATTGAGCAAATGATGGTCCAAATGCGTAATTTGGAACTCGTTTTAATGTTGATAAATTTGCGTCGAAAATATGTGTGTCAAGCCTGTTATTCATTTTCGAATTTGAGCCCTCCAAATTTTATTTTATTTTCCATAGTTACGAAATTGATGTTCCATTGTTAATGTTCCGCATTTACGAATTTGATGCTCCAAAGATACGAAATTGATGTTCCAAAATTATGAGCTTGGCCGGGAAATGGTACAGATTTTTGATAAATTTGTTGCTACAAACCCAACAACTAAATGTAATGCATCTACGAAAATGTGAAGTTTCCATGAATAGTTAGCAGTTGTGCTAGTAGCTTGCCCAGTAAACTACAAAAATTAGATTTAAGTGACCCCCTTCTTCAGCACAAAAGCTAAATGCTGAAGAAGGGGGTAAGTTGCTCCCGAAATATATACACAGTTAAATTTAATTTTTGTAATTTACTGTGCAAGCTACGTGCACAACGTTAGTGTTGAAAACTACAAAGTTCCGGCGATATTATCAATATCTATGAATCGGACTAAAAGGTGTTCATCCTTGTACTTAATCTGGCATGATTACGTTATCTGTGGTAAAGAATTGACACTTTGAAAAATGGAAAAATGTTCAGGTACCCCGATGCTCCGAGAATTGCTCAACAAAGAGTTTTATCGAAGAAACTGTCTTCCATTTTGCGAATTATTCAGCATATTGGTGGTTAGTAAATTACATGATTAGACTAGGTACTAATATCGTCAGTTTACGTGAAACCCATTACCCTAACTTTATTGAAAAAAGGCAAGTCTCCGCGGCAAATTTTCCCCAGGAGACATAAATGCAAGTTTTCCTTTAGGTGGGCATAGTAGGTACTTACCCTAACACGATAATAAGTGTATGTAGAAATAATATCACGGCGATTAATTATTTTGTTTGTCAATATTGAAAAATTGATACTAGGTTTAAAGTAAAAAAAACTCATAAACTAATTTTAGCCGGAAAAACGGCCGAAGAAAATCAATTCCGGAATTATAAATTTCTTCCGGCTAAACAGCACGGTTTCCGGCTAAATTTGGCCGGAAAACGGCTAAATTGGCAACACTGGTGACAGGACATGGTAATTTTAAAGCGCACCAATCTAAAATGAAAATCGTGGTGGATGATGTATGCAGACCTGAGGCGGCAGCACACATTGTGTGTGAGTGCCTAGCACACACCAGCTAGTAGGAGGCTGAGGATCCAAGGCAAATCCACAATAAGTGTGGAAGTCATGAGTGAACTTAGTTTCAATGACATGCTGCACATCACACGGGACTCAGTGATGAAGGAAGAAGTCAATAATTATCAGTGGACTTCTGGAATTCACTGAGGATTGATTGTAAGGGGATGAAAATGGACCCAAAAAGTAGTGGTCTGTTTCGATAAATCCCCAAATCATACATATATATATAAAAACTACGAATTGTCAAATTAAAAGAGATTCCCTTAAGGGTAAGTTTAGCACTATGAACTCCGCCCTTAATGTCGATTATTTAAAATAAATGTCAATCTTGATTTTACTTACCCATATAGTGTCCTATAAAAAGCAGGATTATGTGGCAGTGTTCCTCCTGGGGTAATTGGTCTGCAATTTCTAAAATCATCGTCAATATCTAAAACATTAGCTAGTAGTGATTTTGAGGATCTAAAAATGATTAGAAAAATTATGGTGATTAGAGTGAGATAATTTTTTTTTTTTTAAGGGTTACCTTTCTTTTAATTCAACATCAGAGATAATTTGATGTTTACGTTCTGATGACGTATCCGAACACGTTGTCGCTGGAAATTGTAAGCTAAATGTTCGGCCCGGTCTACTCATACGTAGTATGCACGGCAGCCAATACAAAAACACTACACGTATCTGGAAATATAATGCAGGTAAATCATTATTAAGGGCTGGGTGTGCAAACACGATTCAACAACAACAAGTCTAAATTGTCAATTGAGTGTCGTGGGGTACGCATTTCATCAGCAGGGTCACCCTCCACACTAAGACCTGGAACCGCGACACAGCTGAGAAACCTCCAGCCCCTGCTGACAGCTCAGCCGCTTTGCGGAGCCCGGCGATAACCCCCCAGCTAGCAGGAGATGGTCGTAACACCAGCAACGCGAAGATCTCGATTGCACAGAGGATGATGACGTTCAATCCCCTTTCTCAGAAACCGTGACCCATATGAGGATGTAACCAAGAAACAGCGCCGCGTCGAGCCCATGGACGACTTCGATGAACCCGTCGACTAACGGATCCCTGGGCGTGCTGCAAGCAAACCTGCATCACGTCATTACCGCCTCGGATACGATAGTGACCAGGTTCGCCAGGGAGGGCCTGAGATTCAGTCTTATATGATAGCTTGAGCAGACCTCGAGCGTGTATACTAATGAGAAACATCATGAACTTTATATATCTTACAGAGTTCAGCAACAGTGATTGCAATCTACATCACTCTTAACGATGACACTAACACGAAGCTCGTTGTGGTGTCAGCCTACTTTCCAGGTGACATGACGGCGTGGTACCACCAACACGGCTTAAAAATCTGGCGGACTTTTGCGGGAAAAACAAAGCACTTCTTTTAGTCGGATGTGATGCTACTGCGCACCACACGGTCTGGGGAAGCACAGATATTAACAAAAGAGGAAGTACTTATAAGAGGTATTCTCCAGCTTAAAGTCCAGCATTTTCAATATGGGTAGCAAACCTACCTTTGTAACTATTTTAGATCGAGGTGGCAACGAACGGGCTGAAAACTGGATTAGAAACTGGCATGTATCTGACGAAACATTAATGTCAAATCAAATGTATATCAGGTTTGAGCTTACAGTGCCCACACCTAGTTTCCGAGAAAGGCGCATACCACAGCTAACTGAGTGGGACAACTACAAAATCTCTCTAAAAGAGAGGTTATCTACCATCGACAGGACTGCCTCTAGCTGGCTAAGTCTGGGCAGTTTGGTCTCCAACGTCACCAGCACTTTGAGGAAGAACCGCCCCCTCAGAAGAACGAAGGACAACAAAGGAGTACCCGGTGGAGATTAACGAGACTAACAAGAAGACTCTTTAGCAGAACTAAAAGGACAGGATAGTGGGACACGTATCGCTCCCAACTTCATTAGTACAACAAAAAAGACTGGTTCGCCAAATTGAACTCGTGGGACAAATTCTGCGAAGGTGTTGAGTACAACACTGCAAGACTCCATTGAATTATGGCTAAAAAGGACACTGAGCACCTAAGCACCATAAAGCACCCTGATGGACGCCACACGACTGACGCCTTGACGTCGGGTGAACTACTTCTTAGCAGTGGCGTAGATAGCTTTTCGGAGAGGGAGGGGATCAATTTGCAAGATCGTGAATACTTTCTCGGTTATAAAATTTGGAATTTTAGAAAGAAACTTTCTGTATATAATTCACTTCAAAATAGGAACACTAAAGTGCAAATTTTGATGTAAAAAAGAAAACAATTTTTTAAAACAAATTCCTGGAAATATTGAATTTTGGATTCTTTATTACGGTGGGAAATCCACAGCATTCCAGTTTTTGTACACAATTTTTGGTAATGTAAGGGGACAATTGGAGCTTCATATTGGGTTAGATCATACGCATAAAAATTTGATTTGCGTTCAAGCTACTGGCGACATTACTTATATCTTATATATCCCGATTAGCTTTGTAGTAGTTCTTCGTAAAAAATTTTATAATACTCATTCATTTAATTTTAAATAAGTAGGCATGCTAAAAAATTTCAAGTTTAGCAGCATTTTCTGTTCATTCGCATAAACGCTTCTTGGGAATAGCTTTCCTAGAACGACCTTTTAAAACTGAACATAATTTCAGAAAGGCTTGAATGTGCTACCATACAGATCCAATGTGAACAAGTGAATGAACCAGAATCGCAATGCTGTAAAATTTTTATCGACATGCTTTTAAAATTGAAATTTGAGTAAATTTTCTATTGCAGTTGTGGATTCACGTAGATTTAGAAATTATTGCACAAGTTAAATAATGTCAGCAAAAGTATTTGCTGTCATATTTGCTTTATTTTACATAAAGTGAAGATGAAAAACGTGTGACCAAAAGAGCAGAGGGAGTTAATCCCCTTGATCCCCCCTTAACTACGCCACTGCTCCTTAGCACCCACTTTCCGGGATGCCACATACTGAGAATGAGGGCCCTGAGGACGGTCTGTATAGAGCTAATTATTCAGATTGGAGAACAGCAAGGAACATCTTTAATAAAGATAAAATAAGATAGGACATAGGCTCCTTTGAACTATTTATATCCGCCAGCATCGACGGTTGGTTGGTCGGTTGGTTGGTAAAAGTGGCGGCTTAGGCAGAGGCTAGCCAAAAGCCCAATCAGCGCATAAAGCGCCGTTTTGAAACCACAAACTCTGTGAAGCTTAACTAGTGTATATGATGAAGGTTAGGTAATGAATTTAGGAGTGGGGAGGTGCCTTGAACCAGCCAGTGTTATTTAGGAAGTACAGCAGCTCCCCTAATTTCACATTAGCTGCATCCTCCAAGCCTCCCAGAAAAGCCCTATCAAGCGTTCTATACCGTGTTCTGGCAAGACCCGGGCATTCACACAGAAAGTGAACCAGGGTTTCCCTCTCATTTACATCACCGCAGCTGCGGCAATGAGCATTGTAGGGGATGCCCAGCCTGGCAGCGTGGAGCCCCATTGGCCAGTGCCCCGTGATAACAGCAGTAAACTTGGCGATATCTCTACGCGGTTTAGTCAGAATCTCAGACGTTCTTTTCCAGTCGTAGGAGGGCCACATCTTCCTTGATATAACGCAAGTCCTCAGATTTCGCCAGTTGGAACTACCAGCCCTTGTATAGTGGGTGGATATCTTACTCTTAACAACTGCCATAGGGACGCAAACACGCTCCGCAGAGAGCTGTCAAGAGTTGCACCCATTTTGGCTAGTTCGTCAGCCATCTCGTTACCCTCTATGTTCCTGTGTCCAGGTACCCGGAGTATGGTATATGCTTCCTCACATACTTCAACAACCTTGGAGGTCGTCCTCACCGATTGTAAAGCCATGATAGCAGCCTGACTATCTGAGCAAATGGCGATATTCTGGTTGTTTTGTATGTCCCGGAGAGCATAACAGGCCTTCATGATTGCAAGCATTTCTGCTTGAAAAATGCTGGCATGATCAGGAAGACGGCAATATTCAGAGATACAAAGTGATCTGTAGAATATTCCAGCACCCACGCCACAATCCATTTTTGTCCCATCGGTGAAGAGTGTGATGTCAAAATCCTTGACCACCTCACTTTCTTTCCATTCACCTCTAGTTGGAAAATCTGACATTCAAAGTTCTTCCCAAAGCTTAGTTTGGGCACTTTGAGATCCGTTACAGCGTTGCTTACGTCTTGTGGTAGCTGGTTTAGAATATTGCTGGGGCCGTATGGCCTAGCACTCCAGCAGCCAGCATTGTAGCCTTTACTGACCGCTAGCCACCAGACGAGTGATCCATATGTTAGGATGGGTCGTACCACCGCCGTGTACACTCAGAGTACCATGTTTGGCTTGAGACCCCATTTCTTGCTAAATACTGTCTTGCAGGCGTAAAAAGCAATACAGGCTCTTTTAACGCGCTCCTCAATGTTCAACTTCCAGTTGAGCTTTGAGTCCAGAATAACGCCCAAATACTTCGAGCTGGGCGATAGTTGCAGTTGATGTCCGTTTAGTTTTAGGAGTGAGAAAGGCGGTATTTTTGTTTTTGTAGTGAACAGCATCAGTTTTGTCTTCCCCGGGCTTACGCCCAGGCCACAGCTTGTGGCCTATTTACTGACCAAACCAAACCAAACCATCGACGGTATTTTCCCAGGTCTCTTTCAAAAGGTTCTAGAGCTTCTAACTGCATTCCTCCTCAGTATCTTCAGAAGCAGCTTTGCGCAGGGCTACATCCCACACTCATGGAGTCTTGAGAGAGTGGTCCTCATCCCTAAAATGGGAAACCGGTCCAAGGAGGATAACAAATCACTTTTGTGGAAGCTCATATCTACTGACTTCTCCGTACAGGGATATGCCGACGATGTGGTTATAGTGGTGAAGGGTGTGTTTGAGGAAATATAACGAGATTTACTCGAACTAGCATTAAAAAGAGTACAAGAATGGTGTGGGAAGGGGCTCCGAGTCAATCCATCCAAAGCGATCCATCATGGTTGAAATAGATTGGATGCGTCAGCATCGGCATCGGCATCAGCGGAAAAATTTCAATTTAGAACACACGCATTTGCCTTTGATTACCCACATTGACAGCAGCAGCACCGACAGAAGCATTTTTTTGTGCTTCTGCTATCAATGTGGGTCATCAAAGGCAAATGCGTGTGTTCTAAATTGAAATTTTTCTGCTGATGCCGATGCTGACGCATCCAATCTATTTCAACTATCATACTCTTCTTCAGGAATAGAAATCCGGTTGAACTCAGACGCCAGATAATGTACAATACCCCTCTACCAATGGGGAGTCAAGTCAAATACCTCGGGGTAATCCTCGACAGTAAACTTTACTGACAAAAGCATGTCGAAGCGGCGGCGGACTGAAAATGCCACCAATGCCCTTTGGATATGCCAAAAATTAGTAGGGAAAACCTGGGGTATGAAACCCTCCATTATGCTCTGCATTTACAAAGCAATAGTTATACCAAACCTAAACTATTCTGTGTTCTGGTGGAAGAGAGCCCTGACTACAGAGGGTAAGTCCGATTTAGGAAAGGTACAGAGACTAGCATGTCTCATTACCACCGGTGAACTCCGATCTTGCCCTAGCAGCTCTCTAGAGGTTTTACTGACATTCACCTCGAAATCGATGCAAAACTAGCACTGGCACGACTCATTGCGAGCGATGCCAATCCGGAGGCAGGATCGCACGCAATAGCAACTTGCGCCGATCTCTGTTTACGTGCCAACTACCTTAACAAGCGAATACCGATCTCTGAGACAGCTAAGCGGCTATTAAGTCACTCACAAAGTATACATCGTCACGTCAAGACTCGTTCAATGCTGCCTGAAGGCGCTGAACAAACTAGAAGTAAATAATAGATTAACATTTTTCTGGGTTCCAGGCCATATGGTCATCACAGGGAACGAACAGGCTGATGAGTTGGCACGCACAGCCGCAATATCCCAGTTCAGCGGCATGTCTAACTGTATAGTAAAGAGGCTAATCAAAGACCAGAAACGACTTAAGGCATCTGAGCATTGGGATAAACTACCTGGGTTCAGGCAATCTAAACTGTTCATAGCAGGGTATTCCCACAAAAGAGCGACTGAGACGATTCAGCTAGGCAGAAATAAAGTAGTACTATCTGTGGTAATCTTACAGACCACTCCACCAGAGATCACATCTGCGCACAATGAAGCTTTTACAAGACGCGGGCTGTAGATTCTGCGAAGAAGATGACGAGACCTCAATCCACGCCCTGCGCGAGTGTGATGCTCTGGCTCAACGCCGCTGGAAACAATTTGGAGTGGCATATCCAGCGACAAAGCTTCGACTTCGATTAGCAACCTGAACTCCTTTCTTAGCACGAACAACATCAGGCATAGTCGCGCCTACCTGTGACTAGGGAGAAAGCACAATAGGCCCATTGGCTTCAGTGCTGCCAACCCTTTCGGCTTTACGCCCATTTACAATCTGCAAGTGACAATAAATATGTACTATAACCCAAAAGCAATACAAATAGCAGCGGCGGATTTACACATTTGCCGCTAGTAGGCTGTTGACATTTTGCCGCCCCTACCAAGCACTACGAGAGGGGTGTCAAACTCAAAACCTGGTCTAGGTCAAAAAATATCACTGTCTTTCAGTTTGAGCGGAGCGCAGGATCTAAATACGGAAACGTCTACAACAATTTACGAGTATTTTACAAATTTGATTACACAAATATTTCTTTTAAAATATGGCTATAAATCTGAGTCACTAACGACCTCGGGATCCTTGAAAAATGAAATTTTTCGACAAAGTACTTCAATCGAAATAAACAATTTTAAACAAGAAATTAAATGGCCAAAATTTGTTTGATCCGTCAGTAACAACTTTTTTTCGAATTAATTTCCGTCAAATTTTAAACAGCTGATCAGAATATTCATCCGGTTATCCAGGTCGCCCCGAACAACCTTGGCAGCGAAAATTGTTAGGCCGAAAACATAAGTAAACTTCGGACAGAAAGGTGGCTTTAAATAAGCAAAAATTTGTTTGTGATGTGGTGTGGAACAAAGGCATGCACCAGTAAAACTTGGCAAAAAATCGGGTACTTGGGATGAAATTGCAGCGTATACGATATTTACTATTTTCTCACCAAATATAATTTTTTTTATACCCGTCACTTTGTGAAAGGGTATATTAACTTTGTCATGAAGTTTGCAACGCACAGAAGGAAGCACCTCCGACTATATAAAGTAAATATATTAGTGATCAGTGTGATGACAGAAATCGATTGAGCGATGTCCGTCTGTCTGTCTGTCCGTCTGTTTCAATACAAACTAATCCCTCAGTTTTGAAGATATCGGACTGAAATTTTGTACACAAGTTTGTTTCAACTGTACGCTGTATATATGTCGGAACGAATGGAATCGGACAATGGCGTCATGGGGCTGCCATAGAACCCCAAAATTAGGTTCTTCTAAGGAAAACTTTTTTCTTTATGAACCAATCTTAACCAAACTTTACCCAAATGTGTTTATAGCAAAGCCTTTAAACATATCTAGGAATGGATTAAATCGGAAAACTACGTCATAGGGCTGTCATACAAACCAAGCCCTGGAAATTCGGTTTTTCTAAGAAAAACTTTTTTCTTTATAAACCAATCTTAACCAAACTTTACCCAAATGTGTTTCTAGTAAAACCCCCAAACATATCTAGGAACATATTAAATCGGAACACTACGTCATATGGCTGTCATACAAACAAACCTCTAAAAATTAGGTTCTTCTAAAAAAATTTGTTTTCTTTATGAACCAATCTTAATCAAACTTTACCCAAATGTGTTTCTAGTAAAGCCTCAAAACATATCTAGGAAAGGATGAAATCGGAACACGACGTCATTGGGCTGTCATACAAGGCAACCCCCAAATATTAGCTTCTTGTAAGAAAAACTTTTTTTCTTTTTGAATCTTAACTAAAATTCATCGCAGTGTTCCTGGATTAGCCTCAACGCATCGAGGAACAGGTGGAATCCGACCACGTCATAGGGCTATGGTAAAAATTGCTAACACAAAAGAAGCTTAAGTTTCTTTCAAATATGGCGGGTATTCAAATTTCGGCCGCGCCCGAAATTAGCTTCGGTCTCGTTTAAATAAATATTTGTCCAAGATACTCTTGTCCCATAATCTGAAAGTTTGGGAACGAATTATGTGGCAAAGGTAGCAAATGACTATCGGTTTCGGCAGCCCCAATACCATTTTCTGAACTGAATCTCAGGACAAAACCACTTCACCCAGGAGATATTTTGCCTGCACAAAAATATATACATATTTGTAAAATATATATTTTAATCTTGCATAATAATATGTTCACAGTGGTTGAAAACCAATTGATTTCGCCGTTCGTTTTCAGAAATCACAGAAAATTGTTCACAGTGCACTATTCGCGATTTCATATGACAACCAACTTTATTATTTTGCCTATAACTCGTTCTAAGTTAAAAAAAATGCGCTAGTAACTTCAAACTGACCGTCCAAATAAGATTTTGGGAAAATTAAGAAAAGTGGCAACACCAAACTGAACAATTTTTTTCGGGTGTCAGTTAAAATATCGGAGTGAGCCGAAATGTGCTTAATAGGAGGAATCAAGTTTGGGACCTGAGTTTTTACACATTTTCATTGGAAAAAATAAATTTTTTAATGTTGGCCCAAATCACATGTTTTCGTGCACTTATTTTATACTTGAGTTCAACATTCCATTTCATTCATTTTGATGCATTTTTGCTGATTTTGAGTTTTTTTATTGGTTTGAGTACAGGACAGAACAGCTCACCTTCCATACTAATTTTACAAACATATTGACAAGAACAACTCCAAATGTAATGACAAAACTTCAAATCCGTTTTTGAAACTGCTTGAAATTCGGCATAAACCGTTTTTTTAACTTTCAAGTACTTTTCTATCACTTCTAAAATACAGTTTTAAATTTCATGTTCATTGTTTGATCCAGTCAACGTAAACAAACTTACTATTTAATGTGTATCAGCGCATATTAACTTTGTGTAAAGTTTCATATCGGTACCCCCATAACTGTTTAGAAAAACCGAGGTGATATCTTAAGCTTGACTTCAAACACCCATAACTTCGTTACCGTTACTTTAAACTGAAAAAAGGAACAGATATAAATCAAATCAAAGGACTCGATGAGTGTGATTATCCATAGGTAAGTCTCCGATAAGAAATAAAAAAGTCACCTCTTCGGAACACCCTGTTATCTTTGCCCTACCAACTTCTAAGGTATTCGTGCTGAAGACTGTTACCATTCTACACATTCCTACCAAATTTTCAGTGAACTGGCGGACGGACAGATGGACGGACCAAATCGATTTCATAAGGGTTTTTCGAAAAAAAAAATCTAACAAACCCTACGAACGAGCTTTATTGCTAATTTTAGCCTGCAAGCAAATTATAAGAGGCCTTTTCGCTTTTTGTCTTTAACAATAAATCGTTTCGTTGTTTGAAGCTCTGAGGTAACGGTGACAAACACTTCTTCACTTATGTGTCTCACTGAATCACAAACACACTTCACGTATATGGCATGGCGTTGAAATTCGTTATTTTCTCCAAATTTGCCGCCCCCGTAAGATCTGCCGCCCTAGGCTCCAGCCTACTCAGCCTACTGGTAAATCCGCCACTGATAAATAGCAATATCAACTTCTCCATTCCTATTTAACTTAAAAAAAAACATCCTTACATAAAATTATTCCTTCAAAAGTGTTGCAATACACATTTAAATGTGATTCCATCTACGAATTACATTTTTTATTAATTCACGTCAATACATATAGTGCTACTTACCCATTCGGACATCTCATGAGAATTGGCGTTTCGATGATGATAATTTAATATTAATATCGTTGACACAACGGATGAAGCTACCATAAACATTATGCAATTGAAATATGTACCTGAAAAAAAAAAGAATGAGGGAAAATATGCAAAAGTTACAATCAATACACCAGTGGGAATTCCACTAAAAGGAAATTGAGTATTGGTGACAAAAGGTTTAATCCAGATTCCATTATATAATTTCGTTTTGTTGTTCTTTTTTCAAGCTGTTAACAGATTCATATTATTTTAATGAATTACGTATTACGATACCAGGGGAGTACCAATTTTTGTTTCCTTCGTCAAAGTACTCGCAGTATCCTCTGGGTATTATTTCCGGATTACTTTGCTTTTAAAATATTCCATGGATGTATTCTGTACGGCAACTGAATTCCGATGCGTGAAATACTTATGTCCGCATGCGATGTGAGTGTCAACGTTTTATGGGAGGCCGTTTTCAATGTGTTTTCCATTTTAATGTATATTGATTACTTCGTTCGATATTATTTTTAATTTATTGATAAGGGGCTTATTTACGGTTTTGATTAATTGGATATTTCTGACATTTTGAGGTGCAAGCAAGTAAATTTTAAATTTTCAAATTATATTAGCAATGTTTAGGAAAGTACGAACGAGTAATATTTGTAATATATAATATTTGTCAAGGAAATAATAAAATATATCCTTGATGAGATTTTTTTCCGAAGAGTCAACTAAGTTCAAATGTAGTGTTTCACAATTTAGATTGCCGGGTAAATAAAAGAAAAAGTTTTACCTAAAAGTGGAACAGCATCAGATGTTGCGGGCATCGTCTCTGCCACCATATTAAGGAAGACAGTCAACGAGAGAAGTATTGTCACACCTGAAAAAACAAAAAAATAAGAATTGTATTGTCAATATATCGATTCACGTAGGATTTCGGCTAATTGTTAATAAGCGTAATTGAATAATACTTCTTGTATTTTTGGCTCCGGCCAATTTCTCTACGGAGCGTTACATTACCGCATTATCCGAGTAACCGCTGCGCCTGAGTGCTGTATTACCATCTTCAGCGTCTCGGGTTACTAAACGTGATATGTACAGCGCCCGCTCTAGCACTTACGCCGCCCCGGGCAAGAGGACAAATTGCCGCCCCTTAGGTACTATTCAAGGCAAATTAAAGGTAGATTGTATGAGAAATTCAAAGATGGTGCTGTAATGCTTCTGTAATACCTGTTCTTAATATATGAAGCTAAAAAAGTTCTCCCTTAATACTTTTTTATTGTTTTTATTGGATGGCAAAACACACAGTGGTAATCCTGCTAGCATATATGTAATCAATCAATCACAAATGAACACACACGTGCAATATTCTCCTATAGCAGATATTGATAAATATGTGGATTGAAACACCGTAAAATCGTCTCACTGCAAACGAATGATTGTCAGTTTTTATATAGCCACTGTTGGTAAAATCACATGAGGAAAGATTTATTGTAGAACAGAATTTATAAAAATTTGTTAAATATTTCTATAGAAGCAACTGCAACTGATTCCGAGCAATGCTCAGATTTGTCGAGTGGTTAAGGCATAGGACAGAGGGCGATACGATGGTCATGGGTTTAATGCTAACTGCGCCCTACTTTTTTTCATAAGATATCAGTGTCATTCAATAAGCCTCCTATAAATAAATAACAGGCGCGACAATCCAACATAGGACTAAGGCCGCAGGATGTGTTAGTGACATATCCTATTTCCAAGATCTTATCTGCTTTTTGTTCAGGTAATGAGATCAGCATCACGCTCAGCAGTGTTATTTATCCCCATAAATGGGTACTCGTTTAACATCTGAGTGAGATCATAGTCCGTCACAAGCTCGTGAGTTCGAAAAACACCATGGAACACGGTGAGATTCGAACTCATGACCCTGTGCACCGAAGGTGCGCGCACTAACCGCTAGACCAGCCAGACTACCCTCCTATAAATGGCATTAATACTTATTCTTTTCACATTGGTTATAGGAGGTAAGACACAGGGCAATTTGTCAGTTTTTATATATCCCTAAATCTGCTTCTATTACTATTGCAACAAAAAATTCTATGGGATTATTATAGAGCTATAATTGTTAGGAGCATTTTTAGAAAGACAACACAAAAATTGATGGTCGTAGTAGAACTCGAACCAAAGCCCTAGCAATTCAAGAAATATAATCTTGATCCTGAGAGAAGGCCCAGAAAGTATGCACTAGAGACCTATTCCGCCTTCGTTCAGACTCCTAAGCGCCACAGTTCAGCATGGCTTGATAGTAAGGTTATTTGGAGTTCTAAAATTATAGGTTAGTTTAGTATTGAGTTCCCCGAGCGACATATTTTTACCGCCGTCAAAAAATATGCATAGGGCACACGGACACCCGGAGGCTTTCAGAGGCTTGGAGAAATGTTGTGCCAAAGAATGGTGCTTGTTTTCATTAGTAATATTTTGGAGTAGTTTTCGATAACATCTTTATACACTACGGATCTCTTCGCAAACTGATTTCTTCAATGGTTTATTTCCATAAATGCGTCATCTTGATAATTTTTATAGAAAATTGAGTAGCTAGCTACACGGTAGAAAATCTTGGACTAAATTTTAACATTTTTTGTGTTACATATATGACAACACCAAAATAATATTAATTTTTAACACTTCATAAGTATTAAAACTAGATATATTCCCTATTCCGACTTGCAATCTAATACTATTGAGTGTTAAATAATGTAATACTAGTAGTGTTAAAATGAATTACTTTAAGGAATACATTCTAATACGAATTGTGTTAGAAAGTATGCCAAATTAAATACTAAATTTTAACCAAATTTGATTATAATTTAAACCAAAAAAATATTACTTTTTAATATTGTCAATGAATGCAGTTTACTACATCCAGTATTACATTAAATGTGCACGTTCTGTAACCTGTAGTGAAACCTATATTAGAAATGAAAACAACACAAGATAATCGAGAAAATCCAAATTTTGTAGTTTATTATTTAAATTCATTCATTTAAAGGCTCCACTAAAACGTATAAATTATCATTTACATTATATAAGCCGGCTCATAAAAGAAGAAAGGAAATGTCGTTTTGGTATCAATTGGTTCCAAGCACATGACTTTTCTAAGATCCAATGTTTTTTTCAGCTTATCTTCAAGCACATTTCGCTGTTCACAAACGACACAATTTTTGAAAAAATCCAAAATCTATTGCTGATTACGTTATGCGATACAATTGGTGAATTTTCGGGAATGACCTTGGAATCGCCTTCTATTCTTATCCGCTTTGCGTTGAAGTTTTATAACCTGGCTGCAATGTATACCGTGTTTTTTGCACGGTTGTAGAATATTTCCTATTTTCAAAAAATCAGGTTTAAATTAAAAAATATAAACTAGGAGCACTTGTTAATGTAAAATCCTAACTTACGATTCCTCCGGATAGTCGTCGTGTACGAAGGAAACAGCTTGACGATTGCCTTCGCCAACGTAATTTTTTCGTGCTTGGTGGGGTAATATAGTAATATCGGATATGTGCCCCGTCGCAGTCCTTAATTTTGAAATCGGTATTTTTATCAATTCCGGGAAAGCATCGACTTTAGTAGTCGATGCTTTCCCGGAATTGAAAACAACAACAACATTAACAGTTTGAATTGTTCACAAAAATTTTAACATAAATTCTACGTCTACACGATTTGATAATTTTTAAATTACTTCACTTACTGCAAAAGGTAATATCATTTCCACATTTTCAGTTACTGATGATGATGATTCGTCAAGCACAATCTTCACAAATTTCACATTCTGGTTCACCTCTATTTTCACATTTTTTTAGAATCAATTACACGCGACACACTTAGCATGACAGCACATGGATGCCTTGATGAGAGTTACGTTTACACCAAAGCAGTTTCATTTTTAATACAATTTTATTAAAATGTAAACCAACAAAAATTGCATTTTAATACATTGGTGGGAATGAATTTTTAATTCTGGCCTTAGGAATACAATCTATTACTGGCGAGAATTATTTTTAACGTTGAAAAGATTGATTTTAACACTATCCATACTACAATCACTTTTATATTGTAAATGTATTAGAAACAATGCCATGAAATATTAAAAATCAGCCTATTATATTCCAAGTATTACTTTTTAATACCACGTAGTATTAAATATGATTCTATTCCTTGGTTTGGTTTAGAAAATAGTCCAAGATTTTCGACCGTGTAGTTAAACCAGGAGAACCTAGCAATATCTCGATTTATTAGCATTTCCAGAAAAATATTAAGACTGGTTGCAGCTCTGGCAATGTGCACTGTGGTTCCATCCCTCATGTTGCTGAAATCTAAACCAACCTGTTCAAAACTTGTCCTCTCAATGCTAGATGAATCAATGCTATTGCAATCAACTAAAGAAACTCATCTGCGAAAAGTAGTAGTTTCGGGCATACAATTTCTTTCAGTTTGATTTTAACGCTTCTTTATGATGAGTTTTATGCGACGCGATGTCTTATTTCTCGTTTTATACGCTGTCCCGTTTGGCTTTTCGGAAGTAGGACGGGTGCCAGAGTCACAGACGTAAAATTTTGGCAATTTTTCCTAAGCTTTTTATGGTTGCAAACGCAGCATTCCGTATCAATCATTGGAAAGATTTTTTTTCTTTGAAACACAACTTTCCTTTTCATGTATTTTATCTGTAGTTTCTTTGGTTGCTATTCCTCTAAATCGAAGCTGACATAAATATTTTCTTTCGGCCTTTTCCACTTTTTTCTTATTCGAGTACTAGCCAAAAAGCTGCCCCAAAATTTTGCGCCCCGGACGACCGCCCGACTCGCCCCCCCCCCCCTTAGAGCGGGCGCTGGATAGGTAACAGAAAACGCTTAAATCAACCACCAAAGCAGCATTTTCTAGACATGCCCATGGTGGCCTATTACTCAACGATTAAGCCCTATCATGGTTTAGCGATGTGACGACAACTCATCCTAATGAAAACGAGACCGAGGCTAATTTCGGGCGCGGCCGAAATTTGAATACCCTTTACTCTCCTCGGGCTAAAAGTTTTTTGGGGCAAACCTATGACTTGTATTTAATCCTTCCCCATTATTTTCCTTCTGTTTTCGCATAATATTTGATATTGACAAATTCTGTGGCGTCGATAAAACAATATTTGTGTGAGATTTGGTTGGAATAAGTGGTAAAATAAAAAAAAAATATCTCAGAAAACTTTATTGTACGATTCCATTTGTTTTACTTTTTTTTTGTTTTGATAAAGACGCATTGAGGTTTTTTTAAATTGGTGTAGAAAAAATGTTTCTTAGAAGATCCAAAATGGGGAGGTTGGGCTTGTATGGTAGCTCCATGGCTCCAAAGTCCGATTATTTATGGCATCAATTGAAGTGCACTTTTACGAGTTTTGGTTGAAAGTGGTGCACAAATAAAAAAGTTGTTTGTAGAAGAACTCAATTTAGGGGGTTGGCTTTGTATGATAGCCCCATGACCCCATCGTCCGATTCCATTCATTTTTACACATGTTTTGTGGCATCAAATGAAATGCACTTTTATGCGGTTTGATTGAAATTGGTGGACAAATAAACAAGTTTTTCTTAGAAAAACTCAATTTGGGGGCTGGGTTTGTATGACAGCCCCATGACCCCACAGTCTGATTCCATTTATTCTTACATATATTTTGTGGCATCAATAGAAACACATTTGTGTGAAATTTGGTTCAAATTGGTGCACAAATGAAAAAGTTTTTCTTAGAAGAACCTAATTTGGGGGGTTAGGTTTGTATGGCAGCCCCATAACCCCATGGTCCGATTTGATCCATTGTTACATATGTTTTGTGTTATCAATAGAAACACATTTGTGTGAAATTTCGTTGAAATTAGTAAACACATGAAAAAGTTTTTCTTAGAAAAACCAAATTGGGGGGGTTAGGTTTGTATGGCAGCCCCATGACCCCACGGTCCGATTTTAGCGATTCAAACATACAAACTGCCTGCAATAAAAAGAAACATGTGTGCAAAATTTCAGCTCGATAGCTTTTAAACTGGCCGAGTAAAACGCGTAGCAACAGACGGACAGACGGACAGACAGACAGACGGACATCGCCCAATCGACTCAGCTCGTCATGCTGATCATATATATACATATTTTATATGGTCGGAGATGCTTCCTTCAATGCGTTACAAACTTCATGACAAAGTTAATATACCCTTTACTCTACGAGTGAAGGGTATAAAAATTCAAGTCAAGAAACCTGATACAAAAGCCTCGGATGAAACGGATAGAAAACAAAGACGACCCCGCAAACGAGCAACTGATTACTCTTTCGGATCCTGGAATGTACGCTCTCTGAATAGACCGGCGGCCTTAAGGGCCCTCCTGGATCAGGTAGAGAAATACAAGCTCAACATAAATAGTTGCAATCCGGAAAGCTAAATGGATCAAAAGCGACCACAAATCGCATACTATTTTTTCGAGTGTAAAATAAGTACATGCGATTTGTGCGCAATGTTGGTACAGTGTCTGTCAGACACCGATACGGTTTTTAATAGATTTCTATAGTTTAAGGCTTCATTCAAACGACGCGAAAATGGCTCGTGGCTCGCAAGCTCGAGCGAGGCTCGCAATGCCAAAATACATTGGCTTATATGAGACGAAATATTTACACGACGAACCATTAGCCGTGACGGCTCTTACTTGCGAGCTGCAAAGCTCTTGCACCTTGAGCCGTTGCTTCGATGTGTGTCCAAAAATTGCCGCATAAACGCATCGGATTATGATTCCTCAATTGATTTCCAGCAAAAAAGTTGTACGAACATACCCCCTTAGCTTAACCCTTTAGCTGCCACAGGCATTTAAAGATTTTTGAAAAAATCATTTTCTTGCACAACTTAAAGCCTAGTATCTCCAAAGCTAGACCAGCTAGAATAGTGAAATAAAATGATTATTACAGCCAACAAATTTACCTATAAAATAAAGCTAACTACACTAAAATCGGATAAAAGGTTTGGTTTTTACAGAGCTTCAAAGTCAAATTTTCGTGATTTGACCCAAAAACAATATTTTTTTTCATCTCAATTTTCTCCAACTTCTGCCAAGGTGAGGTGCTTGTACGATTCTTTTAAAAATTGGAGCATAGTATTACGATCATATCTTTCTTACATCATTTTATTCACTATTCTAGCTGGCTTAACTTTGGAGATATTAAGCTTTAAGTCGTGCAAGAAAATGATTTTTTCAAAAATCTTTAATTGCCTGTGGCAGCTAAAGGGTTTTGCTGGAAATCAACTGAGGAATCACAATCCGGTGCGTTTATGCGGCAATGTATGGTATAAATTACAAACTTCATCACTCATAGAGTCTGGTTGGTCGAGTAGGTAGGGCGTTGGTCTCCAAATCATAGGGTCTCGGGATCGAATCCCACTGTAGGTAGGCGGTAATTTATTATGCAATTTATACCGTAATGAGATAGCAATGAGTTATATGATTTATGAGTTACTAGGGGGCTTCGCCCCCTGCTCGCCACGCTCACCAACCCAGCGTTCGCGCTCGTGCACTCGCGAAAAAAAAAATTTTATATTTTTTTTTTTTGCAATCAAGTGAAAAATCAACCAGGTTTCATATTTGTACTGACTGTGACATGATAGGCTGAGAATCATGGGGTAAAATAGTTAGGTTAATATGGAAAATAGTCAATGGTTCAGTGCACATTTCGCAATGTAGTAAAGACATTTCAATAATTATTTACTTTTTAACTGGTACCAACAACTAATCAATTTGTTACTATTACAATTTAGTAATTTGGTATATACAAAACAATAGTATTTAGAACATTTACGTTGTTTTATTCACATTTTCGTTTTAACATTTGTTGATGGTTTTGAGAACATAAAATGATGGTTAGCTGAAATTTCACCCTCAAAATAGTTATAGATACCCCCGTCGTTGGCCACATGTACATTTCCTTTTTTTTCCGTGTGATAGGTGATATTATCACAGATCAGATATACATAGATCAGGAACTTAGAACAAAATAATTTTGCCAGAGGGAAACCACTACAAATAAATAATGTGAGACAAATAGAATTTCCATTAAACTGCCCATTGTATTGAGAAAGACAGCTATAGCTAATTTTTGTTTACCAGAGAGTCATAAAGTTTTACTTTTAAGTGTATGCGTGGTCGAAAACATTAATTGCAGTCGTGTGCGTTAACTTTTTCAATGAATTGCATTAGTGTGTAAATTTTCGTCGACATTTAGAGTTGCCGGTCGCCCCCCCCTGGTCGATGAAGATGCTAAAAAAATCCTCATCGATGTAGTAAAAAAATCGCTGCCTATACAACATTTTCAAAAATTTTCTGCTGCTGGCGCAAATGCCTTTTCTACCACTCCAAATGCCGCCGGAGAATCCATGATTGGGACAGTTTGCAGTCAGGAAGCGCATGCAAATAGAAGACAGCGAATGGCCTCTCGTAACTGACCGAGTCTGCGTACCAGCACACACATTTCACTTGTGAGTATGCTACTGTGGCTGCGTGGATCCCATATTTCCTGTTTCATTTCTTGGTTCTGAGCTGGAGTACACAATTTCAACCGTTAGGTCCCTTCAGGAAGTTAGTGGAAATCAACTTATTTTTATCTGAAAGGGTGACAAATGGTATACAGCTTTGCTTTGTTAGCCCTGGAAGGTCATGCTTCGTCGAATCGACTACGCATCATCAAATTTATCCCATTTTTCGTGACAATTCTCATTATTTGGAGCTAAGTTTTCGTACAGCACTTACAGTGCCGATGTACTTGCCGGGGTATATTGCGGCTAGATGAAGTAAGCAGGGTAAGTTGGATTTTTGGAAATTGGCATCGTCGAGACGTCGGAGGATGAACTTTGTGTAACTTTTTGAACTCCAGTATTTCTTATGGCTGGTTGTCGACAACTAGCTCGTAACAAATATGTTTATTTTTGAAATGTGGGACCTATTTTTTTAAAAATTATGGAAAAAATATTTACTAGGACAAAAGTAGGACAAATCAGGAAAATGACTCAAAATTCTTCCTCATTTTAGGAAGATTACATTTCGAACTCATAAAAATCGGCTCCAAAATCGATGTTTTTCCATTCTAAATAAAATAACGATTGAAAATCTGTCAAATTTTACAAATATTTTGAGAAAGGGTGATTTGTATGAGGCTTCAAAGTTGAGCGTCGTTGAATCGACGAAGCATGACCTTTCCGTACTAAAAATAAGCATTACCTTCCATGGTATGTAGTCTGACTGGTCTCGCGGTTAGTGCGCGCGCCTTCGGTGCACAGTGTCATGAATTCGAATCTCACCGTGATCCAGGGTGTTTTTCGAACTCACGAGCTCATGACGGACTATGATCTCACTCAGATGTTAAACGAGTACCTATTTATGGGGATAAATAACACTGCTGAGCGTGATGCTGATCTCATTACCGCAACAAAAAAGCAGATACGATCTTGGAAATAGGATGTCACTAACACATCCTGCGGCCTTAGTCCAATGTTGGATTGTCGCGCCTGTTATTTATTTACTTTTTCCATGGCTAAGGACCTTGTAAAGAACGGGTCTCATATTTCAGTGTCTTTCAAGTTCTTATTTTTGTTCTCAGTACCGTATAGCCCCTTGTGGGGTCATGGTGCGTTAACTTAGCCGTTTATAGGCAATTTCAAGTCAACGTTACATTGCATATTATTTCGGAGTGCAATGTTGCAAGCACTATATATTTCCTATCCGAACATGTACGGAAATTTTGGACCACGCCGAATTTCGATCTCCGGACCTCTAGATTACTAGCATCGTAGAGTGCGACTCATCCAAGTGAACCACAGAGCGGGTCTTTCAAGTTATTAAATCAAAATTTATTTTCTAATCATACCAGCAATAAAATTGAGCCACTGTCAATACTTTGATAAATTTAGAAGAAATCTTATTAAAACCGTTAACCATATTTTAATCAATAAAGGATTTATAAATATTCTGATGATGCTTCTTTGCTAAGATGAAAGTGACAGACAAACAAACAAGTGGAATATGCAGTTCGAGGAGCAAAAAATGCACTGAAAATAGACAAACTACGCTCTAAAAGGCAGATATTGGAGGCCAGTTGAATGTAATCAGAATGCAGAAGAAAATCATTCTCATCTCCATTTTAAAAATTTGATCTAAAATTAGCAAAGAGAAAAAAGATATACCATGCAGTCCACCAGTAAACTAGGGCCGCAGATGTGTGAGTGATATACATAATTTCCAAGATCTAAACTGCTGTTTTGTTGAGGTGTTGAGATCAGCAGCATGCTCAGTAATGTTATTTATCCCCATAAATGGGTACTTGTTTACAATCTTGTCCGTCAAGTAGGTCGTGAGTTCGAAAAACACCATAAAATGAATTCGTTCACGGTAAGTCTGAATCCATGACCCTGTGCATCAATCCAACCACAAGCCAGGCTACTCTAAAATTTGCTAACAATATTTCTGCGACCGAAAATTTCAACTCTTAAGAAAACCATGATTTTGAAAAAATTTTGGGCTTGCCCCCCCCTGACTGAAATCCTGGCTACGCCCATGCCCGCCCCGGTGCCATTTTCGTTTAAAAACAATGGATGCTCGGTGTTACCATTTCGGTATGTACAATAGCGTAGTGTGCATAATCTTAAAAATTTCAATTGAGATTATTATTTTGTTATTTAGAGTGGTTGTTATATAGAAAAGCGTTCTTAAATTGTCGATAATCGTTTTATTGTACGTAAAATAGTATGATTTGATGTTATGTGTTGAAGACAATCCATTTGTGGTCAGGAAAATAATATTACACGGCAACTCTAATGTAGACGAAAATGTACACGACCATTTCGTGAACAATACGACATTTTGCATGCATTTTTTTTATGTTCACTTGCGTGAAGATCCACTTGGAGACGAAAAATGTTGATAGTTTGTGTTTTTTACATAATTTTCTATAATACGTTAATATAACGAATATGATCTTCATCCTCAATAAACAAATATGAAGTGCTTGTTCACGGGGCATTTCCAGTTTTAGATGGAGACTCCACCCATCTCGACCCAGTACTGAAAACGGTCAATTTGTGTGCCTGTAGCGGGAGAGTGGAGGTGGACTATTTAGGAGGAGATTTTTTTTACATTTAAGAAAGAGATCGAATCGTTAAGCTAGTTAGTCTATTCATTCTTATGGATTTAAATGATGCTAAGGGGAAGGCTTCGATTATTCAGTATCTTCCTGTATGTACACGTTACTTACAGTACACACTCAAAGGTAAAATGTTTTTCAGCCGATTTTAATTTTGTATGGAGTTCCAACTCTATTCCTACTCTATGATATTATCACAACCATGGAACTTTGACGTAAACGACGATTAATCTCCTCTCAAACGAGTTCATACAAGAGCGTAATCACGTTATCAGTCCATGGTCGAGAATCAGATGACACGGAAGATGTGGATTTTCACTTAGCCGCGGCATCAGCCATAAATGGTGCTACTATCGCGAGAGCTCAAAATGTAAATAGCCTTACATCCACATGTTCCGGCAGCACTTATATTTGCTATCAAAATTATTTTTTATAGTAACAAACATATAATACATACTATATTTACTTGTACTTTCAAAAAGAAAAAAAAAACCCTTAGTCGGTTTCTATGGTACACACACGCAAATTATATTGACGTTTTGTGTGTACACTGTACAGTGTCTGTGAGACACGATGACTTTAAATGCTAGCTGTCCACTTTTCAAATGCATCCTTGAAACTAAATAATGACCACACAATAACAAGGATACATAATATCTAGGAAGGTACTGTGAATGCGAGGCAAAAAAAATGAACCGTTTTTCCACCGGAGTTGAGTGTCTGTCCATCACTCTACCTACTTTAACCCTTGTGTTGCCACCCGGATACTCGGGTGCCCATCTTGATACGTTTTGCTAAATAATTTTTTTTCCAAAAAAGATTGTCCAGACCCCTTAGAATCTCCATGATTTGATCGAATTTGTATCGAAATTTGCATTCTACATATTTATAGAAATATTTTAACTTAAAAAATGTTGCATTTAAAAAAACAACACGTATGAGCCACCCGGGTACCCCGATATAAAAAGAATGATTTTCGTATAGAATATCGTATACATATTTCGAGTATATCATAAAAAAGTGTAAACTTTTCTACCTATAGCTTTGATCGTTGGTGTTAGTTACCACTTCTATTACTGGCCTTCTTTAGTACCTTCAGATTGTGATTTTCGTTCCATGATTTCGCATGACTTGCTGGTTAGAAAATCGCTCTCCTATCATTATCGGCTTCAAACCCATAAACGAACACCAAAGTCGGAGTGAAAGCAGAATGGAACTACTGGCGGTCACAGCCTCCACGACGAAAACATCAACAACGCGGTCGTATTTTGAAGAGCTCCTCAATACACCATCAATCTCCCCACGGAGGCAGCTCTTGAGCAGTTTGCTGAACCAGTCCCTCGCGTTCAACCCCCAACAGTAGAGGAGGTGAGTCTCGCCATACAATCGCTTCAACGTAACAAAGCGCCCGGCGTTGACGAAATCCCAGCAGAACTGCTGAAGTACGGTGGAACGTGACTAACGCTATACATGTGCTAATCCTGAAAATATGGAACGACGAGTTAATCCCCGAAGATTGGCGCAAAAGCATAATCCACAAAAAAGATGACAAGCTGAAGTGTGAAAATTGCAGGGGCATATCAATAGTTTGTACGGCCTATAAGATTTTATCGAAAATTCAGGAAAAGAGAATAAATCCTTACGCAGAACGAATCATTGGCGAGTACCAAGGCTGCTTCAGACCTGGTCGTTCAACGACCGATGAGCTTTTCACAGTGAAGCTATTACTCCAGAAGTGCTGGGAATATAACATCGACGAATACCAGATCTTTATTGACTTCATGCAAGCATACGACAGTATAGAACGAAGTGTTACAACATTTTGCTGCATTTTGGTGTACCGGCAAAGATAGTGCGACTCATAAGAATGACGATGACTAATATCGTCTCGCAGGTCAGAGTGCAGAACTGACTCACTGACCTATTTGAAACTCGTACTAGACTCAAGCAGGGCGACGCTTTTCAACCTTGCTCTGGAGTATGTATTTCGAGCCATGAATATGGACAGCAGCGGAACGCTACTCATCAAGTCGACTCAATTATACCCATCATATCTCAATGATAAGCTAATGCAGAAAGCCTTCTGCATAATCTCAATAACGCCGCAAAGGAAGTTGGACCACATATGAACGAAACCAAAACAAAGGCCATGATGTAAATCAAAACACCAGCAAATTCGAGCATCACAGTGGGATACCTTAATATCGAGTATGTAGACAACTTCAACTATCTGGGTTGTAACTTATCAAAGGAGGCCAACGATACCGACGAAATTAAGCGACGGATACAACTAGCCAATAAGACCTATTTCTGGGTCCTCCCTATAATTAATTCGAAACTTGCGCACAGGAACACGAAGCTCCGCGTGTACAAAACGATCATGCGACCCGTGCTATGTTTTGGCTGCGAAGCATGGACCCTCACTCAAGCCTCCGGAATTTTGCTACACCGATTCGAACGAAAGGTCCTTCGGCGAATTTTCGGGGCCATTCGCAAGCGAGATCATTGGCGTCTCGCGATACAACGATGAGCTGTATCGATTGTACGATGAGCTGGAAGTATCGAAAATCGTGAAGCTTCAACGTTTGCAATGGGCGGGGCATGTACAACGAATGGACGATTATCGGATGCGAAAGAATGTGATTAACGCACAACGAATTGACTGAGCGAGGTTGCGTGGACGACGGAGAGCTCGCTGGGAGAACTCTGTAGGCGAAGACGCCCACCAGCTGCTGGGCTTTCGAAACTGGAGGACAAGGTCACGTAACCGCGACGTCGGGCTATCGTGCCACATTAATTGATGATGAAAAATTCATATTTTTCCAATTTTTTTAAAAAGTTTTTATTTGTGTGTCGCCTCGTGAACATTTAGGAAAAAAACTGAACTTCCACGCGTTCATTATCTATGTATACTCGTAAGTCACACCTGTACATGGTGTTCCACCCGGTTCACGTCTATGAGTCACATGTGACCCATGATCATGAATTATTATAGGAAGATAAATGCGGTAATGTCAGAAAAAAAGATACAGAAAAAAAAACTAAAAACAAAAAAAAATACGACATTTGGTCGCCAAATATCATACATCTCCGGATTGTTGCAGGATAGTTGGGTGTGGTAGCCTGATCATGAGAAAAAAGTCCTGGCAGATTGGGGGTCTGGAATCTTAAAATTTGATTTTTTGAGTTTTTAGCGATTATTTAAAAAAAAAAGGCAGAAGATACAGAAAACTGGACTGAAAACGAAAAAAACTACATACAATTTCCTTTGCGATGAAATTGAATACATTAAAATTTTTTGAAAAGCTCCATAACTCTTGAAAAAACGCAAGTTCAGCCATGAAATTTTGTGTGAGTGTTCGCATTTAGTTTAAGATTCTCTTTACTAAAAATTGAGTCGCTCCGATAAAAGATAACCGTTAACCACCCTTTTGAATTACAAAATGGCATGTCCATACCCCCCCCCCCCCCCCCCCCCTCAAATTGGAGCTGAAAGCTAAATTTTGGTTATTGCAATTAGGGGGCACCATTAGACCACCCATCAAAAATCAGCTCAATCGGAGGAAAACTAAGGGTACCTCTCATAACCCGGTTTTGGGTTCTTTCGATTTCTTGCAAAGCCGGTCAAACCGCCCGGTTTTAACCGGGCTCAAAATACCGGTTTTCTGGCTAACCGAGTCTTTTCATTCATTAACTTAGAATTGCCGTGTATTTGATATTAATTGTTGGGATGAGTGAAAGTACACCACAATAAGCAAAAACATATGTATACAGGGTGTCCCGCATTAGGTGGTCAATACTGTAAGGGTTGATAGCACAATTTGTTTCAGCAAGAAAATTACCAATACAATCGTATTTGTTTTTACCGTTACCTTGTTATCGCTCTTTTTGTGAAAGTCATCGATAATCGTGACTTGTCATGCAAAATCAATAATTTGCAGCCTTCCTGATGACCTAATCAAGATTTGATTTCAGTTTCAGAAACTACATAAAATTTCACAAGAAATGAAGTTTTTCCTGTTGCCAACATTATCGCGACTTTCAAGATACAGTTACTCAAACTTAATAGAAATTTTAAAATAGATTTTTCATCGAAAATTTAAACAGTAATTTCATAACGGTGCTTTATACGCACAACTCTGCAAAGTTGATAAAAGTTGCTTCAACATGTTAGCTTTCCAACGGTATATTACTTTTCATATTTACATTGCGGGATTATGGATTTACACATATTGGATGTAAAAAACAAGGTAATTATTTTCTTATCGGATTATTAAAACTGAAATTTTATTCATTTATTTTTTATATTTTACTATCGCAATTTTGAAAATAAAAATGAAAATAAAGTTTTAAATATGAGAAAGAACCAATAAACTAAAAATATTAACTCAAGATAAAATGGGTCTGTTTGATGAATAATGCTGCTCGAATCGGCCTACTCCTTTTTGTATGCGTTCGGCCAATGGAAGAAACGGTCCGAAGGATTTCAGGAGGGTTCTCCTTTATGTTGACACACGCATCATTAATTCGCTGCAGCAACTGTTCTTGGGAGATAAAATTTACAAAATGTTATCCTCCTCTGACAGTCGCTCGGTAGTCATTCCTGAACTTGCGTAAGGTGGTACGGATACCGGTTGTCCGACTGAAGAGTCTTTTGGATCGTCATCCGAGGAATATCCAGCTGAAGTTCTGCTCTACGCGTGCTCAATTTTGGGTTAGTATCGAAGATATTAAGAATCTCTTCTTCTCTTCTGACACTAGTACGGCGAGCTCCTTCTCTACCGGTGTGGTTTGGTGTTCGACTTGTCTCTCCAAGAAGCCGATACGTTCTTTCGAAGGTACGTCTGCCTGGAATTCGTTGCTGTGGGAATCGTCGACTATACTCTCGAACTGCTTCAAGTCCATTTCCTTCTTCAACTCGATACACAAACATCATATCGGCAAACTCTCTATCGGAGAATTGTTTTATCACCATCGCGATTTTATTTAATTGGTCTAAAAATGTGTGCTATATTCGAAAAATAAATTGTATTATTTACAAAATTATACCTGAATTTCCTAACCGCCACAAAGTAACAAAACAATCATGCTTGCGAAGTGAAAACATAAGAAGCTTTTCGATTAAAAATAGCAAAAAATATTAAATTTGAACAATGTTCAAAATTACAAGTATCTTACAGTTCTTGTCAAAATAATGTTCCGAGACTCTATTCCGAATTATAGTAGCCTTTGTTTGTCTTTTTTTCGAGTAATCTTCAGTTTTTGTGAAATTTTATGTAGTTTCTGAAACTGAAATCAAATCTTGGATTAAGTCATCAGGAGTGCTGCAAATTATGATTTTGCATGACAAGTCACGGTTTTTGACGACTTTCACAAAAAGATTGATAACAAGGTAACGGTAAAAAAAATCCGATTGTTTTGGTAGTTTTCTTGCTGAAACAAGTTGTGTTATCAAACCTTACAGTATTGACCACCTAATGCGGGACACCCTGTCTGTATATACTTTATATATATACTTTTCCTGCTCTCGTGACGACTGCCTGCAGTAATTCTTTGGAGTAGCCCTCCCCAGAATAGTTTCCCGATTTTCTCGGGAAGTACTCATTATAATCGGCGTGGTAGAAGCACTAAAGTAATTTTTTGTCGCTGGTAATTGTGGGTCGATGGTTCCAATTTTGAGGTAAAAACGAGGAAAAAAAAAATTGAGGTTTTCTCCGGAAGTACTCGTTCCAATCAGCATGGCAGAAAAACTAAGGCAACTTTGTGTTGCTGATTCCAAATTTGAAGTAAAACAATGCCCTTCTATGCGTGCATACTCCAGAAGTTTCACCTGTTTCCTCCATCCATCGATACATTCTTGAATCAAATGCCACAAATCTTTTTTCGGTGTCGCATACAAACGAGTTGAATGGAATGCATGTTTCCACAAATTTTACTTCTTTTACTCATCCACTGATACCATGAAATAGTTCATTCAAAACTTAACTGCTCAATCCGTCACACCTTTCATATAAATTATTTGAATAAAATGACATTATGCAGCGAATATTCGCAGCGGAAAAAATTGTGCAAAACTGGCGAATATTCGCGTTGGTGTGAATATCGCCGCGGATAATTCGGTAACGTGTCGGAGTGAGGGACGTTTTAATTGAAAGCAATAATTGACACAAAAATTAAGCGCAGTCGTGATTAAATATACAGGAAAATTATCGGTCAAACTGATTAATCGCAGATTCAATTTGAATATTTAATTGCAATGCATTTTAGAAGTAGATACGGTAGTTGAGTCATGTGTGTCAATGTTGACTGGCTCTAATTAATTGCTCTGCATTTCGTAGATAGCAATATAGCAATTTCCTATTTGATGACCATTTCCTATTTGATGACCTCGTTAAATTTAAAATGTAGAGTTTGTGGAGAGAATATCTAGTTGAGCGATAAATTGTTGAATGTACATTTATTTTGAATGAAATCAGTGATTGTATTTTGTTGGTATTTGTTATTGAATTATATTTAAATTTGTTGATATTGAATTGTAGCATGCACTCTCTGTATGTATGGTGTATGGTCCACTGTTTCGTGCCACACATCAGGAACGTAGCCAGGGGGTCCGGATCCCTCCCGAATTTATTTCAATGAGCTTTGAAATTTTAGGGACCTGTAAATTTTGCATTTTTTAACGAAAAAATAGAAATATCCTCTTCGTAATATACAGGAAAATACTAAATTTCCATACAAAAACTTTCTAAATAAGTATTAAATAAAGCTCATTTGTGAAAAGACAGTGTGACTCGATACTCCTTCTTACAGAGATGTAATTTTTTACGTATTTTTTAGAAAGATATTCCGCTTTCCAAACAATGCAGGAGTTCCCATCCCCGTGGAGACATGAGATACATATTTATGGTGTTACAAGTTCAAATGGATTCAGGTAACTCTAATTTTTTTTTGCATAATTCACAGAAGAATATAATAAATGAAAAGAAGTCTTCGTATTAATATAAATTGACCCGTTTGCAAAGTACACGCAATTTTCAGAATGCTGTCAAAATTAGGTTTTGGGTATCTTAATTTGCAGTCAGTTAAATTGTGTCACGTATAAACGAAGGTGGCAGCACATAATTAAAAAAAAATAAACAGGCTAAAAATCTGGTAACGAATTCCATAATGCTTCATAAAAGTTCTAAAATTGGAAAAAAAATATCCTAGTAAGTGATGAAGTGTTTTCTTTTTCAAATCATATCTATCATTGGGAAGACGATGTCCCTATGCCTGATATTAAGCCTCTACAGATGTCTATCTATATATGCTTTCCGACTATTTGAGATGTTTCCAGAGCGGATGGATTTCTTCCATTAACTAACTGTACAGGTGTTCATTTCACCGACGGTTTTGATGTTTGATGAAAGCTAATCTCTTCTGTCTATAGCTCACTAGGTTTATACAAGTTCATCTGAATGGTTTTTCCCCTCTAAGATAAAACAAAGCCAAACGATTAAGTGTTAGCTGGTATATGCTCCTTTTAATCAACTCGTCAATTGAAAGAAACCATGAGGGGATCTACATGCCAAGAGAAGGTTATGCTCCCTGGGGCAATGCATCTTAATTTTCACGTGAGCTATAACCTTTTCAATATCGTATAATCGGCGACTTTTAGGTATTTGCTCAGACAGGTAACTGCTGCTCTCAGTTAAGATTAGGCCTTCAAGTTTTTAGCAAAGTTCCACTCATAATTTGATGTAAATGGTAACGGTAGTGGGTAAAATCTCTAACGGCTAAGTCAAATCATCTGATGCGACATTTGAAAGAAGCACCGCTACGCCTGAGTGCTGTATTTACATCTGCAGCGTCTCAGGTTACTTAACGTGATAGGTGACAGAAAACGTTTAACTCAACCACTAAAGCAGCATCTTCGAGGCATGCCCATGATGGCCTTCACTCAACGATTATCATGGTTTAGCGATGTGCCGACAACTCATCCAAAGAAAAACTTCAAGCCAAGAAACCTGAAACAAAAGCCTCGGATTGGACGGATGCAAAACAACGACGACAACGCAAACGAACAACTGATTACTCTTTCGGATCCTGGAATGTACGCTCACTGAATAAACCGGGGGGCCTTAAGGGCCCTCCTGGATCAAGTAGAACAATACAAGCTGAGCATACTTGTAATCCAGGAAACTAAATGGCTCAAAAGCGAGATTAACGACCTCAATTCCCACACTATTTTTATCCAAGTGGTAAAGAGGAGGGCAACAAGGAGTTTGGAGTAGCTTTCATCGTGAATAAGCAGCTCAAGGACCACGTTATCGGCTTCAAACCCATCAATGAGCGGCTATGTGCGATCCGCATTAAGACCCGTTTCGCTAATCTCTGGCTCATTAATGCGCATGCCCCTACAGAAGTAAAAGAAGACGCGATTAAGGACGAGTTTTACAACGACTTAGAAACACTCTTCGACTCACTTCCATCAAACGACGTCAAGCTGCTGCTAGGAGACTTTAACGCTAAAGTCGGAAACGAAAGCTGGCATAGGGGAACTACTGGAGGTCACAGCCTCCATGACGAAAACAACAAAAACGGTCAGCGACTTATCGACTTCGCGAGCGGCAGAAACCTGGTCATAAGCTCTAAATGCTTCCCTCATAGACGAATCCATAAGCAGACCTGGAAGTCTCCAGATGAATACACCGTGAACCAGATCGACCACGTACTGATCAGCAAGAGATGGGCATCTAATATCTTAGATGTTCGATCCTATCGAGGAGCCAACTGCGACTCCGATCACTATTTGGTGAAGACGACCTACAGGTGCAGAATCTCTTCGGTGCACCTAATGAGAATCAACCCTGCCAAGATCTTCGAGGTTGACAATTTGATTGATGATGCCACGGCGGCTGCGTATACTACAGCACTTGAGGAAAATCTGTCGCCCATGCTTGATAACATCAATAATCTAGTCATCCATGAGTTCTGGGAGGAGCTCAAAGACAGCATCAAGGGGGTCGCAGAAGAGGTCGTGGGCTATAAAGGCCAGCGCAGACGAGCAGACTGGTTCGACGACGAATGCAGGGCCTCGATTGAGGCGAAAAATGAAGCCTATCGCCAATACACACAACGCGCATCCCGAGCCAAGAAAGAAAGATACAATGAACTTCGGCGAGTATCTAATAGTTTAATTAGACGTATGAAACGCAAACATTTTGACGAGCAAATAAACCAAAGATTAGCCAGTAAGAACATTAGACAAGCGTACAAACTTATAAATAAGGTTAAGAACGGATGTCAACCCAGGACAAGCCTATGTAAGGACAAGGATGGTAACATCATCAGCGACATCGAAAGCGTAAACAAACGATGGGCCTCGCATTTTGAAGAGCTCCTCAATGCACCATCAACATCCCCCGCGGAGCCAGCTCTTGAGCAGTTAGCCGAACCAGGCCCTCTCGTTCTACCCCCAACAGTAGAGGAGGTGAGTCTTGCCATACAGTCGCTCCAAAATAATAAAGCGCCCGGCGCTGACGAGATCCCAGCAGAACTGCTGAAGCATGGTGGAAAAATGAAGCCTGCTGAAAATATGGAACGACGAGGTAGTCCCCGAAGATTGGCGCAAAAGCATAATCTGCCCAATCCACAAAAAGGGTGACAAGCAGAAGTGTGAGAATAACAGGGGCATATCATTAGTTTGTACGGCCTATAAGGTATTATCGAAAATTCTTGAAAAGAGAATTAATCCGTACGCAGAACGAATCATTGGAGAGTATCAAGGCGGCTTCAGACCTGGTCGCTCAACGACCGATCAGCTTTTCACAGTGAAGCTACTACTCCAAAAGTGCTGGGACTATAACATCGACGTATACCAAATCTTTGTCGACTTCAAGCAAGCATACGACAGTATCGATCGAAGTGTACTGTACAACATTATGCTGAATTTTGGTATACCGGGAAAGTTTGTGCGACTCACAAGAATGACGATGACTAAAGGTACGTTGTGCTAGACGCGGCCGCATGACTGCGACCCGCTCATTCCATATAAAAACTCGTTTTTAAAATGAGAGAGAAACAAGTTTTTATATGGAATGAGCGAGTCGCAGTCGTGCGGCCGCGTCTAGCACAACGTACCTTAATACCGTCTCGCAGGTCAGAGTGCAGAATCGACTCACTGACATATTTGAAACTCGTACTGGACTCAAGCAGGGCGACGGGCTGGCGCCGACGCTCTTCTCTTTGGAGTATGTAATTCGAGCCATGAATACGGACAGCAGCGGAACGCTACTCATCAAGTCGACTCAATTAGTAGCGTACGCTGACGACATCAACATCATGTCTCGAAGATTGGGTGATGCAGAAAGCCTTCTGCATAACCTAAATAACGCCGCAAAGGAAGTTGGACTACATATCAACGAAAGCAAAACAAAGGCCATGATGCAATCGAAAACAAGGACGCCAGCAAATTCAAGCATCACAGTGGGGGACCTTAATATCGAGTATGTAGACAACTTCAACTATCTGGGTTGTAACTTATCAAAGGACGCCAACGAAACCGACGAAATAAAGCGACGGATACAACTAGCCAATAAGACATATTTCTCGGTCCTCCCTATAATTAATTCGAAACTTGCGCACAGGAACACGAAGCTCCGTGTGTACAAAACAATCATCCGACCCGTGCTATGTTATAGCTGCGAAACATGGACCCTCACCCAAGCCTCCGAAATTTTGCTAGAGCGATTCGAACGAAAGGTCCTTCGGCAAATTTTCTGGGCCGTTCGCGAGCGAAATCAATGGCGTATCCGGTACAACCATGAGTTGTATCAATTGTACGATGAGCTGGAAGTATCGAAAATCGTGAAGCTTCAACGTCTGCAATGGGCGGGGCATGTACAACGGATGGACGACAATCGCATGCCAAAGAAAGTGATGAACGCACAACGAATTGACGGAGCGAGGTTGCGTGGACGACCGAGAGCTCGCTGGGAGAACTCCGTAGGTGAAGACGCCCACCAGCTGCTGGGGTTCCGAAACTGGATCAAGATCACGTAACCGCGACAATTGGAAGTCAACTATTCAGGCGGCCAAGGTCCGACGTCGGGCTATCGTGCCACATTGATGTTGATGAAATATGTACCTATTAATGAAAAAAGCGTTTCTGCACGCTTTCGCCCAAGGCGGCAAGCTCTTCGATCGTGAAATTGTATTTGCTTGGTCGTACTCACCTCACACAATGGGTGAGGTTTCGAAACAAAACAGTTGCGTATGTTCCGCAAACATGTCTACCATTTTGCGAATCAGAAATAATCTCCGGTGCTTTTCATTTGTCTGGCTTTGTGGAACATGTAAACGAAAAGAACCGGCATTTTTTTCTGATCCGGAAATGGCAGTTATGGTAATAAATGACCAGACTCCCGAAGGCCCAATGCTGTGCACATACTTAGGGAATTCGGGTTTTAACCCTTGGTTCGCATGGTGGTGAAAACTACCTTGAAGTGTATGGTGGAGTCCCAGGGACTCCTTACTTAAATCTTAATAAAAGCAAAACCAATGTTGTTTTCGTAAAATTATCTATAAATATAGTTAATATTGTCCACCATCAATAGATTTTAACTTACATTAGGAACTTTTAATGAGTTTATTTTCTAGAACTTGCAGTTAAATTTACAGTCTCAAAAATCGCATAAAAGAATGCTCACTCCTTAAAAATAGTAAAATTTAAACTTTCAATAAAAATGATTTCTCGTTTTTACTAGTTTCGAATAGATAAACATATCCAATTATAAAATGAACACAAATCTTCGCAAATAGCACCTAAATAAAAAAATGTGCATGGCTTCAATTCAGATAATGTTCTGTGAATTTTCTTCATATTTTTTTGATCATGACGGGAAAATTGGTTTGTAATAAGAGTTGCGAATATAAATTGTCTTACTCCATTATTTGTTTCAGCATGAAAAACAGTATATTATCTGATTCCGAGGAATTTATCACAACTCTTTTATCAATTTCATCAGTTAGAAGGTTTACCTTTAGGGTTTCTAATGCTGTGAGCCTGGTGTTCTGGGCAACATTGTATGTATTGTACATACGTACAAGTGAGGATAGCTTTTTTTCAGTTGTGTAATTAATTGTGTCAGGAACTAAAGTCTTTTTAGTTTTGGGCATACATTTTAAGATTAATTGAAGACATAGGCATTGATTCCACAAATGTCGAAAATAAGAAACATAACTACTATAGGTCATCGAAGAGTACGACGGCTACATGAAAAAACAGTGTACATTTCGATTGCATCTACTTCACCCTTGGTGTAATTATAATATACATAATTATAATTTCTGGATAATTTGTCTCAGAAACAAAAGTGTGGTCATGGTGTACCAAAGAACAAAAAAAGACATGCTTTCTCTATTCGGAAACATAACTAACCAGTGTGCTATCCAAATAATGACTTCTTCCAACCATTGTGTCGGAACACTAGCAGGATTTTATTTCAAAACAATGATATGGGTAATATTACATCGGTTGGAAGCCATGAAAATAGCTTATTACATTAAAAAAGCTTGATAAAGCACAATACAAAAATCGACAATTGCTGTCATTGCATAACACAAAGAGCATGGTCCCACGGACTCCTTCTACCGTTATTACTCACCGAAGCAAATATCGCAAGCACACGTCGTCTTCTGTCCAAGTCCACCGCGCTACTGGAGGAAGGTACTAAAACGCACTGAAACGTATTTGCCTTATTATAAAAGTTATTGATAAAAGTAATCTGAGGAGGAGTCCCTGGGACTCACCATGCAAATTAAGGGTTAAGCAAATCCTCAGCCAGGGCCGGATTTAGCCTCTATGGCGCCCCTGGGCAGTAACGAATTTACCGCCCTCCGCCACTGGTTAAGCTTGAAGGTATAGTAGTTGTCACCTACACAAAGGAAATGTAGGCAAAACGTTAGCGGGCGTATGTAAAAAATTGAAAATTACATATTTTTTACCAGTAAGCGTATTTTGTTTGCATGAAATTTTTTATGTTGCTTCCCAGGGGAGGAATCCAGGTGTTCCGTGCACCTCCCAAAATTGTTTTAGGAATGATTGAAACACCAATAATATCATAGAAAACTGTACAATTCTTATTACATTCGGCTTTTCACTTTCTTTAGAAATGCGTGCATGTTTTCTAAATACCTTTTCGATTTCAGAGTTTTTTTTTATTATCGATCGTTTGGGAAATACTTTGTGAAATACGCAACAAATAAAATTTTCCTAATTTAGTATCATATTTAACTAAAAACGCGTTATACCGAAAAAAAGATAACGAAAACGAATTGGGAGAGCTTACTGATGTTATTCATCAAAAATCATTCAAAAAGTTCTAGATTTTCCTCATTTCAATTGCATATTTTTAATTATTTTTTTTCCGGTGGAATTTCTCATCAGTTCACGTGAAATCCATGCAAATATTGTCAAAATTTTGATGATCGTAAGATCGAATTCGCTTGGTCGCAGTGGCGGCTCGTGACCTTCGAAACTGGGGGTTCACTATTCACATAAAACATACAAGAGCAAAAGCAAATTCTTCAAAAATATGTAAATATGGGCTTAAGTGTTTAGGTTAAAATTTCGTTTTCGGCTTTATTAGCCTTTCGCAGTGGCGTAACGTATGGTGTTTCAAGTGCTCGGTGGAACACGGGCCGCAACCGCCAGAGAATAGGGGGGAATTATCCCTGTTCTCTTCTCTAAACAAAATTCTGGTATGCTAAAGTGCTACATAACGATTTTACGTACTGTAATAATTAGGCTTTATAATAGTTTAGATTGGAAGCTTTATGGCTATGATGCACTGACCTTATCCAATCTCGTGGAGCGAAGTGACAATTTTTGGACTGTGAACACAAATATGTATATTTTTTAGAATCTTGAAATACAGGAATATGGAAGCTAAATATATTTACGATATTGGACAAGTGCGAAACGTTTAACGTTGCCTGGTAGCAGAGTTAAACGAAGATTCGATGATGAGGATGTTGTTATGAATACAGCCCCTAAATAAATATTTTCAATGAAAAACATAAATTCTGTATAGCTGTTGAAATTCTAACCATATGCTAAAAATAAAGATACTTTTGGCCGAACTACTGCCTCGGAAACAATGCAAAAAAGCCTTCACCCATTAACCGAAAGAAGGCTTCACCCATTAACAAATAGAGAGAGATATCAAATCCTCACTCAAAAGAAAAAAACCGCCCAGTGAAAATTCAACTTTTGATTATGTGGATTTCTAACAGGCCCTAAAACCCTTTGAATGATTTACAATAGCCAGTTAAATCTTGATACGTAATCAAATCCCAAATTCAAATTCAATCCTCCCCCTAAAGTAAGACGTCGGTGGAATCTTAGTTAAACCCTTGTTCCCGGTTTTAATCTATACAATTTAATTAGTGCGCTTGCCTTCAAGGTTTTGCGAAAAAAAAACAATTCCTTATTTACCTTCTAATTTTTACCAGCAAACAAAGATCTATATTTTTTTTTTTACTAAACAGAATAACTAGGCGATTTTTGCATAACAGACAAGAAAACTAAATTTCTAAAGTGAAACGAAAAATCTCTACTCATTCTTATATTTCAGCGAAAATTCTCATCCTAAATTCTTCATCATCAATTCAGTGTATCACCAAGTGGTGTGCACAGCCTAGGCCTGTTCGGTACCGAGATTTCAGTACCGGGTTCCGGTTTTTTTCAATACCCGGTACCACAAGCGGTTTCCCTGACTCAGGTTTTTTTTTCAGTACCGACGGTTTTTTTAACCATAAGCCGGTTTTTTTGAGTACCGGGTTAAAAACCGACTCAGGTTTTTTTCAGTACCGACGGTTTTTTCAACCATGAGCCGGTTTTTTTGAGTACCGGGTAAAAAACCGGTACCAAAAAACCTGAAAAAAACCGGCTCATGGTTGAAGTGAATCGTTCTTTTTAACTCGGTACCAAATAACCGACTCGTTGGTCGGTTTTTTAACTCGGTACCAAAAAAACCGGGATATCGGTACTTTAGAATATCGGGTCCGGTACCAAGTGAACACCGGTTTTGTACCGGGATCCCGGTTTTTGGAACAGGCCTAGCACAGCCTATCCGTGCACAAACTCCAGTGTAAATTTTGCACTATCCCCTTGCCCCGGGAACTCTTCACATATCTGATTTTGGAGCGAGTGCACCAGTTGATATGACTCTGTGCACCACACCGAGGGTGCTAGATGGATGGATGGTAGATGTTGGACGCTGGTCGCGACATATTCAATGCGTGGATTGTGTTGTACGTTTAACACCCAGAGTATATAACTTCGCGTGCGCTAGTGAAGTTTTTTTTTTTGCGAAATGGAAAATGATGAGTTCATTATGGTAGTTTTATCTGGGGGTGCACGTGCACATGTGCACATATGGGCGAGCCGCCACTGGCTTGGTGATACTCACTTCACATGAAAGTCTCCCCACCGGTTTTTGACATTTCGCCAGCACATTATTTCACAGTGAAAGATGTCATCGACAATCAATCAGAACGCGAGTGAACATTTATCTTAAATTGAGTGAATAAAAAGCAAGTCTCCATGGCACCGTTTTCACGGGAGATATACATATATGCAAGTTTTCCGCTAGGTGAACTCAGTACATACATTAAATAAAAGTTTGTAAATTCGAAAATTTAAGCGTAAAAATTCTTAAAAATTTGGTTAAACCTATTCACACGATAGAAACTCAAAAATTTGATAGCCATTGCCGGATTTTTAATACCGAGACGTGGACCAATCCCGAACCCAAATCCTTGCTTCCCAGCGAATTTGATGTTGGGACAAATTTAAGAAGTAATATAACACACGAAAATGTGTGGTTAGATGAGTTACTTCCGTGGAGGCGTTTGAAACTTTCCAACGGATCGCTATTACCAAAAATATTTTTCGTTTTTTTTAAGTCTGGGACAATTTTAGAGGCTTGAAAACAGGAGCTGGCGGCCAAGTACTCGCGTATCTAAAACATTTAATGTGGCTTCAGGCATAATGTTTAAAGTGAAGACAATGCCTTAAACAAAGATGATTTATACTCCTACTCTAACTGAACTAAAGGCCTCTACGCCATTCAGAGTGAATGAGTGAATGCTTCAAGTAAGTTTTGCATAATCCCAAATTAAGAAGGCGGAATCACATTAAAATTTGAGTTGAGGTTGCGATTAGTTGCTTTACCATAATTTTAGACCAATGAAAAAATTTGAGAATTTGCCGCCCCTCAAATTTTGCCGCCCCGGGCAGTAGCCCAGGTTGCCCATATGGGAAATCCGGCCCTGTCCTCAGCCATACTTCCAGGTCCGAGATCTGTGTAAGCAAAAATGTTGGTGAATTGTGTAATGCGCGATAGACAGAGCAAGGTCCAAGCCAAGCGAAAGGCCAGGTACAGGATTTAGGTAATCATACGGATGAGTCATAGGTTTAAATTTCACAAATAGCCTTCCTACCACTCTTCGCAACACCACTGCTTCGTAAACACGTTGGCAAATTCTAACAAGCGCGACAGACACGGCAAGGTCTGAACGAAGCGAAGAGCAAGCCACGGGATCTGAGTAAGCGTATGTACGAACCAGAAGTGTAAATCTTACGAATTGCCTTCCATCAGCGAACGGTGACGCTTCGCTCCCACCTCACCTTATCCGCTTCCCATCAGCGCTGGTCTCAAGGGTGTTTGGCGAATTATGAAAAGCGTGCGAGATAAGATTTAAGTAAACCTAAGCATGAGCCAGAGGTCTAAATCTTAAGAATTGCCTTCCATCGTTTCACCGCTGGCTGCGATCACATCTCCCTTGCCACCAGCGGTGGTCACAAGGACGTTGGCGAATTATGGGGCGAGCCACAGGATCTAAATAAACGTATGGACGAACCAAACGTTTAAACCTTATGAATTGCCTTCCATAAGTTCACTGCTCGATGCGGTCGCACCTATTTCGCAACATCACCGCGTCAAAAATGAATTCTCTAATGCGAGACAGACAGTGCGAGATCACAGTGGAGTGAAGGACGAGCCACAGGATTAAAGTAAACCTAGCGAGGAGCCAGAGATCTAAATCTTTCCTAAATCTGGTTGCATTATCCCTGGAGGAGAGTATGCATTTTTCTCCGTCGTTACATTGATTATGCCATCCCGATCCCCTGGGCTCTTAGCATCGTTTTAAATGGATTCTGAGGCAATGTTGTAGGAAAAAAAAACTTTATCGAAAATTAATGCCGAGTTTGTTTCTTTAGTATGTATTTTACTATAGAGGTTGATAAAGGAATCGGATGGTGGTGTATAGTGTGTATAGTATCTTTCGTCGTTTTGTGATAGGGAAAATTAATTAAAATCGCATTTTTCGGCGGCTATAACTATATATAGAGCCTTGAAATGTTCACCACATATGGGCAGTACGGTGCCTAATATGTTTGCCAAATTACAAAATTTCGCTCAAAAATTGCCAATTTACGGACAATTTTCGATTAGAAAACACACAAGTGCAATTTGGGCAGCTGTTACTTCTGAACGCGGATAGGTGAACCGAGAAATTTGGAGAAAATATGAGCGCCAAAAAGCTCTTAAAGTGTGAGAAAATTTCCCGAAGTATCGAAAATGAACGGTTGCCAAACACAAAAGTGAGATTATCGCGCTAAATATCGATCGTACAGGGGTCAAACTTTACACCATGAAAGCAGGCAAGTCTGATCACAGGCCTCACCAATAAGCTTATTCTGTAGTGAATTAGGTTTCATTGTGTGACATTCGGAGTTCTGTACATTTCTCAGTGCTGTACGACAGGTCGAAATGCTGTACTGCACAGCAAAATGCTGTACGTCTGGTCTGGTTCTCCACGGAACATTTTTAGCGGGAGACAGGAATGCAACTTTTTCGTTTGGTGAACATAGTACTTACCTACCTTTATGGCGTAAATTAAAATTTAAAATAATGTCTACCAAAATTTCTGAAATCGAGCGTTGGACCCATTCCGAAACAAAATTCTGACTACGTCTCGCTGCCTCACATTAAGGAGGAAGTCGTGGTGTAGGCAGGGTTGAAATTTATATTTTCCTTGAATCATCACGAGCTATATATACACCTTAAGCCGAGGACTTATAATTTATCTGAAACGCCATAAACTTAAGAAGAGCATTATCCGGGCAAAATTGTCAAAAAAGTAAGTTACACGTACAAGTAACTTGGAAATGTAATTAGCGTACGTTTTGTTCTACTAATCTGCATACATAAATGGGTTAACACTTAACATTTGCACTTGTACATACCTAACGATAATTTCTCTCCAGAATCTGGTGGCAGTGTGAATCCCAATAGGGCCATAGATGCTATAAGAACACACGGAACGATTAAATTGAAAAAATAATATAACGTACGACGGCGTATTATAATAGCGAATGTAATATCGATATATGGCTCTGGGCAACAATTATAGTAAATTTCGTTACGTTTACCGGGAACGCCTGTAGAAGAAAAAGGAAAGAATATTTTTTATTAACATTAATAAAAATCGCTTCAAAAGATTATAAAGTTAAATCGTACGTAGTTCATCATAAAATAAAAAAAAATACAAAGAACATGACACACATCATCAGTATTGTCCTACACAACTTCCTGTTCCAGGACCTCACAAGGAATCTACATTTCGTTCGACGAAAGATTATATTTACCCACTAAATGAAAAATAATGAAAATAAACATCAACACCAATATTATCTTAATTCCAGCCGCAACAGACTATTCAAAATAAAAACCGAAAATTCTTCTCCAATTCCCTGAAAAGCCACCAAGGTGCCCCCTTTTCTGATTTAGTTAAGCAGTGGTCGTATACAGGGTGTCCGGAAACTGCTGCATAAATGCACCGGATTATGATTTCTCAGTTGATTTCCAGCCAAAAAGTTGTACGAACATACCCCCTCAGCTTAACCCTGCTGCCACAGGCATTTAAAGATTTTTGAAAAAAATCATTTTCTTGCACGACTTAAAGCCTAATATCTCTATCTGTATTGAATTCGAGCTAAAATTAGCCCTAGTTTTCTACACTTAACGTATAAAAACTGTTAGAAGGGTTAAGCTGAGGGGGTATGTTCCGTACAACTTTTTTGCTGGAAATCAACTGAGGAATCATAATCCGGTGCATTTATGCGGCAGTTTCCGGACACCCTGTATAGTAATCTGATTTCAATGTCTTCCCTGCACACTTTCCCACTTTTATCTTATTTATTATAGAAAATACGATTTTTATTTCCTCACCATATTTCGCTGGCTGGATGGTTGAATCTGAACTGGTTCGAATCGACCCTATCCTAACCGGTGAAAATCATATCGAGACTTGTCGGAGTACTCCCCATTTTTCTTTTATTTGCATAAAATGAAAGTAACGTTTCTCGGTTAAAGTTTTCACAGAACTGTAAATAATTCATTACAATCGCCACTTTGGTTCCGGTCTTGAAATTAGAGAGAAAAGTGCAGGACACACTTTCGAAAAGGGAAAAATACTCCACGGGGATGTGTATGTGACTATACATACACGGATGGTGCCTGGGAAGTCTAAACAGCCATCATCTACACACTTTGTAATTCCGGAATAAATTTTTGAAACACTCCTTCGAGCCTTGCCAACGTAAACCGAGCGTGTGCAAAGTTTATGGAAAAGTTTTTCCTGTTTTTTTTTCGGTTCTTATATTCTCAAGGAGTGCATAGCACGCGAAAGTGGATTTCGTGCGCCATACAGAGAGTCCTACACTGTGCTGTGTGCTACATCATCGCGGGGGAATTGAAAAAGTTGATTCCAAAATGCTCTAAGACTTTGGAAAGAGCTTGATACTCCTTGTGGGTATTTCCGAGCTGATTCGTATATTCAGGCAGGATTATGTGGAGCACGTTGTCAATGCATATTGAAAGGACTAGTCAACCGATTTTACGTGGGGTTATTGGTTTTATCGAGAGATTTTCATTCAATACATTGCAAATTGCAGGATGGGTTTTCGAAAAAAAAATTCTTAAAATATTAACTAAATAAATTTAGTACGAATTCAGATACTTACCCAGAAGTTCCCATTCACCATTTAATACATAACTACTAATATCACCACCAGCTTCATCTTGTAGCTGCAAGTCCAGCTGAAAAAAAGAAAAGAATAATTTGCTTTACCAATTTTAGGATAACAAAGATAGTATGAACATTCTTAGGCCTCGTTCAAATGAAATGGTGTTTCTATCGCCGAAAAATAATACGGATAATCTTTCCTGCATGGGATTCAAGTTGTTTCTTTCATCTTTAATTGCAGCGGTTACAATGGGAGGGACATGTTCAAAGGATGAACGACAATCGCATGCCCAGAGCTTGATTGCATGAACGATCGTGACATGGGCGTAGCAATACTTTCGTGTAATTGGGGGAGGGATAGGGACGTAGCCAGGATTTGGTTTCGGGAGGGGTCAAACGCTCAATACCAGGTAAAGACATTTTTTGAAATTAGAGTTTTGGTATTGATTCTAGAGGATATAGTATTGTCCGATCGTACAGGAAAAGTCACTTTATTTATTAAGAGAAAAATAGTGGTTTACAATTTTTGAGACTTTAAGAAACCTTTCGCAATTTTCAGAAGAACCATGCCTACATTAATCATCTAGATTTCGACCTATTTTATTTGACCAATAATGTATTCACGAATTACACTGACTTAATAGAGAGTTTTAGCATATCGTTTGAAATAAAACGACATGATTTGACATTTCATTTAAAAATTCGCTTGCTTACCGTATACGAAACAATATATCTTAATTTTGCATGTCCTAAGTAGGCATAGGTGTAAAATCACGACAAATTATTTCGCAAATATCACCTGGTTCCAGAGCATCCAAAATACGGAAAAACACTAATGCCTATTTGCGACATGCAAAATTAAGATGCAATTATTTTTTATACGGTAAGCAAGCGAATTTTTATATGGGATGTCCAATTATGTCGTTTTATTTCAAACGATGCTAAAACTCTCTAATATTTAGGGAACGTAATGGCATTTCCCGCGTCAGCATCGGCAGAGGCATCGGCATCAGCAGAATTGACAGCGGCAGAAGCATTTTTTCTGCTTCTGCTGTCAATGTGTCATCAAAGGTGTGTTCTAAATTGAAATTTTTCTGCTGATGCCGATGCCTCTGCCGATGCCTCTGCCGATGCTGATGCTGACGCGGGAAATGTATTTCAACCATTACGCTATCAGCTCTCGATAGAAGAATTCCTTTTTTATCGACACTAGCGACACTTACCTTACCATCTGCCATATAACGGGCAATAACGGAACCACAACAGTTCTCCTTATGAGACGGAAAGCAGTACAAGACATATTTAGACACCCAAATCGTTGCTTTTATACCATTATTAATAATAATAAAATGCGCACTTTGAAACACGGTTGCCTAATACACTGCGAAAAATTCGTAACGTTCATTTATTAAAACTCTAAAAACGCATAGTTCGTGACAATTTGGAGTCACGAAAATCATGACTTTCAGACGGTTTTTCTGCCTATCCAGTACGGGGCAGAACGGCACAATTTCACATACAAATTCGAACATGAAGTTGGTTACGACTTTTTCTATACAGGGTGTTCCATTCATGGTGGAGAATATTTTAATGGTAGGTAGTATGGTTCATTTGGGGAAAATTAATGTACAACGGGACCCCTCTATTTTTAACCGTTACAATGTAATAGCATTTTTTGTCAAAATGCCCGACTTTCTGAACTAAATCAAAATTTGCCGCACCATTAAACGTTTCATCCAAGATATGACTTCATTTTCTGAAACTATGTACATAAAATTTCCAATAAAACGACACCTCGTCCGTTACGAAGTTGCTTGTATCATCCGAGATACACCTGTTCAAACTTTAAAGAAATTTGAAAATTTTATACGATTTTATCATTTGAATTTTTGATGAAAAACCAATTTTAAGATTTTCGTCATAGTTTGAACGGGTGTATCTCGGAAGATACGAGCAACTTCGTAACGGGCGAGGTGTCGTTTTATTGGAAATTTTATGTAGTTTCAGAAAATGAAGTCATATCTTGGATGAAACGTTTGGTGGTGCGGAAAATTTTGATTTAGTTCAGAAAGTCGGGCATTTTGACAAAAAATGCTATTACATTGTAACGGTTAAAAATAGAGGGGTTCCGTTGTACATTAATTTTCCCCAAATGAACCATACTACCTACCATTAAAATATTCTCCACCATGAATGGGGCACCCTGTATAGAACAATTTTTGTTAAATTTGTAAGGAATTTGTGCTGTTCTGTCCTGTACCCGATAGAAAAAAAACGCATCTACCATAATGATATCACGTATCACGGGAACCTTTAAATAGATTGAAAACCGGAAGATTTGATTCAAAAATTAATAAAAATTCTAAAACTTCATACGTGAGATGCTGTTCTTTCATCAACGAAGGCGTTTGCGGAAATAGCCTTAATTGTTTTGGCAGCTCTTATCCACATGACAACGGGTAGCTCTAGGGCGCTTTAAATCGAAGAACCGGCTGTCGTATATAGGAGCATTTTGATAAAGAAAACAGAAACATCCATGGTGGCAGTGGAACTCGAACCCACGCTCCGGCAATTCATAGGAAGAGTGTCTTCTTGATCTTCCCAATGCCCATGTCACACTCCGTCGATTTTTTTCCCGAGGCGTTCATGGATTAGCGATTTTGTTGAAATAAACCACACACAATGAAACAACTGGTGGAATCTTTCAATGAACATATCAAACGAAATAAAGTGAATCATTAGTTTTTAAGTAACGGCCATTAATTGAAAATGACATAAAATCTATGATAAAGTATTTGCATATGAATGAGGGTAACTCATCGTAGGCCGAATACTAGTCCAAATTTTATGGAAACGGTTAAATATGAATTTAATGTTGCATCAAATTTGCAATCCCGAGCAAATCAATTTAGTCAAACGAGAGAGAAACTAAGAGAACCGACTTAGAACTGAAAGCCGCGTCACAGCCACAGCTGATTATAATTACACTGGACTGTGTCGCCCCATTAATGCTTATGCTCTTGCCACCTTGTATTTTCACTATAGCAAAGAGTAAATTACGGGAAGGAATCTCCACAGAAAAAATCCCGATGGTAACTTATTACAACATTTCGGGAGGGGTCCGGACCCCCTGGACCCCTCCCCTGGCTACGTCCCTGGGGAGGGGGCGATTTGTGTAATTTGCACTTAAATGAATGAAAATTATTGTTAGAAAAGTTATTATAATTATTAAAAAAAGGACAATGGCAAAGCAATTTCATCACTTTTTAACCATAAATTATGCTACTTGTATCCAATTGCGATTTCTGTTTTTGAACCTTAGCTAGCCTATCTAAACTCAGTGAATTTTATATCCCTTGGACGTCATATTCTACTTGTGAGTTGAAAGAAATAAATAAAGATAAGATCGGTACTGTATTTCCAAATCCAGCTTTAATAGGAATTATTAGGTTTAACGAAAGTCGTCGGTTTCTAAGCAACATAACGTTTAGTATGATGACTGAAATCTTTTTCTTAGGGAGACCCTCCTAATGGTGTATTTTCACAAAAATCCCAACCACGTATGATTGTGAATAAATCCTTAAGACGGGGCCGTAGAGGAAAAAATTAAAAAAATGTATACTATTTGAGAGCTGTTGTGAATGATTTATCGCATAGTTAACATTTTGAAGTTTCTTTCTACAAAAAATTTCGGACCGATATCTTTCACGGTAAGAAATCAGCGGCTCTCAAAGTTTAGAGAATTGATTTTGCAGTTTAAGCACATTTTCCCCATAATCAAGTTTCAATGAAAACGCTGACTATAAGTTCGCATAAAACTTTGTTTTATGATTTTATTTTCAATATTTAGGTTATAATAAATATGTTAGCATAAAAAAAGTAAAAAAAAAAAATTGGAAAAAAGTTTAATTTAATTTTAATCATTGAAGGTCAAATTGACCCTAACTGGATTCTTAACATTGAGTTTTAAGAACTACCTCCACGTGCCTCCAAGGGTCTGTTTATGCTACATTATTCCAGAAAGTCTCGAGATTACTAATATGTAAGAATCATAACCCTATAGAACCCCAGGCTACTTTTATGAACGATTTTGTGATGTCATGTTGGCTGTTTTAGACACGATTTTTAAATATCTACTGTAAAATATGTTGGGTCCCTTTGAACCGGAGATAACCGTAGTTTTCATCCTATTGAACTAGTTTTTGGTGGAGAGTGTAAAGGGACTCTGTTTTGACGTTCAGCCAAAATTTACCACCTCCCTTCCCCCTTGGGAGGAGCTATGAACGTCTCGACTTGAACAAGTTCTAGTAGCCGAATCAAGCGTGTCCTTGGTCGGAGCAACTCAATTTTTGGCAAACATCAACTTCATTTTGTTAAGAATATTTCCCTAAATTAGGCTGGCTCAACTAGCATTTCTTGCAGAGTTACAGTAAAAAATGTAAATGTCAAAAAATGATAATATCCCATTTTATTTTTTGGTATAGGGTATAATTTATCAAAGTAATTCAATTGTATTATAATGTCATTGCACAGGTAATTTTGATTAGTTTCATGTGTCGTCGAACCATTTTGCTGTAACTTTTACAGTTTTTCAAATAATTAAGAAAAATTGAAAAATGATCCCCTCCCCCCCTTAAAATCGAAATAACTTCAAAACGGCTGATTCTATCTGCGTGAAACCAATTCCATTCGATTTAGTATGGCCAAATACATTAAGATTGACCTGTTTTTATAATTGTTTCCAAAATTCGGGTTTTTCGCCCCACTGTGAGACGGTCTCCCTAAAGGAAAGATTATGATTTAAAACCACACCTCTCTGCCCTTCCGCCTCCTGCCCATCAGTTGCTGGGCTACAGAAACTAGAGGACAGGGCTCCCTGATCGCGACATTTGGATGTCCACTCTAAAGGCCCGACGTCGGGCTACCGTGACATAAAGTAGAATAAATACAAGCAGAGCACGTTCATTTCCTGCAGAACTTAACTCATTTCACCTTTTCACTGGGCTAGTCTAAGAGTTCGAAAATATGAGCTGCGCTCATTATGTAACGGCGTGGTTCTCAATATTTACCGTATCGCGACTTCCTTTCAATTCCAGAATTTTTCTCTACACCTCTCTCTAGTGGCATAACGTACGGTGTCCTATGTGTTCGGTTGAATCCAGCCCTCAACCACAAATGAAATCAAATTTTGTTTCGACTGCCGGAAGAGTTAAGACTGGGATGAAACTCAATGTTTTTTTAAATCCCATCACTATGGGCAAATTAACTTTGTCATGAAGTTTGCAACGCAAATAAGGAAGCACCTCCGACTATGGAAAGAATGTTACGCGAAAAATCGATTGACCGAAGTCCGTCTGTCTGTCTGTCCGTCTGCTTCTATGTCCCTCAGTTTTGAAGCTATCAAGATGAAATTTTGTAAACAAGTTTGTTTTTAGTGTACGCTATATACAGGGTGTCCCACGACTCTTGGTACATACGATAATGGGTGATAGTACAGCTCATTTGGGTACAATTAATGTTGTACATGACCCCTCTATCTTTAACCGTTATAAAGTTATAGCATTTTTTGTTAATAGTGTTAGAAACCTCGACTTGCCGAGCAAAATCACTATTTGCCACACTCCCGAATATTTCATCCGAGGTTTGACTTTACTTTCTGAAACTCCACAAAATTCTACATAAAATAACTGTTTTGCCAATAAAATAATTTGAAACCCTACCCAGATACAACCATTCAAACTTTTAAGAAATTCGAAAATTGATTTTTCATTGAAAATTCAAATTGTAAAATCGTAACGGTACTTTGCACTGACAAATGTGCAAAGTTGATAAAAGTTGCCTCATAATGTTAGCTTTAGAACGACATATAAAAATTAGGGTCTTAGGATTTGAAAAATTGCACATCTTACGTGTTAAAGAGAAAAAAACGTGGTTCCAAGAGAAAACCAAAGTAAACATTTCCACAATTTTTATACGAGTTTTATTTAGTAAACAAGATTTTTTTTAGTAAAAAATGAAAAAAAAAACACGACACCGACGTTAATTTCTGGCGCGGCCGAAATTTTGATACCCTTCACTCTTCTCGGGCTAATATTTTTTTTCCGGTGTACTTATGACTTATGTTTAATCCGCCCCATTCTTTCACTTCCGTTTTCACCGTTTTCGTTACCTCGATAAAACATATTTGCGTGAGGTTTGGTTAGAATAACTGCACAAACGGAAAAAAAACTTTTTTTTTGTGGGAGGGGGGATGCGCCCATAGTACGAATATATTTGTTTTTACATATTTTTGTACTTTCTATAAAGACACATTGCAAAAACAAATACATATATTCGTATTATGGGGCCATCCCCCTCCACCAAAAAAAGTTTTTTTTTTCGTTTGTGCAGTTATTCTAACCAAACCTCACGCAAATATGTTTTATCGAGGTAACGAAACTATGAGAAAGCGAAAGAGAAAGAATGGGGGGGATTAAACATGAGTCATAAGTACACCGGAAAAAAAATATTAGCCCGAGAAGAGTGAAGGGTATAAAAATTTCGGCCGCGCCCGAAATTAACCTCGGTATCGTATTTTTTTCGTTTTTTACTAAAAAAAATCTTGTTTACTTAATAAAAATTTACTTTGGTTTTCTCTTGGAACAACGTTTTTTTCTCTTTAACACGTAAGATATGCAATTTTCCAAAGCCTAGGACCCTAATTTTTATATGCCGTTCGAAAGCTAACATTATGAGGCAACTTTTATCAACTTTGCACATTTGTCAGTTCAAAGTACCGTTACGATTTTACAATTTAAATTTTCAATGAAAAATCAATTTTTGAATTTCTTAAAAGTTTGAATGGTTGTATCTGGGTAGGGTTTTAAATTATTTAATTGGCAAAACAGTTATTTTATGTAGAATTTTGTGGAGTTTCAGAAAGTAAAGTCAAATCTCGGATCAAATATTTAGGAGTGTGGCAAATAGTGATTTTACTCTGCAGGTCGAGGTTTCTGACACCATTAACAAAAAATGCTATAACTTTATAACGGTTAAAGATAGAGGGGTCATGTAGAACATTAATTGTACCCAAATGAGCTGTACTATTACCCATTATCGTATGTACCAAGAGTTGCGGGACACCCTGTATATGTCGGAACGAATGGAATCGGACCATGGCGTAACGAGGCTGCCATTGAAACTGTAGATGGCGGTGTCCCACACACAACAGACACACACGTATTTTGGTCTAAGTGCGTAGCAACACCAGACGACGTGAAGAATCGTATTTAAACATGACAGACGAGCAAAGCTCCCTGACCGACACCGAAAATGAGGTTAGCTCGGTAGCCACTTTTCGCTTGCCACCCTTTTGGAAGGCACGTCCCGCTTTGGGGTTCGCTCGGATGGGATCACAGTTCCACACACATGTGTTTTAAAAGACGAGGCCAAATTCGACAAAGTTGACATTCTGAATCAAGTCGCCGAAGTGTTAGAAGTGCAACAGCCTACGCATGTATCCGCCGTTAGCGTTACCCTATCCACATCACCACCATCATATGGCCATCGCGTAGTCACCGTGAGCCTCGGTCTCCGGAGAGAGTTCTCGTGGAAATTCGTTGTGGCGGACGTCACACGCCCAATTCTTGGAGCTGATTTCATCAGGTAATTTGGCATGATCATTGACATTAAAAATAAACGCGTCATTGACCCGCACACTAATCTGTCAGCACGTGACTTTCTTAGTTCGGTCGATTTCTAAGCCGTGTCTACAGTTGCCGGAGATTCCCTTTACCGCCAGCTCTTGAAGGAGTTTAAAAACGTTACTAACCGATCAATTCACGCCAGTGCCCCACACAATATCCGACATCATATCGTCACTAAAGGACCTCCGGTTGCGGAGAAGGCTCGTAGTCTCATACCTGAAAGCAGTGGCGTAGATAAGGGGGGGATCAATCCCCCCCTTCGGTCACACATTTTTCATTATTATTTAAGGTACAAAAAAAAACAAAACAAAAGTTAACTTTTTGCTGAAATTACGAGTATTCAACGTGTGTAGTGTATCATAAAAATTCGTGAATGCATTTTCAGAACTGTAATAGAAAATTTAGTACTTCCTTAAATTTCTATTGTATATAAAAGCGTGCCGATAGAATAGAGACACTACAGTACAGGGCTTTAGTTTCATCTACTTTTTCACGTTGGATCTGGAGTTTCGCACAGGCAAGCCCTACTGAAGAATCTAGATTCGCTGCTAGAAAATTTATATGTAAGCATTGATGAAAAATTCGTTGCTGGAAGATCTTAATTTTCGGTTAGAAAATTTTAAAATATCCTGGAACACGGAGTGCTCTTCCACAGAAGCAGAATTTCCAATGTGGAAATATGCAGTATGTATTTGAGACGAGGTTTCTGAGATGTAAATTATGGCGCAAATAAATGAAAGGATTGCATTTGTGTTAAAAACCACTTTAGAAAATCAAAACTTTTCTACGATTTTTTTTAACGAATGTTCAACAGTCCAAATTTTTAGTTCTATTGACATTTTTGGTATCCTTTGCAAACAATTGGATGATAGCTAGGGCCTCGAAATTTGTAACAAATACCTATATGCTGCGGTTCCCTACAAGTTTGCTAATTTTAGAAATATCTACTCACGAAGTTCCGATAGTTATCGGAAAATTTCGACTTAAAAACACAGAAGCTGTACTCTATCCACATATACTGGATAATGCCAACCAGCTCTCGTCCTTAAAAATTCCCTTTTCTGGACCTATAACTATCAATTTATTTTAATTCCTGTTTTGGGGTGTTACATGAAGAAAAGCACCGATGTTAGATGTTCCGTGACTCCAGAGAGTTTTGAGTACCACAGATCTAACGCAATCACAATCACAAAATCAAAATTTTTTACGAAAATTTGAATACTGTGGATTCATCACAGCAGTAAAAAAGCCAAATGCTCTCCACTACTAATTTGAAGTGTAATAAATACAGAAATTATTCTGAAATTCAAAATTTGATAGCCATAAAAGTATAAGCAATCTTGTAAAATGATCCCCTCCCTCTCCGAAAAGCTATCTACGCCACTGCCTGAAAGGTTATAGGCGTTAGGCGGCACGCAAGGAGTTTGAGTACATGCTCAAATGGGTATCTATCGTCCGTCCAACAGCCCGTGGCTCAGCCCGCTACATTTGGCCCCCAAAAAAGACGGAACGTGGAGGCCTTGCGGAGAATTCCGCAGGCTAAATGCTGTGACTACACCGAAACGCTACCCCATGCGACACATCCAAGACTCGATGTCTCTGGTCTCGCCGACAAGCAAATATTTTCATAAATGGACTTGCTGCGAGCCTTTCACCACATACCCATAGCTGACGAGGATGTTACAAAAACAGCCGTAATAACTCCCTTCGGGCTATATGAGTTCACAGCTATGACGTTTGGCCTGAGGAACGCGGCCCAAACCTTTCAACAGTTCATGGATGAATGGGGTGCTACGTGGGTTAGAGTTTTGTGTCTGAAACATAGACTACATTTTGGTAGCGTCGGAGTCACCAGACCAGCATATCCAACACTTACGTCTAGTGTTCAAACCAGTGGCGTAACCAGGATTTTGTCCTGGAGGGGGCTAAGTTCACCCACATTACTGTATATTTGATATTGCTGCCGTAAGTAAGGGGACGGTGCTTTTTTTTCATATAGCATTATGCAGTAGTGCCGTTGCATTCAGGGTTTTTTTTTTCGATGTAAAATGTTTCGCTGCCTCACATGTTAAAGCAATAACACTTTGTCAAGTTACGGATTCATTGACCGCAATCAGAGCAAAATTAGTAAAAATGTACAACAACAAAAAAATAAAAATTTAGTGACAAACAAAACCGGATCGAAGTTGGGCTAATGGCTGCAGGCAACCTTATCTTCTCAGGCAAAATAGCAATGGAAACTCTTATAGGACTGTATTTTACAAAGAACCAATTGATTTCGGATGTGAATTGATACGATGGCGACTGGCGATATAAGATCGAAGGATGCAACAATTGAATCCAGTTGAAGAATTTTTTCTTTTACAAGTGTTTCTTCAGATCAGTGCACAACAATGTTTCTAAAATTCTGGTATTGCAACCTGCACACCGACAGTGGCGAGTAACCCATGCTCCGAAACCACGCTTTTCATATTTTTTATCAAATTTGCATCGAAATGTATTGCTTCATATTTCATTTGCAATTTATGGGTCTGGGAACCTGGGAGCATAGCCACTCCCGTGGTTGCGCCAGTGGTTCCAACGACTGGCCAATTATGGAGTGGTCATAAACCTAGCGCAGTGCAGTTTTGGCGTAAGCAAATTGGTATTCTTAGGATATCACATTAACGCACGCGGTATCCTTCCACCATCAAGTCGAGTGGAAGCCATTGCAAATTCAGAGCGCCCGTCTGTGCCTACCAGGTGAATAGTTCACCGACGATGATACGGCCACCAACTCTATAGAATTTCTGAACGCCATCCGGCAGCGAGTGAGACAGCTTCGTCCTACACAAATCGCAACCCGAGGGCGACTTTCATCTTTGAGGACCTACAAACAAGCACGTATTTTTAAGGTTGCGAAAAGGTTATTGTGTCAGCCATACACATGACTACATCGCATTATCAAAAGGATATCACCACATCTTGTTTCGCTAGACGTTAACGGCAGACAAATTAACGTCTCGACCGAGCGAGTTAAACCCGCCTTCACCATATCAACGATCCAGCTGAAACGTGTGCAAGGGAATCGCAACCGCAATTTTCAACTCCACAAGCAACCGATTCAACCGAAGCGTCTGCAGCGTGCCAGCTCGATCTCAGCCTCAGCCAACTCTGACATGTTTGAAAAGCACTCTATGCGCCTTAAGCCAGCCCCATACCGACCAGAGTGTGGCAAACACCGCACAAAAGATTGATACGAAAAATCGTGCAGCAGCAGTGCGGCAGTGTGGTTGGGCGACTCCAAGGAATCATTCTTGAAACCGGTCTTTTGCGCGGTGTGTGCCACACTCCGGTCGGTGTGGGGCCGGCTTTAGTCAGTCACTGGCGTATTAACAACAAACCAGCCGCCAGGTCACGCCACCTGCGGCACACCGACACCGACCCAGCAGTCAGCACGCCAGCAGGTTATGCTATCTGCGGCACAACGAGTGACTCCAATGTCTTTGCAGTTAGCCAGCCGACAGGCTACGGCACTTGCAGCACCCTCACTACAACCGCAACGACAAGGTCACGGTCATCTGAGGCCAGCCAAGCGAGACTGTACGCAGAGGTTTTCACACTTTCATCGGCAGCACCAGGTCAATATGTCACCTGAGGCACGCTCGTCTTCCTTCACTCGCTCAGGACAGCCATGGGCTAATAGCACCAGAACACCCTACAAGCGCGGACCACCATTACAGCCGAACTACTAGGGACCAATTATCTGCAGGGTGTACCCCCCAGCCCTAAATAAACGGAAGGTCATGTTTACCAACTAGGGTGACTCCGTAATTCGCAGGGGAGTTATGTAGCGACATGACAACAGTGAACGCTGTCTATGGCAACACTGCCAGCGACGTCGATGTGGCAACGCCATATCGTTTTCCGTGCACAGACAATCAGAATCCAGTAGTCGTCGCGAACAGACATGTTTGTAATTTGCCATATTTTATTATTACAAATTAAAATTTTGTTATGTGGCTCAGGACATAAGTTATGGATCGCCTTTAAGTAACTACGATAGAAATGTGATAGCTTTAGAAAACAATAGTGCCCATTTCTACAAAACCAACCCAAAATTATGTTCTTCAAAGATTTTTTTTCCCTTTTGAACCAATCCTAACAAAACTTCATCCAAGTGTGTTCCTAGTAAAACCTAAAAACATTTTCACGAACGGATGGAATCGGAACACTATGTCATAGGACGGTCCTTAGAGAAAGCATAGCAACCCATGCCATGCGTTAGTCCAGAGTGGCTATGTGCTCACACAACCCATATGTGTTTGACTCCAAATTTATTACATTATACTCCACGAAATAATTCAAACGTCAAAATATTGTCGATGCAATTATTAACCCTTCTGTCGCCGCCTACGAGCTAAGGTGTAGCTGAATTTTTTGTGAAATCAATCTTATTTTTTGAATAGGTTTACTTTTGGTTCTAGAAACAGTTTTCATACTATGTCTTACGATGATGCGCCGTTTTTTCGTTTCTTTAGACATGGTTTACATTTCGCCGAACGTTTGATCGCATTTGTGGCCGTAGGTTCCTTTGAAATATATATGGAAAGGGGTGGAAAGTATTGTTGAACAATATTTTTCAGCAAAATATAGTACCAATGGTCTGTCTAGGTATATGTGCCAACCGAAGGGTTAATTATCACGTTGGCATTTTAAGAGAGTAATAATACATGTTACGCGGATATTATATTCTCAATTGTAAACAAAAATTTGACATTTGAATAACATTTTTGTTTAGATGTGTGAACTGCGATAGTGTGAAAACGGTGCCATTTTTATTTTCCGATGCCCACTCTGGACTAACGCATGGCATGGGTTGCTATGCTTTCTCTAAGGGGCGGTCATACGAGCCAACTCCTGCAAATTAGGTTCTTGTAAGAAAAACTTTTTTTTTGAACCAATCTCTCTAGAATTGATGATGGTTATTGATGATGGTAACCAACAAGGGGCAACAGCGCTGAAACAATCATCCAAGTCTACGCTGAATAGTTATTCCAACAGCTAAAATCTTATCCATCGTACCTTCGTAGCAGAGCAGATTGAGGTTGGCTTGTATACCTTTTGGGTCTACGCGTAAATGTTAGACAAAATTTTAGGGTTCATATTAAAAAAAAAAGACTTGTTTTTATAACATACCTTATTGTGAATTTGATGCATGTTCCAATTATAGCTAGTTACATAATTGTATAGTTATTCTGCTAATTGGGGAAGCGTTCAACCCGTTGATTCAAATCTACTGCATTCCGCTAGTCCGTCCAAGGAACGTGACCAAACATGAGAAAATTAATTGCTCTCAAAATGTTTCTCATTGTGAATGTTATGCGTGCTTCAAGAGTTATTCTGCTATTTGAAGTACAGACCAATCCTGTGGGTCAAATTGGCTGCAAAGCCGGCAATTTGTTCAAGAATAATGTCGAAAGAAGTACATATGCGAAAAAGCACTCATTGTGAATTTTTCAAGTTTTAATTTTTATTCCGGTATTCCCGTCGAAGATCAATTCCTAGGAAAAATTTTCGGAAATCAGGCTACATATACCACTACTGAATTTTGAAACTTAGCATTGTGGCAGGTATGTATTTATTTGAATTTTGTACATGCATAAAGCACGATTGACGGCGGAATAGCGGCTGTCCGGATTGAGGGTTTGGCATACGTTATAAGTACCTATGTATATCATATGCTACATGCGCCCATGTGTATGTAATCTATCCGAAGACAGTTATGTGTGTCGGTTTGTTTGTGCCACTATGACTGTGACTGTAGTTAGCAAGTTGAAGTAATATAACTCATTTCTGTAGAACCGACCCGAAAATCTAACAGACATGTCACGCAAATCTATGTAATGAAGTCCGTACGTGAAAACGTTATGGAAAAACCTGCGTCAGGGTTACAATGACAGAGAGATAACTGCACCATAACCACATATCCTTGAAAAGCCCTTTTTATAAAAAAACATCCGTCAATCCTACGTGGTCCACGAGCGGCGCTGTGGGTGTTTGAGTGACGTCATGTGTGACAGGTGACGTCACGTGTGACAAGTCCGTACAAGTCCGCAACTCAGTGGGACATTTTCATGTTTTTCGAGACGATTTGCTTTTCGAATTTGACTCTTTTTGGGTCGTTCAACAAAAGTTGAACGCAAGTTGAACCTAAGTTGAAAGTTACACTTTTTGGGTCGTTCAACAAAAGTTGAACGAAAGTTGAACGCGATTTGAACCTAAGTTGAAAGTAACACTTTTTGGGTCGTTCATCAAAAGTTGAACGAAAGTTGAACGTGAGTCGAACCTAAGTTGAAAGTAACACTTTTTGGGTCGTTCAACAAAAGTTGATCGTGGGTTGAACCTAAGTTGAAAGTAACACTTTATGGGTCGTTCAACAAAAGTTGAACGTGAGTTGAACCTAAGTTGAAAGTAACACTTTTTGGGTCGTTCGACAAAAGTTGAACGAAAGTGTAACGTGAGTTGAACCTAAGTTGAAAGTAACACCTTTTGGGTCGTTCAACAAAAGTTGAACGAAAGTTGAACGTGAGTTGAACCTGAGTTGAAAGTTACACTTTTTGGGTCGTTCGACAAAAGTTGAACGAAAGTTGAACGTGAGTTGAACATAAGTTGAAAGTAACACTTTCTTGGGTCGTTCAACAAAAATTGTACGTGGGTTGAACCTAAGTTGAAAGTAACACTTTATGGGTCGTTCAACAAAAGTTGAACGAAAGTTGAACGTGAGTTGAACCTAAGTTGAAAGTTACACTTTTTGGGTCGTTCGACAAAAGTTGAACGAAAGTGTAACGTGAGTTGAACCTAAGTTGAAAGTAACACTATTTGGGTCGTTCAACAAAAGTTGAACGAAAGTTGAACGTGAGTTTAACCTAAGTTGAAAGTTGAATTCGAGTTGAATTCAAGTTGAATTCGAGTTGAATTCGAGTTGAATTCGAGTTGAATTCGAGTTGAATTCAAGTTGAACCCAAGTTGAACCCAAGTTAAACTCAAGTTGAATGTAAATTGAACCCAAGCCCAACCTCTGTTGAACCTTGAATGGCACCCAACACTCACAGGGTACCACCTAGCCCAACTTCCGTTGAACCTTGAATGGCACCCAAAACACGCTTTTCGAATTTATGTGCCAGAGTCAACACATAAAAATGTCAAAAGAACGTCTACAAAGGACGAGCTTAAAAACGCAACCGAAACCTGCCACTAAAATGTTGTTTTGTAGGCATACTTATTGACGGCGATACTGAATTTTGGCGCGAATTTTGTGGAAAACAATAATTGCTCCATGATTCTTCATTTATCAGAAATTGTGAAAGTAAGGGTTCGTCACTACCACCGACCTCGTACAGAGTTATGACTTTTTTCTCTCCAAAAAATTTGTGACGTAGTTTGAATATCGCAATTATAAAAAGCTGCAATTTTTGGACATTTTTCGCCGTCATTGTGTATCTAATTATGGTGACTTCCGAATTAGTTTGATCATTCTTTTGTTTGTTTGTTCTCGAGGAGAAACTTTTTCGAATCTTCAAGTGACTTGACTACTGACACCAAGACCTGTTAAAATATAGTCCCAAACATTATCAGGCTATAAGGGGCCAAATGAAAGGCGAGGTGCGAAGGAAGCGAGTGAAGCAATCGGTGATTGGAGAGAAAGAAGCCCTGAATATCGGAAAAAAATCTACGTTTTCCAGTGGCTCACCGCTCGCTTCGGTTGCACTTCGCCTTTTTCCATACTCAGCAAACACTCAGCATTAACTGCTCAAATAGCAACAAACATTAGTAGGCTCAAATAGGGTAAAATTACTGAAGAGGTCCGGGCGAGGTAAGCCAAGGAAAAACGGCCTGAACACCTTGAAGCGAAAAATCCTTAGGTTTTCCAGAGGCTTTTTCATTGCATTGTCACTCGTACATTTTGCGTTTTGCATTCTCCTTTCAATTAACAGATCGTAGTGAATTATTCTTCTATTGTGGATGCTCTCTGTCGTTTGAGTGTCGTAGATGAGAGGTGTCAAAAATAACTTATGCCTTTTGATTGAATCATCAAATATGAGTATTTCCTGCACTGCAGCCACCTATGTGAAATGGAAGCCTACAAACAAATCAAAAGGTTCAGGCACTCCACCTCCTCAAAAGCATGGAACGGTCTTTTCACTTCCATCACAAGTGTTCTCATTCGACCAGCACCTCAACAATCCAACAAATACTCTCTCTATATATCCTCAACAGAAATATGGCTCTTAGTGGTTATATCGTGGATATACCTACGTACCTGAAACCCATCGTATGTCCAACTGCCGAATTTCATCTCGCATCGCTGGTCATCGAACGGAAACCATGTTATATCGATTTTACACGTTGACTTAAATATTCCAGGTGGTACATATAGGCAGGAACCGTTATTGCGTACAACTACGTTTGTTGGATAGGTACCATCGAAACCTTCGTCAGCACTATTATACATTAACACATCCGGCTTCCATATACGATGTGGCGGTATCCGTAGATCCTTCACTCCGCCATATTCCGATGTGTTCCATCGCAGATTCATATCGTTCCATTCCTGCAATAAAAAGGATAACATGCTTCAGGCTGTTGGTTCAAATTTCTATACCTATACGCTTGGCAATATGGTCACGTATAAGGTATAGGGATCACACACATGAATATGGGGAGCACGAGGTAGTTTGCAAAGGTGCGAAATTAATTATTAGCGGTTACTACTTGGTATACCTAGCATGCAGCAGCAAGCAGCTAAATGGTAAAAGACCAACTGCCAGCTAGGATGGATTAAAAAGTCAACAACCTTTCGAGGGGGTTGTTGTGTTTTTAAAAGCATAGGATGAAGGCAACGGGGATAGGGCGGAACATCGAAGTGAAACGACTTAATTTTTCATAGAAAAGAAAAGTGTACTTACCAATTTCAGCCAAACGTTCGTTACGAGCAGCTGGTTTTTCTCATCCTGCAAAGACAAATTGAGAGAGTTTTGCGTTAGTTTAAACCATACAGCACAAACATATCCCATAAGGAATTTGGGAGAACACTAAACTCAATGTTCATGTTCAAAGTTCTTTTGAATTATTATTCTTTGAAGTAGTTTCACTGGAAATGATTAATTCTTTTGCGGCAAATGCACTCTTTCTATTGATAAACTATCACAAACACGACGAGAGAAAACTGCTTATCTTCAAGAAATGTTTGCAAAAGCATGAAATAGCCTTAGCACAAAAAACAATGCATCCACATCCACAAAAAAAAGTCACTCTTCCATTTCGGATAGTAAAGTTGTTTTTGATAAATGAACAAACTTTCATAGTTTCAAGTATATCCTCTATCACACGCTTCTTTGTGTGTACACTCTCTTGGTGCACTCTATCTCGCATAATATCCAAGCACCCAAGCAATTTACCATTTTGTATGAATAACTTTGCAGATAGAGCTGCTCTTATCCCCCATTCGAATCTATTTTGTGCCTTTAATGTCCTTGCCGCGTCGTTGTCGTTGCTGTTATGGTTGGTTCAAAGCAAAAATGGTTTGCCCGCTCGCTCCATGCATAATAGGAATTGAGGGAATCCCCAGGAAACATTATTACTAGCCAAAAGCTCATTAATATCAACAGGATTTCCGGAACAGAAATGGTTCGGATCTAGTCAGGAATTCCAGGATTAGTGGACTCGCAATATGAAGATATCGTATGATAATATGATCTGAACATTAAGTAGAGATTGATGGTTTTGCTATTAAATTCTTATTCACAGACATGCTCGACTCGTACGAAATTCACATATCAAGCAAACACATATCCATGTGAATGGAGCAAAGGACACTGACACGGATCACTGTTTATCCGGGGGAAGGATGTAGTCGGAATAACGCGAATTCAGGATGAATATTGCTCGGTGGTGTGGGCGAGAATGCCGGCAAATAACGAGATGGTATGTTTGATAGAGCGTAACAGAATATGGCGTAATATGGCTGAAGATGCTATAGGAAATGGTAAAGTAATATCTATAGTGTTGATATTGCGTGTAGAAATGTTTCAAGTGTTTGTTGTATGGAAAGCTCTAAGATTAAGGAGAGAGAAATTATGTCGATGACGACGGAGCCAGCTTTAGTATAATGGGTGCAATTAAATAAATTCAATATGTATGTATTGCCGTTTTTGATAGCCATAGAATGCAACTAAACTGAGCAGTGGCAGATTTACCCATTTGTCGCCAGTAGGCTTTTAACATATTGTCGCCTTTACTGAAACCCTACTTATTGTCGGGCAAAAATTACGCTTTATTTACCAATTATTTTCAATTCACACTTTATATACTTAAATACGTATGATCTTCGAGCTTTCCGCTTCGTGGGTCCTGAGCATTCTTCAATATTCATCACAGAGTGTAAATAAAAAAAAATAATGCAAAGCGTAAAGTTTATGCAATAAATTTTCTGCTTGGAGAATCGGTTTAAAGTGGTGAATCCTTAACTTTCCTAAAGCTAAAATATTGATGTCGTTTATGAATTATGGTTTGCTTATAGACCACCATTTTGAATCAAAATTATTTCAAAATCCCCCGAAAGAAATCCGTTGTTGCAATAGATCGGCCAAACATTTAAAATTCTTTGATTAAAAAGAAAAGCTTTAACCAAATCTATTTGATGAACACCGCTAAGAATATTTGAGCCGAAAAAAAATAAAAAATCACTTGATATTGCTGATTTAAATGGATGCCTAAGCTCGCGCTTCTTATATAAACGGCATCAGTCAGCTTGTCATTTTAGGATAGGCGACTAAAGGGACAGGAGAGAATAAAACTCTCCTGAGTTTCGAACATATCTCTACATATGTAGGATCAATTGGAGGCAACACAACACCAGCACCTTATAACCAAAATGCTCCTCGGCAGGCAGGAGTCGGAATCCTCTTGACTAGGGATGCACGTCGATCCCTTATCGATTGGAAACCAGTTTCCGACCGTATTATCACCGCCCGATTCAAATCCAGAGTACGAAATATCACGATAATTCAGTGTTACGCACCGACCGAACCAGCTGATCAAGCTGACAAAGACGTTTTCTACCAAAGACTTGGCGACACCTTTGATAGGGCTCCCAGAGGTGACATTAAAATCATAATGGGGGATCTCAACGCTAAAGTCGGGTCAGATAACCAAGGATTGGAACACCTTATGGGAAATCATGGGTTAGGCGACAGAAACCAGAATGGCGAGATGTTTATAGAGTTTTGTAACTCTCGTCAGCTCGTCATTGGTGGAACTCTGTTTAAACACAAAGATTGCCACCCATCAACCTGGACCTCTCCGCATGGCAGAACTGAGAACCAGATTGACCATATTGCTGTTTCCAAAACGTGGAGAAACTGTGTCTTAGACGTTAGGGCGAAACGTGGTGCTGATATTGGCAGTGACCACCATCTTGTCATCGCAAAAATGCGCTTACGAACGGCAGCAATCCAGCGTCCTAACCGTGCAAATATTTGCCCTAGATATAATGTGCAGAAGCTCAAACTTCCATCAACCAAGCGTGCGTTCTCCACCGCTTTGCGCGAAAAAGCTAATGCACCACCACTAAATGAGAATCCGACAATTGACGATAGATGGAAAGTCGCTAAGGACTCATTTATTTCGTGTGGCGAAGAAATTTTAGGACGATTGGATCGCGGTAGGAGACCATTTATTAGCGACTCCACTTGGTCTCTTATCTCAGCACGCAAGAGAGTTAAAGAGCAGATCAACTCAGCTGCTGACGATTCAGCTAAGGAACGATACAGAGCTGAATACCGTTCGCTCCAAAAAGGCGTTCAAAGGAGTGTTAGGCGTGATAAGCGCAATAATATCAACGCGCTTGCGAAGGAGGCAGAGGATGCGGCTATCCGCGGTGACAGTGGAACACTCTTCAAGCTTATCAAGCCATTAACTGGCAGATCGTTACTAACGGAACATCCTGTGAAAGATAAGTAAGGTGTTCTGCTCGTTACCGAAGAACAACAGCTGCAAAGATGGAGAGAACACTTTTTAAGAGGTCCTTAATAACACCTTTGGGCCTGCAAGTGCATCTTCATTGCCAGCAGAAGACGTCCCTCGAATAGACGGCATTAGTTCTGGTCCACCATCCAAAAAGGAACTAATAGATGCTATTAAATCAATGGACGCCGGTAAAGCCCCTGGGATTGATGGAATTCCGTCTGAATTCTTGAAAGCGGATATTATTGCTTCAGCGGATATTCTCCTTCTCTTAATCCAAGAGTGTTGGGAAACCGAAACTCTTCCCAGTGAGTGGAAAAAGGGCGTAATTATTAAGATTCCGAAGAAAGGTGACCTGAACAATTGCAATAATTGGCGTGGGATCTGCCTACTTCCTGCTGTTTCCAAGCTGATGGCTAAGATTGTTTTAGGACGAATCAAGGACAAAATCGATGACACATTGAATGATGAACAAGCTGGCTTTCGCGAAGGGTTTTCCTGTAGCGACCACATTAACACCCTCCGTGTTATCATCGAGCAATCCGCGGAATGGAGATCCCCATTACATCTCATGTTCATCGATTTTGAGAAAGCCTTCGATAGCGTTGATCGTCTCTACATCTATAATGCCTTACGGAGACGAAATATCCCAGAAAAGATAATCTCCATCATCAAGGAATCCTACAATGGAGCCCAATGTCACGTCCTGCATAAGGGCAAGCTTTCAGATCCTTTTGAGGTGCACAGTGGAGTGAGGCAAGGCTGCATTTTGTCACCCATTCTCTTCCTTGTTGCCATTAGTGATGTACTCGGCTCCGCACTCCAATTACATCGTAACAAAGGTATCAGATGGAAATTGTTCGATCACCTTCAACATCTTGACTACGCTGACGACATTTGCCTTCTATCAACAAACACGGATGATGTCGCTCAAATGACAGAAGCTCTAAATTGCGCGAGTCGTAATGCGGGGCTGAAAATCAATGCTGCCAAGACTAAGTTCTTGAGCACATATCCAGGTGGGCAAAGCGAAATTTGTATTTCAGGAAAGGCAGTCGAAAAAGTTGATGATTTTTGCTATCTCGGAAGTGTAGTTACAGCAGATGGTGGAGCGGATGCTGATGTAAAATCACGGGTAAACAAGGCTAGGGCGGTTTTCTTCAATTTGACTCCTTTCTGGCTAAAAAACAATATTTCCAGACGCACCAAAATACGTGTCTTCAATTCTAATGTGAAATCCATTCTGCTATATTGTTGTTCAACCTGGAAGGTGACTAAAGAGATCACTGATAAGTTGCAAACTTTTGTTAATCAGTGTCTACGGCGCATCCTAAATATTCGTTGGCCGGAGATCATTTCGAACGAGGATCTCCTTACTATAACTGGCCAGGAAAGGATAGGCACTTCGATCAAAAGACTTAAGTGGCAATGGATAGGTCACACCTTCCGAAGAGGGCCCAAAAACGTCGCAAAAAAGGCTCTAAACTGGAATCCACAGGACTCCGGAGCAAGACGCCGTGTTGGGCGGCCAAGGAACACATGGAGAAGATCGGTAACTAGCGAAGCGAAAACGCTAAATCTTACATGGTCGCAGCTAGCGCCGTTGGCGCAAAACAGATCGAGGTGGAGAGTAGGCGTGGTTAATGCCCTATGCCTCACAAGGGGTTGACAGGAACTAGAGAGAGAGCACTTGCGGATTGTGGTCGCTCCAGTAAAGGCAATTATGTTTCTCGAGGAATCATTGAAGCGAAGCCATGGTGATGGCCGAACTAACGACGAAAAAAAAACACATATTTTTGGTTTTTGGTCAAAATTTTCTCGGGGAGCGCAAGGCTCAGAAGACTTCACAAGGGAATATGAACGGGAACAAAACAAATTTGAAGCGACTGATGAAAAGGAATATCTTATAATAATAAAAATTGAAAAGAAACTTGATTTGTCTCTATATTATGTGGCGATTGTGTGTCCTGCATTGGCTGTGGACAGTTGGCAAAATCGATAGTGAAATTTGAAATTTTCAATATTGTAGTATCCAGGCTAAATCATCAATAATAATTGACCATTCAGTCTGTATTCTCTAGGCATGGCTAGTTGGCAACTATCGTGCTGATAATGCTTCAAATATGAAAGTCGCATCCAAGATACAGATATATCAATTTAAAAGAAATTTAACAATTAATCTAAAAAAGTGTATTATTCTTCCGTCAGCCATTCAGCTGAATTCATGCCGATGCCCTTTTCATGATTAAAACTCCCCTGAAACTTGAACGCCTTAATTACAAGATGAGTTAATTAATTTTTTGGATCAAAGTTAATATATGCTTATCAAATTAATTTTTTTTTATTGTATTCCATTTCTTCGTTTCTATGATCAATTTTTGCAATTTCTAAGAGCGCCACAGACCCTCCGATCGATCGGCCAGATTTTTTGATTGCGAGATAAATCGGAAGGTGTATGGGATCATGAGATTCATTTTTTTATGATTTGACATGTGGAACGTATTGCCAATGCAATTTTCCGTACAAGCTGTCATGACAATCATGTGTTCTCAGTTGCTGATTTTTTGACATAAACCTGTGGTCGTTCTTCATGCTGTGGTTTTGGCGGTAGATCGATTGTGGGCAATCGATTGTCCAATCGATCGGCCGAGAAATCGTCAGGTTTGTGGCGCCCTTAATATGTCCAACTGACAAAAAGCCGAAGCAGCAAATGTTGTCCAAAGGTTGAGCATAGCAAGTCATGAAAAAGACCAGGAAGGATCTTGGTTTCGAATTTAAGCTTAAATGGTCTCCAATATTTACCCTCAGTGTTTGACGCTCTTAGACACTGGCGACAAATACCTTTTCATTTCAAACCGATGATAAGTGCCACATCCTAAAGTCCTCCATGGCAGTGTGAACAACCTAAAACCTATTTTGCCGGATTTTGCCGCCCCCTGAAATTTGCCGCCCTAGCCTCAAGCCTACTCAGCCTACTGGTAAATCCGCCACTGAAAATGAGCTACCAGTTTTGTGCCTACTTGCGGAGGTCAGTAAGCGGAGCAAATATTCAGGGTTTTTTTCTTTATTTTTACACAAATCGAATAATGCTTCTTGAATAACTAACTAACAGCAGTGGCATAGAAAGCTTTCCTGAGAGGGAGGGGATGATTTTGCAAGATTGCTTATACTTTTACGGTTATCAAATTTTGAATATCAGAATAACAATTTCTGCACTTATTACACTTCAAATTAGCAGTATTTTTCAGAATTTTTTTTTATTTGCAAAATAGAGAGTCATTTTTGCATACGAAAAAAAGCGTCCTGGAAATATTGAATTTTCCGCAAAAATTGTGACACTGAATTGATAATTTGGCTTTCTTACTACGGTGAGTGAATCCACAGTATTCCAATTTTCGTACAAATGTTTGCTATTGTGATTGGAGTACCAGAGCTTTATTTTGGGTGAGATCAGTAGTACTCAAATTTTTTGGAGTCACGGAACACTTAGCTTTGCCGCTTTTCTTAGATAGATAGATAGATAAGTTTATTTCATAATTAATTAGAAATTTACAGTAAAATTCACAAATCCAAATCTTAAATGCTATGAAATATTGGAACATTTGATATTCTAATACAAAATACAGTATTTAGAATAGTGTTAAATGTCACTTCAAGGTAAACTACGTAATGTAAAAAAAACTATTGAGAATGTGGGGTGATCTTCAATATTGAATGTAGATACAAAATTAAAAACAAAAAAAATAAAATTATGGAACTATCAATTCAAATCCAGATAACAGCAAATTTATCATAAGTAGTTTATATATAGGGCTTATTTTACACCAGGATGCCAGAGAAAATTGTTTCTAAATTAACATAGTCATATTCAAACAACCAATTTTTGACACATTTGAGAAACCTTCCAGATGATGTAACTGATCGAATACACTGTGGGAGTTTATTAAATAGCCTGCAGGAAGAGACTAGGAAATAGTTTCGAAATGCGGTGGTTCGTGAAAATGGGACTGTTACCACATGCGCCAAGTTAGTACGAAGGTTGTATTCAGATATAAGTCTAAAATTAAGATTTCCAGATCTAGCAAAGAAAATTTTCAAAACTGTATAACAGTACAAATGACGTACAGGAAGAATATTCAGATTATGGAATAACGCAAAACTAGGATGTCTTCTGGGTTTCTTGGATATGATTCTAATGACATTTTTTTGTAAAATTAGAAGTGACTGTATTTTATTTGAGTAAGCTCCACCCCAACAAGCAATACCATACTGCAGTTTGGAATGAAAGATACCAAAATAAATTCTCTTCAGTAACGCATCGGAACAAAGTTGCCTCAAATAATAAAAATACCTGAGAGTGCAGCGAAAATATTTACCTAAGTCATGAATATGGTTAGCAAATGATAATCTAGAGTCTAGCGTTAGTCCCAAGTATTTAAATTCATTAACAATTTCTAGCTCAAAACATTTATCACTGCATGTAACGGTATCGTCAGTCATTGATGAGGATCGAGTAGAGCTACAAGAGCAACCATTTAACTTAAAACGTTGGCAATCCGGAAAATGGAACCAAAACTCAGAATTATTCGCAAAGAATGTCGATAAACTAAAGAACATTATTTTGGTTTTGGAACTTATAGTTAAGCCATGCTCTGCAAACCAGATTCTAAATAAATTAAGATCCCAATTTATATCGGCAGTTAAGTTCAACATACTTTTAGAAGCATATGTACAGCCGACATCATCAGCAAATGCAGTTAGAGCGCCCCTAAAATTTTGGGAAAACAAAGAATTGATATAAACTAGAAATAAGATCGGACCCAAAACAGAGCCTTGCGGAACACCCATATGCAAAAATTTCATTTCACTTCTTGTATCATCAATCTTGACTCTTTGTGGTCTATTTGCTAGATAAGACTTAAACCAGTTGAGAAAAAAGCCACGAAACCCTGCTCGTTCAAGTTTATCCAGAAGGATGTTATGGTTAACCATATCGAATGCTTTGGAAATATCCACAAACAAACCAGCCGTGAGTTTATTTCTGTCAATATTAGTAAAAATTCTAGAACAAAAGTGTAGAAGGGCATCTTCAGTTGATTTACCTTGTTGGAATCCAAATTGTAAGGGACTGAAGAATTTGGAAGAATTTAGGAAAGATACTACACGTTTCTTGACAATTTTTTCGAAAACTTTACTCAAAACTGGAAGTAGAGAGATCGGTCTGTAGTTGTTCATATCCAGAGTATCGCCTTTTTTGTACAATGGTAGTACATCTGCACATTTAAGACCATCAGGAAAATCCCCTGAAAATATGCTTCGATTGAAAATAACCGCCAAAATATCTATAATGAAACAACCTATTTGTTTCAAAATAACGCTTGAAATTCCATCAAAGCCGCATGAGTTAGATTTTTTTAGAGAGCCAATTGTCTTCAAGATTTCTAGAGGAGTTATTGGTTCGAATGCAAAACTAGATTCATGGATGTTAACGCTATTTCTGATCCTCGAACACAAGTTGCAGCTAGAGGTAGCTACAACGGGCAGATTACACCCAATGGACGTAAAGTAGCCATTAAACGTATTCGCAATACCGTATTTATCCGAAATTATGCGGCCATCGATCAGGAGTTTATTAGGTACATTGTTCCGGCTAGGCTGATTCAAAATATTATTAATAACTCGCCATTCCTCCCTAATATTTCCCTTCATATAATTAAGACGGTTTTTGAAATATTCATCTCGACATTGCGGTATAGATTTTTTGAGCTCTTTGCATAATTTTTTTACCTTAGTCTGTAGCGTCCGATTGTTAGGATGCTTGCTCAGTTTATTTCTAAGCTTGTTTTTAAGTTTAACTTTTTTTAAAAGTTTGCTAGAAATCCAAGGCTTTAGTCTTTTTGAGTTACTCTTCACCGGCAATTTAAGTGTACAATCCGAAATATGACCACAAAGACAATTAATAAAAACTGAATATGCCGTTGAAGAATCATTCGCTTCGTAAGCACCATACCATGACTCAGCAAATAATTTATTTTTTAGCTTAGAAAAATCAATTTTGGTTTTAAATATAGATTTATCCGAAGGTTTGGAGACCTTTTTGATCCCGATGTTTACAAGTAAGCCGATCATATGGTGATCCGTTATGCCGAAATTGAATAGACATATTTCACAGGAATCCACCGAAATACAAGCCAATCTGCCATAAAAATGGTCCAAACACGTCCCGGAAGACAATCTTGTTGGTTCATTAATAAAACTATTTAGGCCATGTGCCGCTAGGAGAGCTAGATAATTGGTTATAGCTTCACATTCGCTTAATAAATTAAGATTGAAGTCTCCTGATATAATTAGATTACTAGATTTTTGATTATCCAATAATCTCGAAAATTCCTCAATGTACGTCACCGCATTATATTTTATGCAATTCCCAATTCCCGGAACATCTCAAAGCAGGGATTAAAATAAATATATATCTCCAGAAAAGGGAAATTGTGAAGGCGCGATCTCGTTGGGAATGCCCAGCATATGTGGATAAAGTACAGCTTTTGTGTTTTTAATTCGAAATTCTCCGATAACTTGAAATTCGTGGGTAGATATGTAATGTCCCCCATCCATTCCTCCGATAATCGCCAGCGCTCGGATCAATCACCTCGACATTTGTTCTGAGCGTACCGCGTTCGGCCCGCCAAGCGAAAAGAAAAATGTTGCGAACCACAGTACGTTTTTCGTAGCTGCACAGCAAAAGCGACAAATCTCGAGGTAATCGGTCCGAGCACTGGAATTAACAGTTAGCGGATCGAATGATGCCTGGCGTGTTGTTTGCTGATTGGTCGGCGGTCGACAGGAAGCTGTGGAGACAAGCCAACCTGTTACACACTAGGCAGTCGATTGTTTGATCTCAAACGAGACGGGAGTGTGTCGTGGCTTGCCATTTTTTATTTTAGTGCACGCGGTTTAACAAATTTGTCAGAATTATTAGTGCGGGCTACGTCTTCATTTTTTTATTATTGGAACATCTACATAATTTTCGGAAGTCCGGGCTTTTGTGTTTATCCATATCCAAATAAGTTGCCTAAAATTTGGTTTGGTGAATGGTGATCTTGTGTTAAGAAGCTTTTTCTAAGAAAAGTAGCCATACTGGCAATTTAGAGGGTGGATATTCTGACATCACATTAGCGCCACATACTTTAGGAGGTTCTGTCTAGGAGCGCGGAAGACTACAGGAAGGATTTCGTCATAAAAGCCCCTGAGTGTCGGGCCTTTGTTTAAGTCACAACACACCAAAAGAAACAAACCCCATTTTGACATTATTAGGTCATTATTAGGTGAGTAAGCAAGCTCATGGCTTTTATGTACCCCGAGCTCGGCAAGCATCCCCGAATGAGGCACAAATGGTGAGACGACAATTGGACATACTGTACATTGCAGGCAGTGCAAAAGGACTTGGAAACGTTGATCCGGTCTTCCATGAGCTCGAACCTATGATGGGTAAGTTGCAGTTGGCTAAGCGGCCGTTCATCGAGAGTCGTGCAATAAAGGTATTTACATTTCAATAGAATATGTTTCAAAGTTACAACACCGGCTCCGCCAGTCAAGAAAAAGTAGGTAACAGGCCGATTGAACAATGCAAAGTTTATAGCATTACGGAAAAGTACACACTCAATAGCTGGTTTTATTAGTTGAACTTAATGAATTGTCAGTTTGCCGAATGCAATGTGTACAACAACAAATTTTAATCGATTATCGTCACTTGAAGGCATATGAAATGCAGTTCGTATGTAAGGATAGTACATATCTATCAATTTAATTTAGGATTGTGTTTAATTTGATTATTACGATTTGGGCATGCCACCGACTATACCAAGGTATGTGCAGTAGACGGTGTTGCCGTCCCTTTGGAATTCTATGCTTAAATTTATTTGAATTTATTTAGCTTAAAAAAAAATTTTATATCGCTCTACGCGATGGATGTTTGCATTCGTCACAAGACGAGCAATGACGTGTTCCCCAGGAGATCTAACAACAGTTGACTGGGTACGGGTTAACTAGCCCCCAGTCGTTGCACGCTCGTGAATGAAACCATAGTCTTTAGATTGGAACAATTTTGCTTGATGAAGCCTTATTGTAACCGCTTGAATTAAGTGCTTTCTTTTAGAAATTCTTTTCCTCGACAAGAACTCGTGAAATCCATTCGATTCGACAAATGTTTCAAATATGCTTCCTTAACATAAATAAAAGTCGCTTATTACGACTTCAATTTGAATCTGTATGCGACGATTAAAAAAAAAAAAAAATATGAATTCCAATCTATGTATCATCAACGTCACTGCAATAGTTACAAACAGGCGCTGAATTCGCTTGCTATAAAACACATACACATTTCAAACTGAAAGAATGTTTTCTTACTATTTTTAACACATGTCTTGGTACCACACCATTTAGGTAGTTTAGGTACCCCACCGCGCTTGATACCACCTGTTTTGCCACCAATATGAGTCAGTAAACCTCCTCAATTTCTTCCCCTCTCCCTCCGAAAATGAAGTGTTGATGATGAATGCATTGAATAGGGGGATTTCACTTTTTTGTTGCGCCCAAGAAGTCCCAATTGGAGGGTGGGTAGAGACGGCGCGGGCCCACATCACCTCAATGGCCCACACTAAAGCCGTTAGACACCTGTAGGCTGAATGCCTGAGGGAAAGAAAGGATCCGCCTCGATAGGGCGGTTTTCCCATACCATTAATTATTTCGGCTTTACGCCATTTTTTCTCATACTTGCTTTGTCCTTCTTCGGGACGTTTTACCGTTTCCGGGTTCGGGAGTTTGACGTCAGTCGTCACCGTAGGTTTTCATCGTTTTACCTTTTAGGTACCTTTTTCTTCTTTTTTGTAAATGTTTTATTTTTTTTATGGGCAGGCGTGCGATTTTTCTTTCCTTTGCTAACGGAGGAGGCTGGCGGCCCTAATGAACCCCCCACTACTCCCGACAGCTGAGTTCGTTTGCCAGCGCACGTCGCTAGTGGTCGCCAGTTAGGGTTTTGATTTTGTTTCTAGGTTCCAGGACTTAGTAGTCAATCCGCTTCTCTTCATCCACGTTCCGTTACAGATATTTCTAAAGTTTTCAAACTTGTAGGACACAGCAGCCAGTGGCGGCTCGTCATAATGGGTAAGGTGGGCACGGCCCACCCTATAAATATACACTTATCGTATATTCACATCTTTTAACATCAGTAGAAATGTACGACAAAATTTTACCTTTGACTATTAGGTAAACATCATTCATATTAAATAGTTTTTTCCCAGTACTACCAAGTCTCTCGCGAATCTATCAAATCTATCAATTACTGTTTGGGAGCCACTGCACAAAAACATTTCCGGTGTTTGTATTAATCAACAAATTATGCTGCTTTTAGGCTATTTTTGATCGATCAAAATCGAAACTGCATATGTGTATGCAATACTCAACTCGCATATTCAAACCTTTAGGTATTCTTGAAAATCTACTTACCATCGACATAAAGAAGAAAAACAAATGGTCCAAATGTAGGCCACTTGCGCCGACGCCCAAATTACAACAACAAATCATTCAAAATTTATGAAACTTTTGAGAGCGGTGGCATCAAATTCAATACCGACAAGGTAGGCCGGCCTACAGCAGCTCGAATGGAATCAGTGTAATAAGAATGAGAACGATGATGACATAGACATTTTAAAAGTACAATTTTTGGGGTTACCATGAGCTAGTCAAAATGAATAAAAAAAAACGAGACCGAGGCTAATTTCGGTCGCGACCGAAATTTGGTTACCCTTCGCTCCTCTCGGGCTAAAAGTTTTTTTCGGGCGTACCTACGACTTGCATTTAATACCCCACCCCCATTCTTTTCCTTCCGTCTTCACAAAAGTTCCGTTGCGTCGACAAAACAATATTTGTGAGGGGTTTGGTTGGAATAAGTGGGCAAATAAAAATATTTACTCAGAAAATTTTATTGGGGGATGCAGGAGCATAGCCCCATAGTAAGGTTCCATTTGTTTTTACCTTCGTAGTTGCTTTGATAAAGATATATTAATTCAAGGTTTTGTGAAATTGGTGTAAACAATTTTTCTTAGAAGAAGCAAAATTGGGGAGTTGGGTTTGTATGGCAGCCCCATGAGCCCATGGCCTGATTTGATCCATTCTTACGTATGTTTGGTGTCATCAATAGAAATTCATTTGTGTGAAATTTGGTTGAAATTGGTGCACAAATAAAAAGGTTTTTTTTTTCAGAAGAACCTAATTCGGGGAGTTGGGTTTGTATAGCAGCCCCATGACCCCATTGTGCGAATTGATACATTCTAACATACACTCCTAGTCACTTGAATAGGGACAGCCTTTTCGAGAGTTGTTTATCTCAAAATATCCTCTTCCTTACAGTAGAGAGCATAACTCAGTATTTTTTTACAAAGGCTATTATGTTGCTCATAGTATGAGAGAAAACAATGAAACTTTTACTAACAACAGTTATGTTTCATCAACATTATGCTGATGCACTAATAAATTCTATGTTCAAAATTGGGTAATTTGAATAGGGACAGTTGCGATTTAGTCGTTATTTCAAAAGCGCTAGCGTCACATCCTAACTGTTTTTGTTTTAATCCTCGCTAATTGTGTTTTGACTTTAATTCTTGTAAGTTTCGGTAATCATGGGTAGAGGAAGAAGCATTAAATACCGCGCAAATGGCTCAAATCAATGTTTTGAGAAATGAACAATACAGTTTACGCGAAATTTCGAACTTATAAAAAAAAAAGTAAATCGGTTGGGTCTAACTATTTAAAAAATAAAAGTGGATATAGACGAAACATGAAAGGGCGTACGCGTGGTGCGCTAACCGCCAAAGAGAAAAGGGTGATTCTGCGAGCCGTCTCTAATTTTGCACTATCAACGTGTAATAAGGAATTCCTCACACCTAAAACGAAAGGAAATTCAGAAAAAAACACCGTTAGAAGCAAAGAGGAAAAGCCATCGTCTGGATTTTGCTCGCCAAAATATTTCATGGCGACAGGAGTGGAACCAGGGTAGTTTTTTCGGATGAAGAGATTCAACCTGGATGGGCCATCTCGGCCATCCATTTCTATTTCCACAATCTACGTAATAACGAACGGTTTCTGTCAAGGCATCATAGCAGAGAAGGTAGCGTCATGGTTTGGGGAGCTGTATCTGATTTTTTTCTGATTTTTCTTTCGTTTTATGTGTGAGGAATTCCTTATTACACGTTGCACTGTTGATAAACTAGCTGTAACGCCGAATTTAGCTCCAATTATAGCCGCTGATAGTGCAAAATTAGAGGTGGCTCGCAGAATTGCCCTTTTCTCTTTGGCGGTTTGGACGCCTCGCGTACGCTTTTCACGTTTCGTCCATATCCACTTTTATTTTTTAAATAATTAAGCACAACCGATTTACTTTTTTTCACTATTTTCGAAATTTTGCGTAAACTGTGTTGTTCATTTCTCAAAACATCGTTTTGAGCCATTTGGGCGGTATTTAATGCTTTTGCTCTACCCTAAGCTGACCAGACGTACAGCATTTTGCTCTACAGTACAGCATTTTTACATGTCGTACAGCATTGGAAAATGTACAGCAAAATGTACAGCATTCTCCATGCCACACAACTAAGCCTAATTCACTACATAATAAGGTCCTCGATGAGATCTGTGATCAGTTTTACCTGCTTTTAAGATGTAAAGTTGGGGCATACTGTACCCTGCACGATCGATGTTTAGCGAGATAATCGCAGTTTTATCTTGAAAAATCCTTCATTTTCGATAAATGGGGAATCATTCTCAATCTTTCTAAAATTTGGCGCACTTGTGCTCACATCCTCACATTTTCTCCAAATTACAGGATCCTACCTATCCTCGTTCGGAACTTGAGGCTGCCCAAATCGCAATTTTGAGTTTTCTAATTGAAAATTGTCCATCAATCGGAGATTCGTAAGGAAAAAACTTTAGGAAACTCTATAGTTGTCAAGCCATATAATCGCACTTTTATGTTTCCCAATCATTAATTTTCCATAATTAGGAACCCACCGAAATTTCTGAAATGATGCACACTTTCAGAGATACTGGACCAATTTTTCATTCAAGTTTCAAGGTCCTTCCTATCCGCGTTCGGAAGTTACAGCGGCCACACATTTGTGTTTTTTTTTTTAATTTTTAAATCAGTACTTACTTTGCGGGCATCATGAAAAGTCAGATGTCGGATTATACGACTGTCCAAATTACAGAAATCTGAAATCTGTCTGAAATCTATCTTTTATTTTATGCGTTTTATTTTATTTTGAGTACTCTTCCTTGTTTTGGCTTTTCGTTTTAAACATACGCTTGAGCTTCACCTGTTGATAATTTTTTGTCAAGGAGAACCAGTGGCGTAGATAGCTTTTCGAAGTGGGAGGGGATCGGTGTTCAGGATTATTTTTTCATCACCGAGGAATGAAAAAATGGGCTGTCGTTTGAAGGCTGAAATTCCGGAGGAATAGGTTTGGCACAGCGAAGCAAATATTGCACGTCGAACAACGTTGCACTAGACCCCCGATGTAGAGTTTTCATAATCCCTCTTTTAATGCTGGTGTACCTGGTTAATCGAGGTTGGACTAGCGGCTTTAATTCCGTCAGGCGACGACGGGTAGTATGATGCAGCATTTTTCAAGCATTCGCTAAATGCCAAATTTTCTTAGTAATTTCACCTGATTTGTTCCTGAAACACTATCTGAAAAACATCGCTTGAAGAAATCCAAAGCTCATATACGCCAGTATATGCTATGAATTGTCAAAATTCTTGCCTATGCAGTAACTATTATGCAAATGAAAATATTATAAAAAGTATTATAATTCCGGTATCCCTCGGTTGATGGCATTTCGGTAAATATTGTTACGAAATGTACCCAATTAATAGCAAAGAACTAAATTCATATAATTTAGTATAAAAAAATGTGTGACCACGGGGATCAATCCCCTTGACCCTCCTCGCCCTTATCTATGAAGAAAACATTTAGAACTTTAGGGTTCCCTGTTTAATATCAATAGAACCTTGCCGTCCCAAGCTTCACCACATATTTCCCAGAATATCGGCTAATATTCTTTCTCTGTTCTTTTCACGAAGAATCGTGGTTGTAGCTTCGTGAGATATTATTATTTCTCCGAATCTTCGTGAAGGGGAGAGGAGAGGGATAGTATGGCTGATAATTTGCCCGAAAACCGAATTCTGCAAGTATGTACAGCATTGGGTCTTCGGAAGTCTGGTCACCTTACTCTACCCATGATTACCGAAACTTACAAAAATTAAAGCCAAAACACAATCTGAGTGGATTAAAACAAAAACAGTTTGGATGTGACGTCAGGACTTTCGAAATAACGACCGAATTGCAACTGTCCCTATTCAAGTGACCCAATTTTGAGCATAGAATTTATTAGTGCATCAGCATAATGTTGATGAAACATAACTGTTGTTATTAAATGTTTCATTTTTTCATCGCAAACTATGATCAACAGAATAGCCTTTGTAAACAAATACTGAGTTATGCTCTTTGCTGCAAGGAAAAGGATATTTCGAGATAAACAACTCTCGAAAAGGCTGTCCCTATTCAAGTGACTGGGAGTGTATGTTTAGAAGCATTTTGCAAAAATTTAAAAAAATCGTTTGAAGTTTTGAGTATATTTTTAATGATTTTCAATTTGTAGTGCTTTTTGATAGCCAATAGGTCTGGCCAGACCTATAGTTCCCCCCCCCCCCATTTTCGTCTTGAGGTAAAAAGTGAAAATATTAAATTCTTTTAAAAATCTCCTATTTATGATGTAATAAAGTCATTCAAATTCAATTTGTTCAATAAACGATACAATTTTCTGAGATTTTGCTTTAAAAAGCCGTGAAGTTCGCAAATTGGGTACGCCTAATTTTACCCCGTCGTATAACATCACCTAATCAACTGAGATTTGATTCTAGGAAATTCAAACGGGTTTTATTTCCTTTGTAATAGTATGAACTAAGTATTAGTGACCTACGATGGTGTTTCTTAGTAGAATTAATTGAGATATTTACGGAAAATTTAGAATGAAATGATTTTTGCGCTTAAAATTCCCTATTTCTTTCATCTATTTCCCCAAATCTGCAGACTAATATCGCGGTTAAAGCTACCAACAAATCAAAAATATTTCCCCAAAGATATTGCAATTGGAAAATTCGATCAACTCTCTGTACGAATACGCAATGGTAGAAAATAAGGGAGAAACATGTTTGTCCTAATACCACCTCAAAATATGCCTTCTTAAAAACGCTTCTAGTATATCTACAAAAACGATTTTAATGCATTTATTGCTTATAAATGGCTGTAAAGAATGGGTAGAATGATTATACCTATAAAAATTTCACTTTTTCTAAAAAATAAAAGTTTTTTCTCGGTAGGTCCAGCCAGACCTATTGGGTATAGAATATGCATACTGTAGTAGGTGCCGACAGAAGGGTTAATGTCCTAATATCCCAATGCCCTAATGACCCAAGACCCTAATGTCAACATCTCCTTATCTCCCAGTGCCCAATGTCCGAATATCCCGATGTCCCAATGTCACAACATCCCGACGTTTCAGTGGCCCAATGTCCCTATGTACCAGTGTCCCAATGTCCGATTGCCCTATTGTCCCAAAGTCGTTAAGTCCCAATGTCCTAATATCCCAGTGCCCCATATCCAAATATCCCGATGTCCCCACGTCCCAGTTTCCCCAGTGTGCCTAATGCCCCAATGTCTTAATGTCCTAATGTCCCAAGACCCTAATGTCCCAATCTCCTAATATCCCACTGCCGAAAGATCCTAGTCTCCCAGTTTCATAATATCCTAATGTCCCAATGTCCCAATATCGTAGTGTATTTTAAAAACTTGTCATTGCGATGAGCCGAAAGACGCAATTGTTGGAAATCTTTTGTTAACTTTACCGTTATTCCATCCACTTTGATTCTTTAGAAGGACCACCAGAGGATCAATTATTCCAAATTTCATAAAAATCGTATCACGGAGGAAGACAGTAGAAGCAAGTCTTTCTGCAACTGTAGACTCCAGTTTGAAATTGGGTTACTCGCTTAAGTCTGTCAGGTTGAAAATTTCACCGTTTATTGCATATATCTTACCCGTTATTGTGCCGATCGAAGATTTTTTTTCGGAAAGGCACTTGAACAGGATATGTGGAATATTTTGGTATTTGCGGGATGTTGCCTGGAAGGCTGTAGCCCTGTCAATGAAAAAAAGCAAGTTGTATGTCCGGTAGGTAATCATAGACTTGTTCGCTTTCGTTTTTTTCCTTTGGCGGGCGATACGCTCTCGCGTCTCTTGATAATAGTAACGTTACTCCTGTTTGTAACCAATGATTAATAAATAAATACGTGCGCATTTTCTCGCATCTTTTTCGAACAAATATGTTTCTAAAATTCTGGTAATGATGGTGGAACTTGGACAGACCATCGAAACTGTTGAAAACCCTATGCTCCAGGAACAACAATTCATATTTTTTTTATTAAATTTGCAACGAAATGCATTGCTTCATACTTAATTTTACAATCTTTTCATTCCCAAGTTCTGCGTCTGGGAGGGGCCTTAGTAACTTCTTATTGCATTTTTCCAGATCATCCACATGATGATCTATGTTCAATACCTTCGCATACGACATTAATAAAATTGTCCTACATTTCTGTCTTTTATCGAACGGACAGGACACTTTGAAAAGTAACACCCAACGACACATTCTATTTTGAACCTGCTTTTTGAATATTGACCTAATTTCTGGCTTTTATGCTACATTCGTATATGCTTTGCGTACGTAATGTGAAATATTGCCAATACTCCAGAGGAGTCCTATTGCGCTAGACCACTTTTACGAAATTCCTGCATCCACACCGAACCGACCGACACATAGAGACCTGAGCTGACTCTGTTCCTCTATGTATGCGTCAAGAATATTTTAATTCAAAGTAAGCCATATATCATTTTTACGATCCTCGGAAAGTAACAAAATGTGTGGCCTTCTCGTTACGCTCCATTCGTTACCATTTGTGAATATCCGTAATACGAATTGTGTGCCGGGTGTCATGTTGTCATGTGTGTATGTATTTACATGGTTGCGCTCGTACCAGCATATTTTAAGGATATGTGCAACCGTGGACTTCATTTCAGTATAGAATTTTCATTCAGAGTCTCGTCCTTTTGTTCAACGGTGTCGTTCTATATTTGCCAACATTATGAATAAAGCAAGAACCAATATAGCTTGGGGAATGTAATGAACCTAAAGTGAGACAAATGATGTACAGTAGAGCGTCGATTATCCGAACTAATGTCGACAAGGGTGGTTCGGATAAACGAAAGTTCGGTTAATCGAACCTCCATAGAAAAATTAGAAAATAGCCCAAATATGAAATTAAGCGACAAACTGAAAACATTTAAAAGACTAGAACTGAACAAAAATAAAAATTCAAGGTAATTTAGCGATGCAGATGAGAGATTGCTTTCTTCAAAACCTTGATTTCTCATTTAATTCGATGTCTGTCATATGAAAAAAAAAAGCTCATTGCCTGGTTCGGTTAATCGAATGTTCGGATAATCGACGTTCGGATAATCGACGCTCTACTGTATATGAATATCTTTGGTCCTGGCTATAGTGCTCCCCGAACTGCTGTCTGGCGTCATACATATCGTTGGTGACGATTCACATGAAAACAACATACATACCAACATATTACACTCATACATCAGCATCGTTCCGAGGCTATTTTACAGCAACTACTCGTATAGTTCCGGGGGTACAACATGAGCAACGAGCATACCATTCGAATAGACTGCATCCCTTACCAGATGGCACGCGGAATAGTGAATAGACCGCATCCCGACAAAAGGACATGTGTATGTGGTCAGAAGTGGAAGAATTTTCATGCTTTCAAGTCATCGGAGACTAACACGTATTTTGGGGTTGTGACATGGTAACGTCGTCGTGCCGCGACCATCTTGGGTATTGGATCATGCATACCATACAAGGATATGTGGCATCAATAATGGATGCGGAAAATATGATTAACGGATACTGTCAGCTATGAAAATAGAAAAATGTTTGGGCTTGGGGAATAAATATTTGTGCTAAATCGAATTTATAGAGAAAATTGTAGAGGGAAATAGAAAGAACAGTATGTTTATTTCGAATCAACTTAACCCGGGAACACTAATGTGAGTCATTTTGACGCATACGCCGCAGAATAAATTTTTCGTAGAAAATACGATACGCGATACGCCCAACAGGGTTTCGCTACCCATGTTTTCCTTTAAAAATATGACCCTACCGAATGTCGAAGGAAGCGGAGGGTTCCGATTTTATGGTAAGCAGCTATTCGTGTTTTTCTGTGACGTCGTTAGTACTAAAGGAACCTTTTTTGTGAGTCAAAATGACTCACGTTAGTAACAACCGCCTATGTTTTGTACTTTACATACTTGGTTTTTGGGTGATATTTTACAGTCTATCCAATTATTATCAAACACACATTCTTATTATCCTCATATAAAACAAGTATTCCGAAGTTTTTGGCGCATCCTTTCATACTCTTCTCCTTGATATACCAAAGTTTCTGTATGTGAGTCAAAATGACTCATGGTAAGTAATAAGCGCCTAAAATTAAGGTTAGTGTTCCCGGGTTAATAAAATATTTTTATTGTGCTACATTTGCTTCATTTAATTTGTGCTAATGTTATGAACATTTAATCAATACACGCTGTCCCATTCATGTTGGAAGATATTCTAATGGTACACCCAGAAAAATAATTACTTTTATTAAAGAAAAATTATAACTGTGTCACTAGTGAAAAGTGAGTTAAGTCCGATTTTATTGATTGTGAGTTATATGCATAATCGAAAAAATAAATTGTCCCTCTTTCATAATATATATTAAACGAAATTTGAATACCCTTCACATTTGAATGAAACTTAAGCTTCTTTTGTGTTAACAATACGGCTGCCTTATGACGTGTTCCGACTCCATCTATTCCTAGATGCGTTGAGGCTAGTCCAGGATGAATTGGATGAATTTTGGTTAAGATTCAAAAAGAAAAAACGTTTTTCTTACATGAGCCATATATTTAAGGGTTTGTTTTCTATGACAGCCCTATTACATTATGTTCCAATTTCATCCATTCCTAGAAATGTTTGAAGGCTTTACTCGGAACACATTTAGGTGAAGTTTGGTTAAGGTTGATTCATAAAGAAAAATGTTTTTCTTAGAAGAACCTAATTTCCAGGGGTTTGTTTGTATGACAGCCCTATGATGTAGTGTTCCGATTTCATCCTTTCCTAGATATGCTTTGAAGCTTTGCTAGGAACACATTTGGGTAAAGTTTGGTAAAGGTCGGATTCAAAAGAAAAAAGTTTCTCTTAGCAGAACTTAATTTTCAGAGGTTGGTTTGTATGGTAGCCCCATGGCCCCATGTTCCGATTCCATTTGTTCCGACATATATACAGCGTACACTAAAAAGAAACTTGTATACAAAATTCCAGCCAGATAGCTTCAAAGCTGAGGGACTAGTTTGCGTTGCAACAGACGGACATCTCTCAATCGATTTCTCTCGTCACACTGATCAATAATATATATACTTTATATAGTCGGGGATGCTTCCTTCTGTGCGTTGCAAAAGTTGGAAGAATTCTTGTTTTTGATAGGCCAAAGACATGGATCGACTTCCCAGCGCACTCAACCTGAGAGTTTTAAAAATCAATGTTGCATTTTTTTAGGGTTTTTTAGATTTTTTTTCAAAAAACCCTTATAAAATCGATTTTGTCCGTCCGTCCGTCCGTCCGTCCGCCTGTTCACTAAATAACTCGCGAACGGCTCAACCGATTGTCATGAAATTTGGTAGGAGTGTGTAGAATGATTACAGTCTTTGGCACAAATACCTTAGAAGTTGGTAGGAAGAAGAACAGAGTGTTCCGAACGTTTAAAAAAAGTCGACTTTTTTAGTTTTTATCGGAGATTAAGGTATGGGTATTTGAATCAAAGATCTAAACGAGTACATCTCATGTCAGTTAAAATTTTCCAGTTTCGAGTAACGGTAAAAAAGTTATTGGCGTTTAAAGTTAAACTTCCTTTTCGACCTCCGTTTTTCTAAACCGTTGAAGGGATCGATATAAAACTTTGCACAAAGATTGGTCAGTATGACCTTATATACGTTAAATATTAAGACTGTTGACTTTTGCTAAGGAAAAGTAAATAACAGTAAATTTGTAAAATTTCAATTTGTTCGTGTGTAGCCCCCTTAGGTTTCCAAATATGAAAATTCCGCTAGGGATTTTTAGAAAATAACACAAGGAATATGTCTACGAATTTTCATTCGAATAACTGTATCCAAACCGGAAATACAGCCAAGTAAGTATTTAGTAAGGGCCTTTCACAATGTAAGGGATGCCTCTTAAGCATTTCTTCAATGCATATCTTTAACTTTATAAAACAATGAACAATAAATTTGGTGGAAATGCATAGAATGGTAATAGTAGATACTTGCCACAAATATTTTTTAAGGTAACAGGGTGTCCCTGAGTAGTTGCAAAAGTATTCTTGTTCAATACTCATAGGAAAGCTTGCGTGGGCTCTTATGTCAGCGGACACAATGGAATCATTTCTTATAAGTTGCTTTTCCTTGATTAAAAAAAAAACAGTAACAGTAGATTTACAGCTAATAATTCAGTTCATATATAAAGCCAAGCCATCCTTACGTTTGCCTGAGGAAAGGCCATCAGAAATCTTAAATGGAAAAATGCCTGTAGATTTCCTTGGAGTATTTTTATACAAACTGGGTAAATAGTAAATATATTTTTGGATTGGTCTAATTAAAGGTGGAACGCGCTAGCCTTTCATTCTGGAACGCGTTTATTTGGACCAATCCAAAAATAGATTTACAGGAAGCATTTCATTAATGTTGTGCACAATTCTTATTTATTGCTTATAAACTATATGTACAAAAAATATTTACCATGCATTAAAATTCTAAAAAACCCTCGTATTGCGGGCGCAGCCCTCTGTACGCCGGTATTTTTTTGCAATAAAACAATTAGCTCAGTAGAAAATTATTGATATCTGAAAAAGCACGCTAAAAAACTGTGTCCGTTTCCATCAACTAATCATTTGGAGTTGTTTTCGGAATCATCCCTAAACTGTGCAGGAGATCCACTTCAATTCAGTACCAACGATTGTCCAGGATAGTAGAGCAGTTAGCTTCCATTCCTTGTTTAAAAGCTTTAAGATCAGTTCATTGTGTTTACGCGTCCATCCATATTATTCATTAGACCTTAACTGTTTTTTGTTCGCGTAGCACAATAATGAATTACACACGATATCAGTCTTCTGCGAATTGCTTTTTGGCAAGGTCCTCTCGAAATTGGGTTACTTATTTATTTATTTATTTATTTATTTATTATTAATAAACGGACGTAAGTCCTTTATAAACAAAGTATAAAATAGCTGTCTTAATGTCTAATATTAAATCTAAGTTATAATTATATTAAAAAATATTATACGGAATTCAAAGTAATCGCTTAAAAGATATGTGTATTTTTTATTTATTTAATTCAAACATAAAAACGCATTCAAAATTCAAGAATGATTAATCAAATAGATGGAAAATGATTTTCCTGAGCTTAAATTTGCTACAATTAAATAAGTCTACATGGTTGGAGATTAAATTGCCCGTAGCTTTAATTCTTTCTATTGGCGCATTCATTGAGTAATTTGTACGAAATGTATTAAGACAAAATAATTCATGATGCCTCGTATTTCTGGCTGGTATTTTTATCGATATTAATTTAAGAATTTCTGGGGCGTCAGTTATACCATTAACTAAGTTCCACAGGAAACTCGCGTCATAATATTTTCTTCTCGCCTCAAGAGTATTCATATTTAATGTTTCCAGTATATATGAATAGTTAAGGTCATCTGATGAGATATGCATTTTGTATCCAATGTACCTCAAAAATTTGTGTTGAACCTTTTCTAACAAAGTACTATAAGAGATATAAAAAGGATTCCAGACAACAGTCATATATTCTAATCTACTTCTCACCAGAGAGAAATATAACGTTTTCAAAGCATGTACATTGCGGAATTCTAATGAATTTCTAATTATAAACCCGAGCATACGTCGGGATTGCTCTGTTATATCTAAAATGTGGTCTTTGAAATTTAACAACGTATCAAAGTGTATGCCAAGATCATTAACAGCGCTAGTTTGTTCTATTGGAAAATTCCCTTTGGAGTATGTTGTATTAAAATGTATCGAAGTTCTGTTGAAAACGATATATTGGCATTTAGATATATTAATCTCTAATTTATTACAAGAACAGTAAGCAGAAAAATTATTAAGGTTAGATTGCAAAATGGCAATGTCATCATAACTAAATATCGTTTTATAGATTTTGCAATCATCTGCAAAAAGTTGAAATTCAACACCATGAAAAATATCCTTTATATCGTTGACGAAAATTAGGAATAGTAAAGGACCCAGGTGAGAGCCCTGAGGAACACCTGACGTAGGACTGAATGAGGATGAGAAAAAATTAAATAGTTTGACAGTTAAAGAACGGTTCCTTAAATAATTATTTAACCAATTTAGTAAAGGTCCAGTAAATCCGAAATTTCGAAGTTTCTTAATGAGTAAATCGTAATTAATTTTATCAAAAGCTTTCTTCAAGTCGGTGTAAACAGAGTGAACTTGTGACATATTTGTGAATGCGTTGTATATGTAATGTTCATAAACAATCAAGTTTGTTGCGGTGGATCTTCCAGTACAAAAACCATGTTGATTGTTAATTATTAAAGGACGAACTAAAGGCGTAATAAAATCGGTGACAATACCCTCGAATACTTTTGGAACACACGACAGTATACTTATTGGGCGATAATTAGATATGTTAGCTTTATCCCCAGATTTGTAAATCGGTAGTACATAGCTTCCTTTCCAATAGGAAGGAAAGTGACCAGATTCAAGGGATCTATTAAAAAGTATATGTAATGGGTGTGTAAGATTCTCAGCACAATTTTTTAAAAAAATTGGTGGAACTCCATCTGGACCAGCGCTTTTAGATACATCTAATGAGAGCAACTTCTTCCTAATAGAATCATCGTCAATGTAGAGAGAAGACATATTAAAGCTATTATCAACCAAATTGGGCTCAAAAAATGATTGTTCTGTACTCTATACCTGTGAAAAATATTCCGCAAATAAATTTACAATTTCATTTCTATCCGAGCTCATGATATTGTCTAAATACATTGTACTTGGTAGACCATGATCAGTTTTACGGGAATTAATATGTTTCCAAAACGATTTTATATTAGTGCTAACTTCCGACTCCAACTTAAGAATGTAGTTCTTATAATCAATTTTCGATAACCTTTTACAATCAGATCTTAACCGTGAAAATACATTGTAATCTATCAATTTACCCGTTGTTTTATATGTGAGGTGAGCAATTTTTTTAGTTTCAATGAGCTTTTTTAAATCGTAAGAAAACCATTTTGGAAATCTATCATTATTTAAGCGACTACAAGGAACGAAGGACTGAATTAAATTATTTAAGGTGGAATAAAAATACAAAACTGCGTCGTCCAGAGACAAACGTTCTAAGTCTGACCAATCTATTGAGCATAAAGCGGAATTAAGATTACTATAATCAGCTTTTTTGAAGTCAATAAAATTTTGACAAACATCGGCATTAGTAATAGAACAGTGTAGATTCACATATATTTCCAATGCAGGATGATAAAAATCTAAAGGCAAAATAGGAGGTGTAGCTTGTAAAACATTAACATTATCCAAATTTTAAAAGATTAAATCCAATAAACTATTATTACAGTTTTTAATTAAATTAAATTGAGTTAAATTTAAAAAAGAGAATATTTCAATAATATCATAACTTTTGGTATTCGAATTATTTACCGACCAAGATTTTGATGTCCAATCCACACTACTTAAGTTAAAATCGCCAGTGATGATTAAATTCGCAGAGGGAAACGCTTCTGCTATGGATAATATTTCGTTTGCATGTAACTCATAAAGATCGGGTGAGGCATCGGGTGGCAGATATACAGTAGACACGATGGTGCGAGTTGGTTTTGTGTCTACCTTTACGATGAGTTGTTCGATATTATTATATTTAGTTTTTATTTGTAACGATTTAAAACACTTTTTTACTGCAATTAGAACACCGCCACCGTTTGACTTAGTTGAAGTTAAGTTGTTTCGATCACACCGGTAAATATTATAGTTAAATAAGCCGAGTTCCGATGAGTATATATTAGCGTTTAACCAAGTTTCGCGACGTCCCAGTCAGTACCCCGATTTAAGCAGCTCTGACCCTATTCCCTTGGGGCCCTACTGCAAGCGCATGCCGCTGCTCGCTCGTTGCCTAACCTGCATGGTTGTAAACGCATTGGATCCGTCTCCTGGGCATTTTCGGATGGGCAAGTCCATTCATTAGGTACTCGTTCTCCGTTCATTTCGGTGCGAGTCGCGCAAGCTCTCAATGCTATTTAATATTATAGATCGAAGGCACCCTATCAAAGCCGCCTACATATATTAGAAAGCCGGGAATTAGCAATCTCTCTAGTTCCTGTCAACCCCTTGTGGGGCATAGGGCATTAACCACGCCTACTCTCCACCTCGTTCTGTTTTGCGCCAACGGCGCTAGCTGCGACCATGTAACATTTAGCGTTTTCGCTTCGCTAGTTACCGATCTTCTCCATGTGTTCCTTGGCCGCCCAACACGGCGTCTTGCTCCGGAGTCCTGTGGATTCCAGTTTAGAGCCTTTTTTGCGACGTTTTTGGGCCCTCTTCGGAAGGTGTGACCTATCCATTGCCACTTAAGTCTTTTGATCGAAGTGCCTATCCTTTCCTGGCCAGTTATAGTAAGGAGATCCTCGTTCGAAATGATCTCCGGCCAACGAATATTTAGGATGCGTCGTAGACACTGATTAACAAAAGTTTGCAACTTATCAGTGATCTCTTTAGTCACCTTCCAGGTTGAACAGCCATATAGCAGAATGGATTTCACATTAGAATTAAAGACACGTATTTTGGTGCGTCTGGAAATATTGTTGTTTAGCCAGAAAGGAGTCAAATTGAAGAAAGCTGCCCTAGCCTTGTTTACCCGTGATTTTACATCGGCATCCGCTCCACTATCTGCTGTAACTACACTTCCGAGATAGCAAAATTCATCAACTTTTTCGACTGCCTGTCCTGAAATATGAATTTCGCTTTGCCCACCTGGATATGTGCTCAAGAACTTAGTCTTGGCAGCATTGATTTTCAGCCCCGCATTACGACTCGCGCAATTTAGAGCTTCTGTCATTTGAGCGACATCATCCGTGTTTGTTGATAGAAGGCAAATGTCGTCAGCATAGTCAAGATGTTGAAGGTGATCGAACAATTTCCATCTGATACCTTTGTTACGATGTAATTGGAGTGCGGAGCCGAGTACATCACTAATGGCAACAAGGAAGAGAATAGGTGACAAAATGCAGCCTTGCCTCACTCCACTGTGCACCTCAAAAGGTTCTGAAAACTTGCCCTTATGCAGGACGTGACATTGGGCTCCATTGTAGGATTCCTTGATGATGGAGATTATCTTATCTGGGATATTTCGTCTCCGTAAGGCATTCCAGATGTAGAGACGATCAACGCTATCAAAGGCTTTCTCAAAATCGATGAACATGAGATGTAATGGGGATCTCCATTCTGCGGATTGCTCGATGATAATACGGAGGGTGTTAATGTGATCGCTACAGGAAAACCCTTCGCGAAAGCCAGCTTGTTCATCATTCAATGTGTCGTCGATTTTGTCCTTGATTCGTCCTAAAACAAGGCAGATCCCACGCCAATTATTGCAATTCTTCAGGTCACCTTTCTTCGGAATCTTAATAATTACGCCCTTTTTCCACTCACTGGGAAGAGTTTCGGTTTCCCAACACTCTTGGATTAAGGGAAGGAGAATATCCGCTGAAGCGATAATATCCGCTTTCAAGAATTCAGACGGAATTCCATCAATCCCAGGGGCTTTACCGGCGTCCATTGATTTAATAGCGTCTATTAGTTCCTTTTTGGATGGTGGACCAGAACTAATGCCGTCTATTCGAGGGACGTCTTCTGCTGGCAATGAAGATGCACTTGCAGGCCCGAAGGTGTTATTAAGGACCTCTAAAAAGTGTTCTCTCCATCTTTGCAGCTGTTGTTCTTCGGTAACGAGCAGAACACCTTCCTTATCTTTCACAGGATGTTCCGTTAGCAATTAGCAATACATGCACATAAATCAAGCCTATGAACAGATCGTCTATTCTATACGTTCGTTGTACGATGCTGGAACATAAGCACAACGCATGTGAACAAACCGTGTCTACTTTAAAAAAAAATCGCGAAAACACGTAGAAAATTAATTTTTTTTTCGGGATATTTTTCTTTCGCTACATTTTCCACACTTCCTTACACGACACTTTGCACTTTTCGCGGGGAAAATCGACCGGGAACCAACATTTTTCGTGTAAAATTTGCCGCGACACTACTCGATTTGTCTTTACTGCAACGTAAATTTTCCGTCTATTTAGGCCTATGATATGCCATCAAAGTGTATGAGCATGTTCTGGTTCCGGGCTTTGAATATAGATGGCTTTGCATCCTATATTTTCTCTAACCAGAAAACAGGGCAAAAGAAGAAATCGGGAGGATTCAAACGAATAGTTACACATTTCTGAGTAAATTAAAATGTTTCCCTGTATAAAGTTTGTACATAATGCATTTGGATTCATCACTGTTGCAATAATGCCCGCGCACAAGTTGTTTCACCATTTTATCTGTATTGTTTCGTACACATGATAGCAGGAACAAGGACTGCACCAAGTCAAAGGGAAAACAACTTTTAAGTGTCGGGAAATTTATGCATACTTCGATGTCTGCAATAAAACTTTCCCAATGCACAGTCACGAACCTTTGTTATGTTGTGATGTCGTGCATGTGGCAAAGGCTCGCGTAACACCTCAATTGATACGTTACGTACTAGCTTTCAAACAAATCTTGGTCTGTTTCGTCTTCAAACGACAATCTATCAATCCTTGGGTTGAGATTGCGGACATAGACACTTTCTAAACTTTTTTTGTCATGAATTCATTACATTAGTCGAAGCAAACTGACATACAGACGAAAATATGGAGTTGATAATAGAGAGTGTTAGCATGTCGTTCAAATATAACGACATAGTTTGATATTTCCATACAAAAATTCGCTTGCCGACATTACGTAAATCAGTAAACCACAATTTTGCATGTTGCAAGTAGGCATGGGTGTATTTCCATATATTGGATATTCTGTAAACAGTCCAATTTGAGGATACTATTTGTCGTGATTATCCCATATATGCCCAAAGCCCCATTTTTTAAAACGGTGCACTTTTTAAATTAAACTGGTAAATTTTTTTTGAATGGGTTTTTACTGTTATCCTTTGAAAAGATGTTGGCAAAGCTGCAACTAAAATGTGGTAACTGTATCTTGACTAACTTTGTTCCTTTTCCGGTTTGAAGTATAGGGTTTTCGACACATGCAAACTATCCGAAAACAATACAGAATAATTCAGTTTATTTTTATAAAAATATTCTAGTATTAGCAATTTTATTGTCAAAAGAGATGTAAGAAACGAAATTTACCCTGAAACATTAAATATTTAACCAACCAACGAAAATATGGATCGATTTTATTGATGCCCCAAAAATGGGGCTTTGGGCGTCTAGGGCTACATAAACATTCTAAAGGAAATAAAAATGGAAAATCGGTTTACCGTTATTAATTATACCCAAGAATTAAATTAATTGATATCTGTTATAATTTTTTATTGAAATGTAACAGAAACTCGATTTTTAACGGAAAAATTGTAAAGTAAGCCCCAAAAATACATAACAAACACTTATATTTTGAGCCTATTAGTACCCTAGTTAACGGTAAAAATTGTTTCTCGACAAATGTCACCTAGAAAAAAATGTAAGGTAATAATTTGGTTTTTCGGCTGAAAAAGCTACGATTCCCTACTGAAATTATATTGCTTTTGTATCAGAAATGACATTCAGCAGATTCAAACCATTTAATGACCATTTTATAACCTTTTATGCTAAAAGTCTTGCAGGTAATTAGGGCAGTAAGGTTTTATTGGCTTTGGTAATAACACGTGATGATCTATAAATTGTGAAAAGGTGAAGATGAATAATCATTTGTCAAGCGGAAATAGCGTGATAAGGAAGAAAGTGTAGCTTGTCTAACAAAATGGGAAAAGTTAGTGCGGAAATAAAAAGTAATATTTTGGTTTTGGCGCGTGAAAATCTGACTACACCGGAAAAATCTGAAAGGCTGGGTGTTGCTAAAAGCACCGTGGCGTGGATATTAAAGACGTTTCGAGTAAGGGGCAACAGCGAGCGGAAGAAAGGCTCTGGACGACCAAGGAAAACTACTCCATTGGATGATTGCTTCATTGTTTTGCAAAGCCGTCGGAACCGTTTCAAAACTTCAGCCGATATTAGAAACGACCTAGCTCGAGCAACTGGAAATCAAGTTTTGTCCAGACTGGTAAGAAATAGGCTTGTGAAAGCTGGTTTACGTACGTTAAAGCCAGTCCATAAACCAGATCTTTCGTTACGAGTCAGGCAGAAATGATTTCAATGGGCCCAGGAGCATGCTTCATGGACTCAGGAGATGTGGAACAGTGTAAACTTTTCGGACGAGTCGAAGTTCAAGCTCCATTTAGGCGATGGTAGGCGGGAGCCTCGAGAAAGGTTAAGCGACGAGTGCCTGCGACTACTTCCTCCGAAATCTGAAGGAGTCATGGTGTGGGGATGTTTTTCCGGCGATGAAAGGGTAGAATCACCTTCATAAATTCAAAGGTTACAGTTTCGGTCTATTTGGAAGTCCTGGAGAACCAATTGGAACTATGTTCTCTAGAACTGTTTGGAGATACCGTGAGATTTATCTTCCAACAGGATAATGCACCATGTCACACTGCCAAAGTTGTAAGTATTAAGTGAATACAAGTCTAAACTTTGATAATAATTGGTAAATTGATCCAAAAAAACTATATTTTTTTTTCTTTTATAGGTGAAGACGCACTTCCAGGAGAACAATATCGACTTCTTGGATTGGCCTCCATACAGCCCCCACTTGAATCCGATCGAGAACATCTGGAGTATCATGAAGCTGGAAGTGGCTAGGAAGCGCCCAGACTCAATTCAGGCATTAACGAGACCGAGTTCTAATCGTGCGAATAGCACGATGAGTGTATACCCTATACCCATGTACAGACCTAAAATGCTCGTAAAACCGAAAGTATTAAATTTCAATTTTTTTAAGGGGGAAGGGGTAGATGTGTCGAATCTCGCACATCTTTAATATCTTTTAACGGCTATCATTTGCTATAAATTTGAAGTTTTTCGCGACATTCTATCAAAAGATATTGCAGAATATTACTTTGTAGGGGATGTAGGGGTAGGGGTAGTTAGACCTTCCCCACTTTCCACCAACTTCAAGCATATGTCACAATTAGGCATTGATGAAAATATCAGGTCGCAACGATATTTTGTCGAAAAATATGACCGATTTAAACTTTCGCGGAGTGGTCATTTGTATTGGAGGTAGGGGAACCCTTGGTCCGATTTGGCCCATTTTCAATACCGTCCAAGCTTTTATCAAAACAATCATCTGACCAACACTTCAAAACGCTTGCTTCATTATTTCGGGAGTTTTCCTGCGAACTGACAGACACACGGACGGACAGACAGACGTCTGTCTGTCTTATTCGAATCAGTGACCGACCCTGATCATTTATATTTATAGCCATAGCCATAGCTCCTTTGAGGTGTTTGAGCGGGCCTGAGAGCAGCGGGCCTGAGAGCTTCTTATCTAACAGTCACTTGGAACATAATCGAGGATTCGGAAAGGTTTGTTGGAATAAAAATATCCCCGCAAGAGGGATTTCAAAAATTTGTCATTTTCGGTTTCGATCGTTTCATTCTCGGTCATGCCGTCCCCGGCAGTACATGGCACGGTACTTGGCGACGGCATCTGATGAGAGGTGTCGTGCCATGAACTGTCGGTCGAAACCGAAAATGACAAATTTTTGAAATCTCCCTTGCTGGGATATTTTTATTCCAACAAACCTTTCCGAATGTTTGTGAATATTTAGTCGGCTCCGGCTATCTGTCCATGCGTTACCGCAAAGCGAGAATATTCTCTCGATCGGTGAATTAATTGCCTGGACGAGTATTTATAGGAAACCTTGTTCAGTTCGTCACCACTACCCAAAACCCTTATCGATTTCGTCCTCTGTACGTCGAGTACATTTTACGTCAAAAACAGCAAAAAAAACCCTTCTTCAGCTGGAACAAGTTTCTGCCTGTTTTCGACATAAAATGTACTGGAAACCCTATGCCAGCTCGTTCACTTTCAGGAAACGAAATCGATAAGGGTTTTTTGGTACTTAGCCTCTAGAAAAGATGGTCGATTTCGTCACCTGCGTCTGGACAAACTGAACAAGGGTTCCTAAATACGCCAAAGAATAGAAAAGACCAGTTTCAAAAATCGAATCATATTTTGCTGCTATTATTGATAGCTTTAAATAATTTTGTCCGTGTGTCAGGGTTTATCACTTCATCGGCATTTCCCGAACATATTTATTAATTAGGGGCGAAGTTACACAAAATTCCTCTTCTTCTTCTTCCTTGCCTCGTTCTTTATACCGCTCCATGGTTCCGCGTTGCTCGACCTGCGGTGTAGGCACATCGCCCGTTTTGGCGATAATTTCTCAGCATATTTCTACAGGCAGCTCTATCTTGGATCGTGTCATCGCCGAGACCAATGCGTTGTTGTTGCTGCTTAAAACCCAGATACACAAAATTCCTCATTTTCTTAAATTTATCCATTGTTTGCCCCGTATTTGATTTTTTGGATTACGGGTTTTTGGACTTTCGGTTCCCGAAAAACGGGGTAACCCGTAAAATACGGGGCATCTGGCCACCCTAAGCGAGATAATTGCAATTTTGTGTTTTCAAATGAACTTTTTCGAAAATGGGTTTTCAAAAAGTCTATGTAGAGCGCATTGAGAGCCACATTTTGCTGGAAAGACAAAAAAAAAGGATTAAGCCCATATCTGAAGTACTTTTGTTTTTAGTGTCCTTTCAAATAAGTAAGTTTCTCTGGCGCATTCTCTAGCAAAAAGTGTTCGAAGATAATGTTTAAGGGCAGAAATTTGAAAACGAAATTTTCCATTAGGGAAAGAGAATTGCTGACTGAAGAATCAAAAAATTTAAGAAATTAAATGAATTTTGAATGATTTGTTTTTTGCCGGTTTTAACCGGATGGAGAAACGACCGTCTGGGTTAAAACCGGGAGGAGGAAGAAACCGAAAATAACCCGGCTAACCGTTCTGAAAGTACCGGTTTTCGGAACTAACCGTCCGGTTTTTGACATCCCTAGTAAGTATAACAAAGACTGAGTTCTTATGCTGCCCATTCTCAGACCCAGATGCACCGATACCAGATATGTACGTCAAAGGAGAGCAGCTGAAGTCTTGTACCAAGTTCAAGTAGGTACCTTGGCTCGATGGTGAACAACGGAGCTACATGCGATGATGACAGCAAACATCGTACAAAGGTTGGGTGGATGACGTGGCGAGAAAACTCTGGAGTTTTCTGCGATAAGAAAATGCCGCAGAAGCTAAGGGGCAAGTTGTGCAAAACGGTTGTACGTCCCGCATTCATGTATGGATCAAAATGCTAGACCATGTATGAAGGTTACGCGAAAGAAATGTTACGCATGTCAGTTGGTGTAATCAAAATGGACCACATCAAGAGTAGCTACGTCCGAGGCAGCTTGTCCATAGACCAATCAATCACCGAAAAGCTCGAAGACAGACAAATGGATTGGTATTGCCATTTTCAAAGGCGTTCGCCTGAGAACCCCGCAAAGAAAGCGATATCAATGAAAGTTCCACTTGATGGACCCAAGGCCAGAGGCAGACAGGAAGAACAACAGGATGTGTCAAATGAAAAGCAACAACAACGCATTGGTCTCGACGATGACACGATCCAAGATAGAGCTGCCTGTAGAAATATGATGAGATATTACCGCTAAAACGGGCGATGTGCCTACACCGCAGGTCGAGCAACGCGAAACCATGAAGCGGTATAAAGAACGAGGGAAGGAAGAAGAAGGCGTAAATTCTGCAACTATAACGGCTAAGGCTTTTAGAATTTGGTTTGAATCTTGGTTGGCGAAAAAAAATTTCGCGAGCACGGGCGTTCGCGCTCTGCGAACGGTGGGTTGACGAGCGTAGCGAGCAAGAGGCAAAGCCCCCTAGTAAAATTAAAACGGCTAATCGCATATACGTGAAACCCATTTCATTCGATTTAGAAGAGCCACAAACTCTAAGACTGACTTGCTTTGACAATATTTTCTCAAAAATTCGTGTTTTTGGCCCCACTGTAAGGCGACTGGTTTCAAATTTTAGATCCAAATTACAATCGCTCAAAGGTTAAAAGCTCATCATTTCTTTTTTTTGCACCTGGCCCCAGAATCCCGAGTGCGCACCTGATCTTATATAATATTTTCCAGATTAAATTACAGTTTACACTTCATAAAATAAAGTGGCAAACTGCTACCTCCTATGGGCTTGGTATTTGCTATATCAATTCCATGTGAAGAAAGTCCTGTTGTATTAAAGATGTATTATTTGTTTGCACTATAATTTGACGCAATTTTCAATACTAGTTAAGTGGTATAAGTGGCATAATAATAGAAGCTAATATGCGTCAATGCGAAAATAAAGAGTTTTAAGGTGTTTTTTTTTTCACATAAATGCGTATTTACAGTAAGATCCAACTTTAACTCAAAATCAAAGTTATTCAGTCAGTAAGAGTCAAGCGTTTAGCAAAGATGCCGACCGAGCAAGCCTTCGCTGTAAACTTTAGCACTCAAAGTGCCCTCAAGCAAATTTGGCGGGCTATTCGACTTTTGGGAATCGATGTCGTTGAAAACTATAAAACGCCCTACTACACCTATTCAGTGATCCTAAACACAATGATTACATTTTTCTATCCTTTGTCAATGATCATTCATCTATTTCTCGCGGATTCCATGGAAAGCGTTACGGAAAATCTAACACTGGCCATCTGTATAATATTATCGAGTTTGAAAACGCTAAATACCTTCATGAGACGCCGAGATCTCTATCGTATAAAAGATTATTTGAACCAACTAGACAGTCGCGTACAAGGGCAGGACGAGAAGGACTTTCTAAATTACGCGGTGCAAATGTCTTTTAGATTTTATTTAGTGTTTTCTCTGGTCTATTTCTCATCTTGTGCAACATGTGATCTCCCGTTCATAATGACTGGACAAAGGCAGCTGATTTATCCCGCTTGGTTTCCTGTGGATTGGGAGAATTCGTCACGATCCTTTATAATTGTTCATGTTTATCAATTTATTGGAATTTGGGTGTTAACCTATGAGGACGTGTTGAATGATTCGTATCCTGGAATTCTGCTCTGGCTACTGAAGGGACATATGCGTGCACTTGCTTTGCGGGTAGCGAAAATTGGCTACGATGCACAGAAATCGGGACGAGAAAATTATGAGGATCTGGTTAATAGTGTTAAGGACTATAGGATCTGTTTGGAGTAAGTAATGATAAAATTCGTCTGGAATTGCTTCGAATGTAGTGAATTTCTATTGAACACAAGGACTTCTGGCTTTTTCCTTTAAATTTTTCTTGGCCATTTTTTTTTAGATACTTCAAAGTATGTCGTGTCATTATTTCACGAATTGCTGTCGCTCAATTTATCGGTACACAATTCATACTCTGTGCAACAGCGCTCTACATTCTGTACTCACTGGATGAACATTTCGGAACCGTTCTGTATCTTGTTATCTATTTTGCGTGCATGGTGCTGCAAATATCCTTGCTGTGTTTTAGCGGAAGTGAACTTGCCGAGGAGAGTCAACGTTTCACGTTTGCGCTGTATTCATGCAATTGGATGGATCAGGATACGAAATTTTGTCGTGTTCTTATAATATTCATGCTACAATCGCAGAAATCGTGGATAGTGCGGGCCGGAGACATGGTTAATGTTTCTCTGGAAACATGGCTAACGGTACATAATATCGGAAATTAGTATTTTTACTTAAGAAATTCATGAGTTTTTTTTTAGGTGCTGCGATCGACGTACTCTCTTTTTGCGGTTTTAAAACAAATGACCTAAAAAAGCTCCTGGACGGAAGCTTAAAGTTAATAAATGGAATATTATAATCGTTCCAAAATCAAATATAAAATTTGAATTTGAAACAAATATTTTATTTCAATATTGAATCACTTCAGTAGATTCTTTCTAGCACAAAAAGTAGAATGTTACCAAAAAATGGTGAAAATAAAAGCACTAATAAAAATATGTATTGCACAACTGCAATAAAGCATCCTATTCAAGTAATAAGCTGATTTTATACTGAAACAGCATTGAAAGTAAGAATAGGATTTCATATTTTCAGTTAGATTTTCAGGATTGGATTCAGTAGTCTGAAATTTAGACCTTTTATGGAAAACTCAATTTATTGTATTTATCAACTTTTCCATTCTTAAATTATTTTTGAAAAACTAAAACTGAGAGAGAAAATACCTAATGATTGTGGAAAAAAATTATCTGAAGCAACAAAGGGGGTAAATATTCGCTATTAAGTTTAGTATAACTTTAATTGCCTATGGACGAAGAAGCACCGGTAAAAAGTACCTACTATTATCGGTTTAATAGCCTAGTTCGACTATGAATCGAGCTCATCTTGGCTTTCTTAAGGAGTTATAATAATCCTACCGCAAGGCGATCAGCGAGACACGTTGAAAAGGGAGCTTCAAAGAAATCCTTTCCCATAAAGAGCTAACTTCTCCAAAACACAGCTAGTCAGGAAGACAGTAAAGTAAATAGCTGAGATGGTTTCCCTTGAACCATGAAAAAAGCAAAATTGATGCAAATTCTGAAACGAAATAAGCCTGTCTGTGAACCGAATTAATACCGCCCTGTCTTGGTGCTCAACGCTATCGGAAACATTTTGGAATGAATATAACTCCCCGAACTGATGCTGCATTCATGCGGCTCTACAAAAATGAGGCTCCGTAAAAATTCCACAAGGATCCATTTTCGACAAAGTCTTGTGGAATCCTATCCTGACAGGGTAGTATGCAGTCCGTTTTGCTAACACAGAAATGGTAGTCGTCACAAGAGATTCGGAATTCGCGAAAATGTACGAAACCAAGACTTTTACAAAAATCAAGCTGTGGATCGAAACCCTTGTTTCTCGCTAATCTCGCTGAGCCAAAAAGATCAAAGAAGTCATAATCGATAAGCGAAGAAGAAACTCCGAGAAGTTCTCCCTAGGGGAAAAATTTTAGATCATTGTATATGTCTACGTTATTGCTTACAGAATAATCCACATTGCATCAGACGTTATCTTGTCACTCCAGAAGCCCAAAAATGCTTTCAAACCGATTACATACAGTACCCCAAATGTCGACTTTCGAACGACGACCATAATGCCCATTCTCAGTTTCCTTAGAGAAATGTCCTTTTTGGTGGTACACATGTACATAATATCCGTTGAAAATCCAAAATGAGCTTGTGATGATTTTAAAGGGCTCAACTCACCGAATACTGTATTTTGATATGCATATCGACTATAATGCATTCCCAAAGGAAAAGGGACCTTTATTGTACAAGGACATCTTTCTCATAACAAGTGCCGACACCAAAATAATAAGGATCGCTTAACTTCCATCCGAATTTTATCCAAATCGCTCCACAGGGGGAGCCAAGAGAACCAATTGAAAGATAACTTTTCATTCGCTTCAACGGCGAATTTACCGCTATTCCCACAACTCATCAGTGTTTGGGTTGACTTATAGCTTCGTTAGGCTTTCGCTATGTTTTGCAATGTCACATTTTGTTACGGAAGAACCCAATATGTAATTACACGTGTTTTACTATGTTCCAAATAATTGTCACCAAGCTAAAAACAATTTTTTTGGACACTGATAAGAGAAAAAAAATAGATTGCTGTGGGGCTCGAACACATTGCCCTACGCACCAAACCTGGCGGATACCCAACCAGGCTACATCAACTACAGATTGGCCCGATAAATCTAGCAATCATCACATGATTATGTTCGAACATTTTACGTTACGTACTGTTTCATTTCAACATTCAACGGTCAGTGGCTGTACAACCACTGTCATCGTCCCACAATGTTCCGAACACACAATATCATTATCCCGTTGCCCAGAAGCCCTTCGACTAATGATGACGATGACGACGACGACAATGACAATTATGTTCTGCATGCAGCAGCTTCGAGGCATACCCATGATGGCCTTTACTCAACGATTTAACCCTATCATGGTTTAGCGATGTGCCGACAACTCATCCTAAGAAAAACTTCAAGTCAAGAAACCTGAAACAAAAGCCTCGGATTGGACGGATACAAAACAACGACGACCCCGCAAACGAACAACTGATTACTCTTTCGGATCCTGGAATGTACGCTCCCTAAATAGACCGGGGGCCTTAAGGGCCCTCCTGGATCAGGTAGAACAATACAAGCTGAGCATAGTTGCAATCCAGGAAACTAAATGGCTCAAAAGCGAGATTAACGACCTCAATTCGCACACTATTTTCACGAGTGGTAAAGAGGAGGGCAACAAGGAGTTTGGAGTAGCTTTCATCGTGAATAAGCAGCTCCAGGACCACGTTCTCGGCTTCAAACCCATCAACGAGCGGCTATATGCGCATTAAGACCCGTTTCACTGATCTCTGGCTCATTAATGCGCATGCCCCTACAGAAGTAAAAGAAGATGCGCTTAAGGACGAGTTCTACAACGACCTAGAAACAATCTTCGACTCACTTCCATCAAACGACGTCAATCTGCTGCTAGGAGACTTTAACGCCAAAGTCGGAAACGAAAGTTGGCATAGGGAGGTCATAGCCGCCACGACGAAAACAACAACAACGGTCAGCGACTTATCGACTTCGCGAGCGACAGAAACCGGGTCATAAGCTCTACATGCTCCCCTTATCCACGAGTTCATAAGCAGACCTGGAAGTGTCCAGATGAATACACCGTGAACCAGATCGACCACGTACTCATCAGCAAGAGATGGGCTTCTAATGTCTTAGATGTTCGATCCTATCGAGAAGCCAACTGCGACTCCGATCACTATTTCTATTTGGTGGATACAATCTACAGGTGCAGAATCTCTTCGGTGCACCAAACGAGAATCAACCCTGCCAAGATGTTCGAGGTTGACAATTTGATTGATGATGCGACGGCGGCTGTGTATACTACAGCCCTTGAGGAAAAACTGTCGCCCATGCTTGATAACATCAATAATTTAGGCATCCATGAGTTCTGGGAGGAGCTCCAAGTCAGCATCAAAGGAGTCGCAGAAGAGATCGTGGGCTATAAAGGCCGGCGCAGACGAGCAGACTGGTTCGACGACGAATGCAGGGCCACGATTGAGGCGAAAAATGAAGCCTATCGCCAATACACACAACGCGCATCCCGAGCCAAGAAAGAAAGATACAACGAACTGCGGCGAGTATCTAATAAGTTAATTAGACGTAAGAATCGCAAACATTTTGACGAGCAGCAAATAAACCAAAGATTAGCCAGTAAGAACATTAGACAGGTGTACAAACTTTTAAATAATGTGAAGAACGGATATCAACCCAGGACAAGCCTATGTAAGGACAAGGATGATAACATCATCAGCGTCATCGAAAGCGTCAACAAACGCCTCGCATTTTGAAGAGCTCCTCAATGCACCATCAACATCCCCCGCGGAGCCAGCTCTTGAGCAGTTAGCCGAACCAGGCCCTCCCGTTCTACCCCCAACAGTAGAGGAGGTGAGTGTTGCCATACAGTCGCTTCAAAATAATAAAGCGCCCGGCGCTGACGAGATCCCAGCAGAACTGCTCAAGCATGGTGGAACGTGCCTGACCAACGCTGTACATGTGCTTCTGCTGAAAATATGGAACGACGAGGTAATCCCCGAAGATTGGCGCAAAAGCATAATCTGCCCTATCCACAAAAAGGGTGACAAGCTGAAGTGTGAGAATTACAGGGGCATATCATTAGTTTGTACGGCCTATAAGATATTATCGAAAATTCTTGAAAAGAGAATTAATCCGTACGCAGAACGAATCATTGGCGAGTATCAAGGCGGCTTCAGACCTGGTCGCTCAACGACCGATCAGCTCTTCACAGTGAAGCTACTACTCCAAAAGTGCTGGGAATATAACATCGACGTATACGAAATCATTGTCGATTTTAAGCAGGCATACAGACAGTATCGATCGAAGTGTACTGTACAACATGATGCTGAATTTTGGTATACCGGCAAAGTTAGTGCGACTCACAAGGATGACGATGACTAATACCGTCTCGCAGGTCAGAGTGCAGAATCGACTCACTGACCTATTTGAAACTCGTACTGGACTCAAGCAGGGCGACGGGCTGGCGCCGATGCTCTTCAACCTTGCTTTGGAGTATGTAATTCGAGCCATGAATATGGACAGCAGCGGAACGCTACTCATCAAGTCAACTCAATTAGTAGCGTACGCCGACGATATCAACATCATGTCTCGAATATTGGGTGATGCAGAAAGCCTTCTGCATAACCTCAATGACGCCGCAAAGGAAGTTGGACTACATATCAACGAAAGCAAAACAAAGGCCATGATGCAATCGAAAACAAGGACGCCAGCAAATTCAAGCATCACAGTGGGGTACCTTAATATCGAGTACACTCTAAAAAATCATGTAAATTTACCCTGATTATAAATGGCACATGAAAACCATCTATCTACAGGGTAAAATTACAACGAAGTGTATTTTAAACATTTACATAGCGTATGTTGTAATATAGTACATCTAAAGTGGCGTAATTTTGCGTATTTGTGGAAGTATTTATATTTTAACCTTCCGGCGGGCGCAATACTAATCCTAACACGATCGGGCGCAATGCATCTGACAGATTAAGTGCAGAAAAAGGGATGAAACTAAGTTTCTGTATATTTTAGACTCTTATTTATTGTTGCATTGTCTTTTTGAAACAGTTCTACGTAATTTTAGAAACAAAAACTGCCTCACAAAGTTTGATACCCTTCACATTTTAAATTTTCTAAGAATATTCCGCTTTCAATAGCTTCAATATTTTAAAAAACCTCCAACAACTCGACCGCTTAAAAAATGTGATCTTATTTTACTAAAAACACACTATTGAACGATTTGGTGAACCTAAAAGTCAACTCAACGTTATTACGCAATGTGAAGAGTATAACATGTGGAAATTTTCATAGAAAAAGAGAAAATAACACAATCGGGCGCAATACATCTGAGAGATTATTTCATCCCCTCCCGCCCCTCAGACATATGGTAGATAGAAACTGAAAACTGCTTTGGATTGTTGATCGATAAATATTAAGCTACTGTGAGTTTCAGATCTCTCCCTTTTCGTATCGCTGATTGGCGCAACAAAAACTGGCCACTTAATCTGTCAGATGCATTGCGCCCGCCCGAAGGTTAAATCTGACTCAAAATCGCGCTGTTTTGTGTAATTATTACAAACAAGAAGTGTAAAATCACGCTTTTTGGGGGGCTTTTTTACATCACTATGTGGTAATTTTCCACACTTAAAGAATAATTCTGATTGGAAATACTGTTTTTTTTTGTGTATTTTTGCACAGAATAAAGCGAAATTAAAATATTTTCGGTACCCCATTTAGTTGATCGATTGCACACAATCGAACTCACGCCGGTACAGCCAACACATTATGCAATTTCTCGCGCAATTTGCAATGAGTCTCACGGTCCACACAACACAACACGACACAGCGAAAATTATCACAACCATACAGCATGAAGAATGGCCACCGGATTATGTTAAAACATCTGCAATTGAAAACACTCATGATTGTCATGACAGATTGCACGAGAAATTGCATCGCACTACGTTCCACACGTCCGATCAAAAAAATGAATTGGATGATAACATACACCTTCCAGTTCATCTCGCAATCCAAAAATCTCTTCAATCGATCAGAGGATTTGGGGTGCCCATAAAATATGTCTGCACCACTAGACAGCGAAACAGCAACTGTGATATGAAAACTATACGGAAAACTTATTCATGTTTTCCATTTATTTTGGTGTAAACTTCAAAAGAACATCATAATTGGTGAAAAATTTGAAAATCATCATAATCTGTGTCTTTTTCAACAGAATGTTGTGTAAATTTTACACAAATTTTAGTGCAGCGGCTGAATGTGAATATTTCGTCGTAAATTTTACACAGAATTTGATGGAAAAGTATATAAACACTCATATTTGTGTAAGTTTACTTTAAAACATGTAATAATGCTCGAAAATATTGCGATACATAAAGAATGTGTAATTTTTGCACTGTTGTTTAATTTTACAATGCTTTTACACACATTTTACACAGATTCTGCTAGAAATTTACAATCTTTTTTTAGTGTGCAGAGCACACACATTTTGAGCAACTATATACCAAAATATACAATCCCCGAAAGTTTGATGACCGCTAAAAATGTATGGAAGGTAAAATTTACCCAAAATTTTATTGTATCGTATCTTTCAGTATGACTTAAGAATACATACTTCCCCCACCTCGATCCGGCCAACGGGGGAAAAGCTATGCGTGTTTATATGATCAGGGCGGTAAATTACCGCCCGCGCGCCCGCTTGAAGGTTAAGGAGTATCCTTTTTTGTCCTTTTTGGGACCTTTCCGATCAAATTTTTTTTTTAGCAAAATGCGTTTTAGCTTCCTGATCCAAAAATAACAAAAATTAGCCTTACTCTATTTTTCTTCTATTTGGATGCCTGAGTTGGGATACATATTTTGACTGGACTAAGATGAATGAAATCTGAGAACTTAACGAAACGTGTTTCTCTCTTTAGTAATTGATTACACGATGATAGCCGAACCATTTCCTGTCGAATTTTTCGAGTAAAAACTACGTGGTAAGTGGTAAATACTTTTTCGGAAAGAGGTAAATCATATTCTTTGGAAATCAGAGATTTTCGTTTGCACTTTTCTTTACGCGATTGCCTACTTGTAATATTGTCGTCACGCTCTTGCATTTTTTTTTGTTAAGAACAATTGCTTGTATGGAGTTAGCGCTCTATGTATTAAATTCTCTTTGGTCTTGTTCTTTAGGGGCTAAATTATTATCATCTTGAAAGAAGAAATAAGCTATACTCCGGCGGATTTATGCTAAGAGAAAGTATTGCATTAACTGCTGGGAATCACGTAACTATTGAATTTTTAAACAAGGAAAATAATTTTTTGACTGAATTATTTCACTATCCACTAGCGAGTTTTTAAAACGGCGGAGTTTTTAGTGGCCCGGATTTTGATGTTGCGGGATTTCATAATGGAGGGATTTAGTTATGTCGTTATAATGTAAAACGGGATTTTTTTGCAAAAGGCGGCAACAGGCTTCGGAATTAGGTAGGTATCCGGAAAAAGCTGTGCCTCCTTCAAAGCCTGGACACAGTAGTTCACATTTTCTTCATTGTATCCTATGTATGTAGGCACCATTCGTTGAAATGGCATGATCCAGCGATTTCGTCCTGATCTCTACCCAGAAAATCTCTTCTTTCAAAAAAAAAAATCTTTATGGGATATAAATTATTAAGAAACTGTTTCGTTTCATTTTACAATAGTCTGTCAACATCGACCCGCCTTATATACAAAACCCTATCCTATACAATTATAACAATATTCCACCTAAATCACTTTTCTCATTATGATAACACCACACATCCTGATGATATCTTTTATAAATGCCATGCCATGTCATGTTGTGTCTCGAAATTAGAAACACATGCACGGCATCACCCACAACAATAAGCTTGCAACAGCGAGCGACACATTGTCCCGCATCCACATACAAACAATTCATTGAAAACTGTTTCTTAGCTCTAGAGATATTTACGCCCTCATCGTAAGCGCTTTTAACTTCCCTATTTCTGCACGTACATGTATCCTCGTGCATACGTGGTTGGAGGACCAACTTGTATGAGCGATTCATCATCAAAGCGTCCTTTGTGATTAAATGAATTAGAGCGGAATGAGGTCCTTGGCATATATACATATGATGTGTGGCGGACATAAACATCCAACCCACGCCACGTTTGAAATGTGCTGCAAAGTGTTGCGCCATGTGAGCGGATTTTCAGGAAATCAATAGCAACCACAGATTACACATACATTATTCGATATGGTATTAGGAGTATTTTATTATAAGCTCATGTTAAAGTAATGGATAAAACACTTTCACTATTTGGTATGATTTTTGTGCTAAAATGTGGCTTAATTTCTTTGTATCTTTCCAAATTAACGAGCTTACTTAAAGCTATGTACAATAAAATTTGTAAAATCAATAGCAGTATATTTATTAGAATAGCCTAATACCTAGATGTGTCAATTCATAAAGATTAGGTATACAATATTTGACACTCTCCTCCTGTATATGTACATACGTAATTTTAAAGTTAAAGACTTGGAGCTTTTATGTCCTTTCCAGCTATAGGGACATAACAAAGCAACCTGTTGGAGGTGGAACATATGCTTGCACTGGCACTCTATAAGGACTTATTAAGAAAGAAAACGATTCAAAAAAGTGTACAGCATTGTTGTTTGACACACTTGTGTATCTAGGATTCTTTTCACATTTTTACCTTAGTCCACGAAAGTGCAACAGTCGAATGAGGTTTGTACGTATAGTCACGATCTTATGCTGGCTTGTATGCTCACACGAAGCTTCGCCGACACGAAGTTAAAAAAATGTGTACTTTGATGTTTTAATGGGAATTATGAGGAAAATAGGTAAAAGGAAAGGACCAATGTTCATAGGTATGTGCCGTGGAAAAAACTTTAGCTGGTTTAACTCTTTGTAAAGTGGATAACGAATGCTCTTACGACAATTTGATTTTGAAACTTTTAAGTGTATTATGATTATGTACTTTTCGATAAGCAGGTACTGTCGCTTTTCTGTTTTTTTTTATACCCTTCGCTCATATAGTGAAAGGGTATATTAACTCTAGGGTTGGGGGGAATAAGTGGATAAGTCGAAAAGTATAACTTTTCAGGCCAGCATTTTTAATGTTTGCTGTGCTTTATTGGCCGAATGCGTCAACTCGAAAAAAACTTTTGTTATTGTAAGATGTCCTCTGCAGTGTCAGGATTTGATCTGCGGAGTTTCACTTGAATACTTTCATCCAAACCGGATGTATGGACATTTAACCCTTCAATACTCTATCGAAATCTATAACAATAAAAGTCGTTATCCACCATAAAAGTATTTCTGATTAAAATTTTTTAAATAGTTTGCTCGATGAGGTATATTTTTTTTATTATTTGTGGGCCTATCATTGTTACCAGGGCCGGATTTCCCATATGGGCAACCTGGGCTACTGCCCGGGGCGGCAGAATTTTAGGGGCGGCAAATTCTTAATTTTTTTTTCATTGGTCTAAAATTAGGGGAAAGATGCATTTTGAAAACTCAAAAATAATTGTAGAAAATAAACTGCTTTTTTAATTTATTCTAGTTAGATGTACAGGTTCGTCTTAATCCAAAGCACCTAATCGCAACCTCAAATTAAATCATATATATTTTTGGTGATAGCCATCCTTTAGAAAGTTTTAGTATCAGCTCTCGTATGAAGAATTTTCTTGTTCTTCTTATCGAAACTAGCGACATTTATCTTACCGTCCGCCATATAGCGGATGCGCAGCGGAAAATATCGGAAACACAAAAGTTCCCCCTATGAGAACGGAAAGCAGAACAAGCCGAAAGTTCCAAGCAAGTAACTCATCCAACCACAAATTTTCGTGTGTTATTATTTCTTAAGTTTGTCCCCACATAAAAGCAAGGATTTGGTTTCGGGAGAGGTCTAAGTCTCGATATTAAAAATGCGGCATTGGCTATCAATTTTTTGAGTTTCTATCGGGTGAATAAGTTTAACTAAATTTTTAAGAGTTTTTACTCTTAAATTTTCGAATCTGCAATTTTTTGTTTATAAAAAAACCGAAAATTCCATCGAAAATAGAAAATAATTTAAAATAGTTGAAATCAGGAAAATCTAAAACTTTTCAGGCTCCGAATGATTTTTGCTGAATAACATCAGTAAGTGCTTTCGCAATACGTTTTCGTTATATTTATCACCGAAAACATATTAGGTCAAAGTTTGCTCAATATTTACCGTAAGCTTGCTTAATTTTGTTTTTTTTTTGGTATAACTTTTTCTGGTTAATTATGATGCTATTATAGGATATTTTATTTATTGGGGTAATTCGCAAACTATTTCCAAAACGATCGAAAGGAAAAATTTAGAAAACATCAGTGGCGCAACCACGGGAGGGGCTAAGGGAGCTAAAGCCCCTCCCAGACCCAAATAATTGGGAAATGAAAAAAATCAAAATGAAATATGAAACAATGCACTTTGTTGCAGTTTTTATAAAATGTGAATTATTGTTCTTTTGGAGAATAATTTATGCAACAGTCTCGAATGTCTGAACAAGTTGCACCATCTTTCCTAGTATTTTAGAAAAATCTTTGTGCAAAAATAATAAAATACAAATGGGCTGTTCTGATGAGATTTTTGTTGTATTTTTGGATGTTATATCGTAACATACGGAGCAGCCATCGTATTAGTTCAGATCCAAAATCTATCGGTTCTTATCGAGAGGGTCCTGTTTGTGGAGCTGTTGAACGACATTAGCCCAACTTCGGTCCGATCTTTGTTCTTGCCTTAATTCCTATTTTCCACGTGCAGTAACGCAGGCTATTACCGCCAAAACGGGCGATGTGCCTACACCGCAGGTCGAGCAACGCGAAACCATGGAGGGGTATAAAGAACGAGGCAAGGGAGAAGAAGTAACGCGGGCTATCATAAATTATGCTCTAATTTCGGAGGGCCACTTTTTTGCCAAGCTGCACATCTCCACCTTATTCGCAAAATGTCTTGCGATGACCCTACCTCTATATTTGGACTCCTGAACGGGTGATAACGACCAAAATCCGCAAAGCCAAATATTAAATCCATGCGGCGAATTCTATCCTTTCTGTTATAGAATCGCTTGTAGCGTATAGTGACTGGCGTACTTCCTATTCGCATCCGCGCTTTTTGTTTTAATATTTACCAGGGCCTCAAATTCCGCTATTATCAGGGACATTACATTATCGTCTATAGGAAAGTCCTATTTGATCAAATGTAGTTGTCCGTATGTTTCGGTTCACGATCAATTCGGTTTTCGTTATAATTGCGTTGTCACGACGCTAAGCTACGAATAAAATTAAATCGAAAAACTCAGCCTGCAATGGAGGCTTTAAACATCAGCGTATTACAGGAAAATAACAAAATCTTCCAACTTTCGGAGACAAACTAAAATGCCCAATATCTATGACGTTAGCCCCCTCCAGGACCAGATCCTGGTTGCGCCACTGGAAAACATTATACTTATATTAAAGCCTTTTTTACACGAAACCCAAATTTTAAGCGCTTTTTCTTCATTAAAAATTTTTCAAATTAATAATTTGGCAAACGATATGATTTTGGGTTAGCATTTGTATGAAAATTACCCCGTAGAGTATGTAAGCTGTTAAAAGAACACGGCCAATGAGTTCTGTGACATCCAGTTTTTTATCGTTTAATCGTTTAAATCTTTAGTTATTTGCGTTCGTTGAGGCTAATTTCCGATCTTAGGCCGAAATTGGGGCAACCCGAATGTAATTTATCCGCAATTTCAATAATAATACAAGTCGACTTATCTAATTATTCCTAGCCAATGGTTTCCCTACAAAACTGTACAAGTAGACTTAACCGGGTAACCACATCAATGAGTGAGTTGTCTGAAAGTGCACATTTCTGTAACTAAGAAAGCGTTGCGTTTTAAGCTTAAACACTTCTGCATATTACGCGGAACTTTTGTAAGAGTAGTTTAATGCACTTAACTCATTTTCGATATAAGTCGACTTATCCACTTATTCGCCGTGGCCCTACAACTTTGTCATGAAGTTTGTAACGCATTGAAGGAAGCATCTCTGTTCAGATGGAGAGATACATGGCATTCACAGTACGTACCAATGGCATATGCAACAATACTGCAACTACAATATTCATCTTTGCCAGGACTAGTGTAGCCTGGTGGCAAGGTTGCCACCATAGATGCCGGTGGGCGGTGGTTCAATACCCAGCGGAAGCATACCTTTTTTTCATCTGAATTCTATAAAATCATTGTATAAAATTTAATTGAATGATATTTAGTTACTTGAAACTTGTTAAAATTTGATCATTTCATTTGGATAATTTAGTTAATTGAAAACGGTTAAAATTTGATTTTCGATAGAATATTACGGAACCAGAGGTCTGTAAACTCGAGTACCATTAGACTCGTACCAGCTGTGAAACGGAGAAGACAGATTTGTATTGTAATTGGATATAAATTTAATATAATATTATAACGTGTAAGCCGATTCTTTTTAATTTGTGAAATCTTTAGTGTATCGTCGTTTTAGCTGCAGTCCAACACACATCAAATACAAGTCGTAGGTACGCCCGAAAAAACTTTTAGCCCGAGGAGAGCGAAGGGTATACAAATCGTCCGAAATTAGCCTCGGTCTCGTTATACCCTTCGCTCGTAGAGTCAACGAAGGGTATATTAACTTTGTCATGAAGTTTGTAACGCATTGAAGGAAGCATCTCCGACCATATAATAAGTATACATATATGATCAGCATAACATGGGGAGTCGTTACATCTTTGCAATACACGACGAATGTACAATGACAATGTGTTAGGAACGATCGATCTGTATTACTGAAAGCTAAATAAATATTGTCAAGACACACTAATGACACACACACACTGATTCAAAATTGTTTCACAAAAATGTTTTTCAATGACGTGTGTAAGTTTGACAAGATTTTTTTATTTAAATTAGTAAAACTGACAGACAAATGTAGACAAATTATATTTATTCGACAAAGGAGAATTTATTTGACAAGTCTCTTTTTGGACGACCTCTGAAAATTAAAAAAATCGACATTTACCGAAAAGTGATAAAATATGGGAAAATATTAAATTTTTTTAAGTGTTATTTATTAATATAGCTTTCGATTGAATTGTCCCTTTTCAGGTTTACTCAGGTTAATAAAAGGTTACAACTATACATCTAGCTAAAAAAAAGGCCCATAATAGAGATATTAAGGTTGAGAGGTTAACGTAAATTCTTCTGGTATGCGCTACAGAAAGCCAAATTTACGTTAACCTCTACTACATTTATTCGGTTTCATTAATTAAAATAAAAATTCTTACACACTTAAATGTGAAACAATGTTCAATCAATTTTTGAACAATTAACTTTGCCCCCACTTTTCGTAACGTTTAAAGCGGTCCGCCACTGTGAATGAGAGATATAATTGTAGTTTCTCAATTCTATTGATGTGTGCACATACATTTCCCGCTAGAATGTGAATCTTAAACAGTGTGGACGTAGGTTTTCGGGAATGCCAGCATGAATTAAAAAAATATATGTCTGTATTTTTATGCAATATTAACCTATGCTATAATTTTGGAACACCCCAGCGTAAACTGTTCAACGATAACGTGTTTTAACAATTTGAAAGGAACGGGCTTTTAGCATTTTATTGGCATCTTGGTTGATATAATTGTTGCTTGAGAAAAACGCGGGTCCCCTTAAAGCGCGGGGCCGGTGGCATTTGCCACCTTCTGCCACGTGGTTAATCCGGTACTGGCTGCAGGCAGTTTGTATCTTTGAATCGGTAAAATCGGACCATGGGGTCATGGGGCTGCCATACAAACCTAACCCCCCAAATTAGGTTCTTCTAAGAAAAACTTTTTGATTTGTGAACCGATTTCAACCAAATTCCACAAAAATGTATTTCTATTGATGACACACACTATATGTGAGAATCGATCAAATCGGACCATTGGGTCATGGGGCTGCCATACAAACCCAACCCCGCAAATTAGGATCTTCTAGGAAAACTTTTTTTTTGTGCATCGATTTCAACCAAATTTCACACAAACGGTTTTGTCTTGATGACACAAAACATATCTAAGAATTGATCAAATTGGATAATGGGGTCATGGGGCTGCCATACAAACCTAACTCCCCAAATGAGGTTCCTCTAAGAAAAACTTTTTTATTTGTGCACCAATTTCAACCAAATCTCACACAAATGTGTTTCTCTTGATGACACAAAACATATCTAAGAATTGATTAAATCTGACCATGGGGTCATGGGGTGGCCATACAAACCCAACCCCCATTTTGGTTCTTCTAAGAAACATGTTTTGCACCAATTTCACAAAACCTTGAATTAATGTGTCTTTACCAAAGCAACAAAAAAGGTAAAAACGAATAGAATCATACTGTGGAGTCATGCTCCGGCAACCCCAATAAAATTTTCCGAATAAATATTTATATTTGCCCACTTATTTCAACCAAGCGCAAATTAAATATCTAGGGACGCGAAAGAGTCTCGCCCGCCAAAGAAAAACGAAGAAATTTGAACAAATCGAAAGGGAGAAGCGACTAAAACTATGTTTACACGACGCGACGGAACAAGTACGTGTTTTTGGACCACTGAACCTCGAACCCTGGTTAGTCCTGAGTGTTCAAATTTGGTAGAGGTTGACGCCCGTCCTACGAAGTGTAGAAAATTTCAAGAATATACGATGAAAAACACGGGCGATATAAGAGTCTGAAAATCGCATTTTTTCGAAAATCTTGTTCTTGTTGTTTATTGACAGGGCTAAAGCCTCGTAGAGAGCATCTCGAGACTCACTCTCTTTTCCCATTAATAGAGTCTGTCCTGAAGGTGTGCATAGGCTATCATATGCTCCGATCCGTGGAGTAGAAAAAAAGATACAGCGAAAAATGTGAAAAAAACTCATAGAGTTTCTCGCTGAAGTCTTTTTATATGTTTTAAGCCTTAAGGGAAGTATATTATAAAAGTCGGGGATAGGCCCGAAAAATGCATAGAAAAGAATCGAATAGTTTTTTGATTTGACAGGACTGTTTAAAACAATCTTTTGTATATGTGCTCCGAAGTTTTCAGTTTTAGAGCGTCCGCAAGAGCGGGGGCAAGGAGTCAAAGTTTCTGTTTTAGTTCGTCTCATATACGAGTACGTACATACATATTAGTTATAATGTTGGATGAACAAATTAACATCCCGATGATCCTAAAGCTTCCAGCCAACCGCAGCGTGGTAGCGGTTCACACACAGCACACACACACCACACGAACTAACAAGAAAACTTTTTCGTATATTCTGAAGCTTAGTCTGGCGCTGGAGCACCAAACCGATTTTGAATAGACTAAAGGGGTATTCTGTTGTGCTCAAACCAGAGCTACATGATGAAGGCATTTGGAAAATCGATTTTGAATGAAATTTGCTCCACCAAAGCAGCGCGGGAGCGGTACGCGGTACACACAATACACACCACACGAATTGGCAAATTCGACGTGGTCTACCGCGGCGAAAATTCTTTCTGAAGCGTACCGCTACCACACCGCGCTGGTTTGATAGAAGCTATAAACAAATTTAATCAATTTTGAATACGCTTATCAGACAAGATGCGAATATTTGGGCGAGATTGAATTTATATCAATACGGAACCACGTTGCGTGTACCCGTCAAATTTTTTATCAGCGACGGCATCATACCAATGAACTCACACATACTAGTGGAACAGCTTCGAGAACGAATGCAGCGACTTCGTCCAACATCCGTCGACCATCATCTTCGTTCGTCTTCAAAGATTTGATTTGTGAGGCATGTAGCGAAAAAGGCCTTAGAACGGCCGTACACCGGCCCGCATAAGGTAATCGAACGGCTCAACGACCGAATTTTAAGGATCCGCGTTGGTACCAAGGACATGACTGTTTCAACCGAACGTTTTAAATCGGCGCATCTCGCAAATCCTGACATCCCAAAAGTGATCGATCCATCATCATTCAACGAGCCACGTACTTCATCCATATTTGGGACTTATTTTGGTCCTAAAGGCCTGAATAGACCTCGGGCGGAATGAAAATGAAATTTTTGTCCGCTGCGATTTTCTCAATGAAAATGCATGCTTACTGTCGTGGAACATGTCGGTAATGATGGGGAATTCCATAAGCTACAATCCGAATATGGTTCCAACATTTTTCTCGGCCATTTTATGTATTATTTTTCGATTCCCCCGTCATTAGATATTTTCCACGGTGAAATGACCGGGGAATCGAAAAATAATACATAAAATGGCCGAGAAAAATTTTGGAACCATATTCGGATTGTAGCTTATGGAATTCCCCATCATTTCCGGCATGTTCCACGACAGTAAGCATGCATTTTCATTGAAAAAATCGCAGCGGACAAAAATTTCATTTTCATTCCGCCCGAGGTGTATACTGCGCTTAAAGTAAAGGGCCGACCTAAATCCGTATCATTTCAGCTGAAGGACATGAATGATACTCAGGGGGAGCAGTGTAGCGACCAGCTGACAACTTCCGGTGATTCCCGCGGCGTGCATCGTGGCGCTAGCGTCGAGCGTCGTGGTGAATTCCAAAAAAGATGATGAAATAATCGTCGCAGCTCGGTCATCGGCAAAACACGAGTTTTTAGTTTTAGTAGATTTTCGGGTTTTTGAAACCCAAACAGCATAATTTTCCCGTACATTACTATACCATTTTGACGTATTTACAAAGGCAAACATGGGCTGATTTCCCCAATTTCTCTCGGTGCTTTCCGGCTTGTAATTGGAGTACCCATTTATTGAAATTGAAAACTGCAGAGCGTGCTATTGATCTCAACCTCAACCCCCATTTACACAAAACACAATTAAAACTTGGAAATTAGATGTCAGACAAATTTCCTGTTTGCAGTATATTATTTAGTAGTCCTCCACCTCAGGGCAACTTTAACAGCCAGAACATCTCCATTAAAGTAAAAAAAAAAATATGCGAAGTCCTAATTTCCGATAAATTCTACTGCAGTATATTCTCAATATAAAAGCACACACAAATTCGCATTCTATTCAATTTTTTCGCCTTTCAGCATAAATAAAAAAGATTTCAATGCCTTTGATGTACTTTTATGTTGTGTCCTTTATTATTGCACCATTCAAATCGGAGCACAGCACAGCCTTAGTGGTTCGGTCGTTCTTTTCTCGTAATACTATTCGTCGTAGTCCTATCTTTGAACTACATATTCTAAACGCAAGTCAAATCAAAAGGAGAAAAAATAAATCTATAGAAGGAATAAAAAAGGAAAACATGCCAGATATAGCAAAGCGATGCGAAGTCAACTACATATATCAGCACTGCGGGCCATTGCCAAACGAATCAACGCAATAGGCCAAATAAAGGACGAATACTCTTGGCAAAGTGAAAAGCCAAATTTATGTGTATGAAAGAAAAAATGAGGAAACTTGTATGAAAAACCAATGCCTAAATTCTATAGTACAAAATGTCTGTCTGCACTATGTATGCTGCAGTGAATCGTCTGCATATGAAATATTGGCGCGGAACATGCATGTCAGATGCGATTTTATTTCGTTATCAATGCATCAGAGATATCTCCTAAAAATATGATTGAGCGAAGTTATTGAATAAACATACTTATGAAAACATTTTTGCCATTGGCTCTTATTAGCTTATTTTCCTAGCTGCAGTTTATTTTCTGCTTATCCTTTATTCATATTTTGTGTGCACTATTTTCGGCAGAATGTATGACACACATTTTTCTTGCCGGAAATCCATTAATGAAAAATGTATAATAATTTGTATTGGGTATGAACTCTCAACTCTTATATAAAAGCAGTACCACGGTCGGACTTAGTACTTTGAGGGGTTTGTTTTCAGATGTGCTAAACCAAATAGCTACGAGTACTTTTGAAATTCTAGGCCCGTATTTATGAACATTCCTTAACTCAAAGAGACCTTGAGTCAAGGATGCCAAAATTCAATAAATTAAATGTCATTTCCCATACTTTTTCATAGAAATCATTTATATTCAGGAGTCAATGCAGAAGTAAAAGAAGAGGCGATTAAGAACGAATTCTATAACGACCTAGAAACACTCACTTCCATAAAACGACGTCAAGCTGCTGCTAGGATACTTTAACGCCCCTATGCCAGCTTTCTGGAGGTCATAGCCTCCACGATGAAAACGACAACAACGGTCAGCGACTTATCGACTTCGCGAGCGGCAGAAACCTGGTCATAAGCTCTACATGTTTCCCTCATCGACGAATCCATAAGCAGACCTGGAAGTCTCCAGATGAATACGCCGTGAACCAGATCGACCACGTACTGATCAGCAAGAGATGGGCTTCTAATGTCTTAGATGTTCGACCCTATCGAGGAGCCAACTGCGACTCCGATCACTATTTGGCGAAGACGACATACAGTCGGTCTGCTTTCTCTTGCGTGGACCACATCAACACCTTACCAATGGTAGTAGAGCAATGCGTCGAATATAGATATCTGTTGCACATGCTTTTTGTTGACTTTGAGAAGGCTTTCGACAGTGTGAACCGAGAATGTATCTGGGCGGTCTTACGCAAGAGGGTTATCAGAGAAAAACTAGTGGCTATTATTAGGGCAACATAGATCGGTGCTAAATGTCGCGCTCTCTATAAAGGTAAGGTGTTGGTGGGTTCCGAAGTTCATAGCGGGGTCAGGCTGGGTTGCATCCTATCACCCATTCTGTTTCTTTTAATGATTGGTGATGTGCTCCATGTAGCTTTGCCTAAAGAACGTAACCGTGGCATTCAATGGACTCTGAAATCCCACCTACAACATTTGGACTATGGTGACGACATTTGTTTACTTTCGCATAAGATCATGGATCTGAGCGAAATGGCTCTGCATCGAGAGAGAGAGAGAGAGGTTGTCAGGCTAAAGATTAATAATTCCTTAGCCTAACTGGGAACTCCACTTTCCCCATAAGTCAATGGACAACTGGTAGAACAGGTAGACGAATTTTTCTATTTATTTTTATTTGTTGCTGTTGATAGTGGCACTGATCAAGACGTGCGTCGTTCGCCGCATGAACAATGCCAAGCGTTCAGTCGGGAAAAGCAGTGTTGAAACCAAACTGGGGCTGCTTCGCTCCCTGATACTTTCAGTGCTCCTATACGGGTGCAGCATTTGGAGAATTTCCGCTGCAGTTCCTTACAAGCTGCAAACTTTTGTCAACACTTGTCTTCGTCGAATCTTAAGAATTATTTAGCCCGAAAGAATTTCGAATGAAGATCTCGTTCGGCGCACGGGCCAAATACCTATCAACGAATTAACTAGCAGGCAAAAGTGGCAGTAAATTGGTTACTTAGCGGAAGGGTGATAACTGCATTGCTGGTCGCACTAGGCGATGGAACCCCTTCTCCCAACGAGGCCGACAAAGGGGCCGCCCTAAAATCACGTGGCGCAGATCTATGGATGGGGAATGTGCGTCTTTGAGAAAGAACTGGGGTCAAATACGATATGTGGCCAGAAACCGTACGCGTTGGCGTAGTAGGTGTAGTAGACGCGCTATGCTCCACCAGGGGTTAAGACAACTTAGTAATTGGTTAATTAAATTAAGGGTTAGTATTGGAATCAGTCTTCGTTCTTCCTTCCAGTTACCGCAAAAAGTGCAATATATTAAGACTTCATGATTTTAATATGGCTCTCCAAACTTTTTCTGTTTGGTGGTCCGCAAAAACTAATGGATTTTATCAAGTCGTCCCCAATGTCCAAAAGGTTAAGAACCACTGCTATAAGTCGAGTGGAGCAAAGGCTGCGCTACGACACGAATGGGGCAGCACACACAGACGTCAACAGAAGAGGTGAAGACTTTTCCGAACTAATTATTCCGCTTGAAATCCTCAACAGGGGATGTAACCAGAGTAAGCTTAATAGCGGAGCGGATTCGTGATTGGAATGTATTGGAGTAACCCTCTGTCTGATGGCATTTATCCATTCGAACTGTATTGAGCTCTGAATGGCGACTAATCTAGAAAATTAGAACAATAATCGAAGCTTCCAGGGCACCCAGCAAATAATTTCTATCGTCCGCGGTACGAATTCAATTCGCCTGCTGGAAAACATTTCTCGAATTTCATATCGAATTCGGATTAAAGGCGTCAATCCCTTCGGAAAGGAATAGTGACCGATATTAATTCGCCAGGAAAATAATTTGGCGATACTCGACTAATACCTAGGAAAAGGGAAAAACAAATATTTTTTTTATTTTCCTTTTTTTATTTTTATACCCTTCGCTCATAGAGTGAAAGGGTATATTAACTTTGTCATGAAGTTTGTAACGCATTAAAGGAAGCATCTCCGACCAGCATGTCCGTCCGATTGGAGCATGTCCGCCTATCTGTCTGTCTGTTGCGACGCGTTTTACTCGGCGGGAACTAAAAAGTTCAAAACGAATGGAATCTTACTGTGGGGTCATGCTCCGGCAACCCCAATAAAATTTTCCGAGTAAATATTTTTATTTGGCCACTTACTTCAACCAAGACCAAAACTTTTGTCAAGACGGAAGAAAAAAAATGAGGAGGGGGATTAAATACAAGTCATAGGTACGCCCGAAAAAACGTTTAGCCCAAACGAAGGGTATCCAAATTTCGGCCGTGCCCGAGCGAGCGAAGCGAGCAGGGGGCGAACCCCTCTAGTTTTTTCTTCTATTCTATATTCTCAACTTTTTTTTTACCTTGTTAATTTTTACCTTTTTACACTTTGCTTCTACTGGGAATTGAACCGGGCGGATCGTTTCGTAGTCCTACGTCCTACACCTAAGCTATCTAAGATTACAAATTATGGGTATAAAATAGTCGTTTTATTTTTTGACAATTGTCTCGTTGAGAGGAATTACTATTTTATCATAATTGTAATAATAAGACGATATTTCGTTAATAGGAGTCACATTCCTGACACATTGATGATGAAAATTAGTTATGAGTCAACAGCTGAGCTTCCAGGATAATGCGTATCAAACAGACACTCAATGGTTTCGATACTTGATGACGTCCATGATCCGCCCTCTTTTTGAAGAAAGCTTGGCACGGATGAGTTCGACGCCGAACTTTCCTAAATCTATGTAGATTTTTTGAAGAACCTTCTATGATTTTACAAAAACTTTTGCAAGCGTTGCGCTTTGCTTCTCTTAACTCTTTCTTGAAAGAATTTAAATGTTTCCTATAGAAGTACCAATGAGATTCAAGTCTCGAGGACTTTGCTAAAGCTTCTCCTACACGTAACCCTTAATTAAGAGATCTTTGGGGTCCACCAAGAAGGTTTTTTCTTACCCCGAAGCGAGTTAACAGGACACGATTTAGCGGTTGCAGACCTCAGAGCTTCCGTGGAAAGGCCAACCGTGTTATCCAACTCCTGTACATTGTTTGACATGTCCGGTAGTGAAGGTAACTCTGCAAGGAAAACCTCTTGAAATCTAGACCAATCTGCTGTTTATCTATTCGAAATGTATTGAGCTCTGAATGGCGACTAATCTAGAAAATTTGGTAGAAAAATAATCAAAGCTTCCAGGGCAGTAGACGGACTGAGATGAATACTTAAGGACAGCTAGTCAGGCAACCTCTTGATTTTATCTAGATTCAGCCTGCCGTCTGTGGTCCTCGTACTACGGAAAACAGAGGGTTAATCCAATACATATCAATTACTGACCCGCTCAGGACACTCCACCCCATAGTACACTTATATTTTACATGGACGACTCAAAGATCGAAATTTGGATACTCCTCAGAATGAAGTTGATTATTAGCATCTTTTGGGCTAACGCAGTATCTACGGCAGCCCTATGAGATAGTTCTCGGATTCTATCCGCGTTCTTACACGTTTTTTGAATGTCAATTAATAGATTAAAAAATATTTTCACTCACCACATCAATTATTTGCATAAGTGTTAGTCCAAAGCTAAGTTGCAAAGGGTCCGATTCATTCAATACTGGTCGTTCTAATGTATTATAAGGGTCCAATAAATCGTGCAATAGACGCTTTTCGTGATAACCGGCTATACAAACTGCAAGAAAAAAACGAAAGAAATTATTAGAAATATCCGACGAGCAAATAAAATGTGTTTTTAAAATATGGAAATTTTTTAGGGTCATTTCCTCGTACGTTTTAAAGTTAAAGTTAAGGTTGAACTATAGTAATCTACAAGGACACATAAAGAATGCATGCAAGCACGAAATTGTGCCAAAAGCATACTTGAAATGACGGTTGCGGATTGCTATAAAGTGCGTTTTTAGGTTATCCCGTGTAGGTTTGGCTAACGAATCTTAATATAAGAAAAAGCCAGCTGGCCCACCTGTCATTTTTTTATATGAAGTTTCGTTACCCAAACCTACACTGGATAACCAAAAAACACACTTATGGTTAAAACATACTTTAATAATGTACGTTACATTTCATATCGAAAAAATGTCAATTTATTTAAAAGTCGTATTTTATTTTTAATGTAAAAATAAGCTAAAATCCTTGAAAGTGGCGGTAAATCTCGTGTGTGCCATCAACCGAAAACATGCCTCCCGCTTCCAGGGAATCCTGCCAACAGTATTTATCCACTTTTGAATTCATTAAGTCCAGTTTAATCTTCATTTACAATGCACCCTTCCTCTACAAATCTCCAGAGACTTTTAAATCCTTTCTCATTTAAGCCACTTTACCACTATCTGATGAGTGATGACATACGACACTCTCTTCATCTCTTTAGTGACCAATTTATTGCTTATAAGGAACCGGTATTAATATTTTATTATTTTTGAGAAAATTATTTTTTCAATTAAAATGAACTTCCATGGACTGTAGCAGGGTTGCCGTTTTCAGTTTTCTAAATGTAACATTTATTTCATAAAATTGTAACATTTTTAGGTTGAGTGTAACAAATTTGGTCTTAATGAACAAATTAACCAATAAATTTGTACAGCTCCGAAATGAATTATTGCTCGCACAAATAGTGGAGAGTTATAAATTGAAACAAAAGATTTGGAAATGACTGACTTTTTCCGAAAATGTTATTCAATATCTTCCACAATTTCCCCATGTTAAGGTGAATCCATGGATTTTACGAGAAATTCACGTAATAGTTGTACCCAGTATTTGTAAGGTATTATAAAACAAATTTAAAAGGTTATGTGGATAGCCAGCATTTCAGGGCACAATGAAACTTTAAATAAGGAAATAGGAATTTCGCAATTATTTTTTTTTAACGAACCCACGATTTGAGAACAGATGTAATACAAATGTTTAGAAATCTCGCAATTATTATTGACACTGCTCTGCGCAGAAGCTTAGTTTCCAAATGATTGAACGGGCATCCCAGTTCTTTATGCTGTCTCAAAATGAGATGCTCCTTCTAGTGCCTCAGACAATGCTTAAGCTTTCAAAGTGAGTGCGAAAAAAGGCTCAGGAACCGTAAGTAAAGATGTCGAACGTTGTCTTACAAGTTAGCCATCTGCTCTTTCCTGTTCATCAAAATACTCGTACCATCAAATCACTCGCAAATCAATTTGAATTTTCTCGTTCCCTCTCAAAACTTGGTGAACTGACTCAAAGGCTTGGCCCAATTTAGCTGGTACAATTGAATGATGAACACTGATCCTGAATCAATGAAGGACCAGCGAAAACGGGCACATAATCCAGGGGTATCAAAATCAAAACCTGACCTAGGCCAAACGGGCAAAATTTGGTGGATCGATCAACACATAATTTAAGTTTGCATAAGCTATCGAATTCTTGGCGAGTTTCAATACATTTCTTAGATTTTAGTTCAACACCTCAAAATTTCAATTTTACAAACATTTACATTTTCTATTTTCTACGATCTGGCCACGGGCCTCACAAAACTGCGATGTGGGCCCAAGTTCGTCATGCCTTACTGAATCGATGGGTGCATAAATCACAAAAATAGAAAATATGTTTTTCAAAATACTTCTTCATGTCACTTATAGTAGAAAAACATAATTCAGTTCTCCACTCTTGCCCGATTGTAACTAAATTGGTCGGGGTGTAACATTATAACAAGAAATTGGAAATTGTAACAAAATGTTACAATTGTAACACGAGTGGCAACGCTGGACTGTAGCTGCGAGCATATTGATATGCCGACAAAAACCCTCAGCGTGGAGTATATGTATCACATACCATATCAAATCAGTATTTGGATAAACTCTGAATATTAATATCATTAGTTTAAATTGGTCCCTTGTCGATATGGCAAGTTTTGTGGTAAACTTTTGTTTGCCGAGGGACTTAACTGCAATTTGGTAGTCACAAATTGACTTTCATGCTAAAATGCCGTGAAGTTAGTATACGTTGAATACACACTCTCGCCACTCGAATGACGTTAAGGATGATAAATCCTTAGAAACTTGAACTGAATATTAAAGACCGAAAATTCATAATACTCACGATATATACATAGCAACAATGCTTCTGGAAGTAAAGTTTGGGAACATTTAGTATAAGAACAAACCATGGATAAAAACTTTCAGAGAATTGATAAGTAATCCATGAATATTATTATTCTTAATTTGAAGTACGATAAATTGATAACGACGGAATATGTTGAACCAGTATGACAGAAAATTTAAAGCAAAAAAAGCTATTTTGTAATCCTGGTTTATAGCTATACTATCTAGACAAAATGACGGCATTATACTCAGTATTACGGCTCTGGATCAAATCCACCAGATAAAAATCCACCGGAGCAAAATCCACCAATCCACCTTGTTATAAAAAAAAAATAAATAACAGGCGCGTCAATCCAACATTGGACTAATGCCGCAGGATGTGTTAGTGACATCCTATTTCCAAGATCTTATCTGCTTTTTGATGAGGTAATGAGATCAGCATCACGCTCATCAGTGTTTTTTATCCCCATAAATGGGTACTCGTTTAACATCTGAGTGAGATCATAGTCTGTCACAAGCTCGTGAGTTCGAAAAACACCATGATCCACGGTGAGAGTCGAACTCATGAGCCTGTGCACCGAAGGTGCGCGCACTAACCGCTCGACCAGCCAAATCCACCTTGTTAGTAACTTAAAAAAACCTTATTTTAGATATTCAAAGCTCATTTCTATTTTGTTTATTACGACAAAAAATTGATTTTTAAATCTTTGAATTTTTATGGATAAAGAATAAGATTGGTCATAAACAACTGTTTTGCCTTATCCAATAGTTCAGAAAGTCAGTACTAGCAACATAAGTGAATTTAATAACGATTAATTAATTTTATAACATTACAATCCACAAATTAATTTTTCAACTCTACCACAGGCTATAAATTTATATTTCCCTTGCCATTAATCTCTATGGTAGAAAAACCGATGAAAATGCTAGAATCTTCCCCAGATAGGTAATTGAATTATGGCCATAGCGTCGTTGTGAAAAACAGCACCGCCATGGAAACCAATTTTCTTTAAATTACCTTCACCATACGGGGCAAGGATTCGCGAATCGGAAGTGAACTGAACGAAATTTTCAAGAAAACGTCGAGTAAAGGATGGAAGCACTAAATCTGATGCTAGACAAGGATACGAATGCAGTTAATAACAGGAGTTGCATGTTTAGGATCTGGATGGTATCTATCCAGTGAAAAATCGTAAAGCGAAAATGCAACGAAGAGAGAAATGTTTTTCTTATGTTGTGCAGACTAACTGAATCGTGTACCCATCATCGCCATTGCTGCAACTTTATAGAGTGAATATTTTTTAACGTTTAGTTTAAACTTGTCGTGTTCTGTGGCCGTGATCGTTCGGTCGCCACTCTGTGAAATAGAAACTCATAGAGAAACGAGTTTCCAAACTCGGCACGACTCGTCGTTAGTTTATTATTCAGAAAAAGATGATAAGAAATATTCTTATCGTAGAATAATAAACTAACAATGCGACTAGGAAGTGGTTGTGGCTGACAACCGTATCACACCCCGAATTCAGTTGTCTTTGCAACGTTGATGACTACACACGGTAGTCATCAACGCACCATTCTCCACTAGGAGTTACGGTAATAAAGAGAGTTTAACACTAGAAGGGTCAGAGCCGTCAATTTGACGGTTTTGTATTTTAAATCATCTATATTTTCTAAACTACAATGTTTTCAGCATTCATATTTATTGACTTTTCCTAAAATATGTATTTGATCATATATTTGGATATAAATAAAAATAAAAAAATTTAGTATATGAGATATTTCTTGTTATACCTAATAGGGTCAAAACCGTCAAATTGACGGTCAAGGCTTATCATCCCAAAAAATCCATAAATCCGTGGGTTTGAATTTCCGTTTTTTGTTAGAGTGCCTATGTAAAAGGAAACAATAGTTTATAGAGGTGTTATACTTGAACTTTTTGTGATAATGTGCGCTTTTTTAGCGATCGCATGCACAAGCCTATACTATGGCCTTGAGTCATTTTCACGGTTGTTGTCGTGCTTGTTTGCCCAGTTATTATTTCTTGTGATGCAATAAACTCTAAAAACAACATAAGTTTTGGTTGTCCAGCATCAGTACTGATACTTTCCCAACAATTAGTGCACGTCAGGAGCTAAGAGGCGCAATAGGTGTTTCTTGAAGTTTTGAAGACAACGCGGATACGGACACCGGAAAACATGAGGTCATTTATGCTGAAAAAATTGGGAGCTACTGAGTAAATAAACTAAAGTAAAATACTAAGATTTCTAAACTTCATTGAGAACTACAAGACCAGAGATCCCTGCAAAGCAGTAAGACTAGCAAACACACCAAACTATCGCCAAGATAAGTCCTGTCATATGTATAATGCTCGTAATTCTGATTTTTAGCTGAGGAAAGTATCATATCCTTCCATGGTATGGGTAGAGTTTCAATAAAGATCCGCTATATAACCACAAATGGTGCATATATCAGTCCTACCAAACGAGTGGAATACATTTAGGTCGACATTCTTCCGAGCAACTCTTGCGAAGCGATCCTTATTTAGCTATCCGGAGTTGTGTTCCTCTTCATGGTTGAAAATTGAAATACAGTTGCGTACAAGCAAAATGGTTTGTTCTTATCGTTGAGCTGCGATCGCTTTATGATCATTGAGTGTGTCTCTCGGAGCCAACACAGACCCTTACCTTTCTTATTTCAAGTTATACAGTGGTCTGGGAAGTAAATGTCACTAACTCAGCTATAAAATAGTATGTGTTATCAAAAACAGAATATTTTTCGGTTTGAGGAGGGATTGGGTAAGCTCTCAGGTACTGGGCAGTTTGTTTCTATTTCCAAGCACCTATACCTTATAAAACTGGCTACAGCTAAAGCAACAAGAAAAAAGGATCACCGGAGGATATGAGGAGTGTAAATGTGCACTTCAGGATGACTCAAAAAGCATTCAAATATTACTTTTTAGCCATGTACAAAAGACTTTTTGAGGAAAATATACCCTCGGTCTTCACCTTAAAAAATAAATATTTTTACATGTTTCACACAAAAATTTTTCAGAAATACATTAATTTCCAATTAATAATAAGATATTGTCTTAATTCTTCGTTTACTTAAGCATTTTATATTTATGGGAGTACCAATTCAGCTAAAAACACCCTGCCGTCAAATTGACGGCTGTGACCCTTTTAGGTATACAAATTTCCTGACCCTTCTAGTGTTAAACTTTATTGTGTGGAAAAGCAGTAGTTAATAATCGAAAAATAATATATATTTAACAGTCATATTTAAAATAAAAATTGAATCTATTATCGCAGCAGTGGTGAAGGAGGAAAAAAATAAAACATACTTTTGGATTCAAAGGCGCTTATAAAGGCTAAAGTCTGTTTTATTTGAAATCAAATAAATTGAAATAAAGCATGGCAAAATGTTTCAATATTTATGAAATTAGATAAATAAGATAATTTTCGACAGACATAAGACAAGTGTTGGATTTACAATTATATAAACCTAGTAATTCACCTTCAATATGTCATTCGTTGTAAAATATTCATATCGTTCACATCAATTCGGATATTATAAAATATATTGTTATCTACATTAATCGTGTGTATTCTTCACTGCATTTACCTGATCTTATAGGTTATGGGCCCAGATAAATGCTTAGCACGGTTAATAAATAATAATCTAAAAATAAAAATATAACGTATCCGCGAACGCGTAAAGTCGAGTTAGAAAATCATCGTGTTTGGACGGTATAGTATAGAGTGTGGTCGAGTCACTAGCGAAAATATGGCGTACGCGACGACGGCAACGAAACTCGAATTACTTTCTCGCGATAATTACGAGACATGGTGTATTCAAGCCGAGGCTTTACTCGTTAAAAACGATGCATGGGGATATGTCTCCGGTGAGATAACCATGCCCGTCGAGACAGGCAGTGGCGTATTTAGAAAATTCTTAAAGGGGGGGGGGGGCACAGACTACGGGGCTAATTTGTTACATAAAGTTTTGGTGTGGGGATACATAGGAAAATTTTGGCAAGACTGAGGGATCGTTGATCCTTGATTTAAGGCGAAACTCAAGGAGACCTTAAGTTTTCAATAGACTTGAAATATAATATTTCAAGGTAGGTGGGTAGCTACCTTGACTTCAAGTGACTCAAGGTCTCCTTGAGTTAATGTATGTTTATAAATATGTGCCTGAGAGTCCTTTGCATTTCAGGTTTATTACACCAAAAGTTTAGTTTTTCTGACAGATCTTAGAATAGCACTCATTAGCTGCTTTTGGCTTTTCCTGAACCAAAATACGGAGGCCTTAAAAAAGTTTGCGTAGTGTAGTTCGAAGGAGCCTGAAGCCGAAAAGGAATTTTACAAATATGTACTTAATTGGCTATGGAATTAATGCAATGACCAAAGAGACTGTTTCCATATGATAAAACGGATTCCAGACGGAACACTTTTCTTTGGAAGAGAAATTTCATACATCGTCCGATATTCTGCCAAATTTCGGCTAAATTCCGTCAAAAAGTGGTTCTGCTTACTTTTGAAAGAAACACAGATGAAAATTTTGTACAAATTTCAACATACAATTCAGTTGTTCGAGGCAGGGTGTCCGGAAACTAAACTATCGCAAAAGCGCACTGAAATATGATTATTAATGTCATTTCCAGTAAAATATGTGTACTGGGAATGTCCCGAATTCTTAACTCCTTAGCTACCAAAAGCATTTAACCCTTCTGTCGGCACATAGGTCTGGCCAGACCTTTGGCACTATATTTTGGTTAAAAAAGTATAGAAGATGAAATCGCAGCGACTTCATATTTCATGATATCCTAGAATAATATGTTTAGAAGCATTTTGCAAAAATTTAAAAAAATCGGTTGAAGTTTTGAGCATGTTTTTGACGATTTTCAATTTATAGTGCTTTTTGATACCCAATAGGTCTGGCCAGACCTATAGTTTTTTCCCCCATTTTCGTCTTGAGGTAAAAGGTGAAAATATTAAAGTCTCTTAAAAATCTCCTATTTATAATGTAATAAAGTCATTAAAATTCAATTTGTACGATAAACGATAAGATTTTCAGAGATTTTGCTTTAAAAAGCCGTGAAGTTCGCAAATTGGGTACGCCTAATTTTATCCCGTCTTATAACATCACCTAATCAACTGAGATTTGATTCTAGAAAAATCAAAAGAGTTTTATTTCCTTTGTAATAGTATAAACTAAGTATAAGTGACTTACGATGGTGTTTATTAATAGATTTAATTGAGATATTTACGGAAAATTTAGAATTTAATGATTTTGGGGTTGGAAATTCCCTATTTCTTTCTATCTATTTTCCCAAATCTGCAGACTAATATCCTGGTAAAATCTACCAACAAAGTGCCAAATGTTTCCCCAAAGATATTGTAATTGGAAAATTTTATCAAACTTTCTGTGCGGATACGCAATGAAAAAAGAGAAGCAAAAATAGAAGAAAAAAAAGGAGAAACATGTACTAATACCACCTCAAAATATGTCTTCTTAAAAACGCCTCTAGTATATCTCCAAAAACGATTTTAATACTTTTATTGTTTATAAATGGCTGTAAAGAATGGGTAGAATGATTATACCGATAAAAATTTCACTTTTTCTAAAAATTAAAATTTTTTTCTCAGTAGGTCCAGCCGGACCTATTGGGTATAGAATATGCATATTGTAGTAGGTGCCGACAGAAGGGTTAAAGACAATTACTGTCAAAATATAGTTAGGTGAGTCTGGCAATTCCGCGAGAATTGTTGAATATGTTGAATTTGCCTTTCTGTGCATCAGTCGAGTCTTGTCTGTGCATGGAGTAGGCGAGTGCGGCTTAGTGCCATTCATCGTAGTTAGGTGTGTTTATTGTAGTTTAATTTATTGTGCGGTAGGAGAGGGTGCCGTGTTTGTCGCGGTAGGCTTGTCTGTGTTTGTCATAGACTGGTGCCGGTATCCGAGTTTCTCTAGATACCCCCTTCAGCGCCCTGCCGGTGCACGAGTTTGTCTCGGCACGTGTGCTTGTGTGTATGTGTGTGTGTGTGTGAGCGGTGCTAGACCGCATTTCACTGAGTTGAGAAACTCATTTTTCTCTTTCTTTTTTTTACAGACACAAACCCATAGAATAGGACCGTGTTTCGTCTGCTGTCATTAAATTTTAATGTGTATAAATTTTGTTTGAATTTTAATGTGTGCGTTCAAAATAAATTATTCGAAACAAAGACTGTTTTATCATTACTGTATTAATTCTGATTCCCAAATTTCGTGGGTTCGAATTTTAACTAATTGTGACTTATCGTTCCATTCTATACACCAACTGCGGTGCATGTCTGTAGTAATTATGGCATGGCAACTTACCAGCTCTATGGGAACTACGCGGAACTTTGTCTGTTTGGAGGAGAAGAGCCCCAACGGGAGAAATATCGAGTTATTCAATTTCGGAAATGTCACATTGGAATCTTTGCACTTGAGACCTCTAAGCGTCTATAGCTCAGTAGGTAGAGTTGCTGACCTTGTGACTGAAGGTCGGAGATTCCAATGTGACATTTCCGAAATTGAATAACTCGATATTTCTCCCGTTGGGGCTCTTCTCCTCCAAACAGACAAAGCTCCGCGAAGTTCCCATAGAGCTGGTAAGTTTCCATGCCATAATTACTACAGACATGCACCGCAGTTGGTGTATAGAATGGAACGATAAGTCACAATTAGCATTTAAAGATTTTACAAAAAAATATTAGCACCAAATTTTGTCTTTGAAGCTTTTTTACACAGCAGTTTATGATTATCCGATTTTTATTGGGTATATTCGTAGGAAAAACTGTTGGCCATGACCGAAAGAAAATATGTAGGGATTATGAGTATTAAATTTTTGAAAAGTCTTTAAATGTCTGTGGTAGCTGAAGAGTTAATAATTCGGGCTTTTTTATACTCCTTTTTGCTGAAAATATCACAAGGAATCATATTTGGGTGCCTTTATGTGATAGTTTCCGGACGTTACAGAACGAGATATGTAAAATTGTTATGGAAGCTGCGCTGTCCTCAATTCAATAAGACGAACTTATAGCTAATTCAAATTAAAAAGGGCGTTTCATTCATCAGTACAGTACAAGACAGGACTTTTCTGTCATGGATGATCTTGAATTTCTTAATAATGAAGAGTGATGATTAAGACTAAACGCAAAACCTCTTTTACCACAATGAATTTCACAATAATCCGAAATTTTGCAATTCTCTGAACGAACTCTTCGCCTTTAAATCGTCCAAAATCATCAAAAATGAAAAATTTCATCATTTCATTTTACTTCGGAGCGGAGCGACTTTTAAAGCAAAAATCGCTCCGCTCCAGCTTGCGAAAAACCGCTCCACGCTCCGCTCTTTCGCTCCGAAATTTTAGATCGCTCCGCTCCAAATCCCTGGAAGAAACTGTTGAATTTGTCAACAAATCCCACAAAAATTGCTGTTCTTGACAAATTTGGAAGGTATTTCGACCTTAACCTTGTATTTCTGGTTGTCCTTTTTACGTCCGGATTTTTCAATAGCATTGTCCTGCCAAAAGATTACATTTGATGCATTTGTCCTGCTTTTTCCTATCATAAAATTTACGAGCGTTATCTCTCTCTTTATTACCGTAACTCCTAGTGGAGCATGGTGCGTTGATGACTACCGTGCGTAGTCACCAACGTTACAAAGTCAACTGAATTCGGAGTGTGATACGGTTGTCAGCCATACCACTTCCTAACGAGCGTTATGCATGCCACAAAATAAGGGATATCTTCGTAAACAGAATTGAGAAAGAATAGTAGCCGATAATCTGGGAATTCTGTGGTGAACCTGTTCTGTTGATACTAAACAGGACCCACAAAGTACCCAAAACTTCTCAATGACCTCCTTGACAGAATATCATCATCATGTGAAGTACCACTATGCATGTTTTAACGCAAATCTACAATAACCAAAGGCGTAGCGTAGCCAGGATCTCGTTTAGAAGGGGCAAATCCATGAGCCCGGAATTTTCTTAGGGGGGTGGATATGTAATTCAAATTTGCGACAAAAATTAAAATTTCCTGTCAATTTAAATTAGCGGCCCCATTTTGTTAGAAAAGATGTTACACATTTCAAAACGATATTTTAAGAAAGGGCAATTGAGAATGATTTTCGTTGCATTTTAACCCTTTCGCTCCCAATGATGCCATATGGCATCATGAAATTTAATGATTTTTCATAGAAAATGTAAGAAATAAATTTTAACTTTTTGTGTGATATTAGACTCTCCAAATAGTGTAAAACCTAGTTGATTTTTTCCAGCGTGAAATTTTTGGTTTTGGGATGGTATTTTTGATGAAATTTTAGAGAAGGTTTGACGATTGTCGTAAAGCCGAAAAACTGATTTATCCATTTACCCATATTTCCTGATAATAATCATTTTATGCAAATCATTTTAATGGTTTTATTTTGTAAAGAGGCTGTTGTAAGAGAAAATCAAAAGATTTTTCGATTTTTTTTTTTAGGAAAACCCTATAAAGTGGTTCTGCATGAGAATGATGCCATATGGCATCATTGGGCGTGAAAGGCAAATCAGCAAGTCCCCTATTCATATAAATGCTAGTTGCTTGCTGTATGGAAGGCACCCTTATTTTTTATCCGAATGAGCTAATTTTTGGTGGGTTATGAGCTCCAATCGCAATAAACCAAAATTTAGCACTCTGCTGTAATTTTGGGAGGAGTTATGGACATGTCCTTTCGCTAAATTCAAATGGGGGGATAATGGGGATCGTCGATCGGAGCGACTCAATGTTTCTCCCAAAATAATATTGAACTTATTGTGAATACTTACACGAAATTTTACGGCTGAACTAACATTCTTTCAATAGTTATGGGGCTTTTAAAAAAGGTATAAAATGAAAAAGTTCTAATTTATTTCTAAGCTAGCGCCGAATCATTGAATAGATCTCTAATGTATTAGGTATATATCATTGCAAAGATAGTTTTATGTAGTTTTTTTTGTTCTCAGACCATTTTTCTATATCTTTTGTCGTTTTTGAAATACTCGCGAAAAAACGAAAAGTGACCCCAATTTCCCCCTTTCCCCCTTTTTTAAGGTTGCGGACCCCCAATCGGTTGGGACTTTTTTTCCCATAATCTGGGGGTCGTCACCAACCATTCTGCAAAAAAAGTTCCGATGTAGGATTTTTGCCGACCAAATATCTCATTTTTCACACGGAAATTGCTAAGTGCCCTTTCAGTCCCAATGATGCCATATGGCATCATGCTCTAATTTGTTAACAATAGCGCTTAACAAAATTTTTTTCAAGCAAATATCATAAAAGATGCCTACTGAACGACATAATGTTGTTTGAAAAATTATCCGCTTAAAATCCATAATTTGGGCATGAAAGGGTTAAGGACAAATGACCTCTTCCACGTGTTTTGCTTTTACCCCTTTCATTTTTTAGATAGTCGATACTCAGGGCTTTTCCATCTTTTGAATTTCAGTGGTCAAGGCATTGTACGGATGATAATGACTCGTTTACCTGTGTCTGACTATCCGAGACTCTGAGACAGAAATCATGTAGTTGTTTATTTGAAGTACGAAAATTTTCGTGACCTGCTAGGAGTCGAACCCGCGTTTTCACGCTCTCTAATATCGAAGTGCAGAAATTTTTTGTAGATGGAAGAGCACAGCAATTTGCCGTTGCTTCCGTTTATTACAATAGATATTCTGATACCTCATTGGGTAGAGAATTCATAAGCGGTTGGGGGTCCCCTGGGGATTTAGCGTTATTTCATTGGATTTGATAGACATATTGTGGGAAAAAACTTTATCGGGAAACCCTTGCAGACTCCTATAGTTAGCATTTTCCTATAGAGGTTGATAGGGGAATTTTTCCATTGTCTTCTGAAAATTTAAAACCTCGTCTTTCCACGGCTGGAACTGAATCTTGGTAGCTATAGTAGATATTTGAAATGTCTACATGCAATATGAGGGACAAGTATATCCCACCATTGCGTTAAATTTCAGAACAATCGATCAAAAAGTTCCCAAATTATCGAAAAATTACGATTGCCAAATGTACTCGTAAGTGTGATTATCGTGCTAAAAACACCTTTGAAGCAGAAAAGACTGTTATCACATGCCTCATCATGGAGCTTATTTTGTAGTGATTTAGGTTTCTTTGTGTGGCATTGGGAAGGCTGTATACATTTTGTTGTACATTCAATAATGCTGTACGACAGGCCAAAATGCTGTACTGTGCACAGGGGCACTGTGTACACGTGCCTCGCGATAATTACGACACATGGTGTATTCAAGCCGAGGCTTTACTCGTTAAAAACGATGCATGGGGATATGTCTCCGGTGAGATAACCATGCCCGCCGAGACAGGCAGTGGCGTATTTAGAAAATTCTCAAAGGGGGGGGGGGGGGGGGGCACAGACTACGGGGCTAATTTGTTACATAAAGTTTTGGTGTGGGGATACCCGAGAGCAGCTACATTGGAAAATATTGATCCTTGACTTAAGGCGAAACTCAAGGAGACTTTAAGTTTTCAATAGACTTGAAATATAATATTTCAAGGTAGGTGGGTAGCTACCTTGACTTCAAGTGACTCAAGGTCTCCTTGAGTTAAGGTATGTTTATAAATACGGGCCTGAGAGTGCTTTGCATTTCAGGTTTATTACACCAAAAGTTTAGTTTTCCTGACAGATCTTAGAATAGCTCTCATTAACTGCTTTTGGCTTTTCCTGAACCAAAATACGGAGGCCTTAAAAAAGTTTGCGTAGTGTAGTTCGAAGGAGCCTGAAGCCGAAAAGGAATTTTACGAATATGTACTTAATTGGCTATGGAATTAATGCAATTACCAAAGAGACTGTTTCCATATGACACAGGGGGCACTGTTTTCACGTGCCCCCTGTGCCCCCCCTGTAAATACACCACTGGAGACAGGCGAAGAAGCGGAGCAAGCAGCATTAAAAACCTGGAGAGCGAACGATCGGAAAGCGAAAGCAGACCTAATCTTAACGATTAATCCCTTAGAACTCGCGCAAATTCGGGGCTGCACTACTTCTCGCGATGTATGGACCAAACTTGAATCCGTTTACGGCCTCGAAAGGTCCTGCACGTAAAGCAACCTTCCTCAAACGTCTCACACAGCAGAAAATGCAAGACGACGACGATCTCAAGACACATCTCGCTAAATTTTTCGACACCGTCGATAAACTGAAAGCCATGGAAATTGACATTAATGGCGACCTTTTGACCATCATATGTTATTATACAGCTTGCCGAGCATTTTCGAATATTTCCCTTGTGCCATCGAATCTCGCGACAAATTGCCCGACGTGGATGCCCTAAAAATAAAAATCATCGAGGAGCACAATGCGAGGAATCAAAAGTCGAGCAATGAGAACAGCGCAGCCATGTTTGCGAGGAATCATAAACTGCCCAGTAAGTTCCAACAAAAAGGTGGAAATGGTGTTAGTGATTCGAAAAACAGTTGTTTTGCTAATGACAATAAACCAAAATCTAAATCGGACACAAAAGCTCGGTATAAGTGCGGTTATTGTCGTAAAAGTGGACATAAAGAAAGTGAATGTTGGCATAAAAAAAAATATGCAAGTGAATAAAGACAAATTAAACGAGGCGAATTGTTGTTATTTCGCAGAAAACGCGCGTAATTCAGAAGGATCGAACATCCTTTGGTGTTTAGATTCGGGGTATACGTCACATTTATGCTCCGATGAAAGTGCGTTTGTGAATATAAGTAATAAAAACAGTACGTTAAAACTTGCAAACAATTCGGAAACTTGTGTAGTAGGAAAAGGTGATGTGAGTATCGCGATCGCAAATAATTCTGACGGTATAATGACATTGAAAAATACATTATATGTGCCAGATTTACGTTCAAATCTCGTGTCAATCGCAAAAATTGTGGATCGGGGCCACAAAGGGACTTTCGAGAAAACGCCTGCCGTCGTGAAGGATCAATTAGGCAAAACGATGCTAATTGCCGAACGTATTGGTGATTTATTTTTCCTCCGCGAACAACGCGCGAATGTTATCAACGAATATGTGATACCCAAGACCGAAGTCGAAATTTGGCATACTAGCTTGGGGCATCTCAACACCCGCGATATGTCAGTACTCGCCAAGGATGGGAATGTGAATGGCCTGAAGATTAACACAGCGATAAACGAAATTAAATGTGAGTCATGTATTGCCGGAAAAATGTCAAGAACTCCTTTTGGTTTACGCGAAAATTACTCGACCGAACTTCTCGAGCTGGTGCATACGGACATATGCGGACCGATGCGTACGCAATCATCGGGGGGGAGTGCACGCTATTTCGTTACTTTTATAGACGATTATAGCAGACTATGCATCATATATTTTCTGAAACACAAAAGTGAAGCCATTCAGAAATTCAAAGACTATAAAATCGTCCCATAATCTGAAAGGTTGCAAACGAATTATATTGCAAACGTCGCAAATGACTATGGGGTTCAGTAGAGCCACTACCATTTTTCGGAACCGAATCTTAGGACAAAACTATTTCACAAAGGAGACTAATATTTTCCTGCACAAAAAGGCATATTTTAAGCTAATTATGTTCAGAGTTGTCGGAAACCGATTGATTTCAATCAAGTTTACCAAATATTAGATTCGCTATTTTCCGGTTTGGATAAAGCTATTCGAATGAAAATTTGCACACATATTCCTTATGTCATTTCCTAAAAACCTCATCAAAATTTTCATATTTGCAGACCTAAGAGGGGCTACACACTAGGGATGTCAAAAACCGGACGGTTAGTCCGAAAACCGGTACTTTCAAAACGGTTAACCGGTTTATTTTCGGTTTTTTCCTCTTCCGGTTTTAACCCTAGTTTACTGTTTGGGGTGCAAATGCACCCCATCGCATGTTTCACTTAATATAACTTCGAGATTTTTCAAGTTTTCATTATAAATTTTTCAATAGCTTAATAAAATTTAGTTTTTAATGCTTGTACAATTTTAGCTACATAAATTTATTTTTTACGATTTTTTTTATGGAAATAAGGCATTGGTTCTGTTGTGGGTTGCATTTGCACATATAATTTATTTCAGTTCAGAACTATTTACTTTGATGTTAAACTGATATTTATTTTAAAATAAAGATAATAATATCTAAACTTTCATCTGGGATGAAAAAGAAACTTTAAAAATGTTAATAATATTACGAAATATAGTTTCTTCGGAATAACCTTTGGGACACCAAATGTTGCTGTGTTTCAGACACGATTTCAATTTGAAACTGTTCCATATGTCTTTAAATTTAATAAATAAACAACAGAAACCTAGTCAATGATCAGAGATACTAATTAGAGAAGAGTTTGCTAACTAAGATTTTGAAAAAAAACTCCATTTCGGAATTTGTGAACAAAACTCCACCTCGAGCCCACTAGTTTCGGCCTGCTATTCTTATCTATGCGAAGCGATTTCACTCTTATAACTGAAGTAATAAGTTCTGCTGAAACCGTCAAATGATGAGGAACCCGAAGAGATGCATAACACTCGCAAAATCAGTGAATCGAATGCTTACCATACGGAAATTTCATGAACATCACTCTTGTTTGAGTTTATAATGTCATTTATAGTATGAATATCAGTGCCTGCCGTCTAACCAAACTGAACATGTATGTATGTCTCCCGCATTTCTGAATTCGCACTCACTATCTGACTTTGTTTTCCCGATTTAATTAACATAACACACGATCAAAATGAATCAAATTAAAAAAAATTTGGAAGTCAGTTAATGCAGAAATATGGGCATACATACTGTGGGGTGCATTTGCACCCCATAACATGAAACTAGTAAGAAAATTGTTGCGGTAAACTAGGTTTAACCCGGACGGTTGTTTGTTCATCCGGTTAAAACCGGAAAAAAACATTCTTTCAAATTCATACAATTTTTCATATTTTCTTGATTTTTCAGTCAGCAATTCTATTACTTGTCCCCTATAAAAAATTGCGTTTTCAAATTTCAGCCCTTAAACATATTTTCGAACACTCTCCTTCTGACTATAGGGGGCGCCAGAGAAACTTACTTATTTCAACGGTCAATAAAAACAAAAGTAGGTACTTCATAGTTATTATTTTAATTCATTCTATTTGAGAATACAATATTCCAATTTTTTTTTCATACAGTCATGAAAATGACATTGGTTAAATGGCGACCCCCTTTGTAAATACACTGATAAGTCGATTTTTGAAGTTCGTCCCCAAACTTTGCAGCATATTAATCGGTATGTTGGCAATGGCGTCGCGAATGAAAGGTTTTTTTTAGGTGATCGATGGCCCGTGGTCGATCGACATAAGCCAGGGATTTCAAATAACCACTTAAAAAAAATCGCATGGAGCAAATCTCGAGAGAGTGCCGATCATGGGAAATCACCTCTTTGAGAGATGAGGTGGTCGATGAGGAGTTGTCGCAACAAATTTATTCAGCCTCGTGCAGTGTTTGCTATGGTTTCATCTGTGACTGAAACCACACGTCCCTAACGTTCATTTAAAAAAATCCGCGATCATGTCCCTAGTGAACGACCGTTAGAAAAGAAGCTCTCGACAGCGAAGGCTCGCTGCTCTCTACATCAGAGCATGATGGCGACTGACTAGAATGGGAAATAAACTTGGGAACTTCCCCCTCCAGATGCGCCCCCTCTCACCCATTGACCTGCCCAACTCAATGCTCAGAAGTTTTTTTTTTCAAATAAGTAAGTTTCTCTGGCACACCCTGTGCATGCATTTTGATTTGATTTTGCATACGATACGAACACCACCATTACGAGTGTGTTTTTACTACAATGCTAAGCAAATCAATGAAAAGACTCGGTTAACCGAAAAACCGGTAGGTACTTAAAGACCGGTTAAAACCGGACGGTCTAACCGGCCTTGCAAAAAAAACAGAGAATAACCGAAAACCGGGTTATGGCCCGGTTTTTGACATCCCTACTACACACGGACAAATTGAAATTTCACAAATTTACTGTTATGTTTTAACTTTTTCTTAGCAAAAGTAAACATACTTACAATCGGTTACTCGTATATATTTATCCATAATTTAAGCTTAAAGCATACTTGTAGCATGGTCGTTTACACTGGCTGTAACATGCTTTAAGGTACGTTGTGCTCGACACGACTGCATCGGCTCTAGCGACAGCGACTCGCTCATTTCACATAAAAACTCGTTTTTAGAATGAGAGAAAAATGAGTTTTTATATGAAATGAGCGAGTCGCTGTCGCTAGAGCCGATGCAGTCGTGTCGAGCACAACGTACCTTTAAGCTTGTCGATTGGATAAAATGTATGAGTAACCGGACCTTAGTATTTAACGTACATATATCAGCTCATACTAACTTTGTGCAAAGTTTCATATCCGTGCACTACCATACCTGTTTAGAAAAACCGAGGTGATAACGTAAGTTTAACTTCAAACACCGTTACCATTACTTTAAACTTGAAAAAAATAACTGATATAAAATGTTCTCGTCAAGTCCTTTGATTTGATTAGGTACCATCCATACGTCCATCTCCGATAAGAAATAACTGCTACCATTCTACATATTTCTACCAAATTTTAAGTGAACTAGTGGACGGACAAAATCAATTTTATAAGGGTTTTTCAAAAAAAAAAAATCCAAAAAACCCTTCAAAAGAGCTTGGTTGCGAACTTCAGCCTACAAGCAATTGGCTTTAAGAGGTTTTTTCGCTTTTCGTCTTTAATAATATATCGTTCCTAGTGTTTGAAGCTCTGAGATCTCTCTCTGTACCATAACCCCTTGTGGGGCATAGTGCGTTCACTCAGCTGTTTACAGGCTACTTTGAGTCAATACGTTACATTGCATATAGAGTTCCGGAGTGTATACCTATATAATATTGCAATAATATTTTCTGGACCACGCCCAGATTCGATCTCCGGTCCTCTAGATTACTAGCATCGTAGAGTGCGACTCAAATAAGTGAGCCACAGAGCGTGTCGAAGCACTGAGATAACGATGACAAATAGTAGTTCTTCACTTATGTGTCTCACTGAGGTACAAACACACTTCACGAGAAGAATAAGTGTTATATGGCATGGCGTTGAAATTTGTTATTTGCTCCAAATTTGCCGCCCCCGTAAAATCTGACGCCCTAGACTCCAGCCTACTCAGCCTACTGGTAAATCCGCCACTGTTTAGACTTATGATTGCCAGTCTCGCCTCAGCCACTATAGTTTTCCCTGTCAACCATGTTGACGGTAACGTAATGAAGCTTAAATTAGAAAGTTAATTGTAACCTTAATATAAAATGTTTCAATATTACTAGCCTAGAGAGATTTGCGATGTCAGCGTGTCCAGGCAAAAGCACAATCATATTCCAGACAAACTTTCCTTAGATGTACCTCGTGTACTCCCACACCGTGACTAAATCTAATATTACATCTTACAGTTAGCATGGTTTGCTACTCTGCAGACATGTTTCGCACTATTCCCCGGAGAGTTGGATTCAAATCTTTGGTATACAGCAAAATCGACTTCTTTACTTTGCTGGCTTCAATTCAATAGTTCCAGATGGAGCCGTTCGTGAACCAGTCTACAGGGAGCGGCGAAAAGCAAACTGACTGACTGACTGATACGTGGATGCTTAAAATATTGAGCCTGCCGTAACCATCTTATACTCCAGGCAAAGAAATAAATATTTTCTTCGTATCTAACAAATAGGCTTCAGGAAACATCGAAAGCATTCGACGACGTACAAAAAAACCAACGGAAAACACTCATCCTTATTTCCCGCCAGAAGAAATGGAATTTCAGGAGACAGTCTGTCTGCGGCAACATGAAGAAAATTGATAAAGAAAGGAATTCGCATGATGTACTCGTAGAATGTGTCGGCATATTTATACGTATGTATAGAAACAAGCATATAAGGAGTAGATACATGAATCCACGTCGCTTTTTGCTGAAGAAAATTAAAGGAAAATCTTTGCGAGTGGGAGGTAGGAAAATCGATTCTTCTGCAAATAGAGCAGAATACAGCACAACATATCGTTTCCCATGATGGTTGTGTCGTTTCTTGCGTTCTGTCCGTGCTCTATGGTCTCGGATTGTCAGCTCGTCCTTTTCATCTATGAAACGGACATGTGTGTTGTTTGCTGTCTTTCATATTTGTTGCGGTTTCACCTTTCTCTTTGTATTTCCATTACACACTTGGAGAAGAGATGGTGGTTTTGATAGGCTCATATAATTCTACGTATAGGTATTGTCGGGATAGTTGCTTGTCTTGTATTTAGACATCATTCGTTTTTGCTGTCACTCAAACTATTTTGGTCTTATTCACTTTGAATTAACATTTAACATAGCATATCTTATACACATGCTCATGTGTGCGCCCGCTCTAAAGGGAAGGAAGGGGGGCGCAAGCCAAGCGCTCGCCCGGGGAGCCAAATTTAACAGGCGGCTTTTTGGCACTCTAATAAAAAAAAGTTGATAAAGTCAGAAGGAAAATTTCAATATCAACTTCCAATTAGTGGAAACGAAACCTACAGATGAAATAAAAAATTGAAAGTTGTGTTTTAAAGATGCAAAGTCCTTGCGAGGCTTTGAAGAGTCCACAATTCATACAAAGTGCTGCATTTAGAATCCTAAAATGCTGAAGAAGAATTGCGTAAATTGTACTTCTGTGATGCTAGCACCCTCCCTACTTCCGAAGTGGGCCAATTAGTTATGTCGTAATCAAGTTCTACTTTGAAACAGAAATTGGATATTCATGTGTGATATGTATGTACCCAACTTCATATTACGATCCACCTTTTCTCAAGCACCTTTTACCGCGACATCCGTGGACGAAGCTGCGTTCTTCTATTTCTGACCGCCGCGCCGAACGGAACAGGTGTCTTTCTTTCTCGATTGAATTCTATTGTATCTCTAATTAACTAATCCAATAAATATATTTTTTATTTGTGGAATCCATCGATTTATTCCAAAACATATTAATGTGCTAATGTCGTGTTCCAATTGAACATTTAGTACCTCTTCTTCTGACCAGCATTAAGGATTATATTTGAACCTTGTATGCATGATCCCTTGTTCTAACCAAAGGGGAGGACCACCTAATTTTTAAATAGAGGACGAAATTAGAGAACACAATCTTATTATTGAGTTTATTGAATAGGAGGAGAGCCCGGCACGTCCCCTAAAAAATATTGAACCTCCGCAAAAGGAAATATTAAATGAGAAATAATGGGTTGTATAAACACATAAAAGCGATTAAAACAAACTCTCCTGTGAGAAATTTAATACCCATGAAGGAGTTTCGAGAACTTCTCCAAACTATTGGCGGCAATTTGACTTCAATTTGTCTGATCTCCTCGTGGATGGATCGCCTCAGTTGGTTCCAATCACATTGATTCATCTAGCATTTAAAAGACACGCCAGATCAAAAGACGAAAGTACAGAATGTACTGTTGGCGGAGATCCTCACTGAGAGTCCGAGGCAGGTTAAGCCGAAATTCGCTGGAATCCGATTCAGACCAGGCCATATCTTGTTTGAGTATGAGAATGGAGCCACAGTGGAGTGGCTCATTAAGCTAGCGTGTGGAATGGAACCATGGCCGGGAGCATCGCCCAAGGCAGTTTTGGGCCGCAAAACCAAATCGTGAACGCTTTCTTCCCGCGCACCACGGAGTGCAATGCGCAGAAAGCGCTTAAATATCTGGAGAACCAGAATGATGGGATCCACATCGATGACTGGAGGGTGCTCCACGAAACACGCGAGGGCGAGGGCATCTCAGCCACGCTCTCGATTAACCCGATCTCCTTTCGGGGCATAGAAACCCATAGTTGCTGCTAAGAGCTCAGCCGCACCACGGAGCCAAACTTCCACCCCCACCGAGCAGGAGATTGTAGCACTACTAGCAAACGAGGACGATCTCGAATGCACAGAGGACGATGATGTCGAATCTTCTCTTTCGGAAACCGTTATCCATATGGAGACCGAGGTAGGGGATCCGAGCAAGCAACAGGGGCGCATCGAGCACGTGGACGACATCGATGACCCCGATGACTAACGTATCCCTGGGCGTGCTGCAAGCTAACCTGCATCACGCCATCACAGCCTCGAATACGTTAGTGGCCAGGTTCGTCAGGGAGGGCCTGGGATTAGCTTTAATCCAGGAACCCTGGCAAATTCGAGGCGAAATAAAAGGACTCAAGGTAAGCGGGTCCTCAATTCTATATGATACCAGTTCGAGTAGACCTCGAGCTTGTATACTAATTAGAAACAACATAAACTTTATATATCTTTCAGAGTTCAGCAACAGTGATATGACTGTAGTCCGCATAACACTATCCACCATTGACAGGACTGCCTCCAGTTGGCTAAGTCTGGATAGCTTGTTCTCCAACGTCACCGGGGCCATAGTGACCTCTATCGAGGAAAACTGCCCCGTCAGAAGGACGAAGGATAACAAAGGAGTATCCTGGTGGAGTTCGTGCCATCTGATTCTCGACTATGGACTGACAACGTGAAGACGCTCTTGTATGAACTAATTTGAGAGGAGATTAATCGTCGTTTACGTCAAAGTTTCATGCATGGTTGCGATAATATCACCTAAGATACAAATCATTATACCGAATAAGGCCACCAGGTGGTGGCTAGGAAAGTTCCGAAATTTTTCTTGCACCAAATTGGGGCTGGGTTTCTATGGCAGCCCCATGACCCCATATATATATATATATATATATTTTATATGGTCGAAGATTCTTCCTTCAAAGCGTTACACTTCCCTTCGTTCATAGAGTGAAAGGGTATATTAACCAGTGGCGGCTCGTCACAGTGGGCCAGGTGGGCCCGGCCCACCCAAATATTATTTATTAAACATACCACTAAATATATTCCAAAAAACACATACCTATATTTAAAGCACATACTGTTCAAAAATCAATCAGGGTGCTTCATTCATTCTAAATTGCTATTAAATCCCATATAAAAAACGTTCCACGGCTTTTATCCTTCTTTTGTCATCATTAAATTTTCTACTTTAACACTCTTTAAATTGTTTGATTTTTTTATAGGGCTAAAACCTACGTTTTTCTATCTCACCCAAGGTCGTCTTTTTCGTTCTACTAACGCCATCTAGATGGCAATGGTTATACGCAAAATCCATTGACTTTGAAAGCTTCGAGTTGCATGAAACTAAGGACACTGGCTGCAAGTGACCACCTGCTTGCATGCTATTTGTTGGATGCAAGGGAAATTTTGCATGGAAATTGTTGGTGGGATTTTAGACAAATAAATGCCACATTAAACCGCCTCTTGGCCGGCCCAAAAGCTCAAGAACACAGTCGAACTTATAGAGTGCGAGTTTTATATGCGAGAAAAATGAGAATGTCATCTCGTACATTGTCTTTTTTCTCGCATACAAAACTCGCACTCTGTGATTTTCGAATTAATAATAGAGAGAGGCGTGTTAGATCGGACTTTTTTTTAGGTTAGTGAATGAAAATAAATACATAGCTGTTTTTTCATTCAAAGGAAAATAAATGCAATTATTATGGGGTTAAATTGTGGATGAACTTTTTCCTTGCTAAAAATTTGGAAAGCATATTTTATGACTCTTACCCCATTTTTTGAAAATAATGACTTCGATGATTTGGATTTCAATTTTGGCCGCTGTTTTCGGTTAAATTAAATTGAATCGTAGTGTTTAGCCCTTTTTTGATTCTTGTGGCGCCCAAGCATTTTGTATTGTCGTGCACGGATTTAACTTTTGAATAATTTGCAAGAAATCAGATTGAAGTGTCGTGCATAATCGGTTTTTAAATTTGAAGGTTTGGTTTTTAGCCTGTTTTTGTGCCATTCCGAAATATTGTGCCTAGTGCACGAACGGGAAACTTTTGTTGAATATTTGTTTTAGCATTTCCTGGATTGAAAATACATTGTAGTGTCATGCATGACCGTTTATCCTTTGAATTTGTGTTTTGTAGGTTTTTAACTACTCTATAATAATAACATATAGGGTTTTCCAATAAGGGCGGGTAGATATTGAAATGGACTAAAACAAGCTATGTGTGAGGTATATACGATTCTTTTATTTTATTTTATTTGAAAGACGCATATATGTACCATTGTGTGGGTAGGGAATTTAACATCATTCAAATGTCCGCCGTGGCTTGTCACGGTGGCAGGGATCCGAGTGACTCTCCCGCATAGATCCTGCTGAATTTCAGCGAATGGTTGATTGATATTGACTTTAAGGGCATCGGTCGATTGCAACTAAAGAAACCCCCACACAAAAGGTTTAAAGGGTTCAAACCACATGATCTTGGGAGCCAATTCCCGCAAAATAGGCGTAAAATTTGTTTTAACGAAAACTTATTTTGATAATAAAGTTTTGTCACTTGAACGCGCTTCTCAATCGTGTAACTTGCCATGAGTGAATAGTAAATAACAGAAATCAGTAAAGTGATCGATTCTCATCCTCATGGCAAAAACGCTCTAGACGTCTGCGTTGGTTCTTTCTGGACAGTGCATACCTATTTATTATAACCCTGATTTTTATAATTTAATATTTGTTAGCCTCATGAAATGCCTAAAATTGTTCACAATTTTAAAATTCAAGTTGGTATGCAGATACTGGCATAGAGCACAAATAAAGTCAACTCCAACTATTTTTTTATGCGTATTCTTATTGTAGTTTGCAAGATAATTTAAGACGCAAATGTATTAATTCTTACAATAGTATACAGTAATATTTCGAGATATATTTCGAACAATATTTGAGCTCATTTTTTTTACTGTTTTTTTTAGGCGGAATCGGTATGGGGGAATAGGTATCAATACTTTTCTTAGTGGCCCACCCAGATTCGCAGAGCACGAGCCGCCACTGATATTAACTTCGTCATGAAGATTGTAACGCATTGAAGGAAGCATCTCCGACCATATAAAAAGTATACATATATGATCAGCATGACTTGGGGAGTCTATTGGGCGATGTCTGTTTGTCAGTCTGTCAGTCTGTCTGTCTGTCAGCCTGTCTGTCTGTCAGCCTGTCTGTCTGTTGCGACGCGTTTTACTCGGCCAATTTAAAAGCTATGAAGCTGAAATTTTGCACAAATGCATCTTTTTGCTGCAGCCAGTTTGTATGTTTGAATCGGTAAAATCAGACAATGGGGTCATGGGGCTGCCATACAAACCCAACTCCCCAAATGAGGTTCTTCTAAGAAAAACTTTTTTATTTGTGCACCAATTGCAACCAAATTTCACACAAATGTATTTCTAGTGATGACACAAAACATATGTAAGAATAGATCAAATCGGACAATGGGGCTACCATATAAACCCAAGCCCCCATTTGAGTTTTTCTAAGAAACATTTTTTACACCAATTTCACAAAACCATGAATTAATATGGTTTTATCAAAGCAACAAAAAAAAGGTCAAAACAAATGGAAAATTGTGGACTATTCATAGCCCCACAAGGAGTACACATCTACAAAACATAACTTTATCCTGAATAAACACTGTTTTTACCGTTAGGTTTTATTTCATCTGTAGAAAGGAAAATGCAGACCTTTCCACTAATTTTTTTTCCTTTCGGCTTCTAGTATAGTGATTTTAGCTGAAAAAATGATGAAACCCAAACATCCAAAAAAAGAGCTGACTTTTGATGCCAAATTGTTCTATGGCCTGACCGCATTACGCAGTAAAAAGTTAGACTTTTTTGCGCGTCACATTTGGGGGGAGGGGGTGGCAAAGGGGTGAAATTATGATTTTTCGCCAATATCTTGTTAACTGTAATATTTACAGCAAAATGTTCTGAGGACGATTTAAACTACACAAAATTCCCTTTCTAATGATATATTATATCATATACCTTCTTTTGGCAGATTATATACTAGACCTTAAAATACTTGGTGTAATTTAGATTTTTTGATAGTTACATTTGGCGCTCTGGCTCCTGAAGTAATTTAATTGGAGCCATGGTAATTGGGATAACTATTCCTAACAATATATAGCTGTCCCACATGGAGACTCAGTCTGCCCCGATAAAGCATTCCCCTATACTCCCTATTAACATTTAAAAAAAAGACATGCCTGTAACTTTTCGCCGAATCACAGGAGGCGGGAAAAATTTTGGTAAACGTTAAGGCTAAGTCCCATTAGACCCTCCACCAAATATTACTTCGATCTGATTAAAACAAAGGGTACCTTCCATACAAAATGACCGGAAAATCGCCTACGAGCGAAACTTTAATTTTGGTTGACTTGTTCTCTTATTTCTTAATAAACTAGTGGCATTGAATTTGAATAATTTGTATGGGAGGTACCCTTTGTTTTAATCCGATCGAAGTAATATTTGGTGGAGGGTCTAATGGCACTTAGCCTTAACGTTTACCAAAATTTTTCCCGCCTCCTGTGATTCGGCGAAAAGTTACAGGCATGTCTTTTTTTTAAATGTTAATAGGGAGTATAGGGGAATGCTTTATCGGGGCAGACTGAGTCTCCGTGTGGGACAGCTATATATTGTTAGGAATAGTTATCCCAATTACCATGGCTCCAATTAAATTACTTCAGGAGCTAGAGCGCCAAATGTAACTATCAAAAAATCTAAATTACACCAAGTATTTTAAGGTCTAGTATATAATCTGCCAAGAGAAGGTATATGATATAATATATCATTAGAAAGGAAATTTTGTGTAGTTTAAATCGTCCTCAGAACATTTTGCTGTAAATATTACAGTTAACAAGATATTGGCGAAAAATCATAATTTCACCCCTTTGCCACCCCTCCCCCCAAATGTGACGCGCAAAGAAGTCTAACTTTTTACTGCGTAATGCGGTCAGGCCATAGAACAATTTGGCATCAAAAGTCAGCTCTTTTTTTGGATGTTTGGGTCTAGAGCTAAAGTCACTATACTATTCCTTTAATCCTTTATTCAAGTGCGCTGCTTGACATTTGTAAAAGTTACGTCCAAAATTACAATTGCTGCTGATCGGCGTTTTCGGCGCTAGTCGAGGGGGCAGCTGTCGACGAGGCTGAAAGACAAACCACGGGTGGTTGAAATTTTTGCTCGTGAAAGTGTCATGCAAAATCAAAAACATGACACATTTGTCAGTTTCGACTGAAGAAAAAGATTAAGGGCCCTCTTTTCGAAATACGTGTTTTGGTGTAAACACGAAATGTCACTTGTTTTTTAGGAGTCTCCATTATAGTGACAGCTAGGTTCTCTGGCCTCCGCGTTATGATTTTTACGTCGCTCATCTAGCGGAAGAGTTCCGTTGATGTAGACAAATTGCTTGGAAAATTTTTGTAAAACATTCATTATTTCGGAGAAATTTTTTTCTAGCAAAAAACCGATCTGGCTAGTGTCTAATTTTACTATTTTTGAATATAAATTTTGGGCGAAATTTTGCTGAATCGGTTGAATTTCTTTGCGGGCCGGACAAATAACATTCGCGGACCGTATGTTGGACAGGCTTGGTATAGAACAATCTTTTATCCTGATCCATTACATATATCCGCGCATAAGCGGTAGCTTTAATCCCGGGATCTGAAACCTATTCCAAAGGGAAGGGAATAGGAATTGTTATCATAAGTGGTCGTGCACCTATATATGTAAATACGAAAAAAACGACCAGTACTTATAAAATCCTCTAAATCACCACACCCTGATGTCCATACTTAAATTAATCAGAGAAAGAAACCATGTCAGAATTAACTGACCCTGCACTGTAGCAATTTGCTCTTCATCTTTTCACACAAATCCATTCATTGCAGTATCTCACCTGTGAATGGAGGAGCACGCAATTAATTTTTTTTCGCGAAAATTCAAAAGAACTGAATTTTGTGTTAATTCTATAATGCACGTCCGGAGATAGTTTTAAATAACTGTGGGAATTTCCATAGGCCGTGTACAGCGCCAAGTGGAGTCTCTCTCTGAATGAATGATTGAAGAGTGTTCAAGGACCCGTTTCGTAAGCCTGCCATTTACTCTTATGCCTCTTGAGGCATCACGCAGCCCACCATATTCATCCTGTAATCATTATGATTTATATGTAGATGTATTCACGAAATCCATCCCTTTCTCGTATTTTTTTAGCACTCCTTTATTCCCAAATAAATGAATAAATAAAAGGCTGCGGGAGCGTGATGAATGTTATGAAGAGGTCGAACGATTATCCGGTCGGTTTGTCTTCAGTGTGAAGATGAAGCAGCAGCAGTAGCATTGAGCATTACTCGCGGTTCGCTGTGCGTTTGTTAAGGGAAATAGTCCTTGTACTTGAGTATACTCGTACATTAAACGGTCATGAGGAAACGACCCGTTTTTCTCGTGCACAATAGCGCGCGCACGCTAGAGGACAATATACCCATTGGTTGCCGTGCGGTGTCAGCCCGAGTTTTTTTCCATCATAGTACAAAGGTGTTGACCTAATTTCAAACCGAAAGTTAATTAAAAATTAAGCATAATATCACAGAAATTACATGACGTTATGGATTATGGGGGCTTGGTGTTTTGTTGCAGTACGGTAATACTCCAATCAACGGGGAGATTTTACCTTGCAAAAATTGGGGACTTCTAAAATTTTTGATATGTTATAAAGACAGGTGGGGTAAGTTAAAATCCAAGTCGCTATCTAGAAAAAAACCATCTAAAATCGGCTCTTTTATCAGTTTGCGGTCTATAACTCCTTCCCAGTCCATTTCAGCACGAACTGTACCGAGACAATCTTGTAGAGCACAGAATTTATAAATTTCATCTGACAAGTTTTACTCTACAATCAAAATTGGCAGAGTTATAGCGCAAAGAAAATGCTAAAAATTCCAAAAATCATTACTAACAAATTTCAAAACATACTTCGAAAACTCTATACTAAAATGCAGAGGAGGCTATGAGTTATTGGTATACAATGCGTTTTTGTGAATTTGAAATTGGCATGATTTTTGATATTTTCTCCATTTTCTTGGCGCTATAATTCTGTTAATTTTTATTGTAGAGTACAACATCTTAGATTAAATTTGTAGGAAATTTTGTCCTCTACAAAATTGTCTTGGCAGATTTTGTGCTCAAATGGACTGTAAAGAAGTTACAGGCCAAAAACTGATGAAAGGGCCGATTTTAGATGGTTTTTTCAAGATAGCAGCGGGAGCACAGGGGGGAAAGTGACGCAAACTTGGATTTTAACTTACTCCACCTGTCTTTATAACATATCAAAAATTTTAGAAGTCCCCAATTTTTCTACGCTAACCCCTATTATTTCGTCTCTATTGATTGAAGTATAAAAGGAAGTGTCCTTTATGATAGTTTGGGGTTCAACTGTTAGTGCAACATTTCAAATCATGTGAATTAAAATTTACATTTAATTAATTTTCTACGCGAACTCAAGTGATGCAACGTGCCACTCTCGCCAACTGATTTCACAATAAGGTTGTACCAAATCTAAATGAGAGTTCGCTGTTTCAGTCCAAGTCAAACAAACAAAAGGATAACATGAGAAAATTCACAAAAACTTTTAAACCAATGCACGAACTTGTAAGTATCGAGCAACTGAAATTGAACCCGATAAAATCAATTAAACGCGCACTCGGAATGGGTCATTCAATTTCAGTACCGATACCGGTGGTGGTTCTAAATTTAGACTTTGTTAACATTGGTACACGATACATGCACACATACAAACAATGCGCTCCTGTTTCTCGCATCCTGCCCATGATCCGACGTCGAAACGCTAACAATATAACACAGCGCCATTTTGCCTTTCTCATTTTTACTCCTATTCCTATATTCGCGTATCCGTTCTGCACTCATAAAATGACCGTTGTCGTCCCATTTAATTACACTCGCATTTTACCCGATAATTGAATTTCCACTATAGTACATACACGTTGAACGGCATAGCCTAGCTAAGCTGTAGCTAGCCACATGAAAAGGACGAGTACAAAAAGTGTAACTTCGTTACATTTTCCCGAGTAAAAGGCAAACCCGAGGAGCACACTATACGCAAATTTATAGACCGTGTGTTCAAAATGGGTTAGTGGTGTGTCCCAAACGTATAAATTTTCCAATGAATGCTAGGATTGTCGTAGGTGTATATGGGAGGGTTTTACGGTTTTACGCTACCGATAGAGAATGTATGGGGATTCAAGTGTAGGACAATAATTTTCGCAAAATATTCAATGAATGTCAATTAGACATGGTAAGGAACGACAAGGCGTGCAAATGTGTATAATGTAATTCCTCCTATAAACTATCAACTTTTATTTTATGCTGCAGTCGATTTCAGAGTGTTTCAGTTTAGTATCCGTTGACTGTTCATGTTGTGACAAAAATACGTGTGGCCGCACACAGGCAAGGCTTGTGCGGAGAAATCGAGTTTCCAGGCAATTTTTGAGCTGAAAATAACTCTATCAGGAAGCGCCCGGAGGGCTGTAATCTAATCATAGAGTTTGTCGGTTTTCTTGATAGACAACCGACCAACGAGCACTGTCCGACCGTAGTACACAACATGCAGGAATCGAGGGAACTCGCTTCCATGTCATAGTTGCGGCTGCCACACTATACATCCGCAATGTTCCGACAGAAATTAGGTTAATCCAATTATTAAATCACACGCCACTCAAACCCCAGGAAAAGTCCAATGATGTGATATTTTCAGTCGGAGCGCATACTATGCAATACAATATTGAAATAACTTAAATGTATGGCGAAGGCGAAACCCATCCCAGGTTACTGGTATGTTTCTGTAGTCTCTACTGTGTTGTAGTGTGCCTTCGACAAGGTTCGCTGATTGAAAATTCTAGCCAGGAAGAAAACCCGATTTCCATAAATCATTGCTGCAACATGTTTTCCGGACTGGCATTAGTTACTCACTGTATGCTATAAGGATAAAGTCGTAGTACGGTCGTAAATGGTTTCCTTTTCGGTTTTTCAACGCAATTTCTGATACTTTTAGATTTGAGTTGTGCATATTAGATTTTAGGTCATATAAGGTGACTGGACGTTTCGTGCTCTGGTTTTTAAATGCCTATTCGACTTTCAGATAGGATGAAAGTAATCCAGACACAATTATACAAACGGCCGGCGCTTCGATAGGCGAAAGTACGCCGCAGCCTAGGGCGCAAAGGTCAGGGGTGCATTTTTGGTCGATCAACACACTCAAACGAAATCATTTTTGACGAAAAACTGCGAATCACTCTCTCGGTTTAAGTTCGCAGGAGCGGCTTCTTCATTAATTTGTTTGGCTTCATCCCTTTGTAGACGCTTTGCTTCTGCTATTCTGAAACCTTTACGGACGCTGCATATGAACCCACTTACTGCATTCCAATTTAAAAAAATTTTGAGGTGTTGGTGATTTTGCCCACTCTCGTTCAGCTGACCTCGCCCCACTTCTTCTTCCTCGAACGCTCTGGAGAGTTATCCAGCTCGAACCGTTGCGCCGTTGGCTCCACCTCGTAGTGGCATTTCAAGACAAATAGCGGATTTCCTATGGGTCTACTCTGCTATGAATAGTTTAGAATTCTTAGGCAAATTGTCCCATTGCTCAGTGGGACGTTCACTATCTTTGATTTGCCTCTTTATTATACATTAAATGCCATGAAGGCGGCTTAACGTCCGTTCCTACCGTATAGGTTTACCAGACGGCCACGAATAGGCGAACGGATTGATAATGTCAATCAGCGTCTCATAAGGATAACAGTTTCTCTTACCAAGTGATAAGTCTTGGCGTTTACATAGGTACTGCTTGATGCGAGGCCTTTCTACTACCTCTGCCGTTCTATGGGTCCCGGCATCCGGTTGTAGCGCAACTCTACGCCGTTGTGAAACCACAGCACGTACAATACTCCCCTTATGCTGCAGTGTGGGCGACCCACGTACTGGTGGCCTAACTATTCGGGTGGAGCGGGATAGTAATTTGGCAAAGGTCCACTGGAATCGACGCAATGTCTTTCAGCCAGTGGGGGTCCCCCTGCTCATGCCGGCGCCCCGCAGGGGGGTCTGTGTCCGTGTGACACTCAGCTTGGAAGGCTGTTTGTAGTCGGACAGGGATCTTTGGTGACTTACGACACCACGGACCTAGTAGCGCAAGGGGGCCCCTGGTACAGTTGATACGCCATGGCGAGGATCTGTACAAAGACCATTCGGTCGTTAACGGTCCCGTGCTCCTGAGTTATACACGGGTGGCTCTTGGCGTGCCTACCTCCCCCCATAGTTTGCGGGAGGGAAGCACTAAAGGCCTAGCACGATTTTGATGTCCCCTGGTGGGGGGGTGCGTCATACGGAAGTCGTGTGAGCTTCGGAGGTGACGGCTCCGCATGACCCGAGTCAAGAAGGGGCTAGCTAGGGAGAACGGCCTTGGTGGAAAATGCCTACGCGCCTATATCTAGCTAGTTTGTGGATTGATGACCACACTGCCTGAGTCGCATTGCTGACTAGTAAACTGAAGGGGCCGCCTGGATGTGAAAAGCAGCGCTTCGTGGTCTGCACAAACGCGGAGTCACAGGTCCAACGAGCCTGGGGTGTGCATGCCCGAATTCGACGTAAGGCTTAACCAATAGGGGGCCGAAGGAGGATCACACCTGCAATGGAGAAGTCCATAGCGAATAGTGTACTACGGGGATGGGTGTGCCCAGGGGACCATGGTCCTTGCCCATCAAGGTGTTGGACTCGTAGTGGCTGGAGGTTGTTACCCAAGTCATCCAGCTAGTGATGCAATCCCGGGGTTGGATTCCGGATGATGTGCATGCGCCTGATGGAGAAATCTCCGTCTGACAACAACACCTTGTCAGTAAAAAGCCGAAGGTCCAAACTTTTTAGCGGGACCGGGAGATAAAGGCCGAAAGGCTAGGTGCTCCCCTGACGGTATACCTGTAGATGGTTAGCTTGCTCATGCCGGCGTATAACCAAAATAAGGCCGAAAAGTATAGCCCAAACTAAAACAACGACAGTACCAAAGGCAATGCCAAGCAGACTAGTGCTGGACTGTTATACATCTGGATGCAAGCGCCGGTAGCGGCGACTAAATGCCTTCTTTTCTTAGCGAAGGCATTTAGAGCCAGGATATATTCACGTCTAAGGAGACAGCGTTAGACATTCAGAGAATCATCCTCGATAGTATCGCCGAATGCTTAAATATTCCGGATATCCGCGTACTCCGGGCAATGGCATAGTACATGCGTCCAATCTGTCGCACATGGGACACAAGGTATCATCAGCCAAATTGCGCATATGAAGCCATATGGGGAATCCTACACTTAGATTGAAGTCTAAGTCAGCATTTCCTCTCAAGTCACATACCCGCCTAACCTACTCGTAGGTAGTTCTCCCATGGGACGTTGTTTCCCATCTAGATTGCCACCTACACAGGACAAACTCGTCTAGAAGGCCGACGATTTCTCACTGGGATCTCCCAGCGACTCTCTCACGGGATAACAAACTACTAGGGGGTAACGAAAGCCCTCTTCGTATATAAAACGCCGTTCCACGACGCAAGATCTCCAAGTCAATAGGAGAATGCACTCATCAGGACTTGGAGAGCCACGGTAGATACCATCTTACATACCCGAAGACATTTAGTCAGCGGGACACGTTGACACGTTTCACACAGTTCCACCAACGGTAAGGGTAATCCATAAGAGCTGCGAATCCATATGCTGCACAGCCAACAAATAAGGATTCGTGGATCCTTTGTATTGCGCCCCTACCGAGACCCCAATCCATCCTAACAACGCGTGTCAACCACTCACAAATATATTCAAACTTTTCGGTTACAGCTGTGAAGTGGAACCTGAAGTTCATCCTCTCCCCCATAGTTATGCCCAAGTATTTGGCCTGGACCGCCTTGTACTTGAGTCGAACGTCCCACATACTCACCACTGGAGGAGGACGGTGGTCGAAACTGCCCTTAAGCAACATTATCACAGTCATAGAGGACGAGACATCAACTCCCATCTGGGATCCCCATTGATGGACAACGTCCATGTATGACGATCCCAAATGCTCCAGCGCATCACGCGAGTTACCCTCAACAAGGATGAGTAAATCATCGGCATAAGTGCAGCACTTGTATAGCCGGTCGAGAGACTTAAGCAGGTTCCAAGTGAATGGGCCTAGGATGGAGCCCTGTGGACAGCCACGCGATGCGTGTTTGCGTACCACATCATAGGCCCCGAAGACAAAGGACTCGCTGTCCTCCAAAGACACAACTCCGGAAGGCCAACTGCCTCAAGCTTGCGCAGGATAGCATCCCACAGCAAGTTATCAAAAGCCCCCTTGAAGTCTATAAAGAGTCCAAGGACATATTGAGACGAGCTGCCTGATACTGACTCCCTGATAAAGAACCACGCATCATCAGTACATCTGCCGGCACTATAAAACTATACTGACTGTCGGACATTTGACCGACAAGCCTTTCCTCCATCCTCCGGACAAGAATCCTTTCCAGCACTTTACCAAGTACATACTGGAAGAAGACTAATGCCCCGATATGACTGTCGTTTGGACTTGTCTTTTTCAGCGTTCTTCAGAAGTACCACCATGCGGGCAGACTTCCAAATCGTCGAAAAATGCGACGCATTCGGAAGCAATCTGCGAAGAGATTCACTAGGTATTCCGGGACGGCATGCAAGATGTGCTTGCACATCCCCGCAGGGGGGTCTAGGTCCTGTGAAATCAGTCAAAAAGGCTGCGCAGGGAGGCTTCTGGTACGGTTGATACGCCATGGCATGGATCTGTACAAAGACCATTCGGGCGATAACGTTCCCGAGCTCCCTAGTTATGTACGGGTAGCTCTTGGCAAGACCGACCTCCTCCCATGACTTACGGGAGGGAAGTCATTAAAAGCCGAGCATGATAAACGGTGTTCCCTGGTGGGGGGGTTCACCATACGGTTAATCGTGTGAGCTTCGGAGCTGGCGGCTTCGCATAACCCGAGCCTGAAAGGGGCTAGTTAGGGAGAATGGCCTTGGTGGAAGATGCCTACGCGCCTATATCTAACTAGTTTGTGGATTGATGACCACACGGACCGAATCGCATTGCTGACTAGTAGACTGAAGGGCCGCCCGGATGTGAAAAGCAGCGTATGAGCCTGCTTTAAGCAGACGAGTAGTCACAGGTCCAACGAACCTGGGATGTGCACATCTGAATTTAACGTAAGGCCTAACCAATAGGGGTCCGAAGGAGGATCACACCTGCTAACAGAAGTCTTTAGCGAATTGTGTACTTCGGGGACGGGCGTGCCCAGGGGACGATGGTCCCTACCCATCAAGGCGTTGGTCTCGAGGTGGCTGTCGGTTGTTAAGCAAGATATCGAGCTGGTGATGCAGCCCCGGGGTTGGGTTTCTGAAGGTGAGTGCATTCACCGGATGAGGAAATCGCCATCCGACAGTACCAGTAAAACACCGAAGGTCCAAACCGCCCGAAGGACCGGGAGATAAGGCAGTAACGGCTAGGTGCTCCCCTGACGGTATACCCCGTAGATGGTATCTATGTGCTTGCACATCCCGCCTGTCATCCCATCCAACCCAGGCGACTTCCTGCTTCTCAACTTACCAATGCAAGCCGCTATATTCCCAGTCTCAAGAGCAGAAATTTGTTCTTGTTCAGGAGCCTGATCCAGAGGTGCATTACTAGGTGGAGCAGCTGGAAAGAAGCTGTCATTGAGTATATACTCATAGATTGCTTCCACGACCGCGTACGTCTACCCTCTACGTCAAGGGTAGAAATATCGCAGACCGACTTCTATCCCCGACAGACCCTATAGGCATAACCCCAAGGATCGTTGGAAGACGCACTTACGAAACGTTGCCAATAAATCAGTCTTACACTTACATCATATCGGGATACCCGAAGCCAGCCCAGCAGATCAATATGATTGCGTGCTCTGGCTCGTTGGCGAGCTACCTCACGCTTTTTGACACTTAAGTCCCTAGTGCACCATCTGACGTGTCTGCGTTCTATCATACGCTGGACCCCAAACACCTCGTCATTTACGGCAGCTATAGACTCGACCACGAAAATACACTTAAAATCTAGGGGAGCCGATGAGAACTCGACCAAGGGAAAGCGATCGAACGCTTCCCTCATTCAGAGACTCATAGACTGCCCAATTACACCCAATTTGAGACCGACGCCTAAACAGGGCATTTCCCTCGACCATATCCCGCGAACCACCACCTGAATCACCCAGCGACCCTCAGCGTCATCGAAGGTCATACGAACTTCAATGATGCTGTGATCGCTCATACCGTATGGTAGAATCTTCCAGTCAAACTTAAAGATTCTAGCTGCACTGGAGCGTATACACATCAGACAGCACATTAAGGACGGACATGTTATTAGATAGCAGGCGTTCAGCCCAATCAGCACCTTTCTGGTTCCGCGGGTAAGCAGCTCTGTATCTACGCACATTGCTGAACCAGAGAGGTGAGGTTCCATTCACATCTGCACCTAGTATAAGTGGTACACTGCTAACCTGTGGAAGTACCCCATCCAAATAGTGCAGATATGCATCCACGGAGGCACGAGGCAGAGAATACATGCTTACTACGAAGATCTTACCGAAGGAGCCACACATGTTCACGCAGGCAGCATATTCGTCGGTGAGGTCTTCAACACAGACACATTGCAAACTCGGTCACAAACAATAGCAACCGAATTTCTCATAGCCAGAGCTTTAGACGTAAACACTCTCAAGCCAGACGGCAGGAGCCTTACCTGACGAAAAACCAGGTAAGGGTATGACAACGGCTATGCATCATGCATGGACATGCACAAGAGTGCACGAGCACAGTTCAGCTGTACACACATCACAGACCTGGAATTAGTGTCCGGCATTGTATTTGGCAGCCATCGCCGCGTAAATAGTGCATACTTTCGCCTTCAACAGGAGGTTGAAGTGCCACCCACGTTACTAACAGTTCCGGCATTGAATGGGGTTGGGACAATTCATCACCCCATGGCCAGTTCCGCAGCACCGGGAGCATGTTTGTGTCTTGTCCTTGCACTGACCAACCATGTGGTCAAAACCAAGACACCTATAGCACGATCAGATAGGCTCCATGGCCCTAACCCTGAAACTGAACGACTTGAAATAGATCCGTTCACCTTTTACCAATTCATCAATATTTTTTTCGGTGCCCCCCAGTATGACGTTGGAGGTTGCTCCAACACCATCTATTAGGGGGCTTACTTACAATCCGTAGGCCCTTTTGGAATGCGGCCTCAGAAGCAACTTTTCCTTCAGATTGATCTCAAAAATTGAAAGAAAATCAGAAAGATTGAAAGAAAATCAGATCAACCGCGAAAATTGAACAATCAACACTCGAAACAATAATCTTAGGACTCAGTTTGTCCTGGATCCTGACCTACAGGCCGCATTCTTCAATTTTTTTGTTGACCGCCAAGTTTTGTCTCTCCGATTTGTAGGGCAGCCGGATGGCCACTTGGCCATTATTTAAGGGCTTGACCCCATGGACACGCACGCCCATAGTAGGGCCAACCTCCTTAAGGACAAAGTCCGCCACTTACTTGGCTTGGCCTGCAGCTACTGACCACCATTTGCCATGTTTCCGCCGGCCTAGCAAACGGAACCGACAGACTACGGTGGTTCTTCGACCGAGCGGGGCCAACCACCTGCACCAAAGTAGCGCGCAACAGCAACAGTCTGAGTAAGCAGACGGCGGCGCCTTCTAATCTGCAGAAATTGGATGCTGTTGTTGGAAGCAATTCAGTTTCAGCCTTTGGCTGCTTAGCTGCCATCCTGGCTGAGCTCAGGCTAATTTTCTATTCCGTAAACTTTAACCTATTGGCAGATATACACAGCGTTACCACTCGAGACACAATGTTGTGCATGTCAGTTGGTGTAACCAAAAGGGACCACATCAAAAGTATGTACCTACATCCGAGGCAGCTCGTCCATAGACCAACCAATCACCGAAAAGCTCGAAGACCGACAAATGGATTGGTATTGTCATGTTCAAAGGCGTCCGCCTGAGAACCCTGCAAAGAAAGCGAAATCAATGCAAGTTTCACTTGATGAACCCAAGGCCAGAGGCAGACCGAAGAACACCTGGATGTGTCAAATGAAAAAGCAACAACAACACATTGGTCTCGGCGATGACACGATCCAAGATAGATCTGCCTGCAGAATTATTCTGAGACACCACCGCCAGAACGGGCGATGTGCCTACACCGCAGGTCGAGCGACGCCAGTGAGCGATATAGAGAACGAGGCAAGGAAGAAGAAGAAAATTTAAAGAATATTTATATGCTGAAAGGTAACAAAATGAAGATGAGAAATTAAGTCACACAGAAATAATCCAGCAGAGTGATGTACCTCCTAATTAATTCAGGGAAACTACTATCTATAAAAAAACTTGTTAGGCTGTTGAGTGAGAGAAATGAATTTTCTGAGAAAAGTGTTACACTTAGACACAATTTGAAAACGGCAACCCTGCTTCTGTCCTAGACCCACCACATTAACTCCTTCCTGTACCCTCGTTGATTTTTGAACAATCGGCAAATTAGTTGATGGTGTGGGTCTATAGCTTAGCGAAATTCGAGTGCCACTTCTCTCTGCTCTACACTACGGCCTGGAAGCGGCAACTGCCTGATAGTCCCTTTGCAAGGTAGTTGAAGGACATTTTTGCAACAGTCGTGTGATTAAGGTAGACTAACTGCTCTTTGTAGATAGCTTTAAATTGGCATTGCGCAAAATAAGTCAATGTTAGTTTTGAGTCGGCCTTGAGTTGAAAGTGAATTGTTTGCAGACCCAGAAGAACCTTGAGAATACTGCTGGGACAAGAGCGAAAAGCACCGGTAGCTATCAGATCCGACAATATCTGTATGTTGCTTATATATTGCGTATGCCCTTCGGAGTAAATGCTCTCTTCCACCAGACCACAAGCGATCTATTCTACAGTACACCTATATCGCCTGAGGTGACTAGGCTCCCGAAAGCCACAAGAGCGACACTAGCCCAGCTTAGGTCGGGTTTTTGCTCGCGCCTCAATTCATACTTATCTCGAATAGACCCGGACATTCAGAACATTTGTCCGAGCTGCGGTGGTGCGCCCCATGATGTGGACCACTTGTTCCGATGCCCCGCTGCACCCACTAACCTCACTCCGAGGGCGTTATGGGACAACCCTATTGCAGCTGCTACGTTCTTGTCGCTTGAGACAATAGGCGAGAACGACGACGAAACATAGAGTACTTCCACAGACACACACAGCGGTTCACGCCTTTCTGCATCGCTACTACAACAACAGTACGGTATACTGTAGGGTAGATCGCTACCTAAGTCAAACGGACCAGATTTAGCCAACGTACGTTTAGACTTTATGACATCGCCTTCCCTACGGTAATCCATTCTTTTCTGCGGTATCTCTCCTCTTGTACTAGCACTTCTGTTTGCCGTAGTACTTGGCACGGCGGCGGATGATTTATGATTCGTTTCCTTTCAGCTAGATTTCCCATGCCGAGATTTCTCGCCTGGCTCTCGTTACCTGTATCCGTTCTGTAACCATTGTTGATTGCTAGAATCAACCTCCCGGCGTTTAGAGCCGCGTTTGGACCCAGAGGGGAAGGTGATGCCGCAGCATATGTGCTGTGGGCAATGAGATTGAATTATGTTCGTGGAGCAGCGGATGCAGAGGTAAAACCGTGATTATTGCCGGTCGCCGTGGAAGAACAACCCTGGGCTTCCATTTGAGTCCGACTGATAGATACGGTTTACTGCCTTGGTTGGTACGCAGAGCTGAACCTCGGCTGATTGACGATGCGGAGAGCTAGCTTATATACGATGCCGTGCCACGCTTATTAGATGGAGACCTGGATGCCATAAAATTTGTCCATCCAGGCCAGTCAATAAAATTTATCGTTTTAATATTAAGCTTGCTACAGAGTACTATAGGGCACAAGTCATTCAATAAAAACTAGTGATTCTCAATATTGCTTTTACAATTCCATCCGTGTCAACGTCCATCTTTGTTTGCACGGAAAACTTTCATTAAAAACGTTTGATTCCGCATGACGTGTATTATTTGCACTAGTCAGCATCTTTCTCCACGCTCCTTTTCCTATTCACAACAAAGCTGCACTTTTTTGTGTTGTTGCTGCATCCCAACAATTCTACCCTCTTCCAAGGACTAATGTTGACGCTTTTGTCGTGGATTTGCGCTTATGCTTCCAGAAAATGAAATTGCCAGTCTTTGCTTGCCAGCTCAAGGGTCGTCTTCGCCCAGATATTGGCTGGGTTTATTGCATCCTGGGGTGTGCATTTCAGCATTTCCAACAAATGGTCGTGATGTGTTGCTTGCCATGTTGTATGCACGTCGTATACATACTCTTCTGGCAGGATGTTGTCCTTTTTTCAGGCTCTATGGCGTGTACATCCACAACACAACCATTGTTTGCCGAGATGCCTGGTGCCTGCTCCTGCTGTTTTGTTCAAGTTCTCTCTAAACAGAGACAAGCCGGATGACAACGAGAAGTGAGCAAAAATGCAGGAAGAGGAATTCGTTTAATTATTTTGCCAACACTACTTTAGCACTCCGTTTGCTAGCAGAGCTAGCCAGCCTCAAGAATGTGTTGGATTGTTGCAATCTTGAAATCGTTTTGAATGTGCACTTTTTTTTCGGTGCTTCAAAACACTTTCCTTTGGTCTTTTTTTCGCTCTATGCATGAATGTGTCTTTTTTTTTGTGTGTGGAGCCGTTTGCGCTTCAGGCGCGGTTTCACAGTTAATATGCAAATGGGAGAAAGGGCTAAGACTGTGTTCAGTACACGCTGCTATTTTGAAGTGACAGATTACAACAATAAAACTTTGCCGAGTGCTTGTTGTTGTACATAGTGTAGCACTTTTGTAGCTATGGTTGTTGCGTTTTAGGGTGGTGGCTTGTATTTACTAGAGAAAGTAGAGAGAATCTTGCATGTCAGTGAAATGGGTCAAAAAGATTGTAATGGGCGTTTTTGTTAGCGCAGTAGTTGTTCATCGCGCGAAATGTGATGAGAGGGGAAGCGCAGTAATATTATGTTTTAAGCCCTAATGAAAAAGTCTGTGACTGTGCTCTTAATTGTTTGACTAGGCCCAAGATTTCATTTTTTTTTGTGTCTTTTGACGAAAGAAGAAGAAATGATGGAATAACGTGGCTTTGTTGCGAAACAGAGGCCTTTTTGTAACGCGTGCTTGTTGTTATTTCACTTTGAGCTCAGTGTAACATTTTGCTGTTTTCGTGTGCATGGAGTCTTTAGATTCAAGCAGTTTTCATTGAAAAGTAATTGAAACTAAACTTCATTACAACGGGGGTTGTAACTTTTCGTATACTTTAGGCAAGCTTTAATGAGATTTAATTATCCTTTGCAATATGAATGAAAAGAGATTTTTTTAAGGTCGGATAGAGGGCATAGTGAGAGAGTGTAGTAAAACATTCATCTCCGTATTACGAAGTGTCAGCAGACTTCTCAAAAGGAATCGTCATTGATTTAAATGCTGATTAAATTGAGTGAGTGTTTGACACGTTCATTATTATAAGCCACATGTCTACATAGCGTTTCTCCCCTGTCACGTCTGCGAGTCCCCTGTGATTCATAAATGTATGAATATTCGGATGGGAGACGGTGTCGAAATGTCGGCGCTGCGAAAATCGACCAAACAAGAAACGCAAATAGATGTCACCACTTCGTCCTTGCTGCTTACACCGCTCTAAGGCCGCGCGGTGTGGGCACGTCTCAGCCCATTTCTACAGACAGATCTATGTTAGATCCAATGCGTTGTTGTTGTTTTTTATTTGACACATCCACATATTTTCTGTCAGCGATTAGCCTTGGGTCCATCAAGGGCAACCTCCATTGATACCGCCTTTTTTGTATTAATCGATGGGCATAGCCCAACCTAAAGGATAATCACGATTAAAAAAACGACTAATTGCCTATAGTACGGCAGTAAGTGGTTTTTTTTTTCGCAAAAATAAATGCTTCACTACGATATTTGAAAGCGTAAAAATTGAGGATTGGTTCCTATGGAACGAAATTTTTCATACTTCCGATAAACAACTAGGAGAAGGACTTGATCGGTTGATGCCTAGTCTGAATTCGCAACTTAAGGTTTTCTTCAAATCGCAAGATTTTAGTCTGGAGGACTATATTTCGAGACAGGGAAACTAAGAAACTGTAGTCTAAAGGACAAAATCGATGTTCCTACTTTTCAGGTCTTTGAAGTCCGGGAACCGCTATCCGATAATAATGGATCAATTTCGTGTTTCACCTATTACCCCAGAAATTTGAACAAAAAATTGGGCAAGCATCGGAAAATTAGAGGAAGGCCGAATTTTTGTATGAGCCTTACGAGGTCAAACAAGACTTCAAAATTCGCGGTCTGCACGAGTGCCGCTAGCGGTGCTACATAGAGTCAAACACCCTCGAAAACAGGTTTCTCTAAATATATCGATGATGTGTAACATATTGACAAGTGGTAAACGACAAATCTGCAGCTCTTGTGGTTTCTGCACTGAACCGGCAAAAGTCAGCATTGATTCGCGCGCTCCTAACGGTGCCAGGTGCTGAAACGGTAATTTTAACCTTCAAGTGGGCGCGCATTTTTTGTGACATTACCGGGCGCGCGGCGGTAATTTACCGCCCTCGTCTTTTCCCCTCCATTTTCGCTCAACCGTACAACTTCCATTCTCATGATTATGGTAAATTTAAAGAAGAGCATGTCCCAAATAAGTTATCATCATAAAAAGTATTATCTGGTGAACAATAAAACAAGTTCAGCAGTTCTAGCGAAGTGTTATTACACAGAGCACACACATTTTGAGCACAACTATAAACCAAAATATACAATCCCCGAACGTGGATTGATGACCGCTGGAAAGGTATGGAAGGTAAAATTTACCCAAAATTTTATTGTATCCTATCTATAACAGTATGACTTAAGAATACATACTTCTCCCACCTCGATCCGCCCAACGGGGGAAAAGCTATGCGTGTTTATATGATCAGGGCGGTAAATTACCGCCTGCGCGCCCGCTTGAAGGTTAACAAGGTTTCATAAAAATCTCCATTTCGGTAAATCTAGCTGAACAATTTTGTGTATCGAATTTATAGCCGATAAGGTTCTGAAGGAAATGGCCAAATTTCATAGCAATACGTGCACCGTTAAGGGCGCTTAGAAAAACGGGATTTCTTTTTTTTTTGTGTTTGACAAATTTGATGGGTGGACACTTCAGGAAGTTATGAAAGGCCAAACTCAAAAAACAATTTTTGGGGAATACTTCAATAACGGCCAGGTTCACTAAAAGTATTATATGACGAATTTGTGGCTTGTACAACGCCTAAGTAAATGTAAAAATTTCAAATCGATACGTGTAGTCCTAAGGGCGCTATGACGGTTCAAACTATAATGGCTATAACCCTATAACTAATGGCACTGGTGCATTAATGGGTACCTTGCATTTTAGTTAGTTTATCGCAAATATTTTTTCCATAAAGGCAACTCTGATACGTGTGGAACAACTCCCTGGAAAACCTTGATTTTTTAAGTTTGGCCGCATTTACCTCCCAGATCGGGTGCTTTCGAATTGTATTTGGGTCTATAGAACAAACAAATTTGTTACAGACCACCTTTCCGTCTACGTTACCTTTTACAGATATTCACGAAAATAACAAAAAGTGCCATTATTTTATATGGTTTGAATCTTCTGACATTTATTTAGGTGTTGTACATAAGCTACAAATTCGTCATATACTTACATTATACTTTTTAGTGAATATTACCGTTGTAGAGATATTTCCCAAGTAGCACAAAATAACCTTGGTTAGAAATATAAACCGATTTTTTGGTCATATTTTTGTTAAATAGTCCCGGTTTCACCCTGGATGATATCCATATAGGGGCAATATCGGAGGCAGACTTTTATAAGTACCTAGGAGTTCTGCCAGGCGCCCACGCCAGCGTTTTTTTTATCTGAGGGAGGAACTGCTGGGGGATTTTATGCGTAGGTTGAAACTGGTGCTAAAAACAAGCTTTTCGGGAAGAATTAAAATAAGTGCGATTAACGCCTATGTCACTCCTTCACTGACATATTCATTTGGAATAATAGCTTGTAATAATAGTGCCACCGAATTGGAGGCAGTCCAAAGACGGGTACGTGTAACAATTCCCGTATTCCGAATGTTGCACCCCAAATCCGCAGTGGAGCGAATGTACCTGCCTCGCAACATCGGAGGCAGAGGTTTAATCGACATTACCGCTGAACATTATATGCAGGTCGATTCGCTTCGCACTTATTTTTACGACAAAGCAACAACGAGTGCGCTCTGCATAATGCTAACTGTAAGGCGGACACCACTAAAGTTGAAGGATCATTCATTTGCTCCTTTAACCCTTTCACCCCCTATTTTGCTTATAAGCAACTTTCATTATTGGCATCGATTATAAAAACATAAACGAGTTTTTTTTAATTGAAATAGATCAGATTAGTTGAAGTCTGCAAAAGGGGAAAACCCCAAAATACCTGGCAGTTTGCTTGCTTAGTCCAATTTAGGATACTTTCTTTAAGGTGTGGTCACGTAAATGGGAAAGCAGTGATTTTTGCTTAAAAAGAAAAAAATATTTAAAATACGTTCGAGAACAAATTAGGTGCACAGATTGATTCGTAACAAGTGGAAGAATATTAACATTTTGAAATTTTGGTAAAACTTATTTTTATAACGAGGCTGTAATTTTGTAATTAGTGAAGTTGCTTATAAGCAACTTTGGGCAGCGAGGCATGGTTATGTTCACCATATATTACAGTACAACTGCATAGAAATTCTTAAAAAGTTGAATTAAATTCTGTGAATTAACACGCATTCGTGGTCTATGAGTCACATGTGCACAAAGCGTTCCACTCCGCCCACGTATGAATCATAGGTGACTCATAAAACAATAGGAAACAAAGGATTTTTGGAAGCCATAGACGTGGTGCTAACATTAACGAAAAAGGGCCATCAGACAGTGAACGTGTTTACATAAATATTTTCTATTTTGATTGGAGCGAAAAAAAAAATAAAAACTAGAGTCAAAGTGAAACTTTAACACGAAATGAGAGATTTGGACGGCCCTAGCTAAGGCGATTGCTGATTTTTTTACTTTTTCCGGGGAATTTTCCTTTAGGATATTATTTGTATACCTATTTGGATTATTTAGCTGCATTCATCCAAGCAATAGTCGATTGAAGTAATGCATACATAGCTCCATATACATATATATTATACAGACATATGTATATATATACTCGTCCATAAACATATAGGCATGTAAATAGTGTTCCGGAACTTATAAAATATGCAAATATGTAGTACTCAGGACTCGTAAGAGAACAACAATAAATTGGTTATCGCGTGAGCGACCCCGAATAACAGTAACTTTAAGTCATAGCCTGTTAAGAGAATCTTCGTAACATAGTGTGTAGTCATTAGTTTGATTGATACGGTTGATTTTATGCCCTCCTTAGCCGTTTGGATTTCGAAACGATTATTGCCTGTTGCCTGTTTCTTAAGCCGATTCTCGCAAGGATTTCGCATCCTATATCTCATTCAGGTGACTCCCTCGTTCAAACGCTGTAAGAAATCTGCCCAAACACCAAACCATGAAAGAGTAGAATGAAAAATGACATATCATTGGGTATGCTCTAATAAAGCCATAGATACCTCCGAATGGCTGGAACTCCCGTATATGAAAAAAATAAACACGATCTTAGTACTACTATTAAAACTGTTTTTTGTATATCATACGTAATTAACTGCAAATTCCACTAAAAATAAATATTTTCAGGCCTAAGAGGGGATTCACATTATGGACAGGATTTACTAAAACCACTAAATTAATCAAGTCAACACCCGCCTACTAGATTAAATCGTGTGTCATTAAATTCATAATACATTGTAGAATGTACTTGCATTATTCAAATTGCAGTACAATATGGTACAACTGTCAACTAAATCTAGGATTTAGCAAATCTTGTCGATAGTCTGAACCGCCCCTTAGGGAGACGTATAATTTAATCTAGTAGGCAGGTTTCGACTCGATTAATTTAGTGGATTTAGTAAATCCTGTCTATACTGTGAATCCCCTCTAAAGCATAAAAGTAAATAATTTTCCCTTTGTCTCACAATACGTCCTCAATTGCCCGAAGTTGCTTATAAACAACTTCCGGTTCGCGGTCACCAGGGGGACGTGGCACGATAAAATTTTGGAAAGTAGTTTTTTGTCATGCTATAGTTACATGTATCACGAAAAAAAATCTTCCCGATCACCGGTTTAGGAGCGTGAGGATTGATGAATGGAAGGCAATTCATGGTAAGTACGTGGGCTGCCTTTGGCAGCCATTTGTTGATCTTCACCTGTCAAACATATGGCTTAGTCCAGGGTTCCTCTTTGCCGATACGGAAGGGTCTATGATTGCTATTCAGGATGGAGTGGTCCCCACATCTTAAGCATATTTGTAATCAACGGGTGGATGATGACCGATGCAGAATGTGTTGTCCGGTGAAAGAAACGCTAGACCACATCATTTCTGGCTGTCCTGTATGGACACTGGCGGAGTATACGGATAGACACAATACGGTATGCAAGGTAATCCATTAGCACGTGGTATACAAGCTCGAGTTGATTGATGAGACAAAACCGATTTACCAGTACAGCCCACAAGCAGTGCTCGACGGCATTCGCTTTACGTTGTACTATGGGATCGTCAGGTCCTTAATGATAACTCGGCCGTCCACAACAGACCCGATATGTAAGTACTTCTGCATTAGTGTGGAAAGTACTCGGCATCCTCCTAGAAACATAATCAACTGGATGTTGGCGGAACATCAGCCAATTACGCTCGAGCCTAGCAATTTGCGCTTGCGTCCTTTGCAGGTTAGATCCGGCTCTTAACCCTTAAATGCATAGCGTACCATATAGGTACATGGCTGGATTCCTGTAAAAGTCTAGCTATTAAAAAAAATTTAAATTTTTTTGTTACTTTTTCCCAAAGTAGACAAAACAAGGATTCACATAAATTAAATGTTGAGTTTTAGCCGTGAATAAATAATGTCGAGTCAATAATTAGTGAAGTAATTAGTAGGAATTGTAAACAGTGTATATCCGTGTGGTTGTAATAAATAGTGTTACAGTAAAGCGAGTGTTATTCATTGTCGTGTACGCGAAAATCTATCGAACCCACTGGAACGTCTAGAATAGACGAGAAATATAATATAACAATTGGTGTCAGAAGTGGGATTTTCAAGTACGGTGAAGTGTGACTCGTGCGCGGAATATACGACGTGAAACTGCGAGTGCCGAGTGAATTCGTGAATATTCAAGAACTCGACGAGAATTATCGAGAAAGTTCGCGTGGAAAGTTCTGAATTGTGAACTTACGCGGTCGTGTTGAACTAGTGTGGACAGATCCATTGCGGGGAAACTGTGTGTCGAGTACATTCGAAAATATTCGAGAATTATACGAGAATTTTCGGGAAAGTTCGCGACAGAAAATTCTAGAAAGTGAACGCAATCGTGTCGGACTAGTGTGACGAGATCCGGTAAACGTGAAATTGCGTGTGTTAGTGAACATTCGAGAACTGGACGAGAATTTTCGGGAAAGTTCGTAACGGAAAGTTCTGGAAAGTGAACTTACGAACTTCGGGTCGGACTATTGTGGACAGAAAAACTTCTCGAAAGCGAATTAGTGCCGTAAAGTGTAGAATTCGAAAACATTCTAGAAAGTTCGATTCCGGTAAAAGTGAACTGTGGACAATTTTTTAGTCGGGAAACAAAATGCCGCGTAATATCTCGCAACTAACAACGGCTGAATTGAAGCGTGAGCTGGCGAAACGGAATTTGTCGACTTCGGGAAACAAAAGCGCGTTACTCGCTCGGTTGATGGATGCACTGAGGGATGAAGGACAGGATCCCGATGCGGTAGAGTTTCGGGAAGAGCAAGACCATAGTGAGCCAAATGCAGAAGAAGCCACAGACCCAATGATGCAGTTGTTGAGAGCTATGGCGGAGCTGAACCAGCGAGCAGCAGAGCAAAGTGAACAATCCGCCATAATGGAGCAATCGATTAAATCCGAACTGAAGGAGCAGAATGAACGATGAGGTCCGAAGAGGCAATGAGCGAACTGAAAGCACAAATTGCAGCTTCGGAAAGGTCAATAGCCACCAAGCAGGAGGAAGCGTTCAGCCATTTAAAGAACAGCCTCGAACAAACGAAAACGGAAGTGCTGGAGATAATCGATGAGAAATCGAGAGAAAATTCCGAGAAAATCAAGTCGGTGGCGGAAGAAGTCCAGATGTTAAAGAACGATTTGGAACGTTTGAAAACAGCGAATATCAACCAACACCCGCAGAGTGCAGTAGTAGTTGAAGACTTCCAGAAGTCGAATACCCACCTAGAAACATCGAGAACAAGTGAAATATTTAAAACTAGCTCGAATATTAAAAGTCTCAAAGCGCCTACTTTCGATGGACAAATGTCTTGGAACATCTACAAGACACAATTTGAGGCTGCTGCGGTGGTAAATGGCTGGTCGGACAGTGAGCGCGCGACGGTTCTTGTTCTAGCATTGAGAGGACCTGCTGCTGAAATCCTGCAATCGATTCCTGCTCCACTGCAGACATCTTATGTGGAGCTTGTAAAGGCGTTGGATGGGCGATACGGTGACGAGCACATGAAGCAAATTTATCGATCACAGCGTCGTAACCGGACACAGAAACCAGGAGAAACTCTTCAGCAATTGGCGCAAGATATTGAACGGCTGGCTCTTTTGTCATACCCGACCACGGAACCTGAACATCGGAATGAAACAACAGTGGATGTATTCACTTCGGCTATCCTCGACCGTGAACTACAACATGCGTTAAGGCTAGCTGAAAAGCGAACGATCAGGGACGCACTTGCATACAGCCTGACTTTTGAAGCTGCGAAGCAAGCCACCCGAAATTGTGTGCAAGCCCGAGAAGTAGTAGAGGATTGTGTCTGTCAGCGAATGGATGCATCAAGGCAAGCTCTCAATAGAGATGAAATTCGGTGTTGGAACTGCGGTAAAAAGGGTCATGTCCGGAGGAATTGTCAACAGACGAGGAAGACCGGTACATTCCGCAAGAATTGTGCTCAGCAGGCAAGAAAAACGAGTTGGCAAAGGGCGAATCGAGTTCGAGAAGTAACGGGCGATTACGTTTGTCGGCGAATCGACGTATCGAGACGAGTTTCGATTCAATGCTGGAAATGCGGTCAACAGGGGCACGTGCGAAGCGCCTGTGAACAGCTGAGGAAGGCAGGCACATTCGGCAAGAAGGTTACAAACGGAGGTTCGAGACGATGCTGGAAATGCGGTCAACAGGGGCACGTGCGAAGCGCCTGTGAACAGCTGAGGAAGGCAGGCACATTGGGCAAGAAGGTTACAAACGGAGGTTCGAGACGATGCTGGAAATGCGGTGAACACGGGCACGTGCGAAGTAACTGTGAACAGCTGAGGAAGGCGGGCACACTCTGCAAGAAGGTTGTCAACGGCGATTCAATTCGGTGCTGGAATTGCGGTGAAAATGGTCATCTCCAAAGGAACTGTCATATGCCGAGAAAGGCAGGAACATCCTGTAAGAGATGCGTGCAGCGAACCAGAAGAATGAGTTGGCGAAGGGCGAAACAACCTGCTCCCGTTGTATGTGAATCGGGCAACAAACGATTCTACTGGGTGGAAGTTCGAGGTGACGTTGAGGAGTGGTGCAGCCGGTGTACGAGTTGTGCAGCTGTTAAAGGACGAGCATCGGAATCGAGGCGACGATACGGAGGAGACCGAAGCGTGTTCTGTTCGGGACGAACAGGTTTAAGGAGGGGGTAATGTAATGTGTCTAGGATACGTCAACCCAAATTGGCACCAGATGGCGCTACGACAACCCAAATTGTATTCCATACTGGACAATAGATGGCGCTACTGTCACTAGCGAGACAACTTACTGGCCGAAGTTTCTAGAACAGCGAAAATGGGTATATAAGGGCGTCGACTAGAGTCAGTCAGTCAGTCTAGTTTTAGCCGTGAATAAATAATGTCGAGTCAATAATTAGTGAAGTAATTAGTAGAAATTGTAAACAGTGTATATCCGTGTGGTTGTAATAAATAGTGTTACAGTAAAGCGAGTGTTATTCATTGTCGTGTACGCGAAAACCTATCGAACCCACTGGAACGTCTAGAATAGACGAGAAATATATAACAATACAATCCCGTCAAAATGCTCGCAAGTATATGCATTCAAAAGTGATTGAATTAGTTAATAGTTTCCACCAAACTAGCATGGTGCAAAAGCGGTACGCGTCAGAATTTTTGAAATAATTTCCGCCGCGGTAGACCACGATGAATTTGCCAATTCTTGTGAAGTCTGTGTTGTGTGTACCGCATACCGCACCCACGCTGGTTTGGTGGAAGCTAATTTCTTGCAATGCTGTTTGGCGGGGAGCTTTCATAAGGGTAATTGCAGGATAAAATCAATCTTATGAAAATTACGAAAGAACTTTATTGTATAAAAATGGGAAAAGTCGTCTATACGAAGGAAAGCAAAAAAAGTTTGTAAAATACATTTTATTGACAAGGCTGGAAGATTCGAGATTGAATATAATCAAGAAAAGAGCAAAGCAGAAAATAAGCGTTAAAAGAAATTAGCTTCCACCTAACCAGCGCGGATACGGTACGCGTACACACAACACAGACACGAATTGGCAAATTCAGCGTGGACTACCGCGGCGCAAATTATTTCACAAATTCTGACACGTACCGCTTCCGCACCATGCTGGTTTGGTGGAAACTATTAACTAATTCAATCACTTTTGAATGCATATCCCTGCGAGCATTTTGGCGAGATTGTATATTTATATCAATCCTTTTTGCGGCTGACAACTTTTTCTTTGGCGGAAACCTTTTACAACAGAGTTGTGTTTGTGAGATTAAATAATACGAGACAGATTGCTAAAAAATTATATAAAAAAAATTTTTTTTGGTTTTGGTTTTAACGGAACACCTTCAGCTTTCATCTCCTTCAGTGCTAGCCAAGAGGCTGCCCTAAAAATTTAACCGCCCTCCCTCTAGAACAGGCGCTGGATAAGACACATATTAGCCTCTCAAATGGATCCGATTTATAGAGTTAGTAAGAACATTCTTTCAAGTTTTATCTCAAATTAACATAGGATCATTGTTAAAAAATTCACCCTTTAAGTAATTTTGTATGCACATAGCTTCCAAGCCGGTGTATAGTGACGATTGAACAAACTGAGGACATCCTTCATCATCTTGCAGTGAATCACAAAAATATGTTTCAAAGGTTTGGCGTTGCATGTGGACATTGCGGATGACCCCATCTCCATACATAACACTACATACGAAGTATAATCCTCGTCCATGTGCCATCCGCACTGCTGATGCAATATTGAGTCATCCTTTAACCTTCCTGTGTACCCAGGTCCTAGGTACCTACATGTACATACGTACGTCGTACATACTGCCAACATGAACCACTTTTTGCCGGACGAATGGCTGATTGTAAAGCCAAAAATTTTCCCGGTCATTCCATTAACCACTAACAGGACCGAAAACGTGTGGTCGTGGACTAATGCCAATCGGAAAAGGGAATTCAGTGAAGCAAAAATTGCGGAAAAGCCTAAAATGCATGACAGAGTTGAAAGCGTTACAACGCAACGCCAGCGTTTGTAGATGCCCATGTGGGTAATTAGATTATGTGTATTCGATCGGCCGTGGTGTACGGAGGTTTCGTTGGTATTTTTTCAGCAAACTATGTCCTGTGGAATGATATTTATTGAATGTGTGCTGAAATATCAGACAGCAAGTTTTTGGTCAATATTTATATGGTTTGGTTAACTAAAGTTTTATTTAGGGAAATGGCCATTTATCAAAATTCTTCCCAGGAAAAAATGTAAGGTTTATGTATGTAAAAAATAAAGATTGATTTATTGGAAACCGTATAAGATGGGATAAATACAATAATCCGTTTATCAATACGAATCTTAGAGGATATTCGAAAACGGCTACTTATAAAAGTAGGTTCCTATCGGTTTTACAAACGGCTGACTTGAGCCATCATTCAACGAACCAAGAAGTGAGAACACCACCGTTTTCTTAACATAATTTATCCTGAAAAGAAAACGTTCTCATAAATAACGATTATTCTTCAGGTCCCTATACTTTTGATTAATATCACTCTGTCTGCGTACTGTGTGCTCCGTATGCTCTCCGTATCCTTCCTGTTTCACCGCTCGAAAGTATGTATTCCAAATCGTAATAGGTACGCAAAAAAAGCAAACTCAACTAAAAGCTGATGATATATGAGCGTGTCCTTGTTCAAGGTCATTGCTAAGAAATTTCACCCATTTGTCTTAGCTCGTTCTGTTTTTAAAAGACACACACACACAACTTACACCATCTTTTTTCGCAAATGTTTTATTAATCTCGAATAATTCCCAAAAGCATTATCTTAATAGTGAGTAGCAAATAATGGCACCTATCCATCCTATCCATCGTCACCCTTTCGCCATACGAATTGTATACGTCCTTGAACACCTATACAAGAGAGTGTGTAGTATAAGTAAGAATCAATTCAGTATTCACGCAATCGTTACAATGCCTAAACGATTCTGAAACCTTGCCAAAAAGGAAACCACTTGTGAGTGGGTGGCCTATCCTCGATGCCTATTTTGTGTATACTCTCTTAATATGGATACCAAAACAGAAGCTCCTCTTGCTCTTTGTGCCTTTGCCTTCGCCTCGCACCACTTGACTGTACAGAACGCCTACGAAAATATCATTCAGACTATTGATCCGACCGACAACGACAATAAGGACGAAGCAGCGGCATTCAGGCCCGGTCAAATCTTTCGAGTATCGTCCTGGTAATATCTACTCGCTCGTATACACTATACACTCCCGCAGCTTCACGTCGTCGTCCTCTCGGTCACACCGACGACACCTTCCTGGAAACATCCCTTTCAATAATAACTACCCCATCTGTTGAGGGAGTGCCAGATAAAAAAAACGGACGACGAAATCTATATGTATGTAGATACTTTGAAGCTCTCGTGAATTTTGTTGGGGTTGTTCAACGCCGAGTATGCAGGACGATAACGATGGCACGTGCACGTTGTAAACTTCCACGATGGGCATTCATCATCACCCGTACTTTTTGCTAGGATGCTTGCTTCAAGTGTATATGGGGAGAGTAAAAGCGATTTCAGGACCACGGCAGATGGATGGATACTCTGCCACGGTAGACAATTTTCAGTAAACGAGCATTTTACGGCATCTCACTGCTCTCTGTTTTCATATTAGACGACACCTAAATGGATGGAATGAAATAGACAGAATGATACATGATTCATAAGCGAACTTAAAATCGGAGAAGAAACGGATGCTTAAAAATATGGGACGCAAAAAAGGACGTCGTCAGCGTGCTGGATGACGAAAGCCCTAAGACATTTAAATAGTGTGTAGAGACATTGAGAACTTGCGTATCATGTATAATAAATAAAAATAAAACGAGTCCCAACTTTGGATACCATTAATTTTTTTAAGCTAAAGTTTTCTCGGGCAACCCTATGACTTGAGTTCCTACATAAGTCTTGTAACGTTCCTTTGGGGGTGGGGCTTCTATGGCTTCCCCATGGTCCGGTTTCGACTTTCCTACATCTGTCAGCTTGTTGGGAGCACCTTTAGTGTCGTGCTTGCTAAAAGAGTAGTGTAGAAGTAGAAAGCTCATAAAACAGTTAGTACAATGTAAATAGACCTTAAGACTCCAGAAACACCTTGCAGATTTCGATCCTTAGTGTCGCATCGCCAAGATCAAAGTATTCTTCGTTTCTTGCCACATCCTTTACTCCTTCAAACTGTAGGTACTTTATTTCATGTACTCTTGTAATGTTGTGCTCGAATGATGAGGGAAGTATACTTGCGTGTGAATCTGAAGAAAAAAAGTTCTGAATGTGGATTCTAAAAAGCACCGATATTGAATCACCATCGTTCACAACAAAATGCAGCACGGGAAAACTTCGATACACACAGACACAAACATAGTTCGTCCATGCTCATAAGTACCCAGCGGGACTTTGCGTAAGAGCTTCCCTTTAGAATCAATGATCCCTCAATGCAATCACATGAATGACACATCAATGAAAGATAATGTGACTTTCATCGAGAAATGAAACTGTTCCACTTTCTGCATGAGATTGTATAGTCATTCATTCATTGATTGCTCTTGTTTTACCCTAACAACTAGTGGAGCATGGTCAACGCCATCTAGATACACTGCGCGACAAATGCTTAGGTTCATGGATATTTTCCTTTAAAATTATATAATTTCAATGTACTCTGATCAGAAATAATTTTTAAATAATGCTCTCTCAATTAACGGTTATTTTAATAAATATTGCAACTCTATCAAGCAACTAGCTAACGGAATTTTTTAAAATGAAAATCGCAATTTCCACTGCGACAATTGTATAGGTTCACTTACTTTAAAGAGTTATCTCGTCCTTGTGAGAAGTGTTTCTGTGAACATTTTTTTAGCGTTACACTCTGTGAGTTGTATAGTGGATAATGTCAAAAGGAAAGCAACTTTCTGCCGAGGAAAAGGCGACAATTTCCATACTAAAGCAAGAAGGATATTCGAACGGACAAATGGCAATATGGATTCAGCGGAGCTCGAACATTGCAAGTAATTTTATACGAGATTGTGAAAATTATGGCCGACGATACGCAGGAGGCAGAAAAAAGCGATTTCCGGTGCATTACGGCGACGTCTCTTAAGATAAGCCTCGAATTCGTCCCTTACTGAGCGTAAGCATGGGGAGAATTTGGGGTTATCAACAATTGTGAGGACCATCCAACGAGTTCTTAGATCTTCTTCTTGTTTGAAACGTTTATGGTTAAAGAAAAAACCAGCCTTAACCCCGCAGCATCGCTTACAGCGCCTGGAATTCGCCTCAAGATTCATGAACTGGACATCGCAATGGAGAGGTAATATTTACGGATGAAAAACGGTTTTGTGTGGACGGTCCAGATGGGTTCTCTTACTATTATCATGATATTAGGAAGGAACCTATGTACCTGTCACGCCATCACTCCCGAATAGGTTCCGTTGTGGTATGGGGAGCCATATCATATCATGGAACTATCGTCTTGGTCATCCTACGAGGTCGCCAAACGAGTTCATCTTATAAGCCGCTTTTAGAAGAGGATATCCCTAAGATAAATGTCATGGACGAAGGCGACCCTTGGATATTGCAACATGATCTTGCCCCAATTCATACAGCGAGGGTAGTTAAATCGTTTATTTTGGAGGAAAATGTTACTTTGTTAGACCGGGTGCCCAACTCCCCTGACATTAACACATTAGAAAACATTTGAGGGTGGCTTGTTCGGGAGGTTTTCAGTAGTGGTAAACAGTAAAACCCCAAAGAAGAGTTAATTCATGGAATTAAGACAGCTCGCTCTAAAATACCGCTAACCGTGCTGCATTCTTTACACAATTCCTTGAAGGCTTATAAAATTATAAATAAAAATGGCGGAAAAACACACTATTAAATAACAAAAAATTCTCTTGTTTTTTTTTTGTATTTCTCCTGCTTGACACTTTTCTGAAATATTTTTCAGCGAAAACATTAAGTATAACGGTAAAATCGTCCCTGAACCTAAGCAATTGTCGCAGTGGAAAAAGACTCTTTGAATGAAATCAATTACTGTAATTTAAGGAGAATGTCCTGTAGGGCCTCAGTCCATCAATTTTATTTGTGATATTTAATAGTTTCGAAAATAACATTTCTTGAACCGGTAAACTTTTTTTTTACCGTTTCCTGGAAGGAAATATGTGTGAACCTAAGCATTTGTCGCGCAGTGTATATCGTAGCCGCAACTCAGCTGGACAATGCCGTCATAGCTGCCCGCTAAATGTATTGGCGGATGCGGAAATGTATTTCTATTAATAGTGGTCAGTTCGTGAGATGGCAGGTTGAAGGTGTCATCATCACGGGAAGTGCCCACAGTACCTCTTTGCGGTGGCCGCTAGAAACTTCACTCCGGTGAAGGCCAAACTGTGGGGGCCGGTGATCGTGGGACCTCCTTTTAGACAACACTGGCCACGTAGGTAAATATATGTTTAGGTGCATTGTGAGTCGGCGAGTCGAGCTCCCAGTATCACTGTATACACCAGACGTTCTCAGGATCTGTAATCATACAGTTTCTGATAACGTCCATGGTGTTAGATATGCCTAAATCCTCGGGGTGTCAGGCGACCCGTGCCCATCGGGGGAAGGTGATCAGGGCGTAAATGATCATCATTAACGGAGCTCCTTGGATACCGGGTCTATATCCAAGGGTAGCTAAGACCTTACCGAAGCAAGCGGGGCTCTGCTTCGGTGGACAGTTTATCCCTAGCTACTCGTGGGAATAACATGAATAACAATAAAAACAAAAACAACAACAAAACCAAAACACACAGCACACCCGAAGCCAAGGTGACACTCACTGCTTCGAGTGATTCCGAAATGGATAAAGGGAAGGCCGGCACTTCCGAACAGCCACGGTTGGTCTTACGGCAACTGCCTCTACGGGGAGGACCACACCCGTTTTGTATTACAAAACGGCCAAAAGCTGCCAATATGCCTTCCTGGCAAGAGCCCCGGCAGGAGCCCTGAAGGTTCGATGCAGGAAGGTTGTGTTTGTCTGTGTATATGTGTGGGTGCGATATATGTGTTTTTTCGTCATATTGGGAGCATTACATCTCGGCGCGGCTGCTCTCAATTTTACTAATTCGCGCCGGTGTTGAAACAAATCCAGGCCCAGAGGTATGGATTTGTAGTGTCTGCAACCAACGTATCGGTTCGAATGCAAGATCAGTGCAGTGTAATTGCTGCAGGGAATGGGTTCACTTTAGGTGTTCAGGGTTACGAAGACAGGGTCAACACTCCTTAGCATATGTTGCGCCAGGTTGTATGAATTCCGGGCAACCCAGGGCTGCTCCCAGCCCACCTTCCCCACGACTGCCCCCTACACCGCCAAACAATATGATAAGGAATGCCAGACCCAGTCTTACGCCTGGCCCTCCTCCTCCAGCAGTTTTCACTGCACTATCTATATTACAGTTTAATTGTAATGGCATTCACCAATCGCTGAGATCACACACTTCTTGAGTTCCAACAGAATTCTCATCGCCGCCATCCAAGAGACGTTGCTTCACGCAAACTCGTCTCTAAGCGTCCATAGCGAATATGTTATACTGCGGAAAGATAGACCGGCCGCCACGGATGATTCTCACCCTGGAGGTGGACTTCCCTTCCTAATACACAAGTCCGTACATTCCTGTGTATTAGATGTAGTTGCTGACGGTACGGCGGAAATTCAAGCCATCTCAGTTCCACCAGGGAGTACTAATATCGAAATTTTTAATATATATGTACCACCTCATTCTAGTTGCCCTTCTGGCTATCGTTTCGATATTGGTCCTCTCCTTTCCGGAGAGCACAGGGTCATCCTTGGCGACTTTAATGCGCACCATGAGCTCTGGCATTCGGACCTCAACAACAATGCCAGGGGTATAACTATCGCCGAATCACTTGACGCCTCAGAATTCTGTTCACTTAATGAAGACTCGCCGACTAGAGTCGTGGGCACTTGCAGTAGTTCTCCTGACATAACTATTGTCAGCGCCAGCCTAATTGCTGCTTCCCGATGGGAAGTACGTAGCACCCTTATATCAGATCACCTCCCAATCATTATAAAGATTGACAAACCAGCGAACATGAGAAGCGAACGTTTGTCAATCACAAGAAAGCCGATTGGGATGGTTTCAAAGCTTACTCGTCGGCGAAGTTCATCGAGCTAACATCACCTATCACCATTCATGAGGCCGAGAAAAATATTAGGAACGTCATTACCACAGCCGCGGCACGTTTTATTCCGGCAGGACGTATCCCGAAAGTTCGGCCTAACTTCCCCACTAGTGCCGCCAGATTCGCCGATGAACGTGATCAGATCAGAAGCGCTCACCCTGATGATCCCAGAATTCAGGAGCTTAACTCCGAAATTGACCGACAAGTTAAAGACTATAGGAGGGCGAAATGGAATCAGCACCTCGATGAATGTAACCTCAACGAAGGTGTCAGCAAATTATGGTCTACCGTCCGCGCCCTTTCCAATCATCGGAAAGAAAAGGGCAACAACGCCATTGAATTTGGCAACACAAAAACCTGCGATCCTCTTCAGTGTGCTAGCCTGTTCAATAAACAATTTATTGAACATCCCAAGTCTGACGGCCTCAAGCGCAAAATTAGAAGACGGATTCGCAGCCGGAATGTTGACACCATACCATCTTTTACAGCGGACCAGGTTAAAAAAGTCATCGAGAATGCTAAAAACTCCAAGGCCTTCGCACCAGATGGCATTTCGATGACCATGTTGAAACATCTCGACCTTCCAGCCATTGAGTATCTCACGGCCGCCTTTAACTTGTCGATGTCCACGCTTGCCATCCCTGAAATCTGGAAAACAGGTCGAATTGTTCCCTGTCTCAAGCCAGGGAAGAGCGGAAATCTCGGGGAATCCTACCGCCCCATTACGATACTTTCTCCTGTCGCAAAGACGCTGGAGGCCCTTATTCACCCCACTCTTGTTGCACATGCGAAGCTAGAACCTCACCAGCATGGCTTCAGGAAGATGCATAGTACCACCACTGCCCTCGATGCGATCACTACACGCATTCGTGATGGGCTAAATCAACGCAGTCGTTGTCACAGAACTAGTCTGGTGGCAATAGACCTATCAAGCGCATTCGATAAGGTCAATCATTCAATGCTTCTAGCAAACCTGTTGAATATGCATCTTCCTGCACAAGAGATCCGTTGGATTGCCAATTATCTAGCTGGTCGGCACTCCTTCACCGAGTTTCGAGGCAAACGTTCTAAGCTTAGGAAAATCAAATTAGGTGTTCCACAGGGAGGGGTACTCTCCCCCACTCTGTTCAACATCTACATGTCCGGCCTTCCCACACCACCTGAAGGAATCGAGGTGATTTCCTATGCTGACGATTGCACCGTACTCGCCACAGGGAATGATAAGGATGAAACGCGCCTCCGAATTAATCGATATCTAGGACGATTACAGGCATTTTTCCAAAGCCGAAACCTCACCATCTCTGCGTCCAAATCCTCTGCGAGTTTTCTAACCACTTGGTGGGAGGACATCAGATGGGAGATAGATATACGTATTGGCAACAATTCTGTTCCTACTGTTAAAAACCCCAAAATTCTCGGGCTTCACCTAGAGAACATGATGACGTCTGCGAATCATGCAGCTTCAGTCTGTGAAAAAATGCGCAGTAGGAACAACATCCTAAAAGCTCTAGCTGGTAGCACCTGGGGCAAAGATAAAGAAACCATGCTAGCTACTTATAAAGCGGTGGGTCGAGCGGCCGCTGATTATGCAGCCCCAGTTTGGACACATAGTCTATGTGACACAAACTGGTCCATAGTTCAGGTCTGCCAAAATGCCGCTCTACGCATCGCGATAGGTTGCCTTCTGATGTCTGCCCAGGATCACTTACATCAGGAGACAAAATTGATGCCAATACGTGATCACAATCTCCTACTCTCAAAACAGTATCTTGTTGGTTGCTACCGTGAGGATCATCCCAATAATCATCTCATGGACCGAATTCCTCCACCACGACATGTCAGGCGTGGTTTGCGAGACCTTGAGAGAGAGGTTCAGGGATACAAACGGGACCCTTACGATGAAGTTACATACCGAGCCGCCATTGCAGCGATCCACACTGAAGAAGTGAATCGGTCTATCGCGAGTTTAGGTGCGAATAGAGTCCTCTCAGAGCGCCCACCACCAATTTCGCCTGAGGAGATTAGGCTCCCGAGAGCCACTAGAGTAACACTAGCTCAACTTCGGTCGGGCTTTTGTTCACGCCTTAATTCGTACCTTTCTCGCATAAACCCGGACATCCAAAACATCTGTCCAAACTGCAATGGTACTCCTCATGATGTGGGTCACTTGTTTCAATGCCCCGCTGCGCCCACTGATCTTACCCCTATATCGCTGTGGGAAAACCCTATCGCAGCAGCTATGTTTTTGTCCTTAGACCTCACGGACACAAACATTGACGAACCATAAATCGTACCCACATAGATGCACAGAGGTTACACACCTTTCTGCACCGCTACAAGAAGAAGAAGAACAGCCACGGGATGGCACCAATCAAGCCACCCAACGTAGTGTCCCTGAGGAGCTTTACCTCTCGGACATTGACGAGCCATACCAGGGCCATCGAGGTATAAAAAGAAAGATCCGAAACTCTTCGAGCCAGGAGGCGCTAAGGATCCCCTTAGGAAAGGGCTCAGCGGCGCGGGATGCAAGCGCTATCTCAAGTTTCTGGCACAGGGACATGAGCCGACAAAAGCGAGGGAATTAGCCGCGAAACCATCATTGAACTCCAGCAATCAGCCTGCACCTCAAGCCAAGCGTCAACGCTCCACGGACGAGGTCTCACCTGCTCTTACGCTAGACAGTAAGCGGCAAAGGGTGGGCCAAGACCAAGGTAGCGCTGTCGTGATTGAGGGCGCATTGTTGGAGGCGAGAGGACTGATGCGAAACCCTTGACGAGCAAGGAGACCATAAAAACCGCCGACAGAAGTCGCTTTTCTGCCCTCTCTGGAGGCAAAGGAAAAGCAATGTAAATGTATAAAGGAAAAAAGAATTCAGGGATCAGGAGAGCAACAGCCGCAGTATGTATTTATATTGTCAGTAAACGCTGTGATGCTCTATGCTCCAAAAGCTGTTAACAGGAACCAGAGAGAAACGCTGTGTAAAAAGTATGAATTATCTTTGGAAGATGTCCAACGCCTATGAAAAAATTGTTCTGGAGAGAAGGCCGTAAAACAAACTCTGATACAGATGCGAATGCAGATGGTATGACGCACCGGCCTGTATCATCAATACCTAACTCCGTCAGCAAGGCGTGAATCAACAGCACACCCGCTGCTTTACTAGCAGTGAACCAGCAGTGCGTTTTTTTGTTATTCCGTGGAGTTTTGACATGTAAATTCGACAACATGTTTTTGAAATTCGTCAATTTGTAAAACAGACTTGTAACTCAGATTTTTAAATTCGCCTATTAGCACCCAGATGACCGACAACTTTTCCAACGGTTAAAGCCCAACAAGGTCCCCAGGGACCTACACTATGCAATGATGCATATAAATAGTGAACATTTATTCAATTATCATTCTATTGCGTTGAATATTAAATGCTTAGTAGTAAAAAAATATAGTAAGCAATTTGAATTAAAGAAAAAACAATTTATTTTCGGCAAGAGCGTCGATTTTGACGTTGATCCAATGGTGAAGCGGCATCTGTGTGTTTACGCCGCAACCTATTCCGGTAAAAATAAAATGATTTTGGAACATAGGAGCACAGCAACACATAGCTTTCGTAAAACCCAAAGAAAGTGCTAAACACTTCCGAAGACCGGCCCTTCAAGAAATCACGTGGCACAAACGTTTTGTTGGTTCGAACTGTCCCTACAAAGGTCTGCTCTTTGGATTCAAGCTGCAATGCCAACTCCAATGTCGTGAAAAATTATCGCCGTCGACTTCTTCTATAGCGGTGAACCAACTCTAAGACCACTTTTCTCCCTGGTTGGTTTACCGTTCTCCGCTTGTTTTCCACTGTAAATTACCCCTTTATTTTGATACCGTATTTTGGTGTTTTCGACGATATATACTGCGGGAATCGAGTTCGGCCTCGAAAGGGGAATAATTGCACGTCTAGAGTCATGGACTCATGTGGTGTATAGGCCTTTTCCAAATTGACAGTTCCCATGGTCCAGAAGTTGTCTAATGCAGTCTTGCTTTCCAGAAGCCTCGCCTCTTGAGTGTTGCTATTCTCAAATCGAATCATTCTGTTTACTGCTTTGAAGAGATTTTTGGCCATGGCTGCTTTATATAGAGGCAAATGTGTTTCGCTGCATAATTTTTTAGAGGCTCCGAATTCGACTGATGGCAACTCGAATACACCAAAGTCCCACCATATAAGCGTGATATTCATTGAGGGTCAAGGAAGTCCATTACCTTGGTTATGCATTTGGGTTTTTAGAATTCCACTTTGGGGCGCTTTCATTCCTCTCCCGCTTTATCTCGCAGATAATGATATAAGCGATCTTATAAGTAATTATTGACTTGAAGATTCCCAAAGGATCTGCAACATTTCCAGGGGCAGGCCCTGAACGACGTTTAGAATACGACGTTATGACCTCAAATGCAGCCCCTAACGGGTGGATCAGCGTACCATATGTGGCTCCAGGAAATAAAATGAGGACTTTCATTGGGAATTTCACAGGCTGTAAGGTTTTCGAACAGGTCATCATCGTCCGATGAATCTGAAATATACTCATCATCGCAGTCCTCGTCGGCGAAATCCTGCTCCAAATATCCGGCCAAATTCTACACGGCTGCATTCTGGTCACTGGCACCCATGCATTGAAAAGCAGTTCGCCGGTTATCAGCAGGTCTATTTTATCCCAAGCACTAATTTTTCCGATACTTATTACTTTCTTACGACTTTGATATTGAGGGAGTTTTAGCGCTATGATGCGTTAAACTAGTAGCAAGACGAAGTCATCTTTATATCTCAATCACAAGTACTTCCCAGAATCGAACGATTCTTAGGAACAAAATTGAACTATTCCGAACATACGTATACTAATAACAAAAGTTACCACTGATTACAAGAAAGTGTAGCGAATGATTTTTGTTTTTATTGCCCTTTTCAATTGATTTTTGGCAGAACCTAAAGGTCTTCACCAACAAATGAAATGAAAAACTTATTATCGTTCTCATTTCCACTGAATTCCCAAATAACGTGTATACAATTGCTCTTAATACATGAAGGCCCCAGTCGACCTAGTTGGGCTTCACCGCCATATATCACTTTATCCGGTTGGTTATGATAGAAAATTTTATGCATTTGCTTCTAAACATATTGATTGGCGAAGTCAAGGGAGCTGAGCCGGTTCGATTGAACCATATTCAAATCGCTCAAAGTTGAAAACGCTATAGGTCCCCAGAAACCTTGTTGGTCATCTAAGGGTTAGTAATGAAACTTTATCAATTTAAAATCGGTCTTGAAATTCGTAACATGTTTTTCAAATTCGCCAATTTGACATTGAAATTCGTCAATATAAAATTTCAGAAATTCGCCAATTTGTAATGGGAATTAGTAAACCAGATTTTTAACCTTCCGGCGGGCGCACTACTAATCCTAACACGATCGGGCGCAATGCATCTGACAGATTAAGTGTAGAAAATAGGATGTAACTAAGTTCCTGTATATTTTACACTCTTATTTTTTGTTGGATTGTCTTTTCTAAACAGTTCTACGAAATTTTAGAAACAAATACTAGCTCACAAAGTTTGATACCCTTCACATTTTCAATTTCCTAAGAAAATTCCGCTTTCAATCGCTTCAATATTAAAAAAAACCTCCAACAACTCGACCGCTTAAAAAATGTGATCTTATTTTACTAAAAACACACTATTGAACGATTTGGTGAACCTAAAAGTCAACACAACGTTATTACGCAATGTGAAGAGTATAACAAGTGGAAATTTTCATAGAAAAGAAAAAATAACACAATCGGGCGCAATACATCTGAGAGATTATTTCATCCCCTCCCGCCCCTCAGACATATGGTAGATAGAAACTGAAAACTCTTTTGGGTAGTTGATCGATAAATATTAAGCTACTGTGAGATTCAGATCTCTCCCTTTTCATATCGCTGATTGGCGCAACAAAAACTGGTCACTTAATCTGTCAGATGCATTGCGCCCGCCCGAAGGTTAAATTTGTTGACATGGTTTAAAAATTCATCAATTTAAAACGGAAATTCGTCAACATTATCTGAATATTCATCAACTGTAACCACTCTGATGTAGAAATTCAGTAATTTGCCATGTTATTTCGTCAATTACAAATGAAAAATTCGTCAATTTTGAACGCGTTTAATATTTTTTCGGTTCTTCTGATGCCGAGCCGTGGCTGCTTTTTTGACGAATGAGCGTTTATAGGGGAAACAAATATGGATCTCGGCTTTTGGGGGCCCTTTTGACTTGTCCCAATGAACACATGGAATACCGTACGTTACGCCATTGTTCGACATGAATGCGAACAGTTATCACTGGAAATCTGGTGGTACACATACAGAGCGACGCCGAGCTTTTCCGGGCCGGGCGATGCGATGCGATGTGTGCACACTCATTGCGATGTCGGGCCGGGCGATGCGATTTGTTGCGAGTCGACGCGATTTCTTTCTATGGCAAGAAAACCGGATTTTTCAAGGGGATTTCATACGGCGCTGGTTCGTACGATTTGCTGCTGATATGGCTATGATTTCAGATCGACTTCGTGACATAGGGCTTTGAGTGTTCTACCATTGATATTTTCAATATACATACAAACGTGTCGGTATATTTATGTAGTGTTGTAGATAATTGTGGGTATTAATGAATATATTGTCGTAGGTAATACTAATGTAATGTAGTACCATTGGTATTTTCTATATACATACGTACTTATCGGTATGGCTATGTAGTGTTGTAGATAAATTGTAGATAGGTCATGTAATGATGAATGACTGAAAGAGGTAGGTAACCTTTCTGGAAATTTGCAGTGTTACCTTACGCGTTTCATAACAATTTTCGGGCCGCATTTGGATTTGGTGTTAATTGTTGTTCAAATATGTATGAATGGTTGAAATTGGTAATTTTTGGAAACATGCAGTGCAATAAAACCCAGTTTCTAGCGTACGCGCACTTTTATGAGCCTACCGGCCAAAAAATTGCATCCCCGTTCCTCGGGGAAATACTCGTCCAATCGGCGTGGCAGAAACACAAGGGTAAATTTGGGTCGCTGATTCCGAATTTGAGCTCAAAAACAAGAAATTTTGTTTGGGGTTGCTCGCCCCCAAAATTTTACCCCTGTTTTCTAGGGGAAATACTCGTCCAATCGGCATGGCAGAAACACAAGGGTAAATTTGGGTCGCTGATTCCGAATTTGAGGTCAAAAACAAGAATTTTTTTTGGGGTTCTCCGCCCCCAAAATTTTACCCCTGTTTTCTAGGGGAAATACTCGTCCAATCGGCGTGGCAGAAACACTAAAGTAAATTTGGGTCGCTGATTCCGAATTTGAGGTCAAAAACAAAAAATATTTTTTGGGGTTGCCCGCTCCCAAAATTGTACCCCTGTTTTCTCGGGGAAATACTCGTCCAATCGGCGTGGCAGAAACACTAAAGTAAATTTGGGTCGCTGATTCCGAATTTGAGGTCAAAAACAAGAATTTTTTTTGGGGTTGCCCGCCCCCAAAATTGTACCACTGTTTTCTCGGGGAAATACTCGTCCAATCGGCGTGGCAGAAACACTAAGGTAAATTTGGGTCGCTGATTCCGAATTTGAGGTCAAAAACAAAAAATATTTTTTGGGGTTGCCCGCTCCCAAAATTGTACCCCTGTTTTCTCGGGGAAATACTCGTCCAATCGGCCTGGCAGAAACGGTAAATTTGGGTCGCTGATTCCGAATTTGAGGTCAAAAACAAAAAATATTTTTCGGGGTTGCCCGCCCCAAAATGGTACCTCGGTTTTCTCATCACCGTAGGTTCGCACAACTAACCTATCGGCCGCTACCTTCAATAATTCATTGCAAATACATCCGCTGTACGTAATTTTCTAATACGTAAGCGTACGCCACAAACCGGGTTGTGATGCACTGCATATTACCACAAATCTTACTTCTTTGATCCATTGGTAGATACAACCAAAACTGTCAAATCTGAATACCGCCCTTTTTTGGAGTACGGGTACGCTACCATCTGGGTTAGACAGCACTGTAAATTTCCACAAAGGCTTTTTAGTAGACCAATCCATTATTACATCACCTACACACGGCTATCCCTTTATTTAATATTTACAAATCTATAACGCTATACAACACGACACGTATGTATATCTATACAAATATTCCCAATGTCAATGCAACCCGATCTGCACAAAGCATGCCTCTCATGTCGATATCTCCCTATCAGCATCAAAAAGCACGAAACCAGCCTCTCTATGTCCGATTACATACATACAATACACCATGCCACTACGAAACCGATCCAAACACAAATCGTATCCTACATGTCGCTCCCATCGGCGACGAGGCACCTTGCAGCAGCTGTTGAAAGCACGATGATTCGACATGGAAAAGTTCTCCATCTTACAACCACATGCCACTACGAACCCGATCCAAACACAAATCGCATAGTCTATGTCGCTCACATCGGCGACAAGGCACCTTGCAGCAGCTGTTGAAAGCACGTTGATTCGACATGGAAAAGTTCTCCATCGTACAACCCGACGTCGCATCGCAAGCAGTCTGAATGGTACAAGCAGATTCGTGCTGGTTCCTATTTAAATGCTAAGAAATTTTTTTTCTTGCGATGGGAAGCTTATCGCATCGCATCGCGTCGCCCGGAGTCTGAATGGGCTGTAATGTCGCGATAAACCTACCACTACGCTCGTTTGTTGTTTGTGTAGGCCATGTTAATTTACTGGTTATTGGTTAATCACAACTTTGAAACTTCACTCCTTACAAAGTTAATAGTTGGTGCTTTAGATGTAAACAGCTTTAAACCCGAATCGAAACATGCACCATTTTTACAAAAAAAAAGCACACTTAAGGTACGTTGTCCTCGACGCGGCCGCACGACAGCGACTCGCTCATTCCATAAAAAAAAAACGAGTTTATATATGGAATGAGCGAGTCGCTGTCGTGCAGTCGTGTCGAGGAAAATGTACCTTTAGTATAGCACGACCTCCGGAAAGACTAGTAAACGCTCGATAAATCCAATTTTAAAAAAGGAGGATCCGGTCAAAATGCAGCAAATCAATATCAATTTAATTTGATTTATTAAGAGCTTCAGCTCTTTGCATAGTACCCGAATTTGAGTCCTTATTTTTTATCACGATTTGTTCATAGTCTCACAGCATATCTGCATTATCGGCATCCAATCAGATAATCACATCGAATATAGAGTAAATTTGCATATAATTAAAAATCCATTTAAGAAAAAGAGACAAATTTCATACTTACATTTCACAGACATACTCAAGTAAATCAGTAGAAATATCCACGAGTATTTGCTTAATCCTTGAAAACATTTTCGATTAAAATTCACTATCGTCGTCGCATCATCGAACCACATCGAATCCAGAAAACATTTTGTCGTCTGCTCTCGTCGGGCTGCTGAAGCGTTAATTTTGTCGACGCTATTTCTACAATTGCTACTAGTTCTACATCTACTGCCACTACTACTCCGGCATCGACTGTTTCCATCATTACGATTCCTAGTCGTAGTCTTTGCGTTCAGAACGCTATCATGTCGTAAAATATTCGCTTCGAAAATTTCCAAATGTCGTCCTCGTCGTCGTCGGGATTCTTCAAATCCAATTTGTTTCAAATGAGTGTTGCCACAGTTATATTGATATTGTCGACTTAATGGCCGTTTCGACGACGCCACTGTAACTGCTGCCGGCGGCGATGCTAGGCTCAGAGTAGTGGCTGCTGTCGTCGTGTCTTCTGATGATGGAGTTGATGCTATTTCGGTTGACTGCCAAATTGACTTTATGCTGCTGCTGTTGCTATCAACTCTTCCATAAAAATCATCGGACAACACCATATTTGAACGATAAATCGGACGACAATCGACCAAGAGTGTCCTTATAATGAATTTACAACGAAACAGACGTATACATCGATGGGATGGGAGCGTTGCTAGCTCGTTTCAACGCGCTAATTGTGTAATGAAAGCGACCACATCGATATGCGCGATAATAAAATTTAACTATGACAATTGCTGCTCGCTATACATTCGCGCACTATCACTCCAAAATGCCACGAAATGGGTGGCTCATCAAAACACTTTACACCGAACATGGATAGAGATTGTCTTTCCAGCACTAATTGGATTGTAGTATCGCCAAATTCTTCACACTCTGTAGCCATTTTCTTCTACAAGGATATCAACGTTCATGTCCATTTTGTCCTCGCGCGCGGGCACCCTCACTTAAGGGTTTCACTCTCACACATAGACCGTTATAAACAACACGATAAAGGATTATCGCGGACAATTGGAGAAACTATCATAAATCAATCATAATTGACATTTTTAAATTTCTCGTCAATTGCATGAAAAACGTGAGTGTGCTGCTATTTTCGATTGAAACATATGTACGTGCACAGTGCTGTTTTAATCTTCCCGAAAATGCAGGATTTTTTAGGATATATCTAATATCCTTTTGTAATGATTAATTTTCAATTATGGCATAGATGCGATAAGTAACTCTATCTAATGAAATTTTATTTGTTTATCCAATATTTGACTATGAAAATTTTTAATTTTATTAATGCCTCAAATCGTTGTCCATTTGTAAATGTTCACATGATGAGCGATTTTTTTATTATCATTGACATCAATCAAAGTGTATTCTTTCCAGCGATAACCTGTAATGAAATAAATGAAGAAATAGTAAGAATTTCGCTTTTTCAACCATTGTACAGGATGAGCAAAAAGTATATAACCGATTTGAAAAATTAGTAGAGGGACCGAAATAAATAAAGGCTCACCAGTAAAAACCAAGAAGTATTTATATAAATCTTATTGCTAACGTAACCTAAATGGTTAACTTGTTGAATTTAATGCTGACGTGAATAGAATTGATTTTATGAAATATTATCGTTTTTATGTGTGAATGAACTTAAAGGCTATGGTATTGTGTATAATGGATGTATGTATAATAATGCAACAAGTGAACCTTACGTTCGATTTATCGAACAAGTTTAATTATATTTTTTATTCATAAAAAAGTTTCATTTGTTTCTTTACCGAAAATGAAATCTCTTCTCTTCTCTATCTCTTCTCTCTATTATATAAAAGAAAGTCGTGTTAGTTAAAAAAACATAACCGGCGCGACAAACCAACATTGGACTAAGACCGCAGGATGTGTTAGTGACATCCTATTTCCAAGATCTTATCTGCTTTTTGTTGAGGTAATGAGATCAGCATCACGCTCAGCAGTGTTATTTATGGGTACTCGTTTAACATCTGAGTGAGATCATAGTCCGTCACAAGCTCGTGAGTTCGAAAAACACCATGGGACACGGTGAGATTCGAACTCATGACCCTGTGCACCGAAGGTGCGCGCACTAACCGCTAGACCATCCAGACTACTACGTGTTAGTTACACCATTTATAACTCAAGAACGGCTAAACTGATTTGCATGATTTGAGGTTTGTTGGATTCGCCTCCGGTCGGAATAGCAGAATAATATTGAAACATGCGAAAAATTTACAATAAGCATATGTATTCACAATGAGTTCTTTTTCGCTTACTTCTGCCTGTATTTTTTGAACGTATCATCGGATTTCAGAGAATGTTCCCCACCGGATCGGTTTCTACAGGGATTAACAGAAAAATTATTGAAACACATATACTTCTTTCTGTATTTCTTGCCGGATTTCAGTTGACCCCACCGGATAGGTCTACACAAGGCTCCGGCAAAAATAGCAGTTTAACAATAGAAATATTCAGAAAATTCACAATGAGCAACAATTCGCAATGAGTTTCAAATTATATTTTTGTATATATTTCTTGAACGTAATAGCGGATTTTGCATTTATACCCGGAACGGATAAACCGATTTCGGTAAATTCGTTACGTCGAATCGAAGTCTACTCCACATTACAAAATAATAAAATTCAAAATAGGAAAAACGTTCAAGGCAGCTGCTTTTCTGATCGTTTGGTCAGCATTTTGGAAAGTTTTAGTGGATTTTGGTAAATTACCACAATTACCCTACAATGAATTTAATATTTAAAACGAGCAAATTTTTAAAGCCGCTTTTTGTGCATTATGTACTTTAACAAATAAAGTTATTTCAGTAAATTTGCCGAATCGGATTAGTGTCTATCCAGTTTAGCGTATTTTGTAAATTTTCCCCTCTTTTTCTTCTCCCGAAATAGTCGAAAAACTACTGAAAAATGCAAAATCACCTGCACTGATGAGCAAAATTTTGAAGGCAGCTATTTTCCTGGGAAGATAATTTTGATAAGTCATTTTTTCCTATTTCATTTTTTTATTAATTCCCTTGTATTACTGTAACTGTGTTCGTTAAAGGTTTAATATAATTTTATGATTTTTTGAGTTGCTTTGCCTCGAAATTTACAATGAGTTCTTTTCCACATGCTCCTGTCTACATTTCTTGAACGTGTTAGCGGATTTTCGAAGATTTTCCCCTCCGAATCGGTCTCCACCCCGAATAGCAAAATAAGGATTGGAAACTTCGGAAAATTCACAACAATTATGCAGACAGTAGTTTTCTTTTCTCAACATTTCTAAACGAGTTACCGAGTTCGAGTTGATGTAGTTCAGTAAATTGGACTCCCTAAGAGATTGGTTTTCACCTGGAATAGCTGGAAATCGACTGAAATTTGCAAACACTCCTGAGTGAATAACCAAATGAGAATTTTTGGGCAAAGCGCTTTCTCTTATTCTCTGGCTTTATCCTTTGATTTCAGCAAATTTGTACCCCCCTTTGAAAGCAAACTGTTTTTCGCAATATCTTTGCCTATATCTCCTGACCGGATAAGCGGATTCCAATAAATTTGCCCTTCCAGATTGGTCTCTAGCAAACAACTATTGAAACATGAGGCATATTTGCAAAGTACCACTTTTTCTAATCCTCCGGATACCTCTGAAAATGATTGCCGGATTAACGAAGAGCAGAAGAATACGGAAAATTTACAGTGAGCAAAATTTTGAAGGCAGCTGCCATTTTTTGGTGACTTCTGTTGAACGGAAAAGCAGATTGTTAATAAATGTTCACCACATAATTGGAATCTGCCCTAAATAGCGAAAACAAACATTTAAACATGTGGAAAATTCACAATGGCTGCATTCAGCGAACGAAAAATGTAGCAGAAAAGCTCTCTTTCAATTAAATTCTCATTTCGCTAAGGGCTTTTCAGCAGAGAAAGAGGTCGGTGGCGGGCAATTCTTGTCGCATTTTCAGTGTTTTTCCAGTAAATTTCGTTCGCTGAATGCAGCCAATGAGTGCAGTTTACTGAATTTTCCCAACCAGATTGTGTTTCCAACATGACCTGAAGTAATTAGCTGATTTCAGTGATTTCTCTTGTTCTCTTATTGCTCTCTACCCTAAATACCGCAATAAATAGTATTGAAATATACCGAAAATTCCACCGCCACCCAGGAATGGAGCGATCAAATACATAGTCACTTTTCTTATTAAGTTAAGGATTCCTATGGATCCAAAAGGTGCTAGCTAAAGAGATACGACAAGTGAATTAAATAATTTGCACAAGGTTACTTTACTAAGAATTTAGACGTTCAACCCATATACACTGGTCGGCATATGTATTTTGACATCTCATACCCTGCAGCGCCGACACTGGTTTTGTTTAACTATAGCCAATAACGGTAAATTTCTTTTAACAAAATTAAAGCACATATGTATGTATCGACAGCAATAAATATGCTTAATATTTTTCCTGTCCCCTTTCGGACTCTCATGCTATAGAAAAGAGAAAATATGGAGGCGTAATTCTGGTGTGCCATAAGTATTTTGACAACACTTAACTCTTTAATTGCACCCATTTTTTTCGCAAGAACTGATGAACAAAACATATTTTTATTAATTTTTGAGTTCCACATATTAATTTTCAAATAAAAAATATCACCAGTGGCTCGAAACAAAAACAAAAATTAAAATTGGTTTGAGCATCGATTGATGCAAGCCTTACTAACAATTTCGCTCTGATAACACTCTACAAGAGTCTTACAAGAACAAGCATCAAACCATCAACTCTTTAAATTTAACTCTTCAAGAGTACCATAAGATCCTTATAAAAATCTTATAAGTATTAAATGACGCACTTTCCAAGAGTTATTTTGATCTTGTAGCAAGAGTTAAAATCTCATTATAGGAGATACACATGTCTTATTAGAAAGCTTTAAGGCTTCTTATTAGAGTGGAAGTTTATTCTTGTAAGAATCTCAGCAAAAATACAATAAACTTGTTATGAGACGCAAGCTCTTCTAATAGAGGGCTTAAACTGCAAAACTCACATTCTCCATTTTCTTCAAATTTGAGTTTGAAGTATTTTCCAAAAGCCTATATTGAAATACATTGTACTTCAATCTAAAAGTACTGCAAAACTTACTTAATCCAATATAAAATGAATGATGAAAAGTCCGTTGCAAATGCAAAACTCACATTCTCCACATTTCTGTCATAGCAAAACTCACATTCTCCTTCAGACAATATAACGGTTATTTTGCTCGTGCAACCGGCTAGTTTGTACTGTTTGCTCGTCAGTTTTTATGAAAAGGTCTCCTAGCGTCGTTGTTTCTTTAGGTGATTTCTCATTTTGACGAACTTGAAAGTTTAAAAAGTGTGTTTTCTGTGGTTTGTGCGTTAATTATGGATTTATCAGTATCCCCAGTCATTGGAGGCGAGAAGGCAAGAAAACAAGTTGCTAACCCATTGACATGGAAAAGAGCTGTAGCCAAAAAGAAGCGGTAAGGATAATGACATTGGATGATTTCATTTTTATAATTTTCCTGTCGGTATTTTAGCTATTCAGCTAGTGGGTTTCCAAGCTTTCCTGCATGCAAACATTCGGAGGGAGCATTTCAGTGCAAAACTTTATGTGGTCAAGACATACGAAGATTCCACCAACAATTTTATGAAAATCATGACAAAATAAGCCAGGACAATTTTATCATATTGCACATGAAGTTACAAACGATTAAAAGAAGGAGACCAGTAAATGAGACTTATAAAAAGCAGAACACAAGGGCTAAATACTTTATTAGGAACCGATCAAAAGATATGGTGCCAGTTTGCTTAAAAACGTTTTTAGACTGTCTTAAGGTCTCCCGATTTAGAGTAAATCGTCTAGCAAAGAAACTTGAATCTGGACCGAACAGGCGCAGGCGGACGTTTCAGTCAGAAAAAGGAATCTGTAATGAGGTTCATTAATAAGCTTAAATGCAGCGAGACTCACTATTGTTCAAATAAAAGTGGCAGAAAGTATCAAAAAGTGGCAGAAAGTATCACAAAACCCTTGTACAGGGAGAAGTCACTTACAGGAATAAACTACTTGCTCCTAAGTCGGTTGCGAAGAGGGGAAAAAGGCTTAACCAACTTGACCCACCTATTATAGGTCTAGCGAAAAAGAGTGCGCATGATATTGCCACATTCGCTGTCCTTTTTTGTCAAACATAAGTATATATTACGAGAACGACTATTAATGTCATGTGTTATTATTTCGACCTCAACTAAAATTAAATTGTTTCACGCTGATAATTGCTTCGCAAAACTTGTTTTTTTCCAGAAATATGGGTCGACATTTTAATGCGATACTACTGTTGATAACTAGTATAAAACTTCATTGAATAATTTTTTTAAACTTCAAGATTGACTATAATTTCAATTTTGTCATAGATATACACATAATAACTCTTCAATTCAAATTGATATTTTCCTTAAAACCACAAGTAAAACCCTAGTAGGAAAAATATGGCAGCCATTGATGAAATCTTCATTCAAAGCTAAACTTCTAATAACAAGAGGGCGGCTCTTTTTACTATACTTAAATTCTTATTGCTGGAGGGCGGCTCTTTTTACTAGAAAGAAATTCTTATTGCAAGAGGGCGGCTCTTTTTATAAGACCGAAATTCTCATTGCGAGAGAGTGACTCTTTTTATAATAACTAAAGTCCCTCTATCAGAGTTGAATTCTCTTTACTAAAGTTAAACTCTTCTGATGGGACTTAAAGACATACAACAAGCGCCTAAGTCTCACTATAAGCTATCCCTATAATTTGACTTTTGATTATTTCTGTCGTGGTATGATAAAAAGTGTATCGCATTTTTATAAATCCAGCGGAGAAAGGGTTCGGTGGGTGATTTCTTATAGTATTTTTAGTGTTTTTCGAGTGTGTTTCCATTGCTAAATGCGCTCATTGTGTGGACCATTTATCTCGATGGTGTTATCTCATTTTCACCAAGGTCAGGGTGAAAACAATTCGAGGTGTCCTGATTTGATTTTTGGTGGTTTGTTGAATCAACTTAGTAATCCTTTCGTGAAGACATCAAGGAATGAGCACCGCCTCGTTTGAAGTGAAAATTCACGTTTCCCATAACAATCCTTAGCCCAGGAGGATCATCACTCTTTAAATTCTAGTATAATTTGGTTTAACCTTTCGTCGAAATGCAGACGGTCGCTTACACTTTTTTCAGTCGAACGACATGTTCTCTTCAAAAGACAGACATATTATATGCTTAGCTCCTTTGAAATCAATCGTGTACAACACTCTTCTTATATGTGTTTAAGTATACCTTTCTTATATAAGTATTATAATAAGACGTTGAAGACTTAAGTATTTATAAAACTCTCATCATAGGAGTCATAAGAATAAACTTCTTGAAAGAATATTTTTATAAGAGTTTAAGTCTTAAAGAATTGAACTCTCACTAAAATGTCTTTATTAGAGTTCATGACAACAAAATATGAACTTGTAACAGGAATACAACTCTTCAAGAGTAATAATCTTATAACAAATGTACTTAAAGAGTTTATTTGAATCTTGCTACTAGAGCTACATTACAAGAGTGGCGAGAGCCTTACTAGAGTCTTATAAGAGCTTTTTCCAGTTCACAAGAGCTAAATTCTCAAGAGTTTGTTAGTTGGGTTAGTCCTGGTTTCCACATTGAATGCGCTACTATTGAATTTTATTTTATACGGTGAACTGTTTATTACCAAACAAAAAATGTTTTAAAACAAAATAAAAAGAAATATTGGCGCTCTCTGAAAGAAAGCGAATGTGAACCCCGAGTGATGTGAGCTGTGAGCCACGATGAAGAGCTCTAAGAAAGAAGTGAAATTTAAACCAAATTGTGCCGCAAAAAAAAGCGAATATAACTTCCGACGATTCAATGACGACCAAAAGAAGCTTTGGCCATGGAAAAAGGTGATTTGAACTTAAGCAGCCTAGGCCATTGTAAGCAAAATATCCCTGAATCATGAGAGAGCATCCACTGTGGTATTAATTTTGATAACCACGTATCCTTTTTTCCACATAAACTGGGCATTTTCTTTAAATATTGATTTTTTTTATGTAAGAATGTAATTATTAGCCGAAAAAGCTTTTTCAGAAAGTTGCAGTAGCTTGAACTTTTTCCTTAGTAACAGAGGTTTGCTTTTGGTATGGTTTTTAATTATTTCTTTGGTTTCACTTTATCTGCTTATGCATGCAATTTGCATTTTTTAGTTCTAGGCCGAAGGTGGTCATTATTATCTCTGCCTCCGATGGCACATTCTTCATATTCATAATATCCTTTGGTTCAATTAGAACATTTTCCATAAATATTTGGAAGATTTTTCGGTAATGTTTCGATATGCACATCCCATTTCTGTGATGCATGGAATAGTTTTCTATTTCTTTTCTCTTATTCAATTCTGGTGTTTAATAATGAACAGTCTACCTTATGAAATTAAATTCAATTGCAGCGTCTCCAACCTTTAAACCAGAGTTGAAGTTTGCATCTACGGAGGGTTAAACCAAACTTCGAATTTCTGATTTTTTCCAATGTTTCAAGCCACTGGACACATTTTCTGTTAGGAATTCAAAATATAAACACAAATCATCAATAAAATTATGTTTAATCCATGTTTTCCAGAGAAATCGGTGTACAATCAAAGATTTAAATATTGTCAAAATACTTATGCCGCATCAAAACTCCGCACCAATATGTTCTCTTCTTTATAGCAAGAGAGTGCGAAAATGGACAGGAAGATATTGAGCATATTTATTGCTGTTGATATGTACTTTGATTTCCTTATAAGAAATTTACCGTTATTCGCTCTAGTTAAACAAAATCAGTATCTTGGCTCGAGAGAACCAGATGTCAAAATACATATGCCGGCTAGTGTAGGATGACTATGGGATGCCGGATTGCATCTTACGACTATCAGTCGCTATCAAACTGAGCAAGTTCTGCCTTGGTTCTTCAGCAGTATAGGTATGTGTTGCGGTAATCGAGCATATCAAGCCTTGAGGTAATGATTCCATATATACATGTATCCGAGAGGAGCTATTAGACTAAATTAGTGATACTGGATACCTATTCCTAGCTACCTCGTACTTTGACACCGGTACGATGTACATACTGCTAAATATATCGTCCGAACGACCCGTAGATAAATACCGCAATGAAGCACCTAATCTCTTCTCACTCGTTCAAAATAATAAAACTGACCTATTCCCTATCTGAGAGAAAAAATTGTCATGGCCCACATCACGGCACACCCATACATGTATGAGACACATGTGGCTCATGAACGTGAGTAGAGAAACGTTTTGAGACATAACACTATCATAAACAGAAAACGACATAGAATAATTCACACCCCAGCTATAGATGAAAACGGACAATGGATTTGGATTGGATGGGGCCCAATTATAATAAAATGTTTTTCTTAAAAATTATGCTTTTCAATTTTCTCGGTCATTAATGGGATAAGGTCGAATTAAACTTTCATGGAGTGGTCTTTTGTATGCGAGGTAAGGGAAACCATGGTCTGATTTGGCCTAAACTACATGAAAGGCCCGTTGAGCTGACTGATGGTTCAATTTTCATATGGGACTGGATCTGACAGGTAGGGACCATTCGTCTTTTTTAGTATTTTGTCGCACTGAAACCGCAATCTCCCCCCCCCCCCCTTATTTCATAAACCTTCAGAATGACACTTGACAGATAGGGACCACCGCTTTTTAGAATCGGACCATGCAATTTATATGGGATGACAGCTATATTGCCATTTCATTTAAATAGTAATTTTTTGGGTGGCACATACAGGCCGATTTAACCTTCAAGCGGGCGCGCGGGCGGTAATTTACCGCCCTGATGATATAAACACGCATAGCTTTTCCCCCGTTGGGCGGATCGAGGTGGGAGAAGTATGCATTCTTAAGTCATATTGTTATAGATACGATACAATAAAATTTTGGGTAAATTTTACCTTCCATACCTTTCCAGCGGTCATCAAACGTTCGGGGATTGTATATTTTGGTATATAGTTTTGCCCAAAATGTGTGTTCTGTGTAATATCACTTAAGTGACATGCTTCGCTAAAATTTCTGAACTTATTTTATTGTTCACCAGTTAATACTTTTTATGATGATAACTTAGTTGGGACATGCTCTTCTTTCAATTTACCATAATCATGAGAATGGAAGTTGTACGGTTGAGCGCAAATGGAGGGGAAAAGACGAGGGCGGTAAATTACCGCCGCGCGCCCTGTAATGTCGCAAAAAATGCGCGCCCGCTTGAAGGTCCAAAGTTCATTTCTTCCAGCCAATGATTGAAACCATTGGGTGAATTCAAATTGTAAGACGAAACCGGACGGGTAAACTTGCAAGACAAGAACCATCGTTCTTACAATCTGAAATGCATAATGCATGTCTGCTGGCCACTACAAAAGCTCTCGCCGTCCGTTTATTAGCACGAACAAACGGACGGCGAGAGCTTTTGTAGTGGCAGCAGACAAGCATTATGCATTTCAGATTGTAAGAACGATGGTTCTTGTCTTGCAAGTTTACCCGTCCGGTTTTGTCTTACAATTTGAATTCACCCATTCAGTCGCTTGTCGGAACACAATTAGTTGGCTAGAAAGTATGGTCTTGAAGGTGAGACAGCAAAATATTTTAACAGCAAAACTTCCATCATCAATCAGCAGACCAAATAGCTCAGACAGCTCCACTCCGGAGGTCCTTCCAATTGCCACCACGCCATACTCTGGGCGCCAAAAACTTAAAAAAAACCCTCTATATCCAGAGAGTCTATTTTTACGTTTCATTGCAATCAGAGTAAGTACAGTTATCCTTGCATCCAAACATAATGTTTTTCCCTATTTATTCATTTTAAATGAACCTCACGTGCAAGCATACATCACATCCGTGCACAGAACCAGGAGGAAATAATAAATGAATGTCTAATTTTAAATTGCTCCTGGAACAGAATGTCTATCATCCTGCAGTTTCGAATAGTTTCTCTAGACCTACTCCTTCCCGCACTGGGATAAGTAGCGGAAAAATTCTCTTCTGTTGTCCGGATTTTTTCCTCCGTTCCTTCGTTCGACGATATAGTTCCCAACAGCTTTGTTACGGACAAGTGAAACCCATTTATAATGTTAACTCAAAAACTTTTTCCTCATTGGTTTGTGTTGGTTGGGTAGTTGGTCAACGTCAGCGAAGCGCAAAGAAAAAAACAAAATTTTTCCTTTACGACAACTATTCGCAAAGAATGTGAAAGCCATATCCCTATACAGCAGAATAGTATGCCTAGGTCGTCAGGGTATTTTCTAGAAACCCTCATCATTATGCCTTTACTCTATATACACACACCATATCCTGTGTACAGCATTCGAACCCCTCCAAAAACCGTATTGTACTACATCTAGCCTTCGGTCGTATAGTTTGTCTGGGAATTATTGTGAACTGCAGAGGATTGAGCTCTGGTTCTGATCCTCCATTCATTCCCTGGGATAGTTGCGCCTGCAAAAAAACTCTGCAAGTTTGGTTTGCTATATGAATAAAGGGAACTGCCAACTCATCCCGCAATTTAATTCAACCCCCTAACCCGATGGGAGAACGAAACGGTGAATGCAAACGGAAAATTTATGTGTTTTGCCATAGTACCGTAGAAAATCTTTTGGAAAACTGTCCATTTGTTTTGCGTGTTTTTTTTTCGTCCGAATAGTAGTGTTCCTATTGTGTATTCTGGTGCGGGGATCATTTTGCCTGCAGCTATTTATGGTGTGAGTGAAGGGTGGAGGAATGGCTAATCGTTTGCTCGGCATGGTGGAGCGTCAGTTCAAGCTGAAAATAGAGGAAGATCGCGTTTTCATGACATATTAAGTTTATGAAAGTTTAATGAATTTATACGGCACCGTTGAGCTCGGATAGGAAAATGTTGATTAGAAGAGTGAGAAATGCATTGTTGGGCTGTTTTGGTCAGTTTCGACAGTACGATGGATGTGAAGAGATTTCAAGATTGCCATGTACTAGTTGTTTTATTGGAGAGGACATTGTTATATATTTAGCGATTGAGCTAACACAATTGAGAAACTACAGAATGACTTTTAACGAAATATTTTATTGAAATATTATTGTCGGATACAAGTTATGAACGACGCGTTGTCCCGTGTGTCCATGTGCGACTGGTCTATTCGAATGTTCGTGTAAGACTGCCAATAGTTCGTTCCTCCCTCTCGAAAGATACAATGGCATAGTCGCATAGTTCGCCGGTAGGGTTGTCGTGTTCCTGATTTATCAGGGTTGCCACAGTACTTCCTTGCTAGATGAAGGCTACTCTAGAAAGCGTCGAGGAATTGTGATGCAGCGTCCGCTGCTGAAGCTCGTGGTCGTTGCGTTGGGCGTTGGCGATTTGTTCGTAGTCGATGGCTCTGTCGATCGATTGTATATCCGGCACAGGCAATTCCCTGTGATGTTTCTTATGTGGCGTTTCGTTCTGTCTACGATTTGTTTCGAGGCGATTGCGTGCTTATATTGGTAATAATTGCTGAAACGTCATCGAAGCACGGGACGATGTTATCGATGGTTGAATGGTTGTCGATTTTCTAGATGTGGGCATCACACGTTGCCGATTTCATTGACGGTCGTCTGTGCGGACGGGCAAATCGGCGTTGCTTCAGCAAACATCATGGGTTGCGGCACTTGCCGGCATTTCGCATAACTCAGTTGCTGGGCGCTCGTTGCCTGGACATTCCAAGTCGGCGGGAGTCGGCTGTTGTAGTAGCGGTGCAGAAGGGCGTGAGCCGCTATGCATGTATGTGGATGTGTTCTAAGTTTCGTCGTCGTTCTCGCCTATTGCGCTCGTCGGCCGAGAGGTAAGACAAGCTAACCATCTACAGGTATACCGTCATGGGAGCACCTAGCCTTTCGGCCTTTATCTCCCGGTCCCTTGAAGTGTTTGGATCTTCGGCTTTTTACTGACACGATGTTGTTGCCAGACGGGGATTTCTCCATCCGGCGCATGCACTCACCTTCAGGAACCCAACCCCGGGGACTAGCACTAGCTGGATGACTTGGGTAACAACCTCCAGCCACTACGAAGCCAACTCCTTGATGAGAAAGGAACATGGTCCCCTGGGCACACCCATCCCCGTAGTTCACTATTCGCTATAGACTTCTCTATAGCAGGTGTGATCCTCCTTCGGCCCCCTATTGGTTAAGCCTCACGAAAAATTCAGATGTGCACATCCCAGGCTCGTTGGACTTGTGACTACGAGCCTGTTCAGACTCGTAGCGCTGCTTTTCACATCCAGGTGGCCCCTTCTCAGTTTACTAGTCAGCAATGCGATTCGGGCAGTGTGGTCATCAATCCAGAAACTAGTTAGATAGAGGCGCGTAGGCATTTACCACCAAGGCCGTTCTCCCTAACTAGCCCCTTCAGGACTCGGGTCATGCGAAGCCGTCAACTCCGAAGCTCACACGATTTACCATACGATGCACTCCCCCACCAGAGGACACCATATTCGTGCTTGACCTTTAGTGACTTACCTCCCGTAAGTCATGGGAGGAGGTAGGTCACGCCATGAGCCACCCGTACATAACTCAGGAGCTCGGTAACGTTACCGCCCGAATGGTCTTTGTACAGATCCTCGCCATGGCGTATCAACTGTACCAGGGGCCCCCTTGCGCTGCTAGGTCCGTGGTGGCGCAACTCACCAAAGATCTTTGTCCCACTACATACAGCCATTTCTGGCTGATGTCACAAGGACACCGACCCCCCTGCGGGGCGAGAGGTAAAACAGGGGGATCAGCAGATGAGTGATTGCTCTTTTGTCCGTAACTCTCTTACCCTTGGCAGTGCGACCTTTACCCCCTCATGGTGGCGAGCGGAAGCGGGGTTATAACATTGGGTGGGTTTTTAGCTCTTGACATTTTTAGAAGACGCGTTCAGATCTGAGGCGTACTCTGGGAATGTGAGTGTTAAATTCTAAAATAAACAAATGTCATAATTCCTGACTAAATTTGGTCGGGCGGGAGCGGTATCTCCTTATAAACGTACCCTAACTCCAAGGTGGAACAGCATACGCCGAGGGATGCATGGCCAAGAGGGTGCTTGGTCGCTAGTATGCGAACTCTGAATACCAGTCGACCTTCAGTTTTAATCTAGACTTCCGGCGGGTGAAGTCGTCGGTGACTGTTTTTTCCGGACACTCGTGGGATCCCTTTGAATGAAAGTAAAAAAACAGAACCTTCGGATGTTGCACCTAGCACATCCACCACCGTAACTTCCATGTTACAAAACTCTTCAGTGAAGACTGTAGAACCAACCCTGGATGCGAGAATACATCCAAACCACTAACAGCTGTGGATATTAGTGGCGAGACAGTCTCCGTCAATTTCGCAGTATGACTGAAGCAGCCATGACGACGCTGGTACGCTGCACTGACTCGGACGTCTATGGTGGGGACTCTGATAACTCCAGGGTCTCCTCTGTCCGTGAAGCTGTGGATAGAATGGACTTCCACAAGGACACGAAGCTCCTGCGTTTTTCCTCTGCGCAAAATCGCAGATATAGAAAGGCCATTGCCGAAGGTGCCACCACGGAACAGGCTGTAGAGTCTGCCTTGGCTGGTAAGTCTCCTAGGCTCCCACGCGCAAAAGAGAACGCTCGGAGGAGCGCTCTCCCGCTTCTGCCTCGGCTAAACGGCTCAAGGAGTGCACGGGAGCGCCTAAAGCCCCCACTTTTAGCCAGGCGGTCTGTTCTATAAAGCTGGGTTTCTGCCCGCTCAACTTTGAGAACCCTCTCTCAAATGAACAGATGGCCCACATACAGAAGGCTATACTGCAGGTGACCAGGGAACATAGACCCAGAGAGCACGAAATAATCTTCCTTTCCTGTGTTGCAAGATCAGGATGGTTAGTTTTATCCTGAAAGGACTCTCCCACTGCAGAGTGGGTTAGAGCCAATAAGAATCACATTCGTGGGAAATATACGTTTGACTTTACTTTGGTCGAGGAAAGTAATTTTCCTAAATTGCACACAATACAGGGGTACTTCCCCAGAAGCAGTGAGCAAAAGACCGAAGACATTCTGGCGTCTATCAAAGCACAGAATTGGCTACCGACTGAGAACTGGATTGTTCACAATCGGAATAACTCTGGTCACGCGGTCCACCTGGTACATGGAATCGACGAGCCATCCTTCACGACCTCTGATCCTCGCGATAGCAACCGACCTGATATTGTAAAGTCACGAGGAGATTGTGATCACGCACCGGCAACATGCTGGTTTCGTGATGAAGATGATCCTGGGACGAAATAAGATGACAACCTGTAGCGATACGTAGAGTAGCGTTCTGGCATGTCTGGATCTTATTCCAGTTTTTGTCACAAATGGTTTGCGACCACACCGGTGCTGCATAGCTGGGAATTGATCTACCTATCGATTTTTAGGTGACCAGCATAGATACCTTGTCGTTGCCCCAGGAGCTCCCGGGCAGTGCCTTTGGGACGTTGTTTCTTCTGTGCATCGACTACGTCTTTGACGGAGTTTTCCGACTTCATCATGGTGTCTAGATAGGCACCAAGGATCTTGGGGTTGGTTACAGCAGATACAATGTCGTCATCATGCTTACCAGTACGGATCCTAAGCTCCTTCGAAAATTCCTGCGTCCAGGTGGTGAGAAGTGTTGCAGTGTACTTAAACGGCGATATGACTAGGTTGTGGATACTGAAAATTCCCCCAGTTTCTCAATGTAGTCATTCAGTCGACCACAGATACCAATTAAATCATTCCCCGTGGTGAGTATGGGGAGATTTAAACAGCTCCCACGAAACTCTGTATAGGATTGCCTTCCAGCTAGATAGTTGGCAATCCACTTAAACGCAGAGTGTATGAACGTGGCGAAGGCTTTCGATATGTCAAGGGCCACTGGGACGGTTCTGTCACAGGGCTGTTTGTGGTTGAGGCCATTATGGATGTGATGGGTGATCAGATCCAGAGCTGCTGTGGTACTATGCATCTTCTTGAAACCATGCTGGTGAGAAGCTAGCTCAGCATGTGATACAAGGGTGGGGCGGATGAGTGCTTCGCTCGTCTTTGCAAGGGGTGATAAAATTGTGATTGGTAGCGATTCAGCGAGTTTCGCGCTTTTACCGGGTTTTAGAAGGAGGCGATTCGGCCCTTTCCAGAATTCAGGGATGACAAGCGTGGATATCGACAATTTGAAAGCCATCTTTAGATATTCGATGGCCGGAAGATCTAGATGATTCACCATGACCATTGAAATGCCATCTGGTCCAATGGCCTTCGAGTTGTTGGCGTTCTTGATAGCTGCTGAAACTTGACCCGCTGTATAGGTGTAGGTGGGGATGGTTTCAACCGTTCGGTTGCGAACCCTTCTTTTAATTTTGCAGTTGAGCATCTCAGTTTTTGGGTGTTCAATGAATATTGAGCAAGCTCGCGCAAAGTTTCGGATTTGCGGTGGGTTTCTCAACGAATCTGATGGCTACACTTGTCTATGGTTGGATGAGACAGGGCGCGGACCGTAGCCCAAAGTTTGCTGACACCTTCCGAGAGGTCGCAGATGTTCCAGATGTTCATTCCATTTTTATTTTTTGAAGCTGCTGGCTTGTCGATTTATTTCGAGTTTGGCTCCTGAGTTCTGGGGTCTGCCGGAATTGCGTGGCTTATGTTGTCCCGTTCGTTGGCTAACCTTGCGGCAGTGGTAGGGAAATATGGCCGAACTTTGGGGATACGTCCTGCCGGAATGCCGCTTTGACAATGACGTTCCTCATATTCTCATCGGCTACCCTGGCGTTTGTTGGAGTAGGTAGCTCGGCGAAACTCGTCGTAGTGAACTTAGTGAAACCCTCCCAATTCGCCTTTTTGTGATTAATAAACGGCGGACGTCGTCGGATTAAAGAGATTTTTTTTTTTTTTATTGAACACCAAAGTTATAGGGGGTAACCCTTTAGTGCAAGAGCACAACTTTGGTAGAGGAAGGGAAGGGAAGGGAAAGTAAGGTAAGGGAAGATTTCAGTGTAGAGCGATAAGTAGATGTTGATGTATGTTATGTTTGAACTTTTGCGGTTCATAATTGTCCGGAAAAACAGCAGCTGGGAGAGAGTTCCACATGCGTATTGCTCGAGTTAAAAATGACTCATAGAATTTTACAGTGCGACAGGTTGACACCTCAAGAGTATGAGGATGAGCGCGACTAGTTTGCCGAGTCTGGCGAATAGGTTGAGCATTTTCGGGAATCAAACTATGTATCTCGTTTGAGCAACGGTTATAGTAATAACGATATAGTAGTGATAGACAACCAACATTACGCCTATGTTCAAGAGAAGCAATATTAGCAGTTATTGAGCTATCCCCAATAAGTTCGAAGGCTCTGCGTTGGACTTTATCTAACATAGCTAATGCCGTGCGACCTGCACCAGCCCAAACATGGGAGTTATATTCAAGTCTAGGTCTTATATGGCTCTTGTAAATATGGGCTAAGTCATTTGGTGAAAAATATTTTACACAACGATTTAGGAAGCCTAGATACTTCATGGCATTTTTGGCGATGGAAAAAATGTGGTCGGTCCATTTCAGTTTGCTCAATATGTTGATCCCTAAAATATCCAGTGAAGGCGAATCAGGAACTGACACACCATCAATGTATACGCAATGGGATGCCGGTGGGGTGTCTAATTTATTGGAAATAAGGCAGCATTGAGTCTTAGCAGCATTAAAAACTACTCTATTTTGGTTACCCCAATCGATGATTTTAGCGATGTCATCATTTATAGACGAAAACATATGGTTTCTACTGATGGCTGTAGCGTTTCCACGTGACTCCAATGCTGAGTCAAAGGAGTATGTGAAATCCAGCGTGCTGTCATCAGCAAAACTATGGATTGGGTTTTGAGTAATCTGCAATAGATCGTTAATAAACAAAAGGAATAATGTAGGTGATAGCACAGTTCCCTGAGGGACGCCAGCATTGATGTTACGGCAGGTAGATTTAATACCATCTAAAACAACGATAATTGAGCGATTGAAGAGGAAACTCTCAATCCACTTAATTAAATTGACATCAATACCAAATGCGTGAAGTTTTGATAGAAGGGCTGGGTGCCATACTCTATCAAAAGCCTTTGAAATATCAAGAGCCACAATTTTACCTTCACCAAAGTTATGAAGACAGCGATTCCACCGTTCAGTTAAATATGTCATTAAATCTCCGGTGGAACGGGCAGCTCGAAATCCATATTGCTTATCATCGAGGATATTATGCAAATTGAGGTAGCTAATCAGTTGGACATTAATTAGTGTTTCAAAAACTTTCGATAGAATAGAAGTTATTGCAATAGGCCTATAATTATGCGGGTCACACGGGTCACCTTTCTTGATAATTGGTTGCACATGTGCCAGCTTCCATTCAGATGGGTATATTCCTAAGGAATATGATAAGTGGAATAATTTCCGCAATGGTTTCGCCAGGGAAGAGGCACAATTTTTGAGAACTGTAGGTGAAATGCCATCGGGTCCAGCAGATTTAGAGATATCAAGTCCAGTCAATACTTTGAATACTTCTCGGGTACGAAAATGTAAAAGTCGCTGTTGACCGGTATGACGGGGTATAGAGGGAGGTCTTTGCTGAGTAGGTGGCAAATTCGAATTTTTAGCAAACATTTCAGCAAAAATGTCAGCCTTTTCTTTGGAGTTGTTATAAATTGTAGTGTCAAGCAGTAGAGGTGGAATGGATGATGTCGAAAAGTTGTTTTTCACCGCTTTCACTAGAGACCAAAAGCCTTTACCACCCTTTTTTTGGACAAACACTTTTTGTCGTATTTCTCTATCAAACTGAAATTTCGATTGATTGATGATGGACTTGCTGATGTTACGGGCCGCCTTATAACTCTTGTATAATTCCTCGGTGGGATTGAGTTTATATGCTTCAAATGCTTCCTCCTTATTTTGGATAGCTCTCTTACACTCACTATTGATATTGATATCTCCTAACGGAGTCCACTTATCAAACTAGCGCTCGCAATAATTATGTCAGGAGAACTATGGCAGGTGCTAGCGACGCGTGTAGATGAAATTCTATTGAGTGTGCAGCAAGCTGATGGGTCTAATTTAGAAGCGATGTCTGTACCTCTGGCATCGTTGCCGAGGAGAAAGTGCCAGAGTTCGTGATGGGCGTTAAAGTGACCAAGTAGGATCCTATGCTATCCTGTCAGGAGTGGACCAATATAAGTTCGATATTGGCATTGCCGGATTTAACTGCAATAGCTTCCATTTCCGCCGTGCCGTCATTAAAATGTAGGTCTGAAACACTGTATTACACAGTTCTGTGTACTTAGGAATGCAAGCCCTCCTCCTGGATTAGGACCCTGCCTGCTACTAATGTAATCACCGCGAATGTCGATGTCGGGTGTTGTACGTTGGAGCTTTGTCTCTTGAAATGCCGCCATCAGAATTCTGCGTGTACTCATGAAACGGACGATCTCGCTGATCTTCTAACGGATGCCATTGCAGTAAAACTGCAATATGGTGAGTGGGGTGTAAACTGCTGCAGGGGTGCAGGTGTTAGACTGGAGCGAGTATGTCTTGTTGTATTGTTGACTACGAGTGACGGTGGGGGAGTAGCGGCTCGCAGCTGGGGGCGGGGATGGTGGTAAACCATTACCTTGTTAGCTGGAACCTGGGTTGGCTGGGGACCGACCCGCATTCAGACACCCTGGAGCAACAAAAGACAACTCGTCATACTGTCGCTTTTTTTTATGCCTGAGCAATAAAAATGACACCATTCTCTGTAGCAGGTACACCTCAAAGACCTGGCATTCCCGAAGATGCGTCGGTTGTATACACAGCAGATGCAAATTTGGGGACCCGGATTAATGCCCTCCATCGTCATGTCAGGGATTTTTATAAATTCAAATACGGAACCTGGAGTTGCGGCTACAACAGCACGCTCGACTTCAGGGAGTCGCTGAATCCAAAGAACTTTTAATGCACTTTCGCCAACCACTGAACTGGCGAAGTTCGGACGAGCATTTCTCTCCGTGTGGCATTTTCACAGGAGGCGATTTAGTTTCCGCTGCTCGCTGTCTGCGAAATGCGAAATGATTCGCGTTTTAATGAATTTGTATTTATCGGACGCAGGCTCCTAGCTAATAACGTCGGTAAGTTGAGCAACGACTTTCGCCCGTTGGCTGCCAGGATACTCGCAAATTTCTGGCGGTTGTGGCGGAGGCCGATACGTTGTTGGTATTATTTATGACCTCAATATTCCGAGTGTATGGATACGTCACTGGAAAATATGAATTGTAAGCTGGTGAAATATTCAGCAATCCTGATCTACTAAAAAAACATAAGAAATCGCCTTCTTATAAGCGGAGAATTATGCGATATGTGTGCTTTCATAGTACTGACAAAGTTTTAGAACAATGACATATATGCAGTGGCGGATTTACACATTTACCACTAGTAGGCTGTTGACATTTTGCCGCCCTACTAAGCTCTACGAGAATATTGCTGAAGGGACGTTACCAGAATCAAGGGTTAAGGCGTTTAGCTTTTTTATCGTTTTCCACCTAATCAAGTTGTGCAAAAATGTGCGGAGCACTATTTTGATTTTTTAGTCGAGAATTAATACTCCAGGACGAAATTTTTTGATTGACCTTCATTTATTCTCAAATTTCTCCTTTACACTTTAATAGATTAGTGTTTCCACTTCGTGGGTCCTGAGTATTCTTCTATTTTTATGTGATAGATAAATATAAAGAAAAAAACGATGTAATAATTCCTTGGTTGGTGCGTCGGTTTGAAGGGTACGTTCTTATTCTTCATAGTGTCCCGCTTTTAAGGCACTATTGGCGGGACTTAGTCTCTCTCTCTCTTAGCGCTCTCCGTCACTGTAAGGTAAGCCAATTTCATTATTTTTAAATTGTTTCAAAAAGAGTTAAAATTCCAATTGACAACTTGACGAAATGCAAGGACTCGTTGATATTGATTGCTTTTTCAAATTTTATACTTGCTCAGCACCAAGGGTATTCAATAAGCTTCCTTCTACTATTAGAAGTATTCGGAATTTATCCAGATTTCTATTGCAAGTTAAGTCGTGGCTCTTGAACTACGATCATGTTAATATCTTTACAATTTGAATTAGGTTTTGAAAATAGGTATTACGTATTTAAATCTTCGCGATTCTTTACTCGCCTAACGCTTGCATCATTTGCTGTCTCTTTCTACGTCTTTCTTGATTCTAGTCGTTTTTTTGTTTTCTTTATAGTTCTTCTTTATTTTTTCATTTTTGTTTTGCCTGCTCTTCAACTCTTTTTTAAATTTTAACTTCTTAACGCACTGCTTATTTATTTTGTTTTCCTTTTTTTTCTTCTTTTTTTCCTTTATTCTTTCTTTTTAAGGTTTTTTAGATTTTTCAAAAAACCCTTATGAAATCGATTTTGTCCGTCCGTCTGTCCGTCTGTCCGTCTGTCCGTCCGTCCGTCTGTCCGTCCGTCTGTTCACTAAATAACTCGCGAACGGCTTAACCGATCGTCATGAAATTTGGTAGGAATGTGTAGAATGGTAACAGCCTTTGGCACGAAATACTTAGAAGTTGGTAGGACAAAAATAACAGGGTGTCCCGGACATTTGAAAATTTGTTCACTAAATAACTCGCGAACGGCGTGAAATTTGGCAGGAATGTGTAGAATGGTAACAGTCTTTGGCATGAAATACTCAAAAATTGGTATGGCAAATAAAACAGGGTGTCTCGGACATTTACAAATTCGTTCACTAAATACCTCGCGAACGGCTTAACCAATCGTCATGTATTTTAGTAGGAATGTGTAGAATAGTAACAGTCTTTGGCACGAAATACTTAGAAGCTAGTAGGGCAAAGATAACAGGGTGTCACGGAGATTTAAAAATTTGTTCACTAACTGATCGTTATTAAATTTGGTAGGAATGTGTAGAATCGTATGAGTCTTTAGCACGAAATACTTAGACGTTGGTAGGACAAAGCTAACAGGGTGTCCCGGAGATTTTAAAGAGTCGACTTTTTTAGTTTTTATCGGACATGGACGTATGGGTACTCAAATCAAAGAACTCGATGGGTACATTTCATATCAGTCGCTTTTTTCCAGTTTGGAGTAATGGTAACGGAGTTACAGCTAATAAATGCAGTTAATATATGTAAACATGATACTTAGTAAATCTATTTTTGGGTTGGTCTAATTAAAAAGTGTTATAGAATGAAAGGCGTTAGCCTTTCATTCTGGAACGCGTTTATTTAGACCAATCCAAAAATAGATTTCCGAGAAGCATTTCATTAATATTGTGCATCATTCTTATTTATTACCTATAAAATATATGTGCAAAATTATTCACAATGTGTGTATCCAAAATCTAAAAAACCCTCGTATTGCGGGCGCAGCCCTCTGTACGCCGGTATTTTTTAATTAATGCATTCGAAACTAATTTTCTAAATTACAGAATGCATTATATATTATTTCTCATTTTTTTGAAATTATTTTTGTTGTAATACGTAGCTGTAAGTTCAGTTTTTTTTCTATTAGTATATATTTCCCGGTAAATTGCTTTTCTTCTAACGTATATGCTATGTTATGATTATTGTATTGAGAACTAATTATATTTTAAATAAATAAATAAATAATAATATTATCTAGCAAAAGTCTTGATTACTGATTTTAATTATTTCAAATGATTTTTGGCATCGTCGGTATTGTATATTTTCCTCTGTAGAAAAAAATACAAATTCAACAATTTAAACGTCAAAATTTTTAAAATTTTATTTGAACATTTTCACAAGATGGATACATACATACATATTACCTACTTAAAAATTTGATAGTCAATATAGCATATAATATCGAGAGGACCCCTCCCGAAACCAATTCCTGGTTACATCCTGGCCAATTTCAAGTGGGGAAAAATAAAGTAGTATCACAAAACGCGAAAATATGAACTTGTTTTACTAGCATCAATTGTATTTACATTTTTCACTATTTTATAGCATTTTTCTTTTTAAGAATAGAAATGGGGTATGTTGTCATCTAGCCAGTTTGATCAACCGGTTAGTATGAACTCCGAAATGCGAATTGCCTGAAATGGTAAATATTTCGGGGGTCATACTAACCGGTTGATCAAACTGGCTAGTATGACAACATACCCCATTTCTAATTTCTATTGCTTTTACTAGGGTTGCCTATTCTAATTGATCAACTAACCCAGAAACTAGTTTAGAACGAACGCTAATTTTTGACAATGTAGTCTTCGAAAAAATTATTTTGTTTATGAAGGCAAATGCTGTCAGCATTTTACGTTATACAAAAATTTAAAACTGTAGCGTAATACCAAATACCAACTCCAAACAAACATTATGTATACGTCAGAACAATTTTTAATTTTTCAAAGGATCAATACGGATCAATTCAATAGGGATATCAAAACAGAGAGTGTGTGTTGCTTTCTTAGATTACCCTTCTAGGCATTTTTTTTGGAAAATCGATCTTTGATTTCCTTGTTCCTCTCTTTTTGCGAATTATTTGTCCTTTGGCTTTGGGTCTCATGAAAAGTTGACACCGTTTGTGCTTGGGCCTCCTTTGCAGAATTTGTTATCCTAAGATCGCATTTTTGAAGGTATGTAACTTTTGAACTACGACTCTAACATTTCTAGCAAAATGTGCGCCATAATATGCTCTACATCGGCATCCTGATCTTTTCTATAAATTTTTTTTTGTGGGAAATGGATCCCGTTTGCACTTGGTCCTCCTTTGCGATTTGTTTGCCCTTTCGAAGCGACTGTATCTTTTGAAGAACAGCTAGGACCTTCTGAAATAGGATGAAGCCTTATCCTTAGAGTCGATTTGCGCTCTCCGGCGGATCCTTCTGACCAAAGACATTATTCATTTTTTTTATCTGGTGGGATTTAAAAAAGCTTGCTGTCGGGAAATAGAAAATAGAAAAGTAAGTAATAAAACGTTTCTACTGTTTGATGCTGTGACATAACGGTGACAAACACACTTTACACACTGCTCCCAAAACGTATCTCATGAAAAGGATAAATTCTATATCTGGCGTTATAATTCGTATTCGGAATTTGGTTTTCCACGGTATTAAATGTTTACAATGTATTTAACTCAAAAAAAAAAAAACATTTTTGCCCCAAATTTGCCGCCCCCGTAAAATCTTCCGCCCTAGGCTCCAGCCTACTCAGCCTACTGGTTAATCCGCCACTGCATATATGTCAAGAACTTCACCGATCGAAAGATTACACACCGTCTTATTAATATATAACCAACTTTTTACCTAATACCTCGATAACGTTTTCCCCAAAAACACTCAATCCATCAACTATATGCGAAAGTCCTTCCATGCATGCATATTTTTATTAGAACGTGCTCCATCGCGTTCATTCATTCTTTCGCAATGACAATGACTTATTAAAAGCTTTTAAGGTCTCATTAAGAAAAGAACACTAACATACTTAAGTTAAGGACTCGCTCCGCGTGTTCTCCATGCCATGCTTATCTCTATTTATGCGTAAATTATTTATTCTTCACATTATCAAGTTGTTTGTTTTTGCGTCAAAAGTTAAGAAGATTATATGTGTGGGTAAAAGTTCTAAATGAGTTTTATGCTACGCCACTTTTGCTGACACACTTCATTCTCGGTCTCCTGAAAATTAGAGAAATGCACAAAAAAACAACAAGGACGAAAAAAGAAACTTGATTCGGCCTGCACTCATATGAAGAGCTAACAATTCAGAAACGTACACGAAACATACAAAACAAAAAACTGAGAATTTCTTGAAAAGAAATAAGGAGAAATATAGTTTCCTTGCCTTTGCTTCTCTCTGTTTTCATCCCGTTCGTTTATTCTGTCCTATAGTCCTCTCTGCTTCTTTTTTCACATTTTGCAGTAGCAGCGGCAACGTATACCTACCAACAGTATAAAAACCAAAATGAATTTATGTATGTATCTGTCCGTGCAGGACGAATGCGAATGTCGGAAAGAAGTTTTTCAAACAAAGTTTTTGAGAGCTAAGCAAAGACTCGTATTTTAGCTAATTAAGATGCAACCAAATTGTTGGCAAACTTATTCATTTTAATTGCAAATAAAGTGAAATGAAGACGAGTTTTTGATGTTGCATTGAGAAGAGTGATGAAACAACATTATGAAAAGTATCTGCAGAATGGAGGTAATTTTCAGATTCATGCTTAATGATCAGCTTGTTTGCTATGGGAATATAATTCCACAAGGGAATACGGTTGCCAGGAGCTTGAAATTAGCTTGTAGTTAGTTTATATTCTAAATTGCATTTTTAACTTGTCTATATTTTATTAAATTATTAAATACAACCTGATGTTATGGTTTCTGATTATTTCAAATTTTCACCGTTACACTTGTGGTGAGTAAGTCGTAAATTCAAATCAGCTCATGTTATCGTGTAGCCAAATGATACGGAAATACTCCAGACTTTTCCCCAACATTCTCTTCAGTATCGTACAGATTTAATCATATATGCAACAAAGGAGATACTTTTCCTCTCTAGCTGTGCCACTTAGGGCAAGTTGGGAGCCGAAAATTTTTTTTTTAACTAAACTGGGTGAAGTTATCGTAGAACGAATACAATTTATTTACTCCGTGCAGCCCGTAGGCGTGTTTCGATGCCTGAAGCTGCGCTATTCCTCCAAGAGCAAGTTCCACGTTGGCATGACGATTGAAAGAATGTCCCAAAGAAACTTTCCAAATTTTCCTTAATACGCCCTCCCCCTGGTCAGTATTATCAACAGACAATACCCCGGGTTCGCACAACCAGCGTACTTACTAGAACGAGTTGGCCGTCGTTATATGCTTTTGCTTTAGTAAAATTTTGACATAATAGGCTCTATGTTTTTTTAGGTGTCCATTTTTTCCAAACTTAACCCTAGATAACCAACGTTATTTGTTCTTCATTGTAACCAATGTTAGTCAATTCTACCAACACCATATTAAGACTCATTTTTTGATGCACCAAATATTTTAAAAGCGGTTCTAACAAGAAATACTATCATTATTTTAACTAAATGTTAGACCAAAAAGTACCAGTGTTTCATTTTTTATTCTATTTTAAAGAAAACTAACTGCCTACTTATTAAAGTTATTTGACCTTATCACTGTAGCGAAATAAGTTTCACAGTACAAAATTTGGTCGTTTCGACCTGCAGTACTTTGGTTTATCAATACACACCTCGTCAGTAAAGCTGCATATAGGTCTATTGTTGATGATATCGATACTTAACTGATTCACCTCCTAGGATGTGAAAAGACACAACTATTGAGTGGAAGAGCAAAAAGCAGCAATGAAAGGAAATATCAATGGTAGTCGAAACGACTAATATTGGTCATTCAGGGTTAAAGGTGCCGTCTGTTACAAAATGTTAAGTAGTTCAAATTGTTTGGTATGTTACATAGATTGATCTTGTTTTTTAATTTCCAAGTTTTTCAATCCCTTATTAATTCCTCTTGGCAATAACCAAGCATTTGCTCACATACACGTCGACTAAATATTGACCACTATCGACTATACATTATAATCCCTAGGTTTGCCGCAGCCTAGTCACGTCGTTCAATATTAGTTGTTGTAATTGGCAATCAATGAAGGTTAGGAAACCGATATTTTTGCCTTATTTGTACCAGACCAGCGTTTTCTAATTGTTAGTGAAAAGTTAAATTTGGGGGAAGTTACCACTTATTGACATTTCTATACGGCAAAGGAATACGCCTTGCCGTCACTGTCAGACTATCGTTAGTCATAGCTACGGCATTCATGCTTTTTGAAGGAGATTATATCCTTTAGTGGACAACAGCTATCCATTTATGGGGATAAATAACATTGCAGGGCGTGCTGTTCATCTCAACACCTCAACAAAACAGCAGTTTAGTTCTTGGAAATTGAATGTCACTCACACATCTGCGGCCCTAGTTTACTGGTGGACTGCCACGCATGTTATTTCTTTTTTTTTTGCTAATTTTAGAGTCAAATTTTTAAAATAGAGATGAGAATGATTTTCTTCTGCATTCTGATTACATTCAACTGGCCTCCAATATCTACCTTTTCCTTTTAGAGCGTAGTTTGCCTATTTTCAGTGCATTTTTTGCATCTCGGACCATGGGCGTAGCCAGGATTTCGGTCAGGGGGGGGGGGGCAAGCCCAACATTTTTTCAACATCATGGTTTTCTTAGGAATTGAAATTTTCGGTCGCAGAAATATTGTTAGCAAACTTTAGAGTAGCCTGACTTGTAGTTGGATTGGTGCACAGGGTCACGGATTCCAGACTCGCGGTGAACGAATTCATTTTATGGTGTTTTTCGAACTCACGACCTACATATGTGACGGACTATGATGTCGCTCAGATTGTAAGCAAGTATCCATTTATGGGATTAATAAGATTGTTGGGCGTGCTGTTGTGCTCCACAAAACAGCAGTTTAGATCTTGGAAATTGGATGTCACTCACACATCGCATGTTATTTCTTTTTTTTTTTGCTAATTTTAGAGTCAAATTTTAAAAAAGAAGATGGGAATGATTTTCTTCTGTATTGTGATTACTTTTAGGGTGTATAGTTTCTCTATTTTCAGTGCAATATTTGTCCGTTCTCGGACTACATATTCCACTTACGAAATCAGTTTGTTTCGTCTGTCACTTTCATCTTAGCAAAGTAGCATTGTCAGAATATTTCTAAACCCTTTATTGTGGTATTTGATGTTATCAAAAGATGTGTTCAGGTCAACAGGTATTTAATGACTGCTCTGGCTTACATTTACATTATATGTATTACATAGTAAAGTCACTTATACTAAGTAAACTAAGAGAGAATTCTATGTACATTGCACTAGAGATCTAGAGAGATGCATACAATGTTACTAATACTAATTCGTATATATTACATCTCCCTTTCTTTACAAATAAGATGTAGTTTTTGCAGATCCATATTATGATTTTCAAAATATGTACAATAGGTAATTATAAAATTCATCAATATTTAAATTCATTTTGTGATTTCGTTCTTTTTTTTATTTTTATGATCAAGCATTAAAATAATCAGGTTTTTTAATTACCCTTCCATATCTAGTAGTATAATGGTGATTAACTAGCGATGGTGATTGCGAACAAGTGTTTTTACTATTATTTAATTCATTATTATTATTAGGTATATTATTTTCACTACGTTGCCCATGGTCAACTATTTGAAACGAGTCTTCGTTACTGGCTAAATAATTTTGTTGTTTCCTTATGTGGGGAGCATTAAATGATCTTCGTAATTGTTGCGTATTTCTACGTAAAAGATTATTTTGTTCGTTCCGAATAACGTAAGAACGAGGCTCCGCGCATTTGCTTTCTACTCTCGCTGGTTCCCAACTTTTCCCCTTTCTATATAAAATAAAACTACCTGGCTCAAAATAAATTTCTTTCAAATTAGCATTTCTATCATAGTAAGACTTTTGGTTATATTTCAACAAGCTCATTTTGTGAGTAGCCTCTCTTGGTACTAATTTCGGAGATAAGTGAGTATCTGAAATTGGATGTTTTGCTCGAAGAAGTCTGCTCATAAGAAGCTGCGATGGTGTGTATCCTAAACTAGGAACGACTGTAGAACGATATTCTAATAACATTAATTGTAAATCAGATCCACTCATGTCCGACTTTTTGAGTATTTTCTTAGCAATTCCAACTGATCTCTCAGCTAAACCATTTGATTTAGGGTAGTGAGGGCTTGAGAATGTAAATTTAAAATTCCAATCATAAGCGAATTGTTTACATTTATAGGAATTAAATGGTTGATTGTCACAAACAATCTCCTCAGGAATACCATGCACTGAGAAAATATCTTTAAGTGCACGTATAACTGTGTCTGCCGATTTATTTTGAATTTCCTTAATGTCAAACCACCTTGAAAAATAATCTACCGCTATTAAAAAACTTTTATCTTGATAATCAAATAAATCACACCCGATTTTTTGATACGGTCTCTCAGGCACGTTGTGTGGAATCAATTTATGCTTTGCGTTTTGTGGTTGCAATCTTTCACAAACAACGCATCTGCTGATAAAGTTTTGTATGTCTCTACTCATGAAGGGCCAATAGAACAGCGTTTTTGCCCTTTCTATGGTTTTCGTCATACCAAAATGACTTTCATGTAGTTTCGCCAGTGCACTTGGTATTAAGCGTCTAGGAACATGTATTCTATCCTCGAAACATACCAAGTTGTCCTCAATATGTAACTTATCTTTTATATTCCAATAAAATTTTAATTCGTCTGGCACCTTATCTTTTGATAGCGGCCAACCATTAAAATAATATTCCTTAATTTTCCTTAATATTGAATCAATTTCTGTTTCTTTTTGGTACTCTACCTTAGATCGGTCGCTCATATTGATGCTATGTACTACTTCATTTAGAAACTTTCCGAACATCACTTGGTCATCTTTGCCTGGATTACGTGAAAGTAAGTCTGCAATATGCAAATCCTTACCGGGAACATATTTAACTTTCAATTCATATTTTGATAATTTGAGTACCATTCTCTGTATACGTACGGAATTAGCGGATGTAATCGGCCTTGACAAAATCGATACTAGTGGCTTGTGGTCCGTATGTATGTGACATGTTTTCCCATAGATATAGTCATTGAATTTTTGACAAGCATACACTATAGCAAAAAGCTCTTTCTCAATCTGTGCGTAATTAATTTCCGTTGCAGTTAAACTTTTAGATGCATAAGCAATTGGTTTGCCATTTTGTATCAAACAACATCCTAAACCATGCTTCGATGCATCGGTTTGGATCACTATAGGAGCATCAGAATCAAAAGCATATAATATAGATGCATTTCGTATGGCTTCCTTTATAACATCCAAACATTTGGAGTGCTGATCTCTCCAACTAAATTCAACATTTTTCTTTAGAAGCTCGCGTAAAGGATAATTCAGCTCTGCTAGATGAGGGATAAAAGCCCGTAAATAATTGATAGTACCCAAGATTTTTTGTAACTCAGTTTTATTCTGCGGTTCTTTAATGTTATTAATAGCCATGACTCTACCCGGATCAGGCTTCATACCCTCCGCAGAAAAAATATGTCCTAAATATTTAACTTCTTTCTGTTTGTACTGTACTTTATTAGGGTTAAATTTTATATTAATTTGTCTTGCCCTTTCTAATACTCTATTTAAATTCAAATCATGTTCTTTTTCCGTTTTTCCGGCAATAATAATGTCATCTATATAGACGAATACCCCCGTTAACTCTCCAAAATATTTGTAGTTAAGCTTCTGAAAAATTTCGGGAGCTACTTTTATTCCAAAAGGCAGTACATTAAATTGATACGATCCAAATGGAGTACAAAATACTGTAAATTTTTTGGAGCTTTCATCCAATCCAAGCTGCCAAAAACCTTCCTTTAGATCTAGTACAGTATAAAAATTCATTCCATCCATTTTGTGACGAAAGTCATCTAATGTTGGAATTGCAAAGTGCTCATCTAGCAAACTCAAGTTCAATTCAAGCGGGTCTAGACAAATTCTGAGTGATTTATCTTTTTTCTCAATGATTACAATAGGGTGAGACCATTCAGATGGTCCATTTACTTTTGAAATTATGCAACGCTTTTCCATTTCAATTAAGGTATTCTTCAATTTTTGTTTAACTGTCAGAGGAACTCTTCGAAAAGGTTTATTGATTGGAGCAGCAGTATCTTTTATCATTAATTTGCACGTATCTGGAAAACGCCCCGTTCCTGAGAAAATATCCATGTTCTTTTCTATAAATGCCTGTTTATCCACCGGTTCTACTACAGCATTAACTCGTTTGATCAACCCTAAATTTACGCAAGTATTTAAACTCAATAAAGGCTGTGTCTCCTTCTCTACAATAATAAAATTAAGCTGATGTTTTGCCTCTAGAAGATTAACTATACAACTAATGCTTCCAACAACTGGTAACGAAAAACCACCATATGCCTCTAACCTAATATTTCGGATTTCAAGTCGCGGCTTTGGTACCAACTGATTATAAATTGTTTTAGGCAATATATTTACCTGTGCCCCAGTATCGAGCTTAAATTTTATTAGTTTGTTGTTAACCTTTAAATCAGTTGTCCAGCTATCTAGTTTCTTCGGACCAACAGAGCAAATTTGAGTGAAAAATTCACCATCCACACAGTCCACATAAAATTGACTGCAATCATCAGCTTGTTCACAACCACTATAGCTAATATCACTTACATGTTTTTTTTTATTTGATTTGCACGCAACCACAAAATGATTGTATTTTCCACAGGCGTTGCATTTTTTGCCATATGCCGGACATTTTCCCTTATCATGTATAGAGTTGCAATAAGTACATCTTTGTTTTTCACTCCTGTTAAACTTTTTGTTGTATGCATTTCCCCTTGAATCACTAAAATTAGAATTTTTAACAAAATTTTTATTATTTTTGTATGACTTATTGCTACTTTCCTTCTTTTTCACCATCGAAACCTCATTAAACGATCCCTCGATCTTATGTTCCCGTTGCATTGACTTGCTTTGCTCCTCCGTTACTTCAGCTATCCGACAAATTTCGACTGCTTTCTCTAGCGTTAGCTTATCCACCTGCAATAACTGTGCTTGCGTTGTCGTGTTAACGGTACCGATGACTATCCGATCTCTGATCATGGACTCCTTTTGCGCGCCAAAATTGCATGTTTCCACCAAAGTGGTGATATCTCTTAGAAAATGGTCAAAGGGTTCTCCATTCTTTTGGCTTCTCATATAGAACTTATATCTTTCATATACTTCATTTGTCCTCGGGTTAAAATAATCTTCAAATTTCTTAAAAATTTTGTTCACATCATTTCTGTCTTCATCCGATAAATCGAAAGTTTGGTACAACTCTATGGCTTCGACACCCGCGCAACTAAGCAATCTTGCCACCTGAACACTTGGCTCTTCTTTATTGGTTTTCGTTGCGGTCGAATAAATTTCAAAGTGTATTCGAAACTTTTTCCAATTTTCCTTCAAATTTCCATCAAAACTTAATCTTTCCGGCTTCGAGTAATCCATAATTCAATCCGTAATTTCCAATTTCTATAATTCCACAAAGAGCACAAACTGATTTCCAATAGCAAATTCGCTTCCAGCTCACAAGAATTTTTAAAACACAAAGTAATTCCGCAGAATATAATTTTCAAAAACTTTTTAATTTTTGTACCGGCTGCGCCATGTGGTATTTGATGTTATCAAAAGATGTGTTCAGGTCAACAGGTATTTAATGACTGCTTACATTTACATTATATGTATTACATAGTAAAGTCACTTATACTAAGTAAACTAAGAGAGAATTCTATGTACATTGCACTAGAGATCTAGAGAGATGCATACAATGTTACTAATACTAATTCGTATATATTACAATGATTGAAATATGGTTAACGGTTTTAACCTTCCGATACTCGCACGTCTATGGAGGCAAGGACGATCGCGCAAAAAGCAGACCGTATGTCTCACATACGAGTGAACATCGGTAGGTTAATATGATTTTCTCAAAATTTTTCAAAGTATTAACAGTGGCTAAATTTTATTGCTGGTATGATTCAGCTAGAAAATAAATTTTGGTTAAATAACTTGAAACTCCTTCTTCTTCTTCTTCTTTACAAGGGCTCTAACAAAGCAAAGCTGTATACAATTTGTCATCCTTTCAGATGAAAATAAGTTGAATTCCACTAACTTCCCGAGGGGTACTAGCGGTTGAAATTGTGTACTGCAACTCAGAAGCCATGAAATGGAACAGGAAATGTGGGATCCACGCAGCCACAGTAGCACACTCACAAGTGAAATGTGTTTGCTGGTACGCAGTTTCCGTCAGTTGCAAGAGGCCACTCGCTGTCTTCCATTTGTATGCGCCTCCTGACTGCAAATTTTCCCGATCATGGCTTCTCCGGCAGCAATTGGAGTGACAGAAAAGGCAAACTTTTGACAGAAAATGTCAAAGCTTTGAAAATGTTGTATAGTGCAGGGGTTTTTTTTACTTCATCGGTAAGGATTTTTTTTACCATTTTCATCGACCAGGGGGGGGGGCGACCGCCCCTCCTGCCCCCCTCTGGCTACGCCCATGTCTCGGACTGCATATTCCACTTGCGAATTCAGTTTTTTTCGTCTGTCACTTTCATCTTAGCAAAGTAGCATCGTCAGAATATTTATAAATCCTTTATTGATTGAAATATGGTTAACGGTTTTAATAAGATCCTCTAAATTTATCAAAGTATTAACAGTGGCTAAATTTTATTGCTGATATGATTCAGCTAGAAAATAAATTTTGATTTAATAACTTGAAAGACCCGCTCTGTGGCTCACTTGGCTGAGTCGCACTCTACGATGCTAGAAATCTAGAGGTCCGGAGATCGAATCTCGGCGTGGTCCAAAATTTCCGTACATGTGAATGGGAATATATATAGTACTTACAACATTATATACACTCCGCAATGATATGCAATGTAACGTTGACTCGAAATTGCCTATAAACGGCTAAGTTAACGCACCATGGCCCCACAAGGGGCTATACGGTACTGAGAAGAAAAAGAAGAACTTGAAAGACACTGAAATATGAGACTCGTTCTTTACAAGGTCCTTAACCATGGAAGGTCATGCTTATTTTTAGATACGGATTCGACGACGGTCAACTTTAACGTCTCAAATCACCCTTTCTCAAAATAGACAGATTTTCAATCGTTGGTTTATTTAGAATGGAAAAACATCAATTTTTATGAGTTCGAAATGCAATCTTCCTAAAATGAGAAAGAATTTTGAGCCATTTTCCTGATTTGTCCTATTGTTGTCCTAGTAAATATTTTGACATTTTTATGTCTTGACTCTGGCACATAAGTCGAAAATCGTCACGAAAATTGCAACGAAAAAGCGTTACGTTTTTGGCATTACAGGTAGTAACCCTGTGAGTTTTGGGTGCCAATCAAGGTTCAACGGAAGTTGGGCTAGGTGGTACCCTGTGAGTGTTGGGTGTCATTTAAAGTTCAGCAGAGGTTGGGCTTGGGTTCAATTTACGTTCAACTTGGGTTCAACTTGCGTTCAACTTGCGTTCAACTTGAATTCAACTCGAATTCAACTCGAATTCAACTCGAATTCAACTTCAATTCAACTTTCAACTTAGGTTCAACTCACGTTCAACTTTCGTTCAACTTTTGTTGAACGACCCAAAAGTGTAACTTTCAACTTAGGTTGTATAAATCATTTCGAGGTTGCATCAGTACTAAACATTAGCATTTGTTGAAAACATGAAAATGTCCCACTGAGTTGCAGACTTGTACGCAAGCTGTTTTTTACTGCAGATTTTGTGTATATCAACATGTTTTGCCATATTCAATTCAATCTATTCTATAGCTATGATAACAGTGATGTTATCAGGAACTTCATGTTTCCATAATTTTTGAAAAAATAGGTCCCACATTTCAAAAATAAACATATTTGTTACGAGCTATCGACAACCAGCCATAAGAAATATTAGAGTTATAAAAGTTACACAAAGTTCATCCTTCGTCGTTACGACGCCACAGTGGGGGGAAATCAATGATTTTTCGTCCATAGCATATTTATGAAGATATCCTGTTGTAAAATAAACCACGTAAGCGACTATAAGTTGAACTTGTTTCTGCTGAATCGAATGGTGGACTCCATTTTCAAATAGGCCCTATCCGAAAGAAGATATAGCGGTTTTAAGGATGCTTTCACCAATCCCATAGTATAGACAATTTACCGTTTCTCCTTCCTGATGTTACAAATAATATTAATAGATAGTACAACTCATTTAGAGAAAAATATTATATGCCCATAATGCTCTCTCATTTACCGTTACAAAACTGCATCATTTATTTATGAAATCTTGGGAAAGCTATAGTAACCAAACAAATCCCAAATTTAATCTGTCTTGCTTTGTGCAATTTAGCATTTGGATTAAGGTCCTAAAAATATATATGTACATTTTATGTAATTTGACTGCTCTCCCATTAGAAAACTCACTGTTATTTCTAAGATATAAACGCTAATATCATAACGGTTCTTTGAAAGGATAAATCTGCAGAATTAACAAAAGTTGCTCTTTTTTGTAAGCTTTTCGCGACCTTGTAACAAATTATCAGAAATATGCAAACACCGAAACAAACTACTTTTCGCTTTGCGAATTACAAGCAACTAAAACCATTTTTGTGGTAGAGTAAGATCTTTCATAGGGGAGTTGGTGAAATCTTTGATTTAATCGAACCTGTACTTAGTCCTGTCGAAGGATATTCAATTAAAAACTTAGTAGCATAATTTTAGCCTATTAGTTTAATTCAGCCAAGAGTTATGACTAATCTTTCTACCTATAATTTGTAGGAGAGGTGCGAAACCTGTTGCTCCGATTTGCCTCACTTTCAATAGCATATGAGCTTATAACATTGCCAGCATGTAAACACAATGTAAAGTTCAAATAATGCAAGTTCAAAGTAATGCTGCATCAGAGTGAAAGTTATTTTGCGAAAACATAACATGAAAAACAGAGGTTAGTCGATAAAAATAGCTACTGTGGTCGGGGTCGCAGGTGGTCGCAACCAAACTTTGTGTTTTTATTGACTCCATTAATTGTAGATAATTATGGTTTAGTTCATTTCCCGGCTAACTACGGCCATTTTTTGTTTTTGATGAAATAACAAAAATTATAATGTTTTTGGCAAGAATCGTTAACATTTACCGTTATTTTCTTTGTTAGATGCGTAAATACCATAACCAGGCCCTCTTATCCAAAAGCCAACCATGAAAAGTATATTTATGTACCATTTTATTAGGTAAGGTGGTTGGTACGGGTATTTTAAAACTTGGTGTCATATGCCAAAAATGCATTTCTTATTGAACAAACCTGCCTATACAACCGATACCGTTACAACTAAAAAAATATTAACAATGGTTTCCGATAGCTTACACTATATAGTGTAAAGTCATAGTAGCCAAATCTGCAATATTTGGATTTCGTTTAATTGCCTATGGCCGAATTTTTGTTCAACGCACTGTGCGACGACGCCAATTTCCAAAAATTCCACTTACCCTGGTTACTTCGTCTAGCCGCTATGTACCCGGCTTAGAGAAAGCATGCGTTAGTACAGAGTGGCTATCAGAAAATAAAAATGGCACCGTTTTCACACTATTGCAGTTCATAGTATGTGTGAAAATTTAATTCAATTGTCAATTTTTTGTTTACAATTGAGAATATAAAATCCGCGTAATATTTATTACTCTCTTAAAATGCCGACTTGATAATTAACCCTTCTCTTGGCACCTAGGCATATAGACCTAAACAGACAATTGGTACTATATCTTGATGGAAAATATCGTTCAACAATATTTTCCAGCCCTTACCATATATATTTCAATGGAACTGACGGCCGCAAATGCGATCAAACGTTCGGCGAAATATAAACTATGTCTAAAGAAACGAAAAAACGGCGTATCATCGTAAGACATAGTATGTAAACTGTTTCTAGAACCAAAATTAGACCTCCTCAAAAAATAAGATTGATTTCACAGAAGATTCAGCTACACCTCAGGCATAATAGCTCGTAGGCGGCGACAGAAGGGTTAATAATTGCATCGACAATATTTTGACGTTTGAATTATTTCGTGGAGTGTAGTGTAATAAATTTGGAGTCAAACACATATGGGCTGTGTGATCACATAGCCACTCTGGACTAACGCATGGCATGCTTTCTCTAAGGTACCCGGCAAGTACATCGGCACGAAACTTAGCTCCAAATAATGAGAATTGTCACGAAAAATGGGATAAATTTGATGATGCTTAGTCGATTCGACGAAGCATGACCTTCCAGGACTAACGAAGCAAAGCTGTATACCATTTGTCACCCTTTCAGATGAAAATAAGTTGAATTCCACTAATATCCTGAGGGGACCTAACGGTTGAAATTGTGTACTCCAGCTCAGAAGCCATGACGCAGCCACAGTAGCACACTCACAAGTGAAATGTGTGTGCTGGTACGCAGTCTCCGTCAGTTACGAGAGGCCCCTCACTGTCATCTATTTGTATGCGCCTCCTGACTGCAAACTGTCCCGATCATGGCTTCTCCGGCAGCACTTGGAGTGGTAAAAAAGGCATGTTCTGCGCCAGCAGCAGAAAATTTTTGAAAATGTTGTATGGTGCAGCGATTTTTTTACTACATCGATAAGGATTTTTTTACCATCTTCATCGACCAGGGGGGGAGGGCGACCGCCACTTGCTGCCCCCCCCCCGTCTACGTCCAAAGACGCTGACGCTTTGAAAACCGCTTGCCGAAGGAAGTCAAAGTGACCATTTTCCTGCAATTTTGCATCTTTCGTTCCTTTTTATGCGTGAAATTGAATAATTATTGAATGACAATGTAATGATTCAAACGCGCAGAGTCCGATTTTGATAATTAAATGTAAAAAAAATCTCCAAAAATTAACGTTTTGTTATGTCATTTTCAGCCTCCATTTGGAAGCTAGTGTAAATGCTAAGTAGCTGCCAAATGGCGGTCCGCTATGCCAGTTTTTGGACGCGCCTCCATTTAAAAACCAGTTTGGATGCATCTTAAGCGCAACCTCACCGAAGGGTTCGGCCAACCGGTTTGAGGGTGATCATTGTTGACGTGCGATTGGGGTTTTAGGACTGTCGGATCGAACCTTTTCTACTCGATAGAGGACCGCTCCCTGATGGTTAAAATACTGGTAGGCCGATTCGGAACAATACTGGTCAAGTTTTGTTTCGGCCGACCAGCGGTCTCTATATCATCATAACGACCATAACTAAACGCAACTTTTAAGATGGATAACAGTTCGAAAACCATGTTTTTCAACAGTCAAGGGTCGGACTACGATAATAAATTTTTAAGTTTCAGCGCGAAAAAAAAATAACGTTAAAATAAAATACTTACCCTATCCGAGAAACAATCTTCGAATGTTTCGCCATTCCTTCGGATGGGCTTGTTTTATACGACTAAAGTAGTATTAAGGTACGTGTTGTAATGTAATGAAAGTTTTGGCGTCTAACCCATCTATGTCTAGCTTTCTTTTAAAAGACGACGGATCATGGACGTCTTCATGTAACGAAACTATCGAGTGTCTGCTTGATACATACTTTCCTGGAAGCTCAGCCGTCGCTTCACCTGACTTCCCCATAAGTCGCATACATTCATGCGACACGGCATCTATTCTTAACCGCGAGAAGATAATGTGGGCAATATCAAGCTTTGATCCCTTTAAATCAGCTGGACCTGATGGTATTATACCAGCGGACTTGCAACAGTGTGTAGACATTGCGTATCCTTGGATAGAGCGCATACTTGCAGCATGCCTGGATTTAGTACACATTCCTCTTATCTGGAGAGATATGAGAGTTACTTTTATCCCCAAAGCGGGTAGAAATTCACATGCGAGTCCAAAGGACCTCCGGCCCATTGCCTTTCATCGATTATGCTGAAACTGCTAGAGAGATTAATTAATTTTCATCTACGGACGACCATTTCACCAAACCTATTATTATCTATGTCACAACTTACCTCTAGACGTATTCAAAGCAATTTGATATGATATATGTTTCTAGAGGTACCCCACAGGGAGGGGTTCTATCCCTCCTAATTTGGAATTTAGCGATAAACAAATTACTTTTGAGCTTGGAAGGAATAGGTTGCAAAGTCACTGCTTACGCTGATGACGTTGCTATTGCCGTTAGAGGCAAATTTCCTGATACTCTTAGCGGGCTATTAGAGAACGCCTTAGCTATCCTAATGGACTGGGCAGATCTCAGTGGAGTCGGAATTAATCCATCTGAAACGGAATTAGTCCTTTTAACGAGAAAGCGTACATTAACCTTACATTAACCTTCCCAGACTAGGAGGCTTTCAACTTGAGCTTTCTGAAACCGCGAAATTTCTTTTTCTTGGCATTATCTTTGATAAGAAACTAAAATGGAAGCCCAACATCGAAGAAAGGGTGAATAAAGCTACTGTAACACTATATTCGTGTAGGAAAGCTATCGGAAAAACCTGGGGCTTGCAGCCAAAAGTTGTGCATTGGATGTATACCGCTATTGTGTTTCCAGTTTTGCTGTATGGAGTTAGTGTTTGGTGGATAGCACTCAGAACAGCTACCTATTATAAATTACTCACTAAAGTTTAAAGGTTGGCTTCTCTTCTTATTACAGGAGCTTTTCGAACTACTCCAACATTCGGATTAGATATGGTCCTGGGACCAACGAATGGCTGCTAACGTGGCCTTATGCCTACGTGAAACTGGTGTGAGGCGAGCGCTGGACCAGTGGCGTATTTAGAAAATTCTCAAAGGGGGGGCACAGACTACGGGACTAATTTGTTACATAAAGTTTTGGTGTGGGGATACCCGAGAGAAGCTACATAGGAAAATATTGGCAAGACTGAGGGATCGTTGTTCCTTGATCCTTGATTTAAGGGGAAACTCAAGGAGAACTTAAGTTTTTCAATAGACTTGAAATATCATATTTCAAGGTAAGTGGGTAGCTATCTTGACTTCAAGTGAGGTTGACTATAGAAAATTTCAAGGTGTCCTTGAGCTTCTCCTTAAATCAAGAATGCATTGACTCGTGAAAAGTATGGAAAATGGCATTTACTTTAATTTCGGCATCCTTGACTCAAGGTCTCCTTGAGCTAAGGTATGTTTATAAATATGGGCCTGAGTCCTTTGCATTTCAGGATTATAACACCAATAGTTTAGTTTTCCTGACAGATCTTAGAATAACACTCATTAACTGCTTTTGGCTTTTCCTGAACCAAAATACGTTCGGCCAAAATTCCGCCAAAAAGTGGTTCTGCTTACTTTTGAAAGAAACACAGATGAAAAGCTGATACAAAAAATTTTGGCTGACATTGTGGTTTTGAATTCGATGGCAAGTTTAAGCGAATTTGAATGCAAAATTAGGATTTACTGAAAAAGAGGCCTTTGTATGTTTTGTCAAAAATCTAGTAACAGATTCCGTTAAATCGTAACAAGTGCTGAATATTATTTTACAAGTGCAATCGAGAATACTACACGGCTGTAAATTTTGGTGTAAACCGGGAGTAAATTTTATAAATAAAATAGTTTAACTCCTATCTATTCTAAAACTTGAATCACATTTGACCCTTTTCAACTTATAATTTTAGTTTTCAACTTATAATTTTAGTTTATTCAAAAATTATATTAATTATAACCGCTACAGAATAAAACTATCCAAATACCCTTTTAATATTATACATTTTACACCGTTCGGTATAGAATAAATTGCATTAAATGTTGTTATAACATAAAAGGGTAGAATCAATCCTACTATGTTATCAAATCTACACTATCAACGCAAGAAACCCATTCAGACTTGTAGTCTGTCTGGTTCAGTGAACAGCGCGCTTGCAAATCACAGAATTGTGGATTCGAAGCCGACTGCACTCGTATTACAATTTTTATTTTTTTGAGCGGTTTGTATAAATTTGCTTATCAATTTTAAACTATTGAAGAGTAAAATTTTTATCAAGAATACCTATACTTTTATTATAGTTCAATTATACTTTTGATAATGTTTTTATAATGGAAATGAATATGAATATATTTTTTATAAAAATTACACCAAAATTTTCAGCCGTGTAGGAACTAAAAATGAGAAGGAATGGCTACGATGATGTTAACTTCGTGAAAATTGAAGCATTGAAGAAAGTACCCCAGGCAGGGCACCACAGACACCGAACCGTAGGAGTTCGAAAATGTATGCTAAAAATGCTTTCCCACCAAAACACTTCAATTTTTAGCATTTTAACAGAAAGAGAAGCATCTGGTTTAACCCTTCTGTCGGCACGAAGGTCTGGCCAGACCTTTGGCACTATATTTTGGTGTAAAAAGCATAGAAGATGAAATCGCAGCGACTTCATATTTCATGATATCCTAGAATAATATGTTTGGAAGCATATCGCAAAAATTTGAAAAAATAGATTGAAGTTTTGAGTATGTTTTTGATGATTTTCAATTTATAGTGCTTTTTGATACCCAATAGGTCTGGCCAGACCTATAGTTATTCCCCCCATTTTTCTCTTGAAGTAAGAAGTGCAAATATTAAATTCTGTTATTCATGATGTAATAATGTCATTTAAACTCAATTTGAATTATAAACGATTAAAATTTCTGAGATTTTTCTATAAAAAGCCGTGAAGTTCGGAAAATGGGTATGCCTAATTTCGTCACATTTTATAACACCACCTAATCAACTGAGATTTGATCCTAGGAAATTCAACGCAGTTTTATTTCCTTTGTAATAGTAAGGACTAAGTATGAGTGACTTGCAAACGTCTTTCTAAATAGATTTGATCAAAAAATTTACGAAAAATTTAGAATTAAATGATTTTTGCCTTGAAAATTCCCTATTTCTTCCCACTTATTTCCCTAAATCTGCAGACTAATATCGAGGTAAAATCTGCCAACAAAGTGCTTAATATTTCCCCAAAGATATTGGAATTAGAAAATTCGATCGAAATATCTACTAGATAAACACAATGCAAATAGCGAAGCAAAAAAAGAAGAAAATAAGGGAGAAACACGTTTGTACTAATACCACCTCAAAATATAGCTACTTAAAAACGTTTCCAGTATATCTACAAAAATTATTTTGATGCTTTTATTGTTAAAAAATTGCAGTAAAGAATGGATAGAATGATTTTACCGATAATAATTTTACTTTTTCTAAAAAATAAAATTTTTTTCTCAGTAGGTCCAGCCAGACCTATTGGGTATAGAATATGCATATTGTAGTAGGTGCCGCCAGAAGGGTTAAAGACCTTTACAGCAGCCCAACACGAATTTACGGCGAAATTAAAATACACAAGCCCGATCGAAAAATCAGACCGATTGTTTCAAATATTCATCAATTCAGCGGCTTCCAAGACATCGATACCGCAACAACATCTCCTCAACTTATATTAACATAAGATGGGGTCACTTCCCACATAACGAGACTTTCAATAGCAGTCCTTGTTTCCGAACAGATTCATGTCGAGATTGGGTTTCATGACCACCTCGTTGCCTCGACATAATCATAGCTTGTACTTATTCTCTGAGAGTTCTTGTTCTTGTAACGTCTATGAAAATAAACTCAACCCGTTCGAAAAACGGAAAGGGTTCATCAACGAGGAGATCTGGCGAATTGAGAAGATGATGTGATGTGATATTGTATCGAAAAAGATTTACAAAGTTTAGTAATAGAAACGCTCAAAATAAAAAGGGAACATTTGGTACTGCAATTTTTAGTATGGTGTGAAAAAAGTTTGATGATGGTGCTCACAGGGGGGGCACGTGCCCCCTGTGCCCCCCCTGTAAATACGCCACTGCGCTGGACTATGGGCATTCAGCGGTACTTCGTAAGTTTAACCTGCCCCCAGCTACTGACTATACTGTTCCCAATTACTTCTTTGGTAGGAATCAATGTAGCTTGATCCCCTCAAGGGAATCTTGGGATAGTTACATGTACTTGGTCAGTGGATCCATTTCAATCTATATTGATGGTTCCAAGACAGATGCAGGAGTTGGTATAGGAATACACTCGGATGAATTGAATATTAATTTGTCTTTCGGCCTTCCTAGTTATTGTAGCGTCCTCCAAGCGGAGATCTCCGCGATTTCGGAAGCCCTAACTTGGTTTGGCTGTCACGTCGTCACTGGTAGGGACGTCTTTTTATTCACAGATAGTCAGGCTGCAATTCGATCAATTGATTCAGTGCTGACCACATCAAGAACTATTGATAAGTGTCGCTCAGCACTTAGAGAAATGGGTAGCTTCTTCAACATTACGCTATGCTGGATACCGGGCCATAGTGGCTTTGCAGGTAATCGCAATGCTGATGACTTGGCCCGGCATGCGTCAGCAGGTAGAGTTGAAGACGGTTACCCAACCTTGAAAACACCTATTGCGGCTTTCGCATTGATACTAGACACCGCTACAGAACGCAGAACCAACACAAGATGGATCCATGGCTTGACTTGCGCAACGACGAGAATGATCTGGCCAAAACTAGATAAGGTCCGCTCTACCATGCTACTTTCCTTAGACAGAAAGCATATACGCAGTGTAGTGGGAGTAATAACAGGGCACTGTCCTATTGGTGAGCATGCAGGAAGACTCCAAATTCCTCACAGCGACTTTTGCAGAAGTTGTGATGACGAAGAAGAGGAAGAGAGTGTGTATCACTTACTTTGTCACTGCCCCGCCCTGGCTGAGAAACGAATGCGATTTCTGGGCTCTAGATATTTCTACGATACCGATGATCTTCGGGATGTAAGCCCAATACTGCTCAATAAATATATTGTGAGCACGAGCTGGTTCCTAGCTTAGGCAGTTAGTAGAGACATGATTCTCTCTATGGTATCACAATGGACCAAATTCTGGTCTAAGTGCGCTGGGTGCAAATCTGGCGGCCCCTGTACCTAACCTAAGGTACGTGTTTGTAGAGACAACTCATATTGATCGTTTAGCGGTCGTAGTTTTGCATCCAACTCCAAGCCATATTTGCATATTTTGTGAATGGTGCTACTTTCCATGTATGACCTAAACCTAAAGGAACATGTCTGTGTAGAAAATATGTGCATGTAGTCCTCAGAACCGATGGTTTAGCTGCGATCGCTGAGCGATCATCACATGAGTCGTCTCTGCGAACAAGTATAAACTGAAAAGTGTTTTTATGATAGAATTAGAAATAAATGTGAACAAAATAAATATAAATATAAAAAACGAAATATTCTTATTTCCGATATATCGGACGTTATGTATTGGGTTAAGAAACTGGTGCTATTCCTAGTGAAAATATTTATCCGTCCGAGTATGGTAAGCAACGTATGGCTGAAGATCCACACGAACCTCCTAAACTCATAAAAAACATTTACGCTTCATTCCCAACGACACAACATTCGATAAGGACCAGCGAGACGTTTGCGAGGAGATGCCCGATTTGAGCAATTATGTACCATCCACAGTTGTTCATAATGGGACCAAACGAATGCAAGGAACTGGGCGGAAAGTTGGCATTGAGGAGGAAAGCGATAACTCAAAGCAGGACTGGATTGTTTCATATATTCCAATCAATGGGGAGGTTTTACCTTGCAAAATTTGCGGTAATCGCAAATTTTTTATATGTTGCGGAGACAGGTGGGGTGAGTTAAAATCCAATTTGGCGTCACTCTACCCCCTGTGCTCCCGCCGCCGTCTTGAAAAAAAACCATCTAAAATCGGCCCTTTTATCAATTTTTGACCTCCCTGTTCATTTAGGCTGAAAATTTGCTAGAACAAGTTTGTAGAGCACAAAATTTCCTAAAAACTTAATCCAAGAAGTTGAACTATACAATAAAAACTAACCGAGTTATATCACCAAGGAAATGCGGGAAATTCCAAAAATCATGACAATTTTGCAGTTTTTGCATTTACATATCAATAACTCATTACCGCTGCATTGTAGCTTAAAGTCTTCTAAGTATGTTTTATAGGATATTTGATTGTCATCAAATTTCATCATAAATTGTGCTTGTACGATGCACAGGAAGCGAGTAAATTCAAAGAGAGTATAATGACTTTTATCGACTTTGCAGAGTCTTCACATGTTTAGGCTCGCTTCCCTACTCTTCCTATGCTACCAAATTTTTGTCAAATACGTACCTATATTCCCCATGTTTGATCTTTTTCTAGCAAATTTAATGATAGAATTTTCAGCTATTATAAATTCTAAAAAAATAAAAATGGCAGTGGAAAATTGAATTATTCGCGTTGTTAATAGCTTTGGAAAGATACACACACGGGAAACATGATAATTTTTCATTTAAGCCCGGTTTATTTCGTCAAGGTTTCTTGAAGCAGGAAACAAACACCGGATATAATGTTCACGACGTCCATTTTCATATGATGCCCGACCTCTGGTTAAGGATTAAATGGTGTCCTTTTTGGGACCTTTCTGATAAAAAAAAAGGTACAGTAAAATTGGATAATAATCTAGAAAATATCCCATCCAAGACCTCTTATTTGGATTTCGTCCGTGGTCAAATCTAGTACGTTTCAAGATAGAATCATATTTTTGAGGATTTTGGTTTGTATTGGTCTTTATGAAACAAATTTTCTAAGAGAATCATAGTTTTAGAGGTGTTCTCATAGGCAGCCCCATGACTCCATGGTCTGATTTTGTCCATTCTTACACATATCATTTTACACTCGGCCGCAAAACTATCGACTCAACCTGAAAGCGCGTGTATTTGTACGTGTTTTTTTGGAAAGTATGATAGTTATCCATAAAAGTCGTATGTCGTTTAAAAGTCTGAAACTTTAGCTACCTGATAGTACACTTTTTATCAATATTTGCTTGGCCCTTTTTAAATTATTGCCACTTGTAACACAAAACCCAGAAAAATTTAAATTTCAGGTAAAGGTCAGCTCAGGTAAACTACCCCTATAAAAGCGCCCGTAATCGGTTTTTCGTTATGAGTTGCATCAGGAAAGCTAGGTAACTTCCATCTGAAGTAATTTCAATCACTGTTTTGCCATCAATGGATACGACGCCAGATCAGGCGGCACAAGTTGTTGCCCTATTGTCGGAAAATCATAGTCAGCGAAACGTCGCTCGCCGTCTTGGAATAAGTCAGTCTGCTATTTCGAGAGTTAGCAGGCAATTTCGAGAGACTGATAGCTTTAATTCGAGACCAAGAACGGGGCGCCTTCGATCCACTTCAGAGAGAGACGACCGTTTCATTGTTACAAGTACGTTACGTAATCAGTTCCTCAAGGGTGTTGCTGTGCAGCGGAACCTGAGGCGTGCTCGCGGAGTAGCGTGTCTGCACAGTAAGGAGACGATTAGGGGAAGCGAATATCAATCCAAGACGGCCTGCCAGGAGCCCCAAATTGACTGCACGACACCGACACGCGCGCCTCTTATTTGCTCGAGATCATCTTACTTGGAGCGATACGGAATGGAGCTCAGTATTGTTCACTGACGAGCTGAGAATGTGTCTACATGGCAGTGACAGAAGATGTCAAGTCTACAGGCGTCCAACTGAGTGATTTGCGCAGGGCTGTTTCACTGAAACGGTTACATACGACGGCGGTTCCTGTATGATGTGGGCTGGCATTTCCTTGGAGGGAAAAACGGATCTCGTATTCGTGCCCAAATGAGGCCGAGGAGGGGGGCTGACAGCTGAGCGATACGTTTCCGATATTCTCCGAGTCCACGTTGTGCCCTATGCAGCATTTATTGGCGAGAACTTCACTTTGATGCAAGACAATGCCCGGTGTCATGCATCGCGCCTCACTCGTCAGTTCTTGAATGAAGCCAATATGTCCCGATATCAATCCGATTGAACACTTATGGGACGAACTCAAGAGAAGAGTCCGAGCCAGAAATCCAGTCCCTTCGTCCAGTTTTTGTTTTATTTGCAAAAAACCTAACCACAAACCATTTTCATATTTGCTCATTTTCGCAACGATTTCGCTCAAAGAGCATCAATTTTAAAAGTTCTCACCAAATATTGGTTAAAATGGTACCAACGTAAAGCTGAGGCCATAAGCTTTTTAATGACATACGATTTTTATGGATAACTGCTATACATTTCGAAAAACACGTACAAATACACGCGCTTTTAGGTTGAGTCGATAGTTTTGCGGCCGAGTGTATTTCAATATAGACAAACTTGAAAGAAGTTTGGTCAAAATTACTGCACAAATAAAAAAGTTTTTTAAAGAAGAACCTACATTTCTATAGCCTAAATACCATATTTACCTAAATAGCATCTCGCAACATCAAGGATCCTAAACACCAAATCGGTCCAGTGGCTTAGGAAGAAATTCATTACGAATACACCTGAATGTTTGCTCATTGTGAATTTTTTCGTTTGTTTCAATATTATTCTGATATACAGGGAGAGGACCAATTCGGCAGGAAAATTTTCAAAAAATCCGCTAAAATGTTCAAGAAATATAAACAAAAATATGCGAAAAGAAACTCATTGTGAATTGTTGCTCATTGTGAATTTTCTGCTTATTTCAATAATTATACTGCTATTCTACTGCTTCCACGCTCTGTGGCTCACTTGGTTGAGTCGCACTCTACGATGCTAGTAATCTAGAGGTCCGGAGATCGAATCTCGGCGTGTTCCAAAATTTCCGTACTTGTGCTGATAGGAAATAGGCAACAATATTGACACTCCGAAATTATATGCAATCTAACGTTGACTCGAAATAGCCTATAAACGGCTAAGTGAACGCACCATGCCCCTCAAGAGGTCAGGTACAGAGAAGAAGACTGCTATTTAGGCCGGAGCCGGAGGTGGGGTCAACTTACTGAAATCCTGTAATTCGTTCAAGAAAGCCATTAAGAAGTATGTGAAAAAGAATAGTCTTTATAATTGCACCCATTGTGAATTTTCCATATGTCTCAATAGTTGTCCTGATACTACAGGTAGAGACGAATCTTGTGGAGCACATTTACTGCTGTTATGTTAATGAAATTCGCGCAGAAATAGTCGAAAAAGAGCCCATTGTGAATTTTTGCTCATTGTGAATATTTCACGTGTTTCAATATGGAAATCGGCCCAACCATTCTTGAGTTATAAATGGTGTAACTAACACGACTTTCTTTTTTATATGTTAATCATGAATTATGAAGGACCACGACCCTAATTATGCTCGATGCGAAACGAAGCCGTTTCAACTTATATTTAGCAAATTCAAATAAAATTTAAACCACTGCCAATGAAATTGATAATAAAATCTCGTTATTTCCTTCTCGAATTTAAAAAGAAGTTTCCACAGCTGAATGCAGATATAAATGCCATGCCAAAATCCTCTTATGCAATGTATACAAATAAAAAAACTGAAAAAACGTCTCATAAAAACCCGCACTTTTTAAAAGACGCTCTTTCCAAAAATTTCGCGTCGCGAACAGGATGAGCAATTCTTTTGGATCATTTCTCAACATTTGCGGAGATGCCACGTCCTCGTATAGACACTAGACATGGCACTAGAAAAGAAAGGCAGACGCTAGCTCACTTGAGCCAACCTTTTTATCGTTGACTGCTTGCTAACAGACGTGTCCGAGTCAACTATAGATATTCATAGTTGGACGGACATTAGCCTGTATAGACAAAATGCTTTATAGACGGAGAGACCATGCAACTTATCCCATTTTATGAGACTATACACAAAAAAGAGGAAATTGCATCACCATAAGCAGTAGTTGGCCATCATTGCTTCCTCGCCTTATTCAACACTATTTTGTTCTGACATGAGTTATTGTCCTTTGCAGTGCCACGACCAGTGCAGTAAGGATTCAAGTTTTTAGATTGCATTTTCTATGCCCAAATTTGATACTATTCAGAGGACATTTTTGCAATTTATGTGTACATAATCAGTATACTCGTATACAGGAGCAATTGCGGCATAATGTGTTTTTATTGTGGCTGCACATGTAACGAGTTCTATGCAAAAAGCGCGCAACTGGTAGCAACAATACTGCGGCGAAAATCCTATATGTATGGATACCACAATTTTGGTGCATGCAGGATAATAATGAGGATAATTTAAAATCACAGAAGCGATAATAATTAAGTTCTTCTGTAAATTAAGGCTTTTCTCACATGAAGAGAGAGAGAGAGAGAGAGAGAGATTTTAATCTCTGATACTGGGTTGCAACGGAGACAGCAGTATGGACGACGAATCAAGTCATTATAGTATCCGCATCCAATTGGGAAGGTTCGAACTTCGAAGATCGAACTCATCCCGACCAATAAGGTGCCGAAGAGGCCAAGGGCTCGCTAACCATCATGTAGATGGAGGGACCGAACCTCCTCCTAGCCCTGCGACTTCAAAACCCAAAGGTGCCGATGGACGATTGGGTGGTTCTTAGCAGCTCTTAGCTGAGGAGCCTCAACAGCAAAGCCAGTCATATATGCTCCTCATTAACGATGAGTGCCGCTACCTATTATAATTTGCTGGTCAAATTTCAAAGGTTGGCTTCTCTTCTTATAACAGGAGCTTTTGGAACTACTCCTACATTCAGATTAGATATGATCCTGGGACTGTTCCCATTGGACATTTTCGGCCAAAGAATGGCCACAAAAGTGGCCTTGCGCCTACGTGAAACTGGTCTCTGGCGAGCGCTGGACTATGGGCATTCAACGATACGTCGTAATTTTAACCGGCCCCTAGCGATTGACTACAGTGTTAATCATTTCTTTGGTAGGAACCATTATAGTTTGATCCCCTCAAGGGAATCTTGGGATAGTAACAGCTTTTTGGTCAGTGGATCCATTTCCATCTATACTGATGGTTCCAAAGCAGATGCAGGAGTTAGTATAGGAATCCACTCGGATGAGTTGAATATTCATTTGTCTTTCCGCCAATTTTAGAAGCGTTAACTTGGTTGTCGCGTCATCACTGGTAGGGACGTCTTTATATTCACTGATAATCAGGCTGCGATTCGATCAATTGATTCAGTGGTGACCACTTCAAGAACTACTGAGAAATATCGCTCAGTACTTAGAGAGATGGGTCGCTTCTTCAACATTACGCTATGCTGGATACCGGGCCATAGTGGTTTTGCAGGTAATCGCAATGCAGATGACTTGGCCCGGCATGCGTCAGCAGGTAGCGTTAAAGACGGTAATTCCTTCTTGAAATGAGCTATTGCGGCTTGTGCATTGTTAATAGAGACCGCTACAATATGCAGAACCAATACCAGATGGATCCATGGCTTCACATGCGCAACGACGAGAATGATTTGGCTAAAGCTATAGACAATGTCCGTTCTAAGATGCTACTTTCCTTAATAAATAAATTTATTATAAGCACGGGTTGGTTTTTAGGCAGTGGTATCACAATGGACCAAATCTGGTCTAAGTGCACAGGGTGCAAATCTGGCGGCCCCTGTACCTAACCTAACGATGAGTGCCTGTCAGCACTTGAAGAATTACCATTTGGCATACGTAATGCCAAGATAAAGGTGTTTCGGTCAAACTCCAGCGAAGAGCAGGATCCGATGGACGGAGCTAGGCTTGTTCGATTATTGAAAATAATCGATTATTAAAAATAAATCGATTATACGATTAATCGATGAAACGATTAATTTTAAAGCAATAATCGATTAATCGATAATACGATTAATCGAAACTTCAAATAATCGAGAATACAATTAATCGAAAATACGATTAATCGAAAATACGATTAATCGAAAAAACGATTAATCCAAAATACGATTATTCGAAAAAAACGATAAATGAAGATACGATTAATCGAAAATACAATTAATCAAAAATACGAATAATCGGAAATACAATTATTAGAAAAACACGATTTTTGCTCCTTGGCGGAAGATTTCTGTCCGGCAGCAGACCGAAATTAAAAGGCAATCGAAAGGTGTCAACTCCCTACTAACGTTTCCGTCATTTTCCCCCTAGTCACCTCGGGTTTCCCGCTGTAACTCCACAAAGTGGCTGCTCCTTTGCTTGGCGGGGGACGTCTGGCACTTGACGAAAATGACAATTTTCTATTCTAACTAACTAACTAACTTTTGACGATTCCGAAGTAATTTCTCCCTAGTCACCCCCGTTCTCCCACTGCAGCTCCACAAAGTGGTTGTTTCGCTGCTTGGCGGGTATGACGTCTGGCAGTAGACGTAAATGACAATTTTCATGTCGCCGAACGAAATTGGTGGCAAATGAAAGGTCTCGACTACCTATTAGCGATTCATAAGTTATTTTTCCCTAGTCACCTCAATTTTCCCGCTGCAGCTCCACAAAGTGGTTGTTTCGTTGCTTGCGGAAAATGTCTGGCAGTAGACGGAAATGACAATTTCGTCAATAGGGAGTCGAGAACTTTCATTTGGCACCATTTTCGTTCGGCGACACGAAAATTGTCATTTCCGTCTACTGCCAGACATTTTCCGCCAAGCAGCGGAGCAGCCACTTTGTGGAGTTACAGCGGGAAAACCGAGGCGACTAGGGTAAAAAGGACGGAATCGTTAGTGGGAAGACACCTTTCGATTGCCTTTTAATTTCGTTTGGCAAGACGTGAGTCTTAATTTCGGTCTGCTGCCAGACAGACATCTTTCGCCAAGCAGCGAAAATCGTGTTTTTCTAATAATTGTATTTTCGATTTATTGTATTTTCGATTATTTCGCGACTATTTTTCGATTATTTTAATAATCGATTAATCGTTTAATCGAAACGAAAATAATCGATTACAGTACGATTAATCGAACAGGCCTAGACGCAGCCGACCTTTTGCAGGAGGATATTTGCATCGAACTAGCTGAAACCCATGAGTATGATGAAGATAGTGCAGATTAATCTCTAGCATTCTTAGCTTGCCTCGGATAATCTGCTCGTCTTCCTAAGGAAGGAAGACATCGACATCGCGCATGTTCAGGAGCCTTGGTTTCACGATAAATCTATAAAGGGACTTGTGCAGAAGCAATAAAACTTATTGTCTGTTCGTCTGTCTGTTTGTTGCGACGCGTTTTACTCGGCCAATTTTTGCTGCAGGCAGTTTGAATCGGACAATGGGGTCATGGGGCTGCCATACAAACCCAACTCCCCAAATTAGGTTCTTCTAAGAAAAACTTTTTTATTTGTGCACCAATTTCAACCAAATTTCACACAAATGTATTTCAATTGATGACACAAAACATATGCAAGAATGGATCAAATCGGTCTATGGGGTCATGGGGCTGCCATACAAACCAAACCCCCCATTTAGGTTCTTCTAAGAAAATTTTTTTTACATCAATTTCACAAAACCTTGAATTAATGTGTCTTTATCAAGGCAACTAAAAAGGTCAAGACAAATGGAATCGTACTATAGGGACCTGCTCCCGCATCCCCCAAAAAAAATTTGAGTAAATATTTTTATTTGCCCACTGAAAACCCCACACAAATATTGTTTTCCTGACGCAACGGAACTTTTGTGAAGACAGAAGGAAAAGAATGTGGGGGATTAAATACAAGTCGTAGGTACACCCGAAAAAGCTTTTAAGCCCGAGGCGAGCGAAGGGTATCCAAATTTCGGCCGCGCCCGAAATTAGCCTCGGTCTCGTTGATTTTATCCTAAATACCAACCTTACAGTGTGCAACACAGGAGATCATCCAACCTTCGTTTCTCCGAGTATGGATAATTACGCGGCATGGAAAGAGGTCCTGGCTCTTACGCTCCTGTCAGACAACGATACATTTAAAGTGGAACAATGGAGAGTATCAGAGCTAAGATCCTTCTCAGACCATAACTGAATATTCTTTAACATTAATGTCTCCAGGGAGATGCCGCAACCTTACAGAAACCCTAAGGCGACTAACTGGAATCAGTTCAGGCAAACCTGTAGAGTTAAACAATCAGCTGCGCCAAACTCCATGATCGACTCCGTGGAGGAGATGGACAAGGAGGTAAAGTCGTTGTAAAAATCCTTGGAAGTGTCCAGTCAAAAGGAGCAAGAAAGTTCTCCATCTATAGTGGAATATGGACCTTTCTAAGTTCCGGAAGGTAACTGGAGATATATTCAACATTTGCAGCAGACATAAGTTCTGGCAGCCATACAAGGATTGCCTGAAAATTTACAAAAAAGCTATTAGATCCGCAAAAAGCCCCAAGCTTGGGACGATCTCCGCCAATCACAGCATAAGATTCATTCATGAACAAAAAAGTTTTTCTTAGAAGAACTTAAACTGGTGGGATAGGTTTGTATGGCAGCCCCTTGACCTAGTGATCCAATTTTGGTGATGCAAACATACCAATAGCCTGCAACAATAATAAGCACGTGTCTTGAGAACTCAGAACTTTCGAAATCAGAGCATGCATACGTGAAGGGGAAGTCCACGGAAACGGCTCTCCACGAGGTTGTCCGTATCATCGAACACAACCTTGAAATGCACAAACAATACACGTTATCCGCTTTCCTCGCAATAGAGGGGGCATTCAATAACGTTCGCATTAAATCTATTTATGAGGCTCTCTCAGACTTAGGAGTTGAAAAAGAGCTTGGGTCGTCGATAGTGACACTACTAACGACCAGAGTAATCCATACCGACTTAGGAAGCCGCAAATCTGACTAAATTCGTGTGCAGAGGAATACCTCAGGGTGGTACGTCATCACTACTATGGCTAGCAGTAATTAACAAAATCCTAGCTAGGATTGACAGGGAGAGAATTAAGGTGGTCGCACATGCGGATGATGTAGCTTTTGTAGTATGTGTCTCTCCGTGGAATGTGTCTCTCCGTGGTCAGTCAGATCATGGAAAGAGCCCTTGGTTTGGTCAGCAAATGGGCCACAAGCTGTGGCCTGTGCGTAAGCCCAGGGAAGACAAAACTGATGATGTTTACTATAAAAACTAAGGTACCGCCTTTCTCGCTCCCGAAATTAAATGGACATCAACTGCAATTATCGCCCAGCTCGAAGTATTTGGGCGTTTTTCCGGACTCAAAGCTCAACTGGAAGTTGAACATTGAAGAGCGTGTTAAAAAAGCTTTTATTGCTTTTTACGCCTACAAGACAGTAAGTAGCAAGAAATGGGGTCACAAACCAAACATGGTACTTTGGGTTTACACTGCGGTGGTACGACCCATCATAACATACGGGTCATTCGTCTTGTGGCCAGCGCTCAGTAAAGGCTACAATGTAACAAAACTTGATAGAGTTTAGAGGCTTGCCTTAGCACCACAGGGGGCATGCAAACATGCTTGAGGGAAGCGCACTAAGTATCTCTGAACATTACCGCCTTCCTGACCATGCCACCATTTTTCAGGCTGATGAGCTTGCAATCATGAAGGTCTGTCATGCTCTCAGGAACATACCAAATAACCAGAGTATCGCGATATGCTCAGATAGTCAAGCTGTTATCATGGTATTGCAATCGGTGAAAACTACTTCCAAGGCTGCTGAAGTATGTGAGGAAGCGTTAACCAACCTTGGTACACGACAAAGAATCTCCCAAATCCGGGTACTCGGACACAGGAACATAGAGAGTAATGAGATGAGGCGGATGATCTTGCCAAAAGGGGTGCCACTCTTGCCTCTCATGCGGAGTGTGTTTGCGCCCCGATGGCAGCTGTTAGGAGTAAGATATCCAGCCACTATATAAGGGCTGCTAATTCCAAATGGCAAAATCTGAGTACTTGCGCTATATCAAGGAAGATGTGACCCTCCTATGACAGGAAAAGAACGTCTGAGATTCTGAATAATGCTGTTATCACGGGGAACTGGCCAATGGGCCTCCACGCTGCCTGGCTGGGTATCCCCTAGAACGCGCATTGCCGCAGCTGCGGAAGTGTAGATGAGAGAGAAACCCTGATTCACTTTCTGTGTGAATGCCCGGGTCTTGCCAGAACTCGGCATTGGACGCTTGGCAACGCTTTTCTGGGAAGCTTGGAGTATGCAGCTAATGTGAAATTAGGGGAGCTACTGTACTTTCTAAACAACACTGGTTCATTGAACGTATCTCTTCACTCCTAAATTCATCGTCTAACCGTTATTATATATACTAGTTTAACTTCTCGGAGTTTGTGGTTTGTAAACGGCGCTTTATGCGCTAATTGGGCTTTTTGGCTAACCTCTGTCTAAGCCACCATTTTAACCCTCCGCATCCAGAACTTTATATTCAAGACCGGCATATGTTCATGTGAAAATTATCATTTTATTACACAATCGAGACTTTCGAGTCACCTAGACTAAACTAAAGATCTCCGTGTATGGAAGGCCTCATGCTCAATATCAAAGCGAAAATAATGCTGGAAACAGATTAGACAGCAGCAAAAAAACATGTCAGCTATTTAAATTGAATGGTGCAGCTTTTTTCGGCAGCATTCAACGCGTCTAATCTGCTTGAAGCATAATAAAACGAAAGGATAAATTGACAAGGCGTACTTATAATTTATTATATTATTGATTTAAGTAAAAGGCTCAACGGTTCATGTACGTACATTTATAGATAGATTTTCAATCTAATCTATAAATCAGGACAATTAATCATGGATTTGTGCGATTTATCATTTCATGTCTTCCCATAAACCGAATCAGCAATTATTCAACTTCCATAGAATACAACGATTTATGCACGCTTCTCAGGAAACTAATAATAATTTTCTCAACGAGTTCAAGTGGTTTTCATGCCAAGTCTGTTGCTATGATTGGAAGGGATCGTATAGTCATAATTGAATCTGCAATGGGTAATTCAGAGTCTTATTATTTACTATTAGGTTCACTAGCTATCAAACTAGCAAAATGCAATTATCTGCGCTCTGCGGTATAGGAGAGAATTGTTCTGGTTTATCCTACCACTTGAAAGTGAGTCCAAGGATACCTGTTAACCGACGTAGTTCCTTTAATTGGATTTCTTCGGATTCTATAGTTGGAGTTTAAGAGTCATTCGGAACAGCATTAAATTAATTGATGTTCTCTATTTCATAGAAGCATGCCTAACATGAATTGAGATGCATAGCTTAACGCTAAGCTGACCAGACGTACAGCATTTCGCTGTACCGTACAGCATTTTCACCTGTCGTACAGCACTGGGAAATGTACAGCAAAATGTACAGCATTTCCAATGCCACACGATGAAACCTAATTCACTTCAGAATAAGCTCCTCGATGAGGCCTGTGATCAGTCTTGTCTGCTATTTAGGTGTAAAGTTTGACCACTGTTGCCCTTACGATCGATATTTAGCAAGATAATCACACCTTTATGTTTTGCAATCGTTCATTTTAGATAGCTCAGGAACCCTTTCCGATCTCTCTGAAATTTTGCACACTTGTGGAGCTCCTTTGCGCTTATATTCCCTCCAAATTTCATGGTACATCTATGCGCGTTCGGAAGTTACAGCTGCTCAAATCGCACTCCTGTGTTTTCTAATCGAAAATTTTCCATAACTTGGAAATTATTGAGCGGAATTTCGAAATTTGGCAAACTTGGAGGGAACCGCACTGCCCGCATACATTTCATTTCAAGGCTCTAGCTTCCAAGGTTCAGAAGTTACAGTCGTCGAAAGATTAGATTTTAATTTATTTTTCCTATCACAAAATGATGGAAAACTCACCCACACAAATGCTGTTACGTTCAAATCCCCGTTAAAGAAATTTGCGGACGGGGAGGTTGGGGCCAGTGCCGGCTTGCCGCGAAAAGGGGCCGTGGGACGCCACGCGCTTAAAATTTTCCGGCCACCAACCGTGGACCAAAGCGCCACCGACAAGCGCGAACTCGGTACGAGCGGTCCGATAACGTAATTCTAGTCTTCCCCGGAGGGCTCTTCACACGTATTTTCAAAAATAAAAGAAATTAACAAATAGGCAGATACAATCCAAATGTTATTCACCGGTAATTCAAATATTTCCTTAACTTAATTTGTTTAAAAATTACCTACACTACTTAAAATCTAGACTAACCTCTGGGTGGTGGCTTAAAGACTTACAGTACGAATAAGAAAAAAACGTTGCGGCCGATCGAAGATTTGATGTATCATTTTGTATTCGATGGTTAGAATCTTGGCTGTCTTGGGACGTTACACTTCATTCGTCTCGTGGGTAGAATCTTGGCTGTCTTGGGACGCTACACTCCATTCGTCTCGTTTTTTTCGTACGTTGGAACACTCCTTCTCATTCGTTTCGTTTTCTTGTAGCTTGGATCATGCTTTTCCAGTCTCGTTCCTTAGTCGCTCTACTTCTTCGCCGTTCCTTCACTTGGGAAACTCTCGCTGATTGAACAAAGGAAAAAATCTGGTATGAGGACGGCGCGTACGGATTTTAACGGAATACCACCCTGATTGAACAAAGGAAAAAATCTGGTATGAGGGTATTCCGTTAGCGCATTCGCGCTTTTATAATTTCGCCAGAGCAACGGTCATCCAAATTTTTCACCACCCTCGATCTTCTTTCATGGGGGTCGTTCCAGGTGGAACCGATGGAAATTGAAACGCTCAACTAGCTGTCATCGCGACAGTTCCGATTGACAATTGTTTCCAAACAACGTGTGATGTGAGCTTGATGGAAGATTGCAGATCGGTGGAATCATATCCTTATAATTTAGAAGCGCTCGATCGTGCTCAAGTTACGGAATATCAACGTAAATTCATTGAATTTAGTTCGATCGCCGCAAACGTCGGTTCGCCATTTCACACTCTGGCCAGCACTGTGTGTTCGTTAAAGAATTGGGTAGTCAACGTGTGTTATGCCGACTAAAAGAATCGGGTTTCGTGTCCGAGTCTAAAGTTTAATGTCGCCGCCAATTAGAAGTCGAAAATGTCGTTTCCATCTCATGGATCCATGTCGGCGCCTCCCATGCCACAATCGACAATGCTTAACATGACACCGTTGAGTGCTCCGCCGCCTCGGATACCATTCCGCAATGCAGCAACAATCAGTTCTCAGCCCGCGGTGTATAACACGTCGAGGAATCCGAACGAAACTCCCATGCCCGGGACACCAAAAGTCGAAGTCAAACCGGAAATCCGGAATTCGTCCACTGAGGGTGTGGAGCGTACACCCATCGTGTTGTGCGACGATACGACGCCGAGACAGAAGCGTTTGAAGAATTCAAATTTGGGCGCTGCCTGCGAAGTGCAAAATGTAGGATCGAGTTCGATTCCGAAGAAACATGTGTACGGTAAGAATGTTTTACCGGAGTGCCGTTTCATGTCACACGTGTTCAAGGATTATACCGTCTAATACGTTCCACCGAGTTATATATGCGCATTACCCCTAACATTACAAACACCTATTCACAAGGCCACCAGCCCACCTACTTAACACCACCCATTTGCCCTACTGTTCTAGTCCCTAATATTAACTAAATAACATTATCAAAGTGACTAATAGAGTCCTCCGGTTTCTTTTCGTTTTAGATTTGGAAACGCGCTGCGCAGCCATAACAACCACGTAATAATGCATACCAAAAAAAGGACTCGAAATGGGTTTTAGATAAGTTTTTTCCCTACAACATGTCTTTAGAATCCATTTAAAACGGAGTTAGGAGCCCAGGGAAACAGCATGGGATAACTTATGTTACCATGAAGAAAGGCATACTCTACTCCGGAAATATTGCATCCAGGTTTAGGTAAGGCTGTGGCACGTTCTTAGGTTTACTTTAATCATGTGCCCCGCCCTTCGCTCTATTCAGACCTTGCACTGTCTGTCGCGCATAAGGTAAGGTGATCGAATAGAAGACAATTATTAAGATGTAGGCCAAATCAAATCAAATCAGCTGGACCTGATGGCATCATCCCTGCGGACCTGCAGCACTGTGTAGACATCTCCTACCCATGGATAGAGGGCATACTAACAGCTTGCCTAAATTTGGTTTTATTCCCCGTGTCTGGAGAGATGTGAGAGTTACGTTTATTCCGAAAACTGGCAAAAGTACACATGCTAGTCCTAAAGACCAGCGGCCCATCAGCCTCTCGTTTTATCTATGTATCAACATGCATATTGGAAAGGGAGGTCAGTTGATACAGCTTTACATTCGCTGGTAAGTTATATTGAAAAATCACTTCATCATAAGGAATACACGATGGTCGCATTCTTAGATATTGAAGGCGCATTCAACTTTATCAAACCCAGGGCAATCACAGAGGGTTTAGGGTTTACATGTTGAGAGTCCAATCTGTACCCTCGTAAACAAGCTTCTTACTTCCAGACGCATACGCAGCACTTTAGGTACTGCGTCCGTATCTAGGTATGTATGTAGGGGCACACCACAAGGAGGAATTTTATCTCCTTTACTCTGGAATGTAGCGATTAATCAATTGCTTTTGAATCTAGAAAGGATTGGATGCAAAGTCACTGCCTACGCTGATGGTGTTGCTATCGCCGTTAGAGGTAAATTTCCTGAAACCCTTAGTGGGTTATTGGAGAACGCGCTATCTATTTTAGCGGAGTGGGCAAGTTTCAGTATGGTTGGAATCAATCCAGCCAAAACGGAGGTTGTCCTCTTTACAAGAAAGCGAGCGATTCCTATTATTAAGCCCCCTTTGCTAGGGGATTCCAAACTTGGGAGTGCTGATAAGGCAACATTTCTTGGTATCATCTTAGACAAGAATCTAAGATGGAAGCCCAACATTGAAGAAAGAGTGAACAAGGCCACCATGGCACTATACTCTTGCAGGAAGGCTATCGGAAAAACCTGGGGATTAAAAAGTTGTGTTTTGGTTGTATACTACTATTGTCAGGCCAGTTTTACTATACGGAGTTAGTGTTTGGTGGACAGCACTTACCAAAACCACCTATTATAATTTGCTTGTAAAAGTACAAAGGTTGGCTTCTCTTGTCATAACAGGAGCCTTTCGCACCACCCCTCCAGCCGGATTAGATATGGTACTGGGTCTGCTTCCATTGGACCTCTTTGGACAACGACTTGCTGCAAACACGGCCTTACGCTTACGGGAAACTGGCCTATGGAAAGCACTAGACTATGGGCACTCATCGATACTGGGTAACTTTACGCTACCTTTGGAGACTGATTACCCTATCCCCAAGTATTCTTTTGGTAAGAACTACAATACCTTGATCCCGTCGAAAGATCAATGGGATATGCCCCCGGCAAGTGGAGCTATCTCTATTTACACTGATGGTTCAAAGACCAACACAGGTGTTGGTATTGGAATTTACTCGGAACAACTGGACATACGTTTGTCTTTTCGTCTGATTTTTGCAGTGTCCTCCAAGCGGAGGTCTCTGCGATTATGGAATCGCTAATTTGGTTAGTCACGTCGTAACTGAAAGGGACGTCATTCTGTATACTGACAGTCAGGCTGCAGTTCGATCACTCGAAACGGTACTGATCGCATCGAAAACTGTTGAAAAGTTCCGCCTTGTTCTTAAAGAGATGGGTCGCTTTTTTAACATAACACTCTGCTGGATTCCGGGTCACTGTGGATTTGCAGGCAACTAGCCAGTGCTTCAGCTGGTAGAGTTGAAGTCGATCGCGGGGGCATCAAACCACCTATTATCAACAGCAAATTGGCAATTACAGCAGATTCTGAGCGCAGAACCAACGCAAGATAGATCAATGGTAGCACTTGTACTACAACAAAGATGATCTGGACGAAATTAGATTTTAGCCGCTCTACCATGCTATTGTCACTGGACCGGATGCATATTCGTAGTGTGGTCGGGGTTATAACGGGGCATTGTCCTATAGGAGAGCTCACCAGGAGACTCAAAATTCCTCACAACGACTACTGCAGAAGCTGTGAGGATGAAGAGGAAGAGGAGAGTGTACATCATCGTCTATGTGAATGCTCGGCTTTGGCTGAGAAACGTTAAAGGTTTTTTGGTTGTAGGTATACTTTTACGATCTGGATGATCTCAGAGATGTGAGCCCAATACAGATCAATAAATATATTGCCAGTACACGCTGGTTCCAAACAAATATTCGAATTTTTAAGGCTCTCACTGGCGGCATCACAATGGACCTATTACTGGTCTAAGTGCGCTGGTCTCAATTCCGGCGGCCCCATTACCTAACCTAACCTAAGATGTAGGCCATTGGCTCCTCCTTATGATTACTCAGATCCTGTACCTTGCTGTCGCTTCGCTAGGACGTCGCGTCGGTCTGTCTATCGCACTATTTAGAATTCGTCAATAGTTTTGCGACCTGTGGCTCGCTCTCTGCTTTGTTCAGGCCTCGCCCTGTATGCCGCGCTTTTCAGAATTCGCCAGTATTTTGGTAAGGCGAAGTGCAAGCAGTGAGCGAATGGATGCCAATAACGCTTCGTGATATTAGACATAAATGACTCGTCTGTATAATTACTAAGAACCTGTAGCTCGTACATTAGAGAAATCAACATTTTTTGAAAAGTAGACCTCGGAAATGGAAGTATGGCTGAGGATTTGCCTGAAAACCAAACGCCGCGAGCATGTGTACAGCATTAGTCCTTCGGGAATCTGGTCACCTTACCAGCCTCACTTATGCCAAATTGCGTACAATTTTTTTAGGCAAAAGGGCAAGATTTTGCAAGTTTAAGTGGATTTGTACACAAACAAATGCATTATACAAATTTACGTTAAGAGTTTTGTGCAACATTTTAAAGACAGTTAAACTTATTAAAGAGCTTAATATTTTAAAATATTTCTCGGTATATAAGCATTTCTGTTGTTCGTCCTAATTACAAAATCTTTGCAAAAATCATTCGAAAAAAGTATCCTGACAAAGTTTTTGTAATTTTATTCTTCACATTCCCTTGAAAACTCTCCGTTAAGAGGAGCTTTCGTTACATTTTAGAATTATTAGAATTATAATAAAAATTGCACTTTTTCCGGGACTTTAACCAAACGGAACACTATAGTCGTGAACAACGTTTTTAGGATCTGTTTGAAATTCCATTTTAAAAGAAAAAACTCGTTTATTGTGTTTCTATGGCGGCAATTACGCTCTCAACTTTTCAAAGTAGTATTAGCTATGAAAACTCCATAAGGACTTATTCAACTCGGTCTTTTTCATGTTGAACCCAAACTTGTTTTTATTACATTCACATTCTCCAAGAATGCATCTTAAATATACACGAGTTGCAGGCAAAACTGCAAACTGCTAAGAGGACTAGGAGGCTATATACACAAACTTTGAATTGTATGCGCTTTTATCCTTTCCTTCTCATGGTTCTCATTGGTTGAAATTTTTGGCAAGAGTTTGAAGTATATTTTCGAAACGTACACAAACCGGAAGCAAGAAAACTTGCACACATTAGATCCGAATGAAAAGTGTGCGGTAGAGATGTGTATAGCGAGGTCCTAGTGGTTGAAAGAGACTGTAATTGCACCATAACTAGAAGGATATTCGGAAAACCGTAAAGTTAAGTAAATGTTTTGTGCTTCACTGATTTCAGGCCGTAAGTGATTTAAAGAAGAGTGCTTTCCGGGGCTTTCGAGTGTTTGCAGTGCAGATTGCAATTTGTCTGTATGCCTTGGTTATTTTAATGGAGATTTTGAAGATATGCAGAAACTATTCGTGAAAAGCATAGAAATTATTTCGTTGCATTTTGCCCAAAGAAATATAAAGTAGGAAAAAAATAAAATGAATGGTAGCAAAATAAGAAAATCGCATTTGGAGCACAAAAAAAGATATTTAATTTAATGTAAAACTAAAAACTATAAACGAAATTTTTTTCCAAAATCCAATTTAAGCCCAATGTTCTTCAAACCTGCAGTAAAAAGAAGCATTTCTGCAAAATTTCAGCTATTGCCCGAGTAAAACGCGTCGCAACAGACTGACATCGCCCAATCAACTCCCCAAGTCATGCTGATCATATATGTATACTTTTTATATGGTCGGAGATGCTTCCTTCAATGCGGTACATGACAACGTTAATATACCCTTTCACTCTATGTGCGAAGGGTATAAAAATAAACCAATGATCATGTTTTTTTTTCGCCTCCATGGGAAATATAGCCAATTGATGCAATTCCTGAATGAAGAATATTACGATAAGAGTCGTTTCCCATCAAATTTACTACGATCTCGTAAATAAAACAGAATATTCTGTGAGTTTTCATTGTTCGGTCTGGAACAAGAAGAACTATCCCTACTAAATTTTCTTGAACCGTCAACACTTTTTGACGTCGCCATGGAAAGTTCTAAACTTTTTGCCAAAACTGCTTTACTTCTTGTGTTCTTTGATTAACTTTTCAAAGGGATTCTATATTTTCAAAATTTACCGCGAAAATCATCAGTCATGCCAAGGGAACTCGCCATAGTGTTAATTAGATCGACACAGTGGCGTAACGTACGGTGTTCCATGTGTTCAGTGGCACACAGGCCTCCAAGCCACAGGGGCCCCCAAAGACGGAAATATAAAGATTTTTTTTTTATACATCCCGTGGCAAACTTTTCTTATAAAGACATTTATATTAATTAGTCTGCAAAAAATCTTACGTGTCTACTGATTACTGCCGCGACTGACGATCAAATGGCTGTTGTAGAGGGCTTTTTCTCGCTTCTTTTCAGCTGCAGATTCTAAGATGGAGAAAAAACATTCTGAAAATACCAATTTTGTGTAGGGAGAAGAAGCTTGAGCTTCGTAGTATCGTGAAGCCACAACCTTACAATTTAAGCTTAATCATGCAATAAAACAGTCATCAGAGCACTTAATAGATTACAAGGATAACGTCTTCCAAACTGGTTGGGTGGGGATTTGTAATCGTCTGAATATCAGTTGCTACTGCGTTTTTGTTAACAGGAATATTGAAGATATATAAAGGTTCAACTTGTAAGGAAGAGTGTTTTTGCGGTAAATTGAGCCATTGGGATTTAGTTTTTCGAGTGTTTTACTCTTGAAGAAAAAGTGGCTGTTGCATCAAGAAAAATGAGGTTTATATAAAAGGATAACTGTGTATCTTTTAACATAAAGATCGGTCAATAAGATCCAAGTCAAAAGAACTTTTTGTAACAAGGACTCATGAAATCAAGAAACAAATGCCTGCCGATATACTCTTCTGTTCATATAATGGGTCCACAATTTCCCTTGCATGACACATTTATCTTTAGTGGAGCTGAACTACGAATTTGATTTCAGTCAATTTAACCCATTTGGTCCTACGGTTGTGTTTCCCAACGCTTTACATTTTCATGTTTTACACTTTTCTACACTTACGGTCAAAAGTATCGACTCAACCTAAAAGCGCGTGTATTTGTACGTGTTTTTCGAAAAGTATAACAGTTATCCATAAAAATCGTATGTCATTGAAAAGCTTAAGGCCTCAGCTTTACGTTGGTACCAATTTAACCAATATTTGGTGAGCACTTTTAAAATTGATGCTCTTTGAACGAAAACGTAGCGAAAATGAGCAAATATGAAAATGGATTTTGGTTAGGTTTTTTACAAATAAAACAAAAACTGTTGGAAAATAAGTTAAGTATTTGATATTTCCTCCTCTTGCTCTAATGGCAGCTTCCAGTCGATTCTGCATTGATTTGATCAAGTTGCTGATGGTATCTTGAGGAATACCGTTCCACTCCTCTAATAGGGCTGCCTTCAATTCTTCAGTGGACGAAGGGACTGGATTTCTGGCTCGGACTCTTCTCTTGAGTTCGTCCCATAAGTGTTCAATGGGATTGATGTCGGGACTGCGCGCAGGCCAGTTAAGTGACGACATATTGGCTTCATTCAAGAACTGCCGAGTGAGGCGCGACGCATGACACCGGGCATTGTCGTGCGTCAAAGTAAAGTTCTCGCCAATAAATGCCGCATAGGGCACAACGTGGACACGGAGAACATCGGTGACGTATCGCTCAGCTGTCAGCCCTCTTCCTCGGCCTCCTGCGGGCATGAATACGAGATTCGTTTTTCCCTCCAATGAAATGCCAGCCCACATCATACAGGAACCGCCGCCGTATGCAACCGTTTCAGTGAAACAGCACTGCGCAAATCGGCATCTTCTGTCACTGCCATGCAGACACATTCTCGACTCGTCAGTGAACAATACTGAGCTTCATTCCGTATCGCTCCAAATAAGATGATTACGAGCAAATAAGAGGCGCGCTTGTCGGTGTCGTGCAGTCAATTTGGGGCCCCTGGCAGGCCGTCTTGGAGTGATATTCGCTTCCCTTAATCGTCTCCTTACCGTGCGGTCACTGACAACTACTCCGCGAACACGCCTCAGGTTCCGCTGCGCAGCAACACCCGTGAGGAAACGATTTCGTAACGTACTTGTTACAATGAAACGGTCGTCTCTCTCTGAAGTGGATCGAGGGCGGCCCGTTCTTGGTCTCGAATTAAAGCTACCAGTCTCTGGAAATCTCCTGCTAACTCTCGAGACAGCAGACTGACTGATTCTAAGACGGCGAGCGACGGTTCGCTGACTATGATTCTCCGACAATAGGGCTACAAATTGTGCCGCCTGATCTGGCGTCGTATCCATTGATGAGAAAACAGTGATTGAAATTACTTCAAAGGTAAGTTACCTAACTTTCCTGATGCAACTGATAATGAGAAACCGATTACGGGCGCTTTTATAGGGGTAGTTTACCTGACATAACCTTTACCTGAAACTTCAATTTTTCTGGGTTTTTTTGTTACAAGTGGCAATAATTTAAAAAGTGTAAATCAAATGTTCATCAAAAGGGTACCAACAGGTAGCTAAGGTTTCGAACTTTTAAACGACATACGACTTTTATGAATAACTATCATACTTTCCAAAAAACACGTACAAATACACGCGCTATCAGGTTGAGTCGATACTTTTGACCGTAAGTAGTAAAAAATATAAACTTTATCCCCGAGGAAGAAAGGTTCATTTTAAAATTATCTAATCGACCTGTTTTTGCTCAAAAATACTTAGCTCAACTATTTTCCTGAAATCTACGGAAATAACATGAGAAAGACTACAAAAGATGCGAAAATATAATAGTTCACCAAAAATTTGTATTATGAGCGCAGAACATACGCTCAAAATTTAAGGTTACGAAAACGTAACGCTGGACTATAACGAATCCTCTTTTTCCTATCCTATGGAGGACAGATGATTTCCATTATTTTTACTACTAATTCAGTTTTGATGCTATTTAATTTTTGAATTCATTTTTTGACTCTGTTTAACTTCTTGAGGAAAAGCGGAGCGAACATTGTTTGTACTTATGTTTTCCATAAATTTAAGAAATATTAGTAAAAAGTTGTTTTGCAAATGACAAAGTTTATTTAGAACATTTAATTTATTTGGTTTTATGACGCGGCCACTACCTATTATCAGCGAAATGATTATTTCCAAGTTTCATCCAATTCAATGGCCCAATATTCATCAAATAGCGTGTGAAGTTTAAACTTTGTGTAGAAAAGAATCCAGATATATCCTTAGGTTTATCATAGAACAACCTTCTACAAATAGAAACGGAAGGGGCACTACTCCTGAAGGGAGGATCGCCAGCCTTATATCCAGCCAACATTCTAATGAGGAGTTCCACCTATCTGATATGAGCCATCCGGTTTGGGCATTGCATCTAGCATAAGCTGACCAGACGTACAGCATTTTGCTGTACAGTACAGCATTTCGACCTGCCGTACAGCATTGGGAAATGTACAGCAAAGTGTACAGCATTAGCCATATCACACACGACTCACTAGAGTGGAGGTTCTCCTCAGACTCCACTCCATAGCTACATTTAAAATGCGCCAGGAAAGCTACCATTTTATGTGTATAATCTTATTTCGAGTACTCTTCCTTCCCTGTTATATCTTTTCGTGTTAAAACATTCGTTTGTGCTCCAAATTCGGATTTTTTGTCAAGGAGAACCAGTGGCGTAGATAGCTTTTCAGAGGGGAGGGAATCAGTGGTCAGGATATTTTTTTAGCATTTTTTTTTAATTGGAGAAGTTCTACATAAGGAATTTTAAGTATAGTCACCACCATATTGTTTCTATGCTTTTCTGCCGAATAAAAATGTCTTTTCAGGTTTGCTGACGAGATCGAAAAATGGGCATGGCTTCAAATTTTTGAAATTGTTTCAATTTTGCTTGTTTAGCTGAAATTCCGAAAGAATAGGTTTGGCACTGTGAAGCATATTTTGTACGTCGGACAAAGTGGCACTATAGATCATGTTTCATAATCCCCACCTTAATGTTGGTACTTAATTGAAGTTGGACTAGAGACTCTTGAATGCTACGCGGGAGCTTTATCCCGTCAGGAGACAAAGCATCTTAGGAAGAACTGAGAAGTGTATAGCATCGCCTGAAATTATCAGAATACTCTAAACTTTTCAAGTTCGATCCTGAACTTAAAAAGTGAAGGTTTGTCTGCAATACCGAGCGCAAGTGTTAAAAATCGTTCCCGCACTGGAGTTGGATGCGGTAAAAATAGGCCTCAGTGAGCATACAATAATGTTTTGCAGAACGAGAAAGGCAGCAGGACGTAAAAACAATGAGACCGCCCCTGTGAAGTAATACCGAAAGATGGTCCGGCGAATAAGTGATCGAGATGGTTGTGATTTTATTCGAGAACATTTTTACATAACTGCATAAGGGCATTAAGATCGAGACTGAAATTTTTCGCCCAGGGATTTTATAAATGAAAATGTATACTTACTGTCGTGGAATATGTCACAAACGGTGGGGAATTCCATAAGCTGCAATCCGAGACCGGTTCCATAATTCTCCTCGGCCATTTTATGTATTATTTTTCGATTCCCCGGTCATTTGACATTTCACGATGAAATAACCGGGGAATCGGTAAAAATACATAAAATGGCCGAGAAAAATTATGGAACTGTTTTCGGATTGTAGCTTATGGAATTTCCCAGCATTCCCCACATATTCCACTTCCACGACAGTAAGAATACATTTTCATTAAAAAAATCGCAGCGGCGAAAAATTTCACTCTTGAGGTCAGTACTAGGCTATACCTGGTAGCATGATTTAGTATTGGTCAAGCAAGTTAACACAACATAAACAACAACAACAGCCTTAATGCCGCTCAGTAAGAACCCTATTGTATCACTAGATTATCTCACAATACGGATTTTCGCTATCATGTTAAGTTATCTTAGTAAATTCCAGCTGATCTGTTCTTGTGGCAGTCGCACTTTCAACCGAAACATGCCTTCCCAAGGTTCTTCACATATTTCCCTCGTGAGATATTATTCTTTCTCCAAATCGGCGTGAAGGGGAACTCCGCAAGTATGTGTACAGCATTGGGTCTTCTGGAGTCTGGTCAGCTTAATCTAGCACCGGTTGGTGACTCCAACAAACTTGGTAAAAATCGAAGGTGCACAGAGAATGAGGGGGGTTTCGCATCGCCATGCGGACTCCAGAGTGCTTGGATATTATTTTCGACGACTAAATTGGTGGGATGATCCATATCTTTTGTTTCTAAATCTGAGGCTATTATTTATAAAAATAAGACGTTTTCAGTGTATGGAAGAGACTTTTTTTTACTAAAAAAGTACACGTTAAGTCCTAGTCCAGAATACAAAAATATTAAAAATACATTTCGTCGAAACTTGCATATTATTCCTATGCCAAACTACTGTGCGAATTTTCGTAATACTAGCACAACTCCTTTTTACCCCCGGACAATATGGGTTAATGCAAGATGTGGACGTAGATCCGCCAATGATTGGGGTTAGTTTACCAGGCCCATAAGGGTAAAGCTTTACATATATGATCCTTAGATTTGCGGTGAACACTTGTACTTTAAATTCAATGACTGTTACGAGGATGGTATGTCGAGAAACTTCCCTTAAGGTATGGTGTTCTTTTGCCGCTTCTCTTGAAATAAGTGATAAATAGGTAAATAGTCCTAATAGATAATAGTAAAAGTTTTTCCAAAAAAAATATCAAAATTTCACTTAATAAAAAAAAGGAAACATGTAGCGCTTACTTATTGCGGGTTTTAGTGCGGGTTCTGTCAAAATTTTCTGGTAAAAAAATCGAAGATAATGGGCCCCCATTCCAATTTCGAACACAATAAATTTGGGAAACGTTACGCCACTGGATCGGCAGTTACCTTTAAGGCCCTTATATGGACTTAACTTAACATTTGAGACTACTTTTATTTAGTTAAATACAATGTTTAGCTGGATTATTCCGTTATTGAGAGAATAATTTCATTAGAGAGTTTTAGCAAGTCGTATGGAATAAAACGACATAATTTGACATTCCATATAAAAAATCGCTTGCTTACCGTATACGAAACAAAATATTTTAATTTTGCATATCCTAAGTAGGCATAGGTGTAAAAAACGACAAATTATTTCGCCAATTTGGACTGTTTCCAGAGAATCAAATATACGGAAATACACCCATGCCTACTTGGGACATGCAAAATTAAGATATTTCGTTTCGTATACGGTAAGCAAGCGAATTTTTATATGGAATGTCAAATTATGTCGTTTTATTCCATACGACTTGCTAAAACTCTCTATTATTTCAAAGTTTCGAACTTTAACGTCTTTTTTCGTACCTACAAAGTGTTTTGTTCGGCCCATAAGTATTTTTGTTTGTTTCTAATTTAACGCTTTGTTGTAAACACAAATAATAAACGAGACCGAGGCGAATTTTGGGCGCGGCCGAAATTTGGATTCCCCTCGCTCCACTCGGGCTAAAAGTTTTTTCTGGCGTACCTACGACTTTCATTTAATCCCTCCCCTATTCTTTTCCTTCTGTCTTCACAAAAGTTCCGGTGCGTCGGCAAAACAATATTTGTGTGAGATTTGTTTGGAATAAGAGGGCAAATAAAAATATTTACTCAGAAAATTTTATTGGGGGATGCGGGAGCATGGCCCCATAGTACGATTCCATTTGTTTTGAACTTTTTAGTTGCTTTGATAAAGACACATTAATTCAAGGTTTTGTGAAATTGGTGTAAAAAATGTTTCTTAGAAGAACCAAAATGGGGGGGGGGGTGTGTTTGTATGGCAGCCCCATGACCGCATGGCTCGGCTTGATCCATTCTGACATATGTTTTGTGTCATCAATACAAATACATTTGTGTGAAGTTTGGTTGATTTTGGTGAACAAATAAAAAAGTTTTTCTTAGAAGAACTTAATTTGCCAGGTTGGGCTTGTATGACAGCCTCATAACCCCATAGTCCGATTTGATCCATTCTAACATATGCCTTGTGTTATCAATAGAAACACATTTGTGTGAAGTTTGGTTGAAATTGGTACACAAATAAAATAGTTTTTCTTAGAAGAACCTAATTTGGGGAGTTGGGTTAATATGGCAGCCCCATGACCCCATTGTCCGATTTTTCCGATTCAAACATACAAACTGCCTGCAGCAAAAAGAAGCATTTGCGCAAAATTTCAGCTTCATGGCTTTTAAATTGGCCGAGTAAAACGGGTCGCAACAGACAGACAGACAGACGGACATCGCCCAATCGCCCAGTCATGCTGATCATATATGTATACTTTTTGTATGGTCGGAGATGCTTCCTTCAATGCGTTACAAACTTCATGACAAAGTTAATATACCCTTTCACTCTTTGAGCGAAGGGTATATAAAGGCTTTCAAAATTTGGCATAAAAAGGTACATAAAGGGTGTACTTATTTTTTTGTGCATATATATGATGAAAAATCGCGAATAGAAGACAAAACCGTAAGACCAGATCAAGCATCCGACCCATGATGTTGTGGGTACTATTAAACTGTAATAGTTTACAGAACTGCACAAACAAACAGGATGAGGAAGTTGGAAAACCTAGTAAGTGGGCCCAGTGAATATGAGGTAAATTCAAAGCGCCGAATGGCAATAAAAACTCCGCCACCAGCAGAAGTTCCATAATTTTCTTAATAGAGAGTTTTAGCATATCGTTTGGAATAAAACGACATAATTTGACATTCCATATAAAAATTCGCTTGCTTACCGTATACGAAACAAAATATCTTAATTTTGCATGTCCCAAGTAGGCATGGGTGTATTTCCGTATATCTGATACTCTAGAAACAGTCGAAATTGGGGAAATAATTTCTCGTGATTTACACCTATGCCTACTTAGGAGATGCAAAATTAAAATATTTTGTTTCGTATACGGTAAGCAAGCGAATTTTTATATGGAATGTCAAATTATGTCGATTTATTCCAAACGATATGCTAAAACTCTCTAATTTCGATCGCACCGGAAACCTGTAAATCTTTCGATTTTTTCCCCAGAACAAAAAGAAAAATTCAGACATGTGTCATTTAAGCAAATGCTATTATGTGTAAAAGTTAAAGCAGATAAGTTTAGTTGTTCAAGTTTGGTCCTGAGCCCACGTACATTTTGATTATATGTACAACGAGAAGCTGAAAACTATTTTAGAGTTTTGGTACTGCATTGACGAGGAAAATGTCGGTTCGTAAATATTCGTTCAATATAACACCAGACGAAAGCATTGTTGCAAGGCGATTTCAGCTGGTTGGAGATAGTAACTTTAATTGGCTAATCAGCTGTATGGCACCCCCATGACCCCATTGTACGATTTTACCGATTCAACCATACAAACTACATGCAGCAAAAAGAAGCATTTGTGCAAAATTGCAGCTTCATAGCTTTTAAATTGGCCGAGTAAAACGCGTCGCAACAGACGGACAGACAGACGGACATCGCCCAATCGATTCCCTAAGTCATGCTGATCATATATGTATACGAACTTCATGAAAAAGTTAATATACCCACTCTATGAGCGAAGGGTGCCCTGTGGCATGAGTTAAGAATTGTGCCACCGCTTTCCCCGGCGCGTGTCGTAGAAGGCGACTAAAGAGGCAGGGGAGAATAAAACTCTCCTGGGTCTCGTACAAATCTATACAATTGCGCGCGACATTGATTGCGTTCAATTGTATACATATGTACGAAGCTTAATAAAAATTGATCCCTGTGGTGTTGGGGTTAGAATTATGTCACAGCGTTCCCGGCTTGTCGTAGAAGGCGACTTGAGGGATAGGGTGTGTAGGCTTGTAACTTGCATACCTGAAACTAAACTACACTCGAAACATTGAACGAGCCTCGGATACCACGGACTGATTTACCGGCAACGATCTTTGGCTACAAACAACGGACTACGATTGGTTTTTGGAACGTTCGAACGATGTGGTGCGAGTGCAGTAGTACAAGACTCACGGAAGTCGAACGGGAAATGACCGCATATAGAATTTCGATATTAGGACTGAGCGAAACAAGATGGAACGGATCGGGAACGACCTTATCACCTAGTTCCCAAACTGTGCTGCTTTACTCTGTTAGTGAACTTGAAGCCTCACTTAGAATGGCTGGAGTCGGCATCCTTTTGAACAAGGAAGCTCGCCAATCTCTTATAGATTTGTAACGGATTATTTGGTGTGGGCCAAGCTCAGAAGAGGACGGAGGCCGAAGACTCGGTCGTGAAGACCGCCTGGTGACACAAGTGTCAAAGCCTCCTCAGTCAGTGACGTGTAACGCGCGCTTGATAGCTAGCTCGGCTACCGGTAGTGGGGTGAGTTGGGGATTTTAATGCCACTGCTGCCTCCTTCGTTACAAAAAGTTAATTTTCGCGCGTCGGCCCGATTGCCTGAAAAAAAATCGATATAAAGGGAACAAAACTCCAGGATGCAACGACGACGACGTGGACGACGCGGGAGCACCAGATGTTAGGCACTCGGTCTCCCTCCCCGAACCTTGGACCAAAACGACAACCATATATTTTATTTGGTCCCCTTTAAATCTTTTTTTTCGCGCTGAATGGACGACCTACCTGGAGGACGGAGCAAGAAAAGAAACTTCGCGGGATTTAATTCATCATTTCTGTATTGGCTTCCATTGTCTTTTGTTTTCTTTTTTTTCTTCAATTGAAAATAATATGTTATACTCTACCCAAGCAGCACAAATAACCTTGGTTGGATATACAACCCGATTTTTGGTTATATTTTAGTTGAATAATCAACGATATGGGTTATTGTTACTAAAGTGAGCATTTTGTTGGAGTCTAAACTTAAATATTTGCTTCAAAATTAACTAGATGGTTTCATTTGAGACATTTTTTCTCCCGAAAACCTTAATGTTTTCTTTGCAACATTATTGTTTATAATTTGACTCAATTGTTACTATTTGAACAATTTTGTCATAAAAGAACATAATTGTCACAAATACAACATAGTTTTAAAGTATAACACAATTGTTAGAATTTGAACCGAAAGTATCTTTTTATATTTGCAAATATATTGGATACAAAGCTTCCCACCGCTAACTGAAACAAATATCATAAAAGGGATTATGTTAAGAGAATTTTTGACATAAGAAAAAAAAGAGAAATAAAACATGGCATGACTGAGAATCAATCTTGCGACCGCCATGTATGGCGCGTCAAGTACTTCAGATTTAGTGAACATGAGAAGTATTTCCCTTCTGGCGCAATGGCAATGGTGACAGACTAGCACGCAAGAGGACCAGGTTCGAATCCAGTTGTAAGCAAATAGATAAAAAGGTAATTGTCTTGGATAAAAAGTTAAAAAATATAATATGTCTGAGACAAAAAGTGTCTAAGATAAAATAAACTTGTCAATTCTGAAAAAGAAAAAGTGTAAAATTTTTATTTTTTAGCATACGAAATTGTGGTTATATTCACAACGATTTTACAACAATAATGTCTGCAAGACAACGATATTACAACAATATGTTACGTTTAGAGCCAGGCAAAAACTCTTTTTTACGGTTTGGCAAACGTTTTTAAAACGTTTTTACAACCATTTTCCTAACAATATTGTCATATAACCATGGTTGTATTTCGGTTATATAACCGTTTTCCAACTCGTTTGTGCTACTTGGGTACTACACATACATAATATAAAGTACTTATACCTAATATTCTTACAAAAAAAAATATTTTTTTTTTTTTTATGAGCAATTTGCCAATTACGTTATTGAGAAGTTTCACAAACTTTCCAGACTAATTTTAACAGATTCACACCGATATTGTTTTAGTTTATCTACACTCATCTCTGGAGTCATCTAATGTTTTGTCTGTTGATATTTACATATAATTCTGTTTGTTTGGTAACTAAATCGACTAAAGGACTTTGTGTTTTTTTTTTTTATATTGGATCGTTAAATGATATATATGTATTCATAATTTCTTTCTTTTTCTTTTTTTTTTCACACTCTTAAAAACATACTTTCAAGTACTGATAATAATCCTATGACAAAGAAAAGTCCATACTGAGCATAACAGTGTATGGTGATCTAAATCAACAAAAAATAAGTCTTCATAAATTCACTGTTCCTGTGATTGCTAACGGTACTTTACACCCTGCCAAAACTTCTTTAGATGAATTAAATTCATAGGAAAAATAGTATCTATTCGTATGTAGGTATTTAAAAACAATTAATTGTATATAAGATTATGTTATATCGCCGTCGACAATACTCATCATTACAATATAAATGCTAATAGGTATAATGTAATAAAGCGGGGTGTTTGTTTCATCCAGTCTCGTATGAATTGTTTGAAAGCCAATTAAAACGCTACAAAAAAAAAGCGTGCTATTTTTTTCTAGCCCCCCCCCCCCCCCCCCCCCCCCAGATCAGTGGCATCAATCTCCACATCACTGGGATGAAAATAAGATGGTCCTCAGGAGCATTCTGTGCATAGCCTCTATGTATTGAATGCAGATGCATATAACTTTGCTTAAGTAATGCCATCAATGCATCCGTAACTTTATCGCAAAAAAATATACCTACGGATCACCAGTATTCATCCTTATTTCGACGCCTGAAGTTATTCTCGGTGATATGATCTGTATATTTCCAGGGTGTTCCGCTTTGCATACGCATACGTACATGTA